>CM063146.1:0-2400000 GCA_031885435.1 Passerculus sandwichensis
TCCAGCCGGCCACTCCGAACAATTGGCTGCCAAACACAAACCACGGCCCTTTTCCCTGGTAAACAAAATTCAGATGCCTCGCTTCTGGATGGCAGATTGCAGGAGCTACATGGCACTGTCAAACCAGCCCGACTTTGCACTGGTGCCACCTGCGGTCTGGGATTCATCCTGCGTAACGTGGATTTTCTGGAGCCAGCGGGCCACTCCAAGCCAAAAGCCCTCAAACTAAATCTACGGCCCTTTTCTCTGGCAAAGAAAACTAAGCTGCCCTGCTTCTGGATGGCAGATTGCAGGAGCCTCTTGGTACTATCAAACCAGCCCTACTTGGCACTGGTGCCACCATGGGTCTGGGAACCATCCTGCGTATCGTGGATTTTCAGGAGCCAGCCGGCCACTCCCAGCCACACACCCTCAAAACTCAAACCATGGCCCTGTTGTCTGGCAAACATAACTCAGCTGCCCTGCTTCTGGATGGCATATTTCAAGAGCCACTTGGTACTGTCAAACCAGCCCTACTTGGCACTGGTGCCTCCTTGGGTCTGGGAACCATCCTGCGTATCGTGGATTTTCTGGAGCCAGCCGGCCACTCCGAACAATTGGCTGCCAAACACAAGCCACGGCCCATTTCCCTGGTAAACACAATTCAGATGCCCCGCTTCTGGATGGCAAATTGCAGGAGCAACTTTGTACTATCAAAACAGCCAAACTTGGCACTGGTGCCACCTTGGGTATTTGAACAATCCGGAATATCGTGGATTTTCAGGAGCCAGCCGGCCACTCCCAGCCATAAGCTGCCAAAGAAAATCCACGGCCCTTTTCCCTGGCTAACAAAATTCAGATGCCCCTCTTCTGGACGGCAGATTGCAGGAGCCACTTGGCACTGCCAAACCACCCCTGACTTGGAACTGGTGCCACCTTGGGTCTGGGAACAATCCTGCGTATCGTGGATTTTCAGGAGCCTGCCGGCCACTCCCAGCCAAAAGACCTAAAACTCAATCCACGGCACTTTTCCCTGGTAAACATAATTCAGATGCCTCGCTTCTGGATGGCACATTGCAGGAACTACTTGGCACTGTCAAACGAGCCCGACTTAGCACTGGTGCCACCTTCGGTCTGGGATTCGTCCTGCGTATCGTGGATTTTCAGGAGCCTGCCGGCCACTCCCAGCCGAAAGACCTAAAACTCAATCCATGGCCCTTTCTTTGGCTAACAAAACTCAGCTGCCTTGCTTCTGGATGGCAGATTGCAGGAGCCACTTGGTACTATCAAACCAGTCCAACTTGGCACTGGTGCCACCTTGGGTCTGGGAACCATCCTGCCTATCGTGGATTTTCTGGAGTCAGCCGGACACTCCCAATCCCAAGCCCTCAAACTCAAACCACAGCCCTTTTCTCTGGCAAACAAAACTCAGCTGCCCTGCTTCTTGATGGTAGACTGCCGACGCCACTTGTCTTTGTCAAACCAGCCCGATTTGGCACTGATGCCTCCTTGGGTCTGGGAACCATCCTGCATATCGTGGATTTTCAGGAGCCAGCAGGCCACTCCCAGCCATGGGCTGCCAAACACAAACCACGGCCCTTTTCCCTGCTTAAAAAAATTCAGATGACCCTCTTGTGGATGGCAAATTGTAGGAGCTACTTGGCACTGTCAAACCAGCCCGACTTGGCACTGGTGCCACCTTGGGTCTGGGAACCATCCTGCGTATCGTGGATTTTCAGGAGCCAGCCGGCCACTCCCAGCCACAAGCCCTCAAACTTAAACCCCGGCCCATTTCCCTGACAAACAAAACTCAGCTGCCCTGCTTCTGGGTGGCTGATTACAGGAGCCGCTTGCTACGGTCAAACCAGGCCAACTTGGCACTGGTGCCACCTTGGGACTGGGAACCATCCTGTGTATCGTGGATTTTCAGGAGCCAGCCGGCCTCTCCCAGCCACAAGCTCACAAACTCAAACCACTGCCCTTTCCCCTGGCAAAAAAAACTCAGCTGCCCAGCTTCTTGATGGCACACTGCCGACGCCACTTGGCTCTGTCAAACCAGCCCCGACTTGGCACTGGTGCCAACTTCGGTCTGGGAACCATCCTGCGTATCGTGGATTTTCAGGAGCCAGCTGGCCACTCCCAGCTATGGGCTGCCAAACTCAGACCACGGCCCTTTTCCCTGGTTAACAAAATTCAGATGCCCCGTTGCTGGATTGCAGATTGCAGGAGCCACTTGTTACTATCAAACCAGCCCAACTTGTCACTGGTGCCCCCTCCGGTCTGGGAACCATCCTTCCTACCGTGGATTTTCAGGGGCCAGCCGGCCACTTCCTTTCCACAAGCCCTCAAAATCAAACCACGGCACTTTCCTTTGTCCATCAAAACTCAGCTGCCCTGCTTCTGGATGGCAGATTGCAGGAGCCACTTGGTACTATCAAACCAGCCTAAATTGGCACTGGTGCCACCTTGGGTCTGGGAACCATCCTGCGTATCGTGGATTTTCATGAGCCAGCCGGCCACTCCCAGCGATAGGCTGCCAAACAAAAACCACGGCCCTTTTCCCTGGCTAAAAAAATTCAGATGCCCTGCTTCTAGATGGCAGATTGCAGAAGCCACTTGGCACTGTCAATCCAGCCCGACTTGGCACTGGTGCCACCTTCTGTCTGGGAACCATCCTGCGTATCGTGGATTTTCAGGAGCCAGCCGGCCAATTCCAGCCATAGGCTACCAAACACAAACCACGGCCCTTTTCCCTGGCTAACAAAACTCAGCTGCCCCGCTTCTGGATGGCAGATTGCAGGAGCTACTTGTCGGTATGAAACCAGCCCGACTTGGGACTGGTGCCACCTTTGGTCTGGGAGCCATCCTGCGTATCATGGATTTTCAGGAGCCAGCCGGCCACTCCCAGCCATGTGCTGCCAAACACAAACCACGGCCCTTTTCCCTGGTAAACAAAATTCAGATGCCCAGCTTCTGGATGGCAGATTGCAGGAACCACTTGGCACTGTCATACCAGCCCGACTTGGAACTGGTGCCACCTTGTGTCTGGGAACCATCCTGCGTATTGTGGATTTTCAGGAGCCAGCCGGCCACTCCCAGCCATAGGCTGCCAAAGACAAACCACGGCCCTTTTCCCTGGCTAACAAAATTGAAATGCCCCGCTTCTGGATGGCAAATTGCAGGAGCCACTTGGCACTGTCTCACCAGCCCGACTTGGAACTGGTGCCACCTTCGGTCTGGGAACCATCCTGCCTATCGTTGAATTTCTGGAGCCAACCGGCCACTCCCAGCCAAAGGTCCCAAAAAAAAACCTCGGCTTGTGTCCACGACAAACAAAACTCAGCTACCCTGCTTTTGGATGGCAGATTGCAGGAGCCACTTGGTAGTGTCAAACCAGCCCAACTTGGCACTTGTGCCACGTTGGGTCTGGGAACCACCCTGCGTATCGTGGATTTTCAGGAGCCAGCCGGCCACTCCCAGCCATAGGCTGCGAAACTCAAATCACGGCCCTTTTCTCTGGCAAAAAAAACTCAGCTTCCCTGCTTCTGGATGGCAGATTTCAGGAGCCACATGGTACTATCAATCCAGCCCGACTTGGCACTGGTGCCACCTTGGGTCTGGGAACCATCCTGCGTATCGTGGATTTTCAGAAGACAGCTGGCCACTCCCAGCCATAGATTTCGAAAATCAAACCATGGCCCTTTTCTCTGGCAAACAAAACTCAGCTGCCCTGCTTATGGATGGCAGATTGCAGGAGCCACATGGTACTATCAAACCAGCCCAACTTGGCCTTGGGTTCACCTGGGGTCTGGGAACCATCCTGCGGATGGTGGATTTTAAAGAGCCAGCTGGGCAATCCCAGCCAAAGGCGGCCAAAAAAAAAACATGGCCCTTTTCCCTGGCTAACAAAATTCAGATGCCCGGCTCCTGGATGGCAGATTGCAAACGCCACTTGGCACTGTCAAACCAACCGGACTTGGAAGTTGTGCCACCTTCGGTCTGGGAAAGATCCTGCGTATCGTGGATTTTCAGGCAGCATCCAGCCACTTCCAACCACACGACTTCAAAATCAAACCACGGCCCTTTATACTGGCAAACAAAACTCAGCTGCCCTGCTTGTGGATGGCAGATTGCAGGAGCCACTTGGCACAGTCTAACCAGCTTGACTTGGAACTGGTGCGACCGTGGGTCTGGGAACCATGCTGAGAATCGTAGATTTTCCGGATCCAGCCGGCCACTTCCAGCCACACGCCTTCAAAATCAAACCACGGCACTTTTCTCTGGCAAACTAAACTCAGCCGCCCTGCTTCTTGATAGCAGATTGCAGGAGCTACTTGGCGGTATGAATCCAGCCCGACTTGGCACTGGTGCCACCTTTGGTCTGGGAACCATCCTGCGTATCGTGGATTTTCAGGAGCCACCCGTCCACTCCCAGCCATGGGCTGCCAAACACAAACCACGGCCCTTTTCCCTGGCTAACAAAACTCAGCTGCCCCGCTTCTTGATGGCAGATTGCAGGAGCTACTTGGCGCTATGAAAGCAGCCCGACTCGGCACTGGTGGCACCTTTGGTCTGGGAACCATCCTGCGTATCGTGGATTTTCAGGAGCCAGCCGTCCACTCCCAGCCACAAGCCCTCAAACTCAAACCACAGCCCTTTTCTCTTGCAAACAGAACTCAGCTGCCCTGCTTCTGGATGGCAGATTGCAGGAGCCACTTGGTACTATCAAACCAGCCAAAGTAGGCAGTGGTGGCATCTTGGGTCTGGGAACCATCCTGCGTATCGCGGATTTTCAGGAGCCAGCTGGCCACTCCCAGCATGCGCTGCGAAACACAAAACACCGCACTTTTCCGTGGCTAACAAAATTCTGATGCCTCTCTTCTGGATGTCAGATTGCAGGAACTACTTGACACTGTCATACCAGCCCGACTTGGAACTGGTGCCACCTTCGGTCTGGAAACCATCCTGCGTATCAGGGATTTTCAAGAACCAGCCGGCCACTCCCAGCCATAGGCTGCCAAACACAAACCACGGCCCTTTTCCCTGGCTAACAAAATTGAGATACCCCGCTTCTGGATGGCAGATTGCAGGAGCCACTTGGCACTGTCAAACCAGCCCGACTTTGCACTGGTGCCACCTTCGGTCTGGGAACCATCCAGCGTATCGTGGATTTTCAGGAGGCAGCCGGCCACTCCCAGCCATAGGCCCTCAAACTATAACCACCGCCCTTTTCACTGGCAAACAAAACTAAGCCTTCCTGCTTCTGGATAGCAGATTGCAGGAGCCACTTGGTACTATCAAACCAGCCCGACTTGGAACTTGTTCCACCTTGGGTCTGGGAACCATCCTGCGTACCGTGGATTTTCAGGAGCCAGCCGGCCACTCCCAGGCATGGGCTGCCAAACTCAAACCACGGCCCTTTTCCCTGGTTAACAAAATTCAGATGCCCCGTTGCTCGATGGCAGATTGCAGGAGCCACTTGTTACTATCAAACCAGCCCAACTTGGCACTGGTGCCACCTTGGGTCTGGGAACCATCCTGTGTATCGTGTATTTTCAGGAGCCAGCCGGCCTCTCCCATACATGGGCTGCCGAACGAAAACCACGGCCCTTTTCCCTGCCTAACAATATTCAGATGCCCCTCTTTTGGATGGCAGATGGCAGGAGCTACTTGGCACTCTCAAACCAGCACGACTTGGCACTGGTGCCCCCTCCGGTCTGGGAACCATCCTTCCTATCATGGATTTTCAGGGGCCAGCCGGCCACATCCTTTCCACAAGCCCTCAAAATAAAACTACCGCACTTTCCTTTGGCCATCAAAACTCAGCTGCCCTGCTTCTGGCTAGGAGATTGCAGGAGCCACTTGGTACTATCAAACAAGCCCGACTTGGCAATGGTGCCACCTTTGATCTGGGAACCATCCTGCGTATCGTGGATTTTCAGGAGACAGCCGGCCACTCCCAGCCATGGGCTGCCAAACACAAACCACGGCCCTTTTCCCTGGCTAACAAAATTCAGATTCCCTGCTTCTGGATGTCAGATTGCAGGAGCCACTTGGCAGTATCAAACCAGCCCGTCTTGGCACTGGTGCCACCTTTGGTCTTGGAACCATCCTGCGTATCGTGGATTTTAAGGAGCCAGACGGCCACTCTCAGCCGTGGGACTGCCAAACAAAATCCACGGACCCTTTCCCTGGCAAAGAAAATTCAGATGCCCCGCTTATGGATGGCAGATTGCAGACGCCACTTGGCTCTTTCCAACCAGCCAGACTAGGCAATGGTGCCACCTTCGGTATGGGAAACATCCTGCATATCGTGGATTTTGAGGAGCCAGCCGGCCACTCCCAGCCACAAGCCCTCAAACTTAAACCCCGGCCCATTTCCCTGACAAACAAAACTCAGCTGCCCTGCTTCTGGGTGGCAGATTACAGGAGCCGCTTGCTACGGTCAAACCAGGCCAACTTGGCACTGGTGCCACCTTGGGACTGGGAACCATCCTGTGTATCGTGGATTTTCAGGAGCCAGCCGGCCTCTCCCAGCCACAAGCTCACAAACTCAAACCACTGCCCTTTCCCCTGGCAAAAAAAACTCAGCTGCCCAGCTTCTGGATGGCAGATTGCAGGAGTCACTTGGTACTATCAAACCAGCCCAATTTGGCACTGGTGCCACCTTGGGTCTGAGAACCATCCTGCGTATCATGGATTTTCAGGAGCCAGCCGGCCACTCCCAGCCCCAAACCCTCAAACTCAAACCACAGCCCTTTCCTCTGGTAAACAAAACTCAGCTGCCTCGCTTCTTGATGGCACACTGCCGACGCCACTTGGCTCTGTCAAACCAGCCCGTCTTGGCACTGGTGCCACCTTTGGTCTTGGAACCATCCTGCGTATCGTGGATTTTAAGGAGCCAGACGGCCACTCTCAGCCGTGGGACTGCCAAACAAAATCCACGGACCCTTTCCCTGGCAAAGAAAATTCAGATGCCCCGCTTATGGATGGCAGATTGCAGACGCCACTTGGCTCTTTCCAACCAGCCAGACTAGGCAATGGTGCCACCTTCGGTATGGGAAACATCCTGCGTATCGTGGATTTTGAGGAGCCAGCCGGCCACTCCCAGCCACAAGCCCTCAAACTTAAACCCCGGCCCATTTCCCTGACAAACAAAACTCAGCTGCCCTGCTTCTGGGTGGCAGATTACAGGAGCCGCTTGCTACGGTCAAACCAGGCCAACTTGGCACTGGTGCCACCTTGGGACTGGGAACCATCCTGTGTATCGTGGATTTTCAGGAGCCAGCCGGCCTCTCCCAGCCACAAGCTCACAAACTCAAACCACTGCCCTTTCCCCTGGCAAAAAAAACTCAGCTGCCCAGCTTCTGGATGGCAGATTGCAGGAGTCACTTGGTACTATCAAACCAGCCCAATTTGGCACTGGTGCCACCTTGGGTCTGAGAACCATCCTGCGTATCATGGATTTTCAGGAGCCAGCCGGCCACTCCCAGCCCCAAACCCTCAAACTCAAACCACAGCCCTTTCCTCTGGTAAACAAAACTCAGCTGCCTCGCTTCTTGATGGCACACTGCCGACGCCACTTGGCTCTGTCAAACCAGCCCGACTTGGCACTGGTGCCAACTTCGGTCTGGGAACCATCCTGCGTATCGTGGATTTTCAGGAGCCAGCTGGCCACTCCCAGCTATGGGCTGCCAAACTCAGACCACGGCCCTTTTCCCTGGTTAACAAAATTCAGATGCCCCGTTGCTGGATTGCAGATTGCAGGAGCCACTTGTTACTATCAAACCAGCCCAACTTGTCACTGGTGCCCCCTCCGGTCTGGGAACCATCCTTCCTACCGTGGATTTTCAGGGGCCAGCCGGCCACTTCCTTTCCACAAGCCCTCAAAATCAAACCACGGCACTTTCCTTTGTCCATCAAAACTCAGCTGCCCTGCTTCTGGATGGCAGATTGCAGGAGCCACTTGGTACTATCAAACCAGCCTAAATTGGCACTGGTGCCACCTTGGGTCTGGGAACCATCCTGCGTATGGTGGATTTTCAGGAGCCAGCCGGCCACTCCCAGCGATAGGCTGCCAAACAAAAACCACGGCACTTTTCCCTGGCTAAAAAAATTCAGATGCCCTGCTTCTAGATGGCAGATTGCAGAAGCCACTTGGCACTGTCAATCCAGCCCGACTTGGCACTGGTGCCACCTTCTGTCTGGGAACCATCCTGCGTATCGTGGATTTTCAGGAGCCAGCCGGCCAATTCCAGCCATAGGCTACCAAACACAAACCACGGCCCTTTTCCCTGGCTAACAAAACTCAGCTGCCCCGCTTCTGGATGGCAGATTGCAGGAGCTACTTGGCGGTATGAAACCAGCCCGACTTGGGACTGGTGCCACCTTTGGTCTGGGAGCCATCCTGCGTATCATGGATTTTCAGGAGCCAGCCGGCCACTCCCAGCCATGTGCTGCCAAACACAAACCACGGCCCTTTTCCCTGGTAAACAAAATTCAGATGCCCAGCTTCTGGATGGCAGATTGCAGGAACCACTTGGCACTGTCATACCAGCCCGACTTGGAACTGGTGCCACCTTGTGTCTGGGAACCATCCTGCATATTGTGGATTTTCAGGAGCCAGCCGGCCACTCCCAGCCATAGGCTGCCAAAGACAAACCACGGCCCTTTTCCCTGGCTAACAAAATTGAAATGCCCCGCTTCTGGATGGCAAATTGCAGGAGCCACTTGGCACTGTCTCACCAGCCCGACTTGGAACTGGTGCCACCTTCGGTCTGGGAACCATCCTGCCTATCGTTGAATTTCTGGAGCCAACCGGCCACTCCCAGCCAAAGGTCCCAAAAAAAAACCTCGGCTTGTGTCCACGACAAACAAAACTCAGCTACCCTGCTTTTGGATGGCAGATTGCAGGAGCCACTTGGTAGTGTCAAACCAGCCCAACTTGGCACTTGTGCCACGTTGGGTCTGGGAACCACCCTGCGTATCGTGGATTTTCAGGAGCCAGCCGGCCACTCCCAGCCATAGGCTGCGAAACTCAAATCACGGCCCTTTTCTCTGGCAAAAAAAACTCAGCTTCCCTGCTTCTGGATGGCAGATTTCAGGAGCCACATGGTACTATCAATCCAGCCCGACTTGGCACTGGTGCCACCTTGGGTCTGGGAACCATCCTGCGTATCGTGGATTTTCAGAAGTCAGCTGGCCACTCCCAGCCATAGATTTCGAAAATCAAACCATGGCCCTTTTCTCTGGCAAACAAAACTCAGCTGCCCTGCTTATGGATGGCAGATTGCAGGAGCCACATGGTACTATCAAACCAGCCCAACTTGGCCTTGGGTTCACCTGGGGTCTGGGAACCATCCTGCGGATGGTGGATTTTAAAGAGCCAGCTGGGCAATCCCAGCCAAAGGCGGCCAAAAAAAAATCATGGCCCTTTTCCCTGGCTAACAAAATTCAGATGCCCGGCTCCTGGATGGCAGATTGCAAACGCCACTTGGCACTGTCAAACCAACCGGACTTGGAAGTTGTGCCACCTTCGGTCTGGGAAAGATCCTGCGTATCGTGGATTTTCAGGCAGCATCCAGCCACTTCCAACCACACGCCTTCAAAATCAAACCACGGCCCTTTATACTGGCAAACAAAACTCAGCTGCCCTGCTTGTGGATGGCAGATTGCAGGAGCCACTTGGCACAGTCTAACCAGCTTGACTTGGAACTGGTGCGACCGTGGGTCTGGGAACCATGCTGAGAATCGTAGATTTTCCGGATCCAGCCGGCCACTTCCAGCCACACGCCTTCAAAATCAAACCACGGCACTTTTCTCTGGCAAACTAAACTCAGCTGCCCTGCTTCTTGATAGCAGATTGCAGGAGCTACTTGGCGGTATGAATCCAGCCCGACTTGGCACTGGTGCCACCTTTGGTCTGGGAACCATCCTGCGTATCGTGGATTTTCAGGAGCCACCCGTCCACTCCCAGCCATGGGCTGCCAAACACAAACCAAGGCCCTTTTCCCTGGCTAACAAAACTCAGCTGCCCCGCTTCTTGATGGCAGATTGCAGGAGCTACTTGGTGCTATGAAAGCAGCCCGACTCGGCACTGGTGGCACCTTTGGTCTGGGAACCATCCTGCGTATCGTGGATTTTCAGGAGCCAGCCGTCCACTCCCAGCCACAAGCCCTCAAACTCAAACCACAGCCCTTTTCTCTTGCAAACAGAACTCAGCTGCCCTGCTTCTGGATGGCAGATTGCAGGAGCCACTTGGTACTATCAAACCAGCCAAAGTAGGCAGTGGTGGCATCTTGGGTCTGGGAACCATCCTGCGTATCGCGGATTTTCAGGAGCCAGCTGGCCACTCCCAGCATGCGCTGCGAAACACAAAACACCGCACTTTTCCGTGGCTAACAAAATTCTGATGCCTCTCTTCTATATGTCAGATTGCAGGAACTACTTGACACTGTCATACCAGCCCGACTTGGAACTGGTGCCACCTTCGGTCTGGAAACCATCCTGCGTATCAGGGATTTTCAAGAACCAGCCGGCCACTCCCAGCCATAGGCTGCCAAACACAAACCACGGCCCTTTTCCCTGGCTAACAAAATTGAGATACCCCGCTTCTGGATGGCAGATTGCAGGAGCCACTTGGCACTGTCAAACCAGCCCGACTTTGCACTGGTGCCACCTTCGGTCTGGGAACCATCCAGCGTATCGTGGATTTTCAGGAGGCAGCCGGCCACTCCCAGCCATAGGCCCTCAAACTCTAACCACCGCCCTTTTCACTGGCAAACAAAACTAAGCCTTCCTGCTTCTGGATAGCAGATTGCAGGAGCCACTTGGTACTATCAAACCAGCCCAACTTGGCCCTGGGGTCACCTCGGGTCTGGGAACCATCTTGCGTATCGTGGATTTTCAAGAGCCAGCTGGCCACTCCCAGCCACAAGCCCTCAAACTCAAACCACAGCCTTTTTCTCTAGCAAACAAAACTAAGCTGCCCTGCTTCTGGATGGCAGATTGCAGGAGCCACTTGGTACTATCAACCCAGCCAAACTAGGCACTGGTGCCACCTTGGGTCTGGGAACCATGCTGAGTATCGTGGATTTTGAGGAGGCAGCTGGCCACTTCCAGCCAAAGGCCCCAAAAAAAGACCTCGGCTTGTCTCCCTGACAAACAAAACTCAGCTACCGTGCTACTGGATTGCAGATTGCATGAGCTACATGGTACTGTCAAACAAGCCCGACTTGGCAATGGTGCCACCTTTGATCTGGGAACCATCCTGCGTATCGTGGATTTTCAGGAGCCAGCAGGCCACTCCCAGCCATAGTCTGCACAACTCAAACCACGGCCCTTTTCTCTGGCAAACAAAACTCATTTGCCCTGCATCTGGATGGCAGATGGCAGGAGCCACATGGTACTATCAAACCAGCCCGACTTGGCACTGGTGCCATCTTGGGTCAGGAATCCATCCTGCGTAATGTGGATTTTCAGGAGGCAGCCGGCCACTCCTAGCCACAGGCTCTCAAACTCCAACCACGGCCCTTTTCTCTGGGAAACAAAACTAAGCCTTCCTGCTTCTGGATACCAGATTGCAGGAGCCACATGGTACTATCAAAGCAGCCCAACTTGGCCCTGGGTTCACCTTGGGTCTGGGAACCATCTTGCGTATCGTGGATTTTCAAGAGCCAGCTGGCCAATCCCAGCCATAGGCTGCCAAACACAAACCACGGCCCTTTTCCCTGCCTAACAAAATTCCGATGCCCCGCTTCTGGATGGCAGATTGCAGAAGCCACTTGGCACTGTCAATCAAGCTCGACTTGGAACTGGTGCCACCTTCGGTCTGGGAACCATCCTGCGTATCGTGGATTTTCAGTAGCCAGCCAGCCACTCCAAGCCAGAAGCCCTCAAACTCAAACCACGGCCATGTTCTCTGGCAAACAAAACTCCGCTGCCATGCTTCTGGATGGCAGATTGCACGAGCCACTTGGTACTATCAAACCAGCCCAACTTGGCACTGGTGTCACTTTGGGTCTGGGAACCATCCTGCGTATCGTGGATTTTCAGGAGCCAGCCGGCCACTCCCTGCCATAGGCTGCCAAGTACAAACCACGGCCCTTTTCCCTGGCTAACATAATTCAGATGCCCCGCTTCAGGATGGCAGATTGCAAAAGGCACTTGGCTCTGTTAAACCAGCCTGACTTGGGACTGGTGCCACCGTTGGTCTGGGAACCATCCTGCGTATCGTGGATTTTCAGGAGCTAGCCGGCCACTCTCAGCCATAGGCTGCCAAACAAAAATCACGGCCCTTTTCCATGGCTAACAACACTCAGCTGCCCCGCTTCTGGATGGCAGATTGCAGGAGCTACTTGGCGCTGTGAAACCAGCCCGACTTGGTACTGGTGCCACCTTGGGTCTTGGAAACATCCTACGTATCGTGGATTTTCAGGAGCCAGGTGGCCACTCCCAGCCATGTGCTGCCAAACACAAACCACCGCACTTTTCCCTGGCTTACAAAATTCAGATGCCTCTCCTCTGGATGGCAGATTGCAGGAACCACTTGGCACTGTCATACCAGCCCGACTTGGCACTGGTGCCATCTACGGTCTGGGAACCACCCTGCGTATCGTGGATTTTCAGAAGCCAGCCGGCCACTCCCAGCCAAAGGCCCCAAAAAAAAAACTCTGTAACCTTTCCCCTGGCTTACACAATTCAGATGCCCCGCTTCTGGATGGCAGTTTGCAGGAGCCACATGGCACTGTCAAACCAGCCCGACATGGTACTGGTGCCACGTTAGGTCTGGGAACCATCCTGTGTATCGTGGAGTTTCAGGAGCCAGCCAGCCACTGTAAGCCACAAGCCGTCAAACTCAAACCACGGCCCTTTATACTTGCAAACAAAACTCAGCTGCCCTGCTTCTGGATGGCAGATTGCAGGAGCCACTTGGTACTATCAAACCAGCCCAACTAGGCACTGGTGCCACCTTCGGTCTGGGAACCATCCTGCATATCGTGGATTTTCAGGAGCCAGCCGGCTACTCCTAGCCATAGGCTGCCAAACACAAACCGCGGCCTTTTTCCCTGGCTAACAAAATTCAGATGCCTCGCTTCTGGATGGCAAATTGCAGGAGCCGCTTGGTACTGTCAAACCAGCCTGACTTGGCACTGGTGCCACCTTGCGTCTGGGAACCATCCTGCGTATCGTGGATATTCCGGAGCCAGCCGGCCACTCCCAGCCACAAGCCCTCAGACTCAAACCACAGCCCTTTTCTCTAGCAAAGAAAACTCAGCTGCCCTGCTTCTGAATGGCAGATTGCAGGAGCCACTTGGTAATATCAAACCAGCCAATCGCCCTCAGACTCAAACCACAGCCCTTTCCTCTAGCAAAAAAAACTCAGCTGCCCTGCTTCTGAATGGCAGATTTCAGGAGCCAGTTGGTACTATCAAACCAGCAAACAAGGCACTGGTGCCACCTTGGGTCTGGGAACCATCCTGCGTATCGTGGATTTTCAGGAGCCAGCTGGCCGCTCCCAGCCATAGGCTGCCAAACACAAACCACGGCCCTTTTCCCTGGCTAACAAAATTCACATGCCCTGCTTCTGGATGGCACATTGCAGGAGACACTTGGCACTGTCATACCAGCCCGACTTGGAACTGGTGCCACCTTCGGTCTGGGAACCATGCTGCGTATCGTGGATTTTCAGGAGCCAGCCGGCCACTCATAGCCATAAGCTGCCTAACACAAACCACGGCCCTTTTCCCTGGCTAACAAAATTGAGATGCCCGGCTTCTAGATTGCAGATTGCAGGAGCCACATGGCACTGTCAAACCAGCCCTAGTTGGAACTGGTGCCACCTTCGGTCTGGGAACCATCGTGCGTATCGTGGATTTTCAGGAGGCAGCCGGCCACTCCCAGCCACAGGCCCTCAAAATCTAACCACAGCCCTTTTCTCTGGGAAACAAAACTAAGCCTTCCTGCATCAGGATAGCATATTGCAGGAGCCACCTTGTATTATCAAACCAGCCCAACTTGGCCCTGGGGTCACCTGGGGTCTGGAAACCATCCTGCGTATTGTGAATTTTAAAGAGCCAGCTGGGCAATCCCAGCCATAGGCTGCCAAACACAAACCACGGCCCTTTTCCCTGGCTAACAAAATTCACATGCCCTGCTTCTGGATTGCAGATTGCAGATGCCACTTGGCTCTGTCCAACCACCCCTACTTTTAACTGGTGACACCTTGGGTCTGGGAACCATCCTTCGTATCGTGGATTTTCAGGAGCCAGCCGGCCACTCCCAGACATAGGCTTCCAAACACAAACCACGGCCCTTTTCTCTGCCTAAAAATGTCAGATGCCCGGCTTCTGGATGGCATATTGCATGAGCTACTTGGCACTATTGAACCTGCCCGACTTGGCACTGGGGCCACCTTTGGTCTGGGAACCATCCTGCGTATCGTGGATTTTCAGGAGCCAGCAGGCCACTCCCAGCCATGGGCTGCCAAACACAAACCACGGCCCTTTTCCCTGCTTAAAAAAATTCAGATGACCCTCTTGTGGATGGCAAATTGTAGGAGCTACTTGGCACTGTCAAACCAGCCCGACTTGGCACTGGTGCCACCTTGGGTCTGGGAACCATCCTGCGTATCGTGGATTTTCAGGAGCCAGCCGGCCACTCCGAACAATTGGCTGCCAAACACAAACCACGGCCCTTTTCCCTGGTAAACAAAATTCAGATGCCTCGCTTCTGGATGGCAGATTGCAGGAGCTACATGGCACTGTCAAACCAGCCCGACTTTGCACTGGTGCCACCTGCGGTCTGGGATTCATCCTGCGTAACGTGGATTTTCTGGAGCCAGCGGGCCACTCCAAGCCAAAAGCCCTCAAACTAAATCTACGGCCCTTTTCTCTGGCAAAGAAAACTAAGCTGCCCTGCTTCTGGATGGCAGATTGCAGGAGCCTCTTGGTACTATCAAACCAGCCCTACTTGGCACTGGTGCCACCATGGGTCTGGGAACCATCCTGCGTATCGTGGATTTTCAGGAGCCAGCCGGCCACTCCCAGCCACACACCCTCAAACTCAAACCATGGCCCTGTTGTCTGGCAAACATAACTCAGCTGCCCTGCTTCTGGATGGCATATTTCAAGAGCCACTTGGTACTGTCAAACCAGCCCTACTTGGCACTGGTGCCTCATTGGGTCTGGGAACCATCCTGCGTATCGTGGATTTTCTGGAGCCAGCCGGCCACTCCGAACAATTGGCTGCCAAACACAAGCCACGGCCCATTTCCCTGGTAAACACAATTCAGATGCCCCGCTTCTGGATGGCAAATTGCAGGAGCAACTTTGTACTATCAAAACAGCCAAACTTGGCACTGGTGCCACCTTGGGTATTTGAACAATCCGGAATATCGTGGATTTTCAGGAGCCAGCCGGCCACTCCCAGCCATAAGCTGCCAAAGAAAATCCACGGCCCTTTTCCCTGGCTAACAAAATTCAGATGCCCCTCTTCTGGACGGCAGATTGCAGGAGCCACTTGGCACTGCCAAACCACCCCTGACTTGGAACTGGTGCCACCTTGGGTCTGGGAACAATCCTGCGTATCGTGGATTTTCAGGAGCCTGCCGGCCACTCCCAGCCAAAAGACCTAAAACTCAATCCACGGCACTTTTCCCTGGTAAACATAATTCAGATGCCTCGCTTCTGGATGGCACATTGCAGGAACTACTTGGCACTGTCAAACGAGCCCGACTTAGCACTGGTGCCACCTTCGGTCTGGGATTCGTCCTGCGTATCGTGGATTTTCAGGAGCCTGCCGGCCACTCCCAGCCGAAAGACCTAAAACTCAATCCATGGCCCTTTTCTTTGGCTAACAAAACTCAGCTGCCTTGCTTCTGGATGGCAGATTGCAGGAGCCACTTGGTACTATCAAACCAGTCCAACTTGGCACTGGTGCCACCTTGGGTCTGGGAACCATCCTGCCTATCGTGGATTTTCTGGAGTCAGCCGGACACTCCCAATCCCAAGCCCTCAAACTCAAACCACAGCCCTTTTCTCTGGCAAACAAAACTCAGCTGCCCTGCTTCTTGATGGTAGACTGCCGACGCCACTTGTCTTTGTCAAACCAGCCCGATTTGGCACTGATGCCTCCTTGGGTCTGGGAACCATCCTGCATATCGTGGATTTTCAGGAGCCAGCAGGCCACTCCCAGCCATGGGCTGCCAAACACAAACCACGGCCCTTTTCCCTGCTTAAAAAAATTCAGATGACCCTCTTGTGGATGGCAAATTGTAGGAGCTACTTGGCACTGTCAAACCAGCCCGACTTGGCACTGGTGCCACCTTGGGTCTGGGAACCATCCTGCGTATCGTGGATTTTCAGGAGCCAGCCGGCCACTCCCAGCCACAAGCCCTCAAACTTAAACCCCGGCCCATTTCCCTGACAAACAAAACTCAGCTGCCCTGCTTCTGGGTGGCTGATTACAGGAGCCGCTTGCTACGGTCAAACCAGGCCAACTTGGCACTGGTGCCACCTTGGGACTGGGAACCATCCTGTGTATCGTGGATTTTCAGGAGCCAGCCGGCCTCTCCCAGCCACAAGCTCACAAACTCAAACCACTGCCCTTTCCCCTGGCAAAAAAAACTCAGCTGCCCAGCTTCTTGATGGCACACTGCCGACGCCACTTGGCTCTGTCAAACCAGCCCGACTTGGCACTGGTGCCAACTTCGGTCTGGGAACCATCCTGCGTATCGTGGATTTTCAGGAGCCAGCTGGCCACTCCCAGCTATGGGCTGCCAAACTCAGACCACGGCCCTTTTCCCTGGTTAACAAAATTCAGATGCCCCGTTGCTGGATTGCAGATTGCAGGAGCCACTTGTTACTATCAAACCAGCCCAACTTGTCACTGGTGCCCCCTCCGGTCTGGGAACCATCCTTCCTACCGTGGATTTTCAGGGGCCAGCCGGCCACTTCCTTTCCACAAGCCCTCAAAATCAAACCACGGCACTTTCCTTTGTCCATCAAAACTCAGCTGCCCTGCTTCTGGATGGCAGATTGCAGGAGCCACTTGGTACTATCAAACCAGCCTAAATTGGCACTGGTGCCACCTTGGGTCTGGGAACCATCCTGCGTATCGTGGATTTTCATGAGCCAGCCGGCCACTCCCAGCGATAGGCTGCCAAACAAAAACCACGGCCCTTTTCCCTGGCTAAAAAAATTCAGATGCCCTGCTTCTAGATGGCAGATTGCAGAAGCCACTTGGCACTGTCAATCCAGCCCGACTTGGCACTGGTGCCACCTTCTGTCTGGGAACCATCCTGCGTATCGTGGATTTTCAGGAGCCAGCCGGCCAATTCCAGCCATAGGCTACCAAACACAAACCACGGCCCTTTTCCCTGGCTAACAAAACTCAGCTGCCCCGCTTCTGGATGGCAGATTGCAGGAGCTACTTGTCGGTATGAAACCAGCCCGACTTGGGACTGGTGCCACCTTTGGTCTGGGAGCCATCCTGCGTATCATGGATTTTCAGGAGCCAGCCGGCCACTCCCAGCCATGTGCTGCCAAACACAAACCACGGCCCTTTTCCCTGGTAAACAAAATTCAGATGCCCAGCTTCTGGATGGCAGATTGCAGGAACCACTTGGCACTGTCATACCAGCCCGACTTGGAACTGGTGCCACCTTGTGTCTGGGAACCATCCTGCGTATTGTGGATTTTCAGGAGCCAGCCGGCCACTCCCAGCCATAGGCTGCCAAAGACAAACCACGGCCCTTTTCCCTGGCTAACAAAATTGAAATGCCCCGCTTCTGGATGGCAAATTGCAGGAGCCACTTGGCACTGTCTCACCAGCCCGACTTGGAACTGGTGCCACCTTCGGTCTGGGAACCATCCTGCCTATCGTTGAATTTCTGGAGCCAACCGGCCACTCCCAGCCAAAGGTCCCAAAAAAAAACCTCGGCTTGTGTCCACGACAAACAAAACTCAGCTACCCTGCTTTTGGATGGCAGATTGCAGGAGCCACTTGGTAGTGTCAAACCAGCCCAACTTGGCACTTGTGCCACGTTGGGTCTGGGAACCACCCTGCGTATCGTGGATTTTCAGGAGCCAGCCGGCCACTCCCAGCCATAGGCTGCGAAACTCAAATCACGGCCCTTTTCTCTGGCAAAAAAAACTCAGCTTCCCTGCTTCTGGATGGCAGATTTCAGGAGCCACATGGTACTATCAATCCAGCCCGACTTGGCACTGGTGCCACCTTGGGTCTGGGAACCATCCTGCGTATCGTGGATTTTCAGAAGACAGCTGGCCACTCCCAGCCATAGATTTCGAAAATCAAACCATGGCCCTTTTCTCTGGCAAACAAAACTCAGCTGCCCTGCTTATGGATGGCAGATTGCAGGAGCCACATGGTACTATCAAACCAGCCCAACTTGGCCTTGGGTTCACCTGGGGTCTGGGAACCATCCTGCGGATGGTGGATTTTAAAGAGCCAGCTGGGCAATCCCAGCCAAAGGCGGCCAAAAAAAAAACATGGCACTTTTCCCTGGCTAACAAAATTCAGATGCCCGGCTCCTGGATGGCAGATTGCAAACGCCACTTGGCACTGTCAAACCAACCGGACTTGGAAGTTGTGCCACCTTCGGTCTGGGAAAGATCCTGCGTATCGTGGATTTTCAGGCAGCATCCAGCCACTTCCAACCACACGACTTCAAAATCAAACCACGGCCCTTTATACTGGCAAACAAAACTCAGCTGCCCTGCTTGTGGATGGCAGATTGCAGGAGCCACTTGGCACAGTCTAACCAGCTTGACTTGGAACTGGTGCGACCGTGGGTCTGGGAACCATGCTGAGAATCGTAGATTTTCCGGATCCAGCCGGCCACTTCCAGCCACACGCCTTCAAAATCAAACCACGGCACTTTTCTCTGGCAAACTAAACTCAGCCGCCCTGCTTCTTGATAGCAGATTGCAGGAGCTACTTGGCGGTATGAATCCAGCCCGACTTGGCACTGGTGCCACCTTTGGTCTGGGAACCATCCTGCGTATCGTGGATTTTCAGGAGCCACCCGTCCACTCCCAGCCATGGGCTGCCAAACACAAACCACGGCCCTTTTCCCTGGCTAACAAAACTCAGCTGCCCCGCTTCTTGATGGCAGATTGCAGGAGCTACTTGGCGCTATGAAAGCAGCCCGACTCGGCACTGGTGGCACCTTTGGTCTGGGAACCATCCTGCGTATCGTGGATTTTCAGGAGCCAGCCGTCCACTCCCAGCCACAAGCCCTCAAACTCAAACCACAGCCCTTTTCTCTTGCAAACAGAACTCAGCTGCCCTGCTTCTGGATGGCAGATTGCAGGAGCCACTTGGTACTATCAAACCAGCCAAAGTAGGCAGTGGTGGCATCTTGGGTCTGGGAACCATCCTGCGTATCGCGGATTTTCAGGAGCCAGCTGGCCACTCCCAGCATGCGCTGCGAAACACAAAACACCGCACTTTTCCGTGGCTAACAAAATTCTGATGCCTCTCTTCTGGATGTCAGATTGCAGGAACTACTTGACACTGTCATACCAGCCCGACTTGGAACTGGTGCCACCTTCGGTCTGGAAACCATCCTGCGTATCAGGGATTTTCAAGAACCAGCCGGCCACTCCCAGCCATAGGCTGCCAAACACAAACCACGGCCCTTTTCCCTGGCTAACAAAATTGAGATACCCCGCTTCTGGATGGCAGATTGCAGGAGCCACTTGGCACTGTCAAACCAGCCCGACTTTGCACTGGTGCCACCTTCGGTCTGGGAACCATCCAGCGTATCGTGGATTTTCAGGAGGCAGCCGGCCACTCCCAGCCATAGGCCCTCAAACTATAACCACCGCCCTTTTCACTGGCAAACAAAACTAAGCCTTCCTGCTTCTGGATAGCAGATTGCAGGAGCCACTTGGTACTATCAAACCAGCCCGACTTGGAACTTGTTCCACCTTGGGTCTGGGAACCATCCTGCGTACCGTGGATTTTCAGGAGCCAGCCGGCCACTCCCAGGCATGGGCTGCCAAACTCCAACCACGGCCCTTTTCCCTGGTTAACAAAATTCAGATGCCCCGTTGCTCGATGGCAGATTGCAGGAGCCACTTGTTACTATCAAACCAGCCCAACTTGGCACTGGTGCCACCTTGGGTCTGGGAACCATCCTGTGTATCGTGTATTTTCAGGAGCCAGCCGGCCTCTCCCATACATGGGCTGCCGAACGAAAACCACGGCCCTTTTCCCTGCCTAACAATATTCAGATGCCCCTCTTTTGGATGGCAGATGGCAGGAGCTACTTGGCACTCTCAAACCAGCACGACTTGGCACTGGTGCCCCCTCCGGTCTGGGAACCATCCTTCCTATCATGGATTTTCAGGGGCCAGCCGGCCACATCCTTTCCACAAGCCCTCAAAATAAAACTACCGCACTTTCCTTTGGCCATCAAAACTCAGCTGCCCTGCTTCTGGCTAGGAGATTGCAGGAGCCACTTGGTACTATCAAACAAGCCCGACTTGGCAATGGTGCCACCTTTGATCTGGGAACCATCCTGCGTATCGTGGATTTTCAGGAGACAGCCGGCCACTCCCAGCCATGGGCTGCCAAACACAAACCACGGCCCTTTTCCCTGGCTAACAAAATTCAGATTCCCTGCTTCTGGATGTCAGATTGCAGGAGCCACTTGGCAGTATCAAACCAGCCCGTCTTGGCACTGGTGCCACCTTTGGTCTTGGAACCATCCTGCGTATCGTGGATTTTAAGGAGCCAGACGGCCACTCTCAGCCGTGGGACTGCCAAACAAAATCCACGGACCCTTTCCCTGGCAAAGAAAATTCAGATGCCCCGCTTATGGATGGCAGATTGCAGACGCCACTTGGCTCTTTCCAACCAGCCAGACTAGGCAATGGTGCCACCTTCGGTATGGGAAACATCCTGCATATCGTGGATTTTGAGGAGCCAGCCGGCCACTCCCAGCCACAAGCCCTCAAACTTAAACCCCGGCCCATTTCCCTGACAAACAAAACTCAGCTGCCCTGCTTCTGGGTGGCAGATTACAGGAGCCGCTTGCTACGGTCAAACCAGGCCAACTTGGCACTGGTGCCACCTTGGGACTGGGAACCATCCTGTGTATCGTGGACTTTCAGGAGCCAGCCGGCCTCTCCCAGCCACAAGCTCACAAACTCAAACCACTGCCCTTTCCCCTGGCAAAAAAAACTCAGCTGCCCAGCTTCTGGATGGCAGATTGCAGGAGTCACTTGGTACTATCAAACCAGCCCAATTTGGCACTGGTGCCACCTTGGGTCTGAGAACCATCCTGCGTATCATGGATTTTCAGGAGCCAGCCGGCCACTCCCAGCCCCAAACCCTCAAACTCAAACCACAGCCCTTTCCTCTGGTAAACAAAACTCAGCTGCCTCGCTTCTTGATGGCACACTGCCGACGCCACTTGGCTCTGTCAAACCAGCCCGTCTTGGCACTGGTGCCACCTTTGGTCTTGGAACCATCCTGCGTATCGTGGATTTTAAGGAGCCAGACGGCCACTCTCAGCCGTGGGACTGCCAAACAAAATCCACGGACCCTTTCCCTGGCAAAGAAAATTCAGATGCCCCGCTTATGGATGGCAGATTGCAGACGCCACTTGGCTCTTTCCAACCAGCCAGACTAGGCAATGGTGCCACCTTCGGTATGGGAAACATCCTGCGTATCGTGGATTTTGAGGAGCCAGCCGGCCACTCCCAGCCACAAGCCCTCAAACTTAAACCCCGGCCCATTTCCCTGACAAACAAAACTCAGCTGCCCTGCTTCTGGGTGGCAGATTACAGGAGCCGCTTGCTACGGTCAAACCAGGCCAACTTGGCACTGGTGCCACCTTGGGACTGGGAACCATCCTGTGTATCGTGGATTTTCAGGAGCCAGCCGGCCTCTCCCAGCCACAAGCTCACAAACTCAAACCACTGCCCTTTCCCCTGGCAAAAAAAACTCAGCTGCCCAGCTTCTGGATGGCAGATTGCAGGAGTCACTTGGTACTATCAAACCAGCCCAATTTGGCACTGGTGCCACCTTGGGTCTGAGAACCATCCTGCGTATCATGGATTTTCAGGAGCCAGCCGGCCACTCCCAGCCCCAAACCCTCAAACTCAAACCACAGCCCTTTCCTCTGGTAAACAAAACTCAGCTGCCTCGCTTCTTGATGGCACACTGCCGACGCCACTTGGCTCTGTCAAACCAGCCCGACTTGGCACTGGTGCCAACTTCGGTCTGGGAACCATCCTGCGTATCGTGGATTTTCAGGAGCCAGCTGGCCACTCCCAGCTATGGGCTGCCAAACTCAGACCACGGCCCTTTTCCCTGGTTAACAAAATTCAGATGCCCCGTTGCTGGATTGCAGATTGCAGGAGCCACTTGTTACTATCAAACCAGCCCAACTTGTCACTGGTGCCCCCTCCGGTCTGGGAACCATCCTTCCTACCGTGGATTTTCAGGGGCCAGCCGGCCACTTCCTTTCCACAAGCCCTCAAAATCAAACCACGGCACTTTCCTTTGTCCATCAAAACTCAGCTGCCCTGCTTCTGGATGGCAGATTGCAGGAGCCACTTGGTACTATCAAACCAGCCTAAATTGGCACTGGTGCCACCTTGGGTCTGGGAACCATCCTGCGTATGGTGGATTTTCAGGAGCCAGCCGGCCACTCCCAGCGATAGGCTGCCAAACAAAAACCACGGCACTTTTCCCTGGCTAAAAAAATTCAGATGCCCTGCTTCTAGATGGCAGATTGCAGAAGCCACTTGGCACTGTCAATCCAGCCCGACTTGGCACTGGTGCCACCTTCTGTCTGGGAACCATCCTGCGTATCGTGGATTTTCAGGAGCCAGCCGGCCAATTCCAGCCATAGGCTACCAAACACAAACCACGGCCCTTTTCCCTGGCTAACAAAACTCAGCTGCCCCGCTTCTGGATGGCAGATTGCAGGAGCTACTTGGCGGTATGAAACCAGCCCGACTTGGGACTGGTGCCACCTTTGGTCTGGGAGCCATCCTGCGTATCATGGATTTTCAGGAGCCAGCCGGCCACTCCCAGCCATGTGCTGCCAAACACAAACCACGGCCCTTTTCCCTGGTAAACAAAATTCAGATGCCCAGCTTCTGGATGGCAGATTGCAGGAACCACTTGGCACTGTCATACCAGCCCGACTTGGAACTGGTGCCACCTTGTGTCTGGGAACCATCCTGCATATTGTGGATTTTCAGGAGCCAGCCGGCCACTCCCAGCCATAGGCTGCCAAAGACAAACCACGGCCCTTTTCCCTGGCTAACAAAATTGAAATGCCCCGCTTCTGGATGGCAAATTGCAGGAGCCACTTGGCACTGTCTCACCAGCCCGACTTGGAACTGGTGCCACCTTCGGTCTGGGAACCATCCTGCCTATCGTTGAATTTCTGGAGCCAACCGGCCACTCCCAGCCAAAGGTCCCAAAAAAAAACCTCGGCTTGTGTCCACGACAAACAAAACTCAGCTACCCTGCTTTTGGATGGCAGATTGCAGGAGCCACTTGGTAGTGTCAAACCAGCCCAACTTGGCACTTGTGCCACGTTGGGTCTGGGAACCACCCTGCGGATCGTGGATTTTCAGGAGCCAGCCGGCCACTCCCAGCCATAGGCTGCGAAACTCAAATCACGGCCCTTTTCTCTGGCAAAAAAAACTCAGCTTCCCTGCTTCTGGATGGCAGATTTCAGGAGCCACATGGTACTATCAATCCAGCCCGACTTGGCACTGGTGCCACCTTGGGTCTGGGAACCATCCTGCGTATCGTGGATTTTCAGAAGACAGCTGGCCACTCCCAGCCATAGATTTCGAAAATCAAACCATGGCCCTTTTCTCTGGCAAACAAAACTCAGCTGCCCTGCTTATGGATGGCAGATTGCAGGAGCCACATGGTACTATCAAACCAGCCCAACTTGGCCTTGGGTTCACCTGGGGTCTGGGAACCATCCTGCGGATGGTGGATTTTAAAGAGCCAGCTGGGCAATCCCAGCCAAAGGCGGCCAAAAAAAAATCATGGCCCTTTTCCCTGGCTAACAAAATTCAGATGCCCGGCTCCTGGATGGCAGATTGCAAACGCCACTTGGCACTGTCAAACCAACCGGACTTGGAAGTTGTGCCACCTTCGGTCTGGGAAAGATCCTGCGTATCGTGGATTTTCAGGCAGCATCCAGCCACTTCCAACCACACGCCTTCAAAATCAAACCACGGCCCTTTATACTGGCAAACAAAACTCAGCTGCCCTGCTTGTGGATGGCAGATTGCAGGAGCCACTTGGCACAGTCTAACCAGCTTGACTTGGAACTGGTGCGACCGTGGGTCTGGGAACCATGCTGAGAATCGTAGATTTTCCGGATCCAGCCGGCCACTTCCAGCCACACGCCTTCAAAATCAAACCACGGCACTTTTCTCTGGCAAACTAAACTCAGCTGCCCTGCTTCTTGATAGCAGATTGCAGGAGCTACTTGGCGGTATGAATCCAGCCCGACTTGGCACTGGTGCCACCTTTGGTCTGGGAACCATCCTGCGTATCGTGGATTTTCAGGAGCCACCCGTCCACTCCCAGCCATGGGCTGCCAAACACAAACCACGGCCCTTTTCCCTGGCTAACAAAACTCAGCTGCCCCGCTTCTTGATGGCAGATTGCAGGAGCTACTTGGTGCTATGAAAGCAGCCCGACTCGGCACTGGTGGCACCTTTGGTCTGGGAACCATCCTGCGTATCGTGGATTTTCAGGAGCCAGCCGTCCACTCCCAGCCACAAGCCCTCAAACTCAAACCACAGCCCTTTTCTCTTGCAAACAGAACTCAGCTGCCCTGCTTCTGGATGGCAGATTGCAGGAGCCACTTGGTACTATCAAACCAGCCAAAGTAGGCAGTGGTGGCATCTTGGGTCTGGGAACCATCCTGCGTATCGCGGATTTTCAGGAGCCAGCTGGCCACTCCCAGCATGCGCTGCGAAACACAAAACACCGCACTTTTCCGTGGCTAACAAAATTCTGATGCCTCTCTTCTATATGTCAGATTGCAGGAACTACTTGACACTGTCATACCAGCCCGACTTGGAACTGGTGCCACCTTCGGTCTGGAAACCATCCTGCGTATCAGGGATTTTCAAGAACCAGCCGGCCACTCCCAGCCATAGGCTGCCAAACACAAACCACGGCCCTTTTCCCTGGCTAACAAAATTGAGATACCCCGCTTCTGGATGGCAGATTGCAGGAGCCACTTGGCACTGTCAAACCAGCCCGACTTTGCACTGGTGCCACCTTCGGTCTGGGAACCATCCAGCGTATCGTGGATTTTCAGGAGGCAGCCGGCCACTCCCAGCCATAGGCCCTCAAACTCTAACCACCGCCCTTTTCACTGGCAAACAAAACTAAGCCTTCCTGCTTCTGGATAGCAGATTGCAGGAGCCACTTGGTACTATCAAACCAGCCCAACTTGGCCCTGGGGTCACCTCGGGTCTGGGAACCATCTTGCGTATCGTGGATTTTCAAGAGCCAGCTGGCCACTCCCAGCCACAAGCCCTCAAACTCAAACCACAGCCTTTTTCTCTAGCAAACAAAACTAAGCTGCCCTGCTTCTGGATGGCAGATTGCAGGAGCCACTTGGTACTATCAACCCAGCCAAACTAGGCACTGGTGCCACCTTGGGTCTGGGAACCATGCTGAGTATCGTGGATTTTGAGGAGGCAGCTGGCCACTTCCAGCCAAAGGCCCCAAAAAAAGACCTCGGCTTGTCTCCCTGACAAACAAAACTCAGCTACCGTGCTACTGGATTGCAGATTGCATGAGCTACATGGTACTGTCAAACAAGCCCGACTTGGCAATGGTGCCACCTTTGATCTGGGAACCATCCTGCGTATCGTGGATTTTCAGGAGCCAGCAGGCCACTCCCAGCCATAGTCTGCACAACTCAAACCACGGCCCTTTTCTCTGGCAAACAAAACTCATTTGCCCTGCATCTGGATGGCAGATG
Source organism: Passerculus sandwichensis (assembly GCA_031885435.1). Lineage (NCBI taxonomy): Eukaryota > Metazoa > Chordata > Aves > Passeriformes > Passerellidae > Passerculus > Passerculus sandwichensis. Next base: position 25,994 of record CM063146.1, read on the forward strand.
GCAGGAGCCACATGGTACTATCAAACCAGCCCGACTTGGCACTGGTGCCATCTTGGGTCAGGAATCCATCCTGCGTAATGTGGATTTTCAGGAGGCAGCCGGCCACTCCTAGCCACAGGCTCTCAAACTCCAACCACGGCCCTTTTCTCTGGGAAACAAAACTAAGCCTTCCTGCTTCTGGATACCAGATTGCAGGAGCCACATGGTACTATCAAAGCAGCCCAACTTGGCCCTGGGTTCACCTTGGGTCTGGGAACCATCTTGCGTATCGTGGATTTTCAAGAGCCAGCTGGCCAATCCCAGCCATAGGCTGCCAAACACAAACCACGGCCCTTTTCCCTGCCTAACAAAATTCCGATGCCCCGCTTCTGGATGGCAGATTGCAGAAGCCACTTGGCACTGTCAAACCAGCCCAACTTGGAACTGGTGCCACCTTCGGTCTGGGAACCATCCTGCGTATCGTGGATTTTCAGTAGCCAGCCAGCCACTCCAAGCCAGAAGCCCTCAAACTCAAACCACGGCCATGTTCTCTGGCAAACAAAACTCCGCTGCCATGCTTCTGGATGGCAGATTGCACGAGCCACTTGGTACTATCAAACCAGCCCAACTTGGCACTGGTGCCACCTTCGGTCTGGGAACCATCCTGCGTATCGTGGATTTTCAGGAGCCAGCCGGCCACTCCCTGCCATAGGCTGCCAAGTACAAACCACGGCCCTTTTCCCTGGCTAACATAATTCAGATGCCCCGCTTCAGGATGGCAGATTGCAAAAGGCACTTGGCTCTGTTAAACCAGCCTGACTTGGGACTGGTGCCACCGTTGGTCTGGGAACCATCCTGCGTATCGTGGATTTTCAGGAGCTAGCCGGCCACTCTCAGCCATAGGCTGCCAAACAAAAATCACGGCCCTTTTCCATGGCTAACAACACTCAGCTGCCCCGCTTCTGGATGGCAGATTGCAGGAGCTACTTGGCGCTGTGAAACCAGCCCGACTTGGTACTGGTGCCACCTTGGGTCTTGGAAACATCCTACGTATCGTGGATTTTCAGGAGCCAGGTGGCCACTCCCAGCCATGTGCTGCCAAACACAAACCACCGCACTTTTCCCTGGCTTACAAAATTCAGATGCCTCTCCTCTGGATGGCAGATTGCAGGAACCACTTGGCACTGTCATACCAGCCCGACTTGGCACTGGTGCCATCTACGGTCTGGGAACCACCCTGCGTATCGTGGATTTTCAGAAGCCAGCCGGCCACTCCCAGCCAAAGGCCCCAAAAAAAAAACTCTGTCCCTTTCCCCTGGCTTACACAATTCAGATGCCCCGCTTCTGGATGGCAGTTTGCAGGAGCCACATGGCACTGTCAAACCAGCCCGACATGGTACTGGTGCCACGTTAGGTCTGGGAACCATCCTGTGTATCGTGGAGTTTCAGGAGCCAGCCAGCCACTGTAAGCCACAAGCCGTCAAACTCAAACCACGGCCCTTTATACTTGCAAACAAAACTCAGCTGCCCTGCTTCTGGATGGCAGATTGCAGGAGCCACTTGGTACTATCAAACCAGCCCAACTAGGCACTGGTGCCACCTTCGGTCTGGGAACCATCCTGCATATCGTGGATTTTCAGGAGCCAGCCGGCTACTCCTAGCCATAGGCTGCCAAACACAAACCGCGGCCTTTTTCCCTGGCTAACAAAATTCAGATGCCTCGCTTCTGGATGGCAAATTGCAGGAGCCGCTTGCTACTGTCAAACCAGCCTGACTTGGCACTGGTGCCACCTTGCGTCTGGGAACCATCCTGCGTATCGTGGATATTCCGGAGCCAGCCGGCCACTCCCAGCCACAAGCCCTCAGACTCAAACCACAGCCCTTTTCTCTAGCAAAGAAAACTCAGCTGCCCTGCTTCTGAATGGCAGATTGCAGGAGCCACTTGGTAATATCAAACCAGCCAATCGCCCTCAGACTCAAACCACAGCCCTTTCCTCTAGCAAAAAAAACTCAGCTGCCCTGCTTCTGAATGGCAGATTTCAGGAGCCAGTTGGTACTATCAAACCAGCAAACAAGGCACTGGTGCCACCTTGGGTCTGGGAGCCATCCTGCTTATCGTGGATATTCCGGAGCCAGCCGGCCACTCCCAGCCACAAGCCCTCAGAATCAAACCACAGCCCTTTTCTCTAGAAAATAAACTTAGCTGCCCTGCTTCTGAATGGCAGATTGCAGGAGCGACTTGGTAATATCAAACCAGCCAAACGCCCTCAGGCTCAAACCACAGCCCTTTTCTCTAGCAAAAAAAACTCAGCTGCCCTGCTTCTGAATGGCAGATTGCAGGAGCCACTTGGTACTATCAAACCAGCCAAACAAGGCACTGGTGCCACCTTGGGTCTGGGAACCATCCTGCGTATCGTGGATTTTCAGGAGCCAGCAGGCCACTCCCAGCCATGTGCTGCCAAACACAAACCACGGCCCTTTTCCCTGGCTAAAAAAATAGAGATGCCCCGCTTCTGGATGGCAGATTGCAGGAGCCACTTGGCACTGTCAAGCCAGCCCGACTTGGCACTGGTGCCACCTTCGGTCTGGGAACCATCCTGCGTAGGGTGGATTTTCAGGAGCCAGCCGGCCACTCCCAGCCAAAGACCCCAAAAAAATCCTCGCCTTGCGTCCCTGACAAACAAAACTCAGCTACCCTGCGTCTGGAGGGCAGATTGCTGGAGCCACTTGTCACTGTCATACCAGCCCGACTTAGAACTGGTGCCACCTTCTGTCTGGGGACTATCCTGCGTATCGCGGATTTTCAGGAGCCAGCCGGCCACTCCCAGCCATAAGCTGCCAAACACAAACCATGGCCCTTTTCCCTTCTGAATAAAATTCAGATGCCCCTCTTGTGGATGGCAGATTGCAGGAGCTACTTGGCACTGCAAACCAGCCCGACTTGGCACTGGTGCCACCTTTGGTCTGGGAACCATCCTGCGTATTGTTGATTTTCAGCAGCCAGCTGGCCACTCCAAGCCACAGGCCCTCAAACTCTAACCACAGCCCTTTTCTCTGGCAAACAAAACTAAGCCTTCCTGCATCAGGATAGCAGACTGCAGGAGCCACTTGGTACTATCAAACGAGCCCAACTTGGCCCTGGGGTCACCTGGGGTCGTGGAACCATCCTGCCTATCGTGGATTTTAAAGAGCCAGCTGGCTACTCCCAACCATAGGCTGCCAAACACAAACCACGGCCCTTTTCCCTGGCTAACAAAATACACATGCCCTGCTTCTGGATGGCAGATTGCAGGAGCCACTTGGACTGTCATAACAGCCCGACTTGGAACTGGTGCCACCTTCGGTCTGGGAACCATCCTGCGTATCGTGGATTTTCAGGAGCCAGCCAGACACTCCAAGCCACAAACCGTCTAACTCAAACCACGGCCCTGTCCCCTGGATAACAAAATTGAGATGCCCCGCTTCGTGAGGGCAGATTGCAGGAGCCACTTGGCACTCTTAAACCAGCCCGACTTGGCACTGGTGCCACCTTGGGTCTGGAAACCATCCTGCATATCGTGTATTTTCAGGAGCCAGTCGGGCACACCCATCCATGGGCTGCCAAACAAAAACAACGGCCCTTTTCCCTTCCTAACAAAATTCAGATGCCCCTCTTGTGGATGGCAGATTGCAGGAGCTACTTGGCACTGTCAAACCACCCTGACTTGGCACTGGTGCCACCTTGGGTCTTGGAACCATCCTGCGTATCGTGGATTTTCAGGAGCCACCCGGCAACTCCCAGCCATAGGCTGCCAAACACAAACTCCGGCAGTTTCCCCTGGCTTACACAATTCAGATGCCCCTCTTGTGGATGGCAGATTGCAGGAGATACTTGGCACTGTCAAATCAGCCCGACTTGGCACTGGTGCCACCTTGGGTCTGGGATCCATCCTGCGTATCGTGGATTTTCAGGAGCCACCCGGCCACTCCCAGACACTGGCCCCAAAAACAAACCTCTGCCCGTTTCGCTGCCTAACAAAACTCGGCTACCCCGCTTCTGGATGGTAGATTGCAGGAGCCACATGGTACTATCAAACCAGCCCAACTTGGCCCTGGTGCCACCTTGGGTCTGGGAACTATCCTGCGTATCGTGGATTTTCAGGAGCCAGCCGGCCACTCCCAGCCATAAGCTGCCAAACACAAACCACGGCCCGGTTCGATGCCTAACGAAATTCAGATGCCCCTCTTGTGGATGGCAGATTGCAGGACGTACCTGGCACTGTCAAACCAGCCCGACTTGGCACTGGTGCCACCTTGGGTCTGGGAACCATCCTGCATATCGTGGATTTTCAGGAGACAGCCGGCCACTCCAAGCCACAGACCCTCAAACTCAAACCACAAAACTTTTCTCTGGCAAACAAAACTAAGCTGCCCTGCTTCTGGATGGTAGATATCAGGAGCCACTTGGTACTATCAAACCAGCCCAACTTGGCACTGGTGCCACCTTGGGTTTGGGAACAGTCCTGTGTATCGTGGATTTTCAGGAGCCACCCAGACACTCCCAGACACAGGACCTCAAACTCTAACCACGGCCCTTTTCTCTGGCAAACAAAACTAAGCCTTCCTGCTTCTGGATGGTAGATTGCAGGATCCACATGGTACTATCAAACCAGCCTTATTTGGCACTGGTGCCACCTTGGGTCTGGGAACCATGCTGCGTATCGTGGATTTTCAGGAGCCAGCCGGCCACTCCCAGTCATAGGCTGCCAAACACAAACCACGGCCCTTTTCCCTCGCTAACAAAATTCAGATGCCCCGCTTCTGGATGGAAGATTGCAGAAGCCACTTGGCACTGTCAATCCAGCCCGACTTGGAAAAGGTGCCAAATTCGGTCTGGGAACCATCCTGCATATCGTGGATTTTCAGGTGCCAGCCAGCCACTCCAAGCCACAAGCCGTCGAACTCAAACCACGGCCCTTTATACTGGCAAACAAAACTCAGCTGCCCTGCTTCTGGATGGAAGATTGCAGGAGCCACTTGGTACTATCAAACCAGCCCAACTTGGCACTGGGGTCACCTGGGGTCTGGGAACCATCTTGCCTATCGTGGATTTTAAAGAGCCAGCTGGCCACTCCCAGCCATAGGCTGCCAAAGACAAACCACAACCCATTCCCCTGGATAACAAAATTCAGATGCCCCGCTTCTGGAGGGCAGATTGCAGGATCCACTTGGCACTGTTAAACCAGCCCTACTTGACACTGGTGCCACCTTGGGTCTGGGAACCATCCTGCGTATCTTGGATTTTCAGGAGCCAGCTGTCCACTCCCAGCCACAAGCACTAAAATTTAAACAACGGCTCTTGTCTCGGGCAAACAGAAATCAGCTGCCCTTCTTCTGGATGGGAGATTGCAGGAGCCACTTGGTACAATCAAACCTGCCCAACTTGGCACTGGTGCCAACTTGGGTCTGGGTACCATCCTGCATATCGTGGATTTTCAGGAGCCAGCCGGCCAGTCGCAGCCACAAGCCCTCAAACTCAAACCACGGCCCTTTACTCTGGCAAAAAAAACTCAGCCGCCCTGCTTCTGGATGGCAGATTGCAGTAGACACTTGGTACTATCAAACCAGCCCGACTTGGCAGTGGTGCCACCTTGGGTCTTTGAACCATCTGGCATATCTTTGATTTTGAAGAGCCTGCCGGCCACTCGCAGCCATAGGCCGCCAAACACAAACCACGGCCCTTTTTCCTGGCAAAAAATTCAGATGCCCCGCTTCTGGATGGCACAGTGCAGACGCCACTTGGCACTGTCAAACCAGCGCGACTTGCACCTGGTGCCACCTCTGGTCTGGGAACCATCCTGCGTATCGTGGATTTTCAGGTGCCAGCCGGGCTCTCCCAGCCATAGGGTGCCAAACAAAAACCACGGCCCTTTTCCCTGCCTAAGAAAATTCAGATGCCCCGTTCTGGATGGCAGATTGCAGGAGTTACTTGGCTCTGTCAAACCAGCCCGACTTGGCACTGATGCCACCTTCGGTCTGGGAACCACCCTGCGTATCGTGGATTTTTAGGAGCCAGCCCGCCACGACAGGCGATAGGCTGCCAAACACAAACCACGGCCCTTTTCCCTGGCTAACACAATTCAGATGCCCTGCTTCAGGATTGCAGATTGCAGGATCCACTTCACACTGTCAAACCAGCCCGACTTGGAACTGGTGCCACCTTCGGTCTGGGAACCATCCTGCGTGTCGTGGATTTTCAGGAGACAGCCGTCTACTCCCAGCCACAAGCACTCAAACATAAAATACGGCCTTTTCTATGGCAAACAAAACTCCGCTGCCATGCTTCTGGATGGCAGATTGCAGGAGCCACTTGGTAATGTCAAACCAGCCAAATTTGGCACTGGTGCCACCTTTTGTCTGGGAACACTCCTGCTTGTCGTGGATTTTCAGGAGGCAGCCGGCCTCTCCCAGCCACAGGCCTTTAAAATCTAACCACGCCCCTTTGCTCTGGCAAACAAAACTAAGGCTTCCTGCTTCTGGATAGCAGATTGCAGGAGCCACTTGGTACTATCAAACCAGCCCAACTTGTCCCTGGGGTCACCTGGGGTCTGGGAACCATCCTGCGTATCGTGGATTTTCAGGAGCCGCCCAGTCACTCCCAGCCATAGGCTGCCAAACACAAAGCACCGCACTTTTCCCTGTCTAAAATAATTCAGATGCCTCTCCTCTGGATGGCAGATTGCAGGAACCACTTGGCACTGTCATACCAGCCCAACTTGGAACTTTTGCCACCTTTGATCTGGGAACCTTCCTGCGTATCGTGGATTTTCAGGATCCAGCCGGCCACTCCCAGACATAGGCTGCCAAACACAAACCACGGCCCTTTTCCCTGGCTAACAAAATTCAGATGCCTCTCCTCTGGAGGGCAGATTGCAGACGCCACTTGGCACTGTCAAACCAGCCCAACTTGGAACTGGTGCCACCTTTGGTCTGGAAACCATCCTGCATATCGTGGATTTTCAGGAGCCAGCCAGCCACACCAAACCACAAGCCGTCAAACTCAAACCACGGCCCTTTTCTCTGGCAAAGAAAACTCAGCTGCCCTGCTTCTGGATGGCAGATTGCAGGAGCCACTTGGTACTGTCAAACCAGCCCAACTTGGCACTGGTGCCACCTTCGGTCTGGGAACCATCCTGCGTATCGTGGATTTTCAGGAGCCAGCCGGCCACTCCCAGCCATAAGATGCCAAACACAAAACAAAGCCCTTTCCCCTGGCTAACAAAATTCTGGTGTCCCGCTTCTGGATGGCAGATTGCAGAAGCCACTTGGCACTGTCAATCAAGACCGACTTTGCACTGGTGCCACCTTGTGTCTGGGAACCATCCTGTGTATCGTGGATTTTCAGGAGCCAGCCGGCCACTCCCAGCCACAAGCACTCAAACACAAACCACAGCCCTTTTCTCTAGCAAACAAAACTCAGCAGACCTTCTTCTGGTTGGCAGATTGCAGGAGCCACTTGGTTATATCACACCAGCCAAACGAGGCACTGGTGCCACCTTGGGTCTGGGAACCATCCTGCGTATCGTGGATTTCCAGGAGGCTGCCAGGCACTTCCAGACACAGGACCTCAAATTCTAACCACGGCCCTTTTCTCTGGCAAACAAATATAAGCCTTCCTGGTTCTGGATGGGAGATTGCAGGATCCACATGGTACTATCAAACTAGCCCAATTTGGCACTGGTGCCACCTTGGGTCTGGGAACCATCCTGCGTATGGTGGATTTTCAGGAGCCAGCCGGACACTCCCAGCCATAGGCTGCCAAACAGAAACCACGGCACTTTGCCCTGTCTAACAAAATTCAGATGCCTCCCTTCTGTATGGCAGATTGCAAAAGCCACTTGGCTCTGTCAAACCAGCCTGACTTGGCACTGGTGCCACCTTGGGTCTGGGAACCATCCTGCGTATCGTGGATTTTCAGGAGCCAGCCAGCCACTCCCAGCTATAGGCTGCTAAGCAAAATCCACGGCCCATTTCCCTGGCTAACAAAATTCAGATGCCCCGTTCTGGATGGCAGATTTCAGGAGCTACTTGGCACTCTCAAACCCGTCCGACTTGGCACTGCTGCCACCTTTGGTCTGGGAACCATCCTGCGTATCTTGGATTTTCAGGAGCCAGCTAGCCACTCCCAGCCACAAGCCCTAAAATTTATACAACGGCTCTTTTCTCGGGCAAACAAAAATCAGCTGCCCTACTTCTGGTTGGCAGATTGCAGGAGCCACTTGGTACTATCCAACCAGCCTGACTTGGCACTGGTGCCACCTTGGCTCTGGGTGCCATCCTGCGTATCGTGGATTTTCAGGAGCCAGCCGGCCACTCGCAGCCACAAGCCCTCAAACTCAAACCACGGCCCTTTACTCTGGTAAACAAAACTCAGCCGCCCTGCTTCTGGATGGCAGATTGCAGTAGACACCTGGTACTGTCAAACCAGCCCGACTTGGCAGTGGAGCCACCTTGGGTCTTTGAAACATCTGGCGTATCTTTGATTTTGAAGAGCCTGCCGGCCACTCGCAGCCATAGGCCGCCAAACACAAACCACGGCCCTTTTTCCTGGCAAACAAAATTCAGATGCCCCGCTTCTGGATGGCAGAATGCAGACGCCACTTGGCACTGTCAAACCAGCGCGACTTGCACCTGGTGCCACCTCTGGTCTGGGAACCATCCTGCGTGTCGTGGATTTTCAGGCGCCAGCCTCCCACTCCCAGCCATAGGTTGCCAAACACAAACCACGGCCCTTTTCCCTGGCTAACAGAAGTCAGATAGCCCCTTCTGCATGGCAGATTGCAGTAGCTATATGGCACTTTGTAACAAGCCTGACTTGGCACTGGTGCCACCATGGGTCTGGAACCATCCTGCGTGTCGTGGATTTTCAGGAGCCAGCCGGCCACTCCCCGCCACAAGGCCTCAAATGGAAACCACGGCCCTTTTCCCTGGCTAACAAAATTCAGATGCCCTGCTTCTGGATTGCAGATTGCAGATGCCACTTGGCTCTGTCTACCACCCCGACTTTTAACTGGTGACACCTTGGGTCTGGGAACCATCCTGCGTATCGTGGATTTTCAGGAGCCAGCCGGCCACTCCCAGACATAGGCTGCCAAACACAAACCACGGCCATTTTCTCTGCCTAAAAAAGTCAGATGCCCGGCTTCTGGATGGCATATTGCATGAGCTACTTGGCACTATTGAACCTGCCGGACTTGGCACTTGGGGCCACCTTTGGTCTGGGAACCATCCTGCGTATCGTGGATTTTCAGGAGCCAGCCGGCCACTCCCATCCATGGGCTGGCAAACACAAACCACGGCTCTTTTCCCTGCTTAAAAAAATTCAGATGACCCTCTTGTGGGTGGCAAATTGTATGGGCTACTTGGCACTGTAAACCAGCCCGACTTGGCACTGGTGCCACCTTGGGTCTGGGAACCATTCTGCGTATCGTGGATTTTCAGGAGCCAGCCGGCCACTCCAAGCCACAAGCCCTCAAACTAAATCTACGGCCCTTTATACTTGCAAACAAAACTCAGCTGCCCTGCTTCTGGATGGCAGATTCAGGAGTCTCTTGGTACTATCAAACCAGCCCTACTTGGCACTGGTGCCACCTTGGGTCTGGGAACCATCCTGCGTATCGTGGATTTTCAGGAGCCAGCCGGCCACTCCCAGCCACACACCCTCAAACTCAAACCATGGCCCTGTTGTCTGGCAAACATAACTCAGCTGCCCTGCTTCTGGATGCCATATTTCAAGAGCCACTTGGTACTGTCAAACCAGCCCTACTTGGCACTGGTGCCTGCTTGGGTCTGGGAACCATCCTGTGTATCGTGGATTTTCTGGAGCCAGCCGGCCACTCCGAACAATTGGCTGCCAAACACAAGCCACGGCCCATTTCCCTGGTAAACAAAATTCAGATGCCCCGCTTCTGGATGGCAGATTGCAGGAGGTACTTTGCACTGTCAAACCATCCCGACTTTGCACTGGTGCCTTCTTTGGGTCTGGGAACCATCCTGCGTGTCGTGGATTTTCAGGAGCCAGCCTCCCACTCCCAGCTATTGGCTGCCAAACACAAACCACGGCCCTTTTCTCTGGCAAACAAAATTCAGATGCCCCTCTTCTGGATGGCAGATTGCAGGAGCCACTTGGCACTGCCAAACCAGCCCGACTTGGAACTGGTGCCACCTTGGGTCTGGGAACAATCCTGCGTATTGAGGATTTTCAGGAGCCTGTCGGCCACTCCCAGCCAAAAGCCCTAAAACTCAATCCACGGCCCTTTTCTTTGGCTAACAAAACTCAGCTGCATTGCTTCTGGATGGCAGATTGCAGGAGCCACTTGGTACTATCAAACCAGTCCAACTTGGCACTGGTGCCACCTTGGGTCTGGGAACCATCCTGAGTATCATGGATTTTGTGGAGTCAGCCGGACACTCCCAATCCCAAGCCCTCAAACTCAAACCACAGCCCTTTTCTCTGGCAAACAAAACTCACCTGCCCTGCTTCTTGATGGTAGACTGCCGACGCCACTTGGCTTTGTCAAACCAGCTCGATTTGGCACTGATGCCTCCTGGGTCTGGGAACCATCCTGCATATCGTGGATTATCCGGAGCCAGGCGGCCACTCCGAAGAATTGGCTGCCAAACACAAACCACGGCACTTTTCCCTGGTAAACATAATTCAGATGCCTCGCTTCTGGATGGCACATTGCAGGAGCTACTTGGCACTGTCAAACGAGCCCGACTTTGCACTGGTGCCACCTTCGGTCTGGGATTCATCCTGCGTATCGTGGATTTTCACGAGCCAGCCGGTCACTCCCAGCAACAGACAGCAAACTCAAACCACGGAACTTTTCCCTGGTAAACATAATTCAGATGCCTCGCTTCTGGATGGCACATTGCAGGAGCTACTTGGCACTGTCAAACGAGCCCGACTTTGCACTGGTGCCACCTTCGGTCTGGGATTCATCCTGCGTATCGTGGATTTTCAGGAGCCAGCCAGAGACTCCAAGCCATGGGCTGCCAAACACAAACCACGGCCCTTTGCCCTGGGTAACAAAATTCAGATACCCCTCTTGTGGATGGCAGATTGCAAGAGCTACTCTGCACTATCAAACCAGCTCAACTTGGCACTGGTGCCACCTTGGGTCTGGGAACCATCCTGCGTATCATGGATTTTCAGGAGCCAGCCGGCCACTCCCAGCCCCAAGCCCTCAAACTCAAACGACAGCCCTTTTCTCTGGTAAACAAAACTCAGCTGCCCTGATTCTTGATGGCAGACTGCCGACGCCACTTGGCTCTATCAAACCAACCTGACTTGGCACTGGTGCCACCTTGGGTCTGGGAACCATCCTGCGTATCGTGGATTTTCAGGAGCCACCCGTCCACTCCCAGCCATGGGCTGCCAAACACAAACCACGGCCCTTTTCCCTGGCTAACAAAACTCAGCTGCCCCGTTGCTGGATGGCAGATTGCAGGAGCCACTTGTTACTATCAAACAAGCCCAACTTGGCACTGGTGCCACCTTGGGTCTGGGAACCATCCTGTGTATCGTGTATTTTCAGGAGCCAGCCGGCCTCTCCCATCCATGGGCTGCCGAACGAAAACCACGGCCCTTTTCCCTGCCTAACAATATTCAGATGCCCCTCTTTTTGATGGCAGATGGCAGGAGCTACTTGGCACTCTCAAACCAGCACGACTTGGCACTGGTGCCCCCTCCGGTCTGGGAACCATCCTTCCTATCGTGGATTTCCAGGGGCCAGCCGGCCACATCCTTTCCACAAGCCCTCAAAATAAAACTACGGCACTTTCCTTTGGCCATCAAAACTCAGCTGCCCTGCTTCTGGCTAGCAGATTGCAGGAGACACTTGGTACTATCAAACAAGCCCGACTTGGCAATGGTGCCACCTTTGATCTGGGAACCATCCTGCGTATCGTGGATTTTCAGGAGACAGCCGGCCACTCCCAGCCATAGGCTGCCAAACACAAACCACGGCCCTTTTCCCTGGGAAAGAAAATCCAGATGCCCCGCTTCGGGATGGCAGATTGCAGGAGCCACTTGGCACTGTCAAACCAGCCCAACTTGGCACTGGTGCCACCTTGGGTCTGGGAACCATCCTGCGTATGGTGGATTTTCAGGAACCAGCCGGCCACTCCCAGCCATAGGCTGCCAAACAGAAACCACGGCACTTTTCCCTGGCTAACAAAATTCAGATGTCCTGCTTCTGGATGTCAGATTGCAGGAGCCACTTGGCAGTATCAAACCAGCCTGTCTTGGCACTGGTGCCACCTTTGGTCTTGGAACCATCCTGCGTATCATGGATTTTCAGGAGCCAGACGGCCACTCTCAGCCGTGGGACTGCCAAACAAAATCCACGGAGCTTTTCCCTGGCAAAGAAAATTCAGATGCCCCGCTTCTGGATGGCAGATTGCAGACGCCACTTGGCTCTTTCCAACCAGCCCCACTTGGCACTGGTGCCACCTTCGGTATGGGAACCATCCTGCGTATCGTGGATTTTGACGAGCCAGACGGCCACTCCCAGCAACAAGCCCTCAAACTTGAACCCCGGCCCATTTCCCTGACAAACAAAACTCAGCTACCCTGCTTCTGGGTGGCAGATTACAGGAGCCGCTTGGTACGGTCAAACCAGGCCAACTTGGCACTGATGCCACCTTGGGACTGGGAACCATCCTGCGTATGGTGGATTTTCAGGAGCCAGCCGGCCTCTCCCAGCCACAAGCTCACAAACTCAAACCACTGCCCTTTTCTCTGGTAAACAAAACTCAGCTGCCCTGATTCCTGATGGCAGATTGCAGGAGTCACTTGGTACTATCAAACCAGCCCAATTTGGCACTGGTGCCACCTTGGGTCTGAGAACCATCCTGCGTATCATGGATTTTCAGGAGCCAGCGGGCCACTCACAGCCCCAAGCCCTCAAACTCAAACCACAGCCCTTTTCTCTGGAAAACAAAACTCAGCTGCCTCGCTTCTTGATGGCACACTGCCGACGCCACTTGGCTCTGTCATACCAGCCCGACTTGGCACTGGTGCCAACTTCGGTCTGCGAACCATCCTGCGTATCGTGGATTTTCAGGAGCCAGCTGGCCACTCCCAGCTATGGGATGCCAAACTCAGACCACGGCCCTTTTCCCTGGTTAACAAAATTCAGATGCCCCGTTGCTGGATGGCAGATTGCAGGAGGCAGTTGTTACTATCAAACCAGCCCAACTTGTCACTGGTGCCACCTCCGGTCTGGGAACCATCCTTCCTATCGTGGATTTTCAGGGGCCAAAAGCCAGTTCCTTTCCACAAGCCCTCAAAATCAAACCACGACACTTTCCTTTGTCCATCAAAAGTCAGCTGCCCTGCTTCTGGATGGCAGATTGCAGGAGCCACTTGGTACTATCAAACAAGCCCGACTTGACAAGGGTGCCTCCTTTGGTCTGGGAACCATCCTGCGTATCGTGGATTTTCAGGAGCCAGCCGGCCACTCCCAGCCATAGGCTGCCAAACACAAACCACGGCCCTTTTCCCTGGCTAACAAAATTCATATGGCCCGTTCTGGATGGCAGATTGCAGGAGACACTTGGCACTATCAAACCAGCCCGTCTTGGCACTGGTGTCACCTTTGATCTGGGAACCGTCCTGCGTATCGTGGATTTTCAGGAGCCAGACGGTCACTCTCAGCCGTGGGCTGCCAAACAAAAACCACGGCCCTTTTCCCTGGCAAAGAAAATTCAGATGCCCCGCTTCTGGATGGCAGATTGCAGACGCCACTTGGCTCTTTCCAACCAGCCAGACTTGGCACTGGTGCCACCTTCGGTATGGGAACCATCCTGCGTATCGTGGATTTTGAGGAGCCAGCCGGCCACTCCCAGCCACAAGCCCTCAAACTTAAACCCTGGCCCATTTCCCTGACAAACAAAACTCAGCTACCCTGCTTCTGGGTGGCAGATTACAGGAGCCGCTTGGTACGGTCAAACCAGGCCTACTTGGCACTGGTGCCACCTTGGGTCTGGGAACCAACCTGCGTATCGTGGATTTTCAGGAGCCAGCCGGCAACTCCCAGCCATAGGCTGCCAAACAAAAGCCACGGCGCTTTTCCCTGGCTAACAAAATACAGGTGCTCCTCTTCAAGATGGCAGATTTCAGGAGCCGTTTGTCACTGTCAAACCAGCTGATCTTGGCACTGGTGCCACCTTGGGTCTTTGAACCATCCTGCGTATCGTGGATTTTCAGGAGCCAGCCGGCCACTCCCAGCCATAGGCTGCCCAACAAAAACCATAGCGCTTTTCCCTGGCTAACAAAATTCAGATGCTCCTCTTAAAGATGGCAGATTCCAGGTGCCACTTTGCACTGTCAAAGCAGCCCGACTTGGCACTGGTGCCACCTTGGGTCTGGGAGCCATCCTGCATATCGTGGATTTTCAGGAGCCAGCCGGCCACTCCCAGACATAGGCTGCCAAACAAATCCACGGCCCTTTTCCCCGGCTAAAAAAATTCAGATGCCCCACTTGTGGATGGTAGATTGTAGGAGCTACTTGGCGCTGTCAAACCAGCCCGATTTGGAACTGGTGACAACTTGGGCCTGGGAACCATCCTACGTATCGTAGATTTTCAGGAGCCAGCCGGCCAATCCCAGCCATAGGCTGCTAAAAACAAACCATGGCCCTTTTCCCTGGCTAACAAAATTCAGATGCCCCGCTTCTGGATGGCAGATTGCAGGAGCTACTTGGCCCTGTCAAACCAGCCCATCTTTGCACTGGTGCCAACTTCGGTCTGGGGAGCATCCTGCGTATCGTGGATTTTCAGGAGCCAGTAGGCCACTCCAAGCCACAAGCCCTCAAACTCAATCCACGGCCCTTTACTTTGGCTAACAAAACTCAGCTGCCTTGCTTCTGGATGGCAGATTGCAGGAGCCACTTTTTACTATCAAACAAGCCCAACTTGGCACGGGTGCCACCTTGGGTCTCGGAACCATCCTGCCTATCGTTGATTTTCAGGAGCCAGCCGGCCACTCCCATCCCCAAGCTCTCAAACTCAAACCACAGCCCTTTTCTCTGGCAAACAAAAGTCAGCTGCCCCGATTCTTGATGACAGATTGCCAAAGCCACTTGGCTCAGTCCAACCATCCCGACTTGGCACTGGTGACTACTTGGATCTGGGAACCATCCTGCATTATGTGGATTTTCAGGAGCCAGCCGCCCACTCCAAGCAATTGGCTGCCAAACAAAAACCACGGCCCTTTTCCCTGGTAAACAAAATTCTGATGCCCCACTTCTGGATGGCAGATTGCAGGAGCTACTTGGCACTTTCAAACCAGCCCGACATTGCACTGGTGCCACCTTCGGTCTGGGATTCATCCTGCGTAACCTGGATTTTCAGGAGCCAGCCGGCCACTCCAAGCCACAAGCCCTCAAACTCAATCCACGGCCCTTTACTCTGGTGAAGAAAACTAAGCTGCCCTGATTCTGGATGGCAGATTGCAGGAGCAACTTGGTACTATCAAACCAGCCCTACTTGGCACTGGTGCCACCTTGGGTCTGGGAACCATCCTGCATATCGTGGTTTTTCCGGAGCCAGCAGGCCACTCCTAGACACACACCCTCAAACTCAAACCATGGCTCTGTACTCTGGCAAACAAATTTCAGCTGCCCGGCTTCTGGATGGCAGATTGCAGGAGCCACTTTGTATTGGCAAACCAGCCAAACTTGGCACGGGTGCCACCTTGGGTCTGGGAACAATCCTGCGTGTCGTGGATTTTCAGGAGCCAGCCTCCCACTCCCAGCCATAGGCTGCCAAACACAAATCACGGCCCTTTTCCCTGGCTAACAGAAGTCAGATAGCCGCTTCTGCATGGCAGATTGCAGTAGCTACTTGGCACTTTGTAACAAGCGCGACTTGGCACTGATGCCACCATGGGTCAGGGAACCATCCTGCGTGTCGTGGATTTTCAGGAGCCTCCCGGCCACTCCCCGCCACAAGGCCTCAAAAGGAAACCACGGCCCTTCTTCATGGCTAACAAAATTCAGATGCCCTGCTTCTGGATAGCAGATTGCAGATGCCACTTGGCTCGGTGCAACCACCCCGACTTTTAACTGGTGACACCTTTGGTCTGGGAACCATCCTGCGTATCGTGGATTTTCAGGAGCCAGCCGGCCACTCCCAGCCATAGGCTGCCAAACACAAACCACGGCCCTTTTCTCTGCCTAAAAAGTCAGATGCCCGGCTTCTGGATGGCATATTGCATGAGCTACTTGGCTCTAATAAACCTTCCTGATTTGGCACTGGTGCCACCTTTTGTCTGGGAACCATCCTGCGTATCGTGGATTTTCAGGAGCAAGCCGGCCACTCCCAGCCATTTGCTGCCAAACAAAAACCACGGCCCTTTTCCCTGCTTAAAAAATTCAGATTACCTTCTTGTGGATGGCAAATTGTAGGAGCTACTTGGAAATGTCAAACCAGCCCGACTTGGAACTGGTGCCACCTTGGGTCTGGGAACCATCCTGCGTATCGTGGATTTTCAGTAGCCAGCCGGCCACACCAAGCTACAAGCCCTCAAACGCAATCCACGACCCTTTTTTCTGGCAAAGAATTCTCAGCTTCCCTACTTCTGGATGGAAGATTGCAGGGGCCACTTGGCACTATCAAAACAGCCGAACTTGTCACTGGTGCAACCTTGGGTCTTTGAACCATCTTGCATATCGTGGATTTTCAGGAGGCAGCCGGCACTTCCCAGCCCTAGGCTGCCAAGCACAAACCACGGCCCTTTTCCCTGGCTAACAAAATTCAGATGCCCCGGTTCTGGATGGCAGATTGCAGGAGCCACTTCGCCCTGTCCAACCAGCCGGACTTGGAACTGGTGCAACCTTGGGTCTGGAAACCATCCTGCGTATCGTGGATTTTCAGGAGCCAGCCGGCCACTCCAAGCCACAGGCTCCAAAACTAAAATAACAACCCCTTCCTCTAGCAAACAAAACTCAGCGGCCCTGCTTCTGGATAGCAGATTGCAGGAGCCACTTGTAACTATCAAACCAGCCACACTTGGCACTGTTGTCACCTGGGGTCTGGGAAACATCCTGCGTGTCGTGGATTTTCAGGAGCCAGCCGGCCACTCCCAGCCATAGGCTTCCAAACACAAACCACGGCCCTTTTCCCTGGCAAAACAAATTCAGATGCCCCGCTTCTGGAAGGGAGATTGCAGGAGCTACTTGGCTCTATAAAACCTGCACCACTTGGCACTGGTGCCACCTTTTGTCTGGGAACCATCCTGCGTATCGTGGATTTTCTACAACCAGCCGGCCACTCCTAGCCACAAGACATCAAACTCAAACCACGGCCCTTTACTCTCGTAAAAAAAACTCAGCTGCCCTGCTTGTGGATGGCAGATTGCAGGAGACACTTGGTACTATCAAACAAGCCCATCTTGGCACTGGTGCCTCCTTGGGTCTGGGAACCATCCCACTTATTTTGGATTTCAAGGAGTCATCTCGCCACTCCCAGCCATAGGCTGCCAACAAAAAACCACGGCCCTTTACCCTGGCAATCAAAATTCAGATGACCCTCTTCTGGATGGCAGATTGCAGGGGCCAGTTGGCAGTATCAAAACAGCCGAACTTGTCACTAGTGCAACCTTGGGTCTTTGAACCATCCTGCATATCGTGGATTTTCAGGAGGCAGCCGGCACTTCCCAGCCCTAGGCTGCCAAGCACAATCCACGGCCCTTTTCCCTGGCAAACAAATTTCAGATGCCCATCTTCTGGATGGCAGATTGCAGGAGCCACTTGGCACTGTCAAACCAGCCCGACTTGGCACTGGTGCCACCTTCGGTTTGGGATTCATCCTGCGTAACGTGGATTTTCTGGAGCCAGCCGGCCACTCCCAGCCACAAGCCCTCAAACTCAATCTACGGCCCTTTTTTCTGGCAAAGAAAACTAAGCTGCCCTGCTTCTGGATGGCAGATTGCAGGAGCCACTTGGTGCTTTCAAACCAGCCAAACTAGGCACGGGTGTCACCTTGGGTCTGGGAACCATCCTGCGTGTCGTGGATTTTCAGGAGCCTGCCTCCCACTCCCAGCCACACACCCTCAAACTCAAAACATGGCCCTGTACTCTGGCAAACAAAACTCAGCTGCCGTGCTTCTGGATGGCAGATTTCAGGAGCCACTTGGTACTGTCAAACCAGCCAAACTTGCCACGGGTGCCATCTTGGGTCTGGGAACCATCCTGCGTGTCGTGGATTTACAGGAGCCTCCCGGCCACTCCCCGCCACAAGGCCTCAAAAGGAAACCACGGCCCTTTTCCCAGCCTAACAAAATTCAGATGACCCTCTTCTGGATGGCAGATTGCAGGAGCCACTTTGCACTGTCAAACCAGCCCGCCTTGGAAGTGGTGACACCTTGGGTCTGGGAACCATCCTGCGTATCGTGGATTTTCAGGAGCCAGCCGGCCACTCCCAGACATAGGCTGCCAAACACAAACCAAGGCCCTTTTCTCTGCCTAAAAAAGTCAGATTCCCGGCTTCTGGATGGCATATTGCATGAGCTACTTGGCACTATTAAACCTGCCTTATTTGGCATAGGTGCCACCTTTTGTCTGGGAACCATCCTGCGTGTCGTGGATTTTCAGGAGCCAGCCTCCCACTCCCAGCCATAGGCTGCCAAACACAAATCACGGCCCTTTTCCCTGGCTAACAGAAGTCAGATAGCCGCTTCTGCATGGCAGATTGCAGTAGCTACTTGGCACTTTGTAACAAGCGCGACTTGGCACTGATGCCACCATGGGTCAGGGAACCATCCTGCGTGTCGTGGATTTTCAGGAGCCTCCCGGCCACTCCCCGCCACAAGGCCTCAAAAGGAAACCACGGCCCTTCTTCATGGCTAACAAAATTCAGATGCCCTGCTTCTGGATAGCAGATTGCAGATGCCACTTGGCTCGGTGCAACCACCCCGACTTTTAACTGGTGACACCTTTGGTCTGGGAACCATCCTGCGTATCGTGGATTTTCAGGAGCCAGCCGGCCACTCCCAGCCATAGGCTGCCAAACACAAACCACGGCCCTTTTCTCTGCCTAAAAAGTCAGATGCCCGGCTTCTGGATGGCATATTGCATGAGCTACTTGGCTCTAATAAACCTTCCTGATTTGGCACTGGTGCCACCTTTTGTCTGGGAACCATCCTGCGTATCGTGGATTTTCAGGAGCAAGCCGGCCACTCCCAGCCATTTGCTGCCAAACAAAAACCACGGCCCTTTTCCCTGCTTAAAAAATTCAGATTACCTTCTTGTGGATGGCAAATTGTAGGAGCTACTTGGAAATGTCAAACCAGCCCGACTTGGAACTGGTGCCACCTTGGGTCTGGGAACCATCCTGCGTATCGTGGATTTTCAGTAGCCAGCCGGCCACACCAAGCTACAAGCCCTCAAACGCAATCCACGACCCTTTTTTCTGGCAAAGAATTCTCAGCTTCCCTACTTCTGGATGGAAGATTGCAGGGGCCACTTGGCACTATCAAAACAGCCGAACTTGTCACTGGTGCAACCTTGGGTCTTTGAACCATCTTGCATATCGTGGATTTTCAGGAGGCAGCCGGCACTTCCCAGCCCTAGGCTGCCAAGCACAAACCACGGCCCTTTTCCCTGGCTAACAAAATTCAGATGCCCCGGTTCTGGATGGCAGATTGCAGGAGCCACTTCGCCCTGTCCAACCAGCCGGACTTGGAACTGGTGCAACCTTGGGTCTGGAAACCATCCTGCGTATCGTGGATTTTCAGGAGCCAGCCGGCCACTCCAAGCCACAGGCTCCAAAACTAAAATAACAACCCCTTCCTCTAGCAAACAAAACTCAGCGGCCCTGCTTCTGGATAGCAGATTGCAGGAGCCACTTGTAACTATCAAACCAGCCACACTTGGCACTGTTGTCACCTGGGGTCTGGGAAACATCCTGCGTGTCGTGGATTTTCAGGAGCCAGCCGGCCACTCCCAGCCATAGGCTTCCAAACACAAACCACGGCCCTTTTCCCTGGCAAAACAAATTCAGATGCCCCGCTTCTGGAAGGGAGATTGCAGGAGCTACTTGGCTCTATAAAACCTGCACCACTTGGCACTGGTGCCACCTTTTGTCTGGGAACCATCCTGCGTATCGTGGATTTTCTACAACCAGCCGGCCACTCCTAGCCACAAGACATCAAACTCAAACCACGGCCCTTTACTCTCGTAAAAAAAACTCAGCTGCCCTGCTTGTGGATGGCAGATTGCAGGAGACACTTGGTACTATCAAACAAGCCCATCTTGGCACTGGTGCCTCCTTGGGTCTGGGAACCATCCCACTTATTTTGGATTTCAAGGAGTCATCTCGCCACTCCCAGCCATAGGCTGCCAACAAAAAACCACGGCCCTTTACCCTGGCAATCAAAATTCAGATGACCCTCTTCTGGATGGCAGATTGCAGGGGCCAGTTGGCAGTATCAAAACAGCCGAACTTGTCACTAGTGCAACCTTGGGTCTTTGAACCATCCTGCATATCGTGGATTTTCAGGAGGCAGCCGGCACTTCCCAGCCCTAGGCTGCCAAGCACAATCCACGGCCCTTTTCCCTGGCAAACAAATTTCAGATGCCCATCTTCTGGATGGCAGATTTCAGGAGCCGTTTGTCACTGTCAAACCAGCTGATCTTGGCACTGGTGCCACCTTGGGTCTTTGAACCATCCTGCGTATCGTGGATTTTCAGGAGCCAGCCGGCCACTCCCAGCCATAGGCTGCCCAACAAAAACCATAGCGCTTTTCCCTGGCTAACAAAATTCAGATGCTCCTCTTAAAGATGGCAGATTCCAGGTGCCACTTTGCACTGTCAAAGCAGCCCGACTTGGCACTGGTGCCACCTTGGGTCTGGGAGCCATCCTGCATATCGTGGATTTTCAGGAGCCAGCCGGCCACTCCCAGACATAGGCTGCCAAACAAATCCACGGCCCTTTTCCCCGGCTAAAAAAATTCAGATGCCCCACTTGTGGATGGTAGATTGTAGGAGCTACTTGGCGCTGTCAAACCAGCCCGATTTGGAACTGGTGACAACTTGGGCCTGGGAACCATCCTACGTATCGTAGATTTTCAGGAGCCAGCCGGCCATTCCCAGCCATAGGCTGCTAAAAACAAACCATGGCCCTTTTCCCTGGCTAACAAAATTCAGATGCCCCGCTTCTGGATGGCAGATTGCAGGAGCTACTTGGCCCTGTCAAACCAGCCCATCTTTGCACTGGTGCCAACTTCGGTCTGGGGAGCATCCTGCGTATCGTGGATTTTCAGGAGCCAGTAGGCCACTCCAAGCCACAAGCCCTCAAACTCAATCCACGGCCCTTTACTTTGGCTAACAAAACTCAGCTGCCTTGCTTCTGGATGGCAGATTGCAGGAGCCACTTTTTACTATCAAACAAGCCCAACTTGGCACGGGTGCCACCTTGGGTCTCGGAACCATCCTGCCTATCGTTGATTTTCAGGAGCCAGCCGGCCACTCCCATCCCCAAGCTCTCAAACTCAAACCACAGCCCTTTTCTCTGGCAAACAAAAGTCAGCTGCCCCGATTCTTGATGACAGATTGCCAAAGCCACTTGGCTCAGTCCAACCATCCCGACTTGGCACTGGTGACTACTTGGATCTGGGAACCATCCTGCATTATGTGGATTTTCAGGAGCCAGCCGCCCACTCCAAGCAATTGGCTGCCAAACAAAAACCACGGCCCTTTTCCCTGGTAAACAAAATTCTGATGCCCCACTTCTGGATGGCAGATTGCAGGAGCTACTTGGCACTTTCAAACCAGCCCGACATTGCACTGGTGCCACCTTCGGTCTGGGATTCATCCTGCGTAACCTGGATTTTCAGGAGCCAGCCGGCCACTCCAAGCCACAAGCCCTCAAACTCAATCCACGGCCCTTTACTCTGGTGAAGAAAACTAAGCTGCCCTGATTCTGGATGGCAGATTGCAGGAGCAACTTGGTACTATCAAACCAGCCCTACTTGGCACTGGTGCCACCTTGGGTCTGGGAACCATCCTGCATATCGTGGTTTTTCCGGAGCCAGCAGGCCACTCCTAGACACACACCCTCAAACTCAAACCATGGCTCTGTACTCTGGCAAACAAATTTCAGCTGCCCGGCTTCTGGATGGCAGATTGCAGGAGCCACTTTGTATTGGCAAACCAGCCAAACTTGGCACGGGTGCCACCTTGGGTCTGGGAACAATCCTGCGTGTCGTGGATTTTCAGGAGCCAGCCTCCCACTCCCAGCCATAGGCTGCCAAACACAAATCACGGCCCTTTTCCCTGGCTAACAGAAGTCAGATAGCCGCTTCTGCATGGCAGATTGCAGTAGCTACTTGGCACTTTGTAACAAGCGCGACTTGGCACTGATGCCACCATGGGTCAGGGAACCATCCTGCGTGTCGTGGATTTTCAGGAGCCTCCCGGCCACTCCCCGCCACAAGGCCTCAAAAGGAAACCACGGCCCTTCTTCATGGCTAACAAAATTCAGATGCCCTGCTTCTGGATAGCAGATTGCAGATGCCACTTGGCTCGGTGCAACCACCCCGACTTTTAACTGGTGACACCTTTGGTCTGGGAACCATCCTGCGTATCGTGGATTTTCAGGAGCCAGCCGGCCACTCCCAGCCATAGGCTGCCAAACACAAACCACGGCCCTTTTCTCTGCCTAAAAAGTCAGATGCCCGGCTTCTGGATGGCATATTGCATGAGCTACTTGGCTCTAATAAACCTTCCTGATTTGGCACTGGTGCCACCTTTTGTCTGGGAACCATCCTGCGTATCGTGGATTTTCAGGAGCAAGCCGGCCACTCCCAGCCATTTGCTGCCAAACAAAAACCACGGCCCTTTTCCCTGCTTAAAAAATTCAGATTACCTTCTTGTGGATGGCAAATTGTAGGAGCTACTTGGAAATGTCAAACCAGCCCGACTTGGAACTGGTGCCACCTTGGGTCTGGGAACCATCCTGCGTATCGTGGATTTTCAGTAGCCAGCCGGCCACACCAAGCTACAAGCCCTCAAACGCAATCCACGACCCTTTTTTCTGGCAAAGAATTCTCAGCTTCCCTACTTCTGGATGGAAGATTGCAGGGGCCACTTGGCACTATCAAAACAGCCGAACTTGTCACTGGTGCAACCTTGGGTCTTTGAACCATCTTGCATATCGTGGATTTTCAGGAGGCAGCCGGCACTTCCCAGCCCTAGGCTGCCAAGCACAAACCACGGCCCTTTTCCCTGGCTAACAAAATTCAGATGCCCCGGTTCTGGATGGCAGATTGCAGGAGCCACTTCGCCCTGTCCAACCAGCCGGACTTGGAACTGGTGCAACCTTGGGTCTGGAAACCATCCTGCGTATCGTGGATTTTCAGGAGCCAGCCGGCCACTCCAAGCCACAGGCTCCAAAACTAAAATAACAACCCCTTCCTCTAGCAAACAAAACTCAGCGGCCCTGCTTCTGGATAGCAGATTGCAGGAGCCACTTGTAACTATCAAACCAGCCACACTTGGCACTGTTGTCACCTGGGGTCTGGGAAACATCCTGCGTGTCGTGGATTTTCAGGAGCCAGCCGGCCACTCCCAGCCATAGGCTTCCAAACACAAACCACGGCCCTTTTCCCTGGCAAAACAAATTCAGATGCCCCGCTTCTGGAAGGGAGATTGCAGGAGCTACTTGGCTCTATAAAACCTGCACCACTTGGCACTGGTGCCACCTTTTGTCTGGGAACCATCCTGCGTATCGTGGATTTTCTACAACCAGCCGGCCACTCCTAGCCACAAGACATCAAACTCAAACCACGGCCCTTTACTCTCGTAAAAAAAACTCAGCTGCCCTGCTTGTGGATGGCAGATTGCAGGAGACACTTGGTACTATCAAACAAGCCCATCTTGGCACTGGTGCCTCCTTGGGTCTGGGAACCATCCCACTTATTTTGGATTTCAAGGAGTCATCTCGCCACTCCCAGCCATAGGCTGCCAACAAAAAACCACGGCCCTTTACCCTGGCAATCAAAATTCAGATGACCCTCTTCTGGATGGCAGATTGCAGGGGCCAGTTGGCAGTATCAAAACAGCCGAACTTGTCACTAGTGCAACCTTGGGTCTTTGAACCATCCTGCATATCGTGGATTTTCAGGAGGCAGCCGGCACTTCCCAGCCCTAGGCTGCCAAGCACAATCCACGGCCCTTTTCCCTGGCAAACAAATTTCAGATGCCCATCTTCTGGATGGCAGATTGCAGGAGCCACTTGGCACTGTCAAACCAGCCCGACTTGGCACTGGTGCCACCTTCGGTTTGGGATTCATCCTGCGTAACGTGGATTTTCTGGAGCCAGCCGGCCACTCCCAGCCACAAGCCCTCAAACTCAATCTACGGCCCTTTTTTCTGGCAAAGAAAACTAAGCTGCCCTGCTTCTGGATGGCAGATTGCAGGAGCCACTTGGTGCTTTCAAACCAGCCAAACTAGGCACGGGTGTCACCTTGGGTCTGGGAACCATCCTGCGTGTCGTGGATTTTCAGGAGCCTGCCTCCCACTCCCAGCCACACACCCTCAAACTCAAAACATGGCCCTGTACTCTGGCAAACAAAACTCAGCTGCCGTGCTTCTGGATGGCAGATTTCAGGAGCCACTTGGTACTGTCAAACCAGCCAAACTTGCCACGGGTGCCATCTTGGGTCTGGGAACCATCCTGCGTGTCGTGGATTTACAGGAGCCTCCCGGCCACTCCCCGCCACAAGGCCTCAAAAGGAAACCACGGCCCTTTTCCCAGCCTAACAAAATTCAGATGACCCTCTTCTGGATGGCAGATTGCAGGAGCCACTTTGCACTGTCAAACCAGCCCGCCTTGGAAGTGGTGACACCTTGGGTCTGGGAACCATCCTGCGTATCGTGGATTTTCAGGAGCCAGCCGGCCACTCCCAGACATAGGCTGCCAAACACAAACCAAGGCCCTTTTCTCTGCCTAAAAAAGTCAGATTCCCGGCTTCTGGATGGCATATTGCATGAGCTACTTGGCACTATTAAACCTGCCTTATTTGGCATAGGTGCCACCTTTTGTCTGGGAACCATCCTGCGTGTCGTGGATTTTCAGGAGCCAGCCTCCCACTCCCAGCCATAGGCTGCCAAACACAAATCACGGCCCTTTTCCCTGGCTAACAGAAGTCAGATAGCCGCTTCTGCATGGCAGATTGCAGTAGCTACTTGGCACTTTGTAACAAGCGCGACTTGGCACTGATGCCACCATGGGTCAGGGAACCATCCTGCGTGTCGTGGATTTTCAGGAGCCTCCCGGCCACTCCCCGCCACAAGGCCTCAAAAGGAAACCACGGCCCTTCTTCATGGCTAACAAAATTCAGATGCCCTGCTTCTGGATAGCAGATTGCAGATGCCACTTGGCTCGGTGCAACCACCCCGACTTTTAACTGGTGACACCTTTGGTCTGGGAACCATCCTGCGTATCGTGGATTTTCAGGAGCCAGCCGGCCACTCCCAGCCATAGGCTGCCAAACACAAACCACGGCCCTTTTCTCTGCCTAAAAAGTCAGATGCCCGGCTTCTGGATGGCATATTGCATGAGCTACTTGGCTCTAATAAACCTTCCTGATTTGGCACTGGTGCCACCTTTTGTCTGGGAACCATCCTGCGTATCGTGGATTTTCAGGAGCAAGCCGGCCACTCCCAGCCATTTGCTGCCAAACAAAAACCACGGCCCTTTTCCCTGCTTAAAAAATTCAGATTACCTTCTTGTGGATGGCAAATTGTAGGAGCTACTTGGAAATGTCAAACCAGCCCGACTTGGAACTGGTGCCACCTTGGGTCTGGGAACCATCCTGCGTATCGTGGATTTTCAGTAGCCAGCCGGCCACACCAAGCTACAAGCCCTCAAACGCAATCCACGACCCTTTTTTCTGGCAAAGAATTCTCAGCTTCCCTACTTCTGGATGGAAGATTGCAGGGGCCACTTGGCACTATCAAAACAGCCGAACTTGTCACTGGTGCAACCTTGGGTCTTTGAACCATCTTGCATATCGTGGATTTTCAGGAGGCAGCCGGCACTTCCCAGCCCTAGGCTGCCAAGCACAAACCACGGCCCTTTTCCCTGGCTAACAAAATTCAGATGCCCCGGTTCTGGATGGCAGATTGCAGGAGCCACTTCGCCCTGTCCAACCAGCCGGACTTGGAACTGGTGCAACCTTGGGTCTGGAAACCATCCTGCGTATCGTGGATTTTCAGGAGCCAGCCGGCCACTCCAAGCCACAGGCTCCAAAACTAAAATAACAACCCCTTCCTCTAGCAAACAAAACTCAGCGGCCCTGCTTCTGGATAGCAGATTGCAGGAGCCACTTGTAACTATCAAACCAGCCACACTTGGCACTGTTGTCACCTGGGGTCTGGGAAACATCCTGCGTGTCGTGGATTTTCAGGAGCCAGCCGGCCACTCCCAGCCATAGGCTTCCAAACACAAACCACGGCCCTTTTCCCTGGCAAAACAAATTCAGATGCCCCGCTTCTGGAAGGGAGATTGCAGGAGCTACTTGGCTCTATAAAACCTGCACCACTTGGCACTGGTGCCACCTTTTGTCTGGGAACCATCCTGCGTATCGTGGATTTTCTACAACCAGCCGGCCACTCCTAGCCACAAGACATCAAACTCAAACCACGGCCCTTTACTCTCGTAAAAAAAACTCAGCTGCCCTGCTTGTGGATGGCAGATTGCAGGAGACACTTGGTACTATCAAACAAGCCCATCTTGGCACTGGTGCCTCCTTGGGTCTGGGAACCATCCCACTTATTTTGGATTTCAAGGAGTCATCTCGCCACTCCCAGCCATAGGCTGCCAACAAAAAACCACGGCCCTTTACCCTGGCAATCAAAATTCAGATGACCCTCTTCTGGATGGCAGATTGCAGGGGCCAGTTGGCAGTATCAAAACAGCCGAACTTGTCACTAGTGCAACCTTGGGTCTTTGAACCATCCTGCATATCGTGGATTTTCAGGAGGCAGCCGGCACTTCCCAGCCCTAGGCTGCCAAGCACAATCCACGGCCCTTTTCCCTGGCAAACAAATTTCAGATGCCCATCTTCTGGATGGCAGATTGCAGGAGCCACTTGGCACTGTCAAACCAGCCCGACTTGGCACTGGTGCCACCTTCGGTTTGGGATTCATCCTGCGTAACGTGGATTTTCTGGAGCCAGCCGGCCACTCCCAGCCACAAGCCCTCAAACTCAATCTACGGCCCTTTTTTCTGGCAAAGAAAACTAAGCTGCCCTGCTTCTGGATGGCAGATTGCAGGAGCCACTTGGTGCTTTCAAACCAGCCAAACTAGGCACGGGTGTCACCTTGGGTCTGGGAACCATCCTGCGTGTCGTGGATTTTCAGGAGCCTGCCTCCCACTCCCAGCCACACACCCTCAAACTCAAAACATGGCCCTGTACTCTGGCAAACAAAACTCAGCTGCCGTGCTTCTGGATGGCAGATTTCAGGAGCCACTTGGTACTGTCAAACCAGCCAAACTTGCCACGGGTGCCATCTTGGGTCTGGGAACCATCCTGCGTGTCGTGGATTTACAGGAGCCTCCCGGCCACTCCCCGCCACAAGGCCTCAAAAGGAAACCACGGCCCTTTTCCCAGCCTAACAAAATTCAGATGACCCTCTTCTGGATGGCAGATTGCAGGAGCCACTTTGCACTGTCAAACCAGCCCGCCTTGGAAGTGGTGACACCTTGGGTCTGGGAACCATCCTGCGTATCGTGGATTTTCAGGAGCCAGCCGGCCACTCCCAGACATAGGCTGCCAAACACAAACCAAGGCCCTTTTCTCTGCCTAAAAAAGTCAGATTCCCGGCTTCTGGATGGCATATTGCATGAGCTACTTGGCACTATTAAACCTGCCTTATTTGGCATAGGTGCCACCTTTTGTCTGGGAACCATCCTGCGTATCGTGGATTTTCAGGAGCCAGCCGGCCACTCCCAGCCATGGTCTGCCAAACACAAACCACGGCACTTTTCCCAGCTTAAAAAAATTCAGATGACCCTCTTGTGGATGGCAAATTGTAGGAGCTACTTGGCACTGTCAAACCAGCCCGACTTGGCACTGGTGCCACCTTGGGTCTGGGAACCATCCTGCGTATCGTGGATTTTCAGTAGCCAGCCGGCCACACCAAGTCATAAGCCCTCAAAGGCAATCCACGAACCTTTTTTCTGGCAAAGAATACTTAGCTGCCCTGCTTCTGGATGGCAGATTGCAGGAGCCACTTGGTACCTGCAAACCAGCCCAACTTGGCACTGGTGCCACCTTGGGTCTGGGAACCATCCTGCCTATCGTGGATTTTCAGGAGCCAGACGGCCACTCCCAGCCATAAGCTGCCAAACAAAATCCACGGCCCTTTTCCCTGGCTAACAAAATTCAGATGCCCCGCTTCTGGATGGCAGATTGCAGGAGCTACTTGGCACTGTCAAACCAGCCCGACTTTGCTCTGGTGCTAACTTCGGTATGGGGAGCATCTTGCGTATCGTGGATTTTAAGGAGCTAGCAGGCCACTCCAAGCCACAAGCCCTCAAACTCAATCCACGGGCCTTTTCTTTGGCTAACAAAACTCAGCTGCCCTGCGTCTTGATGACAGATTGCCAAAGCCACTTGGCTCAGTCCAACCAGCCCGACTTGGCACTGGTGCCTACTTGGGTCTGGTAACCATCCTGCCTATCATGGATTTTCAGGAGTCAGCCGGCCACTCCCAGTCCCAAGCCCTCAAACTCAAACCACAGCCCCTTTCTCTGGCAAATAAAACTCAGCTGCCCTGCTTCTTGACGGTAGACTGGCGACGCCACTTGGCTCTGTCAAACCAGCCTGATTTGGCACTGGTGCCTCCTTGGGTCTGGGAACCATCCTGAGTATCGTTGATTTTAAGGAGCCAGGCGGCCACTCCGAACAATTGGCTGCCAAACACACACCACGGCCCTTTTCCCTGGTAAACAAAATTCAGATGCCCCGCTTCTGGATGGCAGATTGC
Source organism: Passerculus sandwichensis (assembly GCA_031885435.1). NCBI lineage: Eukaryota > Metazoa > Chordata > Aves > Passeriformes > Passerellidae > Passerculus > Passerculus sandwichensis. Next base: position 55,015 of record CM063146.1, read on the forward strand.
AGGAGCTACTTGGCACTGTCAAACGAGCCCGACTTTGCACTGGTGTCACCTTCGGTCTGGGATTCATCCTGCGTAACGTGGATTTTCAGGAGCCAGCCGGCAACTCCAGGGCACAGACAGCAAACTCAAACCACGGCACTTTTCTCTGGCAAACAAATTCAGCGGCCCTGCTTCTCGATGGCAGATTGCAGGAGACACTTGGTACTATCAAACCAGCCCAACTTGGCACTAGTGTCCCTGGGGTCTGGGAACCATCCTGCGTATCGTGGATTTTCAGGAGCCAGCCGGCCACTCCCAGCCATAGGCTACCAAACACAAACCACAGCTCTTTCCCTGCTTAAAAAAATTCAGATGCCCTGCTTCTGGATGGCAGACTGCTGGAGCAACTTGGCGCTGTCAAACCAGCCCGACTTGGAACTGGTGACAACTTGGGCCTGGGAACAATCCCGGGTATCGTAGATTTTCAGGAGCCAGCCGGCCAATCCCAGCCATAGGCTGCGAAAATCAAACCACGGCCCTCTTCTCTGGCAAACAAAACTAAGCTGCCCTGCTTCTGGATGGCAGATTGCAGGAGCCACTTGGTACTATCAAACCAGCCCAACTTGGCACTGGTGCCACCTTGGGTCTGGGAACCATCCTGCGTATCGTGGATTTTCAGGAGCCAGCCGGCCACTCCCAGCCATAGGCTGCCAAAGAGAAACCTCGGCCCTTTTTCCTGGCTAAAAAATTCAGATGCCTTGCTTCTGGATGGCAGATTGCAGGAGCCACTTGTCACATTCAAACCAGCCCGACTTGGAACTGGTGCGACCTTAGTTCTGGGAACCATCCTGAGTATCGTGGATTTTACGGAGCCAGCCGGCCACTTCCAGCCACAGGCCTTCAAAATCAAACCACGGCACATTTCTCTGGCAAACAAAAGTCATCTGCCCTGCTTCTTGATAGCAGATTGCAGGAGCCACTTGGTACTATCCAACCTGCCCAACTTTGCTCTGGGGTCACCTGGGGTCTGGGAACCTTCCTGCGTATTGTGGATTTTCAGGAGCCACCCGGCCACTCCCATCCATGGGCTGCCAAACGCAAACCACGGCCCTTTTCCCTTCCTAACAAAATTCAGATGCCCCTCTTTTGGATGGCAGATTGCAGGAGCTTCTTGGCACTGTCAAACCAGCCCAACTTGGCACTGGTGCCACCTTGGGTCTGGGAACCATCCTGCGTGTCGTGGATTTTCAGGAGCCAGCTGGCCACTCCCAGCCACAGGACCTCAAACTCTAAACAGGGCCCTTTCCTCTGACAAACAAAACTAAGGCTTCCTGCTTCTGGATAGCAGAATGCAGGAGCCACTTGGTCCTATCAAACCAGCCCAACTTGTCCCTGGGGTCACCTGGGGTCTGGGAACCATCCTGCGTTTCGTGGATTTTCATGAGCCAGCTGGCCACTCCCAGCCATAGGTTGCCAAAAAAAACCCACGGCCCTTATCTCTGGCTAACAAAATTTAGATGCCCTGCTTTTGGATGGCAGATTGCAGACGCCGCTTGGCACTGTCAAACCAACCCGACTTGGAACTGGTGCCACTTTCCGTCCTGGAAACATCCTGCGCATCGTGGATTTTCAGGAGCCAGCCAGCCACTCCAAACCACAAGCCGTCAAACTCAAACCATGGCCCTTTATACCGGCAAACAAAACTCAGCTGCCCTGCTTCTGGATTGCAGATTTCAGGAGCCACTTGGTACTATCAAACCAGCCCAACTTGGCAGTGGTGCCACCTTTGGTCTGGGAACCATCCTGCGTATCGTGGATTTTCAGGAGCCAGCCGTCCACTCCCAGCCACAAGCCCTCAAACTCAAACCACAGCCCTTTTCTCTAGCAAACAAAACTCAGCTGCCCTGCTTCTGGATGGCAGATTGCAGGAGCCACATGGTACTATCAAACGAGACATACTAGGCACTGGTGCCAACTTGGGTCTGGGAACCATCCGGCGTATCGTGGATTTTCAGGAGCCAGCTGGCCACTCCAAGCCATGTGCTGCCAAACACAAATCACGGCCCTTTTCCCTGGTAAACAAAATTCAGATGCCCTGCTTCTGGATGGCAGATTGCAGGAGCCACTTGGCACAGTCTAACCAGCCCTACTTGGCACTGGTGCGACCTTGGGTCTGGGAACCATGCTGAGTATCGTGGATTTTCCGGAGCGAGCCGGCCACTTCCAGCCACACGCCTTCAAAATCAATCCACGGCACTTTTCTCTGGCAAACAAAACTCAGATGCCCCGCTTCATGATAGCAGATTGCAGGAGCGACTTGGTGGTATGAATCCAGTCCGACTTGGCACTGGTGCCACCTTTGGTCTGGGAACCATGCTGCGTATCGTGGATTTTCAGGAGCCACCTGGCCACTCCCAGCCATAGGCTGCCAAACACAATCCACGGCCCTTTTCCCTTCCTAACAAATTCAGATGCCCCTCTTTTGGATGTCAGATTGCAGGAGCTTCTTGTCACTGTCAAACCAGCCCAACTTGGCACTGGTGCCACCTTCGGTCTGGGAACCATCCTGCGTATCGTGGATTTTCAGGAGCCAGCCGGCCACTCCCAGCCACAAGCCCGAAAAAAAAACCTCTGCCCGTTTCGCTTCCTAACAAAACTCAGCTGACCAGCATCTGGATGGCAGATTGCAGGAGCCACTTGGCACTGTCAAACCAGCCCGACATGGTACTGGTGCCACCTTCGGTCTGGTAACAATCCTGCGTATCGTGTATTTTCAGGAGGCAGCCAGCCACTCCCAGCCACAAGACCTCAAACTCAAACCACGGCCATTTTCTCAGGCAAACAAAACTCAGCTGCCCTGCTTCTGGATGGCAGATTGCAGGATCCACTTGGTACTATCCAACCAGCCCAACTTGGTACTGGTGCCACCTTGGGTCTGGGGACCATCCTGCGTATCGTGGATTTTCAGAAGCCAGCCAGCCACTCCCAGCAATGGGCTGCAAAACACAAACCACGGCCCTTTTCCCTGGCTAAAAAAACTCAGCTGCCCCGCTTCTTGATGGCAGATTGCAGGAGCTACTTGGCGCTATGAAACCAGCCCGACTCGGCACTGGTGCCACCTTTGGTCTGGGAACCATCCTGCGTATCGTGGATTTTCAGGAGCCAGCCGTCCACTCCCAGCCACAAGCCCTCAAACTAAAACCACAGCCCTTTTCTCTTGCAAAAAAAACTCAGCTGCCCTGCTTATGGATGGCAGATTGCAGGAGCCACTTGGTACTATCAAACCAGCCAAAGTAGGCAGTGGTGGCATCTTGGGTCTGGGAACCATCCTGCGTATCATGGATTTTCAGGTGCCATCTGGCCACTCCCAGCATGCGCTGCGAAACACAAACCACCGCACTTTTCCCTGGCTAACAAAATTCAGATGCTTCTCTTCTGGATGTCAGATTGCAGGAAGTACTTGGCACTGTCATACCAGCCCGACTTGGAACTGGTGACACCTTCGGTCTGGGAACCATCCTGCGTATCGTGGATTTTCAGGAGCCAGCCGGCCACTCCCAGCGATAGGCTTCCAAACACAAACCACGGCCCTTTTCCCTGGCTAAAAAAATTCACATGCCCTGCTTCTAGATGGCAGATTGCAGAAGCCACTTGGCACTGTCAATCCAGCCCGACTTGGCACTGGTGCCAACTTCTGTCTGGGAACCATCCTGCGTATCGTGGATTTTCCGGAGCCAGCCGGCCAATTCCAGCCATAGGCTGCCAAACACAAACCACGGCCCTTTTCCCTGGCTAACAAAACTCAGCTGCCCCGCTTCTGGATGGCAGATTGCAGGAGCTACTTGGCGGTATGAAACCAGCCCGACTAGGCACTGGGGCCACCTTTGGTCTGGGAACCATCCTGTGTAACATGGATTTTCAGGAGCCAGCCGGCCACTCCAAGCCATGTGCTGCCAAACACAAACCACGGCCCTTTTCCCTGGTAAACAAAATTCAGATGCCCAGCTTCTGGATGGCAGATTGCAGGAACCACTTGGCACTGTCATACCAGCCCGACTTGGTACTGGTGCCACCTTGTGTCTTGGAACCATCCTGCGTATTGTGGATTTTCAGGAGCCAGCCGGCCACTCCCAGCCGTAGGCTGCCAAACACAAACCACGGCCCTTTTCCCTGGCTAACAAAATTGAAATGCCCCGCTTCTGGATGGCAAATTGCAGGAGCCACTTGGCACTGTCTAACCAGCCCGACTTGGAAGTGGTGCCACCTTCGCTCTGGGAACCATCCTGCCTATCGTCGAATTTCTGGAGCCAACCGGCCACTCCCAGCCACAGGCCCCAAAAATAACCTCGGCTTGTGTCCCTGAAAAACAAAACTCAGCTACCCTGCTTCTGGATGGCAGATTGCAGGAGCCACTTGGTAGTGTCAAACCAGCCCAACTTGGCACTTGTGCCACCTATGGTCTGGGAACCACCCTGCGTATCGTGGATTTTCAGGAGCCAGCCGGCCTCTCCCAGCCATAGGCTGCGAAACTCAAATCACGGCCCTTTTCTCTGGCAAACAAAACTCAGCTTCCCTGCTTCTGGATGGCAGATTTCAGGAGCCATATGGTACTATCAATCCAGCCCGACTTGGCACTGGTGCCACCTTGGGTCTGGGAACCATCCTGCGTATCGTGGATTTTCAGGAGACAGCTGGCCACTCCCAGCCATAGGCTGCGAAACTCAAACCATGGCCCTTTTCTCTGGCAAACAAAACTCAGCTGCCCTGCTTATGGATGGCAGATTGCAGGAGCCACATGGTACTATCAAACCAGCCCAACTTGGCCTTGGGTTCACCTGGGGTCTGGGAACCATCCTGCGGATGGTGGATTTTTTAGAGCCAGCTGGGCAATCCCAGCCATAGGCGGCCAAAAAAAAACCACGGCCCTTTTCCCTGGCTAACAAAATTCAGATGCCCTGCTCCTGGATGGCAGATTGCAAACGCCACTTGGCATTGTCAAACCAACCGGACTTGGAAGTTGTGCCACCTTCGGTCTGGGAAAGATCCTGCGTATCGTGGATTTTCAGGCAGCAGCCAGCCACTTCCAACCACACGCCTTCAAAATCAAACCACAGCCCTTTATACTGGCAAACAAAACTCAGCTGCCCTGTTGTGGATGGCAGATTGCAGGAGCCACTTGGCACAGTCTAACCAGCCCGACTTGGAACTGGTGCGACCTTGGGTCTGGGAACCATGCTGAGAATCGTGGATTTTCCGGAGCCAGCCGGCCACTTCCAGCCACACGCCTTCAAAATCAAACCACGGCACTTTTCTCTGGCAAACAAAACTCAGCTGCCCTGCTTCTTGATAGCAGATTGCAGGAGCTACTTGGCGGTATGAATCCAGCCCGACTTGGCACTGGTGCCACCTTTGGTCTGGGAACCATCCTGCGTATCGTGGATTTTCAGGAGCCACCCGGCCACTCCCAGCCATAGGCTGCCAAACACAAACCACGGCCCTTTTCCCTTCCTAAAATATTCAGATGCCCCTGTGTTGGATGTCAGATTGCAGGAGCTTCTTGGCACTGTCAAACCAGTCCAACTTGGCACTGGAGCCACCTTCGGTCTGGGAACCATCCTGCGTATTGTGGATTTTCAGGAGCCAGCCGGCCACTCCCAGCCACAAGCCCGAAAAACAAACCTCTGCCCGTTTCGCTTCCTAACAAAACTCAGCTAACCAGCATCTGGATGGCAGATTGCAGGAGCCGCTTGGCACTGTCAAACCAGCCCGACTAGGCACTGGTGCCAACTTCGGTCTGGCAACCATCCTGCGTATCGTGTATTTTCAGGAGGCAGCCAGCCACTCCCAGCACAAGCCCTCAAATTCAAACCACGACCATTTTCTCTGGCAAACAAAACTCAGCTGCCCTGCTTTTGGATGGCAGATTGCAGGAGCCACTTGGTACTATCCAACCAGCCCAACTTGGCACTGGTGCCACCTTGGCTCTGGGAACCATCCTGCGTATCGTGGATTTTCAGGAGCCAGCCGTCCACTCCCAGCCATGGGCTGCCAAACACAAACCACGGCCCTTTTCCCTGGCAAACAAAACTCAGCTGCCCCGCTTCTTGATGGCAGATTGCAGGAGCTACTTTGCGTTATGAAAGCAGCCCGACTCGGCACTGGTGCCACCTTTGGTCTGGGAACCATCCTGCGTATCGTGGATTTTCAGGAGCCAGCCGTCCGCTCCCAGCCACAAGCCCTCAAACTCAAACCACAGCCCTTTTCTCTTGCAAACAGAACTCAGCTGCCCTGCTTATGGATGGCAGATTGCAGGAGCCACTTGGTACTATTAAACCAGCCAAAGTAGGCAGTGGTGGCATCTTGGGTCTGGGAACCATCCTGCGTATCGTGGATTTTCAGGAGCCAGCTGGCCACTCCCAGCATGCGCTGCGAAACACAAACCACCGCACTTTTCCGTGGCTAACAAAATTCAGATGCCTCTCTTCTGGATGTCAGATATCAGGAACTACTTGACAGTGTCATACCAGCCCGACTTGGAACTGGTGCCACCTTCGGTCTGGAAACCATCCTGCGTATCAGGGATTTTCAAGAACCAGCCGGCCACTCCCAGCCATAGGCTGCCAAACACAAACCACGGCCCTTTTCCCTGGCTAACAAAATTGAGATACCCCGCTTCTGGATGGCTGATTGCAGGAGCCACTTGGCACTGTGAAACCAGCCCGACTTTGCACTGGTGCCACCTTCGGTCTGGGAACCATCCAGCGTATCGTGGATTTTAGGAGGCAGCCGGCCACTCCCAGCCATAGGCCCTCAAACTCTAACCACCGCCCTTTTCACTGGCAAACAAAACTAAGCCTTCCTGCTTCTGGATAGCAGATTGCAGGAGCCACTTGGTACTATCAAACCAGCCCAACTTGGCCCTGGGGTCACTTTGGGTCTGGAAACCATCCTGCGTATCGTGGATTTTCAAGAGCCAGCTGGCCACTCCCAGCCACAAGACCTCAAACTCAAACCACAGCCCTTTTCTCTAGCAAACAAAACTAAGCTGCCCTGCTTCTGGATGGCAGATTGCAGGAGCCACTTGGTACTTTCAACCCAGCCAAACTAGGCACTGGTGCCACCTTGGGTCTGGGAACCATCCTGAGTATCGTGGATTTTGAGGAGGCAGGTGGCCACTCCCAGCCAAAGGCCCCAAAAAGACCTCGGTTTGTGTCCCTGACAAACAAAACTTAGCTACCGTGCTACTGGATGGCAGATTGCAGGAGCTACATGGTACTGTCCAACCAGCCCAACTTGGCAGTGGTGCCACCTTGGGTCTGGGAACCATCCTGCGTATCGTGGATTTTCAGGAGCCAGCAGGCCACTCCAAGCCATAGTCTGCACAACTCAAACCACGGCCCTTTTCTCTGGCAAACATAACTCATCTGCCCTGCTTCTGGATGGCAGATTGAAAGAGGCACATGGTACTATCAAACCAGCCCGACTTTGCACTGGTGCCACCTTTGGTCTGGGAACCATCCTGCGTATCGTGGATTTTCAGGAGCCTGCCGGCCACTCCCAGCCCTAGGCTGCCAAACACAAACTACGGCCCGTTTCCCTGCCTAACAAAATACAGATGCCCTTCTTGTGGATGGCACATTGCAGGAGCTACCTGGCAGTGTCAAACCAGCACAACTTGGCACTGGTGACACCTTGGGTCTGGGAACCATCCTGCGTATCGTGGATTTCAGGAGGCAGCCGGCCACTCCCAGCCAGAGGACCTCAAACTCTAACCACGGCCCTTTTCTCTGGCAAACAAAACTAAGCCTTCCTGCTTCTGGATAGCAGATTGCAGGAGCCACTTAGTACTATCAAACCAGCACAACTTGGCACTTGTGACACCTTGGGTCTTTGAACCATCCTGCATATCGTTGATTTTCAAGAGGCAGCTGGCCACTCCCAGCCATAGGCTGCCAAAAAAAAACCACGGCCCTTATCCCTGGCTAACAAAATTCAGATGCCTTGCTTCTGGATGGCAGATTGCAGACGCCACTTGGCACTGTCAAACCAACCCGACTTGGAACAGGTGCCACCTTCTGTCTGGGAAAAATCCTGCGCATCGTGGATTTTCAGGATCCAGCCAGCCACTCCAAGCCACAAGCAGTCAAACTCAAACCACGGCCCTTTATACCGGCAAACAAAACTCAGCTGCACTGCTTCTGGATGGCAGATTGCAGGAGCCACTTGGTACTATCAAACCAGCCAAAGTAGGCAGTGGTGGCATCTTGGGTCTGGGAACCATCGTGCGTATCGTGGATTTTCAGGAGCCAGCTGGCCACTCCCAGCACGCGCTGCGAAACACAAACCACCGCACTTTTCCGTGGCTAACAAAATTCAGATGCCTCTCTTCTGGATGTCAGATTGCAGGAACTTCTTGACACTGTCATACCAGCCCGACTTGGAACTGGTGCCCCCTTCGGTCTGGAAACCATCCTGCGTATCAGGGATTTTCAAGAACCAGCCGGCCACTCCCAGCCACACGCCTTCAAACTCAAACCACGGCATTTTTCTCTGGCTAACAAAACTCAGCTGCCGTGCTTCTGGATAGCAGATTGCAGGAGCAACTTGGTACTATCAAACCAGCCCAACCTGGCACTCTGGTCACCTGGGGTCTGGGAACCATCCTGCGTATCGTGGATTTTCAGGAGCCACCCGGCCACTCCCAGACATAGGCTGCCAAAGACAAACCACGGCCCTTTCCCATGGCTTACAAAATTCAGATGCCCCTCTTCTGGATGGAAGATTGCAGGAGCCACTTGGCACTGTCAAACCAGCCTGACTTGGCCCTGGTGCCACCTTGGGTCTGGAAACCATCCTGCATATCGTGGATTTTCAGGAGCCAGCCGGGCAGTCCCATCCATGGGCTGCCAAACACAAACCACGGCCCTTTTCCCTTCCTAACAAAATTCAGATGCCCATCTTGTGGATGGCAGATTGCAGGAGCTACTTGGCACTGTCAAACCAGCCCCACTTGGCACTGGTGCCACCTTGGGTCTGGGAACCATCCTGCGTATCGTGGATTTTCAGGAGCCAGCCAGCCACTGTAAGCCAGAAGCCGTCAAACTCAAACCACGGCCCTTTTCCCAGGCAAAAAAAACTCAGCTGCCCTGCTTCTGGATGGCAGAATGCAGGAGCCACTAGGCACTGTCATACCAGCCTAAATTGGCACTGGTGCCACCTTCGGTCTGGGAACCATGCTGCGTATCATGGATTTTCAGGAGCCAGCCGGCCACTCCCAGCCATAGGCTGCCAAACACAAACCACGGCCCTTTTCCCTGGCTAACAAAACTCAGCTGCCCCGCTTCTGGATGGCTGATTGCAGGAGCTACTTGGCGCTATGAAACCAGCCCGACTTGGTACTGGTGCCACCTTGGGTCTGGGAACCATCCTGCGTATCGTGGATACTCAAGAGCCAGCCGGCCACTCCCAGCCACAAGTCCTCAGACTCAAACCACAGCCCTTTTCTCTAGCAAACAAAACTCAGCTGCCCTGCTTCTGAATGGCAGATTGCAGGAGCCACTTGGTACTATCAAACCAGCCAAACTAGGCACTGGTGCCACCTTGGGTCTGGGAACCATCCTGCGTATCGTGGATTTTCAGGAGCCTGCAGGCCACTCCCAGCCATTGGCTGCCAAGCACAAACCACGGCCGTTTTCCCTGGCTAACAAAATTCAGATGCCCCGCTTCTGGATGGCAGATTGCAGACGCCACTTGGCACTGTCAAACCAGCCCGACTTGGAACTGGTGCCACCTTTGGTCTGTGAACCATCCTGCGTATCGTGGATTTTCAGGAGCCAGCCAGCCACCCTAAACCACAAGCCGTGAAAATGAAACCACGGCCCTTTATACTGGCAAACAAAACTAAGCCTTCCTGCATCAGGATAGCAGATTGCAGGAGCCACTTGGTACTATCAAACCAGCCCAACTTTGCCCTGGGGTCACCTTGGGTCTGGGAACCATCCTGCGTGTCGTGGATTTTAAAGAGCCAGCTGGCCAATCCTAGCCATAGGCTGCCAAAAAAAACCACGGCCCTTTTCCCTGGCTAACAAAATTCAGATGCCCTGTTTTTAGATTGCAGATTGCAGACGCCACTTGGCACTGTCAAACCAGCCCGACTTGGAACTGGTGCCACCTTCGGTCTGGGAAAGATCCTGCGTATCGTGGATTTTCAGGAGCCAGCCAGCCACTCCAAGCCACAAGCCGTCAAACTGAAACCACGGCCCTTTATACTGGCAAACAAAACTCAGCTGCCCTGCTTCTGGATGGCAGATTGCAGGAGCCACTTGGTACTATCAAACCAGCCCAACTTTGCCCTGGGGTCACCTTGGGTCTGGGAACCATCCTGCGTGTCGTGGATTTTAAAGAGCCAGCTGGCCAATCCCAGCCATAGGCTGCCAAAAAAAAACCACGGCCCTTTTCCCTGGCTAACAAAATTCAGATGCCCTGTTTTTAGATTGCAGATTGCAGACGCCACTTGGCACTGTCAAACCAGCCCGACTTGGAACTGGTGCCACCTTCGGTCTGGGAAAGATCCTGCGTATCGTGGATTTTCAGGAGCCAGCCAGCCACTGTAAGCCAGAAGCCGTCAAACTCAAACCACGGCCCTTTTCCCAGGCAAAAAAAACTCAGCTGCCCTGCTTCTGGATGGCAGAATGCAGGAGCCACTAGGCACTGTCATACCAGCCTAAATTGGCACTGGTGCCACCTTCGGTCTGGGAACCATGCTCCGTATCATGGATTTTCAGGAGCCAGCCGGCCACTCCCAGCCATAGGCTGCCAAACACAAACCACGGCCCTTTTCCCTGGCTAACAAAACTCAGCTGCCCCGCTTCTGGATGGCTGATTGCAGGAGCTACTTGGCGCTATGAAACCAGCCCGACTTGGTACTGGTGCCACCTTGGGTCTGGGAACCATCCTGCGTATCGTGGATACTCAAGAGCCAGCCGGCCACTCCCAGCCACAAGTCCTCAGACTCAAACCACAGCCCTTTTCTCTAGCAAACAAAACTCAGCTGCCCTGCTTCTGAATGGCAGATTGCAGGAGCCACTTGGTACTATCAAACCAGCCAAACTAGGCACTGGTGCCACCTTGGGTCTGGGAACCATCCTGCGTATCGTGGATTTTCAGGAGCCAGCAGGCCACTCCCAGCCATTGGCTGCCAAGCACAAACCACGGCCGTTTTCCCTGGCTAACAAAATTCAGATGCCCCGCTTCTGGATGGCAGATTGCAGACGCCACTTGGCACTGTCAAACCAGCCCGACTTGGAACTGGTGCCACCTTTGGTCTGTGAACCATCCTGCGTATCGTGGATTTTCAGGAGCCAGCCAGCCACCCTAAACCACAAGCCGTGAAAATGAAACCACGGCCCTTTATACTGGCAAACAAAACTAAGCCTTCCTGCATCAGGATAGCAGATTGCAGGAGCCACTTGGTACTATCAAACCAGCCCAACTTTGCCCTGGGGTCACCTTGGGTCTGGGAACCATCCTGCGTGTCGTGGATTTTAAAGAGCCAGCTGGCCAATCCCAGCCATAGGCTGCCAAAAAAAACCACGGCCCTTTTCCCTGGCTAACAAAATTCAGATGCCCTGTTTTTAGATTGCAGATTGCAGACGCCACTTGGCACTGTCAAACCAGCCCGACTTGGAACTGGTGCCACCTTCGGTCTGGGAAAGATCCTGCGTATCGTGGATTTTCAGGAGCCAGCCAGCCACTCCAAGCCACAAGCCATCAAACTGAAACCACGGCCCTTTATACTGGCAAACAAAACTCAGCTGCCCTGCTTCTGGATGGCAGATTGCAGGAGCCACTTGGTACTATCAAACCAGCCCAACTTTGCCCTGGGGTCACCTTGGGTCTGGGAACCATCCTGCGTGTCGTGGATTTTAAAGAGCCAGCTGGCCAATCCCAGCCATAGGCTGCCAAAAAAAAACCACGGCCCTTTTCCCTGGCTAACAAAATTCAGATGCCCTGTTTTTAGATTGCAGATTGCAGACGCCACTTGGCACTGTCAAACCAGCCCGACTTGGAACTGGTGCCACCTTCGGTCTGGGAAAGACCCTGCGTATCGTGGATTTTCAGGAGCCAGCCAGCCACTCCAAGCCACAAGCCGTCAAACTGAAACCACGGCCCTTTATACTGGCAAACATAACTCAGCTGCCCTGCTTCTGGATGGCAGATTGCAGGAGCCACTTGGTACTATCAAACCAGCCCAACTTGGCACTGGTGCCACCTTGGGTCTGGGAACCATCCTGCATATCTTGTATTTTCAGGAGCCAGCCGGCCACTACATGCCATGGGCTGCCAAACAAAAACCACGGCCCTTATCCCTTCCTTCCAAAATTCAGATGCCCCTCTTGTGGATGGCAGATTGCAGGAGCTACTTGGCGCTATGAAAGCTGCCCGACTTGGCACTGGTGCAAACTTTGGTCTGGGAACCATCCTGCGTATCGTGGTTTTTCAGGAGCCAGCCGGCCACTCCCAGCCATAAGCTGCCAAACACAAACCACGGCCCTTTTCCCTTCTGAACAAAATTCAGATGCCCCTCTTGTGGATGGCAGATTGCAGGAGCTACTTGGCACTGCAAACCAGCCCGACTTGGCACTGGTGCCACCTTTGGTCTGGGAACCATCCTGCGTATTGTTGATTTTCAGCAGCCAGCCGGCCACTCCCAGCCACAGGCCCTCAAACTCTAACCACAGCCCTTTTCTCTGGCAAACAAAACTAAGCCTTCCTGCATCAGGATAGCAGACTGCAGGAGCCACTTGGTACTATCAAACCAGCCCAACTTGGCCCTGGGATCACCTGGGGTCTGGGAACTATCCTGCCTATCGTGGATTTTAAAGAGCCAGCTGGCCACTCCCAACCATAGGCTGCCAAACACAAACCACGGCCCTTTTCCCTGGCTAACAAAATTTACATGCCCTGCTTCTGGATGGCAGATTGCAGGAGCCACTTGGCACTGTCCTACCAGCCCGACTTGGATCTGATGCCACCTTTGGTCTGGGAACCATCCTGCGTATCGTGGATTTTCAGGAGCCAGCCAGCCACTCCAAGCCACAAACCGTCAAACTCAAACCACGGCCCTTTCCCCTGGATAACAAAATTGAGATGCCCCGCTTCGTGAGGGCAGATTGCAGGAGCCACTTGGCACTCTTAAACCAGCCCGACTTGGCACTGGTGCCACCTTGGGTCTGGAAACCATCCTGCATATCGTGTATTTTCAGGAGCCAGTCGGGACCACCCATCCTTGGGCTGCCAAACAAAAACAACGGCTCTTTTCCCTTCCTAACAAAATTCAGATGCACCTCTTGCGGATGGCAGATTGCAGGAGCTACTTGGCACTGTCAAACCAGCCTGACTTGGCACTGGTGCCACCTTGGGTCTTGGAACCATCCTGCGTATCGTGGATTTTCAGGAGCCACCCGGCAACTCCCAGCCATAGGCTGCCAAACACAAACTCCGGCAGTTTCCCCTGGCTTACACAATTCATATGCCCCTCTTGTGGATGGCAGATTGCAGGAGCTACTTGGCACTGTCAAACCAGCCCGACTTGGCACTGGTGCCACTTTTGGTCTGGGTACCATCCGGCGTATCGTGGATTTTCAGGAGCCAGCTGGCCACTCCCAGCCATAGGCTGCCAAACACAAACCACGGCCCGGTTCCCTGCCTAACGAAATTCAGATGCCCCTCTTGTGGATGGCAGATTGCAGGATGTACCTGGCACTGTCAAACCAGCCCGACTTGGCACTGGTGCCACCTTGGGTCTGGGAACCATCCTGCATATCGTGGAAATTCAGGAGACAGCCGGCCACTCCAAGCCAGAGACCCTCAAACTCAAACCACAAACCTTTTCTCTGGCAAACAAAACTAAGCTGCCCTGCTTCTGGATGGTATATATCAGGAGCCACTTGGTACTATCAAACCAGCCCAACTTGGCACTGGTGCCACCTTCGGTTTGGGAACAGTCCTGTGTATCGTGGATTTTCAGGAGGCACCCAGACACTCCCAGACTCAGGACCTCAAACTCAAACCACGGCCATTTTCTCTGGCAAACAAAACTAAGCCTTCCTGCTTCTGGATGGTAGATTGCAGGATCCACATGGTACTATCAAACCAGCCTTTTTTGGCACTGGTGCCACCTTCGGTCTGGGAACCATCCTGCGTATGGTGGATTTTCAGGAGCCAGCCGGACACTCCCAGCCATAGGCTGCCAAACACATACCCCGGCACTTTGCCCTGTCTAACAAAATTCAGATGCCCCGCTTCTGGATGGCAGAATGCAGGAGCAACTTGGCAATGTCAAACGAGCCCGACTTGGCCCTGGGGTCACCTGGGGTCTGGGATCCATCCTGCGTATCGTGGATTTTTAAGAGCCAGCCGGCCACTCCAAGCCATAGGCTGCCAAACACAAACCACGGCCCTTTTCCCTCGCTAACAAAATTCAGATGCCCCGCTTCTGGATGGAAGACTGCAGAAGCCACTTGGCACTGTCAATCCAGCCCGACTTGGAAAAGGTGCCAACTTCGGTCTGGGAAAGATCCTGCATATCGTGGATTTTCAGGTGCTAGCCAGCCACTCCAAGCCACAAGCCGTCGAACTCAAACCACGGCCCTTTATACTGGCAAACAAAACTCAGCTGCCCTGCTTCTGGATGGCAGATTGCAGGAGCCACTTGTTACTATCAAACCAGCCCAACTTGGCACTGGGGTCACCTGGGGTCTGGGAACCATCCTGCCTATCGTGGATTTTAAAGAGCCAGCTGGCCACTCCCAGCCATAGGCTGCCAAAGACAAACCACAGACCTATCCCCTGGATAACAAAATTCAGATGCCCCGCTTCTGGAGGGCAGATTGCAGGAGCCACTTGGCACTGTTAAACCAGCCCAACTTGACACTTGTGCCACCTCTGGTCTGGGAACCATCCTGCGTATCGTGGATTTTCAGGAGCCATCCGGCCACTCCTAGCCATAGGCTGCCAAAGACAAACCACGGCCCTTTATACTGGCAAACATAACTCAGCTGCCCTGCTTCTGGATGGCAGATTGCAGGAGCCACTTGGTACTATCAAACCAGCCCAACTTGGCACTGGTGCCACCTTGGGTCTGGGAACCATCCTGCATATCTTGTATTTTCAGGAGCCAGCCGGCCACTACATGCCATGGGCTGCCAAACAAAAACCACGGCCCTTATCCCTTCCTACCAAAATTCAGATGCCCCTCTTGTGGATGGCAGATTGCAGGAGCTACTTGGCGCTATGAAAGCTGCCCGACTTGGCACTGGTGCAAACTTTGGTCTGGGAAGCATCCTGCGTATCGTGGTTTTTCAGGAGCCAGCCGGCCACTCCCAGCCATAAGCTGCCAAACACAAACCACGGCCCTTTTCCCTTCTGAACAAAATTCAGATGCCCCTCTTGTGGATGGCAGATTGCAGGAGCTACTTGGCACTGCAAACCAGCCCGACTTGGCACTGGTGCCACCTTTGGTCTGGGAACCATCCTGCGTATTGTTGATTTTCAGCAGCCAGCCGGCCACTCCCAGCCACAGGCCCTCAAACTCTAACCACAGCCCTTTTCTCTGGCAAACAAAACTAAGCCTTCCTGCATCAGGATAGCAGACTGCAGGAGCCACTTGGTACTATCAAACCAGCCCAACTTGGCCCTGGGATCACCTGGGGTCTGGGAACTATCCTGCCTATCGTGGATTTTAAAGAGCCAGCTGGCCACTCCCAACCATAGGCTGCCAAACACAAACCACGGCCCTTTTCCCTGGCTAACAAAATTTACATGCCCTGCTTCTGGATGGCAGATTGCAGGAGCCACTTGGCACTGTCCTACCAGCCCGACTTGGAACTGATGCCACCTTTGGTCTGGGAACCATCCTGCGTATCGTGGATTTTCAGGAGCCAGCCAGCCACTCCAAGCCACAAACCGTCAAACTCAAACCACGGCCCTTTCCCCTGGATAACAAAATTGAGATGCCCCGCTTCGTGAGGGCAGATTGCAGGAGCCACTTGGCACTCTTAAACCAGCCCGACTTGGCACTGGTGCCACCTTGGGTCTGGAAACCATCCTGCATATCGTGTATTTTCAGGAGCCAGTCGGGACCACCCATCCTTGGGCTGCCAAACAAAAACAACGGCTCTTTTCCCTTCCTAACAAAATTCAGATGCACCTCTTGCGGATGGCAGATTGCAGGAGCTACTTGGCACTGTCAAACCAGCCTGACTTGGCACTGGTGCCACCTTGGGTCTTGGAACCATCCTGCGTATCGTGGATTTTCAGGAGCCACCCGGCAACTCCCAGCCATAGGCTGCCAAACACAAACTCCGGCAGTTTCCCCTGGCTTACACAATTCATATGCCCCTCTTGTGGATGGCAGATTGCAGGAGCTACTTGGCACTGTCAAACCAGCCCGACTTGGCACTGGTGCCACTTTTGGTCTGGGTACCATCCGGCGTATCGTGGATTTTCAGGAGCCAGCCGGCCACTCCCAGCCATAGGCTGCCAAACACAAACCACGGCCCGGTTCCCTGCCTAACGAAATTCAGATGCCCCTCTTGTGGATGGCAGATTGCAGGATGTACCTGGCACTGTCAAACCAGCCCGACTTGGCACTGGTGCCACCTTGGGTCTGGGAACCATCCTGCATATCGTGGAAATTCAGGAGACAGCCGGCCACTCCAAGCCAGAGACCCTCAAACTCAAACCACAAACCTTTTCTCTGGCAAACAAAACTAAGCTGCCCTGCTTCTGGATGGTATATATCAGGAGCCACTTGGTACTATCAAACCAGCCCAACTTGGCACTGGTGCCACCTTCGGTTTGGGAACAGTCCTGTGTATCGTGGATTTTCAGGAGGCACCCAGACACTCCCAGACGCAGGACCTCAAACTCAAACCACGGCCCTTTTCTCTGGCAAACAAAACTAAGCCTTCCTGCTTCTGGATGGTAGATTGCAGGATCCACATGGTACTATCAAACCAGCCTTTTTTGGCACTGGTGCCACCTTCGGTCTGGGAACCATCCTGCGTATGGTGGATTTTCAGGAGCCAGCCGGACACTCCCAGCCATAGGCTGCCAAACACAAACCCCGGCACTTTGCCCTGTCTAACAAAATTCAGATGCCCCGCTTCTGGATGGCAGAATGCAGGAGCAACTTGGCAATGTCAAACGAGCCCGACTTGGCCCTGGGGTCACCTGGGGTCTGGGATCCATCCTGCGTATCGTGGATTTTTAAGAGCCAGCCGGCCACTCCAAGCCATAGGCTGCCAAACACAAACCACGGCCCTTTTCCCTCGCTAACAAAATTCAGATGCCCCGCTTCTGGATGGAAGACTGCAGAAGCCACTTGGCACTGTCAATCCAGCCCGACTTGGAAAAGGTGCCAACTTCGGTCTGGGAAAGATCCTGCATATCGTGGATTTTCAGGTGCTAGCCAGCCACTCCAAACCACAAGCAGTCGAACTCAAACCACGGCCATTTATACTGGCAAACAAAACTCAGCTGCCCTGCTTCTGGATGGCAGATTGCAGGAGCCACTTGTTACTATCAAACCAGCCCAACTTGGCACTGGGGTCACCTGGGGTCTGGGAACCATCCTGCCTATCGTGGATTTTAAAGAGCCAGCTGGCCACTCCCAGCCATAGGCTGCCAAAGACAAACCACAGACCTATCCCCTGGATAACAAAATTCAGATGCCCCGCTTCTGGAGGGCAGATTGCAGGAGCCACTTGGCACTGTTAAACCAGCCCAACTTGACACTTGTGCCACCTCTGGTCTGGGAACCATCCTGCGTATCGTGGATTTTCAGGAGCCATCCGGCCACTCCTAGCCATAGGCTGCCAAAGACAAACCACGGCCCTTTCCTCTGGATAACAAAATTCAGATTCCCCGCTTCTGGAGGGCAGATTGCAGGAGCCACTTGGCACTGTTAAACAAGCCCGACTTGGCACTGGTGCCACCTTGGGTCTGGAAAGCATCCTGCATATCGTGTATTTTCAGTAGCCAGTCGGCCACTCCCATCAATGGGCTGCCAAACACAAACCACGGCCCTTTTCCCTTCCTAACAAAATTCAGATGCCCCTCTTGTGGATGGCAGATTGCAGGAGCTACTTGGCACTGTCAAACCTGCCCGACTTGGCACTGGTGCCACCTTGGGTCTTGGAACCATCCTGCGTATCGTGGATTTTCAGGAGCCACCCGGCAGCTCCCAGCCATAGGCTCTCAAATACAAACTCCGGAAGTTTCCCCTGTCTAACACAATTCAGATGCCCCGCTTCTGGATGGGAAATTGCAGGAGCCACTTGGCACGGTCAAACCATCCCGACATGGTACTGGTGCCACCTTAGGTCTGGGAACCATCCTGCATATCGTGGATTTTCAGGAGTCAGCCGGCCACTCCCAGCCATGGGCTGCGAAACACAAACCACCACCCTTTTTGCTGCCTAACAAAACTCAGCTACCCCGCTTCTGGATGGCAGATTGCAGGAGCCACTTGCTACTGTCAAACCAGCCCAACTTGGTAGTGGCGCCACCTTGGGTTAGGGAACCATCCTGCGTATCGTGGATTATCAGGAGCCAGCCGGCCACTCCCAGCCACAGGCCCCAAAACACCTCTGCCCGTTTCGCTGACAAACAAAACTCCGCTGCCATGCTTCTGGATGACAGATTGCAGGAGCGACTTCGTACTGTCAAACCAGCCCATCTTGGCACTGGTACCACATTGGGTCTGGGAACTATCCTGCGTATCGTGGATTTTCAGGAGCCTGGCGGCCACTCCCAGCCACAGGCCTTCAGACTCGAACCACGGCCCTTTTCTCTGGCAAACAAAACTACGCCTTCCTGTTTCTGGATAGCAGATTGCAGACGCCACTTGGCACTGTCAAACCAGCCCGACTTGGCACTGGTGCCAACTTTGGTCTGGGTACCATCCGGCGTATCGTGGATTTTCAGGAGCCAGCCGGCCACTCCCAGCCATAGGCTGCCAAAGACAAACAACGGCCCTTTTCCCTTCCTAACAAAATTCAGATGCCCCGCTTGTGGATGGCAGATTGCAGGAGCTACTTGGCACTGTCAAACCAGCCCGACTTGGCACTGGTTCCACCTTGGGTCTGGGATCCATCCTGAGTATCGTGGATTTTCAGGCCGGCCACTCCCAGCCATAGGCTGCCAAACACGAACCACAGCCCTTTCCCCTGGCGAACAAAATTCAGATGCCTTGCTTCTGGATGGCAGATTGCAGAAGGCACTT
This sequence comes from Passerculus sandwichensis, assembly GCA_031885435.1. Taxonomy (NCBI): domain Eukaryota; kingdom Metazoa; phylum Chordata; class Aves; order Passeriformes; family Passerellidae; genus Passerculus; species Passerculus sandwichensis. The sequence goes on from CM063146.1 coordinate 74,282, forward strand.
GGCACTGTCAATCCAGCCCGACTTGGAACTGGTGCCAGCTTCTGTCTGGGAACCATCCTGCGTATCGTGGATTTTCAGGAGCCAGCCGTCCACTCCCAGCCATAGGCTCCCAAACAGAAACCACGCCGCTTTTCCCTGGGAAACAAAACTCAGCTGCCCCTCTTCTGGATGGCAGATTACAGGAGCATCTTGGCGCTATGAAACCAGCCCGACTTGGCACTGGTGCCACCTTTGGTCTGGGAACCATCCTGCGTATCGTGGATTTTCAGGAGCCAGCCGTCCACTCCCAGCCACAAGCCCTCAAACTCAAACAAGAGCCCTTTTCTATAGAAAAAAAAACTCAGCAGCCCTGCTTGTGGATGGCAGATTGCAGGAGCCCCTTGGTACTATCAAACCAGCCAAAGTAGGCACTGGTGCCACCTTCGGTCTGGGAACCATCCTGCGTATCGTGGATTTTCAGGAGCCAGCCAGCCACCTCAAAACACAAGCCGTCAAACTCAAACCAGGGCACTTTTCTGTGCCAAAGAAAACTCAGCTGCCCTTCTTCTGAATGGCAGATTGCAGGAGCCACTTGGTACTATCAAACCAGCCCAACTTGGCACTGGTGCCACCTTGGGTGTTGGAACCCTCCTGCGTATTGTGGATTTTCAGGAGCCAGCCGGCCACTCCCAGCCCTAGGCTGCCAAACACAAACCACAGACCTTTCCACTGGCAAACAAATTTCAGATGCCCCGCTTCTGGATGGCAGATTGCAGAAGCCACTTGGCACTGTCAATCAAGCTCGACTTGGAACTGGTGCCACCTTCGGTCTGGGAACCATCCTGCGTATCGTGGATTTTCAGGAGCCAGCTTGCCACTCCCAGCCACAAGCCCTCAAACTCAAACCACAGCCCATTTTTCAAGCAAACAAAACTCAGCTGCCCTTCTTCTGGATGGCAGATTGCAGGAGCCGCTTGGTACTATCAAACCAGCCAAACTAGGCACTGGTGCCACCTTGGGTCTGGAAACCATCCTGCGTATCGTGTATTTTCAGGAGCCAGCTGGCCACTCCCAGCCATGTCCTGCCAAACACAAACCATCGCAGTTTTCCCTGTCTAACAAAATTCAGATGCCTCGCCTCTGGATGGCAGATTGCAGCAACCACTTGTCACTGTCATACCAACCCAACTTGGAACTGGTGCCACCTTGGGTCTGGGAGCCATCCTGCGTATCGTGGATTTTTAGGAGCCAGCCGGCCACTCCCAGCCATGGGCTGCCAAACAGAAACCACGGCCCTTTTCCCTGGCTAACAAAATTCTGATGCCCCGTTTCTGGATGGCAGATTGCAGGAGCTACTTGGCACTGTCAAAGCACCCCGACGTGGATCTGGTCCCACCTTCGGTCTGGGAACCATCCTGCGTATCGTGGATTTTCAGGAGCCAGCCCGCCACTCCCAGCCAAAGACCCCAAAAAAACCTCAGCTTGTGTCCCTGACAAATAAAACTCAGCTACCCTGCTTCTGGATGGCAGATTGCAGGAGCCACTTGGTACTGTCAAACAATCCCGACTTGGCACTGGTGCCAGCTTCAGTCTGGGAAGCATCCTGCTTGTCGTGGATTTTCAGGAGCCAGCCGGCCACTCCAAGCCACAGGCCCCAAAAACACCTTTGCCCGTTTCGCTGACAAACAAAACTCAGCTAACCCGCTTCTGGATGGCAGATTGCAGGAGCCACTTGGTACTGTCAAACCAGCCCAACTTGGTAGTGGCGCCACCTTGGGTTAGGGAACCATCCTGCGTATCGTGGATTATCAGGAGCCAGCCGGCCACTCCCAGCCACAGGCCCCAAAACACCTCTGCCCGTTTCGCTGACAAACAAAACTCCGCTGCCATGCTTCTGGATGACAGATTGCAGGAGCGACTTCGTACTGTCAAACCAGCCCATCTTGGCACTGGTGCCACATTGGGTCTGGGAACTATCCTGCGTATCGTGGATTTTCAGGAGCCTGGCGGCCACTCCCAGCCACAGGCCCTCAGACTCGAACCACGGCCCTTTTCTCTGGCAAACAAAACTACGCCTTCCTGTTTCTGGATAGCAGATTGCAGACGCCACTTGGCACTGTCAAACCAGCCCGACTTGGCACTGGTGCCAACTTTGGTCTGGGTACCATCCGGCGTATCGTGGATTTTCAGGAGCCAGCCGGCCACTCCCAGCCATAGGCTGCCAAAGACAAACAACGGCCCTTTTCCCTTCCTAACAAAATTCAGATGCCCCGCTTGTGGATGGCAGATTGCAGGAGCTACTTGGCACTGTCAAACCAGCCCGACTTGGCACTGGTTCCACCTTGGGTCTGGGATCCATCCTGAGTATCGTGGATTTTCAGGCCGGCCACTCCCAGCCATAGGCTGCCAAACACGAACCACAGCCCTTTCCCCTGGCGAACAAAATTCAGATGCCTTGCTTCTGGATGGCAGATTGCAGAAGGCACTTGGCACTGTCAATCCAGCCCGACTTGGAACTGGTGCCAGCTTCTGTCTGGGAACCATCCTGCGTATCGTGGATTTTCAGGAGCCAGCCGTCCACTCCCAGCCATAGGCTCCCAAACAGAAACCACGCCGCTTTTCCCTGGGAAACAAAACTCAGCTGCCCCTCTTCTGGATGGCAGATTACAGGAGCATCTTGGCGCTATGAAACCAGCCCGACTTGGCACTGGTGCCACCTTTGGTCTGGGAACCATCCTGCGTATCGTGGATTTTCAGGAGCCAGCCGTCCACTCCCAGCCACAAGCCCTCAAACTCAAACAAGAGCCCTTTTCTATAGAAAAAAAAACTCAGCAGCCCTGCTTGTGGATGGCAGATTGCAGGAGCCCCTTGGTACTATCAAACCAGCCAAAGTAGGCACTGGTGCCACCTTCGGTCTGGGAAACATCCTGCGTATCGTGGATTTTCAGGAGCCAGCCAGCCACCTCAAAACACAAGCCGTCAAACTCAAACCAGGGCACTTTTCTGTGCCAAAGAAAACTCAGCTGCCCTTCTTCTGAATGGCAGATTGCAGGAGCCACTTGGTACTATCAAACCAGCCCAACTTGGCACTGGTGCCACCTTGGGTGTTGGAACCCTCCTGCGTATTGTGGATTTTCAGGAGCCAGCCGGCCACTCCCAGCCCTAGGCTGCCAAACACAAACCACAGACCTTTCCACTGGCAAACAAATTTCAGATGCCCCGCTTCTGGATGGCAGATTGCAGAAGCCACTTGGCACTGTCAATCAAGCTCGACTTGGAACTGGTGCCACCTTCGGTCTGGGAACCATCCTGCGTATCGTGGATTTTCAGGAGCCAGCTTGCCACTCCCAGCCACAAGCCCTCAAACTCAAACCACAGCCCATTTTTCAAGCAAACAAAACTCAGCTGCCCTTCTTCTGGATGGCAGATTGCAGGAGCCGCTTGGTACTATCAAACCAGCCAAACTAGGCACTGGTGCCACCTTGGGTCTGGAAACCATCCTGCGTATCGTGTATTTTCAGGAGCCAGCTGGCCACTCCCAGCCATGTCCTGCCAAACACAAACCATCGCAGTTTTCCCTGTCTAACAAAATTCAGATGCCTCGCCTCTGGATGGCAGATTGCAGCAACCACTTGTCACTGTCATACCAACCCAACTTGGAACTGGTGCCACCTTGGGTCTGGGAGCCATCCTGCGTATCGTGGATTTTTAGGAGCCAGCCGGCCACTCCCAGCCATGGGCTGCCAAACAGAAACCACGGCCCTTTTCCCTGGCTAACAAAATTCTGATGCCCCGTTTCTGGATGGCAGATTGCAGGAGCTACTTGGCACTGTCAAAGCACCCCGACGTGGATCTGGTCCCACCTTCGGTCTGGGAACCATCCTGCGTATCGTGGATTTTCAGGAGCCAGCCCGCCACTCCCAGCCAAAGACCCCAAAAAAACCTCAGCTTGTGTCCCTGACAAATAAAACTCAGCTACCCTGCTTCTGGATGGCAGATTGCAGGAGCCACTTGGTACTGTCAAACAATCCCGACTTGGCACTGGTGCCAGCTTCAGTCTGGGAAGCATCCTGCTTGTCGTGGATTTTCAGGAGCCAGCCGGCCACTCCAAGCCACAGGCCCCAAAAACACCTTTGCCCGTTTCGCTGACAAACAAAACTCAGCTAACCCGCTTCTGGATGGCAGATTGCAGGAGCCACTTGGTACTGTCAAACCAGCCCAACTTGGTAGTGGCGCCACCTTGGGTTAGGGAACCATCCTGCGTATCGTGGATTATCAGGAGCCAGCCGGCCACTCCCAGCCACAGGCCCCAAAACACCTCTGCCCGTTTCGCTGACAAACAAAACTCCGCTGCCATGCTTCTGGATGACAGATTGCAGGAGCGACTTCGTACTGTCAAACCAGCCCATCTTGGCACTGGTGCCACATTGGGTCTGGGAACTATCCTGCGTATCGTGGATTTTCAGGAGCCTGGCGGCCACTCCCAGCCACAGGCCCTCAGACTCGAACCACGGCCCTTTTCTCTGGCAAACAAAACTACGCCTTCCTGTTTCTGGATAGCAGATTGCAGACGCCACTTGGCACTGTCAAACCAGCCCGACTTGGCACTGGTGCCAACTTTGGTCTGGGTACCATCCGGCGTATCGTGGATTTTCAGGAGCCAGCCGGCCACTCCCAGCCATAGGCTGCCAAAGACAAACAACGGCCCTTTTCCCTTCCTAACAAAATTCAGATGCCCCGCTTGTGGATGGCAGATTGCAGGAGCTACTTGGCACTGTCAAACCAGCCCGACTTGGCACTGGTTCCACCTTGGGTCTGGGATCCATCCTGAGTATCGTGGATTTTCAGGCCGGCCACTCCCAGCCATAGGCTGCCAAACACGAACCACAGCCCTTTCCCCTGGCGAACAAAATTCAGATGCCTTGCTTCTGGATGGCAGATTGCAGAAGGCACTTGGCACTGTCAATCCAGCCCGACTTGGAACTGGTGCCAGCTTCTGTCTGGGAACCATCCTGCGTATCGTGGATTTTCAGGAGCCAGCCGTTCACTCCCAGCCATAGGCTCCCAAACAGAAACCACGCCGCTTTTCCCTGGGAAACAAAACTCAGCTGCCCCTCTTCTGGATGGCAGATTACAGGAGCATCTTGGCGCTATGAAACCAGCCCGACTTGGCACTGGTGCCACCTTTGGTCTGGGAACCATCCTGCGTATCGTGGATTTTCAGGAGCCAGCCGTCCACTCCCAGCCACAAGCCCTCAAACTCAAACAAGAGCCCTTTTCTATAGAAAAAAAAACTCAGCAGCCCTGCTTGTGGATGGCAGATTGCAGGAGCCCCTTGGTACTATCAAACCAGCCAAAGTAGGCACTGGTGCCACCTTCGGTCTGGGAACCATCCTGCGTATCGTGGATTTTCAGGAGCCAGCCAGCCACCTCAAAACACAAGCCGTCAAACTCAAACCAGGGCACTTTTCTGTGCCAAAGAAAACTCAGCTGCCCTTCTTCTGAATGGCAGATTGCAGGAGCCACTTGGTACTATCAAACCAGCCCAACTTGGCACTGGTGCCACCTTGGGTGTTGGAACCCTCCTGCGTATTGTGGATTTTCAGGAGCCAGCCGGCCACTCCCAGCCCTAGGCTGCCAAACACAAACCACAGACCTTTCCACTGGCAAACAAATTTCAGATGCCCCGCTTCTGGATGGCAGATTGCAGAAGCCACTTGGCACTGTCAATCAAGCTCGACTTGGAACTGGTGCCACCTTCGGTCTGGGAACCATCCTGCGTATCGTGGATTTTCAGGAGCCAGCTTGCCACTCCCAGCCACAAGCCCTCAAACTCAAACCACAGCCCATTTTTCAAGCAAACAAAACTCAGCTGCCCTTCTTCTGGATGGCAGATTGCAGGAGCCGCTTGGTACTATCAAACCAGCCAAACTAGGCACTGGTGCCACCTTGGGTCTGGAAACCATCCTGCGTATCGTGTATTTTCAGGAGCCAGCTGGCCACTCCCAGCCATGTCCTGCCAAACACAAACCATCGCAGTTTTCCCTGTCTAACAAAATTCAGATGCCTCGCCTCTGGATGGCAGATTGCAGCAACCACTTGTCACTGTCATACCAACCCAACTTGGAACTGGTGCCACCTTGGGTCTGGGAGCCATCCTGCGTATCGTGGATTTTTAGGAGCCAGCCGGCCACTCCCAGCCATGGGCTGCCAAACAGAAACCACGGCCCTTTTCCCTGGCTAACAAAATTCTGATGCCCCGTTTCTGGATGGCAGATTGCAGGAGCTACTTGGCACTGTCAAAGCACCCCGACGTGGATCTGGTCCCACCTTCGGTCTGGGAACCATCCTGCGTATCGTGGATTTTCAGGAGCCAGCCCGCCACTCCCAGCCAAAGACCCCAAAAAAACCTCAGCTTGTGTCCCTGACAAATAAAACTCAGCTACCCTGCTTCTGGATGGCAGATTGCAGGAGCCACTTGGTACTGTCAAACAATCCCGACTTGGCACTGGTGCCAGCTTCAGTCTGGGAAGCATCCTGCTTGTCGTGGATTTTCAGGAGCCAGCCGGCCACTCCAAGCCACAGGCCCCAAAAACACCTTTGCCCGTTTCGCTGACAAACAAAACTCAGCTAACCCGCTTCTGGATGGCAGACTGCAGGAGCCACTTGGTACTGTCAAACAAGCCCGACTTGGCACTGGTGCCAGCTTCAGTCTGGGAACCATCCTGCGTATCGTGGATTTTCAGGAGCCAGCCGTCCACTCCCAGCCATAGGCTCCCAAACAGAAACCACGCCGCTTTTCCCTGGGAAACAAAACTCAGCTGCCCCTCTTCTGGATGGCAGATTACAGGAGCATCTTGGCGCTATGAAACCAGCCCGACTTGGCACTGGTGCCACCTTTGGTCTGGGAACCATCCTGCGTATCGTGGATTTTCAGGAGCCAGCCGTCCACTCCCAGCCACAAGCCCTCAAACTCAAACAAGAGCCCTTTTCTATAGAAAAAAAAACTCAGCAGCCCTGCTTGTGGATGGCAGATTGCAGGAGCCCCTTGGTACTATCAAACCAGCCAAAGTAGGCACTGGTGCCACCTTCGGTCTGGGAACCATCCTGCGTATCGTGGATTTTCAGGAGCCAGCCAGCCACCTCAAAACACAAGCCGTCAAACTCAAACCAGGGCACTTTTCTGTGCCAAAGAAAACTCAGCTGCCCTTCTTCTGAATGGCAGATTGCAGGAGCCACTTGGTACTATCAAACCAGCCCAACTTGGCACTGGTGCCACCTTGGGTGTTGGAACCCTCCTGCGTATTGTGGATTTTCAGGAGCCAGCCGGCCACTCCCAGCCCTAGGCTGCCAAACACAAACCACAGACCTTTCCACTGGCAAACAAATTTCAGATGCCCCGCTTCTGGATGGCAGATTGCAGAAGCCACTTGGCACTGTCAATCAAGCTCGACTTGGAACTGGTGCCACCTTCGGTCTGGGAACCATCCTGCGTATCGTGGATTTTCAGGAGCCAGCTTGCCACTCCCAGCCACAAGCCCTCAAACTCAAACCACAGCCCATTTTTCAAGCAAACAAAACTCAGCTGCCCTTCTTCTGGATGGCAGATTGCAGGAGCCGCTTGGTACTATCAAACCAGCCAAACTAGGCACTGGTGCCACCTTGGGTCTGGAAACCATCCTGCGTATCGTGTATTTTCAGGAGCCAGCTGGCCACTCCCAGCCATGTCCTGCCAAACACAAACCATCGCAGTTTTCCCTGTCTAACAAAATTCAGATGCCTCGCCTCTGGATGGCAGATTGCAGCAACCACTTGTCACTGTCATACCAACCCAACTTGGAACTGGTGCCACCTTGGGTCTGGGAGCCATCCTGCGTATCGTGGATTTTTAGGAGCCAGCCGGCCACTCCCAGCCATGGGCTGCCAAACAGAAACCACGGCCCTTTTCCCTGGCTAACAAAATTCTGATGCCCCGTTTCTGGATGGCAGATTGCAGGAGCTACTTGGCACTGTCAAAGCACCCCGACGTGGATCTGGTCCCACCTTCGGTCTGGGAACCATCCTGCGTATCGTGGATTTTCAGGAGCCAGCCCGCCACTCCCAGCCAAAGACCCCAAAAAAACCTCAGCTTGTGTCCCTGACAAATAAAACTCAGCTACCCTGCTTCTGGATGGCAGATTGCAGGAGCCACTTGGTACTGTCAAACAATCCCGACTTGGCACTGGTGCCAGCTTCAGTCTGGGAAGCATCCTGCTTGTCGTGGATTTTCAGGAGCCAGCCGGCCACTCCAAGCCACAGGCCCCAAAAACACCTTTGCCCGTTTCGCTGACAAACAAAACTCAGCTAACCCGCTTCTGGATGGCAGATTGCAGGAGCCACTTGGTACTGTCAAACCAGCCCAACTTGGTAGTGGCGCCACCTTGGGTTAGGGAACCATCCTGCGTATCGTGGATTATCAGGAGCCAGCCGGCCACTCCCAGCCACAGGCCCCAAAACACCTCTGCCCGTTTCGCTGACAAACAAAACTCCGCTGCCATGCTTCTGGATGACAGATTGCAGGAGCGACTTCGTACTGTCAAACCAGCCCATCTTGGCACTGGTGCCACATTGGGTCTGGGAACTATCCTGCGTATCGTGGATTTTCAGGAGCCTGGCGGCCACTCCCAGCCACAGGCCCTCAGACTCGAACCACGGCCCTTTTCTCTGGCAAACAAAACTACGCCTTCCTGTTTCTGGATAGCAGATTGCAGACGCCACTTGGCACTGTCAAACCAGCCCGACTTGGCACTGGTGCCAACTTTGGTCTGGGTACCATCCGGCGTATCGTGGATTTTCAGGAGCCAGCCGGCCACTCCCAGCCATAGGCTGCCAAAGACAAACAACGGCCCTTTTCCCTTCCTAACAAAATTCAGATGCCCCGCTTGTGGATGGCAGATTGCAGGAGCTACTTGGCACTGTCAAACCAGCCCGACTTGGCACTGGTTCCACCTTGGGTCTGGGATCCATCCTGAGTATCGTGGATTTTCAGGCCGGCCACTCCCAGCCATAGGCTGCCAAACACGAACCACAGCCCTTTCCCCTGGCGAACAAAATTCAGATGCCTTGCTTCTGGATGGCAGATTGCAGAAGGCACTTGGCACTGTCAATCCAGCCCGACTTGGAACTGGTGCCAGCTTCTGTCTGGGAACCATCCTGCGTATCGTGGATTTTCAGGAGCCAGCCGTCCACTCCCAGCCATAGGCTCCCAAACAGAAACCACGCCGCTTTTCCCTGGGAAACAAAACTCAGCTGCCCCTCTTCTGGATGGCAGATTACAGGAGCATCTTGGCGCTATGAAACCAGCCCGACTTGGCACTGGTGCCACCTTTGGTCTGGGAACCATCCTGCGTATCGTGGATTTTCAGGAGCCAGCCGTCCACTCCCAGCCACAAGCCCTCAAACTCAAACAAGAGCCCTTTTCTATAGAAAAAAAAACTCAGCAGCCCTGCTTGTGGATGGCAGATTGCAGGAGCCCCTTGGTACTATCAAACCAGCCAAAGTAGGCACTGGTGCCACCTTCGGTCTGGGAACCATCCTGCGTATCGTGGATTTTCAGGAGCCAGCCAGCCACCTCAAAACACAAGCCGTCAAACTCAAACCAGGGCACTTTTCTGTGCCAAAGAAAACTCAGCTGCCCTTCTTCTGAATGGCAGATTGCAGGAGCCACTTGGTACTATCAAACCAGCCCAACTTGGCACTGGTGCCACCTTGGGTGTTGGAACCCTCCTGCGTATTGTGGATTTTCAGGAGCCAGCCGGCCACTCCCAGCCCTAGGCTGCCAAACACAAACCACAGACCTTTCCACTGGCAAACAAATTTCAGATGCCCCGCTTCTGGATGGCAGATTGCAGAAGCCACTTGGCACTGTCAATCAAGCTCGACTTGGAACTGGTGCCACCTTCGGTCTGGGAACCATCCTGCGTATCGTGGATTTTCAGGAGCCAGCTTGCCACTCCCAGCCACAAGCCCTCAAACTCAAACCACAGCCCATTTTTCAAGCAAACAAAACTCAGCTGCCCTTCTTCTGGATGGCAGATTGCAGGAGCCGCTTGGTACTATCAAACCAGCCAAACTAGGCACTGGTGCCACCTTGGGTCTGGAAACCATCCTGCGTATCGTGTATTTTCAGGAGCCAGCTGGCCACTCCCAGCCATGTCCTGCCAAACACAAACCATCGCAGTTTTCCCTGTCTAACAAAATTCAGATGCCTCGCCTCTGGATGGCAGATTGCAGCAACCACTTGTCACTGTCATACCAACCCAACTTGGAACTGGTGCCACCTTGGGTCTGGGAGCCATCCTGCGTATCGTGGATTTTTAGGAGCCAGCTTGCCACTCCCAGCCACAAGCCCTCAAACTCAAACCACAGCCCATTTTTCAAGCAAACAAAACTCAGCTGCCCTTCTTCTGGATGGCAGATTGCAGGAGCCGCTTGGTACTATCAAACCAGCCAAAGTAGGCACTGGTGCCACCTTCGGTCTGGGAACCATCCTGCGTATCGTGGATTTTCAGGAGCCAGCCAGCCACCTCAAAACACAAGCCGTCAAACTCAAACCAGGGCACTTTTCTGTGCCAAAGAAAACTCAGCTGCCCTTCTTCTGAATGGCAGATTGCAGGAGCCACTTGGTACTATCAAACCAGCCCAACTTGGCACTGGTGCCACCTTGGGTGTTGGAACCCTCCTGCGTATTGTGGATTTTCAGGAGCCAGCCGGCCACTCCCAGCCCTAGGCTGCCAAACACAAACCACAGACCTTTCCACTGGCAAACAAATTTCAGATGCCCCGCTTCTGGATGGCAGATTGCAGAAGCCACTTGGCACTGTCAATCAAGCTCGACTTGGAACTGGTGCCACCTTCGGTCTGGGAACCATCCTGCGTATCGTGGATTTTCAGGAGCCAGCTTGCCACTCCCAGCCACAAGCCCTCAAACTCAAACCACAGCCCATTTTTCAAGCAAACAAAACTCAGCTGCCCTTCTTCTGGATGGCAGATTGCAGGAGCCGCTTGGTACTATCAAACCAGCCAAACTAGGCACTGGTGCCACCTTGGGTCTGGAAACCATCCTGCGTATCGTGTATTTTCAGGAGCCAGCTGGCCACTCCCAGCCATGTCCTGCCAAACACAAACCATCGCAGTTTTCCCTGTCTAACAAAATTCAGATGCCTCGCCTCTGGATGGCAGATTGCAGCAACCACTTGTCACTGTCATACCAACCCAACTTGGAACTGGTGCCACCTTGGGTCTGGGAGCCATCCTGCGTATCGTGGATTTTTAGGAGCCAGCCGGCCACTCCCAGCCATGGGCTGCCAAACAGAAACCACGGCCCTTTTCCCTGGCTAACAAAATTCTGATGCCCCGTTTCTGGATGGCAGATTGCAGGAGCTACTTGGCACTGTCAAAGCACCCCGACGTGGATCTGGTCCCACCTTCGGTCTGGGAACCATCCTGCGTATCGTGGATTTTCAGGAGCCAGCCCGCCACTCCCAGCCAAAGACCCCAAAAAAACCTCAGCTTGTGTCCCTGACAAATAAAACTCAGCTACCCTGCTTCTGGATGGCAGATTGCAGGAGCCACTTGGTACTGTCAAACAATCCCGACTTGGCACTGGTGCCAGCTTCAGTCTGGGAAGCATCCTGCTTGTCGTGGATTTTCAGGAGCCAGCCGGCCACTCCAAGCCACAGGCCCCAAAAACACCTTTGCCCGTTTCGCTGACAAACAAAACTCAGCTAACCCGCTTCTGGATGGCAGACTGCAGGAGCCACTTGGTACTGTCAAACAAGCCCGACTTGGCACTGGTGCCAGCTTCAGTCTGGGAACCATCCTGCGTATCGTGGATTTTCAGGAGCCAGCCGTCCACTCCCAGCCATAGGCTCCCAAACAGAAACCACGCCGCTTTTCCCTGGGAAACAAAACTCAGCTGCCCCTCTTCTGGATGGCAGATTACAGGAGCATCTTGGCGCTATGAAACCAGCCCGACTTGGCACTGGTGCCACCTTTGGTCTGGGAACCATCCTGCGTATCGTGGATTTTCAGGAGCCAGCCGTCCACTCCCAGCCACAAGCCCTCAAACTCAAACAAGAGCCCTTTTCTATAGAAAAAAAAACTCAGCAGCCCTGCTTGTGGATGGCAGATTGCAGGAGCCCCTTGGTACTATCAAACCAGCCAAAGTAGGCACTGGTGCCACCTTCGGTCTGGGAACCATCCTGCGTATCGTGGATTTTCAGGAGCCAGCCAGCCACCTCAAAACACAAGCCGTCAAACTCAAACCAGGGCACTTTTCTGTGCCAAAGAAAACTCAGCTGCCCTTCTTCTGAATGGCAGATTGCAGGAGCCACTTGGTACTATCAAACCAGCCCAACTTGGCACTGGTGCCACCTTGGGTGTTGGAACCCTCCTGCGTATTGTGGATTTTCAGGAGCCAGCCGGCCACTCCCAGCCCTAGGCTGCCAAACACAAACCACAGACCTTTCCACTGGCAAACAAATTTCAGATGCCCCGCTTCTGGATGGCAGATTGCAGAAGCCACTTGGCACTGTCAATCAAGCTCGACTTGGAACTGGTGCCACCTTCGGTCTGGGAACCATCCTGCGTATCGTGGATTTTCAGGAGCCAGCTTGCCACTCCCAGCCACAAGCCCTCAAACTCAAACCACAGCCCATTTTTCAAGCAAACAAAACTCAGCTGCCCTTCTTCTGGATGGCAGATTGCAGGAGCCGCTTGGTACTATCAAACCAGCCAAACTAGGCACTGGTGCCACCTTGGGTCTGGAAACCATCCTGCGTATCGTGTATTTTCAGGAGCCAGCTGGCCACTCCCAGCCATGTCCTGCCAAACACAAACCATCGCAGTTTTCCCTGTCTAACAAAATTCAGATGCCTCGCCTCTGGATGGCAGATTGCAGCAACCACTTGTCACTGTCATACCAACCCAACTTGGAACTGGTGCCACCTTGGGTCTGGGAGCCATCCTGCGTATCGTGGATTTTTAGGAGCCAGCCGGCCACTCCCAGCCATGGGCTGCCAAACAGAAACCACGGCCCTTTTCCCTGGCTAACAAAATTCTGATGCCCCGTTTCTGGATGGCAGATTGCAGGAGCTACTTGGCACTGTCAAAGCACCCCGACGTGGATCTGGTCCCACCTTCGGTCTGGGAACCATCCTGCGTATCGTGGATTTTCAGGAGCCAGCCCGCCACTCCCAGCCAAAGACCCCAAAAAAACCTCAGCTTGTGTCCCTGACAAATAAAACTCAGCTACCCTGCTTCTGGATGGCAGATTGCAGGAGCCACTTGGTACTGTCAAACAATCCCGACTTGGCACTGGTGCCAGCTTCAGTCTGGGAAGCATCCTGCTTGTCGTGGATTTTCAGGAGCCAGCCGGCCACTCCAAGCCACAGGCCCCAAAAACACCTTTGCCCGTTTCGCTGACAAACAAAACTCAGCTAACCCGCTTCTGGATGCCAGACTGCAGGAGCCACTTGGTACTGTCAAACAAGCCCGACTTGGCACTGGTGCCAGCTTCAGTCTGGGAAGCATCCTGCTTGTCGTGGATTTTCAGGAGCCAGCCGGCCACTCCCAGCCACAAGCCCTCAAACATAAAATTTGGCCCTTTTCTATGGCAAACAAAACTCCGCTGCCATGCTTCTAGATGGCAGATTGCAGGAGCCACTCGGTAATGTCAAACCAGCCAAATTTGGCACTGGTGCCACCTTTTGTCTGGGAACACTCCTGCTTGTCGTGGATTTTCAGGAGGCAGACGGCCTCTCCTATCCACAGGCCTTTAAAATCTAACCACGCCCCTTTGCTCAGGCAAACAGAACCAAGGCTTCCTGCTTCTGGATAGCAGATTGCAGCAGCCACTTGGTACTATCACACCAGCCCAACTTGTCCCTGGGGTCACCTGGGGTCTGGGAACCATCCTGCGTATCGTGGATTTTCAGGAGCCACCCAGCCACTCCCAGCCATAGGCTGCCAAACACAAAGCACCGCACTTTTCCCTGTCTAAAATAATTCAGATGCCTCTCCTCTGGATGGCAGATTGCAAGAACCACTTGGCACTGTCATACCAGCCCAACTTGGAATTTTGCCACCATGATCTGGGAACCATCCTGCGTATCGTGGATTTTCAGGATCCAGCCGGCCACTCCCTGCCATAGGCTGCCAAACACAAACCACGGCCCTTTTCCCTGGCTAACAAAATTCAGATGCCTCTCCTCTGGAGGGCAGATTGCAGACGCCACTTGGCACTGTCAAACCAGCCCAACTTGGAACTGGTGCCACCTTTGGTCTGGAAACCATCCTGCATATCGTGGATTTTCACGAGCCAGCCAGCCACACTAAACCACAAGCCGTCAAACTCAAACCACAAACCTTTTCTCTGGCAAAGAAAACTCAGCTGCCCTGCTTCTGGATTGCAGATTGCAGGAGCCACTTGGTACTGTCAAACCAGCCCAACTTGGCACTGGTGCCACCTTCGGTCTGGGAACCATCCTGCGTATCGTGGATTTTCAGGAGCCAGCCGGCCACTCCCAGCCACAAGCCCTCAAACAAAAACCACAGCTTATTTCTCTAGCAAACAAAACTCAGCAGACCTGCTTCTGGATGGCAGATTGCTGGAGCCACTTGACACTGTCATACCAACCCAACTTGGAACTGGTGCCACCTTGGGTCTGGGAGCCATCCTGCGTATCGTGGATTTTTAGGAGCCAGCCGGCCACTCCCAGCCATGGGCTGCCAAACAGAAACCACGGCCCTTTTCCCTGGCTAACAAAATTCTGATGCCCCGTTTCTGGATGGCAGATTGCAGGAGCCACTTGGCACTGTCAAAGCACCCCGACGTGGATCTGGTCCCACCTTCGGTCTGGGAACCATCCTGCGTATCGTGGATTTTCAGGAGCCAGCCCCCCACTCCCAGCCAAAGACCCCAAAAAAACCTCGGCTTGTGTCCCTGACAAACAAAACTCAGCTACCCTGCTTCTGGATGGCAGATTGCAGGAGCCACTTGGTACTGTCAAACAAGCCCGACTTGGCACTGGTGCCAGCTTCAGTCTGGGAAGCATCCTGCTTGTCGTGGATTTTCAGGAGCCAGCCGGCCACTCCAAGCCACAGGCGCCAAAAACACCTTTGCCCGTTTCGCTGACAAACAAAACTCAGCTAACCCGCTTCTGGATGGCAGATTGCAGGAGCCACTTGGAAAAATCAAACCAGCCAAACTTGGCACTGGTGCCACCTTGGATCTGGGAACCATCCTGCGTATCGTGGATTTTCAGGATCCCGCGGGCCACACCCAGCCATAGGCTGCAATAGACAAACCACGTCCCTTTTCCCTGACAAAAAATTCAGATGCCCCGCTTCTGGATGGCAGATTGCAGACACCTCTTGGCTCTGTCCAACCAGCCCGACTTGGCAATGGTGCCCCCTTGGGTCTGGGAACCATCCTGAGTATCATGGACTTTCAGGAGCCAGCCGGCCACTCCCAGCCACAAGCCCTCAAACTTAAACCACGGCCCTTTCCTCTGGCAAACAAAACTCAGCTGCCCAGCTTCCGGACGGCAGATTGCAGGAGCCAGTTGGTACTATCAAACCAGCCCCACTTGGCACTGGTGCCACCTTGGTTCTGGGAAACATTCTGCGTATCGTGGATTTTCAGGAGCCAGCCGGCCACTCCTAGCCATAGGCTGCCAAAAAGAAACCAGGTCACTTTTCCCTGGCAAAAAAAATTCAGATGCCCCACTTCTGGATGGCAGATTGCAGACGCCACTTGGCTCTGTCGAAGCAGCCTGACTTTGCACTGGTGCTACCTTGGGTCTGGGAACCATCCTGCGTATCGCGGATTTTCAGGAGCCACCCAGCCACTCCCAGCCATCGGCTGCCAAACACAAGCCACCGCACTTTTCCCTGCCTAAACAAATTCATATGCCCCTCATGTGTATTTCAGATTGCAGGAGCTACTTTGCACTGTCAAACCAGCTCGACTTGGCACGTGTGCCACCTTGGATCTGGGAACCATCCTGCGTATCGTGGATTTTCAGGAGCCAGCCGGCCACTCCAAGCCACAAGTAATCAAACTCAAACCACGGCCCTTTTCTCTAATTAACAAAACCCAGCTGCCCTGCTTCTGGATGGCAGATTGCAGAAGACACTTGGAAAAATCAAACCAGCCAAACTTGGCACTGGTGTCACCTTGGGTCTGGGAACCATCCTGCGTATCGTGGATTTTCAGGAGCCAGCCGGCCACTCCCAGCCATAGGCTGCCAAACACAAACCACGGCCATTTCCTTGGCTAGCAAAATTCAGATGCCCCGCTTCTCGATGGCAGATTGCATACAACCCTTTGCTCTGTCGAATCAGCCCGACTTGGCACTGGTGCCACCTTAGGTCTGGGAACCATCCTGCTTATCGTGGATTTTCAGGAGCCAGCCGGCCACTCCAAACCACAAGTCCTCAAACTCAAACCACGGCCCTTTTCCCTGGCAAACAAAATTCAGATGCCCTGCTTCTTGATGGCGGATAGCAGGAGACACTTGGAACAATCAAACCAGCCAAACTTGGCACGGGTGTCACCTTGGGTCTGGGAAACATCCTGCGTATCGTGGATTTTCAGGAGCCAGCCGGCCACTCCCCGCCATAGGCTGCCAAACACAAACCACGGCCATTTCCTTGGCTAGCAAAATTCAGATGCCCCGCTTCTCGATGGCAGATTGCATACAACCCTTTGCTCTGTCGAATCAGCCCGACTTGGCACTGGTGCCACCTTAGGTCTGGGAACCATCCTGCTTATCGTGGATTTTCAGGAGCCAGCCGGCCACTCCAAACCACAAGTCCTCAAACTCAAACCACGGCCCTTTTCCCTGGCAAACAAAATTCAGATGCCCTGCTTCTTGATGGCGGATAGCAGGAGACACTTGGAACAATCAAACCAGCCAAACTTGGCACGGGTGTCACCTTGGGTCTGGGAAACATCCTGCGTATCGTGGATTTTCAGGAGCCAGCCGGCCACTCCCCGCCATAGCCTTCCAAACAGAAACCACGCCCATTTTCCCTGGCTAAGAAAATTCAGATGCCCCGCTTATGGATTGCAGATAACAGGAGCTACTTGGCACTATCAAACCAGCCCGACTTGGCACTGGTGCCACCTTGGGTCTGGGAACCATCCTGCGTATCGTGGATTTTCAGGAGCCAGCCCGCCACTCCAAGCCACAAGCCCTCAAACTCAAACCACGGCCCTTTTCTCTGGCAAAGAAAACAAAGCTGCCCTGCTTCTGGATGGCATATTGCAGGAGCCACTTGGAAAAATCAAACCAGCCCAACTTGGCACTGGTGCCACCTTGGATCTGGGAAACATTCTGCGTATCGTGGATTTTCAGGAGCCAGCCGGCCACGCCTAGCCATAGGCTGCCAAAAAGAAACCAGGTCCGTTTTCCCTGGCAAACAAAATTCAGATGCCCCACTTCTGGATGGCAGATTGCAGACGCCACTTGGCTCTGTCGATGCAGCCTGACTTTGCACTGTTGCCACCTTGGGTCTGGGAACCATCCTGCGTATCGCGGATTTTCAGGAGCCAGCCAGCCACTCCCAGCCATAGGCTTTCAAACAGAAACCACGGCCCTATTCCCTGGCAAACAAAATTCAGATGCCCCGCTTCTGGATGGCAGATTGCAAGAGCCACTTGGAACAATCAAACCAGCCAAACTTGGCACTGGTGTCACCTTGGGTCTGGGAACAATCGTGCGAATTGTGGATTTTCAGGATCCCGCGGGCCACGCCCAGCCATAGGCTGCAAAAGACAAACCACGTCCCTTTTCCCTGTCAAAAAAAATTCAGATGCCCCGCTTCTGGATGGCAGATTGCAGACACCTCTTGGCTCTATCCAACCAGCCCGACTTGGCACTGGCGCCCCCTTGGGTCTGGGAGCCATCCTGCTTCTCGTGGATTTTCAGGAGCCAGCCGGCCACTCCAAGCCACAAGTCCTCAAACTCAAACCACGGCCCTTTTCTCTGATTAACAAAACCCAGCTGCCCTGCTTCTGGATGGGAGATTGCAGGAGAAACTTGGAACAATCAAACCAGCCAAACTTGGAACTCGTATCACCTTGGGTCTGGGAACCATCCTGCGTATCGTGGATTTTCAGGAGCCAGCCGGCCACTCCCAGCCACACACCCTCAAACTTAAACCACGGCCCTTTTCTCTGGCAAACAAAACTCAGCTGCCCTGATTCTGGATGGCAGATTGCAGGAGCCACTTGGAACAATCAAACCAGCCCGACTTGGCACTGGTGCCACCTTGGGACTGGGAACCATCCTGTGTATCGTGGATTTTCAGGAGCCAGGCGGCCACTCCCCGCCATAGCCTTCCAAACAGAACCCACGCCCCATTTCCCTGGCTATGAAAATTCAGATGCCCCGCTTATGGATTGCAGATAACAGGAGCTACTTCGCACTATCAAACCAGCCCGACTTGGCACTGGTGCACCTTGGGTCTGGGAACCATCCTGCGTATCGTGGATTTTCAGGAGCCAGCCGGCCACTCCAAGCCAGAAGCCCTCAAACTCAAACCACGGCCCTTTTCTCTGGCAAACAAAACAAAGCTGCCCTGCTTCTGGATGGCAGATTGCAGGAGCCACTTGGAAAAATCAAACCAGCCAAACTTGGCACTGGTGCCACCTTGGATCTGGGAACCATCCTGCGTATCGTGGATTTTCAGGAGCCCGCGGGCCACGCCCAGCCATAGGCTGCAAAAGAGAAACACGTCCCTTTTCCCTTGCAAAAAAAATTCAGATGCCCCGCTTCTGGATGGCAGATTGCAGACACCTCTTGGCTCTGTCCAACTAGCTTGACTTGGCACTGGCGACCCCTTGGGTCTGGGAACCATCCTGCGTATCGTGGATTTTCAGGAGCCAGCCGGCCACTCCCAGCCACAAGCACTCAAACTCAAACCACGGCACTTTACTCTGGCAAAAAAAACTCAGCTGCCCTGATTCTGGATGGCAGATTGCAGGAGCCACTTGTTAATATCAAACCAGCCCCACATGGCACTGGTGCCACCTTGGTTCTGGGAACCATCCTGCGTATTGTGGATTTTCAGGAGCCACCCCGCCATTCCCAGCCACAAGCCCTCAAACTCAAACCACGGCACTTTTCCCTGGCTAACAAAATTCAGATGCCCCGCTTGTGGATGGCAGATTGCTGGAGCCACTTGTCACTGTCAAAGCAACCCGACTTGGCTCTGGTGCCACCTTCGGTCTGGGGACCATCCTGCGTATCGTGGATTTTCAGGAGCCGGCCGGCCACTCCCAGTCATGGTCGGCCAAACACAAACCACGGCCCTTTTCCCTGGCAAACAAAATTCAGATGCCCCGCTTCTGGATGGCAGATTGCAGACGCCACTTCGCTCTGTCCAACCAGCCGGACTTAGCACTGGTGCCACCTTCGGTCTGGGAAAAATCCTGCGTATCGTGGATTTTCAGCAGCCAGCCGGCCACTCCCTGCCACAACCCCTCAAACTTAAACCACGGCACTTTACTCTGGCAAACAAAACTCAGCTGCCCTGATTCTGGATGGCAGATTGCAGGAGCCACTTGGTAATATCAAACCAGCCCCACATGGCACTGGTGCCACCTTGGTTCTGGGAACAATCCTGCGTATCATGGATTTTCAGGAGCCAGCCGGCCACTCCCAGCCATAGGCTGCCAAACACAAACCATGGCGCTTTGCCCTGGCAAACACAATTCAGATGCCCCGCTTCTGCATGGCAGATTGCAGACGCCACTCGGATCTGTCCAACCAGCCAGACTTGCAATTGGTGCCAACTTGGGTCTGGGAACCATCCTGCGTATCGTGGATTTTCAGGAGCCAGCCGGCCTCTCGCAGCCGCAGGCCCCGAAAACAAACCTCGGCCAGTTTCCCTGACAAACAAAACTCAGCTACCCTGCTTCTGGATGGCAGATTGCAGGAGCCACTTGGTACTGACAAAACAGCCCACCTTGGCACAGGTGCCACCTTGTGTCTGGAAATCATCCTGCGTATCGTGGATTTTCAGGATCCACCCGGCCATTCCGAGCCACAAGCCCTCAAACTCAAACCACGGCACTTTTCCCTGGCTAACAAAATTCAGATGCCCCGCTTGTGGATGGCAGATTGCTGGAGCCACTTGTCACTGTCAAAGCAACCCGACTTGGCTCTGGTGCCACCTTCGGTCTGGGGACCATCCTGCATACCGTGGATTTTCAGGAGCCGGCCGGCCACTCCCAGTCATGGTCGGCCAAACACAAACCACGGCCCTTTTCCCTGGCAAACAAACTTCAGATGCCCCGCTTCTGGATGGCAGATTGCAGACGCCACTTCGCTCTGTCCAACCAGCCGGACTTAGCACTGGTGCCACCTTCGGTCTGGGAAAAATCCTGCGTATCGTGGATTTTCAGCAGCCAGCCGGCCTCTCCCTGCCACAACCCCTCAAACTTAAACCACGGCCCATATCTCTGGCAAACAAAACAAAGCAGCCCTGCTCCTGGATGGCAGATTGCAGGAGCAACTTTGTACGATCAAACCAGTACAACTTGGCACTTGTACCACCCTGGGTCTTTGAACCATCCGGCTTATCGTGGATTTTCGGGAGACACCTGGCCTCGCCCAGCCTTAGGCTACCAAAGAAACCACGGCTCTTTTCACTGGCTAACATAATTCAGATGCCCCGCTTCTGAATGGCAGACTGTACGAGCCATTTGGCACTGTCAAACCAGCCCGACTTGGAACTGGTGCCACCTTGGGTCTGGGAACCATCCTGGGTATTGTGGATTTTCAGGAGCCAGCCGGCCACTCCCAGCCACAAGTACTAAAACTCAAACCACGGCCCTTTTCTCTGGCAAAAAAAACTCAGCTGCCCTGCTTCTGGATGGCAGATTGGAAGAGCCTCTTGATACTATCATATCAGCCCAACTTGGCACTGGTGCAACCTTGGGTCTTTTAACCATCCGGCATATCGTGGATTTTCAGGAGCCACCTGGCCACTCCCAGCAATCAGTGCCAAACACACCCCACGGCCCTTTTCCCGGGCTAACAAATTCAGATGGCCCACTTCTGGATGGCAGATTGTAGGAGCCACTTGGCACTGACAAACCAGCCGGACTTGGAACTGGTGCCACCTTGGGTCTTTGAACCATCCTGCGTATCGTGGATTTTCAGGAGCCAGCCAGCCACTCCCATCCACAAGTACTACAACTCAAACCACGGCCCTTTTCACTGGCAAACAAAACACAGCTGCCCTGCTTCTGGATGGCAGATTGCAAGAGCCACTTGGTACTATCAAATCAGCCACACTTGGCACTGGTGCCACCTTGGGTCTTTGAACCATCCGGCATACTGCGGATTTTACGGGGCCAACTGGCCACTCCCTGCCCTCGGTGCCAAACACAAACCACGGCCCTTTACACTGGCTAACAAAATTCAGATGCCCCGCTCCTGGATGGCAGATTGCAGAAGGCACTTGGCACTGTCAAACCTGCCCGACTTGGAACTGGTGCCACCTTGGGTCTGGGGACCATCCAGAGTATCGTGGGTCTTGGAACCATCCTGCGTATCGTGGATTTTCAGGAGCCAGCCGGCCACTCCCAGCCCCACGCCCTCAAACTTAAACCACGGCCCTTTTCTCTAGCTAACAAAACTCAGCTGCCCTGCTTCTGGATGGCAGATTGCAGGAGCCACTTAGTATTGTCAAACCAGCCAAACTTGGCACTGGTGCCACCTTGGGTCTGGGAACCATCCTGCATATCATGGATTTTCAGGAGCCAGCTGGCCACTCCTGGCCATAGGCTGCCAAACAAAAACCACGGCCATTTCCTTGTCTAACAAAATTCAGACGCCCCGCTTCTGGATGGCAGATTGAAGACATCTCTTGGCTCTGTCCAAGCAGCACGACTTGGCATTGGTTCCACCATGGGTCTGGGACCCATCCTGCGTATCGTGGATTTTCAGGAGCCAGCCGGCCACTCCCAGCCATAGGCTGCCAAACAAAAACCACGGCCCTTTTCCCTGGCTAACGAAATTCAGATGCCCTGTTCTGGATGGCAGATTTCAGGAGCTATTTGGCACTATCAAACCAGCCCGGCTTGGCACTGGTGCCAGCTTGGGTCTGGGAACCATCCTGCGTATCGTGGATTTTCAGGATTCAGCTGGCCACTCCCAGCCACAATCCCTCAAAATCAAACCACGGCCCCTTTACCTGGCTAAAAAAATTCTGATGCCTTGCTTCTGGATGGCAGATTGCAGGAGTCACTTGGTACTGTCAAACCAGCCTGACTTGGAACTGGTTCCAGCTTGGGTTTGGGAACCATCCTGCGTATCGTGGATTTTCACGAGCCTGCCGGCCACTCCAAGCCACAAGCCCTCAAACTCAAACCACGGCCCTTTGCCATGGCTAACAAAATTCAGATGCCCCGCTTCTGGATGGCAGATTGCAGACGCCACTTGGCTCTGTCCAACCAGCCAGACTTAGCACGGGTACCACCTTCGGTCTGGGAACGATCCTGCGTATCGTGGATTTTCAGGAGCCAGCCGGCCACTCCAAACCACAAGCCCTCAAACTTAAACCACAGGCATTATCTCTGGCAAAAAAAACTCAGCAGCCCATCTTCTGGATGGCAGATTGCAGGAGCAACTTTGTACTATCAAACAAGCCCAACTTGGCACTTGTACTACCCTGGGTCTTTGAACCATCCGGCTTATCGTGGATTTTCAGGAGCCACCTGGACTCGCCCAGCCTTAGGCTACTAAACACAAACCACGGCACTTTTCCCTGGTTAACATAATTCAGATGCCCCGATTCTGAATGGCAGATTGCACGAGCCACTTGGCACTGTCAAAGCAGCCTGACTTAGAACTGGTGCCACCTTGGGTCTGAAAACCATCCTTCGTATCGTGGATTTTCAGGAGCCAGCCGGCCACTCCCAGCCACAAGTACTAAAACTCAAACCACGGCCCTTTTCTCTGGCAAACAAAACTCAGCTGCCCCACATCTGGATGGCAGATTGCAAGAGCCACTTGGTACTATCAAATCAGCCCAACTTGGCACTGGTGCCACCTTGGGTCTTTGAACCATCCGGCATATCGTGGACTCTCAGGAGCCAGCCGGCCACTCCCAGCAATAGGTGCCAAACACAAACCACGGCCCTTTATTCCCTGGCTAACAAATTTCAGGTGCCCCGCTTCTGGATGGCAGATTGCAGGAGCCACTTGGCACTGTCAAACAAGCCCGATTTGGAACTGGTGCCACCTTGCGTCTGGGAACCATCCTGCGTATTGTGGATTTTCAGGAGCCATCTGGCGTCTCCCAGCCACAAGCCATCATACTCAAACCACGGCCCTTTTCTCTGGCAAAAAAAACTCACCTGCCCTGCTTCTGCATGGTAGATTGCCGGAGGCAGTTGATACTATCAAACCAGCCCGACTTGCACTGGTGACACCTTGGGTCTGGGAACCATCCTGCGTATCGTGGATTTTCAGGAGCCAGCCTGCCACTCCCCGCCTCAAGCCCTCAAACTCAAACCACGCCCCTTTTCTCTAGCAAACAAAACTCAACTGCCCTGCTTCTGGAAGGCAGATGGCAGGAGCCACTTGGTACGATCAAACCAGCCCAATTTGGCAGTGGTGCCACCTTGGGTCTGGGAACCATCCTGCGTATCGTGGATTTTCAGGAGCCAGCCAGCCACTCAGAGACAAAGGTTTCCAAACACAAACCACGGCCCTTTATCCTGCCTCAAAAAATTCAGATGCCCCTCTCTTGGTGGCAAATTACAGGAGCTGCTTGGTACTATAAAACCAGCCCGACTTGGCACTGGTGCCACCTTCGGCCTAGAGACCGTCCTGCATATCGTGGATTTTCAGGAGCCAGCTGGCCACTCCCGGCCATAGGCTGCCAAACAAAAACCACGGCCATTTCCTTGTCTAACAAAATTCAGACGCCCCGCTTCTGGATGGCAGATTGAAAACATCTCTTGGCTCTTTCCAAGCAGCATGACTTGGCATTGGTTCCACCTTGGGTCTGGGACCCATCCTGCGTATCGTGGATTTTCAGGATCCAGTCAGCCACTCCAAGCCGTAGGCTGCCAAACACTAACCACATCCCTTTCTCGTGGCTAACAAAATTCAGATGACCGGCTTCTGGATGGCAGATTGCAAAAGCCACTTGGAAAAATCAAACCAGCCAAACATGGGACTGGTGTCTCCTTGGGTCTGGGAAACGTCCTGTGTATCGTTGATTTTCAGGAGCCAGCCGGCCACTCCCAGCTATAGGCTGACAAACACAAACCAAGGCACTTTGCCATGGCAAATAAAATTCAGATGACCCGCTTCTGGATGGCAGATTGCAGACACCACTTGTTTCTGTCCATACAGCCCGACTTGGCACTGGTGACACCTTGGGTCTGGGAACCATCCTGCGTATCGTGGATTTTCAGGAGCCAGCCGGCCCCTCCCAGCCATAGGCCCCAAAAAAAAACCTCGGCCAGTTTCCCTGACAAACAAAACTCAGCTACCCCGCTTCTGGATGGCAGATTGCATGAGCCACTTAGTATTGTCAAACCAGCCCAACTTGGCACTGGTGCCACCTTTGGTTTGGGAACCATCTTGCATATCATGGATTTTCAGGAGCCAGGTGGTCACTCCCAGCCATAGGCTGCCAAACCCAAACCACGGCCATTTCCTTGTATAACAAATTTCAGACGCCCCGCTTCTGGATGGCAGATTGAAGACACCTCTTGGCTCTGTCCATGCAGCCCGACTTGGCACTGGTGCCACCTTGGGTCTGGGACCCATCCTGCGTATCGTTGATTTTCAGGAGCCAGCCGGCCACTCCCAGCCTTAGGCAGCCAAACACAAACCACGGCCCTTTTCCCTGGCTAACGAAATTCAGATGCCCTGTTCTGGATGGCAGATTTCAGGAGCTATTTGGCACTATCAAACCAGCCCGACTTGGCACTGGTGCCACCTTGGGTCTGGGAACCATCCTGCGTATCGTGGATTTTCCCGAGCCAGCCGGCCACGCCAAGCCACAAGCCCTCAAACTCAAACCACGGCGCTTTGACATGGCTAACAAAATTCAGATGCCCCGCTTCTGCATGGCAGATTGCAGACGCCACTTGGCACTGTCAAACCAGCCCGACTTGGAACTGATGCCACCTTGTGTCTGGGAACCATCCTGCGTATTGTGGATTTTCAGGAGCCAGCCGGCCACTCCAAGCCAGAAGCCCTCAAATTTAAACCACGGCCCTTTTCTCTGGTAAACAAAACTCAGCTGTCCTGCTTCTGGATGGCAGATTGCAGGAGCCACTTGGAACAATCAAACCAGCAAAACTTGGCACTGCTGCCACCTTGGATCTGGGAACCATCCTGCGTATCGTGGATTTTCAGGAGCTAGTGCGCCACTCCCAGCCATAGGCTGCCAAACCGAAACCATATCCCTTTTCCCTGGCAAACAAAATTCAGATGCCCTGCTTCTGGATGGCAGATTGCAAGAGATACTTGGCACTGTCAAACCATCCCGACTTGGAACTGGCGCCCCCTTGGGTCTGGCAACCATCCTGCGTATGGTGGATTTCCAGGAGCCAGCCGGCCACTCCCAGCCACAAGCCCTAAAACTCAAACCACGGCCCGTTTCGCTGACAAACAAAACTCAGCTACCCCGCTTCTGGATGGCAGATTGCTGGAGCCACTTGGTACTGTCAAACCAAAACATCTTTGCACTGAAGCCACTTTGGGTCTGGGAACCATCCTGCATATCGTGGATTTTAAGTAGACACCCGGCCACTCCAAGCCACAAGCCCTGAAACTGAAACCACGGCCCTTTTCCCTGGCTAAAAAGATTCAGATGCCCCGCTTCTGGATGGCATATTGCAGGAGCTACTTTGCACTGACAAACCAGCCCGACTTGGAACTGGTGCCACCTTGGGTCTGGGAACCATTCTGCGTATCGTGGATTTTCAGGAGCCAGCAGGCCACTCCCAGCCACAAGTACTAAAACTCAAACCACGGCCCTTTTCACTGGCAAACAAAACTCAGCTGCCCTGCTTCTGGATGGCAGATGTCAAAAGCCACTTGGTACTATCAAATCAGCCCAACTTGGCACTGGTGACACCTTGGGTCTTTGAACCATCCGGCACATCGTGGATTTTCAGGAGCCACCTTGCCACTCCCAGCAATCAGTGCCAATCACATACCACGGCCCTTTTCCCTGGCTAAAAAATTCAGATGCCCCGCTTCTGGATGGCAGATTGCAGGAGCCACTTGGCAATGTCAAACCAGCCCGACTTGGAACTGGTGCCACCTTGGGTCTGGGAACCATCCTGCGTATCGTGGATTTTTAGGAGCCAGCCGGCCACTCCCAGCCACAAGAACTACAACTCAAACCACGGCCATTTTCTCTGGCAAACAAAACTCAGCTGTCCTGCTTCTGGATGGCAGATTGAGAGAGCCATTTGGTACTATCAAATCAGCCACACTTGGCACTGGTGCCACCTTGGGTCTGGGAACCATCCCGCATATCGTGGATTTTAGGGAGCCAACTGGTCACTCCCAGCCTTCGGTGCCAAACACAAACCACGGCCCTTTTCCCTGGCTAACAAAATTCAGATGCCCCGCTTCCGGATGGCAGATTGCAGGAGCCACTTGGCACTGTCAAACCAGCCCGACTTGGAACTGGTGCCACCTTGGGTCTGGGAACCATCCTGCGTATCGTGGATTTTCAGGAGCCAGCCAACCACTCCCAGCTGTGGTCTGCCTAACACAAACGACGGCCCTTTTCCCTGGCAAACAAAATTCAGATGCCCTGATTCTGTATTGCAGATTGCAGAAGCCACTTAGCTCTGTCCAACCAGCTAGACTTGGCACTGGTGCCCCCTTGGGTCTGGGAACCATCTGGCGTTTCGTGGATTTTCTGGAGCCAGCCGGCCACTCCCAGCCACAGGCCCCAAAAACAAACCACGGCCCGTTTCCCTGACAAACAAAACTCAGCTACCCTGCTTCTGGATGGCATATTGCAGGAGCCACTTGGCACTGTCAAACCAGTTCGAATTGGCAATGGTGCCACCTTCGGTCTGGGAACCAGCCTGCGTGTTGTGGATTTTCAGGAGCCTGGCAGCCACTCCCAGCCACAAGCCCTCAAACTCAAACCACGGCCCTTTTCACTGGCAAACAAAACTCAGCTGCCCTGCTTCTGCATGGTAGATTGCCGGAGGCACTTGTTGCTGTCAAACCAGCCCAACTTGGCACTAGTGCCACCTTGGGTTTGGGAACCATCCTGCGTATCGTGGATTTTCAGGAGGCAGCCGGCCACTCCCAGCCATAGGCTGCCAAACACAAACCACGGCCCTTTTCCCTGGCAAACAAAATTAAGATGCCCCGCTTCTGGATGGCATATTGCAGACGCCACTTGGCTCTGTCAATCCAACCCGAGTTGGCACTGGTGACATCTTGGGTCTGGGAACCATCCCGCGTATCGTGGATTTTCAGGAGCCACCCGGCCACTCCAAGCCACAGGCCTTAAAAGAAAACCTCGTCCCGTTACCCTGACAAACAAAACTCAGGTACCCCGCTTCTGGATGGCAGATTGCAGGAGCCACTTGGTACTGTCAAACCAGTACAACTTTGCACTGGTGCCACCTTGGGTCTGGGAACCATCATGCGTATCGTGGATTTTTAGGAGCCAGCAGGACACTACTAGCCACAAGACCTAAATATAAACCACGGCCCTTTCCTCTGGCAACCAAAATCAGCTGCCCTGCTTCTGGATGGCAGATCGTAGGCGCCACTTTATACTATCAAACCAGCCCAACTTGGCACTCGTGCCTTCTTGGGTCTGGGAACCATCCTGCGTATCTTGGATTTTCAGGAGCCAGCCGGCCACTCCCAGCCACAAGCACTCAAACTAAAACCACGGCCCTTTTCTCTTGCAAACAAAACTCAGCTGCCCTGCTTCTTGATGGCAGATTGCAGGAGCCACTTGGTACAATCAAACCAGCCCAACTTGGCACTGGTGCCACCTTGGGTCTGGGAACCATCTTGTGTATGGTGGATTTTCAGGAGCCATCCGGCCATTCCCAGCCTTTGGCTGCCAAACACAAACCACGGTTCTTTGCCTTGGCTAACAAAATTCAGATGCCCTGCTTCTGGATGGCAGATTGCAGGAGCCACTTGGCACTGTCAAACCAGCCCGACTTGGATCCGGTGCCACCTTGGGTCTGGGAGCCATCCTGCGTATCGTGGATTTTCACGAGCCAGCCGGCCACTCCAAGCCACAAGCCCTCAAACGTAAACCATGGCCCTTTTCTCTGACAAACGCAACTCAGCTGCCCTGCTTCTGGATGTCAGATTGCCGGAGCCACTTGGTACTATCAAACCAGCCCAACTTGGCACAGGTGCCACCTTGGGCCTGGGAAACATCCTGCGTATCATGGATTTTCAGGAGCCAGACGGCCACTCCCAGCCATAGGCTGCCAAACATACACCACGGCCCTTTTCCCAGGCAAACAAAATTCAGATGCCCCGCTTCTGGATTGGCGATTTCGACGCCACTTTGCTCTGTCCAACCAGCGATACTTGGCACAGGTGCCACCTTCTCTCAGGGAACCATCCTGCGTATCGTGGATTTTCAGGAGCCAGATGGCCACTCCCAGCCACAGGCCCCAAAAACAAACCTCGGTCCATTTCCCTGACAAAGAAAACTCAGCAGCCCTGCTTCTGGATGGCAGATTGCAGGAGCCACTTGGTACTGTCAAACCAGCCCAACTTGGCACTGGTGCCAGCTTCGGTTTGGGAACCATCGTGCGTTTCATGGATTTTCAAGAGTCACCTGGCCAATCCCAGCCACAAGGCCTCAAACACAAACCTCGGCACTTTTCCCTGGCTAAAAAAATTCAGCTTCCCCGCTTCTGGATGACAGATTGCAGACGGCACTTGGCATTGTCAAACCATGCCGACTGGGAACTGGTGCCACCTTGGGTCTGGGAACCATCCTGCGTATCGTGGATTTTCAAGAGCCAGCCTGCTACTCCCCGCCTCAAGCCCTCAAACTCAAACCCCGGCCCTATTCTCTGGTATACAAAACTCAGCTGCCCTGCTTCTAGATGGCAGATTGCAGGAGCCACTTGGTACTGTCAAACCTGCCCAACTTGGCACTGGTGCCACCTTGGGTCTGGGAACCATCCTGCATATCGTGGATTTTCAGGAGCCAGCTGGCCACTCCTAGCCATAGGTTGCCAAACACAAACCACGAACATTCCCTTGGCTAACAATATTCAGCTGCCCTACTTCTGGATGGCAGATTGCAGACACCTCTTGGCTCTGTCCAACCAGCCCGACTTGGCACGGGTGCCCCCTTTGGTCTGGGAACCATCCTGCGTAACGTGGATTTTCAGGAGCCAGCCGGCCACTCCCAGCCATAGGCTGCCAAAGAAAAACCACGGCCCTTTTCCCTGGCCAACAAAATTCAGATGCCCTCTACTGGATGGCAGATTTCAGGAGCTACTTGGCACTGTCAAACCAGCCTGACATGGCACAGGTGCCACGTTGTGTCTGGGAACCTTCCTGCGTTTCGTGGCTTTTCAGGAGCCAGGCAGCCACTCCCAGCCACAAGCCCTCAAATTCAAACCACGGCCGTTTTCCCTGGCTAAAAAAATTCAGATGCCCTGCTTCTGGTTGGCAGATTGCAGGAGCCACTTGGTATTATCAAACCAGCCCAATTTGCAGTGGTGCCACCTTGGGTCTGGGAACCATCCTGCGTATCGTGGATTTTCAGGAGCCAGCCAGCCACTCCCAGCCGTAGGCTGCCAAACACTAACCACAGCCCTTTGTCCTGGCTAACAAAATTCAGATGCCCTGCTTCTGCATGGCAGATTGCAGACGGCACTCGGCTCTGTCCAACCAGCCCGACTTGGCACTGGTGCCACCTTCGGTCTGGGAACCATCCTGCGTAATGTGGATTTTCAGGAGCCAGCCGGCCACTGCCAGCCACAGGCCCCAAAAGCAAACCTCGGCCCGTTTCCCTGACAAACAAAACTCAGCTACCCCGCTTCTGGATGGCAGATTTCTGGATCCCCTTGGTACTGTCAAACCAGCCCAATTTGCAGTGGTGACACCTTGGGTCTGGGAACCATCCTGCGTATCGTGGATTTTCAGGAGCCGGCCGGCCACTCCCAGCCATTGGCTGCCAAACACAAACCACGGCACTATTCCCTGGCAAACAAAATTCAGATGCCCCGCTTCTGGATGGCAGATTGCAGACGCCACTTGGCTCTGTCGAACCAGCCGGACTTAGCACTTGTGCCACCTTCGGTCTGGGAATCATCCTGCGTATCGTGGATTTTCAGCTGCCAGCCGGCCACTCCCTGCCACAACCCCTCAAACTTAAACCACGGCCCTTATCTCTGGCAAACAAACTCAGCAGCCCTGCTTCTGGATGGCAGATTGCAGGAGCAACTTGGTACTATCAAACCAGCCAAACTTGGCACTTGTACCACCCTGGGTCTTTGAACAATCCCGCTTATCGTGGATTTTCGGGAGCCACCTGGCCTCGCCAAGCCTTAGGGTAACAAACACAAGCCACGTCTCTTTTCCCTGGCTAACATAATTCAGATGCCCCGCTTCTGAATTGCAAATTGCACGAGCCACTTGGCACTGTCAAACCAGCCTGACTTGGAACTGGTGCCACCTTGGGTCTGGGAACCATCCTTCGTGTCGTTGATTTTCAGGAGCCACCTGGCCACTCCCAGCCGCAAGTACTAAAACTCAAACCACGGCCCTTTTCTCTGGCAAACAAAACTCAGCTGCCCTGCTTCTGGATGGAAGATTGCAAGAGCCACTTGGTACTATCAAATCAGCCCAACTTGGCACTGGTGACACCGTGGGTCTTTAAACCATCCGGCATATCGTGGATTTTCAAGAGCCACATTGCCACTCCCAGCAAACAGTGCCAAACACATACCACGGCCCTTTTCCCTGGCCAACAAATTCAGATGCCCTGCATCTGGATGGAGATTGCAGGAGCCACTTGGCAATGTCAAACCAGCCCGACTTGGAACTGGTGCCACCTTGGGCCAGGGAACCATCCTGCGTATCGTGGATTTTCAGGAGACAGCCAACAAATCCCAGCCATGGTCTGCCAAACACAAACCACGGCCCTTTTCCCTGGCAAACAAAATTCAGATGCCCTGATTCTGGATTGTAGATTGAAGAAGCCACTTGGCTCTGTCCAAACAGCCAGACTTGGCACTGTTGCCACCTTTGGTCTGGGAACCATCCGGCGTATCGTGGATTTTAAGGAGCCAGCCAGCCACTCCCAGCCACAGGCCCCAAAAACAAACCACGGCCCGTTTCCCTGACAAACAAAACTCAGCTACCCTGCTTCTGGATGGCAGGATGCAGGAGCCACTTGGTTCTGTCAAACCAGCCCAACTTGGCACTGGTGCCACCTTGGGTCTTGGAACCATCCTGGGTATTGTGGATTTTCAGGAGCCAGCCGGACACTCCCAGCCCCACGCCCTCAAACTTAAACCACGGCCCTTTTATCTACCTAACAAAACTCAGCTGCCCTGCTTCTTGATGGCAGATTGCAGGAGACACTTGGCACTGTCCAACCAGCCCTACTTGGCACTGGTGCCAGCTTGGGTCTGGGAACGATCCTGCGTTTCGTGGATTTTCAGGAGTCACCCGGCCACTCCCAGCCACAAGCCCTCAAACTCAAACCACGGCCCTTTTCCCTGGTTAAAAAAATTCAGATGCCCCGCTTCTGGATGGCAGATTGCAGACGCCACTTGGCACTATCAAACCAGCCCGACTTGGAACTAGTGCCACCTTGGGTCTGGGAACCATCCTGCGTATCGTGGATTTTCAGGAGCCAGCCGGCCACTGCCAGCCACAAGCCATCAAACTCAAACCACGGCCCTTTTCTCTGGCAAACAAAACTCAGCTGCCCTGCTTCTGGATGGCACATTGCATGAGCCACTTGGAACAATCAAACCAGTGAAACTTGGCACTGGTGCCACCTTGGGTCTGGGAACCATCCTGCGTATCTTTGATTTTCAAGAGCCAGCCGGCCACTCCCAGCCATAGTCTGCCAAACACAAACCACGGCCCTTTTCCCTGGCAAACAAAATTAAGATGCCCCGTTTCTGGATGGCAGATTGCAGACGCCTCTTGGCTCTGTCCAACCAGTCCGACTTGGCACTGGTTACGCCTTGGGTCTGGGAACCATCCTGCGTATCGTGGATTTTCATGAGCCAGACGGCCACTCAAAGCCATAGGCTGCCAAACATACACCACGGCCCTTTTCCCAGGCAAACAAAATTCACATGCCCCGCTTCTGGATGGCCGATTCCGACGCCACTTTGCTCTGTCCAACCAGCCATACTTGGCACTGGTGCCACCTTCTGTCAGGGAACCATCCTGCGTATCTTGGATTTTCAGGAGTCACCCGGCCGCTCCCAGCCACAAGCCCTCAAACTGAAACCACGGCCCTTTTCCCTGGCTAAAAAAATTCAGATGCCCCGCTTCTGGATGGCAAATTGCAGACGCCACTTGGCACTATCAAACCAGCCCGACTTGGAACTGGTGCCACCTTGGGTCTGGGAACCATCCTGCGTATCGTGGATTTTCAGGAGCCAGCCGGCCACTGCCAGCCACAAGCCATCAAACCCAAACCACGGCCCTTTTCTCTGGCAAACAAAACTCAGCTGCCCTGCTTCTGGATGTCAGATTGCTGGAGCCACTTGGTACTATCAAACCACCCCAAGTTGGCACTGGTGCCACCTTGGGCCTGGGAAACATCCTGCGTATCAAGGATTTTCAGGAGCCAGACGGCCACTCCCAGCCATAGGCTGCCAAACATTCACCACGGCCCTTTTCCCAGGCAAACAAAATTCAGATGCCCCGCTTCTGGATGGCCGATTCCGACGCCATTTGCTCTGTCCAACCAGCCATACTTGGCACTGGTGCCACCTTCTGTCAGGGAACCATCCGGCGTATCGTGGATTTTCAGGAGCCAGATGGCCACTCCCAGCAACAGGCCCCAAAAACAAACCTCGGTCCATTTCCCTGCCAAAAAAAACTCAGCTGCCCTGCTTCTGGATGGCAGATTGCAGGAGCCACTTGGTACTGTCAAACCAGCCTATCTTGGCACTGGTGCCACCTTGGGTTTGGGAACCATCCAGCGTATCGCGGATTTTCAGGAGCCAGCCGGACATGCCCAGCCACAAGCCCTAAAACTTAAACCACCACCCTTTCCTCTGGCAACCAAAATCAGCTGCCCTGGTTCTGGATGGCAGATTGCAGGAGCCACTTGGTACTATCAAACCAGCCCAACTTGGCACTGGTGCCACCCTTTGTCTGGGAACCATTGTGCGTTTCATGGATTTTCAGGAGTCACCCGGCCACTACCAGCCACAAGCCCTCAAACTCAAATTATCGGCACTTTTCCCTGGCTAAAAAAATTCAGCTTCCCCGCTTCTGGATGACAGATTGCAGACGCCTCTTGGCATTGTCAAACCATCCCGACTGGGAACTAGTGCCACCTTGGGTCTGGGCACCATCCTGCGTATCGTGGATTTTCAGGAGCCAGCCTGCCACTCCCCGCCTCAAGCCCTCAAACTCAAACCACGGCCCTATACTCTGGCAAAAAAAACTCAGCTGCCCTGCTTCTGCATGGCATATTGCAGGAGCCACTTGGTACTGTCAAACCTGCCCAACTTGGCACTGGTGCCACCTTGGGTCTGGGAACAATCCTTCGTATCGTGGATTTTTAGGAGCCAGCTGGACACTCCCAGCCATAGGCTACCAAACACAAACCACGACCATTTCCTTGGCTAACAATATTCAGCTGCCCTGCTTCTGGATGGCAGATTGCAGACACCTCTTGGCTCTGTCCAACCAGCCCGACTTGGCACGGGTGCCCCCTTTGGTCTGGGAACCATCCTGCATAACGTGGATTTTCAGGAGTCAGCCGGCCACTCCCAGCCACAGGCTGCCAAAGAAAAACCACGGCACTTTACGCTGGCTAACAAAGTTCAGATGCCCTCTACTGGATGGCAGATTTCAGGAGATACTTGGCACTATCAAACCAGCCCGACATGGCACTGGTGCCACGTTGGGTCTGGGAACCATCCTGCGTATCGTGGCTTTTCAGGAGCCAGGCAGCCACTCCCAGCCACAAGCCCTCAAACTCAAACCACGGCCGTTTTCCCTGGGTAAAAAAATTCAGATGCCCTGCTTCTGGATGGCAGATGGCAGGAGCCACTTGGTACGATCAAACCAGCCCAATTTGGCAGTGGTGCCACCTTGGGTCTGGGAACCATCCTGCGTATCGTGGATTTTCAGGAGCCAGCCAGCCACTCCTTGCCGTAGGCTGCTAAACAGTAACCACGGCCCTTTGTCCTGGCTAACAAAATTCATATGACCCGCTTCTGGATGGCAGATTGCAAAAGCCAATTGGTACTGTCAAACCAGCCCGACTCGGATCTGATGCCACCTTGGGTTTCGGAACCATCCTGCGTACCATCGATTTTCAGGAGCCAGCCGGCCTCTCCCAGCCGCAAGCCCTCAAATTCAAACCACGGCCCTTTTCCCTGGCAAACAAAATTCAGATGCTCTGCTTCTGCATGGAAGATTGCAGACGCCACTCGGCTCTGTCCAACCAGCCCGACTTGGCACTGGTGCCACCTTTGGTCTGGGAACCATCCTGCGTATTGTGGATTTTCAGGAGCCAGCCCGCCACTGCCAGCCACAGGCCCCAAAATCAAACCTCGGCCCGTTTCCCTGACAAACAAAACTCAGCTACCCCGCTTCTGGATGGTAGATTTCTGGATCCACTTTGTACTGTCAAACCAGAACATCTTTGCACTGGTGCCACTTTGGGTCTGGGAACTATCCTGCCTATCGTGGATTTTCAGGAGCCAGCCGGACGCTCCCAGCCACAAGCCCTCAAACTTAAACCACAAACATTTTCTCTGACAAACAAAATTCAGCTGCCCTGCTTATGGATGGCAGATTGCAGGAGCCACTTGGAACAATCAAACCAGCCAAACTTGGCACTGGTGTCACATTGGGTCTGGGAACCATCCGGCATATCGTGGATTTTCATGAGCCACCCAGCCACTCCAAGCCATCGGCTGCCAAACACAAACCACGGCAAATTTCCCTGCCTAAGAAAATTCATATGCCCCTCATGTGTATGGCAGATTGCAGGAGCTACTTCGCACTGTCAAACCAGCTCGACTTGACAGTTGTGTCACCTTCCGTCTGGGATTCATCCTGCGTATCGTGGATTTTCAGGAGCCACCCGGCCACTCCAAGCCACAAGTCCTCAAACTTAAACCACGATCCTTTTCTCTGGCAAGCAAAACTTAGCTGCCCTGCTTCTGGATGGCAGATTGCAGGAGCCACTTGGAAAAATCAAACCAGCCAAACTTGGCACTGGTGTCTCCTTGGGTCTGGGAAACGTCCTGCGTATCGTGGATTTTCAGGAGCCAGCCGGCCACTCCCAGCCATAGGCTGACAAACACAAATCAAGACACTTTGCGATGGCAAACAAAATTCAGATGCCCCGCTTCTGAAAGCAGATTGCAGACAGCACTAGTCTCTGTCCATACAGCCCGACTTGGCACTGGTGCCACCTTTGGTCTGGGAACCATCCTGCGTATCGTGGATTTTCAGGTGCCAGCCGGCCACACCCAGCCATGGGCTGCAAAAGAGAAACCACGGCCCTTTTCCCTGCCTAACAAAATTCAGATGCCGCTCTTCTGGATGACAGATTGCAGACACCACTTGGCTCTGTCTAACCAGCCTCACTTGCCACTGGTGCCACCTTGGGTCTGGGAACCATCCTGCGTATCGTGGATTTTCAGGAGCCACCCGGCCAATCCCAGCCATAGGCTCTCAAACAAAAACCACGGCCCATTGCCACAGCTAACAAAATTCAGATGCCCCGCTTCTGGATGGCAGATTGCAGGAGCCACTTGGCTCTGTCAAACCAGCCCGACTTGGATCCGGTGCCACATTGGGTCTGGGAACCATCCTGCGTATCGTGGATTTTCAGGCGCCAGCCGGCCACACCCAGCCATGGGATGCTAAACACAAACCACGGCCCTTTTCCCTGCCTAACAAAATTCAGATGCCGCTCTTCTGGATGACAGATTGCAGCCGCCTCTTGGCTCTGTCCAACCAGCCTCACTTGGCACTGGTTCCACCTTGGGTCTGGGAACCATCCTGCGTATCGTGGATTTTCAGGAGCCAGCTGGCCACTCCCAGCCATAGGCTGAAAAACACATACCACGAAATTTTCCCTGCCTAACCAAATTCAGGTGCCCAGTTCTGGATTGGCAGATTGCAGGAGCTACTTGACACTATCAAACCACCCCGACTTGGCACTGGTGCCACCATTGGTCTGGGATCCATCCTGCGTATCGTGGATTGTCAGGAGGTAGCCGGTCACACCCAGCCATGGGTAGCTAAAGACAAACCACGGCCCTTTACCCTGCCTAACAAAATTCAGATGCCCTTCTTCTGGATGGCAGATTGCAGACGCCACTTGGCTCTGTCAAACCAGCCAGACTTGGCACAGGTGCAAACTTCGGTCTGGGAACCATCCTGCGTCTGGTGGATTATCAGGAGCAACGTGGCCACTCCCAGCCATAGGCCCCAAAAACAAACCTCGGCCCATTTCCCTGACAAAGAAAACTCAGCTACCACGCTTCTGGATGGCAGATTGCAGGAGGCACTTGGTACTGTCAAACCAGCCCAACTTGGCACTGTTGCCACCTTCGGTCTGGGAACCATGCTGCGTATCGTAGATTTTCAGAAACCAGCCGGCCACTCCCAGCCACATGCCATCAAACTTAAACCACGACCCTTTTCCCTCGCAAACAAAACTCAGACGCCCCGCTTCTGGATGGCAGATTGCAGACACCACTTCGCTCTGTCCAACCAGCCTGACTTGGCACTGGTGCCACCTTGGGTCTGGGGACCATCCTGCGTATCGTGGATTTTCAGGAGCCAGCCGGCCACTCCAAGCCACAGGCTGCAAAATCAAACCTCGGCCAGTTTCCCTGATAAGGAAAACTCAGCTACCCCACTTTTGGATGGCAGATTGCAGGAGCCACTTGGTACTGTCAAACCAGCCCAACTTGGCACTGGTGCCACCTTGGGTCTGGGAACCATCCTGCGTATCGTGGATTTTCAGAAGCCAGCCGGCCACTCCCAGCCATAGGCTGTCAAATAAAAACCACGGCCCATTATCAGGGCTAACAAAATTCAGATGCCCCGCTTCTGGATGACAAATTGCAGGAGCTACTTGGCATTATCAAACCAGCACGACTTGGCATTGGTGCCACCTTCGGCCTGGGGACCATCCTGCGTATCGTGGATTTTCAGGAGCCATCCGGCCACTCCCAGCCATGGGCTGCTAAACACAAACCACGCCCCTTTTCCCTGCCAAACAAAATTCAGATGCCCTTCTTCTGGATGGCAGATTGCAGACGCTACTTGGCTCTATCAAACCAGCCAGACTTGGCACAGGGGCAACCTTCGGTCTGGGAACCATTCTGCGTGTCGGTGATTTTGAGGAGCACCCCGGCCACCCCCAACCACAAGCCCCAAAACAAACCTCGGCCCATTTCCCTGACAAACAAAACTCAGCTACCCTTCTTCTGGATGGCAGATTGCAGGAGCCACTTGGTACTGTCAAACCAGCCCAACTTGGCACTGTTGCCACCTTGGGTCTGGGAACAATCCTGCGTATCGTGGATTTTCAGGAGCCAGCCGGCCACTCCCAGCCACAAGCCCTGAAACTTAAACCACGGCCTATTTCTCTGGCAAACAAACTCAGCTGCCCTCCTTCTGGATGGCAGATTGCTGGTGCCACTTCGTACTATCAAACCAGCCCAACATTGCACTGGTGCCACCATTGGTCTGGGAACCATTCTGCGTGTCGTGTATTTTCAGGAGCTCCCCGGCCACTCCCAGCCACAGGCCCCAAACTCAAACAACGGCCCTTTTCCCTGGCTAACAAAATTCAGATTCCCTGCTTGTGGATGGCAGATTGCAGACGCCACTTGGCACTGTCAAACCAGTCCGATTTGGAACTGGTTCCAACTTTGGTTTGGGAACCATCCTGCGTATCGTGGATTTTCAGGAGCAGCCGGACGCTCTCAGCCACAAGTCCTCACACTCAAATCACGGGTCTTTTCTCTGGGAAACAAAAGTCAGCTGCCCTGCTTCTGGATGGCAGATTGCAGGAGCCACTTTGTACTATCAAACCAGCCCAACTTGGCTCTGGTGCCACCTTTGGTCTTGGAATCACCCTGCGCATCGTGGATTTTCAGGAGCCAGCCAGCCACTCCCAACCATGGGCTGCCAAACACAAACCACGGCCCTTTTCCCTGCCTAACAAAATTCAGATGCCCTGCTTCTGGATGGCAGAATGCAGACGCAACTTGGCTCTGTCCAACCAGCCATACTTGACACTGGTTGGACCTTCGGTCTGGGAACCATCTTGCGTATCGTGGATTTTCAGGAGCAAACCGGCCACTCCTAGCCACAGGCCCCAAAAAAAACCTCGGCCCATTTCCCTGACAAAAAAATCTCAGTTACCCCGCATCTGGATGGCAGATTGCAGGAGCCTCTTGGTATTGTCCAACCAGGCCAACTTGGCACTGTTTCCACCTTGGGTCTGGGATCCATCCTGCGTATCGTGGATTTTCAGGAGCCAGCCAGCCACCCACAGCCACAGGCCACAAAAAAAACCTCGGCCCTTTTCCCTGACAAACAAATCTCAGCTACCCCGCTTCTGGATGGCTGATTGCAGACGCCACATGGCTCTGTGAAACCAGCCCATCTTGGCACTAGTGCCACCTTGGGTCTGGGAACCATCCTGCGTGTCGTGGATTTTCAGGAGCCAGCCGGCCACTCCCAGCCATAGGCTGCCAAACATAAACCACGGCCCTTTTCCCTGGCAAAAAAAATTCAAATGCCCCGCTTCTGGATGGCAGATTGCAGACACCACTTGGCGCTGTCCAACCAGCCTGATTTGGCACTGGTGCCACCTTTGGTCTGGGAACCATCCTGCGTATAGTGGATTTTCAGGAGCCACCCGTCTACTCCCAGCCATAGGCTGTGAAAGAAAAACCACGGCCCATTGCTACGGCTAAGAAAATTCAGATGCCCCGCTTCTGGATGGCAAATTGAAGGAGCTACTTGGCATTATCAAACCAGCCCGACTTGGCACTGGTGCCACCTTGGGTCTGGGGATTATCCTGCGTATCGTGGATTTTCAGGAGCCAGCCGGCCACTACAACCACAAGCCCTCAAACTCAAACCACCGCCCTTTACTCTGGGAAACAAATCTCAGCTGCCCTGCTTCTGGATGGCAGATTACAGGAGCCACTTGGTACTATTAAACCAGACAACGTTGGCACTGGTGTCACCTTGGGTCTGGGAACCCTCCTGCGTATCATGGATATTCAGGTGCCAGCCGGCCACTCCAAGCCACAGGACCCAAAATCAAACCTCGGCCGGTTTCCCTGACAAAAAAAACTCAGCTACCCCACTTCTGGATGGCAGATGGCAGGAGCCACTTGGTACTCTCAAACCAGCCCAACTTGGCACTGGTGACACCTTGGGTCTTTGAACCATCCGGCACATCGTGGATTTTCAGGAGCCACCTTGCCACTCCCAGCAATCAGTGCCAATCACATACCACGGCCCTTTTCCCTGGCTAAAAAATTCAGATGCCCCGCTTCTGGATGGCAGATTGCAGGAGCCACTTGGCAATGTCAAACCAGCCCGACTTGGAACTGGTGCCACCTTGGGTCTGGGAACCATCCTGCGTATCGTGGATTTTTAGGAGCCAGCCGGCCACTCCCAGCCACAAGAACTACAACTCAAACCACGGCCATTTTCTCTGGCAAACAAAACTCAGCTGTCCTGCTTCTGGATGGCAGATTGAGAGAGCCATTTGGTACTATCAAATCAGCCACACTTGGCACTGGTGCCACCTTGGGTCTGGGAACCATCCCGCATATCGTGGATTTTAGGGAGCCAACTGGTCACTCCCAGCCTTCGGTGCCAAACACAAACCACGGCCCTTTTCCCTGGCTAACAAAATTCAGATGCCCCGCTTCCGGATGGCAGATTGCAGGAGCCACTTGGCACTGTCAAACCAGCCCGACTTGGAACTGGTGCCACCTTGGGTCTGGGAACCATCCTGCGTATCGTGGATTTTCAGGAGCCAGCCAACCACTCCCAGCTGTGGTCTGCCTAACACAAACGACGGCCCTTTTCCCTGGCAAACAAAATTCAGATGCCCTGATTCTGTATTGCAGATTGCAGAAGCCACTTAGCTCTGTCCAACCAGCTAGACTTGGCACTGGTGCCCCCTTGGGTCTGGGAACCATCTGGCGTTTCGTGGATTTTCTGGAGCCAGCCGGCCACTCCCAGCCACAGGCCCCAAAAACAAACCACGGCCCGTTTCCCTGACAAACAAAACTCAGCTACCCTGCTTCTGGATGGCATATTGCAGGAGCCACTTGGCACTGTCAAACCAGTTCGAATTGGCAATGGTGCCACCTTCGGTCTGGGAACCAGCCTGCGTGTTGTGGATTTTCAGGAGCCTGGCAGCCACTCCCAGCCACAAGCCCTCAAACTCAAACCACGGCCCTTTTCACTGGCAAACAAAACTCAGCTGCCCTGCTTCTGCATGGTAGATTGCCGGAGGCACTTGTTGCTGTCAAACCAGCCCAACTTGGCACTAGTGCCACCTTGGGTTTGGGAACCATCCTGCGTATCGTGGATTTTCAGGAGGCAGCCGGCCACTCCCAGCCATAGGCTGCCAAACACAAACCACGGCCCTTTTCCCTGGCAAACAAAATTAAGATGCCCCGCTTCTGGATGGCATATTGCAGACGCCACTTGGCTCTGTCAATCCAACCCGAGTTGGCACTGGTGACATCTTGGGTCTGGGAACCATCCCGCGTATCGTGGATTTTCAGGAGCCACCCGGCCACTCCAAGCCACAGGCCTTAAAAGAAAACCTCGTCCCGTTACCCTGACAAACAAAACTCAGGTACCCCGCTTCTGGATGGCAGATTGCAGGAGCCACTTGGTACTGTCAAACCAGTACAACTTTGCACTGGTGCCACCTTGGGTCTGGGAACCATCATGCGTATCGTGGATTTTTAGGAGCCAGCAGGACACTACTAGCCACAAGACCTAAATATAAACCACGGCCCTTTCCTCTGGCAACCAAAATCAGCTGCCCTGCTTCTGGATGGCAGATCGTAGGCGCCACTTTATACTATCAAACCAGCCCAACTTGGCACTCGTGCCTTCTTGGGTCTGGGAACCATCCTGCGTATCTTGGATTTTCAGGAGCCAGCCGGCCACTCCCAGCCACAAGCACTCAAACTAAAACCACGGCCCTTTTCTCTTGCAAACAAAACTCAGCTGCCCTGCTTCTTGATGGCAGATTGCAGGAGCCACTTGGTACAATCAAACCAGCCCAACTTGGCACTGGTGCCACCTTGGGTCTGGGAACCATCTTGTGTATGGTGGATTTTCAGGAGCCATCCGGCCATTCCCAGCCTTTGGCTGCCAAACACAAACCACGGTTCTTTGCCTTGGCTAACAAAATTCAGATGCCCCGCTTCTGGATGGCAGATTGCAGGAGCCACTTGGCACTGTCAAACCAGCCCGACTTGGATCCGGTGCCACCTTGGGTCTGGGAGCCATCCTGCGTATCGTGGATTTTCACGAGCCAGCCGGCCACTCCAAGCCACAAGCCCTCAAACGTAAACCATGGCCCTTTTCTCTGACAAACGCAACTCAGCTGCCCTGCTTCTGGATGTCAGATTGCCGGAGCCACTTGGTACTATCAAACCAGCCCAACTTGGCACAGGTGCCACCTTGGGCCTGGGAAACATCCTGCGTATCATGGATTTTCAGGAGCCAGACGGCCACTCCCAGCCATAGGCTGCCAAACATACACCACGGCCCTTTTCCCAGGCAAACAAAATTCAGATGCCCCGCTTCTGGATTGGCGATTTCGACGCCACTTTGCTCTGTCCAACCAGCGATACTTGGCACAGGTGCCACCTTCTCTCAGGGAACCATCCTGCGTATCGTGGATTTTCAGGAGCCAGATGGCCACTCCCAGCCACAGGCCCCAAAAACAAACCTCGGTCCATTTCCCTGACAAAGAAAACTCAGCAGCCCTGCTTCTGGATGGCAGATTGCAGGAGCCACTTGGTACTGTCAAACCAGCCCAACTTGGCACTGGTGCCAGCTTCGGTTTGGGAACCATCGTGCGTTTCATGGATTTTCAAGAGTCACCTGGCCAATCCCAGCCACAAGGCCTCAAACACAAACCTCGGCACTTTTCCCTGGCTAAAAAAATTCAGCTTCCCCGCTTCTGGATGACAGATTGCAGACGGCACTTGGCATTGTCAAACCATGCCGACTGGGAACTGGTGCCACCTTGGGTCTGGGAACCATCCTGCGTATCGTGGATTTTCAAGAGCCAGCCTGCTACTCCCCGCCTCAAGCCCTCAAACTCAAACCCCGGCCCTATTCTCTGGTATACAAAACTCAGCTGCCCTGCTTCTAGATGGCAGATTGCAGGAGCCACTTGGTACTGTCA
The DNA here is from genome assembly GCA_031885435.1 of Passerculus sandwichensis. Classification (NCBI taxonomy): domain Eukaryota; kingdom Metazoa; phylum Chordata; class Aves; order Passeriformes; family Passerellidae; genus Passerculus; species Passerculus sandwichensis. The sequence continues at coordinate 116,960 of CM063146.1, forward strand.
AACCTGCCCAACTTGGCACTGGTGCCACCTTGGGTCTGGGAACCATCCTGCATATCGTGGATTTTCAGGAGCCAGCTGGCCACTCCTAGCCATAGGTTGCCAAACACAAACCACGAACATTCCCTTGGCTAACAATATTCAGCTGCCCTACTTCTGGATGGCAGATTGCAGACACCTCTTGGCTCTGTCCAACCAGCCCGACTTGGCACGGGTGCCCCCTTTGGTCTGGGAACCATCCTGCGTAACGTGGATTTTCAGGAGCCAGCCGGCCACTCCCAGCCATAGGCTGCCAAAGAAAAACCACGGCCCTTTTCCCTGGCCAACAAAATTCAGATGCCCTCTACTGGATGGCAGATTTCAGGAGCTACTTGGCACTGTCAAACCAGCCTGACATGGCACAGGTGCCACGTTGTGTCTGGGAACCTTCCTGCGTTTCGTGGCTTTTCAGGAGCCAGGCAGCCACTCCCAGCCACAAGCCCTCAAATTCAAACCACGGCCGTTTTCCCTGGCTAAAAAAATTCAGATGCCCTGCTTCTGGTTGGCAGATTGCAGGAGCCACTTGGTATTATCAAACCAGCCCAATTTGCAGTGGTGCCACCTTGGGTCTGGGAACCATCCTGCGTATCGTGGATTTTCAGGAGCCAGCCAGCCACTCCCAGCCGTAGGCTGCCAAACACTAACCACAGCCCTTTGTCCTGGCTAACAAAATTCAGATGCCCTGCTTCTGCATGGCAGATTGCAGACGGCACTCGGCTCTGTCCAACCAGCCCGACTTGGCACTGGTGCCACCTTCGGTCTGGGAACCATCCTGCGTAATGTGGATTTTCAGGAGCCAGCCGGCCACTGCCAGCCACAGGCCCCAAAAGCAAACCTCGGCCCGTTTCCCTGACAAACAAAACTCAGCTACCCCGCTTCTGGATGGCAGATTTCTGGATCCCCTTGGTACTGTCAAACCAGCCCAATTTGCAGTGGTGACACCTTGGGTCTGGGAACCATCCTGCGTATCGTGGATTTTCAGGAGCCGGCCGGCCACTCCCAGCCATTGGCTGCCAAACACAAACCACGGCACTATTCCCTGGCAAACAAAATTCAGATGCCCCGCTTCTGGATGGCAGATTGCAGACGCCACTTGGCTCTGTCGAACCAGCCGGACTTAGCACTTGTGCCACCTTCGGTCTGGGAATCATCCTGCGTATCGTGGATTTTCAGCTGCCAGCCGGCCACTCCCTGCCACAACCCCTCAAACTTAAACCACGGCCCTTATCTCTGGCAAACAAACTCAGCAGCCCTGCTTCTGGATGGCAGATTGCAGGAGCAACTTGGTACTATCAAACCAGCCAAACTTGGCACTTGTACCACCCTGGGTCTTTGAACAATCCCGCTTATCGTGGATTTTCGGGAGCCACCTGGCCTCGCCAAGCCTTAGGGTAACAAACACAAGCCACGTCTCTTTTCCCTGGCTAACATAATTCAGATGCCCCGCTTCTGAATTGCAAATTGCACGAGCCACTTGGCACTGTCAAACCAGCCTGACTTGGAACTGGTGCCACCTTGGGTCTGGGAACCATCCTTCGTGTCGTTGATTTTCAGGAGCCACCTGGCCACTCCCAGCCGCAAGTACTAAAACTCAAACCACGGCCCTTTTCTCTGGCAAACAAAACTCAGCTGCCCTGCTTCTGGATGGAAGATTGCAAGAGCCACTTGGTACTATCAAATCAGCCCAACTTGGCACTGGTGACACCGTGGGTCTTTAAACCATCCGGCATATCGTGGATTTTCAAGAGCCACATTGCCACTCCCAGCAAACAGTGCCAAACACATACCACGGCCCTTTTCCCTGGCCAACAAATTCAGATGCCCTGCATCTGGATGGAGATTGCAGGAGCCACTTGGCAATGTCAAACCAGCCCGACTTGGAACTGGTGCCACCTTGGGCCAGGGAACCATCCTGCGTATCGTGGATTTTCAGGAGACAGCCAACAAATCCCAGCCATGGTCTGCCAAACACAAACCACGGCCCTTTTCCCTGGCAAACAAAATTCAGATGCCCTGATTCTGGATTGTAGATTGAAGAAGCCACTTGGCTCTGTCCAAACAGCCAGACTTGGCACTGTTGCCACCTTTGGTCTGGGAACCATCCGGCGTATCGTGGATTTTAAGGAGCCAGCCAGCCACTCCCAGCCACAGGCCCCAAAAACAAACCACGGCCCGTTTCCCTGACAAACAAAACTCAGCTACCCTGCTTCTGGATGGCAGGATGCAGGAGCCACTTGGTTCTGTCAAACCAGCCCAACTTGGCACTGGTGCCACCTTGGGTCTTGGAACCATCCTGGGTATTGTGGATTTTCAGGAGCCAGCCGGACACTCCCAGCCCCACGCCCTCAAACTTAAACCACGGCCCTTTTATCTACCTAACAAAACTCAGCTGCCCTGCTTCTTGATGGCAGATTGCAGGAGACACTTGGCACTGTCCAACCAGCCCTACTTGGCACTGGTGCCAGCTTGGGTCTGGGAACGATCCTGCGTTTCGTGGATTTTCAGGAGTCACCCGGCCACTCCCAGCCACAAGCCCTCAAACTCAAACCACGGCCCTTTTCCCTGGTTAAAAAAATTCAGATGCCCCGCTTCTGGATGGCAGATTGCAGACGCCACTTGGCACTATCAAACCAGCCCGACTTGGAACTAGTGCCACCTTGGGTCTGGGAACCATCCTGCGTATCGTGGATTTTCAGGAGCCAGCCGGCCACTGCCAGCCACAAGCCATCAAACTCAAACCACGGCCCTTTTCTCTGGCAAACAAAACTCAGCTGCCCTGCTTCTGGATGGCACATTGCATGAGCCACTTGGAACAATCAAACCAGTGAAACTTGGCACTGGTGCCACCTTGGGTCTGGGAACCATCCTGCGTATCTTTGATTTTCAAGAGCCAGCCGGCCACTCCCAGCCATAGTCTGCCAAACACAAACCACGGCCCTTTTCCCTGGCAAACAAAATTAAGATGCCCCGTTTCTGGATGGCAGATTGCAGACGCCTCTTGGCTCTGTCCAACCAGTCCGACTTGGCACTGGTTACGCCTTGGGTCTGGGAACCATCCTGCGTATCGTGGATTTTCATGAGCCAGACGGCCACTCAAAGCCATAGGCTGCCAAACATACACCACGGCCCTTTTCCCAGGCAAACAAAATTCACATGCCCCGCTTCTGGATGGCCGATTCCGACGCCACTTTGCTCTGTCCAACCAGCCATACTTGGCACTGGTGCCACCTTCTGTCAGGGAACCATCCTGCGTATCTTGGATTTTCAGGAGTCACCCGGCCGCTCCCAGCCACAAGCCCTCAAACTGAAACCACGGCCCTTTTCCCTGGCTAAAAAAATTCAGATGCCCCGCTTCTGGATGGCAAATTGCAGACGCCACTTGGCACTATCAAACCAGCCCGACTTGGAACTGGTGCCACCTTGGGTCTGGGAACCATCCTGCGTATCGTGGATTTTCAGGAGCCAGCCGGCCACTGCCAGCCACAAGCCATCAAACCCAAACCACGGCCCTTTTCTCTGGCAAACAAAACTCAGCTGCCCTGCTTCTGGATGTCAGATTGCTGGAGCCACTTGGTACTATCAAACCACCCCAAGTTGGCACTGGTGCCACCTTGGGCCTGGGAAACATCCTGCGTATCAAGGATTTTCAGGAGCCAGACGGCCACTCCCAGCCATAGGCTGCCAAACATTCACCACGGCCCTTTTCCCAGGCAAACAAAATTCAGATGCCCCGCTTCTGGATGGCCGATTCCGACGCCATTTGCTCTGTCCAACCAGCCATACTTGGCACTGGTGCCACCTTCTGTCAGGGAACCATCCGGCGTATCGTGGATTTTCAGGAGCCAGATGGCCACTCCCAGCAACAGGCCCCAAAAACAAACCTCGGTCCATTTCCCTGCCAAAAAAAACTCAGCTGCCCTGCTTCTGGATGGCAGATTGCAGGAGCCACTTGGTACTGTCAAACCAGCCTATCTTGGCACTGGTGCCACCTTGGGTTTGGGAACCATCCAGCGTATCGCGGATTTTCAGGAGCCAGCCGGACATGCCCAGCCACAAGCCCTAAAACTTAAACCACCACCCTTTCCTCTGGCAACCAAAATCAGCTGCCCTGGTTCTGGATGGCAGATTGCAGGAGCCACTTGGTACTATCAAACCAGCCCAACTTGGCACTGGTGCCACCCTTTGTCTGGGAACCATTGTGCGTTTCATGGATTTTCAGGAGTCACCCGGCCACTACCAGCCACAAGCCCTCAAACTCAAATTATCGGCACTTTTCCCTGGCTAAAAAAATTCAGCTTCCCCGCTTCTGGATGACAGATTGCAGACGCCTCTTGGCATTGTCAAACCATCCCGACTGGGAACTAGTGCCACCTTGGGTCTGGGCACCATCCTGCGTATCGTGGATTTTCAGGAGCCAGCCTGCCACTCCCCGCCTCAAGCCCTCAAACTCAAACCACGGCCCTATACTCTGGCAAAAAAAACTCAGCTGCCCTGCTTCTGCATGGCATATTGCAGGAGCCACTTGGTACTGTCAAACCTGCCCAACTTGGCACTGGTGCCACCTTGGGTCTGGGAACAATCCTTCGTATCGTGGATTTTTAGGAGCCAGCTGGACACTCCCAGCCATAGGCTACCAAACACAAACCACGACCATTTCCTTGGCTAACAATATTCAGCTGCCCTGCTTCTGGATGGCAGATTGCAGACACCTCTTGGCTCTGTCCAACCAGCCCGACTTGGCACGGGTGCCCCCTTTGGTCTGGGAACCATCCTGCATAACGTGGATTTTCAGGAGTCAGCCGGCCACTCCCAGCCACAGGCTGCCAAAGAAAAACCACGGCACTTTACGCTGGCTAACAAAGTTCAGATGCCCTCTACTGGATGGCAGATTTCAGGAGATACTTGGCACTATCAAACCAGCCCGACATGGCACTGGTGCCACGTTGGGTCTGGGAACCATCCTGCGTATCGTGGCTTTTCAGGAGCCAGGCAGCCACTCCCAGCCACAAGCCCTCAAACTCAAACCACGGCCGTTTTCCCTGGGTAAAAAAATTCAGATGCCCTGCTTCTGGATGGCAGATGGCAGGAGCCACTTGGTACGATCAAACCAGCCCAATTTGGCAGTGGTGCCACCTTGGGTCTGGGAACCATCCTGCGTATCGTGGATTTTCAGGAGCCAGCCAGCCACTCCTTGCCGTAGGCTGCTAAACAGTAACCACGGCCCTTTGTCCTGGCTAACAAAATTCATATGACCCGCTTCTGGATGGCAGATTGCAAAAGCCAATTGGTACTGTCAAACCAGCCCGACTCGGATCTGATGCCACCTTGGGTTTCGGAACCATCCTGCGTACCATCGATTTTCAGGAGCCAGCCGGCCTCTCCCAGCCGCAAGCCCTCAAATTCAAACCACGGCCCTTTTCCCTGGCAAACAAAATTCAGATGCTCTGCTTCTGCATGGAAGATTGCAGACGCCACTCGGCTCTGTCCAACCAGCCCGACTTGGCACTGGTGCCACCTTTGGTCTGGGAACCATCCTGCGTATTGTGGATTTTCAGGAGCCAGCCCGCCACTGCCAGCCACAGGCCCCAAAATCAAACCTCGGCCCGTTTCCCTGACAAACAAAACTCAGCTACCCCGCTTCTGGATGGTAGATTTCTGGATCCACTTTGTACTGTCAAACCAGAACATCTTTGCACTGGTGCCACTTTGGGTCTGGGAACTATCCTGCCTATCGTGGATTTTCAGGAGCCAGCCGGACGCTCCCAGCCACAAGCCCTCAAACTTAAACCACAAACATTTTCTCTGACAAACAAAATTCAGCTGCCCTGCTTATGGATGGCAGATTGCAGGAGCCACTTGGAACAATCAAACCAGCCAAACTTGGCACTGGTGTCACATTGGGTCTGGGAACCATCCGGCATATCGTGGATTTTCATGAGCCACCCAGCCACTCCAAGCCATCGGCTGCCAAACACAAACCACGGCAAATTTCCCTGCCTAAGAAAATTCATATGCCCCTCATGTGTATGGCAGATTGCAGGAGCTACTTCGCACTGTCAAACCAGCTCGACTTGACAGTTGTGTCACCTTCCGTCTGGGATTCATCCTGCGTATCGTGGATTTTCAGGAGCCACCCGGCCACTCCAAGCCACAAGTCCTCAAACTTAAACCACGATCCTTTTCTCTGGCAAGCAAAACTTAGCTGCCCTGCTTCTGGATGGCAGATTGCAGGAGCCACTTGGAAAAATCAAACCAGCCAAACTTGGCACTGGTGTCTCCTTGGGTCTGGGAAACGTCCTGCGTATCGTGGATTTTCAGGAGCCAGCCGGCCACTCCCAGCCATAGGCTGACAAACACAAATCAAGACACTTTGCGATGGCAAACAAAATTCAGATGCCCCGCTTCTGAAAGCAGATTGCAGACAGCACTAGTCTCTGTCCATACAGCCCGACTTGGCACTGGTGCCACCTTTGGTCTGGGAACCATCCTGCGTATCGTGGATTTTCAGGTGCCAGCCGGCCACACCCAGCCATGGGCTGCAAAAGAGAAACCACGGCCCTTTTCCCTGCCTAACAAAATTCAGATGCCGCTCTTCTGGATGACAGATTGCAGACACCACTTGGCTCTGTCTAACCAGCCTCACTTGCCACTGGTGCCACCTTGGGTCTGGGAACCATCCTGCGTATCGTGGATTTTCAGGAGCCACCCGGCCAATCCCAGCCATAGGCTCTCAAACAAAAACCACGGCCCATTGCCACAGCTAACAAAATTCAGATGCCCCGCTTCTGGATGGCAGATTGCAGGAGCCACTTGGCTCTGTCAAACCAGCCCGACTTGGATCCGGTGCCACATTGGGTCTGGGAACCATCCTGCGTATCGTGGATTTTCAGGCGCCAGCCGGCCACACCCAGCCATGGGATGCTAAACACAAACCACGGCCCTTTTCCCTGCCTAACAAAATTCAGATGCCGCTCTTCTGGATGACAGATTGCAGCCGCCTCTTGGCTCTGTCCAACCAGCCTCACTTGGCACTGGTTCCACCTTGGGTCTGGGAACCATCCTGCGTATCGTGGATTTTCAGGAGCCAGCTGGCCACTCCCAGCCATAGGCTGAAAAACACATACCACGAAATTTTCCCTGCCTAACCAAATTCAGGTGCCCAGTTCTGGATTGGCAGATTGCAGGAGCTACTTGACACTATCAAACCACCCCGACTTGGCACTGGTGCCACCATTGGTCTGGGATCCATCCTGCGTATCGTGGATTGTCAGGAGGTAGCCGGTCACACCCAGCCATGGGTAGCTAAAGACAAACCACGGCCCTTTACCCTGCCTAACAAAATTCAGATGCCCTTCTTCTGGATGGCAGATTGCAGACGCCACTTGGCTCTGTCAAACCAGCCAGACTTGGCACAGGTGCAAACTTCGGTCTGGGAACCATCCTGCGTCTGGTGGATTATCAGGAGCAACGTGGCCACTCCCAGCCATAGGCCCCAAAAACAAACCTCGGCCCATTTCCCTGACAAAGAAAACTCAGCTACCACGCTTCTGGATGGCAGATTGCAGGAGGCACTTGGTACTGTCAAACCAGCCCAACTTGGCACTGTTGCCACCTTCGGTCTGGGAACCATGCTGCGTATCGTAGATTTTCAGAAACCAGCCGGCCACTCCCAGCCACATGCCATCAAACTTAAACCACGACCCTTTTCCCTCGCAAACAAAACTCAGACGCCCCGCTTCTGGATGGCAGATTGCAGACACCACTTCGCTCTGTCCAACCAGCCTGACTTGGCACTGGTGCCACCTTGGGTCTGGGGACCATCCTGCGTATCGTGGATTTTCAGGAGCCAGCCGGCCACTCCAAGCCACAGGCTGCAAAATCAAACCTCGGCCAGTTTCCCTGATAAGGAAAACTCAGCTACCCCACTTTTGGATGGCAGATTGCAGGAGCCACTTGGTACTGTCAAACCAGCCCAACTTGGCACTGGTGCCACCTTGGGTCTGGGAACCATCCTGCGTATCGTGGATTTTCAGAAGCCAGCCGGCCACTCCCAGCCATAGGCTGTCAAATAAAAACCACGGCCCATTATCAGGGCTAACAAAATTCAGATGCCCCGCTTCTGGATGACAAATTGCAGGAGCTACTTGGCATTATCAAACCAGCACGACTTGGCATTGGTGCCACCTTCGGCCTGGGGACCATCCTGCGTATCGTGGATTTTCAGGAGCCATCCGGCCACTCCCAGCCATGGGCTGCTAAACACAAACCACGCCCCTTTTCCCTGCCAAACAAAATTCAGATGCCCTTCTTCTGGATGGCAGATTGCAGACGCTACTTGGCTCTATCAAACCAGCCAGACTTGGCACAGGGGCAACCTTCGGTCTGGGAACCATTCTGCGTGTCGGTGATTTTGAGGAGCACCCCGGCCACCCCCAACCACAAGCCCCAAAACAAACCTCGGCCCATTTCCCTGACAAACAAAACTCAGCTACCCTTCTTCTGGATGGCAGATTGCAGGAGCCACTTGGTACTGTCAAACCAGCCCAACTTGGCACTGCTGCCACCTTGGGTCTGGGAACAATCCTGCGTATCGTGGATTTTCAGGAGCCAGCCGGCCACTCCCAGCCACAAGCCCTGAAACTTAAACCACGGCCTATTTCTCTGGCAAACAAACTCAGCTGCCCTCCTTCTGGATGGCAGATTGCTGGTGCCACTTCGTACTATCAAACCAGCCCAACATTGCACTGGTGCCACCATTGGTCTGGGAACCATTCTGCGTGTCGTGTATTTTCAGGAGCTCCCCGGCCACTCCCAGCCACAGGCCCCAAACTCAAACAACGGCCCTTTTCCCTGGCTAACAAAATTCAGATTCCCTGCTTGTGGATGGCAGATTGCAGACGCCACTTGGCACTGTCAAACCAGCCCGATTTGGAACTGGTTCCAACTTTGGTTTGGGAACCATCCTGCGTATCGTGGATTTTCAGGAGCAGCCGGACGCTCTCAGCCACAAGTCCTCACACTCAAATCACGGGTCTTTTCTCTGGGAAACAAAAGTCAGCTGCCCTGCTTCTGGATGGCAGATTGCAGGAGCCACTTTGTACTATCAAACCAGCCCAACTTGGCTCTGGTGCCACCTTTGGTCTTGGAATCACCCTGCGCATCGTGGATTTTCAGGAGCCAGCCAGCCACTCCCAACCATGGGCTGCCAAACACAAACCACGGCCCTTTTCCCTGCCTAACAAAATTCAGATGCCCTGCTTCTGGATGGCAGAATGCAGACGCAACTTGGCTCTGTCCAACCAGCCATACTTGACACTGGTTGGACCTTCGGTCTGGGAACCATCTTGCGTATCGTGGATTTTCAGGAGCAAACCGGCCACTCCTAGCCACAGGCCCCAAAAAAAACCTCGGCCCATTTCCCTGACAAAAAAATCTCAGTTACCCCGCATCTGGATGGCAGATTGCAGGAGCCTCTTGGTATTGTCCAACCAGGCCAACTTGGCACTGTTTCCACCTTGGGTCTGGGATCCATCCTGCGTATCGTGGATTTTCAGGAGCCAGCCAGCCACCCACAGCCACAGGCCACAAAAAAAACCTCGGCCCTTTTCCCTGACAAACAAATCTCAGCTACCCCGCTTCTGGATGGCTGATTGCAGACGCCACATGGCTCTGTGAAACCAGCCCATCTTGGCACTAGTGCCACCTTGGGTCTGGGAACCATCCTGCGTGTCGTGGATTTTCAGGAGCCAGCCGGCCACTCCCAGCCATAGGCTGCCAAACATAAACCACGGCCCTTTTCCCTGGCAAAAAAAATTCAAATGCCCCGCTTCTGGATGGCAGATTGCAGACACCACTTGGCGCTGTCCAACCAGCCTGATTTGGCACTGGTGCCACCTTTGGTCTGGGAACCATCCTGCGTATAGTGGATTTTCAGGAGCCACCCGTCTACTCCCAGCCATAGGCTGTGAAAGAAAAACCACGGCCCATTGCTACGGCTAAGAAAATTCAGATGCCCCGCTTCTGGATGGCAAATTGAAGGAGCTACTTGGCATTATCAAACCAGCCCGACTTGGCACTGGTGCCACCTTGGGTCTGGGGATTATCCTGCGTATCGTGGATTTTCAGGAGCCAGCCGGCCACTACAACCACAAGCCCTCAAACTCAAACCACCGCCCTTTACTCTGGGAAACAAATCTCAGCTGCCCTGCTTCTGGATGGCAGATTACAGGAGCCACTTGGTACTATTAAACCAGACAACGTTGGCACTGGTGTCACCTTGGGTCTGGGAACCCTCCTGCGTATCATGGATATTCAGGTGCCAGCCGGCCACTCCAAGCCACAGGACCCAAAATCAAACCTCGGCCGGTTTCCCTGACAAAAAAAACTCAGCTACCCCACTTCTGGATGGCAGATGGCAGGAGCCACTTGGTACTCTCAAACCAGCCCAACTTGGCACTGGTGCCACCTTGGGTCTGGGAACCATCCTGCGTATCGTGGATTTTCAGGAGCCAGTTGGCCACTCCCAGCCATAGGCTGACAAACACATACCACGAACCTTTTCCCTGGCTAACAAAATTCACATGCCCCATTCTGTATGGCAGATTGCAGGAGCTACTTGACATTCTCAAACCACCCCAACTTGGTACTGGTGCAACCATTGGTCTGGGAATCATCCTGCGTATCTTTGACTTTCAGGAGCCAGCCGGCCACACCCAGCCATGGGCCGCTAAACAGAAACCACAACCCTTTTCCCTGCGTAAAAAAATCAGATGCCCCGCTTCTGGATGGCAGATTGCAGACGCCACTTGGCTCTGTCCAACCAGCCAGACTTGGCACTGGTGACACCTTCGGTCTGGGAACCAATCTGCGTGTCGTGGATTTTAAGGAGCACCCCGGCAACACCCAGCCACAGGCCCCAAAAACCAAACTCGGCCCATTTCCCTGACAAACAAAACTCGGCTACCCCGCTTTTGGATGGCAGATTGCAGGAGCCACTTGGTACTGTCAAACCAGCCGAACTTTGCACTGTTGCCACCTTGGGTCTGGGAACCATCCTGCGTATCGTGGATTTTCATGAGACAGCCGGCCACTCCAAGCCACAGGCCGAAAAATCAAACCTCGGCCCGTTTCCCTGATAAAGAAAAGTCAGCTGCCCTTCTTCTGGATAGTAGATCGCAGGAGCCACTTGCTACTATCAAACCAGCCCAACCTTGCACTGGTGCCACCGTGGGTGTGGGAACCATCCTGCGTTTCGTGGATTTTCAGGAGTCACCCAGCCACTCCCAGCCAGAAGCCCTGAAACTGAAACCACGGCCCTTTTCCCTGGCTAACAAAATTCAGATGCCCCGCTTCTGGATGGCAGATTGCAGACGCCACTTGGCTCTGTCCAACCAGCCCGACTTGGCACTGGTGCCACCTTTGGTCTGGGAACCATCCTGCGTATTGTGGATTTTCAGGAGCCAGCCGGCCACTGCCAGCCACATGCCCCAAAATCAAACCTCGGCCCGTTTCCCTGACAAACAAAACTCAGCTACCCCGCTTCTGGATGGCAGATTTCTGGATCCACTTTGTACTGTCAAACCAGAACATCTTTGCACTGGTGCCACTTTGGGTCTGGGAACTATCCTGCCTATCGTGGATTTTCAGGAGCCAGCCGGACGCTCCCAGCCACAAGCTCTCAAACTTAAACCACAAACATTTTCTCTGACAAACAAAATTCAGCTGCCCTGCTTATTGATGGCAGATTGCAGGAGCCACTTGGAACAATCAAACCAGCCAAACTTGGCACTGGTGTCACATTGGGTCTGGGAACCATCCGGCATATCGTGGATTTTCAGGAGCCACCCAGCCACTCCAAGCCATCGGCTGCCAAACACAAACCACGGCAAATTTCCCTGCCTAAGAAAATTCATATGCCCCTCATGTGTATGGCAGATTGCAGGAGCTACTTCGCACTGTCAAACCAGCTCGACTTGACAGTTGTGTCACCTTCCGTCTGGGAACCATCCTGCGTATCGTGGATTTTCAGGAGCCACCCGGCCACTCCAAGCCACAAGTCCTCAAACTTAAACCACGATCCTTTTCTCTGGCAAGCAAAACTTAGCTGCCCTGCTTCTGGATGGCAGATTGCAGGAGCCACTTGGAAAAATCAAACCAGCCAAACTTGGCACTGGTGTCTCCTTGGGTCTGGGAAACGTCCTGCGTATCGTGGATTTTCAGGAGCCAGCCGGCCACTCCCAGCCATAGGCTGACAAACACAAACCAAGACACTTTGCCATGGCAAACAAAATTCAGATGCCCCGCTTCTGGATGGCAGATTGCAGACAGCACTAGTCTCTGTCCATACAGCCCGACTTGGCACTGGTGCCACCTTTGGTCTGGGAACCATCCTGCGTATCGTGGATTTTCAGGTGCCAGCCGGCCACACCCAGCCATGGGCTGCAAAAGAGAAACCACGGCCCTTTTCCCTGCCTAACAAAATTCAGATGCCGCTCTTCTGGATGACAGATTGCAGACACCACTTGGCTCTGTCTAACCAGCCTCACTTGCCACTGGTGCCACCTTGGGTCTGGGAACCATCCTGCGTATCGTGGATTTTCAGGAGCCACCCGGCCACTCCCAGCCATAGGCTCTCAAAGAAAAACCACGGCCCATTGCCACAGCTAACAAAATTCAGATGCCCCGCTTCTGGATGGCAGATTGCAGGAGCCACTTGGCTCTGTCAAACCAGCCCGACTTGGATCCGGTGCCACATTGGGTCTGGGAACCATCCTGCGTATCGTGGATTTTCAGGCGCCAGCCGGCCACACCCAGCCATGGGATGCTAAACACAAACCACGGCCCTTTTCCCTGCCTAACAAAATTCAGATGCCGCTCTTCTGGATGACAGATTGCAGCCGCCTCTTGGCTCTGTCCAACCAGCCTCACTTGGCACTGGTTCCACCTTGGGTCTGGGAACCATCCTGCGTATCGTGGATTTTCAGGAGCCAGCTGGCCACTCCCAGCCATAAGCTGAAAAACACATACCACGAAATTTTCCCTGCCTAACCAAATTCAGATGCCCGGTTCTGGATTGGCAGATTGCAGGAGCTACTTGACACTATCAAACCACCCCGACTTGGCACTGGTGCCACCATTGGTCTGGGATCCATCCTGCGTATCGTGGATTGTCAGGAGGTAGCCGGTCACACCCAGCCATGGGTAGCTAAAGACAAACCACGGCCCTTTACCCTGCCTAACAAAATTCAGATGCCCTTCTTCTGGATGGCAGATTGCAGACGCCACTTGGCTCTGTCAAACCAGCCAGACTTGGCACAGGTGCAAACTTCGGTCTGGGAACCATCCTGCGTCTGGTGGATTATCAGGAGCAACGTGGCCACTCCCAGCCATAGGCCCCAAAAACAAACCTCGGCCCATTTCCCTGACAAAGAAAACTCAGCTACCACGCTTCTGGATGGCAGATTGCAGGAGCCACTTGGTACTGTCAAACCAGCCCAACTTGGCACTGTTGCCACCTTCGGTCTGGGAACCATGCTGCGTATCGTAGATTTTCAGAAACCAGCCGGCCACTCCCAGCCACATGCCATCAAACTTAAACCACGACCCTTTTCCCTCGCAAACAAAACTCAGACGCCCCGCTTCTGGATGGCAGATTGCAGACACCACTTCGCTCTGTCCAACCAGCCTTACTTGGCACTGGTGCCACCTTGGGTCTGGGGACCATCCTGCGTATCGTGGATTTTCAGGAGCCAGCCGGCCACTCCAAGCCACAGGCTGCAAAATCAAACCTCGGCCAGTTTCCCTGATAAGGAAAACTCAGCTACCCCACTTTTGGATGGCAGATTGCAGGAGCCACTTGGTACTGTCAAACCAGCCCAACTTGGCACTGGTACCACCTTGGGTCTGGGAACCATCCTGCGTATCGTGGATTTTCAGAAGCCAGCCGGCCACTCCCAGCCATAGGCTGTCAAATAAAAACCACGGCCCATTATCAGGGCTAACAAAATTCAGATGCCCCGCTTCTGGATGACAAATTGCAGGAGCTACTTGGCATTATCAAACCAGCACGACTTGGCATTGGTGCCACCTTCGGCCTGGGGACCATCCTGCGTATCGTGGATTTTCCGGAGCCATCCGGCCACTCCCAGCCATGGGCTGCTAAACACAAACCACGCCCCTTTTCCCTGCCAAACAAAATTCAGATGCCCTTCTTCTGGATGGCAGATTGCAGACGCTACTTGGCTCTATCAAACCAGCCAGACTTGGCACAGGGGCAACCTTCGGTCTGGGAACCATTCTGCGTGTCGGTGATTTTGAGGAGCACCCCGGCCACCCCCAACCACAAGCCCCAAAACAAACCTCGGCCCATTTCCCTGTCAAACAAAACTCAGCTACCCTTCTTCTGGATGGCAGATTGCAGGAGCCACTTGGTACTGTCAAACCAGCCCAACTTGGCACTGCTGCCACCTTGGGTCTGGGAACAATCCTGCGTATCGTGGATTTTCAGGAGCCAGCCGGCCACTCCCAGCCACAAGCCCTGAAACTTAAACCACGGCCTATTTCTCTGGCAAACAAACTCAGCTGCCCTCCTTCTGGATGGCAGATTGCTGGTGCCACTTCGTACTATCAAACCAGCCCAACATTGCACTGGTGCCACCATTGGTCTGGGAACCATTCTGCGTGTCGTGTATTTTCAGGAGCTCCCCGGCCACTCCCAGCCACAGGCCCCAAACTCAAACAACGGCCCTTTTCCCTGGCTAACAAAATTCAGATTCCCTGCTTGTGGATGGCAGATTGCAGACGCCACTTGGCACTGTCAAACCAGCCCGATTTGGAACTGGTTCCAACTTTGGTTTGGGAACCATCCTGCGTATCGTGGATTTTCAGGAGCAGCCGGATGCTCTCAGCCACAAGTCCTCACACTCAAATCACGGCTCTTTTCTCTGGGAAACAAAAGTCAGCTGCCCTGCTTCTGGATGGCAGATTGCAGGAGCCACTTTGTACTATCAAACCAGCCCAACTTGGCTCTGGTGCCACCTTTGGTCTTGGAATCACCCTGCGCATCGTGGATTTTCAGGAGCCAGCCAGCCACTCCCAACCATGGGCTGCCAAACACAAACCACGGCCCTTTTCCCTGCCTAACAAAATTCAGATGCCCTGCTTCTGGATGGCAGAATGCAGACGCAACTTGGCTCTGTCCAACCAGCCATACTTGACACTGGTTGGACCTTCGGTCTGGGAACCATCTTGCGTATCGTGGATTTTCAGGAGCAAACCGGCCACTCCTAGCCACAGGCCCCAAAAAAAACCTCGGCCCATTTTCCTGACAAAAAAATCTCAGTTACCCCGCATCTGGATGGCAGATTGCAGGAGCCTCTTGGTATTGTCCAACCAGGCCAACTTGGCACTGTTTCCACCTTGGGTCTGGGATCCATCCTGCGTATCGTGGATTTTCAGGAGCCAGCCAGCCACCCACAGCCACAGGCCACAAAAAAAACCTCGGCCCTTTTCCCTGACAAACAAATCTCAGCTACCCCGCTTCTGGATGGCTGATTGCAGACGCCACATGGCTCTGTGAAACCAGCCCATCTTGGCACTAGTGCCACCTTGGGTCTGGGAACCATCCTGCGTGTCGTGGATTTTCAGGAGCCAGCCGGCCACTCCCAGCCATAGGCTGCCAAACATAAACCACGGCCCTTTTCCCTGGCAAAAAAAATTCAAATGCCCCGCTTCTGGATGGCAGATTGCAGACACCACTTGGCGCTGTCCAACCAGCCTGATTTGGCACTGGTGCCACCTTTGGTCTGGGAACCATCCTGCGTATAGTGGATTTTCAGGAGCCACCCGTCTACTCCCAGCCATAGGCTGTGAAAGAAAAACCACGGCCCATTGCTACGGCTAAGAAAATTCAGATGCCCCGCTTCTGGATGGCAAATTGAAGGAGCTACTTGGCATTATCAAACCAGCCCGACTTGGCACTGGTGCCACCTTGGGTCTGGGGATTATCCTGCGTATCGTGGATTTTCAGGAGCCAGCCGGCCACTACAACCACAAGCCCTCAAACTCAAACCACCGCCCTTTACTCTGGGAAACAAATCTCAGCTGCCCTGCTTCTGGATGGCAGATTACAGGAGCCACTTGGTACTATTAAACCAGACAACGTTGGCACTGGTGTCACCTTGGGTCTGGGAACCCTCCTGCGTATCATGGATATTCAGGTGCCAGCCGGCCACTCCAAGCCACAGGACCCAAAATCAAACCTCGGCCGGTTTCCCTGACAAAAAAAACTCAGCTACCCCACTTCTGGATGGCAGATGGCAGGAGCCACTTGGTACTCTCAAACCAGCCCAACTTGGCACTGGTGCCACCTTGGGTCTGGGAACCATCCTGCGTATCGTGGATTTTCAGGAGCCAGTTGGCCACTCCCAGCCATAGGCTGACAAACACATACCACGAACCTTTTCCCTGGCTAACAAAATTCACATGCCCCATTCTGTATGGCAGATTGCAGGAGCTACTTGACATTCTCAAACCACCCCAACTTGGTACTGGTGCAACCATTGGTCTGGGAATCATCCTGCGTATCTTTGACTTTCAGGAGCCAGCCGGCCACACCCAGCCATGGGCCGCTAAACAGAAACCACAACCCTTTTCCCTGCGTAAAAAAATCAGATGCCCCGCTTCTGGATGGCAGATTGCAGACGCCACTTGGCTCTGTCCAACCAGCCAGACTTGGCACTGGTGACACCTTCGGTCTGGGAACCAATCTGCGTGTCGTGGATTTTAAGGAGCACCCCGGCAACACCCAGCCACAGGCCCCAAAAACCAAACTCGGCCCATTTCCCTGACAAACAAAACTCGGCTACCCCGCTTTTGGATGGCAGATTGCAGGAGCCACTTGGTACTGTCAAACCAGCCGAACTTTGCACTGTTGCCACCTTGGGTCTGGGAACCATCCTGCGTATCGTGGATTTTCATGAGACAGCCGGCCACTCCAAGCCACAGGCCGAAAAATCAAACCTCGGCCCGTTTCCCTGATAAAGAAAAGTCAGCTGCCCTTCTTCTGGATAGTAGATCGCAGGAGCCACTTGCTACTATCAAACCAGCCCAACCTTGCACTGGTGCCACCGTGGGTGTGGGAACCATCCTGCGTTTCGTGGATTTTCAGGAGTCACCCAGCCACTCCCAGCCAGAAGCCCTGAAACTGAAACCACGGCCCTTTTCCCTGGCTAACAAAATTCAGATGCCCCGCTTCTGGATGGCAGATTGCAGACGCCACTTGGCTCTGTCCAACCAGCCCGACTTGGCACTGGTGCCACCTTTGGTCTGGGAACCATCCTGCGTATTGTGGATTTTCAGGAGCCAGCCGGCCACTGCCAGCCACATGCCCCAAAATCAAACCTCGGCCCGTTTCCCTGACAAACAAAACTCAGCTACCCCGCTTCTGGATGGCAGATTTCTGGATCCACTTTGTACTGTCAAACCAGAACATCTTTGCACTGGTGCCACTTTGGGTCTGGGAACTATCCTGCCTATCGTGGATTTTCAGGAGCCAGCCGGACGCTCCCAGCCACAAGCTCTCAAACTTAAACCACAAACATTTTCTCTGACAAACAAAATTCAGCTGCCCTGCTTATTGATGGCAGATTGCAGGAGCCACTTGGAACAATCAAACCAGCCAAACTTGGCACTGGTGTCACATTGGGTCTGGGAACCATCCGGCATATCGTGGATTTTCAGGAGCCACCCAGCCACTCCAAGCCATCGGCTGCCAAACACAAACCACGGCAAATTTCCCTGCCTAAGAAAATTCATATGCCCCTCATGTGTATGGCAGATTGCAGGAGCTACTTCGCACTGTCAAACCAGCTCGACTTGACAGTTGTGTCACCTTCCGTCTGGGAACCATCCTGCGTATCGTGGATTTTCAGGAGCCACCCGGCCACTCCAAGCCACAAGTCCTCAAACTTAAACCACGATCCTTTTCTCTGGCAAGCAAAACTTAGCTGCCCTGCTTCTGGATGGCAGATTGCAGGAGCCACTTGGAAAAATCAAACCAGCCAAACTTGGCACTGGTGTCTCCTTGGGTCTGGGAAACGTCCTGCGTATCGTGGATTTTCAGGAGCCAGCCGGCCACTCCCAGCCATAGGCTGACAAACACAAACCAAGACACTTTGCCATGGCAAACAAAATTCAGATGCCCCGCTTCTGGATGGCAGATTGCAGACAGCACTAGTCTCTGTCCATACAGCCCGACTTGGCACTGGTGCCACCTTTGGTCTGGGAACCATCCTGCGTATCGTGGATTTTCAGGTGCCAGCCGGCCACACCCAGCCATGGGCTGCAAAAGAGAAACCACGGCCCTTTTCCCTGCCTAACAAAATTCAGATGCCGCTCTTCTGGATGACAGATTGCAGACACCACTTGGCTCTGTCTAACCAGCCTCACTTGCCACTGGTGCCACCTTGGGTCTGGGAACCATCCTGCGTATCGTGGATTTTCAGGAGCCACCCGGCCACTCCCAGCCATAGGCTCTCAAAGAAAAACCACGGCCCATTGCCACAGCTAACAAAATTCAGATGCCCCGCTTCTGGATGGCAGATTGCAGGAGCCACTTGGCTCTGTCAAACCAGCCCGACTTGGATCCGGTGCCACATTGGGTCTGGGAACCATCCTGCGTATCGTGGATTTTCAGGCGCCAGCCGGCCACACCCAGCCATGGGATGCTAAACACAAACCACGGCCCTTTTCCCTGCCTAACAAAATTCAGATGCCGCTCTTCTGGATGACAGATTGCAGCCGCCTCTTGGCTCTGTCCAACCAGCCTCACTTGGCACTGGTTCCACCTTGGGTCTGGGAACCATCCTGCGTATCGTGGATTTTCAGGAGCCAGCTGGCCACTCCCAGCCATAAGCTGAAAAACACATACCACGAAATTTTCCCTGCCTAACCAAATTCAGATGCCCGGTTCTGGATTGGCAGATTGCAGGAGCTACTTGACACTATCAAACCACCCCGACTTGGCACTGGTGCCACCATTGGTCTGGGATCCATCCTGCGTATCGTGGATTGTCAGGAGGTAGCCGGTCACACCCAGCCATGGGTAGCTAAAGACAAACCACGGCCCTTTACCCTGCCTAACAAAATTCAGATGCCCTTCTTCTGGATGGCAGATTGCAGACGCCACTTGGCTCTGTCAAACCAGCCAGACTTGGCACAGGTGCAAACTTCGGTCTGGGAACCATCCTGCGTCTGGTGGATTATCAGGAGCAACGTGGCCACTCCCAGCCATAGGCCCCAAAAACAAACCTCGGCCCATTTCCCTGACAAAGAAAACTCAGCTACCACACTTCTGGATGGCAGATTGCAGGAGCCACTTGGTACTGTCAAACCAGCCCAACTTGGCACTGTTGCCACCTTCGGTCTGGGAACCATGCTGCGTATCGTAGATTTTCAGAAACCAGCCGGCCACTCCCAGCCACATGCCATCAAACTTAAACCACGACCCTTTTCCCTCGCAAACAAAACTCAGACGCCCCGCTTCTGGATGGCAGATTGCAGACACCACTTCGCTCTGTCCAACCAGCCTTACTTGGCACTGGTGCCACCTTGGGTCTGGGGACCATCCTGCGTATCGTGGATTTTCAGGAGCCAGCCGGCCACTCCAAGCCACAGGCTGCAAAATCAAACCTCGGCCAGTTTCCCTGATAAGGAAAACTCAGCTACCCCACTTTTGGATGGCAGATTGCAGGAGCCACTTGGTACTGTCAAACCAGCCCAACTTGGCACTGGTACCACCTTGGGTCTGGGAACCATCCTGCGTATCGTGGATTTTCAGAAGCCAGCCGGCCACTCCCAGCCATAGGCTGTCAAATAAAAACCACGGCCCATTATCAGGGCTAACAAAATTCAGATGCCCCGCTTCTGGATGACAAATTGCAGGAGCTACTTGGCATTATCAAACCAGCACGACTTGGCATTGGTGCCACCTTCGGCCTGGGGACCATCCTGCGTATCGTGGATTTTCCGGAGCCATCCGGCCACTCCCAGCCATGGGCTGCTAAACACAAACCACGCCCCTTTTCCCTGCCAAACAAAATTCAGATGCCCTTCTTCTGGATGGCAGATTGCAGACGCTACTTGGCTCTATCAAACCAGCCAGACTTGGCACAGGGGCAACCTTCGGTCTGGGAACCATTCTGCGTGTCGGTGATTTTGAGGAGCACCCCGGCCACCCCCAACCACAAGCCCCAAAACAAACCTCGGCCCATTTCCCTGTCAAACAAAACTCAGCTACCCTTCTTCTGGATGGCAGATTGCAGGAGCCACTTGGTACTGTCAAACCAGCCCAACTTGGCACTGCTGCCACCTTGGGTCTGGGAACAATCCTGCGTATCGTGGATTTTCAGGAGCCAGCCGGCCACTCCCAGCCACAAGCCCTGAAACTTAAACCACGGCCTATTTCTCTGGCAAACAAACTCAGCTGCCCTCCTTCTGGATGGCAGATTGCTGGTGCCACTTCGTACTATCAAACCAGCCCAACATTGCACTGGTGCCACCATTGGTCTGGGAACCATTCTGCGTGTCGTGTATTTTCAGGAGCTCCCCGGCCACTCCCAGCCACAGGCCCCAAACTCAAACAACGGCCCTTTTCCCTGGCTAACAAAATTCAGATTCCCTGCTTGTGGATGGCAGATTGCAGACGCCACTTGGCACTGTCAAACCAGCCCGATTTGGAACTGGTTCCAACTTTGGTTTGGGAACCATCCTGCGTATCGTGGATTTTCAGGAGCAGCCGGATGCTCTCAGCCACAAGTCCTCACACTCAAATCACGGCTCTTTTCTCTGGGAAACAAAAGTCAGCTGCCCTGCTTCTGGATGGCAGATTGCAGGAGCCACTTTGTACTATCAAACCAGCCCAACTTGGCTCTGGTGCCACCTTTGGTCTTGGAATCACCCTGCGCATCGTGGATTTTCAGGAGCCAGCCAGCCACTCCCAACCATGGGCTGCCAAACACAAACCACGGCCCTTTTCCCTGCCTAACAAAATTCAGATGCCCTGCTTCTGGATGGCAGAATGCAGACGCAACTTGGCTCTGTCCAACCAGCCATACTTGACACTGGTTGGACCTTCGGTCTGGGAACCATCTTGCGTATCGTGGATTTTCAGGAGCAAACCGGCCACTCCTAGCCACAGGCCCCAAAAAAAACCTCGGCCCATTTTCCTGACAAAAAAATCTCAGTTACCCCGCATCTGGATGGCAGATTGCAGGAGCCTCTTGGTATTGTCCAACCAGGCCAACTTGGCACTGTTTCCACCTTGGGTCTGGGATCCATCCTGCGTATCGTGGATTTTCAGGAGCCAGCCAGCCACCCACAGCCACAGGCCACAAAAAAAACCTCGGCCCTTTTCCCTGACAAACAAATCTCAGCTACCCCGCTTCTGGATGGCTGATTGCAGACGCCACATGGCTCTGTGAAACCAGCCCATCTTGGCACTAGTGCCACCTTGGGTCTGGGAACCATCCTGCGTGTCGTGGATTTTCAGGAGCCAGCCGGCCACTCCCAGCCATAGGCTGCCAAACATAAACCACGGCCCTTTTCCCTGGCAAAAAAAATTCAAATGCCCCGCTTCTGGATGGCAGATTGCAGACACCACTTGGCGCTGTCCAACCAGCCTGATTTGGCACTGGTGCCACCTTTGGTCTGGGAACCATCCTGCGTATAGTGGATTTTCAGGAGCCACCCGTCTACTCCCAGCCATAGGCTGTCAAAGAAAAACCACGGCCCATTGCTACGGCTAAGAAAATTCAGATGCCCCGCTTCTGGATGGCAAATTGAAGGAGCTACTTGGCATTATCAAACCAGCCCGACTTGGCACTGGTGCCACCTTGGGTCTGGGGATTATCCTGCGTATCGTTGATTTTCAGGAGCCAGCCGGCCACTACAACCACAAGCCCTCAAACTCAAACCACCGCCCTTTACTCTGGGAAACAAATCTCAGCTGCCCTGCTTCTGGATGGCAGATTACAGGAGCCACTTGGTACTATTAAACCAGACAACGTTGGCACTGGTGCCACCTTGGGTCTGGGAACCCTCCTGCGTATCATGGATATTCAGGTGCCAGCCGGCCACTCCAAGCCACAGGACCCAAAATCAAACCTCGGCCGGTTTCCCTGACAAAAAAAACTCAGCTACCCCACTTCTGGATGGCAGATGGCAGGAGCCACTTGGTACTCTCAAACCAGCCCATCTTGGCACTAGTGCCACCTTGGGTCTGGGAACCATCCTGCGTATCGTGGATTTTCAGGCGCCAGCCGGCCACTCCCAGCCATAGGCTGAGAAACACATGCCTCGAACCTTTTCCCTGGCTAACTAAATTCAGATGCCCCATTCTGGATGGCAGATTACAGGAGCTACTTGACATTCTCAAACCACCCCAACTTGGTATTGTTGCCACCATTGGTCTGGGAATCATCCTGCGTATCTTTGACTTTCAGGAGCCAGCCGGCCACACCCAGCCATGGGCCGCTAAACACAAACCACCGCACTTTTCCCTGCGTAACAAAATTCAGATGCCCCGCTTCTGGATGGCAGATTGCAGACGCCACTTGTCTCTGTCCAACCAGCCAGACTTGGCACTGGTGACACCTTCGGTCTGGGAACCATTCTGCGTGTCGTGGATTTAAAGGAGCACCCCGGCAACACCCAGCCACAGGCCCCAAAAACCAAACTCTGCCCATTTCCCTGACAAAAAAAACTGAGCTACCCCGCTTTTGGATGGCAGATTACAGGAGCCACTTCGTACTGTCAAACCAGCCGAACTTGGCACTGTTGCCACCTTGGGTCTGGGAACCATCCTGCGTATCGTGGATTTTCATGAGACAGCCGGCCACTCCAAGCCACAGGCCGAAAAATCAAACCTCGGCCCGTTTCCCTGATAAAGAAAAGTCAGCTGCCCTTCTTCTGGATAGTAGATCGCAGGAGCCACTTGCTACTATCAAACCAGCCCAACCTTGCACTGGTGCCACCGTGGGTGTGGGAACCATCCTGCGTTTCGTGGATTTTCAGGAGTCACCCAGCCACTCCCAGCCAGAAGCCCTGAAACTGAAACCACGGCCCTTTTCCCTGGCTAACAAAATTCAGATGCCCCGCTTCTGGATGGCAGATTGCAGACGCCACTTGGCTCTGTCCAACCAGCCCGACTTGGCACTGGTGCCACCTTTGGTCTGGGAACCATCCTGCGTATTGTGGATTTTCAGGAGCCAGCCGGCCACTGCCAGCCACATGCCCCAAAATCAAACCTCGGCCCGTTTCCCTGACAAACAAAACTCAGCTACCCCGCTTCTGGATGGCAGATTTCTGGATCCACTTTGTACTGTCAAACCAGAACATCTTTGCACTGGTGCCACTTTGGGTCTGGGAACTATCCTGCCTATCGTGGATTTTCAGGAGCCAGCCGGACGCTCCCAGCCACAAGCTCTCAAACTTAAACCACAAACATTTTCTCTGACAAACAAAATTCAGCTGCCCTGCTTATTGATGGCAGATTGCAGGAGCCACTTGGAACAATCAAACCAGCCAAACTTGGCACTGGTGTCACATTGGGTCTGGGAACCATCCGGCATATCGTGGATTTTCAGGAGCCACCCAGCCACTCCAAGCCATCGGCTGCCAAACACAAACCACGGCAAATTTCCCTGCCTAAGAAAATTCATATGCCCCTCATGTGTATGGCAGATTGCAGGAGCTACTTCGCACTGTCAAACCAGCTCGACTTGACAGTTGTGTCACCTTCCGTCTGGGAACCATCCTGCGTATCGTGGATTTTCAGGAGCCACCCGGCCACTCCAAGCCACAAGTCCTCAAACTTAAACCACGATCCTTTTCTCTGGCAAGCAAAACTTAGCTGCCCTGCTTCTGGATGGCAGATTGCAGGAGCCACTTGGAAAAATCAAACCAGCCAAACTTGGCACTGGTGTCTCCTTGGGTCTGGGAAACGTCCTGCGTATCGTGGATTTTCAGGAGCCAGCCGGCCACTCCCAGCCATAGGCTGACAAACACAAACCAAGACACTTTGCCATGGCAAACAAAATTCAGATGCCCCGCTTCTGGATGGCAGATTGCAGACAGCACTAGTCTCTGTCCATACAGCCCGACTTGGCACTGGTGCCACCTTTGGTCTGGGAACCATCCTGCGTATCGTGGATTTTCAGGTGCCAGCCGGCCACACCCAGCCATGGGCTGCAAAAGAGAAACCACGGCCCTTTTCCCTGCCTAACAAAATTCAGATGCCGCTCTTCTGGATGACAGATTGCAGACACCACTTGGCTCTGTCTAACCAGCCTCACTTGCCACTGGTGCCACCTTGGGTCTGGGAACCATCCTGCGTATCGTGGATTTTCAGGAGCCACCCGGCCACTCCCAGCCATAGGCTCTCAAAGAAAAACCACGGCCCATTGCCACAGCTAACAAAATTCAGATGCCCCGCTTCTGGATGGCAGATTGCAGGAGCCACTTGGCTCTGTCAAACCAGCCCGACTTGGATCCGGTGCCACATTGGGTCTGGGAACCATCCTGCGTATCGTGGATTTTCAGGCGCCAGCCGGCCACACCCAGCCATGGGATGCTAAACACAAACCACGGCCCTTTTCCCTGCCTAACAAAATTCAGATGCCGCTCTTCTGGATGACAGATTGCAGCCGCCTCTTGGCTCTGTCCAACCAGCCTCACTTGGCACTGGTTCCACCTTGGGTCTGGGAACCATCCTGCGTATCGTGGATTTTCAGGAGCCAGCTGGCCACTCCCAGCCATAAGCTGAAAAACACATACCACGAAATTTTCCCTGCCTAACCAAATTCAGATGCCCGGTTCTGGATTGGCAGATTGCAGGAGCTACTTGACACTATCAAACCACCCCGACTTGGCACTGGTGCCACCATTGGTCTGGGATCCATCCTGCGTATCGTGGATTGTCAGGAGGTAGCCGGTCACACCCAGCCATGGGTAGCTAAAGACAAACCACGGCCCTTTACCCTGCCTAACAAAATTCAGATGCCCTTCTTCTGGATGGCAGATTGCAGACGCCACTTGGCTCTGTCAAACCAGCCAGACTTGGCACAGGTGCAAACTTCGGTCTGGGAACCATCCTGCGTCTGGTGGATTATCAGGAGCAACGTGGCCACTCCCAGCCATAGGCCCCAAAAACAAACCTCGGCCCATTTCCCTGACAAAGAAAACTCAGCTACCACACTTCTGGATGGCAGATTGCAGGAGCCACTTGGTACTGTCAAACCAGCCCAACTTGGCACTGTTGCCACCTTCGGTCTGGGAACCATGCTGCGTATCGTAGATTTTCAGAAACCAGCCGGCCACTCCCAGCCACATGCCATCAAACTTAAACCACGACCCTTTTCCCTCGCAAACAAAACTCAGACGCCCCGCTTCTGGATGGCAGATTGCAGACACCACTTCGCTCTGTCCAACCAGCCTTACTTGGCACTGGTGCCACCTTGGGTCTGGGGACCATCCTGCGTATCGTGGATTTTCAGGAGCCAGCCGGCCACTCCAAGCCACAGGCTGCAAAATCAAACCTCGGCCAGTTTCCCTGATAAGGAAAACTCAGCTACCCCACTTTTGGATGGCAGATTGCAGGAGCCACTTGGTACTGTCAAACCAGCCCAACTTGGCACTGGTACCACCTTGGGTCTGGGAACCATCCTGCGTATCGTGGATTTTCAGAAGCCAGCCGGCCACTCCCAGCCATAGGCTGTCAAATAAAAACCACGGCCCATTATCAGGGCTAACAAAATTCAGATGCCCCGCTTCTGGATGACAAATTGCAGGAGCTACTTGGCATTATCAAACCAGCACGACTTGGCATTGGTGCCACCTTCGGCCTGGGGACCATCCTGCGTATCGTGGATTTTCCGGAGCCATCCGGCCACTCCCAGCCATGGGCTGCTAAACACAAACCACGCCCCTTTTCCCTGCCAAACAAAATTCAGATGCCCTTCTTCTGGATGGCAGATTGCAGACGCTACTTGGCTCTATCAAACCAGCCAGACTTGGCACAGGGGCAACCTTCGGTCTGGGAACCATTCTGCGTGTCGGTGATTTTGAGGAGCACCCCGGCCACCCCCAACCACAAGCCCCAAAACAAACCTCGGCCCATTTCCCTGTCAAACAAAACTCAGCTACCCTTCTTCTGGATGGCAGATTGCAGGAGCCACTTGGTACTGTCAAACCAGCCCAACTTGGCACTGCTGCCACCTTGGGTCTGGGAACAATCCTGCGTATCGTGGATTTTCAGGAGCCAGCCGGCCACTCCCAGCCACAAGCCCTGAAACTTAAACCACGGCCTATTTCTCTGGCAAACAAACTCAGCTGCCCTCCTTCTGGATGGCAGATTGCTGGTGCCACTTCGTACTATCAAACCAGCCCAACATTGCACTGGTGCCACCATTGGTCTGGGAACCATTCTGCGTGTCGTGTATTTTCAGGAGCTCCCCGGCCACTCCCAGCCACAGGCCCCAAACTCAAACAACGGCCCTTTTCCCTGGCTAACAAAATTCAGATTCCCTGCTTGTGGATGGCAGATTGCAGACGCCACTTGGCACTGTCAAACCAGCCCGATTTGGAACTGGTTCCAACTTTGGTTTGGGAACCATCCTGCGTATCGTGGATTTTCAGGAGCAGCCGGATGCTCTCAGCCACAAGTCCTCACACTCAAATCACGGCTCTTTTCTCTGGGAAACAAAAGTCAGCTGCCCTGCTTCTGGATGGCAGATTGCAGGAGCCACTTTGTACTATCAAACCAGCCCAACTTGGCTCTGGTGCCACCTTTGGTCTTGGAATCACCCTGCGCATCGTGGATTTTCAGGAGCCAGCCAGCCACTCCCAACCATGGGCTGCCAAACAAAAACCACGGCCCTTTTCCCTGCCTAACAAAATTCAGATGCCCTGCTTCTGGATGGCAGAATGCAGACGCAACTTGGCTCTGTCCAACCAGCCATACTTGACACTGGTTGGACCTTCGGTCTGGGAACCATCTTGCGTATCGTGGATTTTCAGGAGCAAACCGGCCACTCCTAGCCACAGGCCCCAAAAAAAACCTCGGCCCATTTTCCTGACAAAAAAATCTCAGTTACCCCGCATCTGGATGGCAGATTGCAGGAGCCTCTTGGTATTGTCCAACCAGGCCAACTTGGCACTGTTTCCACCTTGGGTCTGGGATCCATCCTGCGTATCGTGGATTTTCAGGAGCCAGCCAGCCACCCACAGCCACAGGCCACAAAAAAAACCTCGGCCCTTTTCCCTGACAAACAAATCTCAGCTACCCCGCTTCTGGATGGCTGATTGCAGACGCCACATGGCTCTGTGAAACCAGCCCATCTTGGCACTAGTGCCACCTTGGGTCTGGGAACCATCCTGCGTGTCGTGGATTTTCAGGAGCCAGCCGGCCACTCCCAGCCATAGGCTGCCAAACATAAACCACGGCCCTTTTCCCTGGCAAAAAAAATTCAAATGCCCCGCTTCTGGATGGCAGATTGCAGACACCACTTGGCGCTGTCCAACCAGCCTGATTTGGCACTGGTGCCACCTTTGGTCTGGGAACCATCCTGCGTATAGTGGATTTTCAGGAGCCACCCGTCTACTCCCAGCCATAGGCTGTCAAAGAAAAACCACGGCCCATTGCTACGGCTAAGAAAATTCAGATGCCCCGCTTCTGGATGGCAAATTGAAGGAGCTACTTGGCATTATCAAACCAGCCCGACTTGGCACTGGTGCCACCTTGGGTCTGGGGATTATCCTGCGTATCGTTGATTTTCAGGAGCCAGCCGGCCACTACAACCACAAGCCCTCAAACTCAAACCACCGCCCTTTACTCTGGGAAACAAATCTCAGCTGCCCTGCTTCTGGATGGCAGATTACAGGAGCCACTTGGTACTATTAAACCAGACAACGTTGGCACTGGTGCCACCTTGGGTCTGGGAACCCTCCTGCGTATCATGGATATTCAGGTGCCAGCCGGCCACTCCAAGCCACAGGACCCAAAATCAAACCTCGGCCGGTTTCCCTGACAAAAAAAACTCAGCTACCCCACTTCTGGATGGCAGATGGCAGGAGCCACTTGGTACTCTCAAACCAGCCCATCTTGGCACTAGTGCCACCTTGGGTCTGGGAACCATCCTGCGTATCGTGGATTTTCAGGCGCCAGCCGGCCACTCCCAGCCATAGGCTGAGAAACACATGCCTCGAACCTTTTCCCTGGCTAACTAAATTCAGATGCCCCATTCTGGATGGCAGATTACAGGAGCTACTTGACATTCTCAAACCACCCCAACTTGGTATTGTTGCCACCATTGGTCTGGGAATCATCCTGCGTATCTTTGACTTTCAGGAGCCAGCCGGCCACACCCAGCCATGGGCCGCTAAACACAAACCACCGCACTTTTCCCTGCGTAACAAAATTCAGATGCCCCGCTTCTGGATGGCAGATTGCAGACGCCACTTGTCTCTGTCCAACCAGCCAGACTTGGCACTGGTGACACCTTCGGTCTGGGAACCATTCTGCGTGTCGTGGATTTAAAGGAGCACCCCGGCAACACCCAGCCACAGGCCCCAAAAACCAAACTCTGCCCATTTCCCTGACAAAAAAAACTGAGCTACCCCGCTTTTGGATGGCAGATTACAGGAGCCACTTCGTACTGTCAAACCAGCCGAACTTGGCACTGTTGCCACCTTGGGTCTGGGAACCATCCTGCGTATCGTGGATTTTTAGGAGCCAGCCGGCCACTCCAAGCCACAGGCCGCAAAATCAAACCTCGTCCCGTTTCCCTGATAAAGAAAACTCAGCTGCCCTTCTTCTGGATAGGAGATCGCAGGAGCCACTTGGTACTATCAAACCAGCCCAACCTTGCACTGGTGCCACCGTGCGTGTGGGAACCATCCTGCCTATCGTGCATTTTCAAGAGTCACCCAGCCACTCCCAGCCAGAAGCCTTGAAACTGAAACCACGGCCCTTTTCCCTGGCTAACAAAATTCAGATGCCCCGCTTCTGGATGGCAGATTGCAGACGCCACTTGGCACTATCAAACCAGCCCGACTTGGCACTGGTGCCACCTTTGCTCTGGGAACCATCCTGCGTATCGTGGATTTTCAGGAGCCAGCCGGCCACTCCCAACCATGGGCTGCCAAACACAAACCACGGCCCTTTTACCTGCCTAACAAAATTCAGATGCCCTGCTTCTGGATGGCAGATTGCAGATGCGTCTTGGCCCTGTCAAAGCAGCCCGACTTGGAACTGCTGCCACCTTGTGTCTGGGAACCATCCTGCGTATCGTGGATTTTCAGGAGCCAGCCGGCCACTCCCACCACAAGCCCTCAAACTCAAACCAAGGCTCTTTTCTCTGGCAAACAAAACTCAGCAGCCCTGCTTCTGGATGGCAGACTGCAGGAGCCGCTTTGTACTATCAACCCAGCCCACCTTGGCACTGGTGCCACCTTGGGTCTTTGAACCATCCGTCATATCGTGGATTTTGAGGAGCATGCCGGCCGCTCCAAGCCATAGGCTGCCAAATAACAACCAAGGCCCTTTTCCCTGGCTAACAAAATTCAGCTGCCCCGCTACTGGATGGCAGATTGCAGACGCCACTTTGCTCTGTCCAACCAGCCCAACTTGGCACTTTTGCAACCTTTGGTCTGGGAACCATTCTGCGTTTCGTGGATTTTCAGGAGCAAACCGGCCACTCCCAGCCACAGGCCCCAAAAACAAACCTCGGCCCATTCCCCTGACAAACAAAACTCAGTTACCCCGCTTCTGGATAGTAGATTGCAGTAGCCTCTTGGTACTGTCAAACCAGCTTGACTTGGCACTGTTGGCCCCTTGGGTCTGGGAACCATCCCGTGTATCGTGAATTTTCAGGAGCCAGCCGGCCACTCCCAGCCATAGGCTGACAAATGCATACCATGAACCTTTTCCCCGGCTAACAAAATTCAGATGCCCCGTTCTGGATGGCAGATTGCAGGAGCCACTTGGCTCTGTCCAAACAGGCAGAATTGGCACTGGTGCCACCTTCGGTCTGGGAACCATTCTGCGTGTCGTGTATTTTAAGGAGCACCCCGGCCACTCCTATCCACAAGCCTCAAAAGCAAACCTCGGCCCATTTCCCTGACAAACAAAACTCAGCTACCCCACTTCTGGCTGGCAGAGTGCAGGAGACACTTGGTACTCTCAAACCAGCCCAACTTGGCACTGGTGCCACCTTGGGTCTGGGAACCATCCTGCGTATCGTGGATTTTCAGGAGCCAGCCGGCCACTCCCAGCCACAAGCCCTGAAACTTAAACCACGGCCCTTTTCTCTGGCAAACAAAATTCAGCTGCCCTCCTTCTGGATGGCAGATTGCAGGTGCCACTTTGTACTATCAAACCAGCCCACCCTTGCACTGGTGCCACCTTGGGTCAGGGAACCATCCTGCGTTTCGTGGACTTTCAGGAGTCACTCGGCCACTCCCAGCTGCAAGCCCTCAAACTCAAACCACGGCCCTTTTCCCTGGCTAACAAAATTCAGATGCCCCGCTCCTGGATGGCAGATTGCAGACGCCACTTGGCACTATCAAACCAGCCCCACTTGGCACTGGTGCAACCTTGGGTCTGGGGACCATCCTGCGTATCGTGGATTTTCAGGAGCCAGCCAGCCACTGCCAGCCATGGGCTGCTAAACACAATCCACGGCACTCTTCACTGCCTAACAAAATTCAGATACCCCTCTTGTGGTTGGTAAACTGCAGGAGCTACTTGGCATTATCAAACCAGCCCAACATGGCACTGGTGCCACCTTCGGCCTGCGGGCCATCCTGCGTGTCCTGGATTTTCAGGAGCCAGCCGGCCACTCCAACCAAAAGCCCTCAAAGTCAAACCACGGCCCTTTACTCTGGCAAACAAAACTTAGCTGCCCTGCTTCTGGATGGCAGATTGCAGGAGCCACTTGGTAATATTAAACCAGAAAAAGTTGGAACTGGTGCCACCTTGGGTCTGGGAACCATCCTGTTTATCGTGGATTTTCAGGAGCCAACCGGCCACTCCGCGCCATAGGCTGCCAAACACAAACCACCGACCTGTTTCCTGGCTAACAAAATTCAGATGCCCCGCTACTGCATGGCAGATTGCAGACACCACTTGGCTCTTTCCAACCAGCCTGACTTGGCACTGGTGCCACCATGGGTCTGGGAACCATCCTGCGTATCGTGGATTTTCATGAGCCAGCCGGCCGCTCCAAGCCAGAGGCCCCAAAATCAAACCTCGGCCCGTTTCCCTGACAAACCAGACTCAGCAACCCCACTTCTGGATGGCAGATTGCAGGAGCCACTTGGTACTGTCAAACCAGCCAAAGTTGGCACTGGTGCCACCTTGGGTCTGGGAACAATCCCGCGTATCGTGGATTTTCACGAGCCACCTGGCCTTGCCCAGTCATAGGCTACCCAACACAAACCACGGCTCTTTTCCCTGGCTAACAAAATTCAGATGCCCTGCTTCTGCATGGCAGATTGCAGACTCCACTTGGCACTGTCAAACCAGCCCGACTTTGCACTGGTGCCACCTTCGGTGTGGGGACCATCCTGTGTATCGTGGATTTTCAGGAGCCAGCTCGCCACTCCCAGCCATAGGCTGCAAAACACAAACCACAGACCTTTTCCCTGGCAAACAAAATTCAGATGCCCCGCTTCTGGATGGCAGATTGCAGACGCCACTTGGCTCTGTCAAACCAGCCCAATTTGGAACTGGTGCCACCTTGGGTCTGGGAATAATCCTGCGTATCGTGGATTTTCAGGAGCCAGCCGGCCACTCCCAGCCCCAACACTCAAACTTAAACCACGGCACTTTTCGCTGGCAAACAAAACTCAGCTGACCTGCTTATGGATGAGAGATTGCAGGAGCAACTTGGTAAAATTAAACCAGCCAAAGTTGGCACTGGTGCCACCTTGGGTTTTTGAACCATCCTGTGTATTGTGGATTTTCAGGAGCCAGCCATCCATCCCCAGCCATAGGCTGCCAAACACAAACCACGGCACTTTGCCCTGGCTAACAAAATTCAGATGCCCCGCTTCAGCATGGCAGATTGCAGACCCCACTTGGCTCTGCCCAACCAGCCAGACTTGGCACTGGTGCCCGCTTCGGTTGGGAAACCATCCTGCGTATCGTGGATGTTCTGGAGAAAGCCGGCCATCCCCAGCCACAGGAACCAAAAAGAAACCTCGGCCCATTTACCTGACAAACAAAACTCAGCTACCCTGCTTCTGGATGGCAGATTGCAGGAGCCACTTGGTATTGTCACACCAGCCCAACTTGGCACTGTTGCCACTTTGGGTCTGGGGACCTCCCTTCGTGTCGTGGATTTTCAGGAGCCAGCCGGCCGCTCCCAGCCACATGATCTCAAACTGAAACCACGGCCTTTTTCTATGGCAAACAAAATCCGATGTCCTTCTTCTGCATGGCAGATTGCAGGAGCTACTTGGTACTATCAAACCAGCCCAACTTGACAGTGGTGCCACCTTGGGTCCGGGAACCATCCTGCGTATCGTGGATTTTCAGGAGCCAGCCGGCCACTCCAAGCCATAGGCTGCCAAACACAAAGCACGGCCCTTTACCCTGGCAAACAAAATTCAGATGCCCCGCTTCTGGATGGCCGATTGCAGACGCCACTTGGCTCTGTCCAACCAGCCAGACTTGGCAATGATTCCAACTTTGGTCTGGGAACCATCCTGCGTATCGTGGATTTTCAGGAGCCAGCCGGCCACTCCCAGCCACAGGCCCCAAAAACAAACCTCGGTCCGTTTCCCTGAAAAACAAAACTCATCTACCCCGCTTCTGGATGGCAGATTGCAGGAGCCACTTGGTACTGTCAAACCAGCCAGACTTGGCACTGGTGCCACCTTGGGTCTGGGAACCATCAAGAGTATAGAGGATTTTCAGGAGCGAGCTGGACACTCCCAGCCACAAGCCCTCAAATTGAAACCACGGCACTTTTCCCTGGCTAACAAAATTCAGATGCCCCGCTTCTGCATAGCAGATTGCAGACACCACTTGGCACTCTCAAACCCGCCCGAATTGGAACTGGTGCAACCTTGGGTCTGGGAACCATCCTGCGTATCGTGGATTTTAGGGAGCCAGACGGCCACTCCCCGCCGCAAGCACTCAAACTCATACCACGGCCATTTTCTCAGGCACACAAAACTCAGCTGCCCTGCTTCTGGATGGCAGATTGCAGGAGCCACTTGGTACAGTCAAACCAGTCAAAGTTGGCACTGGTGCCACCTTCGGTCTGGGAAGCATCCTGCATATCGTGGATTTTCAGGAGCCAGCTGGCCACACCCAGCCGTATGCAGCCAAACACTAACCACGGCCATTTTCTTGGCTAAGAAAATTCAGATGCCCCGGTTCTGGATGGCAGATTGCAGACACCTCCTGGCTCTGTCCAACCAGCACGACTTGGCACTGGTGCCCCCTTGGGTCTGGGAACCATACTGCGTATCTTGGATTATCAGGAGCCAGCCTGCATCTCCCAGCCCCAAGTCCACAAACTTAAACCACGGCCCTTTACTCTGGCAGACAAAACTCAGCTGCCCTGCTTGTGGGTGGCGGATTGCAGGAGCCACTTGTAACTGTCAAAATAGCCCTACTTGGAACTGGTGCCACCTTGGGTCTGGGAACCATCCTGCGTATGGTGGATTTTCAGGAGCCAGCCGGCCACTCCCAGCCACAAGCACTAAAACTCAAACCACGGCCCTTTTCTCTGGCAAACAAAACTCAGCTGGCCTGCTTCTGGATGGCAGATTGCAAGAGACACTTGATACTATCAAATCAGCGCAACCTGGCACTTGTGCCACCTTGGGTCTGGGAACCATCCTGTGTATCGTGGATTTTCAGGGGCCACCTGGCCACTCCCAGCCATCGGCTGCCAAACACAAACCACGGTATTTTTCACTGCCCAATAAAATTCAGATGCCCCGCTTCTGGATGGCAGATTGCAGGAGCCACTTGGCACTGTCAAACCAGCCCGACTTTGAAGTGGTGCCACCTTGGGTTTGGGAACCATCCTGCGTATGGTGGATTCTCAGGAGCCAGCCAAAAACTCCCAGCCATAGGCTGCAAAACACAAACCACGGCCCTTTGCCCTGGTAAACAATATTCAGATGCCCTGCTTCTGGATGGCAGATTGCATACGCCACTAGGCTCTGTCCAAACAGACAGACTTGGCACTGGTGCCACCTTGGTTCTGGGAAGCATCCTGCGTATCGTGACTTTTCAGGAGGCAGCCGGCCAATCCCAGGCATGGGCTGTCAAACGCAAACCACAAAAATTTTCGCTGCCGAACAGAATTCGTATGCCCCGCTTCTGGATTGCAGATTGCAGGAGCTACTTGGCACTGACAAACAAGCCGGACTTTGCACTGGTGCCACCCTTGGTCTGGAACCATTCTGCGTATCGTGGATTTTCAGGAGCCACTGGGGCACGCCCAGCCAGAAGCCCTCAAACTTAAAACACGGCCCTTTTCTTTGGCAAACAAAATTCAGCTGCCCTGCTTCTGGATGGCAGATTGCAGGTGCCACTTGGCTCTATCAAACCAGCCCAACTTGGCACGGGTGCCACCTTGGGTATGGGAACCACCCTGCGTATCGTGGATTTTCAGGAGCCAGCCGGCCACTCCCAGCCATAGGCTGCCAAACTCAAACCACGGCACTCTTCCCTGGCTAAAATTAATCAGATGTCCCTCTTCTGGATGGCAGATTGCAGGAGCCACATGGCACTGTCAAACCATCTCGACTTGGAACTGTTTCCATCTTGGGTCTGGGAATCATCCTGCGTATCGTGGATTTTTCAGGAGCCAGCCGGCCACTCCCCGCCGCAAGCCCTCAAAATCAAACCACGGCCCTTTTCTCTGGCAAACAAAACTCAGCTGCCCTGCTACTGGATGGCAGATTGCAGGAGCCACTTGGTACTGTCAAACCAGTCAAAGTTGGCACTGGTGGCACCTTGGGTCTGGGAACCATGCTGCGAATCGTGGATTTTCAGGAGCCACCTGGCCACTCCCAGCAATGGGCTGCCAAACACAAACCACGGCCCTTTTCCCTGGCAAAAAATATTCATATGCCCCGCTTCTGGATTGCAGATTGCAGACGTCACTTGGCTCTGTCCAACCAGCCAGACTTGGCACTGGTGCCACCTTCGGTCTGGGAAACATCCTGCGTATCGTGGATTTTCAGGAGCCAGCCGGCAACTCCCAGCCACAAGCACTCAAACCACAGCACTTTTCTCTGGCAAAAAAAACTCAGCAGCCCTGCTTCTGGATGGCAGATTGCAGGAGCAACTTGGTACTATCAAACCAGCCCAAATTGGCAATGGTGCCACCTTGGGTCAGGGAACCATCCTGCGTATCGTGGATTTTCTGGAGCGTCCCGGCAACCCCCAGCCACAAGACCTCAAACTCAAACCACGGCCCATTTCTCTGGCAAACAAAACTCAGCTGCCCTGCTTCTGGATGGCAGATTGCATGAGCCACTTTGTACTTTCAAACCAGCCCAACTTGGCACTGGTACCACCTTGGGTCTGGGAACCATCCGGCATATCGTGGATTTTCAGGAGCCACCTGGCTTCGCCCAGCCTTAGGCTACCAAACACAAACCACGGCTGTTTTCCCTGGCGAATAAAATTCAGATACCCCACTTCTGGATGGCAAATTGCACGAGCCACTTGGCACTGTCAAACGACGCTGACTTAGAACTGGTGCCACCTTGGGTCTGGGAACCATCCTGCGTATGGTGGATTTTCAGGAGCCAGCCGGCCACTCCCAGCCACAAGCACTAAAACTCAAACCACGGCCCTTTTCTCTGGCAAACAAAACTCAGCTGGCCTGCTCCTGGATGGCAGATTGCAAGAGACACTTGATATTATCAAATCAGCCCAAGCTGGCACTTGTGCCACCTTCGGTCTGGGAACCATCCTGTGTATCGTGGATTTTCAGGGACCAGCCCGCCACTCCCAGCCATCGGCTGCCAAACATAAACCACGGTATTTTTCCCTGGCTAATAAAATTCTGATGCCCCGCTTCTGGATGGCAGATTGCAGGAGCCACTCGGCACTGTCAAACCAGCCCGACTTTGAACTGGTGCCACCTTGGGTCTGGGAACCATCCTGCGTATGGTGGATTGTCAGGAGCCAGCCAACCACTCCCAGCCATAGGCTGCAAAACACAAACCACGGCCCTTTTCCCTGGTAAACATAATACAGATGCACTGCTTCTGGATGGCAGATTGCATACGCCACTTGGCTCTGTCCAACCAGACAGACTTGGCACTGGTGCCACCTTGGGTCTGGGAACCATCCTGCGTTTCGTGGATTTTCAGGAGCCAGACGGCCACTCCCAGCCACAGGCCCCAAAAACAAACCACGGCCCGTTTCCCTGACAAACAAAACTCTGCTACCCAGCTTCTGGATGGGAGATTGCAGGAGCCACTTGTTACTATTAAACCAGCCAAAGTTGGCACTGGTGCCACCTTGGGTTTGGGAACCATCCTTTGTATTGTGGATATTCAGGAGCCAGCCGGCCACTCCCCGCCATATACTGCCAAACACAAATAATGGCCATTTTCCTTAGCAAACACAATTCAGATGCCCCACTTATGGATGGGGGATTGCAGACGCCACTTGGCTCTGTCCAATCAGCCAGACTTGGAACTGGTGCCACCTTGGGTCTGGGAACCATCCTGCGTATCGTAGATTTTCAGGAGCCTGCCGTCCACTCCCAGCCACAAGACCTCAAATTTAAACCACGTCACTTTTCCCTGGCTAACAAAATTCAGATGCCCCACTTCTGGATGGCAGATTGCAGACACCACTTGGCACTGTTAAACCAGCCTGAATTGGAACTCTCGCAACCTTGGGTCTGGGAACCATCCTGCGTATCGTGGATTTTCAGGAGCCAGCCTGCCACTGCCAGCCATGGGCTTCAAAACAAAAACCATGGCCCTTTTCCCTGCCTAACAAAATTAGGATGCCCCTCTTGTGAATGGCAAATTGTAGGAGCTACTTTGCATTATAAAACCAGCCCGACTTGGCACTGGTGCCACCTTCGGCCTGGGGAACATCCTGCGTATCGTGGATTTTCAGGAGCCAGCCTGCCACTCCAAGCACAAGCCCTCAAACTCAAACCACGGCCCTTTTCCCCTGGCAAACAAAACTCAGCTGCCCTGCTTCTGGATTGCAGATTGTACGAGCCACTTGGTACAATTAAACCAGCCAAAATTGCCACTGGTGCCACCTTGGGTCTGGGAACCATCCTGTGTATCGTGGATTTTCAGGAGCCAGCTGGCCACTCCCAGCCACAAGCCCTCAAATTGAAACCACGGCACTTTTCCCTGGCTAACAAAATTCAGATGCCCCGCTTCTGCATAGCAGATTGCAGACACCACTTGGCACTCTCAAACCCGCCCGAATTGGAACTGGTGCAACCTTGGGTCTGGGAACCATCCTGCGTATCGTGGATTTTAGGGAGCCAGACGGCCACTCCCCGCCGCAAGCACTCAAACTCATACCACGGCCATTTTCTCAGGCACACAAAACTCAGCTGCCCTGCTTCTGGATGGCAGATTGCAGGAGCCACTTGGTACAGTCAAACCAGTCAAAGTTGGCACTGGTGCCACCTTCGGTCTGGGAAGCATCCTGCATATCGTGGATTTTCAGGAGCCAGCTGGCCACACCCAGCCGTATGCAGCCAAACACTAACCACGGCCATTTTCTTGGCTAAGAAAATTCAGATGCCCCGGTTCTGGATGGCAGATTGCAGACACCTCCTGGCTCTGTCCAACCAGCACGACTTGGCACTGGTGCCCCCTTGGGTCTGGGAACCATACTGCGTATCTTGGATTATCAGGAGCCAGCCTGCATCTCCCAGCCCCAAGTCCACAAACTTAAACCACGGCCCTTTACTCTGGCAGACAAAACTCAGCTGCCCTGCTTGTGGGTGGCGGATTGCAGGAGCCACTTGTAACTGTCAAAATAGCCCTACTTGGAACTGGTGCCACCTTGGGTCTGGGAACCATCCTGCGTATGGTGGATTTTCAGGAGCCAGCCGGCCACTCCCAGCCACAAGCACTAAAACTCAAACCACGGCCCTTTTCTCTGGCAAACAAAACTCAGCTGGCCTGCTTCTGGATGGCAGATTGCAAGAGACACTTGATACTATCAAATCAGCGCAACCTGGCACTTGTGCCACCTTGGGTCTGGGAACCATCCTGTGTATCGTGGATTTTCAGGGGCCACCTGGCCACTCCCAGCCATCGGCTGCCAAACACAAACCACGGTATTTTTCACTGCCCAATAAAATTCAGATGCCCCGCTTCTGGATGGCAGATTGCAGGAGCCACTTGGCACTGTCAAACCAGCCCGACTTTGAAGTGGTGCCACCTTGGGTTTGGGAACCATCCTGCGTATGGTGGATTCTCAGGAGCCAGCCAAAAACTCCCAGCCATAGGCTGCAAAACACAAACCACGGCCCTTTGCCCTGGTAAACAATATTCAGATGCCCTGCTTCTGGATGGCAGATTGCATACGCCACTAGGCTCTGTCCAAACAGACAGACTTGGCACTGGTGCCACCTTGGTTCTGGGAAGCATCCTGCGTATCGTGACTTTTCAGGAGGCAGCCGGCCAATCCCAGGCATGGGCTGTCAAACGCAAACCACAAAAATTTTCGCTGCCGAACAGAATTCGTATGCCCCGCTTCTGGATTGCAGATTGCAGGAGCTACTTGGCACTGACAAACAAGCCGGACTTTGCACTGGTGCCACCCTTGGTCTGGAACCATTCTGCGTATCGTGGATTTTCAGGAGCCACTGGGGCACGCCCAGCCAGAAGCCCTCAAACTTAAAACACGGCCCTTTTCTTTGGCAAACAAAATTCAGCTGCCCTGCTTCTGGATGGCAGATTGCAGGTGCCACTTGGCTCTATCAAACCAGCCCAACTTGGCACGGGTGCCACCTTGGGTATGGGAACCACCCTGCGTATCGTGGATTTTCAGGAGCCAGCCGGCCACTCCCAGCCATAGGCTGCCAAACTCAAACCACGGCACTCTTCCCTGGCTAAAATTAATCAGATGTCCCTCTTCTGGATGGCAGATTGCAGGAGCCACATGGCACTGTCAAACCATCTCGACTTGGAACTGTTTCCATCTTGGGTCTGGGAATCATCCTGCGTATCGTGGATTTTTCAGGAGCCAGCCGGCCACTCCCCGCCGCAAGCCCTCAAAATCAAACCACGGCCCTTTTCTCTGGCAAACAAAACTCAGCTGCCCTGCTACTGGATGGCAGATTGCAGGAGCCACTTGGTACTGTCAAACCAGTCAAAGTTGGCACTGGTGGCACCTTGGGTCTGGGAACCATGCTGCGAATCGTGGATTTTCAGGAGCCACCTGGCCACTCCCAGCAATGGGCTGCCAAACACAAACCACGGCCCTTTTCCCTGGCAAAAAATATTCATATGCCCCGCTTCTGGATTGCAGATTGCAGACGTCACTTGGCTCTGTCCAACCAGCCAGACTTGGCACTGGTGCCACCTTCGGTCTGGGAAACATCCTGCGTATCGTGGATTTTCAGGAGCCAGCCGGCAACTCCCAGCCACAAGCACTCAAACCACAGCACTTTTCTCTGGCAAAAAAAACTCAGCAGCCCTGCTTCTGGATGGCAGATTGCAGGAGCAACTTGGTACTATCAAACCAGCCCAAATTGGCAATGGTGCCACCTTGGGTCAGGGAACCATCCTGCGTATCGTGGATTTTCTGGAGCGTCCCGGCAACCCCCAGCCACAAGACCTCAAACTCAAACCACGGCCCATTTCTCTGGCAAACAAAACTCAGCTGCCCTGCTTCTGGATGGCAGATTGCATGAGCCACTTTGTACTTTCAAACCAGCCCAACTTGGCACTGGTACCACCTTGGGTCTGGGAACCATCCGGCATATCGTGGATTTTCAGGAGCCACCTGGCTTCGCCCAGCCTTAGGCTACCAAACACAAACCACGGCTGTTTTCCCTGGCGAATAAAATTCAGATACCCCACTTCTGGATGGCAAATTGCACGAGCCACTTGGCACTGTCAAACGACGCTGACTTAGAACTGGTGCCACCTTGGGTCTGGGAACCATCCTGCGTATGGTGGATTTTCAGGAGCCAGCCGGCCACTCCCAGCCACAAGCACTAAAACTCAAACCACGGCCCTTTTCTCTGGCAAACAAAACTCAGCTGGCCTGCTCCTGGATGGCAGATTGCAAGAGACACTTGATATTATCAAATCAGCCCAAGCTGGCACTTGTGCCACCTTCGGTCTGGGAACCATCCTGTGTATCGTGGATTTTCAGGGACCAGCCCGCCACTCCCAGCCATCGGCTGCCAAACATAAACCACGGTATTTTTCCCTGGCTAATAAAATTCTGATGCCCCGCTTCTGGATGGCAGATTGCAGGAGCCACTCGGCACTGTCAAACCAGCCCGACTTTGAACTGGTGCCACCTTGGGTCTGGGAACCATCCTGCGTATGGTGGATTGTCAGGAGCCAGCCAACCACTCCCAGCCATAGGCTGCAAAACACAAACCACGGCCCTTTTCCCTGGTAAACATAATACAGATGCACTGCTTCTGGATGGCAGATTGCATACGCCACTTGGCTCTGTCCAACCAGACAGACTTGGCACTGGTGCCACCTTGGGTCTGGGAACCATCCTGCGTTTCGTGGATTTTCAGGAGCCAGACGGCCACTCCCAGCCACAGGCCCCAAAAACAAACCACGGCCCGTTTCCCTGACAAACAAAACTCTGCTACCCAGCTTCTGGATGGGAGATTGCAGGAGCCACTTGTTACTATTAAACCAGCCAAAGTTGGCACTGGTGCCACCTTGGGTTTGGGAACCATCCTTTGTATTGTGGATATTCAGGAGCCAGCCGGCCACTCCCCGCCATATACTGCCAAACACAAATAATGGCCATTTTCCTTAGCAAACACAATTCAGATGCCCCACTTATGGATGGGGGATTGCAGACGCCACTTGGCTCTGTCCAATCAGCCAGACTTGGAACTGGTGCCACCTTGGGTCTGGGAACCATCCTGCGTATCGTAGATTTTCAGGAGCCTGCCGTCCACTCCCAGCCACAAGACCTCAAATTTAAACCACGTCACTTTTCCCTGGCTAACAAAATTCAGATGCCCCACTTCTGGATGGCAGATTGCAGACACCACTTGGCACTGTTAAACCAGCCTGAATTGGAACTCTCGCAACCTTGGGTCTGGGAACCATCCTGCGTATCGTGGATTTTCAGGAGCCAGCCTGCCACTGCCAGCCATGGGCTTCAAAACAAAAACCATGGCCCTTTTCCCTGCCTAACAAAATTAGGATGCCCCTCTTGTGAATGGCAAATTGTAGGAGCTACTTTGCATTATAAAACCAGCCCGACTTGGCACTGGTGCCACCTTCGGCCTGGGGAACATCCTGCGTATCGTGGATTTTCAGGAGCCAGCCTGCCACTCCAAGCACAAGCCCTCAAACTCAAACCACGGCCCTTTTCCCCTGGCAAACAAAACTCAGCTGCCCTGCTTCTGGATTGCAGATTGTACGAGCCACTTGGTACAATTAAACCAGCCAAAATTGCCACTGGTGCCACCTTGGGTCTGGGAACCATCCTGTGTATCGTGGATTTTCAGGAGCCAGCTGGCCACTCCCAGCCACAAGCCCTCAAAGTCAAACCACGCCCCTTTTCTCGGGCAAACAAAATTCAGATGCCCCGCTTCTGGATGGCAGATTGCAGACGACACTTGGCAGCGTCAAACCAGCCCGACTTGGAACTGGTGCCAACTT
Source organism: Passerculus sandwichensis (assembly GCA_031885435.1). Lineage (NCBI taxonomy): Eukaryota > Metazoa > Chordata > Aves > Passeriformes > Passerellidae > Passerculus > Passerculus sandwichensis. Next base: position 158,894 of record CM063146.1, read on the forward strand.
CGGTCTGGGAATCATCCTGCTTATCATGGATTTTCAGGAGCCAGCCGGCCCCTCCCAGCAATGAGCTGCCAAACACAAGCCACGGCCCTTTTCACTGCCTAACAAAATTCAGATGCCCCTCTTGTGGATCTCAAATTGCAGGAGCTACTTGGCACTGTAAAACTAGCCCGACTTGGCACTGGTGCCACCTTCGGCCTGGGTTCCAACCTGCGCACCGTGGATTTTCAGGAGCCAGACAGCCACCCCAGCCACAAGACCTCAAACTCAAACCACGGCCATTTTCTATGGCAAACACAACTCAGCTGCCCTGCTTCTGCATGTCTGATTGCAGGAGCCACTTGGTACTATCAAACCAGCCCAAATTGGCACTGGTGCCACCTTGGGTCTGGGAACCATCCTGAGTATCGTGGATTGTCAGGAGCCAGCCCGCCAATCCAAGCATTAGGCTGCCAAACAGAAACCACGTCCCTTTTCCCTGGCAAACACAATTCAGATGCCTCGTTCTGGATGGCAGATTGCAGACGCCACTTGGCTCTGTCCAACCAGCCCAACTTGGCACAGGTGCCACCTTGGGTCTGGGACCCCTCCTGCGTATCGTGGATTTTCAGGAGCCAGCCGGCCACTCCCAGACACAAGCCCTCAAACTTAAACCAGGGCCCATTTCTCTGGCAAACAAAATTCAGCTGCCCTGCTTCTGGATGGCAGATTGCAGGAGCCACTTGTTGCTATCAAACCAGCCCATCTTGTCACTGGGGGCAGCTTGGGTCTGGGAACCATCCTGCGTATCGTGGATTTTCAGGAGCCTGCCAGCCACTCGAAGCCACCTGACCTCAAAATAAGCTAGGACATTTTTGTCTGGCAAAAAAACCTCAAATGCCCTGCTACTGGATGGCAGATTGCAGACGCCACTTGCCTCTTTCCAACCAGCCAGTCTTGAAACTGGTGCCCCATTCAGTCTGGGAACCATCCTGGGTATCGTGGATTTTCAGGAGCCAGCCGGCCACTCCCAGCCAGAGGCCCGCAAAACAAACCTTGGCCCTTTTCCGTGACAAACAAATCTCAGGTACCCCGCTTCTAGATGGCAGATTTCAGGAGTCACTTCGTACTGTCAAACCAACCCATCTTGGCACTGGTGCCACCTTGGGTCAGGGAACCATTCTGCGTATCGTGGATTTTCCAGAGCCAGCTGGCCACTCCTTGCCTTCGGCTGCCAAACTCAAACCACATCCCTTTTCCTTGGCTAACAAAATTCAGATGCCCTGCTTCTGGATTGCAGATTGCATATGCCACTTGGCTCTGTCCAAAAAGCCCGATGTGGAACTGGTGCCACCTTGGACCTTGGAACCATCCTGCGTATCGTGGATTTTCAGGAGCCAGCCGGCCACTCCCCGCCACAAGCCCTCAATCTTAAACCACGGCCCTTTTCTCTGGCAAACAAAACTCAGCAGCCCTGCTTCTGGAAGGCAGATTGCAGGAGCCACTTGGTACTGTCAAACCAGCCCAACTTGGCACAGGTGCCACCTTGGGTCTGGGAACCATCCTGCGTATCGTGGATTTTCAGGAGCCACCCGGACGCTCCCAGCCTCAAGCCCTCAAACTTAAACCACGGCACTTTTCCCTGGCTAACAAAATTCAGATGCCCCTTTTCTGGATGGCAGATTGCAGGAGCCACTGGGCACTGGCAAACCAGACCGACTTGGAACTGGTTACACCTTGGTTCTGGGAACCATCCTGCGTATGTGGATTTTCGGGAGCCAGCCGGCCAGTCCCAGCCATAGGCTGCCAAACACAAACCATGGGCATTTTCCCTGGCTGAAAAAATTCAGATGGCCCTCTTGTGGATGGCAGATAGCAGGAGCTACTTGGCACTGTCAAACCAGCCCGACTTGGCATTGGTGCCACCTTCGGTCTGGGGACCATCCTGCTTATCATGGATTTTCAGGAACCAGCCAGCCACTCCCAGCCACAAGCCCTCAAATTCAAACCACGTCCCTTTTCTCTGGAAAAAAAAACTCAGCTGCCCTGCTTCTGGATGGCAGATTGCAGGAGCCACTTGGTGCTGCTAAAGCAGCCAAACATGGCACTGGTGCCACCTTGGGTCTGGGAACCATCCTGCCTATCGTGGATTTTCCGGAGCCAGCTGGCCACTCCCAGCGTTCGGCTGCCAAACACAAGCCACGGCCCTTTTCTCTGGCAAACAAAATTCAGATGCCCCGCTTCTGGATGGCAGATTGCAGACGCCACTTCGCACTGTCAAACCAGCCCGACTTGGCAATGCTGCCGCCTTGGGTCTGGGAACCATCCTGCGTATAGTGGATTTTCAGGAGACACCCGTCCACTCCCAATCGTAGGCTGCAAAACACAAACCACGGCCCTTTTCCCTGGCTAACAAAATACAGATGTCCCGTTCTGGATGGCTGATTGCAGGAGACACTTGGCACTGTCAAACCAGCCCGACTTGGCAATGCTAGCGCCTTTGGTCTTGGAACCATCCTGCGTATTGTGGATTTTCCGGAGCCAGCCGGCCACTTCCAGCAACAGGCCCCATAAACATGCCTGGCCCGTATCCTGACAAACAAAACTCATCTACTCCGCTTCTGGATGACAAATTGCAGACGCCACTTCTCACTGTCAAACCAGCCCGACTTGGCAATGCTGCCGCCTTGGGTCTGGGAACCATCCTGCGTATCGTGGATTTTCAGGAGACACCCGGCCACTCCCAGCCATAGGCTGCCAAACACAAACCACAGCCCTTTTCCCTGCCTAACAAAATTCAGATGTCCCGCTTCTGGATGGCAGATATCAGACACCACTTGGCTCTGTCCAACGAGCCCGACTTGGCACTGGTGCCACCTTGGGTCTGGGAACCATCCTGCGTATCGTGGATTTTCAGGAGCCACCCGGCCCCTCCGAACCATAGGCTGCCAAATACATACCTTGGCCCTTTTACCTGGCAAACAAAACTCAGCTGCCCTGCTTCTGGATGGCAGATTGCAGGAGCCACTTGGTACTATCAAACCAGCCCAACTTGGCACTGGTGCCACCTTGGGTCTGGGAACCATTCGTCAGATCGTGGATTTTCAGGGCCAGCCGGCCACTCCCAGCCATAGGATGCCAAACACAAACCACGGCCCTTTTCCCTGGCAAACAAAATTCAGATGGCCCGCTTCTGGATGGCAGATTGCAGACAGCACTTGGCTCTGTCCAACCAGCCCCACTTGGCCCTGGTTCCACCTTGGGTCTGGGAATCATCCTGCGTGTCGTGGATTTTCAGGAGACACCCGGCCACTCCCAGCCATAGGCTGCCAAACACAAACCACGGCCCTTTGGCCTGCCTAAAAAAATTGAGATGCCCCTCTTGTGGATAGCAGATTGCAGGAGCTACTTGGCACTGTCAAAGCAGCTCGACCTGGCACTGGTGCCACCTTCGGTGTGGGGACCATCCTGCGTATCGTGTATTTTCAAGAGCCAGCCGGCCACTCCAAGCCACAAGCCCTCAAACTCAAACCACGGCCCTTTTCTCTGGCAAACAAAACTCAGCTGCCCTGCTTCTGGATGGCAGATTGCAGGAGCCACTTGGTACAATCAAACCAGCCAAACTTGACAATGGTGCCACCTTGGGTCTGGGAACCATCCTGCATATCGTGGATTTTCAGGAGCCAGCTGGCCACTCCCAGCCATGTGCTGCCAAACAAAAACCACGGCCCTTTTCCCTGGCAAACAAGATTCAGATGCCCCTCTTGTGGATAGCAGATTGCAGGAGCTACTTGGCACTGTTAAACCAGCCCGACTTGGCACTGGTGCCATCTTGGGTCTGGGAACCATCCTGCGTATCGTGGATTTTCAGGAGCCACCCGGACAGTCCAAGCCATAGGCTGCCAAAAAAGAACCATGGCCCTTTGCCCTGGCTAAAAAAATTCAGGTTCCCCGCTTCTGGATGGCAGATTGCAGACACCACTTGTCTCTGTCCAACCAGCCCGACTTGGCAATTCTGCCACCTTGGGTCTCGGAACCATCCTGCGTATCGTGGATATCCAGGAGCCAGCCGCCCACTCCCAGCCATAGGCTGCCAAACAAAAACCACGGCCCTTTTCCCAGGCAAACAAATTCAGATGCCCCGCTTCATGATGGCAGAATGCAGAACATACTTGGCACTATCAAACTAGCCCGACTTGGCACTTGTGCCACCTTGGGTCTGGGAACCATCCTGCGTATCGTGGATTTTCATGAGCCAGCTGGCCACTTCCAGCCATAGACTGCCAAACACAAACCACTGCCTTTTTCCCTGGCTAACAAAATTCAGATACCCATCTTCTGGATGGCAGATTGCAGGAGCCACTGGGCACTGTCATACCAGGCAGACTTGGAACTGGTGCCACCTTGGATCTGGGAACCATCCTGCGTATCGTGGATTTTCAGGACCCACCCATGAGCTCCCTGCCATGGGCTGCCAAACACAAACACGGGCCCTTTTCCCTGCCTAAAATTCAGATGCCCGTCTTGTGGATGGCAGATTGCAGAAGCATCTTGGCTCTGTCCAAAAATCCCGACTTGGCACTGGTGCCATCTTGGGTCTGGGAACCATCCTGCGTATCGTGGATTTTCAGCAGCCAGCCGGCCACTTCCAGCCACAGGCCTCAGAAACAAACCTCGTCCCGCTTTCCTGATAAACAAAAATCAGCAGCCCTGCTTCTGGGTGGCATATTGTAGGAGACACTTGGTACAATCAAACCAGCCCAACTTGGCACTGGTGCCACCTTCAGCCTGGTGACCATACTGCATATCGTGGATATTCAGGAGACAGCCAGACACTCAGAGCCACAAGCCCTCAAATGAAACTACGGCCCTTTTCCCTGGCAAACAAAACCCAGCTCCCTGCTTCTGGATGGCAGATTGCAGGAGCCACTTGGTACTATCAAAACAGCCCGACTTTGCACTGGTGCCACCTTGGGTCTGGGAACCATCCTGCGTATCGTGGATTTTAAGGAGCCAGCTGGCCACACCCAGCCACAAGCCCCCAAGCACAAACAACGGCCATTTTCTCTGGCAAACAAAACTGAGCTGCCCTGCTTCTTCTGGATGGCAGATTGCAGACGCCACTTGGCTCTGTCCAACCAGCCCGACTTGGCACTGGTTCCACCTTGGGTCTGGGAACCATCCTTCGTATCGTGGATTTTCAGGAGCCAGCCGGCCAATTCCAGCAACATGCCCCAAAAAAAATCCTGGCCCGTTTACCTGACAAACAAAAATCAGCTACCCCGCTTCTGGATGGCAGATTACAGGAGCCACTTGGTAATGTCAAACCAGTACAACTTGGCACTGGTGCCACCTTGGGTCTGGGAACTATCCTGCGTATAGTAGATTTTCAGGAACCAGCCGGCCACTCCCAGCTATAGGCTGCCAAACACAAACCACGGACCTTTTCTCTGGAAAAAAAAATTCAGATGCCCCGCTTCTGGATGGCAGATTGCAGATGCCACTTGGCGCTGTCCAACCATCCCAACTTGGCACTGGTTCCATCTTGGGTCTGGGAACCATCCTGCGTATCGTGGATTCTCAGGATCCAGCCGGCCACTTCCAGCCATAGGACCCAAAAACATACCTCGGCCCGTTTTCCTGACAAACAAAACTCAGCTGCCCTGCTTCTGGATGGCAGATTGCAGGAGCCACGTGGTACAATCAAACAAGCCCGACTTGGCACTGGTGCCACCTTTGGTCCGAGAACAATCCTGCGTATCATGGATTTTCAGGAGCCAGCTGGCCACTCCAAGCCACAAGCCCTCAAACTAAAACCACGGCCCTTTACTCTGGCAAACATAACTCAGCTATCCTGCTTCTGGATGGCAGATTGCAGGAGCCACTTTGTACTGTCAAACCAGCCCAACTTGGCACTGGTGCCACCTTGGGTCTGGGAACCGTCCTGCGTATGGTGGATTTTCAGGAGCTATCCGGCCACTCCCAGCCATAGGCTGCCAAACACAAACCACGGCACTTTTCCCTGGCTGAACAAAATTCAGATGTCCCGTTCTGGATGGCAGATTGCAGGAGCCACTTCGCACGGTCAAACCAGCCGCACTTGGCACTGGTGCCACCTTGGGTCAGGGAAGCATCCTGCGTATCGTGGATTTTCAGCAGTCATCCGGCCACTCCCAGCCATAGGCGGCCAAACACAAACCACGGCCTTTTTCCCTGGCAAACAAAACTGAGCTGCCCTGCTTCTGGATAGCAGATTGCAGACGCCACTTGGCTCTGTCCAACAAGCCCGATGTGGAACTGGTGCCACCTTCGGTCTGGGAACCATCCTGCGTATCTTGGATTTTCAGGAGCCAGCCGGCCACTTCCAGAAACATGCCCCAAAAATAATCCTGGCCCGTTTCCCTGACAAACAAAACTCAGCTGCCCTGATTCTGGATGACAGATTGCTGGAGCCACTTGGCACTGTCAAACCAGTCCAATTTAGCACTGGTGCCACCTTTGCTCTGGGAACCATCCTGCGTATCGTGGATTCTCAGGAGCCACCCGGACACTCCCAGCCATAGGCTGCCAAACACAAACCACGGCCCTTTGCCCTGGCTAACAAAATTCAGATGCCCCGCTTCTGGATGGCAGATTGCAGACACCACTTGTCTCTCTCCAACCATTCCGACTTGGCACTGGTGCCACCTTGTGTCTGGGAACCATCCTGAGTATCGTGGATTTTCAGGAGCCAGCCGGCCACTTCCAGCCATAGGCTGCCAAACACAAACCATGGCCCTTTTCCCTGGCTAACAAAATTCAGATGCCCCTCTTCTGGATGGCAGATAGCAGGAACCACTGTGCACTGTTAAATCAGGCCGACTTGGAACTGGTGCCACCTTGGGTCTGGGAACCATCCTGCGTGTCGTGGATTTTCAGGAGCCAGCAGGCCACTCCCAGCCATAGGCTGGAAAACTCAAACCATGGCCCTTTTCTCTGGCAAACAAAACTCAGCTGCCCTGCTACTGGATTGCAGATTGAAGGAGCCACTTGGTATTATCAAACCAGCTCGACTTGGCACTGGTGCCACCTTGGGTCTGGGAACCATCCTGTGTATTGTGGATTTTCAGGAGGCGCCCGACCTCTCCTAGCTACAAGCCCTCAAACTCAAACGGCCTTTTTCTCTGGCAAACAAAATTCAGCTGCCCTGCTTCTGGATGGCAGATTGCAGGAGCCACTTTGTACTATCAAACCAGCCCAACTTGGCACTGGTGCCCCCTTGGGTCTTTGAACCATCCGGTATATCGTGGATTTTCAGGGCCAGCCAGCCACTCCCAGCCATAGGCTGCCAAACACAAACCACGGCCCTTTTCCCTGGCTAACAAAATTAAGATGGCCCTCTTGCGGATGGCAGATTGCAGGAGATACTTGGCACTGTCAAACCAGCCCGACTTGGCATTGGTGCTACCTTCGGTCTTGGGACCATCCTGCGTATCGGGGATTTTCGGGAGCCAGCCGGCCACTGCAAGCCACGAGCCCTCAAATTCAAACCACGGACCTTTTCTCTGGCAAACAAGCCTCAGCTGCCCTGCTTCGGGATGGCAGATTGCAGGAGCCACTTGGAACAATCATAGCAGCCAAACCTGGCACTGGGTCCACCTTGGGTCTGGGAACAATCATGCGTACCGTGGATTTTCAGGAGCCAGCTGTCCACTCCCAGCCATCGGCTGCCAAAATCAAACCACGACACTTTGCTCTGGCAAAAAAAACTCAGCTGCCCTGCTTCTGGATGGCAGATTGCCGGAGCCACTTGGTATTATCAAACCAGCCCGACTTGGCACTGGTGTTACCTTGGGTCTGGGAACGATCCTGCGCATCGTGGATTTTCAGGAGCCACCCGGCCACTCCCAGCCACAAGCCCTCAAACTCAAACCACGGCTCTTTTCTCTGGCAAACAAAACTCAGCTGCCCTGCTTCTGGATGGCAGATTGCTGGAGCCACTTGGCACTGTCAAACCAGTCTAACTTGGCACTGGTGCAACCTTGGTCTTTGAACCATCCTGCATATCGTGGATTTTCAGGAACCAGCCTGCCACTCCAAGCCATAGGCTGTCAACCACAAGCCACGGCCCTTTTTCCTGGCAAACAAAATTCAGATGCCCCGCTTCTGGATGGCAGATTGCAGCAGCCACTTGGAACTATCTAACCGGCCTGACTTGGAACTGGTGCCACCCTGGGTCTGGGAACCATCCTGCGTGTCGTGGATTTTCAGGAGCCAGCAGGCCACTCCCAGCCATAGGCTGGAAAACTCAAACCATGGCCCTTTTCTCTGGCAAACAAAACTCAGCTGCCCTGCTACTGGATTGCAGATTGAAGGAGCCACTTGGTATTATCAAACCAGCCCGACTTGGCACTGGTGCCACCTTGGGTCTGGGAACCATCCTGTGTATTGTGGATTTTCAGGAGGCGCCCGACCTCTCCTAGCTACAAGCCCTCAAACTCAAACGGCCCTTTTCTCTGGCAAACAAAATTCAGCTGCCCTGCTTCTGGATGGCAGATTGCAGGAGCCACTTTGTACTATCAAACCAGTCTAACTTGGCACTGGTGCAACCTTGGTCTTTGAACCATCCTGCATATCGTGGATTTTCAGGAACCAGCCTGCCACTCCAAGCCATAGGCTGTCAACCACAAGCCACGGCCCTTTTGCCTGGCAAACAAAATTCAGATGCCCTGCTTCTGGATGGCAGATTGCAGCAGCCACTTGGCACTATCTAACCAGCCTGACTTGGAACTGGTGCCACCTTGGGTCTGGGAATCATCCTGCGTATCGTGGTTTTTCCGGAGCAAGCCGACCACTCCCAGCCATGGCCGTCACAACACAAACCGACGCAGTTTTCCCTAGCTAACAAAATTCAGATGCTCTGTTCTGGATGGCAGATTGCAGGAGCTACTTGTCACTATGAAACCAGCCCGACTTGGCACTGGTGCCACCTTTGGTCTGGGAACCATCCTGCTTATAGTGGATTTTCAGGAGTCACCAGGCCACTCCCAGCCATAGGCTGCCAAACACAAACCACGGCCCTTTTCCCTGGCTAACAAAATTCAGTTGCCCCGCTTCTGGATGGCAGATTGCAGACACCACTTGGCTCTGTCCAACCAGCCCAACTTGGCACTGGTGCCACCTTGGGTCTGGGAACCATCCTGCGTATCGTGGATTTTCAGGAGGCAGCTGGCCACTCCCAACCATAGGCTGCCAAACTGCAACCTCGGCCCTTTTCCCTGGCAAACAAAACTCAGCTGCCTTGCTTCTGGATGGCAGATTGCAGGAGCCACTTGGTACTATCAAACCAGCCCCACTTGGCACTTGTGCCACCTTGGGTCTGGGAACCATCCTGCATATCAAGGATTTTCAGGAGCCAGCCGGCCACTGCCAGCCATGGGCTGCCAAACACAAACCACGGCGCTTTTCCCTGCCTAAAAAAATTCACATGACCCTCTTGTGCATGGCAGATTGCAGGAGACACTTGGTACTGTCAAACCAGCTCGACTTGGCACTGGTGCCACCCTCGGTGTGGGGAACATCCTGCGTATCGTGGATTTTCTGGAGCCAGCCGGCCACTCCAAGCCACAAGCCCTCAAACTCAAACCACGTCTCTTTTTTCTGGCAAACAAAACTCAGCTGCCCTGCTTCTGGATGGCAGATTGCAGGAGCCACTTGGTACTATCAAAGCAGCCCAACTTGGCACTGGTGCCACCTTCGGTCTTTGAACCATCCGGCATATCGTGGATTTTCTGGGCCAGCAGGCCAGTCCCAGCCATAGGCTGCCAAACACAAACCACGGCCCTTTTCCCTGGCTAAGAAAATTAAGATTGCCCGTTCTGGATGGCAGAATGCAGACATCACTTGGCTCTGTCCAACCAGCCCGACTTGGCATTGGTGCCACTTTCGGTCTGGGGACCATCCTGCTTATCATGGATTTTCAGGAGCCAGCCAGCCACTCCCAGCCACAAGCCCTCAAATTCAAACCACGGCCCTTTATCTGGAAAAAAAATCTCAGCTGCCCTGCTTCTGGATGGCAGATTGCAGGAGCCACTTGGTACTGTCAAACCAGCCAAACATGGCACTGGTGCCACGTTGGGTCTGGGAACCATCCTGCGTATCGTGGATTTTCCGGAGCCAGCTGGAAACTCCAAGCTTTCGGATGCCAAACAACAGCCCCGGCCCTTTTCCCTGGCTAACAAAATTCAGATGCCCTGCGTCTGGATGGCAGATTGCAGACGCCACTTGGCTCTGTCCAACAAGCCCGATGTGGAACTGGTGCCACCTTCGGTCTGGGAAATATCCTGTGTATCTTGGATTTTCAGAAGCCAGCCAGCCACTCCCAGCCACAGGCCCTCAAACATAAACGGCAGCCCTTTTCTCTGGCAAACAAAACTCAGCTGCCCTGCTTCTGGATGGCAAAATGCAGGAGCCACTTGGAGCAATCAAACCAGACAAACTTGGCACTGGTGCCACCTTGGGTCTGGGAACCATCCTGCGTATCCTGGATTTTCAGGAGCCAGCTGGCAACTCCCAGCCATAGGCTTTCAAACACAAACCACGGCCCTTTACGTTTGCAAAAATAATTCAGATGCCCCGCTTCTGGATGGCAGATTGCAGACGCCACTTGACTCTGTCCAACAGGCATGACTTGGCACTGGTGCCACCTTCGGTCTGGGAACCATCCTCCGTATCGTGGATTTTCAGGTGCCAGCCGGCCACTTCCAGCAACAGGCCCCAAAAATAACCTGGCCCGTTTCCTGACAAACAAAACTCAGCTACCCCGCTTCTGGAAGGCAGATTGCAGGAGCCACTTGGTACTGTCAAACCAGCCCAACTTGGACCAGGTGCCACCTTGGGTCTGGGAACCATCCTGCGTATCGTGGATTTTCAGGAGCCAGCCGGCCACTCCAAGCCACAAGCCCTCAAACTCAAACCACGGCCCTTTTCCCTGCCTAACAAAACTCAGCTGCCCTGCTTCTGGATGGCAGATTGCAGCAGCCACTTGGTACTGTCAAACCAGCCCAACTTGGCACTGGTTCCACCTTGGGTCTGGGAACCATCCTGCGTTTCGTGGATTTTCAGGAGCCAGCCGGACACTCCCAGCCGTAGGCTGCCAAACACAAATCACGGCCCTTTTCCCTGGCTAAAAAAATTCAGATGCCCCGCTTCTGGATGGCAGATTGCAGACACCACTTGTCTCTGTCCAACCAGCCCGACTTGGCACTGGTGCCATTTTAGGTCTGGAAACAATCCTGCGTATCGTGGATTTTCAGGAGACAGCCGGCCACTCCAAGCCACAAGTCCTCAAACTCAATCTATGGCCCTTTTCTCTGGCAAAGAAAACACAGATGCCCTGCTTCTGGATGGCAGATTGTAGGAGCCTCTTGGAAGTATCAAACCAGCCCAAATTGGCCCTGGTGCCACCTTGGGTCTGGGAACCATCCTGCGTATCGTGGATTTTCAGGAGCCAGCCGGCCACTCCCAGCCACAAGCCCTCAAACTCAATCCACGGCCCTTTTCTCTGGCAAACAAAGTTCAGCTGCCCTGCTTCTGGATGGCAGATTGCAGGAGTCAGTTTGTACTGTCAAACCAGCCCAACTTGGCACTGGTGCCACCTTCGGTCTGGAGACCATCCTGCGTATCGTGGATTTTCAGGAGCCAGCTGGCCACTCCCAGCCATGGGCTGCCAAACACAAACCACGGCCCTTTACCCTGCCTAACAAAATTCAGATGCCGCTCTTGTGGATCGCAAATTGCAGGAACTACTTTGCATTATCAAACCAGCCCAACTTGGCACTGGTGCCACCTTGGGTCTGGGAACCATCCTGCGAAACGTGGATTTTCAAGAGCCAGCCGGCCACTCCCAGCCAGAAGCCCTCAAACTCAATCCACGGCCCTGTTCTCTCGCAAAAAAATCAGCTGCCCTGCTTCTGGATGGCAGATTGCAGGAGCCACTTTGTACTGTCAAACCAGCCCAACTTGGCACTGGTGCCACCTTCGGTCTGGAGACCATCCTGCGTATCGTGGATTTTCAGGAGCCAGCCGGCCACTCCCAGCCATTGGCTGTCAAACACAAGCCACGGCCCTTTTTCCTGGCAAACAAAATTCAGATGCCCTGCTTCTGGATGGCAGATTGCAGACGCCACTTGCCTCTGTCCACACAGCCAGACCTGAATCTGGTGCCACCTTGGGTCTAGGAACCATCCTGCGTATCGTGGATTTTCTGGAGCGAGCCGGCCAATCCTAGCCATAGGCTGCCAAACACAAACCACGGCCCTTTTCCCTGGCTAACAAAATTCAGATGCCCCGCTTCTGGATGGCAGATTGCAGGAGCTACTTGGCACTGTCAAACCAGTCCGACTTGGCAGTGGTGCCACCTTTGGTCTGGAGACCATCCTGCGTATCGTGGATTTTAAGGAGCCAGCCCGCCACTCCCAGCTACAGGCCCTTAAATTCAAACCACGGCCCTTTTCTCTGGCAAACAAAACTCAGCTGCTCTGCTTCTGGATGGCAGATTGCAGGAGCCACTTGGAACAATCATACCAGCCAAACATGGCACGGGTGCCACCTTGGGTCTGGGAACCATCCTGCGTATCGTGGATTTTCCAGAGCCAGCTGGCCACTCCTTGCCTTCGGCTGCCAAACTCAAACCACATCCCTTTTCCCTGGCTAACAAAATTCAGATGCCCTGCTTCTGGATTGCAGATTGCATATGCCACTTGGCTCTGTCCAAAAAGCCCGATGTGGAACTGGTGCCACCTTGGACCTTGGAACCATCCTGCGTATCGTGGATTTTCAGGAGCCAGCCGGCCACTCCCCGCCACAAGCCCTCAATCTTAAACCACGGCCCTTTTCTCTGGCAAACAAAACTCAGCAGCCCTGCTTCTGGAAGGCAGATTGCAGGAGCCACTTGGTACTGTCAAACCAGCCCAACTTGGCACAGGTGCCACCTTGGGTCTGGGAACCATCCTGCGTATCGTGGATTTTCAGGAGCCACCCGGACGCTCCCAGCCTCAAGCCCTCAAACTTAAACCACGGCACTTTTCCCTGGCTAACAAAATTCAGATGCCCCTTTTCTGGATGGCAGATTGCAGACGCCACTTGCCTCTGTCCACACAGCCAGACCTGAATCTGGTGCCACCTTGGGTCTAGGAACCATCCTGCGTATCGTGGATTTTCTGGAGCGAGCCGGCCAATCCTAGCCATAGGCTGCCAAACACAAACCACGGCCCTTTTCCCTGGCTAACAAAATTCAGATGCCCCGCTTCTGGATGGCAGATTGCAGGAGCTACTTGGCACTGTCAAACCAGTCCGACTTGGCAGTGGTGCCACCTTTGGTCTGGAGACCATCCTGCGTATCGTGGATTTTAAGGAGCCAGCCCGCCACTCCCAGCTACAGGCCCTTAAATTCAAACCACGGCCCTTTTCTCTGGCAAACAAAACTCAGCTGCTCTGCTTCTGGATGGCAGATTGCAGGAGCCACTTGGAACAATCATACCAGCCAAACATGGCACGGGTGCCACCTTGGGTCTGGGAACCATCCTGCGTATCGTGGATTTTCCAGAGCCAGCTGGCCACTCCTTGCCTTCGGCTGCCAAACTCAAACCACATCCCTTTTCCCTGGCTAACAAAATTCAGATGCCCTGCTTCTGGATTGCAGATTGCATATGCCACTTGGCTCTGTCCAAAAAGCCCGATGTGGAACTGGTGCCACCTTGGACCTTGGAACCATCCTGCGTATCGTGGATTTTCAGGAGCCAGCCGGCCACTCCCCGCCACAAGCCCTCAATCTTAAACCACGGCCCTTTTCTCTGGCAAACAAAACTCAGCAGCCCTGCTTCTGGAAGGCAGATTGCAGGAGCCACTTGGTACTGTCAAACCAGCCCAACTTGGCACAGGTGCCACCTTGGGTCTGGGAACCATCCTGCGTATCGTGGATTTTCAGGAGCCACCCGGACGCTCCCAGCCTCAAGCCCTCAAACTTAAACCACGGCACTTTTCCCTGGCTAACAAAATTCAGATGCCCCTTTTCTGGATGGCAGATTGCAGGAGCCACTGGGCACTGGCAAACCAGACCGACTTGGAACTGGTTACACCTTGGGTCTGGGAACCATCCTGCGTATGTGGATTTTCGGGAGCCAGCCGGCCAGTCGCAGCCATAGGCTGCCAAACACAAACCATGGGCATTTTCCCTGGCTGAAAAAATTCAGATGGCCCTCTTGTGGATGGCAGATAGCAAGAGCTACTTGGCACTGTCAAACCAGCCCGACTTGGCATTGGTGCCACCTTGGGTCTGGGGACCATCCTGCTTATCATGGATTTTCAGGAACCAGCCAGCCACTCCCAGCCACAAGCCCTCAAATTCAAACCACGTCCCTTTTCTCTGGAAAAAAAAACTCAGCTGCCCTGCTTCTGGATGGCAGATTGCAGGAGCCACTTGGTGCTGCTAAAGCAGCCAAACATGGCACTGGTGCCACCTTGGGTCTGGGAACCATCCTGCGTATCGTGGATTTTCCGGAGCCAGCTGGCCACTCCCAGCGTTCGGCTGCCAAACACAAGCCACGGCCCTTTTCCCTGGCTAACAAAATTCAGATGCCCCGCTTCTGGATGGCAGATTGCAGACGCCACTTGGCTCTGTCCAACAAGCCCGATGTGGAACTGGTACCACCTTCGGTTTGGGAACCATCCTGTGTATCGTGGATTTTCAGGAGCCAGTCAGCCACTCCCAGCCACAGGCCCTCAAACATAAACGACAGCCCTTTTCTCTGGCAAACATAACTCAGCTGACCTGCTTCTCGATGGCAGATTGCAGGAGCCACTTGCAGCAATCAAACCAGACAAACTTGGCACTGGTGCCACCTTGGGTCTGGGAACCATCCTGCGTATCCTGGATTTTCAGGAGCCAGCTGGCAACTCCCAGCCATAGGCTGCCAAACACAAACCACGGCCCTTTACCTTTGCAAAAATAATTCAGATGCCCCGCTTGTGGATGGCAGATTGCAGACGCCACTTGGCTCTGTCCAACAAGCGTGACTTGGCACTGGTGTCACCTTCGGTCTGGGAACCATGCTCCGTATCGTGGATTTTCAGGAGCCAGCCGGCCACTTCCAGCAACATGCCCCAAAAATAACCTGGCCCGTTTCCTGACAAACAAAACTCAGCTACCCCGCTTCTGGAAGGCAGATTACAGAAGCCACTTGCTACTGTCAAACCAGCCCAACTTGGACCAGGTGCCACCTTGGGTCTGGGAACCATCCTGCGTATGGTGGATTTTCAGGAGCCAGCCGGCCACTCCCAGCCACAAGCACTAAAACTCAAACCACGGCCCTTTTCTCTGGCAAACAAAACTCAGCTGGCCTGCTTCTGGATGGCAGATTGCAAGAGACACTTGATACTATCAAATCAGCGCAACCTGGCACTTGTGCCACCTTGGGTCTGGGAACCATCCTGTGTATCGTGGATTTTCAGGGGCCACCTGGCCACTCCCAGCCATCGGCTGCCAAACACAAACCACGGTATTTTTCACTGCCCAATAAAATTCAGATGCCCCGCTTCTGGATGGCAGATTGCAGGAGCCACTTGGCACTGTCAAACCAGCCCGACTTTGAAGTGGTGCCACCTTGGGTTTGGGAACCATCCTGCGTATGGTGGATTCTCAGGAGCCAGCCAAAAACTCCCAGCCATAGGCTGCAAAACACAAACCACGGCCCTTTGCCCTGGTAAACAATATTCAGATGCCCTGCTTCTGGATGGCAGATTGCATACGCCACTAGGCTCTGTCCAAACAGACAGACTTGGCACTGGTGCCACCTTGGTTCTGGGAAGCATCCTGCGTATCGTGACTTTTCAGGAGGCAGCCGGCCAATCCCAGGCATGGGCTGTCAAACGCAAACCACAAAAATTTTCGCTGCCGAACAGAATTCGTATGCCCCGCTTCTGGATTGCAGATTGCAGGAGCTACTTGGCACTGACAAACAAGCCGGACTTTGCACTGGTGCCACCCTTGGTCTGGAACCATTCTGCGTATCGTGGATTTTCAGGAGCCACTGGGGCACGCCCAGCCAGAAGCCCTCAAACTTAAAACACGGCCCTTTTCTTTGGCAAACAAAATTCAGCTGCCCTGCTTCTGGATGGCAGATTGCAGGTGCCACTTGGCTCTATCAAACCAGCCCAACTTGGCACGGGTGCCACCTTGGGTATGGGAACCACCCTGCGTATCGTGGATTTTCAGGAGCCAGCCGGCCACTCCCAGCCATAGGCTGCCAAACTCAAACCACGGCACTCTTCCCTGGCTAAAATTAATCAGATGTCCCTCTTCTGGATGGCAGATTGCAGGAGCCACATGGCACTGTCAAACCATCTCGACTTGGAACTGTTTCCATCTTGGGTCTGGGAATCATCCTGCGTATCGTGGATTTTTCAGGAGCCAGCCGGCCACTCCCCGCCGCAAGCCCTCAAAATCAAACCACGGCCCTTTTCTCTGGCAAACAAAACTCAGCTGCCCTGCTACTGGATGGCAGATTGCAGGAGCCACTTGGTACTGTCAAACCAGTCAAAGTTGGCACTGGTGGCACCTTGGGTCTGGGAACCATGCTGCGAATCGTGGATTTTCAGGAGCCACCTGGCCACTCCCAGCAATGGGCTGCCAAACACAAACCACGGCCCTTTTCCCTGGCAAAAAATATTCATATGCCCCGCTTCTGGATTGCAGATTGCAGACGTCACTTGGCTCTGTCCAACCAGCCAGACTTGGCACTGGTGCCACCTTCGGTCTGGGAAACATCCTGCGTATCGTGGATTTTCAGGAGCCAGCCGGCAACTCCCAGCCACAAGCACTCAAACCACAGCACTTTTCTCTGGCAAAAAAAACTCAGCAGCCCTGCTTCTGGATGGCAGATTGCAGGAGCAACTTGGTACTATCAAACCAGCCCAAATTGGCAATGGTGCCACCTTGGGTCAGGGAACCATCCTGCGTATCGTGGATTTTCTGGAGCGTCCCGGCAACCCCCAGCCACAAGACCTCAAACTCAAACCACGGCCCATTTCTCTGGCAAACAAAACTCAGCTGCCCTGCTTCTGGATGGCAGATTGCATGAGCCACTTTGTACTTTCAAACCAGCCCAACTTGGCACTGGTACCACCTTGGGTCTGGGAACCATCCGGCATATCGTGGATTTTCAGGAGCCACCTGGCTTCGCCCAGCCTTAGGCTACCAAACACAAACCACGGCTGTTTTCCCTGGCGAATAAAATTCAGATACCCCACTTCTGGATGGCAAATTGCACGAGCCACTTGGCACTGTCAAACGACGCTGACTTAGAACTGGTGCCACCTTGGGTCTGGGAACCATCCTGCGTATGGTGGATTTTCAGGAGCCAGCCGGCCACTCCCAGCCACAAGCACTAAAACTCAAACCACGGCCCTTTTCTCTGGCAAACAAAACTCAGCTGGCCTGCTCCTGGATGGCAGATTGCAAGAGACACTTGATATTATCAAATCAGCCCAAGCTGGCACTTGTGCCACCTTCGGTCTGGGAACCATCCTGTGTATCGTGGATTTTCAGGGACCAGCCCGCCACTCCCAGCCATCGGCTGCCAAACATAAACCACGGTATTTTTCCCTGGCTAATAAAATTCTGATGCCCCGCTTCTGGATGGCAGATTGCAGGAGCCACTCGGCACTGTCAAACCAGCCCGACTTTGAACTGGTGCCACCTTGGGTCTGGGAACCATCCTGCGTATGGTGGATTGTCAGGAGCCAGCCAACCACTCCCAGCCATAGGCTGCAAAACACAAACCACGGCCCTTTTCCCTGGTAAACATAATACAGATGCACTGCTTCTGGATGGCAGATTGCATACGCCACTTGGCTCTGTCCAACCAGACAGACTTGGCACTGGTGCCACCTTGGGTCTGGGAACCATCCTGCGTTTCGTGGATTTTCAGGAGCCAGACGGCCACTCCCAGCCACAGGCCCCAAAAACAAACCACGGCCCGTTTCCCTGACAAACAAAACTCTGCTACCCAGCTTCTGGATGGGAGATTGCAGGAGCCACTTGTTACTATTAAACCAGCCAAAGTTGGCACTGGTGCCACCTTGGGTTTGGGAACCATCCTTTGTATTGTGGATATTCAGGAGCCAGCCGGCCACTCCCCGCCATATACTGCCAAACACAAATAATGGCCATTTTCCTTAGCAAACACAATTCAGATGCCCCACTTATGGATGGGGGATTGCAGACGCCACTTGGCTCTGTCCAATCAGCCAGACTTGGAACTGGTGCCACCTTGGGTCTGGGAACCATCCTGCGTATCGTAGATTTTCAGGAGCCTGCCGTCCACTCCCAGCCACAAGACCTCAAATTTAAACCACGTCACTTTTCCCTGGCTAACAAAATTCAGATGCCCCACTTCTGGATGGCAGATTGCAGACACCACTTGGCACTGTTAAACCAGCCTGAATTGGAACTCTCGCAACCTTGGGTCTGGGAACCATCCTGCGTATCGTGGATTTTCAGGAGCCAGCCTGCCACTGCCAGCCATGGGCTTCAAAACAAAAACCATGGCCCTTTTCCCTGCCTAACAAAATTAGGATGCCCCTCTTGTGAATGGCAAATTGTAGGAGCTACTTTGCATTATAAAACCAGCCCGACTTGGCACTGGTGCCACCTTCGGCCTGGGGAACATCCTGCGTATCGTGGATTTTCAGGAGCCAGCCTGCCACTCCAAGCACAAGCCCTCAAACTCAAACCACGGCCCTTTTCCCCTGGCAAACAAAACTCAGCTGCCCTGCTTCTGGATTGCAGATTGTACGAGCCACTTGGTACAATTAAACCAGCCAAAATTGCCACTGGTGCCACCTTGGGTCTGGGAACCATCCTGTGTATCGTGGATTTTCAGGAGCCAGCTGGCCACTCCCAGCCACAAGCCCTCAAAGTCAAACCACGCCCCTTTTCTCGGGCAAACAAAATTCAGATGCCCCGCTTCTGGATGGCAGATTGCAGACGACACTTGGCAGCGTCAAACCAGCCCGACTTGGAACTGGTGCCAACTTCGGTCTGGGAATCATCCTGCTTATCATGGATTTTCAGGAGCCAGCCGGCCCCTCCCAGCAATGAGCTGCCAAACACAAGCCACGGCCCTTTTCACTGCCTAACAAAATTCAGATGCCCCTCTTGTGGATCTCAAATTGCAGGAGCTACTTGGCACTGTAAAACTAGCCCGACTTGGCACTGGTGCCACCTTCGGCCTGGGTTCCAACCTGCGCACCGTGGATTTTCAGGAGCCAGACAGCCACCCCAGCCACAAGACCTCAAACTCAAACCACGGCCATTTTCTATGGCAAACACAACTCAGCTGCCCTGCTTCTGCATGTCTGATTGCAGGAGCCACTTGGTACTATCAAACCAGCCCAAATTGGCACTGGTGCCACCTTGGGTCTGGGAACCATCCTGAGTATCGTGGATTGTCAGGAGCCAGCCCGCCAATCCAAGCATTAGGCTGCCAAACAGAAACCACGTCCCTTTTCCCTGGCAAACACAATTCAGATGCCTCGTTCTGGATGGCAGATTGCAGACGCCACTTGGCTCTGTCCAACCAGCCCAACTTGGCACAGGTGCCACCTTGGGTCTGGGACCCCTCCTGCGTATCGTGGATTTTCAGGAGCCAGCCGGCCACTCCCAGACACAAGCCCTCAAACTTAAACCAGGGCCCATTTCTCTGGCAAACAAAATTCAGCTGCCCTGCTTCTGGATGGCAGATTGCAGGAGCCACTTGTTGCTATCAAACCAGCCCATCTTGTCACTGGGGGCAGCTTGGGTCTGGGAACCATCCTGCGTATCGTGGATTTTCAGGAGCCTGCCAGCCACTCGAAGCCACCTGACCTCAAAATAAGCTAGGACATTTTTGTCTGGCAAAAAAACCTCAAATGCCCTGCTACTGGATGGCAGATTGCAGACGCCACTTGCCTCTTTCCAACCAGCCAGTCTTGAAACTGGTGCCCCATTCAGTCTGGGAACCATCCTGGGTATCGTGGATTTTCAGGAGCCAGCCGGCCACTCCCAGCCAGAGGCCCGCAAAACAAACCTTGGCCCTTTTCCGTGACAAACAAATCTCAGGTACCCCGCTTCTAGATGGCAGATTTCAGGAGTCACTTCGTACTGTCAAACCAACCCATCTTGGCACTGGTGCCACCTTGGGTCAGGGAACCATTCTGCGTATCGTGGATTTTCCAGAGCCAGCTGGCCACTCCTTGCCTTCGGCTGCCAAACTCAAACCACATCCCTTTTCCTTGGCTAACAAAATTCAGATGCCCTGCTTCTGGATTGCAGATTGCATATGCCACTTGGCTCTGTCCAAAAAGCCCGATGTGGAACTGGTGCCACCTTGGACCTTGGAACCATCCTGCGTATCGTGGATTTTCAGGAGCCAGCCGGCCACTCCCCGCCACAAGCCCTCAATCTTAAACCACGGCCCTTTTCTCTGGCAAACAAAACTCAGCAGCCCTGCTTCTGGAAGGCAGATTGCAGGAGCCACTTGGTACTGTCAAACCAGCCCAACTTGGCACAGGTGCCACCTTGGGTCTGGGAACCATCCTGCGTATCGTGGATTTTCAGGAGCCACCCGGACGCTCCCAGCCTCAAGCCCTCAAACTTAAACCACGGCACTTTTCCCTGGCTAACAAAATTCAGATGCCCCTTTTCTGGATGGCAGATTGCAGGAGCCACTGGGCACTGGCAAACCAGACCGACTTGGAACTGGTTACACCTTGGTTCTGGGAACCATCCTGCGTATGTGGATTTTCGGGAGCCAGCCGGCCAGTCCCAGCCATAGGCTGCCAAACACAAACCATGGGCATTTTCCCTGGCTGAAAAAATTCAGATGGCCCTCTTGTGGATGGCAGATAGCAGGAGCTACTTGGCACTGTCAAACCAGCCCGACTTGGCATTGGTGCCACCTTCGGTCTGGGGACCATCCTGCTTATCATGGATTTTCAGGAACCAGCCAGCCACTCCCAGCCACAAGCCCTCAAATTCAAACCACGTCCCTTTTCTCTGGAAAAAAAAACTCAGCTGCCCTGCTTCTGGATGGCAGATTGCAGGAGCCACTTGGTGCTGCTAAAGCAGCCAAACATGGCACTGGTGCCACCTTGGGTCTGGGAACCATCCTGCCTATCGTGGATTTTCCGGAGCCAGCTGGCCACTCCCAGCGTTCGGCTGCCAAACACAAGCCACGGCCCTTTTCTCTGGCAAACAAAATTCAGATGCCCCGCTTCTGGATGGCAGATTGCAGACGCCACTTCGCACTGTCAAACCAGCCCGACTTGGCAATGCTGCCGCCTTGGGTCTGGGAACCATCCTGCGTATAGTGGATTTTCAGGAGACACCCGTCCACTCCCAATCGTAGGCTGCAAAACACAAACCACGGCCCTTTTCCCTGGCTAACAAAATACAGATGTCCCGTTCTGGATGGCTGATTGCAGGAGACACTTGGCACTGTCAAACCAGCCCGACTTGGCAATGCTAGCGCCTTTGGTCTTGGAACCATCCTGCGTATTGTGGATTTTCCGGAGCCAGCCGGCCACTTCCAGCAACAGGCCCCATAAACATGCCTGGCCCGTATCCTGACAAACAAAACTCATCTACTCCGCTTCTGGATGACAAATTGCAGACGCCACTTCTCACTGTCAAACCAGCCCGACTTGGCAATGCTGCCGCCTTGGGTCTGGGAACCATCCTGCGTATCGTGGATTTTCAGGAGACACCCGGCCACTCCCAGCCATAGGCTGCCAAACACAAACCACAGCCCTTTTCCCTGCCTAACAAAATTCAGATGTCCCGCTTCTGGATGGCAGATATCAGACACCACTTGGCTCTGTCCAACGAGCCCGACTTGGCACTGGTGCCACCTTGGGTCTGGGAACCATCCTGCGTATCGTGGATTTTCAGGAGCCACCCGGCCCCTCCGAACCATAGGCTGCCAAATACATACCTTGGCCCTTTTACCTGGCAAACAAAACTCAGCTGCCCTGCTTCTGGATGGCAGATTGCAGGAGCCACTTGGTACTATCAAACCAGCCCAACTTGGCACTGGTGCCACCTTGGGTCTGGGAACCATTCGTCAGATCGTGGATTTTCAGGGCCAGCCGGCCACTCCCAGCCATAGGATGCCAAACACAAACCACGGCCCTTTTCCCTGGCAAACAAAATTCAGATGGCCCGCTTCTGGATGGCAGATTGCAGACAGCACTTGGCTCTGTCCAACCAGCCCCACTTGGCCCTGGTTCCACCTTGGGTCTGGGAATCATCCTGCGTGTCGTGGATTTTCAGGAGACACCCGGCCACTCCCAGCCATAGGCTGCCAAACACAAACCACGGCCCTTTGGCCTGCCTAAAAAAATTGAGATGCCCCTCTTGTGGATAGCAGATTGCAGGAGCTACTTGGCACTGTCAAAGCAGCTCGACCTGGCACTGGTGCCACCTTCGGTGTGGGGACCATCCTGCGTATCGTGTATTTTCAAGAGCCAGCCGGCCACTCCAAGCCACAAGCCCTCAAACTCAAACCACGGCCCTTTTCTCTGGCAAACAAAACTCAGCTGCCCTGCTTCTGGATGGCAGATTGCAGGAGCCACTTGGTACAATCAAACCAGCCAAACTTGACAATGGTGCCACCTTGGGTCTGGGAACCATCCTGCATATCGTGGATTTTCAGGAGCCAGCTGGCCACTCCCAGCCATGTGCTGCCAAACAAAAACCACGGCCCTTTTCCCTGGCAAACAAGATTCAGATGCCCCTCTTGTGGATAGCAGATTGCAGGAGCTACTTGGCACTGTTAAACCAGCCCGACTTGGCACTGGTGCCATCTTGGGTCTGGGAACCATCCTGCGTATCGTGGATTTTCAGGAGCCACCCGGACAGTCCAAGCCATAGGCTGCCAAAAAAGAACCATGGCCCTTTGCCCTGGCTAAAAAAATTCAGGTTCCCCGCTTCTGGATGGCAGATTGCAGACACCACTTGTCTCTGTCCAACCAGCCCGACTTGGCAATTCTGCCACCTTGGGTCTCGGAACCATCCTGCGTATCGTGGATATCCAGGAGCCAGCCGCCCACTCCCAGCCATAGGCTGCCAAACAAAAACCACGGCCCTTTTCCCAGGCAAACAAATTCAGATGCCCCGCTTCATGATGGCAGAATGCAGAACATACTTGGCACTATCAAACTAGCCCGACTTGGCACTTGTGCCACCTTGGGTCTGGGAACCATCCTGCGTATCGTGGATTTTCATGAGCCAGCTGGCCACTTCCAGCCATAGACTGCCAAACACAAACCACTGCCTTTTTCCCTGGCTAACAAAATTCAGATACCCATCTTCTGGATGGCAGATTGCAGGAGCCACTGGGCACTGTCATACCAGGCAGACTTGGAACTGGTGCCACCTTGGATCTGGGAACCATCCTGCGTATCGTGGATTTTCAGGACCCACCCATGAGCTCCCTGCCATGGGCTGCCAAACACAAACACGGGCCCTTTTCCCTGCCTAAAATTCAGATGCCCGTCTTGTGGATGGCAGATTGCAGAAGCATCTTGGCTCTGTCCAAAAATCCCGACTTGGCACTGGTGCCATCTTGGGTCTGGGAACCATCCTGCGTATCGTGGATTTTCAGCAGCCAGCCGGCCACTTCCAGCCACAGGCCTCAGAAACAAACCTCGTCCCGCTTTCCTGATAAACAAAAATCAGCAGCCCTGCTTCTGGGTGGCATATTGTAGGAGACACTTGGTACAATCAAACCAGCCCAACTTGGCACTGGTGCCACCTTCAGCCTGGTGACCATACTGCATATCGTGGATATTCAGGAGACAGCCAGACACTCAGAGCCACAAGCCCTCAAATGAAACTACGGCCCTTTTCCCTGGCAAACAAAACCCAGCTCCCTGCTTCTGGATGGCAGATTGCAGGAGCCACTTGGTACTATCAAAACAGCCCGACTTTGCACTGGTGCCACCTTGGGTCTGGGAACCATCCTGCGTATCGTGGATTTTAAGGAGCCAGCTGGCCACACCCAGCCACAAGCCCCCAAGCACAAACAACGGCCATTTTCTCTGGCAAACAAAACTGAGCTGCCCTGCTTCTTCTGGATGGCAGATTGCAGACGCCACTTGGCTCTGTCCAACCAGCCCGACTTGGCACTGGTTCCACCTTGGGTCTGGGAACCATCCTTCGTATCGTGGATTTTCAGGAGCCAGCCGGCCAATTCCAGCAACATGCCCCAAAAAAAATCCTGGCCCGTTTACCTGACAAACAAAAATCAGCTACCCCGCTTCTGGATGGCAGATTACAGGAGCCACTTGGTAATGTCAAACCAGTACAACTTGGCACTGGTGCCACCTTGGGTCTGGGAACTATCCTGCGTATAGTAGATTTTCAGGAACCAGCCGGCCACTCCCAGCTATAGGCTGCCAAACACAAACCACGGACCTTTTCTCTGGAAAAAAAAATTCAGATGCCCCGCTTCTGGATGGCAGATTGCAGATGCCACTTGGCGCTGTCCAACCATCCCAACTTGGCACTGGTTCCATCTTGGGTCTGGGAACCATCCTGCGTATCGTGGATTCTCAGGATCCAGCCGGCCACTTCCAGCCATAGGACCCAAAAACATACCTTGGCCCGTTTTCCTGACAAACAAAACTCAGCTGCCCTGCTTCTGGATGGCAGATTGCAGGAGCCACGTGGTACAATCAAACAAGCCCGACTTGGCACTGGTGCCACCTTTGGTCCGAGAACAATCCTGCGTATCATGGATTTTCAGGAGCCAGCTGGCCACTCCAAGCCACAAGCCCTCAAACTAAAACCACGGCCCTTTACTCTGGCAAAAAAAACTCAGCTATCCTGCTTCTGGATGGCAGATTGCAGGAGCCACTTTGTACTGTCAAACCAGCCCAACTTGGCACTGGTGCCACCTTGGGTCTGGGAACCGTCCTGCGTATGGTGGATTTTCAGGAGCTATCCGGCCACTCCCAGCCATAGGCTGCCAAACACAAACCACGGCACTTTTCCCTGGCTGAACAAAATTCAGATGTCCCGTTCTGGATGGCAGATTGCAGGAGCCACTTCGCACGGTCAAACCAGCCGCACTTGGCACTGGTGCCACCTTGGGTCAGGGAAGCATCCTGCGTATCGTGGATTTTCAGCAGTCATCCGGCCACTCCCAGCCATAGGCGGCCAAACACAAACCACGGCCTTTTTCCCTGGCAAACAAAACTGAGCTGCCCTGCTTCTGGATAGCAGATTGCAGACGCCACTTGGCTCTGTCCAACAAGCCCGATGTGGAACTGGTGCCACCTTCGGTCTGGGAACCATCCTGCGTATCTTGGATTTTCAGGAGCCAGCCGGCCACTTCCAGAAACATGCCCCAAAAATAATCCTGGCCCGTTTCCCTGACAAACAAAACTCAGCTGCCCTGATTCTGGATGACAGATTGCTGGAGCCACTGGGCACTGTCAAACCAGTCCAATTTAGCACTGGTGCCACCTTTGCTCTGGGAACCATCCTGCGTATCGTGGATTCTCAGGAGCCACCCGGACACTCCCAGCCATAGGCTGCCAAACACAAACCACGGCCCTTTGCCCTGGCTAACAAAATTCAGATGCCCCGCTTCTGGATGGCAGATTGCAGACACCACTTGTCTCTCTCCAACCATTCCGACTTGGCACTGGTGCCACCTTGTGTCTGGGAACCATCCTGAGTATCGTGGATTTTCAGGAGCCAGCCGGCCACTTCCAGCCATAGGCTGCCAAACACAAACCATGGCCCTTTTCCCTGGCTAACAAAATTCAGATGCCC
Organism: Passerculus sandwichensis; assembly: GCA_031885435.1. Classification (NCBI taxonomy): domain Eukaryota; kingdom Metazoa; phylum Chordata; class Aves; order Passeriformes; family Passerellidae; genus Passerculus; species Passerculus sandwichensis. The sequence continues at coordinate 184,728 of CM063146.1, forward strand.
CTCTTCTGGATGGCAGATAGCAGGAACCACTGTGCACTGTTAAATCAGGCCGACTTGGAACTGGTGCCACCTTGGGTCTGGGAACCATCCTGCGTGTCGTGGATTTTCAGGAGCCAGCAGGCCACTCCCAGCCATAGGCTGGAAAACTCAAACCATGGCCCTTTTCTCTGGCAAACAAAACTCAGCTGCCCTGCTACTGGATTGCAGATTGAAGGAGCCACTTGGTATTATCAAACCAGCTCGACTTGGCACTGGTGCCACCTTGGGTCTGGGAACCATCCTGTGTATTGTGGATTTTCAGGAGGCGCCCGACCTCTCCTAGCTACAAGCCCTCAAACTCAAACGGCCTTTTTCTCTGGCAAACAAAATTCAGCTGCCCTGCTTCTGGATGGCAGATTGCAGGAGCCACTTTGTACTATCAAACCAGCCCAACTTGGCACTGGTGCCCCCTTGGGTCTTTGAACCATCCGGTATATCGTGGATTTTCAGGGCCAGCCAGCCACTCCCAGCCATAGGCTGCCAAACACAAACCACGGCCCTTTTCCCTGGCTAACAAAATTAAGATGGCCCTCTTGCGGATGGCAGATTGCAGGAGATACTTGGCACTGTCAAACCAGCCCGACTTGGCATTGGTGCTACCTTCGGTCTTGGGACCATCCTGCGTATCGGGGATTTTCGGGAGCCAGCCGGCCACTGCAAGCCACGAGCCCTCAAATTCAAACCACGGACCTTTTCTCTGGCAAACAAGCCTCAGCTGCCCTGCTTCGGGATGGCAGATTGCAGGAGCCACTTGGAACAATCATAGCAGCCAAACCTGGCACTGGGTCCACCTTGGGTCTGGGAACAATCATGCGTACCGTGGATTTTCAGGAGCCAGCTGTCCACTCCCAGCCATCGGCTGCCAAAATCAAACCACGACACTTTGCTCTGGCAAAAAAAACTCAGCTGCCCTGCTTCTGGATGGCAGATTGCCGGAGCCACTTGGTATTATCAAACCAGCCCGACTTGGCACTGGTGTTACCTTGGGTCTGGGAACGATCCTGCGCATCGTGGATTTTCAGGAGCCACCCGGCCACTCCCAGCCACAAGCCCTCAAACTCAAACCACGGCTCTTTTCTCTGGCAAACAAAACTCAGCTGCCCTGCTTCTGGATGGCAGATTGCTGGAGCCACTTGGCACTGTCAAACCAGTCTAACTTGGCACTGGTGCAACCTTGGTCTTTGAACCATCCTGCATATCGTGGATTTTCAGGAACCAGCCTGCCACTCCAAGCCATAGGCTGTCAACCACAAGCCACGGCCCTTTTTCCTGGCAAACAAAATTCAGATGCCCCGCTTCTGGATGGCAGATTGCAGCAGCCACTTGGAACTATCTAACCGGCCTGACTTGGAACTGGTGCCACCCTGGGTCTGGGAACCATCCTGCGTGTCGTGGATTTTCAGGAGCCAGCAGGCCACTCCCAGCCATAGGCTGGAAAACTCAAACCATGGCCCTTTTCTCTGGCAAACAAAACTCAGCTGCCCTGCTACTGGATTGCAGATTGAAGGAGCCACTTGGTATTATCAAACCAGCCCGACTTGGCACTGGTGCCACCTTGGGTCTGGGAACCATCCTGTGTATTGTGGATTTTCAGGAGGCGCCCGACCTCTCCTAGCTACAAGCCCTCAAACTCAAACGGCCCTTTTCTCTGGCAAACAAAATTCAGCTGCCCTGCTTCTGGATGGCAGATTGCAGGAGCCACTTTGTACTATCAAACCAGTCTAACTTGGCACTGGTGCAACCTTGGTCTTTGAACCATCCTGCATATCGTGGATTTTCAGGAACCAGCCTGCCACTCCAAGCCATAGGCTGTCAACCACAAGCCACGGCCCTTTTGCCTGGCAAACAAAATTCAGATGCCCTGCTTCTGGATGGCAGATTGCAGCAGCCACTTGGCACTATCTAACCAGCCTGACTTGGAACTGGTGCCACCTTGGGTCTGGGAATCATCCTGCGTATCGTGGTTTTTCCGGAGCAAGCCGACCACTCCCAGCCATGGCCGTCACAACACAAACCGACGCAGTTTTCCCTAGCTAACAAAATTCAGATGCTCTGTTCTGGATGGCAGATTGCAGGAGCTACTTGTCACTATGAAACCAGCCCGACTTGGCACTGGTGCCACCTTTGGTCTGGGAACCATCCTGCTTATAGTGGATTTTCAGGAGTCACCAGGCCACTCCCAGCCATAGGCTGCCAAACACAAACCACGGCCCTTTTCCCTGGCTAACAAAATTCAGTTGCCCCGCTTCTGGATGGCAGATTGCAGACACCACTTGGCTCTGTCCAACCAGCCCAACTTGGCACTGGTGCCACCTTGGGTCTGGGAACCATCCTGCGTATCGTGGATTTTCAGGAGGCAGCTGGCCACTCCCAACCATAGGCTGCCAAACTGCAACCTCGGCCCTTTTCCCTGGCAAACAAAACTCAGCTGCCTTGCTTCTGGATGGCAGATTGCAGGAGCCACTTGGTACTATCAAACCAGCCCCACTTGGCACTTGTGCCACCTTGGGTCTGGGAACCATCCTGCATATCAAGGATTTTCAGGAGCCAGCCGGCCACTGCCAGCCATGGGCTGCCAAACACAAACCACGGCGCTTTTCCCTGCCTAAAAAAATTCACATGACCCTCTTGTGCATGGCAGATTGCAGGAGACACTTGGTACTGTCAAACCAGCTCGACTTGGCACTGGTGCCACCCTCGGTGTGGGGAACATCCTGCGTATCGTGGATTTTCTGGAGCCAGCCGGCCACTCCAAGCCACAAGCCCTCAAACTCAAACCACGTCTCTTTTTTCTGGCAAACAAAACTCAGCTGCCCTGCTTCTGGATGGCAGATTGCAGGAGCCACTTGGTACTATCAAAGCAGCCCAACTTGGCACTGGTGCCACCTTCGGTCTTTGAACCATCCGGCATATCGTGGATTTTCTGGGCCAGCAGGCCAGTCCCAGCCATAGGCTGCCAAACACAAACCACGGCCCTTTTCCCTGGCTAAGAAAATTAAGATTGCCCGTTCTGGATGGCAGAATGCAGACATCACTTGGCTCTGTCCAACCAGCCCGACTTGGCATTGGTGCCACTTTCGGTCTGGGGACCATCCTGCTTATCATGGATTTTCAGGAGCCAGCCAGCCACTCCCAGCCACAAGCCCTCAAATTCAAACCACGGCCCTTTATCTGGAAAAAAAATCTCAGCTGCCCTGCTTCTGGATGGCAGATTGCAGGAGCCACTTGGTACTGTCAAACCAGCCAAACATGGCACTGGTGCCACGTTGGGTCTGGGAACCATCCTGCGTATCGTGGATTTTCCGGAGCCAGCTGGAAACTCCAAGCTTTCGGATGCCAAACAACAGCCCCGGCCCTTTTCCCTGGCTAACAAAATTCAGATGCCCTGCGTCTGGATGGCAGATTGCAGACGCCACTTGGCTCTGTCCAACAAGCCCGATGTGGAACTGGTGCCACCTTCGGTCTGGGAAATATCCTGTGTATCTTGGATTTTCAGAAGCCAGCCAGCCACTCCCAGCCACAGGCCCTCAAACATAAACGGCAGCCCTTTTCTCTGGCAAACAAAACTCAGCTGCCCTGCTTCTGGATGGCAAAATGCAGGAGCCACTTGGAGCAATCAAACCAGACAAACTTGGCACTGGTGCCACCTTGGGTCTGGGAACCATCCTGCGTATCCTGGATTTTCAGGAGCCAGCTGGCAACTCCCAGCCATAGGCTTTCAAACACAAACCACGGCCCTTTACGTTTGCAAAAATAATTCAGATGCCCCGCTTCTGGATGGCAGATTGCAGACGCCACTTGACTCTGTCCAACAGGCATGACTTGGCACTGGTGCCACCTTCGGTCTGGGAACCATCCTCCGTATCGTGGATTTTCAGGTGCCAGCCGGCCACTTCCAGCAACAGGCCCCAAAAATAACCTGGCCCGTTTCCTGACAAACAAAACTCAGCTACCCCGCTTCTGGAAGGCAGATTGCAGGAGCCACTTGGTACTGTCAAACCAGCCCAACTTGGACCAGGTGCCACCTTGGGTCTGGGAACCATCCTGCGTATCGTGGATTTTCAGGAGCCAGCCGGCCACTCCAAGCCACAAGCCCTCAAACTCAAACCACGGCCCTTTTCCCTGCCTAACAAAACTCAGCTGCCCTGCTTCTGGATGGCAGATTGCAGCAGCCACTTGGTACTGTCAAACCAGCCCAACTTGGCACTGGTTCCACCTTGGGTCTGGGAACCATCCTGCGTTTCGTGGATTTTCAGGAGCCAGCCGGACACTCCCAGCCGTAGGCTGCCAAACACAAATCACGGCCCTTTTCCCTGGCTAAAAAAATTCAGATGCCCCGCTTCTGGATGGCAGATTGCAGACACCACTTGTCTCTGTCCAACCAGCCCGACTTGGCACTGGTGCCATTTTAGGTCTGGAAACAATCCTGCGTATCGTGGATTTTCAGGAGACAGCCGGCCACTCCAAGCCACAAGTCCTCAAACTCAATCTATGGCCCTTTTCTCTGGCAAAGAAAACACAGATGCCCTGCTTCTGGATGGCAGATTGTAGGAGCCTCTTGGAAGTATCAAACCAGCCCAAATTGGCCCTGGTGCCACCTTGGGTCTGGGAACCATCCTGCGTATCGTGGATTTTCAGGAGCCAGCCGGCCACTCCCAGCCACAAGCCCTCAAACTCAATCCACGGCCCTTTTCTCTGGCAAACAAAGTTCAGCTGCCCTGCTTCTGGATGGCAGATTGCAGGAGTCAGTTTGTACTGTCAAACCAGCCCAACTTGGCACTGGTGCCACCTTCGGTCTGGAGACCATCCTGCGTATCGTGGATTTTCAGGAGCCAGCTGGCCACTCCCAGCCATGGGCTGCCAAACACAAACCACGGCCCTTTACCCTGCCTAACAAAATTCAGATGCCGCTCTTGTGGATCGCAAATTGCAGGAACTACTTTGCATTATCAAACCAGCCCAACTTGGCACTGGTGCCACCTTGGGTCTGGGAACCATCCTGCGAAACGTGGATTTTCAAGAGCCAGCCGGCCACTCCCAGCCAGAAGCCCTCAAACTAAATCCACGGCCCTGTTCTCTCGCAAAAAAATCAGCTGCCCTGCTTCTGGATGGCAGATTGCAGGAGCCACTTTGTACTGTCAAACCAGCCCAACTTGGCACTGGTGCCACCTTCGGTCTGGAGACCATCCTGCGTATCGTGGATTTTCAGGAGCCAGCCGGCCACTCCCAGCCATTGGCTGTCAAACACAAGCCACGGCCCTTTTTCCTGGCAAACAAAATTCAGATGCCCTGCTTCTGGATGGCAGATTGCAGACGCCACTTGCCTCTGTCCACACAGCCAGACCTGAATCTGGTGCCACCTTGGGTCTAGGAACCATCCTGCGTATCGTGGATTTTCTGGAGCGAGCCGGCCAATCCTAGCCATAGGCTGCCAAACACAAACCACGGCCCTTTTCCCTGGCTAACAAAATTCAGATGCCCCGCTTCTGGATGGCAGATTGCAGGAGCTACTTGGCACTGTCAAACCAGTCCGACTTGGCAGTGGTGCCACCTTTGGTCTGGAGACCATCCTGCGTATCGTGGATTTTAAGGAGCCAGCCCGCCACTCCCAGCTACAGGCCCTTAAATTCAAACCACGGCCCTTTTCTCTGGCAAACAAAACTCAGCTGCTCTGCTTCTGGATGGCAGATTGCAGGAGCCACTTGGAACAATCATACCAGCCAAACATGGCACGGGTGCCACCTTGGGTCTGGGAACCATCCTGCGTATCGTGGATTTTCCAGAGCCAGCTGGCCACTCCTTGCCTTCGGCTGCCAAACTCAAACCACATCCCTTTTCCCTGGCTAACAAAATTCAGATGCCCTGCTTCTGGATTGCAGATTGCATATGCCACTTGGCTCTGTCCAAAAAGCCCGATGTGGAACTGGTGCCACCTTGGACCTTGGAACCATCCTGCGTATCGTGGATTTTCAGGAGCCAGCCGGCCACTCCCCGCCACAAGCCCTCAATCTTAAACCACGGCCCTTTTCTCTGGCAAACAAAACTCAGCAGCCCTGCTTCTGGAAGGCAGATTGCAGGAGCCACTTGGTACTGTCAAACCAGCCCAACTTGGCACAGGTGCCACCTTGGGTCTGGGAACCATCCTGCGTATCGTGGATTTTCAGGAGCCACCCGGACGCTCCCAGCCTCAAGCCCTCAAACTTAAACCACGGCACTTTTCCCTGGCTAACAAAATTCAGATGCCCCTTTTCTGGATGGCAGATTGCAGACGCCACTTGCCTCTGTCCACACAGCCAGACCTGAATCTGGTGCCACCTTGGGTCTAGGAACCATCCTGCGTATCGTGGATTTTCTGGAGCGAGCCGGCCAATCCTAGCCATAGGCTGCCAAACACAAACCACGGCCCTTTTCCCTGGCTAACAAAATTCAGATGCCCCGCTTCTGGATGGCAGATTGCAGGAGCTACTTGGCACTGTCAAACCAGTCCGACTTGGCAGTGGTGCCACCTTTGGTCTGGAGACCATCCTGCGTATCGTGGATTTTAAGGAGCCAGCCCGCCACTCCCAGCTACAGGCCCTTAAATTCAAACCACGGCCCTTTTCTCTGGCAAACAAAACTCAGCTGCTCTGCTTCTGGATGGCAGATTGCAGGAGCCACTTGGAACAATCATACCAGCCAAACATGGCACGGGTGCCACCTTGGGTCTGGGAACCATCCTGCGTATCGTGGATTTTCCAGAGCCAGCTGGCCACTCCTTGCCTTCGGCTGCCAAACTCAAACCACATCCCTTTTCCCTGGCTAACAAAATTCAGATGCCCTGCTTCTGGATTGCAGATTGCATATGCCACTTGGCTCTGTCCAAAAAGCCCGATGTGGAACTGGTGCCACCTTGGACCTTGGAACCATCCTGCGTATCGTGGATTTTCAGGAGCCAGCCGGCCACTCCCCGCCACAAGCCCTCAATCTTAAACCACGGCCCTTTTCTCTGGCAAACAAAACTCAGCAGCCCTGCTTCTGGAAGGCAGATTGCAGGAGCCACTTGGTACTGTCAAACCAGCCCAACTTGGCACAGGTGCCACCTTGGGTCTGGGAACCATCCTGCGTATCGTGGATTTTCAGGAGCCACCCGGACGCTCCCAGCCTCAAGCCCTCAAACTTAAACCACGGCACTTTTCCCTGGCTAACAAAATTCAGATGCCCCTTTTCTGGATGGCAGATTGCAGGAGCCACTGGGCACTGGCAAACCAGACCGACTTGGAACTGGTTACACCTTGGGTCTGGGAACCATCCTGCGTATGTGGATTTTCGGGAGCCAGCCGGCCAGTCGCAGCCATAGGCTGCCAAACACAAACCATGGGCATTTTCCCTGGCTGAAAAAATTCAGATGGCCCTCTTGTGGATGGCAGATAGCAAGAGCTACTTGGCACTGTCAAACCAGCCCGACTTGGCATTGGTGCCACCTTGGGTCTGGGGACCATCCTGCTTATCATGGATTTTCAGGAACCAGCCAGCCACTCCCAGCCACAAGCCTTCAAATTCAAACCACGTCCCTTTTCTCTGGAAAAAAAAACTCAGCTGCCCTGCTTCTGGATGGCAGATTGCAGGAGCCACTTGGTGCTGCTAAAGCAGCCAAACATGGCACTGGTGCCACCTTGGGTCTGGGAACCATCCTGCGTATCGTGGATTTTCCGGAGCCAGCTGGCCACTCCCAGCGTTCGGCTGCCAAACACAAGCCACGGCCCTTTTCCCTGGCTAACAAAATTCAGATGCCCCGCTTCTGGATGGCAGATTGCAGACGCCACTTGGCTCTGTCCAACAAGCCCGATGTGGAACTGGTACCACCTTCGGTTTGGGAACCATCCTGTGTATCGTGGATTTTCAGGAGCCAGTCAGCCACTCCCAGCCACAGGCCCTCAAACATAAACGACAGCCCTTTTCTCTGGCAAACATAACTCAGCTGACCTGCTTCTCGATGGCAGATTGCAGGAGCCACTTGCAGCAATCAAACCAGACAAACTTGGCACTGGTGCCACCTTGGGTCTGGGAACCATCCTGCGTATCCTGGATTTTCAGGAGCCAGCTGGCAACTCCCAGCCATAGGCTGCCAAACACAAACCACGGCCCTTTACCTTTGCAAAAATAATTCAGATGCCCCGCTTGTGGATGGCAGATTGCAGACGCCACTTGGCTCTGTCCAACAAGCGTGACTTGGCACTGGTGTCACCTTCGGTCTGGGAACCATGCTCCGTATCGTGGATTTTCAGGAGCCAGCCGGCCACTTCCAGCAACATGCCCCAAAAATAACCTGGCCCGTTTCCTGACAAACAAAACTCAGCTACCCCGCTTCTGGAAGGCAGATTACAGAAGCCACTTGCTACTGTCAAACCAGCCCAACTTGGACCAGGTGCCACCTTGGGTCTGGGAACCATCCTGCGTATCGTGGATTTTCAGGAGCCAGCTGGCCACTCCAAGCCACAAGCCCTCAAACTCAAACCACGGCCCTTTTCCCTGCCTAACAAAACTCAGCTGCCGTGCTTCTGGATGGCAGATTGCAGGAGCCACTTGGTACTGTCAAACCAGCCCAACTTGGCACTGGTTCCATCTTGGGTCTGGGAACCATCCTGCATATCGTGGATTTTCAGGAGCCAGCTGGCCACTCCTAATCATAGGCTGCCAAACACATACCTCGGCCCTTTTCCCTGGCTAACAAAACTCAGCTGCCCTGCTTCTGGATGGCAGATTGCAGGAGCCACTTGGTACTATCAAACCAGCCCAACTTGGCACTTGTGCCACCTTCGGTCTGGGAACCATCCTGCGTATCGTGGATTTTCAGCAGCCAGCCGGCCACTCCTAGCCATAGGCTTCCATACACAAACCACGGCCCTTTTTTCTGGCTAAAAAAATTCAGATGCCCCGTTTCTGGATGGCAGATTGCAGACACCACTTGGCTCTGTCAAACCAGCCCAACTTGGCACTGGTGCCACCTTGGGTCTGGGAACCATACAGCCTATCGTGGATTTTCAGGAGCCAGCCGGCCACTGCCAGCCATGGGCTGCCAAACACAAACCACGGCGCTTTTCCCTGCCTAAAAATATTCACATTCCCCTCTTGTGGATGACAGATTGCAGGAGCCACTTGGTACTGTCAAACCAGCCCGACTTGTCAATGGTGCCACCTTCGGTGTGGGGAACATCCTGCGTATCGTGGATTTTCAGGAGCCAGCCGGCCACTCCAAGCCACAAGCCCTCAAACTCAAACCACGGCCCTTTTCTCTGGCAAACAAAACTCAGCTGCCCTGCTTATGGATGGCAGATGACAGGAGCCACTTGGTACTATCAAAACAGCCCAACTTGGCACTAGTGCAACTTTGGGTCTTTGAACCATCCGGCATATCGTGGATTTTCTGGGCCAGCAGGCCAGTCCAAGCCATGGGCTTCCAAACACAAACCACGGCCCTTTTCTTTGGTAACAAAATTCAGATGGCCCGTTCTGGATGGCAGATTGCAGGAGCTACTTGGCACTATCAAACCATCCCGACTTGGCACTGGTGCCACCTTTGGTCTGTGAACCATCCTGCGTATCGTGGATTTTCCGGAGCCAGCCCGCCACTCCAAGCCACAAGCGCGCAAACTCAAACCACGGCCCTTTTCTCTGGCAAAAACAACTCAGCTACCCTGCTTATGTATTACAGATTGCCAGAGCCACTTTGTACTGTTAAACCAGTCCACCTTGGCACTGGTCGCCACTTAGGGTCTGGGAAACATCCTGCGTATCGTGGATTTTCAGGAGCCACCCGGCCACTCCCAGCCATAGGCTGCGAAACACAAACCACGGGGCCTTTTCCCTGGCTGAAAAAATTCAGATGGCCCTCTTGTGGATGGCAGGTAGCAGGAGCTACTTGGCACTGTCAAACCAGCCCGACTTGGCATTGGTGCCACCTTCGGTCTGGGGACCATCCTGCGTACCGTGGATTTTCCGGAGCCAGCTGGCCACTCCCAGCCTTCGGCTGCTAAAGTGAAACCACGTCCCTTTTCCCTGGCTAACAAAATACATATGCCCCGCTTCTGGGGCATATGACGCCACTTGGCACTGTCCAACCAGCCAGACTTGGCACTGGTGCCACCTTCGGTCTGGGAACCATCCTGCGTATCGTGGATTTTCAGGAGCCAGCCGGCCACTCCCAGCCGCAAGCACTCAAACCACAGCACTTTTCTCTGGCAAACAAAACTCAGCAGCCCTGCTTCTGGATGGCAGATTGCAGGAGCAACTTGGTACTATCAAACCAGCCCAAATTGGCAATGGTGCCACCTTGGGTCTGGGAAACACCCTGCGTGTCGTGGATTTTCAGGAGCGTCCCGGCAACCCCCAGCCACAAGCCCTCAAACTCAAACCACGGCCCCTTTCTCTGCAAAAAATCTCAGCTGCCCTGCTTCTGGATGGCTGATTGCAGGAGCCACTTGGTACTATCAAACCAGCCCGACTTGGCACTGCTGCCACCTTTGGTCTGGAAACCATCCTGCGTATCGTGGATTTTCAGGAGCCAGCTGGCCACACCGAGCCTTAGGCTGCCAAACACAAACCACGTCCCTTTTCTCTGGCAAACAAAATTCAGATGCCCCGCTTCTGGATGGCAGATTGCAGACGCCACTTCGCACTGTCAAACCAGCCCGACTTGGCAATGCTGCCGCCTTGGGTCTGGGAACCATCCTGCGTATAGTGGATTTTCAGGAGACACCCGTCCACTCCCAATCGTAGGCTGCAAAACACAAACCACGGCCCTTTTCCCTGGCTAACAAAATACAGATGTCCCGTTCTGGATGGCTGATTGCAGGAGACACTTGGCACTGTCAAACCAGCCCGACTTGGCAATGCTAGCGCCTTTGGTCTTGGAACCATCCTGCGTATCGTGGATTTTCAGGAGCCAGCCGGCCACTTCCAGCAACAGGCCCCATAAACATGCCTGGCCCGTATCCTGACAAACAAAACTCATCTACTCCGCTTCTGGATGACAAATTGCAGACGCCACTTCTCACTGTCAAACCAGCCCGACTTGGCAATGCTGCCGCCTTGGGTCTGGGAACCATCCTGCGTATCGTGGATTTTCAGGAGACACCCGGCCACTCCCAGCCATAGGCTGCCAAACACAAACCACAGCCCTTTTCCCTGCCTAACAAAATTCAGATGCCTCGCTTCTGGATGGCAGATATCAGACACCACTTGGCTCTGTCCAACGAGCCCGACTTGGCACTGGTGCCACCTTGGGTCTGGGAACCATCCTGCGTATCGTGGATTTTCAGGAGCCACCCGGCCCCTCCGAACCATAGGCTGCCAAATACATACCTTGGCCCTTTTACCTGGCAAACAAAACTCAGCTGCCCTGCTTCTGGATGGCAGATTGCAGGAGCCACTTGGTACTATCAAACCAGCCCAACTTGGCACTGGTGCCACCTTGGGTCTGGGAACCATTCGTCAGATCGTGGATTTTCAGGGCCAGCCGGCCACTCCCAGCCATAGGATGCCAAACACAAACCACGGCCCTTTTCCCTGGCAAACAAAATTCAGATGCCCCGCTTCTGGATGGCAGATTGCAGACAGCACTTGGCTCTGTCCAACCAGCCCCACTTGGCCCTGGTTCCACCTTGGGTCTGGGAATCATCCTGCGTGTCGTGGATTTTCAGGAGACACCCGGCCACTCCCAGCCATAGGCTGCCAAACACAAACCACGGCCCTTTGGCCTGCCTAAAAAAATTGAGATGCCCCTCTTGTGGATAGCAGATTGCAGGAGCTACTTGGCACTGTCAAAGCAGCTCGACCTGGCACTGGTGCCACCTTCGGTGTGGGGACCATCCTGCGTATCGTGTATTTTCAAGAGCCAGCCGGCCACTCCAAGCCACAAGCCCTCAAACTCAAACCACGGCCCTTTTCTCTGGCAAACAAAACTCAGCTGCCCTGCTTCTGGATGGCAGATTGCAGGAGCCACTTGGTACAATCAAACCAGCCAAACTTGGCAATGGTGCCACCTTGGGTCTGGGAACCATCCTGCGTATCGTGGATTTTCAGGCGCCAGCCGGCCACTTCCAGCAACAGGCCCCAAAAATACACCTGGCCTGTTTCGTGACAACCAAAACACATCTACTGCGCTTCTGGATTGCAGATTGCAGGAGCCACTTGGAACAATCAAACCAGCCCAACTTGGCACTGGTGCCACCTTGGGTCTTTGAACCATCCTGCATATCGTGGATTTTCAGGAGCCAGCTGGCCACTCCCAGCCATGTGCTGCCAAACAAAAACCACGGCCCGTTTCCCTGGCAAACAAGATTCAGATGCCCCTCTTGTGGATAGCAGATTGCAGGAGCTACTTGGCACTGTTAAACCAGCCCGACTTGGCACTGGTGCCATCTTGGGTCTGGGAACCATCCTGCGTATCGTGGATTTTCAGGAGCCACCCGGACAGTCCAAGCCATAGGCTGCCAAAAAAGAACCATGGCCCTTTGCCCTGGCTAAAAAAATTCAGGTTCCCCGCTTCTGGATGGCAGATTGCAGACACCACTTGTCTCTGTCCAACCAGCCCGACTTGGCAATTCTGCCACCTTGGGTCTCGGAACCATCCTGCGTATCGTGGATATCCAGGAGCCAGCCGCCCACTCCCAGCCATAGGCTGCCAAACAAAAACCACGGCCCTTTTCCCAGGCAAACAAATTCAGATGCCCCGCTTCATGATGGCAGAATGCAGAACATACTTGGCACTATCAAACTAGCCCGACTTGGCACTTGTGCCACCTTGGGTCTGGGAACCATCCTGCGTATCGTGGATTTTCATGAGCCAGCTGGCCACTTCCAGCCATAGACTGCCAAACACAAACCACTGCCTTTTTCCCTGGCTAACAAAATTCAGATACCCATCTTCTGGATGGCAGATAGCAGGAGCCACTGGGCACTGTCATACCAGGCAGACTTGGAACTGGTGCCACCTTGGATCTGGGAACCATCCTGCGTATCGTGGATTTTCAGGACCCACCCATGAGCTCCCTGCCATGGGCTGCCAAACACAAACACGGGCCCTTTTCCCTGCCTAAAATTCAGATGCCCGTCTTGTGGATGGCAGATTGCAGAAGCATCTTGGCTCAGTCCAAAAATCCCGACTTGGCACTGGTGCCATCTTGGGTCTGGGAACCATCCTGCGTATCGTGGATTTTCAGCAGCCAGCCGGCCACTTCCAGCCACAGGTCTCAGAAACAAACCTCGTCCCGCTTTCCTGATAAACAAAAATCAGCAGCCCTGCTTCTGGGTGGCATATTGTAGGAGACACTTGGTACAATCAAACCAGCCCAACTTGGACCAGGTGCCACCTTCAGCCTGGTGACCATACTGCATATCGTGGATATTCAGGAGACAGCCAGACACTCAGAGCCACAAGCCTTCAAATGAAACTACGGCCCTTTTCCCTGGCAAACAAAACCCAGCTCCCTGCTTCTGGATGGCAGATTGCAGGAGCCACTTGGTACTATCAAAACAGCCCGACTTTGCACTGGTGCCACCTTGGGTCTGGGAACCATCCTGCGTATCGTGGATTTTAAGGAGCCAGCTGGCCACACCCAGCCACAAGCCCCCAAGCACAAACAACGGCCATTTTCTCTGGCAAACAAAACTGAGCTGCCCTGCTTCTTCTGGATGGCAGATTGCAGACGCCACTTGGCTCTGTCCAACCAGCCCGACTTGGCACTGGTTCCACCTTGGGTCTGGGAACCATCCTTCGTATCGTGGATTTTCAGGAGCCAGCCGGCCAATTCCAGCAACATGCCCCAAAAAAAATCCTGGCCCGTTTACCTGACAAACAAAAATCAGCTACCCCCCTTCTGGATGGCAGATTACAGGAGCCACTTGGTAATGTCAAACCAGTACAACTTGGCACTGGTGCCACCTTGGGTCTGGGAACTATCCTGCGTATAGTAGATTTTCAGGAACCAGCCGGCCACTCCCAGCTATAGGCTGCCAAACACAAACCACGGACCTTTTCTCTGGAAAAAAAAATTCAGATGCCCCGCTTCTGGATGGCAGATTGCAGACGCCACTTGGCGCTGTCCAACCATCCCAACTTGGCACTGGTTCCATCTTGGGTCTGGGAACCATCCTGCGTATCGTGGATTCTCAGGATCCAGCCGGCCACTTCCAGCCATAGGACCCAAAAACATACCTCGGCCCGTTTTCCTGACAAACAAAACTCAGCTGCCCTGCTTCTGGATGGCAGATTGCAGGAGCCACGTGGTACAATCAAACAAGCCCGACTTGGCACTGGTGCCACCTTTGGTCCGAGAACAATCCTGCGTATCATGGATTTTCAGGAGCCAGCTGGCCACTCCAAGCCACAAGCCCTCAAACTAAAACCACGGCCCTTTACTCTGGCAAAAAAAACTCAGCTATCCTGCTTCTGGATGGCAGATTGCAGGAGCCACTTTGTACTGTCAAACCAGCCCAACTTGGCACTGGTGCCACCTTGGGTCTGGGAACCGTCCTGCGTATGGTGGATTTTCAGGAGCTATCCGGCCACTCCCAGCCATAGGCTGCCAAACACAAACCACGGCACTTTTCCCTGGCTAAACAAAATTCAGATGTCCCGTTCTGGATGGCAGATTGCAGGAGCCACTTCGCACGGTCAAACCAGCCGCACTTGGCACTGGTGCCACCTTGGGTCAGGGAAGCATCCTGCGTATCGTGGATTTTCAGGAGTCATCCGGCCACTCCCAGCCATAGGCGGCCAAACACAAACCACGGCCTTTTTCCCTGGCAAACAAAACTGAGCTGCCCTGCTTCTGGATAGCAGATTGCAGACGCCACTTGGCTCTGTCCAACAAGCCCGATGTGGAACTGGTGCCACCTTCGGTCTGGGAACCATCCTGCGTATCTTGGATTTTCAGGAGCCAGCCGGCCACTTCCAGAAACATGCCCCAAAAATAATCCTGGCCCGTTTCCCTGACAAACAAAACTCAGCTGCCCTGATTCTGGATGACAGATTGCTGGAGCCACTTGGCACTGTCAAACCAGTCCAATTTAGCACTGGTGCCACCTTTGCTCTGGGAACCATCCTGCGTATCGTGGATTCTCAGGAGCCACCCGGACACTCCAAGCCATAGGCTGCCAAACACAAACCACGGCCCTTTGCCCTGGCTAACAAAATTCAGATGCCCCGCTTCTGGATGGCAGATTGCAGACACCACTTGTCTCTCTCCAACCATTCCGACTTGGCACTGGTGCCACCTTGTGTCTGGGAACCATCCTGAGTATCGTGGATTTTCAGGAGCCAGCCGGCCACTTCCAGCCATAGGCTGCCAAACACAAACCACGGCCCTTTTCCCTGGCTAACAAAATTCAGATGCCCCTCTTCTGGATGGCAGATAGCAGGAACCACTGTGCACTGTTAAATCAGGCCGACTTGGAACTGGTGCCACCTTGGGTCTGGGAACCATCCTGCGTGTCGTGGATTTTCAGGAGCCAGCAGGCCACTCCCAGCCATAGGCTGGAAAACTCAAACCATGGCCCTTTTCTCTGGCAAACAAAACTCAGCTGCCCTGCTACTGGATTGCAGATTGAAGGAGCCACTTGGTATTATCAAACCAGCCCGACTTGGCACTGGTGCCACCTTGGGTCTGGGAACCATCCTGTGTATTGTGGATTTTCAGGAGGCGCCCGACCTCTCCTAGCTACAAGCCCTCAAACTCAAACGGCCCTTTTCTCTGGCAAACAAAATTCAGCTGCCCTGCTTCTGGATGGCAGATTGCAGGAGCCACTTTGTACTATCAAACCAGTCTAACTTGGCACTGGTGCAACCTTGGTCTTTGAACCATCCTGCATATCGTGGATTTTCAGGAACCAGCCTGCCACTCCAAGCCATAGGCTGTCAACCACAAGCCACGGCCCTTTTGCCTGGCAAACAAAATTCAGATGCCCTGCTTCTGGATGGCAGATTGCAGCAGCCACTTGGCACTATCTAACCAGCCTGACTTGGAACTGGTGCCACCTTGGGTCTGGGAATCATCCTGCGTATCGTGGTTTTTCCGGAGCAAGCCGACCACTCCCAGCCATGGCCGTCACAACACAAACCGACGCAGTTTTCCCTAGCTAACAAAATTCAGATGCTCTGTTCTGGATGGCAGATTGCAGGAGCTACTTGTCACTATGAAACCAGCCCGACTTGGCACTGGTGCCACCTTTGGTCTGGGAACCATCCTGCTTATAGTGGATTTTCAGGAGTCACCAGGCCACTCCCAGCCATAGGCTGCCAAACACAAACCACGGCCCTTTTCCCTGGCTAACAAAATTCAGTTGCCCCGCTTCTGGATGGCAGATTGCAGACACCACTTGGCTCTGTCCAACCAGCCCAACTTGGCACTGGTGCCACCTTGGGTCTGGGAACCATCCTGCGTATCGTGGATTTTCAGGAGGCAGCTGGCCACTCCCAACCATAGGCTGCCAAACTGCAACCTCGGCCCTTTTCCCTGGCAAACAAAACTCAGCTGCCTTGCTTCTGGATGGCAGATTGCAGGAGCCACTTGGTACTATCAAACCAGCCCCACTTGGCACTTGTGCCACCTTGGGTCTGGGAACCATCCTGCATATCAAGGATTTTCAGGAGCCAGCCGGCCACTGCCAGCCATGGGCTGCCAAACACAAACCACGGCGCTTTTCCCTGCCTAAAAAAATTCACATGACCCTCTTGTGCATGGCAGATTGCAGGAGACACTTGGTACTGTCAAACCAGCTCGACTTGGCACTGGTGCCACCCTCGGTGTGGGGAACATCCTGCGTATCGTGGATTTTCTGGAGCCAGCCGGCCACTCCAAGCCACAAGCCCTCAAACTCAAACCACGTCTCTTTTTTCTGGCAAACAAAACTCAGCTGCCCTGCTTCTGGATGGCAGATTGCAGGAGCCACTTGGTACTATCAAAGCAGCCCAACTTGGCACTGGTGCCACCTTCGGTCTTTGAACCATCCGGCATATCGTGGATTTTCTGGGCCAGCAGGCCAGTCCCAGCCATAGGCTGCCAAACACAAACCACGGCCCTTTTCCCTGGCTAAGAAAATTAAGATTGCCCGTTCTGGATGGCAGAATGCAGACATCACTTGGCTCTGTCCAACCAGCCCGACTTGGCATTGGTGCCACTTTCGGTCTGGGGACCATCCTGCTTATCATGGATTTTCAGGAGCCAGCCAGCCACTCCCAGCCACAAGCCCTCAAATTCAAACCACGGCCCTTTATCTGGAAAAAAAATCTCAGCTGCCCTGCTTCTGGATGGCAGATTGCAGGAGCCACTTGGTACTGTCAAACCAGCCAAACATGGCACTGGTGCCACGTTGGGTCTGGGAACCATCCTGCGTATCGTGGATTTTCCGGAGCCAGCTGGGAACTCCAAGCTTTCGGATGCCAAACAACAGCCCCGGCCCTTTTCCCTGGCTAACCAAATTCAGATGCCCTGCGTCTGGATGGCAGATTGCAGACGCCACTTGGCTCTGTCCAACAAGCCCGATGTGGAACTGGTGCCACCTTCGGTCTGGGAAATATCCTGTGTATCTTGGATTTTCAGAAGCCAGCCAGCCACTCCCAGCCACAGGCCCTCAAACATAAACGGCAGCCCTTTTCTCTGGCAAACAAAACTCAGCTGCCCTGCTTCTGGATGGCAAAATGCAGGAGCCACTTGGAGCAATCAAACCAGACAAACTTGGCACTGGTGCCACCTTGGGTCTGGGAAACATCCTGCGTATCCTGGATTTTCAGGAGCCAGCTGGCAACTCCCAGCCATAGGCTTTCAAACACAAACCACGGCCCTTTACGTTTGCAAAAATAATTCAGATGCCCCGCTTCTGGATGGCAGATTGCAGACGCCACTTGACTCTGTCCAACAGGCATGACTTGGCACTGGTGCCACCTTCGGTCTGGGAACCATCCTCCGTATCGTGGATTTTCAGGTGCCAGCCGGCCACTTCCAGCAACAGGCCCCAAAAATAACCTGGCCCGTTTCCTGACAAACAAAACTCAGCTACCCCGCTTCTGGAAGGCAGATTGCAGGAGCCACTTGGTACTGTCAAACCAGCCCAACTTGGACCAGGTGCCACCTTGGGTCTGGGAACCATCCTGCGTATCGTGGATTTTCAGGAGCCAGCCGGCCACTCCAAGCCACAAGCCCTCAAACTCAAACCACGGCCCTTTTCCCTGCCTAACAAAACTCAGCTGCCCTGCTTCTGGATGGCAGATTGCAGCAGCCACTTGGTACTGTCAAACCAGCCCAACTTGGCACTGGTTCCACCTTGGGTCTGGGAACCATCCTGCGTTTCGTGGATTTTCAGGAGCCAGCCGGACACTCCCAGCCGTAGGCTGCCAAACTCAAATCACGGCCCTTTTCCCTGGCTAAAAAAATTCAGATGCCCCGCTTCTGGATGGCAGATTGCAGACACCACTTGTCTCTGTCCAACCAGCCCGACTTGGCACTGGTGCCATTTTAGGTCTGGAAACAATCCTGCGTATCGTGGATTTTCAGGAGACAGCCGGCCACTCCAAGCCACAAGTCCTCAAACTCAATCTATGGCCCTTTTCTCTGGCAAAGAAAACACAGATGCCCTGCTTCTGGATGGCAGATTGTAGGAGCCTCTTGGAAGTATCAAACCAGCCCAAATTGGCCCTGGTGCCACCTTGGGTCTGGGAACCATCCTGCGTATCGTGGATTTTCAGGAGCCAGCCGGCCACTCCCAGCCACAAGCCCTCAAACTCAATCCACGGCCCTTTTCTCTGGCAAACAAAGTTCAGCTGCCCTGCTTCTGGATGGCAGATTGCAGGAGTCAGTTTGTACTGTCAAACCAGCCCAACTTGGCACTGGTGCCACCTTCGGTCTGGAGACCATCCTGCGTATCGTGGATTTTCAGGAGCCAGCTGGCCACTCCCAGCCATGGGCTGCCAAACACAAACCACGGCCCTTTACCCTGCCTAACAAAATTCAGATGCCGCTCTTGTGGATCGCAAATTGCAGGAACTACTTTGCATTATCAAACCAGCCCAACTTGGCACTGGTGCCACCTTGGGTCTGGGAACCATCCTGCGAAACGTGGATTTTCAAGAGCCAGCCGGCCACTCCCAGCCAGAAGCCCTCAAACTCAATCCACGGCCCTGTTCTCTCGCAAAAAAATCAGCTGCCCTGCTTCTGGATGGCAGATTGCAGGAGCCACTTTGTACTGTCAAACCAGCCCAACTTGGCACTGGTGCCACCTTCGGTCTGGAGACCATCCTGCGTATCGTGGATTTTCAGGAGCCAGCCGGCCACTCCCAGCCATTGGCTGTCAAACACAAGCCACGGCCCTTTTTCCTGGCAAACAAAATTCAGATGCCCTGCTTCTGGATGGCAGATTGCAGACGCCACTTGCCTCTGTCCACACAGCCAGACATGAATCTGGTGCCACCTTGGGTCTAGGAACCATCCTGCGTATCGTGGATTTTCTGGAGCCAGCCGGCCAATCCTAGCCATAGGCTGCCAAACACAAACCACGGCCCTTTTCCCTGGCTAACAAAATTCAGATGCCCCGCTTCTGGATGGCAGATTGCAGGAGCTACTTGGCACTGTCAAACCAGTCCGACTTGGCAGTGGTGCCACCTTTGGTCTGGAGACCATCCTGCGTATCGTGGATTTTAAGGAGCCAGCCCGCCACTCCCAGCTACAGGCCCTTAAATTCAAACCACGGCCCTTTTCTCTGGCAAACAAAACTCAGCTGCTCTGCTTCTGGATGGCAGATTGCAGGAGCCACTTGGAACAATCATACCAGCCAAACATGGCACGGGTGCCACCTTGGGTCTGGGAACCATCCTGCGTATCGTGGATTTTCCAGAGCCAGCTGGCCACTCCTTGCCTTCGGCTGCCAAACTCAAACCACATCCCTTTTCCCTGGCTAACAAAATTCAGATGCCCTGCTTCTGGATTGCAGATTGCATATGCCACTTGGCTCTGTCCAAAAAGCCCGATGTGGAACTGGTGCCACCTTGGACCTTGGAACCATCCTGCGTATCGTGGATTTTCAGGAGCCAGCCGGCCACTCCCCGCCACAAGCCCTCAATCTTAAACCACGGCCCTTTTCTCTGGCAAACAAAACTCAGCAGCCCTGCTTCTGGAAGGCAGATTGCAGGAGCCACTTGGTACTGTCAAACCAGCCCAACTTGGCACAGGTGCCACCTTGGGTCTGGGAACCATCCTGCGTATCGTGGATTTTCAGGAGCCACCCGGACGCTCCCAGCCTCAAGCCCTCAAACTTAAACCACGGCACTTTTCCCTGGCTAATAAAATTCAGATGCCCCTTTTCTGGATGGCAGATTGCAGACGCCACTTGCCTCTGTCCACACAGCCAGACCGGAATCTGGTGCCACCTTGGGTCTAGGAACCATCCTGCGTATCGTGGATTTTCTGGAGCGAGCCGGCCAATCCTAGCCATAGGCTGCCAAACACAAACCACGGCCCTTTTCCCTGGCTAACAAAATTCAGATGCCCCGCTTCTGGATGGCAGATTGCAGGAGCTACTTGGCACTGTCAAACCAGTCCGACTTGGCAGTGGTGCCACCTTTGGTCTGGAGACCATCCTGCGTATCGTGGATTTTAAGGAGCCAGCCCGCCACTCCCAGCTACAGGCCCTTAAATTCAAACCACGGCCCTTTTCTCTGGCAAACAAAACTCAGCTGCTCTGCTTCTGGATGGCAGATTGCAGGAGCCACTTGGAACAATCATACCAGCCAAACATGGCACGGGTGCCACCTTGGGTCTGGGAACCATCCTGCGTATCGTGGATTTTCCAGAGCCAGCTGGCCACTCCTTGCCTTCGGCTGCCAAACTCAAACCACATCCCTTTTCCCTGGCTAACAAAATTCAGATGCCCTGCTTCTGGATTGCAGATTGCATATGCCACTTGGCTCTGTCCAAAAAGCCCGATGTGGAACTGGTGCCACCTTGGACCTTGGAACCATCCTGCGTATCGTGGATTTTCAGGAGCCAGCCGGCCACTCCCCGCCACAAGCCCTCAATCTTAAACCACGGCCCTTTTCTCTGGCAAACAAAACTCAGCAGCCCTGCTTCTGGAAGGCAGATTGCAGGAGCCACTTGGTACTGTCAAACCAGCCCAACTTGGCACAGGTGCCACCTTGGGTCTGGGAACCATCCTGCGTATCGTGGATTTTCAGGAGCCACCCGGACGCTCCCAGCCTCAAGCCCTCAAACTTAAACCACGGCACTTTTCCCTGGCTAACAAAATTCAGATGCCCCTTTTCTGGATGGCAGATTGCAGGAGCCACTGGGCACTTGCAAACCAGACCGACTTGGAACTGGTTACACCTTGGGTCTGGGAACCATCCTGCGTATGTGGATTTTCGGGAGCCAGCCGGCCAGTCGCAGCCATAGGCTGCCAAACACAAACCATGGGCATTTTCCCTGGCTGAAAAAATTCAGATGGCCCTCTTGTGGATGGCAGATAGCAAGAGCTACTTGGCACTGTCAAACCAGCCCGACTTGGCATTGGTGCCACCTTGGGTCTGGGGACCATCCTGCTTATCATGGATTTTCAGGAACCAGCCAGCCACTCCCAGCCACAAGCCCTCAAATTCAAACCACGTCCCTTTTCTCTGGAAAAAAAAACTCAGCTGCCCTGCTTCTGGATGGCAGATTGCAGGAGCCACTTGGTGCTGCTAAAGCAGCCAAACATGGCACTGGTGCCACCTTGGGTCTGGGAACCATCCTGCGTATCGTGGATTTTCCGGAGCCAGCTGGCCACTCCCAGCGTTCGGCTGCCAAACACAAGCCACGGCCCTTTTCCCTGGCTAACAAAATTCAGATGCCCCGCTTCTGGATGGCAGATTGCAGACGCCACTTGGCTCTGTCCAACAAGCCCGATGTGGAACTGGTACCACCTTCGGTTTGGGAACCATCCTGTGTATCGTGGATTTTCAGGAGCCAGTCAGCCACTCCCAGCCACAGGCCCTCAAACATAAACGACAGCCCTTTTCTCTGGCAAACATAACTCAGCTGACCTGCTTCTCGATGGCAGATTGCAGGAGCCACTTGCAGCAATCAAACCAGACAAACTTGGCACTGGTGCCACCTTGGGTCTGGGAACCATCCTGCGTATCCTGGATTTTCAGGAGCCAGCTGGCAACTCCCAGCCATAGGCTGCCAAACACAAACCACGGCCCTTTACCTTTGCAAAAATAATTCAGATGCCCCGCTTGTGGATGGCAGATTGCAGACGCCACTTGGCTCTGTCCAACAAGCGTGACTTGGCACTGGTGTCACCTTCGGTCTGGGAACCATGCTCCGTATCGTGGATTTTCAGGAGCCAGCCGGCCACTTCCAGCAACATGCCCCAAAAATAACCTGGCCCGTTTCCTGACAAACAAAACTCAGCTACCCCGCTTCTGGAAGGCAGATTACAGAAGCCACTTGCTACTGTCAAACCAGCCCAACTTGGACCAGGTGCCACCTTGGGTCTGGGAACCATCCTGCGTATCGTGGATTTTCAGGAGCCAGCTGGCCACTCCAAGCCACAAGCCCTCAAACTCAAACCACGGCCCTTTTCCCTGCCTAACAAAACTCAGCTGCCGTGCTTCTGGATGGCAGATTGCAGGAGCCACTTGGTACTGTCAAACCAGCCCAACTTGGCACTGGTTCCATCTTGGGTCTGGGAACCATCCTGCATATCGTGGATTTTCAGGAGCCAGCTGGCCACTCCTAATCATAGGCTGCCAAACACATACCTCGGCCCTTTTCCCTGGCTAACAAAACTCAGCTGCCCTGCTTCTGGATGGCAGATTGCAGGAGCCACTTGGTACTATCAAACCAGCCCAACTTGGCACTTGTGCCACCTTCGGTCTGGGAACCATCCTGCGTATCGTGGATTTTCAGCAGCCAGCCGGCCACTCCTAGCCATAGGCTTCCATACACAAACCACGGCCCTTTTTTCTGGCTAAAAAAATTCAGATGCCCCGTTTCTGGATGGCAGATTGCAGACACCACTTGGCTCTGTCAAACCAGCCCAACTTGGCACTGGTGCCACCTTGGGTCTGGGAACCATACAGCCTATCGTGGATTTTCAGGAGCCAGCCGGCCACTGCCAGCCATGGGCTGCCAAACACAAACCACGGCGCTTTTCCCTGCCTAAAAATATTCACATTCCCCTCTTGTGGATGACAGATTGCAGGAGCCACTTGGTACTGTCAAACCAGCCCGACTTGTCAATGGTGCCACCTTCGGTGTGGGGAACATCCTGCGTATCGTGGATTTTCAGGAGCCAGCCGGCCACTCCAAGCCACAAGCCCTCAAACTCAAACCACGGCCCTTTTCTCTGGCAAACAAAACTCAGCTGCCCTGCTTATGGATGGCAGATGACAGGAGCCACTTGGTACTATCAAAACAGCCCAACTTGGCACTAGTGCAACTTTGGGTCTTTGAACCATCCGGCATATCGTGGATTTTCTGGGCCAGCAGGCCAGTCCAAGCCATGGGCTTCCAAACACAAACCACGGCCCTTTTCTTTGGTAACAAAATTCAGATGGCCCGTTCTGGATGGCAGATTGCAGGAGCTACTTGGCACTATCAAACCATCCCGACTTGGCACTGGTGCCACCTTTGGTCTGTGAACCATCCTGCGTATCGTGGATTTTCCGGAGCCAGCCCGCCACTCCAAGCCACAAGCGCGCAAACTCAAACCACGGCCCTTTTCTCTGGCAAAAACAACTCAGCTACCCTGCTTATGTATTACAGATTGCCAGAGCCACTTTGTACTGTTAAACCAGTCCACCTTGGCACTGGTCGCCACTTAGGGTCTGGGAAACATCCTGCGTATCGTGGATTTTCAGGAGCCACCCGGCCACTCCCAGCCATAGGCTGCGAAACACAAACCACGGGGCCTTTTCCCTGGCTGAAAAAATTCAGATGGCCCTCTTGTGGATGGCAGATAGCAGGAGCTACTTGGCACTGTCAAACCAGCCCGACTTGGCATTGGTGCCACCTTCGGTCTGGGGACCATCCTGCGTACCGTGGATTTTCCGGAGCCAGCTGGCCACTCCCAGCCTTCGGCTGCTAAAGTGAAACCACGTCCCTTTTCCCTGGCTAACAAAATACATATGCCCCGCTTCTGGGGCATATGACGCCACTTGGCACTGTCCAACCAGCCAGACTTGGCACTGGTGCCACCTTCGGTCTGGGAACCATCCTGCGTATCGTGGATTTTCAGGAGCCAGCCGGCACCTCCCAGCCGCAAGCACTCAAACCACAGCACTTTTCTCTGGCAAACAAAACTCAGCAGCCCTGCTTCTGGATGGCAGATTGCAGGAGCAACTTGGTACTATCAAACCAGCCCAAATTGGCAATGCTGCCACCTTGGGTCTGGGAAACACCCTGCGTGTCGTGGATTTTCAGGAGCGTCCCGGCAACCCCCAGCCACAAGCCCTCAAACTCAAACCACGGCCCCTTTCTCTGCAAAAAATCTCAGCTGCCCTGCTTCTGGATGGCTGATTGCAGGAGCCACTTGGTACTATCAAACCAGCCCGACTTGGCACTGCTGCCACCTTTGGTCTGGAAACCATCCTGCGTATCGTGGATTTTCAGGAGCCAGCTGGCCACACCGAGCCTTAGGCTGCCAAACACAAACCACGTCCCTTTTCTCTGGCAAACAAAATTCAGATGCCCCGCTTCTGGATGGCAGATTGCAGACGCCACTTCGCACTGTCAAACCAGCCCGACTTGGCAATGCTGCCGCCTTGGGTCTGGGAACCATCCTGCGTATAGTGGATTTTCAGGAGACACCCGTCCACTCCCAATCGTAGGCTGCAAAACACAAACCACGGCCCTTTTCCCTGGCTAACAAAATACAGATGTCCCGTTCTGGATGGCTGATTGCAGGAGACACTTGGCACTGTCAAACCAGCCCGACTTGGCAATGCTAGCGCCTTTGGTCTTGGAACCATCCTGCGTATCGTGGATTTTCAGGAGCCAGCCGGCCACTTCCAGCAACAGGCCCCATAAACATGCCTGGCCCGTATCCTGACAAACAAAACTCATCTACTCCGCTTCTGGATGACAAATTGCAGACGCCACTTCTCACTGTCAAACCAGCCCGACTTGGCAATGCTGCCGCCTTGGGTCTGGGAACCATCCTGCGTATCGTGGATTTTCAGGAGACACCCGGCCACTCCGAACCATAGGCTGCCAAATACATACCTTGGCCCTTTTACCTGGCAAACAAAACTCAGCTGCCCTGCTTCTGGATGGCAGATTGCAGGAGCCACTTGGTACTATCAAACCAGCCCAACTTGGCACTGGTGCCACCTTGGGTCTGGGAACCATTCGTCTGATCGTGGATTTTCAGGGCCAGCCGGCCACTCCCAGCCATAGGATGCCAAACACAAACCACGGCCCTTTTCCCTGGCAAACAAAATTCAAATGCCCCGCTTCTGGATGGCAGATTGCAGACAGCACTTGGCTCTGTCCAACCAGCCCCACTTGGCCCTGGTTCCACCTTGGGTCTGGGAATCATCCTGCGTGTCGTGGATTTTCAGGAGACACCCGGCCACTCCCAGCCATAGGCTGCCAAACACAAACCACGGCCCTTTGGCCTGCCTAAAAAAATTGAGATGCCCCTCTTGTGGATAGCAGATTGCAGGAGCTACTTGGCACTGTCAAAGCAGCTCGACCTGGCACTGGTGCCACCTTCGGTGTGGGGACCATCCTGCGTATCGTGTATTTTCAAGAGCCAGCCGGCCACTCCAAGCCACAAGCCCTCAAACTCAAACCACGGCCCTTTTCTCTGGCAAACAAAACTCAGCTGCCCTGCTTCTGGATGGCAGATTGCAGGAGCCACTTGGTACAATCAAACCAGCCAAACTTGGCAATGGTGCCACCTTGGGTCTGGGAACCATCCTGCGTATCGTGGATTTTCAGGCGCCAGCCGGCCACTTCCAGCAACAGGCCCCAAAAATACACCTGGCCTGTTTCGTGACAACCAAAACACATCTACTGCGCTTCTGGATTGCAGATTGCAGGAGCCACTTGGAACAATCAAACCAGCCCAACTTGGCACTGGTGCCACCTTGGGTCTTTGAACCATCCTGCATATCGTGGATTTTCAGGAGCCAGCTGGCCACTCCCAGCCATGTGCTGCCAAACAAAAACCACGGCCCGTTTCCCTGGCAAACAAGATTCAGATGCCCCTCTTGTGGATAGCAGATTGCAGGAGCTACTTGGCACTGTTAAACCAGCCCGACTTGGCACTGGTGCCATCTTGGGTCTGGGAACCATCCTGCGTATCGTGGATTTTCAGGAGCCACCCGGACAGTCCAAGCCATAGGCTGCCAAAAAAGAACCATGGCCCTTTGCCCTGGCTAAAAAAATTCAGGTTCCCCGCTTCTGGATGGCAGATTGCAGACACCACTTGTCTCTGTCCAACCAGCCCGACTTGGCAATTCTGCCACCTTGGGTCTCGGAACCATCCTGCGTATCGTGGATATCCAGGAGCCAGCCGCCCACTCCCAGCCATAGGCTGCCAAACAAAAACCACGGCCCTTTTCCCAGGCAAACAAATTCAGATGCCCCGCTTCATGATGGCAGAATGCAGAACATACTTGGCACTATCAAACTAGCCCGACTTGGCACTTGTGCCACCTTGGGTCTGGGAACCATCCTGCGTATCGTGGATTTTCATGAGCCAGCTGGCCACTTCCAGCCATAGACTGCCAAACACAAACCACTGCCTTTTTCCCTGGCTAACAAAATTCAGATACCCATCTTCTGGATGGCAGATAGCAGGAGCCACTGGGCACTGTCATACCAGGCAGACTTGGAACTGGTGCCACCTTGGATCTGGGAACCATCCTGCGTATCGTGGATTTTCAGGACCCACCCATGAGCTCCCTGCCATGGGCTGCCAAACACAAACACGGGCCCTTTTCCCTGCCTAAAATTCAGATGCCCGTCTTGTGGATGGCAGATTGCAGAAGCATCTTGGCTCTGTCCAAAAATCCCGACTTGGCACTGGTGCCATCTTGGGTCTGGGAACCATCCTGCGTATCGTGGATTTTCAGCAGCCAGCCGGCCACTTCCAGCCACAGGTCTCAGAAACAAACCTCGTCCCGCTTTCCTGATAAACAAAAATCAGCAGCCCTGCTTCTGGGTGGCATATTGTAGGAGACACTTGGTACAATCAAACCAGCCCAACTTGGCACTGGTGCCACCTTCAGCCTGGTGACCATACTGCATATCGTGGATATTCAGGAGACAGCCAGACACTCAGAGCCACAAGCCCTCAAATGAAACTACGGCCCTTTTCCCTGGCAAACAAAACCCAGCTCCCTGCTTCTGGATGGCAGATTGCAGGAGCCACTTGGTACTATCAAAACAGCCCGACTTTGCACTGGTGCCACCTTGGGTCTGGGAACCATCCTGCGTATCGTGGATTTTAAGGAGCCAGCTGGCCACACCCAGCCACAAGCCCCCAAGCACAAACAACGGCCATTTTCTCTGGCAAACAAAACTGAGCTGCCCTGCTTCTTCTGGATGGCAGATTGCAGACGCCACTTGGCTCTGTCCAACCAGCCCGACTTGGCACTGGTTCCACCTTGGGTCTGGGAACCATCCTTCGTATCGTGGATTTTCAGGAGCCAGCCGGCCAATTCCAGCAACATGCCCCAAAAAAAATCCTGGCCCGTTTACCTGACAAACAAAAATCAGCTACCCCCCTTCTGGATGGCAGATTACAGGAGCCACTTGGTAATGTCAAACCAGTACAACTTGGCACTGGTGCCACCTTGGGTCTGGGAACTATCCTGCGTATAGTAGATTTTCAGGAACCAGCCGGCCACTCCCAGCTATAGGCTGCCAAACACAAACCACGGACCTTTTCTCTGGAAAAAAAAATTCAGATGCCCCGCTTCTGGATGGCAGATTGCAGACGCCACTTGGCGCTGTCCAACCATCCCAACTTGGCACTGGTTCCATCTTGGGTCTGGGAACCATCCTGCGTATCGTGGATTCTCAGGATCCAGCCGGCCACTTCCAGCCATAGGACCCAAAAACATACCTCGGCCCGTTTTCCTGACAAACAAAACTCAGCTGCCCTGCTTCTGGATGGCAGATTGCAGGAGCCACGTGGTACAATCAAACAAGCCCGACTTGGCACTGGTGCCACCTTTGGTCCGAGAACAATCCTGCGTATCATGGATTTTCAGGAGCCAGCTGGCCACTCCAAGCCACAAGCCCTCAAACTAAAACCACGGCCCTTTACTCTGGCAAAAAAAACTCAGCTATCCTGCTTCTGGATGGCAGATTGCAGGAGCCACTTTGTACTGTCAAACCAGCCCAACTTGGCACTGGTGCCACCTTGGGTCTGGGAACCGTCCTGCGTATGGTGGATTTTCAGGAGCTATCCGGCCACTCCCAGCCATAGGCTGCCAAACACAAACCACGGCCCTTTTCCCTGGCTAAACAAAATTCAGATGTCCTGTTCTGGATGGCAGATTGCAGGAGCCACTTCGCACGGTCAAACCAGCCGCACTTGGCACTGGTGCCACCTTGGGTCAGGGAAGCATCCTGCGTATCGTGGATTTTCAGGAGTCATCCGGCCACTCCCAGCCATAGGCGGCCAAACACAAACCACGGCCTTTTTCCCTGGCAAACAAAACTGAGCTGCCCTGCTTCTGGATAGCAGATTGCAGACGCCACTTGGCTCTGTCCAACAAGCCCGATGTGGAACTGGTGCCACCTTCGGTCTGGGAACCATCCTGCATATCTTGGATTTTCAGGAGCCAGCCGGCCACTTCCAGAAACATGCCCCAAAAATAATCCTGGCCCGTTTCCCTGACAAACAAAACTCAGCTGCCCTGATTCTGGATGACAGATTGCTGGAGCCACTTGGCACTGTCAAACCAGTCCAATTTAGCACTGGTGCCACCTTTGCTCTGGGAACCATCCTGCGTATCGTGGATTCTCAG
Source organism: Passerculus sandwichensis (assembly GCA_031885435.1). Classification (NCBI taxonomy): domain Eukaryota; kingdom Metazoa; phylum Chordata; class Aves; order Passeriformes; family Passerellidae; genus Passerculus; species Passerculus sandwichensis. The sequence continues at coordinate 213,763 of CM063146.1, forward strand.
GAGCCACCCGGACACTCCAAGCCATAGGCTGCCAAACACAAACCACGGCCCTTTGCCCTGGCTAACAAAATTCAGATGCCCCGCTTCTGGATGGCAGATTGCAGACACCACTTGTCTCTCTCCAACCATTCCGACTTGGCACTGGTGCCACCTTGTGTCTGGGAACCATCCTGAGTATCGTGGATTTTCAGGAGCCAGCCGGCCACTTCCAGCCATAGGCTGCCAAACACAAACCACGGCCCTTTTCCCTGGCTAACAAAATTCAGATGCCCCTCTTCTGGATGGCAGATAGCAGGAACCACTGTGCACTGTTAAATCAGGCCGACTTGGAACTGGTGCCACCTTGGGTCTGGGAACCATCCTGCGTGTCGTGGATTTTCAGGAGCCAGCAGGCCACTCCCAGCCATAGGCTGGAAAACTCAAACCATGGCCCTTTTCTCTGGCAAACAAAACTCAGCTGCCCTGCTACTGGATTGCAGATTGAAGGAGCCACTTGGTATTATCAAACCAGCCCGACTTGGCACTGGTGCCACCTTGGGTCTGGGAACCATCCTGTGTATTGTGGATTTTCAGGAGGCGCCCGACCTCTCCTAGCTACAAGCCCTCAAACTCAAACGGCCCTTTTCTCTGGCAAACAAAATTCAGCTACCCTGCTTCTGGATGGCAGATTGCAGGAGCCACTTTGTACTATCAAACCAGTCTAACTGGGCACTGGTGCAACCTTGGTCTTTGAACCATCCTGCATATCGTGGATTTTCAGGAACCAGCCTGCCACTCCAAGCCATAGGCTGTCAACCACAAGCCACGGCCCTTTTTCCTGGCAAACAAAATTCAGATGCCCCGCTTCTGGATGGCAGATTGCAGCAGCCACTTGGCACTATCTAACCGGCCTGACTTGGAACTGGTGCCACCTTGGGTCTGGGAATCATCCTGCGTATCGTGGTTTTTCCGGAGCAAGCCGACCACTCCCAGCCATGGCCGTCACAACACAAACCGACGCAGTTTTCCCTAGCTAACAAAATTCAGATGCTCTGTTCTGGATGGCAGATTGCAGGAGCTACTTGTCACTATGAAACCAGCCCGACTTGGCACTGGTGCCACCTTTGGTCTGGGAACCATCCTGCTTATAGTGGATTTTCAGGAGTCACCAGGCCACTCCCAGCCATAGGCTGCCAAACACAAACCACGGCCCTTTTCCCTGGCTAACAAAATTCAGTTGCCCCGCTTCTGGATGGCAGATTGCAGACACCACTTGGCTCTGTCCAACCAGCCCAACTTGGCACTGGTGCCACCTTGGGTCTGGGAACCATCCTGCGTATCGTGGATTTTCAGGAGGCAGCTGGCCACTCCCAACCATAGGCTGCCAAACTGCAACCTCGGCCCTTTTCCCTGGCAAACAAAACTCAGCTGCCTTGCTTCTGGATGGCAGATTGCAGGAGCCACTTGGTACTATCAAACCAGCCCCACTTGGCACTTGTGCCACCTTGGGTCTGGGAACCATCCTGCATATCAAGGATTTTCAGGAGCCAGCCGGCCACTGCCAGCCATGGGCTGCCAAACACAAACCACGGCGCTTTTCCCTGCCTAAAAAAATTCACATGACCCTCTTGTGCATGGCAGATTGCAGGAGACACTTGGTACTGTCAAACCAGCTCGACTTGGCACTGGTGCCACCCTCGGTGTGGGGAACATCCTGCGTATCGTGGATTTTCTGGAGCCAGCCGGCCACTCCAAGCCATAAGCCCTCAAACTCAAACCACGTCTCTTTTTTCTGGCAAACAAAACTCAGCTGCCCTGCTTCTGGATGGCAGATTGCAGGAGCCACTTGGTACTATCAAAGCAGCCCAACTTGGCACTGGTGCCACCTTCGGTCTTTGAACCATCCGGCATATCGTGGATTTTCTGGGCCAGCAGGCCAGTCCCAGCCATAGGCTGCCAAACACAAACCACGGCCCTTTTCCCTGGCTAAGAAAATTAAGATTGCCCGTTCTGGATGGCAGAATGCAGACATCACTTGGCTCTGTCCAACCAGCCCGACTTGGCATTGGTGCCACTTTCGGTCTGGGGACCATCCTGCTTATCATGGATTTTCAGGAGCCAGCCAGCCACTCCCAGCCACAAGCCCTCAAATTCAAACCACGGCCCTTTATCTGGAAAAAAAATCTCAGCTGCCCTGCTTCTGGATGGCAGATTGCAGGAGCCACTTGGTACTGTCAAACCAGCCAAACATGGCACTGGTGCCACGTTGGGTCTGGGAACCATCCTGCGTATCGTGGATTTTCCGGAGCCAGCTGGAAACTCCAAGCTTTCGGATGCCAAACAACAGCCCCGGCCTTTTTCCCTGGCTAACAAAATTCAGATGCCCTGCGTCTGGATGGCAGATTGCAGACGCCACTTGGCTCTGTCCAACAAGCCCGATGTGGAACTGGTGCCACCTTCGGTCTGGGAAATATCCTGTGTATCTTGGATTTTCAGAAGCCAGCCAGCCACTCCCAGCCACAGAACCTCAAACATAAACGGCAGCCCTTTTCTCTGGCAAACAAAACTCAGCTGCCCTGCTTCTGGATGGCAAAATGCAGGAGCCACTTGGAGCAATCAAACCAGACAAACTTGGCACTGGTTCCACCTTGGGTCTGGGAACCATCCTGCGTATCCTGGATTTTCAGGAGCCAGCTGGCAACTCCCAGCCATAGGCTTTCAAACACAAACCACGGCCCTTTACGTTTGCAAAAATAATTCAGATGCCCCGCTTCTGGATGGCAGATTGCAGACGCCACTTGACTCTGTCCAACAGGCGTGACTTGGCACTGGTGCCACCTTCGGTCTGGGAACCATCCTCCGTATCGTGGATTTTCAGGTGCCAGCCGGCCACTTCCAGCAACAGGCCCCAAAAATAACCTGGCCCGTTTCCTAACAAACAAAACTCAGCTACCCCGCTTCTGGAAGGCAGATTGCAGGAGCCACTTGCTACTGTCAAACCAGCCCAACTTGGACCAGGTCCCACCTTGGGTCTGGGAACCATCCTGCGTATCGTGGATTTTCAGGAGCCAGCCGGCCACTCCAAGCCACAAGCCCTCAAACTCAAACCACGGCCCTTTTCCCTGCCTAACAAAACTCAGCTGCCCTGCTTCTGGATGGCAGATTGCAGGAGCCACTTGGTACTGTCAAACCAGCCCAACTTGGCACTGGTTCCACCTTGGGTCTGGGAACCATCCTGCGTTTCGTGGATTTTCAGGAGCCAGCCGGACACTCCCAGCCGTAGGCTGCCAAACACAAACCACGGCCCTTTTCCCTGGCTAAAAAAATTCAGATGCCCCGCTTCTGGATGGCAGATTGCAGACACCACTTGTCTCTGTCCAACCAGCCCGACTTGGCACTGGTGCCATTTTAGGTCTGGAAACAATCCTGCGTATCGTGGATTTTCAGGAGACAGCCGGCCACTCCAAGCCACAAGTCCTCAAACTCAATCTATGGCCCTTTTCTCTGGCAAAGAAAACACAGATGCCCTGCTTCTGGATGGCAGATTGCAGGATCCACTTGGTACTATCAAACCAGCCCAAATTGGCCCTGGTGCCACCTTGGGTCTGGGAACCATCCTGCGTATCGTGGATTTTCAGGAGCCAGCCGGCCACTCCCAGCCACAAGCCCTCAAACTCAATCCACGGCCCTTTTCTCGGGCAAACACAGTTCAGCTGCCCTGCTTCTGGATGGCAGATTGCAGGAGTCAGTTTGTACTGTCAAACCAGCCCAACTTGGCACTGGTGCCACCTTCGGTCTGGAGACCATCCTGCGTATCGTGGATTTTCAGGAGCCAGCTGGCCACTCCCAGCCATGGGCTGCCAAACACAAACCACGGCCCTTTACCCTGCCTAACAAAATTCAGATGCCGCTCTTGTGGATCGCAAATTGCAGGAACTACTTTGCATTATCAAACCAGCCCGACTTGGCACTGGTGCCACCTTGGGTCTGGGAACCATCCTGCGTATCGTGGATTTTCAAGAGCCAGCCGGCCACTCCCAGCCAGAAGCCCTCAAACTCAATCCACGGCCCTGTTCTCTCGCAAAAAAATCAACTGCCCTGCTTCTGGATGGCAGATTGCAGGAGCCACTTTGTACTGTCAAACCAGCCCAACTTGGCACTGGTGCCACCTTCGGTCTGGAGACCATCCTGCGTATCGTGGATTTTCAGGAGCCAGCCGGCCACTCCCAGCCATTGGCTGTCAAACACAAGCCACGGCCCTTTTTCCTGGCAAACAAAATTCAGATGCCCTGCTTCTGGATGGCAGATTGCAGACGCCACTTGCCTCTGTCCACACAGCCAGACCTGAATCTGGTGCCACCTTGGGTCTAGGAACCATCCTGCGTATCGTGGATTTTCTGGAGCCAGCCGGCCAATCCCAGCCATAGGCTGCCAAACACAAACCACGGCCCTTTTCCCTGGCTAACAAAATTCAGATGCCCCGCTTCTGGATGGCAGATTGCAGGAGCTACTTGGCACTGTCAAACCAGTCCGACTTGGCAGTGGTGCCACCTTTGGTCTGGAGACCATCCTGCGTATCGTGGATTTTAAGGAGCCAGCCCGCCACTCCCAGCCACAGGCCCTTAAATTCAAACCACGGCCCTTTTCTCTGGCAAACAAAACTCAGCTGCTCTGCTTCTGGATGGCAGATTGCAGGAGCCACTTGGAACAATCATACCAGCCAAACATGGCACGGGTGCCACCTTGGGTCTGGGAACCATCCTGCGTATCGTGGATTTTCCAGAGCCAGCTGGCCACTCCTTGCCTTCGGCTGCCAAACTCAAACCACATCCCTTTTCCCTGGCTAACAAAATTCAGATGCCCTGCTTCTGGATTGCAGATTGCATATGCCACTTGGCTCTGTCCAAAAAGCCCGATGTGGAACTGGTGCCACCTTGGACCTTGGAACCATCCTGCGTATCGTGGATTTTCAGGAGCCAGCCGGCCACTCCCCGCCACAAGCCCTCAATCTTAAACCACGGCCCTTTTCTCTGGCAAACAAAACTCAGCAGCCCTGCTTCTGGAAGGCAGATTGCAGGAGCCACTTGGTACTGTCAAACCAGCCCAACTTGGCACAGGTGCCACCTTGGGTCTGGGAACCATCCTGCGTATCGTGGATTTTCAGGAGCCACCCGGACGCTCCCAGCCTCAAGCCCTCAAACTTAAACCACGGCACTTTTCCCTGGCTAACAAAATTCAGATGCCCCTTTTCTGGATGGCAGATTGCAGGAGCCACTGGGCACTGGCAAACCAGACCGACTTGGAACTGGTTACACCTTGGGTCTGGGAACCATCCTGCGTATGTGGATTTTCGGGAGCCAGCCGGCCAGTCGCAGCCATAGGCTGCCAAACACAAACCATGGGCATTTTCCCTGGCTGAAAAAATTCAGATGGCCCTCTTGTGGATGGCAGATAGCAGGAGCTACTTGGCACTGTCAAACCAGCCCGACTTGGCATTGGTGCCACCTTGGGTCTGGGGACCATCCTGCTTATCATGGATTTTCAGGAACCAGCCAGCCACTCCCAGCCACAAGCCCTCAAATTCAAACCACGTCCCTTTTCTCTGGAAAAAAAAACTCAGCTGCCCTGCTTCTGGATGGCAGATTGCAGGAGCCACTTGGTGCTGCTAAAGCAGCCAAACATGGCACTGGTGCCACCTTGGGTCTGGGAACCATCCTGCGTATCGTGGATTTTCCGGAGCCAGCTGGCCACTCCCAGCGTTCGGCTGCCAAACACAAGCCACGGCCCTTTTCCCTGGCTAACAAAATTCAGATGCCCCGCTTCTGGATGGCAGATTGCAGACGCCACTTGGCTCTGTCCAACAAGCCCGATGTGGAACTGGTACCACCTTCGGTTTGGGAACCATCCTGTGTATCGTGGATTTTCAGGAGCCAGTCAGCCACTCCCAGCCACAGGCCCTCAAACATAAACGACAGCCCTTTTCTCTGGCAAACATAACTCAGCTGACCTGCTTCTCGATGGCAGATTGCAGGAGCCACTTGCAGCAATCAAACCAGACAAACTTGGCACTGGTGCCACCTTGGGTCTGGGAACCATCCTGCGTATCCTGGATTTTCAGGAGCCAGCTGGCAACTCCCAGCCATAGGCTGCCAAACACAAACCACGGCCCTTTACCTTTGCAAAAATAATTCAGATGCCCCGCTTGTGGATGGCAGATTGCAGACGCCACTTGGCTCTGTCCAACAAGCGTGACTTGGCACTGGTGCCACCTTCGGTCTGGGAACCATGCCCCGTATCGTGGATTTTCAGAAGCCAGCCGGCCACTTCCAGCAACAGGCCCCAAAAATAACCTGGCCCGTTTCCTGACAAACAAAACTCAGCTACCCCGCTTCTGGAAGGCAGATTACAGAAGCCACTTGCTACTGTCAAACCAGCCCAACTTGGACCAGGTGCCACCTTGGGTCTGGGAACCATCCTGCGTATCGTGGATTTTCAGGTGCCAGCTGGCCACTCCAAGCAAGAAGCCCTCAAACTCAAACCACGGCCCTTTTCCCTGCCTAACAAAACTCAGCTGCCGTGCTTCTGGATGGCAGATTGCAGGAGCCACTTGGTACTGTCAAACCAGCCCAACTTGGCACTGGTTCCACCTTGGGTCTGGGAACCATCCTGCATATCGTGGATTTTCAGGAGCCAGCTGGCCACTCCTAATCATAGGCTGCCAAACACATACCTCGGCCCTTTTCCCTGGCTAACAAAACTCAGCTGCCCTGCTTCTGGATGGCAGATTGCAGGAGCCACTTGGTACTATCAAACCAGCCCAACTTGGCACTTGTGCCACCTTCGGTCTGGGAACCATCCTGCGTATCGTGGATTTTCAGCAGCCAGCCGGCCACTCCTTGCCATAGTTTTCCATACACAAACCACGGCCCTTTTTTCTGGCTAAAAAAATTCAGATGCCCCGTTTCTGGATGGCAGATTGCAGACACCACTTGGCTCTGTCAAACCAGCCCAACATGGCACTGGCGCCACCTTGGGTCTGGGAACCATACAGCCTATCGTGGATTTTCAGGAGCCAGCCGGCCACTGCCAGCCATGGGCTGCCAAACACACACCACGGCGCTTTTCCCTGCCTAAAAATATTCACATTCCCCTCTTGTGGATGGCAGATTGCAGGAGCCAATTGGTACTGTCAAACCAGCCCGACTTGTCAATGGTGCCACCTTCGGTGTGGGGAACATCCTGCGTATCGTGGATTTTCAGGAGCCAGCCGGCCACTCCAAGCCACAAGCCCTCAAACTCAAACCACAGCCCTTTTCTCTGGCAAACAAAACTCAGCTGCCCTGCTTATGGATGGCAGATGACAGGAGCCACTTGGTACTATCAAAACAGCCCAACTTGGCACTAGTGCAACTTTGGGTCTTTGAACCATCCGGCATATCGTGGATTTTCTGGGCCAGCAGGCCAGTCCAAGCCATGGGCTGCCAAACACAAACCACGGCCCTTTTCTTTGGCTAACAAAATTCAGATGGCCCGTTCTGGATGGCAGATTGCAGGAGCTACTTGGCACTATCAAACCATCCCGACTTGGCACTGGTGCCACCTTTGGTCTGTGAACCATCCTGCGTATCGTGGATTTTCCGGAGCCAGCCCGCCACTCCAAGCCACAAGCGCGCAAACTCAAACCACGGCCCTTTTCTCTGGCAAAAACAACTCAGCTACCCTGCTTATGTATTACAGATTGCCAGAGCCACTTTGTACTGTTAAACCAGTCCACCTTGGCACTGGTCGCCACTTAGGGTCTGGGAAACATCCTGCGTATCGTGGATTTTCAGGAGCCACCCGGCCACTCCCAGCCATAGGCTGCGAAACACAAACCACGGGGCCTTTTCCCTGGCTGAAAAAATTCAGATGGCCCTCTTGTGGATGGCAGATAGCAGGAGCTACTTGGCACTGTCAAACCAGCCCGACTTGGCATTGGTGCCACCTTCGGTCTGGGGACCATCCTGCTTATCGTGGATTTTCAGGAGCCAGCCAGCCACTCCCAGCCACAAGCCCTCAAAATAAAACCACGCCCCTTTTCTCTGGCAAAAAAAACTCAGCTGCCCTGCTTCTGGATGGCAGATTGCAGGAGCCACTGTCAAACCAGCCAAACATGGCACTGGTGCCACCTTGGGTCTGGGAACCATCCTGCGTACCGTGGATTTTCCGGAGCCAGCTGGCCACTCCCAGCCTTCGGCTGCTAAAGTGAAACCACGTCCATTTTCCCTGGCTAACAAAATACATATGCCCCGCTTCTGGGGCATATGACGCCACTTGGCACTGTCCAACCAGCCAGACTTGGCACTGGTGCCACCTTCGGTCTGGGAACCATCCTGCGTATCGTGGATTTTCAGGAGCCAGCCGGCAACTCCCAGCCGCAAGCACTCAAACCACAGCACTTTTCTCTGGCAAACAAAACTCAGCAGCCCTGCTTCTGGATGGCAGATTGCAGGAGCAACTTGGTACTATCAAACCAGCCCAAATTGGCAATGGTGCCACCTTGGGTCTGGGAACCACCCTGCGTGTCGTGGATTTTCAGGAGCGTCCCGGCAACCCCCAGCCACAAGCCCTCAAACTCAAACCACGGCCCCTTTCTCTGCAAAAAATCTCAGCTGCCCTGCTTCTGGATGGCTGATTGCAGGAGCCACTTGGTACTATCAAACCAGCCCGACTTGGCACTGCTGCCACCTTTGGTCTGGAAACCATCCTGCGTATCGTGGATTTTCAGGAGCCAGCTGGCCACACCGAGCCTTAGGCTGCCAAACACAAACCACGTCCCTTTTCTCTGGCAAACAAAATTCAGATGCCCCGCTTCTGGATGGCAGATTGCAGACGCCACTTCGCACTGTCAAACCAGCCCGACTTGGCAATGCTGCCGCCTTGGGTCTGGGAACCATCCTGCGTATAGTGGATTTTCAGGAGACACCCGTCCACTCCCAATCGTAGGCTGCAAAACACAAACCACGGCCCTTTTCCCTGGCTAACAAAATACAGATGTCCCGTTCTGGATGGCTGATTGCAGGAGACACTTGGCACTGTCAAACCAGCCCAACTTGGCAATGCTAGCGCCTTTGGTCTTGGAACCATCCTGCGTATCGTGGATTTTAAGAAGCCAGCCGGCCACTTCCAGCAACAGGCCCCATAAACATGCCTGGCCCGTATCCTGACAAACAAAACTCATCTACTCCGCTTCTGGATGACAAATTGCAGACGCCACTTCTCACTGTCAAACCAGCCCGACTTGGCAATGCTGCCGCCTTGGGTCTGGGAACCATCCTGCGTATCGTGGATTTTCAGGAGACACCCGGCCACTCCCAGCCATAGGCTGCCAAACACAAACCACAGCCCTTTTCCTGCCTAACAAAATTCAGATGCCCTGCTTCTGGATGGCAGATTGCAGGAGCCACTTGGTACTATCAAACCAGCCCAACTTGGCACTGGTGCCACCTTGGGTCTGGGAACCATTCGTCAGATCGTGGATTTTCAGGGCCAGCCGGCCACTCCCAGCCATAGGATGCCAAACACAAACCACGGCCCTTTTCCCTGGCAAACAAAATTCAGATGGCCCGCTTCTGGATGGCAGATTGCAGACAGCACTTGGCTCTGTCCAACCAGCCCCACTTGGCCCTGGTTCCACCTTGGGTCTGGGAATCATCCTGCGTGTCGTGGATTTTCAGGAGACACCCGGCCACTCCCAGCCATAGGCTGCCAAACACAAACCACGGCCCTTTGGCCTGCCTAAAAAATTGAGATGCCCCTCTTGTGGATAGCAGATTGCAGGAGCTACTTGGCACTGTCAAAGCAGCTCGACCTGGCACTGGTGCCACCTTCGGTGTGGGGACCATCCTGCGTATCGTGTATTTTCAAGAGCCAGCCGGCCACTCCAAGCCACAAGCCCTCAAACTCAAACCACGGCCCTTTTCTCTGGCAAACAAAACTCAGCTGCCCTGCTTCTGGATGGCAGATTGCAGGAGCCACTTGGTACAATCAAACCAGCCAAACATGGCAATGGTGCCACCTTGGGTCTGGGAACCATCCTGCGTATCGTGGATTTTCAGGCGCCAGCCGGCCACTTCCAGCAACAGCCCCCAAAAATACACCTGGCCTGTTTCGTGACAACCAAAACACATCTACTGCGCTTCTGGATTGCAGATTGCAGGAGCCACTTGGAACAATCAAACCAGCCCAACTTGGCACTGGTGCCACCTTGGGTCTTTGAACCATCCTGCATATCGTGGATTTTCAGGAGCCAGCTGGCCACTCCCAGCCATGTGCTGCCAAACAAAAACCACGGCCCTTTTCCCTGGCAAACAAGATTCAGATGCCCCTCTTGTGGATAGCAGATTGCAGGAGCTACTTGGCACTGTTAAACCAGCCCGACTTGGCACTGGTGCCATCTTGGGTCTGGGAACCATCCTGCGTATCGTGGATTTTCAGGAGCCACCCGGACAGTCCAAGCCATAGGCTGCCAAAAAAGAACCATGGCCCTTTGCCCTGGCTAAAAAAATTCAGGTTCCCCGCTTCTGGATGGCAGATTGCAGACACCACTTGTCTCTGTCCAACCAGCCCGACTTGGCAATTCTGCCACCTTGGGTCTCGGAACCATCCTGCGTATCGTGGATATCCAGGAGCCAGCCGCCCACTCCCAGCCATAGGCTGCCAAACAAAAACCACGGCCCTTTTCCCAGGCAAACAAATTCAGATGCCCCGCTTCATGATGGCAGAATGCAGAACATACTTGGCACTATCAAACTAGCCCGACTTGGCACTTGTGCCACCTTGGGTCTGGGAACCATCCTGCGTATCGTGGATTTTCATGAGCCAGCTGGCCACTTCCAGCCATAGACTGCCAAACACAAACCACTGCCTTTTTCCCTGGCTAACAAAATTCAGATACCCATCTTCTGGATGGCAGATAGCAGGAGCCACTGGGCACTGTCATACCAGGCAGACTTGGAACTGGTGCCACCTTGGATCTGGGAACCATCCTGCGTATCGTGGATTTTCAGGACCCACCCATGAGCTCCCTGCCATGGGCTGCCAAACACAAACACGGGCCCTTTTCCCTGCCTAAAATTCAGATGCCCGTCTTGTGGATGGCAGATTGCAGAAGCATCTTGGCTCTGTCCAAAAATCCCGACTTGGCACTGGTGCCATCTTGGGTCTGGGAACCATCCTGCGTATCGTGGATTTTCAGCAGCCAGCCGGCCACTTCCAGCCACAGGCCTCAGAAACAAACCTCGTCCCGCTTTCCTGATAAACAAAAATCAGCAGCCCTGCTTCTGGGTGGCATATTGTAGGAGACACTTGGTACAATCAAACCAGCCCAACTTGGCACTGGTGCCACCTTCAGCCTGGTGACCATACTGCATATCGTGGATATTCAGGAGACAGCCAGACACTCAGAGCCACAAGCCCTCAAATGAAACTACGGCCCTTTTCCCTGGCAAACAAAACCCAGCTCCCTGCTTCTGGATGGCAGATTGCAGGAGCCACTTGGTACTATCAAAACAGCCCGACTTTGCACTGGTGCCACCTTGGGTCTGGGAACCATCCTGCGTATCGTGGATTTTAAGGAGCCAGCTGGCCACACCCAGCCACAAGCCCCCAAGCACAAACAACGGCCATTTTCTCTGGCAAACAAAACTGAGCTGCCCTGCTTCTTCTGGATGGCAGATTGCAGACGCCACTTGGCTCTGTCCAACCAGCCCGACTTGGCACTGGTTCCATCTTGGGTCTGGGAACCATCCTGCGTATCGTGGATTCTCAGGATCCAGCCGGCCACTTCCAGCCATAGGACCCAAAAACATACCTCGGCCCGTTTTCCTGACAAACAAAACTCAGCTGCCCTGCTTCTGGATGGAAGATTGCAGGAGCCACGTGGTACAATCAAACAAGCCCGACTTGGCACTGGTGCCACCTTTGGTCCGAGAACAATCCTGCGTATCATGGATTTTCAGGAGCCAGCTGGCCACTCCAAGCCACAAGCCCTCAAACTAAAACCACGGCCCTTTACTCTGGCAAAAAAAACTCAGCTATCCTGCTTCTGGATGGCAGATTGCAGGAGCCACTTTGTACTGTCAAACCAGCCCAACTTGGCACTGGTGCCACCTTGGGTCTGGGAACCGTCCTGCGTATGGTGGATTTTCAGGAGCTATCCGGCCACTCCCAGCCATAGGCTGCCAAACACAAACCACGGCACTTTTCCCTGGCTAAACAAAATTCAGATGTCCCGTTCTGGATGGCAGATTGCAGGAGCCACTTCGCACGGTCAAACCAGCCGCACTTGGCACTGGTGCCACCTTGGGTCAGGGAAGCATCCTGCGTATCGTGGATTTTATCCGGCCACTCCCAGCCATAGGCGGCCAAACACAAACCACGGCCTTTTTCCCTGGCAAACAAAACTGAGCTGCCCTGCTTCTGGATAGCAGATTGCAGACGCCACTTGGCTCTGTCCAACAAGCCCGATGTGGAACTGGTGCCACCTTCGGTCTGGGAACCATCCTGCGTATCTTGGATTTTCTGGAGCCAGCCGGCCACTTCCAGAAACATGCCCCAAAAATAATCCTGGCCCGTTTCCCTGACAAACAAAACTCAGCTGCCCTGATTCTGGATGACAGATTGCTGGAGCCACTTGGCACTGTCAAACCAGTCCAATTTAGCACTGGTGCCACCTTTGCTCTGGGAACCATCCTGCGTATCGTGGATTCTCAGGAGCCACCCGGACACTCCCAGCCATAGGCTGCCAAACACAAACCACGGCCCTTTGCCCTGGCTAACAAAATTCAGATGCCCCGCTTCTGGATGGCAGATTGCAGACACCACTTGTCTCTCTCCAACCATTCCGACTTGGCACTGGTGCCACCTTGTGTCTGGGAACCATCCTGAGTATCGTGGATTTTCAGGAGCCAGCCGGCCACTTCCAGCCATAGGCTGCCAAACACAAACCACGGCCCTTTTCCCTGGCTAACAAAATTCAGATGCCCCTCTTCTGGATGGCAGATAGCAGGAAACACTGTGCACTGTTAAATCAGGCCGACTTGGAACTGGTGCCACCTTGGGTCTGGGAACCATCCTGCGTGTCGTGGATTTTCAGGAGCCAGCAGGCCACTCCCAGCCATAGGCTGGAAAACTCAAACCATGGCCCTTTTCTCTGGCAAACAAAACTCAGCTGCCCTGCTACTGGATTGCAGATTGAAGGAGCCACTTGGTATTATCAAACCAGCCCGACTTGGCACTGGTGCCACCTTGGGTCTGGGAACCATCCTGTGTATTGTGGATTTTCAGGAGGCGCCCGACCTCTCCTAGCTACAAGCCCTCAAACTCAAACGGCCCTTTTCTCTGGCAAACAAAATTCAGCTGCCCTGCTTCTGGATGGCAGATTGCAGGAGCCACTTTGTACTATCAAACCAGTCTAACTTGGCACTGGTGCAACCTTGGTCTTTGAACCATCCTGCATATCGTGGATTTTCAGGAACCAGCCTGCCACTCCAAGCCATAGGCTGTCAACCACAAGCCACGGCCCTTTTGCCTGGCAAACAAAATTCAGATGCCCTGCTTCTGGATGGCAGATTGCAGCAGCCACTTGGCACTATCTAACCAGCCTGACTTGGAACTGGTGCCACCTTGGGTCTGGGAATCATCCTGCGTATCGTGGTTTTTCCGGAGCAAGCCGACCACTCCCAGCCATGGCCGTCACAACACAAACCGACGCAGTTTTCCCTAGCTAACAAAATTCAGATGCTCTGTTCTGGATGGCAGATTGCAGGAGCTACTTGTCACTATGAAACCAGCCCGACTTGGCACTGGTGCCACCTTTGGTCTGGGAACCATCCTGCTTATAGTGGATTTTCAGGAGTCACCAGGCCACTCCCAGCCATAGGCTGCCAAACACAAACCACGGCCCTTTTCCCTGGCTAACAAAATTCAGTTGCCCCGCTTCTGGATGGCAGATTGCAGACACCACTTGGCTCTGTCCAACCAGCCCAACTTGGCACTGGTGCCACCTTGGGTCTGGGAACCATCCTGCGTATCGTGGATTTTCAGGAGGCAGCTGGCCACTCCCAACCATAGGCTGCCAAACTGCAACCTCGGCCCTTTTCCCTGGCAAACAAAACTCAGCTGCCTTGCTTCTGGATGGCAGATTGCAGGAGCCACTTGGTACTATCAAACCAGCCCCACTTGGCACTTGTGCCACCTTGGGTCTGGGAACCATCCTGCATATCAAGGATTTTCAGGAGCCAGCCGGCCACTGCCAGCCATGGGCTGCCAAACACAAACCACGGCGCTTTTCCCTGCCTAAAAAAATTCACATGACCCTCTTGTGCATGGCAGATTGCAGGAGACACTTGGTACTGTCAAACCAGCTCGACTTGGCACTGGTGCCACCCTCGGTGTGGGGAACATCCTGCGTATCGTGGATTTTCTGGAGACAGCCGGCCACTCCAAGCCACAAGCCCTCAAACTCAAACCACGTCTCTTTTTTCTGGCAAACAAAACTCAGCTGCCCTGCTTCTGGATGGCAGATTGCAGGAGCCACTTGGTACTATCAAAGCAGCCCAACTTGGCACTGGTGCCACCTTCGGTCTTTGAACCATCCGGCATATCGTGGATTTTCTGGGCCAGCAGGCCAGTCCCAGCCATAGGCTGCCAAACACAAACCACGGCCCTTTTCCCTGGCTAAGAAAATTAAGATTGCCCGTTCTGGATGGCAGAATGCAGACATCACTTGGCTCTGTCCAACCAGCCCGACTTGGCATTGGTGCAACTTTCGGTCTGGGGACCATCCTGCTTATCATGGATTTTCAGGAGCCAGCCAGCCACTCCCAGCCACAAGCCCTCAAATTGAAACCACGGCCCTTTATCTGGAAAAAAAATCTCAGCTGCCCTGCTTCTGGATGGCAGATTGCAGGAGCCACTTGGTACTGTCAAACCAGCCAAACATGGCACTGGTGCCACGTTGGGTCTGGGAACCATCCTGCGTATCGTGGATTTTCCGGAGCCAGCTGGAAACTCCAAGCTTTCGGATGCCAAAAAACAGCCCCGGCCCTTTTCCCTGGCTAACAAAATTCAGATGCCCTGCGTCTGGATGGCAGATTGCAGACGCCACTTGGCTCTGTCCAACAAGCCCGATGTGGAACTGGTGCCACCTTCGGTCTGGGAAATATCCTGTGTATCTTGGATTTTCAGAAGCCAGCCAGCCACTCCCAGCCACAGGCCCTCAAACATAAACGACAGCCCTTTTCTCTGGCAAACAAAACTCAGCTGTCCTGCTTCTGGATGGCAAAATGCAGGAGCCACTTGGAGCAATCAAACCAGACAAACTTGGCACTGGTTCCACCTTGGGTCTGGGAACCATCCTGCGTATCCTGGATTTTCAGGAGCCAGCTGGCAACTCCCAGCCATAGGCTTTCAAACACAAACCACGGCCCTTTACGTTTGCAAAAATAATTCAGATGCCCCGCTTCTGGATGGCAGATTGCAGACGCCACTTGACTCTGTCCAACAGGCGTGACTTGGCACTGGTGCCACCTTCGGTCTGGGAACCATCCTCCGTATCGTGGATTTTCAGGTGCCAGCCGGCCACTTCCAGCAACAGGCCCCAAAAATAACCTGGCCCGTTTCCTGACAAACAAAACTCAGCTACCCCGCTTCTGGAAGGCAGATTGCAGGAGCCACTTGCTACTGTCAAACCAGCCCAACTTGGACCAGGTCCCACCTTGGGTCTGGGAACCATCCTGCGTATCGTGGATTTTCAGGAGCCAGCCGGCCACTCCAAGCCACAAGCCCTCAAACTCAAACCACGGCCCTTTTCCCTGCCTAACAAAACTCAGCTGCCCTGCTTCTGGATGGCAGATTGCAGCAGCCACTTGGTACTGTCAAACCAGCCCAACTTGGCACTGGTTCCACCTTGGGTCTGGGAACCATCCTGCGTTTCGTGGATTTTCAGGAGCCAGCCGGACACTCCCAGCCGTAGGCTGCAAAACACAAACCACGGCCCTTTTCCCTGGCTAAAAAAATTCAGATGCCCCGCTTCTGGATGGCAGATTGCAGACACCACTTGTCTCTGTCCAACCAGCCCGACTTGGCACTGGTGCCATTTTAGCTCTGGAAACAATCCTGCGTATCGTGGATTTTCAGGAGACAGCCGGCCACTCCAAGCCACAAGTCCTCAAACTCAATCTATGGCCCTTTTCTCTGGCAAAGAAAACACAGATGCCCTGCTTCTGGATGGCAGATTGTAGGAGCATCTTGGAAGTATCAAACCAGCCCAAATTGGCCCTGGTGCCACCTTGGGTCTGGGAACCATCCTGCGTATCGTGGATTTTCAGGAGCCAGCCGGCCACTCCCAGCCACAAGCCCTCAAACTCAATCCACGGCCCTTTTCTCTGGCAAACAAAGTTCAGCTGCCCTGCTTCTGGATGGCAGATTGCAGGAGTCAGTTTGTACTGTCAAAGCAGCCCAACTTGGCACTGGTGCCACCTTCGCTCTGGAGACCATCCTGCGTATCGTGGATTTTCAGGAGCCAGCTGGCCACTCCCAGCCATGGGCTGCCAAACACAAACCACGGCCCTTTACCCTGCCTAACAAAATTCAGATGCCGCTCTTGTGGATCGCAAATTGCAGGAACTACTTTGCATTATCAAACCAGCCCGACTTGGCACTGGTGCCACCTTGGGTCTGGGAACCATCCTGCGAAACGTGGATTTTCAAGAGCCAGCCGGCCACTCCCAGCCAGAAGCCCTCAAACTCAATCCACGGCCCTGTTCTCTCGCAAAAAAATCAACTGCCCTGCTTCTGGATGGCAGATTGCAGGAGCCACTTTGTACTGTCAAACCAGCCCAACTTGGCACTGGTGCCACCTTCGGTCTGGAGACCATCCTGCGTATCGTGGATTTTCAGGAGCCAGCCGGCCACTCCCAGCCATTGGCTGTCAAACACAAGCCACGGCCCTTTTTCCTGGCAAACAAAATTCAGATGCCCTGCTTCTGGATGGCAGATTGCAGACGCCACTTGCCTCTGTCCACACAGCCAGACCTGAATCTGGTGCCACCTTGGGTCTAGGAACCATCCTGCGTATCGTGGATTTTCTGGAGCCAGCCGGCCAATCCTAGCCATAGGCTGCCAAACACAAACCATGGCCCTTTTCCCTGGCTAACAAAATTCAGATGCCCCGCTTCTGGATGGCAGATTGCAGGAGCTACTTGGCACTGTCAAACCAGTCCGACTTGGCAGTGGTGCCACCTTTGGTCTGGAGACCATCCTGCGTATCGTGGATTTTAAGGAGCCAGCCCGCCACTCCCAGCCACAGGCCCTTAAATTCAAACCACGGCCCTTTTCTCTGGCAAACAAAACTCAGCTGCTCTGCTTCTGGATGGCAGATTGCAGGAGACACTTGGAACAATCATACCAGCCAAACATGGCACGGGTGCCACCTTGGGTCTGGGAACCATCCTGCGTATCGTGGATTTTCCAGAGCCAGCTGGCCACTCCTTGCCTTCGGCTGCCAAACTCAAACCACATCCCTTTTCCCTGGCTAACAAAATTCAGATGCCCTGCTTCTGGATTGCAGATTGCATATGCCACTTGGCTCTGTCCAAAAAGCCCGATGTGGAACTGGTGCCACCTTGGACCTTGGAACCATCCTGCGTATCGTGGATTTTCAGGAGCCAGCCGGCCACTCCCCGCCACAAGCCCTCAATCTTAAACCACGGCCCTTTTCTCTGGCAAACAAAACTCAGCAGCCCTGCTTCTGGAAGGCAGATTGCAGGAGCCACTTGGTACTGTCAAACCAGCCCAACTTGGCACAGGTGCCACCTTGGGTCTGGGAACCATCCTGCGTATCGTGGATTTTCAGGAGCCACCCGGACGCTCCCAGCCTCAAGCCCTCAAACTTAAACCACGGCACTTTTCCCTGGCTAACAAAATTCAGATGCCCCTTTTCTGGATGGCAGATTGCAGGAGCCACTGGGCACTGGCAAACCAGACCGACTTGGAACTGGTTACACCTTGGGTCTGGGAACCATCCTGCGTATGTGGATTTTCGGGAGCCAGCCGGCCAGTCGCAGCCATAGGCTGCCAAACACAAACCATGGGCATTTTCCCTGGCTGAAAAAATTCAGATGGCCCTCTTGTGGATGGCAGATAGCAAGAGCTACTTGGCACTGTCAAACCAGCCCGACTTGGCATTGGTGCCACCTTGGGTCTGGGGACCATCCTGCTTATCATGGATTTTCAGGAACCAGCCAGCCACTCCCAGCCACAAGCCCTCAAATTCAAACCACGTCCCTTTTCTCTGGAAAAAAAAACTCAGCTGCCCTGCTTCTGGATGGCAGATTGCAGGAGCCACTTGGTGCTGCTAAAGCAGCCAAACATGGCACTGGTGCCACCTTGGGTCTGGGAACCATCCTGCGTATCGTGGATTTTCCGGAGCCAGCTGGCCACTCCCAGCGTTCGGCTGCCAAACACAAGCCACGGCCCTTTTCCCTGGCTAACAAAATTCAGATGCCCCGCTTCTGGATGGCAGATTGCAGACGCCACTTGGCTCTGTCCAACAAGCCCGATGTGGAACTGGTACCACCTTCGGTTTGGGAACCATCCTGTGTATCGTGGATTTTCAGGAGCCAGTCAGCCACTCCCAGCCACAGGCCCTCAAACATAAACGACAGCCCTTTTCTCTGGCAAACATAACTCAGCTGACCTGCTTCTCGATGGCAGATTGCAGGAGCCACTTGCAGCAATCAAACCAGACAAACTTGGCACTGGTGCCACCTTGGGTCTGGGAACCATCCTGCGTATCCTGGATTTTCAGGAGCCAGCTGGCAACTCCCAGCCATAGGCTGCCAAACACAAACCACGGCCCTTTACCTTTGCAAAAATAATTCAGATGCCCCGCTTGTGGATGGCAGATTGCAGACGCCACTTGGCTCTGTCCAACAAGCGTGACTTGGCACTGGTGTCACCTTCGGTCTGGGAACCATGCTCCGTATCGTGGATTTTCAGGAGCCAGCCGGCCACTTCCAGCAACATGCCCCAAAAAAAACCTGGCCCGTTTCCTGACAAACAAAACTCAGCTACCCCGCTTCTGGAAGGCAGATTACAGAAGCCACTTGCTACTGTCAAACCAGCCCAACTTGGACCAGGTGCCACCTTGGGTCTGGGAACCATCCTGCGTATCGTGGATTTTCAGGAGCCAGCTGGCCACTCCAAGCCACAAGCCCTCAAACTCAAACCACGGCCCTTTTCCCTGCCTAACAAAACTCAGCTGCCGTGCTTCTGGATGGCAGATTGCAGGAGCCACTTGGTACTGTCAAACCAGCCCAACTTGGCACTGGTTCCACCTTGGGTCTGGGAACCATCCTGCATATCGTGGATTTTCAGGAGCCAGCTGGCCACTCCTAATCATAGGCTGCCAAACACATACCTCGGCCCTTTTCCCTGGCTAACAAAACTCAGCTGCCCTGCTTCTGGATGGCAGATTGCAGGAGCCACTTGGTACTATCAAACCAGCCCAACTTGGCACTTGTGCCACCTTGGGTCTGGGAACCATCCTGCGTATCGTGGATTTTCAGCAGCCAGCCGGCCACTCCTAGCCATAGGCTTCCATACACAAACCACGGCCCTTTTTTCTGGCTAAAAAAATTCAGATGCCCCGTTTCTGGATGGCAGATTGCAGACACCACTTGGCTCTGTCAAACCAGCCCAACTTGGCACTGGCGCCACCTTGGGTCTGGGAACCATACAGCCTATCGTGGATTTTCAGGAGCCAGCCGGCCACTGCCAGCCATGGGCTGCCGAACACAAACCACGGCGCTTTTCCCTGCCTAAAAATATTCACATTCCCCTCTTGTGGATGGCAGATTGCAGGAGCCACTTGGTACTGTCAAACCAGCCCGACTTGTCAATGGTGCCACCTTCGGTGTGGGGAACATCCTGCGTATCGTGGATTTTCAGGAGCCAGCCGGCCACTCCAAGCCACAAGCCCTCAAACTCAAACCACAGCCCTTTTCTCTGGCAAACAAAACTCAGCTGCCCTGCTTATGGATGGCAGATGACAGGAGCCACTTGGTACTATCAAAACAGCCCAACTTGGCACTAGTGCAACTTTGGGTCTTTGAACAATCCGGCATATCGTGGATTTTCTGGGCCAGCAGGCCAGTCCAAGCCATGGGCTGCCAAACACAAACCACGGCCCTTTTATTTGGCTAACAAAATTCAGATGGCCCGTTCTGGATGGCAGATTGCAGGAGCTACTTGGCACTATCAAACCATCCCGACTTGGCACTGGTGCCACCTTTGGTCTGTGAACCATCCTGCGTATCGTGGATTTTCCGGAGCCAGCCCGCCACTCCAAGCCACAAGCGCGCAAACTCAAACCACGGCCCTTTTCTCTGGCAAAAAAAACTCAGCTACCCTGCTTATGTATTACAGATTGCCAGAGCCACTTTGTACTGTTAAACCAGTCCACCTTGGCACTGGTCGCCACTTAGGGTCTGGGAAACATCCTGCGTATCGTGGATTTTCAGGAGCCACCCGGCCACTCCCAGCCATAGGCTGCGAAACACAAACCACGGGGCCTTTTCCCTGGCTGAAAAAATTCAGATGGCCCTCTTGTGGATGGCAGATAGCAGGAGCTACTTGGCACTGTCAAACCAGCCCGACTTGGCATTGGTGCCACCTTCGGTCTGGGGACCATCCTGCTTATTGTGGATTTTCAGGAGCCAGCCAGCCACTCCCAGCCACAAGCCCTCAAAATAAAACCACGCCCCTTTTCTCTGGCAAAAAAAACTCAGCTGCCCTGCTTCTGGATGGCAGATTGCAGGAGCCACTGTCAAACCAGCCAAACATGGCACTGGTGCCACCTTGGGTCTGGGAACCATCCTGCGTACCGTGGATTTTCCGGAGCCAGCTGGCCACTCCCAGCCTTCGGCTGCTAAAGTGAAACCACGTCCCTTTTCCCTGGCTAACAAAATACATATGCCCCGCTTCTGGGGCATATGACGCCACTTGGCACTGTCCAACCAGCCAGACTTGGCACTGGTGCCACCTTCGGTCTGGGAACCATCCTGCGTATCGTGGATTTTCAGGAGCCAGCCGGCCACTCCCAGCCGCAAGCACTCAAACCACAGCACTTTTCTCTGGAAAACAAAACTCAGCAGCCCTGCTTCTGGATGGCAGATTGCAGGAGCAACTTGGTACTATCAAACCAGCCCAAATTGGCAATGGTGCCACCTTGGGTCTGGGAACCACCCTGCGTGTCGTGGATTTTCAGGAGCGTCCCGGCAACCCCCAGCCACAAGCCCTCAAACTCAAACCACGGCCCCTTTCTCTGCAAAAAATCTCAGCTGCCCTGCTTCTGGATGGCTGATTGCAGGAGCCACTTGGTACTATCAAACCAGCCCGACTTGGCACTGCTGCCACCTTTGGTCTGGAAACCATCCTGCGTATCGTGGATTTTCAGGAGCCAGCTGGCCACACCGAGCCTTAGGCTGCCAAACACAAACCACGTCCCTTTTCTCTGGCAAACAAAATTCAGATGCCCCGCTTCTGGATGGCAGATTGCAGACGCCACTTCGCACTGTCAAACCAGCCCGACATGGCAATGCTGCCGCCTTGGGTCTGGGAACCATCCTGCGTATAGTGGATTTTCAGGAGACACCCGTCCACTCCCAATCGTAGGCTGCAAAACACAAACCACGGCCCTTTTCCCTGGCTAACAAAATACAGATGTCCCGTTCTGGATGGCTGATTGCAGGAGACACTTCGCACTCTCAAACCAGCCCGACTTGGCAATGCTGCCGCCTTGGGTCTGGGAACCATCCTGCGTATAGTGGATTTTCAGGAGCCAGCCGGCCACTTCCAGCAACAGGCCCCATAAACATGCCTGGCCCGTATCCTGACAAACAAAACTCATCTACTCCGCTTCTGGATGACAAATTGCAGACGCCACTTCTCACTGTCAAACCAGCCCGACTTGGCAATGCTGCCGCCTTGGGTCTGGGAACCATCCTGCGTATCGTGGATTTTCAGGAGACACCCGGCCACTCCCAGCCATAGGCTGCCAAACACAAACCACAGCCCTTTTCCCTGCCTAACAAAATTCAGATGCCCTGCTTCTGGATGGCAGATATCAGACACCACTTGGCTCTGTCCAACGAGCCCGACTTGGCACTGGTGCCATCTTGGGTCTGGGAACCATCCTGCGTATCGTGGATTTTCAGGAGCCACCCGGCCCCTCCGAACCATAGGCTGCCAAATACATACCTTGGCCCTTTTACCTGGCAAACAAAACTCAGCTGCCCTGCTTCTGGATGGCAAAATGCAGGAGCCACTTGGTACTATCAAACCAGCCCAACTTGGCACTGGTGCCACCTTGGGTCTGGGAACCATTCGTCAGATCGTGGATTTTCAGGGCCAGCCGGCCACTCCCAGCCATAGGATGCCAAACACAAACCACGGCCCTTTTCCCTGGCAAACAAAATTCAGATGGCCCGCTTCTGGATGGCAGATTGCAGACAGCACTTGGCTCTGTCCAACCAGCCCCACTTGGCCCTGGTTCCACCTTGGGTCTGGGAATCATCCTGCGTGTCGTGGATTTTCAGGAGACACCCGGCCACTCCCAGCCATAGGCTGCCAAACACAAACCACGGCCCTTTGGCCTGCCTAAAAAAATTGAGATGCCCCTCTTGTGGATAGCAGATTGCAGGAGCTACTTGGCACTGTCAAAGCAGCTCGACCTGGCACTGGTGCCACCTTCGGTGTGGGGACCATCCTGCGTATCGTGTATTTTCAAGAGCCAGCCGGCCACTCCAAGCCACAAGCCCTCAAACTCAAACCACGGCCCTTTTCTCTGGCAAACAAAACTCAGCTGCCCTGCTTCTGGATGGCAGATTGCAGGAGCCACTTGGTACAATCAAACCAGCCAAACTTGGCAATGGTGCCACCTTGGGTCTGGGAACCATCCTGCGTATCGTGGATTTTCAGGCGCCAGCCGGCCACTTCCAGCAACAGCCCCCAAAAATACACCTGGCCTGTTTCGTGACAACCAAAACACATCTACTGCGCTTCTGGATTGCAGATTGCAGGAGCCACTTGGAACAATCAAACCAGCCCAACTTGGCACTGGTGCCACCTTGGGTCTTTGAACCATCCTGCATATCGTGGATTTTCAGGAGCCAGCTGGCCACTCCCAGCCATGTGCTGCCAAACAAAAACCACGGCCCTTTTCCCTGGCAAACAAGATTCAGATGCCCCTCTTGTGGATAGCAGATTGCAGGAGCTACTTGGCACTGTTAAACCAGCCCGACTTGGCACTGGTGCCATCTTGGGTCTGGGAACCATCCTGCGTATCGTGGATTTTCAGGAGCCACCCGGACAGTCCAAGCCATAGGCTGCCAAAAAAGAACCATGGCCCTTTGCCCTGGCTAAAAAAATTCAGGTTCCCCGCTTCTGGATGGCAGATTGCAGACACCACTTGTCTCTGTCCAACCAGCCCGACTTGGCAATTCTGCCACCTTGGGTCTCGGAACCATCCTGCGTATCGTGGATATCCAGGAGCCAGCCGCCCACTCCCAGCCATAGGCTGCCAAACAAAAACCACGGCCCTTTTCCCAGGCAAACAAATTCAGATGCCCCGCTTCATGATGGCAGAATGCAGAACATACTTGGCACTATCAAACTAGCCCGACTTGGCACTTGTGCCACCTTGGGTCTGGGAACCATCCTGCGTATCGTGGATTTTCATGAGCCAGCTGGCCACTTCCAGCCATAGACTGCCAAACACAAACCACTGCCTTTTTCCCTGGCTAACAAAATTCAGATACCCATCTTCTGGATGGCAGATAGCAGGAGCCACTGGGCACTGTCATACCAGGCAGACTTGGAACTGGTGCCACCTTGGATCTGGGAACCATCCTGCGTATCGTGGATTTTCAGGACCCACCCATGAGCTCCCTGCCATGGGCTGCCAAACACAAACACGGGCCCTTTTCCCTGCCTAAAATTCAGATGCCCGTCTTGTGGATGGCAGATTGCAGAAGCATCTTGGCTCTGTCCAAAAATCCCGACTTGGCACTGGTGCCATCTTGGGTCTGGGAACCATCCTGCGTATCGTGGATTTTCAGCAGCCAGCCGGCCACTTCCAGCCACAGGCCTCAGAAACAAACCTCGTCCCGCTTTCCTGATAAACAAAAATCAGCAGCCCTGCTTCTGGGTGGCATATTGTAGGAGACACTTGGTACAATCAAACCAGCCCAACTTGGCACTGGTGCCACCTTCAGCCTGGTGACCATACTGCATATCGTGGATATTCAGGAGACAGCCAGACACTCAGAGCCACAAGCCCTCAAATGAAACTACGGCCCTTTTCCCTGGCAAACAAAACCCAGCTCCCTGCTTCTGGATGGCAGATTGCAGGAGCCACTTGGTACTATCAAAACAGCCCGACTTTGCACTGGTGCCACCTTGGGTCTGGGAACCATCCTGCGTATCGTGGATTTTAAGGAGCCAGCTGGCCACACCCAGCCACAAGCCCCCAAGCACAAACAACGGCCATTTTCTCTGGCAAACAAAACTGAGCTGCCCTGCTTCTTCTGGATGGCAGATTGCAGACGCCACTTGGCTCTGTCCAACCAGCCCGACTTGGCACTGGTTCCACCTTGGGTCTGGGAACCATCCTTCGTATCGTGGATTTTCAGGAGCCAGCCGGCCAATTCCAGTACCATGCCCCAAAAAAAATCCTGGCCCATTTACCTGACAAACAAAAATCAGCTACCCCCCTTCTGGATGGCAGATTACAGGAGCCACTTGGTAATGTCAAACCAGTACAACTTGGCACTGGTGCCACCTTGGGTCTGGGAACTATCCTGCGTATAGTAGATTTTCAGGAACCAGCCGGCCACTCCCAGCTATAGGCTGCCAAACACAAACCACGTAACTTTTCTCTGGAAAAAAAAATTCAGATGCCCCGCTTCTGGATGGCAGATTGCAGACGCCACTTCGCACTGTCAAACCAGCCCAACTTGGCACTGGTTCCACCTTGGGTCTGGGAACCATCCTGCATATCGTGGATTTTCAGGAGCCAGCTGGCCACTCCTAATCATAGGCTGCCAAACACATACCTCGGCCCTTTTCCCTGGCTAACAAAACTCAGCTGCCCTGCTTCTGGATGGCAGATTGCAGGAGCCACTTGGTACTATCAAACCAGCCCAACTTGGCACTTGTGCCACTTTGGGTCTGGGAACCATCCTGCGTATCGTGGATTTTCAGCAGCCAGCCGGCCACTCCTAGCCATAGGCTTCCATACACAAACCACGGCCCTTTTTTCTGGCTAAAAAAATTCAGATGCCCCGTTTCTGGATGGCAGATTGCAGACACCACTTGGCTCTGTCAAACCAGCCCAACTTGGCACTGGCGCCACCTTGGGTCTGGGAACCATACAGCCTATCGTGGATTTTCAGGAGCCAGCCGGCCACTGCCAGCCATGGGCTGCCAAACACAAACCACGGCGCTTTTCCCTGCCTAAAAATATTCACATTCCCCTCTTGTGGATGGCAGATTGCAGGAGCCACTTGGTACTGTCAAACCAGCCCGACTTGTCAATGGTGCCACCTTCGGTGTGGGGAACATCCTGCGTATCGTGGATTTTCAGGAGCCAGCCGGCCACTCCAAGCCACAAGCCCTCAAACTCAAACCACGGCCCTTTTCTCTGGCAAACAAAACTCAGCTGCCCTGCTTATGGATGGCAGATGACAGGAGCCACTTGGTACTATCAAAACAGCCCAACTTGGCACTAGTGCAACTTTGGGTCTTTGAACCATCCGGCATATCGTGGATTTTCTGGGCCAGCAGGCCAATCCAAGCCATGGGCTGCCAAACACAAACCACGGCCCTTTTCTTTGGCTAACAAAATTCAGATGGCCCGTTCTGGATGGCAGATTGCAGGAGCTACTTGGCACTATCAAACCATCCCGACTTGGCACTGGTGCCACCTTTGGTCTGTGAACCATCCTGCGTATCGTGGATTTTCCGGAGCCAGCCCGCCACTCCAAGCTACAAGCGCGCAAACTCAAACCACGGCCCTTTTCCCTGGCAAAAACAACTCAGCTACCCTGCTTATGTATTACAGATTGCCAGAGCCACTTTGTACTGTTAAACCAGTCCACCTTGGCACTGGTCGCCACTTAGGGTCTGGGAAACATCCTGCGTATCGTGGATTTTCAGGAGCCACCCGGCCACTCCCAGCCATAGGCTGCGAAACACAAACCACGGGGCCTTTTCCCTGGCTGAAAAAATTCAGATGGCCCTCTTGTGGATGGCAGATAGCAGGAGCTACTTGGCACTGTCAAACCAGCCCGACTTGGCATTGGTGCCACCTTCGATCTGGGGACCATCCTGCTTATCGTGGATTTTCAGGAGCCAGCCAGCCACTCCCAGCCACAAGCCCTCAAAATAAAACCACGCCCCTTTTCTCTGGCAAAAAAAACTCAGCTGCCCTGCTTCTGGATGGCAGATTGCAGGAGCCACTGTCAAACCAGCCAAACATGGCACTGGTGCCACCTTGGGTCTGGGAACCATCCTGCGTACCGTGGATTTTCCGGAGCCAGCTGGCCACTCCCAGCCTTCGGCTGCTAAAGTGAAACCACGTCCCTTTTCCCTGGCTAACAAAATACATATGCCCCGCTTCTGGGGCATATGACGCCACTTGGCACTGTCCAACCAGCCAGACTTGGCACTGGTGCCACCTTCGGTCTGGGAACCATCCTGCGTATCGTGGATTTTCAGGAGCCAGCCGGCAACTCCCAGCCGCAAGCACTCAAACCACAGCACTTTTCTCTGGAAAACAAAACTCAGCAGCCCTGCTTCTGGATGGCAGATTGCAGGAGCAACTTGGTACTATCAAACCAGCCCAAATTGGCAATGGTGCCACCTTGGGTCTGGGAACCACCCTGCGTGACGTGGATTTTCAGGAGCGTCCCGGCAACCCCCAGCCACAAGCCCTCAAACTCAAACCACGGCCCCTTTCTCTGCAAAAAATCTCAGCTGCCCTGCTTCTGGATGGCTGATTGCAGGAGCCACTTGGTACTATCAAACCAGCCCGACTTGGCACTGCTGCCACCTTTGGTCTGGAAACCATCCTGCGTATCGTGGATTTTCAGGAGCCAGCTGGCCACACCGAGCCTTAGGCTGCCAAACACAAACCACGTCCCTTTTCTCTGGCAAACAAAATTCAGATGCCCCGCTTCTGGATGGCAGATTGCAGACGCCACTTCGCACTGTCAAACCAGCCCGACTTGGCAATGCTGCCGCCTTGGGTCTGGGAACCATCCTGCGTATAGTGGATTTTCAGGAGACACCCGTCCACTCCCAATCGTAGGCTGCAAAACACAAACCACGGCCCTTTTCCCTGGCTAACAAAATACAGATGTCCCGTTCTGGATGGCTGATTGCAGGAGACACTTGGCACTGTCAAACCAGCCCGACTTGGCAATGCTAGCGCCTTTGGTCTTGGAACCATCCTGCGTATCGTGGATTTTCAGGAGCCAGCCGGCCACTTCCAGCAACAGGCCCCATAAACATGCCTGGCCCGTATCCTGACAAACAAAACTCATCTACTCCGCTTCTGGATGACAAATTGCAGACGCCACTTCTCACTGTCAAACCAGCCCGACTTGGCAATGCTGCCGCCTTGGGTCTGGGAACCATCCTGCGTATCGTGGATTTTCAGGAGACACCCGGCCACTCCCAGCCATAGGCTGCCAAACACAAACCACAGCCCTTTTCCCTGCCTAACAAAATTCAGATGCCCTGCTTCTGGATGGCAGATATCAGACACCACTTGGCTCTGTCCAACGAGCCCGACTTGGCACTGGTGCCATCTTGGGTCTGGGAACCATCCTGCGTATCGTGGATTTTCAGGAGCCACCCGGCCCCTCCGAACCATAGGCTGCCAAATACATACCTTGGCCCTTTTACCTGGCAAACAAAACTCAGCTGCCCTGCTTCTGGATGGCAAAATGCAGGAGCCACTTGGTACTATCAAACCAGCCCAACTTGGCACTGGTGCCACCTTGGGTCTGGGAACCATTCGTCAGATCGTGGATTTTCAGGGCCAGCCGGCCACTCCCAGCCATAGGATGCCAAACACAAACCACGGCCCTTTTCCCTGGCAAACAAAATTCAGATGGCCCGCTTCTGGATGGCAGATTGCAGACAGCACTTGGCTCTGTCCAACCAGCCCCACTTGGCCCTGGTTCCACCTTGGGTCTGGGAATCATCCTGCGTGTCGTGGATTTTCAGGAGACACCCGGCCACTCCCAGCCATAGGCTGCCAAACACAAACCACGGCCCTTTGGCCTGCCTAAAAAAATTGAGATGCCCCTCTTGTGGATAGCAGATTGCAGGAGCTACTTGGCACTGTCAAAGCAGCTCGACCTGGCACTGGTGCCACCTTCGGTGTGGGGACCATCCTGCGTATCGTGTATTTTCAAGAGCCAGCCGGCCACTCCAAGCCACAAGCCCTCAAACTCAAACCACGGCCCTTTTCTCTGGCAAACAAAACTCAGCTGCCCTGCTTCTGGATGGCAGATTGCAGGAGCCACTTGGTACAATCAAACCAGCCAAACTTGGCAATGGTGCCACCTTGGGTCTGGGAACCATCCTGCGTATCGTGGATTTTCAGGCGCCAGCCGGCCACTTCCAGCAACAGGCCCCAAAAATACACCTGGCCTGTTTCGTGACAACCAAAACACATCTACTGCGCTTCTGGATTGCAGATTGCAGGAGCCACTTGGAACAATCAAACCAGCCCAACTTGGCACTGGTGCCACCTTGGGTCTTTGAACCATCCTGCATATCGTGGATTTTCAGGAGCCAGCTGGCCACTCCCAGCCATGTGCTGCCAAACAAAAACCACGGCCCTTTTCCCTGGCAAACAAGATTCAGATGCCCCTCTTGTGGATAGCAGATTGCAGGAGCTACTTGGCACTGTTAAACCAGCCCGACTTGGCACTGGTGCCATCTTGGGTCTGGGAACCATCCTGCGTATCGTGGATTTTCAGGAGCCACCCGGACAGTCCAAGCCATAGGCTGCCAAAAAAGAACCATGGCCCTTTGCCCTGGCTAAAAAAATTCAGGTTCCCTGCTTCTGGATGGCAGATTGCAGACACCACTTGTCTCTGTCCAACCAGCCCGACTTGGCAATTCTGCCACCTTGGTTCTCGGAACCATCCTGCGTATCGTGGATATCCAGGAGCCAGCCGCCCACTCCCAGCCATAGGCTGCCAAACAAAAACCACGGCCCTTTTCCCAGGCAAACAAATTCAGATGCCCCGCTTCATGATGGCAGAATGCAGAACATACTTGGCACTATCAAACTAGCCCGACTTGGCACTTGTGCCACCTTGGGTCTGGGAACCATCCTGCGTATCGTGGATTTTCAGGAGCCAGCTGGCCACTTCCAGCCATAGACTGCCAAACACAAACCACTGCCTTTTTCCCTGGCTAACAAAATTCAGATACCCATCTTCTGGATGGCAGATAGCAGGAGCCACTGGGCACTGTCATACCAGGCAGACTTGGAACTGGTGCCACCTTGGATCTGGGAACCATCCTGCGTATCGTGGATTTTCAGGACCCACCCATGAGCTCCCTGCCATGGGCTGCCAAACACAAACACGGGCCCTTTTCCCTGCCTAAAATTCAGATGCCCGTCTTGTGGATGGCAGATTGCAGAAGCATCTTGGCTCTGTCCAAAAATCCCGACTTGGCACTGGTGCCATCTTGGGTCTGGGAACCATCCTGCGTATCGTGGATTTTCAGCAGCCAGCCGGCCACTTCCAGCCACAGGCCTCAGAAACAAACCTCGTCCCGCTTTCCTGATAAACAAAAATCAGCAGCCCTGCTTCTGGGTGGCATATTGTAGGAGACACTTGGTACAATCAAACCAGCCCAACTTGGCACTGGTGCCACCTTCAGCCTGGTGACCATACTGCATATCGTGGATATTCAGGAGACAGCCAGACACTCAGAGCCACAAGCCCTCAAATGAAACTACGGCCCTTTTCCCTGGCAAACAAAACCCAGCTCCCTGCTTCTGGATGGCAGATTGCAGGAGCCACTTGGTACTATCAAAACAGCCCGACTTTGCACTGGTGCCACCTTGGGTCTGGGAACCATCCTGCGTATCGTGGATTTTAAGGAGCCAGCTGGCCACACCCAGCCACAAGCCCCCAAGCACAAACAACGGCCATTTTCTCTGGCAAACAAAACTGAGCTGCCCTGCTTCTTCTGGATGGCAGATTGCAGACGCCACTTGGCTCTGTCCAACCAGCCCGACTTGGCACTGGTTCCACCTTGGGTCTGGGAACCATCCTTCGTATCGTGGATTTTCAGGAGCCAGCCGGCCAATTCCAGCAACATGCCCCAAAAAAAATCCTGGCCCGTTTACCTGACAAACAAAAATCAGCTACCCCCCTTCTGGATGGCAGATTACAGGAGCCACTTGGTAATGTCAAACCAGTACAACTTGGCACTGGTGCCACCTTGGGTCTGGGAACTATCCTGCGTATAGTAGATTTTCAGGAACCAGCCGGCCACTCCCAGCTATAGGCTGCCAAACACAAACCACGGACCTTTTCTCTGGAAAAAAAAATTCAGATGCCCCGCTTCTGGATGGCAGATTGCAGACGCCACTTGGCGCTGTCCAACCATCCCAACTTGGCACTGGTTCCATCTTGGGTCTGGGAACCATCCTGCGTATCGTGGATTCTCAGGATCCAGCCGGCCACTTCCAGCCATAGGACCCAAAAACATACCTCGGCCCGTTTTCCTGACAAACAAAACTCAGCTGCCCTGCTTCTGGATGGCAGATTGCAGGAGCCACGTGGTACAATCAAACAAGCCCGACTTGGCACTGGTGCCACCTTTGGTCCGAGAACAATCCTGCGTATCATGGATTTTCAGGAGCCAGCTGGCCACTCCAAGCCACAAGCCCTCAAACTAAAACCACGGCCCTTTTCTCTGGCAAAAAAAACTCAGCTATCCTGCTTCTGGATGGCAGATTGCAGGAGCCACTTTGTACTGTCAAACCAGCCCAACTTGGCACTGGTGCCACCTTGGGTCTGGGAACCGTCCTGCGTATGGTGGATTTTCAGGAGCTATCCGGCCACTCCCAGCCATAGGCTGCCAAACACAAACCACAGCACTTTTCCCTGGCTAAACAAAATTCAGATGTCCCGTTCTGGATGGCAGATTGCAGACGCCACTTGGCTCTGTCCAACAAGCCCGATGTGGAACTGGTGCCACCTTCGGTCTGGGAACCATCCTGCGTATCTTGGATTTTCAGGAGCCAGCCGGCCACTTCCAGAAACATGCCCCAAAAATAATCCTGGCCCGTTTCCCTGACAAACAAAACTCAGCTGCCCTGATTCTGGATGACAGATTGCTGGAGCCACTTGGCACTGTCAAACCAGTCCAATTTAGCACTGGTGCCACCTTTGCTCTGGGAACCATCCTGCGTATCGTGGATTCTCAGGAGCCACCCGGACACTCCCAGCCATAGGCTGCCAAACACAAACCACGGCCCTTTGCCCTGGCTAACAAAATTCAGATGCCCCGCTTCTGGATGGCAGATTGCAGACACCACTTGTCTCTCTCCAACCATTCCGACTTGGCACTGGCGCCACCTTGTGTCTGGGAACCATCCGGAGTATCGTGGATTTTCAGGAGCCAGCCGGCCACTTCCAGCCATAGGCTGCCAAACACAAACCACGGCCCTTTTCCCTGGCTAACAAAATTCAGATGCCCCTCTTCTGGATGGCAGATAGCAGGAACCACTGTGCACTGTTAAATCAGGCCGACTTGGAACTGGTGCCACCTTGGGTCTGGGAAGCATCCTGCGTGTCGTGGATTTTCAGGAGCCAGCAGGCCACTCCCAGC
Organism: Passerculus sandwichensis; assembly: GCA_031885435.1. Lineage (NCBI taxonomy): Eukaryota > Metazoa > Chordata > Aves > Passeriformes > Passerellidae > Passerculus > Passerculus sandwichensis. The sequence goes on from CM063146.1 coordinate 245,716, forward strand.
CATAGGCTGGAAAACTCAAACCATGGGCCTTTTCTCTGGCAAACAAAACTCAGCTGCCCTGCTACTGGATTGCAGATTGAAGGAGCCACTTGGTATTATCAAACCAGCTCGACTTGGCACTGGTGCCACCTTGGGTCTGGGAACCATCCTGTGTATTGTGGATTTTCAGGAGGCGCCCGACCTCTCCTAGCTACAAGCCCTCAAATTCAAACGGCCCTTTTCTCTGGCAAACAAAATTCAGCTGCCCTGCTTCTAGATGGCAGATTGCAGGAGCCACTTTGTACTATCAAACCAGCCCATCTTGGCACTGGTGCCCACTTGGGTCTTTGAACCATCCGGTATATCGTGGATTTTCAGGGCCAGCCAGCCACTCCCAGCCATAGGCTGCCAAACACAAACCACGGCCCTTTTCCCTGGCTAACAAAATTAAGATGGCCCTCTTGCGGATGGCAGATTGCAGGAGATACTTGGCACTGTCAAACCAGCCCGACTTGGCATTGGTGCTACCTTCGGTCTTTGGACCATCCTGCGTATCGGGGATTTTCATGAGCCAGCCGGCCACTCCAAGCCACGAGCCCTCAAATTCAAACCACGGACCTTTTCTCTGGCAAACAAGCCTCAGCTGCCCTGCTTCGGGATGGCAGATTGCAGGAGCCACTTGGAACAATCATAGCAGCCAAACCTGGAACTGGGTCTACCTTGGGTCTGGGAACAATCATGCGTACCGTGGATTTTCAGGAGCCAGCTGTCCACTCCCAGCCATCGGCTGCCAAAATCAAACCACGACACTTTGCTCTGGCAAACAAAACTCAGCTATCCTGCTTCTGGATGGCAGATTGCAGGAGCCACTTGGTATTAGCAAACCAGCCCGATTTGGCACTGGTGTTACCTTGGGTCTGGGAACGATCCTGCGCATCGTGGATTTTCAGGAGCCAGCCGGCCACTCCCAGCCACAAGCCCTCAAACTCAAACCACGGCTCTTTTCTCTGGCAAACAAAACTCAGCTGCCCTGCTTCTGGATGGCAGATTGCTGGAGCCACTTGGCACTGTCAAACCAGTCTAACTTGGCACTGGTGCAACCTTGGTCTTTGAACCATCCTGCATATCGTGGATTTTCAGGAACCAGCCTGCCACTCCAAGCCATAGGCTGTCAACCACAAGCCACGGCCCTTTTTCCTGGCAAACAAAATTCAGATGCCCCGCTTCTGGATGGCAGATTGCAGCAGCCACTTGGCACTATCTAACCGGCCTGACTTGGAACTGGTGCCACCTTGGGTCTGGGAATCATCCTGCGTATCGTGGTTTTTCCGGAGCAAGCCGACCACTCCCAGCCATGGCCGTCTCAACACAAACCCACGCAGTTTTCCCTAGCTAACAAAATTCAGATGCTCTGTTCTGGATGGCAGATTGCAGGAGCTACTTGTCACTATGAAACCAGCCCGACTTGGCACTGGTGCCACCTTTGGTCTGGGAACCATCCTGCTTATAGTGGATTTTCAGGAGTCACCAGGCCACTCCCAGCCATAGGCTGCCAAACACAAACCACGGCCCTTTTCCCTGGCTAACAAAATTCAGTTGCCCCGCTTCTGGATGGCAGATTGCAGACACCACTTGGCTCTGTCCAACCAGCCCAACTTGGCACTGGTGCCACCTTGGGTCTGGGAACCATCCTGCGTATCGTGGATTTTCAGGAGGCAGCTGGCCACTCCCAACCATAGGCTGCCAAACTGCAACCTCGGCCCTTTTCCCTGGCAAACAAAACTCAGCTGCCTTGCTTCTGGATGGCAGATTGCAGGAGCCACTTGGTACTATCAAACCAGCCCCACTTGGCACTTGTGCCACCTTGGGTCTGGGAACCATCCTGCATATCAAGGATTTTCAGGAGCCAGCCGGCCACTGCCAGCCATGGGCTGCCAAACACAAACCACGGCGCTTTTCCCTGCCTAAAAAAATTCACATGACCCTCTTGTGCATGGCAGATTGCAGGAGACACTTGGTACTGTCAAACCAGCTCGACTTGGCACTGGTGCCACCCTCGGTGTGGGGAACATCCTGCGTATCGTGGATTTTCTGGAGCCAGCCGGCCACTCCAAGCCACAAGCCCTCAAACTCAAACCACGTCTCTTTTTTCTGGCAAACAAAACTCAGCTGCCCTGCTTCTGGATGGCAGATTGCAGGAGCCACTTGGTACTATCAAAGCAGCCCAACTTGGCACTGGTGCCACCTTCGGTCTTTGAACCATCCGGCATATCGTGGATTTTCTGGGCCAGCAGGCCAGTCCCAGCCATAGGCTGCCAAACACAAACCACGGCCCTTTTCCCTGGCTAAGAAAATTAAGATTGCCCGTTCTGGATGGCAGATTGCAGACGCCACTTGGCTCTGTCCAACAAGCCCGATGTGGAACTGGTGCCACCTTCGGTCTGGGAAATATCCTGTGTATCTTGGATTTTCAGAAGCCAGCCAGCCACTCCCAGCCACAGGCCCTCAAACATAAACGACAGCCCTTTTCTCTGGCAAACAAAACTCAGCTGCCCTGCTTCTGGATGGCAAAATGCAGGAGCCACTTGGAGCAATCAAACCAGACAAACTTGGCACTGGTGCCAACTTGGGTCTGGGAACCATCCTGCGTATCCTGGATTTTCAGGAGCCAGCTGGCAACTCCCAGCCATAGGCTTTCACACACAAACCACGGCCCTTTACGTTTGCAAAAATAATTCAGATGCCCCGCTTCTGGATGGCAGATTGCAGACGCCACTTGACTCTGTCCAACAGGCGTGACTTGGCACTGGTGCCACCTTCGGTCTGGGAACCATCCTCCGTATCGTGGATTTTCAGGTGCCAGCCGGCCACTTCCAGCAACAGGCCCCAAAAATAACCTGGCCCGTTTCCTGACAAACAAAACTCAGCTACCCCGCTTCTGGAAGGCAGATTGCAGGAGCCACTTGGTATTGTCAAACCAGCCCAACTTGGACCAGGTCCCACCTTGGGTCTGGGAACCATCCTGCGTATCGTGGATTTTCAGGAGCCAGCCGGCCACTCCAAGCCACAAGCCCTCAAACTCAAACCACGGCCCTTTTCCCTGCCTAACAAAACTCAGCTGCCCTGCTTCTGGATGGCAGATTGCAGCAGCCACTTGGTACTGTCAAACCAGCCCAACTTGGCACTGGTTCCACCTTGGGTCTGGGAACCATCCTGCGTTTCGTGGATTTTCAGGAGCCAGCCGGACACTCCCAGCCGTAGGCTGCCAAACACAAACCACGGCCATTATCCCAGGCAAACAAAATTCAGATGCCCCGCTTCATGATGGCAGAATGCAGGACACACTTGGCACTATCAAACCAGCCTGACTTGGCACTGGTGCCACCTTTGTTCTGGGAAGCATCCTGGGTATCGTGGATTTTCAGGAGCCAGCCGGCCACTCCCAGCCACAGGCCCAAAAACAAACTTCGGCCCGTTTCCCTGACAAAAAAAACTCAGCTACCCGCTTCTGGATGGCAGATTGCAGGAGCCACTTGGTAGTGTCAAACCAGCCCAACTTGGCACTGGTGCCACCTTCGGTCTGGGAACCATCCTGCGTATCGTCAATTTTCAGGAGCCAGCCGGCCACTCCCAGCCACAAGCCCTCAAACTCCAACCACGGCCCTTTCCTCTGGCAAACAAAACTCAGCTGCCCTGCTTCTGGATGGCAGATTGCAGGAGCAACATGGTACTATCAAACCAGCCCAACTTGGCACTGGTGCCACCTTGGGTCTTTGAACCATCCTGCATATCGTGGATTTTAAGGAGCCAGCGGGACACTCCCAGCCATAGGCTGCCAATGACAAACCATGGCCCTTTTCCCTGACAAACAAAACTCAGCTACCCTGCTTCTTGATGGCAGATTGCAGGAGCCACTTGGTACTGTCAAACCAGCCGAACTTGGCACTGCTGCCACCTTCGGTCTTGGAACCATCATGCGTATATTCGATTTTCAGGAGCCTGTGGGCCACTCCCAGCTACAGGCCCCAAAACTATAACCACGGCCCTTTCCTCTGCCAAACAAAACTCAGCTGCCCTGCTTCAGGATGGCAGATTGCAGGAGCCACATGGTACTATCAAACCAGCCACACTTGGCAGTCTTGTCAACTTTGTTTTGGGGACCATTCTGCGTATCGTGGATTTTCAGGAGCTAGCCGGCCACTCCCAACCATAGCCTGCCAAACACAAACCACGGTCCTTTTCCCTGGCTAAAAAAATTCAGATGCCCCGCTTCTGGACGGCAGATTGCAGACGCCACTTGGGTCTGTCCAATCAGTCCGACTTGGCACTGGTGCCACCTTCGGTCTGGGAACCATGAGGCGTATCGTGGATTTTCAGGAGCCTGCGGGCCTCTGCCAGCTACAGGCCCCAAAACTCAAACCACGGCCCTTTCCTCTGCCAAACAAATCTCAACTGCCCCGATTCTGGACGGCAGATTGCAGGAGCAACTTGGCACAGTCAAACCACCCTGACTTGGCACTGGTGCCGCCTTGGGTCTGGGAACCATCCTGCATATCGTGGATTTTCAGGTGCAAGCCGGCCATGCCCAGCCACACGACCTAAAACTTAAACCACGGCCCTTTTCCTTGGTAAACATAACTCAGCTGCCCTGCTTCTGGATTGCAGATTGCAGGAGCCACTTTGTACTATCAAACCAGCCATGCTTGGCAATGGTGCCACCTTAGGTCTGGGAACCATCCTGCGTATCGTGGATTTTCAGGAGCCACCCGGCCACTCCCAGCCATAGGCTGCCAAAAACAAACCACGGCCCTTTTCCCTGCCTAACAAAATTCAGATGCCCCGTTCTGGATGGCAGATTGCAGGAGCAACTTGGTACTTTCAAACCAGTCCAACTTGGCACTGGTGCACCTTGGGTTTGGGAACCATCCTGAGTATCGTGGACTTTCAGGAGCCAGCCGGCCACTCCCAGCCATAGGCTGCACAACACAAACCACGGCCTTTTTCCCAGGCTAAAATAATTCAGATGCCCCGCATCTGGATGGCTGATTCCGGGAGCAACTTGGTACTGTCAAACCAGTAAAACTTGGCACGGGTGCCACCTTGGGTCTGGGAACCATCCTACGTATCGTGGATTTTCCGGAGCCAGCCGGCCTCTCCCAGCCACAAGACCTCAAACTCAAACCACGGCCCTTTTGCCTGCCAAACAAAACTCAGCTGCCCTGCTTCTGGATGGCAGATTGCAGGAGGCACTTAGAACTATCAAACCAACCCAACTCGGCACTGGTGCCACCTTGGGTCTGGGAACCATCCTGCGTATCGTGGATTTTCACGGTCCAGCCGGCCACTATCAGTCACAGGCCCCAAAAACAAACCTCGGCGCGTTTCCCTGACAAACAAAACTCAGCTACCCCACTTCTGGATGGCAGATTGCAAGAGACACTTCGTACTATCAAACCAGCCCAACTTGGCACTGGTGCCACCTTGGGACTGGGAACCATCCTGCGTATCGTGGGTTTTCAGGAGCCAGCCTGTCACTCCCAGCCATAGGCTGCCAAACACAAACCACGGACCTTTTCCCAGGCTAAAAATATTCAGCTGCCCTGCATCTGGATGGAATATTGCTGGAGCCACTTGATACTGTCAAAGCAGCTCAACTTGGCTCTGGTGCCACCTTGGGTGTGGGAACCATCAGGCGTATCGTGGATTTTCAGGAGCCTGCGGGCCACTCCCATCTACTGGCCCCAATACTCAAACCACGGCCCTTTCCTCTGCCAAACAAAACTCAGCTGCCCCGCTTCTGGACGGCAGATTGCAGGAGCCACTTTGCATTGTCAAACCACCCTGACTTGGCACTGGTGCCGCCTTGGGTCTGGGAACCATCCTGCATATCGTGGATTTTCAGGTGCAAGCCGGCCATTCCCAGCCACAAGACCTAAAACTTAAACCACGGCCCTTTTCCTTGGCAAACATAACTCAGCTGCTCTGCTTCTGGATTGCAGATTGCAGGAGCCACTTTGGACTATCAAACCAGCCATACTTGGCATGGGTGCCACCTTAGGTCTGGGAACCATCCTGCGTATCATGGATTTTCAGGAGCCACCCGGCCACTCCCAGCCATAGGCTGCCAAAGACAAACCACGGCCCTTTTCCCTGGCTAAAAAAATTCATATGCCCCGCTTCTGGATGGCAGATTGCAGGAGGCACTTAGTACTATCAAACCAACTCAACTCGGCACTGGTGCCACTTTGGGTCTGGGAACCATCCTGCGTAATGCGGAGTTTCAGGAGCCAGTCGGCCACTCCCAGCCATAGGCTGCCAAACACAAACCACGGCCCTTTTCCCTGGCAAACAAAATTCAGATGCCCCACTTCTGGATGGCAGATTGCAGACGCCACTTGGTACTATCAAACCAGCAAAACTTGAAACTGGTGCCACCTTGCGTCTTGGAACCATCCTGCGTATCGTGGATTTTCAGGAGCCAGCAGGCCACTCCCTTCGAGGCCCCAAAAACAAACCACCGCCCATTTCTTTTTCAAACAAAATTCAGCTGCCCTGCTTCTGGATGGCAGATTGCAGGACCCACTTGGTACTATCAAACCATCCCAGCTTGGCAATGGTGTCACCTGGGGTGGGGGAACCATCCTGCGTATTGTGGATTTTCAGGAGCCAGCCAGACACTCCGAGGCCTAGTCTGCCAATCACACACCACGGCACTTTTCCCTGCCTAAAAAAATTCAGATGGCCCCAACCTAGATGGCATATTGCAGGAGCCACTTGGAACTGTCAAACCAGCCGGACTTGGTACTGATGACACCTTGGGTCTGGGAACCATCCTGCGTATCGTGGATTTTCAGGAGCCAGCCGCCCACTCCCAGCCACAAGCCCTCAAACCCAAACCACGGCCCTTTCCTCTGGCAAACAAAACTCAGCTGCCCTGCTTCTGGATGGCAGATTGCAGGACCCACTTGGTACTATCAAACCAGCCCAGCTTGGCTCTGGTGTCGCCTGGGGTCTGGGGACCATCCTGCGTATCGTAGATTTTCAGGAACCAGCTGGCCACTCCCAGCCATGGGCTGCCAAACACAAGCCACGGCCCTTTTCCATGCCTAACAAAATTCAGATGCCCCTCTTGTGAATGGCGTATTGCAGGAGCTACCTGGCGCTATCAAACCAGCCCAACTTGGCACTGGTGCCTCCTTGGGTCTGGGAAACATCCTGCGTATCGTGGATTTTGAGGAGCCACCCGGCAACTTTTAGCCATAGGCTGCAAAACAAAAACCACGGCCCTTATCCCTGGCTAATAAATTCAGATTCCCCGCTTCTGGATGGCAGATTGCAGACGCCACTTCGCTCTGTCCAACGAGCCAGACTTGGCACTGGTGCCACTTTGGGTCTGGGAACCATCCTGCGTATCGTGGATTTTCAGGAGCCACACGGCCACTCCCAGCCACAGGCCCCAAAAAAAAACCACGGCCTATTTCTCTGTCAAAATAAACTCAGCTGCCCTGCTTCAGGATGGCAGATGGCAAGAGCCACTTGGTACTATCAAACCAGCCCGACTTGGCACTGGTGCCACCATTGTTCTGGGAACCATCCTGTGTATCGTGGATTTTCAGGGGCCAGCCGGCCACTCACAGCCATGGCCTGGCAAACACAAACCACGGCCCTTTTCCCTGGCTAAAAAAATTCTGATGCCCCGTTTCTGGATGGCAGATTGCAGCAGCCACCTGGAACTATCTAACCAGCCCGACTTGGAACTGGTGCCACCTTGGGTCTGGGAACCATCCGGCGTGTCATGGATTTTCAGGAGCCAGATGGGCACTCCCAGCCATAGGCTGCCAAACACAAACCACGGCCCTTTTCCCTGGCTAACAAAATTCAGATGGCCTGTACTGGATGGCAGATTGCAGGACTTACTTGGCACTATAAAACCAACCCGACTTGGCACTGCTGCCACCTTGGGTCTGGGAACCATCCTGCGTATTGTGGATTTTCAGAAGCCAGCCGGCCACTCAAGCCATGGACTGCCAGACACAAACCACAGCCCTTTTCCCTGCCTAAAAAAATTCAGATGCCCCACTTCTGGATGGCAGATTGCAGGAGCTTCTTGGCACTGTCAAACAACCTCGACTGGGAACTGGTGCCACCTTGGGTCTGGGAACCTTCCTGCGTATCGTGGATTTTCAGGAGCCAGCCTGCCACTCCCAACCATAGGCTGCCAAACAGAAACCACCGCCATTTTCCCTTGGAAACAAAATTCAGATGCCCCGTTCTGGATGGCAGATCGGAGGAGCTACTTGGCACTATCAAACCAGCCCGATTTGCCACTGCTGCCACCTTGGGTCTGGGAACCATCCTGCGTACCGTGGATTTTCAGGAGCCAGACGGCCACTCCCAGACACAAGCCCTCAAACTCAAACCACGGCCATTTAATCTGGCAAAGAAAACTCAGCTGCCCTGCTTCTGGAAGGTAGATTGGAGGAGCCACTTGGTACTGTCAAACCAGCCCAACTTGGCACTGCTGCCACCTTGGGTCTGGGAAACATCCTGCTTATCGTGGATATTCAGGAGCCAGCCGGCCACTCCCAGACATAGGCTGCCAAACACAAACCACGGCCCTTTTCCCTGGCAAACAAAATTCAGATGCCCGGCTTCTGGATGGCAGATTTCAGGAGCTACTTGGCACTATGAAACCAGCACGACTTGGCACAGGTGCCACCTCGGGTCTGGGAACCATCCTGCGTATCGTGGATTTTCAGGAGCCAGACGGCCACTCCCAGCCGTAGGCTGCCAAACCCAAAGCTCGGCCCTTTTCTCTGGAAAAAAATCTCAGCTGATCTGCTTCTGGAAGGCAGATTGCAAGAGCCACTTGGCACTTTCAAACCAGCCCGACTTGGCACTGCTGCCAGCCATGATCTGGGAACCATCCTGCGTATCCTGGATTTTCTGGAGCCAGCCGGCCACTCCCAGCCACAACTCCTCAAACTCAAACCATGGCCGTTTTCTCTGGCAAACAAAACTCTGCTGCCCTGCTTCTGGATAGCAGATTGCAGAAGGCACTTGGTACTATCAAACCAGCCCAACTTGGCACTGGTGCCACCTTGGGTCTGGGAACCATCCTGCGTATTGCGGAATTTCAGGAGCCAGACGGCCACTCCCAGCCATAGGTTGCCAAACACAAACCACGGCCCTTTTCCCTGGCAAACAAAATTCAGATGCCCCACTTCTGGATGGCAGATTGCAGACGCCACTTGGTACTATCAAACCAGCAAAACTTGGAACTGGTGCCACCTTGCATCTTGGAACTATCCTGCGTATCGTGGATTTTCAGGAGCCAGCAGGCCACTCCCTTCCAGAGGCCCAAAAATCAAACCACCGCCCATTTCTCTTAGAAACAAAACTCAGCTGCCCTGCTTCTGGATGGCAGATTTTAGGAGCCACTAGGTACTATCAAACCATCCCAGCTTGGCAATGGTGTCACCTGGGGTCGGGGAACAATCCTGCGTATGGTGGATTTTCAGGTGCCAGCCGGCCACTCCGAGGCCTAGTCTGCCAATAACACACCACGGAACTTTTCCCTGCCTAGAAAAATTCAGATGGCCCCCACCTAGATGGCAGATTGCAGGAGCCACTTGGAACTGTCCAACCAGCCGGACTTGGTACTGAGGACACCTTGGGTCTGGGAACCATCCTGCGTATCGTGGATTTTCAGGAGCCAGCCGCCCACTCCCAGCCACAAGCCCTCAAACCCAAACCACGGCCCTTTCCTCTGGCAAACAAAACTCAGCTGCCCTGCTTCTTGATGGCAGATTGTAGGACCCACTTGGTACTATCAAACCAGCCCAGCTTGGCTCTGGTGTCACCTGGGGTCTGGGGACCATCCTGCGTATCGTAGATTTACAGGAACCAGCTGGCCACTCCCAGCCATGGGCTGCCAAACACAAGCCACGGCCCTTTTCCATGCCTAACAAAATTCAGATGCCCCTCTTGTGGATGGCAGATTGCAGGAGCTACTTGGCACTGTCAAACCAGCCCGACTTGGCACTGGTGCCACCTTCGGTCTGGGAACAAGCCTGCGTATCGTGGATTTTCAGGAGCCAGCCGGCCACTCCAAGCCACAAGGTCACAAACTTAAAACACAGCCCTTTTCTCTGGCAAACAAAACTCAGCTGTCCTGCTTCTGGATGCAGACTTCAGGAGCCACTTGGTACTATCAAACCAGCCCAACTTGGCACTGGTGCCACCTTGGTTCTGGGAACCATCCTGCTTATCGTGGATTTTCAGGATCCAGGCAGCCACTCCCAGCCACAAGCCCTCAAACTCAAACCAAAGACCATTTCTCTGGCAAACAAAACTCAGCTGCCCTGCTTGTTGATGGCAGATTGCAGGAGCCACTTGGTACTATCAAACCAGCCCAACTTGGCATGGGTGCCACCTTGGGTCTTTGAACGATCCGGCATACCGTGGATTTTCAGGAGCAAGCCGGCCAATCCCAGCCTTAGGCTGCCAAACAGAAACCACGGCCCTTTTCCCTGGCTGACAAAATTCAGATTCCCCACTTCTGGATGGCAGATTGCAGGAGCCACTTGGCACTGTGAAACCAGCCTAACTTGGAACTGGTGACACGTTGGGTCTGGGAACCATCGTGCATATCGTGGATTTTCCGGAGCCAGCCGGCGACTCCCAGCCAGAGGCAGCCAAACAAAAAACACGGCCCTTTCCCCTGGCTAAAAAAATTCAGATGCCCCGCTTCTGGATGGCAGATTGCAGGAGCTACTTGGCACTCTCAAGCCAGACCGACTTGGCACTGGTGCCACCTTGGGTCTGGGTACCATCCTGCGTATCATGGATTTGTAGGAGCCAGCCGGCCACTCCCAACCACCAGCCCTCAAACTATAACTACCCCCTTTTCTCTGGGAAACAAAACTCAGCTGCCCTGCTTCTACAGGGCAGATTGCAGGACCACTTGTCACTATCAAACCACACCGAGTTAGCACTGGTGCCACCTTTAGTCTGGGAACCATCCTGCGTATCGTGGAGTTTCAGGAGCCAGCCGGCCTCTCCCACCCACAAGCCCTGAAACTCAAACCATGGCCCTTTTCTCTGGAAAACAAAACTCAGCTGACCTGCTTCTGGAAGGCAGATTGAAGGAGCGACTTGGTACTATGAAAACAGCAAGACATGGCACTGGTGCCACCTTGGGTCTTTGAACCATCTTGCGTAACGTGGATTTTCAGGAGCCCGCCGGCCACTCCCAGCCATCGGGTGCCAAACACAAACCACGGCCCTTTTCCCTGGCTAACAAAATACAGATGTCCGGTTCTGGATGGCAGATTGGAGGAGGTACTTGGCACTATCAAACCAGCCCGACTTGGATCTGGTGCCACCTTGAGTCTGGGAACCATCCTGTGTATCATGGATTTTAAGGAGCCAGCCGGCAACTCCCAGCCACAAGCCCTCAAACTCAAACCACGGCCCGTTTCTCTGGGAAACAAAACTCAGCTGCCCTGCTTCTGGATAGCAGATTGCAGGTGCCACTTGGCACTGTCAAACCAGCCCAACTTGTCACTGGTGCCAACTTGGGTCTGGGAACCATCCTGCGTATCGAGGATTTTCAGGAGCCAGGCAGCCACTCCCAGTCACAAGCCCTCAAACTCAAACTACGGCCCTTTTCTCTGGAAAAAAAACTCAGCTGACTTGCTTCTGGAAGGCAGATTGCAGGAGCCACTTGGCACTGTCAAACCAGCCCGACTTGGCACTGGTTCCACCTTGGATCTGGGAACCATCCTGCGTATCGTGGAGTTTCAGGAGCCAGTCGGCCACTCCCAGCCATCGGCTGCCAAACACAAACCACGGCCCTTTTGCCTGGCAAAAAAAATTCAGATGCCCCACTTCTGGATGGTAGATTGCAGACGCCACTTGGTATTATCAAACCAGCCCAACTTGCAACTGGTGCCAGCTTGGGTCTGGGGCCCATCTTGCGTATCGTGGATTTTCAGGAACCAGCCGGCCACTCCCAGCCATGGGCTGCCAAAAACAAACCACGGCCCTTTTCCCTGCCTAAAAAAATTCAGATGCCTTGCATCTGGATGGCAGATTGCAGGAGTTACTTGGCACTGTCAAACAAGCTCAACTTGGCACTGGTGCCACCTTGGGTCTGGGAAGCATCCTGCGTATCGTGGACTTCAGGAGCCAGGCAGCCACTCCCAGCCACACGCTCTCTAACTCAAACCACGGCCCTTTTCTCTGGCAAACAAAACTCAGCTGCCCTGCTTCTGGATGGCAGATTGCAGGAGCCACTTGGTAGTATCCAACCAGCAAAACTTGGAACTGCTGCCACGTTGGGTCTTTGAAATATCCGGCATACCGTGGATTTTCAGGAGCCAGCCAGCCACTGCTAGCCATAGGCTGCCAAACACCAACCACCGCCCATTTCCCTGGCTAACATAATTCAGATGCCCCGCTTTTGGATGGCGGATTGCAGACGCCACTTGGCTTTGTCCAACAAGCCCGACTTGGCAGTGGTGCCACCTTGGGTCTGGAAACCATCCTGCGTATAGTGGATTTTCCGGAGCCAGCCGGCCACTCCAAGCCAGAGGCTGCCAAACACAAACCACGGCCCTTTCCTCTGGCTAACAAAACTCAGCTGCCTTACTTCTGGATGGCAGATTGCAGGAGCCACTTGGTACTATCAAACCAGCCCATCTTGGCACTGGTGCCACCTTCGGTCTGGGAACCATCCTGCTTATCGTGGATTTGCAGGAGCCAGCCGGCCACTCCCAGTCATAGGCAGCCAAACACAAAGCACAGACCTTTTCCCTGGCAAACAAAATTCAGATGCCCCTCTTCTGGATGGCAGATTGCAGGAGCCACTTGGCACTGTCAAACCAGACCGACTTGGATCTGGTGGAACCCTGGGTCTGGGAACAATCCTGCGTATCGTGGATTTTCAGGAGCCAGCCAGCGACTCCCAGCCATGGTTTGGCAAATACAATCCATGGCCCTTTTCCCTTCCTAACAAAATTCAGATGCCCCTCTTGTGGATGGAAGATTGCAGGAGCTACTGGGCACTGTCAAACCAGCCAAATTTCGCTCTGGTGTCACCTTCGTCTGGGGACCATCCTGCGTATTGTGGATTTTCAGGAGCCAGCCGGCCAGAACTATCCTCAAGCTGCCAAACAGAAACCACAGTCCTTTTCTCTGGCAAATAAAACTCAGCTGCCCTGCTTCTGGATGGCAGATTGCAGGAGCCACTTTGTACTATCAAACCAGCCAAACTTGACATTTGTGCCACCTTTGGTCTGGGAACCATCCTGCGTATCGTGGATTTTCTGGAGATAGCCGGCCACTCAGAGCCATAGGCTTCCAAACTCAAACCACGGTCCTTTTCCCTGGCTAACAAAATTCAGATGCCCCGCTTCTTGATGGCAGATTGCAGACGCCACATAGCTCTGTCCAGCCAGCCCAACTTGGCAGTGGTGCCACATTGGGTCTGGGAACCATCCTGCGTAACATGGATTTTCAGGAGCCAGCCGGCCACTCCCACCCACAAGCCCTCAAACTCTAACCACGGCACTTTTCTCTGGCAAAAAAAAATCAGCTGCCCTGCTTTTGGGTGGCCGATTGCAGATGACACTTGGGTCTGTCCAACCAGCCCGACATGCCACTGGTGCCACCTTGGTTCTGGGAACCCTCCTGCGTATCGTGGATTTTCAGGAGCCAGCCAGCCACTCCCAGCCATAGGCTTCCAAACACAAACCACGGCACTTTTCCCTGGCTAACAAAATTCAGATGCCCCTCTTGTGGATTGCAGATTGCAGGAGCTACTTGGCACTGTCAAACCAGCCCAACTTGGAAGTGGTGCGCCCCTTGGTCTGGGAATCATCCTGCGTATTGTGGATTTTCAGGAGCCAGACGGCCACACCCAGCCATGGGCTGCCAAACACAAACCACGGCCCTTTTCCCTGGCTAACAAAATTCAGATGCCCCTCTTGTGGATTGCAGATTGCAGGAGCTACTTGGCACTGTCAAACCAGCCCAACTTGGCACTGGTCCCACCTTGGGTCGGGGGACTATCCTGCGTATCGTGGATTTTCAGGAGCCAGCCGGCCACGCCAACTCACAAGCCCTCAAACTCTAACCACGGCGCTTTTGTCTGGCAAACTTAACTAAGCTGACCTGCTTCCGGATGGCAGATTGCAGGAGCCACTTGGTACTATCAAACCAGCCCAACTTGGAAGTGGTGTGCCCCTTGGTCTGGGAATCATCCTGCGTATTGTGGATTTTCAGGAGCCAGACGGCCACACCCAGCCATGGGCTGCCAAACACAAACCACGGCCCTTTTCCCTGGCTAACAAAATTCAGATGCCCCTCTTGTGGATTGCAGATTGCAGGAGCTACTTGGCACTGTCAAACCAGCCCAACTTGGCACTGGTCCCACCTTGGGTCGGGGGACTATCCTGCGTATCGTGGATTTTCAGGAGCCAGCCGGCCACGCCAACTCACAAGCCCTCAAACTCTAACAACGGCGCTTTTGTCTGGCAAACTTAACTAAGCTGACCTGCTTCCGGATGGCAGATTGCAGGAGCCACTTGGTACTATCAAACCAGCCCAACTTGGCACTGGTGCCACCTTCGGTCTGGTAGCCATCCTGCGTATCGTGGATTTTCAGAAGTCATCTGGAAGCTCACAGCCATAGGCTGCCCAACACAACCCACGGCCCTTTTCCCTGGCTAACAAAATTCAGATGCCCCGCTTCTGCATGGCAGATTGCAGATGCCACTTTGCTCTGTCCAACCAGCCCAACTTGGCACTGGTGCCACCTTCGGTCTTGGATCCATCCTGAGTATCGTGGATTTTCAGGAGCCAGCGGTTTGGTCGAGCCATAGGCTGCAAAATACAAACCACGGCAGTTTTCTCTGGCAAACAAAACTCAGCTGCTCTGCTTCTGGATGGCAGATTGCATGAGCCATTTGGTACTATCAAACCAGCCCAACTTGGCACTGTTGCCACCTTCGGTCTGGGAACCATCCTGCGTATCGTGGATTTTCAGGAGCCAGCCAGCCACTCCCAGCCATAGCTTTCCAAAAACAATCCATGGCCCTTTTCCCTGCCTAACAAAATTCAGATGCCCCTCTCGTGGATGGACGATTGCAGGAGCTACTTGGAACTGTCAAACCAGCCAAACTTGGCACTGGTATCACCTTCGTCTGGGGACCATCCTGCGTATTGTGGATTTTCAGGAGCCAGCCGGCCACAACAAACCTCAAGCTCTCAAACAGAAACCACAGACCTTTTCTCTGGCAAATAAAACTCAGCTGCCCTGCTTCTGGATGGCAGATTGCAGGAGCCACTTGGTACTATCACACCAGCAAAACTTGGCATTTGTGCCACCTTTTTTCTGGGAACCATCCTGCGTATCGTGGATTTTCTGGAGACAGCCGGCCACTCCAAGCCATAGGCTACCAAACACAAACCACGGCCCTTTACCCTGGCAAACAAAATTCAGATGCCCCGATTCTTGATGGCAGATTGCAGACGCCACTTGGCTCTGTCCAACCAGCCGGACTTGGCACTGGTACCACCTTGGGTCTGGGAACCATCCTGCGTATCGTGGATTTTCAGGAGCCAGCCGGCCACTCCCAGCCACAAGCCCTCAAACTCAAACCACATCCCTTTCCTCTGGCAAACAAAACTCAGCTGCCCTGGTTCTGGATGGCAGATTGCAGGAGCCACTTTGTACTATCAATCCAGCCCAACTTGGCACTGGTGCCTCTTTCGGTCTTGGATCCATCCTGAGTATCGTGGATTTTCAGGAGCCAGCGGGTTGGTCGAGCCATAGGCTGCAAAACACAAACCAAGGCAGTTTTCTCTGACAAAGAAAACTCAGCTGCCCTGCTTCTGGATGGCAGAGTCCAGGAGCCACTTGGTAGTATCAAAACAGCCCAACTTGGCACTGGTGCAATCTTGGCTCGGGGGACAATCCTGCGTATCGTGGATTTTCAGGAGCCAGCCGGCCACTCCAAACCACAAGCCCTCAAACTCAAGCCAGGGCGCTTTACTCTGGCAAAACAAACTCAGCTGCCCTGGTTCTGGATGGCAGATTGCAGGAGCCACTTGGTACTATCAATACAGCCCAACTTGGCACTGGTGCCACCCTTGGTCTGGGAACCATCTTGCGTATCGTGGATTTTCTGGAGCCAGCCGGCCACTCCCAGCCACAAGCCCTCAAACTGAAACCACGGCACATTTCTATGGCTAACAAAACTCAGCTGCCCTGGTTCTGGATGGCAGATTGCAGGAGACACTTGGTAACATCCAACCAGCCCAACTTAGCCCTGGTGCCACCTTGGGTCTGGGAACCATCCTGCGTATCGTGGATTTTATGGAGCCAGCCGGCCACACCAAGCCATAGGGTGCCAAAAACAAACCACGGCACTTTTCCCTTGCTCACAAAATTCAGATGCCCCGCATCTTGATGGCAGATTGCAGACGCCACTTGGCTCTGTCCAACCAGCCCGACTTGGCACTGTTGCCACCTTTGGTCTTGGAACCATCCTGCGTATCGTGGATTTTCAGGAGGCAGCCGGCCACTCCCAGCCACAAGCCCTCAAACTGAAACCACGGCACATTTCTATGGCTAACAAAACTCAGCTGCCCTGGTTCTGGATGGCAGATTGCAGGAGCCACTTGGTACTATCAATCCAGCCCAACTTGGCACTGGTGCCACCCTTGGTCTGGGAACCATCCTGCGTATCGTGGATTTTCTGGAGCCAGCCGGCCACTCCCAGCCACAAGCCCTAAAACTGAAACCACAGCACATTTATATGTCTAACAAAACTCAGCTGCCCTGGTTCTGGATGGCAGATTGCAGGAGCCACTTGGTAACATCCAACCAGCCCAACTTGGCACTGTTGCCACCTTTGGTCTTGGAACCATCCTGCGTATCGTGGATATGCAGGAGTCAGCCGGCCACACCCAACCACAAGTCCTCAAATTCAACCCACATCCCTTTTCTCTGGCAAACAAAACTCAGGTGCCCTGCTTCTGGATGCCAGATTGCAGGAGCCACTTGTTACTATCAAACCAGCCAAACTTGTCAGTGGTGCCACCCTTGGTCTTGGAACCATCCTATGTATCGTGGATTTTCTGGAGCCAGCCGGCCACTGCTAGCCATAGGCTGCCAAACAAAAACCACGGCACTTTTCCCTGGCTAACAAAATTCAGATGCCTTGTTCTCGATGGCAGATTGCAGGAGCTACTTGGCACTATCAAACCAGTCCGACTTGGCAATGGTGCCACATTAGGTCTTGGTACCATCCTGCGTATCGTGGATTTTAAGGAGCCAGCCGGCCACTCCCAGCAAAGAGCCCTGAAACTCAAACGACGGCACTTTTCCATGGTAAACAAAACTCAGCTTCTTTGCTTCTGGATGTAAGATTGCAGACGACACTTGGCTCTGTCCAACCAGCCCCACTTGGCACTGGTGCCACCTTCGGTCTAGGAACCATCCTGCGTATAGTGAATTTTCAGGAGCCCGCCGGCCAGTGGAGGCATAGGATGCCAAACAAACACCACGGGCCATTTCCGTGCCTAAAAAAATTCAGATGCTCCGCTTCTGGATGGCAGATTGCAGACGCCACTTGGCACTATCAAACCAGCCCGACTTGGAACTAGTGCCACCTTGGGTCTGGGTACCATCCTGCGTATCGTGGATTTTCAGGAGCCAGCCGGCCACTGCCAGCCACAAGCCATCAAACTCAAACCACGGCCCTTTTCTCTGGCAAACAAAACTCACCTGCCCTGCTTCTGGATGGCAGATTTCAGGAGCCACTTGGTACTATCAAATCAGCCCAACTTGGTACTGGTGCCACCTTGGGTCTGGGAACCTTCCTGCGTATCGTGGATTTTCAAGAGCCAGACGGCCACTCGCCGCCAAACACAAACCACAGCTCTTTTCCCTGGCTAACACGATTCAGATGCCCGTTTCTGGATGGAAGATTGCTGAGCCACTTGGCACTGTCAAACCAGCCCGACTTGGAGCTGGTGCCACCTTGGGTCTGGGAACCATCCTGTGTATCGTTGATATTTAGGAGCCAGCCAGCCACTCCCAGCCATAGGCTGCCAAACACGAAATCCGGCCCTTTTCCCTGGGTAAATAAATTCAGATGCCCCGTTCTGGATGGCAGATTGCAGGAGCTACTTGGCACTGTCAAACCAGCCCGCCTTGGCACTGGTGCCACCTTTGATCTGGGAACCATCCTGCGTATCGGTGATTTTCAGGAACCAGCCGGCCACTCCCAGCCACAAGCCCTCAAACTCAAACCATGGCAATTTTCTCTGGCAAACAAAAATCAGCAGCCCTGCTTCTTGATGGCAGATTGCAGGAGCCACTTGGTACTATCAAACCAGCCCAACTTGGCACTGGTGCCACCTTGGGTCTGGGAATCATCCTGCTTATTGTGGATTTTGAGGAGCCATCCGGCCACTCCAAGCCACAAACCCTGAAACTCAAACCATGGCCATTTTCTCTGGCAAACAAAACTCAGCTGCCCTGCTTCTGGATTGCAGACTGCCGGAGCCACTTGGTACTATCAAACCAGCCCAACTTGGCACTGGTGCCACCTTGGGTCAGGGAACCATTCTGCGTAACGTGGATTTTCAGGAGCTAGCCGGCCACTCCCAGTCATAGGCTGCCAAAAACAAACCACAGCCCTTTTCCCTGGCTAACAAAATTCAGATGCCCCTCTTCTGGATGGCAGATTGCAGGAGCCACTTGGCACTGTCAAACCAGCCAGACTTGGAACTGGTAGAACCCTGGGTCTGGGAACCATCCTGCGTATCGTGGATTATCAGGAGCCAGCCGGCCACAACAAACCTCAAGCTCTCAAACAGAAACCACAGACCTTTTCTCTGGCAAAAAAAACTCACCTGCCCTGCTTCTGGATGGCAGATTGCAGACGCCACTTGGCTCTGTCCAACCAGCCCAACTTGCCACTGGTGTCACCTTGGGTCTGGGTACCATCTTGCATATCGTGGATTTTCAGGAGCCAGCCGGCCACTCCCAGCCATAAAACCTCAAACTCAAACCACGGCCCCATTCTCTGGCAAACAAAACTAAGCTGCCTTGCTTCTGGGTGGGAGATTGCAGGAGCCAATTGCTACTATCAAACCAGCCCAACTTGGAACTGGTGCCACCTTGCGTCTGGGAATCATCCCGTGTATCGTCGATTTGCAGGAACCAGCCGGCCACTCCATGTCTTCGGCTGCCAAACACAAACCACGGCCCTTTTCCCTGGCTAACAAAATTCAGATGCCCCGTTTCTGGATGGCAGATTGCAGGAGACACGTGGCACTGTCAAACCAGCCTGACTTGGAAATGGTGACACCTTGCGTCTGGGAACCATCCTGCGTATCGTGGATTTTCAGGAGCCAGCCGGCCACTCCCAGCCTTAGGCTGCCATACACAAACCACAGTCCTTTTCCCTGGCTAACAAAATTCAGATACCCGCTTCTGGATGGCAGATTGCAGGAGCTACTTGGTACTATCAAACCAGCCCAACTTGGCACTGGTACCACCTTGGGTCTTGGAACCATCTTGCGTATCATGGATTTTAAGGAGCCAACCGGCCACTCCCAGCCACAAACACACAAACTCAAACCACGGCCCTTTTCTCTGGCAAACAAAACTCAGCTGCCATGCTTCTGGATGGCAGATTGCAGATGCCACTTTGCTCTATCCAACCTGCGCCACTTTGCTCTGGTGCCACCTTCGTTCTTTGAACCATCCTGCGTATCGTGGATTTTCAGGAGCCAGCCGGCCAATCCCCGCCATAGGCTGCCAAACAGTAACCACGGCCCTTTTCCCTGGCAACAAAAATTCAAATGCCCTGCTTCTGGATGGCAGATTGCAGGAGCCACTTGGTAGTATCAAACCAGCCCAAATTGGCACTGGTGCCACCTTGGGTCTGGGAACCATCCGGCATATCGTGGATATTCAGGAGCCATCCAGCCACTCCCAGCCATAGGTTGCCAAACACAAACCTCGGCCCTTTTCCCAACCTAAAAAATTCAGATGCCCCTCTTGCAGATGGTAGATTGCGAGATCAACTTGGCACTGTCAAACCAGCCCGACTTCGTACTGGTGCCACCTACGGTCTGGGAACCATCATGCGTATCATGGATTTTCAGGAGCCAGCCGGACACTCCCAGCCATGGGCTGCCAAACACAATCCACGGCCCTTTTCCCTGGCTAACAAAATTCAGATGCCCCTCTTGTGGATGGCAGATTGCAGGAGCTACTTAGTATTATCAAACTAGCCCAACTTGTCCCTGGTGCCAACTTGGGCCTGGGAACCATCCTGCGTATTGTGGATTTTCAGGAGCCAGCCGGCCACTCCCAGCTACAGGCCCTAAAACTCAATCCACAGCCCTTTTCTCTGCCTTACAAAATTCAGATGTCCCTCTTGTGGATGGCAGAGTGCAGGAGCTGCTTGGTACTGTAAAACCAGCCCGACTTGGCATTGGTGCCAACTTGGATCTCTTAACCATGCGGCACATCGTGGATTTTCAGGAGCCAGCCGGCCACTGCCAGCCATGGGCTGCCAAACACAAACCACGGATATTTTCCCTTCCTAAAAAAATTCAGATGCCCCTCTTGTGGATGGCAGATTGCAGGAGCTACTTGGCTCTGTCCAACCAGCCCGACTTGGCACTGGTGCCACCTTGGTTCTGGGAACCATCCTACGTATTGTGGATTTTCAGGAGCAATCTGGACACTCCCAGCCGCAGGCCCCAAAAATAAACCTCAGCCAGTTTCCCTGAGAAAGAAAACTCAGCTGCCCTACTTCTGGATGGCAGATCGCAGGAGCTACTTGGTACTATCAAACCAGCCGAACTTGGCGCTGGTGCCACCTTGGGTCTGGGAACAATCCGGCATATGTTGGATTTTCTGGAGACAGCCGGCCACACCAAACCATAGGCTGCCAAACACAAACTACGACCCTTTTCCCTGGCAAACAAAATTCAGATGCCCCGCTTCTGGATGGCAAATTTCAAGAGCCACTTGGCACTGTCAAACCAGCCCGACTTGGCACTGGTGCCACCATGGGTCTGGGAACCATCCTGCGTATCGTGGTTTTTCAGGAGCAAGCCGGCCACTCCCTGCCATAGGCTGCCAAACAGAAACCACGGCCCTTTTCCCTGGCTAAAAGAACTCAGATGTCCTGCTTCTGGATGGCAGATTGCAGGAGCCACTTGGTAATATCAAACCAGCCCAACTTGGCACTTCTGCCACCCTCGGTCTGGGAACCATCCTGCGTATGGTGGATTTTCAGGAGCCAGCCGGCCACTCCCAGCCATAGGCTGCCAAAAACAAACCACTGACCTTTTCCCTGGCTAAAAAAATTCAGATGCCCCTCTTGTGGATGGCAGATTGCAGGAGCTACTTGGCTCTGTCCAACCAGCCCAAATTGGCAATGGTGCCACCTTCGTTCTGGGAACGATCCTGCTTATCATGGATTTTCTGTAGCCACCAGGCCACGCCAAGCCACAAGCACTCAAAGTTAAACCACAGATCTTTTCTCTGACTAACAAAACTCAGCTGCCATGCTTCTGGATGGCAGATCGCAGGAGCCACTTGGTACTATCAAACCAGCCCAACTTGGCCCTGGTGACACCTTGGGTCTGGGAACACTTCGGCATATCGTGGATTTTCAGGAGACAGACGGCCACACCCAGCCATAGGCTGCCAAACACAAACCACAGCCCTTTTCCCTGGCTAAAAAAATTCAGATGCCCCGCTTCTGGATGGCAAATTGCAAGAGCCACTCGGCACTGTCCAACCTGCCCGACTTGGAAACGGTGCCACCATGGTTCTGGTAACCATCCTGCTTATCGTAGATTTTCAGGACCCAGACGGCCACTCCCAGTCATGGGGTGCCAAACACAAACCACGGCACTTTTCCCATCCTAACAAAATTAAGATGCCAATCTTGTGTTTTGCATATTGCAGGAGCTACTTGGCACTGTCAAACCAGCCCGACTTGGCACTGGTGCGACCTTGGGTCTAGGAACCATCCTGCGTATGGTGGATTTTCAGGAGCCAGCCGGCCACTCCCAGCCAAAAGCACTCAAACTCAAACCACGGCTTTTTCCTCTGGCAAACAAAACTCAGCTGCCCTGGTTCTGGATGGCAGATTGCAGGAGCCACTTGGTACTATCAAACCAGCCTAACTTGGCACTGGTGCCACCTTGTGTCTTAGAACCATCCTGCGTAACGTGGATTTTCAGCAGCCAGCCAGCCACTCCTAGCCATAGGCTGCCAAACACAAACCACGGCCCTTTTCCCTGGCAAACAAAATTCAGATGCCCCGCTTCTGGATGGCAGATTGCAGACGCCACTAGGCGCTGTCCAATCAGCCCGACTTGGCACTGGTGCCACCTTGGGTCTGGGAACCATCCTGCGTATGGTGGATTTTCAGGAGCCAGCTGGCCACTTCCAACCACAGGCTGCCAAACACAAACCTCGGCCGTTTTCCCTGCCTAACAAAACTCAGCTAACCCGCTTCTGGATGGCAGATTGCAGGAGCCACTTGGTACTGTCAGACCAGCCCAACATGGCACTGGTGCCACCTTCGGTCTGGGAACCATCCTGCGTATCGTGGATTTTCAGGAGCCACCAGGCCACTCCCAGCCACAAGCCCTAAAACTTAAACCACAGCCCTTTTCGCTGGCTAAAAAAACTCAGCTGCCCTGCTTCTGGATGGCAGATTGCAGGAGCCACTTGGTACTGTCAAACACGCCCAACTTGGCACTGGTGCCACCTTGGGTCTGGGAACCATCCTGCGTATCGTGGATTTTCAGGAGCCAGCCGGCCACTCCCAGCCATAGGCTGCCAAAGACAAACCACGGCACTTTTCCCTGGCTAACAAAATTCAGATGACCCGCTTCTGGATGGCAGATTGCAGGAGCCACTTGGTACTATCAAACCAGCCCAACTTGGCACTGGTGCCACCTTGAGTCTTGGAACCATCCTGTGTATCGTTGATTTTCAGGAGCCAGCCGGCCACTCCCAGCCATGGGATGCCAAACACAAACCACGGACCATTTCCCTGCCTAAAAAAAATTCAGATGCCCCTCTTGTGGATGGCAGATTGCAGGAGCTACTTGGCTCTGTCCAACCAGCCCGACTTGGCACTGGTGCCACCTTGGGTCTGGGAACCATCCTGCGTATCGTGGATTTTCAGGAGCCAGCCGGACACTCCCAGCCGCAGGCCCCAGAAACAAACCTCGGCCCGTTTCCCTGAAAAACAAAACTCAGCTACCCCGCTTCTGGATGGCAGATTGCCGACACCACTTGGCTCTGTCCAACCAGCCCTACTTGGCGCTGGTGCCCCCTTTGGTCTGGGAACCCTCCTGTGTATCGTCAATTTTCAGAAACCACCAGTCCACTCCAAGCCACAAGCACTCAAACTTCAACCACAGCTCTTTCCTCTGACTAACAAAACTTTGCTGTCCTGCCTCCGGATGGAAGATTGCAGGAGCCACTTGGTAATGTCAAACCAGCCCAACTTGGCACTGGTACCACCTTGGGTCTGGGAGCTATCCTGTGTATCGTGGATTTTCAGGAGCCAGCCGGCCACTCCCAGCCAAAGGACCTCAAACTCAATCCACAGCCCTTTAATCTGGCAAATAAAATTCAGATGCCCTACTTCTGGGTGGCAGATCGCAGGAGCCACTTGGTACTATCAAACCAGCCCAACTTGGCGCTGGTGCCACCCTGAGTCTGGGAACAATGCGGCATATCGTGGATTTTCAGGAGACAGCCGGCCACACCCAGCCATAGGCTGCCAAACACAAATCACGGCCCTTTTCCCTGGCTAAAAAAATTCAGATGCCCCGCTTCTGGATGGCAAATTGCAAGAGCCACTTGGCACTGTCAAACCAGCCCCACTTTGAACTGGTGCCACCATGGGTCTGGGAACCATCCTGCTTATGGTGGATTTTCAGGAGCCAGACGGCCACTCCAAACCATAAGCCCTCCAACTCAAACCACGGCCCTTTTCTCTGGCAAACAAAACTCAGCTAGCCTGCTTCTGGATGGCCGATTATAGGAGCCATTTGTACTATCAAACCAGCCCAACTTGGCACTGGTGCCACCTTGGGTCTGGGAACCATCCTGCGTATCGTGGATTTTCAGGAGCCACCCGGCCACTCCTAGCCACAAGCCCTCAAACAAAAACCACGGCCATTTCCTCTGGGAAAAAAAACTCAGCTGCCCTGCTTCTGAATGGCAGATGGCAGGACTATCAAACCAGCCCAACTTGGCACTGGTGACACCTTGGGTCTGGGAACCATCCTGCGTATCGTGGATTTTCAGGAGCCACCCGGCCACTCCCAGCCACAAGCCCTATAACTCAAACCACGGCCCTTTGCTCTGGCAAACAAAACTCAGCTGCCCTGGTTCTGGATGGCAGATTGCAGGACCCACTTGGTACTATCAAACCAGCCCAACTTGGTACTGGTGCCACCTTGAGTCTTGGAACCATCCTGCGTATCATGGATTTTCAGGGGCCAGCCGGCCATTCCTAGCCATAGGCTGCCAAACACAAACCACGGCCCTTTTCCCTGGCAAACAAAATTCAGATGCCCCGCTTCTGGATGGCAGATTGTAGACGCCACTTGGTACTGTCAAACCAGCACAACATGGCACTGATGCCACCTTGGGTCTGGGAACCATCCTGCGTATGTTGGATTTTCAGGAGCCACCAGGCCACTCCAAGCCACAAGCGCTAAAACTCAAACCACGGCCCATTTCTCTGGCAAACAAAATTCAGATGCCCCGCTTTGGATGGAAAATTGCAAGAGCCACTTGGCACTGTCAAACCAGCCCGACTTGAATCTGGTGCCACCATGGGTCTGGGAACCATCCTGCTTATCGTGGATTTTCAGGAGCCAAACGGCCACTCACAGCCATGGGCTGCCAAACACAAACCACGGCCCTTTTCCCTGCCTAACAAAATTAAGATGCCAATCTTGTGGTTTGCAGACTGCAGGAGCAACTTGGCACTGTCAAACCAGCCCGACTTGGCACTGGTGACACCTTGGGTCTGGGAACCATCCTGCGTATCGTGGATTTTCAGGAGTCACCCGGCCACTCCCAGCCACAAGCCCTATAACTCAAACCACGGCCCTTTGCTCTGGCAAACAAAACTCAGCTGCCCTAGTTCTGGATGGCAGATTGCAGGAGCCACTTGGTACTATCAAACCAGCCCAACTTGGTACTGGTGCCACCTTGAGTCTTGGAACCATCCTGCGTATCATGGATTTTCAGGTGCCAGCCGGCCATTCCTAGCCATAGGCTGCCAAACACAAACCACGGCCCTTTTCCCTGGCAAACAAAATTCAGATGCCCCGCTTCTGGATGGCAGATTGCAGACGCCACTTGGCGCTGTCCAATCAGCCTGACTTGGCACTGGTGCCACGGTGGGTCTGGGAACCATCCTGCGTATGGTGGATTATCAGGAGCCAGCCGGCCACTCCAAACCACAGGGTGCCAAACACAAACCTCGGCCGTTTTCCTTGCCTAACAAAACTCAGCTAACCCTCTTCTGGATGGCAGATTGCAGGAGCCACCTGGTACTGTCAAACCAGCCCAACATGGCACTGGTGCCACCTTCGGTCTGCGAACCATCCTGCGTATGTTGGATTTTCAGGAGCCACCAGGCCACTCCAAGCCACAAGCGCTAAAATTCAAACCACGGCCCATTTCTCTGGCATACAAAATTCAGATGCCCCGCTTTGGATGGAAAATTGCAAGAGCCACTTGGCACTGTCAAACCAGCCCGCCTTGAATCTGGTGCCACCATGGGTCTGGGAACCATCCTGCTTATCGTGGATTTTCAGGAGCCAAACGGCCTCTCACAGCCATGGGCTGCCAAACACAAACCAAGGCCCTTTTCCCTGCCTAACAAAATTAAGATGCCAATCTTGTGGTTTGCAGACTGCAGGAGCAACTTGGCACTGTCAAACCAGCCCGACTTGGCACTGGTGCGACCTTCGGTCTGGGCACCATCCTGCGTATCGTGGATTTTCAGAAGCCACCAGGCCACTCCCAGCCACAAGCCCTCAAACTTCAACCACAGGCCTTTTCCCAGGCTAACAAAACTCAGCTGCCCTGCTTCTGGATGGCAGATTGCAGGAGCCACTTGGTACTGTCAAACCAGCCAAACTTTGCACTGGTACCACCTTGGGTCTGGGAACCATCCTGCGCATCGTAGATTTTCAGGAGCCACCAGGCCACTCCCAGCCACAAGCCCTAAAACTCAAATCACGGCCCTTTTCTCTGGCAAACAAATCTCAGCTCCCCTGCTTCTGGATAGCAGATTGCAGGAACTACTTAATACTATCAAACCAGGCCTACTTGGCACTGGTGCCACCTTGAGTGTTTGAACCATCTGGCATATCGTGGATTTTCAGGAGCCAGCCGGCAACTCCCAGCCATGGGCTGCCAAACACAATCCACGGCCCTTTTCCCTGGCTAACAAAATTCAGATGCCCCGTTCTGGATGGCACATTGCAGACGCCTCTTGGCACTATCAAACCAGCCCGACTTGGCACTGGTGCCACCTTTTGTCTGGGAACCATCCTGCGTATCATGGATTTTCAGCAGCCAGCCGGCCACTCCCAGCCACAAGACCTCAAACTCAAACCACGGCCCTTTTCTCTGGAAAAAAAAACTCAGCTGACCTGCTTCTGGATGGCAGATTGCAGGAGCCAATTTCTACTATCAAACCAGCCCAACTTCTCACTGGTGCCACCTTGGTTCTCTTAACCATGCGGAACATTGTGGATTTTCAGGAGCCATCAGGCCACTCCCTGCCATAGGTACCAAACACAAATCACGGCCTTTTTCCCTGGCTAACAAAATTCAGATGCCCCGCTTCTGGATGGCAGATTGCAGGAGCCACATGGTACTATCAAACCAGCCCAACTTGGCACTGGTTCCACCTTGGGTCTTGGACCCATCCTGCATATCGTGGATTTTAAGGAGCCAGCCGGCCACTCCCAGCCATGGGCTTCCAAACACAAACCACAGAACTTTTCCCTTCCTAAAAAAATTCAGATGCCCCTCTTGTGGATGGCAGATTGCAGGAGCTACTTGGCTCTGTCCAACCAGCCCCACTTTGAACTGGTGCCACCATGGGTCTGGGAACCATCCTGCTTATCGTGGATTTCAAGGAGCCAGACGGCCACTCCAAACGATAAGCCCTCAAACTCAAACCACGGCCCTTTTCTCTGGTAAAAACAACTCAGCTACCCTGCTTCTGGATGGCCGATTATAGGAGCCACTTGTACTCTCAAACCAGCCCAACTTGGCACTGGTGCCACCTTGGGTCTGGGAACCATCCTGCGTATCGTGGATTTTCAGGAGCCACCCAGCCACTCCTAGCCACAAGCCCTCAAACAAAAACCACGGCCATTTCCTCTGGGAAACAAAATTCAGCTGCCCTGCTTCTGAATGGCAGATGGCAGGACTATCAAACCAGCCCAACTTGGCACTGGTGCCACCTTGGGTCTGGGAACAATCCTGCGCATCGTAGATTTTCAGGAGCCAGCAGGCCACTCCCAGCCACAAGCCCTCAAACTCAAATAACGGCCCTTTTCTCTGGCAAACAAAACTCAGCTGCCCTGGTTCTGGATGGCAGATTGCAGGACCCACTTGGTACTATCAAACCAGCCCAACTTGGTACTGGTGCCACCTTGAGTCTTGGAACCATCCTGCGTATCATGGATTTTCAGGGGCCAGCCGGCCATTCCTAGCCATAGGCTGCCAAACACAAACCACGGCCCTTTTCCCTGGCAAACAAAATTCAGATGCCCCGCTTCTGGATGGCAGATTGTAGACGCCACTTGGTACTGTCAAACCAGCACAACATGGCACTGATGCCACCTTGGGTCTGGGAACCATCCTGCGTATGTTGGATTTTCAGGAGTCACCAGGCCACTCCAAGCCACAAGCGCTAAAACTCAAACCACGGCCCATTTCTCTGGCAAACAAAATTCAGATGCCCCGCTTTGGATGGAAAATTGCAAGAGCCACTTGGCACTGTCAAACCAGCCCGACTTGAATCTGGTGCCACCATGGGTCTGGGAACCATCCTGCTTATCGTGGATTTTCAGGAGCCAAACGGCCACTAACAGCCATGGGCTGCCAAACACAAACCACGGCCCTTTTCCCTGCCTAACAAAATTAAGATGCCAGTCTTGTGGTTTGCAGACTGCAGGAGCAACTTGGCACTGTCAAACCAGCCCGACTTGGCACTGGTGACACCTTGGGTCTGGGAACCATCCTGCGTATCGTGGATTTTCAGGAGTCACCCGGCCACTCCCAGCCACAAGCCCTATAACTCAAACCACGGCCCTTTGCTCTGGCAAACAAAACTCAGCTGCCCTAGTTCTGGATGGCAGATTGCAGGAGCCACTTGGTACTATCAAACCAGCCCAACTTGGTACTGGTGCCACCTTGAGTCTTGGAACCATCCTGCGTATCATGGATTTTCAGGTGCCAGCCGGCCATTCCTAGCCATAGGCTGCCAAACACAAACCACGGCCCTTTTCCCTGGCAAACAAAATTCAGATGCCCCGCTTCTGGATGGCAGATTGCAGACGCCACTTGGCGCTGTCCAATCAGCCTGACTTGGCACTGGTGCCACGGTGGGTCTGGGAACCATCCTGCGTATGGTGGATTATCAGGAGCCAGCCGGCCACTCCAAACCACAGGGTGCCAAACACAAACCTCGGCCGTTTTCCTTGCCTAACAAAACTCAGCTAACCCTCTTCTGGATGGCAGATTGCAGGAGCCACCTGGTACTGTCAAACCAGCCCAACATGGCACTGGTGCCACCTTCGGTCTGCGAACCATCCTGCGTATGTTGGATTTTCAGGAGCCACCAGGCCACTCCAAGCCACAAGCGCTAAAATTCAAACCACGGCCCATTTCTCTGGCATACAAAATTCAGATGCCCCGCTTTGGATGGAAAATTGCAAGAGCCACTTGGCACTGTCAAACCAGCCCGCCTTGAATCTGGTGCCACCATGGGTCTGGGAACCATCCTGCTTATCGTGGATTTTCAGGAGCCAAACGGCCTCTCACAGCCATGGGCTGCCAAACACAAACCAAGGCCCTTTTCCCTGCCTAACAAAATTAAGATGCCAATCTTGTGGTTTGCAGACTGCAGGAGCAACTTGGCACTGTCAAACCAGCCCGACTTGGCACTGGTGCGACCTTCGGTCTGGGCACCATCCTGCGTATCGTGGATTTTCAGAAGCCACCAGGCCACTCCCAGCCACAAGCCCTCAAACTTCAACCACAGGCCTTTTCCCAGGCTAACAAAACTCAGCTGCCCTGCTTCTGGATGGCAGATTGCAGGAGCCACTTGGTACTGTCAAACCAGCCAAACTTTGCACTGGTACCACCTTGGGTCTGGGAACCATCCTGCGCATCGTAGATTTTCAGGAGCCACCAGGCCACTCCCAGCCACAAGCCCTAAAACTCAAATCACGGCCCTTTTCTCTGGCAAACAAATCTCAGCTCCCCTGCTTCTGGATAGCAGATTGCAGGAACTACTTAATACTATCAAACCAGGCCTACTTGGCACTGGTGCCACCTTGAGTGTTTGAACCATCTGGCATATCGTGGATTTTCAGGAGCCAGCCGGCAACTCCCAGCCATGGGCTGCCAAACACAATCCACAGCCCTTTTCCCTGGCTAACAAAATTCAGATGCCCCGTTCTGGATGGCACATTGCAGACGCCTCTTGGCACTATCAAACCAGCCCGACTTGGCACTGGTGCCACCTTTTGTCTGGGAACCATCCTGCGTATCATGGATTTTCAGCAGCCAGCCGGCCACTCCCAGCCACAAGACCTCAAACTCAAACCACGGCCCTTTTCTCTGGAAAAAAAAACTCAGCTGACCTGCTTCTGGATGGCAGATTGCAGGAGCCAATTTCTACTATCAAACCAGCCCAACTTCTCACTGGTGCCACCTTGGTTCTCTTAACCATGCGGAACATTGTGGATTTTCAGGAGCCATCAGGCCACTCCCTGCCATAGGTACCAAACACAAATCACGGCCTTTTTCCCTGGCTAACAAAATTCAGATGCCCCGCTTCTGGATGGCAGATTGCAGGAGCCACATGGTACTATCAAACCAGCCCAACTTGGCACTGGTTCCACCTTGGGTCTTGGACCCATCCTGCATATCGTGGATTTTAAGGAGCCAGCCGGCCACTCCCAGCCATGGGCTTCCAAACACAAACCACAGAACTTTTCCCTTCCTAAAAAAATTCAGATGCCCCTCTTGTGGATGGCAGATTGCAGGAGCTACTTGGCTCTGTCCAACCAGCCCCACTTTGAACTGGTGCCACCATGGGTCTGGGAACCATCCTGCTTATCGTGGATTTCAAGGAGCCAGACGGCCACTCCAAACGATAAGCCCTCAAACTCAAACCACGGCCCTTTTCTCTGGTAAAAACAACTCAGCTACCCTGCTTCTGGATGGCCGATTATAGGAGCCACTTGTACTCTCAAACCAGCCCAACTTGGCACTGGTGCCACCTTGGGTCTGGGAACCATCCTGCGTATCGTGGATTTTCAGGAGCCACCCAGCCACTCCTAGCCACAAGCCCTCAAACAAAAACCACGGCCATTTCCTCTGGGAAACAAAATTCAGCTGCCCTGCTTCTGAATGGCAGATGGCAGGACTATCAAACCAGCCCAACTTGGCACTGGTGCCACCTTGGGTCTGGGAACAATCCTGCGCATCGTAGATTTTCAGGAGCCAGCAGGCCACTCCCAGCCACAAGCCCTCAAACTCAAATAACGGCCCTTTTCTCTGGCAAACAAAACTCAGCTGCCCTGGTTCTGGATGGCAGATTTCAAGAGCTATTAATACTATCAAACCAGCCCTACTTGGCACTGGTGCCACCTTGAGTGTTTGAACCATCCGGCATATCGTGGATTTTCAGGAGCCAGCCGGCAACTCCCAGCCATGGGCTGCCAAACACAATCCACGGCCCTTTTCACTGGCTAACAAAATTCAGATGCCCCGTTCTGGATGGTACATTGCAGACGCCTCTTGGCACTATCAAACCAGCCCGACTTGGCACTGGTGCCACCTTTTGTCTGGGAACCATCCTGTGTATCATGGATTATCAGCAGCCAGCCGGCATCTCCCAGCCACAAGCCTTCAACCTCAAACCACGGCCATTTTCTCTGGAAAACAAAACTCAGCTTTCCTGCTTCTGGATGGCAGATTGCAGGAGCCAATTTCTACTATCAAACCAGCCCAACTTCGCACTGGTGCCACCTTGGTTCTCTTAAACATGCGGCACATTGTGGATTTTCAGGAGCCAGCAGGCCACTCCCTGCCATAGGTACCAAACACAAATCACGGCCCTTTTATCTGGCTAAAAAAAATTCAGATGCCCCGCTTCTGGATGGCAGATTGCAGGAGCCACATGTTACTATCAAACCAGCCCGACTTGGCACTGGTTCCACCTTGGGTCTTGGACCCATCCTGCATATCGTGGATTTTCAGGAGCCAGTCGGCCACACCCAGCCAAAAGACCTCAAACTCAATCCACAGCCCTTTAATCTGGCAAATAAAACTCAGCTTCCCTCCTTCTGGATGGCAGATTACAGGAGCCACTTGGTACTATCAAAGCAGCCCAACTTTGCACTGGTGCCACCTTGGATCTGGGAACCATCCTGCGTATCGTGGATTTTCAGGAGCCACCAGGCCACTCCCAGCCAAAAGCCCTCAAACTCCATCCACGGCCCTTTAATGTTGCAAACAAAACTCAGCTGCCCTTCTTCTGGATGGCAGATACAGGAGCCACTTGGTACTATCAAACCAGCCCAACTTGGCGCTGGTGCCACCTTGGGTATGGGAACCATCCGGCATATCGTGGATTTTCAGGAGACAGCCGGCCACACCAATCCATAGGCTGCCAAACACAAACCACGGCCCTTTTCCCTGGCTAACAAAATTCAGATGCCCCGCTTTGTATGGCAAATTGCCAGAGCCACTTGGCACTGTCAATCCAGCCCGACTTGGAACTGGTTCCACCATGTGTCTGGGAACCATCCTGCTTACTGTGGATTTTCAGGAGCCCGACGGCCACTCCCAGCCATGGGCTGCCAAACAGAAACCATGGCATTTTCCCTGGCTTAAAAATATTAAGATGCCACTCTTGTGGTTTGCAGATTGCAGGAGCTACTTGGCACTGTCAAACCAGCCCGACTTGGCACTGGTGCGACCTTGGGTCTGGGGACCATCCTGCGTATCGAGGATTTTCAGGAGCCAGCCAGCCACTCCAAATCATAGGCCCTCAAATTCAAACCACGGCCCTTTTCTTTGGCAAACATAACTCAGCTGCCCTGCTTCTGGATGGCAGATTGCAGGAGCCACTTGGTACTATCAAACCAGCCCCACTTGGCACTGGTGCCACCTTGGGTCTTGGAAACCTCCTACCTTACTTGGATTTTCAGGAGCCACCCGGCCACCCCTAGCCACAAGCCCTCAAACTCAAAACACGGCCCTTTCCTCTGGGAAACAAAACTCAGCTGCCCTGCTTCTGAATGGCAGATGGCAGGACTATCAAACCAGCCCAACATCGCACTGGTGACACCTTGGGTCTGGGAACCATCCTGCGTATCGTGGATTTTCAGGAGCCACCCGGACACTCACAGCCACAAGCCCTATAACTCAAACCATGGCCCTTTCCTCTGGCAAACAAAACTCAGCTGTTCTGGTTCTGGAAGGCAGGTTGCAGGAGCCACTTGGTACTATCAAACCAGCCAAACTTGGCACTGGTGCCACCTTGAGTCTTGGAACCATCCTGCGTATGGTGGACTTTCAGGTGCCAGCCGGCCACTCCTAGCCATAGGCTGCCAAACACAAACCACGGCCCTTTTCCCTGGCAAACAAAATTCAGATGCCCCGCTTCTGGATAGCAGATTGCAGACGCCACTTGGCGCTGTCCAGTCAGCCCGACTTGGCACTGGTGCCACCTTGTGTCTGGGAACCATCATTCGTATCGTGGATTTTCAGGAGCCACCAGGCCACTCCAAGCCACAAGCGCTTAAATTTAACCACAGCACTTGTCTCTGGCTAACAAAATTCAGATGCCCCGCTTTGGATGGCAAATTGCAAGAGCCACTTGGCACTGTCAAACCAGCCCGACTTGGAACTGGTGCCACCATGGGTCTGGGAACCATCCTGCTTATCGTGAATTTTCAGGAGCCAGACGGCCACTCACAGCCATGGGCTGCCAAACACAAACCACGGCACTTTTTTCTGCCTAACAAAATTAAGATGCCACTCTTGTGGTTTGCAGATTGCAGGAGCTACTTGGCACTGTCATACCAGCCCGACTTGGCACTGGTGCGACCTTCGGTCTGTGAACCATCCTGCGTATCGTGGATTTTCAGAACCCAGCAGGCCACTACCAGCCACAACCCTCAAATGTAAACCACAGGCCTTTTCCCTGGCTAACAAAACTCAGCTGCCCTGCTTCTTGATGGCAGATTGCAGAAGCCACTTGGAACTGTCAAACCAGGCCAACAAGGCACTGGTGCCACCTTGGGTCTGGGAACCATCCTGTGCATCGTCGATTTTCAGGAGCCAGCAGGCCACTCCCAGCCATAGGTTGCCAAACACAAATCACGGCCCTTTTCCCTGGCTAACAAAATTCAGATGCCCCGCTTCTGGATGGCAGATTGCAGGAGCCACTTGGTACTATCAAACCAGCCCAACTTGGCACTGGTGCCACCTTGGGTCTTTGAACCATCCTGCATAGAGTGGATTTTCAGGAGCCAGTCGGCCACTCCCAGTCATGGGCTGCCAAACACAAACCACGGACCTTTTCCCTGACTAAAAAAAATTCAGATGCCCCGCTTCTGGATGGCAGAGTGCAAGAGCCACTTGGTACTATCAAACCAGCCCGACTTGGAACTGGTGCCACCATGGGTCTGGGAACCATCCTGCGTATCGTGGATTTTCAGGAGCCAGCCGAACACTCCCAGCCGCAGGCCCCAGAAAAAAACCTCGGCCCGTTTCCCTGAAAACAAAACTCAGCTACCCCGCTTCTGGATGGCAGACTGCAGACAGCACTTGGCTCTGTCCAACCAGCCCAACTTGGCACTGGTGCCACCTTGGGTCTGGGAACCATCCTGCGTATCGTGGATTTTCAGGACGCACCCGGCCACTCCCAGCCAGAAGCCCTTAAACTCAAACCACGGCCCTTTTCTCTGGCAAACAAAACTCAGCTGCCCTGCTTCTGGATGGCAGATTGCAGACGCCACTTGGCACTGTCAAACCAGCCCAACTTGGCACTGCTGCCACCTTGGGTCTGGGAACCATCCTGCGTTTCGTGGATTTTCAGGAGCCAGCCGGCCACTCCAAGCCACATGCCATCATACTCAAACCACGGCCCTTTTGCCTGCCTAACAATACTCAGCTACCCTGTTTATGGATGGCAGATTGCAGGACGCACTTGGTACTGTCAAACCAGCCCAACTTGGCAATGGTGCCACCTTGGGTCTGGGAACCATCCTGCGTATCGTGGGTTTTCAGGGGCCAGCCGGTACCTCCCAGGCATAGGCTGCCAAACACAAACCACGGCCCGTTTCCCAGCCTAAAAAAATTCATATGCCCCGCTTCTGGATGGTAGAATGCAGGAGCCACTTGGTACTGTCAAACCAGGTCGATTTGGTACTGGTGCCACCTTGGGTCTGGGAACAATCCTGCGTATCGTGGATTTTCAGGAGCCAGCCGGCCACTCCCAGCCACAAGCCCTCCAACTCAAACCACGGCCCTTTTCCCTGGCTAACAAAATTCAGATGCCCCGCTTCTGGACAGCAGATTGCAGACGCCACTTTTCTTTGTCCAACAAGTCCGACTTGGCACTGGTGCCACCTTTGGTCTTGGAACTATCCTGCATATTGTGGATTTTCAGGAGCTTGCCGGCCACTCCCAGCCACAAGCCATGAAACTCAAACTACGGCCGTTTTCTCTAGCAAGAAAAACTCAGCTGCCCTGCTTCTGGATGGAAGATTGCAGGAGCCACTTGGTATTATCACACCAGCCCGACTCGGCACTGTTGCCACCTTGGGTCTGGGAACCATCCTGCGTATCGTGGATTTTCAGGAGCCACTCGGCCACTCCCTGCCACAAGCACTGAAACCAAAAATACGGCCCTTTTCTCGGGCAAACAAAACCCAGCTGCCCTGCTTCTGGATGGCAGATTGCAGGAGCCAATTGGTATTATCAAACCAGCCCAACTTGGCACTGGTGCCACCCTGGGTCTGGGAACCATCCTGCGTATCGTGGATTTTCAGGAGCCAGACGGCCACTCTTAGCCACAAGCATTCCAACTAAAACCACGGCCCTTTTCCCTGCTTAAATAAACACAGCTGCCCGGCTTCTGGATGGCAGATTGCAGGAGCCACTTGCTACTATCAAACCAGCCCGACTTGGCACTGGTGCCACCTTGGGTCTGGGAACCATCTTGCGTATCGTGGATTTTCAGGATCCACCCGGCCACTTCCACCCATAGGCTGCCAAACACAAACTACGGCCCTTTTCCCAGGCTAAATAAACACAGCTGCCCGGCTTCTGGATGGCAGATTGCAGGAGCCACTTGGTACTGTGAAACCAGGACGACTTGGCAGTGGTGCCACCTTGGGTCTGGGAACCATCCTGCGTATCGTGGATTTTCAGGAGCCAGACGGCCACTCCCAGCCAAAGGCTGCCAAAGACAAACCACGGCCTTTTTCAGAGCAAATAGAAATACAGATGCCTCACTTGTGGATGGCAGATTGCAGACACCACTTGGCGCTGTCCAACAATCCAAACTTGGAACTGGTGCCACCTTGGGTCTGAGAACCATCCTGCGTATTGTGGATTTTCAGGAGGCAGCCGACCACCCCCAGCCATAGGCTGCAAAACACAAACCACGGCACTTTTCCCTGTCTAACAAAAGTCAGATGACCCGCATGTGGATGGCAGATTGCACGAGCCACTTGGTAATATTAAAGCAGCCCAACCTGGCACTGGTGCCACCTTGGGTGTGGGAACCATCCTGCGTATCGTGGATTTCGAGGAGCCACCCGGCCACTCCCAGCTATAGGCTGCCGAACACAAACCACGGCCCTTTTCCTAGGCTAAAAAAATTCAGATGCCCCGCTTCTGGATGGCATAATGCAGGAGCCACTTGGTACTGTCAAACCAGCCTGACTTTGCAGTGGTGCCACCTTGGGTCTGGGAACCATCCTGCGTATCGTGGATTTTCAGGAGCCAGCCGGCCCTCCCTGCCACAAGCACTCCAAATCAAACCACGGCCCTTTTGCCTGCCTAACAAAACTCAGCTGCCCTGTTTATGGATGGCAGATTGCAGGACGCACTTGGTACTGTCAAATCAGCCCAACTTGGCACTGGTGCCACCTTGGGTCTGGGAACCATCCTGCGTATGGTGGATTTTCAGGGGCCAGCCGCACCTCCCAGGCATTGGCTGCCAAACGCAAACCACAACCCGTTTCCCAGGCTAAAAAAATTCAGATGCCCCGCTTCTGGATGGCAGAATGCAGGAGCCACTTGGCACTGTCAAACTAGGCCGACTTGGTACTGGTGCCACCTTGGGTCTGGGAACCATCCTGCGTATCGTGGATTTTCAGGAGCCAGCCAGCCACTCCCAGCCACAAGCCCTCCAACTCAAACCACGGCCCCTTTCCCTGCCTAACAAAACTCAGCTTCCCTGCTTCTGGATGGCAAAATGCACGAACCACTTGGTACTATCAAACCAGCCCCACGTGGCACTGGTGCCACCTTGGGTCTGGGAACCATCCTGCGTATCGTGGATTTTCAGGAGCTAGCCGGCCACTCCCAGACACAGGCCCCAAAAACAAACCTAGGCCCGTTTCCCTGACAAACAATACCCAGCTACCCCGCTTCTGGATGGTAGATTGCAGGAGCCACTTCGTACTGTCAAACCGGCCCAACTTGGCACTGGTGCCACCCTGGGTCTGGGAACCATCCTGCGTATCTTGGATTTTCAGGAGAGAGCCGGCCACTCCAAGCCACAAGCCATATAACTCAAACCACGGCCCTTTTCCCTGGCAAACAAAATTCAGCTGCCCTGCTTCTGGATGGCAGATTGCAGGAGCCACTTGGTACTGTCCTGCCAGCCCGACTTGGCACTGGTGCCACCTGAGTCTGGGAACCATCCTGCGTATAGTGTATTTTCAGAACCCAGCATGCCACACCCAGCCATAGGCTGCCAAAGACAAACCACGGCCTTGTTCCCAGCAAAAAGAAATACAGCTGCCTCACTACTGGATGGCAGATTGCAGACACCACTTGGCGCTGTCCAACAAGCCAAACTTGGCACTGGTGCCACATTGGGTGTGAGAACCATCCAGCGTTTTGTGGATTTTCAGGAGGCAGCCGACCACCCCCAGCCAAAGGCTGCCAAACACAAACCACGGCACTTTTCCCTGGCTAACAAAAGTCAGATGCCCCGCATCTGGATGGCAGATTGCAGGAGCCACTTGGTACTGTCAAACCAGCCCAACTTGGCACTTCTGCCACCCTCGGTCTGGGAACCATCCTGTTTATGGTGGATTTTCAGGAGCCAGCCGGCCACTCCCAGCAATAGGCTGCCAAAAACAAACCACGGACCTTTTCCCTGCCTAAAAAAATTCAGATGCCCCTCTTGTGGATGGCAGATTGCAGGAGCTACTTGGCTCTGTCCAACCAGCCCAAATTGGCAATGGTGCCACCTTCGTTCTGGGAACGATCCTGCTTATCATGGATTTTCTGTAGCCACCAGGCCACGCCAAGCCACAAGCACTCAAAATTAAACCACAGATCTTTTCTCTGACTAACAAAACTCAGCTGCCATGCTTCTGGATGGCAGATCGCAGGAGCCACTTGGTACTATCAAACCAGCCCAACTTGGCCCTGGTGACACCTTGGGTCTGGGAACACTTCGGCATATCGTGGATTTTCAGGAGACAGACGGCCACACCCAGCCATAGGCTGCCAAACACAAACCACAGCCCTTTTCCCTGGCTAAAAAATTCAGATGCCCCGCTTCTGGATGGCAAATTGCAAGAGCCACTCGGCACTGTCAAACCTACCCGACTTGGAAATGGTGCCACCATGGTTCTGGTAACCATCCTGCTTATCGTAGATTTTCAGGAGCCAGACGGCCACTCCCAGCCATGGGCTGCCAAACACAAACCACGGCACTTTTCCCATCCTAACAAAATTAAGATGCCAATCTTGTGTTTTGCATATTGCAGGAGCTACTTGGCACTGTCAAACCAGCCCGACTTGGCACTGGTGCGATCTTGGGTCTAGGAACCATCCTGCGTATGGTGGATTTTCAGGAGCCAGCCGGCCACTCCCAGCCAAAAGCACTCAAACTCAAACCACGGCTTTTTCCTCTGGCAAACAAAACTCAGCTGCCCTGGTTCTGGATGGCAGATTGCAGGAGCCACTTGGTACTATCAAACCAGCCCAACTTGGCACTGGTGCCACCTTGTGTCTTAGAACCATCCTGCGTAACGTGGATTTTCAGCAGCCAGCCAGCCACTCCTAGCCATAGGCTGCCAAACACAAACCACGGCCCTTTTCCCTGGCAAACAAAATTCAGATGCCCCGCTTCTGGATGGCAGATTGCAGACGCCACTAGGCGCTGTCCAATCAGCCCGACTTGGCACTGGTGCCACCTTGGGTCTGGGAACCATCCTGCGTATGGTGGATTTTCAGGAGCCAGCTGGCCACTCCCAACCACAGGCTGCCAAACACAAACCTCGGCCGTTTTCCCTGCCTAACAAAACTCAGCTAACCCGCTTCTGGATGGCAGATTGCAGGAGCCACTTGGTACTGTCAAACCAGCCCAACATGGCACTGGTGCCACCTTCGGTCTGGGAACCATCCTGCGTATCGTGGATTTTCAGGAGGCAGCTGGCCACTCCCAGCCACAAGCCCTAAAACTTAAACCACAGCCCTTTTCGCTGGCTAAAAAAACTCCGCTGACCTGCTTCAGGATGGCAGATTGCAGGAGCCACTTGGTACTGTCAAAAACGCCCAACTTGGCACTGGTGCCACCTTGGGTCTGGGAACCATCCTGCGTATCGTGGATTTTCAGGAGCCAGCCGGCCACTCCCAGCCATAGGCTGCCAAAGACAAACCACGGCACTTTTCCCTGGCTAACAAAATTCAGATGACCTGCTTCTGGATGGCAGATTGCAGGAGCCACTTGGTACTGTCAAACCAGCCCAACTTAGAAATGGTGACACCTTGGGTCTGGGAACCATCCTGTGTATCGTGGATTTTCAGGAGCCAGCCGGCCCCTCCCAGCACCTGCCTGCAAAACACAAAACATGGCCCTTTTCCATGCCTAACAAAATTCAGATGCCCTGCTTCTGGATGGCAGATTGCTGGAGCCACTTGGTACTATCAAACCAGGCCAACTTGGCACTGGTGCCACATTGCTTCTGGGAACCATCCTGCGTCTCGTGGATTTTCAGGAGCTAGGGGGCCACTCCCAGCCATAGGCTGTGATACACAAACCACGGCCCTTTTCCATGGCTAACAAAATTCAGATGCCCCGCTTCTTGATGGCAGATTTCAGATGCCAGTGTGCTCTGCCCAACCAGCCCGACTTGGCACTGGTGCCACCTTGGGTCTGGGAACCATCCTGAGTATAGTGGATTTTCCGGAGCCAGCCGGACACTCCGAATCACAGGCCCCAAATATAAAAGTCGGCCCGTTTCCCTGACAAACAAAAGTCAGCTACCATGCTTCTGGATGAGAGATTGCAGGAGCCACTTGGTACTATCAAACCAGCCCGACTTGGCACTGGTGCCACAGTTGGACTGGGAATAATCCTGCGTTTCTTGGATTTTCAGAAGCGAGCCGGCCACTCCCAATCACAAGCACTTAAACTCAAACCATGGCCCTTTTCTCTGGCAAACAAAACTCAGCTGCCCTGCTTCTGGATGGCAGATTTCAGGAGCCACTTGGTACTATCAAACCAGCCCAACTTGGCACTGGTGCCACCTTGGGTCTGGGAACCATCCTGCGTATCGCGGATTTTCAGGAGACAGCCGTCCACTCCAAGCCATAGGCTGCTAAACAGAAACCACGGACCTTTTCCCTGGCTAACAAAACTCAGCTATCCCGCTTCTGGATGGCAGATTGCAGACACCACTTGGCTCTGTCCAACCAGCCCAACTTGGCACTGGTGCCACCTTCGGTCTGGGAAGCATCCTGCGTATCGTGGATTTTCAGTAGCCAGCCGGACACTCCAAGCCACAAGCCCTCAAACTTGAACCACAGCTCCTTTCTCTGACTAACATAACTCAGCTGCCCTGCTTCTGGACGGCAGATTGCAGGAGCCACTTTGTACTGTCAAACCAGCTCAACTTGGCACTGGTGCCACCTTGGGCCTGGGAACAATCCTGCTTATTGTGGATTTTCAAGAGCCACCCGGCCTCTCCCAGCTAGAATCCCTCAAACTCAATCCACGGCTCTTTAATCTTGCAAACAAAACTCAGCTGCCCTACTAATGGATGGCAGATCGCAGGAGCCTCTTGGTACTATCAAACAAGCCCAACTTGGCGCTGGTGCCACCTTTGGTCTGGGAACCATCCGGCATATCGTGGATTTTCATGAGACAGCCGGCCGCACCCATCCACAGGCTGCCAAACACAAACCAAGGCCCTTTTCCCTGGCTAAAAAAATTCAGATGCCCTGTTTGGATGGCAAATTGCAAGAGCCACTTGGCACAGTCAAACAAGCCCGACTTGGAACTGGTGCCACCATGGGTCTGGAAACCATCCTGCTATCGTGGATTTTCAGTAGCCAGACGGCCACTCACAGCCATGGGCTGCCAAACACAAACCACGGCCCTTTTCCCTGCCTAACAAAATTAAGATGCCACTCTTGTGTTTTACAGATTGCAGGAGCTACTTGGCACTGTCAAACCAACCCGCCATGGCACTGGTGCGACCTTCGGTCTGGGAACCGTCGTGCGTATCGTGGATTTTCAGAAGCCACCAGGCCACTCCCAGCCACAAGCCCTCAAAATTCAACCACAGGCCTTTTCCCAGGCTAACAAAACTCAGCTGCCCTGCTTCTGGATGGCAGATTACAGGAGCCACTTGGTATTGTCAAACCAGCCCAACTTCGCACTGGTGCCACCTTGGGTCTGGGAACCATCCTGCGCATTGTGGATTTTCAGGAACCAGCCGGCCACTCCAAGCCACAAGCCCTCAAACTCAAACCACGGCCCTTTTCTCTGGCAAACAAAACTCACCTGCCCTGCTTCTGGATGGCAGATTGCAGGAGCTACTTAATATTATCAAACCAGCCCTACTTGGCACTGGTGCTACCTTGAGTGTTTGAACCATCTGGCATATCGTGGATTTTCAGGACCCAGACGGCAACATCCAGCCATGGGCTGCCAAACACAATCCACGGCCCTTTTCCCTGGTTAAAAAAATTCAGATGCCCCGTTCTGGATGGAATATTGCAGACGCCACTTGGCATTATCAAACCAGCCCAACGTGGCACTGGTGCCACCTTTTGTCTGGGAACCATCCTGCGTACCATGGATTTTCAGGAGCCAGCCGGCCTCTCCCAGCCACAAACACTTAAACTCAAACCACGGCCCATTTCTCTGGCAAACAAAACTCAGCTGACCTGCATCTGGATGGCAGATTGCAGGAGCCAGTTTCTATTATCAAACCAGCCCAACTTGGCACTGGTGCCACCTTCGTTCTCTTAACCATGCGGCATATTGTGGATTTTCAGGAGCCAGCAGGCCACTACCAGCCATAGGTTACAAAACACAAATCACGGCCCTTTTCCCTGGCTAACAAAATTCAGATGCCCCGCTTCTGGATGGCAGATTGCAGGAGCCACTTGGTACTATCAAACCAGCCCAACTTGGCACTGGTGCCACCTTGAGTCTTGGAACCATCCTGTGTATCGTTGATTTTCAGGAGCCAGCAGGACACTCCCAGCCATGGGATGCCAAACACAAACCACGGACCATTTCCCTGCCTAAAAAAAATTCAGATGCCCCTCTTGTGGATGGCAGATTGCAGGAGCTACTTGGCTCTGTCCAACCAGCCCGACTTGGCACTGGTGCCACCTTGGGTCTGGGAACCATCCTGCGTATCGTGGATTTTCAGGAGCCAGCCGGACACTCCCAGCCGCAGGCCCCAGAAACAAACCTCGGCCCGTTTCCCTGAAAAACAAAACTCAGCTACCCCGCTTCTGGATGGCAGATTGCAGACACCACTTGGCTCTGTCCAACCAGCCCTACTTGGCGCTGGTGCCCCCTTTGGTCTGGGAACCCTCCTGTGTATCGTCAATTTTCAGAAGCCACCAGTCCACTCCAAGCCACAAGCACTCAAACTTCAACCACAGCTCTTTCCTCTGACTAACAAAACTTTGCTGTCCTGCTTCCGGATGGAAGATTGCAGGAGTCACTTGGTAATGTCAAACCAGCCCAACTTGGCACTGGTACCACCTTGGGTCTGGGAGCTATCCTGTGTACCGTGGATTTTCAGGAGCCAGCCGGCCACTCCCAGCCAAAGGACCTCAAACTCAATCCACGGCCCTTTAATTTGGCCAATGAAATTCAGATGCCCTACTTCTGGGTGGCAGATCGCAGGAGCCACTTGGTACTATCAAACCAGCCCAACTTGGCGCTGGTGCCACCCTGAGTCTGGGAACAATGCGGCATATCGTGGATTTTCAGGAGACAGCCGGCCACACCCAGCCATAGGCTGCCAAACACAAATCACGGCCCTTTTCCCTGGCTAAAAAAATTCAGATGCCCCGCTTCTGGATGGCAAATTGCAAGAGCCACTTGGCACTGTCAAACCAGCCCCACTTTGAACTGGTGCCACCATGGGTCTGGGAACCATCCTGCTTATGGTGGATTTTCAGGAGCCAGACGGCCACTCCAAACCATAAGCCCTCCAACTCAAACCACGGCCCTTTTCTCTGGCAAACAAAACTCAGCTAGCCTGCTTCTGGATGGCAGATTATAGGAGCCACTTGTACTATCAAACCAGCCCAACTTGGCACTGGTGCCACCTTGGGTCTGGGAACCATCCTGCGTATCGTGGATTTTCAGGAGCCACCCGGCCACTCCTAGCCACAAGCCCTCAAACAAAAACCACGGCCATTTCCTCTGGGAAACAAAACTCAGCTGCCCTGCTTCTGAATGGCAGATGGCAGGACTATCAAACCAGCCCAACTTGGCACTGGTGACACCTTGGGTCTGGGAACCATCCTGCGTATCGTGGATTTTCAGGAGCCACCCGGCCACTCCCAGCCACAAGCCCTATAACTCAAACCACGGCCCTTTGCTCTGGCAAACAAAACTCAGCTGCCCTGATTCTGGATGGCAGATTGCAGGAGCCACTTGGTACTATCAAACCAGCCCAACTTGGTACTGGTGCCACCTTGAGTCTTGGAACCATCCTGCGTATCATGGATTTTCAGGGGCCAGCCGGCCATTCCTAGCCATAGGCTGCCAAACACAAACCACGGCCCTTTTCCCTGGCAAACAAAATTCAGATGCCCCGCTTCTGGATGGCAGATTGTAGACGCCACTTGGTACTGTCAAAC
This sequence comes from Passerculus sandwichensis, assembly GCA_031885435.1. Classification (NCBI taxonomy): domain Eukaryota; kingdom Metazoa; phylum Chordata; class Aves; order Passeriformes; family Passerellidae; genus Passerculus; species Passerculus sandwichensis. Next base: position 289,418 of record CM063146.1, read on the forward strand.
CAGCCCAACATGGCACTGATGCCACCTTGGGTCTGGGAACCATCCTGCGTATGTTGGATTTTCAGGAGCCACCAGGCCACTCCAAGCCACAAGCGCTAAAACTCAAACCACGGCCCATTTCTCTGGCAAACAAAATTCAGATGCCCCGCTTTGGATGGAAAATTGCAAGAGCCACTTGGCACTGTCAAACCAGCCCGACTTGAATCTGGTGCCACCATGGGTCTGGGAACCATCCTGCTTATCGTGGATTTTCAGGAGCCAAACGGCCACTCACAGCCATGGGCTGCCAAACACAAACCACGGCCCTTTTCCCTGCCTAACAAAATTAAGATGCCAATCTTGTGGTTTGCAGACTGCAGGAGCAACTTGGCACTGTCAAACCAGCCCGACTTGGCACTGGTGACACCTTGGGTTTGGGAACCATCCTGCGTATCGTGGATTTTCAGGAGCCACCCGGCCACTCCCAGCCACAAGCACTATAACTCAAACCACGGCCCTTTGCTCTGGCAAACAAAACTCAGCTGCCCTAGTTCTGGATGGCAGATTGCAGGACCCACTTGGTACTATCAAACCAGCCCAACTTGGTACTGGTGCCACCTTGAGTCTTGGAACCATCCTGCGTATCATGGATTTTCAGGTGCCAGCCGGCCATTCCTAGCCATAGGCTGCCAAACACAAACCACGGCCCTTTTCCCTGGCAAACAAAATTCAGATGCCCCGCTTCTGGATGGCAGATTGCAGACGCCACTTGGCGCTGTCCAATCAGCCTGACTTGGCACTGGTGCCACGGTGGGTCTGGGAACCATCCTGCGTATGGTGGATTATCAGGAGCCAGCCGGCCACTCCAAACCACAGGGTGCCAAACACAAACCTCGGCCATTTCCTTTGCCTAACAAAACTCAGCTAACCCGCTTCTGGATGGCAGATTGCAGGAGCCACTTGGTACTGTCAAACCAGCCCAACATGGCACTGGTGCCACCTTCGGTCTGCGAACCATCCTGCGTATGTTGGATTTTCAGGAGCCACCAGGCCACTCCAAGCCACAAGCGCTAAAATTCACACCACGGCCCATTTCTCTGGCATACAAAATTCAGATGCCCCGCTTTGGATGGAAAATTGCAAGAGCCACTTGGCACTGTCAAACCAGCCCGCCTTGAATCTGGTGCCACCATGAGTCTGGGAACCATCCTGCTTATCGTGGATTTTCAGGAGCCAAACGGCCTCTCACAGCCATGGGCTGCCAAACACAAACCAAGGCCCTTTTCCCTGCCTAACAAAATTAAGATGCCAATCTTGTGGTTTGCAGACTGCAGGAGCAACTTGGCACTGTCAAACCAGCCCGACTTGGCACTGGTGCGACCTTCGGTCTGGGCACCATCCTGCGTATCGTGGATTTTCAGAAGCCACCAGGCCACTCCCAGCCACAAGCCCTCAAACTTCAACCACAGGCCTTTTCCCAGGCTAACAAAACTCAGCTGCCCTGCTTCTGGATGGCAGATTGCAGGAGCCACTTGGTACTGTCAAACCAGCCAAACTTTGCACTGGTACCACCTTGGGTCTGGGAACCATCCTGCGCATCGTAGATTTTCAGGAGCCACCAGGCCACTCCCAGCCACAAGCCCTAAAACTCAAATCACGGCCCTTTACTCTGGCAAACAAATCTCAGCTCCCCTGCTTCTGGATAGCAGATTGCAGGAACTACTTAATACTATCAAACCAGGCCTACTTGGCACTGGTGCCACCTTGAGTGTTTGAACCATCTGGCATATCGTGGATTTTCAGGAGCCAGCCGGTAACTCCCAGCCATGGGCTGCCAAACACAATCCACGGCCCTTTTCCCTGGCTAACAAAATTCAGATGCCCCGTTCTGGATGGCACATTGCAGACGCCTCTTGGCACTATCAAACCAGCCCGACTTGGCACTGGTGCCACCTTTTGTCTGGGAACCATCCTGCGTATCATGGATTTTCAGCAGCCAGCCGGCCACTCCCAGCCACAAGACCTCAAACTCAAACCACGGCCCTTTTCTCTGGAAAAAAAAACTCAGCTGACCTGCTTCTGGATGGCAGATTGCAGGAGCCAATTTCTACTATCAAACCAGCCCAACTTCTCACTGGTGCCACCTTGGTTCTCTTAACCATGCGGAACATTGTGGATTTTCAGGAGCCATCAGGCCACTCCCTGCCATAGGTGCCAAACACAAATCACGGCCTTTTTCCCTGGCTAACAAAATTCAGATGCCCCGCTTCTGGATGGCAGATTGCAGGAGCCACATGGTACTATCAAACCAGCCCAACGTGGCACTGGTTCCACCTTGGGTCTTGGACCCATCCTGCATATCGTGGATTTTAAGGAGCCAGCCGGCCACTCCCAGCCATGGGCTTCCAAACACAAACCACAGAACTTTTCTCTTCCTAAAAAAAATTCAGATGCCCCTCTTGTGGATGGCAGATTGCAGGAGCTACTTGGCTCTGTCCAACCAGCCCCACTTTGAACTGGTGCCACCATGGGTCTGGGAACCATCCTGCTTATCGTGGATTTTCAGGAGCCAGACGGCCACTCCAAACGATAAGCCCTCAAACTCAAACCACGGCCCTTTTCTCTGGTAAAAACAACTCAGCTACCCTGCTTCTGGATGGCCGATTATAGGAGCCACTTGTACTATCAAACCAGCCCAACTTGGCACTGGTGCCACCTTGGGTCTGGTAACCATCCTGCGTATCGTGGATTTTCAGGAGCCACCCAGCCACTCCTAGCCACAAGCCCTCAAACAAAAACCACGGCCATTTCCTCTGGGAAACAAAATTCAGCTGCCCTGCTTCTGAATGGCAGATGGCAGGACTATCAAACCAGCCCAACTTGGCACTGGTGCCACCTTGGGTCTGGGAACAATCCTGCGCATCGTAGATTTTCAGGAGCCAGCAGGCCACTCCCAGCCACAAGCCCTAAAACTCAAATCACGGCCCTTTTCTCTGGCAAACAAAACTCAGCTGCCCTGGTTCTGGATGGCAGATTTCAAGAGCTATTAATACTATCAAACCAGCCATACTTGGCACTGGTGCCACCTTGAGTGTTTGAACCATCCGGCATATCGTGGATTTTCAGGAGCCAGCCGGCAACTCCCAGCCATGGGCTGCAAAACACAATCCACGGCCCTTTTTACTGGCTAACAAAATTCAGATGCCCCGTTCTGGATGGTACATTGCAGACGCCTCTTGGCACTATCAAACCAGCCCGGCTTGGCACTGGTGCCACCTTTTGTCTGGGAACCATCCTGTGTATCATGGATTATCAGCAGCCAGCCGGCATCTCCCAGCCACAAGCCTTCAACCTCAAACCACGGCCATTTTCTCTGGAAAACAAAACTCAGCTTTCCTGCTTCTGGATGGCAGATTGCAGGAGCCAATTTCTACTATCAAACCAGCCCAACTTCGCACTGGTGCCACCTTGGTTCTCTTAAACATGCGGCACATTGTGGATTTTCAGGAGCCAGCAGGCCACTCCCTGCCATAGGTACCAAACACAAATCACGGCCCTTTTCTCTGGCTAACAAAATTCAGATGCCCCGCTTCTAGATGGCAGATTGCAGGAGCCACATTGTACTATCAAACCAGCCCGACTTGGCACTGGTTCCACCTTGGGTCTTGGACCCATCCTGCATATCGTGGATTTTCAGGAGCCAGTCGGCCACACCCAGCCAAAAGACCTCAAACTCAATCCACAGCCCTTTAATCTGGCAAATAAAACTCAGCTGCCCTCCTTCTGGATGGCAGATTACAGGAGCCACTTGGTACTATCAAAGCAGCCCAACTTTGCACTGGTGCCACCTTGGATCTGGGAACCATCCTGCGTATCGTGGATTTTCAGGAGCCACAAGGCCACTCCCAGCCAAAAGCCCTCAAACTCCATCCAGGGCCCTTTAATGTTGCAAACAATACTCAGCTGCCCTTCTTCTGGATGGCAGATACAGGAGCCACTTGGTACTATCAAAGCAGCCCAACCTGGCACTGCTGCCACCTTGGGTGTGGGAACCATCCTGCGTATCGTGGATTTCGAGGAGCCACCCGGCCACTCCCAGCTATAGGCTGCCGAACACAAACCACGGCCCTTTTCCCAGGCTAAAAAAATTCAGATGCCCCGCTTTGTATGGCAAATTGCAAGAGCCACTTGGCACTGTCAATCCAGCCCGACTTGGAACTGGTTCCACCATGTGTCTGGGAACCATCCTGCTTACTGTGGATTTTCAGGAGCCAGACGGCCACTCCCAGCCATGGGCTGCCAAACAGAAACCACGGCATTTTCCCTGCCTAAAAAAAATTAAGATGCCACTCTTGTGGTTTGCAGATTGCAGGAACTACTTGGCACTGTCAAACCAGCCCGACTTGGCACTGGTGCGACCTTGGGTCTGGGGACCATCCTGCGTATCGAGGATTTTCAGGAGCCAGCCAGCCACTCCAAATCATAGGCCCTCAAATTCAAACCACGGCCCTTTCCTTTGGCAAACATAACTCAGCTGCCCTGCTTCTGGATGGCAGATTGCAGGAGCCACTTGGTACTACCAAACCAGCCCCACTTGGCACTGGTGCCACCTTGGGTCTGGGAACCCTCCTGCCTTATTTGGATTTTCAGGAGCCACCCGGCTACCCCTAGCCACAAGCCCTCAAACTCAAAACACGGCCCTTTCCTCTGGGAAACAAAACTCAGCTGCCCTGCTTCTGAATGGCAGATGGCAGGACTATCAAACCAGCCCAACATCGCACTGGTGACACCTTGGGTCTGGGAACCATCCTGCGTATCGTGGATTGTCAGGAGCCACCCGGACACTCACTGCCACAAGCCCTATAACTCAAACCACGGCTCTTTCCTCTGGCAAACAAAACTCAGCTGTTCTGGTTCTGGAAGGCAGGTTGGAGGAGCCACTTGGTACTATCAAACCAGCCAAACTTGGCACTGGTGCCACCTTCAGTCTTGGAACCATCCTGCGTATGGTGGACTTTCAGGTGCCAGCCGGCCACTCCTAGCCATAGGCTGCCAAACACAAACCACGGCCCTTTTCCCTGGCAAACAAAATTCAGATGCCCCGCTTCTGGATAGCAGATTGCAGACGCCACTTGGCGCTGTCCAGTCAGCCCGACTTGGCACTGGTGCCACCTTGTGTCTGGGAACCATCATTCGTATCGTGGATTTTCAGGAGCCACCAGGCCACTCCAAGCCACAAGCGCTAAAATTTAACCACAGCACTTGTCTCTGGCTAACAAAATTCAGATGCCCCGCTTTGGATGGCAAATTGCAAGAGCCACTTGGCACTGTCAAACCAGCCCGACTTGGAACTGGTGCCACCATGGGTCTGGGAACCATCCTGCTTATCGTGGATTTTCAGGAGCCAGACGGCCACTCACAGCCATGGGCTGCCAAACACAAACCACGGCACTTTTTTCTGCCTAACAAAATTAAGATGCCACTCTTGTGGTTTGCAGATTGCAGGAGCTACTTGGCACTGTCATACCAGCCCGACTTGGCACTGGTGCGACCTTCGGTCTGTGAACCATCCTGCGTATCGTGGATTTTCAGAACCCAGCAGGCCACTACCAGCCACAACCCTCAAATGTAAACCACAGGCCTTTTCCCTGGCTAACAAAACTCAGCTGCCCTGCTTCTTGATGGCAGATTGCAGAAGCCACTTGGAACTGTCAAACCAGGCCAACAAGGCACTGGTGCCACCTTGGGTCTGGGAACCATCCTGTGCATCGTCGATTTTCAGGAGCCAGCAGGCCACTCCCAGCCATAGGTTGCCAAACACAAATCACGGCCCTTTTCCCTGGCTAACAAAATTCAGATGCCCCGCTTCTGGATGGCAGATTGCAGGAGCCACTTGGTACTATCAAACCAGCCCAACTTGGCACTGGTGCCACCTTGGGTCTTTGAACCATCCTGCATAGAGTGGATTTTCAGGAGCCAGTGGGCCACTCCCTGTCATGGGCTGCCAAACACAAACCACGGACCCTTTCCCTGACTAAAAAAAATTCAGATGCCCCGCTTCTGGATGGCAGAGTGCAAGAGCCACTTGGTACTATCAAACCAGCCCGACTTGGCACTGGTGCCACCCTTGGGTCTGGGAACCATCCTGCGTATCGTGGATTTTCAGGAGCCAGCCGGACACTCCCAGCCGCAGGCCCCAGAAAAAAACCTCGGCCCGTTTCCCTGAAAACAAAACTCAGCTACCCCGCTTCTGGATGGCAGACTGCAGACAGCACTTGGCTCTGTCCAACCAGCCCAACTTGGCACTGGTGCCACCTTGGGTCTGGGAACCATCCTGCGTATCGTGGATTTTCAGGACGCACCCGGCCACTCCCAGCCAGAAGCCCTTAAACTCAAACCACGGCCCTTTTCTCTGGCAAACAAAACTCAGCTGCCCTACTTCTGGATGGCAGATTGCAGACGCCACTTGGCACTGTCAAACCAGCCTAACTTGGCACTGCTGCCACCTTGGGTCTGGGAACCATCCTGCGTTTCGTGGATTTTCAGGAGCCAGCCGGCCACTCCAAGCCACATGCCATCATACTCAAACCACGGCCCTTTTGCCTGCCTAACAATACTCAGCTACCCTGTTTATGGATGGCAGATTGCAGGACGCACTTGGTACTGTCAAACCAGCCCAACTTGGCAATGGTGCCACCTTGGGTCTGGGAACCATCCTGCGTATCGTGGGTTTTCAGGGGCCAGCCGGTACCTCCCAGGCATAGGCTGCCAAACACAAACCACGGCCCGTTTCCCAGCCTAAAAAAATTCATATGCCCCGCTTCTGGATGGTAGAATGCAGGAGCCACTTGGTACTGTCAAACCAGGTCGATTTGGTACTGGTGCCACCTTGAGTCTGGGAACAATCCTGCGTATCGTGGATTTTCAGGAGCCAGCCGGCCACTCCCAGCCACAAGCCCTCCAACTCAAACCACGGCCCTTTTCCCTGGCTAACAAAATTCAGATGCCCCGCTTCTGGACAGCAGATTGCAGACGCCACTTTTCTCTGTCCAACCAGTCCGACTTGGCACTGGTGCCACCTTTGGTCTTGGAACCATCCTGCATATTGTGGATTTTCAGGAGCTCGCCGGCCACTCCCAGCCACAAGCCATGAAACTCAAACTACGGCCGTTTTCTCTAGCAAGAAAAACTCAGCTGCCCTGCTTCTGGATGGAAGATTGCAGGAGCCACTTGGTATTATCACACCAGCCCGACTCGGCACTGTTGCCACCTTGGGTCTGGGAACCATCCTGCGTATCGTGGATTTTCAGGAGCCACTCGGCCACTCCCTGCCACAAGCACTGAAACCAAAAATACGGCCCTTTTCTCGGGCAAACAAAACCCAGCTGCCCTGCTTCTGGATGGCAGATTGCAGGAGCCAATTGGTATTATCAAACCAGCCCAACTTGGCACTGGTGCCACCCTGGGTCTGGGAACCATCCTGCGTATCGTGGATTTTCAGGAGCCAGACGGCCACTCTTAGCCACAAGCATTCCAACTAAAACCACGGCCCTTTTCCCTGCTTAACAAAACACAGCTGCCCGGCTTCTGGATGGCAGATTGCAGGAGCCACTTGCTACTATCAAACCAGCCCTACTTGGCACTGGTGCCACCTTGGGTCTGGGAACCATCTTGCGTATCGTGGATTTTCAGGATCCACCCGGCCACTTCCACCCATAGGCTGCCAAACACAAACTACGGCCCTTTTCCCAGGCTAAAAAAATTCAGATGCCCCGCTTCTGGATGGCAGATTGCAGGAGCCACTTGGTACTGTGAAACCAGGACGACTTGGCAGTGGTGTCACCTTGGGTCTGGGAACCATCCTGCGTATCGTGGATTTTCAGGAGCCAGACGGCCACTCCCAGCCAAAGGCTGCCAAAGACAAACCACGGCCTTTTTCAGAGCAAATAGAAATACAGATGCCTCACTTGTGGATGGCAGATTGCAGACACCACTTGGCGCTGTCCAACAATCCAAACTTGGAACTGGTGCCACCTTGGGTCTGAGAACCATCCTGCGTATTGTGGATTTTCAGGAGGCAGCCGACCACCCCCAGCCATAGGCTGCAAAACACAAACCACGGCACTTTTCCCTGTCTAACAAAAGTCAGATGACCCGCATGTGGATGGCAGATTGCACGAGCCACTTGGTAATATCAAAGCAGCCCAACCTGGCACTGGTGCCACCTTGGGTGTGGGAACCATCCTGCGTATCGTGGATTTCAAGGAGCCACCCGGCCACTCCCAGCTATAGGCTGCCGAACACAAACCACGGCCCTTTTCCTAGGCTAAAAAAATTCAGATGCCCCGCTTCTGGATGGCATAATGCAGGAGCCACTTGGTACTGTCAAACCAGCCTGACTTTGCAGTGGTGCCACCTTGGGTCTGGGAACCATCCTGCGTATCGTGGATTTTCAGGAGCCAGCCGGCCACTCCTAGCCACAAGCACTCCAAATCAAACCACGGCCCTTTTGCCTGCCTAACAAAACTCAGCTGCCCTGTTTATGGATGGCAGATTGCAGGACGCACTTGGTACTGTCAAATCAGCCCAACTTGGCACTGGTGCCACCTTGGGTCTGGGAACCATCCTGCGTATGGTGGATTTTCAGGGGCCAGCCGCACCTCCCAGGCATTGGCTGCCAAACGCAAACCACAACCCGTTTCCCAGACTAAAAAAATTCAGATGCCCCGCTTCTGGATGGCAGAATGCAGGAGCCACTTGGCACTGTCAAACTAGGCCGACTTGGTACTGGTGCCACCTTGGGTCTGGGAACCATCCTGCGTATCGTGGATTTTCAGGAGCCAGCCAGCCACTCCCAGCCACAAGCCCTCCAACTCAAACCACGGCCCCTTTCCCTGCCTAACAAAACTCAGCTGCCCTGCTTCTGGATGGCAAAATGCACGAACCACTTGGTACTATCAAACCAGCCCCACGTGGCACTGGTGCCACCTTGGGTCTGGGAACCATCCTGCGTATCGTGGATTTTCAGGAGCTAGCCGGCCACTCCCAGACACAGGCCCCAAAAACCAACCTAGGCCCGTTTCCCTGACAAACAATACCCAGCTACCCCGCTTCTGGATGGTAGAATGCAGGAGCCACTTCGTACTGTCAAACCGGCCCAACTTGGCACTGGTGCCACCCTGGGTCTGGGAACCATCCTGCGTATCTTGGATTTTCAGGAGAGAGCCGGCCACTCCAAGCCACAAGCCCTATAACTCAAACCACAGCCCTTTTCCCTGGCAAACAAAATTCAGATGCCCTCCTTCTGGATGGCAGATTGCAGGAGCAACTTGGCTCTGTCCTGCCAGCCCGACTTGGCACTGGTGCCACCTGAGTCTGGGAACCATCCTGCGTATAGTGGATTTTCAGAACCCAGCATGCCACACCCAGCCATAGGCTGCCAAAGACAAACCACGGCCTTGTTCCCAGCAAAAAGAAATACAGCTGCCTCACTACTGGATGGCAGATTGCAGACACCACTTGGCGCTGTCCAACAAGCCAAACTTGGCACTGGTGCCACATTGGGTGTGAGAACCATCCAGCGTTTTGTGGATTTTCAGGAGGCAGCCGACCACCCCCAGCCAAAGGCTGCCAAACACAAACCACGGCGGTTTTCCCTGGCTAACAAAAGTCAGATGCCCCGCATCTGGATGGCAGATTGCAGGAGCCACTTGGCACTATCAAAGCAGCCCAACCTGGCACTGGTGCCACCTTGGGTCTGGGAACCATCCTGCATATCGTGGATGTCGAGGAGCCCGACGGCCACTCCCAGCCAGAAGCCCTCAAACTCAAAACACGGCCCTTTCCTCTGGCAAACAAAACTCAGCTGCCCTGCTTCTGGATGGCAGATTGCAGGAGCCACTTGGTACTATCAAACCAGCCCGACTTGGCACTGGTGCCACCTTAGGTCCGGGAACAATCATGCGTATAGTGGGTTTTCAAGAGCCAGCCGGCCACTCCCAGCCATAGGCTCCCAAACACAAACCACGGCCCTTTTCCCTGCCTAAAAAAATTCAGATGCCCCGCTTCTGGATGACAGATTGCAGGAGCTACTTGGCACTATCAAACCAGCCCGACTTGTCACTGGAGCCACCTTTGGTCTGGGAACCAGCCTGCGTATCGTGGATTTTCAGGAGCCACCCGGCCACTCCCAACCATAGGCTGCCAAACACAAACCACGGCCCTTTTCCCTGGCAAACAAAATTCAGATGCCCCGCTTCTGGATGGCAGATCGCAGACACCTCTTGGCTCTGTCCAACCAGCCCGACTTGGCACTGGTGCCACCTTCGGTCTGGGAACCATCCTGCGTATCGTGGATTTTCAGGAGCCAGCTGGCCACTCCCAGCCACACGCCCTCAAACTTAAACGGCGGTCCTTTTCTCTGGCAAAAAAAACTCAGCCGCCCTGCTTCTGGATGGCAGATTGCAGGAGCCACTTCGTACTATCAAACCAGCCCGACTTGGCACTGGTGCCACCTTAGGTCCGGGAACCATCATGCGTATAGTGGATTTTCAGGAGGCAGCCAGCTACTTCCAGCCACTAGCCCTCAAACTCAAACCACGGCACTTTCCTCTGGCAAACTAAACTCAGCTGCCCTGCTTCTGGATGGCAGATTGCAGCAGTCACTTGGTACTATCAAACCTGCCCAACTCTGCACTTGTGCCACCTTGGGTCTTTGAACCATCCTGCATAGAGTGGATTTTCAGGAGCCAGCCGGCCAAGCCAAGCCATAGGCTGCCAAACACAAACCACGGCCCTTTTTCCTGGCTAACAAAATTCAGATGCCCCGCTTCTGGATGGCAGATGGCAGGAGCCGCTTGACACTGTCAAACCAACCCGAGTTGGCACTGGTGCCACCTTGGGTTTTGGAACCATCCTGCGTATCGTGGATTTTCAGGAGCCAGCCGGCCACTCCCAGTCACAATCCCTCATCTCAAACCTCGGCGCGTTTCTCTGACAAAAAAAACTCAGCTACCCCACTTATGGATGGCAGATTGCAGGAGCCAATTTGTACTGTCAAACCAGCCCAACTTGGCACTGGTGCCACCTTGGGTGTAAGATCCATCCTGCGTATCGTGGATTTTCAGGAGCCACCCGGCCACTTCCAGCCTTAGGCTGCCAAACGCAAACCACGGCCTTATTCCCAGGCTAAAAAAATTGAGATGCCCCGCTTCTGGATGGCAGATTGCAGGAGCCACTTGGCACTGTCATTCCAGACTGACTTGGCACTGGTGCCACCTTGGGTCTGGGAACCATCCTGCGTATCGTGGATTTTCAGGAGCCAGCCGGCCACTCCCTGCCACAAGCCCACCAACTCAAACCACGGCACTTTTCCCTGCCTAGAGAAAACGTAGCTGCCCTGCTTCTGGATGGCAGATTGCAGGAGGCACTTGGTACCATCAAACCAGCCCCACTTGGCACTGGTGCCACCTTGGGTCTGGGAACCATCCTGCGTATTGTGGATTTTCAGGAGCCAGACAGCCACTCCCAGCCATAGGCTGCCAAACACAAAGCACGGCCCTTTTCCCTGGCTAACAAAATTTAGATGCCCCGCTTCTGTATGGCAGATTGCAGACGTTACTTGTCTCTGTCCAACTAGCCCAACTTGGGACTGGTGCCACGTTGGGTTTGGGAAGCATCCTGCGTATCGTGGATTTTCAGGAGCTAGCCGGCCACTCCCAGCCTCAGGCCCCAAAAACAAACCTCGGCCGGTTTCCCTGACAAACAAAACTCAGCTACCTCGCTTCTGGATGGCAGATTGCAGGAGCCACTTGGTACTATCAAACCAGCCCAACTTGGCACTGGTGCCACCTTGGGTCTTGGAACGATCCTGTGTATCGTTGATTTTCAGGAGCCAGCAGGCCACTCCCAGCCATGGGATGCCAAACACAAACCACGGACCATTTCCCTGCCTAAAAAAAATTCAGATGCCTTTCTTGTGGATGGCAGATTGCAGGAGCTTCTTGGCTCTGTCCAACCAGCCCGACTTGGCACTGGTGCCACCTTGGGTCTGGGAACCATCCTGCGTATCGTGGATTTTCAGGAGCCAGCCGGACACTCCCAGCCGCAGTCCCCAGAAACAATCCTCGGCCCGTTTCCCTGAAAAACAAAACTCAGCTACCCCGCTTCTGGATGGCAGATTGCAGACACCACTTGGCTCTGTCCAACCAGCCCTACTTGGCGCTGGTGCCCCCTTTGGTCTGGGAACCCTCCTGTGTATCGTCAATTTTCAGAAGCCACCAGTCCACTCCAAGCCACAAGCACTCAAACTTCAACCACAGCTCTTTCCTCTGACTAACAAAACTTTGCTGACCTGCTTCTGGATGGAAGATTGCAGGAGCCACTTGGTAATGTCAAACCAGCCCAACTTGGCACTGGTACCACCTTGGGTCTGGGAGCTATCCTGTGTATCGTGGATTTTCAGGAGCCAGCCGGCCACTCCCAGCCAAAAGACCTCAAACTCAATCCACGGCCCTTTAATCTGGCAAATAAAATTCAGATGCCCTACTTCTGGGTGGCAGATCGCAGGAGCCACTTGGTACTATCAAACCAGCCCAACTTGGCGCTGGTGCCACCCTGAGTCTGGGAACAATGCGGCATATCGTGGATTTTCAGGAGACAGCCGGCCACACCCAGCCATAGGCTGCCAAAAACAAATCACGGCCCTTTTCCCTGGCTAAAAAAATTGAGATGATCCGCTTCTGGATGGCAAATTGCAAGAGCTACTTGGCACTGTCAAACCAGCCCCACTTTGAACTGGTGCCACCATGGGTCTGGGAACCATCCTGCTTATGGTGGATTTTCAGGAGCCAGACGGCCACTCCACACCATAAGCCCTCCAACTCAAACCACGGCCCTTTTCTCTGGCAAACAAAACTCAGCTAGCCTGCTTCTGGATGGCAGATTATAGGAGCCACTTGTACTATCAAACCAGCCCAACTTGGCAGTGGTGCCACCTTGGGTCTGGGAACCATCCTGCGTATCGTGGATTTTCAGGAGCCACCCGGCCACTCCTAGCCACAATCCCTCAAACACAAACCACGGCCATTTCCTCTGGGAAACAAAACTCAGCTGCCCTGCTTCTGAATGGCAGATGGCAGGACTATCAAACCAGCCCAACTTGGCACTGGTGACACCTTGGGTCTGGGAACCATCCTGCGTATCGTGGATTTTCAGGAGCCACCCGGCCACTCCCAGCCACAAGCCCTATAACTCAAACCACGGCCCTTTGCTCTGGCAAACAAAACTCAGCTGCCCTGGTTCTGGATGGCAGATTGCAGGACCCACTTGGTTCTATCAAACCAGCCCAACTTGGTACTGGTGCCACCTTGAGTCTTGGAACCATCCTGCGTATCATGGATTTTCAGGTGCCAGCCGGCCATTCCTAGCCATAGGCTGCCAAACACAAACCACGGCCCTTTTCCCTGGCAAACAAAATTCAGATGCCCCGCTTCTGGATGGCAGATTGCAGACGCCACTTGGTACTGTCAAACCAGCCCAACATGGCACTGATGCCACCTTGGGTCTGGGAACCATCCTGCGTATGTTGGATTTTCAGGAGCCACCAGGCCACTCCAAGCCACAAGCGCTAGAACTCAAACCAAGGCCCATTTCTCTGGCAAACAAAATTCAGATGCCCCGCTTTGGATGGAAACTTGCAAGAGCCACTTGGCATTGTCAAACCAGCCCGACTTGAATCTGGTGCCACCATGGGTCTGGGAACCATCCTGCTTATCGTGGATTTTCAGGAGCCAAACGGCCACTCACAGCCATGGGCTGCCAAACAAAAACCACGGCCCTTTTCCCTGCCTAACAAAATTAAGATGCCAATCTTGTGGTTTGCAGACTGCAGGAGCAACTTGGCACTGTCAAACCAGCCCGACTTGGCACTGGTGCCACCTTGGGTTTGGGAACCATCCTGCGTATCATGGATTTTCAGGTGCCAGACGGCCATTCCTAGCCATAGGCTGCCAAACACAAACCACGGCCCTTTTCCCTGGCAAAAAAAATTCAGATGCCCCGCTTCTGGATGGCAGATTGCAGACGCCACTTGGCGCTGTCCAATCAGCCTGACTTGGCACTGGTGCCACGGTGGGTCTGGGAACCATCCTGCGTATGGTGGATTATCAGGAGCCAGCCGGCCACTCCAAACCACAGGGTGCCAAACACAAACCTCGGCCGTTTTCCTTGCCTAACAAAACTCAGCTAACCCGCTTCTGGATGGCAGATTGCAGTAGCCACTTGGTACTGTCAAACCAGCCCAACATGGCACTGGTGCCACCTTCGGTCTGCGAACCATCCTGCGTATGTTGGATTTTCAGGAGCCACCAGGCCACTCCAAGCCACAAGCGCTAAAACTCAAACCACGGCCCATTTCTCTGGCAAACAAAATTCAGATGCCCCGCTTTGGATGGAAAATTGCAAGAGCCACTTGGCACTGTCAAACCAGCCCGCCTTGAATGTGGTGCCACCATGGGTCTGGGAACCATCCTGCTTATCGTGGATTTTCAGGAGCCAAACGGCCTCTCATAGCCATGGGCTGCCAAACACAAACCAAGGCCCTTTTCCCTGCCTAACAAAATTAAGATGCCAATCTTGTGGTTTGCAGACTGCAGGAGCAACTTGGCACTGTCAAACCAGCCCGACTTGGCACTGGTGCGACCTTCGGTCTGGGAACCATCCTGCGTATCGTGGATTTTCAGAAGCCACCAGGCCACTCCCAGCCATAAGCCCTCAAACTTCAACCACAGGCCTTTTCCCTGGCTAACAAAACTCAGCTGCCCTGCTTCTGGATGGCAGATTGCAGGAGCCACTTGGTACTGTCAAACCAGCCCAACTTTGCACTGGTACCACCTTGGGTCTGGGAACCATCCTGCGCATCGTAGATTTTCAGGAGCCACCAGGCCACTCCCAGCCACAAGCCCTCAAACTCAAATCACGGCCGTTTTCTCTGGCAAAGAAAACTCAGCTGCCCTGCTTCTGGATAGCAGATTGCAGGAGCTACTTAATACTATCAAACCAGCCCTACTTGGCACTGGTGCTACCTTGAGTGTTTGAACCATCTGGCATATCGTGGATTTTCAGGACCCAGCCGGCAACATCCAGCCATGGGCTGCCAAACACAATCCACGGCCCTTTTCCCTGGTTAAAAAAATTCAGATGCCCCGTTCTGGATGGCACATTGCAGACGCCTCTTGGCACTATCAAACCAGCCCGACTTGGCACTGGTGCCACCTTTTGTCTGGGAACCATCCTGCGTATCATGGATTTTCAGCAGCCAGCCGGCCACTCCCAGCCACAAGCCCTCAAACTCAAACCACGGCCCTTTTCTCTGGAAAAAAAAACTCAGCTGACCTGCTTCTGGATGGCAGATTGCAGGAGCCACTTGGTACTATCAAACCAGCCCAACTTCTCACTGGTGCCACCTTGGTTCTCTTAACCATGCGGAACATTGTGGATTTTCAGGAGCCATCAGGCCACTCCCTGCCATAGGTACCAAACACAAATCACGGCCTTTTTCCCTGGCTAACAAAATTCAGATGCCCCGCTTCTGGATGGCAGATTGCAGGAGCCACATGGTACTATCAAACCAGCCCAACTTGGCACTGGTTCCACCTTGGGTCTTGGACCCATCCTGCGTATCGTGGATTTTCAGGAGCCAGCCGGCCACTCCCAGCCATAGGCTGCCAAATACAAACCACGGCCCTTTGCCCTGGCTAACAGAACTCAGATGCCCTGCTTCTGGATGGCAGATTGCAGGAGCCACTTGGTAATATCAAACCAGCCCGACTTTGCACTTCTACCACCTTGGGTCTTGGAACAATCCTGCGTATCGTGGATTTTCAGGAGCCAGCCGGCCACTCAAAGCCACATGCCATCATACTCAAACCACGGCCCTTTTGCCTGCCTAACAAAACTCAGCTGCCCTGTTTATGGATGGCAGATTGCAGGAGGCACTTGGTACTGTCAAACCAGCCCAACTTGGCAATGGTGCCACCTTGGGTCTGGGAACCATACTGCGTATCGTGGGTTTTCAGGGGCCAGCCGGTACCTCCCAGGCATAGGCTGCCAAACACAAACCACGGCCCGTTTCTCAGCCTTAAAAAATTCATATGCCCCGCTTCTGGATGGTAGAATGCAGGAGCCACTTGGTACTGTCAAACCAGGTCGATTTGGTACTGGTGCCACCTTGGGTCTGGGAACCATCCTGCGTATCGTGGATTTTCATTAGCCAGCCGGCCACTCCCAGCCACAAGCCATCCAACTCAAACCACGGCCCTTTTCCCTGGCTAACAAAATTCAGATGCCCCGCTTCTGGACAGCAGATTGCAGACGCCACTTTTCTCTGTCCAACCAGTCCGACTTGGCACTGGTGCCACCTTTGGTCTTGGAACCATCCTGCATATTGTGGATTTTCAGGAGCTCGCCGGCCACTCCCAGCCACAAGCCATGAAACTCAAACTACAGCCGTTTTGTCTAGCAAGAAAAACTCAGCTGCCCTGCTTCTGGATGGAAGATTGCAGGAGCCACTTGGTATTATCACACCAGCCCGACTCGGCACTGTTGCCACCTTGGGTCTGGGAACCATCCTGCGTATCGTGGATTTTCAGGAGCCACTCGGCCACTCCCTGCCACAAGAACTGAAACCAAAAATACGGCCCTTTTCTCGGGCAAACAAAACCCAGCTGCCCTGCTTCTGGATGGCAGATTGCAGGAGCCAATTGGTATTATCAAACCAGCCCAACTTGGCACTGGTGCCACCCTGGGTCTGGGAACCATCCTGCGTATCGTGGATTTTCAGGAGCCAGACGGCCACTCTTAGCCACAAGCCTTCCAACTAAAACCACGGCCCTTTTCCCTGCTTAACAAAACTCAGCTGCCCGGCTTCTGGATGGCAGATTGCAGGAGCCACTTGCTACTATCAAACCAGCCCTACTTGGCACTGGTGCCACCTTGGGTCTGGGAACCATCTTGCGTATCGTGGATTTTCAGGATCCACCAGGCCACTTCCACCCATAGGCTACCAAACACAAAATACGGCCCTTTTCCCAGGCTAAAAAAATTCAGATGCCCCGCTTCTGGATGGCAGATTGCAGACGCCACATGGTACTGTCAAACCAGGACGACTTGGTACTGGTGCCACCTTGGGTCTGGGAACCATCCTGCGTATCGTGGATTTTCAGGAGCCAGACGGCCACTCCCAGCCAAAGGCTGCCAAAGACAAACCACGGCCTTTTTCCCAGCAAACAGAAATACAGATGCCTCACTTGTGGATGGCAGATTGCAGACACCACTTGGCGCTGTCCAACAATCCAAACTTGGAACTGGTGCCACCTTGGGTCTGAGAACCATCCTGCGTATTGTGGATTTTCAGGAGGCAGCCGACCACCCCCAGCCATAGGCTGCAAAACACAAACCACGGCACTTTTCCCTGTCTAACAAAAGTTAGATGACCCGCATGTGGATGGCAGATTGCACGAGCCACTTGGTAATATCAAAGCAGCCCAACCTGGCACTGCTGCCACCTTGGGTGTGGGAACCATCCTGCGTATCGTGGATTTCGAGGAGCCACCCGGCCACTCCCAGCTATAGGCTGCCGAACACAAACCACGGCCCTTTTCCCAGGCTAAAAAAATTCAGATGCCCCGCTTCTGGATGGCATAATGAAGGAGCCACTTGGTACTGTCAAACCAGCCTGACTTTGCAGTGGTGCCACCTTGGGTCTGGGAACCATCCTGCGTATCGTGGATTTTCAGGAGCCAGCCGGCCACTCCCTGCCACAAGCACTCCAAATCAAACCACGGCCCTTTTGCCTGCCTAACAAAACTCAGCTGCCCTGTTTATGGATGGCAGATTGCAGAACGCACTTGGTACTGTCAAATCAGCCCAACTTGGCACTGGTGCCACCTTGGGTCTGGGAACCATCCTGCGTATGGTGGATTTTCAGGGGCCAGCCGTCACCTCCCAGGCATTGGCTGCCAAACGCAAACCACAACCCGTTTCCCAGGCTAAAAAAATTCAGATGCCCTGCTTCTGGATGGCAGAATGCAGGAGCCACTTGGCACTGTCAAACCAGGCCGACTTGGTACTGGTGCCACCTTGGGTCTGGGAACCATCCTGCGTATCGTGGATTTTCAGGAGCCAGCCGGCCACTCCCAGCCACAAGCCCTCCAACTCAAACCACGGCCCCTTTCCCTGCCTAAAAAAACTCAGCTGCCCTGCTTCTGGATGGCAAATTGCACGAGCCACTTGGTAATATCAAACCAGCCCCACGTGGCACTGGTGCCACCTTGGGTCTGGGAACCATCCTGCGTATCGTGGATTTTCAGGAGCTAGCCGGCCACTCCCAGACACAGGCCCCAAAAACCAACCTAGGCCCGTTTCCCTGGCAAACAATACCCAGCTACCCCGCTTCTGGATGGTAGATTGCAGGAGCCACTTGGTACTGTCAAACCGGCTCAACTTGGCACTGGTGCCACCCTGGGTCTGGGAACTATCCTGCGTATCTTGGATTTTCAGGAGAGAGCCGGCCACTCCAAGCCACAAGCCCTATAACTCAAACCACGGCACTTTTCCCTGGCAAACAAAATTCAGATGCCCTCCTTCTGGATGGCAGATTACAGGAGCAACTTGGTTCTGTCCTACCAGCCCGACTTGGCACTGGTGCCACCAGGAGTCTGGGAACCATCCTGCGTATCGTGGATTTTCAGAACCCTGCAGGCCACACCCAGCCATAGGCTGCCAAAGACAAACCACGGCCTTGTTCCCAGCAAAAAGTAATACAGCTGCCTCACTACTGGATGGCAGATTGCAGACACCACTTGGCGCTGTCCAACAAGCAAAACTTGGAACTGGTGCCACATTGGGTGTGAGAACCATACAGCGTTTTGTGGATTTTCAGGAGGCAGCCGACCACCCCCAGCCATAGGCTGCCAAACACAAACCACGGTACTTTTCCCTGGCTAACAAAAGTCAGATGCCCCGCATCTGGATGGCAGATTGCAGGAGCCACTTGGTACTATCAAAGCATCCCAACCTGGCACTGGTGCCACCTTGGGTCTGGGAACCATCCTGCATATCGTGGATGTCGAGGAGCCAGACGGCCACTCCCAGCCAGAAGCCCTCAAACTCAAAACAGGGCCCTTTTCTCTGGCAAACAAAACTCAGCTGCCCTGCTTCTGGATGGCAGATTGCAGGAGCCACTTGGTACTATCAAACCAGCCCGACTAGGCACTGGTGCCACCTTAGGTCCGGGAACCATCATGCGTATAGTGGGTTTTCAAGAGCCAGACGGCCACTCCCAGCCATAGGCTCCCAAACACAAACCACGGCCCTTTTCCCTGCCTAAAAATATTCAGATGCCCCGCTTCTGGATGACAGATTGCAGGAGCTACTTGGCACTATCTAACCAGCCCGACTTGTCACTGGAGCCACCTTTGGTCTGGGAACCAGCCTGCGTATCGTTGATTTTCAGGAGCCACCCGGCCACTCCCAACCATAGGCTGCCAAACACAAACCACGGCCCTTTTCCCTGGCAAACAAAATTCAGATGCCCCGCTTCTGGATAGCAGATCGCAGACACCTCTTGGCTCTGTCCAACCAGCCCGACTTGGCACTGGTGCCACCTTCGGTCTGGGAACCATCCTGCGTATCGTGGATTTTCAGGAGCCAGCTGGCCACTCCCAGCCACACGCCCTCAAACTTAAACGGCGGTCCTTTTCTCTGGCAAAAAAAACTCAGCCTCCCTGCTTCTGGATGGCAGATTGCAGGAGCCACTTGGTACTATCAAACCAGCCCGACTTCGCACTGGTGCCACCTTAGGTCCGGGAACCATCATGCGTATAGTGGATTTTCAGGAGGCAGCCAGCTACTCCCAGCCACTAGCCCTCAAACTCAAACCACGGCCCTTTCCTCTGGCAAACTAAACTCAGCTGCCCTGCTTCTGGATGGCAGATTGCAGCAGTCACTTGGTACTATCAAACCTGCCCAACTCTGCACTTGTGCCACCTTGGGTCTTTGAACCATCCTGCATAGAGTGGATTTTCAGGAGCCAGCCAGCCAAGCCAAGCCATAGGCTGACAAACACAAACCACGGCCCTTTTTCCTGGCTAACAAAATTAAGATGCCCCGCTTCTGGATGGCAGATGGCAGGAGCCGCTTGACACTGTCAAACCAGCCCGACTTGGCACTGGTGCCACCTTGGGTCTGGGAACCATCCTGCGTATCGTGGATTTTCAGGAGCCAGCCGGCCACTCCCAGTCACAATCCCTCATCTCAAACCTCGGCGCGTTTCTCTGACAAAAAAAACTCAGCTACCCCACTTATGGATGGCAGATTGCAGGAGCCAATTTGTACTGTCAAACCAGCCAAACTTGGCACTGGTGCCACCTTGGGTCTAAGATCCATCCTGCGTATCGTGGATTTTCAGGAGCCACCCGGCCACTTCCAGCCTTAGGCGGTCAAACGCAAACCACGGCCTTATTCCCAGGCTAAAAAAATTGAGATGCCCCGCTTCTGGATGGCAGATTGCAGGAGCCACTTGGCACTGTCATTCCAGACTGACTTGGCACTGGTGCCACCTTGGGTCTGGGAACCATCCTGCGTATCGTGGATTTTCAGGAGCCAGCCGGCCACTCCCAGCCACAAGCCCACCAACTCAAACCACGGCACTTTTCCCTGCCTAGAGAAAACATAGCTGCCCTGCTTCTGGATGGCAGATTGCAGGAGGCACTTGGTACTATCAAACCAGCCCAACTTGGCACTGGTGCCACCTTGGGTCTGGGAACCATCCTGCGTATCGTGGATTTTCAGGAGCCAGACAGCCACTCCCAGCCATAGGCTGCCAAACACAAACCACGGCCCTTTTCCCTGGCTAACAAAATTCAGATGCCCCGCTTCTGGACAGCAGATTGCAGACGCCACTTGTCTCTGTCCAACCAGCCCGACTTGGCACTGGTGCCACCTTGAGTCTGGGAACCATCCTGCGTATCGTGGATTTTCAGGAGCCAGCCGGCCACTCCCAGCCACAAGCCCTCAAACTCAAACCAAGGCCATTTACTCTGGCAAACAATACTCAGCTGCCCTACTTCTGGAAGGCAGATTGCAGGAGCCACTTGGTACTGTCAAACCAGCCCGACTTGGCACTGGTGCCACCTTGGGTCTGGTAACCATCCTGCGTATCGTGGATTTTCAGGAGCTAGCCGGCCTATCCCAGCCTCAGGCCCCAAAAACCAACCTCTGCCCGTTTCCCTGACAAACAAATCTCAGCTACCCCGCTTCTGGATGGCAGATTGCAGTAGACACTTGGTACTGTCAAACCAGCCCAACTTGGCACTGGTTCCACCTTGGGTCTGGGAACCGTCCTGCGTATCGTGGATTTGCATGAGCCAGCCGGCCACTCCCAGCCACAAGCCCTCCAACTCAAACACGGCCCTTTTCCCTGCCTAAAAAAACTCAGCTGCCCTGCTTCTGGATGGCAGATTGCAGACGTTACTTGTCACTGTCCAACTAGCCCAACTTGGGACTGGTGCCACGTTGGGTTTGGGAACCATCCTGCGTATCGTGGATTTTCAGGAGCTAGCCGGCCACTCCCAGCCTCAGGCCCCAAAAACAAACCTCGGCCGGTTTCCCTGACAAACAAAACTCAGCTACCTCGCTTCTGGATGGCAGATTGCAGTAGCCACTTGGTACTGTCAAACCAGCCCAACTTGGCACTGGTGCCACCTTGGGTCTGGGAACCATCCTGCGTATCGTGGATTTTCAGGGGCCAGCCGGCACCTCCCATGCATAGGCTGCCAAACACAAACCACGGCCCGATTCCCAGCCGAAAAAAATTCAGATGCCCCGCTTCTGGATGTCAGATTGCAGGAGGCACTTGGTACTGTCAAACGAGGCCGACTTGGCAGTGGTGCCACCTTGGGTCTGGGAACCATCCTGCGTATCGTGGATTTTCAGGAGCCAGACGGCCACTCCCAGCCACAAGCCCTCCAACTCAAACCACGGGCCTTTTCGCTGCCTAACAAAACTCAGCTGCCCTGCTTCTGGATGGCAGATTGCAGGAGGCACTTGTTACTATCAAACCAGCCCAACTTGGCACTGGTGCCACCTTGGGTCTGGGAACCATCCTGGGTATCGTGGATTTTCAGGAGCCAGACAGCCACTTCCAGCCATAGGGTGCCAAACACAAACCACGGCCCTTTTCCCTGGCTAACAAAATTCAGATGCCCCGCTTCTGGACAGCAGATTGCAGACGCCACTTGTCGCTGTCCAACCAGCCCGACTTGGCACTGGTGCCATATTGAGTCTGGGAACCATCCTGCGTATCGTGGATTTTCAGGAGCCAGCCGGCCACTCCCAGCCACAAGCCCTCAAACTCAAACCAAGGCCATTTTCTCTGGCAAAAAAAACTCAGCTGCCCTACTTCTGGAAGGCAGATTGCAGGAGCCACTTGGTACTGTCAAACCAGCCCAACTTGGCACTGGTGCCACCTTGGGTCTGGGAACCATCCTGCGTATCGTGGACTTTCAGGAGCTGGCTGGCCATTCCCAGCCTCAGGCCCCTAAAATAAACCTCTGCCCGTTTCCCTGACAAACAAATCTAAGCTACCCCGCTTCTGGATGGCAGATTGCAGTAGCCACTTGGTACTGTCAAACCAGCCCAACTTGGCACTGGTGCCACCTTGGGTCTGGGAACCATCCTGCGTATCGTGGATTTTCAGGGGCCAGCCGGCACCTCCCAGGCATAGGCTGCCAAACACAAACCACGGCACGATTCCCAGCCGAAAAAATTCAGATGCCCCGATTCTGGATGGCAGACTGCAGGAGGCACTTGGTACTGTCAAACGAGGCCGACTTGGCAGTGGTGCCACCTTGGGTCTGGGAACCATCCTGCGTATCGTGGATTTTCAGGAGCCAGACGGCCACTCCCAGCCACAAGCCCTCCAACTCAAACCACGGCCCTTTTCCCTGTCTAACAAAACTCAGCTGCCCTGCTTCTGGATGGAAAATTGCAGGAGGCACTTGGTACTATCAAAACAGCCCAACTTGGCAGTGGTGTCAATTTCGGTCTGGGAACCATCCTGCGTATCGTGGATTTTCAGGAGCCAGCCGGCCACTCCCAGCCATACACCCTCAAACTTAAACCGCGGCCCTTTCCTCTAGCAAAAAAAACTCAGCCGCCCTGCTTCTGGATGGCAGATTGCAAAAGGCAATTGGTACTATCAAACCAGCCCAACTTGGCATTGGTGCCACCTTGGGTCTGGGAACCTCCTGCGTATCGTTCATTTTCAGGAGCCAGCCGGCCACTCCCACTCACAAGCCCTTAAACTCAAACCATGGCCCTTTTCTCTGGCTAACAAAATTCAGATGCCCCGCTTCTGGATGGCAGATTGCAGGAGCCACTTGGCACTGTCAAACCAGCCCGACTTGGCACTGGTGCCACCTTGGGTCTGGGAACCATCCTGCGTATCATGGATTTTCAGGGGCCAGCAGGCCACTCCCAGCCACAAGCAGTCTAACTCAAACCACGGAACTTTTCCCTGCCTAACAATACTCAGCTGCCCTGCTTCTGGATGGCAGATTTCAGGAGGCACTTTTTAATATCAGACCAGCCCAACTCAGCAGTGGTGCCACCTTGGTCTGGGAACCATCCTGCGTATCGTGGATTTTCAGGAGCCAGCCGGCCACTCCCAGCCATAATCTGCCAAACTCAAACCACAGCGCTTTTCTCTGGCAAACAAAACTCAGCTGCCCTGCTTCTGGATGGCAGATTGCAGGAGCCACTTGGTACTGTCAAACCAGCCCAACCTTGCACTGGTGCCACCTTGGGTCTGGGAACCATCCTGGGTATTGTGGATTTTCAGGAGCCAGCCGGCCAATCCTACCCTTAGGCTGCCAAACACAAACCACGGCACTTTTCCCTGGTTTACAAAATTCAGATGCCCCGCTTCTGGATGACAGATTGCAGACACCATATGGCTCTGTCCAACCACCCCGAGTCTGAACTTGTGAAACCTTGGGTCTGGGAACCATCCTGCGTATCGTGGATTTTCAGGAGCCAGCCGGCCACTCCCAGCCATAGGCTGCCAAACACAAACCACGGCCCTTTTCCCTGGCTAACAAAATTCAGATGCCCCGCTTCTGGATGGCAGATTGCAGGAGCTACTTGGAACTATGGAACCATCCCGACTTGGCACTGGTGCCACCTTTGGTCTGGGATCCATCCTGCGTATTGTGGATTTTAAGGAGCCAGCCGGCCACTCCCAGCCACACGCCCTCAAACTTAAACCGCGCCACATTTGTCTGGCAAACAAAACTCAGCTGCCCTCTTTCTGGATGGCAGAATGCAGGAGCCACTTGGTACTATCAAACCAGCCCCACTTGGCACTGGTACCACCTTTGGTCTGGGAACCATGATGCGTATCGTGGATTTTAAGGAGCCATCTGGACACTCCCAGCCACACGCCCTCATACTTAAACCGTGGCACTTTTGTCTGGCAAACAAATCTCAGCTGCCCTACTTCTGGATGGCAGATTGCAGGAGGCACTTGGTACTATCAAACCATCCCAACTTGGCACTGTTGCCACCTTAGGTCTGGGAACCATCCTGCGTATCGTGGATTTTAAGGAGCCACCCGGCCACTCCCAGCCATAGGCTGCCAGACACAAACCACGGCCCTTTTCCTTGGCAAAAAATGTTCAGATTCCCCGCTTCTGGATGGCAGATTGCAGACACTACTTGGCTCTGTCCAACCAAACCGATTTGGAACTGGTGACTCCTTGGGTCTGGGAACCGTCCTGCGTATCGTGGATTTTCAGGAGCCAGCCGTCCACTCCCAGCCATAGGCTTCCAAAGACAAACCACGGCCCTTTTCCCTGCCTAAAATAATTCAGATGCCTCGCTTCTGGATGGCAGTTTGCACGAGCTACATGGCAATATCAAACCAGCCCGACTTGGCACTGGTGCCACCTTTGGTCTGGGAACCATCCTGTGTATTGTGGATTTTAGGGAGCCAGCCGGGCACTCCCAGCTACAAGGCTTTAAACTCAAACCACGGCCCTTTTCCCTGCCTAACAAAATTCATTTGCCCCTCTAGTGGATGGCAGATATCAGGAGCTACTTGGCGCTGTCAAAAAAGCCCGACCTGGCACTGGTGCCACCTTGGGTATGGGAACCATCCGGCATATCGTGGATTTTCAGGAGACAGCCGGCCACACCCATCCATAGGCTGCCAAACACAAACCACGGCCCTTTTCCCTGGCTAACAAAATTCACATGCCCCGCTTTGTATGGCAAATTGCAAGAGCCACTTGGCACTGTCAATCCAGCCCGACTTGGAACTGGTTCCACCATGTGTCTGGGAACCATCCTGCTTACTGTGGATTTTCAGGAGCCAGACGGCCACTCCCAGCCATGGGCTGCCAAACAGAAACCACGGAATTTTCCCTGCCTAAAAAAAATTAAGATGCCACTCTTGTGGTTTGCAGATTGCAGGAACTACTTGGCACTGTCAAACCAGCCCGACTTGGCACTGGTGCGACCTTGGGTCTGGGGACCATCCTGCGTATCGAGGATTTTCAGGAGCCAGCCAGCCACTCCAAATCATAGGCCCTCAAATTCAAACCACGGCCCTTTTCTTTGGCAAACATAACTCAGCTGCCCTGCTTCTGGATGGCAGATTGCAGGAGCCACTTGGTACTACCAAACCAGCCCCACTTGGCACTGGTGCCACCTTGGGTCTGGGAACCCTCCTGCCTTACTTGGATTTTCAGGAGCCACCCGGCTACCCCTAGCCACAAGCCCTCAAACTCAAAACACGGCCCTTTCCTCTGGGAAACAAAACTCAGCTGCCCTGCTTCTGAATGGCAGATGGCAGGACTATCAAACCAGCCCAACATCGCACTGGTGACACCTTGGGTCTGGGAACCATCCTGCGTATCGTGGATTGTCAGGAGCCACCCGGACACTCACAGCCACAAGCCCTATAACTCAAACCACGGCTCTTTCCTCTGGCAAACAAAACTCAGCTGTTCTGGTTCTGGAAGGCAGGTTGCAGGAGCCACTTGGTACTATCAAACCAGCCAAACTTGGCACTGGTGCCACCTTCAGTCTTGGAACCATCCTGCGTATGGTGGACTTTCAGGTGCCAGCCGGCCACTCCTAGCCATAGGCTGCCAAACACAAACCACGGCCCTTTTCCCTGGCAAAAAAAATTCAGATGCCCCGCTTCTGGATAGCAGATTGCAGACGCCACTTGGCGCTGTCCAGTCAGCCCGACTTGGCACTGGTGCCACCTTGTGTCTGGGAACCATCATTCGTATCGTGGATTTTCAGGAGCCACCAGGCCACTCCAAGCCACAAGCGCTAAAATTTAACCACAGCACTTGTCTCTGGCTAACAAAATTCAGATGCCCCGCTTTGGATGGCAAATTGCAAGAGCCACTTGGCACTGTCAAACCAGCCCGACTTGGAACTGGTGCCACCATGGGTCTGGGAACCATCCTGCTTATCGTGGATTTTCAGGAGCCAGACGGCCACTCACAGCCATGGGCTGCCAAACACAAACCACGGCACTTTTTTCTGCCTAACAAAATTAAGATGCCACTCTTGTGGTTTGCAGATTGCAGGAGCTACTTGGCACTGTCATACCAGCCCGACTTGGCACTGGTGCGACCTTCGGTCTGTGAACCATCCTGCGTATCGTGGATTTTCAGAACCCAGCAGGCCACTACCAGCCACAACCCTCAAATGTAAACCACAGGCCTTTTCCCTGGCTAACAAAACTCAGCTGCCCTGCTTCTTGATGGCAGATTGCAGAAGCCACTTGGAACTGTCAAACCAGGCCAACAAGGCACTGGTGCCACCTTGGGTCTGGGAACCATCCTGTGCATCGTCGATTTTCAGGAGCCAGCAGGCCACTCCCAGCCATAGGTTGCCAAACACAAATCACGGCCCTTTTCCCTGGCTAACAAAATTCAGATGCCCCGCTTCTGGATGGCAGATTGCAGGAGCCACTTGGTACTATCAAACCAGCCCAACTTGGCACTGGTGCCACCTTGGGTCTTTGAACCATCCTGCATAGAGTGGATTTTCAGGAGCCAGTGGGCCACTCCCTGTCATGGGCTGCCAAACACAAACCACGGACCCTTTCCCTGACTAAAAAAAATTCAGATGCCCCGCTTCTGGATGGCAGAGTGCAAGAGCCACTTGGTACTATCAAACCAGCCCGACTTGGCACTGGTGCCACCCTTGGGTCTGGGAACCATCCTGCGTATCGTGGATTTTCAGGAGCCAGCCGGACACTCCCAGCCGCAGGCCCCAGAAAAAAACCTCGGCCCGTTTCCCTGAAAACAAAACTCAGCTACCCCGCTTCTGGATGGCAGACTGCAGACAGCACTTGGCTCTGTCCAACCAGCCCAACTTGGCACTGGTGCCACCTTGGGTCTGGGAACCATCCTGCTTATCGTGGATTTTCAGGACGCACCCGGCCACTCCCAGCCAGAAGCCCTTAAACTCAAACCACGGCCCTTTTCTCTGGCAAACAAAACTCAGCTGCCCTACTTCTGGATGGCAGATTGCAGACGCCACTTGGCACTGTCAAACCAGCCTAACTTGGCACTGCTGCCACCTTGGGTCTGGGAACCATCCTGCGTTTCGTGGATTTTCAGGAGCCAGCCGGCCACTCCAAGCCACATGCCATCATACTCAAACCACGGCCCTTTTGCCTGCCTAACAATACTCAGCTACCCTGTTTATGGATGGCAGATTGCAGGACGCACTTGGTACTGTCAAACCAGCCCAACTTGGCAATGGTGCCACCTTGGGTCTGGGAACCATCCTGCGTATCGTGGGTTTTCAGGGGCCAGCCGGTACCTCCCAGGCATAGGCTGCCAAACACAAACCACGGCCCGTTTCCCAGCCTAAAAAAATTCATATGCCCCGCTTCTGGATGGTAGAATGCAGGAGCCACTTGGTACTGTCAAACCAGGTCGATTTGGTACTGGTGCCACCTTGAGTCTGGGAACAATCCTGCGTATCGTGGATTTTCAGGAGCCAGCCGGCCACTCCCAGCCACAAGCCCTCCAACTCAAACCACGGCCCTTTTCCCTGGCTAACAAAATTCAGATGCCCCGCTTCTGGACAGCAGATTGCAGACGCCACTTTTCTCTGTCCAACCAGTCCGACTTGGCACTGGTGCCACCTTTGGTCTTGGAACCATCCTGCATATTGTGGATTTTCAGGAGCTCGCCGGCCACTCCCAGCCACAAGCCATGAAACTCAAACTACGGCCGTTTTCTCTAGCAAGAAAAACTCAGCTGCCCGGCTTCTGGATGGAAGATTGCAGGAGCCACTTGGTATTATCACACCAGCCCGACTCGGCACTGTTGCCACCTTGGGTCTGGGAACCATCCTGCGTATCGTGGATTTTCAGGAGCCACTCGGCCACTCCCTGCCACAAGCACTGAAACCAAAAATACGGCCCTTTTCTCGGGCAAACAAAACCCAGCTGCCCTGCTTCTGGATGGCAGATTGCAGGAGCCAATTGGTATTATCAAACCAGCCCAACTTGGCACTGGTGCCACCCTGGGTCTGGGAACCATCCTGCGTATCGTGGATTTTCAGGAGCCAGACGGCCACTCTTAGCCACAAGCATTCCAACTAAAACCACGGCCCTTTTCCCTGCTTAACAA
Source organism: Passerculus sandwichensis (assembly GCA_031885435.1). NCBI lineage: Eukaryota > Metazoa > Chordata > Aves > Passeriformes > Passerellidae > Passerculus > Passerculus sandwichensis. The sequence continues at coordinate 318,124 of CM063146.1, forward strand.
AACACAGCTGCCCGGCTTCTGGATGGCAGATTGCAGGAGCCACTTGCTACTATCAAACCAGCCCTACTTGGCACTGGTGCCACCTTGGGTCTGGGAACCATCTTGCGTATCGTGGATTTTCAGGATCCACCCGGCCACTTCCACCCATAGGCTGCCAAACACAAACTACGGCCCTTTTCCCAGGCTAAAAAAATTCAGATGCCCCGCTTCTGGATGGCAGATTGCAGGAGCCACTTGGTACTGTGAAACCAGGACGACTTGGCAGTGGTGCCACCTTGGGTCTGGGAACCATCCTGCGTATCGTGGATTTTCAGGAGCCAGACGGCCACTCCCAGCCAAAGGCTGCCAAAGACAAACCACGGCCTTTTTCAGAGCAAATAGAAATACAGATGCCTCACTTGTGGATGGCAGATTGCAGACACCACTTGGCGCTGTCCAACAATCCAAACTTGGAACTGGTGCCACCTTGGGTCTGAGAACCATCCTGCGTATTGTGGATTTTCAGGAGGCAGCCGACCACCCCCAGCCATAGGCTGCAAAACACAAACCACGGCACTTTTCCCTGTCTAACAAAAGTCAGATGACCCGCATGTGGATGGCAGATTGCACGAGCCACTTGGTAATATCAAAGCAGCCCAACCTGGCACTGGTGCCACCTTGGGTGTGGGAACCATCCTGCGTATCGTGGATTTCAAGGAGCCACCCGGCCACTCCCAGCTATAGGCTGCCGAACACAAACCACGGCCCTTTTCCTAGGCTAAAAAAATTCAGATGCCCCGCTTCTGGATGGCATAATGCAGGAGCCACTTGGTACTGTCAAACCAGCCTGACTTTGCAGTGGTGCCACCTTGGGTCTGGGAACCATCCTGCGTATCGTGGATTTTCAGGAGCCAGCCGGCCACTCCCTGCCACAAGCACTCCAAATCAAACCACGGCCCTTTTGCCTGCCTAACAAAACTCAGCTGCCCTGTTTATGGATGGCAGATTGCAGGACGCACTTGGTACGGTCAAATCAGCCCAACTTGGCACTGGTGCCACCTTGGGTCTGGGAACCATTCTGCGTATGGTGGATTTTCAGGGGCCAGCCGCACCTCCCAGGCATTGGCTGCCAAACGCAAACCACAACCCGTTTCCCAGGCTAAAAAAATTCAGATGCCCCGCTTCTGGATGGCAGAATGCAGGAGCCACTTGGCACTGTCAAACTAGGCCGACTTGGTACTGGTGCCACCTTGGGTCTGGGAACCATCCTGCGTATCGTGGATTTTCAGGAGCCAGCCAGCCACTCCCAGCCACAAGCCCTCCAACTCAAACCACGGCCCCTTTCCCTGCCTAACAAAACTCAGCTGCCCTGCTTCTGGATGGCAAAATGCACGAACCACTTGGTACTATTAAACCAGCCCCACGTGGCACTGGTGCCACCTTGGGTCTGGGAACCATCCTGCGTATCGTGGATTTTCAGGAGCTAGCCGGCCACTCCCAGACACAGGCCCCAAAAACCAACCTAGGCCCGTTTCCCTGACAAACAATACCCAGCTACCCCGCTTCTGGATGGTAGAATGCAGGAGCCACTTGGTACTGTGAAACCGGCCCAACTTGGCACTGGTGCCACCCTGGGTCTGGGAACCATCCTGCGTATCTTGGATTTTCAGGAGAGAGCCGGCCACTCCAAGCCACAAGCCCTATAACTCAAACCACAGCCCTTTTCCCTGGCAAACAAAATTCAGATGCCCTCCTTCTGGATGGCAGATTGCAGGAGCAACTTGGCTCTGTCCTGCCAGCCCGACTTGGCACTGGTGCCACCTGAGTCTGGGAACCATCCTGCGTATAGTGGATTTTCAGAACCCAGCATGCCACACCCAGCCATAGGCTGCCAAAGACAAACCACGGCCTTGTTCCCAGCAAAAAGAAATACAGCTGCCTCACTACTGGATGGCAGATTGCAGACACCACTTGGCGCTGTCCAACAAGCCAAACTTGGCACTGGTGCCACATTGGGTGTGAGAACCATCCAGCGTTTTGTGGATTTTCAGGAGGCAGCCGACCACCCCCAGCCAAAGGCTGCCAAACACAAACCACGGCGGTTTTCCCTGGCTAACAAAAGTCAGATGCCCCGCATCTGGATGGCAGATTGCAGGAGCCACTTGGCACTATCAAAGCAGCCCAACCTGGCACTGGTGCCACCTTGGGTCTGGGAACCATCCTGCATATCGTGGATGTCGAGGAGCCCGACGGCCACTCCCAGCCAGAAGCCCTCAAACTCAAAACACGGCCCTTTTCTCTGGCAAACAAAACTCAGCTGCCCTGCTTCTGGACGGCAGATTGCAGGAGCCACTTGGTACTATCAAACCAGCCCGACTTGGCACTGGTGCCACCTTAGGTCCGGGAACAATCATGCGTATAGTGGGTTTTCAAGAGCCAGCCGGCCACTCCCAGCCATAGGCTCCCAAACACAAACCACGGCCCTTTTCCCTGCCTAAAAAAATTCAGATGCCCCGCTTCTGGATGACAGATTGCAGGAGCTACTTGGCACTATCAAACCAGCCCGACTTGTCACTGGAGCCACCTTTGGTCTGGGAACCAGCCTGCGTATCGTGGATTTTCAGGAGCCACCCGGCCACTCCCAACCATAGGCTGCCAAACACAAACCACGGCCCTTTTCCCTGGCAAACAAAATTCAGATGCCCCGCTTCTGGATGGCAGATCGCAGACACCTCTTGGCTCTGTCCAACCAGCCCGACTTGGCACTGGTGCCACCTTCGGTCTGGGAACCATCCTGCGTATCGTGGATTTTCAGGAGCCAGCTGGCCACTCCCAGCCACACGCCCTCAAACTTAAACGGCGGTCCTTTTCTCTGGCAAAAAAAACTCAGCCGCCCTGCTTCTGGATGGCAGATTGCAGGAGCCACTTCGTACTATCAAACCAGCCCGACTTGGCACTGGTGCCACCTTAGGTCCGGGAACCATCATGCGTATAGTGGATTTTCAGGAGGCAGCCAGCTACTTCCAGCCACTAGCCCTCAAACTCAAACCACGGCACTTTCCTCTGGCAAACTAAACTCAGCTGCCCTGCTTCTGGATGGCAGATTGCAGCAGTCACTTGGTACTATCAAACCTGCCCAACTCTGCACTTGTGCCACCTTGGGTCTTTGAACCATCCTGCATAGAGTGGATTTTCAGGAGCCAGCCGGCCAAGCCAAGCCATAGGCTGCCAAACACAAACCACGGCCCTTTTTCCTGGCTAACAAAATTCAGATGCCCCGCTTCTGGATGGCAGATGGCAGGAGCCGCTTGACACTGTCAAACCAACCCGAGTTGGCACTGGTGCCACCTTGGGTTTTGGAACCATCCTGCGTATCGTGGATTTTCAGGAGCCAGCCGGCCACTCCCAGTCACAATCCCTCATCTCAAACCTCGGCGCGTTTCTCTGACAAAAAAAACTCAGCTACCCCACTTATGGATGGCAGATTGCAGGAGCCAATTTGTACTGTCAAACCAGCCCAACTTGGCACTGGTGCCACCTTGGGTGTAAGATCCATCCTGCGTATCGTGGATTTTCAGGAGCCACCCGGCCACTTCCAGCCTTAGGCTGCCAAACGCAAACCACGGCCTTATTCCCAGGCTAAAAAAATTGAGATGCCCCGCTTCTGGATGGCAGATTGCAGGAGCCACTTGGCACTGTCATTCCAGACTGACTTGGCACTGGTGCCACCTTGGGTCTGGGAACCATCCTGCGTATCGTGGATTTTCAGGAGCCAGCCGGCCACTCCCTACCACAAGCCCACCAACTCAAACCACGGCACTTTTCCCTGCCTAGAGAAAACGTAGCTGCCCTGCTTCTGGATGGCAGATTGCAGGAGGCACTTGGTACCATCAAACCAGCCCCACTTGGCACTGGTGCCACCTTGGGTCTGGGAACCATCCTGCGTATTGTGGATTTTCAGGAGCCAGACAGCCACTCCCAGCCACAAGCCCTCAAACTCAAACCAAGGCCATTTTCTCTGGCAAACAATACTCAGCTGCCCTACTTCTGGAAGGCAGATTGCAGGAGCCACTTGGTACTGTCAAACCAGCCCGACTTGGCACTGGTGCCACCTTGGGTCTGGTAACCATCCTGCGTATCGTGGATTTTCAGGAGCTAGCCGGCCTATCCCAGCCTCAGGCCCCAAAAACCAACCTCTGCCCGTTTCCCTGACAAACAAATCTCAGCTACCCCGCTTCTGGATGGCAGATTGCAGTAGACACTTGGTACTGTCAAACCAGCCCAACTTGGCACTGGTTCCACCTTGGGTCTGGGAACCATCCTGCGTATCGTGGATTTGCATGAGCCAGCCGGCCACTCAAAGCCACATGCCATCAAACTCAAACCACGGCCCTTTTGCCTGCCTAACAAAACTCAGCTGCCCTGTTTATGGATGGCAGATTGCAGGAGGCACTTGGTACTGTCAAACCAGCCCGACTTGTCACTGGAGCCACCTTTGGTCTGGGAACCAGCCTGCGTATCGTGGATTTTCAGGAGCCACCCGGCCACTCCCAACCATAGGCTGCCAAACACAAACCACGGCCCTTTTCCCTGGCAAACAAAATTCAGATGCCCCGCTTCTGGATGGCAGATCGCAGACACCTCTTGGCTCTGTCCAACCAGCCCGACTTGGCACTGGTGCCACCTTCGGTCTGGGAACCATCCTGCGTATCGTGGATTTTCAGGAGCCAGCTGGCCACTCCCAGCCACACGCCCTCAAACTTAAACGGCGGTCCTTTTCTCTGGCAAAAAAAACTCAGCCGCCCTGCTTCTGGATGGCAGATTGCAGGAGCCACTGCGTACTATCAAACCAGCCCGACTTGGCACTGGTGCCACCTTAGGTCCGGGAACCATCATGCGTATAGTGGATTTTCAGGAGGCAGCCAGCTACTTCCAGCCACTAGCCCTCAAACTCAAACCACGGCACTTTCCTCTGGCAAACTAAACTCAGCTGCCCTGCTTCTGGATGGCAGATTGCAGCAGTCACTTGGTACTATCAAACCTGCCCAACTCTGCACTTGTGCCACCTTGGGTCTTTGAACCATCCTGCATAGAGTGGATTTTCAGGAGCCAGCCGGCCAAGCCAAGCCATAGGCTGCCAAACACAAACCACGGCCCTTTTTCCTGGCTAACAAAATTCAGATGCCCCGCTTCTGGATGGCAGATGGCAGGAGCCGCTTGACACTGTCAAACCAACCCGAGTTGGCACTGGTGCCACCTTGGGTTTTGGAACCATCCTGCGTATCGTGGATTTTCAGGAGCCAGCCGGCCACTCCCAGTCACAATCCCTCATCTCAAACCTCGGCGCGTTTCTCTGACAAAAAAAACTCAGCTACCCCACTTATGGATGGCAGATTGCAGGAGCCAATTTGTACTGTCAAACCAGCCCAACTTGGCACTGGTGCCACCTTGGGTGTAAGATCCATCCTGCGTATCGTGGATTTTCAGGAGCCACCCGGCCACTTCCAGCCTTAGGCTGCCAAACGCAAACCACGGCCTTATTCCCAGGCTAAAAAAATTGAGATGCCCCGCTTCTGGATGGCAGATTGCAGGAGCCACTTGGCACTGTCATTCCAGACTGACTTGGCACTGGTGCCACCTTGGGTCTGGGAACCATCCTGCGTATCGTGGATTTTCAGGAGCCAGCCGGCCACTCCCTGCCACAAGCCCACCAACTCAAACCACGGCACTTTTCCCTGCCTAGAGAAAACGTAGCTGCCCTGCTTCTGGATGGCAGATTGCAGGAGGCACTTGGTACCATCAAACCAGCCCCACTTGGCACTGGTGCCACCTTGGGTCTGGGAACCATCCTGCGTATTGTGGATTTTCAGGAGCCAGACAGCCACTCCCAGCCATAGGCTGCCAAACACAAAGCACGGCCCTTTTCCCTGGCTAACAAAATTTAGATGCCCCGCTTCTGTATGGCAGATTGCAGACGTTACTTGTCTCTGTCCAACTAGCCCAACTTGGGACTGGTGCCACGTTGGGTTTGGGAAGCATCCTGCGTATCGTGGATTTTCAGGAGCTAGCCGGCCACTCCCAGCCTCAGGCCCCAAAAACAAACCTCGGCCGGTTTCCCTGACAAACAAAACTCAGCTACCTCGCTTCTGGATGGCAGATTGCAGGAGCCACTTGGTACTATCAAACCAGCCCAACTTGGCACTGGTGCCACCTTGGGTCTTGGAACGATCCTGTGTATCGTTGATTTTCAGGAGCCAGCAGGCCACTCCCAGCCATGGGATGCCAAACACAAACCACGGACCATTTCCCTGCCTAAAAAAAATTCAGATGCCCCTCTTGTGGATGGCAGATTGCAGGAGCTTCTTGGCTCTGTCCAACCAGCCCGACTTGGCACTGGTGCCACCTTGGGTCTGGGAACCATCCTGCGTATCGTGGATTTTCAGGAGCCAGCCGGACACTCCCAGCCGCAGTCCCCAGAAACAATCCTCGGCCCGTTTCCCTGAAAAACAAAACTCAGCTACCCCGCTTCTGGATGGCAGATTGCAGACACCACTTGGCTCTGTCCAACCAGCCCTACTTGGCGCTGGTGCCCCCTTTGGTCTGGGAACCCTCCTGTGTATCGTCAATTTTCAGAAGCCACCAGTCCACTCCAAGCCACAAGCACTCAAACTTCAACCACAGCTCTTTCCTCTGACTAACAAAACTTTGCTGACCTGCTTCTGGATGGAAGATTGCAGGAGCCACTTGGTAATGTCAAACCAGCCCAACTTGGCACTGGTACCACCTTGGGTCTGGGAGCTATCCTGTGTATCGTGGATTTTCAGGAGCCAGCCGGCCACTCCCAGCCAAAAGACCTCAAACTCAATCCACGGCCCTTTAATCTGGCAAATAAAATTCAGATGCCCTACTTCTGGGTGGCAGATCGCAGGAGCCACTTGGTACTATCAAACCAGCCCAACTTGGCGCTGGTGCCACCCTGAGTCTGGGAACAATGCGGCATATCGTGGATTTTCAGGAGACAGCCGGCCACACCCAGCCATAGGCTGCCAAAAACAAATCACGGCCCTTTTCCCTGGCTAAAAAAATTGAGATGATCCGCTTCTGGATGGCAAATTGCAAGAGCTACTTGGCACTGTCAAACCAGCCCCACTTTGAACTGGTGCCACCATGGGTCTGGGAACCATCCTGCTTATGGTGGATTTTCAGGAGCCAGACGGCCACTCCACACCATAAGCCCTCCAACTCAAACCACGGCCCTTTTCTCTGGCAAACAAAACTCAGCTACCCTGCTTCTGGATGGCAGATTATAGGAGCCACTTGTACTATCAAACCAGCCCAACTTGGCAGTGGTGCCACCTTGGGTCTGGGAACCATCCTGCGTATCGTGGATTTTCAGGAGCCACCCGGCCACTCCTAGCCACAATCCCTCAAACACAAACCACGGCCATTTCCTCTGGGAAACAAAACTCAGCTGCCCTGCTTCTGAATGGCAGATGGCAGGACTATCAAACCAGCCCAACTTGGCACTGGTGACACCTTGGGTCTGGGAACCATCCTGCGTATCGTGGATTTTCAGGAGCCACCCGGCCACTCCCAGCCACAAGCCCTATAACTCAAACCACGGCCCTTTGCTCTGGCAAACAAAACTCAGCTGCCCTGGTTCTGGATGGCAGATTGCAGGACCCACTTGGTTCTATCAAACCAGCCCAACTTGGTACTGGTGCCACCTTGAGTCTTGGAACCATCCTGCGTATCATGGATTTTCAGGTGCCAGCCGGCCATTCCTAGCCATAGGCTGCCAAACACAAACCACGGCCCTTTTCCCTGGCAAACAAAATTCAGATGCCCCGCTTCTGGATGGCAGATTGCAGACGCCACTTGGTACTGTCAAACCAGCCCAACATGGCACTGATGCCACCTTGGGTCTGGGAACCATCCTGCGTATGTTGGATTTTCAGGAGCCACCAGGCCACTCCAAGCCACAAGCGCTAGAACTCAAACCAAGGCCCATTTCTCTGGCAAACAAAATTCAGATGCCCCGCTTTGGATGGAAACTTGCAAGAGCCACTTGGCATTGTCAAACCAGCCCGACTTGAATCTGGTGCCACCATGGGTCTGGGAACCATCCTGCTTATCGTGGATTTTCAGGAGCCAAACGGCCACTCACAGCCATGGGCTGCCAAACAAAAACCACGGCCCTTTTCCCTGCCTAACAAAATTAAGATGCCAATCTTGTGGTTTGCAGACTGCAGGAGCAACTTGGCACTGTCAAACCAGCCCGACTTGGCACTGGTGCCACCTTGGGTTTGGGAACCATCCTGCGTATCATGGATTTTCAGGTGCCAGACGGCCATTCCTAGCCATAGGCTGCCAAACACAAACCACGGCCCTTTTCCCTGGCAAAAAAAATTCAGATGCCCCGCTTCTGGATGGCAGATTGCAGACGCCACTTGGCGCTGTCCAATCAGCCTGACTTGGCACTGGTGCCACGGTGGGTCTGGGAACCATCCTGCGTATGGTGGATTATCAGGAGCCAGCCGGCCACTCCAAACCACAGGGTGCCAAACACAAACCTCGGCCGTTTTCCTTGCCTAACAAAACTCAGCTAACCCGCTTCTGGATGGCAGATTGCAGTAGCCACTTGGTACTGTCAAACCAGCCCAACATGGCACTGGTGCCACCTTCGGTCTGCGAACCATCCTGCGTATGTTGGATTTTCAGGAGCCACCAGGCCACTCCAAGCCACAAGCGCTAAAACTCAAACCACGGCCCATTTCTCTGGCAAACAAAATTCAGATGCCCCGCTTTGGATGGAAAATTGCAAGAGCCACTTGGCACTGTCAAACCAGCCCGCCTTGAATGTGGTGCCACCATGGGTCTGGGAACCATCCTGCTTATCGTGGATTTTCAGGAGCCAAACGGCCTCTCATAGCCATGGGCTGCCAAACACAAACCAAGGCCCTTTTCCCTGCCTAACAAAATTAAGATGCCAATCTTGTGGTTTGCAGACTGCAGGAGCAACTTGGCACTGTCAAACCAGCCCGACTTGGCACTGGTGCGACCTTCGGTCTGGGAACCATCCTGCGTATCGTGGATTTTCAGAAGCCACCAGGCCACTCCCAGCCATAAGCCCTCAAACTTCAACCACAGGCCTTTTCCCTGGCTAACAAAACTCAGCTGCCCTGGTTCTGGATGGCAGATTGCAGGAGCCACTTGGTACTGTCAAACCAGCCCAACTTTGCACTGGTACCACCTTGGGTCTGGGAACCATCCTGCGCATCGTAGATTTTCAGGAGCCACCAGGCCACTCCCAGCCACAAGCCCTCAAACTCAAATCACGGCCCTTTTCTCTGGCAAAGAAAACTCAGCTGCCCTGCTTCTGGATAGCAGATTGCAGGAGCTACTTAATACTATCAAACCAGCCCTACTTGGCACTGGTGCTACCTTGAGTGTTTGAACCATCTGGCATATCGTGGATTTTCAGGACCCAGCCGGCAACATCCAGCCATGGGCTGCCAAACACAATCCACGGCCCTTTTCCCTTGTTAAAAAAATTCAGATGCCCCGTTCTGGATGGCACATTGCAGACGCCTCTTGGCACTATCAAACCAGCCCGACTTGGCACTGGTGCCACCTTTTGTCTGGGAACCATCCTGCGTATCATGGATTTTCAGCAGCCAGCCGGCCACTCCCAGCCACAAGCCCTCAAACTCAAACCACGGCCCTTTTCTCTGGAAAAAACAACTCAGCTGACCTGCTTCTGGATGGCAGATTGCAGGAGCCACTTGGTACTATCAAACCAGCCCAACTTCTCACTGGTGCCACCTTGGTTCTCTTAACCATGCGGAACATTGTGGATTTTCAGGAGCCATCAGGCCACTCCCTGCCATAGGTACCAAACACAAATCACGGCCTTTTTCCCTGGCTAACAAAATTCAGATGCCCCGCTTCTGGATGGCAGATTGCAGGAGCCACATGGTACTATCAAACCAGCCCAACTTGGCACTGGTTCCACCTTGGGTCTTGGACCCATCCTGCGTATCGTGGATTTTCAGGAGCCAGCCGGCCACTCCCAGCCATAGGCTGCCAAATACAAACCACGGCCCTTTGCCCTGGCTAACAGAACTCAGATGCCCTGCTTCTGGATGGCAGATTGCAGGAGCCACTTGGTAATATCAAACCAGCCCGACTTTGCACTTCTACCACCTTGGGTCTGGGAACAATCCTGCGTATCGTGGATTTTCAGGAGCCAGCCGGCCACTCAAAGCCACATGCCATCAAACTCAAACCACGGCCCTTTTGCCTGCCTAACAAAACTCAGCTGCCCTGTTTATGGATGGCAGATTGCAGGAGGCACTTGGTACTGTCAAACCAGCCCAACTTGGCAATGGTGCCACCTTGGGTCTGGGAACCATACTGCGTATCGTGGGTTTTCAGGGGCCAGCCGGTACCTCCCAGGCATAGGCTGCCAAACACAAACCACGGCCCGTTTCTCAGCCTTAAAAAATTCATATGCCCCGCTTCTGGATGGTAGAATGCAGGAGCCACTTGGTACTGTCAAACCAGGTCGATTTGGTACTGGTGCCACCTTGGGTCTGGGAACCATCCTGCGTATCGTGGATTTTCATTAGCCAGCCGGCCACTCCCAGCCACAAGCCATCCAACTCAAACCACGGCCCTTTTCCCTGGCTAACAAAATTCAGATGCCCCGCTTCTGGACAGCAGATTGCAGACGCCACTTTTCTCTGTCCAACCAGTCCGACTTGGCACTGGTGCCACCTTTGGTCTTGGAACCATCCTGCATATTGTGGATTTTCAGGAGCTCGCCGGCCACTCCCAGCCACAAGCCATGAAACTCAAACTACAGCCGTTTTGTCTAGCAAGAAAAACTCAGCTGCCCTGCTTCTGGATGGAAGATTGCAGGAGCCACTTGGTATTATCACACCAGCCCGACTCGGCACTGTTGCCACCTTGGGTCTGGGAACCATCCTGCGTATCGTGGATTTTCAGGAGCCACTCGGCCACTCCCTGCCACAAGAACTGAAACCAAAAATACGGCCCTTTTCTCGGGCAAACAAAACCCAGCTGCCCTGCTTCTGGATGGCAGATTGCAGGAGCCAATTGGTATTATCAAACCAGCCCAACTTGGCACTGGTGCCACCCTGGGTCTGGGAACCATCCTGCGTATCGTGGATTTTCAGGAGCCAGACGGCCACTCTTAGCCACAAGCCTTCCAACTAAAACCACGGCCCTTTTCCCTGCTTAACAAAACTCAGCTGCCCGGCTTCTGGATGGCAGATTGCAGGAGCCACTTGCTACTATCAAACCAGCCCTACTTGGCACTGGTGCCACCTTGGGTCTGGGAACCATCTTGCGTATCGTGGATTTTCAGGATCCACCAGGCCACTTCCACCCATAGGCTACCAAACACAAAATACGGCCCTTTTCCCAGGCTAAAAAAATTCAGATGCCCCGCTTCTGGATGGCAGATTGCAGACGCCACTTGGTACTGTCAAACCAGGACGACTTGGTACTGGTGCCACCTTGGGTCTGGGAACCATCCTGCGTATCGTGGATTTTCAGGAGCCAGACGGCCACTCCCAGCCAAAGGCTGCCAAAGACAAACCACGGCCTTTTTCCCAGCAAACAGAAATACAGATGCCTCACTTGTGGATGGCAGATTGCAGACACCACTTGGCGCTGTCCAACAATCCAAACTTGGAACTGGTGCCACCTTGGGTCTGAGAACCATCCTGCGTATTGTGGATTTTCAGGAGGCAGCCGACCACCCCCAGCCATAGGCTGCAAAACACAAACCACGGCACTTTTCCCTGTCTAACAAAAGTTAGATGACCCGCATGTGGATGGCAGATTGCACGAGCCACTTGGTAATATCAAAGCAGCCCAACCTGGCACTGCTGCCACCTTGGGTGTGGGAACCATCCTGCGTATCGTGGATTTCGAGGAGCCACCCGGCCACTCCCAGCTATAGGCTGCCGAACACAAACCACGGCCCTTTTCCTAGGCTAAAAAAATTCAGATGCCCCGCTTCTGGATGGCATAATGAAGGAGCCACTTGGTACTGTCAAACCAGCCTGACTTTGCAGTGGTGCCACCTTGGGTCTGGGAACCATCCTGCGTATCGTGGATTTTCAGGAGCCAGCCGGCCACTCCCTGCCACAAGCCCACCAACTCAAACCACGGCACTTTTCCCTGCCTAGAGAAAACGTAGCTGCCCTGCTTCTGGATGGCAGATTGCAGGAGGCACTTGGTACCATCAAACCAGCCCCACTTGGCACTGGTGCCACCTTGGGTCTGGGAACCATCCTGCGTATTGTGGATTTTCAGGAGCCAGACAGCCACTCCCAGCCACAAGCCCTCAAACTCAAACCAAGGCCGTTTTCTCTGGCAAACAATACTCAGCTGCCCTACTTCTGGAAGGCAGATTGCAGGAGCCACTTGGTACTGTCAAACCAGCCCGACTTGGCACTGGTGCCACCTTGGGTCTGGTAACCATCCTGCGTATCGTGGATTTTCAGGAGCTAGCCGGCCTATCCCAGCCTCAGGCCCCAAAAACCAACCTCTGCCCGTTTCCCTGACAAACAAATCTCAGCTACCCCGCTTCTGGATGGCAGATTGCAGTAGACACTTGGTACTGTCAAACCAGCCCAACTTGGCACTGGTTCCACCTTGGGTCTGGGAACCATCCTGCGTATCGTGGATTTGCATGAGCCAGCCGGCCACTCAAAGCCACATGCCATCAAACTCAAACCACGGCCCTTTTGCCTGCCTAACAAAACTCAGCTGCCCTGTTTATGGATGGCAGATTGCAGGAGGCACTTGGTACTGTCAAACCAGCCCGACTTGTCACTGGAGCCACCTTTGGTCTGGGAACCAGCCTGCGTATCGTGGATTTTCAGGAGCCACCCGGCCACTCCCAACCATAGGCTGCCAAACACAAACCACGGCCCTTTTCCCTGGCAAACAAAATTCAGATGCCCCGCTTCTGGATGGCAGATCGCAGACACCTCTTGGCTCTGTCCAACCAGCCCGACTTGGCACTGGTGCCACCTTCGGTCTGGGAACCATCCTGCGTATCGTGGATTTTCAGGAGCCAGCTGGCCACTCCCAGCCACACGCCCTCAAACTTAAACGGCGGTCCTTTTCTCTGGCAAAAAAAACTCAGCCGCCCTGCTTCTGGATGGCAGATTGCAGGAGCCACTGCGTACTATCAAACCAGCCCGACTTGGCACTGGTGCCACCTTAGGTCCGGGAACCATCATGCGTATAGTGGATTTTCAGGAGGCAGCCAGCTACTTCCAGCCACTAGCCCTCAAACTCAAACCACGGCACTTTCCTCTGGCAAACTAAACTCAGCTGCCCTGCTTCTGGATGGCAGATTGCAGCAGTCACTTGGTACTATCAAACCTGCCCAACTCTGCACTTGTGCCACCTTGGGTCTTTGAACCATCCTGCATAGAGTGGATTTTCAGGAGCCAGCCGGCCAAGCCAAGCCATAGGCTGCCAAACACAAACCACGGCCCTTTTTCCTGGCTAACAAAATTCAGATGCCCCGCTTCTGGATGGCAGATGGCAGGAGCCGCTTGACACTGTCAAACCAACCCGAGTTGGCACTGGTGCCACCTTGGGTTTTGGAACCATCCTGCGTATCGTGGATTTTCAGGAGCCAGCCGGCCACTCCCAGTCACAATCCCTCATCTCAAACCTCGGCGCGTTTCTCTGACAAAAAAAACTCAGCTACCCCACTTATGGATGGCAGATTGCAGGAGCCAATTTGTACTGTCAAACCAGCCCAACTTGGCACTGGTGCCACCTTGGGTGTAAGATCCATCCTGCGTATCGTGGATTTTCAGGAGCCACCCGGCCACTTCCAGCCTTAGGCTGCCAAACGCAAACCACGGCCTTATTCCCAGGCTAAAAAAATTGAGATGCCCCGCTTCTGGATGGCAGATTGCAGGAGCCACTTGGCACTGTCATTCCAGACTGACTTGGCACTGGTGCCACCTTGGGTCTGGGAACCATCCTGCGTATCGTGGATTTTCAGGAGCCAGCCGGCCACTCCCTGCCACAAGCCCACCAACTCAAACCACGGCCCTTTTCTCTGGCAAACAAAACTCAGCTACCCTGCTTCTGGATGGCAGATTATAGGAGCCACTTGTACTATCAAACCAGCCCAACTTGGCAGTGGTGCCACCTTGGGTCTGGGAACCATCCTGCGTATCGTGGATTTTCAGGAGCCACCCGGCCACTCCTAGCCACAATCCCTCAAACACAAACCACGGCCATTTCCTCTGGGAAACAAAACTCAGCTGCCCTGCTTCTGAATGGCAGATGGCAGGACTATCAAACCAGCCCAACTTGGCACTGGTGACACCTTGGGTCTGGGAACCATCCTGCGTATCGTGGATTTTCAGGAGCCACCCGGCCACTCCCAGCCACAAGCCCTATAACTCAAACCACGGCCCTTTGCTCTGGCAAACAAAACTCAGCTGCCCTGGTTCTGGATGGCAGATTGCAGGACCCACTTGGTTCTATCAAACCAGCCCAACTTGGTACTGGTGCCACCTTGAGTCTTGGAACCATCCTGCGTATCATGGATTTTCAGGTGCCAGCCGGCCATTCCTAGCCATAGGCTGCCAAACACAAACCACGGCCCTTTTCCCTGGCAAACAAAATTCAGATGCCCCGCTTCTGGATGGCAGATTGCAGACGCCACTTGGTACTGTCAAACCAGCCCAACATGGCACTGATGCCACCTTGGGTCTGGGAACCATCCTGCGTATGTTGGATTTTCAGGAGCCACCAGGCCACTCCAAGCCACAAGCGCTAGAACTCAAACCAAGGCCCATTTCTCTGGCAAACAAAATTCAGATGCCCCGCTTTGGATGGAAACTTGCAAGAGCCACTTGGCATTGTCAAACCAGCCCGACTTGAATCTGGTGCCACCATGGGTCTGGGAACCATCCTGCTTATCGTGGATTTTCAGGAGCCAAACGGCCACTCACAGCCATGGGCTGCCAAACAAAAACCACGGCCCTTTTCCCTGCCTAACAAAATTAAGATGCCAATCTTGTGGTTTGCAGACTGCAGGAGCAACTTGGCACTGTCAAACCAGCCCGACTTGGCACTGGTGCCACCTTGGGTTTGGGAACCATCCTGCGTATCATGGATTTTCAGGTGCCAGACGGCCATTCCTAGCCATAGGCTGCCAAACACAAACCACGGCCCTTTTCCCTGGCAAAAAAAATTCAGATGCCCCGCTTCTGGATGGCAGATTGCAGACGCCACTTGGCGCTGTCCAATCAGCCTGACTTGGCACTGGTGCCACGGTGGGTCTGGGAACCATCCTGCGTATGGTGGATTATCAGGAGCCAGCCGGCCACTCCAAACCACAGGGTGCCAAACACAAACCTCGGCCGTTTTCCTTGCCTAACAAAACTCAGCTAACCCGCTTCTGGATGGCAGATTGCAGTAGCCACTTGGTACTGTCAAACCAGCCCAACATGGCACTGGTGCCACCTTCGGTCTGCGAACCATCCTGCGTATGTTGGATTTTCAGGAGCCACCAGGCCACTCCAAGCCACAAGCGCTAAAACTCAAACCACGGCCCATTTCTCTGGCAAACAAAATTCAGATGCCCCGCTTTGGATGGAAAATTGCAAGAGCCACTTGGCACTGTCAAACCAGCCCGCCTTGAATGTGGTGCCACCATGGGTCTGGGAACCATCCTGCTTATCGTGGATTTTCAGGAGCCAAACGGCCTCTCATAGCCATGGGCTGCCAAACACAAACCAAGGCCCTTTTCCCTGCCTAACAAAATTAAGATGCCAATCTTGTGGTTTGCAGACTGCAGGAGCAACTTGGCACTGTCAAACCAGCCCGACTTGGCACTGGTGCGACCTTCGGTCTGGGAACCATCCTGCGTATCGTGGATTTTCAGAAGCCACCAGGCCACTCCCAGCCATAAGCCCTCAAACTTCAACCACAGGCCTTTTCCCTGGCTAACAAAACTCAGCTGCCCTGGTTCTGGATGGCAGATTGCAGGAGCCACTTGGTACTGTCAAACCAGCCCAACTTTGCACTGGTACCACCTTGGGTCTGGGAACCATCCTGCGCATCGTAGATTTTCAGGAGCCACCAGGCCACTCCCAGCCACAAGCCCTCAAACTCAAATCACGGCCCTTTTCTCTGGCAAAGAAAACTCAGCTGCCCTGCTTCTGGATAGCAGATTGCAGGAGCTACTTAATACTATCAAACCAGCCCTACTTGGCACTGGTGCTACCTTGAGTGTTTGAACCATCTGGCATATCGTGGATTTTCAGGACCCAGCCGGCAACATCCAGCCATGGGCTGCCAAACACAATCCACGGCCCTTTTCCCTTGTTAAAAAAATTCAGATGCCCCGTTCTGGATGGCACATTGCAGACGCCTCTTGGCACTATCAAACCAGCCCGACTTGGCACTGGTGCCACCTTTTGTCTGGGAACCATCCTGCGTATCATGGATTTTCAGCAGCCAGCCGGCCACTCCCAGCCACAAGCCCTCAAACTCAAACCACGGCCCTTTTCTCTGGAAAAAAAAACTCAGCTGACCTGCTTCTGGATGGCAGATTGCAGGAGCCACTTGGTACTATCAAACCAGCCCAACTTCTCACTGGTGCCACCTTGGTTCTCTTAACCATGCGGAACATTGTGGATTTTCAGGAGCCATCAGGCCACTCCCTGCCATAGGTACCAAACACAAATCACGGCCTTTTTCCCTGGCTAACAAAATTCAGATGCCCCGCTTCTGGATGGCAGATTGCAGGAGCCACATGGTACTATCAAACCAGCCCAACTTGGCACTGGTTCCACCTTGGGTCTTGGACCCATCCTGCGTATCGTGGATTTTCAGGAGCCAGCCGGCCACTCCCAGCCATAGGCTGCCAAATACAAACCACGGCCCTTTGCCCTGGCTAACAGAACTCAGATGCCCTGCTTCTGGATGGCAGATTGCAGGAGCCACTTGGTAATATCAAACCAGCCCGACTTTGCACTTCTACCACCTTGGGTCTGGGAACAATCCTGCGTATCGTGGATTTTCAGGAGCCAGCCGGCCACTCAAAGCCACATGCCATCAAACTCAAACCACGGCCCTTTTGCCTGCCTTACAAAACTCAGCTGCCCTGTTTATGGATGGCAGATTGCAGGAGGCACTTGGTACTGTCAAACCAGCCCAACTTGGCAATGGTGCCACCTTGGGTCTGGGAACCATACTGCGTATCGTGGGTTTTCAGGGGCCAGCCGGTACCTCCCAGGCATAGGCTGCCAAACACAAACCACGGCCCGTTTCTCAGCCTTAAAAAATTCATATGCCCCGCTTCTGGATGGTAGAATGCAGGAGCCACTTGGTACTGTCAAACCAGGTCGATTTGGTACTGGTGCCACCTTGGGTCTGGGAACCATCCTGCGTATCGTGGATTTTCATTAGCCAGCCGGCCACTCCCAGCCACAAGCCATCCAACTCAAACCACGGCCCTTTTCCCTGGCTAACAAAATTCAGATGCCCCGCTTCTGGACAGCAGATTGCAGACGCCACTTTTCTCTGTCCAACCAGTCCGACTTGGCACTGGTGCCACCTTTGGTCTTGGAACCATCCTGCATATTGTGGATTTTCAGGAGCTCGCCGGCCACTCCCAGCCACAAGCCATGAAACTCAAACTACAGCCGTTTTGTCTAGCAAGAAAAACTCAGCTGCCCTGCTTCTGGATGGAAGATTGCAGGAGCCACTTGGTATTATCACACCAGCCCGACTCGGCACTGTTGCCACCTTGGGTCTGGGAACCATCCTGCGTATCGTGGATTTTCAGGAGCCACTCGGCCACTCCCTGCCACAAGAACTGAAACCAAAAATACGGCCCTTTTCTCGGGCAAACAAAACCCAGCTGCCCTGCTTCTGGATGGCAGATTGCAGGAGCCAATTGGTATTATCAAACCAGCCCAACTTGGCACTGGTGCCACCCTGGGTCTGGGAACCATCCTGCGTATCGTGGATTTTCAGGAGCCAGACGGCCACTCTTAGCCACAAGCCTTCCAACTAAAACCACGGCCCTTTTCCCTGCTTAACAAAACTCAGCTGCCCGGCTTCTGGATGGCAGATTGCAGGAGCCACTTGCTACTATCAAACCAGCCCTACTTGGCACTGGTGCCACCTTGGGTCTGGGAACCATCTTGCGTATCGTGGATTTTCAGGATCCACCAGGCCACTTCCACCCATAGGCTACCAAACACAAAATACGGCCCTTTTCCCAGGCTAAAAAAATTCAGATGCCCCGCTTCTGGATGGCAGATTGCAGACGCCACTTGGTACTGTCAAACCAGGACGACTTGGTAATGGTGCCACCTTGGGTCTGGGAACCATCCTGCGTATCGTGGATTTTCAGGAGCCAGACGGCCACTCCCAGCCAAAGGCTGCCAAAGACAAACCACGGCCTTTTTCCCAGCAAACAGAAATACAGATGCCTCACTTGTGGATGGCAGATTGCAGACACCACTTGGCGCTGTCCAACAATCCAAACTTGGAACTGGTGCCACCTTGGGTCTGAGAACCATCCTGCGTATTGTGGATTTTCAGGAGGCAGCCGACCACCCCCAGCCATAGGCTGCAAAACACAAACCACGGCACTTTTCCCTGTCTAACAAAAGTTAGATGACCCGCATGTGGATGGCAGATTGCACGAGCCACTTGGTAATATCAAAGCAGCCCAACCTGGCACTGCTGCCACCTTGGGTGTGGGAACCATCCTGCGTATCGTGGATTTCGAGGAGCCACCCGGCCACTCCCAGCTATAGGCTGCCGAACACAAACCACGGCCCTTTTCCTAGGCTAAAAAAATTCAGATGCCCCGCTTCTGGATGGCATAATGAAGGAGCCACTTGGTACTGTCAAACCAGCCTGACTTTGCAGTGGTGCCACCTTGGGTCTGGGAACCATCCTGCGTATCGTGGATTTTCAGGAGCCAGCCGGCCACTCCCTGCCACAAGCACTCCAAATCAAACCACGGCACTTTTGCCTGCCTAACAAAACTCAGCTGCCCTGTTTATGGATGGCAGATTGCAGAACGCACTTGGTACTGTCAAATCAGCCCAACTTGGCACTGGTGCCACCTTGGGTCTGGGAACCATCCTGCGTATGGTGGATTTTCAGGGGCCAGCCGTCACCTCCCAGGCATTGGCTA
The DNA here is from genome assembly GCA_031885435.1 of Passerculus sandwichensis. Taxonomy (NCBI): domain Eukaryota; kingdom Metazoa; phylum Chordata; class Aves; order Passeriformes; family Passerellidae; genus Passerculus; species Passerculus sandwichensis. Next base: position 337,340 of record CM063146.1, read on the forward strand.
CCAAACTCAAACCACGGCACTTTTCCCTGGCAAACAAAATTCAGATGCCCTCCTTCTGGATGGCAGATTACAGGAGCAACTTGGTTCTGTCCTACCAGCCCGACTTGGCACTGGTGCCACCAGGAGTCTGGGAACCATCCTGCGTATCGTGGATTTTCAGAACCCTGCAGGCCACACCCAGCCATAGGCTGCCAAAGACAAACCACGGCCTTGTTCCCAGCAAAAAGTAATACAGCTGCCTCACTACTGGATGGCAGATTGCAGACACCACTTGGCGCTGTCCAACAAGCAAAACTTGGAACTGGTGCCACATTGGGTGTGAGAACCATACAGCGTTTTGTGGATTTTCAGGAGGCAGCGGACCACCCCCAGCCATAGGCTGCCAAACACAAACCACGGCACTTTTCCCTGGCTAACAAAAGTCAGATGCCCCGCATCTGGATGGCAGATTGCAGGAGCCACTTGGTACTATCAAAGCAGCCCAACCTGGCACTGGTGCCACCTTGGGTCTGGGAACCATCCTGCATATCGTGGATGTCGAGGAGCCAGACGGCCACTCCCAGCCAGAAGCCCTCAAACTCAAAACAGGGCCCTTTTCTCTGGCAAACAAAACTCAGCTGCCCTGCTTCTGGATGGCAGATTGCAGGAGCCACTTGGTACTATCAAACCAGCCCGACTTGGCACTGGTGCCACCTTAGGTCCGGGAACCATCATGCGTATAGTGGGTTTTCAAGAGCCAGACGGCCACTCCCAGCCATAGGCTCCCAAACACAAACCACGGCCCTTTTCCCTGCCTAAAAATATTCAGATGCCCCGCTTCTGGATGACAGATTGCAGGAGCTACTTGGCACTATCTAACCAGCCCGACTTGTCACTGGAGCCACCTTTGGTCTGGGAACCAGCCTGCGTATCGTTGATTTTCAGGAGCCACCCGGCCACTCCCAACCATAGGCTGCCAAACACAAACCACGGCCCTTTTCCCTGGCAAACAAAATTCAGATGCCCCGCTTCTGGATAGCAGATCGCAGACACCTCTTGGCTCTGTCCAACCAGCCCGACTTGGCACTGGTGCCACCTTCGGTCTGGGAACCATCCTGCGTATCGTGGATTTTCAGGAGCCAGCTGGCCACTCCCAGCCACACGCCCTCAAACTTAAACGGCGGTCCTTTTCTCTGGCAAAAAAAACTCAGCCTCCCTGCTTCTGGATGGCAGATTGCAGGAGCCACTTGGTACTATCAAACCAGCCCGACTTCGCACTGGTGCCACCTTAGGTCCGGGAACCATCATGCGTATAGTGGATTTTCAGGAGGCAGCCAGCTACTCCCAGCCACTAGCCCTCAAACTCAAACCACGGCCCTTTCCTCTGGCAAACTAAACTCAGCTGCCCTGCTTCTGGATGGCAGATTGCAGCAGTCACTTGGTACTATCAAACCTGCCCAACTCTGCACTTGTGCCACCTTGGGTCTTTGAACCATCCTGCATAGAGTGGATTTTCAGGAGCCAGCCAGCCAAGCCAAGCCATAGGCTGACAAACACAAACCACGGCCCTTTTTCCTGGCTAACAAAATTAAGATGCCCCGCTTCTGGATGGCAGATGGCAGGAGCCGCTTGACACTGTCAAACCAGCCCGACTTGGCACTGGTGCCACCTTGGGTCTGGGAACCATCCTGCGTATCGTGGATTTTCAGGAGCCAGCCGGCCACTCCCAGTCACAATCCCTCATCTCAAACCTCGTCGCGTTTCTCTGACAAAAAAAACTCAGCTACCCCACTTATGGATGGCAGATTGCAGGAGCCAATTTGTACTGTCAAACCAGCCCAACTTGGCACTGGTGCCACCTTGGGTCTAAGATCCATCCTGCGTATCGTGGATTTTCAGGAGCCACCCGGCCACTTCCAGCCTTAGGCGGTCAAACGCAAACCACGGCCTTATTCCCAGGCTAAAAAAATTGAGATGCCCCGCTTCTGGATGGCAGATTGCAGGAGCCACTTGGCACTGTCATTCCAGACTGACTTGGCACTGGTGCCACCTTGGGTCTGGGAACCATCCTGCGTATCGTGGATTTTCAGGAGCCAGCCGGCCACTCCCAGCCACACGCCCACCAACTCAAACCACGGCACTTTTCCCTGCCTAGAGAAAACATAGCTGCCCTGCTTCTGGATGGCAGATTGCAGGAGGCACTTGGTACTATCAAACCAGCCCAACTTGGCACTGGTGCCACCTTGGGTCTGGGAACCATCCTGCGTATCGTGGATTTTCAGGAGCCAGACAGCCACTCCCAGCCATAGGCTGCCAAACACAAACCACGGCCCTTTTCCCTGGCTAACAAAATTCAGATGCCCCGCTTCTGGACAGCAGATTGCAGACGCCACTTGTCTCTGTCCAACCAGCCCGACTTGGCACTGGTGCCACCTTGAGTCTGGGAACCATCCTGCGTATCGTGGATTTTCAGGAGCCAGCCGGCCACTCCCAGCCACAAGCCCTCAAACTCAAACCAAGGCCATTTTCTCTGGCAAACAATACTCAGCTGCCCTACTTCTGGAAGGCAGATTGCAGGAGCCACTTGGTACTGTCAAACCAGCCCGACTTGGCACTGGTGCCACCTTGGGTCTGGTAACCATCCTGCGTATCGTGGATTTTCAGGAGCTAGCCGGCCTATCCCAGCCTCAGGCCCCAAAAACCAACCTCTGCCCGTTTCCCTGACAAACAAATCTCAGCTACCCCGCTTCTGGATGGCAGATTGCAGTAGACACTTGGTACTGTCAAACCAGCCCAACTTGGCACTGGTTCCACCTTGGGTCTGGGAACCATCCTGCGTATCGTGGATTTGCATGAGCCAGCCGGCCACTCCCAGCCACAAGCCCTCCAACTCAAACACGGCCCTTTTCCCTGCCTAAAAAAACTCAGCTGCCCTGCTTCTGGATGGCAGATTGCAGACGTTACTTGTCACTGTCCAACTAGCCCAACTTGGGACTGGTGCCACGTTGGGTTTGGGAACCATCCTGCGTATCGTGGATTTTCAGGAGCTAGCCGGCCACTCCCAGCCTCAGGCCCCAAAAACAAACCTCGGCCGGTTTCCCTGACAAACAAAACTCAGCTACCTCGCTTCTGGATGGCAGATTGCAGTAGCCACTTGGTACTGTCAAACCAGCCCAACTTGGCACTGGTGCCACCTTGGGTCTGGGAACCATCCTGCGTATCGTGGATTTTCATGGGCCAGCCGGCACCTCCCATGCATAGGCTGCCAAACACAAACCACGGCCCGATTCCCAGCCGAAAAAAATTCAGATGCCCCGCTTCTGGGTTTCAGATTGCAGGAGGCACTTGGTACTGTCAAACGAGGCCGACTTGGCAGTGGTGCCACCTTGGGTCTGGGAACCATCCTGCGTATCGTGGATTTTCAGGAGCCAGACGGCCACTCCCAGCCACAAGCCCTCCAACTCAAACCACGGGCCTTTTCGCTGCCTAACAAAACTCAGCTGCCCTGCTTCTGGATGGCAGATTGCAGGAGGCACTTGTTACTATCAAACCAGCCCAACTTGGCACTGGTGCCACCTTGGGTCTGGGAACCATCCTGGGTATCGTGGATTTTCAGGAGCCAGACAGCCACTTCCAGCCATAGGGTGCCAAACACAAACCACGGCCCTTTTCCCTGGCTAACAAAATTCAGATGCCCCGCTTCTGGACAGCAGATTGCAGACGCCACTTGTCGCTGTCCAACCAGCCCGACTTGGCACTGGTGCCATATTGAGTCTGGGAACCATCCTGCGTATCGTGGATTTTCAGGAGCCAGCCGGCCACTCCCAGCCACAAGCCCTCAAACTCAAACCAAGGCCATTTTCTCTGGCAAAAAAAACTCAGCTGCCCTACTTCTGGAAGGCAGATTGCAGGAGCCACTTGGTACTGTCAAACCAGCCCAACTTGGCACTGGTGCCACCTTGGGTCTGGGAACCATCCTGCGTATCGTGGACTTTCAGGAGCTGGCTGGCCATTCCCAGCCTCAGGCCCCTAAAATAAACCTCTGCCCGTTTCCCTGACAAACAAATCTAAGCTACCCCGCTTCTGGATGGCAGATTGCAGTAGCCACTTGGTACTGTCAAACCAGCCCAACTTGGCACTGGTGCCACCTTGGGTCTGGGAACCATCCTGCGTATCGTGGATTTTCAGGGGCCAGCCGGCACCTCCCAGGCATAGGCTGCCAAACACAAACCACGGCACGATTCCCAGCCGAAAAAATTCAGATGCCCCGATTCTGGATGGCAGACTGCAGGAGGCACTTGGTACTGTCAAACGAGGCCGACTTGGCAGTGGTGCCACCTTGGGTCTGAGAACCATCCTGCGTATCGTGGATGTTCAGGAGCCAGACGGCCACTCCCAGCCACAAGCCCTCCAACTCAAACCACGGCCCTTTTCCCTGTCTAACAAAACTCAGCTGCCCTGCTTCTGGATGGAAAATTGCAGGAGGCACTTGGTACTATCAAAACAGCCCAACTTGGCAGTGGTGCCACCTTCGGTCTGGGAACCATCCTGCGTATCGTGGATTTTCAGGAGCCAGCCGGCCACTCCCAACCATACACCCTCAAACTTAAACCGCGGCCCTTTCCTCTAGCAAAAAAAACTCAGCCGCCCTGCTTCTGGATGGCAGATTGCAAAAGGCAATTGGTACTATCAAACCAGCCCAACTTGGCATTGGTGCCACCTTGGGTCTGGGAACCTCCTGCGTATCGTTCATTTTCAGGAGCCAGCCGGCCACTCCCACTCACAAGCCCTTAAACTCAAACCATGGCCCTTTTCTCTGGCTAACAAAATTCAGATGCCCCGCTTCTGGATGGCAGATTGCAGGAGCCACTTGGCACTGTCAAACCAGCCCGACTTGGCACTGGTGCCACCTTGGGTCTGGGAACCATCCTGCGTATCATGGATTTTCAGGGGCCAGCAGGCCACTCCCAGCCACAAGCAGTCTAACTCAAACCACGGAACTTTTCCCTGCCTAACAAAACTCAGCTGCCCTGTTTCTGGATGGCAGATTTCAGGAGGCACTTTTTAATATCAGACCAGCCCAACTCAGCAGTGGTGCCACCTTGGTCTGGGAACCATCCTGCGTATCGTGGATTTTCAGGAGCCAGCCGGCCACTCCCAGCCATAATCTGCCAAACTCAAACCACAGCGCTTTTCTCTGGCAAACAAAACTCAGCTGCCCTGCTTCTGGATGGCAGATTGCAGGAGCCACTTGGTACTGTCAAACCAGCCCAACCTTGCACTGGTGCCACCTTGGGTCTGGGAACCATCCTGGGTATTGTGGATTTTCAGGAGCCAGCCGGCCAATCCTACCCTTAGGCTGCCAAACACAAACCACGGCACTTTTCCCTGGTTTACAAAATTCAGATGCCCCGCTTCTGGATGACAGATTGCAGACACCATATGGCTCTGTCCAACCACCCCGAGTCTGAACTTGTGAAACCTTGGGTCTGGGAACCATCCTGCGTATCGTGGATTTTCAGGAGCCAGCCGGCCACTCCCAGCCATAGGCTGCCAAACACAAACCACGGCCCTTTTCCCTGGCTAACAAAATTCAGATGCCCCGCTTCTGGATGGCAGATTGCAGGAGCTACTTGGAACTATGGAACCATCCCGACTTGGCACTGGTGCCACCTTTGGTCTGGGATCCATCCTGCGTATTGTGGATTTTAAGGAGCCAGCCGGCCACTCCCAGCCACACGCCCTCAAACTTAAACCGCGCCACATTTGTCTGGCAAACAAAACTCAGCTGCCCTCTTTCTGGATGGCAGAATGCAGGAGCCACTTGGTACTATCAAACCAGCCCCACTTGGCACTGGTACCACCTTTGGTCTGGGAACCATGCTGCGTATCGTGGATTTTAAGGAGCCATCTGGACACTCCCAGCCACACGCCCTCATACTTAAACCGCGGCACTTTTGTCTGGCAAACAAATCTCAGCTGCCCTACTTCTGGATGGCAGATTGCAGGAGGCACTTGGTACTATCAAACCATCCCAACTTGGCACTGTTGCCACCTTAGGTCTGGGAACCATCCTGCGTATCGTGGATTTTCAGGAGCCACCCGGCCACTCCCAGCCATAGGCTGCCAGACACAAACCACGGCCCTTTTCCTTGGCAAAAAATGTTCAGATTCCCCGCTTCTGGATGGCAGATTGCAGACACTACTTGGCTCTGTCCAACCAAACCGATTTGGAACTGGTGACTCCTTGGGTCTGGGAACCGTCCTGCGTATCGTGGATTTTCAGGAGCCAGCCGTCCACTCCCAGCCATAGGCTTCCAAAGACAAACCACGGCCCTTTTCCCTGCCTAAAATAATTCAGATGCCTCGCTTCTGGATGGCAGTTTGCACGAGCTACATGGCAATATCAAACCAGCCCGACTTGGCACTGGTGCCACCTTTGGTCTGGGAACCATCCTGTGTATTGTGGATTTTAGGGAGCCAGCCGGGCACTCCCAGCTACAAGGCTTTAAACTCAAACCACGGCCCTTTTCCCTGCCTAACAAAATTCATTTGCCCCTCTAGTGGATGGCAGATATCAGGAGCTACTTGGCGCTGTCAAAAAAGCCCGACCTGGCACTGGTGCCACCTTGGGTCTGGGAAACATCCTGCGTATCCTGGATTATCAGAAGCCACCCGGCCACTCCAAGCCACAAGCCCTCAAACTCATACCACGGCCCTTTTCCCTGGCAAACAAAACTCAGCTGCCCTGCTTCTGGATGGCAGATTGCAGGAGCCACTTTGTACTTTTAAACCAGCCCAACTTGGCACTGGTGCCACCTTGGGTCTTTGTACCATCCTGCATATCATGGATTTTCAGGAGCCAGCCGGCCACTCCAAGCCATAGGCTGGCAAACACAAACCACGGCCCTTTTCCCTAGCTAACAAAATTCAGATGCCCTGCTTCTGGATGGCAGATTGCAGGTGCCACTTGGCACTGTCAAACTAGCACGACTTGGTGCTGGTGCCACCTTGGGTCTGGGAACAATCCTGCGTTTAGCGGATTTTCAGGAGCAAGCCGGCCACTCCCAGCCACACGTTCTCAAACTTAAACCACGGCCCTTTTCTCTGGGTAACAAAACTCAGCTTCCCTGCTTCTAGATGGCAGATTGCAGGAGCCTCTTGGCACTGTCAAACCAGCCCAACTTGGCACTGGTGCCACCTTGGGTCTGGGAACCATCCTGCGTATCGTGGAATTTCAGGAGCGAGCCGGCCACTCCCAGCCACAGGTTCCCAAACTCAATCCACGGCCCTTTTCTCTGCCAAACAAAACTCAGCTGCCCTGCTTTTGGATAGCAGATTGCAGGAGCCACTTTGTACTATCAAACCAGCCCAATTTGGCACTGGTGCCACCTTGTGTCTGGGAACCTATTGGAAAAAAAATGGCTCCCAATATTACCAGTTAGATTGTGCCTGGGCCAGTCTGACCCTCGCTGCTGGGCCAAAGGCAGCACCTGCGGCGTGTCACCCCAGAGATACCTTGGCTAGCTGGTGGTTGCAGCTGGGCACTGAACAAGTCCAGGCTTGTTGGAACCCTGTTCACCTCAGGTGGAATAGCTTCAGGCGATGGTGAAGAGAAAAAGGAGAGGATTCCGCTGGAGGGTTTAATGTCCAGAGGTTTATTCCATGGTTACAGAGGTCTGAACGTGAGCAACTGCTCCAACAGAATCCTGGCCGCATGGTCTGATTCACCTTTTAAGGTCAGGGACAGGGGGAGGGGAGGTACAGGTGAGCGACCAACCAGGTGAGAGGCACAGGGTCTCAGGGGAAGATGACACCCAGACAGGCCAATGACCCCCAGGCCTGAGGGGCATCCTTTGAACTTGACCAACCACACGACGCCTTGCTGGAATGCTAAGTCTGAGTGACAGGACTCACTCAGCATGGGGGTAAGGGGGAAGGGAGAGAGACATAGGCACACCTGGGGAAGTGACCTGGAAGGCCAAAATGGGACAATACCGCACACCACAACATCTCCCCCTAGTTTTGTTTAAAAAGAAGAGGACTGTGTTTGTGGTGCAGAATGATTGCCAAACCATGGTTGGTAAATCAGTTCTTCCTCTACAGGAGGGTCAGTGTTCTCCACTGAGGCTTTCAGGTCATCCATTGGAGCACTGAGGGCTTCCAAATGGTAGACCTCAGGAGGGGGAGATGAGCTTGAATTAACTTGAGAACCATGCATTTGATTAGTCTAAAAACAATGCTAACAGTTACACAACTATAACTAAAATAAACAACACTAAAAACACAGTTTTCAGAATAGATCCCAACATCCCAACCAGCCCAAGAGTCCCCAGCCTTTGAACAGTCCATTCAGCCAGTTGTCATTTTCTCTGTTGATGTCTGAGCGCCTTTGTCAAGGTAGTCCATATGTGGTTTGGGCTGAGGCACTATGCAGGAGGTCACAGGTGGGATGATCACGAGTAGGACGAGAAGCAGGCTCGGTCTCACGGCATCTCGAGGCTACACACAAGCATTGGGATCTAAACTGGTACAAAAACTTGAAACAAACACATATTATAAACTATTCCAGATAGGAGGTTTAAGTGGAATTTCCTCCAGAGAACACGTGCGGCGTTTTCTTCTCCAGGCAGCATGAGCAACCTGGGGTGCTTCTGTAGATTTCTCTGAGACCTTGGGAACATAGGGCTTTACCCATTTGGAAGGAACGCACCTTAAACCAGAGGGGGTGGATACACAGGCATATCCACGTCCCCAAGTAACCAATTTGTAGGGTCCCACCATTTTCCAAGTCTCAGGGTCCTTTACTAAAACTGGAGGTTTTTCTTTCATTAACTTATGATTGCTCCCCCCAAAGTGGCGTAGGATGGGTGGGTTCAGGCTGTCAAAAGAACAGTTCAGAAAATTTATTGTGAATAGCGCCCTGGATAACCGGATATGGGGGGGTTCCACCTTCAGAACCTGTTGTTGCTGGTCCAGGACCCTTTTAATATCACGGTGAGTTCTTTCTACAATGGCTTGACCTTTAGGGGAGTAGGGGATGCCAGTTTTGTGCTCTACTCCCCATTGCTGCAGGAAGCTCCCGAATTCCTTGGATTTGTAGGCAGGTCCATTATCAGTTTTCAGCTCCTTGGGGATGCCCATGAAAGAAAAAGCCTGCAAGAGGTGCTTAACAGCATCAATAGATGATTCTCCTGTGTGGGCAGAAGCATAGACCGCTCCAGAAAAGGTATCTACACTAACATGAACATATTTCTGCCGTCCAAAAACTGTATGTGTGTTACATTTGTTTGCCACAGTTCACAACTGTTCAGTCCCCTTGGGTTTGCTCCCATACTCACTGTAGGGAGTGCATGTTGTTGGCAATTTGGGCATGTGGCCACAATCGCTTTGGCCTGTTCTCGAGTGATGTTAAACTGACGAACCAGGCCAGGTGCATTTTGGTGGAAAAGCTGGTGGCTGATTTTTGCCTGTTCAAAAACATTTGGGAGAGTGGCCATCACTGCAGGTGCAGCAAGAGCATCTGCCCTTCTGTTGCCTTCAGCGATAAACCCTGGCAAGTCAGTGTGTGACCTGACATGCATCACATAAAATGGTTGCTCTCGGTGAGTGACTAACTTTACCAGTTTTGAGAGCAATTCGAAAAGTGCGATGTTAGACACATCTTGCAGTATTGCTTGATCTGCCCTGGATACTACTCCTGCCACATATGCAGAGTCTGTAATCAGATTAAATGGTTCTGAGAACCTTTCAAAGGCCCTAACAACTGCAGCCAATTCAGCAACCTGAGGTGAACCTTCCACCTCAGCAATGTCTGTCTCCCACTGCTGGGTTTGAGGATCCAAGTCATAACGGACTTGTGGGACCTCCCAGACGCATCTGTAAAGACAGTCAGAGCCCTTTTTAAAGGTCTCCTACTTAAAGCACTTCTCAATTTTAAGGTAAATTGAACATCTTGTTCGAACAATTTGTGAGCGGGCCGCGCTACCAAAATTTGTCCTGAGTAGGAATCCAGAGCAAACTGCAACACTTCATTTTCTTGAAACAATTGTTCCAGTATTTTCATAGTGTTTTGACCTGATTTTAACTCAACTGGAATGTGAATGCACTTAAAATCACATCCTGCTAACTCCCTGATCCGGGTCCTTGCTTTCCGGATCAGTTCTGCTACCAGCTCCTGAGGCTTTGTCAGTCTCTTGGACTTTTTGTGACTGAGGAAAACCCATTCTATGATCAAGAGAGGGTCCCTCTGGTCCCGGTCCTTTTTTGGTGTGTTCTTTGCTTTAGGTGTTTGTTTTTCCTCCCACTGGAAAATAATTCCATGGAGGTGTGGCAACTTACCTAGGATGATAAATTTGAATGGCAGGTCAGGCCGGCATCGGTTGGCCTGTCTTGTGGACATTGCAATCTGAACCTTTTCTAGAGCTTTCCATGCCTCTGGGGTAACAGACCTAGGAGCACCTGGGTCCTCTCCCCCTTTCAATAAATTGAAAAGAGGGGTAAGGTCTTCATTAGTCAGACCGAGCCATGGTCTTACCCAATTTAAAGACCCACACAACTTGTGGACATCCGCAAGGGTCTTGATCTTTGGATTGATTTCTAGTTTTTGAGGAACAATGGTCCTATTTCCAATTTCTAAGCCCAAATACTTCCAAGGTGGCATCTTTTGAATTTTCTTTTCCTGGAGCTCGAACCCTGCAACAATCAATGCATCGATCGTTAGGTCAAGTGCATGTGTGAGTAAATCATCATTGGGGGCACACACAAGGATATCATCCATATAATGATAGATGATGGCCTTCTCTGCGGCTGCACGTACTGGGGAAAGCAGGGAAGACACATACCACTGGCAGATAGCTGGAGATACCTTTAATCCCTGAGGAAGAACGGTCCAATGGTACCTTTTCATAGGGGATTCCATATTAATAGAAGGAACTGAGAATGCAAAACGCGGTGCATCGTCAGGGTGCAAGGGGATTTGGAAAAAACAATCCTTAATATCAATAACAGCTAATTTCCAATCTTGGGGAAGCATTGTTGGAGATGGCATACCAGGTTGGGGAGAAACCATATCTTCAATTACATGATTAATTTGTCGGAGGTCGCAGAGGAGTCGCCATCTCTTTTTGTCAGCTTTTTGGATGACAAACACTGGAGAGTTCCATGGGGACATGGTCTCCACAATGTGGCCCTTTTTTAGTTGCTCTTCCACTAGTTCTTCAAGCACCTTTATTTTTTGTTTACTGAGCGGCCACTGTTTCACCTGAACTGGTTTGTCTGTTTTCCACTTCAGTTTTTGGGTGGGGCGCTGTTGTTCAGTGACTGCTGTACAAATATGCTGTGGAGAGTCTGGAATATCAATTGTGACACCCCACTGGGCCATCAAATCTCTCCCTAACAAAGGTTCTGAATAATCTAACACAAATGGACGGATATTTGCCAATTGTCCGTTTGGTCCCTCAAATTGAATAATGCTTTTGGATTGTCTTGCCAATTGCAGACCTCCTACACCTTGAAGGTGACCGGCAACATTTTGCAAAGGCCAATGTGCTGGCCAGTCTTGTACTGGAATCACTGTGCAGTCTGCACCTGTGTCTACAAGCATCTCAATGCGTTTAGACTCCCCACCCCCACTGACATTACACCATAATTTGGGTTTGTCTTTCCCAATAACTTGTACTCGGGCGACTGTGGGCCCTTGTTTTTTGATATTTTCAGGTAAAGATGGCACAGGGATAGCTTGTGCAACAATTTGTCCCTTGGGAAGAAACAGGGGTGGGTGGAAACAATGCAGGCCGAGAACAAATTGCTCAGGATCTGATGTTGTCATTCCTGGAGCAATTTCGATCTCTTGTGGTGTGTGTTTGGTGTCCCCAATGACAATGTACTTACAACGAATCCAGTTCCAAGTACCTTTCTGTTCAGGATTTACAGACACAAAATGCCAGTCAGTGTCCTCCAGATGGAGTGACTCAGTCAGCTGCAACCTGTAAGGCTCATTGACAGAAGACGTGGTTAACACAGGATCACCTAAATCATACACAGTCTTTGAAGCACCTGCTTCACTTACACAAACATTAATATTATTGCGCGCTTGATTTGTTTTGCTACCCTTATTCCCTTGGCCTGCTCTTTTAGTGTCTATGCGCCTGGCAGGCCGGCGCTCCCTTTTCAGTTTTTTTGTTGTTGTTGACCCCCAGGGAGGGCTTGTAGTTCTCCTCCCCTGCCATTTCTAAATTCATCAAATTCCCTTTTCAGGGGGCACTGGTTACTCCAGTGCCCTAGGTTGTTACAAAGCAGGCATGGTTTTGTGGGCTCAGCCAGTGCTGGTCTCCGCTGCTGCCCAGGGTACTGCTGTGCTGAGGGAAAAGGCGCAGGGCTGGCAACGGCGACACGCTGAGGTGGTCTTGGCAGCAGCTTTGGTCTGGTGTCTTCAGCCACACTCATCAGAGGCACTTTCTTGTTACAGACTAGTAGCATGTCCTTTAACGTTGGAGGCGGTTGAAGAGGAAGGCTAAGGATTGCCGCTTGACACTGTTTATTTGCATTTGTAAATGCCATTTCTTCTAAAATTGCTTCCCTAGCATTCTCTTTTTTAACTTGTATTTCAATAGCTCTAGTTAACCTTTCTACAAATTTCAAAAAAGGCTCTGATGGTAGCTGTTTAATTTTACTATAGGGTTCAAAAGGCCCCTCAGGTTGTAGGGAAAAGAACGCTTTTTCAGCTGCATCCTTTACTTTCTCGAGTGTTTCTGCAGGAATTGCAGTAGCTTGGATCGAGGGAGAAGACCATTGGCCCTCACCACAGAGGTGCTCAATGGTGATAGGGTTACCACTGTTGTCTTTGGCTGTGTTTGGATCAGAATGCAAGCCTGGGAGAGCATCTTTCAGCAGTTGTTTCCATGCTATTTCCCATAATTTAAATTCCGTGGAGGTCATGAGACAGGAAAAAGCTGTTTTAAATCATGTGGAATCACTACAGTCCTACTCAATTCAGAATTTAAAAGGTCATGGAAATATGGGCTGTGTGGACCATATTTTTTATGAGATTTACAGATCTCTTTAATCAATTGTCGTCCAAAAGAACTCCAATTAGCGGTTGGAGCTGCTCCCCCCTGAGCTGCAGGCTGAAAGGTAACAGGAGCCAGTGACAACATGGGACTATGCATTGAATCTGCTGTTCCCTGCTCTGTATCCCTTGAAACAGAAGCATTGGGATCACAGCTACAGGTTTGGGGGATGGCAGTGGATGTGTCCCCACCGTGGGAACCCGGGGAGGGGGCGGGGACAGGGGGCTGGCAAGGGGCGGGGAAACCGTGGGAACAGGGGGCGGGGTCAAGGGGCAGGCAGGGGGCGGAGACACCTGGTGACATCACGTCAGCAGACGCCCCCTGGGAGGAGTAGAGGGGTGGGGCTGAAGGTACTGCAGGAAAGGGAGGGGGAGGGGGGAAGGTGTCACGAGGAACAGGAGGAGAGGGGGATGGGGCTGGAGTTTTGGGATGCTTAAGGGGATTTTGGGAAGAAGAAGACCAGGTTTGGGAAGATGCCACGTGGCATCCACCATCTTGTGGACCCCCTAGGGACTGGGGGCCATTTTGGGTAACACTGCTCTCTGCAAAGCTAACACGTGCTGTGGGTTTCAGAGGATGGGACACAGGGGATTGGGAAAGGTTCCACGCAGCCTGGCCGGGGTCTTGTGGAAAGGGCAACTCAGGCATTTCAACAGATTTTGGGCGTCGACTTCCCAATGAGTGTGCTCTGTTTAAAATACCAAGTTTTGGGGAAAGAGGTTTAGGGGTTTTAGAACTAGGAGAGGGAGAAACAGGGAGAGCAGAGGTACATGGCTTTACATTTGGCTTTTTCTCAATTTCTTCTTGTTTGAGCAATGCTGTACGAATTTGTAAACTCCAAAACACAAATTTAGCTGAGGGGGCATTGCCAGATTGTCCTAAGGTTATCAATTCATTCCCAACTTTATCCCAGAATTGAATATTGTGGATTTCTTCAGGGGAGATTTGTGGGAAGTGGAGGAAAAGCCATCTTACAAACTGTTTCAATTTTCCCTTTGAGAACTTCACATTACCACTGTTTAAAATGCTAACAATATTATAAAACACTCCTTTTTGTACAATGCTGAGTTTCAAACCCATGTTAGATGTAAAAAGCAAAGTACTAAATCCCGCCTGACCAAAAACAAAGCTAAAATCAGCTACCGATTTCAAAAAAAATTCCACAGATTGGAAAGCGATAACGAGCCGACAAAAGCTTCACAATGCAGCTGTATATACTGCTTTTAAAATTCCTGGGCAGCAGCAGCAGGGCACGCCCTGCCAAGCAAAGGCAGAAACAAAGCCTCCCCCGCCGTGGAATGCACCCCCCCGCGGAGCAGAGAGAGCGGACACGCCACGTGGCAAACCGAAACCGGGGCCCCCCGCGCCGCGTGTGAATAGAACCCCCCCCTCTGCACAGAGAGAGAGAGAGAGGGATCCCCCGCGGCAAGAGAGCCGAGAGCCCCCCCTCCCCCACAGAGAGAGAGAGAAAGATCTCCCGACCACGTGGAGAGAGCGAGCACGCTGCGCTGCAGAGGAAGGGCAGAGCTCCTGCGCGAATTCTAAAAGACAGCAAAACACGCGGCAGAAAGCTAATAGCTAGAAATCAATGAATTCCCGTCTGTGGGGCTGTGCAGCCAAAAATGCAAATGCAAAAAGGAACAGAACTCACGGCAGAGTCTGTTTTTGAGCTCCTGCCCTAACGAGAGCAGAGATACTCACCCGAAATGGAAGCTGTAGCTGGCTGGGTACAGGCAGGTCTCTTCACCGAAACAGGACCTCTCTGTGGGCGAGAGAGGCTCCCCTGTCCTCCCTCTGGAAAATCTGCTCACCAGAAAGGAGCTGGGCTTTCCAGAGGCGCCGAACAGTCCACGAAACTTCTTCTGGGAATAATCCCTAAGTCTCTAGCTCAGGGCGTTGCAACCAAAGCCCCTTTCAGCTAGATGCACGGCTGCCAGAAGGTTCTCCGAGGTGCTGCGGTCCGTCTCAGGCTGCAGAGTCGCTTTGCCGATCTCAGGGACGCCAAATATTGGAAAAAAAAAGGCTCCCAATATTACCAGTTAGATTGTGCCTGGGCCAGTCTGACCCTCGCTGCTGGGCCAAAGGCAGCAACTGCGGCGTGTCACCCCAGAGATACCTTGGCTAGCTGGTGGTTGCAGCTGGGCACTGAACAAGTCCAGGCTTGTTGGAACCCCGTTCACCTCAGGAGGAATAGCTTCAGGCGATGGTGAAGAGAAAAAGGAGAGGATTCCGCTGGAGGGTTTAATGTCCAGAGGTTTATTCCATGGTTACAGAGGTCTGAACGTGAGCAACTGCTCCAACAGAATCCCGGCCGCATGGTCTGATTCACCTTTTAAGGTCAGGGACAGGGGGAGGGGAGGTACAGGTGAGCGACCAACCAGGTGAGAGGGGCAGGGTCTCAGGGGAAGATGACACCCAGACAGGCCAATAACCACCAGGCCTGAGGGGCATCCTTTGAACTTGACCAACCACACGACGCCTTGCTGGAATGCTAAGTCTGAGTGACAGGACTCACTCAGCATGGGGGTAAGGGGGAAGGGAGAGAGACATAGGCACACCTGGGGAAGTGACCTGGAAGGCCAAAATGGGACAATACCGCACACCACAACAGGAACCATCCTGCGTATCGTGGATTTTCAGGAGCCAGCTGGCCACTCCCAGCCATAGGCTGCCAAACACGAACCACGGCCGTTTTCCCTGGCAAACAAAATTCAGATGCCCGGCTTCTGGATGGCAGATTGCAGACGCCACTTGGCTCTGTCCAACCAGACAGACTTGACACTGGTGCCACCTTCATTCTGGGAACCATCATGCATATCGTGGATTTTCAGGAGCCAGCCGGCCACTCCCAGCCACAGGCCCCAAAAATAAACCTTGGCCCATTTGCCTGACAAACAAAACTCTGCTTACCCGCTTCTAGATGGCAGATGGCAGGAGCCACTTGGAAGTGTCCAACCAGCCCGACTTGAAACTGGTGACACCTTGGGTCTGGGAACTATTCTGCGTATCGTGGATTTTCAGGAGCCAGGAGGCCCCTCCAAGCCACAAGCCCTCCAACTCAAATCACGGCCCTTTTCTCTGGCAAACAAAACTCAGCTTCCCTGCTTCTGGATGGCAGATTGCAGGAGCCACTTGGTACTATCAAACCAGCCGAACTTGGCACTGGTGCCACCTTGGGTCTGGGAACTACCCTGCGTATCGTGGATTTTCAGGAGCCAGCCGGCCACTCCCAGCCATAGGCTGCCAAACACAAACCACGGCCCTTTTCCCTGGCTAACAAAATTCATATTCCCCGCTTCTGGTTGGCAGATTGCAGAGCTACTTGGCACTATCAAACCAGCCTGACTTGGCACTGGTGCCACCTTTGGTCTTGGAACCATCCTGCGTATCGTGGATTTTCAGGAGCCAGCCGGCCACTCCAAGCCACAAGCTTTCAAACTCAAACCACGGCCCTTTTCTCTGGGAAACAAAACTTAGCTGCCCTGCTTCTGGATGGCAGATTGCAGGAGCCACTTGGTACTATCAAACCAACCCAACTTGGCACTGGTGCCACCTTTGGTCTGGGAACCATCCTGTGTATCGTGGATTTTCAGGAGCCAGCCGGCCACTCCCAGACATAGGCTGCCAAACTCAAACGACGGCCCTTTTCCCTGGCAAACAAAATTCAGATGCCCCGCTTCTGGATGGCAGATTGCAGGAGCCACTTGGTACTGTCCAACCAGCCCGACTTGGCACTGGTGTCACCTTGGGTCTGGGAACCATCCTGCGTATCATGGATTTTCAGGAGCTAGCCGGCCACTCCCAGGCACAAGCCTTCAAACTCAAACCACGGCCCTTTTCTCTGGTGTCAACAGGAGGGAACCAGGACATCCATTTGATCATCACAGGCTCAATTTTATTGATCCGTACGGCGGATTAAATACAGTTAATAATGAGCTTCATACATATTGCAAAAGTTGAGCTCAGGATTGGTCATCTTACATATCAGCACCTACGCCTCCTTCTACATTCCGATGGTTCTACTTTTGATACTTTCTACATATTCTTAGGATATTTCAGGACTAATCTCAACTCCCTATCCTCATTTTGCAGCAAGGTCACTGCTGACTTTTCCTTTCAGCTTGCTGACTGCTGACTTTTCTCCTTCAGCTTAACCAGTGGCATTATATCAGTGTGGTCTTTCTCAGCTAACCAATTATTAATAATACTCTCCACATTTCCCCCATTTTCTTCTTGTGCAAGGAGATTAGTTTGCCATGTTTTTGCTATTGTACGGCCGACCATGTTTTGAATACATTTAAAGATACAAGGCAAAATAAGCAAAAACAGTAAAATTACACCCAGCAGTCCTATAGCATAGATCACAAGGTTCCTCAGCGACGGTCCGAGTCCTAAGCCTTTAAGCCATTCGTCAATTCCTAAACCATCTTCTTCCTTGAGTTTGTGAAGTCCCTGTTGCAATTCTTTTATCTTAGTGTGAATGGACACCGAATGATCAGACAGATTCATGCAACACATTCCCTCAAACTCTTCACATCCATGCCCTTGTGCTAAGAGCAAAAAATCTACAGCAGCTCTATTCTGCAAAACAGCATGGTTAACACTTTGCACATCTGCAGTTAACATGTCTGGAATTTGTGATGTCTTGTTCAGCTCATCCCTTGCCCAGCATCCTAATTGTTTTGCTAAATTCATGGCTTTATTGGCAGATCCTCCTGGTAAGATAGTTGAAACCACCACCTGTTTGAATGTGCCCCAAAACCGTGGATCTCCTATCTTGCTGCAGTCTAAGTCATGTATGCTACGTTTTCTCCTGTTTGAATTTTGACTCAGCTGCATTAGCAAGGACACATTAGGATGAAACAGTGACAATTTTCCCAAAAAACAGGGTCCACCCTGTGGTTTAGCTGGTATACCATTCCATGCCCTGTCTCCACAAATCAAAAATATTCCTGTGGGTAATTTCATTGGTGCTGTGATATTTGTGCCGTTACATTGACTGTAATGCTGTGGAGAGAATTCACTCACATTCAGGAATGAATCTAGGGTGGCCCATGTTTCTTTAGGTTGGTTTAAATTCTGAGCACCCGAAAGTTTGAAGCTAAACCATCCACCAGCTGTAGTGTTAGATATGCTGGCATTTGTACTTCCAAAAAGATCCAACTCTTCAGGAGGAGAATGCAAAGAGGTGTTAAGTGATTGGATTAGTAAGCATTGACGATAGCCATCACTCTGACCTGCAGTATACCCTTGTTGCACCGGCAATGTGATGTTTGACATGTTAGACATACATAAGGTTTGATTGTTTATCAAACTGCAAAATTCTCCAGGAGACCACACCGGAAGTCCCACCAGGCATGTTCGAAATGGGTTAGTGACTCCTCCAAGACTAAGACAAAGTGATGATTGGTTAGTTTGATTAGCAAGTGTCACCCATAAATTTTTCCTTGGTTGACTAAAGTGTGTTACTCCTACTGCTTCACTTGCTACAGCATTGAGCAGTATAACAAAAACAAACCTCATTTTTCTTTCTGCTTGCTTTGCTTCTTCTTTTCTTCCTTCTGCTTACGTTGTTTTTCCTTTCTTCGCTGTCTTTTCCCTGGTTTGCTAGATTGTCTATTGTAAGGCTGAGTCAATTTTTGAATATACTGATCTAATTCTAAATCAGCATCCTTGCTCACAGGTATAGCATGAGGCAAGTTTGAAGGCAAATCAGCTTTGCAGCGAGCTGCTATGATGCGTGAGGCTTTAGTAATTTCAAATATTCTAAGGTTTTCCTGTAACGTCCACCTAAGATATGCTATAATCACTTGTTCTGCACTTTTAAAGAGCTGTAATCCCGTCCGTCCTGGCAGGCCGGTACTTTGTTCAAGAGCTCTAACCCAGATATGATTTCGAATCCACTTTCCAAAACAAGATGTACACCATAAATATCCCAATGACCTCTGTGGATACCAATAAACCTGATTACAATCTGCACAATGCAAAGCTACCCATGCATAGCATTTATCTTTATCCTTTTTTGCAAACATAACAAGGAAGCGAATGTAAGTAAGGACCAGTATAAAATTCTGGTTCTTCAATCCAAAGCAACCAATTCAGTGGTGGTGATTGCAAAGCCTCTTCAGCCTTTTTACTATATGAGGCTAACAGCTCAAGGTCTTTCTTTAACACAAGGTGTATCTTATTTCGTAATCGTAGTTCTTGTTCGTTATCCTCCTCAACAACTATATCCTCCTGAGGGTCCCACAACTGTAAAAGTGTTCTAATCATAGAAAATTAATTAGCAATCACTGATACCCCTATTCAAATGAGACCGTTCCCTTTTTTGCCTTCTTTTTCTTATCTGTCTTCAATCTTGCTGCTCCTAATTTCACTGGTCCTGCCACTTGCAAACTTAACTTTTGCAACTTATCAATGCAGCAATCTAATGCTCTATCAGGATCCCCTTGGAAGGGTCCTACAACTGAACGCTGTGTTAAAGGCACTAATTTCCTACACCTTATAGAAACTATACGTGATTTACTTTGAACCTTAACTCTATTTACAATACATTGTATTTCCCATCGATAATAAGCAAGAACCTTTTGTTCAGGAGACTCATAAAGATTTAAAGCTATATATGCGTTTTTCTCCGTTTGTCTCCTTAATTCATCTTGCCAGCTTTTTCCCCACGTATGCTCGTATTCACAAGTATGACACCACAAGTCCCACAATAATGATTGTTCTAACCAAAAAGTTCTTTCACAACCCCCACAACGTAGAGCTATCCAGGCAGCACAATGTGGATTGTGACAGTCAAGGCAATGTAGTTTCGCTGGATTTGTTAAGTGAAAAGTTGATAATGAGTCAATAAAACCAATCAACTCCTGGGCTGTCCGGTAGTGACGTGTCAGTGCTCTGTCCACCGCTTCCGAGTACCCCTTCAATTGTAACAGTAGTGGTTGTAGGACCAGAAGCAGTTTCTTCCCCAGTCGCTCCTTGTCCTCCTCCATAAGGCGATCCACCAGACGCTGCATCAAAAACAGGTTTAGTCCACTTAGCAGGCACCCACAAAGGCCCTGTAGGTGAGGAAACACAAAGATACCCCCGACCCCAATATAATACTTTTGCAGGTTTTTCCCATAATCCTGTACTTGGGTTCTTAAACTTAACCCAGACCTCTGTTTCCTTAGTATTTTCCTGACCTGACCTCGGATGATGTTTCATTGCAGGGGGGGTATCATCTTCCCCAAAAATGCATAAATGATTAATCACATACAAAACCTTAGCCAAACATGCTTGTGGATCTGTCAAATCTTGATGTTTTTCAATATACTGCTTAAGGGTACCGTTTGCTCTTTCCACTATTGCCTGTCCAGTAGAAGAGTGTGGAATACCTGTCACATGCTTAACAGACCACTGATTCAAAAATTTCCGGACCCTAGCACTTATATAACCTCGACCATTATCCGTTTTGATACTCTTTGGAACTCCCATAACAGCGAAACAACTTAACAGATGTCTGATAACCTGTATAGCTTTCTGTCCTGCCTGAGCCGTAGCCCATATGTAATGACTATATGTATCTATGGTGACGTGCGCATGCTTGACTTTGCCAAATCTAGCTATGTGTGTAACATCCATTTGCCATATCTCATTTATTTTTAAACCTCGAGGATTAACCCCGATGCCTAGACCTATCCCACCATTATGATAACTACATGTTGGACATGCTCTGACAATGGCCTTGGCTTGTGACAAACTCAGCTCAAAGTGTTTTGCTAAACCTCTTGCATTTTGATGATATCTACTATGTGCTTCTCTGGCCAATGTGTGCTTGTCAATAGGACAAGAATTATCAATGGGTAGGGTAACCAATTTATCTGCACGTTCATTCCCTTCTCCTAAACCTTCAGACCACTTATGGCTCCTAATATGAATCACAGAATATGCTGCATTTCTTTCTCGTAAAGCTTTCCTCAACTGTATCAGTAACTCATACAATCGTTTATTATTCACTTCCTTAATTGCTGCTTCCTCTATTCGTTTGACTACTCCTGCAACATACATAGAGTCTGTGACCACATTTAAAGGCTCCTGTAAGTTGGACACCGCCCATACTACTGCTAACAATTCCAAAGTTTGTAAGCTATCTGCAGGGTCTGCTGTGAGGAGTTGATGCTTCCATTGTCCTTTTTCTTGCCAGGTAACAGCAGCACGCCTTGATTTCCTTCCTGCATCTGTAAAAACTGTAATAGCTCCTTCTATGGGGTTTTCTTCTCTCAAAGGTCGAGTAATCCAGTTCCATTCTGTCATCCATTGCAAAACTCTAGGCACTAATTTACTGGTCTCTACTTTAGCAGGTGACATCAATAATGCTTCTTGTAAATTCTTTGAATTTATCAAGTACCAGTCCAAGGTTTCTTTTTCCATAGGCAATCTAATAGTAGCAGGTTCTCTACCATCCACTTCAAGAATTCTGAGACGCCCCTTTTTGATTAATGCTGCCAATTGTTCAATTTTTGAAGATATTGTTTTCTTGTGCTGTAGTGGTGGTGATAACCATTCCAACACCCGTATCTCCCCCGTTTTCTTTTGCAACTGAGAGAGAGCACCAAGCAAGTGGCAAGGGCTATTCCAAATAGTAAGGTCAATGGGGTGCTCGAGTTGTCGACGAGACACATACCCTTGCTGTACACAGTTACTAATTTGCTGCAAGGCAAGACGATGCTCCTTTGTCAGGTGTACAGGAGTAGTAGGGTCCACGCCTTTTAACAAAGGCCGTAGGGCTTCTAATAAATGATTTGGTATTCCCACAATAGGCTTCAGCCACTGTAAGTCTCCCAGCAACTTCTGTGCATCATGTAGAGTTTTAATGTCCAATTGTAATTCCAATTTTTGTGGTATCACTTTTTGATCCGTCAAAGTCCATCCCAAATATTTCCAGGGCTTTGTAGTCTGAATTTTCTCTGCAGCAATAACAAGTGAATATGCAGCAAGAGTATTTTTAATGGTGTTAATCTGTAAAGAGGAGAATGGCTGTTGCTGTGCAAACAAAATATCGTCCATGTAATGATATATTATAGTTGCTGGCCATTTACGACGTAGAGGCTGTAATGCAGCATCAACATAAAGCTGACATAAAGTGGGGGAGTTGCGCATGCCCTGCGGAAGAGACGTCCATTCAAATCTTTTATCTGGTTCCCCACGATTTATTGCTGGTAAAGTAAAAGCAAATCTCTTCATGTCATCAGGATGCAGGCCAATAGTGAAAAAACAATCCTTTAGGTCAATAATTAAAAGTGGCCAGTGTTCTGGAATCATAGCTGGATTTGGAAGACCAGGCTGTAAGGCCCCCATTGGTTCCATTTGGTCATTTACAGCCCTCAAATCATGTATCAAACGATATTTCCCTGATTTCTTTTTGATTACAAAAATAGGTGTATTCCAAGGGCTTGTGGACAGTCTTAGGTGCCCTTTTGTATATTGTTCCTGTACCAATTCATGGGCATGCATAAGACTCTCCCCTTTTAATGGCCATTGCTTAACCATCACCGGTGTATCCGTTTTCCAGGTGAGTGGAATGGGGAAAGTCCAAGCAATGGCAATTACCCCAAAGGGTGCTGATTAGTTAACACCACTCCCAATTGTGTTAAAATGTCCCTTCCAATTAAGCAGGAAACTGTAGGAGGCAATTGAACAATTGAAAACACAGCAGATATTTGTTGATTCTCAATGCACACAGACAAAGATGGCAACCTGCTTGCCAATGTAAATCCTCCCACTCCTGTGAGCATGTTTGATGAAGGAAATAGAGGCCAATGTTGTGGCCGTGCTTCTGGAGAAATGATGCTAGTATCTGCTCCTGTATCCAATAATCCATAAAGGGTTATGCTTTGATGCCCATAAGTAATTTCAACCTTTTGCTTTGGTCTATTTTGTAAATCCACAGTTAAAAGTGTAACACCAGTAGAGCCAAAACCTTTTTCATCCCATGTTTGTCCAGTAAATGATTGTATTCCTGATGTCATTTGTGACAGTGGTATCAATTGTGCAATGCGTTGTCCTTTTGTAATTTTAATCGGAGGGTAAAGGGTGTAAGCCATAATTTGTATTTCCCCTGTAAAGTCCGCATCGATAACACCAGGCAAAACAAATAATCCCAACATAGTTATAGAGGAACGTCCCAGCAATAATGCTCCACATGTTTGTCCATTTAATATAAGAGGACCCTTTACTCCAGTGGGTATCCTCTCAGGCCGGTTCGTCATTAGTGTGACGTCTACTGCTGCTGATAAGTCCAAGCCGAGGCTCCCTGTTGTTGTGGGTTGCAGACAGGAGGTAGCAGCGATGTCACGGCAGCAGCTGGTGTCTCCGATGTCCCGGCGGCAACTTGTGTCTGTCCCTCATTGCCGCATCAGTAACACTTGATGAATGGTCTCAAGCCTCTTTATGTGACTGCCAGTGAGCCGCTTTGGAGAGGAGCAAGAGCAACTAGCACCTGATTTTGAGTAGACTCTGCTTGCTTTTGTAACCCTAATCCTAATTTCTTTAAGGCTTCTGCTATAAATGCCTGTGAAGATGTTGGCATTAATGCCATTCGCTCTAATGCTTCCTCAATAGTCCAATTTGCCCCTAAAGTAGCTAACACTCCCTGGGTTGCTGGATTGCTATTTTGCAAGGCACACCGCTTCAATAGTGCCCTGCAACACCAGCCCGATCTATAGCAGTAGCTGTTCTATCGATAAAATTTCCAAATGATTCTTCCCTACCTTGTTTAATGCCCATATAAGCTGGTAACCCTCCTGGCTCTTTAACCATATCTATTGCAGCACGCACTAACCACATAGACTCTCTAAGTTTATCTTCTCCCGATATCATCTGTGCCTCTGTACGTAAAAATGCCTCTAAGCCCATCAGCTCCTTTACTGTTACTCCATGTAATGGGTCATGTGCATTAAACAATAACTGCTGATGCTGAGTAAATATCAACCGAACTATTCCTCTTAAATCATTAGGACATAAAACCTGAGTATTAAAAAGATAATCTAACATTTGCTTAACAGGTTCACTTTTTACTCCAAACTGACTAACCGTAGAACGTAGCTGAGTTAACAGCTTCCAATCTAAGGGAGTATATTCTGCTATATTATGCGTAAGGTTCCCTTGTGCATCATATTGTGGTGTGTATGTAACTGGACATGCAAGACTAGAAGCTATTTCCACTGCCTCACCATCCCCCATTTGCATTACTTCCCTCGCCAAAGCAGCCCAAGCTTCCCTCCTCTGTTTAGCCATCTCCGCCCATGGATCATGGTGTGCCCCTGGGATGGGATCTGGCCCTTTAAGGGTGCTATGCTGCTGGCGCTTCGGTGCAGACACCGAGGTTTCGCGCGGGGGGGGCAGTGAAGCAGAGTCTGGCTCGCGTGGGGGAAGCAGGGGAAGCAGCCCCCCCTCCCCCGCTGGAGCTGACAGTGAAACCGGAGCCGATTCACGCGAAGCCAGCCTGCGGGGGAAAGCCAGCCCCCCCGCCGAGGCTGTAACCGGAGCCGGCTCATTGAGGGGAAGCGGCGGAGGCAAGGCTGGCGGCGGAGGCGAAGCTGGCTTGCTCCCACCCCCACCATCCGACCCGCCTGAAGCTGGTGGCAGAGGCAAAGCTGGTTTGCTCCCACCCCCACCATCCAACTCGCCCTCCCCCTCTGACAAGAAAGGTGCAGACGGTTCCACTGTGCTTATAGAAAAATCCTCCACACCACTTT
Organism: Passerculus sandwichensis; assembly: GCA_031885435.1. Taxonomy (NCBI): domain Eukaryota; kingdom Metazoa; phylum Chordata; class Aves; order Passeriformes; family Passerellidae; genus Passerculus; species Passerculus sandwichensis. The sequence goes on from CM063146.1 coordinate 362,130, forward strand.
GCTGGGGACTCTTAGGCATAAGTACCTTAGTTACAGAAGGTGCCAGGGGATCATCTTCACGACCATACCCTATATTCCTCTTATGAGCTTCTGTTGCCCTTTCTGCTGCCTTTCTCTCAGAGACTTGCTGAAGTAACGTGTTATACACCACCCGCCATAACTTCCCAAATTTCTTTGCTGACTTATCATCATCTAGCACTGTATCCCACAATATTTCCCCAAACTTTCTCCACTCTGATAACTCATGAACTGTATGAGGATTAGAAAAGATACCCTTAGCATGGCCATAAGCTAATAACTCTGGTAACTCCTTTTTTAAATCTATCCCTTTTCTCCCACGCCGCTCTAAATAGGCGGTAAATAAATCATATGCCGCTTGCCTATCCATACCTATTAATCAGCGCACGCTGTTGCAGCTCTCCAGGCTCCTGCGGACACGTATTGGCTTAAGTCACTGTTGTGAACCTTAAGGCTGCTTCAAATTCTGGCACCGTCCGTGCTGCCGGGACCCAAACACAACTCCTTCGACCGTGGCGTAATCCCTTTTTATTTTAATCCGAGAAAAAGGGCAGAGATTCGGTTATGCCCGCATTCTCCACCATTTGTCGACAGGAGGGAACCAGGACATCCATTTGATCATCACAGGCTCAATTTTATTGATCAGTACGGCGGATTAAATACAGTTAATAATGAGCTTCATACATATTGCAAAAGATGAGCTCAGGATTGGACGGCTTACATATCAGCACCTACGCCTACTTCAACATTCCTATGGTACTACTTTTGATACTTTCTACATATTCTTAGGATATTTCAGGACTAATCTCAACTCCCTATCCTCATGTTGCAGCAAGGTCACTGCTGACTATTCCTTTCAGCTTGCTGACTGCTGACTTTTCTCCTTCAGCTTAACCAGTGGCATTATATCACTGTGGCATTTCTCAGCTAACCAATATTAATAATACTCTCCACACTCTGGCAAAAAAAACTCAGCTCCCCTGCTTCTGGATGGCAGATTGCAGGAATCACTTGGTACTATCAAAGCAGCCCAACTTTGCACTGGTGCCACCTTTGGTCTGGGAACCATCCTGCGTATCGTGGATTTTCAGGAGCCAGCCGGCCAATCCCAGCCACAAGCACTCAAAACCAAACCACAGCCCTTCTCTCTGGCAAAAAAAATTCAGCTGCCCTGCTTCTGGAAGGCAGATTGCAGGAGTCACTTGGTACTGTCAAGCCAGCCCAACTTGGCACTGGTGCCACCTTGGGTCTGGGAACCATCCTGCGTATCATGGATTTTCAGAAGCCACCCAGACTCTCGCAGCCATAGGCTGCCAAACACAAACCACGGCCCTTTTCCCTGGCTAACAAAATTGAGGTGCCGCGCTTCTGGATGGCAGATTGCAGACACCACTTGGCTCTGTCCAACCAGCCCGACATGGGAGTGGTGCCACCTTGGTTCTGGGAACCATCCTGCGTATCGTGGATTTTCAGGAGCCAGCCAGCCATAGGCTGCCAAACACAAACCACGGCACTTTTCCCTGGCTAAAAAAATTCAGATGCCCCGCTTCTGGATAGCAGATTTCAGGAGCTACTTGGCACTATCAAACCAGCCCGACTTGGCACTGGTGCCACCTGTGGTCTGGCAACAATCCTGCGTATTGTGGATTTTCAGGAGCCAGCCAGACGCTCCCAGCCACAAGCCCTCAAACTCAAACCACGGCGCTTTTCTCTGGGAAACAAAATTCAGCTGCCCTATTTCTGGATGGCAGATTGCAGGAGCCACTTGGTACTATCAAACCAGCCCAACTTGGCACTGCTGCCACCTTGGGTCTGGGAACCATGCGGCGTATCATGGATTTTCAGCAGCCAGCCGGCCACTCCAAGCCACAAGCACTGAAACTTAAACTACGGCCCTTTTCTCTGTCAAACAAAACTCAGCTGCCCTGCTTCTGGATGGCAGAATGCAGGAGCCGCTTGGTATTATCAAACCAGCCCCACTTAGCACTGGTGCCACCTCGGGCCTGGGAACCATCCTGCGTATCGTGGATTTTCAGGAGCCAGCCGGGCACTCCAAGCTACAAGCCCTCAAACTCAAACCACTGCCCTTTTCTCTGGCAAACAAAACTCAGCTGCGCTGCTTCTGGATGGCAGATTGCAGGAGCCACTTGGTACTATCAAAAAAGCCCAACTTGGCACTGGTGCAACCTTGGGTCTTTGAAATATCCTGCATATCGTGGATTTTCAGTAGCCAGCCGGCCACTCCCAGCCATGGGCTGCCAAACACAAACCACGGCCCTTTTCCCTGGCTAACAAAATTCAGATGCCCCGTTCCGGATGGCAGCTGCAGGAGCCACTTGGCACTGTCAAACCAGCCCGACTTGGCACTGGTGCCACCTTGGGTCTGGGAACCATCCTGCGTATCGTGGATTTTCAGGAGCCAGCCGGCCACTCCCAGCCACATGCCCTCAAGCTCAAACAAGGGCTTTTTTGTCTGGCAAACCAAACTTAGCTGCCCTGCTTCTGGATGGCAGATTGCAGGAGCCACTTCGTACTATCAAACCAGCCCAACTTGGCACTAGTGCCACCTTCGGTCTGGGAACCATCCTGCGTATCGTGGATTTTCAGGAGCCAGCCGGCCACTCCCAGCCATAGGCTGCCAAACACAAACCACGGCCCTTTTCCCTGGCTAAAAAAGTTCAGAAGCCCCGCTTCTGGATGGCAGAGTGCAGACACCACTTCGCTCTGTCCAACCACCCCAATTTTGAACTGGTGACACTTTGGGTCTGGGAAACATCCTGCGTATCATGGATTTTCAGGAGCCAGCCGGCCACTCCCAGCCATAGGCTGCCAAAAACAAACCAAGGAACTTTTCCCTGCCTAACAAAATTCAGATGCCCCGCTTCTGGATGGCAGATAGCAGGAGCTACTTGGCACTATCAAACCAGCCGAACTTTGCACTGGTGCCACCTTTGGACTGGGAACCATCCTGCGTATCGTGGATTTTCAGGAGCCAGCCGGCCACTCCAAACCACAAGATGTCAAACTCAAACCACGGAGCTTTTCTCTGGCAAACAAAACTCAGCTACCCTGTTTCTGGATGGCAGATTGCAGGAGCAACTTGCTACTATCAAACCAGCAAAACTTGGCACTGGTGCCACCTTGGGTCTGGGAACCATCCTGCGTATCGTGGATTTTCAGGAGCCAGCCGGCCACTCCCAGCCATAGGCTGCCAAACACAAACCACGGCCCTTTTCCCAGGCTAAAAAAATTCAGATGCCCCGCTTCTGGATGGCAGATTGCAGGAGCCACTTGGTACTATCAAACCAGCACAACTAGACAGATGTGCCACCTTGGGTCTGGGAACCATCCTGGGTATCATGGATTTTCAGGAGCCAGACGGCCACTCCCAGACACAAGCCCTCAAACTCAAACCACGGCGCTTTTCTCTGGCAAACAAAACTCACCTGCCCTGCATCTGGATGGGAGATTGCAGGAGCCACTTGGTACTGTCAAACCAGCTCGACTTGGCACTGGTGCCACCTGTGGTCTGGGAACCCTCCTGCGTATCGTGGACTTTCAGGAGCCAGCCGGCCACTCCCAGCCGTGGGCTGCCAAACACAAACCACGGCCCTTTTTCCTGGCAAACAAAATCCAGATGACCGGCTTCTGGATGGCAGATTGCAGACGCCACTTGGCTCTGTCATGCCAGCCAGACTTGACAATGGTGCCACCTTCGGTCTTGGAGTAATCCTGCGTATCGTGGATTTTCAGGAGCCAGCCGGTCACTCCCAGCCACGGGCCCCAAAAACAAACCTAGGCCCGTTTCCCTGAAAAATAAAACTCAGAAACGCCGCTTCTGGATGGCATATTGCAGGAGCGACTGGGTACTGTCAAACCAGGCCAACATGGCACTGGTGCCACCTTGGGTGTGGGAACCATGCGGCATATCATGGATATTCAGCAGCCAGCCGGCCACGCCCAGCCATAAGCCTTCAAATTCAAACCACGGCCCTTTTCTCTGGCAAACAAAACTCAGCTGCCCTGCTTCTGGATGGCAGATTGCAGGAGCCACTTGGTACTGTCAAACCAGCCCAACTTGGCACTGGTGCCACCTTTGGTCTTTGAACAATCCAGCGTATCGTTGATTTTAAAGGAGCCAGCCGGCCACTCCCAGCCATTGGCAGCCAAACAGTAACCACGGCCCTTTTCCCTGGCTAGCAAAATTAAGAGGCCCCTCTTGTGGATGGCAGATTGCAGGAGTTACTTGGCACTGTCAAACCAGCCCGACTTGACACTGGTGCCACCTTGGGTCTGGGAACCATCTTGCGTATCGTAGATTTTGTGGAGCCAGCCAACCACTCCCAGCCATGGGCTGCCAAACACAAACCACAGCACTTTTCCTTGCCTAACAAAATTCAGATGCCGTGCTTATGGATGGCAGAATGCAGGAGATACTTGGCTCTGTCCAACCAGCCCGACTTGGCAATGGTGCTACATTTGGTCTGGGAACAATCCTGCGTATCGTAGATTTTCATGAGCTAGACGGCCAACCCCAGCCATAGGCCCCCAAAAAAATCCTCGGCCCGTTTCCCTGACAAGCAAAACTCTGCTTTCCAGCTTCTGGATGGCAGATTGCAGGAGACACTTGGCACTGTCAAACCAGCTCAACTTGGCACTGGTGCCACCCTAGGTCTGGGAACCATCCTGCGTACCGTGGATTTTCAGGAGTCAGCCGGACACTTCCAGCAATAGGGTGCAAAATAAAAACTACGGCCCTTTTCCCTTGCTAACAAAATTCAGATGCCCCGTTCTGGACGGCAGATTGTAGGAGCTAATTGGCTCTATCAAACCAGCCCGACTTGGCACTAGTGCAACCTTTGGTCTGGGAACCTTCCTGCGTATCGTGGATTTTCAGGAGACAGCCGGCCACTCCCAGCCACAAGCCCTCAAACTCAAGCCACGGCCCTTTTCTCTGCCAAACAAAACTCAGCTAACCCGCTTCTGGATAGCAGATTTCAGGAGCCACATAGTACTATCAAACCAGCCCAACTTGGCACTGGTGCCACCTTCGGTCTGGGAACCATCCTGCGTATCGTGGATTATCAGGAGCCAGCCGGCCACTCTCAGCCACAGGCCCCAAAAACACAGCTCGGGCCGTTTGCCTGACAAACCAATCTCAGCTAATCCGCTTCTAGATGGCAGATTGCAGAAGCCACTTGGAAGTGTCAAACCAGCACAACTTGGCACTGGTGCCACCTTGGTTCTGGGAACCATCATGCGTACCGTGGATTTTAAGGGACCCCCGGCCACTCCCAGCCATAAGAGGCAAAACAAAAACTACGGCGCTTTTCCTTGGCTAACAAAATTCAGATGCCCCCTTCTGGATGGCAGATTGCAGAAGATACTTGGCACTATCAAACCAGCCCGACTTGGCACTGGTGCCACCATTGATATGGGAACCATCCTGCGTATCGTGGATTTTCAGCAGCCAGCAGGCCACTCCCAGCCACAAGCCCTCAAACACAAACCACGCCCTTTTCTCTGGCAAACAAAACTCAGCTGCCCTGCTTCTGGATGGCAGATTGCAGGACCTCTTGGTACTATCAAACCATCCCAACATGGCACTCGTGCCACCTTGGGTCTGGGAACCATCCTGGGTATGATGGATTTTCAGGAGCCAGCTGGCCACTCCCAGCCATAGGCTGCCAAACACAAACAACTGCCCTGTTCCCTGGTTAACAAAATTCAGATGCCCCTCTTGTGGATGGCATATTGCAGGAGCCACTTGGTACTGTCAAACCAGCCCAACTTGGCACTGCTGCCACCTTGGATCTGGGAACCATCTTGCGTATGGTTGATTTTCTGCAGCCAGCCAACCACTCCCAGCCATGGGCTGCCAAACACAAACCACGGCACTTTTCCTTGCCTAACAAAATTCAGATGCCGTGCTTCTGGATGGCAGAATGCAGGAGATACTTGGCTCTGTCCAACCAGCCCGACTTGGCTATGGTGCTACCTTTGGTCTGGGAACCATCCTACGTATCGTAGATTTTCATGAGCTAGATGGACAACCCCCTCCACAGGCCCCAAAAAAAAACCTCGGCCCATTTCCCTGACAAACAAAACTCTGCTTTCCAGCTCCTGGATGGCAGATTGCAGGAGACACTTGGCACTGTCAAACCAGCTCCACTTGGCACTGGTGCCACCCTAGGTCTGGGAACCATCCTGCGTACCGTGGATTTTCAGGAGTCAGCCGGACACTCCCAGCAATAGGCTACAAAACAAAAACTACGGCCCTTTTCCCTTGCTAACAAAATTCAGATGCCCCGTTCTGGACGGCAGATTGTACGAGCTAATTGGCACTATCAAACCAGCCCGACTTGGCACTGGTGCAACCTTTGGTCTGGGAACCATCCTGCGTATCGTGGATTTTCAGGAGCCAGCCGGCCACTGGCAGCCACAAGCCCTCAAACTCAAGCCACGGCACTTTTCTCTGCCAAACAAAACTCAGCTGCCTCGCTTCTGGATAGAAGATTTCAGGAGCCACTTAGTACTATCAAACCAGCCCAACTTGGCACTGGTGCCACCTTCGGTCTGGGAACCATCCTGCGTAATGTGGATTTTCAGGAGCCAGCCGGCCACTCCCAGCCACAAGCCCTCAAACCCAAACCACGGCCCTTTTCTCTGGCAAACAAAACTCAGCTGCCCTGCTTCTGGATGGCAGACTGCAGGAGCCACTTGGTACTATCAAACAAGCCCAATTTGGCACTGGTGCCAGCTTGAGTCTGGGAACCATCCTGCGTATCGTGGATTTTCAGGCCGGCCACTCCCAGCCATGGGCTGCCAAACACACACCGCGGCCCTTTTCCAGTGCAAACAAAATTCAGATGCCCCGCTTCTGGATGGCAGATTTCAGACGCCACTTGGCTCTGTCCAACAAGCCCAACTTGGCACTGGTGCCACCTTCCATCTTGGAACCTTCATGCGTATCGTGGATTTTCACGAGACAGCCGGCCACTTCAAGCCACAAGCACTCAAACTCAAATCACGGCCCTTTTCTCTGGCAAACAAAATTCAGCTGCCCTGCTCCTGGATGGCAGATTGCAGGAGCCACTTGGTACTATAAAACCAGCCCATCTTGGCACTGGTGCTACCTTGGGTCTGGGAACCATCCTGCGTATCGTGGATTTTCCGGAGACAGCCGGCCAGTCCCACCCAGAGGCTGCCAAACACAAACCACGGCCCTTTTCCCTGGCTAACAAAATTCAGATGCCCCGTTCTGGATAGCAGATTTCAGGAGCCACTTAGTACTATCAAAGCAGCCCAACTTGGCACTGTTGCCACCTTTGGTCTGGGAACCATCATGCGTATCGTGGATTTTAAGGAGCCAGCCGGCCACTCCAAGCCACAAGCCCTCAAACTCAAACCACGGCGCTTTTCTCTGGCAAACAAAATTCAGCTGCCCTGTTTCTGGATGGCAGATTGCAGGAGCCACATGGTACTATCAAACCAGCCCAACTTGGCACTGCTGCCACCTTGGGTCTGGGAACCATGCGGCGTATCATGGATTTTCAGCAGCCAGCCGGCCACTCCAAGCCACAAGCACTGAAACTTAAACTACGGCCCTTTTCTCTGTCAAACAAAACTCAGCTGCCCTGCTTCTGGATGGCAGAATGCAGGAGCCGCTTGGTATTATCAAACCAGTCCCACTTAGCACTGGTGCCACCTCGGGCCTGGGAACCATCCTGCGTACCGTGGATTTTCAGGAGCCAGGCGGACACTCCAAGCTACAAGCCCTCAAACTCAAACCACTGCCCTTTTCTCTGGCAAACAAAACTCAGCTGCGCTGCTTCTGGATGGCAGATTGCAGGAGCCACTTGGTACTATCAAAAAAGCCCAACTTGGCACTGGTGCAACCTTGGGTCTTTGAAATATCCTGCATATCGTGGATTTTCAGTAGCCAGCCGGCCACTCCCAGCCATGGGCTGCCAAACACAAACCACGGCCCTTTTCCCTGGCTAGCAAAATTAAGAGGCCCCTCTTGTGGATGGCAGATTGCAGGAGTTACTTGGCACTGTCAAACCAGCCCGACTTGACACTGGTGCCACCTTGGGTCTGGGAACCATCTTGCGTATCGTAGATTTTCTGGAGCCAGCCAACCACTCCCAGCCATGGGCTGCCAAACACAAACCACAGCACTTTTCCTTGCCTAACAAAATTCAGATGCCGTGCTTATGGATGGCAGAATGCAGGAGATACTTGGCTCTGTCCAACCAGCCCGACTTGGCAATGGTGCTACATTTGGTCTGGGAACAATCCTGCGTATCGTAGATTTTCATGAGCTAGACGGCCAACCCATGCCATAGGCCCCCAAAAAAATCCTCGGCCCGTTTCCCTGACAAGCAAAACTCTGCTTTCCAGCTTCTGGATGGCAGATTGCAGGAGACACTTGGCACTGTCAAACCAGCTCAACTTGGCACTGGTGCCACCCTAGGTCTGGGAACCATCCTGCGTACCGTGGATTTTCAGGAGTCAGCCGGACACTTCCAGCAATAGGGTGCAAAATAAAAACTACGGCCCTTTTCCCTTGCTAACAAAATTCAGATGCCCCGTTCTGGACGGCAGATTGTAGGAGCTAATTGGCTCTATCAAACCAGCCCGACTTGGCACTAGTGCAACCTTTGGTCTGGGAACCTTCCTGCGTATCGTGGATTTTCAGGAGACAGCCGGCCACTCCCAGCCACAAGCCCTCAAACTCAAGCCACGGCCCTTTTCTCTGCCAAACAAAACTCAGCTAACCCGCTTCTGGATAGCAGATTTCAGGAGCCACATAGTACTATCAAACCAGCCCAACTTGGCACTGGTGCCACCTTCGGTCTGGGAACCATCCTGCGTATCGTGGATTATCAGGAGCCAGCCGGCCACTCTCAGCCACAGGCCCCAAAAACACAGCTCGGGCCGTTTGCCTGACAAACCAATCTCAGCTAATCCGCTTCTAGATGGCAGATTGCAGAAGCCACTTGGAAGTGTCAAACCAGCACAACTTGGCACTGGTGCCACCTTGGTTCTGGGAACCATCATGCGTACCGTGGATTTTAAGGGACCCCCGGCCACTCCCAGCCATAAGAGGCAAAACAAAAACTACGGCGCTTTTCCTTGGCTAACAAAATTCAGATGCCCCCTTCTGGATGGCAGATTGCAGAAGATACTTGGCACTATCAAACCAGCCCGACTTGGCACTGGTGCCACCTTTGATATGGGAACCATCCTGCGTATCGTGGATTTTCCAGAGCCAGCCGGCCACTCCCAGCCACAAGCCCTCAAACTCAAACCACGGCCCTGTTCTCTGCCAAACAAAACCCACCTGCCCCGCTTCTGGATAGCAGATTTCAGGAGCCACTTGGTAGTATCAAACAAGCCCAGCTTGGTGCTGGTGCCACCTTCGGTCTGGGAACCATCCTGCGTATCGTGGATTTTCAGGAGCCAGTCGGCCACTCCCAGTCAAAAGCCCTCTAACTCAAACCACGGCGCTTTTCTCTGGCAAACAAAACTCAGCTGCCCTGCTTCTGGATGGCACATTGTAGGAGCCACTTGGTACTATCAAACCAGCCCAACTTGGCACTGGTGCCACCTTGGGTCTTTGAAGCATCCTGCACAGAGAGGATTTTCAGGAGCCAGCCGGCCACTCCCAGACATTGGTTGCCAAACAGAAACCATGGCACTTTTCCCTGGCTGACACAATTCAGATGCCCCGCTTCTGGAGGGCAGATTGCAGGAGCCACTTGGCACTGTCAAAGCAGCCCGACCTTGAACTGGTGACACCTTGGGTCTGGGAACCATCCTGCGTATCGCGGATTTTCCGGAGACAGACAGCCAGTCCCAGCTAGAGGCTCCAAAAAGAAGTCACGGCCCTTTTCCCTGCCTAACAAAATTAAGATGCCCCGTTCTGGATGGCAGATTGCAGGAGCTACTTGGCACTATGAAACCAGACCGACTTGGCACTGGTGCCACCTTGGGTCTGGGAACCATCCTGCGTATCGTGGATTTTCAGCAGCCAGCAGGCCACTCCCAGCCACAAGCCCTCAAACACAAACCACGCCCTTTTCTCTGGCAAACAAAACTCAGCTGCCCTGCTTCTGGATGGCAGTTTGCAGGACCTCTTGGTACTATCAAACCATCCCAACATGGCACTCGTGCCACCTTGGGTCTGGGAACCATCCTGGGTATGATGGATTTTCAGGAGCCAGCTGGCCACTCCCAGCCATAGGCTGCCAAACACAAACAACTGCCCTGTTCCCTGGTTAACAAAATTCAGATGCCCCTCTTGTGGATGGCATATTGCAGGAGTCACTTGGTACTGTCAAACCAGCCGAACATGGAACTGCTGCCACCTTGGATCTGGGAACCATCTTGCGTATCGTTGATTTTCTGCAGCCAGCCAACCACTCCCAGCCATGGGCTGCCAAACACAAACCACGGCACTTTTACTTGCCTAACAAAATTCAGATGCCGTGCTTCTGGATGGCAGAATGCAGGAGATACTTGGCTCTGTCCAACCAGCCCGACTTGGCTATGGTGCTACCTTTGGTCTGGGAACCATCCTACGTATCGTAGATTTTCATGAGCTAGATGGACAACACCATCCACAGGCCCCAAAAAAAAACCTCGGCCCATTTCCCTGACAAACAAAACTCTGCTTTCCAGCTCCTGGATGGCAGATTGCAGGAGACACTTGGCACTGTCAAACCAGCTCCACTTGGCACTGGTGCCACCCTAGGTCTGGGAACCATCCTGCGTACCGTGGATTTTCAGGAGTCAGCCGGACACTCCCAGCAATAGGCTACAAAACAAAAACTACGGCCCTTTTCCCTTGCTAACAAAATTCAGATGCCCCGTTCTGGACGGCAGATTGTACGAGCTAATTGGCACTATCAAACCAGCCCGACTTGGCACTGGTGCAACCTTTGGTCTGGGAACCATCCTGCGTATCGTGGATTTTCAGGAGCCAGCCGGCCACTGGCAGCCACAAGCCCTCAAACTCAAGCCACGGCACTTTTCTCTGCCAAACAAAACTCAGCTGCCTCGCTTCTGGATAGAAGATTTCAGGAGCCACTTAGTACTATCAAACCAGCCCAACTTGGCACTGGTGCCACCTTCGGTCTGGGAACCATCCTGCGTAATGTGGATTTTCAGGAGCCAGCCGGCCACTCCCAGCCACAAGCCCTCAAACCCAAACCACGGCCCTTTTCTCTGGCAAACAAAACTCAGCTGCCCTGCTTCTGGATGGCAGACTGCAGGAGCCACTTGGTACTATCAAACAAGCCCAATTTGGCACTGGTGCCAGCTTGAGTCTGGGAACCATCCTGCGTATCGTGGATTTTCAGGCCGGCCACTCCCAGCCATGGGCTGCCAAACACACACCGCGGCCCTTTTCCAGTGCAAACAAAATTCAGATGCCCCGCTTCTGGATGGCAGATTTCAGACGCCACTTGGCTCTGTCCAACAAGCCCAACTTGGCACTGGTGCCACCTTCCATCTTGGAACCTTCATGCGTATCGTGGATTTTCACGAGACAGCCGGCCACTTCAAGCCACAAGCACTCAAACTCAAATCACGGCCCTTTTCTCTGGCAAACAAAATTCAGCTGCCCTGCTCCTGGATGGCAGATTGCAGGAGCCACTTGGTACTATAAAACCAGCCCATCTTGGCACTGGTGCTACCTTGGGTCTGGGAACCATCCTGCGTATCGTGGATTTTCCGGAGACAGCCGGCCAGTCCCACCCAGAGGCTGCCAAACACAAACCACGGCCCTTTTCCCTGCCTAACAAAATTCAGATGCCCCGTTCTGGATAGCAGATTTCAGGAGCCACTTAGTACTATCAAAGCAGCCCAACTTGGCACTGTTGCCACCTTTGGTCTGGGAACCATCATGCGTATCGTGGATTTTAAGGAGCCAGCCGGCCACTCCAAGCCACAAGCACTCAAAGTCAAGCCACGGCCCTTTTCTCTGGCAAATAAAACTCAGCTGCCCTGCTTCTGGATGTCAGATTGCAGGAGCCACATGGTACTATCAAACAAGCCCAACTTGGCACTGGTGCCACCTTGGGTCTAGGAACCATCCTGCGTATCGTGGATTTTCAGAACCCAGCCAACCACTCCCAGCCTTAGGCTGCCTAACAGAAACCACGGCAATTTTCCCCGGCTAAAAAATTAAGATGTCTTTCTTCTGGTGGCAGTTTGCAGGAGCTACTTGGCACTGTCAAACCAGCCCTACTTGGCACTTGTGCCACCTTGGGTCTGGGAACCATCCTGCGTACCGTGGATTTTCAGGAGCCAGCCAGCCACTCCCAGCCATGGGCTGTCAAACACAAACCACGGCCCTTTTCCCGTGCAAACAAAATTCAGATGCCCCGCTTATGATCGCAGATTGCTGGAGCCACTTGGCTCTGTCCAGCCAGCCCGACTTGGCACTGGTGCCACCTTGAGTCTGGGAACCATCCTGCGTATCGTGGATTTTCAGGAGCCAGCCGGCCATTCCCAGCCACAGGCCCCAAAAACAAACCTCGGCCCGTTTGCCTGACAAACAAAACTCAGCTAACCCGCTTCTGGATGGCACATTGCAGGAGCCACTTGGAAGTGTCAAACTAGCCCAACCTGGCACTGGTGCCACCTTGGGTCTGGGAACTATCCTGCGTATCGTGGATTTTCAGGAGCCAGGAAGCCATTCCCAGACACAAGTCCTCAAACTCAAACCATGGCCCTTTTCTCTGGCAAACAAAACTCAGCTGCTCTGCTTCTGGATGGCAGATTTCAGGATCCACTTGGTACTATCAAACCAGCCCAACTTGGAACTGGTGCCACCTTGGGTCTTTGAAACATCCTGCATCCAGTGGATTTTCAGGAGCTAGCCGGCTACTCCAAGCCATTGGTTGCCAAACACAAACCACGGCCTTTTCCCCTGGCTGACACAATTCAGATGCCCCGCTTCTGGAGGGCAGATTGCAGGAGCCACTTGGCACTGTCAAACCTGCCCGACGCTTAACTGGTGACACCTTGGGTCTGGGAAGCATCCTGCGTATCGTGGATTATCCGGAGACAGCCGGCCACTCCCAGCTAGAGGCTGCCAAAAACAAATCACGGACCTTTTCCCTGCCTAACAAAATTCAGATGCCCTGCTTCTGGATAGCAGATTGCAGGAGCTACTTGGCTCTATAAAACCAGACCGACATGGCACTGGTGACACCTTCGGTCTGCGAACCATCCTGCGTATCGTGGATTTACAGCAGCCAGCCGGCCACTGCCAGCCACAAGCCCTCAAACACAAACCACCCCCTTTTCTCTGGCAAACAAAACTCAGCTGCCCTGCTTCTGGATGGCAGATTTCAGGACCTCATGGTACTATCAAACCAGCCCAACTTGGCACTGGTGCCACCTTGGGTCTGGGAACCATCCTGGGTGTCATGGATTTTCAGGAGCCAGCTGTCCACTCCCAGCCATAGGCTGCCAAACACAAACCACTGCCCTGTTCCCTGTCTAACAAAATTCAGATGCCCCTCTTGTGGATGGCATATTGCAGGAGCCACTTGGTACTGTCAAACCAGCCCAACTTGGCACTGGTGCCACCTTGGCGCTTTTTTCTGGCAAACAATATTCAGCTGCCCTCTTTCTGGAGGGCAGTTTGCAGGAGCCACTTGGCACAATCAAACCAGTCCAATTTGGCACTGGTCCCACCTTGGGTCTGGGAATCATCCTGCGTATCGTGGATTTTCCGGAGCCAGGCAGCCATTCCCAGCCACAAGTCCTCAAACTCAAACCATGGCCCTTTTCTCTGGCATAAAATACTCAGCTGCCCTGCTTCTGGATAGCAGATTGCAGGAGCCACTTGGTACTGTCAAACCAGCCCAACTTGGAACTGGTGCCACCTTGGGTCTTTGAACCATCCTGCTTAGAGTGGATTTTCAGGAGCCAGCCGGCCACTCCAAGCCATAGGCTGCCAAAAACAAACCCCGGCACTTTTCCCTGGCTAAAAAAATTCAGATGCCCCGCTTCTGGATGGCAGATTGCAGGAGCTTCTTGGCACTATCAAACCAGCCCGACTTGGCAGTGGTGCCAACTTTGGTCAGGGAACCATCCTGCGTATTGTGGTTTTTCAGGAGCCAGCCAGCCACTCCCAGCCACAAGCCCTCCAACTCAATCCACGGCGCTTTTCTCTGGCAAACTAAACTCAGCTGCCCTGTTTCTGGATGGCAGATTACAGGAGCCACTTGGTACTATCAAAGCCGCCCAACATTGCCCTGGTGCCAACTTTGCTCTGGGAACCATCCTGCGTGTCGTGGACTTCCAGGAGCAACCCGGCCACTGCCAGCCATAGGCTGCCAAATAAAAACCACGGCCATTTTCCCCGGCTAAAATATTCAGATCCCCCGCTTCTGGATGGCTGATTGCAGACAACACTTGGCTCTGTCAAACCAGCCCGACTTGGCACTGGTGCCACCTGGGGTCTGGGAACCATCCTGCGTATCGTGGATTTTCAGGAGCCAGCCGGCCACTCCCTGCCACAAGCACTCCAAATCAAACCACGGCCCTTTTGCCTGCCTAACAAAACTCAGCTGCCCTGTTTATGGATGGCAGATTGCAGGACGCACTTGGTACTGTCAAATCAGCCCAACTTGGCACTGGTGCCACCTTGGGTCTGGGAACCATCCTGCGTATGGTGGATTTTCAGGGGCCAGCCGCACCTCCCAGGCATTGGCTGCCAAACGCAAACCACAACCCGTTTCCCAGGCTAAAAAAATTCAGATGCCCCGCTTCTGGATGGCAGAATGCAGGAGCCACTTGGCACTGTCAAACTAGGCCGACTTGGTACTGGTGCCACCTTGGGTCTGGGAACCATCCTGCGTATCGTGGATTTTCAGGAGGCTGCCGGCCACTCCCAGCCATAGGCTGCCAAACAAAAACCACGGCCCTTTTCCCTGGCTAACAAAATTCCCATGCCGCGTTCTTGATGGCAGATTGCAGGAGATGCTCGGCACTATCAAACCAGCACAACTTGGAAATGGAGCCGCCTTTGGTCTGGGAACCATCCTGCGTATCGTGGATTTTCAGGACCCACCAGGCCACTCCCAGCCATAGGCTGCCAAACAAACACCACGGCCCTTTTCCCTGGCTAACAAAATTCAGATGCCCCGCTTCTGGATGGCAGATTGCAGGAGCCACTTGGTACTGTCCAACCAGATCAACTTGGCACTGGTGCCACCTTTGGTCTGTGAACCGTCCTGCGTATCGTGGATTTTCAGGGGCCAGACGGCCACTCCCCTGAAAAAGCCCTCAAACTCAAACCACGGCACTTTTCTCTGGCAAACAAAACTCAGCTGCCCTGCTTCTGGATGGCGGATTGAAGGAGCCACTTGGTACTTTCAAAGCAGCCCAACTTGGCACTAGTGCCACCTTGGGTCTTTGAAACATCTTGCATATCGTGGATTTTCAGAAGCCAGCCGGCCACTCCCAGCCATACGCTGCCAAACACAAACTACGGCCCTTTTCCCTGGCTAACAAAACTCAGCTGCCCTACTTCTGGAAGGCATATTGCAGGAGCCACTTCGCACTATCAAACCAGGCCGACATGGCACTTGTGACACCTTTGGTCTGGGAAACATCCTGCGTATTGTGTATTTTCAGGAGCCAGCAAGCCACTCGCAGCCATAGCCTCCCCAACACAAACCACGGCGCTTTTCTCTGGCAAATAAATCTCTGCTGCCCTGCTTCTGGAAGGCAGATTGCAGGAGCCACTTGGTACTGTCAAACTAGCCCAACTTGGCACTGGTGCCACCTTGGGTCTGGGAACCATCCTGCGTATTGTGGATTTTCAGGCGCCAGCCGGCCACTCCAAGCCATAGGATGCCAAACACAAACCACAGCCCTTTTACCTTGCTAAAAAAATATAGATACCCAGCTTCTGAATGGAAGAATGCAGCAGCCACTTGGTATTATCAAACAGGCCCAACTTGGCACTGGTGCCACCTCGGGCCTGGGAACCATCCTTCGTATCGTGGATTTTCAGGAGCCAGCCGGCCACTCTAAGCCACAAGCCCTCAACCCCAAACCACGGCCCTTTTCTCTGGCAAACAAAACTCAGCTGCCCTGCTTCTGGATGGAAGAATGAAGAGCCACTTGGTATTATCAAACCAGCCCAATACCACTTGGTACTATCCAACCAGCCCAATATCATTGGTATTATCAAAGGCCTAAACATTCGGCGTATCGTGGATTTTCAGGAGCCCGCCGGCCACCCCAAGCCATAGGCTGCCAAATAAAAACCACGGCCTGTTTCCCTAGCTAAAAAATTCAGATGCCCCGCTTCTGTATAGCAGATTGCTTGAGCCACTTGGTACTGTCAAACCAGCTCAACATGGCACTGGTGCCACCATGCGTCTGGGAACCATCCTGCGTATCGTGGATTTTCAGGAGCCAGACGGCCACTCCCCGGCACAAGACCTCAAACTCAAACCACGGCCCTTTTCTCTGGCAAACAATACTCATCTGCCCTGCCTCTGGATGGCAGATTGCAGGAGCCACTTGGTACTTTCAAAGCAGCCCAACTTGGCACTAGTGCCATCTTGGGTCTTTGAACCATCCGGCACACGTGTATTTTCAGAAGCCAGCCGGCCACTCCCAGCCATAGGCTGCCAAACACAAACCACGGCCCTTTTCACTGGCTAAAAAAATACAGATGCCCCGCTTCTGGATGGCAGATTTCAGGAGACACTTGGCACTGTCAAACCAGCCCGTCTTGGACCTTGTGCTACCTTTGGTCTGGGAACCATCCTGCGTATCGTGGATTTTCATGAGCTAGCCGGCCAATCCCAGCCAGATGCCCCAAAATAAACCTCGGCCCTTTTCCCTGAAAAACAAAACTCAGCCTTCCAGCTTCTTGATGGCATCTTGCAGGAGACACTTGGCACTGTCAAACCAGCTCAACTTGGCACTGGTGCCACCTTGGGTCTGGGAACCATCTTGCGTACCGTGGATTTTCAGGAGTCAGCCGGCCACTCCCAGCAATAGGCTGCAAAAAAAAACTACGGCCCCTTTCCATTGCTAACAAAATTCGAATGCCCCGTTCTGGACGGCAGATTGTAGGAGCTAATTGCACTATCAAACCAGCCCGACTTGGCACTGGTGCCAGCTTTGTTCTGGGAACCATCCTGCGTATCGTGGATTTTCCGGAGCCAGCCGGCCACTCCAAGCCACAAGCCCTCAAACCCAAACCACGGCCCTTTTCTCTGGCAAACAAAACTCACCTGCCCCGCTTCTGGATAGCCGATTTCAGGAGGCACTTGGTAGTATCAAACCAGCCCAACTTGGCGCTGGTGCCACCTTCGGTCTGGGAACCATCCTGCTTATCGTGGATTTTCAGGAGCCAGCCGGCCAGTCCCAGCCATAGGCTGCCAAACACAAACCACGGCCCTTTTCCCTGGCTAAAAATATTCAGATGCACCGCTTCTGGTTGGCAGATTGCAGACACCACTTGGCTCTGTCCAACCAGCACGACAAGGCAGTGGTGCCGCGTTGAGTCTGGGAACAATCCTGCGTATCATGGATTTTCAGGAGCCAGCCGGCCACTCCAAGCCATAGGCTGCCAAACACAAACCACGGCACTTTTCCCTGGCTAACAAAATTCAGATGCCCCGCTTCTGGATGGCAGATTGCTGGAGCTTCTTGGCACTATTAAACCAGTACGACTTGGCAGTGGTTCCAACTTTGGTCAGGGAACTATCCTGCGTATTGTGGTTTTTCAGGAGCCAGCCAGCCACTCCCAGCCACAATCACTCAAAATCAAACCACGGCGCTTTTTTCTGGCAAACAAAACTCAGCTGCCATCTTTCTGGATGGCAGTTTGCAGGAGCCACTTGGCACAATCAAACCATTCCAACTTGGCACTGGTGCCACCTTGGGTCTTTGAAGCATCTTGCTTATCGTGGATTTTCAGAAGCCAGCCGGCCACTCCCAGCCATAGGCTGCCAAACACAAACCACGGCCCTTTTCCCTGGCTAACAAAATTCAGATGCCCCGCTAGTGGATGGCAGATTGCAGGAGCTTCTTGGCACTATCAAACCAGCCGGACTGGGCATGGGTGTCACATTTGGTCTGGGAACCATCCTGCGTATCGTGGATTTTCATGAGCCAGCCGGCCACTCCCAGCCACAAGCCCTCACACTCAAACCACGGCGCTTTTCCCTGGCAAACAAAACTCAGCTGCCCTGCTTCTGGATGGCAGATTGCAGGAGAAAGTTGGTACTATCAAAGCAGCCAACCTGGCACTGGTGCCACCTTGGGTGTTTGAACCATCCTGCGTATCGTGGATTTTCAGGAGCCACCCGGCCACCCCAATCCATAGGCTGCTAAACACAATCCACAGCCCTTTTCCCTGGCTAAAAATATTCAGATGCACCGCTTCTGGTTGGCAGATTGCAGACACCACTTGGCTCTGTCCAACCAGCACGACAAGGCAGTGGTGCCGCGTTGAGTCTGGGAACAATCCTGCGTATCGTGGATTTTCAGGAGCCAGCCGGCCACTCCAAGCCATAGGCTGCCAAACAAAAACCACGGCACTTTTCCCTGGCTAACAAAATTCAGATGCCATGCTTCTGGATGGCAGATTGCAGGAGCTTCTTGGCACTATCAAACCAGCCCGACTTGGCAGTGGTGCCAACTTTGGTCAGGGAACCATCCTGCGTATTGTGGTTTTTCAGGAGCCAGCCAGCCACTCCCAGCCACAAGCCCTCAAAATCAAACCACGGCGCTTTTTTCTGGCAAACAAAACTCAGCTGCCATCTTTCTGGAGGGCAGATTGCAGGAACCATTGGTACTGTCAAACCAGCCCAACTTGGAACTCGTGGCACCTTGGGTCTTTGAACCATCCTGCATAGAGTGGATTTTCAGGAGCCAGCCGGCCACTCCCAGCCATTGGTTGCCAAACACAAACCACGGCACTTTTCCCTGGCTGATACAATTCAGATGCCCCGCTTCTGGAGGGCAGATTGCAGGAGCCACATGGCACTATAAAACCAGACCGACTTGGCACTGGTGCCACCTTCGGTCCAGGAACCTTCCTGCGTATCGTGGATTTTCCGGAGCCAGCCGGCCACTCACAGCCATAGGCTGCCAAAAAAAACCAAGGCCCTTTTCCCTGCCTAACAAAATTCAGATGCCCGCTTCTGGATGGCAGATTGCAGGAGCCGCTTGGAACTATCAAACCAGGCCTACTTGGCACTGGTGCCACCTGGGGTCTGGGAACCATCCTGCGTATCGTGGATTTTCAGGAGCCAGCTGGCCACTCCAAGCCACAAGCCCTCTAACTCAAACCACGGCCCTTTTCTCTGTCAAACAAAACTCAGCTGCCCTGCTTCTGGATGGCACATTGCAGGAGGCACTTGGTACTATCAAACAAGCCCAACTTGGGACTGATGCCACCTGGGGTCTGGGAACCATCCTGCGTATCTTGGATTTTCAGGAGCCGGCCGGCCACTCCCAGCCATAGGCTGCCAAACACAAACCACAGCCCTTTTCCCTGGCTAACCAAATTCAGGTGCCCCGCTTCTGGTTGGCAGGTTGCAGGAGCTACTAGGAACTATCAAACCAGCATGACTTGGCACTCGTGCCACCTTGGGTCTGGGAACCATCCTGCGTATCGTGGATTTTCAGGAGGCTGCCGGCCACTCCCACCCATAGGCTGCCAAACAAAAACCACGGCCGTTTTCCCTGGCTAACAAAATCAGATGCCCTGTTCTGGGTGGCAGATTGCAGGAGATGCTCGACACTATCAAACCAGCACAACTTGGCACAGGAGCCACCTTTGGTCTGGGAACCATCCTGTGTATCGTGGATTTTCAGGAGCCAGCTGGCCACTCCAAGCCACAAGCCCTCTAACTGAAACCACGGCCCTTTTCTCTCTTAAACAAAACTCAGCTGCCCTGCTTCTGGATGGCAGATTGCAGGAGCCACTTGGTACTGTTCAACCAGCTCAACTTGGCACTGGTGCCACCTTTGGTCTGTGAACCGTCCTGCGTATCGTGGATTTTCAGGGGCTAGACGGCCACTCCCCTGAAAAAGTACTCAAACTGAAACCACGGCACTTTTCTCTGGCAAACAAAACTCAGCTGCCCTGCTTCTGGATGGCAGATTGAAGGAGCCACTTGGTACTTTCAAAGAAGCCCAACTTGGCACTAGTGCCACCTTGGGTCTTTGAAACCTCTTGCATATCGTGGATTTTCAGAAGCCAGCCGGCCACTCCCAGCCATAGGCTGCCAAACAAAAACCAAGGCAATTTTCCCCAGCTAAAAAAATTCAGATCCCCCGCATCTGCATGGCAGATTGCAGACAACACTTGGCTCTGTCAAACCAGCCCAACTTGGCACTGGTGCCACCTGGGGTCTGGGAACCATCCTGCGTATCGTGGATTTTCAGGAGCCAGCTGGCCACTCCAAGCCACAAGCCCTCAAACTCAAACTACGGCCCTTTTCTCTCTCAAACAAAACTCAGCTGCCCTGCTTCTGGATGGCAGATTGCAGGAGGCACTTGGTACTATCAAACAAGCCCAACTTGGCACTGATGCCACCTGGGGTCTGGGAACCATCCTGCGTATCGTGGATTTTCAGGAGCCAGCCGGCCACTCCCAGCCATAGGCTGCCAAACACAAACCACAGCCCTTTTCCCTGGCTAACAAAATTCAGGTGCCCCGCTTCTGGTTGGCAGGTTGCAGGAGATACTTGGCAATATCAAACCAGCCCGACTGTTCCCTGGTGCCACCTTGGGTCTGGGAACCATCCTGCGTATCGTGGATTTTCAGGACCCACCAGGCCACTCCCAGCCATAGGCTGCCAAACAAAAACCACGGCCCTTTTCCTGGCTAACAAAATACAGATGCCCCGCTTCTGGATCGCAGATTGCAGGAGCCACTTGGTACTGTCCAACCAGCTCAACTTGGCACTGGTGCCACCTTTGGTCTGTGAACCGTCCTGCGTATTGTGGATTTTCGGGGGCCAGACGGCCACTCCCCTGAAAAAGCCCTCAAACTCAAACCACGGCACTTTTCTCTGGCAAACAAAACTCAGCTGCCCTGCTTCTGGATGGCAGATTGAAGGAGCCACTTGATACTTTCAAAGCAGCCCAACTTGGCACTAGTGCCACCTTGGGTCTTTGAACCATCCGGCACACGTGTATTTTCAAAGCCAGCCGGCCACTCCCAGCCATAGGCTGCCAAACACAAACCACGGCCCTTTTCACTGGCTAACAAAATACAGATGCCCCGCTTCTGGATGGCAGATTGCAGGAGACACTTGGCACTGTCAAACCAGCCCGTCTTGGAACTGGTGCCACCTTGAGTCTGGGAACCATCCTGCGTATCGTGGATTTTCAGGAGCCAGCCGGCCACTCCCAGCCATAGGCTGCCAAACACAATCCACGGCCCTTTTCCCTGGTTAACAAAATTCAGATGCCCCGTTCTGGATAGCAGATTGCAGGAGCCACTTGGTACTTTCAAAGCAGCCCAACTTGGCAATAGTGCCACCTTGGGTCTTTGAAGCATCTTGCTTATCGTGGATTTTCAGAAGCCAGCCGGCCACTCCCAGCCATAGGCTGCCAAACACAAACCACGGCCCTTTTCACTGGCTAACAAAATTCAGATGCCCTGCTTCTGTATGGCAGATTGCAGGAGACACTTGGGACTGTCAAACCAGCCCGTCTTGGAACTGGTGCCACCTTGGGTCTGGGAACCATCCTGCGTATCGTGGATTTTCAGGAGCCAGCCGGGCACTCCCAGCCACAAGCCGTGAAACTTAAACTACGGCCCTTTTCTCTGCCAAACAATACTCAGCTGCCCTGCTTCTGGATCGAAGAATGCAGGACCCACTTTGTATTGTCAAACCAACCCAATACCACATGGTATTATAAAACCAGCCCAATACCATTTGGTAATATCAAACGCCCAACACCCCTGCGTATCGTGGATTTTCAGGAGCCTGCTGGCCACTCCCAGCCACAAGCCCTAAAACTCAAACCACGGACTTTTCTCTGGCAAACAAAACTCAGCTGCCCTGCTTCTGGATGGCAGATTGCAGGAGCCACTTGGTACTGTCCAACCAGGCCAACTTGGCTCTGGTGCCAGCTTGAGTCTGGGAACCATCCTGCGTATCGTGGATTTTCAGGAGCCAGCCAGCCACTCCCAGCCATAGGCTGCCAAACACAAACCACGGCACTTATCCCAGGTTAAAAAAATTCAGATGCCCCGCTTCTGGATGGTAGATTGCAGGAGCCACTTTGTACTATCCAACCAGCCCAACTAGGCACTGGTACCACCTTGGGTCTGGGAACCATCCTGCGTATCGTGGATTTTCGGGAGCAAGCTGGGCCCTCCCAGCCACAAGCCCTCAAAATCAAACCACGGCGCTTGTCTCTGGCGAATAAAACTCAGCTGCCCTGCTTCTTGAAGGCAGATTGCAGGAGACACTTGGTACTCTCAATGCAGCCCAAATAGGCACTGGTGCCACCTCGGGCCTGGGAACCATCCTGCGTATCGTGGATTTTCAGGAGCCAGCCGGCAACTCCCAGCCACAAGCACTATAACTCATACCACGGCCCTTTTCTCAGGCAAACAAAAATCAGCTGCCCCGCTTCTAGATGGCAGATTGCAGGAGCCACTTGGCACTGCCAAACCACCCTGACTTGGCACTTGTGCCACTTTGGGTCTGGGAACCATCCTGCGTATCGTGGATTTTCAGGAGGCTGCCGGCCACTCCCAGCCATAGGCTGCCAAACACAAACCACGGACCTTTTCCCTGGCTCACAAAATTCATATGCCCCGTTCTGGATGGCAGATTGCAGGAGATGCTCGGCACTATCAAACCAGCAAAACTTGGCACTGGAGCCACCTTTGGTCTCGGAACCATCCTGCATATCGTGGATTTTCAGGAGCCAGCCGGCCACTCCCAGCCATAGGTTGCCAAACACAAACCACGGACTGTTTCCCTGGCTAACAAAATTCAGATGCCCCGCTTCTGGTTGGCAGATTACAGGAGCTACTTGGCAATATCAAACCAGCCCGACTGTTCCCTGGTGCCACCTTGGGTCTGGGAACCATCCTGCGTATCGTGGATTTTCAGGAGACCCACCAGGCCACTCCCAGCCATAGGCTGCCAAACAAAAACCACGGCCTTTTTCCCTGGCTAACAAAATTCAGATGCCCCGCTTCTGGATGGCAGATTGCAGGAGCCACTTGGTACTGTCCAACCAGCTCAACATGTCACTGGTGCCACCTTTGGTCTGGGAACCGTCCTGCGTATCGTGGATTTTCAGGCGCCAGACGGCCACTTCCCTGAAAAAGCCCTCAAACTCAAACCACGGCACTTTTCTCTGGCAAACAAAACTCAGCTGCCCTGCTTCTGGATGGCAGATTGAAGGAGCCACTTGGTACTTTCAAAGCAGCCCAACTTGGCACTAGTGCCACCTTGGGTCTTTGAAACATCTTGCATATCGTGGATTTTCAGAAGCCAGCCGGCCACTCCCAGCCATACGCTGCCAAAGACAAACCACGGCCCTTTTCCCTGGCTAACAAAACTCAGCTGCCTCGCTTCTGGAAGGCATATTGCAGGAGCCACTTGGCACTACACAACCAGGCCGACTTGGCACTTGTGCCTTCTTTGGTCTGGGAAACATCCTGCGTATTGTGTATTTTCAGGAGCCAGCCAGCCCCTCGCAGCCATAGCCTGCCCAACACAAACCACGGCGCTTTTCTCTTGCAAATAAATCTCAGCTGCCCTGCTTCTGGATGGCAGATTGCAGGAGCCACTTGGTACTGTCAAACCAGCCCAACTTGGCACTGTTGCCACCTTGGGTCTGGGAACCATCCTGTGTATTGTGGATTTTCAGGAGCCAGCCGGCCACTCCAAGCCATAGGATGCCAAACACAAACCACAGCCCTTTTCCCTGGCTAAAAAAATATAGATACCCAGCTTCTGGATGGAAGAATGCAGGAGCGACTTGGTATTATCAAACCAGCCCAATACCACTTGGTGCTATCCAACCAGCCCAATATCATTGGTATTATCAAACGCCCAAACATCCTGCGTATCTTGGATTTTCAAAAGCCAGCCGGCCACTCCAAGCCATAGGCTGCCAAACAAAATCCACGGCCCTTTTCCCTGGCTAACAAAATTCAGATGCCCCGTTCTGGATGGCAGATTGCAGGAGCCACTCGGCACTATCAAACCAGCCATACTTGGCACTGGAGCCACCTTTGGTCTAGGAACATTCCTGCGTTTCATGGATTTTCAGGAGCCAGCCGGCCACTCTAAGCCACAAGCCCTCAAACCCAAACCACTGCCCTTTTGTGTTGCAAACGAAAATCAGCTGCCCTGCTTCTGGATGGAAGAATGCAGGAGCCACTCGGTATTATCAAACCAGCCGAATACCACTTGGTACTATCCAACCAGCCCAATATCATTGGTATTATCAAACGCCCAAACATCCTGCGTATCGTGGATTTTCAGGAGCCAGCCGGCGACCCCCAGCCACAGGCTGCCAAACACAAACCACGGCCTGTTTCCCAGAATAAAAAAATTCAGATGCCCCGCTTCTTTATGGCAGATTGCTAGAGCCACTTGGTACTGTCAAACCAGCCCAACTTGGCACTGGTGCCACCATGCGTCTGGGAACCATCCTGCGTATCGTGGATTTTCATGAGCTAGCCGGCCAACCCCAGCCAGAGGCCCCAAAATAAACCTCGGCCCGTTTCCCTGACAAACAAAACTCAGCTTTCCAGCTTCTGGATGGCATCTTGCAGGAGACACTTGGCACTGTCAAACCAGCTCAACTTGGCACTGGTGCCACCTTGGGTCTGGGAACCATCCTGCGTACTGTGGATTTTCAGGAGTCAGCCGGCCACTCCCAGCAATAGGCTGCAAAACAAAAACTACGGCCCTTTTCCATTGCTAACAAAATTCGAATGCCCTGTTCTGGACGGCAGATTGTAGGAGCTAATTGCACTATCAAACCAGCCCGACTTGGCACTGGTGCCAGCTTTGGTCTGGGAACCATCCTGCGTATCGTGGATTTTCCGGAGCCAGCCGGCCACTCCAAGCCACAAGCCCTCAAACCCAAACCACGGCCCTTTTCTCTGGCAAACAAAACTCACCTTCCCCGCTTCTGGATAGCCGATTTCAGGAGCCACTTGGTAGTATCAAACCAGCCCAACTTGGCGCTGGTGCCACCTTCGGTCTGGGAACCATCCTGCTTATCGTGGATTTTCAGGAGCCAGCCGGCCAGTCCCAGCCATAGGCTGCCAAACACAAACCACGGCCCTTTTCCCTGGCTAACAAAATTCAGATGCCCCGCTAGTGGATGGCAGATTGCAGGAGCTTCTTGGCACTATCAAACCAGCCGGACTGGGCACGGGTGTCACCTTTGGTCTGGGAACCATCCTGCGTATCGTGGATTTTCATGAGCCAGCCGGCCACTCCCAGCCACAAGCCCTCAAACTCAAACCACGGCGCTTTTCCCTGGCAAACAAAACTAAGCTGCCCTGCTTCTGGATGGCAGATTGCAGGAGAAAGTTGGTACTATCAAAGCAGCCAACCTGGCACTGGTGCCTCCTTGGGTGTTTAAACCATCCTGCGTATCGTGGATTTTCAGGAGCCACCCGGCCACCCCAATCCATAGGCTGCTAAACACAATCCACAGCCCTTTTCCCTGGCTAAAAATATTCAGATGCACCGCTTCTGGTTGGCAGATTGTAGACACCACTTGGCTCTGTCCAACCAGCACGACAAGGCAGTGGTGCCGCGTTGAGTCTGGGAACAATCCTGTGTATCGTGGATTTTCAGGAGCCAGCCGGCCACTCCAAGCCATAGGCTGCCAAACACAAACCACGGCACTTTTCCCTGGCTAACAAAATTCAGATGCCCCGCTTCTGGATGGCAGATTGCTGGAGCTTCTTGGCACTATCAAACCAGCACGACTTGGCAGAGGTGCCAACTTTGGTCAGGGAACCATCCTGCGTATTGTGGTTTTTCAGGAGCCAGCCAGCCACTCCCAGCCACAAGCCCTCAAAATCAAACCACGGCGCTTTTTTCTGGCAAACAAAACTCAGCTGCCATCTTTCTGGATGGCAATTGGCAAGAGCCATTCGGCACAATCAAACCAGTCCAACTTGGCACTGGTGCCACCTTGGGTCTGGGAATCATCCTGCGTATCGTGGATTTTCCGGAGCCAGGCAGCCATTCCCAGCCACAAGTCCTCAAAGTCAAACCATGGCTCTTTTTTCTGGCATAAAATACTCAGCTGCCCTGCTTCTGGAGGGCAGATTGCAGGAACCACTTGGTACTGTCAAACCAGCCCAACTTGGAACTGGTGCCACCTTGGGTCTTTGAACCATCCTGCATAGAGTGGATTTTCAGGAGCCAGCCGGCCACTCCCAGCCATTGATTGCCAAACACAAACCACGGCACTTTTCCCTGGCTGACACAATTCAGATGCCCCGCTGCTGGAGGGCAGATTGCAGGAGCCACATGGCACTATAAAACCAGACCGACTTGGCACTGGTGCCACCTTCGGTCCAGGAACCTTCCTGCGTATCGTGGATTTTCCGGAGCCAGCTGGCCACTCCCAGCCATAGGCTGCCAAAAAAAAACCAAGGCCTTTTCCCTGCCTAACAAAATTCAGATGCCCGCTTCTGGATGGCAGATTGCAGGAGCCGCTTGGAACTATCAAACCAGGCCTACTTGGCACTGGTGCCACCTGGGGTCTGGGAACCATCCTGCGTATCTTGGATTTTCAGGAGCCAGCCGGCCACTCCCAGCCAAAGGCTGCCAAACACAAACCACAGCCCTTTTCCCTGGCTAACCAAATTCAGGTGCCCCGCTTCTGGTTAGAAGGCTGCAGGAGCTACTAGGAACTATCAAACCAGCCTGACTTGGCACTCGTGCCACCTTGGGTCTGGGAACCATCCGGTGTATCGTGGATTTTCAGGAGCCAGCTGGCCACTCCAAGCCACAAGCCCTCTAACTCAAACCACGGCCCTTTTCTCTCTCAAACAAAACTCAGCTGCCCTGCTTCTGGATGGCAGATTGCAGGAGCCACTTGGTACTGTTCAACCAGCTCAACTTGGCACTGGTGCCACCTTTGGTCTGTGAACAGTCCTGCGTATCGTGGATTTTCAGGGGCTAGACGGCCACTCCCCTGAAAAAGCACTCAAACTCAAACCACGGCACTTTTCTCTGGCAAACAAAACTCATCTGCCCTGCTTCTTGATGGCAGATTGAAGGAGCCACTTGGTACTTTAAAAGCAGCCCAACTTGGCACTAGTGCCACCTTGGGTCTTTGAAACCTCTTGCATATCGTGGATTTTCAGAAGCCAGCCGGCCACTCCCAGCCATAGGCTGCCAAACAAAACCAAGGCCCTTTTCCCCGGCTAAAATAATTCAGATCCCCCGCTTCTGGATGGCAGATTGCAGACAACACTTGGCTCTGTCAAACCAGCCCGACTTGGCACTGGTGCGACCTGGGGTCTGGGAACCATCCTGCGTATCGTGGATTTTCAGGAGCCAGCTGGCCAGTCCAAGCCACAAGCCTTCAAACTCAAACCAGGGCCCTTTTCTCTCTCAAACAAAACTCAGATGCCCTGTTTCTGGATGGCAGATTGCAGGAGGCACTTGGTACTATCAAACAAGCTCAACTTGGCACTGATGCCACCTGGGGTCTGGGAACCATCCTGCGTATCGTGGATTTTCAGGAGCCAGCCGGCCACTCCCAGCCATAGGCTGCCAAACAAAAACCACAGCCCTTTTCCCTGGCTAACAAAATTCAGGTGCCCCGCTTCTGGTTGGCAGGTTGCAGGAGCTACTTGGCAATATCAAACCAGCCCGACTTGGCCCTGGTGCCACCTTGGGTCTGGGAACCATCCTGCATATCGTGGATTTTCAGGACCCACCAGGCCACTCCCAGCCATAGGCTGCCAAACAAAAACCACGGCACTTTTCCCTGGCTAACAAAATTCAGATGCCCCGGTTCTGGATCGCAGATTGCAGGAGCCACTTGGTACTGTCCAACCAGCTCAACTTGGCACTCGTGGCACTGGAGCCACCTTTGGTCTCGGAACCATCCTGCGTATTGTGGATTTTCAGGGGCCAGACAGCCACTTCCCTGAAAAAGCCCTCAAACCCAAACCACGGCACTTTTCTCTGGCAAACAAAACTCAGCTGCCCTGCTTCTGGATGGCAGATTGAAGGAGCCACTTGGTACTTTCAAAGAAGCCCATCTTGGCACTAGTGCCACCTTGGGTCTTTGAAACATCTTGCATATCGTGGATTTTCAGAAGCCAGCCGGCCACTCCCAGCCATACGCTGCCAAAGACAAACCACGGCCCTTTTCCCTGGCTAACAAAACTCAGCTGCCTCGCTTCTGGAAGGCATATTGCAGGAGCCACTTGGCACTACCCAACCAGGCCGACTTGGCACTTGTGCCATCTTTGGTCTGGGAAACATCCTGCGTATCGTGAATTTTCAGTAGCCAGCCAGCCCCTCGCAGCCATAGCCTGCCCAACACAAACCACGGCGCTTTTCTCTTGCAAATAAATCTCAGCTGCCCTGCTTCTGGATGGCAGATTGCAGGAGCCACTTGGTACTGTCAAACCAGCCCAACTTGGCACTGTTGCCACCTTGGGTCTGGGAACCATCCTGCGTATTGTGGATTTTCAGGAACCAGCCGGCCACTCCAAGCCATAGGATGCCAAACACAAACCACAGCCCTTTTCCCTGGCTAAAAAAATATAGATACCCAGCTTCTGGATGGAAGAATGCAGGAGCGACTTGGTATTATCAAACCAGCCCAACACCACTTGGTGCTATCCAACCAGCCCAATATCATTGGTATTATCAAACGCCCAAACATCCTGCGTATCGTGGATTTTCAGGAGCCAGCCGGCCACTCCAAGCCATAGGCTGCCAAACAAAATCCACGGCCCTTTTCCCTGGCTAACAAAATTCAGATGCCCCGTTCTGGATGGCAGATTGCAGTAGCTACTCGGCACTATCAAACCAGCCATACTTGGCACTGGAGCCACCTTTGGTCTAGGAACATTCCTGCGTTTCATGGATTTTCAGGAGCCAGCCGGCCACTCAAAGCCACAAGCCCTCAAACCCAAACCACGGCCCTTTTGTGTTGCAAACAAAAATCAGCTGCCCTGCTTCTGGATGGAAGAATGCAGGAGCCACTCGGTATTATCAAACCAGCCTAATACCACTTGGTACTATCCAACCAGCCCAATATCATTGGTATTATCAAACGCCCAAATATCCTGCGTATCGTGGATTTTCAGGAGCCAGCCGGCCCCCCCGAACCATTGGCTGCCAAACACAAACCACGGCCTGTTTCCCAGACTAAAAAAATTCAGATGCCCCGCTTCTTTATGGCAGATTGCTAGAGCCACTTGGTACAGTCAAACCAGCCCAACTTGGCAATGGTGCCACCATGCGTCTGGGAACCATCCTGCGTATCGTGGATTTTCAGGAGCCAGATGGCCAGTCCCCGG
The DNA here is from genome assembly GCA_031885435.1 of Passerculus sandwichensis. Lineage (NCBI taxonomy): Eukaryota > Metazoa > Chordata > Aves > Passeriformes > Passerellidae > Passerculus > Passerculus sandwichensis. The sequence goes on from CM063146.1 coordinate 391,708, forward strand.
CACAAGCCCTCAAACTCAAACCACAGCCCTTTTCTCTGGCAAACAAAACTCATCTGCCCTGCCTCTTGATGGCAGATTGCAGGAGCCACTTGGTAGTTTCAAAGCAGCCCAACTTGGCACTAGTGCCACCTTGGGTCTTTGAACCATCCGGCACACGTGTATTTTCAGCCCAATACCACATGGTATTATAAAACCAGCCCAATACCTCTTGGTATTATCAAACGCCCAACCATCCTGCGATCGTGGATTTTCAGGAGCCTGCCGGCCACTCCCAGCCACAAGCCCTAAATCTCCAACCACGGACCTTTTCTCTGGCAAACAAATCTCAGCTGCCCTGCTTCTGGATGGCAGATTGCAGGAGGCACTTGGTACTATCAAACCAGCCCAACTAGGCACTGGTGCCACCATGCGTTTGGGAACCATCCTGCGTATCGTGGATTTTCAGGAGCCAGCCGGCCACTCCCAGCTATAGGCTGTCAAACACAAACCACGGCCCTTTTCTTGGCGAACAAAATTCAGATGTCCCGCATCTGGTTGGCAGAATGCAGGAGCTACTTGGCATTATCAAACCAGCCCGACTTGGCACTGGTGCCACCTTGGGTCTGGGAACCATCCTGCGTATCGTGGATTTTCAGGAGCCAGCCGGCCACTCCCAACCACAAGCCCTGAACTCAAACCAGGGCCCTTTTCTCTGGGAAAGAAAACTCAGCTGCCCAGCTTCTGGATGGAAGAATGCAGGAGCAACTTGTTATTATCAAACCAGCCCAATACCACTTGGAATTATAAAACCAGCCAAATAAAATTTGGTATTATCAAACGCCCAACCATCCTGCGTATCGTGGATTTTCAGGAGCCAGCCGGCCACTCCCAGCCACAAGCCCTCAAACTCAAACAATGGACCTTTTCTCTGGCAAACAAAACTCAGTTGCCCTGCTTCTGGATGGCAGATTGCAGGAGCCACTTGGTACTATCAAACCAGCCCAACTTGGCACTGGGGCCACCTTGGGACTTTGAAGCATCCTGCATATCGTGGATTTTTGAGGAGCCAGCTGGCCACTCCAAGCCATAGGTTGCCAAACACAAACCACGGCAGTTTTACCTGCCTAACAAAATGCATATGCCCCGCTTCTAGATGGCAGATTTCAGGAGCCACATGGCACTGTCAAACCAGCCCGACTTGGTACATTTGCCACCTTGCGTCTGGGAACCCTCCTGCGTATCGTGGATTTTCAGGAGCCAGCCGGCCACTCCCAGCCACAAGCCCTCAAACTAAAACCACGGCAATTTCCTCTGGCAAACAAAACTCAGCTGCCCTACTTCTGGAAGGCAGATTGCAGAAGCCACTTGGTACTGTCAAACCAGCCCAACTTTGCAGTGGTGCCACCTTTGGTCTGGGAACCATCCTGCGTATCGAAGATTTTTCGGAGCCATCCAGCCACTCCCAGCCACAAGCCCTAAAACTCAAACCACAGCCATTTTCTCTGGAAAACAAAACTCAGCTCCCCTGCTTCTGGAAGGCAGATTGCAGGAGCCACTTGGTACTGTCAAACCAGCCCAACTTGGCACTGGTGCCATCTTGGCTCTGGGATCCATCCTGCGTATCATGGATTTTCAGGAGCCACCCAGACACTCGCGGCCATAGGCTGCCAAACACAAACCAAGGCACTTTTCCCTGGCTTACAAAATTCAGATGCCCCGCTCCTGGATGGCAGACTGCAGACACCACTTGGCTCTGTCCAACCAGCCCGACATGGCAGTGGTGCCTCCTTGGGTCTGGGAACCATCCTGCGTATCTTGGATTTTCCGGAGCCAGCCGGCCACTCCCAGCCATAGTCTGCCAAACACAAACTACGGCCTTTTCCCAGACTAACAAAATTCAGATGCCCCGCTTCTGGATGGCAGATTGCAGGAGCTACTTGGCACTATCAAACAAGACCGACTTGGCACTGTTGCCTCCTTTTCTCTGGGAACCATCCTGCACATAGGGGATTTTAAGGAGCCAACAGGCCATTCCCAGCCACAAGCACTAAAACTTAAACCACGGCCCTTTTCTCTGGCAAACAAAACTCAGCTGCCCTGCTTCTGGATGGCACAATGCAGGAGCAACTTGGTACTATCAAACTAGCCCAACTTGGCACTGGTGCCACCTTGGGGCTGGGAACCATCCTGCGTATCGTGGTTTTTCAGGAGCCAACCGGCCACTCCCAGCCACAAGCCCTCAAACTCAAACCACGGACCTTTTCTCTGTCAAATAAAACTCAGCTGCCCTGCTTTTGGATGGTAGATTGCAGGAGCCACTTGGTATTATCAAACCAGCCCAACTTGGCACTGGTGCCACCTTGGGACTTTGAACCATCCTTCATATCGTGGATTTTCAGGAGCCAGCCGGCCACTCCCAAACATAGGCGGCCAAACAAAAACCACGGCCCTTTTCCCTGGCTAACAGATTCAGATGCCCCGCTTCTGGATGGCAGATTGCAGGAGCCACTTGGCACTGTCAAACCAGCCCAACTTGGCACTGGTGCCATCTTGGCTCTGGGATCCATCCTGCGTATCATGGATTTTCAGGAGCCACCCAGCCACTCGCGGCCATAGGCTGCCAAACACAAACCACGGCACTTTTCCCTGGCTTACAAAATTCAGATGCCCCGCTTCTGGATGGCAGACTGCAGACACCACTTGGCTCTGTCCAACCAGCCCGACATGGCAGTGGTGCCTCCTTGGGTCTGGGAACCATCCTGCGTATCTTGGATTTTCCGGAGCCAGCCGGCCACTCCCAGCCATAGGCTGCCAAACAAAAACCACGGCCCTTTTCCCTGGCTAACAAATTCAGATGCCCCGCTTCTGGATGGCAGATTGCAGGAGCCACTTGGCACTGTGAAACCAGCCCAACTTGGTACTGGTGCCACCTTGGGTCTGGGAACCATCCTGAGTATCGTGGATTTTCAGGAACCAGCCGGCCACTCCAAGCCACACGCCCTCAAACTTAAACCACGGCCCTTTACTCTGGCAAACAAAACTCAGTTGCCCTGATTCTGGATGGCAGATTGCATGAGCCACTTGGTAATATCAATGCAGCCCAACTTGGCACTGTTGCCACCATAGTTCTGGGAAACATCCTGGGTATCGTGGATATTCAGGAGCCTGCCGGCCACTCCCAGCCATTGGCTGCCAAAGACAAACCACGGCCCTTTTCACTGCCTAACAAAATTAAGATGCCCCGCTTCTGGATGGCAGATTGCAGGAGCTACTTGGCACAATCAAACCAGCCCGACTTGGCACTGGTGCCACCTTTGATCTGGGAACCATCCTGCGTATCGTGGATTTTCAGGAGACAGCTGGCCGCTCTCAGCCACAAGCCATCAAACTAAAACCACGGCCGTTTTCTGTGGCAAAAAAAAAACAGTTGCCCTGTTTCTGGATGGCAGATTGCAGGAGCCACTTGGTACTATCACACCAGCCCAACTTGGCACTGGTGCCACCTTTTGTCTGGGAACCATCCTGTGCATCGTGGATTTTAAGGAGCCAGCCGGCCACTCCATGCCACAAGCCCTCAAACTCAAACCACAGCACTTTTCTCTTAAAAACAATACTCAGCTGCCCTGCTTCTGGATGGCAGATTGCCGGAGCCGCTTGGTACTATCAAACCAGCCAAACGAGGCACTGGTGCCACCTTGGGTCTGGCAATCATCCTGCGTTATGTGGATTTTCTGGAGCCAGCCGGCCACTCCCAGCCACAAGCCGTCAAACATAAACCACGGCACATTTCTCTTGCAAAATAAACTCAGCTGCCCTGCTTCTGGATGGCAGATTGCATGAGCCACTTTGTAATGTCAAACCAGCCTAACTTGGCACTGGTGCCACTATAGCTCTGGGAACCATCCTGGGTATCGTGGATGTTCAGGAGCCACCCGGCCACTCCCACCCATAGGCTGCCACACACAAACCACGGCCCTTTTCCCTGGCTAAAACAGTTCAGAAGCCCCGCTTCTGGATGGCAGATTGCCGACACCACTTGGCTCTGTCCAACCAGCCCGACTTGGAACTGGTGCCACCTTGGGTCTGGGAACCATCCTGCGTATCGTGGATTTTCAGGAGCCAGCCGGCCACTCCCAGCCACAGGCCCCAAAACTCAAACCATGGCCCTTTTCTCTGCCAAACAAAACTCAGATATCCTGCTTCTGGATAGCAGATTGCAGGAGCCACTTGGTACTATCAAACCAGCCCAACTTCGCACTGGTGTCACCTTGGGTCTTGGAACCATCCTGCGTATCGTGGATTTTCAGGAGCCAGCCGGCCACTCCCTGCCATAGGCTGCCAAACACAAACCACGGCCATTTTGCCTGGCTAAAAAAATTCAGATGCCCCGGTTCTGGATGGCAGGTCGAAGGAGCCCATTGGTACTGTCTAACCAGCCCTACTAGGAACTGGTGCCTCCTTGGGTCTGGGAACAATCCTGCGTATCGTGGATTTTGAGGAGCCGGCCGGCAACTCCCAGCCATAGGCTGCCAAACACAAACCACGGCCCTTTTCCCTGGCTAACAAAATTCAGATGCCCCGCTTCTGGATGGCAGATTGCAGGAGCTACTTGGAACTATGGAACCAGCCCGACTTGGCGCTGGTGCCACCTTTGGTCAAGGAACCATCCTGTGTATTGTGGATTTTCAGGAGCCAACCGGCCACTCCCAGGAACAAGCCCTCAAACTGAAACCACGGCCCTTTTCTCTGGCAAAATAAACTCAGCTGCCCTGCTTCCGGATGGCAGTTTGCAGGAGCCAGTTGGTACTATCCAAGCAGCCCATCTTGGCACTGGTTTCACCTTGGGTCTGGGAACCACCCTGCGTATCGTGGATTTTCAGGAGCCAGCCGGCCACTCCCAGTAATGGGCTGCCAAACACAAACCACGGCCCTTTTCCCAGGCAAACAATATTCAGATGCCCGGCTTCTGGATGGGAGATTGCATGAGCCACTTGGCACTGTCAAATCAGCAGGACTTGGAACTAGTGCTACCTTCGGTCTGGGAACCATCCTGCGTATCGTGGATTTTCAGGAGCCAGCCGGCCACACCCAGCCATGGGCTGCCAAAGACAAACCACGGCCCTTTTCCATGCCTACCCAAAATTCAGATGCCCCTCTTGTGGATGGCAGATTGCAGGAGCTATGTGGCACTATCAAACCAGCCCTACTTGGAACTGGTGCCACCTTGGGTCTGGGAACCATCTTGTGTACCGTGGATTCTGAGGAGCCAGCCGGCCACTCCCAGCCAGCAACCCTCCAACACAAACCACGGCCCTTTTCTCTGGCAAACAAAAGTCAGCTGCCCTGCTTCTGGATGGCAGATTGCAGGAGCCATTTGGTGCTATCAAAACAGCCCGACTTGGCAATGATGCCATGTTAGGTCTGGGGACCATCCTGCGTATCATGAATTTTCAGGTGCCAGCCGGCCACTCCCAGCCGCAGGCCCAAAAAAAAAATCACGGCCCTTTTCCCTGGCAAACAAAACTCAGCTGCCCTTCCTCTTGCTGGCAGGTTGCAGTAGCCACTTGGTACTATCAAACCAGCACAACTTGGCACTGGTGCCACCTTCGGTCTGGGAACCATTCTGCGTATCGTGGATTTTCAGGAGCCAGACGGTCACTCTCAGCCACAAGCCCTCAAACTCAAACCACGGCCGTATTCTCTGGAAAACAAAACTCAGCTGCCCTGCTTCTGGAAGGTAGATTGCAGGAGCCACTTGGTACACTCAAAACAGCCCAACTTGGCACTGGTGCCACCTTGGGTCTGGGAATCATCCTACGTATCGTGGATTTTCAGGAACCAGCTGGCCACTCCAAGCCACAAGCCCTCAAACTCAAACCACGGCCCTTTCCTCTGGCAAAAAAAAACTCAGCTGCCCTGCATCTGGATGGCAGATTGCAGGAGCCACTTGGTATTATCAAACCAGGCCCACTTGGCACTGGTGCCACCTTTGGTCTGGGAACCATCCTGCGTATCGTGGATTTACAGGAGCCAGCCGGCCACTCCAAGCCACAAGCCCTCAAACTCAAACCACGGCCCTTTTCTCTGGCAAACAAAACTCAGGTGCCCTGCATCTGGATGGCAGATTGTAGGAGCCACTTGGTAGGATGAAACTAGCCCAACTTGGCACTGGTGCCACCTTGGGTCTGGGAGCCATCCTGCGTATCGTCGATTTTCAGGAGCCAAGCGGCCACTCCCAGCCATATGCTGCCAAACACAAACCACGGCACTTTTCCCTGGCTTACAAAATTCAGATGCCCCTCTTGTGGATGGCAGATTGCAGGAGCTGCCTGCACTGTAAAACCAGCCCGACTTGGCACTGGTGCCACCTTCGGTCTTAGAACCATCCTGCGTATCGTGGATTTTCAAGAGCCAGTCGGCCACTACCAGCCACAACTCCTCAAACTCAAACCACGGCCCTTTTCTCTAACAAACAAAACTCAGCTGCCCTGCTTCTGGTTGGTAGATTGCAGGAGCCACTTGGTACTATCAAACCAGTCCAATTTGTCACTGGTGCCACCTTGGGTCTGGGAACCCTCCTGCGTATCGTGGATTTTCAGGAGTCAGACGGCCACTCCCAGCCATGGGCTGCCAGATACAAACCACGGCCCTTTTCCCTTGCTAACAAAATTCAGCTGCCCCTCTTGTGCATGGCAGATTGCAGGAGCCACTTGGTACTGTCAAACCAGCCTGACTTTGAACTGGTGCAACCGTCGGTGAGGGAACCATCCTGTGTATCGTGTATATTCAGGAGCCAGCGGTCCACTCCCAGCCATAGGCTGCCAAACAAAAACCACGGCCATTTTCCGTGGCAAAAATAATTCAGATGCCCCGTTCTGGATAGAAGATTGCAGGAGTTACTAGGCACTATCAAACCAGCCCAACTTGGCAATGGTGCCACTTTTGGTCTGGGAACCATCCTGCGTATCGTGGATTTTCAGGAGCCAGCCGGCCACTCCCAGCCATAGGCTGCCAAACAAAAACCACGGCCCTTTTTCCTGGCAAACAAAATTCAGATGCCCGGCTTCTTGATAGCAGATTGTAGGAGCCACTTGGCACTGTCAAATCAGCAGGACTTGGAACTAGTGCCACCTTGGGTCTGGGAACCATCCGGCATAACGTGGATTTTCCGAGGCCAGCCAGCCACTCCCAGCCATAGGCTGTCAAACAGAAACCATGGTCCTTTTCCCTGGCTGTCAAAATTCAGATGCCCCGCTTCTGGATGGCAGATTACAGACACCACTTGGCTCTGTCCAACGAGCCAGACTTAGCACTGGTGCCACTTTGGGACTGGGAACCATCCTGCGTATCGTGGATTTTCAGGACCAGCCGGCCACTCCCAGCCACAGACCCCAAAAATAAAACCACGGCCCTTTTCTCCGTCAAAAAACCTCAGCTGCCCTGCTTCTGGATGGCAGATTGCAGGAGCCACTTGGTACTATCAAACCAGCCCGACCTTGCACTGGTGCCACCTTGGGTCTGCGAACCATCCTGCGTATCGTGGATTTTCAGGAGCCAGCCGGCCACTCCAAGCCACAATCCATCAAACTCAAACCATGGCCCTTTTCCCTGCCTAACAAAACTCAGCTGCTCTGCTTCCGGATGGCAGATTGCAGGAGGCACTTGGTACTATCAAACCAGTCCGACTTGGCACTGGTGGCGCCTTGGGTCTGGGAACCACCCTGTGTATCGTGGATTTTCGGGAGCCATCCAGCCTCTCCCAGCCATGGTCTGCCAAACACAAACCACGGACTTTTTCTCTGGCAAACAAAATTCTGATGCCCCGCTTCTGGATGTCAGATTGCAGGAGCCACTTGGCACTATCAAACCAGCCCAACTTGGCACTGGTGCCACCTTGGGTCTGGGGACCATCCTGCGTATCGTGGATTTTCAGGAGCCAGCCGGCCACTCCCTGCCAATAGCCCTAAAACTTAAACCACAGCCCTTTTCTCTGGCAAAAAAAAAAACTCAGGTGCCCTGCTTCTGTATGGCTGATTTCAGGAGCCACTTGCTACAATCAAACCAGCCCAACTTGGCACTGGTGCCACCTTGGGTCTGGGGACCATCCTGCGTATCGTGGATTTTCAGGAGCCACCCGGCCACTCCCAGCCACAAGCCCTCAAACTCAAACCACGGCCCTTTTCTCTGGCAAACAAAACTCAGCTGCCCTGCTTCTGGATGGCAGATTGCAGGAGCCACTTGGTACCGTCAAAACAGCTCAACTTGGCACTGGTGCCACCTTGGGTCTGGGAACCATTCTGCGTATCGTGGGTTTTGAGAAGCCACCCTTCAACTCTTAGCCATGGGCTGCCAAACACAAACCACGACACTTTTCCCTGGCTAACAAAATTCAGATGCCCCGCTTCTGCATGGCAGATTGTAGTAGCTACTTGGCACTATGAAACCAGCACGACTTGGCACTGGTGGCACCTTTGGTCTGGGAACCATCCTGCGTATCTTGGATTTTAAGGAGCCAACCGGCCACTCCCAGCCATAGGCTGCCAAACACAAACCACGGCACTTTTTCCCTGGCAAATAAAATTCACATGCCCCACTTCTGGATGGCAGATTGCAGACGCCACTTGGCTCTGTCCAACAAGCCCAACTTGGCACTGGTGCCACCTTGGGTCTGGGAACCATCCTGCGTATCGAAGATTTTCAGGAGCCAGCCGGCCACTCCCTGCCATGGGCTGCCAGACACAAACCACGGCACTTTACCCTGGCTAACAAAATTCAGATGCCCCTATTGGGGTTGGCAGATTGCAGGAGCCACTTGGCACGGTCAAACCAGCCTGATTTGGAACTGGTGCCACCTTTGTTCTGGGAACCATCCTGCGTATCGTGGATTTTCCTGAGCCAGCCGGCCACTCCAAGCCAGAGGCTGCCAAAAAAATCACGGCAGTTTTCCCTGGCTAACAAAATTCAGATGCCTCGTTCTGGATGGCAGATTGCAGGAGCTACTTGGCACTATCAAGCCAGACCGACTTGGCACTGGTGCCACCCTTGGTCTGGGAACCATCCTGCGTATCGTGGATTTTCAGGAGCCAGGCAGCCACTCCCAGACACATGCCCTCAAATTCAAACCACGGCCATTTTTGTTTGGAAAAAAAAACTCAGCTGACCTGCTTCTGCAAGGCAGATTGCAGGGGCCACTTGGCACTGTCAAACCAGCCCAACTTGGCACTGGTGCCAACTTGGGTCTTAGAACCATCCTGCGTATCGTGGATTTTCAGGAGCCAGACGGCCACTCCCAGCCACAGGACCCAAAAAAAAAACCACGGCCCTTTTCTCTGGCAAACAAAACTCAGCTGCCCTGCTTCTGGATGACAGATTGCAGGAGCCACTCTGTACTCTCAAAACAGCCCAACCTGGCACTGATTCCTCTTAGGTCTGGGAACCATCCTGCGTACCGTGGATTTTCAGGAGCCAGCCGGCCACTCCCAGCTGTGGTCTGCCTGACACAAACCATGGCCCTATTCCCTGGCTAACAAAATTCAGATGCCCCGCTTGGGGATGGCAGATTTCAGGAGCCACTTGGCACTTTTAAACCAGCCTGATTTGGAACTGGTGCCACCTTGGGTCTGGGAACCATCCTGCGTATCGTTGATATTCAGGGGCCAGCCGGCCACTCCCTGCCATGGGCTGCCAGACACAAACCACGGCACTTTTACCTGGCTAACAAAATTCAGATGCCCCTCTTGGGGATGGCAGATTGCAGGAGCCACTTGGCAGTGTCAAACCAGCTTAATTTGGAACTGGTGCCACCTTCGGTCTGGGAACCATCCTGCGTATCGTTGATTTTCAGGAGCCAGCCGGCCGCTCCAAGCCAGAGGCTGCCAAAAATTCACGGCAGTTTTCCCTTGCTAACAAAATTCAGATGCCTCGTTCTGGATGGCAGATTGCAGGAGCTACTTGGCACTATCAAGCCAGACCGACTTGGCACTGGTGCCACCTTTGGTCTGGGAACCATCCTGCGTATCGTGGATTTTCAGGAGCCAGCCGGCCACTCCCAGCCACAAGCCCTCAAACACAAACCACCCCCTTTTCTCTGGCAAACAAAACTCAGCTGCCCTGCTTCTGGATGGCAGATTGCAGGACCACTTGGAAACATCAAACCACACAGACTTAGCACTGGTGCCACCTTGGGTCTAGGAACCATCCTGCGTACCGTGGATTTTCAGGAGCCAGCCGGCAACGCCCAGCTATGGGCTGCCAGACACAAACCACGGCCCTATTCTCTGGCTAAAAAAATTCAGATGCCCCTCTTGGGGATGGCAGATTTCCCGAGCCACTTGGCACTGTCAAACCAGACTGACTTGGAACTGGTGCCACCTTGGGTCTGGGAACCATCCTGCGAATCGTGGATAATCAGGGGCCAGCCGGCCACTCCCAGCCATGGGCTGCCAGACACAAACCATGGCACTTTTCCCTGGCTAACAAAATTCAGATGCCCCTCTTGGGGATGGCAGATTGCAGGAGCAACTTGGCACTGTCAAACCAGCCTGATTTGGAACTGGTGCCACCTTCGGTCAGGGAACCATCCTGCGTATCGTGAATTTTTCTGTGCCTGCCGGCCACTCCAAGCCAGAGGCTGCCAAAAATATCACGGCCGTTTTCCCTGCCTAACAAAATTCAGATGCCTCGTTCTGGATGGCAGATTGCAGGAGCTACTTGACACTATCAAGCCAGACAGACTTGGCACTGGTGCCATCTTTGGTCTGGGAACCATCCTGCGTATCGTGGATTTTCAGGAGCCAGCCGGCCACTCCCAGCCACCAGCCCTCAAACACAAACCACACCCTTTTCCCTTGCAAACAAAACTCAGCTGCCCTGCTTCTGGATGGCAGATTGCAGGACCACTTGGAAACATCAAACGACACAGACTTAGCACTGGTGGCACCTTTGGTCTGGGAACCATCCTGCGTACCGTGGATTTTCAGGAGCCAACCTGCCACTCCCAGCTATGGGCTGCCAGACACAAACCACGGCCCTATTCTCTGGCTAACAAAATTCAGATGCCCCTCTTGGGGATGGCAGATTGCCCGAGCCACTTGACACTGTCAAACCAGCCTGACGTGGAACTGGTGCCACCTTGGGTCTGGGAACCATCCTGCGTATCGTTGATGATCAGGGGCCAGCCGGCCACTCCCAGCCATGGGCTGCCAGACACAAACCACGGCACTTTTACCTGGCTAACAAAATTCAGATGCCCCTCTTGGGGATGGCAGATTGCAGGAGCCACTTGGCACTGTCAAACCAGCCTGATTTGGAACTGGTGCCACCTTCGGTCAGGGAACCATCCTGCGTATCGTGGATTTTTCTGTGCCAGCCGGCCACTCCAAGCCAGAGGCTGCCAAAAAAATAACGGCCGTTTTCCCTGGCTAACAAAATTCAGATGCCTCGTTCTGGATGGCAGATTGCAGGAGCTACTTGGCACTATCAAGCCAGACCGACTTGGCACTGGTGCCACCTTTGGTCTGGGAACCATCCTGCGTATCGTGGATTTTCAGGAGCCAGCCGGCCACTCCCAGCCACAAGCCCTCAAACACAAACCACCCCCTTTTCCCTGGCAAACAAAACTCAGCTGCCCTGCTTCTGGATGGCAGATTGCAGGAGCACTTGGAAACATCAAACCACACAGACTTAGCACTGGTGGCACCTTTGGTCTGGGAACCATCCTGCGTACCGTGGATTTTCAGGATCCAACCTGCCACTCCCAGCTATGGACTGCCAGACACAAACCACGGCCCTATTCTCTGGCTAAAAAAATTCAGATGCCCCTCTTGGGGATGGCAGATTGCCTAGCCCCTTGGCACTGTCAAACCAGCCTGACTTGGACCTTGTGCCACCTCGGGTCTGGGAAACATCATGCGGATCGTGGATAATCAGGGGCCAGCCGCCACTCCCAGCCATGGGCTGCCAGACACAAACCATGGCACGTTTCCCTGGCTAACAAAATTCAGATGCCCCTCTTGGGGATGGCAGATTGCAGGAGCAACTTGGCACTGTCAAACCAGCCTGATTAGGAACTGGTGCCACCTTCGGTCAGGGAACCATCCTGCGTATCGTGGATTTTCCGGAGCCATCCGGCCACTTCATGCCATAGGCTGCCAAACACAAACCACGGCACTTTTCCCTGGCTAACAAAATTCAGATGCCCCGCTTCTGGATGGCAGATTGCAGGAGGCACTTGGCTCTGTCCAACCAGCCAAACTTGGAATTGGGGGCACCTTGAGTCTGGGAACCATCCTGCGTATCGTGGATTTTCAGGAGCCAGCCAGCCACTTCATGCCTTAGGCTTCCAAACACAAACCACTACCCTTTTCCCTGGCTAAAAAAATTCTGCTGCCCCGCTTCAGAACTGCCCCAAATTGCAGGAGCTACTTGGCACTATGAAACCAGCACGACGTGGAACTGGTGCCACCTTCGGTCAGGGAACCATCCTGCGTATTGTGGATTTTCAGGAGCCAGCCAGCCACTCCCCGCCACAAGCCCTCAAACTCAAACCATGGCCCTTTCCTCTGGAAAACAAAACTCAGCTGACCTGCTTCTGGTAGGCAGATTGCAGGAGCCACTTGGCGCTGTCAATACAGTCCGACTTGGAACTGGTGCCACCTTGGTTCTGGGAACCATCCTGCATAACGTTGATATTCAGGGGCCAGCCGGCCACTACCAGCCATAGGCTGCCAAACACAAACCACGGCCATTTTCCCTGGCTAACAAAATTCAGATGCCTTGTTCTGGATGGCAGATTGCAGGTGCACTTGGCACTGTCAAACCAGCCCGTCTTGGCACTGGTGCCACCTTTGGTCTGGGAAGCATTCTGTGTATCGCGGATTTTCAGGAGCGAGCCGGCCACTCCCAGCCACAAGCCCTCAAACTCAAACCAAGGCTTTTTTGTCTGGCAAAACAAACTCAGCTGCCCTGCTTCTGGATGGCACATTGCAGGAACCATTTGCTACTATCAAACCAGCACAACTTGGCACTGGTGCCACTTTGAGTCTGGGAACCCTCCTGCGTAACATGGATTTTCAGGAGCAAGCCGGCCACTCCCAGCCAGAAGCCCTCAAACTCAAACCACGGCTTTTTTGTCTGGCAAACCAAAATCAGTTGCCCTGCTTCAGGATGGCACATTGCAGGAGCCAATTGGTGCTATCAAACCAACACAACTTGGCACTGGTGCCACTTTGGGTCTGGGAACCATCCTGCATATCGTGAATTTTCAGGAGCCAGCCGGCCACTCCAAGCCGTAGGCTGCCAAACAAAAACCACGGCCCTTTTCCCTGGCAAACAAAATTCAGATGCCCCTCTTCAGGTGGCAGATTGCAGGAGGCAATGAGCACTGTCAAACCAGGCCTACTTGGAACTGGTGCCACCTGGGGTTTGGGAACCATCCTGCGTACCGTGGATTTTCAGGAGGCAGCCGGCCACTCCCAGCCATGGGCTGCCAAACAAAAACCACAGCCCTTTTCCCTGCCTAACCAATTTCAGATGCCCAGCTTCTGCAAGGCAGATTGCAGGAGGTACCTGCCACTCCCAGCTATGGGCTGCCAGACACAAACCACGGCACTATTCTCTGGCTAACAAAATTCAGATGCCCCTCTTGGGGATGGCAGATTGCCGAGCCCCTTGGCACTGTCAAACCAGCCCAACTTGGCACTGGTGCCACTTTTGGTCTGGGAACCATCCTGCGTATCGTGGATTTTCAGGAGTCAAGCAGCCACTCCCAGCAACAAGCCTTCAAACTCAAACCACCCCCGTTTCTCTGTCCAACAAAACTCAGCTGCCCTGCTTCCGGATGGCAGATTACAGGAGTCACTTGGTACTATCAAACCAGCCCGACTTGGCACTGGTGCAACCTTAGGTCTGGGATCCATCCTGCGTATCATGGATTTTCAGGAGCCAGCCGTCCACTCCCAGCCATGGGCTGCCAAACACAAACCACGGCACTTTTCCCTGGCTTACCAAAATCAGATGCCCCGCTTCTGGTTGGCAGATTGCAGGAACTACTTGGCACTGTCAAACCAGCCTAACTTGGCACTGGTGCCACCTTCGGTCTGGGAACAATCCTGCGTATCGTGGATTTTCAGGAGTCAAGCAGCCACTCCCAGCCACAAGCCCTGAAACTCAAACCATGGGCCTTTTCTCTGGCAAAAAAAATTCAGATGCCCTGCTTCTGGATGGCAGATTGCAGACGCCACTTTGCTCTGTCCAACCAGCCCAACTTGGCACTGGTGCCTCTTTGGGTCTGGGAACCATCCTGCGTATCATGGATTTTCAGGAGCCAGTTCGCCGCTCCCAGCCATAGGCTGCCAAACACAAACCACGGCCCTTTTCCCTGGGTAACAAAATTCAGATGCCCCGTTCTGGATTGCAGATTGCAGGAGATACTTGGCACTATCAAACCAGCCCGACTTTGCACTGGTATGGGAAATATCTTGGGTATCGTGGATTTTCAGGGGCCAGCCGGCCACTCCCAGCCACAGGCCCTCAAACTCAAACCACGGCCCTGGTCTCTGGCAAACAAAACTCAGCTGCCCTGCTTCTGGATGGCAGATTGCCCGAGCCACTTGGTACTATCAAACCAGCCCGACTTGGAACTGGTCCCACCTTGGATCTGGTAACCATCCTGCGTATCGTGGATTTTCAGGAGCCACCCAGCACTCCCAGCCATATGCTGCCAAACACAAACCACGGCCCTTTTCCCTGCCTAACAATATTCAGATGCCCCTCTTGTGGATGGCAGACTGCAGGAGCTACTTGGCACTGTAAAACCAGCCGGACGTTGCAGTGGTGCCACCTTGGGTCTGGGAATCATCCTGCGTATCGTGGATTTTAAGGAGCCAGCCGGCAAATCCCAGCCACAGGACCCAAAAATAAACCACTGCCCTTTTCTCTGGCAAACAAAACTCAGCTGCCCTGCTTCTGGATGGCAGATTGCAGGAGCCACTTGGTACTGTCAAACCAGCCCAACTTAGCACTGGTGCAACCTTAGGTCTGGGATACATCCTGCGTATCATGGATTTTCAGAAGCCAGCCGGCCACCCCCAGCATCAGACCCCAAAAAAAAAATCTCGGCACTTTTTTCTGGCAAACAAAACTCAGCTGCTCTGCTTCTGGATGGCTGATTGCAGGAGCCACTTGGTACTATCAAACCAGCCCAACTTGGAACTGGTCCCACCTTGGGTCTTTGAACCATCCGGCATAACGTGGATTTTCAGGAGCCAGCCGGCCACTCCCTGCCATAGGCTGCCGAAAAGAAACCACGGCGCTTTTCCCTGGCTGACAAAATTCAGATGCCCCGCTTCTGGATGGCAGATTGCAGGAGCCACTTGGCACTGTCAAAGCAGCCCGTCTAGGAAATGGTGACACCTTGGGTCTGGGAACCATCCTGCGTATCGTGGATTTTCCGGAGCCAGCCGGCCACTCCCAGCCAGAGGCTGCCAAACAATAACCACGGCCCTTTTCCGTGCCTAACAAAATTCAGATGCCCCGTTCTGGATGGCAGATTGCAGGAGCTACTTGGCACTATCAAACCAGCCCAACTCTGAACTGGTGGACCTTGGGTCTGGGAACCATCCTGAATACCGTGGATTTTCAGGAGCCAGACGGCCACTCCCAGCCATTGGCTGCCAAACACAAACCACGGAACTTTTCCCTGCCTAACAAAATTCAGATGCCCCGCTTCTGGATGGCAGATTGCAGATGCAACTTGGCTCTGTCCAACCAGCCCAACTTGGCACTGGTGCCACCTTGGGTCTGGGAACCATCCTGCGTATCGTAGATTTTCAGGAGCCAGCCGGCCACCCCCAGCCACAGGCCCAAAAGAAAAACCTCGGCCAGCTTGCCTGACAAACAAAGCTCTGCACAACCGCTACTAGATGGCAGATTGCAGGAGCCACTTGGCACTATCAGACCAGACCGACTTGGCACTGGTGCCACCTTTGCTCTGGGAACCATCCTGCGTATCGTGGATATTCAGGAGCCAGCCGGCCACTCCCAGCCACAAGCCCTCAAACTCAAACCACCCCATTTTCTCTGTCAACCAAAACTCAGCTGCCCTGCTTTTGGATGGCAGATTGCAGGACCACTTGGTACTATCAAAGCAGCCCAACTTGGCACTGCTGCCACATTGGGTCTGAGAACCATGCTGCGTATCATGGATTTTCAGGAGCCAGCTGGCCACTCCAAGTCATTGCCTGCCAAACACAAACCACGGCCCTTTTCCCGGGCTAACAAAATTCAGATGCCTTGTTCTGGATTGCAGATTGCAGGTGATACTTGGCACTATCAAACCAGCCCGACTTTGCACTGGGGCCACCTTTGGTATGGGAACCATCCTGCGTATTGTGGATTCTTTGGAGCCAGCTGGCCACTCCCAGCCGTAAGCCCTCAAACTCAAACAACGGCTTTTTTGTCTGGCAAAACAAACTTAGCTGCCCTGCTTCTGGATGGCAGATTGCAAGAGCCACTTGGCACTATCAAACCAGCCCAACTTGGCACTGGTGCCACCTTTGGTCTGGGAACCATCCTGCGTATCGTGGAATTTCAGGAGCCACTTGGGCACTCCCAGCCATGGGATAGCAGACAAAAACCACGGCCCTTTTTCGTTCCTAAAAATGTTCAGATGCCCCTCTTGGGGATGGAGATTGCAGGAGCTACTTGGCACTTGCACACCAGGCCGTCTTGGCACTTGTGCGAACTTCGGTCTGGGAACCATACTGCGTATCGTGGATTTTCAGGAGCCAGCCGGCCATTCCCAGCCACAAGCCCTCAAACTCAAACCATGGCCCTTTTCTCTGGCAAACAAAACTCAGCTGCCCTGCTTCTGGACGGCAGATTGCAGGAGCCACTTGGTACTGTCAAACCAGCCCAACTTGCCACTGGTGCCACCTTGGGTCTGGAAACCATCCTGCGTATCATGGATTTTCAGGAGCCAGCCGGCCACTCCCAGCCAGAAGCCCTGAAAATCAAACCACGGCGATTTTCTCTGGCAAACAAAACTCAGCTGCCCTGCTTCTGGATGGCAGATTGCAGGAGCTACTTGCTACTACCAAACCAGCCCGTCTTGGAACTGGTGCCACCTTCGGTCTGGGAACCATCCTGCGTATCGTGGATTTTCAGGAGCCAGGCAGCCACTCAGAGCCACAAGCCCTTAAACTCAAACCATGGCCCTTTTCTCTGGCAAACAAAACTCAGCAGCCCTGCTTCTGGATGGCAGATTGCAGGAGCCACTTGGTACTATCAAACCAGCCCAACTTGGCACTGGTGCCACCTTGGGTCTTTGAACCATCCTGCGTATCGTGGATTTTCAGGAGCCCGCCGGCAAATCCCTGCCATAGGCTGCCAAACACAAACCACAGCCCTTTTCCCTGGCTAACACAACTCAGATGCCCCTCTTCTGGATGGCAGATTGCAGGAGCTACTTGGCACTGTCAAACCAGTCCGACTTGGAACTGGTGCCACCTTGGGTCTAGGAACCATCCTGCGTATCGTGGATTTGCAGGAGCCAGGCGGCCACTCCAGCCATTGTCTGCCAAACACAAACCACGGCCCCTTTCCCTGGCTAACAAAATTCAGATGCCCCGCTTCTGGATGGCAGATTACAGGAGCCACTTTGCACTGTCAAACCAGCCAGACTTGGAACTTGTGCCACCTTACGTCTGGGAACCATCCTGCGTATCGTGGATTTTTAGGAGCCAACCGGCCTCTCCCAGCCGCAAGAACTCAAACTCAAACAACGGCTTTTTTGTCTGGCAAAAGAAACTTAACTGCTCTGCTTCTGGATGGCAGATTTCAGGAGGCATTTGGTACTATCAAACCAGCCCGACTTGGCACTGGTTCCACCTTGGGTCTTTGAACCATCCTGCGTAACGTGGATTTTCAGGAGCCCGCCGGCTACTTCCAGCCATAGGGTGCCAAACACAAACCACAGCCCTTTTCCCTGGCTAACAAAACTCAGATGCCCCTCTTCTGGATGGCAGATTGCAGGAGCAACTTGGCACTGTCAAACCAGTCCGACTTGGAACTGGTGCCACCTTGGTTCTGGGAACCATCCTGCAATTCGTGGATTTTCAGGAGCCAGTAGGCCACTCCCAGCCATAGGCTGACAAACACAAACCACGGCCCTTTTCCCTGGCAAACAAAATTCAGATGGCCCGTTCTGGATGGCAGAATGCAGGAGTTACTTGGCACTATCAAACCAGCCCGAATAGGCACTGGTGCCACGTTTGGTCTTGGAACCATCCTGCATATCGTGGATTTTCACGAGCCAGCCGGCCTCTCCCAGCCATGGGCTTCCAAACACAAACCACGGACCTTTTACCTGCCTAACAATATTCCGATGCCCCCGTTCTGGATGGCAGATTGCAGGAGCTACTTGGCACTGTCAAACAAGCCCGACTTGGCACTGGTGCTACCTTCGGTCTGGGAACCATCTTGCGTATCATGGATTTTCAGGAGCCACCCGGCCACTCCTTGCCGCAAGCCCTCAAACTCATAGCACGGCTCTTTTCTCTGACAAACAAAACTCAGCTGCCCTGCTTCTGGATGGCAGATACAGGAGACACTTGGTACAGTCAAACCAGCCCAACTCTGACCTGGTGCCACATTTGGTCTGGGAACCATCCTGCGTATCGTGGATTTTCAGGAGCCAGCCGGCCACTCCCAGCCATAGCCGGCCAAACACAAACCACTGCCCTTTTCCCTGGCTGACAAAATTCAGATGCCCGGCTTCTGGATGGCAGATTGCAGGAGCCACTTGGCACTGTTAATCCAGCCCGACTACGAACTGGTGACACCTTAGTTCTGGGAACCATCCTGCGTATCGTGGATTTTCTGGAGCCAGCCGGCCACTCCCTGCCACAGGCCCCAAAAAAAAACCTCGGCCCGTTTCCCTGACAAACGAATTTCAGCAACCCTCTTTCTGGATGGCAGATTGCAGGAGCCACTTTGTACTGTCAAACCAGCCCAACTTGGCACTGGTGCTACCTTAGGTCTGGGAAGCATCCTGCGTATCGTGGATTTTCAGGAGCCAGCCAGTCATTCCCAGCCATGGGTTGCCAGACACAAACCACGGACCCTTTCCCTGGCTAACAAAATTCAGATGCCCCTCTTCTGGATGGCAGATTGCAGGCGCCACTTTGCACTGTAAAACCAGCCCGACTTGGAACTGGTGCCACCTTGGGTCTGGGAACCATCCTGCGTATCGTGGATTTTTAGGAGCCAGACGGCCTCTCCCAGCCATAGGCTGCCAAACACAAACCACGGCCCTTTTCCCTGCCTAACAAAATTCAGATGCCCCGTTCTGCATGGCGGATTGCAGGAGCTACTTGGCACTGTCAAACCAGCACAACTTGGCACTGGTGCCACCTTGGGTCTAGGAACCATCCTGCGTATCGTGGATTTTCAGGAGCCAGCCGGCCACTCCCAGCCACAAGCCCTGAAACTCAAACCACGGCCATTTTCTCTGGCAAACAAAAGTCAGATGCCCTGCTTCTGGATGGCAGATTGCAGGAGCCACTTGGTACTATCAAACCAGCCCAACTTGGAACTGGTCCAACCTTGGGTCTTTGAACCATCCAGCATAACGTGGATTTTCAGGAGCCAGCCGGCCACTCCAAGCAATAGGCTGCGAAACAAAAACCACGGCCTTTTTCCCTGGCTAACAAAATTCAGATGCCCCGTTCTGGATGGCAGATTGCAGGAGCCACTTGGTACTCTCAAAACAGCCCAACCTGGCACTGGTCCCCCCTTGGGTCTGGGAACCATCATGAGTATCGTGGATTTTCAGGAGCCAGCCGGCCACTCCCAGCCATAGGCTGCCAAAAACAAACCACGGCCATTTTCTCTGGCTAACAAAATTCTGATGCCCTCTTCTGGATGGCAGATTGCAGGAGCTACTTGGCACTATCAAACCACACAGACTTGGCACTGGTGCCACCTTTGGTCTGGGAAACATCCTGCGTATTGTGGATTTTCAGGAGCCAGCCAGCCACTCCCCGCCACAAGCCCTCAAACTCAAACCATGGCCCTTTCCTCTGGAAAACAAAACTCAGCTGACCTGCTTCTGGAAGGCAGATTGCAGGAGCCACTTGGCGCTGTCAATACAGTCCGACTTGGAACTGGTGCCACCTTGGTTCTGGGAACCATCCTGCATAACGTTGATATTCAGGGGCCAGCCGGCCACTACCAGCCATAGTCTGCCAAACACAAACCACGGCCATTTTCCCTGGCTAACAAAATTCAGATGCCTTGTTCTGGATGGCAGATTGCAGGTGCACTTGGCACTGTCAAACCAGCCCGTCTTGGCACTGGTGCCACCTTTCGTCTGGGAACCATCCTGTGTATCGCGGATTTTCAGGAGCGAGCCGGCCACTCCCAGCCACAAGCCCTCAAACTCAAACCAAGGCTTTTTTGTCTGGCAAAACAAACTCAGCTGCCCTGCTTCTGGATGGCACATTGCAGGAACCATTTGCTACTATCAAACCAGCACAACTTTGCACTGGTGCCACTTTGAGTCTGGGAACCCTCCTGCGTAACATGGATTTTCAGGAGCAAGCCGGCCACTCCCAGCCAGAAGCCCTCAAACTCAAACCACGGCTTTTTTGTCTGGCAAACCAAAATCAGTTGCCCTGCTTCAGGATGGCACATTGCAGGAGCCAATTGGTGCTATCAAACCAACACAACTTGGCACTGGTGCCACTTTGGGTCTGGGAACCATCCTGCATATCGTGAATTTTCAGGAGCCAGCCGGCCACTCCAAGCCGTAGGCTGCCAAACAAAAACCACGGCCCTTTTCCCTGGCAAACAAAATTCAGATGCCCCTCTTCAGGTGGCAGATTGCAGGAGGCAATGAGCACTGTCAAACCAGGCCTACTTGGAACTGGTGCCACCTGGGGTTTGGGAACCATCCTGCGTACCGTGGATTTTCAGGAGGCAGCCGGCCACTCCCAGCCATGGGCTGCCAAACAAAAACCACAGCCCTTTTCCCTGCCTAACCAATTTCAGATGCCCAGCTTCTGCAAGGCAGATTGCAGGAGGTACCTGCCACTCCCAGCTATGGGCTGCCAGACACAAACCACGGCACTATTCTCTGGCTAACAAAATTCAGATGCCCCTCTTGGGGATGGCAGATTGCCGAGCCCCTTGGCACTGTCAAACCAGCCCAACTTGGCACTGGTGCCACTTTTGGTCTGGGAACCATCCTGCGTATCGTGGATTTTCAGGAGTCAAGCAGCCACTCCCAGCAACAAGCCTTCAAACTCAAACCACCCCCGTTTCTCTGTCCAACAAAACTCAGCTGCCCTGCTTCCGGATGGCAGATTACAGGAGTCACTTGGTACTATCAAACCAGCCCGACTTGGCACTGGTGCAACCTTAGGTCTGGGATCCATCCTGCGTATCATGGATTTTCAGGAGCCAGCCGTCCACTCCCAGCCATGGGCTGCCAAACACAAACCACGGCACTTTTCCCTGGCTTACCAAAATCAGATGCCCCGCTTCTGGTTGGCAGATTGCAGGAGCTACTTGGCACTGTCAAACCAGCCTAACTTGGCACTGGTGCCACCTTCGGTCTGGGAACAATCCTGCGTATCGTGGATTTTCAGGAGTCAAGCAGCCACTCCCAGCCACAAGCCCTGAAACTCAAACCATGGGCATTTTCTCTGGCAAAAAAAATTCAGATGCCCTGCTTCTGGATGGCAGATTGCAGACGCCACTTTGCTCTGTCCAAACAGCCCAACTTGGCACTGGTGCCTCTTTGGGTCTGGGAACCATCCTGCGTATCATGGATTTTCAGGAGCCAGTTCGCCGCTCTCAGCCATAGGCTGCCAAACACAAACCACGGCCCTTTTCCCTGGCTGACAAAATTCAGATGCCCCGCTTCTGGATGGCAGATTGCAGGAGCCACTTGGCACTGTCAAAGCAGCCCGACTAGGAAATGGTGACACCTTGGGTCTGGGAACCATCCTGCGTATCGTGGATTTTCCGGAGCCAGCCGGCCACTCCCAGCCAGAGGCTGCCAAACAATAACCACGGCCCTTTTCCGTGCCTAACAAAATTCAGATGCCCCGTTCTGGATGGCAGATTGCAGGAGCTACTTGGCACTATCAAACCAGCCCAACTCTGAACTGGTGGACCTTGGGTCTGGGAACCATCCTGAATACCGTGGATTTTCAGGAGCCAGACGGCCACTCCCAGCCATTGTCTGCCAAACACAAACCACGGAACTTTTCCCTGCCTAACAAAATTCAGATGCCCCGCTTCTGGATGGCAGATTGCAGATGCAACTTGGCTCTGTCCAACCAGCCCAACTTGGCACTGGTGCCACCTTGGGTCTGGGAACCATCCTGCGTATCGTAGATTTTCAGGAGCCAGCCGGCCACCCCCAGCCACAGGCCCAAAAGAAAAACCTCGGCCAGCTTGCCTGACAAACAAAGCTCTGCACAACCGCTACTAGATGGCAGATTGCAGGAGCCACTTGGCACTATCAGACCAGACCGACTTGGCACTGGTGCCACCTTTGCTCTGGGAACCATCCTGCGTATCGTGGATTTTCAGGAGCCAGCCGGCCACTCCCAGCCACAAGCCCTCAAACTCAAACCACCCCATTTTCTCTGTCAACCAAAACTCAGCTGCCCTGCTTTTGGATGGCAGATTGCAGGACCACTTGGTACTATCAAAGCAGCCCAACTTGGCACTGCTGCCACATTGGGTCTGAGAACCATGCTGCGTATCATGGATTTTCAGGAGCCAGCTGGCCACTCCAAGTCATTGCCTGCCAAACACAAACCACGGCCCTTTTCCCGGGCTAACAAAATTCAGATGCCTTGTTCTGGATTGCAGATTGCAGGTGATACTTGGCACTATCAAACCAGCCCGACTTTGCACTGGGGCCACCTTTGGTATGGGAACCATCCTGCGTATTGTGGATTCTTTGGAGCCAGCTGGCCACTCCCAGCCGTAAGCCCTCAAACTCAAACAACGGCTTTTTTGTCTGGCAAAACAAACTTAGCTGCCCTGCTTCTGGATGGCAGATTGCAAGAGCCACTTGGCACTATCAAACCAGCCCAACTTGGCACTGGTGCCACCTTTGGTCTGGGAACCATCCTGCGTATCGTGGAATTTCAGGAGCCACTTGGGCACTCCCAGCCATGGGATAGCAGACAAAAACCACGGCCCTTTTTCCTTCCTAAAAATGTTCAGATGCCCCTCTTGGGGATGGAGATTGCAGGAGCTACTTGGCACTTGCACACCAGGCTGACTTGGCACTTGTGCGAACTTCGGTCTGGGAACCATACTGCGTATCGTGGATTTTCAGGAGCCAGCCGGCCATTCCCAGCCACAAGCCCTCAAACTCAAACCATGGCCCTTTTCTCTGGCAAACAAAACTCAGCTGCCCTGCTTCTGGACGGCAGATTGCAGGAGCCACTTGGTACTGTCAAACAAGCCCAACTTGCCACTGGTGCCAACTTGGGTCTGGAAACCATCCTGCGTATCATGGATTTTCAGGAGCCAGCCGGCCACTCCCAGCCAGAAGCCCTGAAAATCAAACCACGGCGATTTTCTCTGGCAAACAAAACTCAGCTGCCCTGCTTCTGGATGGCAGATTGCAGGAGCTACTACCAAACCAGCCCGTCTTGGAACTGGTGCCACCTTCGGTCTGGGAACCATCCTGCGTATCGTGGATTTTCAGGAGCCAGGCAGCCACTCAGAGCCACAAGCCCTTAAACTCAAACCATGGCCCTTTTCTCTGGCAAACAAAACTCAGCAGCCCTGCTTCTGGATGGCAGATTGCAGGAGCCACTTGGTACTATCAAACCAGCCCAACTTGGCACTGGTGCCACCTTGGGTCTTTGAACCATCCTGCGTATCGTGGATTTTCAGGAGCCCGCCGGCAAATCCCTGCCATAGGCTGCCAAACACAAACCACAGCCCTTTTCCCTGGCTAACACAACTCAGATGCCCCTCTTCTGGATGGCAGATTGCAGGAGCTACTTGGCACTGTCAAACCAGTCCGACTTGGAACTGGTGCCACCTTGGGTCTAGGAACCATCCTGCGTATCGTGGATTTGCAGGAGCCAGCCGGCCACTCCAGCCATTGTCTGCCAAACACAAACCACGGCCCCTTTCCCTGGCTAACAAAGTTCAGATGCCCCGCTTCTGGATGGCAGATTACAGGAGCCACTTTGCACTGTCAAACCAGCCAGACTTGGAACTTGTGCCACCTTGCGTCTGGGAACCATCCTGCGTATCGTGGATTTTTAGGAGCCAACCGGCCTCTCCCAGCCGCAAGAACTCAAACTCAAACAACGGCTTTTTTGTCTGGCAAAACAAACTTAACTGCCCTGCTTCTGGATGGCAGATTTCAGGAGGCATTTGGTACTATCAAACCAGCCCGACTTGGCACTGGTTCCACCTTGGGTCTTTGAACCATCCTGCGTAACGTGGATTTTCAGGAGCCCGCCGGCTACTTCCAGCCATAGGGTGCCAAACACAAACCACAGCCCTTTTCCCTGGCTAACAAAACTCAGATGCCCCTCTTCTGGATGGCAGATTGCAGGAGCAACTTGGCACTGTCAAACCAGTCCGACTTGGAACTGGTGCCACCTTGGTTCTGGGAACCATCCTGCAATTCGTGGATTTTCAGGAGCCAGTAGGCCACTCCCAGCCATAGGCTGACAAACACAAACCACGGCCCTTTTCCCTGGCAAACAAAATTCAGATGGCCCGTTCTGGATGGCAGAATGCAGGAGTTACTTGGCACTATCAAACCAGCCCGAATAGGCACTGGTGCCACGTTTGGTCTTGGAACCATCCTGCATATCGTGGATTTTCACGAGCCAGCCGGCCTCTCCCAGCCATGGGCTTCCAAACACAAACCACGGACCTTTTACCTGCCTAACAATATTCCGATGCCCCCGTTCTGGATGGCAGATTGCAGGAGCTACTTGGCACTGTCAAACAAGCCCGACTTGGCACTGGTGCTACCTTCGGTCTGGGAACCATCTTGCGTATCATGGATTTTCAGGAGCCACCCGGCCACTCCTTGCCGCAAGCCCTCAAACTCATAGCACGGCTCTTTTCTCTGACAAACAAAACTCAGCTGCCCTGCTTCTGGATGGCAGATACAGGAGACACTTGGTACAGTCAAACCAGCCCAACTCTGACCTGGTGCCACCTTTGGTCTGGGAACCATCCTGCGTATCGTGGATTTTCCGGAGCCAGCCGGCCACTCCCAGCCATAGCCGGCCAAACACAAACCACTGCCCTTTTCCCTGGCTGACAAAATTCAGATGCCCGGCTTCTGGATGGCAGATTGCAGGAGCCACTTGGCACTGTTAATCCAGCCCGACTACGAACTGGTGACACCTTAGTTCTGGGAACCATCCTGCGTATCGTGGATTTTCTGGAGCCAGCCGGCCACTCCCTGCCACAGGCCCCAAAAAAAAACCTCGGCCCGTTTCCCTGACAAACGAATTTCAGCAACCCTCTTTCTGGATGGCAGATTGCAGGAGCCACTTTGTACTGTCAAACCAGCCCAACTTGGCACTGGTGCTACCTTAGGTCTGGGAAGCATCCTGCGTATCGTGGATTTTCAGGAGCCAGCCAGTCATTCCCAGCCATGGGTTGCCAGACACAAACCACGGACCCTTTCCCTGGCTAACAAAATTCAGATGCCCCTCTTCTGGATGGCAGATTGCAGGCGCCACTTTGCACTGTAAAACCAGCCCGACTTGGAACTGGTGCCACCTTGGGTCTGGGAACCATCCTGCGTATCGTGGATTTTTAGGAGCCAGCCGGCCTCTCCCAGCCATAGGCTGCCAAACACAAACCACGGCCCTTTTCCCTGCCTAACAAAATTCAGATGCCCCGTTCTGCATGGCGGATTGCAGGAGCTACTTGGCACTGTCAAACCAGCACAACTTGGCACTGGTGCCACCTTGGGTCTAGGAACCATCCTGCGTATCGTGGATTTTCAGGAGCCAGCCGGCCACTCCCAGCCAGAAGCCCTGAAAATCAAACCACGGCGATTTTCTCTGGCAAACAAAACTCAGCTGCCCTGCTTCTGGATGGCAGATTGCAGGAGCTACTACCAAACCAGCCCGTCTTGGAACTGGTGCCACCTTCGGTCTGGGAACCATCCTGCGTATCGTGGATTTTCAGGAGCCAGGCAGCCACTCAGAGCCACAAGCCCTTAAACTCAAACCATGGCCCTTTTCTCTGGCAAACAAAACTCAGCAGCCCTGCTTCTGGATGGCAGATTGCAGGAGCCACTTGGTACTATCAAACCAGCCCAACTTGGCACTGGTGCCACCTTGGGTCTTTGAACCATCCTGCGTATCGTGGATTTTCAGGAGCCCGCCGGCAAATCCCTGCCATAGGCTGCCAAACACAAACCACAGCCCTTTTCCCTGGCTAACACAACTCAGATGCCCCTCTTCTGGATGGCAGATTGCAGGAGCTACTTGGCACTGTCAAACCAGTCCGACTTGGAACTGGTGCCACCTTGGGTCTAGGAACCATCCTGCGTATCGTGGATTTGCAGGAGCCAGCCGGCCACTCCAGCCATTGTCTGCCAAACACAAACCACGGCCCCTTTCCCTGGCTAACAAAGTTCAGATGCCCCGCTTCTGGATGGCAGATTACAGGAGCCACTTTGCACTGTCAAACCAGCCAGACTTGGAACTTGTGCCACCTTGCGTCTGGGAACCATCCTGCGTATCGTGGATTTTTAGGAGCCAACCGGCCTCTCCCAGCCGCAAGAACTCAAACTCAAACAACGGCTTTTTTGTCTGGCAAAACAAACTTAACTGCCCTGCTTCTGGATGGCAGATTTCAGGAGGCATTTGGTACTATCAAACCAGCCCGACTTGGCATTGGTTCCACCTTGGGTCTTTGAACCATCCTGCGTAACGTGGATTTTCAGGAGCCCGCCGGCTACTTCCAGCCATAGGGTGCCAAACACAAACCACAGCCCTTTTCCCTGGCTAACAAAACTCAGATGCCCCTCTTCTGGATGGCAGATTGCAGGAGCAACTTGGCACTGTCAAACCAGTCCGACTTGGAACTGGTGCCACCTTGGTTCTGGGAACCATCCTGCAATTCGTGGATTTTCAGGAGCCAGTAGGCCACTCCCAGCCATAGGCTGACAAACACAAACCACGGCCCTTTTCCCTGGCAAACAAAATTCAGATGGCCCGTTCTGGATGGCAGAATGCAGGAGTTACTTGGCACTATCAAACCAGCCCGAATAGGCACTGGTGCCACGTTTGGTCTTGGAACCATCCTGCATATCGTGGATTTTCACGAGCCAGCCGGCCTCTCCCAGCCATGGGCTTCCAAACACAAACCACGGACCTTTTACCTGCCTAACAATATTCCGATGCCCCCGTTCTGGATGGCAGATTGCAGGAGCTACTTGGCACTGTCAAACAAGCCCGACTTGGCACTGGTGCTACCTTCGGTCTGGGAACCATCTTGCGTATCATGGATTTTCAGGAGCCACCCGGCCACTCCTTGCCGCAAGCCCTCAAACTCATAGCACGGCTCTTTTCTCTGACAAACAAAACTCAGCTGCCCTGCTTCTGGATGGCAGATACAGGAGACACTTGGTACAGTCAAACCAGCCCAACTCTGACCTGGTGCCACCTTTGGTCTGGGAACCATCCTGCGTATCGTGGATTTTCCGGAGCCAGCCGGCCACTCCCAGCCATAGCCGGCCAAACACAAACCACTGCCCTTTTCCCTGGCTGACAAAATTCAGATGCCCGGCTTCTGGATGGCAGATTGCAGGAGCCACTTGGCACTGTTAATCCAGCCCGACTACGAACTGGTGACACCTTAGTTCTGGGAACCATCCTGCGTATCGTGGATTTTCTGGAGCCAGCCGGCCACTCCCTGCCACAGGCCCCAAAAAAAAACCTCGGCCCGTTTCCCTGACAAACGAATTTCAGCAACCCTCTTTCTGGATGGCAGATTGCAGGAGCCACTTTGTACTGTCAAACCAGCCCAACTTGGCACTGGTGCTACCTTAGGTCTGGGAAGCATCCTGCGTATTGTGGATTTTCAGGAGCCAGCCAGTCATTCCCAGCCATGGGTTGCCAGGCACAAACCACGGACCCGTTCCCTGGCTAACAAAATTCAGATGCCCCTCTTCTGGATGGCAGATTGCAGGCGCCACTTTGCACTGTAAAACCAGCCCGACTTGGAACTGGTGCCACCTTGGGTCTGGGAACCATCCTGCGTATCGTGGATTTTTAGGAGCCAGCCGGCCTCTCCCAGCCATAGGCTGCCAAACACAAACCACGGCCCTTTTCCCTGCCTAACAAAATTCAGATGCCCCGTTCTGCATGGCGGATTGCAGGAGCTACTTGGCACTGTCAAACCAGCACAACTTGGCACTGGTGCCACCTTGGGTCTAGGAACCATCCTGCGTATCGTGGATTTTCAGGAGCCAGCCGGCCACTCCCAGCCACAAGCCCTGAAACTCAAACCACGGCCATTTTCTCTGGCAAACAATATTCAGATGCCCTGCTTCTGGATGGCAGATTGCAGGAGCCACTTGGTACTATCAAACCAGCCCAACTTGGAACTGGTCCAACCTTGGGTCTTTGAACCATCCAGCATAACGTGGATTTTCAGGAGCCAGCCGGCCACTCCCTGCCATAGGCTGCCGAACAGAAACCACGGCGCTTTTCCCTGGCTTACAAAATTCAGATGCCCCGCTTCTGGATGGCAGATTGCAGGAGCCACTTGGCACTGTCAAAGCAGCCCGACTAGGAAATGGTGACACCTTGGGTCTGGGAACCATCCTGCGTATCATGGATTTTCAGGAGCCAGCTGGCCACTCCAAGTCATTGCCTGCCAAACACAAACCACGGCCCTTTTCCCGGGCTAACAAAATTCAGATGCCTTGTTCTGGATTGCAGATTGCAGGAGATACTTGGCACTATCAAACCAGCCCGACTTTGCACTGGGGCCACCTTTGGTATGGGAACCATCCTGCGTATTGTGGATTTTTTGGAGCCAGCTGGCCACTCCCAGCCGTAAGCCCTCAAACTCAAACAACGGATTTTTGTCTGGGAAAACAAACTTAGCTGCCCTCCTTCTGGATGGCAGATTGCAGGAGCCACTTGGTACAATCAAACCAGCCCAACTTGGCACTGGTGCCACCTTTGGTCTGGGAACCATCCTGCGTATTGTGGATTTTCAGGAGCCAGCCGGCCACTCCAAGCATTAGGCAACCAGACACAAACAACGGCCCTTTTTCCTTCCTAAAAATGTTCAGATACCCTTCTTGGGGATGGAGATTCCAGGAGCTACTTGGCACTTGCACACCAGGCCGACTTGGCACTTGTGCGAACTTCGGTCTGGGAACCATACTGCGTATCGTGGATTTTCAGGAGCCAGCCGGCCACTCCCAGCCACAAGCTCTCAAACTCAAACCACGGCCCTTTCCTCTGGCAAACAAAACTCAGCTGCCCTGCTTCTGGATGGCAGATTTCAGACGCCACTTGGAACTCTCAAACCAGCCCGACTTGGAACTGGTGCCACCTTCAGGCTGGGACACATCCTGCGTATGGTGGATTTTCAGGAGCCTGCCTGCCACTGCCAGCCATAGTCGGCCTAACACAAACCACGGCACTTTTCCCTGGCTAGCAAAATTCAGATGCCCCGATTCTGGATGGCAGACTGCAGGAGACACTTGGCACTGTCAAACCAGTCCAACTTGGAACTGGTGCCACATTGGGTCTGGGAACCACCCTTTGTATCGTGGATTTTCGGGAGCCAGCCGGCAACTCCCAGCCATGGGCTGACAAACACAAACCATGGCCCTCTTCCCTGCCTAACACAATTCAGATGCCCCTCTTGGGGATGGCAGATTACAGAAAAATCTTGGATCTGTCCAACCTGCCAGAATTGGCACTGGTGCCACCTTGGGTCTGGGAACTATCCTGCGTATCGTGGATTTTCAGGAGCCAGCCGGCCATTCCCAGCTGAGGGCCCCAAAAATATAACCACGGCCCTTTTCTCTGCCAAAGAAAACACAGCTGCCCTGCTTCTGGATGGCAGATTGCAGGACCACTTGGTACTATCAAACCAGCCCAACTTGGCGCTGGTGCCACCTTCGGTCTGAGAACCATCCTGCGTATCGTGGATTTTCAGGAGCCAGCCAACCAGTCCCAGCCATGGGCTGCCAAACACAAACTACGGCCCTTTTCCCTGTCTAACAAAGTTCAGATGCCCTGCTTCTGCATGGCAGATTGCAGGAGCCACTTGGTACTATCAAACCAACCCAACTTGGCACTGGTGCCACTATGGGTCTGGGAACCATCCTGCGTATCGTGGATTTTCAGGAGCCAGCTGGCCACCCCCAGACATAGGCTGCAAAACAAAATCTACGGCCCTTTTCCCGGGATAACAAAATTCAGATGCCCTGTTCTGGATGGAAGATTGCAGGAGCTACTTGGGACTATCAAACCCGCCCAATTTGGCACGGGTGCCACCTTTGGCCTGGGAACCCTCCTGCGTATCATGGATTTTCAGGAGCCAGCCGGCCACTCCCAGCCATTGCCTGCCAGACACAAACCACGGCCTTTATCCCTGGCTAACAAAATTCAGATGCCCCGCTTCTTGATGGCAGATTGCAGGAGCCACTTTGCACTGTCAAACCAGCCCGACTTGAAACTGGTGCCACCTTGGGTCTAGGAACAATCCTGCGTATCGTGGATTTTCAGCAGCCAGCCAACCAGTCCCAGCCATAGGCTGCCAAACAAAAACCACGGCCCTTATCCCTGCCTAACAAAATTCAGATGCTCTGTTCTGGATTGCAGATTGCAGGAGACACTTGGCACTCTTAAACCAGCCCGACTTGGAACTGGTGCCACCTTTGGTCTGGGAACCGTCCTGTGTATCGTGGATTTTCAGGAGCCAGCCGGCCAATTTCAGCCACAAGTCCTCAAACTCAAACCACGGCCCTTTTCTCTGGCAAACAACACTCACCTGCCCTGCTTCTGGATGGCAGATTGCAGGAGCCACTTGGTACAATCAAACCAGCCAAACTTGGCACTGGTGCCACGTTTGGTCTGGGAACCATCCTGCGTATTGTGGATTTTCAGGAGCCAGCCGGCCACTCCCAGCCATAGGCTACCAGACACAAACCACGGCCCTTTTCCCTGCCTAAAAATATTCAGATGCCCCTCTTGGGGATGGCAGATTGCAGGAGCTACTTGGCACTTGCATATCAGGCCGACATGGCACTTATTCCAACTTCGGTCTGGGAACCATCCTGCGTATCGTGGATTTTCAGGAGCCAGCCGGCCATTCCTAGCCACAAGCCCTCAAACTCAAACCACGGCCCTTTTCTCTGGAATACAAAACTCAGCTGCCCTGTATCTGGATGGCAGATTGCAGGAGTTACATGGAACTATCAAACCAGCTCGACTTGGCAATGGAGTCACCTTTGGTCTGGGTACCATCCTGCGTATCGTGGATTTTCAAGATCTAGCCGGCCACTCCCAGCCACAAGCCCTCAAACTCAAACCACGGCCCTTTTCTCTGGCAAAAAAAACTCACCTGCCCTGCTTCTGGATGGCAGATTTCAGACGCCACTTGGAACTCTCAAACCAGCCCGACTTGGAACTGGTGCAACCTTCAGGTTGGGAAACATCCTGCGTATTGTGGATTTTCAGGACCCTGCCTGCCATTGCCAGCCATAGTCTGCCTAACACAAATCACGGCACTTTTCCCTGGCTAGAAAAATTCAGATGCCCCGATACTGGATGGCAGATTGCAGGAGACACTTGGAACTGTCAAACCAGTC
Organism: Passerculus sandwichensis; assembly: GCA_031885435.1. Lineage (NCBI taxonomy): Eukaryota > Metazoa > Chordata > Aves > Passeriformes > Passerellidae > Passerculus > Passerculus sandwichensis. Next base: position 423,551 of record CM063146.1, read on the forward strand.
CAACTTGGAACTGGTGCCACATTGGGTCTGGGAACCACCCTTTGTATCGTGGATTTTCGGGAGCCAGCCGGCAACTCCCAGCCATGGGCTGACAAACAAAAACAATGGCCCTCTTCCCTGCCTAACAAAATTCAGATGCCCCTCTTGGGGATGGCAGATTACAGAAAACTCTTGGATCTGTCCAACCTGCCAGAATTGGCACTGGTGCCACCTTGGGTCTGGGAACCATCCTGCGTATCGTGGATTTTCAGGAGCCATCCGGCCATTCTCAGCTGAGGGCCCCAAAAAAATAACCACGGCCCTTTTATCTGCCAAACAAAACTCAGCTGCCCTGCTTCTCGATGGCAGATTGCAGGACCACTTGGTACTATCAAACCAGCCCAACTTGGCACTGGTGCCACCTTCGGTCTGGAAACTATCCTGCCTATCGTGGATTTTCAGGAGCCAGTCAACCAGTCCCAGCCATGGGCTGCCAAACCCAAACTACTGCCCTTTTCCCTGTCTAACAAAGTCTAGATGCCCCGCCTCTGGATGGCAGATTGCAGGAGCTACTTGGCACTGTCAAACTAGGCCGACTTGGAACTGGTGCCACCTTGGGTCTGGGAATCATCCTGCGTATCGTGGATTTTCAGGAGCCAGCCGGCCACTCCCATCCGCAACCCCTCAAACTCAAACCACGGCCCTTTTCTCTGGCAAACAAAAATCAGATGGCCTGCTTCTGGATGGCAGATTGCAGAAGCCACTTAGTACAATCAAACCAGCCCAACTTGGAACTGGTGCCACCTTGGGTCGGGGAACCATCCTGCCTATCGTGGATTTTCAGGAGCCAGCGGGCCTCTCCCAGCTATATGTTGCCAAACAAAATCCACGGCCATTTTCCCTGGCTAACAAAATTCAGATGCCTTGTTCTGGATGGCAGATTGCAGACGCCACTTGACTCTGTCCAACCAGCCCAACTTGGCACTGGTGCCACCTTGGGTCTGGGAACCATCCTGCGTATCGTAGATTTTCAGGAGCCAGCCGGCCACTCCCAGCCACAGGACCTAAAGAAAAACCTCAGCCCGTTTGCCTGACAAACAAAGCTCTGCACAACCGCTTCTAGATGGCAGATTGCCATCAAGATGGAGCCACTCCATCAAGATGGAGCCACTTGGCATTATCTAACCAGACCGACTTGGCACTTGTGCCACCTTTGGTCTGGGAACCATCCTGCGTATCATGGATTTTCAGGAGCCAGCCAGCCACTCCCAGCCAAAAGACCTCAAACAAAATCCACCCCATTTTCTCTGTCAAACAAAACTCAGCTGCCCTGCTTTTGGATGGCAGATTGCAGAAGCCTCTTGGAATTATCAAACCAGCCCAACTTGGCACTGCTGCCACCTTGGGTCTGGGAACCATCCAGCGTATCGTGGATTTTCAGGAGCCAGCCGGCCACTCCCAGCTACAGGCCCCAAAAAAAAACCACGGCCCTTTTCTCTGCCAAACAGAACTCATTTGCCCTGCTTCTGGATTACAGAATGCAGGAGCCACTTTGTACTATCAAACCAGTCCAACTTGGCACTGGTGACACCTTGGGTCTGGGAACCATCCTGTGTATCGTTGATTTTCAGGAGCCAGCCGGCCACTCCCAGCCATAAGCTGCGAAACACCAACCACGGCCCTTTCCCCTGGCTAAACAAATTTAAGATGCCCCGCTTCTGGATGACAGATTGCAGCAGCCACTTGGCACTGTCAAACCAGCCCGACTTGGAACTGGTGACACCATGGGTCTGGGAACAATCCTGCGTATCGTGGATTTTCAGGAGCCAGCCGCCCACTCCCAGCCATAGGCTTCCAAACACAAACTACGGCACTTTTCCCTGGCTAAAAAAATTCAGATGCCACGCTTCTGGATGGCAGATTACAGAAGCCACTTGGCTCTGTCCAACCAGTCCGACTTGACACCGGTGCCACCATGGGTCTGGGAATCATCCTGCGTATGGTGGATTTTCATGAGCCAGCCGGCCACTACAAGCCACAAGCCCTCAAACTTAAGCCAGGGCCCTTTTCTCTGGCAAACAAAACTCAGCTGCCCTGCTTCTGGATGGGAGATTGCAAGAGCTACTTGGTACTATCAAACCAGCCCAACTTGGAGCTGGTGCCACCATGGGTCTGGTAACCATCCTGCGTATCGTGGATTATTAGGAGACAGCCGGTCACCCCCAGCCACAAGCTCTCAAACTTTAACCACAGACGTGTTCTCTGGCAAAAAAACTCAGCTGCCTTGCTTCTGGATAGAAGATTGTAGGAGCCACTTGGTACTATCAAACCAGCCACACTTGGCACTGGTGCCACCTTGGGTCTGGGAACCATCCTGCGTATCGTGGATTTTCAGGAGCCTGCTGGCCACTCCCAGACACAAGCCCTCAAACTTAAACCACGGCCCTTTTCTCTAGCAATGAAAACTCTGCTGCCTTGCTTCTAGATGGCAGATTGCAGGAGCCACTGGGCACTATCAAACCAGCCCAACTTGGCACTTGTGCAACCTTGTGTCTGGGAACCATCCTGCGTATCGTGAATATTCAGGAGCCAGCCGGTCAATCCCAGTCATAGGCTGCCAAATACAAACAACGGCCCTAATCCCTGGCTAACAAAACTCAGATGCCCCTCTTCTGGATGGCAGATTGCAGGAGCCACTTGGTACTATCAAACCAGCCCAACTTGGCACTGGTCCCACCTTGGGTCTTTGAACCATCCTGCGTATCGTGGATTTTCAGGAGCCTGCCGGCCACTCCCAGCCACAAGCCCTCATTCCCAGCCATAGGCAGCCAAACACAAACCACGGCCCTTTTCCCTGGCTAACAAAATTCAGGTGCCCCGCTTCTGGATGTCAGATTGCAGAAGCTACATGGCACTATCTAACCAGCCCTACTTGGCTCTGGTTCCACCTTGGGTCTGGGAACCATCCTGCGCATCGTGGATTTTCAGGAGCCATCCGGCCATTCCGAGCCCAGGGCTGCCACACACAAACCACGGCTCTTTTCCCAGCTTAACAAAATTCATATGGCCCGCTTCTGGATGGCTGATTTCAGGAGCTACTTGGCACTGTCAAACCAGCCCGACTTGGAACTGGTGCCACCTTGGGTCTGGGAACCATCCTGTGTATCGTGGATTTTCAGGAGCCAGCCGGCCACTCCCAGCCATAAGCTGCCAAACACCAACCACGGCCCTTTCCCCTGGCTAAAAATAATTCAGATGCCCCGCTTCTGGATGACAGATTGCAGCAGCCACTTGGCACTGTCAAACCAGCCCGACTTGGAACTGGTGACACCTTGGGTCTGGGAACAATCCTGCGTATCGTGGATTTTCAGGAGCCAGCCGGCCACTCCCAGCCATAGGCTACCAAACACAAACCACTGCCCTTTTTCCCTAGCTAACAAAATTCAGATGCCAGGCTTCTGGATGGCAGATTACAGAAGCCACTTGGCTCAGTCCAACCAGTCCGACTTGGCACTGGTGCCACCTTGGGTCTGGGAACCATCCTGCGTATGGTGGATTTCCAGGAGCGAGCTGGTCACTACCAGCCACAAGCCCTCAAACTTAAGCCACGGCCCTTTTCTCTGGCAAACAAAACTCAGCTGCCCTGAATCTGGATGGCAGATTGCAGGAGCCGCTTGGTACTATCAAACCAGCCCAACTTGTCACTGGTGCCACCTTGTGTCTGGGAACCATCCTGCGTATCGTGGATATTCAGGAGCCAGCCGGCCAATCCCAGTCATAGGTTGCCAAACACAAACCACGGCCCTAATCCCTGGCTAACAAAACTCTGATGCCCCTCTTCTGGATGACAGATTGCAGGAGCGACTTGGTACTATCAAAGCAGCCCAACTTGTCACTGGTGCCACCTTGGGTCTTTGAACCCTCCTGCGTATCGTGGATTTTCAGGAGCCAGCCGGCCACTCCCAGCCAAAAGCCCTAAAACTCAAATAACGGCCCTTTTCTATGGCAAACAAAACTCAGCTGCCCTGCTTCTAGATGGCAGATTGCACAAGCCACTTGGTACTATCAAACCAGCCCAACTTGTCACTGGTGCCACCTTGGTTCTTTGAACCATCCTGCGTATCGTGGATTTTCTGGAGCTAGCCGTCCACTCCCAGCCACAAGTCCTCAAATTCAAACCACGGCCCTTTCCTCTGGGTAACAAAACTCAGCTGCCCCGCTTCTGGATGCCAGATTGCAGGAGACACTTGGTACTATCAAACCAGGCCAGCTTGGCACTAGTCACCCCTGGGGTCTGGGAACAACCCTGCGTATCTTGGATTTTCAGGAGCCACCCGGCCCCTACCAGCCACAAACACTCAAACTCAAACCACGGCCCATTTCTCTGGCCAAGAAAACTCAGATGCCCTCCTTCTGGATGGCAGATTGCAGGAGCCACTTGGTAATATCAAACCAGCCCAACTTGGCCCCGGTGCTACCTTGGGTCTGGGAACCATCCTGCGTATCGTGGATTTTCAGGAGCCTGCTGGCCACTCCCAGACACAAGCCCTCAAACAGAAACCACGCCCCTTTTCTCTAGCAAAGAAAACTCAGCTTCCCTGCTTCTAGATGGCAGATTGCAGGAGCCACTTGGTACTATCAAACCAGCCCAACTTGGCACCTGTGCCACCTTCTGTCTGGGAACCATCCTGCGTATCGTGAATATTCAGGAGCCAGCCGGCCACTCCCAGCCACAAGCCCTCAAACTCAAACCACGGCCCTTTCCTCTGGCAAACAAAACTCAGCTGCCCTGCTTCTGGATGGCAGATTGCAGGAGCTACTTGGTACTATCAAACCAGCCCAGCTTGCACTGGTGCCACCTTGCGTCTTTCAACCATCCTGCGTATCGTGGATTTTCTGGAGCTAGCCGGCCACTGCCAGCCACAAGTCCTCAAACTCAAACCACGGCCCTTTCCTCTGCGAAACAAAACTCAGCTGCCCTGCTTCTGGATGGCAGATTACAGGAGCCACTTGGTACTATCAACCTAGGCCAGCTTGGCACTAGTCACCCCTGGGGTCTGGAAACAATCCTGCGTATCGTGGATTTTCATGAGCCAGCCGGCCACTCTCAGCCATAGGCTGCCAAACAGAAACCACGGCCCTTTTCCATGCCTAGCAATATTCAGATGCCTCGATTATAGATGGTTGACTGCAGGAGCTACTGGGCATTGTAAAACCTGCCTGACTTTGCACTGGTGCCGCCTTGGGTCTTGGAAGCATTTTGCGTATCATGGATTTTCAGGAGCCAGCCGGCCACTACCCGCTACAGGCCCCCAAACTCAAACCAAGGCCCTTTTCTCTGGCAAACAAAACTCAGCTGCCCTTCTTCTGGATGGCAAATTGCAGGAGACACTTGGTACTATCAGACCAGCCCAACTTGGCACTGGTACCACCTTGGGTCTTTGAACCATCCTGCGTATCGTGGATTTTCAGGAACCAGCCGGCCACTCCGAGCCCTGGGCTGCCACACACAAACCACTGCCCTTTTCCCAGCCTAACAAAATTCAGATGGCCCGCTTCTGGATGGCAGATTGCAGGAGCTACTTGGCACTGTCAAACCAGCCCGACTTGGCACTGGTGCCACCTTGGGTCTGGGAACCATCCTGTGTATCGTTGATTTTCAGGAGCCAGCCGGCCACTCCCAGCCATAAGCTGCCAAACACCAACCACGGCCCTTTCCCCTGGCTAAACAAATTTAAGATGCCCCGCTTCTGGATGACAGATTGCAGCAGCCACTTGGCACTGTCAAACCAGCCCGACTTGGAACTGGTGACACCTTGGGTCTGGGAACAATCCTGCGTATCGTGGATTTTCAGGAGCCAGCCGCCCACTCCCAGCCATATGCTACCAAACACAAACTACGGCCCTTTTCCCTGGCTAACAAAATTCAGATGCCACGCTTCTGGATGGCAGATTACAGAAGCCACTTGGCTCTGTCCAACCATTCCGACTTGGCACCGGTGCCACCATGGGTCTGGGAACCATCCTGCGTATGGTGGATTTTCATGAGCCAGCCGGCCACTACAAGCCTCAAGCCCTCAAACTTAAGCCAGGGCCCTTTTCTCTGGCAAACAAAACTCAGCTCCCCTGCTTCTGGATGACAGATTGCAAGAGCTACTTGGTAATATCAAACCAGCCCAACTTGGAGCTGGTGCCACCTTGGGTCTGGGAACCATCCTGCGTATCGTGGATTTTTAGGAGACAGCCGGTCTCCCCCAGCCACAAGCTCTCAAACTCTAACCACAGCCGTGTTCTCTGGCAAAAAAACTCAGATGCCTTGCTTCTGGATGGCAGATTGTAGGAGCCACTTGGTACTATCAAACCAGCCACACTTGGCACTGGTGCCACCTTGGGTCTGGAACCATCCTGCGTATCGTGGATTTTCAGGAGCCAGCCGGCCACTCCCAGCCGCAGGCCCTCAAACTTAAACCACGGCCCTTTTCTCTGGCAAACAAAACTCAGCTGGCCTGCTTCTAGATGGCAGATTGCAGGAGTCACTTTGTACTATCAGACCAGCCCAACTTGGCACTGGTGCCACCTTGGGTCTGGGAACCATCCTGCATATCGTAATTTTTCAGGAGCCTGCCGGCCATTCCCAGCCATAGGCTGCTATACACAAACCATGGCCCTTTTCCCTGGTAACAAAATTCAGATGACCCCCTTCTGGATGACAGATTGCAGAAGCTACATGGCACTATCAAACCAGCCAGACTTGGCTCTGGTTCCACTTTTGTCTGGGAACCATCCTGCGTATCGTGGATTTTCAGGAGCCAGGTGGCCACCCCAAGACAAAAGCCCTCAAACAGAAACCACGGCCCTTTTCTCTAGCAAAGAAAACTCAGCTGCCCTGCTTCTAGATGGCAGATTGCACAAGCCACTTGGTACTATCAAACCAGCCCAACTTGTCACTGGTGCCACCTTGTGTCTGGGAACCATCCTGCGTATCGTGGATATTCAGGAGCCAGCCGGCCAATCCCAGTCATAGGTTGCCAAACACAAACCACGGCCCTAATCCCTGGCTAACAAAACTCAGATGCCCCTCTTCTGGATGACAGATTGCAGGAGCCACTTGGTACTATCAAACCAGCCCAACTTGTCACTGGTGCCAACTTGGCTCTTTGAACCATCCTGCGTATCGTGGATTTTAAGGAGCCAGCCGGCCACTCCCAGCCACAAGCCCTAAAACTCAAACCACGGCCCTTTTCTCTGGCAAACAAAACTCAGCTGCCCTGCTTCTGGATGGCAGATTGCAGGAGCAACTTGGTGCTATCAAACCAGCCCAACTTGGCACTGGTGCCACCTTGGGTCTTTGAACCATCCTGCGTATCGTGGATTTTCTGGAGCTAGCCGGCCACTCCCAGCCACAAGTCCTCAAATTCAAACCACGGCCCTTTCCTCTGGGAAAGAAAACTCAGCTGCCCCGCTTCTGGATGCCAGATTGCAGGAGACACTTTGTACTATCAAACCAGGCCAGCTTGGCACTAGTCACCCCTGGGGTCGGGAACAAACCTGCGTATCTTGGATTTTCAGGAGCCACCCGGCCCCTACCAGCCACAAACCCTCAAACTCAAACCACGGCCCATTCCTCTGGCCAAGAAAACTCAGATGCCCTCCCTCTGGATGGCAGATTGCAGGAACCACTTGGTAATATCAAACCAGCCCAACTTGGGCCTGGTGCTACCTTGGGTCTGGAAACAATCCTGCGTATCGTGGATTTTCATGAGCCAGCCGGCCACTCTCAGCCATAGGCTGCCAAACAAAAACCACGGCCCTTTTCCATGCCTAAGAATATTCAGATGCCTTAATTATAGATGGCTGATTGCAGGAGCTTCTGGGCATTTTCAAACCTGCCCGACTTTGCACTGGTGCCGCCTTGGGTCTGGGAACCATCCTGCGTATCGTGGATTTTCAGGAGGCAGCCGGCCACTCCTAACCACAGGCCCCCAAACACAAACCACAGCCCTTTTTTCTGGCAAAAAAAACTCAGCGGCCCAGCTTCTGAATAGCAGATTGCAGAAAGCACTTGGTACTATCAAACCAGCCAAACTTGGCACTAGTGTCACCTGGGTCTGGGAACCATCCGGCGTATCGTGGATTATCAGGAATCAGCCGGCCACTCCCAGCCCTGGGCTGCCAAACCAAACCACGGCCCTTATTCCCTTCTAACAAAATTCAGATGCCTCGCATCTGGATGGCAGATTGCAGACGCCACTTGGCTCTATCAAACCAGCCCGACTTGGCACTGCTTCCACCTTCGGTCTGGGAAGCATCCTGCGTATCGTGGATTTTCAAGAGCCAGCCGGCCACTCCCAGCCACAAGCCCTCAAACTTGAAGCACAGCCCTTTTCTCTGGCAAACAAAACTCAGCTGGCCTGTTTCTAGATGGCAGATTGCAGTAGCCACTTGGTACTATCAAACAAGCCCGACTTGGCACGGGTGCCACCTTGCGTCTGGGAACCATCCTGCGTATCGTGGATTTTCAAGAGCCAGCCGGCCACTCCCAGCCACAAGCCCTCAAACTTTAACCACAGCCCTTTTCTCTGGCAAACAAAACTCAGCTGCCATGCTTCTGGATGGGAGATTGCAGGAGCCGCTTGGCACTGTCAAGCCAGCCCGACTTGGCACTGGTGCCACCATGGGTCTTAGAACCATCCTGCATATCGTGGTTTTTCAGGAGCCTGCCGGCCATTCCCAGCCATAGGCTACCAAACACAAACCACGGCCCTTTTCTCTGGCTAACAAAATTCAGGTGCCCCGCTTCTGGATGACAGATTGAAAAAGCTACATGGCACTATCAAACCCGCCCGACTTGGCTCTGGTTCCACCTTGGGTCTGGGTACCATCCTGCGTATCGTGGATTTTCAGGAGCCAGCCGGCCACTCCCATCCAAAGGCCTCAAACTCAAACCACGGCCCTTTTCTATGGCAAACAAAACTCATCTGCCCTGCTTCTGGATGGCAGATTGCAGGAGCAACTTGGTGGTATCAAACCAGCCCAACTTGGCACTGGTGCCACCTTGGGTCTTTGAACCATCCTGCGTATCGTGGATTTTCTGGAGCTAGCCGGCCACTCCCAGCCACAAGTCCTCAAATTCAAACCACGGCCCTTTCCTCTGGGAAACAAAACTCAGCTGCCCCGCTTCTGGATGCCAGATTGCAGGAGACACTTGGTACTATCAAACCAGGCCACCTTGGCACTAGTCACCCCTGGGGTCTGGGAACAATCCTGCGTATCTTGGATTTTCAGGAGCCACCCGGCGCCTACCAGCCACAAACCCTCAAATTCAAACCACGGCCCATTTCTCTGGCCAAGAAAACTCAGATGCCCTCCCTCTGGATGGCAGATTTCAGGAGCCACTTGGTAATATCAAACCAGCCCAACTTGGGCCTGGTGCTACCTTAGGTCTGGGAACCATCCTGCGTATCGTGGATTATCAGGAACCAGCCGGCCACTCCCAGCCCTGGGCTGCCAAACCAAACCACGGCCCTTATTCCCTTCTAACAAAATTCAGATGCCTCGCTTCTGGATGGCAGATTGCAGACGCCACTTGGCTCTATCAAACCAGCCCGACTTGGCACTGCTTCCACCTTCGGTCTGGGAAGCATCCTGCGTATCGTGGATTTTCAAGAGCCAGCCGGCCACTCCCAGCCACAAGCCCTCAAACTTGAAGCACAGCCCTTTTCTCTGGCAAACAAATCTCAGCTGGCCTGTTTCTAGATGGCAGATTGCAGTAGCCACTTGGTACTATCAAACCAGCCCGACTTGGCACTGGTGCCACCTTGCGTCTGGGAACCATCCTGCGTATCGTGGATTTTCAAGAGCCAGCCGGCCACTCCCAGCCACATGCCCTCAAACTTGAACCACAGCCCTTTTCTCTGGCAAACAAAACTCAGCTGCCATGCTTCTGGATGGGAGATTGCAGGAGCCGCTTGGCACTGTCAAGCCAGCCCGACTTGGCACTGGTGCCACCATGGGTCTTAGAACCATCCTGCATATCGTGGTTTTTCAGGAGCCTGCCGGCCATTCCCAGCCATAGGCTGCCAAACACAAACCACGGCCCTTTTCTCTGGCTAACAAAATTCAGGTGCCCCGCTTCTGGTTGACAGATTGAAAAAGCTACATGGCACTATCAAACCCGCCCGACTTGGCTCTGGTTCCACCTTGGGTCTGGGAACCATCCTGCGTATCGTGGATTTTCAGGAGCCAGCCGGCCACTCCCATCCAAAGGCCTCAAACTCAAACCACGGCCCTTTTCTATGGCAAACAAAACTCATCTGCCCTGCTTCTGGATGGCAGATTGTAGGAGCAACTTGGTGGTATCAAACCAGCCCAAGTTAGCACTGGTGCCACCTTGGGTCTTTGAACCATCCTGCGTATCGTGGATTTTCTGGAGCTAGCCGGCCACTCCCAGCCACAAGTCCTCAAATTCAAACCACGGCCCTTTCCTCTGGGAAACAAAACTCAGCTGCCCCGCTTCTGGATGCCAGATTGCAGGAGACACTTGGTACTATCAAACCAGGCCACCTTGGCACTAGTCACCCCTGGGGTCTGGGAACAATCCTGCGTATCTTGGATTTTCAGGAGCCACCCGGCCACTACCAGCCACAAACCCTCAAACTCAAACCACGGCCCATTTCTCTGGCCAAGAAAACTCAGATGCCCTCCCTCTGGATGGCAGATTGCAGGGGCCACTTGGTAATATCAAACCAGCCCAACTTGGCCCTGGTGCTACCTTAGGTCTGGGAACCATCCTGCGTATCGTGGAGTTTCAGGAGCCTGCTGGCCACTCCCAGACACAAGCCCTCAAACTGAAACCACAACCCTTTTCTCTAGCAAAGAAAACTCTGCTGCCCTGCTTCTAGATGGCAGATTGCAGGAGCCACTGGGCACTATCAAACCAGCCCAACTTGGCACTGGTGCCACCTTGTGTCTGGGAACCATCCTGCGTATCGTGAATATTCAGGAGCCAGCCGGTCAATCCCAGTCATAGGCTGCCAAATACAAACAACGGCCCTAATCCCTGGCTAACAAAACTCAGATGCCCTGCTTCTGGATGGCAGATTGCAGGAGCCACTTGGTACTATCAAACCAGCCCAACTTGGCACTGGTCCCACCTTGGGTCTTTGAACCATCCTGCGTATCGTGGATTTTCATGAGCCAGCCGGCCACTCCCAGCCACAAGCCCTCAAATTCAAACCACGGCCCTTTTCTCTGCCAAACAGAACTCAGCTGCCCTGCTTCTGGATGGCAGATTGCAGGAGCCACTTCGTACTATCAAACCAGGCCATCTTGGCACTAGTCACCCCTGGGGTCTGGGAACAATCCTGCGTATCGTGGATTTTCAGGAGCCACCCGGCCACTACCAGCCACAAACCCTCAAACTCAAACCACGGCCCATTTCTCTGGGCAAGAAAACTCAGATGCCCTCCTTCTGGATGGCAGATTGCAGGAGCCACTTGGTAATATCAAACCAGCCCAACTTGGCCCTGGTGCTACCTTGGGTCTGGAAACAATCCTGCGTATCGTGGATTTTCATGAGCCAGCCGGCCACTCTCAACCATAGGCTGCCAAACAAAAACCACGGCCCTTTTCCATGCCTAAGAATATTCAGATGCCTTGATTATAGATGGCTGATTGCAGGAGCTACTGGGCATTTTCAAACCTGCCCGACTTTGCACTGGTGCCGCCTTGGGTCTGGGAACCATCCTGCGTATCGTGGATTTTCAGGAGCCAGCCGGCCACTCCTAGCCAGAGGCCCCCAAACACAAACCACAGCCCTTTTCTCTGGCAAAAAAAACTCAGCGGACCAGCTTCTGAATAGCAGATTGCAGAAACCACTTGGTACTATCAAACCAGCCAAACTTGGCACTAGTGTCACCTGGGGTCTGGGAACCATCCTGCGTATCGTGGATTATCAGGAACCAGCCGGCCACTCCCAGCCCTGGGCTGCCAAACACAAACCACGGCCCTTTTTCCCTTCTAACAAAATTCAGATTCCCCGCTTCTGGATGGCAGATTGCAGACGCCACTTGGCTCTATCAAACCAGCCCGACTTGGCACTGCTTCCACCTTCGGTCTGGGAAGCATCCTGCGTATCGTGGATTTTCAAGAGCCAGCCGGCCACACACAGCCACAAGCCCTCAAACTTGAACCACAGCCCTTTTCTCTTGCAAAAAAAACTCATCTGCCATGCTTCTGGATGGGAGATTGCAGGAGCCGCGTGGCACTGTCAAGCCAGCCCAACTTGGCACTGATGCCACCATGGGTCTTAGAACCATCCTGCATATCGTGTTTTTTCAGGAGCCTGCCGGCCATTCCCAGCCATAGGCTGCCAAACACAAACCACGGCCCTTTTCCCTGGCTAACAAAATTCAGGTGCCCCGCTTCTGGATGACAGATTGCAGAAGCTACATGGCACTATCAAACCAGCCTGACTTGGCTCTGGTTCCACCTTGGGTCTGGGAACCGTCCTGCGCATCGTGGATTTTCAGGAGCCATCCGGCCACTCCGAGCCCTGGGCTGCCACACACAAACCACGGCTCTTTTCCCAGCTTAACAAAATTCATATGGCCCGCTTCTGGATGGCTGATTTCAGGAGCTACTTGGCACTGTCAAACCAGCCCGACTTGGAACTGGTGCCACCTTGGGTCTGGGAACCATCCTGTGTATCGTGGATTTTCAGGAGCCAGCCGGCCACTCCCTGCCATAAGCTGCCAAACACCAACCACGGCCCTTTCCCCTGGCTAAAAATAATTCAGATGCCCCGCTTCTGGATGACAGATTGCAGCAGCCACTTGGCACTGTCAAACCAGCCCGACTTGGAATTGGTGACACCTTGGGTCTGGGAACAATCCTGCGTATCGTGGATTTTCAGGAGCCAGGCGGCCACTCCCAGCCATAGGCTACCAAACACAAACTACTGCCCTTTTCCCTAGCTAACAAAATTCAGATGCCAGGCTTCTGGATGGCAGATTACAGAAGCCACTTGGCTCAGTCCAACCAGTCCGACTTGGCACTGGTGCCACCTTGGGTCTGGGAACCATCCTGCGTATGGTGGATTTCCAGGAGCGAGCTGGCCACTACCAGCCACAAGCCCTCAAACTTAAGCCACGGCCCTTTTCTCTGGCAAACAAAACTCAGCTGCCCTGAATCTGGATGGCAGATTGCAGGAGGCGCTTTGTACTATCAAACCAGCCCAACTTGTCACTGGTGCCACCTTGTGTCTGGGAACCATCCTGCGTATCGTGGATATTCAGGAGCCAGCCGGCCAATCCCAGTCATAGGTTGCCAAACAGAAACCACGGCCCTAATCCCTGGCTAACAAAACTCAGATGCCCCTCTTCTGGATGACAGATTGCAGGAGCCACTTGGTACTATCAAAGCAGCCCAACTTGTCACTGGTGCCACCTTGGGTCTTTGAACCCTCCTGCGTATCGTGGATTTTCAGGAGCCAGCCGGCCACTCCCAGCCACATGCCCTAAAACTCAAACTAAGGCCCTTTTCTCTGGCAAACAAAACTCAGCTGCCCTGCTCCTGGATGGCAGATTGCAGGAGCAACTTGGTGCTATCAAACCAGCCCAACTTGGCACTGGTGCCACCTTGGTTCTTTGAACCATCCTGCGTATCGTGGATTTTCTGGAGCTAGCCGTCCACTCCCAGCCACAAGTCCTCAAATTCAAACCACGGCCCTTTCCTCTGGGAAACAAAACTCAGCTGCCCCGCTTCTGGATGCCTGATTGCAGGAGACACTTGGTACTATCAAACCAGGCCAGCTTGGCACTAGTCACCCCTGGGGTCTGGGAACAATCCGGCGTATCTTGGATTTTCAGGAGCCACCCGGCCCCTACCAGCCACAAACACTCAAACTCAAACCACGGCCCATTTCTCTGGCCAAGAAAACTCAGATGCCCTCCTTCTGGATGGCAGATTGCAGGAGCCACTTGGTAATATCAAACCAGCCCAACTTGGCCCTGGTGCTACCTTGGGTCTGGGAACCATCCTGCGTATCGTGGATTTTCAGGAGCCTGCTGACCACTCCCAGACACAAGCCCTCAAACTCAAACCACGGCCCTTTCCTCTGGCAAACAAAACTCAGCTGCCCTGCTTCTGGATGGCAGATTGCAGGAGCTACTTGGTACTATCAAACCAGCCCAGCTTGCACTGGTGCCACCTTGGGTCTTTCAACCATCCTGCGTATCGTGGATTTTCTTGAGCTAGCCTGCCACTCCCAGCCACAAGTCCTCAAACTCAAACCACGGCCCTTTCCTCTGCGAAACAAAACTCAGCTGCCCTGCTTCTGGATGGCAGATTGCAGGAGCCACATGGTACTATCAACCTAGGCCAGCTTGGCACTAGTCACCCCTGGGGTCTGGGAACAATCCTGCGTATCGTGGATTTTCAGGAGCCACCCGGCCACTACCAGCCACAAACCCTCAAACTCAAACCACGGCCCATTTCTCTGGCCAAGAAAACTCAGAAGCCCTCCTTCTGGATGGCAGATTCCAGGAGCCACTTGGTACTATCAAACCAGCCCAACTTGGCCCTGGTGCTACCTTGGGTCTGGAAACAATCCTGCGTATCGTGGATTTTCATGAGCCAGCCGGCCACTCTCAGCCATAGGCTGCCAAAGAGAAACCACGGCCCTTTTCCATGCTTAGCAATATTCAGATGCCTCGATTATAGATGGTTGATTGCAGGAGCTACTGGGCATTGTAAAACCTGCCCGACTTTGCACTGGTGCCGCCTTGGGTCTTGGAAGCATCCTGCGTATCGTGGATTTTCAGGAACCAGCCGGCCACTCCGAGCCCTGGGCTGCCACACACAAACCACTGCCCTTTTCCCAGCCTAACAAAATTGAGATGGCCCGCTTCTGGATGGCTGATTGCAGGAGCTTCTTGGCACTATCAAACCAGCCCGACTTGGCACTGGTGCCACCTTGGGTCTGGGAACCATCCTGTGTATCGTTGATTTTCAGGAGCCAGCCGGCCACTCCCTGCCATAAGCTGCCAAACACCAGCCACGGCCCTTTCCCCTGGCTAAACAAATTTAAGATGCCCCGCTTCTGGATGACAGATTGCAGCAGCCACTTGGCACTGTCACACCAGCCCGACTTGGAACTGGTGACACCTTGGGTCTGGGAACCATCCTGCGTATCCTGGAT
Organism: Passerculus sandwichensis; assembly: GCA_031885435.1. Taxonomy (NCBI): domain Eukaryota; kingdom Metazoa; phylum Chordata; class Aves; order Passeriformes; family Passerellidae; genus Passerculus; species Passerculus sandwichensis. The sequence goes on from CM063146.1 coordinate 438,729, forward strand.
TTTCAGGAGCCAGCCGCCCACTCCCAGCCATATGCTACCAAACACAAACTACGGCCCTTTTCCCTGGCTAAAAAAATTCAGATGCCACGCTTCTGGATGGCAGATTACAGAAGCCACTTGGCTCTGTCCAACCAGTCCGACTTGGCACCGGTGCCACCATGGGTCTGGGAATCATCCTGCGTATGGTGGATTTTCATGAGCCAGCCGGCCACTACAAGCCACAAGCCCTCAAACTTAAGCCAGGGCCCTTTTCTCTGGCAAACAAAACTCAGCCCCCCTGCTTCTGGATGGCAGATTGCAAGAGCTACTTGGTAATATCAAACCAGCCCAACTTGGAGCTGGTGCCACCTTGGGTCTGGTAACCATCCTGCGTATCGTGGATTTTTAGGAGACAGCCGGTAACCCTCAGCCACAAGCTCTCAAACTATACCACAGCCGTGTTCTCTGGCAAAAAAACTCAGATGCCTTGCTTCTGGATGGCAGATTGTAGGAGCCATTTGGTACTATCAAACCAGCCACACTTGGCACTGGTGCCGCCTTGGGTCTGGGAACCATCCTGCGTATCGTGGATTTTCAGGAGGCAGCCGGCCTCTCCTAACCACAGGCCCCCAAACACAAACCACGGCCCTTTTCTCTGGCAAAAAAAACTCAGCGGCCCAGCTTCCGAATAGCAGATTGCAGAAAGCACTTGGTACTATAAAACCAGCCAAACTTGGCACTGGTGTCACCTGGGGTGTGGGGACAATCTTGCGTATCGTGGATTTTCAGGAACCAGCCGGCCACTCCCAGCCCTGGGCTGCCAAACACAAACCACGGCCCTTTTTCCCTCCTAACAAAATTCAGATGCCCCGCTTCTGGATGGCAGATTGCAGACGCCACTTGGCTCTATCAAACCAGCCCGACTTGGCACTGCTTCCACCTTCTGTCTGGGAACCATCCTGCGTATCGTGGATTTTCAGGAGCCACCCGGCCACTACCAGCCACAAACCCTCAAACTCAAACCACGGCCCATTTCTCTGGCCAAGAAAACTCAGATGCCCTCCTTCTGGATGGCAGATTGCAGGAGCCACTTGCTAATATCAAACCAGCCCAACTTGGCCATGGTGCTACCTTGGGTCTGGGAACAATCCTGCGTATCGTGGATTTTCATGAGCCAGACGGCCACTCCTAGCCATAGGCTGCCAAACACAAACCACGGCCCTTTTCCCTGGCTAACAAAATTCAGATGCCCCTCTTCTGGATGTCAAATTGCAGGAGCCACTTGGTCCTATCAAACCAGCCCAACTTGGCACTGGTGCCTCCTTGGGTCTGGGAAACATCCTGCATATCGTGGATTTTCAGGAGCCAGCAAGCCTCTTCCAGCCACAAGCCCTAAAACTCAAACCACGGCACTTTTCTCTGGTAAACAAACTCAGCTGCCCTGCTTCTGGATGGCAGATTGCAGGAGCATCTTGGTACTATCAAACCAGCCCGACTTGGCTCTGGTTCCACCTTTGGTCTGGGAACCATCCTGCGTATCGTGGATTTTCAGGAGCCAGGTGGCCACCCCAAGACACAAGCCCTCAAACAGAAACCACGGCCCTTTTCTCTAGCAAACAAAACTCAGCTGCCCTGCTTCTAGATGGCAGATTGCAGAAGCCACTTGGTACTATCAAACCAGCCCAACTTGTCACTGGTGCCACCTTGTGTCTGGGAACCATCCTGCGTATCGTGGATATTCAGGAGCCAGGCGGCCAATCCCAGTCATAGGTTGCCAAACACAAACCACGGCCCTAATCCCTGGCTAACAAAACTCAATTGCCCCTCTTCTGGATGACAGATTGCAGGAGCCACTTGGTACTATCAAACCAGCCCAACTTGGCACTGGTGCCACCTTGGGTCTTTGAACCATCCTGCGTATCGTGGATTTTCTGGAGCTAGCCGGCCACTCCCAGCCACAAGTCCTCAAATTCAAACCACGGCCCTTTCCTCTGGGAAAGAAAACTCAGCTGCCCCGCTTCTGGATGCCAGATTGCAGGAGACACTTTGTACTATCAAACCAGGCCAGCTTGGCACTAGTCACCCCTGGGGTCGGGAACAAACCTGCGTATCTTGGATTTTCAGGAGCCACCCGGCCCCTACCAGCCACAAACCCTCAAACTCAAACCACGGCCCATTCCTCTGGCCAAGAAAACTCAGATGCCCTCCCTCTGGATGGCAGATTGCAGGAACCACTTGGTAATATCAAACCAGCCCAACTTGGGCCTGGTGCTACCTTGGGTCTGGAAACAATCCTGCGTATCGTGGATTTTCATGAGCCAGCCGGCCACTCTCAGCCATAGGCTGCCAAACAAAAACCACGGCCCTTTTCCTTGCCTAAGAATATTCAGATGCCTCGATTATAGATGGCTGATTGCAGGAGCTTCTGGGCATTTTCAAACCTGCCCGACTTTGCACTGGTGCCGCCTTGGGTCTGGGAACCATCCTGCGTATCGTGGATTTTCAGGAGGCAGCCGGCCACTCCTAACCACAGGCCCCCAAACACAAACCACGGCCCTTTACTCTGGCAAAAAAAACTCAGCGGCCCAGCTTCCGAATAGCAGATTGCAGAAAGCACTTGGTACTATCAAACCAGCCAAACTTGGCACTAGTGTCACCTGGGTCTGGGAACCATCCTGCGTATCGTGGATTATCAGGAACCAGCCGGCCACTCCCAGCCCTGGGCTGCCAAACACAAACCACGGCACTTTTTCCCTTCTAACAAAATTCAGATGCCCCGCTTCTGGATGGCAGATTGCAGACGCCACTTGGCTCTATCAAACCAGCCCGACTTGGCACTGCTTCCACCTTCGGTCTGGGAACCATCCTGCGTATCGTGGATTTTCAAGAGCCAGCCGGCCACTCCCAGCCACAAGCCCTCAAACTTGAAGCACAGCCCTTTTCTCTGGCAAACAAAACTCAGCCTTGCCTGTTTCTAGATGGCAGATTGCAGTAGCCACTTGGTACTATCAAACCAGCCCGACTTGGCACTGGTGCCACCTTGCGTCTTGGAACCATCCTGCGTATCGTGGATTTTCAAGAGCCAGCCGGCCACTCCCAGCCACAAGCCCTCAAACTTGAACCACAGCCCTTTTCTCTTGCAAACAAAACTCAGCTGCCATGCTTCTGGATGGGAGATTGCAGGAGCCGCTTGGCACTGTCAAGCCAGCCCAACTTGGCACTGGTGCCACCATGGGTCTTAGAACCATCCTGCATATCGTGGTTTTTCAGGAGCCTGCCGGCCATTCCCAGACATAGGCTGCCAAACACATACCACGGCCCTTTTCTCTGGCTAACAAAATTCAGGTGCCCCGCTTCTGGATGACAGATTGCAAAAGCTACATGGCACTATCAAACCAGCCCGACTTGGCTCTGGTTCCACCTTGGGTCTGGGAACCATCCTGCGTATCGTGGATTTTCAGGAGCCAGCCGGCCACTCCCATCCAAAGGCCTCAAACTCAAACCACGGCCCTTTTCTATGGCAAACAAAACTCATCTGCCCTGCTTCTGGATGGCAGATTGCAGGAGCCACTTGGTACTATCAAACCAGCCCAACTTGTCATTGGTGACACCTTGGGTCTGGGAACCATCCTGCGTATCGTGGATTTTCAGGAGCCAGCCGGCCACTCCGATCCCTGGGCTGCCACACACAAACCACGGCACTTTTCCCAGCCTAACAAAATTCAGATGGCCCGCTTCTGGATGGCTGATTGAAGGAGCTACTTGGCACTGTCAAACCAGCTCGACTTGGGACTGGTGCCACCTTGGGTCTGGGAACCATCCTGTGTATCGTGGCTTTTCCGGAGCCAGCCAGCCACTCTAAGCCAGAGGATGCCAAACACAAACCACGGCCCTTTTCCCTGCCTAAAAAAATTCAGATGGCCCGCAGCTAGATGGCAGATTGCAGGAGACTCTTGGAACTGTCCAACCAGCCGGACTTGGTACTGATGACAGTTGGGCATGGTAACGATCCAGTGTATCGTGTATTTCCATGAGAGGGCCGGCCACTCCCAGCCCTAGGCTGCCAAACACAAACCACGGCCCTATTCCCTGCCTAAAAAAATTCAGATGGCCCGTTGCTGGATGGCAGATTGCAGGAGCCACTTGGCACTATCAAACAAGCCCAACTTGGCACTGGTGCCACCTTGGGACTGGGAACCATGCTGCGTATCATGGATTTTCAGGAGCCAGGCAGCCACTCCCAGCCACAAGCCCTCAAATATAAACAAACCCCTTTTCACTGGCAAATAAATCTCAGCTGCCCTGATTCTGGGTGGCAGATTGCAGGACCACTTGGCACTATCAAACCACAAAGACTTAGCACTGGTTCCACCTTTGGTCTGGGAACCATCCTGCGTATCGTGGAGTTTCAGGAGCGAGCCAGCCTCTCCCAGCCACAAGCCCTCAAACTCAAACCATGGCCCTTTGCCCTGCCTAAGAAAACTCACCTGCCCTGCTTCTGGATAGAAGATTGCAGGAGCCACTTCGTACTATCAAACCAGCCCAACTTGGCACTGGTGCCACCTTGGGTCTGGGAACCATCCTGCGTATCGTGGATTTTCAGGAGCAAGCCAGCCACTCCCCGCCACAAGACCTCAAACTCAAACCACAGCCCTTTCCTCTGGAAAAAAAAACTCAGCTGACCTGCTTCTGGAAGACAGATTTCAGGAGCCACTTGGTACTATCAAAACAGCCCAGCTTGGCACTGGTGTCACCTGGGGTCTGGGAACCATCCTGCGTATCTTGGATTTTCAGGAACCAGCCGGCCACTCCCAGCCCTAGTCTGCCAATCACAAACCACGGCCCTTTTCCCTGCCTAAAAAAATTCAGATGGCCCGCAGCTAGATGGCAGATTGCAGGAGCCACTTTGAACTGTCCAACCAGCCGGACTTGGTACTGATGACACCTTGGGTATGGTAACCATCCAGTGTATCGTGGATTTTCAGGAGCCAGCCGGCCACTCACAGCCCTAGGTTGCCAATCACAAACCACAGCGCTCTTCCATGTCTAAAAAAATTCAGATAGCCCGCAGCTGGATGGCAGATTGAAGGAGTCACTTGGCACTATCAAACAAGCTCAACATGGCACTGGTGCCACCTTGGGTCTGGGAACCATCCTGCGTATCGTGGATTTTCAGGACCCAGCCGCCCACTCCCAGCCACAAGCCCTCAAACCCAAACCACGGCCCTTTTCTCTGGCAAACAAAACTCAGCTGCCCTGCTTCTTGATGGCAGATTGCAGGAGCCACTTGGTACAATCAAACCAGCCCGGCTTGGCACTGGTGTCACCTGGGGTGTGGGGACCATCCTGCGTATCGTGGATTTTCTGGAACCAGCTTGCCACTCCAAGCCATAAGCCCTCAAACTCAAATGATGGCCCTTTTCCCTGCCTAAGAAAACTCAGCTGCCCTGTTTCTGGATGGCAGATTGCAGGAGGCACTTGGTACTATCAAACCAGCCCGACTTGGCACTGGTGCCACCTTGGGTCTTTGAACCATCGGGCATATCGTGGATTTTCAGGAGCCAGCCGGCCACTCCCAGCCATAGGCTGCCAAACACAAACCACGGCCCTTTTCCCTTGCTGACAACATTCAGATGGCCCGCTGCTGCATGGCAGATTGCAGGAGCCACTTGGCACTGTCAAACCAGCCCGACTTCGAACTGGTGACACCTTGGGTCTGGGAAATATCCTGCATATCGTGGTTTTTCCTGAGCCAGCTGGCCACTCCCAGCCCTAGGCTGCCAAACACAAACCACAGCCCTTTTCCCTGCCTAAAAAAATTCAGATGGCCCGCAACTGGATGGCAGATTGAAGGAGCCACTGGGCACTATCAAACAAGCCCAACTTGGCACTGGTGCAACATTGGGTCTGGGAACCATCCTGCGTATCGTGGATTTTCAGGAGCCAGGCAGCCACTCCCTGCCACAAGCCCTCAAACTCAAAACACCCCCTTTTCTCTGGCAAACAAAACTCAGCTGCCCTGCTTCTGGAAGGCAGATTGCAGGACCACTTGGCACAATCAAACCACACAGACTTAGCACTGGTGCCACCTTTGGTCTGGGAACCATCCTGCGTATCGTGGAGTTTCAGGAGCGAGCCGGCCTCTCCCAGCCAAAAGCCCTCAAACTCAAACCATGGCCCTTTTCCCTGCCTAAGAAAACTCAGCTGCCCTGCTTCTGGATGGCAGATTGCAGGAGGCACTTGGTACTATCAAACCAGCCTGACTTGGCACTGGTGCCACCTTGGGTCTTTGAACAATCTTGCGTATCGTGGATTTTCAGGAGCCCGCCGGCCACTCCCAGCCATTGGGTGCCAAACATAAACCACGGCACATTTCCTTGGCTAAAAAAATTCAGATGCCCCGCTTCTGGATGGATGATTGGAGGAGGTACTTGGCACTATCAAACCAGCCGGGCTTGGAATTGGTGCCACCTTGGGTCTGGGAACCATCCTGTGTATCATGGATTTTCAGGAGCCAGCCGGCTACTCCCAGCCACAAGCCCTCAAACTTAAACCACGGCCCTTTTCTCTGGCAAACAAAACTCAGCTGCCTTGTTTCTGGATGGCAGGTTGCAGGAGCCACTGGGTAGTATAAAATCAGCCCAACTTGGCACTGGTGCGACCTTTGGTCTGGGAACCATCCTGCGTATCGTGGATTTTAAGGACCCAGCAAGCCACTCCCCGCCACAAGCCCTCAAACTCAAACCACGGCCCTTTTCTCTGGAAAAAAAACCTCAGCAGACCTGCTTCTGGAAGGCAGATTGCAGGAGCCACTTGGCACTGTCAAACCAGCCCGACTTGGCACTGGTGCCACCTTGGATCTGGGAACCATCCTGCGTATCGTGGATTTTCAGGAGCCACCCGGCCACTCCCAGCCATAAGATACCAAACACAAACCACGGCCCTTTTCCCTGGTAAACAAAATTCAGATTCCCCACTTCTGGATGGCAGATTGCAGACGCCACTTGGTACTATAAAACCAGCCCAACTTGGAACTGGTGCCACCTTGGGTCGGGGAACCATCCTGCGTATCGTGGATTTTCCGGAACCAGCCGGCCACTCCCAGCCAAAGTCCCCAAAAACAAACCACCGCCCTTTTCTCTGGCAAACAAATATCAGCTGCCCTCCTTCTGGATGGCAGATTGCAGGAGCCACTTTATACTATCAAACCAGCCCAGCTTGGCACTGGTGTCACCTGGGGTCTGGGAAGCATCCTGCGTATCGTGGATTTCCAGGAACCAGCTGGCCACTCCCAGCCATGGGCTGCGAAAAACAAACCACGGCCCTTTTCTCTGGCTGACAATATTCAGATGCCCTGTTCTGGATTACAGATTACAGGAGCTACTTGGCACTGTGAAACCAGCCCGACTTGACACTTGTGCCACCTTGGGTGCGGGAACCATCCGGCGTATCGTGGATTTTCAGGAGCCAGGCAGCCACTCCCAGCCACAAGCCCTAAAACTCAATCCACGGCGCTTTTCTCTGGCAAACAAAACTCTTCTGCCCTGCTTGTGGATGGCAGATTGCAGCAGCCACTTGGCACTGTCAAACCAGCCCGACTTGGAACTGGTGACACCTTAGGTCTGGGAACCATCCCGCATATCGTGGATTTTCAGGAGCGAGCCGGCCACTCCCCGCCTCAGGCTGCCAAAAAATTCAAACCACGGCCATTTTCCCTGGCAAACAAAACTCAGCTACCCTGCTTCTGGATAGCAGATTGCAGGAGCCACTTGGTACTCTCAAAACACCCCAACCTGGCACTGGTGCCCCCATGGGTCTGAGTACCATCCTGCGTATGGTGGATTTTCAGGAGCCAGCCGGCCACTCCCAGCCATGGGCTGCCAGACACAAACCACGGCCCTATTCCCTGGCTAACAAAATTCAGATGCCCCTCCTGGGGATGGCAGATTGCAGTAGCCACTTGGCAGTGTCAAACCAGCCTGACTTGGAACTGGTGCCACCTTGGGTGTGGGAACCATCCTGCGTATCGTGGATATTCAGGTGCCAGCCGGCCACTCCAAGCCACAAGCCCTCAAACTTAAACCACGGCCCTTCTCTCTGGCAAACAAAATTCAGATGTCCCGTTCTGGATGGCAGATTGCAGGACTTACTTGGCACTATCAAACCAGCCCGACTTGGCACTGGTGCCAGGTTTGGTCTGGGAACCATCTTGCGTATCCTGGATTTTGAGGAGCCAGCCCGCCACTCCCAGCCACAAACCCTCAAACTCAAACCACGGCCCTTTTCTCTGGCAAACAAAACTCAGCTGCCCTGCTTCTGGATGGCAGATTGCAGGAGCCACTTTCTACTGTCAAACCAGCCCAACTTGGCACTGGTGACACCTTGGGTCTGGGAACCATCCTGCGTATCGTCAATTTTCAGGAGCCAGCCGGCCACTCCCATCCATAGGCTGCCAGACACAAACCACAACCCTTTTCACTGGCATAAAAAATTCAGATGCCCGGCTTCTGGATGGCAGATTGCAGACGCCACTTGGCTCTGTTCAACCAGCCAGACTTGACAGTGGTACCACCTTGGGTCTGGGAACCATCCTACGTGTCGTTGATTTTCAGGAGCCAGCCGGACACTCCCAGCCACAGGCTCCAAAAACAAACTTCGGCCCGTTTCCCTGAAAAAAAAAACTCAGCAACCCCGCTTCTGGACAGCAGATTGCAGGAGCCACTTGGTATTGTCAAACCAGCCCAACTTGGTCCTGGTGCCATCTTGGGTCTGGGACCCATCCTGCGTATCGTGGAATTTCAGGAGCCACAAGGCCACTCCCAGCCACAAGCCCTCAAACTCAAACCACGGCCCTTTTATCTGGCAAAAAAAACTCAACTGCCCTGCTTCTGGATGGCAGATTGTAGGAGCCACTTGGTACTATCAAACCAGCCCAACTTGCACTGGTTCCACCTTGGGTCTTTGAACCATGCGGCATAACGTGGATTTTTAGGAGCCAGCCGGCAACTCCCAGTCATAGGCTGCCAAACACAAACCACGGCCCTTTTCCCTGGCAAACAAAATTCAGATGGCCCATTCTGGATGGCATATTGCAGGAGCTAATCGGCACTGTCAAACGAGAGAGATTTGGAACTGGTGCCACCTTGGGTCTGGGAACCATCCTGCGTACCGTGGATTTTGAGGAGCCAGCCGGCCACTCCCAGCCACAAGCCCTCAAACTCAAACCACGGTCCTTTTCTCTGGCAAACAAAACTCAGCAGCCCTGCTTCTGGATGGAAGATTGCAGGAGCCAATTAGTACTATCAAGCCAGCCCAACTTGGCATTGGTGCCACCTTGGGTCTGGGAACCATCCTGCGTATCGGTGATTTTCAGGAGCCAGCTGGCCACACCCAACCACAAGCCCTACAACTTAAACCACAGCCCTTTTCTGTGGCAAACAAAACTCAGCTGCCCTGCTTCTGGATGGCAGATTTCAGGAGCCACTTGGTACTATCAAACCAGCCCAACTTGGCACTGGTGCCACCTTGGGTCGGGGAACCATCCTGCATATCGTGGATTTTCAGGAGCCAGGCAGCCACTGCCAGACACAAGCCCTCAAACTCAAACCACTCACTTTACTCTGGTAAACAAAATTCAGATGCCCCACTTCTGGATGGCGGATTGCAGGAGGCACTTGGTACTATCAAACCAGATCGACTTGGCACTGGTGCCACCTTGGGTCTTCGAACCATCTTGCATAACGTGGATTTTCAGGAGCCCGCCGGACACTCCCAGCCATAGGCTGCCAAACAAAAACCACGGCCTTTTTCCCTGGCTAACAACATTCATCTGCCCTGCTTCTGGATGGCAGATTGCAGGAGGTACTTGGCACTATCAAACCAGCCCGACTTGGAACTGGAGCCACCTTGGGTCTGGGAACCATCCTGCCTATCGTGGATTTTCAGGAGCCAGCCGGCCACTCCCAGCTACAAGCCCTCAAATTCAAACCACGGCCCTTTTTTCTGGCAAACAAAACTCAGCTGCCCTGCTTCTGGATGGCAGATTGCAGGAGCCACTTGGTACTATCAAAACAGGCCAACTTGGACTGGTGCCACCTTTGGTCTGGGAACCATCCTGCGTATCGTGGATAATCAGGGGCCAGCAGGCCACTCCCAGCCATGGACTGCCAGACACAAACCATGGCCCTTTTCCCTGGCTAACAAAATTCAGATGCCCCGTTCTGGATGGCAGATTGCAGGAGTTACTAGGCATTATCAAACCAGCCCGACTTGGCACTGGTGCCACTTTTGGTCTTGGAACCATCCTGCGTATCGTGGATTTTCAGGAGCCAGCCAGCCACTCCCAGCCATAGGCTGCCAAACAAAAACCATGGCACTTTTCCCTGGCAAACAATATTCAGATGCCCGGCTTCTGCATGGCAGATTGCAGACGCCACTTGGCTCTGTTCAACCCGCCAGACTTGATACTGGTGCCACCTTGGGTCTGGGAACCATCCTACGTACCGTGGATTTTCAGGAGCCAGCCGGACACTCCCAGCCACAGGCGCCAAAAACATACCTCGGCCTGCTTCCCTGACAAACAAAACTCAGCAACCCCTATTCTGGACGGCAGATTACAGGAGGCACTTGGTACTATCAAACCAGCCCAACTTGGCACTGGTGCCACCTTGGGTCTGGGAACCATCCTGCGTATCGTTGATTATCAGGAGCCAGCTGGCCACTACAAGACATAGCCTGCCAAACTAAAACCACGGCCCTTTTCCCTGGCTAACAAAATTCAGATGCCCCGTTCTGGATGGCGGATTGCAGGAGCCACTTGGCACTGTCAAATCAGTCTAACTTGGAACAGGTGCCACCTTGGGTCTGGGAACCATCCGGCGTATCGTAGATTTTCAGGAGCCAGCCGGCCACTCCCATCCATAGGCTGCCAGACACAAACCACAACCCTTTTCACTGGTATAAAAAATTCAGATGCCCGCCTTCTGGATGGCAGATTGCAGACGCCACTTGGTTCTGTCAAACCAGCCCAACTTCGCACTGGTGCAACCTTAGGTCTGGGATCAATCCTGCGTATCATGGATTTTCAGGAGCCAGCCGGCCACTCCGAGCCACAAGCTCTCAAACTCAAACCATGGCCCTCTTCTCTGGCAAACAAAACTCAGAGCCCCTGCTTCTGGGTGGCCGATTGCAGGAGCCACATGGTACTATCAAACCAGCCCATACTTAGCACTGGTGACACCTTGAGTCTGAGAACCATCCTGCGTATCGTGGATTTTCAGGAGCCAGCCTGCCACTTCCAGCCATAGGCTTCCTAACACAAACCACGGCCTTTTTCCCTGGCTAACAATACTCAGCTGCCCTGCTTATGGATGGCAGTTTGCAGGAGGCACTTGGTACTGTCAAACCGGCCTACCTTGGCACTGGTGCCACCTTCGGTCTGGGAACAATCCTGTGTATCGTGGATTTTCAGGAGCCAGCCAGCCACTCCCAGCCACAAGCCCCCAAACTTAAACCACGGCCCTTTTCTCTGGAAACAAATCTCAACTGCCCCGCTTCTGGATGGCAGATTGCAGGAGCTACATGGTACTATAAAACCAGCCCGACTTGGCACTGGTGACACCTTGGGTCTGGGAACCATCCTGCGTATCCTGGATTTTCAGGAGCCAGCCGGCCACTCCCAGCCATAGGCTGCCAAACACAAGCCAAGGCCCATTTCCTTGGCTAAAAAAATTCAGATGCCCCGCTTCCGGATGGCAGATTACACAAGCCACTTGGCACTGTCAAACCAGTCCGACTTGGAACTGGTGCCACCTTGGGTCTGGAACCATCCTGCATATCGTGGATTTTCAGGAGCCAGCCGGCCACTCCCAGCCAAAAGCCCCCAAACACAAACCACGGCCCTTTTCCCTGGCTAACAAAATTCAGATGCCCGGCTTCTGGATGGCAGATTGCAGGAGCCACTTGGCACTTTAAAACCAGCTCGACTAGCAACTGGTGACACCTTAGGTCTGTGAACTATCCTGCGTATAGATGATTTTCAGGAGCCAGCCGGCCACTCCCTGCCACAGGCCCCAAAAAAAAACCTCGGCCCGTTTCCCTGACAAACAAATATCAGAAACCCTGCTTCTGGACGGCAGATTGCAGGAGCCACTTTGTACTGCCAAAGCAGCCCAACTTGCCACTGGTGCCAACTTCGGTCTGGGAACCATCCTTCGTATATTGGATTTTCAGGAGCCAGCCGGCCACTCCCAGACATAAGCCCTCAAACTCAAACCACGGCCCTTTCCTCTGCCAAAAAAAACTCAGCTTCCCTGCGTCTGGATGGCAGATTTCAGGAGCCACTTGGTACTATCAAACCAGCCCAACTTGACACTGGTGCCACCTTGGAGCTTTGAACCATGCTGCGTATCGTGGATTTTCAGGAGCCAGCGGGCCACTCCCAGCCATAGGCTTCCAAACAAATACCACAGCCCTTTTCTCTGCCTAACCAAATTCAGATGCCTCGCCTCTGGATGGCAGATTGCAGGAGCCACTCTGCACTGTCAAACCAGCCCATCTTGGAACTGGTGACACCTTGGGTCTGGGAAACATCCTGCTTAAGGTGGATTTTCAGGAGCCAGCCGGCCACTCCCAGCCATGGGCTGCCAAACTCAAACCACGGCCCTTTTCCCTGCCTAACAAAATACAGATGCTCTGCTTCTGGATGGCAGATTGCTGGAGCTACTTGGCACTGTCCAACCAGCCCAAGTTGGCACTGGTGCCACCTTCGGTCTGGAAACCATCCTACGTACCGTAGATTTTCCAGAGCCAGCCGGCCACTCCTAGCCACAAGCCCTCAAACTACGGGCCTTTTATCTGGCAAACAAAACTCAGCTGCCCTGCTTATGAATGGAAGATTGCCGGAGCCACTTGGCACTGTCAAACCAGCTTGACTTGGAACTGGTGCCACCTTGGGTCGTGGAACCATGCTGCGTATCGTGGATTTTCAGGAGCCAGGCAGCCACTCCCAGCCACAAGCCCTGAAACTCAAACCACGGCCCTTTTCTCTGGCAAAAATATCAGATGCCCTGCTTCTGGATGGCAGATTGCAGGAGCCACTTGGTAATGTCAAAACAGCCCGACTTGGCACTGGTGCCACCATGGGTCTGGGAACCATACTGCGTATCGTGGATCTTCAGGAGCCACACGACCACTCCCAGCCATCAGCTGCCAAACACAAACCACGGCCCTTTTCCCTGGCTAACAAAATTCCGATGCCCCTCTTCTGGATGGCAGATTGCAGGAGTCCACTTGGCACTGTCAAACCAGTCCGACTTGGAACTGGTGCCACCTTGGGTGTGGGAAGGATCCTGCGTATCGTGGATTTTGAGGAGCCAGCCGGCCACTCCCAGCCATCGGCTGCCAAACAAAATCCACGGTCTTTTCCCTGGTTAAAAAATTTCAGATGCCTTGCTTCTGGATGGCAGATTGCAGACGCCACTTGGTTCTGTCAAACCAGCCCAACTTAGCACTGGTGCAACCTTAGGTCTGGGATCAATCCTGCGTATCATGGTTTTTCAGGAGCCAGCCGGCCACTCCGAGCCACAAGCTCTCAAACTCAAACCATGGCCCTCTTCTCTGGCAAACAAAACTCAGAGCCCCTGCTTCTGGGTGGCCGATTGCAGGAGCCACATGGTACTATCAAACCAGCCCATACTTAGCACTGGTGACACCTTGAGTCTGAGAACCATCCTGCGTATCGTGGATTTTCAGGAGCCAGCCTGCCACTTCCAGCCATAGGCTTCCTAACACAAACCACGGCCTTTTTCCCTGGCTAACAATACTCAGCTGCCCTGCTTATGTATGGCAGTTTTCAGGAGGCACTTGGTACTGTCAAACCGGCCTACCTTGGCACTGGTGCCACCTTCGGTCTGGGAACTATCCTGTGTATCGTGGATTTTCAGGAGCCAGCCGGCCACTCCCAGCCACAAGCCCCCAAACTTAAACCACGGCCCTTTTCTCTGGAAACAAATCTCAGCTGCCCCGCTTCAGGATGGCAGATTGCAGGAGCTACATGGTACTATAAAACCAGCCCGACTTGGCACTGGTGACACCTTGGGTCTGGGAACCATCCTGCGTATCCTGGATTTTCAGGAGCCAGCCGGCCACTCCCAGCCATAGGCTGCCAAACACAAGCCAAGGCCCATTTCCTTGGCTATAAAAATTCAGATGCCCCGCTTCCGGATGGCAGATTACACAAGCCACTTAGCACTGTCAAACCAGTCCGACTTGGAACTGGTGCCACCTTGGGTCTGGAACCATCCTGCGTATCGTGGATTTTCAGGAGCCAGCACGCCACTCCCAGCCATAGGCTGCCAAACATAAACCACGGTCCTTTTAACTGGCTAAAAAAATTCAGCTACCCCGCTTCTAGTTGGCAGATTGCAGGAGCCACATCCTACTGTGAAACCAGCCCAACATGGCACTGGTGCCACCTTGGGTCTGGGAACCATCCTGCGTATCATCGATTTCCAGGAACCAGCCGGCCACTCCCAGCCATGGGCAGCGAAACACAAACCACGGCCCTTTTCTCTGGCTGACAATATTCAGATGCCCTGTTCTGGATTACAGATTACAGGAGCTACTTGGCACTGTGAAACCAGCCCGACTTGACACTTGTGCCACCTTGGGTGCGGGAACCATCCAGCGTATCGTGGATTTTCAGGAGCCAGGCAGCCACTCCCAGCCACAAGCCCTAAAACTCAATCCACGGCGCTTTTCTCTGGCAAACAAAACTCTTCTGCCCTGCTTGTGGATGGCAGATTGCAGCAGCCACTTGGCACTGTCAAACCAGCCCGACTTGGAACTGGTGACACCTTAGGTCTGGGAACCATCCCGCATATCGTGGATTTTCAGGAGCGAGCCGGCCACTCCCCGCCTCAGGCTGCTAAAAAATTCAAACCACGGCCATTTTCCCTGGCAAACAAAACTCAGCTACCCTGCTTCTGGATAGCAGATTGCAGGAGCCACTTGGTACTCTCAAAACACCCCAACCTGGCACTGGTGCCCCCATGGGTCTGAGTACCATCCTGCGTATGGTGGATTTTCAGGAGCCAGCCGGCCACTCCCAGCCATGGGCTGCCAGACACAAACCACGGCCCTATTCCCTGGCTAACAAAATTCAGATGCCCCTCCTGGGGATGGCAGATTGCAGTAGCCACTTGGCAGTGTCAAACCAGCCTGACTTGGAACTGGTGCCACCTTGGGTGTGGGAACCATCCTGCGTATCGTGGATATTCAGGTGCCAGCCGGCCACTCCAAGCCACAAGCCCTCAAACTTAAACCACGGCCCTTCTCTCTGGCAAACAAAATTCAGATGTCCCGTTCTGGATGGCAGATTGCAGGACTTACTTGGCACTATCAAACCAGCCCGACTTGGCACTGGTGCCAGGTTTGGTCTGGGAACCATCTTGCGTATCCTGGATTTTGAGGAGCCAGCCCGCCACTCCCAGCCACAAACCCTCAAACTCAAACCACGGCCCTTTTCTCTGGCAAACAAAACTCAGCTGCCCTGCTTCTGGAAGGCAGATTGCAGGAGCCACTTTCTACTGTCAAACCAGCCCAACTTGGCACTGGTGACACCTTGGGTCTGGGAACCATCCTGCGTATCGTCAATTTTCAGGAGCCAGCCGGCCACTCCCATCCATAGGCTGCCAGACACAAACCACAACCCTTTTCACTGGCATAAAAAATTCAGATGCCCGGCTTCTGGATGGCAGATTGCAGACGCCACTTGGCTCTGTTCAACCAGCCAGACTTGACAGTGGTACCACCTTGGGTCTGGGAACCATCCTACGTGTCGTTGATTTTCAGGAGCCAGCCGGACACTCCCAGCCACAGGCTCCAAAAACAAACTTCGGCCCGTTTCCCTGAAAAAAAAAACTCAGCAACCCCGCTTCTGGACAGCAGATTGCAGAAGCCACTTGGTATTGTCAAACCAGCCCAACTTGGTCCTGGTGCCATCTTGGGTCTGGGACCCATCCTGCGTATCGTGGAATTTCAGGAGCCACAAGGCCACTCCCAGCCACAAGCCCTCAAACTCAAACCACGGCCCTTTTATCTGGCAAAAAAAACTCAACTGCCCTGCTTCTGGATGGCAGATTGTAGGAGCCACTTGGTACTATCAAACCAGCCCAACTTGCACTGGTTCCACCTTGGGTCTTTGAACCATGCGGCATAACGTGGATTTTTAGGAGCCAGCCGGCAACTCCCAGTCATAGGCTGCCAAACACAAACCACGGCCCTTTTCCCTGGCAAACAAAATTCAGATGGCCCATTCTGGATGGCATATTGCAGGAGCTAATCGGCACTGTCAAACGAGAGAGATTTGGAACTGGTGCCACCTTGGGTCTGGGAACCATCCTGCGTACCGTGGATTTTGAGGAGCCAGCCGGCCACTCCCAGCCACAAGCCCTCAAACTCAAACCACGGTCCTTTTCTCTGGCAAACAAAACTCAGCAGCCCTGCTTCTGGATGGAAGATTGCAGGAGCCAATTAGTACTATCAAGCCAGCCCAACTTGGCATTGGTGCCACCTTGGGTCTGGGAACCATCCTGCGTATCGGTGATTTTCAGGAGCCAGCTGGCCACACCCAACCACAAGCCCTACAACTTAAACCACAGCCCTTTTCTGTGGCAAACAAAACTCAGCTGCCCTGCTTCTGGATGGCAGATTTCAGGAGCCACTTGGTACTATCAAACCAGCCCAACTTGGCACTGGTGCCACCTTGGGTCGGGGAACCATCCTGCATATCGTGGATTTTCAGGAGCCAGGCAGCCACTGCCAGACACAAGCCCTCAAACTCAAACCACTCACTTTACTCTGGTAAACAAAATTCAGATGCCCCACTTCTGGATGGCGGATTGCAGGAGGCACTTGGTACTATCAAACCAGATCGACTTGGCACTGGTGCCACCTTGGGTCTTCGAACCATCTTGCATAACGTGGATTTTCAGGAGCCCGCCGGACACTCCCAGCCATAGGCTGCCAAACAAAAACCACGGCCTTTTTCCCTGGCTAACAACATTCATCTGCCCTGCTTCTGGATGGCAGATTGCAGGAGGTACTTGGCACTATCAAACCAGCCCGACTTGGAACTGGAGCCACCTTGGGTCTGGGAACCATCCTGCCTATCGTGGATTTTCAGGAGCCAGCCGGCCACTCCCAGCTACAAGCCCTCAAATTCAAACCACGGCCCTTTTTTCTGGCAAACAAAACTCAGCTGCCCTGCTTCTGGATGGCAGATTGCAGGAGCCACTTGGTACTATCAAAACAGGCCAACTTGGACTGGTGCCACCTTTGGTCTGGGAACCATCCTGCGTATCGTGGATAATCAGGGGCCAGCAGGCCACTCCCAGCCATGGACTGCCAGACACAAACCATGGCCCTTTTCCCTGGCTAACAAAATTCAGATGCCCCGTTCTGGATGGCAGATTGCAGGAGTTACTAGGCATTATCAAACCAGCCCGACTTGGCACTGGTGCCACTTTTGGTCTTGGAACCATCCTGCGTATCGTGGATTTTCAGGAGCCAGCCAGCCACTCCCAGCCATAGGCTGCCAAACAAAAACCATGGCACTTTTCCCTGGCAAACAATATTCAGATGCCCGGCTTCTGCATGGCAGATTGCAGACGCCACTTGGCTCTGTTCAACCCGCCAGACTTGATACTGGTGCCACCTTGGGTCTGGGAACCATCCTACGTACCGTGGATTTTCAGGAGCCAGCCGGACACTCCCAGCCACAGGCGCCAAAAACATACCTCGGCCTGCTTCCCTGACAAACAAAACTCAGCAACCCCTATTCTGGACGGCAGATTACAGGAGGCACTTGGTACTATCAAACCAGCCCAACTTGGCACTGGTGCCACCTTGGGTCTGGGAACCATCCTGCGTATCGTTGATTATCAGGAGCCAGCTGGCCACTACAAGACATAGCCTGCCAAACTAAAACCACGGCCCTTTTCCCTGGCTAACAAAATTCAGATGCCCCGTTCTGGATGGCGGATTGCAGGAGCCACTTGGCACTGTCAAATCAGTCTAACTTGGAACAGGTGCCACCTTGGGTCTGGGAACCATCCGGCGTATCGTAGATTTTCAGGAGCCAGCCGGCCACTCCCATCCATAGGCTGCCAGACACAAACCACAACCCTTTTCACTGGTATAAAAAATTCAGATGCCCGCCTTCTGGATGGCAGATTGCAGACGCCACTTGGTTCTGTCAAACCAGCCCAACTTAGCACTGGTGCAACCTTAGGTCTGGGATCAATCCTGCGTATCATGGATTTTCAGGAGCCAGCCGGCCACTCCGAGCCACAAGCTCTCAAACTCAAACCATGGCCCTCTTCTCTGGCAAACAAAACTCAGAGCCCCTGCTTCTGGGTGGCCGATTGCAGGAGCCACATGGTACTATCAAACCAGCCCATACTTAGCACTGGTGACACCTTGAGTCTGAGAACCATCCTGCGTATCGTGGATTTTCAGGAGCCAGCCTGCCACTTCCAGCCATAGGCTTCCTAACACAAACCACGGCTTTTTTCCCTGGCTAACAATACTCAGCTGCCCTGCTTATGGATGGCAGTTTGCAGGAGGCACTTGGTACTGTCAAACCGGCCTACCTTGGCACTGGTGCCACCTTCGGTCTGGGAACAATCCTGTGTATCGTGGATTTTCAGGAGCCAGCCAGCCACTCCCAGCCACAAGCCCCCAAACTTAAACCACGGCCCTTTTCTCTGGAAACAAATCTCAACTGCCCCGCTTCTGGATGGCAGATTGCAGGAGCTACATGGTACTATAAAACCAGCCCGACTTGGCACTGGTGACACCTTGGGTCTGGGAACCATCCTGCGTATCCTGGATTTTCAGGAGCCAGCCGGCCACTCCCAGCCATAGGCTGCCAAACACAAGCCAAGGCCCATTTCCTTGGCTAAAAAAATTCAGATGCCCCGCTTCCGGATGGCAGATTACACAAGCCACTTGGCACTGTCAAACCAGTCCGACTTGGAACTGGTGCCACCTTGGGTCTGGAACCATCCTGCATATCGTGGATTTTCAGGAGCCAGCCGGCCACTCCCAGCCAAAAGCCCCCAAACACAAACCACGGCCCTTTTCCCTGGCTAACAAAATTCAGATGCCCGGCTTCTGGATGGCAGATTGCAGGAGCCACTTGGCACTTTAAAACCAGCTCGACTAGCAACTGGTGACACCTTAGTTCTGTGAACCATCCTGCGTATAGTTGATTTTCAGGAGCCAGCCGGCCACTCCCTGCCACAGGCCCCAAAAAAAAACCTCGGCCCGTTTCCCTGACAAACAAATATCAGAAACCCTGCTTCTGGACGGCAGATTGCAGGAGCCACTTTGTACTGCCAAAGCAGCCCAACTTGCCACTGGTGCCAACTTCGGTCTGGGAACCATCCTTCGTATATTGGATTTTCAGGAGCCAGCCGGCCACTCCCAGACATAAGCCCTCAAACTCAAACCACGGCCCTTTCCTCTGCCAAAAAAAACTCAGCTTCCCTGCGTCTGGATGGCAGATTTCAGGAGCCACTTGGTACTATCAAACCAGCCCAACTTGACACTGGTGCCACCTTGGAGCTTTGAACCATGCTGCGTATCGTGGATTTTCAGGAGCCAGCGGGCCACTCCCAGCCATAGGCTTCCAAACAAATACCACAGCCCTTTTCTCTGCCTAACCAAATTCAGATGCCTCGCCTCTGGATGGCAGATTGCAGGAGCCACTCTGCACTGTCAAACCAGCCCATCTTGGAACTGGTGACACCTTGGGTCTGGGAAACATCCTGCTTAAGGTGGATTTTCAGGAGCCAGCCGGCCACTCCCAGCCATGGGCTGCCAAACTCAAACCACGGCCCTTTTCCCTGCCTAACAAAATACAGATGCTCCGCTTCTGGATGGCAGATTGCTGGAGCTACTTGGCACTGTCCAACCAGCCCAAGTTGGCACTGGTGCCACCTTCGGTCTGGAAACCATCCTACGTACCGTAGATTTTCCAGAGCCAGCCGGCCACTCCTAGCCACAAGCCCTCAAACTACGGGCCTTTTATCTGGCAAACAAAACTCAGCTGCCCTGCTTATGAATGGAAGATTGCCGGAGCCACTTGGCACTGTCAAACCAGCTTGACTTGGAACTGGTGCCACCTTGGGTCGTGGAACCATGCTGCGTATCGTGGATTTTCAGGAGCCAGGCAGCCACTCCCAGCCACAAGCCCTGAAACTCAAACCACGGCCCTTTTCTCTGGCAAAAATATCAGATGCCCTGCTTCTGGATGGCAGATTGCAGGAGCCACTTGGTAATGTCAAAACAGCCGGACTTGGCACTGGTGCCACCTTGGGTCTCGGAACCATACTGCGTATCGTGGATCTTCAGGAGCCACACGACCACTCCCAGCCATCAGCTGCCAAACACAAACCACGGCCCTTTTCCCTGGCTAACAAAATTCCGATGCCCCTCTTCTGGATGGCAGATTGCAGGAGTCCACTTGGCACTGTCAAACCAGTCCGACTTGGAACTGGTGCCACCTTGGGTGTGGGAAGGATCCTGCGTATCGTGGATTTTGAGGAGCCAGCCGGCCACTCCCAGCCATCGGCTGCCAAACAAAATCCACGGTCTTTTCCCTGGTTAAAAAATTTCAGATGCCTTGCTTCTGGATGGCAGATTGCAGACGCCACTTGGTTCTGTCAAACCAGCCCAACTTAGCACTGGTGCAACCTTAGGTCTGGGATCAATCCTGCGTATCATGGTTTTTCAGGAGCCAGCCGGCCACTCCGAGCCACAAGCTCTCAAACTCAAACCATGGCCCTCTTCTCTGGCAAACAAAACTCAGAGCCCCTGCTTCTGGGTGGCCGATTGCAGGAGCCACATGGTACTATCAAACCAGCCCATACTTAGCACTGGTGACACCTTGAGTCTGAGAACCATCCTGCGTATCGTGGATTTTCAGGAGCCAGCCTGCCACTTCCAGCCATAGGCTTCCTAACACAAACCACGGCCTTTTTCCCTGGCTAACAATACTCAGCTGCCCTGCTTATGTATGGCAGTTTTCAGGAGGCACTTGGTACTGTCAAACCGGCCTACCTTGGCACTGGTGCCACCTTCGGTCTGGGAACTATCCTGTGTATCGTGGATTTTCAGGAGCCAGCCGGCCACTCCCAGCCACAAGCCCCCAAACTTAAACCACGGCCCTTTTCTCTGGAAACAAATCTCAGCTGCCCCGCTTCAGGATGGCAGATTGCAGGAGCTACATGGTACTATAAAACCAGCCCGACTTGGCACTGGTGACACCTTGGGTCTGGGAACCATCCTGCGTATCCTGGATTTTCAGGAGCCAGCCGGCCACTCCCAGCCATAGGCTGCCAAACACAAGCCAAGGCCCATTTCCTTGGCTATAAAAATTCAGATGCCCCGCTTCCGGATGGCAGATTACACAAGCCACTTAGCACTGTCAAACCAGTCCGACTTGGAACTGGTGCCACCTTGGGTCTGGAACCATCCTGCGTATCGTGGATTTTCAGGAGCCAGCACGCCACTCCCAGCCATAGGCTGCCAAACATAAACCACGGTCCTTTTAACTGGCTAACAAAATTCAGCTACCCCGCTTCTAGTTGGCAGATTGCAGGAGCCACATCCTACTGTGAAACCAGCCCAACATGGCACTGGTGCCACCTTGGGTCTGGGAACCATCCTGCGTATCATCGATTTCCAGGAACCAGCTGGCCACTCCCAGCCATGGGCTGCGAAACACAAACCACGGCCCTTTTCTCTGGCTGACAATATTCAGATGCCCTGTTCTGGATTACAGATTACAGGAGCTACTTGGCACTGTGAAACCAGCCCGACTTGACACTTGTGCCACCTTGGGTGCGGGAACCATCCAGCGTATCGTGGATTTTCAGGAGCCAGGCAGCCACTCCCAGCCACAAGCCCTAAAACTCAATCCACGGCGCTTTTCTCTGGCAAACAAAACTCTTCTGCCCTGCTTGTGGATGGCAGATTGCAGCAGCCACTTGGCACTGTCAAACCAGCCCGACTTGGAACTGGTGACACCTTAGGTCTGGGAACCATCCCGCATATCGTGGATTTTCAGGAGCGAGCCGGCCACTCCCCGCCTCAGGCTGCCAAAAAATTCAAACCACGGCCATTTTCCCTGGCAAACAAAACTCAGCTACCCTGCTTCTGGATAGCAGATTGCAGGAGCCACTTGGTACTCTCAAAACACCCCAACCTGGCACTGGTGCCCCCATGGGTCTGAGTACCATCCTGCGTATGGTGGATTTTCAGGAGCCAGCCGGCCACTCCCAGCCATGGGCTGCCAGACACAAACCACGGCCCTACTCCCTGGCTAACAAAATTCAGATGCCCCTCCTGGGGATGGCAGATTGCAGTAGCCACTTGGCAGTGTCAAACCAGCCTGACTTGGAACTGGTGCCACCTTGGGTGTGGGAACCATCCTGCGTATCGTGGATATTCAGGTGCCAGCCGGCCACTCCAAGCCACAAGCCCTCAAACTTAAACCACGGCCCTTCTCTCTGGCAAACAAAATTCAGATGTCCCGTTCTGGATGGCAGATTGCAGGACTTACTTGGCACTATCAAACCAGCCCGACTTGGCACTGGTGCCAGGTTTGGTCTGGGAACCATCTTGCGTATCCTGGATTTTGAGGAGCCAGCCCGCCACTCCCAGCCACAAACCCTCAAACTCAAACCACGGCCCTTTTCTCTGGCAAACAAAACTCAGCTGCCCTGCTTCTGGAAGGCAGATTGCAGGAGCCACTTTCTACTGTCAAACCAGCCCAACTTGGCACTGGTGACACCTTGGGTCTGGGAACCATCCTGCGTATCGTCAATTTTCAGGAGCCAGCCGGCCACTCCCATCCATAGGCTGCCAGACACAAACCACAACCCTTTTCACTGGCATAAAAAATTCAGATGCCCGGCTTCTGGATGGCAGATTGCAGACGCCACTTGGCTCTGTTCAACCAGCCAGACTTGACAGTGGTACCACCTTGGGTCTGGGAACCATCCTACGTGTCGTTGATTTTCAGGAGCCAGCCGGACACTCCCAGCCACAGGCTCCAAAAACAAACTTCGGCCCGTTTCCCTGAAAAAAAAAACTCAGCAACCCCGCTTCTGGACAGCAGATTGCAGGAGCCACTTGGTATTGTCAAACCAGCCCAACTTGGTCCTGGTGCCATCTTGGGTCTGGGACCCATCCTGCGTATCGTGGAATTTCAGGAGCCACAAGGCCACTCCCAGCCACAAGCCCTCAAACTCAAACCACGGCCCTTTTATCTGGCAAAAAAAACTCAACTGCCCTGCTTCTGGATGGCAGATTGTAGGAGCCACTTGGTACTATCAAACCAGCCCAACTTGCACTGGTTCCACCTTGGGTCTTTGAACCATGCGGCATAACGTGGATTTTTAGGAGCCAGCCGGCAACTCCCAGTCATAGGCTGCCAAACACAAACCACGGCCCTTTTCCCTGGCAAACAAAATTCAGATGGCCCATTCTGGATGGCATATTGCAGGAGCTAATCGGCACTGTCAAACGAGAGAGATTTGGAACTGGTGCCACCTTGGGTCTGGGAACCATCCTGCGTACCGTGGATTTTGAGGAGCCAGCCGGCCACTCCCAGCCACAAGCCCTCAAACTCAAACCACGGTCCTTTTCTCTGGCAAACAAAACTCAGCAGCCCTGCTTCTGGATGGAAGATTGCAGGAGCCAATTAGTACTATCAAGCCAGCCCAACTTGGCATTGGTGCCACCTTGGGTCTGGGAACCATCCTGCGTATCGGTGATTTTCAGGAGCCAGCTGGCCACACCCAACCACAAGCCCTACAACTTAAACCACAGCCCTTTTCTGTGGCAAACAAAACTCAGCTGCCCTGCTTCTGGATGGCAGATTTCAGGAGCCACTTGGTACTATCAAACCAGCCCAACTTGGCACTGGTGCCACCTTGGGTCGGGGAACCATCCTGCATATCGTGGATTTTCAGGAGCCAGGCAGCCACTGCCAGACACAAGCCCTCAAACTCAAACCACTCACTTTACTCTGGTAAACAAAATTCAGATGCCCCACTTCTGGATGGCGGATTGCAGGAGGCACTTGGTACTATCAAACCAGATCGACTTGGCACTGGTGCCACCTTGGGTCTTCGAACCATCTTGCATAACGTGGATTTTCAGGAGCCCGCCGGACACTCCCAGCCATAGGCTGCCAAACAAAAACCACGGCCTTTTTCCCTGGCTAACAACATTCATCTGCCCTGCTTCTGGATGGCAGATTGCAGGAGGTACTTGGCACTATCAAACCAGCCCGACTTGGAACTGGAGCCACCTTGGGTCTGGGAACCATCCTGCGTATCGTGGATTTTCAGGAGCCAGCCGGCCACTCCCAGCTACAAGCCCTCAAATTCAAACCACGGCCCTTTTTTCTGGCAAACAAAACTCAGCTGCCCTGCTTCTGGATGGCAGATTGCAGGAGCCACTTGGTACTATCAAAACAGGCCAACTTGGACTGGTGCCACCTTTGGTCTGGGAACCATCCTGCGTATCGTGGATAATCAGGGGCCAGCAGGCCACTCCCAGCCATGGACTGCCAGACACAAACCATGGCCCTTTTCCCTGGCTAACAAAATTCAGATGCCCCGTTCTGGATGGCAGATTGCAGGAGTTACTAGGCATTATCAAACCAGCCCGACTTGGCACTGGTGCCACTTATGGTCTTGGAACCATCCTGCGTATCGTGGATTTTCAGGAGCCAGCCAGCCACTCCCAGCCATAGGCTGCCAAACAAAAACCATGGCACTTTTCCCTGGCAAACAATATTCAGATGCCCGGCTTCTGCATGGCAGATTGCAGACGCCACTTGGCTCTGTTCAACCCGCCAGACTTGATACTGGTGCCACCTTGGGTCTGGGAACCATCCTACGTACCGTGGATTTTCAGGAGCCAGCCGGACACTCCCAGCCACAGGCGCCAAAAACATACCTCGGCCTGCTTCCCTGACAAACAAAACTCAGCAACCCCTATTCTGGACGGCAGATTACAGGAGGCACTTGGTACTATCAAACCAGCCCAACTTGGCACTGGTGCCACCTTGGGTCTGGGAACCATCCTGCGTATCGTTGATTATCAGGAGCCAGCTGGCCACTACAAGACATAGCCTGCCAAACTAAAACCACGGCCCTTTTCCCTGGCTAACAAAATTCAGATGCCCCGTTCTGGATGGCGGATTGCAGGAGCCACTTGGCACTGTCAAATCAGTCTAACTTGGAACAGGTGCCACCTTGGGTCTGGGAACCATCCGGCGTATCGTAGATTTTCAGGAGCCAGCCGGCCACTCCCATCCATAGGCTGCCAGACACAAACCACAACCCTTTTCACTGGTATAAAAAATTCAGATGCCCGCCTTCTGGATGGCAGATTGCAGACGCCACTTGGTTCTGTCAAACCAGCCCAACTTAGCACTGGTGCAACCTTAGGTCTGGGATCAATCCTGCGTATCATGGATTTTCAGGAGCCAGCCGGCCACTCCGAGCCACAAGCTCTCAAACTCAAACCATGGCCCTCTTCTCTGGCAAACAAAACTCAGAGCCCCTGCTTCTGGGTGGCCGATTGCAGGAGCCACATGGTACTATCAAACCAGCCCATACTTAGCACTGGTGACACCTTGAGTCTGAGAACCATCCTGCGTATCGTGGATTTTCAGGAGCCAGCCTGCCACTTCCAGCCATAGGCTTCCTAACACAAACCACGGCCTTTTTCCCTGGCTAACAATACTCAGCTGCCCTGCTTATGGATGGCAGTTTGCAGGAGGCACTTGGTACTGTCAAACCGGCCTACCTTGGCACTGGTGCCACCTTCGGTCTGGGAACAATCCTGTGTATCGTGGATTTTCAGGAGCCAGCCAGCCACTCCCAGCCACAAGCCCCCAAACTTAAACCACGGCCCTTTTCTCTGGAAACAAATCTCAACTGCCCCGCTTCTGGATGGCAGATTGCAGGAGCTACATGGTACTATAAAACCAGCCCGACTTGGCACTGGTGACACCTTGGGTCTGGGAACCATCCTGCGTATCCTGGATTTTCAGGAGCCAGCCGGCCACTCCCAGCCATAGGCTGCCAAACTCAAGCCAAGGCCCATTTCCTTGGCTAAAAAAATTCAGATGCCCCGCTTCCGGATGGCAGATTACACAAGCCACTTGGCACTGTCAAACCAGTCCGACTTGGAACTGGTGCCACCTTGGGTCTGGAACCATCCTGCATATCGTGGATTTTCAGGAGCCAGCCGGCCACTCCCAGCCACAAGCCCCCAAACACAAACCACGGCCCTTTTCCCTGGCTAACAAAATTCAGATGCCCGGCTTCTGGATGGCAGATTGCAGGAGCCACTTGGCACTTTAAAACCAGCTCGACTAGCAACTGGTGACACCTTAGGTCTGTGAACCATCCTGCGTATAGTTGATTTTCAGGAGCCAGCCGGCCACTCCCTGCCACAGGCCCCAAAAAAAAACCTCGGCCCGTTTCCCTGACAAACAAATCTCAGAAACCCTGCTTCTGGACGGCAGATTGCAGGAGCCACTTTGTACTGCCAAAGCAGCCCAACTTGCCACTGGTGCCAACTTCGGTCTGGGAACCATCCTTCGTATATTGGATTTTCAGGAGCCAGCCGGCCACTCCCAGACATAAGCCCTCAAACTCAAACCACGGCCCTTTCCTCTGCCACAAAAAACTCAGCTTCCCTGCGTCTGGATGGCAGATTTCAGGAGCCACTTGGTACTATCAAACCAGCCCAACTTGACACTGGTGCCACCTTGGAGCTTTGAACCATGCTGCGTATCGTGGATTTTCAGGAGCCAGCGGGCCACTCCCAGCCATAGGCTTCCAAACAAATACCACAGCCCTTTTCTCTGCCTAACCAAATTCAGATGCCTCGCTTCTGGATGGCAGATTGCAGGAGCCACTCTGCACTGTCAAACCAGCCCATCTTGGAACTGGTGACACCTTGGGTCTGGGAAACATCCTGCTTAAGGTGGATTTTCAGGAGCCAGCCGGCCACTCCCAGCCATGGGCTGCCAAACTCAAACCACGGCCCTTTTCCCTGCCTAACAAAATACAGATGCTCCGCTTCTGGATGGCAGATTGCTGGAGCTACTTGGCACTGTCCAACCAGCCCAAGTTGGCACTGGTGCCACCTTCGGTCTGGAAACCATCCTACGTACCGTAGATTTTCCAGAGCCAGCTGGCCACTCCTAGCCACAAGCCCTCAAACTACGGGCCTTTTATCTGGCAAACAAAACTCAGCTGCCCTGCTTATGAATGGAAGATTGCCGGAGCCACTTGGCACTGTCAAACCAGCTTGACTTGGAACTGGTGCCACCTTGGGTCGTGGAACCATGCTGCGTATCGTGGATTTTCAGGAGCCAGGCAGCCACTCCCAGCCACAAGCCCTGAAACTCAAACCACGGCCCTTTTCTCTGGCAAAAATATCAGATGCCCTGCTTCTGGATGGCAGATTGCAGGAGCCACTTGGTAATGTCAAAACAGCCCGACTTGGCACTGGTGCCACCTTGGGTCTGGGAACCATACTGCGTATCGTGGATCTTCAGGAGCCACACGACCACTCCCAGCCATCAGCTGCCAAACACAAACCACGGCCCTTTTCCCTGGTTAACAAAATTCCGATGCCCCTCTTCTGGATGGCAGATTGCAGGAGTCCACTTGGCACTGTCAAACCAGTCCGACTTGGAACTGGTGCCACCTTGGGTGTGGGAAGGATCCTGCGTATCGTGGATTTTGAGGAGCCAGCCGGCCACTCCCAGCCATCGGCTGCCAAACAAAATCCACGGTCTTTTCCCTGGTTAAAAAATTTCAGATGCCTTGCTTCTGGATGGCAGATTGCAGACGCCACTTGGTTCTGTCAAACCAGCCCAACTTAGCACTGGTGCAACCTTAGGTATGGGATCAATCCTGCGTATCATGGTTTTTCAGGAGCCAGCCGGCCACTCCGAGCCACAAGCTCTCAAACTCAAACCATGGCCCTCTTCTCTGGCAAACAAAACTCAGAGCCCCTGCTTCTGGGTGGCCGATTGCAGGAGCCACATGGTACTATCAAACCAGCCCATACTTAGCACTGGTGACACCTTAAGTCTGAGAACCATCCTGCGTATCGTGGATTTTCAGGAGCCAGCCTGCCACTTCCAGCCAAGGCTTCCTAACACAAACCACGGCCTTTTTCCCTGGCTAACAATACTCAGCTGCCCTGCTTATGTATGGCAGTTTTCAGGAGGCACTTGGTACTGTCAAACCGGCCTACCTTGGCACTGGTGCCACCTTCGGTCTGGGAACTATCCTGTGTATCGTGGATTTTCAGGAGCCAGCCGGCCACTCCCAGCCACAAGCCCCCAAACTTAAACCACGGCCCTTTTCTCTGGAAACAAATCTCAGCTGCCCCGCTTCAGGATGGCAGATTGCAGGAGCTACATGGTACTATAAAACCAGCCCGACTTGGCACTGGTGACACCTTGGGTCTGGGAACCATCCTGCGTATCGTGGATTTTCAGGAGCCAGCCGGCCACTCCCAGCCATAGGCTGCCAAACACAAGCCAAGGCCCATTTCCTTGGCTATAAAAATTCAGATGCCCCGCTTCCGGATGGCAGATTACACAAGCCACTTAGCACTGTCAAACCAGTCCGACTTGGAACTGGTGCCACCTTGGGTCTGGAACCATCCTGCGTATCGTGGATTTTCAGGAGCCAGCACGCCACTCCCAGCCATAGGCTGCCAAACATAAACCACGGTCCTTTTAACTGGCTAACAAAATTCAGCTACCCCGCTTCTAGTTGGCAGATTGCAGGAGCCACATCCTACTGTGAAACCAGCCCAACATGGCACTGGTGCCACCTTGGGTCTGGGAACCATCCTGCGTATCATCGATTTTCAGGAGCCAGCCGGCCACTCCTAGACATGGTCGGCCAAACACAAAAAACGGTGCTTTTCCCTGCCTAAAAAAAATTCAGATGCCCCGCTGCTGGATGGCAGATTGCAGGAGCCACTTGGCACTGTAAAACCAGCCGGACTTTCCACTGGTGCCACCTTGGGTCTGGGAACCATCCTGCGTATCGTGGATTTTCAGGAGCCAGCCGGCCACTCCAAGGCAGAAGCCCTCAAACTCAAACCACGGCCCTTTTCTCTGGCAAAAAAACCTCAGCTGCCCTGCTTATGGATGGCAGATTGCAGGAGCCACTTTGTACAATCAAGCTAACCCGACTTGGCTCTGGTGACATCTTCGGTCTCAGAACCATCCAGCGTATCGTGGATTTTCAGGAGCCAGCCGGCCACTCCAAGCCACAAGACCTCAAACTCAAACAACGGCTCTCACCTCTGTCAAACAAAATTCAGCTGCCCTGCTTCTGGATGGCAGATTGCAGGAGCCACTTGCAGCTATCAAACCAGCCTACCTTGGCAGTGGTGCAACCTTAGGTCTTGGAACAATCCTGCTTATCATGGATTTTCAGGAGCCAGCCGGCCACTCCCTGCCACAGGCCCCAAAAAAAAACCTCGGCCCATTTCCCTTACAAACAAAACTCAGCTACCCCGCTTCTGGATGGCAGATTGCAGGAGCCACTTGCAGCTATCAAACCAGCCTACCTTGGCAGTGGTGCAACCTTGGGTCTTGGAACAATCCTGCTTATTGTGGATTTTCAGGAGCTAACCGGCCACTCCCAGCCACAGGCCCCAAAAAAATCCTCAGCCCGTTTCCCTGACAAACAAAACTCAGCTGCCTTGCTTCGAGATGGCAGATTGCAGGAGCCACTTGTTACTATAAAACCACCCCGACTTGGCACTGGTGACACCTTGGGTCTGGGAATCATCCTGCGTATCCTGGATTTTCAGGAGCCAGCCGGCCACTCCCAGCCATAGGCTGCGAAACACAAGCCAAGGCCCATTTCCTTGGCTAAAAAAATTCAGATGCCCCGCTTCCGGATGGCAGATTACACAAGCCACTTGGCACTGTCAAACCAGTCCGACTTGGAACTGGTGCCACCTTGGGTCTGGGAACCATCCTGTGTATCGTGGATTTTCAGGAGCCAGCCGGCCACTCCCAGCCACAAGCCCTCAAACTCCAACCATGGCCATTTTCTCTTGCAAACAAAACTCAGCTGCCCTTCTTTTGGATGGCCGATTGCAGGAGCCACTTGGTACTATGAAACCAGCCCAACTTGGCCCTGGTGACACCTTGGGTCTGGGAACCATCCTGCGTATCGTGGATTTTCAGGAGCCAGCCGGCCGCTCCCAGCCATAAACTGCCAAACACAAACCACGGCTCTTTTCCCTGGCTAACAAAATTCAGATGCCCCTCTTCTGGATGGCAGATTGTAGGAACCACTTGGCACTGTCAAACCAGCCCGACTTGGAACTGGTGACACCTTGGGTCTGGGAAACATCCTGCTTAAGGTGGATTTTCAGGAGCCAGCCGGCCACTCTCAGCCATGGGCTGCCAAACTCAAACCGCGGCCCTTTTCCCTGCCTAACAAAATACAGATCCCCCTCTTGTGGATGGAAGATTGCAGGAGACACTTGGCACTGTCCAACCTGCCCGACTTGGCACTGGTGCCACCTTTGGTCTGGGGACCATCCTGCGTATCGTGGATTTTCAGGAGCAGGGCGGCCACTACAAGCCACAAGCCCTCAAACTCAAACCACGGCCCTCATCTCTGTGAAACAAAATTCAGCTGCCCTGCTTATGGATGGCAGATTGCAGGAGCCAGTTGGTACTATCAAACCAGCCACACTTGGCACTGGTGACACCTAGGGTCTTGGAACCATTCTGCGTATCGTGAATTTTCAGGAGCCAGCCGACCACCACCAGTCACAAGCCCTCAAACTCAAAGCATGGCCTTCTTCTCTGGCAAACAAAACTCAGCTGCCCTGCTTCTGGGTGGCCGATTGCAAGAGCCACATGGTACTATCAAACCAGCCCATACTTAGCACTGGTGACACCTTGGGTCTGGGAACCATGCTGCGTATCGTGGATTTTCAGGAGCCAGCCTGCCACTTCCAGCCGTAGGCTTCCAAACACATACCTCGGCCCTTTTCCGTGGCTAACAATACTCAGCTGCCCTGCTTATGGATGGCAGTTTGCAGGAGCCACTTGGTACTGTCAAACCGGCCTACCTTGGCACTGGTGCCACCTTCTGTCTGGGAACCATCCTGTGTATCGTGGATTTTCAGGAGCCAGCCGGCCACTCCCAGCCACAAGCCCCCAAACTCAAACCACGGCCCTCATCTCTGAAAAACCAAATCTCAGCTTCCCCGCTTCAGGATGGCAGATTGCAGGAGCCACTTGGTACTATCAAACCAGCCAAACTTGGCACTGGTTACACCTTGGGTCTCGGAACCATCCTGCGTATCATCGATTTTCAGGAGCCAGCAGGCCACACCCAGCCATAGGGTGCCAAACATAAACCACGGCCCTTTTACCTGGCTAACAAAATTCAGCTACCCCGCTTCTAGGTGGCAGATTGCAGGTGCCACTTCGTACTGTCAAACCAGCTCAACATGGCACTGGTGCCACCTTTGGTCTAGGAAACATCCTGCGTATCATCGATTTTCAGGAGCCAGCCCGCCACTCCCAGCCATGGGCTGCCAAACACAAACCACGGCGCTTTTCCCTGCCTAAAAAAATTCAGATGCCCCGCTTCTGGATGGCAGATTGCAGGAGTCACTTGGCACTGTCCAACCAGACCGACTTGAACTGGTGCCACATTGGTCTGGAAACAATCCTGCCTATCGTGTATTTTCAGGAGCCAGCCGGCCACTCCCAGCCACAGCCCCTTAAACTCAAACCACAGTCTTTTTCTCTGGCAAACAAAACTCTGCTGCACTGCTTCGGGATGGCAGATTGCAGGAGCCACTTGGTACTATCAAACCAGCCCGACTTGGCACTGGTGCCACCTTGGGTCTGGGAAACATCCTGCAAATCCTGGATTTTCAGGAGCCAGCCGGCCACTCCCAGCCATAGGCTGCCAAACACAAACCAAGGCCCTTGTACGTGGTTAACAAAATTCAAATGCCCCGCTTCTGGATGGCAGATTACACAAGCCACTTCGCACTGTCATACCAGTCCGACTTGGAACTGGTTCCACCTTGGGTCTGGGAACCGTCCTGCGTATCGTGGATTTTCAGGAGCCATCCGGCCAATCCCGGCCACAAGCCCTCAAACTCAAACCACGGACCTTTTCTCTGGCAAACAAAACTCATCTGCCCTGCCTTTGGATGGCCGATTGCAAGAGACACTTGTTACTATCAAACCAGCCCAACTTGGCCCTGGTGACACTTTGGGTCTGGGAACCATCCTGCGTATCGTGGATTTTCAGGAGCCAGCCAGCCACTCCCAGCCTTTGGCTTCCAAACACAAACCACGGCCCTTTTCCCTGGCTAACAAAATTCAGATGCCCCGCTTCTGGATGGCAGATTGCAGGAGCTACTTGGCACTGTCCAACCAGCCCAAGTTGGCACTGGTGTAACCTTCGGTCTTGGAACCATCCTACGTCCTGTAGATTTTCCAGAGCCAGCCGGCCACTGCCAGCCATAAGCCTTCAAACTACGGCCCTTTTCTCTGGCAAACAAAACTCAGCTGCCCTGATTCTAGATGGGCGATTGCAGGAGCCACATGGTACTATCAAACCAGCCAAACTTGGCACTGGTGACACCTTGAGTCTGGGAACCATCCTGCGTGTCGTGGATTTTTAGGAGCCAGCCTGCCATTCCCAGCCATAGGCTTCCAAACACAAACCACGGCCCTTTACCCTGGCTAACAAAATTCAGATGCCCCGCTTCTGGATGGCCGATTGCAGGAGCCACTTGGTACTGTCAAACCAGCCCAACTTGGCCCTGTTGACACCTTGTGTCTGGGAACCATCCTGCGTATCGTTGATTTTCAGGAGCCAGCCGGCCACTCCCAGCCATAGGCTGCCAAACACAAACCAAGGCCCATGTCCTTCGCTAAAAAAATTCAGATGCCCCGCTTCCGGATGGCAGATTACACAAGCCACTTGGCACTGTCAAACCAGTCCGACTTGGAACTGGTGCCACCTTGGGTCTGGGAACCATCATGCGTATCGTGGATTTTCAGGAGCCAGCCGGCCACTCCCAGCCACAAGCCCTCAAACTCCAACCATGGCCCTTTTCTCTTGCAAACAAAACTCAGCTGCCCTGCTTTTGGATGGCCGATTGCAGGAGCCACTTGGTACTATCAAACCTGCCCAACTTGTCCCAGGTGACACCTTGGGTCTGGGAACCTTCCTGCGTATCATGGATTTTCAGGAGCCAGCCGGCCACTCCCAGCCATAGGCTGCCAAACAAAAACCACGGCACTTTTCCCTGGCTAACAAAATTCAGATGCCCCTCTTCTGGATGGCAGATTGTAGGAACCACTCTGCACTGTCAAACCAGCCCGACTTGGAACTGGTGACACCTTGGGTCTGGGAAACATCCTGCTTAAGGTGGATTTTCAGGAGCCAGCCGGCCACTCCCAGCCATGGGCTGCCAAACTCAAACCACGGCCCTTTTCCCTGCCTAACAAAATACAGATCCCCCTCTTGTGGATGGAAGATTGCAGGAGACACTTGGCACTGTCCAACCCGCCCGACTTGGCTCTGGTGCCACCTTTGGTCTGGGGACCATCCTGCGTATCGTGGATTTTCAGGAGCAGGGCGGCCACTCCCAGCCACAAGCCCTCAAACTCAAACAACGGCTCTCACCTCTGTCAAACAAAATTCAGCTGCCCTGCTTCTGGATGGCAGATTGCAGAAGCCAGTTGGTACTATCAAACCAGCCACACTTGGCACTGGTGACACCTTGGGTCTTGGAACCATCCTGCGTATCGTGAATTTTCAGGAGCCAGCCGGCCACCACCAGTCACAAGCCCTCAAACTCAAACCATGGCCTACTTCTCCAGCAAACAAAACTCAGCTGCCCTGCTTCTAGGTGGCCGATTGCAGGAGCCACATGGTACTATCAAACCAGCCCATACTTAGCACTGGTGACACCTTGAGTCTGGGAACCCTCATGCGTATCGTGGAATTTCAGGAGCTAACCGGCGACTCACAACCACAGGCCCCAAAAAAAAATCTCGCCCCGTTTCACTGACAAACAAAACTCAGCTACCCCGCTTCTGGATGGCAGATTGAAGGAGCCAGTTGGAACTGCCAAACCAGCCCAAGTTGGCATTGGTGCCACCTTGGGTCTGGGAACAATCCTGCGTATCGTGGATTTTCTTGAGACAGCCGGCCACTACCAGCCATGGTCTGCCAAACACAAACCACGGCGCTTTTCCCTGCCTAAAAAAATTCAGATGCCCCGCTTCTGGATGGCAGATTGCAGGAGCCACTTGGCACTGTCAAACCAGCCCGACTTGAACTGGTGCCACCTTGGGTCTGTGAACAATCCTGTGTATCGTGGATTTTCAGGAGCCGGCCGGCCAATCCCAGCCACAGGCCCTCAAACTAAAACCACGGCCCTTTTCCCTGCCTAACAAAATTAAGATGTCCCGCTTCTGGTTGGCAGATTGCACATGCCTCTTGGCAGTGTCAAACGAATTTGATTTGGAACTGCTGCCACCTTGGGTCTGGGAACCATCCTGCGTATCGTGGATTTTCAGGAGGCAGCCGGCCACTCCCAGGCATAGGCTGCCAAACACAAACCATGGCCCTTTTCCCTGGCTAACAAAATTCAGATGCCCCGCTTCTGGATGGCAGATTGCAGATGACACTTGGCTATGTCCAACCAGCTCGACTTGGAACTGGTGCCTCCTTTGGTCTGGTAACCATCCTGCGTATCTTGGATTTTCAGGAGCCAGCCGGCCACTCCCAGCCATAAGCGCTCAAACACAAACCACAGCTCTTTTTCCTGGCTAACAAAATTCAGATGTCCGGCTTATGGTTGGCAGATTGCACACGCCACTTGGCACTGTCAAACCAGTCCGAGTTGAACTGTTGCCACCTTGGGTCTGGGAACCATCCTGCGTATCATGGATTTTCAGGAGCCAGCCGGCCAGTCCCAGCCACAAGCCCTCAAACTCAAACCAAGGCCCTTTTCCCTGGCAAACAAAACTCAGCTGCCCTGCTTCTGGCTGGCCGAGTGCAGGAGCCACTTGGTACTATCAAATCAGCCCAAGTTGGCACTGGTGCCACCTTGTGTCTGGGAACCATCCTGCGTATCGTGGATTTTCAGGAGCCAGCCGGCCCCTCCCAGCCATAGGCTGCTAAACACAAACCACGGCCTTTTTCCCTGGCTAACAAAATTCAGCTACCCCGCTTCTAGATGGCAGATTGCATGAGCCACTTGGCACTGTCAAACCAGCCCGACTTGGAACTGGTGACTCCTTGGGTCTGGGAACCATCCTGCGTATCGTGAATTTTCAGGAGCCAACCGGCCACTGCAAGCAGCAAGCCCTCATACTCAAACCACTGCCCCTTTCTCAGGAAAACAAAACTCAGCTGCCCTGCTTCTGGATGGCCGATTGCAGGAGCCACTTGGTAATATCAAGCCAATCCGACTTGGCACTGGTGACACCTTCGGTCTCAGAACTATCCTGCGTATCGTGGATTTTCAGGAGCCAGACGGCCACTCCAAGGCACAAGCCCTCAAACTCAAACAACGGCTCTCACCTATGTCAAACAAAATTCAGCTGCCCTGCTTCTGGATGGCAGATTGCAGGAGCCACTTGCAGCTATCAAACCAGCCTACCTTGGCAGTGGTGCAACCTTGGGTCTTGGAACAATCCTGCTTATCGTGGATTTTCAGGAGCTAACCGGCCACTCCCAGCTACAGGCCCCAAAAACAAACCTCAGCCCGTTTCCCTGACAAACAAAACTCAGCTACCCCGCTTCTGGATGGCAGATTACACGAGCCACTTGGTACTGTCACACCAGCCCAACTTGGCATTGGTGACACCTTGAGCCTGGGAACCATCCTGCGTACTGTGGATTTTCAGGAGCCAGCCGGCCACTCCCCGCCAAGGGCTTTCAAACACAAACCACGGCGATTTTCCCTGCCTAAAAAAATTCATATGCCCTGTTTCAGGATGGCAGATTGCAGGAGCCACTCTGCACTGTCAAACAAGCCCGACTTGAACTGGTGCCACATTGGGTCTGGGAACAATCCTGCGTATCATGTATTTTCAGGAGCCAGCCGGCCACTCCCAGTCACAGCCCCACATACTCAAACCACGTCCGTATTCTTTGGGAAACGAAACTCAGCTGCCCTGCTTCGAGATGGCAGATTGCAGGAGGCACTTGGTACTATAAAACCAGCCCAACTTGGCTCTGGTGACACCTTGGGTCTGGGAAGAATCCTGCGTATCCTGGATTTTCAGGAGCCAGCCGGCCACTCCCAGCCATAGGCTGCCAAACACAAGCCAAGGCCCATTTCCTTGGCTAAAATATTCAGATGCCCCGCTTCCGGATGGCAGATTACACAACCCACTTGGCATTGTCAAACCAGTCCGACTTGGAACTGGTGCCACCTTGGGTCTGGGAACCATCCTGCGTGTCGTGGATTTTCAGGAGCCAGCACGCCACTCCCAGCCATAGGCTGCGAAACATAAACCACGGTCCTTTTAACTGGCTAACAAAATTCAGCTACCCCGCTTCTAGGTGGCAGATGGCAGGAGCCACATCGTACTGTGAACCCAGCCCAACATGGCACTGGTGCCACTTTGGGTCTGGGAACCATCCTGCGTATCATCGATTTTCAGGAGCCAGCCGGCCACTCCTAGACATGGTCTGCCAAACACAAACCACGGTGACTTTCCCTGCCTAAAAAAATTCAGATGCCCCGCTTCTGGATCGCAGATTGCAGGAGCCACTTGGCACTGTAAAACCAGCCGGACTTTCCAATGGTGCCACCTTGGGTCTTGGAACCATCCTGCGTATCGTGGATTTTCAGGAGCCAGCCGGCCACTCCAAGCCACAAGACCTCAAACTCAAACAACGGCTCTCACCTCTGTCAAACAAAATTCAGCTGCCCTGCTTCTGGATGGCAGATTGCAGGAGCCACTTGGTACAATCAAGCCAACCCGACTTGGCACTGGTGACACCTTCGGTCTCAGAACCATCCTGCGTATCGTGGATTTTCAGGACCCAGCCGGCCACTCCAAGCCACAAGCCCTCAAACTCAAACAACGGCTCTCACCTCTGTCAAACAAAATTCAGCTGCCCTGCTTCTGGATGGCAGATTGCAGGAGCCACTTGCAGCTATCAAACCAGCCTACCTTGGCAGTGGTGCAACCTTGGGTCTTGGAACAATCCTGCTTATCGTGGATTTTCAGGAGCTAACCGGCCACTCCCAGCCACAGGCCCTAAAAACAAACCTCAGCAAGTTTCCCTGACAAATAAAACTCAGCTACCCCACTTCTGGATGGCAGATTACAGGAGCCACTTGGTACTGTCACACCAGCCCAACTTGGCACTGGTGACACCTTGGGACTGGGAACCATCCTGCGTATTGTGGATTTTCAGGAGCCAGCCGGCCACTCCCAGCCAAGGGCTGCCAAACACAAACCACGGCGCTTTTCCCTGCCTAAAAAAATTCATATGCCCTGTTTCAGGATGGCAGATTGCAGGAGCCACTCTGCACTGTCAAGCAAGCCCGACTTGAACTGGTGCCCCATTGGGTCTGGGAACAATCCTGCGTATCATGTATTTTCAGGAGCCAGCCGGCCACACCCAGTCACAGCCCCACAAACGCAAGCCACGGCCCTATTCTCTGGCAAACAAAACTCAGCTGCCCTGCTTCGAGATGGCAGATTGCAGGAGCTACTTGGTACTATAAAACCAGCCCGACTTGGCACTGGTGACACCTTGGGTCTGGGAACCATCCTGCGTGTCGTTGATTTTCAGGAGCCAGCCAGCCACTCCCAGCCATAGGCTGCCAAACACAAGCCAGAGCCCATTTCCTTGGCTAAAAAAAATTCAGATTCCCCGCTTCCGGATGGCAGATTACACAAGCCACTTGGCACTGTCAAACCAATCCGACTTGGAACTGGTGCCACCTTGGGTCTGGGAACCATCCTGCGTATCGTGGATTTTCAGGAGCCAGCCGGCCACTCCCAACCATAGGCTGCCAAAGACAAACCACGGAACTTTTCCCTGGCTAACAAAATTCAGATGCCCCTCTTCTGGATGGCAGATTGTAGGAACCACTTGGCACTGTCAAACCAGCCTGACTTGGAACTGGTGACACCTTGGGTCTGGGAAACATCCTGCTTAAGGTGGATTTTTAGGAGCCAGCCGGCCACTCGCAGCCATGGGCTGCCAAACTCAAACCACGGCCCTTTTCCATGCCTAACAAAATACAGATCCCCCTCTTGTGGATGGAAGATTGCAGGAGACACTTGGCACTGTCCAACCCGCCCGACTTGGCACTGGTGCCACCTTTGGTCTGGGGACCATCCTGCGTATCGTGGATTTTCAGGAGCAGGGCGGCCTCTCCCAGCCACAAGCCCTCAAACTCATACCACGGCCATTTTCTCTCGTAAACAAAACTCAGCTGCTCTGCTTCTGGATGGCAGATTGCAGGAGCCAGTTGGTACTATCAAACCAGCCACACTTGGCACTGGTGACACCTTGGGTCTTGGAACCATCCTGCGTATCGTGAATTTTCAGGAGCCAGCCGGCCACCACCAGTCACAAGCCCTCAAATTCAAACCACGGCCTTCTTCTCTGGCAAACAAAACTCAGCTGCCCTGCTTCTGGGTGGCCGATTGCAGGAGCCACATGGTACTATCAAACCAGCCCATTCTTAGCACTGGTGACACCTTGAGTCTGGGAACCATCCTGCGTATCGTGGATTTTCAGGAGCCAGCCGGCCAATTCCAGCCATAGGCTTCCTAACACAAACCACGGCCATTTTCCCTGGCTAACAATACTCAGCTGCCCTGCTTATGGATGGCAGTTTGCAGGAGGCACTTGGTACTGTCAAACCGGCCTACCTTGGCACTGGTGCCACCTTCGGTCTAAGAACAATCCTGTGTATCGTGGATTTTCAGGAGCCAGCCGGCCACTCCCAGCCACAAGCCCCCAAACTCAAACCACGGCCCTTTTCTCTGGAAACAAATCTCAGCTGCCCCGCTTCAGGATGGCAGATTGCAGGAGCTACTTGGTACTATCAAACCAGCCCAACTTGGCACTGGTGACACCTTGAGTCTGGGAACCATCCTGCGTATCATCGATTTTCAGGAGCCAGCAGGCCACACCCAGCCAGAGGCTGCCAAACATAAACCACGGCGCTTTTCCCTGCCTAAAAAAATTCAGATGCCCCACTTCTGGATGGCAGATTGCAGGAGTCACTTGGAACTGTCCAACCAGCCCAACTTTCCACTGGTGCCACCATGGGTCTGGGAACCATCCTGCGTATCGTGGATTTTCAGGAGCCAGCCGGCCACTCCATGGCAGAAGCACTCAAACTCAAACCACGGCACTTTTCTCTGGCAAAAAAAACTCAGCTGCCCTGCTTATGGATGGCAGATTGCAGGAGCCACTTGGTACGATCAAACCAACCTGACTTGGCACTGGTGACACCTTCGGTCTCGGAACCATCCTGCGTATCGTGGATTTTCAGGAGCCAGCCGGCCACTCCAAGCCACAAGCCCTCAAACTGAAACCACGGCCCTCATCTCTGAAAAACCAAATTCAGCTGCCCTGCTTATGGATGGCAGATTGCAGAAGCCATTTGGTGCTATCAAACCAGCCTACCTTGGCAGTGGTGCAACCTTGGGTCTTGGAACAATCCTGCTTATCGTGGATTTTCAGGAGCTAACCGGCCACTCCCAGCCACAGGCCCCAAAAACAAACCTCAGCCTGTTTCCCTGACAAACAAAACTCAGCTACCCCGCTTCTGGCTGGAAGATTGCAGGAGCCACTTGGTACTGTCAAAGCAGCCCAACTTGGCACGGGTGACACCTTGGGTCTGGGAACCATCCTGCGTATTGTGGATTTTCAGGAGCCAGCCGGCCACTCCCAGCCATAGGCTGCCAAACACAAACCTCGGCCATTTTCCCTGGCTAACAAAATTCAGATGCCCTGCTTCTGGATGGCAGATTGCCGACGCCACTTGGCTCTATCCAACCAGCCCGACTTGGCACTGGTGCCACCTTCGGTCTGGGAACCATCCTGCGTATCGTGGATTTTCAGGAGCTGACCGGCGACTCCCAGCCACAGGTCCCAAAAACCAATCTCGCCCCGTTTCACTGACAAACAAAACTCAGCTACCCCGCTTCTGCATGGCAGATTGAAGGAGCCACTTGTTACTGCCAAACAAGCCCAAGTTGGCACTGGTGCCACCTTGGGTCTGGGAACCATCCTGCGTATCGTGGATTTTCTTGAGACAGCCGGCCACTCCCAGCCATGGTCTGCCAAACACAAACCACGGTGCTTTTCCCTGCCTAAAAAAATTCAGATTCCCAGCTTCTGGATGGCACATTGCAGGAGCCACTTGGCACTGTCAAACCAGCCCGACTTGAACTGGTGCCACCTTGGGCCTGTGAAAAATCCTGTGTACCGTTGATTTTCAGGAGCCAGCCGGCCAATCCCAGCCAAGGCCCTCAAACTGCAACCACGGCCCTTTTCCCTGCCTAACAAAATTAAGATATCCCGCTTCTGGTTGGCAGATTGCACATGCCACATGGCAGTGTCAAACGAATTTGAGTCTGAACTGCTACCACCTTGGGTCCGGGAAACATCCTGCGTATCGTGGATTTTCAGGAGGCAGCCTGCCACTCCCAGGCATAGGCTGCCAAACACAAACCATGGCCCTTTTCCCTGGCTAACAAAATTCAGATGCCCCGCTTCTGGATGGCACATTGCAGATGCCAATTGGCTCTGTCCAACCAGCCATACTTGGAACTGGTCCGTCCTTTGGTCTGGGAACCATCCTGCGTATCATGGATTTTCAGGAGCCAGCCGGCCACTCCCAGCCATAAGCCCTCAAACAGAAAACACGGCTATTTTTCCTGGCTAAAAAAATTCAGATGTCCGGCTTCTGGTTGGCAGATTGCACACGCCACTTGGCACTGTCAAACCAGTCCGAGTTGAACTGTTGCCACCTTGGGTCTGGGAACCATCCTGCGTATCATGGATTTTCAGGAGCCAGACGGCCAGTCCCAGCCATGGGCTGCCAAACTCAAACCACGGCCCTTTTCCCTGCCTAACAAAATACAGATCCCCCTCTTGTGGATGAAAGATTGCAGGAGCCACTTGGCACTGTCCAACCAGCTTAACCTTGCACTGGTGCCACCTTCGGTCTGGGAACCATCCTGCGTATCGTGGATTTTCAGGAGCCAGCCGGCCACTCCCAGCCACAATCCCTTAAACTCAAACCACGGCCCTTTTCCCTGGCAAACAAAACTCAGCTGCCCTGCTTCTGGCTGGCTGAGTGCAGGAGCCACTTGGTACTATCAAATCAGCCCAAGTTGGCACTGGTGCCACCTTGTGTCTGGGAACCATCCTGCGTATCGTGGATTTTCAGGAGCCAGCCGGCCCCTCCCAGCCATAGGCTGCCAAACAAAAACCACGGCCTTTTTCCCAGGCTAAAAAAATTCAGATGCCCCGCTTCTAGAGGGCAGATTGCAGGAGCCACTTGGCACTGTCAAACCAGCCAGACTTGGAACTGGTGACACCTTGGGTCTGGGAAACATGCTGCGTATCGTGAATTTTCAGGAGCCAACCGGGCACTCCAAGCAGCAAGCCCTCACACTAAAACCACGGCCCCTTTCTCAGGAAAACAAAACTCAACTGCCCTGCTTCTGGATGGCAGATTGCAGGAGCCCCTTGGTACTGTCAAACCGGCCTACCTTTGCATTGGTGCCACCTTGGGTCATTGAACCATCCTGCGTATCGTGGATTTTCAGGAGCCAGCCGGCCACTCCCAGCCACAACCCCCCAAACTCAAACCACGGCTCTTTTCTCTGGAAAAAACACTCAGCTGCCCTGCTTATGGATGGCCGATTGCAGGAGCCACTGGGCACTGTCAAACCAGGCCTACTTGGAACTGGTGCCACCTTCGGTCTGGGAACCTTCCTGCGAATCATGTATTAAAAGGAGCCAGCCGGCCACTCCAAGCCACAGGCTGCCAAACACAAACCACGGACCCTTTCTCTGGCAAACAAAACTCAGCTGCCCCGCTTCAGGATGGCAGATTGCAGGAGCCACTTGGTACTATCAAACCACCCCGACTTGGCACTGGTGCCACCTTGGGTCTGGGAACCATCCTGAGTATCGTGGATTTTCAGGAGCCAGCACGCCACTCCCAGCCATAGGCTGCCAAACATAAACCACGGTCCTTTTAACTGGCTAACAAAATTCAGCTACCCCGCTTCTAGGTGGCAGATGGCAGGAGCCACATCGTACTGTCAAACCAGCCCAACATGGCACTGGTGCCACCTTGGGTCTGGGAACCATCCTGCGTATCATCGATTTTCCGGAGCCAGCCGGCCACTCCTAGACATGGTCTGCCAAACACAAACCACGGTGCTTTTCCCTGCCTAAATAAATTCAGATGCCTCGCTTCTGGATGGCAGATTGCAGGAGCCACTTGGCACTGTAAAACCAGCCGGACTTTCCACTGGTGCCACCTTTGGTCTGGGAACCATCCTGCGTATCGTGGATTTTCAGGAGCCAGCAGGCCACTCCAAGCCACAAGCCCTCAAACTCAAACAACGGCTCTCACCTCTGTCAAAAAAAATTCAGCTGCCCTGCTTCTGGATGGCAGATTGCAGGAGCCACTTGCAGCTATCAAAACAGCCTACCTTGGCAGTGGTGCAACCTTGGGTCTTGGAACAATCCTGCTTATCGTGGATTTTCAGGAGCTAACCGGCCACTCCCAGCCACAGGCCCCAAAAACAAACCTCAGCCCGTTTCCCTGACAAACAAAACTCAGCTACCCCGCTTCTGGATGGCAGATTACAGGAGCCACTTAGTACTGTCACACCAGCCCAACTTGGCACTGGTGACACCTTGGGCCTGGGAACCATCCTGCGTATTGTGGATTTTCAGGAGCCAGCCGGCCATTCCAAGCCAAGGGCTGCCAAACACAAACCACGGCGCTTTTCCCTGCCTAAAAAAATTCATATGCCCTGTTTCAGGATGGCAGAT
Organism: Passerculus sandwichensis; assembly: GCA_031885435.1. NCBI lineage: Eukaryota > Metazoa > Chordata > Aves > Passeriformes > Passerellidae > Passerculus > Passerculus sandwichensis. Next base: position 481,913 of record CM063146.1, read on the forward strand.
TGCAGGAGCCACTCTGCACTGTCAAACAAGCCCGACTTGAACTGGTGCCACATTGGGTCTGGGAACAATCCTGCGTATCATGTATTTTCAGGAGCCAGCCGGCCACTCCCAGTCACAGCCCCCCAAACTCACACCACGGCCCTATTCTCTGGCAAACAAAACTCAGCTGCCCTGCTTCGAGATGGCAGATTGCAGAAGCCACTTGATGCTATCAAACCAGCCTACCTTGGCACTGGTGCATCCTTGGGTCTTGGAACAATCCTGCGTATCGTGGATTTTCAGGAGCTAACCGGCCACTCCCAGCCACAGGCCCCAAAAACAAACCTCAGCCCGTTTCCCTGACAAACAAAACTCAGCTACCCCGCTTCTGGATGGAAGATTGCAGGAGCCACTTGGTACTATCAAACCAGCCCAGCTTGGCACTGCTGACACCTTGGGTCTGGGAACCATGTGCGTATCATCGATTTTCAGGAGCCAGCCGGCCACTCCCAGCCAAAGGCTGCCAAACACAAACCACGCCGTTTTTCCCAGCCTAAAAAAATTCATATGCCCTGCTTCTGGATGACAGATTGCAGGCGCCACTCTGCACTGTCAAACCATTCCGACTTGTACTGGTGCCACATTGGTCTGGGAACAATCCTGCGTATCGTGTATTTTCAGGAGCCAGCCAGCCACTCCCAGCCACAGCCCCTTAAACTCAAACCACAGTCCTTTTCTCTGGCAAACAAAACTCAGCTGCCCTGCTTCGGGATGGCAGATTGCAGGAGCCACTTGGTACTATCAAACCAGCCCGACTTGGCACTGGTGCCACCTTGGGTCTGGGAAACATCCTGCAAATCCTGGATTTTCAGGAGCCAGCCGGTCACTCCCAGCCATAGGCTGCCAAACACAAACCAAGGGCCTTGTACGTGGCTAACAAAATTCAAATGCCCCGCTTCTGGATGGCAGATTACACAAGCCACTTCGCACTGTCAAACCAGTCCGACTTGGAACTGGTTCCACCTTGGGTCTGGGAACCATCCTGCGTATCGTGGATTTTCAGGAGCCATCCGGCCAATCCCAGACACAAGCCATCAAACTCAAACCACGGCCCTTTTCTCTGGCAAACAAAACTCATCTGCCCTGCCTTTGGATGGCCGACTGCAAGAGAGACTTGGTACTATCAAACCAGCCCCACTTGGCCCTGGTGCCACCTTGTGTCTGGGAACCATCCTGCGTATCGTGGATTTTCAGGAGCCAGCCAGCCACTCCCAGCCTTTGGCTTCCAAACACAAACCACGGCCCTTTTCCCTGGCTAACAAAATTCAGATGCCCCGCTTCTGGATGGCAGATTGCAGGAGCTACTTGGCACTGTCCAACCAGCCCAAGTTGGCACTGGTGCCACCTTCGGTCTGGGAACCATCCTACGTACAGTAGATTTTCCAGAGCCAGCCGGCCACTGCCAGCCACAAGCCCTCCAACTACGGCCCTTTTCTCTGGCAAACAAAACTCAGCTGCCCTGATTCTAGATGGCCGATTGCAGGAGCCACATGGTACTATCAAACCAGCCCAACTTGGCACTGGTGACACATTGGGCCTGGGAACCATCCTGCGTATTGTGGATTTTCAGGAGCCAGCCGGCCATTCCAAGCCAAGGGCTGCCAAACACAAACCACGGCGCTTTTCCCTGCCTAAAAAAATTCATATGCCCTGTTTCAGGATGGCAGATTGCAGGAGCCACTCTGCACTGTCAAACAAGCCCGACTTGAACTGGTGCCCCATTGGGTCTGGGAACAATCCTGCGTATCATGTATTTTCAGGAGCCAGCCGGCCACTCCCAGTCACAGCCCCCCAAACTCACACCACGGCCCTATTCTCTGGCAAACAAAACTCAGCTGCCCTGCTTCGAGATGGCAGATTGCAGGAGCCACTTGGCACTGTAAAACCAGCCGGACTTTCCACTGGTGCCACCTTGGGTCTGGGAACCATCCTGCGTATCCTGGGTTTTCAGGAGCCAGCTGGCCACTCCCAGCCATAGGCTGCCAAACACAAGCCAAGGCCCATTTCCTTGGCTAAAAAAATTCAGATGCCCCGCTTCCGGATGGCAGATTACACAAGCCACTTGGCACTGTCAAACCAGTCTGACTTGGAACTGGTGCCACCTTGGGTCTGGGAACCATCATGCGTATCGCGGATTTTCAGGAGCCAGCCGGCCACTCCCAGCCATAGGCTGCCAAACACAAACCACGGCACTTTTCCCTGGCTAACAAAATTCAGATGCCCCTCTTCTGGATGGCAGATTGTAGGAACCACTTGGCACTGTCAAACCAGCCCGACTTGGAACTGGTGACACCTTGGGTCTGGGAAACATCCTGCTTAAGGTGGATTTTCAGGAGCCAGCCGGCGACTCGCAGCCATGGGCTGCCAAACTCAAACCACGGCCCTTTTCCTTGCCTAACAAAATACAGATCCCCCTCTTGTGGATGGAAGATTGCAGGAGACACTTGGCACTGTCCAACCCGCCCGACTTGGCACTGGTGCCACCTTTGGTCTGGGGACCATCCTGCGTATCGTGGATGTTCAGGAGCAGGGCGGCCACTCCCAGCCACAAGCCCTCAAACTCATACCACGGCCATTTTCTCTCGTAAACAAAACTCAGCTGCTCTGCTTCTGGATGGCAGATTGCAGGAGCCAGTTGGTACTATCAAACCAGCCACACTTGGCACTGGTGACACCTTGGGTCTTGGAACCATCCTGCGTATGGTGAATTTTCAGGAGCCAGCCGGCCACCACCAGTCACAAGCCCTCAAACTCAAACCATGGCCTTCTTCTCTGGCAAAGAAAACTCAGCTGCCCTGCTTCTGGGTGGCCGATTGCAGGAGCCACATGGTACTATCAAACCAGCCCATACTTAGCACTGGTGACACCTTGGGTCTGGGAACCATGCTGCGTATCGTGGATTTTCAGGAGCCAGCCTGCCACTTCCAGCCATAGGCTTCCAAACACAAACCACGGCCCTTTTCCCTGGCTAACAATACTCAGTTGCCCTGCTTATGGATTGCAGTTTGCAGGAGCCACTTGGTACTGTCAAAACGGCCTACCTTGGCACTGGTGCCACCTTCTGTCTGGGAACCATCCTGTGTATCGTGGATTTTCAGGAGCCAGCCGGCCACTCCCAGCCACAAGCCCCCAAACTCAAACCACGGCCCTTTTCTCTGGAAACAAATCTCAGCTGCCCCGCTTCAGGATGGCAGATTGCAGGAGCCACTTGGTACTATCAAACCAGCCAAACTTGGCACTGGTGACACCTTGGGTCTGGGAAACATCCTGCGTATCATCGATTTTCAGGAGCCAGCAGGCCACACCCAGCCATAGGCTGCCAAACATAAACCACGGCCCTTTTACCTGGCTAACAAAATTCAGCTACCCCGCTTCTAGGTGGCAGATTGCAGGAGCCACTTCGTACTGTAAAACCAGCCCAACATGGCACTGGTGCCACCTTTGGTCTAGGAAACATCCTGCGTATCATCGATTTTCAGGGGCCAGCCCGCCACTCCCAGCCATGGGCTGCCAAACATAAACCACGGCATTTTCCCTGCATAAAAAAATTCAGATGCCCCGCTTCTGGATGGCAGATTGCAGGAGTCACTTGGCACAGTCCAACCAGCCCGACTTTCCACTGGTGCCACCTTGGGTCTGGGAACCATCCTGCGTATCGTGGATTTTCAGGAGCCAGCCGGCCACTGCAAGGCAGAAGCTCTCAAACTCAAACCACGGCATTTTCTCTGGCAAAAAAAACTCAGCTGCCCTGCTTATGGATGGCAGATTGCAGAAGCCACTTGGTACGATCAAACCAACCCCACTTGGCACTGGTTACACCTTCGGTCTCAGAACAATCCTGCGTATCGTGGATTTTCAGGATCCAGCCGGCCACTCCAAGCCACAAGCCCTCAAACTCAAACCACGGCCCTCATCTCTGAAAAACCAAATTCAGCTGCCCTGCTTATGGATGGCAGATTGCAGAAGCCACTTGGTGCTATCAAACCAGCCTACCTTGGCACTGGTGCAACCTTGGGTCTTGGAACAATCCTGCGTATCGTGGATTTTCAGGAGCTAACCGGCCACTCCCAGCCACAGGCCCCAAAAACAAACCTCAGCCCGTTTCCCTGACAAACAAAACTCAGCTACCCCGCTTCTGGATGGAAGATTGCAGGAGCCACTTGGTACTATCAAACCAGCCCAACTTGGCACTGCTGACACCTTGGGTCTGGGAACCATCCTGCGTATCATCGATTTTCAGGAGCCAGCCGGCCACTCCCAGCCAAAGGCTGCCAAACACAAACCACGCCGTTTTTCCCAGCCTAAAAAAATTCATATGCCCTGCTTCTGGATGACAGATTGCAGGCGCCACTCTGCACTGTCAAACCATTCCGACTTGTACTGGTGCCACATTCGTCTGGGAACAATCCTGCGTATCGTGTATTTTCAGGAGCCAGCCAGCCACTCCCAGCCACAGCCCCTTAAACTCAAACCACAGTCCTTTTCTCTGGCAAACAAAACTCAGCTGCCCTGCTTCGGGATGGCAGATTGCAGGAGCCACTTGGTACTATCAAACCAGCCCGACTTGGCACTGGTGCCACCTTGGGTCTGGGAAACATCCTGCAAATCCTGGATTTTCAGGAGCCAGCCGGTCACTCCCAGCCATAGGCTGCCAAACACAAACCAAGGGCCTTGTACGTGGCTAACAAAATTCAAATGCCCCGCTTCTGGATGGCAGATTACACAAGCCACTTCGCACTGTCAAACCAGTCCGACTTGGAACTGGTTCCACCTTGAGTCTGGGAACCATCCTGCGTATCGTGGATTTTCAGGAGCCATCCGGCCAATCCCAGACACAAGCCATCAAACTCAAACCACGGCCCTTTTCTCTGGCAAACAAAACTCATCTGCCCTGCCTTTGGATGGCCGATTGCAAGAGACACTTGGTACTATCAAACCAGCCCCACTTGGCCCTGGTGCCACCTTGTGTCTGGGAACCATCCTGCGTATCGTGGATTTTCAGGAGCCAGCCAGCCACTCCCAGCCTTTGGCTTCCAAACACAAACCACGGCCCTTTTCCCTGGCTAACAAAATTCAGATGCCCCGCTTCTGGATGGCAGATTGCAGGAGCTACTTGGCACTGTCCAACCAGCCCAAGTTGGCACTGGTGCCACCTTCGGTCTGGGAACCATCCTACGTACAGTAGATTTTCCAGAGCCAGCCGGCCACTGCCAGCCACAAGCCCTCCATCTACGGCCCTTTTCTCTGGCAAACAAAACTCAGCTGCCCTGATTCTAGATGGCCGATTGCAGGAGCCACATGGTACTATCAAACCAGCCCAACTTGGCAATGGTGACACCTTGAGTCTGGGAACCATCCTGCGTATCGTGGACTTTTAGGAGCCAGCCTGCCACTCCCAGCCATAGGCTTCCAAACACAAACCACGGCCCTTTTCCCTGGCTAACAAAATTCAGATGCCCCGCTTCTGGATGGCCGATTGCAGGAGCCACTTGGTACTGTCAAACCAGCCCAACTTGGCCCTGGTGACACCTTGTGTCTGGGAACCATCCTGCGTATCGTGGATTTTCCGAAGCCAGCCGGCCACTCCCAGCCATAGGCTGCCAAACACAAGCCAAGGCCCATTTCCTTGGCTAAAAAAATTCAGATGCCCCGCTTCCGGATGGCAGATTACACAAGCCACTTGGCACTGTCAAACCAGTCCGACTTGGCACTGGTGCCACCTTGCGTCTGGGAACCATCCTGCGTATCGTGGATTTTCAGGAGCCAGCCGGCCACTCCCAGCCACAAGCACTCAAACTCCAACCATGGCCCTTTTCTCTTGCAAACAAAACTCAGCTGCCCTGCTTTTGGATGGCCGATTGCAGGAGCCACTTGGTAGTATCAAACCTGCCCAACTTGTCCCTGCTGACACCTTGGGTCTGGGAACCTTCCTGCGTATCATGGATTTTCAGGAGCCAGCCGGCCACTCCCAGCCATAGGCTGCCAAACACAAACCACGGCACTTTTCCCTGGCTAACAAAATTCAGATGCCCCTCTTCTGGATGGCAGATTGTAGGAACCACTTGGCACTGTCAAACCAGCCCGACTTGGAACTGGTGACACCTTGGGTCTGGGAAACCTCCTGCTTAAGGTGGATTTTCAGGAGCCAGCCGTCCACTCCCAGCCATGGGCTGCCAAACTCAAACCACGGCCCTTCTCCCTGCCTAACAAAATACAGATCCCCCTCTTGTGGATGGAAGATTGCAGGAGACCCTTGGCACTGTCCAACCCGCCCGACTTGGCACTGGTGCCACCTTCGTTCTGGGAACCATACTGCGTATCGTGGATTTTCAGGAGCAGGGCGGCCACTCCCAGCCACAAGCTCTCAAACTCAAACCACGGCCCTCATCTCTGTGAAACCAAATTCAGCTGCCCTGCCTATGGATGGCAGATTGCAGAAGCCACTTGGTGCTATCAAACCAGCCTACCTTGGCACTGGTGCAACCTTGGGTCTTGGAACAATCCTGCGTTTCGTGGATTTTCAGGAGCCAGCCGGCCACTCCCAGCCATAGGCTGCCAAACACAAACCTCGGCTCTTTTCCCTGGCTAACAAAATTCAGATGCCCCGCTTCTGGATGGCAGATTGCCGACGCCACTTGGCTATATCCAACCAACCCGACTTGGCACTGGTGCCACCTTCGATCTGGGAACCCTCCTGCGTATCGTGGAATTTCAGGAGCCAACCGGTGACTTCCAGCCACAGGCCCCAAAAACAAATCTCGCCCCGTTACACTGACAAAGAAAACTCAGCTACCCCGCTTCTGGATGGCAGATTGAAGGAGCCACTTGGTACTGCCAAACCAGCCCAAGTTGGCACTGGTGCCACCTTGAGTCTGGGAACCATCCTGCGTATCGTGGATTTTCTTGAGACAGCTGGCCACTCCCAGTCATGGTCTGCCAAACACAAACCACGGCCCTTTTCCCTGCCTAAAAAAATTCAGATGCCCCACTTCTGGATGGCAGATTGCAGGAGCCACTTGGCACTGTCAAACCAGCCCGACTTGAACTGGTGCCACATTGGGTCTGTGAACAATCCTTTGTATCGTGGATTTTCAGGAGCCAGCCGGCCAATCCCAGCCACAGGCCCTCAAACTACAACCAAGGACCTTTTCCCTTCCTAAGAAAATTAAAATGTCCCGCTTCTGGTTGGCAGATAACACACGCCACTTGGCATTGTCAAACCAGTCCGAGTTGAACTGTTGCCACCTTGGGTCTGGGAACCATCCTGCGTATCGTGGATTTTCAGGAGCCAGCCGGCCAGTCCCAGACATGGGCTGCCAAACTCTAACCACGGCCCTTTTCCCTGCCTAACAAAATACAGATCCCCCTCTTGTGGATGGAAGATTGCAGGAGCCACTTGGCACTGTCCAACCAGCTTAACCTGGCACTGGTGCCACCTTCGTTCTGGGAACCATACTGTGTATCGTGGATTTTCAGGAGCCAGCCGGCCACTCCAAGCCACAAGACTTCAAACTCAAACCACGGCCCTTTTCCCTGGCAAACAAAACTCAGCTGCCCTGCTTCTGGCTGGCCGAGTGCAGGAGCCACTTGGTACTATCAAATCAGCCCAAGTTGGCACTGGTGACACCTTGTGTCTGGGAACCATCCTGCGTATCGTGGATTTTCAGGAGCCAGCCGGCCACTCCCAGCCATAGGCTGCCAAACACAAGCCACGGCCTTTTTCCCTGGCTAAAAAAATTCAGCTACCCCGCTTCTAGATGGCAGATTGCAGGAGCCACTTGGCACTGTCAAACCAGCCCGACTTGGAACTGGTGACACCTTGGGTCTGGGAACCATCCTGCGTATCGTGGATTCTCAGGAGAGAGCGGGGCACTCCCAGCCTTAGGCTTCCAAAAAAAAACCACGGTCCTTTTCCCTGACTATTAAAATTCAGATGCCCGGCGTCTTGATGGCAGATTGCAGGAGCCACTTGGCACTGCCTAACCAGCCTGAGTTGGCACTGGTGCCACCTTCGGTCTGGGAACCATCCTGCGTATCGTGGATTTTCAGGAGCCAGCAGGCCCCTCCCAGCCATAGGCTGCCAAACATAAACAACGGTCCTTTTAACTGGCTAACAAAATTCAGCTACCCCGCTTCTAGGTGGCAGATTGCAGGAGCCACATCGTACTGTCAAACTAGCCCAACATGGCACTGGTGCCACCTTGGGTCTGGGAACCATCCTGCGAATCATCGATTTTAAGGAGCCAGCCGGCCACTCCTAGCCATGGGCTGCCAAACAGAAACCACGGCGCTTTTCCCTGCCTAAATAAATTCAGATGCCCTGCTTCTGGATGGCAGATTGCAGGAGCCACTTAGCACTGTAAAACCAGCCGGACTTTCCACTGGTGCCACCTTGGGTCTGGGAACCATCCTGAGTATTGTGGATTTTCAGGAGCCAGCCGACCACTCCAAGGCAGAAGCCCTCAATATCAATCCACGGCCCTTTTCCCTGGCAAAAATAACTCAGCTGCCCTGCTTATGGATGGCAGATTGCAGAAGCCACTTGGTACAATCAAGCCAACCCGACTTGGCACTGGTGACACCTTCGGTGTCAGAACCATCCTGCGTATCGTGGATTTTCAGGACCCAGCCGGCCACTCCAAGCCACAAGCCCTCAAACTCAAACAACGGCTCTCATCTCTGTCAAACAAAATTCAGCTGCCCTGCTTCTGGATGGCAGATTGCAGGAGCCACCTGGAGCTATCAAACCAGCCTACCTTGGCAGTGGTGCAACCTTGGGTCTTGGAACAATCCTGCGTATCGTGGATTTTCAGGAGCTAACCGGCCACTCCCAGCCACAGGCCCCAAAAAAAAACCTCAGCCCGTTTCCCTGAGAAACAAAAGTCAGCTACCCCGCTTCTGGATGGCAGATTACAGGAGCCACTTGGTACTGTCACACCAGCCCAACTTGGCACTGGTGACACATTGGGCCTGGGAACCATCCTGCGTATCGTGGATTTTTAGGAGCCAGCCGGCCACTCCCAGCCAAGTGCTGCCACACACAAACCACGGCACTTTTCCCTGCCTAAAAAATTCATATGCCCTTTTTCTGGATGGCAGATTGCAGGAGCCACTCTGCACTGTCAAACAAGCCCGACTTGAACTGGTGCCACATTGGGTCTGGGAACAATCCTGCGTATCGTGTATTTTCAGGTTCCAGCCGGCCACTCCCAGTCACAGCCCCCCAAACTCACACCACGGCCCTATTCTCTGGCAAACAAAACTCAGCTGCCCTGCTTCGAGATGGCAGATTGCAGGAGTCACTTGGTACTATAAAACCAGCCTGACTTGGCACTGGTTCCACCTTGGGTCTGGGAATCATCCTGCGTATCCTGGATTTTCAGGAGCCAGCCGGCCACTCCCAGCCATGGTCTGCCAAACACAAGCCAAGGCCCATTTCCGTGGCTAAAAAAATTCAGATGCCCCGCTTCTGGATGGCAGATTACACAAGCCACTTGGCACTGTCAAACCAGTCCGACTTGGAACTGGTGCCACCTTGGGTCTGGGAACCATCCTGCGTATCGTGGATTTTCAGGAGCCAGCCGGCCACTCCCAGCCACAAGCCCTCAAACTCCAACCATAGCCCTTTTCTCTTGCAAACAAAACTCAGCTGCCCTGCTTTTGGATGGCCGATTGCAGGAGCCACTTGGTACTATCAAACCAGCCCAACTTGGCCCTGGTGACACCTTGGGTCTGGGAACAATCCTGCGTATCGTGGATTTTCAGGATCCAGCCGGCCACTCCCAGCCATAGTCTGCCCAACACAAACCACGGAACTTTTCCCTGGCTAACAAAATTCAGATGCGCCTCTTCTGGATGGCAGATTGCAGGAACCACTTGGTACTGTCAAACCAGCCCGACTTGGAACGGGTGACACCTTGGGTCTGGGAACCATCCTGCTTAAGGTGGATTTTAAGGAGCCAGCCGGCCACACCCAGCCATAGGCTGCCAAACTCAAACCACGGACCTTTCCCCTGCCTAAAAAAATACAGATCCCCCTTTTGTGGATGGAAGATTGCAGGAGCCACTTGGCACTGTCCAACCAGCCCGACTTGGCACTGGTGCCACCTTTGGTCTGGGAACCATCCTGCGTATCGTGGATTTTCAGGAGCCGGGCGGCCACTCCCAGCCACAAGCCCTCAACCTCATACCACGGCCCTTTTCTTTGGCAAACAAAACTCAGCTGCTCTGCTTCTGGATGGCAGATTGCAGGAGCCAGTTGGTACTAACAAACCAGTCACACTTGGCACTGGTGACACCTTGGGTCTGGGAACCATCCTGCGTATCGTGGATTTTCAGGAGCCAGCCGGCCACTCCCAGCCATAGGATGCCAAAACAAAAAACAACGGCCATTTTCCCTGGCTAACAAAATTCAGATGCCCCACTTCTGGATGGCAGATTGAAGGAGCCACTTGGCATTGTCAAACCAGCCCGACTTGGAATTGGTGACACCTTGGGTCTGGGAACCATCCTGCGTATCGTGGATTTTCGGGGGCTAGCCGGCCACTGCCAACCATAGGCTTCCAAATACAAACCATGGCGCTTTTCCCTGGCTAACAAAATTCAGATTCGCTGCTTCTGGATGGCAGATTGCTGGAGCCACTTGGCACTGTCCCACCAGCCCAAGTTGGCACTGGTGCCACCTTCGGTCTGGGAACCATCCTACGTACGGTGGATTTTCCAGAGCCAACCGGCCACTCCCAGCCACAGGCCCTCAAACTACGGCCCATATCTCTGGCAAACAAAACTCAGCTCCCCTGATTCTAGATGGCCGATTGCAGGAGCCACTGGGCACTATCAAAGCAGTCCGAATTTGCACTGGTGACACCTTGTGTCTTGGAACAATCCTGCGTATCGTGAATATTCAGGAGCCAACCGGCCACTCCAAGCAGCCAGCCCTAAAACTCAAACCATGCCCCCTTTCTCAAGAAAACAAAATTCAGCTGCCCTGCTTCTGGATGGCCGATTGCAGGAGCAAGTTGGTAATATCAAACCAGCCCAACTTGCACTGGTGACACCTTGGGTCTGGGAACCATACTGCGCATAGTGGATTTTCAGGAGCTAGCCAGCCACTCCCAGTCATAGGCTTCCAAACACAAACCACGGCCCTTTTCCCTGCAAACAATATTCACCTGCCCCGCATCTGGTTGGCAGATTACAGGAGCCACTGGGCACTGTCAAACAAGCCTGACTTGGCACTGGTGACACCTTCGATATGGGAAACATCCTGGGTATCGTGGATTTTCAGGTGCCAGCCAGCCACTCCCAGCCAGAAACCCTCAAACTCAAACAAGGACCTTTTTCTCTGGCAAACAAAACTCAGCTGCACTGCTTTTGGATGGCCGATTGCAGGAGCCACTTGGTACTATCAAACCAGCCCAACTTGGCACTGGTGACACCTTGGGTCTGGGAACCATCCTGCGTATCGTGGATTTTCAGGAGGCAGCCAGCCACTCCCAGCCATAGGCTGCCAAACACAAACCACGGCCTTTTTCACTGGCAAACAAAATTCAGATGCCCCCTTCTGGATGGCAGATTGCAGAAGACACTTGGCACTATCAAACCGGCCCGCCTTGGAACTGGTGACACCTTGTGTCTGGGAAGCATCCTGCGTATCGTGGATTTTCAGGAGACAGCCGGGCACTCCCAGCCATAGGCTTCCAAACACAAACCACGGCCCTTTTCCCTGACTATCAATATTCAGATGCCTTGCGTCTGGATGGCAGTATGCAGGAGCCACTTGGCACTGTCCAACCAGCACAAGTTGGCACTGGTGCCACCTTCGGTCTGGGAACCATCCTGCATAACGTGGATTTTCCGGAGCCAGCCGGCCACTCCTAGTCACAAGCCCTCAAACTACGGCCCTTTTATCTGGCAAAAATAACTCAGCTGCCCTGCTTATGGATGGCAGATTGCCGGAGCCACTTGGCACTGTCAAACCAGCTTGACTTGGAACTGGTTCCACCTTGGGTCGTGGAACCATCCTGCATATCGTGGATTTTAAGGAGCCAGCCGGACACTCCCAGCCACAATCCCTCAAACTACTGCCCTTTTATCTGGCAAAAAAAACTTAGCTGCACTGCTTATGGATGGCAGATTGCAGGAGCCCCTTGGTACTGTCAAACCGGCCTACCCTGACACTGGTGCCACCTTGGTTCTTGGAACCATCCTGCATATCGTGGATTTTCAGGATCCAGCCTGCCACATCCAGCCATAGGCTTCCAAACACAAACAACGGCCCTTTTCCCTGGCTAACAATACTCAGCTGCCCTGCTTATGGATGGCAGTTTGCAGGAGCCACTTGGTAATGTCAAACCGGCCTACCTTGGCACTGGTGCCACCTTCGGTCTGGGAACCATCCTGTGTATCGTGGGTTTTCAGGAGCCAGCCGGCCACTCCCAGCCACAAGCCCCCAAACTCAAACCACGGCCCTTTTCTCTGGCAACAAATCTCAGCTGCCCCGCTTATGGATGGCCGTTTCCAGGAGACACTTAGTAATGTCAAACCGGCCTACCTTGGCACTGGTGCCACCTTCGTTCTGGGAACCATCCTGAGTATCATCGATTTTAAGGAGCCAGCCCGCCACTCCCAGCCATGGGCTGCCAAACACAAACCACGGCGCTTTTCCCTGCCTAAAAAAATTCAGATGCCCCGCTTCTGGATGGCAGGTTTCAGGAGTCACTTGGCACTGTCCAACCAGCCCGACTTTCCACTGGTGCCACCTTGGGTCTGGGAACCATCCTGCGTATCGTGGCTTTTCAGGAGCCATCCGGTCACTCCAAGGCAGAAGCTCTCAAACTCAAACCACGGCATTTTTCCCTGGCAAAAAAAACTCAGCTGCCCTGCTTATGGATGGCAGATTGCAGGAGCCACTTGGTACGATCAATCCAACCCGACTTGGCACTGGTGACACCTTCGGTCTCAGAACCATCCTGCGTATCGTGGATTTTCAGAAGCCAGCTGGCCACTCCAAGCCACAAGCCTTCAAACTCAAACAACGGCTCTCATCTCTGTCAAACAAAATTCAGCTGCCCTGCTTCTGGATGGCAGATTGCAGGAGACACTTGCAGCTATCAAACCAGCCTACCTTGGCAGTGGTGCAACCTTGGGTCTTGGAACTATCCTGGGTATCGTGGATTTTCAGGAGCTAACGGGCCACTCCCAGCCACAGGCCCCAAACACAAACCACGGCCCTTTTCCCTGGCTAACAAAATTCAGATGCCCCGCTTCTGGATGGCAGATTGCAGGAGCTACTTGGCACTGTCCAACCAGCCCAAGTTGGCACTGGTGCCACCTTCGGTCTGGGAACCATCCTACGTACCGTAGATTTTCCAGAGCCAGCCGGCCACTGCAAGCCACAAGCCCTCAAACTACAGCCCTTTTCTCTGGCAAACAAAACTCAGCTGTGCTGATTCTAGATGGCCGATTGCAGGAGCCACATGGTACTATCAAACCAGCCCAACTTGGCACTGGTGCCACCTTGGGTCTGGGAACCATCCTGCGTATCATCGATTTTCAGGAGCCAGCCTGCCACTCCCAGCCATGGGTTGCCAAACATAAACCACGGCGCTTTTCCCTGCCTAAAAAATTCAGATGCCCCGCTTCTCGATGGCAGATTGCAGGAGTCACTTGGCACTTTCCAACCAGCCTGACTTGGCACTGGTGCCACCTTAGGTCTGGGAACCATCCTGGGTATCGTGGATTTTCAGGAGCCAGCCGGCCACTCTCAGCCACAATCCCTCAAACTCAAACCAAGGCCCTTTTCCCTGGCAAACAAAACTCAGCAGCCCTGCTTTTGGCTGGCCGAGTGCAGGTGCCACTTGGTACTGTCAAGTCAGCCCAAGTTGGCATTGGTGCCACGTTGGGTCTGGGAACCCTCCTGGGTATCGTGGATTTTCAGGAGCCAGCCGGCCACTCCCAGCCATAGGCTGCCAAACACAAACCACGGCCTTTTTCCCTGGCTAACAAAAGTCAGCTGCCCTGCTTCTGGATGGCAGATTGCAGGAGCCACTGGGTACTATCAAAGCAGCCCGACTTCGCACTGGTGACACCTTGGTTCTTGGAAACATCCTGCGTATCGTGAATTTTCAGGAGCCAACCGGCCACTCCAACCAGCAAGCCCTCAAACTCAAACAACGACACTTTTCTCTGGAAAACAAAACTCAGCTGCACTGCTTTTGGATGGCCGATTGCAGGGGCCACTTGGTACTATCAAACCAGCCCAACTTGGCCCTGGTGACACCTTGGGTCTGGGAACCATCCTGCGTATCGTGGATTTTCAGGAGCCAGCCGGCGACTCCCAGCCATAGGCTGCCAAACCCAAACCACGGCCTTTTTCCCTGGCTAACACAATTCAGATGCCCCGCTTCTGGATGGCAGATTGCAGGAGACGCTTGCAGCTGTCACACTAGCCCGACTTGGAACTGGTGATACCTTGGGTCTGGGAACAATCCTGAGTATTGTGGATTTTCAGGAGACAGCCGGCCACTCCTGCCTTAGGCTTCCAAAGACAAACCACGACACTTTTCCCTGGCTGAGAAGATTCAGATGACCCGATTCTGGATGGCAGACTGCAGACGCCACTTGGTTCTGTCCAACCAGCCCAAGTTGGCACTGGTGCCACCTACGGTCTGGGAACTATCCTGCGTACCATGGATTTTCCAGAGCCAGCCGGCCGCTCCTAGCCTCAAGCCCTCAAACTACGGCCCTTTTATCTGGCAAACAATACTCAGCTGCCCTGCTTATTGAGGGTAGATTGCAGGAGCCAGCTGGCACTGTGAAACCAGCTTGACTTGGAACTGGTGCCACCTTGGGTCTTGGAACCATCCTGCGTATCGTGAATTTTCAGGAGCCAGCCGGCCACTCCCACTCACAAGCCCTCAAACTCAAACCATGGCCCTTTTCTCTGGCAAACAAAACTCAGCTGCCCTTTTTCTGGATGGCCAATTTCAGGAGCCACATGGTAATATCAAACCAGCCCAACTTGGCACTGGTGCCACCTTGGGTCTGGGAAACATCCTGCGTATCGTGGATTTTCAGGAGCCAGCCGGCCACATCCAACCATAGGCTGCCAAACACAAACCACGGTATTTTTCCCTGACTAACAAAATTCAGATGCTCCGATTCTGGATGGTAGAATGCAGGAGCCAATTGGTTCTATTAAACCAGCCTAACTTGGAACTGGTGCCACCTTGGGTCTGGGAACCATCCTGCGTATCGTGAATTTTCTTGAGCCAGCCGGGCACTCCATGCCACAAGCCCTCAAACTCAAACCACGGCACTTTTCTCTGGCAAACAAAACTCAGCTGCCCTGCTTCTAGATGGCCAATTGCAGGAGCCACATGGTACTATCAAACCAGCCCAACTTGGCACTGGTGACACCTTGAGTCTTGGAACGATCCTGCGTATCGAAGATTTTCAGGAGCCAGCCTGCCACTCCCAGCCATAGGCTTCCGAACACAAACCACGGCCCTTCTCCCTGGCTAACAAAATTCAGATACCCCGCTTCTGGATGGCAGATTGCAGGAGCCACTTGGCACTGTGCAACCAGCCGAAGTTAGCACTCGTTCAACCTTCGGTCTGGGAACCATCCTGCGTATTGTGGATTTTCCGTAGCCAGCCGGCCAATCCCAGCCACAATCCCTCAAACTAAGGCCCTTTTATCTGGCAAACAAAACTCAGCTGCCGTGCTTATGGATGGGAGATTGCAGGAGCCACTTGGTAATGTCAAACCGGCCTGCATTGGCACTGGTGCCACCTTGGTTCTGGGAACTATCCTGCGTATCGTGGATTTTCAAGAGGCAGCCAGCCACTCCCAGCCCCAAGCCCTCAAAGTCAAACCACGGCCCTTTTCTCTGGCAAACATAACTCAGCTGCCCTGCTTTTGGATGCCGATTGCAGGAGCAAATTGGTACTATCAAACCAGCCCAACTTTGCACTACTGCCACCTTGGGCCTGGGAACCATCCTGCGTATCGTGGATTTTCAGGAGCCAGCCGGCCTCTCACAAAGATAGGCTGCCAAACATAAACCACGGCCTTTTTCCCTGGCTAACAAAAGTCAGCTGCCCTGCTTCTGGATGGCCGATTGCAGGAGCCACTTGGCACTGTCAAAGGAGCCCAACTTGGCACTGGTGCCACCTTGGGTCTGGGAACCATCCTGCGTGTCGTGGATTTTCAGGAGCCAGCCAGCCACTCCCAGCCACTAGCACTCACACTCAAACCACAGCCCTTTTCTCTGGCAAAAAAACCTCAGCTGCCCTGCTTCTTGATGGCCGATTGCAGGAGCCACTTTGTACTATTAAACCAGCCCAACTTGGCACTGGTGCCACTTTCGGTCTGGGAACCATCCTGCGTATCGTGGATTTTCAGGAGCCAGCCGGCCACTCCATGCCATAGGCTGCCAAACACAAACCGCAGCCATTTTCCCTGCCTAAACAAATTCAGATGCCCCTCTTGTGGATGGCAGATTGCAGCAGCTAATTTGTATTATCAAACCAGTCTGACTTGGCAGTGGTGCAACCTTCGGTCTGAGAACCATCCTGCGTATCGTGGATCTTCAGGAGCCAGCCGGCCACTCTAAGCCACAAGCCCTCCTACTCAAACCAAGGCCCTTTTCTCAGGTAGCAAAACTCAGCTGCCCTGCTTCTGGATGGCAGATTACAGGAGCCACTTGATACTATCAAACCAGCCCAACTTGGCACTGGTGCCACCTTAGGTCTTAGAACCATCCTGCGTATCGTGGATTTTCAGGAGCCAGCCGGCCACTCCCAGCCACAAGCCGTATAACTCATACCACGGCCCTTTTCTCAGGCAAACAAAACTCAGCTGACCCGCTTCTGGATGGCAGATTGCAAGAGCCACTTGGCACTGTCAAAGGAGGCCGATTTGGCACTGGTGCAACCTTGGGTTTGGGAACCATGCTGCCTACAGTGGATTTTCAGGAACCAGCCTGCCACTCCCAGCCATAGGCTGCCACTCAAAAACAACGGCCCTTTTCCCGGGCTAACAAAAATCAGATGACCCAATTCTGTATGGCAGATTGCAGGAGATACATGGCACTATCAAAGCAGCCCAACTTGGCACTGGTGCCACCTTTGGTCTGGGAACCATCCTGCGTAACGTGGATTTTCAAGAGCCAGACGGCCACTCCCAGCCTTAGGCTTCCAAACATAAACCACGGCCCATTTCCCTGGCTAAAAAAATTAAGATGCCCCTCTTTGGGATGGCAGATTGCAGGAGCCACTTGGCACTGTCCAACCAGCCCGACTTGGCACTGCTGCGACCTTGGGTCTGGGAACCATCCTGCGTATCGTGGATTTTCCAGAGCCAGCCAGCCACTCCCAGCCACAAGCCCTCAAACTACGGCCCTTTTATCTGGCAAACGAAACTCAGCTGCCCTGCTTCTGGATGGCCGATTGCAGGAGCCACTTGGTACTATCAAACCAGCCCGACTTGGCACTGGTGCCACCTTGGGTCTGGGAACCATCCTGCGTATCATGGATTTTCAGGACCCAGCCCGCCACTCAAAGCAATGGTCTGCCAAACAAAAATCACGGCCCTTTTCCCTGCCTAAACAAATTCAGATGCCCCGCTTCTGGATGGCAGATTGCAGGAGCCACTAGGCACTGTCAAAGGAGTCCGACTTGGCACTGGTGCCACCTTGGGTTTGGGAGCCATCCTGCGTATGGTGGATTTTCTAGAGCCACCCAGCCACTCCCAGCCATATGCAGCCAACACAAACCACGGCCTTTTTCCCTGGCTAACAAAATTCAGATGACCCGATTCTGGATGGCAGACTGCAGGAGGTACATGGCACTATCAAAGCAGCCCAACTTGGCAGTGGTGCCACCTTCGGTCTGGGAACCATCTTGCGTATCGTGGATTTTCAGGAGCCAGCCGGCCACTGCAAGGCAGAAGCCCTATAACTCATACCACGGCCCTTTTTCTCAGGCAAACAAAACTCAGCTGCCATGCTTCTGGATGGCATATTGCAGGAGCCACTTGGCACTGTGAAACCAGCCCGACTTTCCACTGCTGCCACCTTGGGTCTGGGAACCATCCTGCGTATATTGGATTTTCAGGAGCCAGCCGGCCACTCCCTGCCACAAGACCTCAAACTCAAACCACAGCCCTTTACTCTGGCAAGCAAAACTCAGCTGCCCTGCTTCTTGATGGCAGATGGCAGGAGCCACTTGGTACTATCAAACCAGCCTACCTTGGAACTGGTGCCACCTTGGGTCTTGGAACCATCCTGAGTATTGCGGATTTTCAGAAGCCAGCCGGCCACTCCGAGCCACAAGCCCTCAAACTCAAACCACAGCCCTTTTCTGTGGCAAACAAAACTCAGCTGCCCTGCTTCTGGATGGCCGATTGCAGGAGCCACTTGGTACTATCAAACCAGCCCAACTTGGCACTGGTGACACCTTGGGTAAGGGAACCATCCTGCGTATCGTGGATTTTCAGGAGCCAGCCGGCTACTCCCAGCCACAAGCCCTCAAACTATGGCACATTTCTCTGGCAAACAAACATCATCTGCCCTGCTTCTGGATGGCAGATTGCAGGAGCCACTTGGTACTATCAAACCAGCCCAACTTGGCACTGGTGCCACCTTGCGTCTTGGAACCATCCTGCGTATGGTGGATTTTCTGGAGCCAGTCGGCCACTCCCAGCCATATGCAGCCAAACACAAAGCTCGGCCCTTTTCCCTGGCTAACAAAATTCAGATGACTCGATTCTGGATGGCTGACTGCAGGAGCCACTTGGCACTGTCCAAACAGCCTTATTTGGCAGTGGTGCCAACTTCGGTCTGGGAACCATCCTGCGTATCATGGATTTTCAGGAGCCAGCCGGCCACTCCCAGCCACAAGCACTCAAACTCAAACCACGGCCCTTTTCTCTGGCAAAAAAAACACAGCTTCCCTGCTTATGGATGGCAGATTGCAGGAGCCACTTGATACTATCAACCCAGCCCAACTTGACACTGGTGCCACCTTGGGTCTTAGAACCATCCTGCATATCGTGGATTTTCAGGAGCCAGCAGGCCACTCCCAGCCACAAGCCCTATAACTCATACCACAGCCTTTTTCTCAGGCAAAGAAAACTCAGCTGCCCTGCTTCTTGATGGCAGATTGCAGGAGCCACTTGGCACTGTAAAACCAGCCCGATGTTCCACTGGTGCCGCCTTGGGTCTGGGAACCATCCTGCGTGTCGTGGATTATCAGGAGCCAGCCGGCCACTCCCAGCCACAAGAGCTCAAACTCAAACCACGGCCCTTTACTCCGGCAAGCAAAACTCAGCTGCCCTGCTTCTTGCTTGGCAGATGGCAGGAGCCACTTGGCACTATCAAACCAGCCCAACTTGGCACTGGTGCCACCTTGGCTCAGGGAAACATCCTGCGTATCGTGGATTTTCAGGAGCCAGTCGGCTACTTCCAGCCACAGGCTTCCAAACACATACCACGGCCTTTTTCCCTGACTAACAAAATTCAGATGCCCCGCTTCTGGATGGCAGATTGCAGGAGCCACTTGTTACTGTCAAAGCAGCCCAACTTTGAAATGGTGCCACCTTGGGTCTTGGAACCATCCTGCGTATCGTGGATTTTCCGGAGCCAGCCGGCCACTCCCAGCCACAAGCCCTCAAACTATGGCACATTTCTCTGGGAAACAAATATCATCTGCCCTGCTTCTGGATGGCAGATTGCAGGAGCCACTTGGTACTGTCAAACCGGCCTACCTAGGCACTGGTGCCACCTTGGGTCTGGGAAGCAACCTGCGTATCATGGATTTTCATGAGCCAGCCGGCCACTCCCAGCCACAAGCCCTCAAACTCAAACCACGGCCCTTTTCCCAGGCAAACGACACTCAGCTGCCCTGCTTCTGGATGGTTGATTGCAGGAGCCACTTGGTCCTATCAAACCAGCCCAACTTGGCACTGGTGCCACCTTGGGTATGGGAACCATCCTGCGTATCATGGATTTTCAGGAGACAGCCGGCCACTCCCAGCCATGGGCTGCCAAACACAAAACACGGCCCTTTTCCCTGCCTGAACAAATTCAGATGCCCCTCTTGTGAATGGCAGATTACAGGAGCCGCTTTGTATTATCAAACCAGCCTGACTTGGCACTGGTCCCACCTTCGGTCTGGGAACAATCTTGCCTATCGTGGATTTTCAGGAGCCAGCCGGCCACTCCAAGCCACAAGCCCTCAAACTCCAACCACGGCCCTTTTCTCTGGCAAACAAAACTCAGCTGCCCTGTTTCTGGATGGCAGATTGCAGGAGCCACTTCATACAATCAAACCAGCCCAACTCTGCACTGGTGCCACCTTGGGTCTGGGAAACCTCCTGCATATCGTGGAACTTCAGGTGCTATCCGGCCACTCCCAGCCATAGGCTTCCAAACACAAACCACGGCCCATTCCCTTGGCTAACAAAATTAAGATGCACCTCTTGTTGTTGGCAGATTGCAGGAGCAACTTGGCACTGTCCAACCAGCCTGACTTGGCACTGGTGCCACCTTGGGTCTGGGAACCATCCTGCGTTACGTGGATTTTCAGGAGCCAGCCGGCCACTCCCAGCCGCAAGCCCTCAAACTACGGCACATTTCTCTGGCAAACAAAACGCAGCTGCCCTGCTTCTGGATGGCAGATTGCAGGAGTCACTTGGTACTGTCAAACAGGCCTACCTTGGCACTGGTGCCACCTTGGGTCTGGGAAGCATCCTGCGTATCGTGTATTTTCAGGAGCGAGCCGGCCACTCCCGGCCACAAGCACTATAACTCATACCACGGCCCTTTTCTCAGGCAAACAAAAATCAGCTGCCCCGCTTCTAGATGGCAGATTGCAGTAGCCACTTGGCACTGCCAAACCACCCCGACTTGGCACTTGTGCCACTTTGGGTCTGGGCATCATCCTGTGTATCGTGGATTTTCAGGAGCCAGCCGGCCACTCCCAGCGATGGTCTGCCAAACACAAATCACGGCCCTTTTCCCTGCTTAAACAAATTCAGATGCCCCGCTTCTGGATGATAGATTGCAAGAGCCACATGGCACTGTCAAAGGAGCCCGACTTGGCACTGGTGCCACCTTGGGTTTGGGAACCATGCTGCGTACCGTGGATTTTCAGGAGCCAGCCGGCCACTCCCAGCCATAGGATGCCAAACACAAACAACGGCCCTTTTCCCCGGCTAACAAAATCAGATGACCCAATTCTGTATGGCAGATTGCAGGAGGTACATGGCACTATCAAAGCAGCCCAACTTGGCACTGGTGCAACCTTTGGTCTGGGAACCATCCTGCGTAACGTGGATTTTCAAGAGCTAGCCGGCCACTCCCAGCCATAAGATTCCAAACAAAAACCATGGCCCATTTCCGTGGCTAACAAAGTTAAGATGCCCCACTTGTGGATGGCGCATTGCAGGAGCCACATGGCACTGTCCAACCACCCTGGCTTGGCACTGGTCCCACCTTTTGTCTGGGAACCATCCTGCCTAACGTGGATTTTCAAGAGCCAGACGGCCACTCCCAGCCACAAGCCCTATAATTCATACCCCGGCCCTTTTCTCAGGCAAACAAAGCTCAGCTGCCCCGCTTCTAGATGGCAGATTGCAGGAGCCAATTGGCACTGTCAAACCACCCCGACCTGGCACTGGCGCCACTTTGGGTCTGGGAACCATCCTGCGTATCGTGGATTTTCAGGAGCCAGCCGGCCACTCCCAGCCACAAGCCCTAAACTAAAACCACCGCCCTTTACTCTGGCAAGCAAAACTCTGCTGCCCTGCTTTTGATGGCCAATATCAGGAGCCACTTTGTACTATCAAACCAGCCTACCTTGGAAGTGGTGCCACCTTGGGTCTTGGAACCATCCTGCGTATCGTGGATTTTCAGGAGCCCGCCGGCCACTCCAAGCCACAAGGCCTCAAACTCAAACCACGGCCATTATCCCTGGCAAACAAAACTCAGCAGCCCTGCTTCTGGATGGCCGATCGCAGGAGCCACTTGGTACTATCAAACCAGCCCAACTTGGCACTGGTGCCACCTTGGGTGTGGGAACCATCCTGCGTATCATGGATTTTCATGAGCCAGACGGCCACTCCCAGCCATAGGCTTCCAAACACAAAACACGTCCCATTTCCCTGCCTAAACAAATTCAGATGCCCCGCTTCTGGATGGCAAATTGCAGGAGCCACTTGGCACTGTCCAACCACCCTTACTTGGCACTGGTGCCACCTTGGGTCTTGGAACCATCCTGCGTATCGTGGATTTTCAGGAGCCAGCCGGCCACTCCCAGCCACAAGCCCGCAAACTCAAACCACAGCCATTTTCTCTGGCAAACAAAACTCAGCTGCCCTGCTTCTGGATGGCAGATTGCAGGAGCCACTTTGTACCATCAAACCAGCCCGACTTGTAACTGGTGACACCTTGGGTCTGGGAACCATCCTGCGTATCGTGGATTTTCAGGAGCCAGCCGGCCACTCCCAGCAACAGGTTACCAAACAAAAACCACGGCCTTTTTCCCTGACTAACAAAATTCAGATGCCCCGCTTCTGGATGGCTGATTGCAGGAGCCACTTGGCACTGTCAAAGCAGCCCAACTTTGAAATGGTGCCACCTTGGGTCTTGGAACCATCCTGCGTATCGTGGATTTTCAGGTGCCAGCCGGACAGTCCAAGGCATAAGCCCTATAACTCATACCACGGCCCTTTTCTCTGGCAAGAAAAACCCAGCTTCCCTGCTTATGGATCGCAGATTGCAGGAGCCACTTGGTACTGTCAAACAGGCCTCCCTTTGCACTGGTGCCACCTTGGGTCTGGAAACCATCCTGTGTATCGTGGATTTTCAGGATCCAGCCGGCCACTCCCAGCCATAGGCTGCCAAACACAAACCACAAAGTTTTTCCCTGGCTAACAAAATTCAGATGCCCCGCTTCTTGATGGCAGATTGCAGGAGCCACTTCGCACTGTCCAACCAGCCCAACTTGGCACTGGTGCCACCTTCGGTCTTGACACCTCCTGCGTATCGTGGACTTTCATGAGCCAGCCGGCCACTCCCCGCCACAAGTCCTCAAACTAAACCACGGCACTTTCCTCTGGTAAACAAAACACAGCTGCCCTGATTCTGGATGAAAGATTGCAGGAGCCACTTGGCACTGTCAAGCCAGCCCGACTTAGATATCGTGACAGCTTTGGTCTGGGAACCACCCTGCGTATCGTGGATTTTCAGGAGCCAGCCCGCCACTCCCAGCCATGGGTGCCAAACACAAACCACGGCCCTTTTCCCTGGCTAACAAAATTCAGATGCCTTTCTTCTGGATGGCAGTTTTCAGGAGCTACTTGGCATTGTCAAACCAGACCGACTTGGCACAGATGCAATCTTTGGTCTGGGAACCATCCTGCATATCGTGGATTTTCAGGAGCCAGCTGGCCACTCCAAGCCACAAGCCCTCAAACTCAAACCACAGCCCTTTTCTCTGGAAACAAAACTCAGCTGCCCTGCTTCTGGATGGCAGATTGCAGGAGTCACTTGGTACTATCAAACCGGACTACTTAGGCACTGGTGCCAACTTGGGTCTGGGAACCATCCTGCGTATCGTGGATTTTCAGGAGCCAGCCTGGCACACCACGCCATAGGCTTCCAAACACAAACCACGGCGCTTTTCCCTGGCTAAAACAATTCAGATGCCCCGCTTCTGGATGGCAGATTGCAGGAGTCACTTGGCACTGTCCAACCAGTCCAAATTGGCACTGCTGCCACCTTGGGTCTGGGAACCATCCTGCGTATCATGGATTTTCATGGGCCAGTCGGCCACTCCCAGCCATATGCTGCGAAAAACTAACCACGGATCTTTTCCCTGGTAACAAAATTCAGATGCCCCGCTTCTGAATGACAGATTGCAGGAGCCTCTTGGCACTGTCAAACCAGTGCCCAACTTGGCAATGCGCAACCTTGGGTCTGGGAACCACCCTGCGTATCGTGGATTTTCCGGAGCCAGCCGGCCACTCCCAGCCACAAGCCCTCAAACTACGGCCCTTTTTTCTGGCAAACGAAACTCAGCTGCCCTGCTTCTGCATGGCAGATTGCAGGAGCCACTTGGTTCTATCAAACCAGCCCAACTTGGCACTAGTGCCACCTTGGGTCTGGGAACCATCCTGCGTATCGTGGATTTTCAGGAGCCAGCCGGCCACTCCCAGCCATAGGCTGCCAAACACACACCACGGCCTTTTTCCCTGACTAACAAAATTCAGATGCCCCGCTTCTGGATGGCAGATTGCAGAGGCCATTTGGTACTGTCAAAGCAGCCCAACTTTGAAATGGTGCCACCTTGGGTCTTGGAACCATCCTGCGTATGGTGGATTTTCAGGTGCCAGCCGGACACTCCCAGCCACAAGCCCTATAACTCATACCACGGCCCTTTTCTCTGGCAAGCAAAACCCAGCTTCCCTGCTTATGGATGGCAGATTGCAGGAGCCACTTTGTACTGTCAAACCGGCCTACCTTTGCACTGGTGCCATCTTGGGTCTGGAAACCATCCTGCGTATCGTGGATTTTCAGGATCCAGCCGGCCACTCAAAGCCATAGGCTTCCAAACAAAAACCACAAAGTTTTTCCCTGGCTAAAAAAATTCAGATGCCCCGCTTCTGCATGGCAGATTGCAGGAGACACTTCGCACTGTAAAACCAGCCCGACGTTCCACTGGTGCCACCTTGGGTCTGAGAACCATCCTGCGTGTATTGGATTTTCAGGAGCTAGCCGTCCACTCCCTGCCACAAGAGCTCAAACTCAAACCACGGCCCTTTACTCCGGCAAGCAAAACTCAGCTGCCCTGCTTCTTGATGGCAGATGGCAGGAGCCACTTGGTACTATCAAACCAGCCCAACTTGGCAGTGGTGCCACCTTGGGTCAGGGAACCATCCTGCGTATCGTGGATTTTAAGGAGCCAGTCGGCCACTCCCAGCCGTAGGCTGCCAAACACAAACCACGGCCTTTTTCCCTGACTAACAAAATTCAGATGCCCCGCTTCTGGATGGCAGATTGCAGGAGCCACTTGGTAATGTCAAACCAGCTCAACTTTGAAATGGTGCCACCTTGGGTCTTGGAACCATCCTACGTATCGTGGATTTTCAGGAGCCAGCCGTCCACTCCCAGCCATGCGCTGCCAAACACAAATAACGGCCCTTTTCCCTGCTTAAACAAATTCTGATGACCCGCTTCTGGATGGCAGATTGCAAGAGCCACTTGGCACTGTCAAAGGAGCCCAACTTGGCCCTAGTGCCACCTTGGGTTTGGGAACCATGCTGCGTACCGTGGATTTTCAGGAGCCAGCCGGCCACTCCCAGCCATAGGCTGCCAAACACAAACAACGGCCCTTTTCAAGGTCTAAAAAAAATCAGATGACCCAATTCTGTATGGCAGATTGCAGGAGGTACATGGCACTATCAAAGCAGCCCAACTTGGCACTGGTGCCATCTTTGGTCTGGGAACCATCCTGCGTAACGTGGATTTTCAAGAGCCAGCCGGCCACTCCCAGCCATAGGCTTCCAAACACAAACCACGGCCCATTTCCCTGGCTAACAAAATTAACATGCCCCTCTTGTGGATGGCAGTTTGCAGGAGCCACTTGGCACTGTCCAACCACCCTGGCTTGGCACTGGTGCCACCTTTGGTCTGGGAACCATCCTGCGTAACGTGCATTTTTAAGAGCCAGCCGGCCACTCCCAGCCACAAGCCCTAAACTAAATCCACCGCCCTTTACTCTGGCAAGCAAAACTCTGCTGCCCTGATTTTGATGGCCAATATCAGGAGCCACTTTGTACTATCAAACCAGCCTACCTTGGAACTGGTGCCATCTTGGGTCTTGGAACCATCCTGCGTATCGTGGATTTTCAGGAGCCCGCCGGCCACTCCTCGCCACAAGGCCTCAAACTCAAACCACGGCCCTTTTCCCTGGCAAACAAAACTCAGCAGCCCTGCTTCTGGATGGCCGATTGCAGGAGCCATTTGGTATTATCAAACCAGCCCAACTTGGCACTGGTGCCACCTCGGGTGTGGGAACCATCCGGCGTATCATGGATTTTCAGGAGGCAGCCGGCCACTCCCAGCCAGGGGCTGCCAAACACAAAACACGGCCCATTTCCCTGCCTAAACAAATTCAGATGCCCCGCTTCTGGATGGCAAATTGCAGGAGCCACTTGGCACTGTCCAACCACCCTTACTTGTCACTGGTGCCACCTTGGGTCTGGGAACAATCCTGCGTAACGTGGATTTTCAGGAGCCAGCCTGCCACTCCCAGCCACAAGTCGTATAACTCATACCACGGCCCTTTTCTCAAGCAAACAAAACTCAGCTGCCCCACTTCTGAATGGCAGATTGCAGGAGCCACTTGGCACTGTCAAACCACCCCGACTTGGCACTGGTGCCTCTTTGGGTCTGGGAACCATACTGCGTATCATGTATTTTCAGCAGCCAGCAGGCCAATCCCAGCCACAATCCGTCAAACTCAAACCAGGGCCCTTTACTCCGGCAATCAAAACTCAGCTGCCCTGCTTATGGATGGAAGATTGCAGGAGCCACTTTGTACTATCAAACCAGCCTACATTGGAACTGGAGCCACCTTGGGTCTTGGAACCATCCTGCGTATCGTGGATTTTCAGGAGCAAGCCGGCCACTCCCCGCCACAAGACCTCAAACTCAAAAAACAGCCATTTTCTCTGGCAAACAAATCTCAGCTGCCCTGCTTCTGGATGGCCGATTGCAGGAGCCACTTGGTACTTACAAACCAGCTCAACTTGGCACTGGTGCCACCTTGGGTCTGGGAACCATCCTGCGTATCGTGGATTTTCAGTAGCCAGTCGGCCACTCCCAGCAACAGGCTGCCAAACACCAACCACGGCCTTTTTCCCTGACTAACAAAATTCAGATGCCACGCTTCTCGATGGCAGATTGCATGAGACACTTGGTACTATCAAACCAGCCCAACTCAGCAACGGTTCCACCTTGGGTCTGGGAACCATCCTCCGTATCGTAGATTTTCAGGAGCCAGCCGGCCACTCCCAGCCATAGGTGCCAAACACACACCACGGCCTTTTTCCCTGACTAACAAAATTCAGATGCCCCGCTTCTGGATGGCAGATTGCAGGAGCCACTTGGTACTGTCACAGCAGAACAACTTTGAAATTGTGCCACCTTTTGTCTTGGAACCATCCAGCGTATCATAGATTTTCAGGTGCCAGCCGGACACTCCCCACCACAAGCCCTATAACTCATACCACGGCCCTTTTCTCTGGCAAGCAAAACCCAGCTTCCCTGCTTATGGATGGCAGAAGGCAGGAGCCACTTTGTACTGTCAAACCGGCCTACCTTTGCACTGGTGACACCTTAGGTCAGGGAACCATCATGCGTATGGTGGATTTTCTGGAGTCAGCCTGCCACTCCCAGCCATGGACTGCCAAACACAAAACATGGCCCTTTTCCCTGCCTAAACAAATTCAGATGGCCCTCTTGTGGATGGCAGATTGCAGGAGCCACTTGGCACTTTCGAAACAGCCTGACTTGGCACTGGTGCCACCGTCGGTCTGGGAACCATCGTGCGTATCATGGATTTTCAGGAGCCAGTCGGCCACTCCCAGACACAAGCACTCAAACTCAAACCACGGCCCTTTCCTCTGGCAAAAACCACTCAGCTTCCCTGCTTATAGATGGCAGATGGCAGGAGCCAGTTGGTACGATCAAACCAGCCCTACTTGGCATTGGTGCCACCTTGCGTCTTGGAACCATCCTGCGTAACGTGGATTTTCAGAAGCCAGCCGGCCACTCCCAGCCACAAGACCTGTAACTCATACCACGGCATTTTCTCAGGAAAACAAAACTCAGCTGCCCCGCTTCTGGATGGCAAATTGCAGGAGCCACTTGGCACTGTCAGACTAGCCCGACTTGGAACTGGTGACACCTTGGGTCTTGGAACCAACCTGCGTATCGTGGATTTTCAGGAGCCAGCCGGCCACTACCAGCCATAGGCTTACAAACACAAACTACGGCCCATTTCCGTGGCTAACAATATTAAGATGCCCCTCTTGTGGATGGCAGATTGCAGGAGCCACTTGGCACTGTCCAACCAGCCTGACTTGGTACTGGTGCCACCGTCGGTCTGGGAACCATCCTGGGTATCATGGATTTTCAGGAGCCAGTCGGCCACTCCAAGCCACAAGCCCTGTAACTCATACCACGGCCTTTTTCTCATGCAAACATAACTCAGCTGCCCCGCTTCTGGATGGCAGATTGCAGGAGCCACTTGGCACTGTCAGACCAGCCCGACTTGGAACTGGTGACACCTTGGGTCTTGGAACCATCCTGCGTATCGTGGATTTTCAGGAGCCAGCCGGCCACTCCCAGCCACAAGCCCTCAAACTACGGCCCATTTATCTGGCAAACAAAACTCAGTTGCCTTGCTTCTGCATGGCCAATTGCAGGAGGCACTTGGTACTATCAAACCAGCCTTACTTGGCACTGGTGCCACCTTGGGTCTGGGAACCATCCTGCGTATCGTGGATTTTCAGGAGCCAGCCGGCCACTCCCAGCCATAGGCTGCCAAACACAAACCACGGCCTTTTTCCCTGACTAACAAAATTCAGATGCCACGCTTCTGGATGGCAGATTACACAAGCCACTTCGCACTGTCAAACCAGTCCGACTTGGAACTGGTTCCACCTTGGGTCTTGGAAGCATCCTGCGTATCGTCGATTTTCAGGTGCCAGCCGGACACTCCCAGCCACAAGCCCTATAACTCAAACCACGGCCATTTTCTCAGGCAAACAAAACTCATCTGCCCCGCTTGTGTGTGGCACATTGCAGGAGCCACATGGCACTGTCCAACCAGACCAACTTAGCAATGATGCCACCTTCTGTCTGGACACATCCTGCGTATCGTGGATTTTCAAGAGCCAGCCGGCCACTCCAAGCCAAAATAACTCAAACTCAAACCACGGGCCTTTACTCTGGCAAAAAAAACTGAGCTTCCCTGCACGTGGATGGCAGATTGCAGGAGCCACTTGGCACTGTCCAACCAGCCCAACTTGGTACTGGTGCAACCTTGGGTCTGGGAACCATCCTGCGTATCGTGGATTTTCCGGAGCCAGCCGGCCACTCCCAGCCACAAGCCTTCAAACTGTGGCCGTTTTCCCTGGCAAACAAAACTCACCTGCCCTGCTTATGGATGGCAGATTGCAGGAGCCACTTGGTAATGTCAAACCGGCCTACCTTGGCACTGGTGCCACCTTGGGTCTTGGAACCATCCTGCGTATCGTGGATTTTCAGGAGCCAGCCGGCCACTCCCAGCCACAAGCCCTCAAACTCAAACCACGGCCCTTTTCCCTGGCAAAAAAACTCAGCTGCCCTGATTCCGGATGGCCGATTGCACGAGCCACTTGGTACTTTCAAACCAGCCAGGCTTGGCACTGGTGCCACCTTGTGTCTGGGAACCATCCTGCGTATCGTGGATTTTCAGGAGCCAGCCGACCACTCCCAGCCACAAGCACTCAAACTCAAACAACGACCCTTTACTCTGTCAAACAAAACTCAGCTGCCCTGCTTTTGGATGGCAGATTGCAGGAGCCACTTTGTACAATCAAACCAGCCGAACATGGCTGTGGTGACACCTTGGGTCTAGGAACCATCCTGCGTAACGTTGATTTTCAGGAGCCAGACGGCCACTCCCAGCCACAAGCCCTCACACTCGACCCACGGACCTTTTATCTGGTAAACAAAACTAATCTGCCCTGCTTCTGGATGGCCGATTGCAGGAGCCACTTGGTACTATCAAACCAGCCCAACTTGGCACTGGTGCCACCTTCGGTCTGGGAACCATCCTGCGTATCGTGGATTTTCAGGAGCCAGCCGGCCACTCCCAGCCACAGGCTTCCAAACAAAAACCACGGCCTTTTTCCCTGATTAACAAAATTCAGATGCCCCGCTTCTGGATGGCAGATTGCAGGAGCCACTTGGCATTGTCAAACCAGACCGACTTGTAACTGGTGACACCTTGGGTCAGGGAACCATCCTGCGTATCGTGGATTTTCAGGAGTCAGCCGGCCACTCCCAGCCATGGTCTGCCAAACACAAATCACGGCACTGTTCCCAGCCTGAACAAATTCAGATGCCTTGCTTCTGGATGGCAGATTGCAGGACCCACTTGGCACTGCCAACCAGCCTGACTTGGAACTGGTTGCACCTATAGTCTGGGAACCATCCTGCGTATCGTGGATTTTCAGGAGCGAGCCGGTCACTCCCAGCCACAAGCCCTCAAACTCAAACCACGGCCCTTTTCTCTCGTAAACAACACTCAGCTGCCCTGCTTCTGGATGGCAGATTGCAGGAGGCACTTGGTACTATAAAACCAGCCCGACTTGTCACTGGTGCCACCTTGGGCCTGGGAACCATCCTGCGTATCGTGGATTTTCAGGAGCCAGCCAGCCACTCCCAGCCATACGCTTCCACACAAAACCACGGCCCTTTTCCCTGGCTAACAAAATTCAGATACCCCGCTTCTGGATGGCAGATTTGCAGGAGCCACTTGGCAATGTCCAACCAGCCTAACTTGGCACTGGTGCCCCCTTCGGTCTGGGAAAC
Organism: Passerculus sandwichensis; assembly: GCA_031885435.1. Lineage (NCBI taxonomy): Eukaryota > Metazoa > Chordata > Aves > Passeriformes > Passerellidae > Passerculus > Passerculus sandwichensis. Next base: position 512,605 of record CM063146.1, read on the forward strand.
ATCCTGCGTATCGTGGATTTTCAGGATCCAGCAGGCCACTCCCAGCCATAGGCTTACAAACACAAACCACGGCCCATTTCCCTGGCTAACAATATTATGATGCCCCTCTTGTGGATGGCAGATTGCAGGAGCCACTTGTTATTTTCGAAACAGCCTGACTTGGCACTGGTGCCACCGTCGGTCTGGGAACCATCGTGCGTATCATGGATTTTTAGGAGCCAGTCGGCTACTCCCAGCCACAAGCACTCAAACTCACACCACGGCCTTTTCCTCTGGCAAAAGCCAATCAGCTTCCCTGCTTATAGATGGCAGATTGCAGGAGCCACTTGCTACGATTAAACCAGCCCTACTTGGCACTGGTGCTACCTTGGGTCTTGGAACCATCCTGCGTAACGTGGATTTTCAGGAGCCAGCCGCCCACTCCCAGCCATAGGCTTCCAAACACAAACCACGGCCCACTTCCCTGGCTGACAATATTAGGATGCCCCTCTTGTGGATGGCTGATTGCAGGAGTCACTTGGCACTGTCGAAACAGCCTGACTTGGCACTGGTGCCACCTTGGGTCTGGGAACCATCCTGCGTATCATGGATTTTCAGGAGCCAGCCGGCCACTCCCAGCCACAAGCCCTGTAACTCATACCACGGCCTTTTTCTCAGGGAAACAAAACTCAGCTGCCCCGCTACTGGATGGCAGATTGCAGGAGCCACCTGGCACTGTCCAACCAGCCCGACTTGGAACTGGTGACACCTTGGGTCTTGGAACCATCCTGCGTATTTTGGATTTATGGGAGCCAGCCGGCCACTCCCAGCCATAGGCTTCCAAACACAAACCACGGCCCATTTCCCTGGCTAACAAAATTAATATGCCCCTCTGGTGGATGGCATATTGCAGGAGCCACTTGGCACTGTCCAACCAGCCTGACTTGGCACTGGTGCCACCGTCGGCCTGGGAACCATCCTGCTTATCGTGGATTTTCCGGAGCCAGCCGGCCACTTCCAGCCACAAGTCCTGTAACTCATACCACGGCCTTTTTCTCATGCAAACAAAACTCAGCTGCCCCGCTTCTGGATGGCAGATTGCAGGAGCCACTTGGAAATGTCAAACCCTCCTGACTTGGCCCTGGTTCCACTTTGGGTCTGGGTACCATCCTGCGTATCTTGGATTTTCAGGAGCCAGCCGGCCACTCCCAGCCATAGGCTTCCAAACACAACCACGGCCCTTTTCCCTGGCTAACAAAATTCAGATGCCTTGCTTCTGGATGGCAGATTGCAGGAGCCATTTGGCACTGTCCAACCAGCCCAACTTGGTACTGGTGCCACCTTTGGTGAGGGAACCATCCTGCGTATCGTGGATTTTCCGGAGCCAGCCAGCCACTCCCAGCCACAAGCCCTCAAACTGCGGCCGTTTTCCCTGGCAAAGAAAACTCAGCTTCCCTGCTTATGGATGGCAGATTGCAGGAGCCACTTGGTAATGTCAAACCGGCCTACCTTGGCACTGGTGCCACCTTGTGTCTGGGAACCATCCTGCGTATCGTGGATTTTCAGGAGCCAGCCGGCCACTCCCAGCCTTAGGCTTCCAAACACAATCCACGGCCCATTTCCCTGGCTAACAAAATTAAGATGCCCCTCTTGTGGATGGCAGATTGCAGGAGCCACTTGGCACTGTCCAACCACCCTGGCTTGGCACTGGTGCCACCTTTGGTCTGGGAACCATCCTGGGTAACGTGGATTTTCAAGAGCCAGCCGGCCACTCCCAGCCACAAGCCCTATAATTCATACACCGGCCCTTTTCTCAGGCAAACAAAACTCAGCTGCCCTGCTTCTGGATGGCAGATTACAGGAGCCAATTTGCACTGTCAAACTACCCCGACCTGGCAGTGGCGCCCCTTTGGGTCTGGGAAACCTCCTGCGTATCGTGGATTTTCAGGAGCCAGCCGGCCACTCCCAGCCACAAGCCCTCAAACTAAAATACGGCCCTTTTTTCCTGGGAAACAAAATTCAGCTGCCCTGGTTCCGGATGGCCGATTGCACGAGCCACTTGTAACTATCAAACCAGCCAGACTTGGCACTGGTGCCACCTTGTGTCCGGGAACCATCCTGCGTATCGTGGATTTTCAGGAGCCAGCCGGCCACTCCCAGCCACAAGGCCTCAAACTCAAACAACGACCCTTTTCTCTGGCAAACAAAACTCAGCTGCCCTGCTGTTGGATGGCCGATTGCAGGAGCCACTTTGTACAATCAAACCAGCCGAACATGGCTGTGGTTACACCTTGGGTCTGGGAACCATCCTGCGTATCGTGGATTTTCAGGAGCCAGCCGGCCTCTCCTAGACATGGGATGCCAAACACAAACCACGGCCCTTTTCCCTGCCTAAACCAATTCAGATGCCCCGCTTCAGGATGTCAGATTGCAGGAGACACTTGGCACTGTCAAAGAGCCCGACTTGGAACTGGTGCCACCTTGGGTCTGGGAACCATCCTGCGTATCGTGGATTTTCTGGATCCAGCCGGCCACTCCCAGCCATTTGCTTCCAAACAAAACCACGGCCCTTTTCCCTGGCTAACAAAATTCAGATGCCCCGCTTCTGGATGGCAGATTGCAGGAGCCACTTGGCACTATTAAACCAGCCCAACTTTGCACTGGTGCCACCTTGGGTCTGTGAACCATCCTGCGTATCGCGGATTTTCAGTAGACAGACGGCCACTCCCAGCCACAGCCTTCAAACTACGGCCCTTTTATCTGGCAAACGAATCTCAGCTGCCCTGCTTCTGGATGGCCGATTGCAGGAGCCACTTGGTACTATCAAACCAGCCTTACTTGGCACTGGTGCCACCTTGTGTCTGGGAACCATCCTGCGTATCGTGGATTTTCAGGAGCCAGCTGGCCACTCCCAGCCATAGGCTGCCAAACACACACCACGGCCTTTTTCCCTGACTACCAAAATTCAGATGCCCCGCTTCTGGATGGCAGATTGCAGGAGCCACTTGGCATTGTCAAAGCTGCCCAACTTTGAAAGGGTGCCACCTTGGGTCTTGGAACCATCCTGCGTATCGTGGATTTTCAGGTGCCAGCCTGACACTCCCAGCCACAAGCCCTATAACTCATACCACGGCCCTTACCTCAGGCAATCGACACTCAGCTGCCCCGCTTCTGGGTGGTAGATTGCAGGAGCCACTTGGCACTGTCAAACCTCCCCGACTTGGCACTGGCGCCACTTTGCGTCTGGGAACCATCCTGCGTATCATGGATTTTCAGGAGGCAGCCGGCCACTCCAAGCCACAAGCCCTCAAACTCAAACCACGGCCCTTTTCTCTGGAAACAAAACTCAGCTGCCCTGCTTCTGGATGGCAGATTGCAGGAGCCACTTGGTACTGTCAAACCGGCCTAACTTGGCACTGGTCCCACCTTCGGTCTGGGAACCATCCTGCGTATCGTGGATTTCCATGAGCCAGACGGCCACTCCCAGCCGTAGGCTTCCAAACACAAACCACAGCCCATTTCCCTGGCTAACATTATTAAGATGCCCCTCTTGTTGATGGCAGATTGCAGGAGCCTCTTGGAACTGTCCAAACAGCCTAACTTGGCACTGCGCGACCTTGGGTCTGGGAACCATCCTGCGTATCGTGGATTTTTAGGAGCCAGCCGGCCACTCCCAGCCACAAGCCCTCAAACTTCGGCCCTTTTAACTGGCAAACAAAACTCATTTGCCCTGCTTCTGGATGGCCGATTGCCGGAGCCACTTGATACTATCAAACCAGCCCAACTTGGCACTAGTGCCACCTTGGGTCTGGGAACATATCCTGCGTATCGTGGATTTTCAGGAGCCAGCCGGCACCTCCCAGCCATAGGCTGCCAAAAACAATCCACGGCCCTTTTCCCTGGCTAACAAAATTAAGATGCCTTGCTTCTGGATGGCAGATTTGCAGGAGCTTCTTGACATTGTCAAACCAGACGGACTTGGCACAGGTGCAATCTTTGGTCTGGGGACCATCCTGCGTATCGTGGATTTTCAGAAGCCAGCCGGCCACTCCCTGCCACAAGCCCTCAAACTCAAACCACGGCCCTTTTCTCTGGAAACAAAACTCAGCTGCCCTGCTTCTGGATGGCAGATTGCAGGAGCCACTTGGTACTATCAAACCGGCCTACCTTGGCACTGGTGCCACCTTGGGTCTGGGAACCATCCTGCGTATCGTGGATTTTCAGGATCCAGCCGGCCACACCAAGCCATAGGCTTCCAAACACAAACCATGGCCCTGTTCCCTGGCTAACAAAACTCAGATGCCCTGCTTCTGGATGGCAGATTGCAGGAGCCACTTGGTACTGTCCAACCAGCCCAACTTGGCACTGGTGCCACCTTCGGTCTGGGAACCATCCTGCGTATCGTGGATTTCCATGAGCCAGACGGCCACTCCCAGCCATAGGCTGCCAAAAACAAAGCAGGGCCTTTTTCCCTGTCTAACAAAATTCAGATGCCCCGCTTCTGGATGGCAGATCACAGGAGCCACTTGGTACTGTCAAAGCAGCCCAACTTTGAAATCGAGCCACCTTGGGTCTTGGAACCATCCTGCGTATCGTGCATTTTCAGGTACCAGCCGGACACTCCAAGCCACAAGACCTATAACTCATACCACGGCCCTTTTCTCAGGCAAACAATACTCAGATGCCCCGCTTGTGGGTGGCACATTGCAGGAGCCACATGGCCCTGTCCAACCAGACCAACTTGGCAATGGTGCCACGTTCTGTCTGGACACATCCTGCGTATCGCAAATTTTCAAGAGCCAGCCGGCCACTCCCAGCCACAAGCCCTCAAACTACGGCCCTTTTATCTGGCAAACAAAACTCAGTTGCCTTGCTTCTGGATGGCAGATTGCAGGAGGCACTTGGTACTATCAAATCAGCCTTACTTGGCACTGGTGCCACCTTGAGTCTGGGAACCATCCTGCGTATCGTGGATTTTCAGGAGCCAGCCGGCCACTCCCAGCCATAGGCTGCCAAACACAAACAACGGCACTTTTCCCTGGCTAACAAAATTCAGATGCCCCTCTTCTGGATGGCAGATTGCAGGAGCCACTTGGCACTGTCAAACCAGCCCGACTTGGTTCTGGTGACAGCTTGGGTCTGGGAACCATCCTGCGTATCGTGGATTATCAGGAGCCAGCTGGCCTCTCCAAGCCATGGGCTACCAAATACAAAACACGCCCCTTTTCCCTGGCTAACAAAACTAAGATGCTCCTCTTGTGGATGGCAGATTGCAAGAGCTACTTGGCACTGTCCAACCAGACCGACTTGGCACAGGTGCCACCTTCGGTCTGTGGACCATCCTGCGTATCGTGGATTTTCAGGAGCCAGACGGCCACTCCCAGCCACAAGCCCTCAAACTCAAACCACAGCCCTTTTCTCTGGAAAAAAAAACTCAGCTGACCTGCTTCTGGATGGCCGATTGCAGGAGCCACTTGGTACTATGAAACCAGCCCAACTTGGCACTGGTTCCACCTTGGGTCTGGGAACCATCCTGCGTATCGTGGCTTTTCAGGAGCCTGCCGGCCACTCCCTGCCACAGGCTTCCAAACACAAACCACGGACTTTTTCCATGACTAAAAAAATTCAGATGCCCTGCTTCTGGATGGCAGATTGCAGGAGCCACTTGGCACTGTCAAAGCAGCCCAACTTGGAACTGGTGACACCTTGGGTCTGGGAAACATCCTGCGTATCGTGTATTTCCAGGAGCCAGACGGCCACTCCCAACCATGGTCCGCAAAACACAAAACACGGCCCTTTTCCCTGCCTAAAGAAATTCAGATGCCCCGCTTCTGGATGGCAGATTGCAGGAGCCAATTGGCACTGTCCAACCAGCCTGACTTGGAACTGGTTACACCTTGGGTCTGGGAATCATCATGCGTAACGTTGATTATCAGGAGCCAGCCGGCCACTCCCAGCCACAAGCCCTCAAACTCAACACACGGCCCTTTACTCTCGTAAAAAAAACTCAGCTGCCCTGCTTCTGGATGGCAGATTTCAGGAGCCACTTGGTACTATCAAACCAGCTCAACTTGGCACTGGTGCCACCTTGGGTCTGGGAACCATCCTGCGTATCGTGGATTTTCAGGAGCCAGCAGGCCACTCCCAGCAACAAGACATCAAACACAAACCACGGCCCTTTTCTCTGGCAAACAAAAATCAGCTGCCCTGCTTCTGGATGGCCGATTGCAGGAGCCAAGTTGTACTATAAAACCAGCCCAACTTGGCACTGGTGACACCTTGGTTCTGAGAACCATCCTGCGTATCTTGGATTTTCTGGAGCCAGCCGGCCACTCCCAGCCACAGGCCGCCAAACACATTCCACGGCATTTTTCCCTGAAAAATAAAATTATGATGCCCTTCTTGTGGATGGCAGATTGCAGGAGCCACTTGGCACTGTCCAAACAGCCCAACTTGACACTGGTACCACCGTCGGTCTGGGAAACATCCTGCGTATCATGGACTTTCAGGAGGCAGTCCGCCACTCCCAGCCAGAAGCACTCAATCTCAAACCACGGCCCCATCCTCTGGCAAAAAAAAAATCAGCTTCCCTGCTTATGGATGGCAGTTTGTAGGAGCCACTTGGTACGATCAAACCAGCGCACCTTGGCACTGGTGCCACCTTGGGTCTTGGAACCATCCTGCGTATCGTGGATTTTCAGGAGCCACCTGGCCTCTCCGAGCCAAAGGCTGCCAAACACAAACCATTGATTTTTCCCTCGCTAACAAAATTCATATTCCCCGCTCCTGGATGGCAGATTTCAGGAGCCACTTGGCACTGTCCAACCAGCCCGACTTGGATATGGTGACACCTTGGGTCTGGGAACCATCCTGCGTATCCTGGATTTTCAGGAGTCAGCAGCAACTCCCAGCCATGGGCTGCCAAACACAAAACACGGCCCTTATCCCTGCCTAACCCAATTCAGATGCCCTGCTTCTGGATGGCAAATTGCAGGAGCCACTTGGCACTGTCAAAGCAGCACGACTTGGAACTGGTGTCACCTTGGGTTTGGGAACCATCCTGTGTAGGGTGGATTTTCAGGAGCCAGCCGGACACTCCCAGCCATAGGCCGCCAAACACAAATTACGGCACTTTTCCCTGGCTAAAAATATTCAGATGCCCCGATTCTGGATGGCAGATTGCAGGAGCTACATGGCACTCTCAAAGCAGCCCAACTTGCCACTGTTTCCACCTTGGGTCTGGGAACCATCCTGCGTATCGTGGATTTTCAGGAGCCAGCCGGCAACTCCCAGCAATAGCCTGCCAAAAACAAACCAGAAATTTTTCCCTGGCTAACAAAATTCAGATGCCCCGCTTCTGGATGGCAGATTGCAGGAGCCACTTGGCACTGTTGAACCAGCCCGACTTGGAATAGGTGACACCTTGGGTCTGGGAACCATCCTGCGTATCTAGGATTTTCAGGAGCCAGCTGGCCACTCCCAGCCATAGGCTTCCAAACACATACCACAGCCATTTTCCCTGGCTAGAAAAATTCATATGCCCTGCTCCTGGATGGTAGATTGCAGGAGCCACTTGGCACTGTCCAACCTGCCCTACTTGGCACGGTTGCCACCTTGGGTCTGGGAACCATCCTGCAGATCGTGGATTTTCAGGACCAGCCGGCCACTACACGCCACAAGCCCTCAAACTCAAACCACGGCCCTTTTTCTCTGGCAAACAAAATTTAGCCGCCCTGCTTCTGGATGGCCGATTACAGGAGCCACTTGGTATTATCAAGCCAGCCCGACTTGGCACTGGTAACACCTTGGGTCTTGGAGCCATCCTGCGTTTCGTGGTTTTTCAGGAGCCAGCCGTCCACTCCCAGCCACAAGACCTCAAACTAAAACCACGGCCCTTTTCCCTGGCAAAAAAACCTCAGCTGCCCTGCTTATGGATGGCTGATTGCAGGAGCCACTTGGTACTATCAAACCAGCCCAACTTGGCACTGGTGCCACCTTGGGTCATTGAACCATCCTGCGTATCGTGGATTTTCAGGAGCCAGCCGGCCACTCCCAGCCATGGGTTGCCAAACACAAAACACGGCCCTTTTCCCTGGCTAACAAGACTCACTTCCCCTGCTTCTGGATGGCAGATTGCAGGAGACACTTGGCACAGTCTAAGGAGCCCGACTTGGCAGTGCTGCCACCTTGGGTGAGGGAACCATCCTGCGTATCGTGGATTTTCAGGAGCCAGCCGGCCACTCCCAGCCATAGGCTTCTAAACACAAAGCACGGCGCTTTTCCCTGGCTAAAAAAATTCAGATGCCCCGCTTCTGGATGGCAGATTGCAGGAGCCAATTGGCACTGTCAAACCACCCCGACTTGGAACTGGTGACACCTTGGGTCTGGGAACCATCCTGCGTATCGTGGATTTTCCAGAGCCAGCCGGCCACTGCCAGCCACAAGCCCTCAATCTACGGCAATTTATTTGGAAAAAAAACTCAGCTGCCCTGCTTATGGATGGCAGATTACAGGAGCCACTTGGTTCTGTCAAACCAGCCCGACTTGGGACTGGTGACACGTTGGGTCTCGGAACCATCCTGCGTATCGTGGATTTTCAGGAGCCAGCCGGCAACTCCCAGCCAAAGTTTGCCAAACACTAACCACAGCCCTTTGCCCTGGCTAACAAAAGTCAGCTGTCCCGCTTATAGATGGTATATTGCAGGAGCCACTTGGTACTATCCAGCAGCCCGACTTGGAACTGGTGACACCTTGGTTCTGGGAACGATCCTGCGTATCGTGAATTTTCAGGATCCATCCGGCCAGTCCCAGCAGCAAGAACTCAAACTCAAACCAAGTCCCTTTTCTCTGGCAAACAAAATTCATCTGCCCTGCTTCTGGATGGCAGATTACAGGAGCCATTTGGTACTATCAAACCAACCCAAGTTGGCACTGGTGCCGCCTTGGGTCTGGGAATCATCCTGCGTATCGTGGATTTTCAGGATCCATCCAGCCACACCAAGCCATAGGCTTCCAAACACAAACCACGGCCCTTTTCCCTGGCTAACAAAATTCAGATGCCCCTCTTCTGGATGGCAGATTGCAGGAGCCACTTGGCACTGTCCAACCAGCTCGACTTGGCAAAGGTGAAACCTTGGATCGGGGAACCATCCTGCGTATCGCGGATTTTCAGGAGCCAGCCGGTCACTACCCGCCACAAGCCCTCAAACTCAAACCATGGCCCTTATCTCTGGGAAACAAAACTCAGCTGCCCTGCTTATGGATGGCAGATTGCAGGAGCCAATTGGCACTGTCCAACCAGCCTGACTTGGCACTGATTCCACCTTGGGTCTTTGAACCATACTGCGTATCGTGGAATATTCAGGAGGCCGCCGGCCACTCCCAGCCACAAGCACTCAAACTCAAACCATGGCCCTTTTCCCTGGCAAACAAAACTCAGCTGCCCTGCTTCTGGATGGCCGATTGCAGGAGCCACTTGGTACTATCAAACCAGCCCAACTTGGCACTGGTGCCACCTTGGGTGTGGGAATCATACTGTGTATCGTGGATTTTCAGGAGCCAGCCGGCCACTCCCAGGCACAAGCCCTATAACTCATACCACGGCCCTTTTCTCAGGCAAACAAAACTCAGCTGCCCCGCTTCTGGATGGCAGATTGCAGGAGCCACTTGGCACTGTCAAACCACCCCGACTTTGCACTGGTTCCACTTTGGGTCGGGGAACCATCCTGCGTATCGTGGATTTTGAGGAGCCAGCCGCCCACTCCCAGCCACAAGACCTCAAACTCAAACCACAGCCCTTTTCTCTGGCAAACAAAACTCAGCTCCCTGCTTCTGGATGGCTGATTGCAGGAGCCACTTGGTACTATTAAACCAGCCCAACTTGGAACTGGTGCCACCTTGGGTATGGGAACCATCGTGCGTATCGTGGATTTTCAGGAGCCAACCGGCCACTCCCAGCCAGACGCTGCCAAACACACACCACGGCCTTTTTCCCTGACTAAAAAAATTCAGATGCCCCGCTTCTGGATGGCAGATTACAGGAGCCACTTGGTACTGTCAAAGCAGCCCAACTTTGAAATGGTGCCACCTTGGGTCTTGGAACCATCCTGCGTATCGTGGGTTTTCAGGTGCCAGTATGACACTCCCAGCCACAAGCCCTATAACTCATACCACGGCGTTTTTCTCTGGCAAACAAAACTCAGCTGCCCCGCTTGTGGGTGGCACAATGCAGGAGCCACATGGCACTGTCCAACCAGACCAACTTGGCAATGGTGCCACCTTCTGTCTGGACACATCCTTCGTATCGTGGATTTTCAAGAGCCAGCCGGCCACTCCCAGCCACAATCACTCAAACTCAAACCACGGCCCTTTTCTCTGGAAAACAAAACTCAGATTACCTGCACCTGGATGGCAGATTGCAGGAGCCACTTGGTACTATCAAACCGGCCTACCTTGGCACTGGTGCCACCTTGCGTATCGTGGATTTTCATGTGCCAGCCGGACACTCCCAGCCACAAGCCCTATAACTCATACCACGGCCCTTTTCTCTGGCAAGCAAAACAAAGCTTCCCTGCTTATGGATGGCAGATTGCAGGAGCCACTTTGTACTGTCAAACCGGCCTACCTTTGCACTGGTGCCACCTTGGGTCTTGGAACCATCCTGCAGATCGTGGATTTTCAGGAGCCAGACGGCCACTCCCAGCCATAAGCTTCCTAACAGTAACCACAACCCTTTGCCCAGGCTAACAAAATTCAGATGCCTTGCTTCTGGATGGCAGATTGCAGCAGATACATGGCACTATCAAAGCAGCCCAACTTGGCACGGGTGCCACCTTGGGTCTGGGAACCATCCTGCGTATCGTGGATTTTCAGGAGCCAGCCGGCCACTCCCGGCCGCAAGCCCTCAAACTCAAACCACGGCCCTTTTCCCTGGCAAAAATAACTCAGCTGCCCTGCTTATGGATGGTTGATTGCAGGAGCCACTTGGTACTATCAAACCAGCCCAACTTGGCACTGGTGCCAACGTGGGTCTTGGAGGCCTCCTGCGTATTGTGGATTTTCAGGAGCCAGCCGGCCACTCCCAGCCATGGGTTGCCAAACACAAAACACGGCCCTTTTCCCTGGCTAACAAGACTCACTTCCCCTGCTTCTGGATGGCAGATTGCAGGAGACACTTGGCACAGTCAAAGGAGCCCGACTTGGCACTGCTGCTACCTTGGGTGAGGGAACCATCCTGCGTATCGTGGATTTTCAGGAGCCAGCCGGCCACTCCCAGCCATAGGCTTCCAAACACAACCACGGCCCTTTTCCCTGGCTAACAAAATTCAGATGGCGCGCATCTGGATGACAGATTGCAGGAGCCACTTGGCACTGTCAAACCAGCCTGACTTGGAACTGGTGACACCTTGGAGCTGGGAACCATCCTGCGTATCGTAGATTTTCAGGAGCCAGCTGGCCACTCTCAGCCATAGGCTTCCAAACACAAACCACAGCCCTTTTCCCTGGCTAGAAAAATTCAGATGCCTTGCTCCTGGATTGCAGATTGCAGGAGCCACTTGGCAGTGTCCAACCAGCCCAACTTGGCACTGGTGCCACCTTCGGTCTGGGAACCATCCTGCGTATCGTGGATTTTCCAGAGCCAGCCGGCCACTGCCAGACACAAGCCCTCAAACTACGGCATTGTATATGGAAAACAAAACTCAGCAGCCCTGCTTATGGATGGCAGATTACAGGAGCCACTTGGTTGTGTAAAACTAACCAGACTTGGGACTGGTGACACCTTGGGTCTGGGAACCATCCTGCGTATCGTGGATTTTCAGGAGCCAGCCGGCTACTCCCAGACCAAGGTTGCCAAACACTAACCACAACCCTTTGCCCTGGCTAACAAAACTCAGCTGCCCTGCTTATGGATGGCATATTGCAGGAGCCACTTGGCACTATCAAGTAGCCCGACTTGGCACTGGTTACACCTTGGGTCTGGGAACCATCCTGCGTATCGTGAATTTTAAGTATCCATCCGGCCAGTCCCAGCAGCAAAAACTCAAACTCAAACCACAGCACTTTTCTCTGGCAAAAAAAACTCAGCTGCCCTGCTTCTGGATGGCAGATTGCAGGAGCCATTTGGTACTATCAAACCAGCCAAAGTTGGAACTGGTGCCGCCTTGGGTCTGGGAACCATCCTGCGTATCGTGGATTTTCAGGAGCCGGCCGGCCACTCCCAGCCATAGGCTTCCAAACACAAACCACGGCCCTTTTCCCTGGCTAACAAAACTCACCTGCCCCGCTTCTGAAGGGCAGATTGCAGGAGCCACTTTGCACTGTCCAACCAGGCCGAATTGGCAATGGTGAAACCTTGGATCTAGGAACCATCCTGCGTATCGCGGATTTTCAGGAGCCAGCCAGCCTCTCCCAGCCACAAGCCTTAAAACTCATACCACGGCCATTTTCTCAGGCAAACAAAACTCAGTTGCCCTCCTTCTGTATGGCCGATTCCAGGAGCCACTTTGTACTATCAAACCAGCCCAACTTGGCACGGGTGACACCTTGGGTCTTGGAACCATCCTGCGTATCGTGGATTTTCAGGAGCCAGCCGGCCAATCCCAGCCATAGGCTGCCAAAAACAAACCACAGATTTTTTCCCTGGCTAACAAAATTCAGATGCCCCGCTTCTGGATGGCAGATTGCAAAAGCCACTTGGCACTGTTGAACCAGCCCGACTTGGCACTGGTGCCACCTTGGGTCTGGGAACCATCCTGCGTATCGTGGATTCTCAGGAGCCAGCCGGCCACTCCGAGCTACAAGCCGTGTAACTCATACCACGGCATTTTTCTCAGTGAAACAAAACTCAGCTGCCCTGCTTCTGGATGTCAGATTGCAGGAGCCACTTGGCACTGTCATACCAGCCCGACTTGGCACAGGTGACACCTTGGGTCTTGGAAATATCCTGCGTATCGTGGATTTTCAGGAGCCAGCCGGCCACTCCCAGCCATAGGCTTCCAAACACAAACCACGGCCCATTTCCCTGGCTAACATAATTAAGATGCCCCTCTTGTGGATGGCAGATTGCAGGAGCCACTTGGCACTGTCCAACCAGCCTGACTTGGCACTGGTGCCACCGTCGGTCTGGGAACCATCCTGCGTATCATGGCTTTTCAGGAGCCAGTCGGCCACTCCCAGCCACAAGCACTCAAACTTAAACCACGGCCCTTTTCTCTGGCAAAAAAAATCTCAGCTTCCCTGCTTGTGGATGGCAGATTGCAGGAGCCACTTGGTACTGTCAAACCGGCCTACCTTGGCACTGGTGCCCCCTTGGGTCTTGGAACCATCCTACGTATCGTGGATTTTCAGGAGCCAGCCGTCCACTCCCAGCCACAAGACCTCCAACTCAAACAACGACCCTTTTCTCTGGCAAACAAAACACAGCTGCCCTGCTTTTTTATGGCCCATTGCAGGAGCCACTTGGTACTATCAAACCAGCCCAACTTGGCACTGGTGCCACCTTGGTCTGGGAAGAATGCTGCGTATCATGGATTTTCAGGTGCCAGCTGGACACTCCCAGCCATAGGCTGCCAAAAACAAACCACAGAATTTTTCCCTGGCTAACAAGACTCACTTCCCCTGCTTCTGGTTGCCATATTGCAGGAGCCACTTGGCACTGTTGAACCGGCCCGACTTGGAATAGGTGACACCTTTGGTCTGGGAACCATCCTGCGTATCGTGGATTTTCAGGAGCCAGCCGGCCACTCCCCGCCACATGCACTCAAACTCAAACCATGGCCCTTTTCTCTGGCAAACAAAACTCAGCTGCCCTGCTTATGGATGGCAGATTGCAGGAGCCACTTGGTACTTTCAAAGGGACCTACCTTGGCACTGGTGTCACCTTGGGTCTTTGAGCCATCCTGCGTATCGTGGAATATTCAGGAGCCAGCCGGCCTCTCCCAGCCACAAGACTTATAACTCATACCACGGCCATTTTCTCTGGCAAACAAAACTCAGCTTCCCTGCTTCTCGATGGCCGATTGCAGGAGCCACTTGGTACTATTAAACCAGCCCAACTTGGCACTGGTTCCACCTTAGGTCTGGGAACCATCCTGCGTATCGTGGATTTTCAGGAGCCGACCGGCCACTCCCAGCCATAGGCTGCCAAACACAAACCACAACATTTTTCCCTGACTAACGAAAGTCAGCTGCCATGCTTCTGGATGGCTGATTGCAGGAGCCACTTGGTACTATCACACCAGCCCTCCTTGGTTGGTGACACCTTGGGTCTGGGAACCATCCTGCATATCGTGGATTTTCAGGAGCCGGCCGGCCTCTCCCAGCCATAGGCTGCCAAACACAAACCACGGCCTTTTTCCCTGCCTAACAAAATTCAGATGCCCCGCTTCTAGATGGAAGATTGCAGGAGCCACTTGGTACTATCAAACCAGCCTGACTTGGCACTGGTGCCGCCTTGGGTCGGGGAACCATCCTACGTATCGTGGATTTTCCGGAGCCAGCCGGCCAGTCCCAGCCACATGCCTTCAAACTATGGCACATTTCTCTGGCAAACAAAACTCAGTTGCCCTACTTCTGGATGGCAGATTGCAGGAGCCACTTGGTACTGTAAAACCGGCCTACCTTGGCACTGGTGCCACCTTGGGTCTGGGAATCATCCTGCGTATCGTGGACTTTCAGGAGGCAGCCGGCCACTCCGAGATACAAGCCCTCAACCTCAAACCACAGCCCTTTTCTCTGGCAAACAAAACACAGCTTCCCTCCTTCTGGATGGCCGATTGCAGGAGCCACTTGGTACTATTAAAGCGTCCCCACTTGTCAATGGTGCCACCTTGGGTCTGGGAACCATCGTGCATATCGAGGATTTTCAGGAGCCAGCCAGCCACTCCCAGCCACAAGACCTCAAACACAAACCACAACCTTTTTCCCTGACTAACTAAATTCAGATGCCCCGCTTCTGGATGGCAGATTGCAGACGCCACTTGGCTCGGTCCAACCAGCCCGACTTGGCACTGTTGCCACATTCGGTCTGGGAACGATCCTGTGTATCCTGGATTTTCAGGGCCAGCTGGCCACTCCCAGCCACAAGCCCTCAAACTCAAACCACGGCCCTTTTGCCTGGCAAACAAATCTCAGCTGCCCTGCTTTTGGGTGGCAGATTGCAGGAGCCACGTGGTACTATCAAACCAGCCCAACTTGGCACTGGTGACACTTTGGGTCTGGGAACCATCCTGCGTAACGTGGATTTTCAGGAGCCAGCCGGCCTCTCCCAGCCACAAGCCCTCAAACTCAAACCATGGCCCTTTTCTCTGGCTAACAAAATTCAGATGACCCAGTTCTGGATGGCAGATTGCAGGAGCTACATTGCACTATCAAAGCAGGCCAACTTGGCACTGGTGCCAACTTTGGTCTGGGAACCATCCTGCGTAACGTGGATTTTCAGGAGCCAGGCGGCCACTCCCAGCCACAAGGACTCAAACTCAAACCACGGCCCTTTTCTCTGGCAAAAAAAACTCAGCTGCCCTGCTTCTGGATTGCAGATTGCAGGAGGCACTTTGTACTATCAAACCAGCCCAACTTGGCACTGGTGCCACCTTGGGTCTTGGAACCATCCGGCATATCGTGGGTTTTCATGAGCCAGCCGGCCACTCCCAGCCATAGGTGTCCAAACACAAATCACGGCCCTTTTCTCTGGCTAACAAAATTCTCATGCCCCGCCTCTGAATGGCAGATTGCAGCAGCCTCTCGACAAAGTCCAACCAGCAAAACTTGGCAATGGTTCCACCTTGGGTCTGGGAACCATCCTGCGTATCGTGGATTTTCCGGAGCCAGCCGGCCACTCTCAGAATCAAGCCCTCAAACTACGGCCCTTTATCTGGCAAACACAACTCAGCTGCCCTGCTTATGGATGGCAGATTGCAGGAGACACTTGGTACTGTTAAACCGGCCTACCTTGGCACTGGCTCCACCTTGGGTCTTGGAACCATCCTGTGTATCGAGGATTTTCAGGAGCCAGCCGGCCACTCCCAGCCACAAGCCCTCAAACAAAAACCACGGCCCTTTTCCCTGGCAAACAAAACTCAGCTGCCTGGATTGTGGATGGCCGATTTCAGGAGCCATTAGATAATATCAAACCAGCCCAAGTTGGCACTGGTGCCACCTTGGGTCTGGGAACCATCCTGGGTATTGTGGATTTTGATGAGCCAGCCGGCCACTCGCAGCCATAGGCTGCCAAACACAAACCACGGCATTTTTCCCTGGCTAACAAAATTCAGCTACCCCGCTTCTAGATGGCAGATTGCAGGAGCCACTTGGCACTGTCAAACCAGCCCGACTTGGAACTGGTGACCCCTTGGGTCTGGGAACCATCCTGCGTATCGTGAATTTTCAGGAGCCAGCAGGCCACTCCCAGCAGCAAGCCCTCAAACTCAAGCCACGGCCCTTTTCTCTGGCAAACAAAACTCAGCTGCCCTGCTTCTAGATGGCAGATTGCAGGAGCCACTTGGTATTATCAAACCAGCCGAACTTGGCACTGGTGCCACCTTGGGTCTTGGAACCATCCTGCGTATCGTGGATTTTCAGGAGCCAGCCGGCCACTCCCAGCCCTGGGCTGCCTAACACAAAACACGGCCATTTTCCACGCCTAAACAAATTCAGATGCCCTGCTTCTGGATGGCAGATTGCAGGAGCCACTTGGCACTGTCAAAGGAGCCCGACTTGGCACTGGTGCAACCTTGGGTCTGGGAACCATCCTGCGTATCGTGGATTTTAAGGAGCCAGCCGGCCACTCCCAGCCACAAGCACTGAAAGCTAAAATACGGCACTTTTCTCTGGCAAACAAAACTCAGCTGCCCTACTTCTGGATGGCAGATTGCAGGAGCCACTTGGTACAGTCAAACCGGCCTACCTTGGCACTGGTGCCACCTTGTGTCTTGAAACCATCCTGCGTATCGTGGACTTTCAGGAGCCAGCCGGCCACTCCCAGCCAAGAGCACTCAAACACAAACCACGGCCCTTTTCCCTGGTAAACAAAACTCAGCTGCCCTGCTTATGGATGGCTGATTGCAGGGGCAAATTGGCACTGTCAAACCACCCCGACTTTGCACTGGTTCCACTTTGGGTCTGGGAACCATCATGCCTATGGTGGATTTTCAGGAACCAGCCGGCCATTCCCAGCCACAAGACTTCAAACTCAAACCATCGCCCTTTTCTCTGGCAAACAAAACTCATCTGAACTGCTTCTGGATGGCAGTTTGCAGGAGCCACTTGGTACTGTTAAAACAGCCCAACTTGGCACTGGTGCCACCTTGGGTCTGGGAACCATTTTGCGTATCGTGGATTTTCAGGAAGCAGCCGGCCACTCCCAGCCATAGGCTGCCAAACATAAACCACGGCGTTTTTCCCTGACTAAAAAATTCAGATGCCCTGCTTCTGGATTGCAGATTCAAGGAGCCACTTGGCACTGTAAAAGCAGCCTGACTTGGAACTGGTGACACCTTGGGTCTGGGAACCATCCTCCGTATCGTGGATTTTCAGGAGCCAGCCGGCCACTCCCAGCCACAGGCTCCAAAAACAAACCACAACCTTTTTCTCTGGCAAAAACAACTCAGCTTCCCTGCTTATGGATGGCAGATTGCAGGAGCCACTTAGTACTATCAAACCAGCCCAACTTGGCACTGGTGCCACCTTGGGTCTGGGAACCATCCTGCGTATCGTGGATTTTCGGGAGCCAGCCGGCCACTCCCAGCCACAAGCCCTATAACTCATACCACGGCCCTGTTCTCAAGGCAAACAAAATTCAGCTGACCCGCTTCTGGATTGCAGATTGCAGGAGCCACTTGGCACTGTCAAACCAGCCCGACTTGGCACTGGCGCCACTTTGGGTCTGGGAACCATCCTGCGTATCGTGGATTTTCAGGAGCCAGCCGGCCACTCCCAGCCACAAGCCCTCAAACTCAAACCAAGGCCCTTTACTCTGGTAAGCAATACTCAGCTGCCCTGCTTTTGATGGCAGATTGGAGGAGCCACTTTGTACTATCAAACCAGCATACCTTGGAACTGCTGCCACCTTGGGTCTTGGAACCATCATGTGTATCGTGGATTTTCAGGAGACAGCCGGCCACTCCCAGCCATGGGCAGCCAAACACAAAACACAGCCCTTTTCCCTGCCTGAAAAAATTCAGATTCCCCTCTTGTGGATGGCCGATTGCAGGAGCTGCTTTGTATTATCAAACCAGCCTGACTCTGCACTGGTGCCACCTTCGGTCTGGGAACCTTCCTGCGTATCGTGGATTTTCAGGAGCCAGCCGGCCACTCCAAGCCACAAGACCTCAAAATCAAAACAAGGCCCTTTTCTCAGGAAAAAAAAACTCAGCTGCCGTGCTTCTGGGTGGCAGATTGCAGGAGCCACTGGATACTATCAAACCAGCCCGACTTGGCACTGGCGCCACTTTGGGTCTGGGAACCATCCTGCGTATCGTGGATTTTCAGGAGACAGCCGGCCACTCCCAGCCATAGGCTGCCAAACACAAACCACGGCCCATTTCCCTGGCTAACAAAATTAAGATGCCCCTCTTGTGGATGGCCGATTGCAGGAGCCACGTGGTACTATCAAACCAGCCCAACTTGGCACTGGTGACACCTTGGGTCTGAGAACCATCCTGCGTATCGTGGATTTTCAGGAGCCAGCTGGCCACTCCCAGCCACAAGCACTCACACTCAAACCACGGCCCTTTTCTCTGGCAAACAATACTCAACTTCCCTGCACCTGGGTGGCCGATTTCAGGAGCCACTTGGTACTATCAAACAAGCCCAACTTGGCACTGGTGCCACCTTGCGTCTCAGAACCATCCTGCGTATCGTGAATTTTCAGGAGCCAGCCGGCCACTCCCAGTCACAAGCCCTATAACTCATACCACGGCCCTTTTCTCAGGCAAACAAAACTCAGCTGCCCCGCTTCTGGATGGCAGATTGCAGGAGCCACTTGGCACTGTAAAACCAGCCCAACTTAAAACTGGTGCCACCTTGGGTCTGGGAACCATCCTGCGTATATTGGATTTTCAGGAGCCAGGCAGCCACTCCCAGCCACAAGTCCTCAAACTGAAACCACGGCTCTTTACTCTGGCAAGCAAAAGTCAGCTGCCTTTCTTCTGGATGGCAGATTGCAGGAGCCACTTTGTACTATCAAACCACCCTACCTTGGAACTGGTGACACCTTGGGTCTTGGAACCATCCTGCGTATCGTGGATTTTCAGGAGTCAGCCACCTACTCCCAGCCATGGGCTGCCAAACAAAAAACACAGCCCTTTTGCCTGCCTGAACAAATTCAGATGCCCCTCTTGTGGATGGCAGATTGCAGGAGCTACTTTGTATTATCAAACCAGCCTGACTTGGCACTGGTGCCACATTCGGTCTGGGAACCATCCTGCGTATCGTGGATTTTCAGGAGCCAGCCGGCCACTCCAAGCCATAGGCTGCCAAACATAAACCACGGCATTTTTCCCTGACTAAAAAATTCAGATGCTCCGCTTCTGGATGGCAGATTCAAGGAGCCACTTGGCACTGTAAAAGCAGCCCGACTTGGAACTGGTGACACCTTTGGTCTGGGAACCATCCTGCTTATCGTGGATTTTCCGGAGCCAGCCAGCCACTCCCAGCCATAGGATTCCAAACACAATCCACGGCCTTTTTCCCTGGCTAACAAAATTCAGATGCCTTGCTTCTGTAGCAGATTGCAGGAGCCACATGGCACTGTAAAGCCAGCCCAACTTGGCACTGGTGCCACCTTCGGTCTGGGAACCATCCTGCGTATCGTGGATTATCCGGAGCCAGCCGGCCACTCTCAGCCATGGTTTGCCAAACACAAAACACGGCCATTTTCCCGCCTAAACATATTCAGATGCCTTGCTTCTGGATGGTAAATTGCAGGAGCCACTTGGCACTGTCCAACCACCCTTACTTGGCACTGGTGCCACCTTTGGTCTGGGAAGCATCCTGCGTATCGTGGAATTTCAGGAGCCAGCTGGCCACTCCCAGCCACAAGCACTCAAACTCAAGCCACGGCCCTTTTCTCTGGCAAAAAAAACTCAGCTGCCCCGCTTCTGAATGGCAGATTGCAGGAGCCACTTGCAACTGTCAAACTACCCCGACTTGGCACTGGTGTCACTTTGTGTCTGGGAACCATCCTGCGTATCGTGGATTTTCAGGAGCCGGCCGGCCACTCCCAGCCACAAGCCCTATAACTCATACCACGGCCCTTTTCTCAGGCAAACAAAACTCAGCTGCCCCGCTTCTGAATGGCAGATTGCAGGAGCCACTTGGTACTGTCCAACCAGCCTGACTTGGCACTGGTGCCACCTTGGGTCTGGGAACCATCCTGCGTATCGTGGATTTTCAGGAGCCAGCCGGCCACTCCCAGCCATAGGCTTCCAAACACAAACCACGGCACTTTTCCCTGGCTAACAAGACTCACTTGCCCTGCTTCTGGATGGTAGATTGCAGGAGACACTTGGCACTGTCAAAGGAGCCCGACTTGGCACTGGTGCCACCTTGGGTGAGGTAACCATCCTGCGTATCGTGGATTTTCAGGAGCCAGCCGGCCACTCCCAGCCATAGGCTTCCAAACACAAAGCACGGCCCTTTTCCCTGGCTAAAAATATTCAGATGACCCGATTCTGGATGGCAGATTGCAGGAGCCTCTTGGCACTGTCCAATCAGCCCAACTTGGCACTGGTGCCACCTTCGGTCTGGGAACCATCCTGCGTATCGTGGATTTTCGAGAGCCAGCCGGCCACTCCCAGCCACAAGCCCTCAAACTACGGCAATTTTATCTTGAAAACAAAACTCAGCAGCCCTACATATGGATGGCAGATTACAGGAGCCACTTGGTTCTGTCAAACCAGCCCGACTTGGGACTGGTGACACCTTGGGTCTGGGAACCATCCTGCGTATCGTGGATTTTCCGGAGCCAGCAGCCCACTCCCAGCCATAGGCTGCCCAACAAAAACAACGGCTCTTTTCCCTGGCTAACAAAATTAAGATGCCCCGATTCTTATTGCAGATTGCACACGCCAATTGGCACTGTCAAACCATTCCGACTTGGAACTGGTGCCACCTTGGGTCTGGGAACCATCCTGCGTATTGTGGATTTTCAGGAGCCAGCCGGCAACTCCCAGCCATGGGCTGCCAAACACAAAACACGGCCCTTTTGACTGCCTAAACAAATTCAGCTTCCCCGCTTCTGCATGGCAGATTGCAGGAGCCACTTGGCACTGTCAAAGGAGCCTGACTTTGCAATGGTGCCACCTTGGGTTTGGAAACCATCCTGCGTGTCATGGATTTTCAGGAGCCAGCCGGCCACTCCCAGCCACAAGCCCTCAAACTCAAAACACGGCCCTTTACTCTGGCAAGCAAAACTCAGCTGCCCTGCTTCTGGATGGCAGATTGCAGGAGCCACTTTGTACTATCAAACCAGCCTACCTTGGAAGTGGTGCCACCTTGGGTCTTGGAACCATCCTGCGTATCGTGGATTTTCAGGAGCCAGCCTGCCACTCCCAGCCACAAGCACTCAAACTTAAACCACGGTATTTTTCTTAGGCAAACAAAACTCAGCTGCCTTGCTTCTGGATGGCAGATTGCAGGAGACACTTGGAACTGTCAAACTACTCCGACTTGGCACTGGTGACACCTTGGGTCTGGGAACCCTCCTGCATATCGTGGATTTTCAGGAGCCAGCCGGCCACTCCCAGCCACAAGCCCTCAAACTCAAACCATGGCCCTTTTCTCTGCCAAACAAAACTCAGCTGCCCTGCGTATGGATGGCAGATTGCAGGAGACACTTGGTACTGTCAAACCGGCCTACCTTGGCACTGGTGCCACCTTGGTTCTGGGAGCCATCCTGCGTATCGTCGATTTTCTGGAGCCAGCCGGCCATTCCCAGCCACAAACCCTCAAACTCAAGCCACGGCCCTTTTCCCTGGCAAAAATAACTCAGCTGCCCTGCTTATGGATGGCTGTTTGCAGTAGCCACTTGGTACTATCAAACCAGCCCAACTTGGCACTGGTGCCACCTTGGGTCTGGGAACCATCCTGCGTATCGTGGATTTTCGGGAGCCAGCCGGCCACTCCCAGCCATAGGCTGTCAAAAACAAACCACAGACTTTTTTTCTGGCTAACAAAGTTCAGATGCCCCGCTTCTGGATGGCAGATATCAAAAGCCACTTGGCACTGTTGAACCAGCCCGACTTGGAACTTGTGACACCTGAGACAGAGTAAAGATCCATTCTGAATTAGGTGAAATATCTAAGAGAGGTGAAAAGTCTCTGAGGCCAAAGCTGAAGTAGGAACTGGCATGCCGAGACAGCAAAGAGACAGAGAAAGAAAAACAGAAAAGGCCAGAAGGTCGATTTGCCCCCGACTTAGACATTCCTTTGATAAAGAAGAACTGGTGCTAAATGTCACACAGAATGAATATGTATGAACTTATTGTGAAACTGTATGCATATGCATTTGGAAGGGGGATAAAAGAAGACTCGAGGTCTTCAGAGGTACGCATCCTTGTTGGGGGACTTGCGTCCGGCACGTGTCGTAAAATAAACATACCGGGCTTTACAACTTTTATAGAGTTGTGAGGTTTCTTCTTTTCTCCGCAAAACATTATGGCGAGCCAGGCAGGAGATCTCTGTCCCCACAGGGGCAGGGGGGATAGACGGACCTCCAAGGCGCGCCCTAGGATTTTTTCCTGGTGGGGCTGCGCTTGTCTCAACTTGCCACCTGCGAGGACAGACAAGGACCTGCTGGCCTGCGGAGGAAGATACGGTATGTACTGAGGGGCCCCTGGGGGAGGGAAAGGAGAGCAAGGGAGTAAACCACCCGGAGACGTCTGGGCATAGCTGATGGAGCAGCTGTATTAGAGACGGAGTTCATCGTTCTGATAGAGCAGACCGCTAGAGGCTCTGGGGGTGAGCCGGGTGAACCCGTGTATGTGTGTTGGGGGTTCATAGTTCTGATAGAGCAGAACCGCTAGAGGCTCTGGGGGTGAGCCGGGTGAACCCGTGTATGTGTGTTGGGGGTTCATAGTTCTGATAGAGCAGAACCGCTAGAGGCTCTGGGGGTGAGCCGGGTGAACCCGTGTATGTGTGTGTTGGGGGTTCATAGTTCTGATAGAGCAGAACTGTTGAGCCCGTGTGTGCTTTGTTTGTGTGTGTGTGATGTCCGGACACTGTGTTGCTATGGTTAATGTGTGCATTGTGTGGTCGGCGCACTGTGTTTCTAATCCTGCAAGTGTATAAGTGTATGGTGTATAAAAGAGAATAAATCTACAGTGCGGGGGGGTCAGTACTACCCGTGTTTGAAGCAGCCGAGTGAGGCCTGAGGCGCCGGCTGCAGCAGACTGCGGGGGCAGGGACAGAAGTGCCCCGCAGAGAAGCGAGTGGAAAAATGTCAGTGATGGTATTTATTGTGTTTAAATGTAGTGATTTGTGTAGATCTGGTACATTTTAACCGTGAGTATGAGCTCAGAGAGTTCCTTTGCCTTGGATGTTTGATTTTGATCTGTAGACTGTATGATGTTATTTTGATTGTGTCCAAGAAAATTGAAGTGAGTAAATGCTGAATTATGGTATGCTATGTTGTGTTGAGAAAAGCGAGCACTTTGAGAGATATGCCCTTTACCAGTGGTTTTGTGTGGTGATTTTCTTCCGCTGCATTGTGGTAATTTGATTCTCAGATTGTATAGTAGTGTTTGTGGAGATTTTAAGATTTTGTTGCAACAAGAGTGGTATTTTACATAGGAGAACTATAATACAGTGATTTATGCTTAACTACGATAGAGTTAAAGGAATTCTAAGAATTCCCCCCCCTCACAGCAATTCAAGCCTTGGCTCTAGGGAATTTGAGATAAAGGGGGGTGTGGGTGTGAGTGTTTCTGAGGGCATATCAGAGTTTTGGCTGTGACTAGCACAGCCTTTTTGCAAAGCAGTAAAACAAGTGTAAGTAGACACAGGGCTTAATTAGATTGTGCAAGAAGAGAACTAGAAAAGACTGATATTTTGTTTGCTCAGAATATAGTGTCTATGTCACGTTTTTGATTAGCATGCTGTGTGAGGTGACAGTGGCTGTTCCCTGGGCACAGGGACAGCTTTGGCTGCCCCGTCTCCCCAGGGAACACGGGAATGGCCTGTGAGCAAAAGCTGGATGTGCAGTTATTATTGCAGTGCGGTGTTTATGAGAAACATTGGTTTTGCTGTTCTAATAAGTGTCAGGGCACATGTAAATTACAGGTTTCTGGTCAAGCGCATTCAGAACCTAAGGTCTTAGAACTTGTGTGTGGGAACCACATCTGATACCTGCCACCTGGAGCTGTGTGTAGGAGGAAAGTTGAGAAACTACTGTGAAGGTCTGTAAAAAGGTTTGAGTGGAAGCGAGATAGGGCAAGGAGAAATAAATAATGAGAACTGACCAGAGCAAAAAGGTTCCTAAATTAGCCCCTTTTGGGAGGGGCTCACTGGGAGAAGGCTGCCAGTAGAAGCAGCTCAGAAAATAAAAAGATTTATAATACTTCATTGCTGTTAGTACTGTTTTAAAATAGGAGGATAAATGGGATAGAGTTTTGTATGCTGAAATGTCTTTGTGTTTTAAGAAATCACCCAGATTTCTTGAAAAGGGAAAACAAGGCAAAGAGAAAGCAAATCAAACATGTTGTTCAGCATGCAGCATAAGATAGCAACGTATGAAATCAGGCAAGGATTATCGTGCTGAAATGCAAAGCAATCACAGTTCACATATGATTTGCTAAAGGCTCCTCCCAAGGTAAGGGAGGAAGGGTAAAGATGCCCTCCTCAAAAGGGAAGAATTTTTGTTGACACAAGAGCCATATATTCAGTTTTAAATAAAACTTTAGTACCTGTGGAGAATGTTTATGTTGCAGTGTGGGGAACAACTGAACAACTGGCCAGTCTGAGAAGGCATCCTTGTGCAAATCTTCAAAGTAATATGTGTACTATGTGTACCTAAAAGCTTTTGTACAATTCGCTCAATTTGCTAAACATTCTCAAATGAGAAAGGTTACTCTAGAGGCAAATGATATAAAGATGTTAGGATTAACATTAACAGACACTGAAATTAAGAAAAACATTAGTAAGGAGATATTAGAATAAGTAAACAAGTGTTTTCAAGGGTATGGGCCTCTGCTGTACCAGGGAGAGTGAAAGATGCTCCCCCATGAGCATCAAGTTTAAGGAAAGAACACAACTAGTGAGAACTGAGTAGTACCCTCAAAAGGAAGATAAAGAAGGAATCAGCCCAATAATTGATAGTACTGGACTAAGGGCTGTCAATAAGATAACACAGAATTTATACCCTGTGGTAGCAAATCCATATACCTTACTAACTTGTTTAACACCTGAGCTAACCTGGTTCACTGTTTTAGGCCTAAGAGATGCCTTCTTTTGCCTCCCTATCCACGAAGCCAGCCAGAAAATTCAAACACAAGCTCACATAGTCCATGTGCCTGAAGGCTTCAAGATTCTCCACTCCGATTGGAGAGCAGCTTGCAAAGACCCAGAGTCCCAGGAAGCTCCACAAGAGGAAAGGAGGATGTTGCAGTACATGGACGATCTTCTAGTAGCCACTCGGATGAAGGAAGTGAGAGAAGCCTGGATGGTAAGCCTTTTGAATTTCCTAGGACTCCAAGGATAGAGTCTCAAAGAAAAAGGCAGAGGTAGTGAAACAGAAAGTAATCTACCTGGGGTACGAGGTGAGTGCTGGGCAACGGACTTTAGGGCAGGCTCGCAAGGAAGCCATATGCCAGACCCCAAAACCCCAGACCATAAAAGAGCTCCGAACCTTCTTAGGCATGGCAGGATGGTGTCGGCTGTGGGTTTATAACTATGGACTGCTTGTCAAACCCCTCTATGCCCTGATTGCCGATGGAAGCAGAGATCTCCAGTGGACAAAAGAAGCAACACGGGCCTTTCAACAGCTGAAGAATGCTCTCATGTCAGCTCCAGCTTTGGGACTTCCAGATGTGAGTAAACCATTCTTCCTATTTTCCCATGAGAAACAGGGAATTGCCCTGGGAATACTGGCTCAGGACTTGGGTCCATACCGAAGGGCAGTTGCCTACCTCTCTAAACAACTAGATGCAACAGCCAAAGGATGGCCAGGTTGCCTCAGAGCTGTAGCAGCAGTTGTGCTGAACATTCAAGAGGCACGCAAGTTTACCCTGGGACAAAAATTGACTGTGCTAGTGTCCCACACAGTATCTGCAGTACTGGAAGTGAAGGGTGGCCACTGGCTTTCGCCACAGAGATTTTTGAAATACCAGGCCATCATGGTAGAGCAAGATGATGTAGAAATCGTGGTGACTAATATTGTCAACCCAGCTTCCTTTCTCAGTGGAAACCAAGGAGAAGCAGTACACCATGATTGCCTGGAGACCATCAAAGCGACTTACTCCAGCCGCCCAGACTTAAAGGACACCCCTCTGGAAGATGCAGAGACCTGGTTCACTGACGGGAGCAGCTATGTTACCAATGGGAAGCGACATGCTGGGTATGCAGTGACCACCTACAGAGAGGTAATCGAGTCTGGACCCTTACCAACAGGTACCTCCGCGCAGAAGGCTGAGATAATTGCCCTGACCCGTGCCTTGGAAAGGGCAAAAGGGAGGAGGATAAACATCTACACAGACTCGAGGTACGCATTTGGAGTTGTACATGCACATGGGGCCATCTGGAAGGAGAGAGGACTGCTTACCTCACAGGGAAAAAACATCAAACATGCACAAGAGATAATCCAGCTGCTGGAAGCAGTTCAGCTGCCTGAAAAGGTAGCAATTATGCATATTAAGGCACACCAAAAAGTGAGCTCAGAATTGGAAGAAGGGAATGAGCTGGCGGATAGAGAGGCAAAAGAAGCAGCAAAAGGTGAGGTAGCTACCGAAGGAGCCCTTATTCCAGATGGACAAATCTCCCTTGAAGGTAAGCCAGAATACAACAAGAGAGATAGGAAATTAATCGAAGATCAAAAAGGGACGTATAACCAAGAAGGGTGGGCTACCGTTGAAAAGAAGCTGGTAATCCCTTCCCATCTATTGTGGTCACTAGTAAGGGAGGAACACCAGAAAACGCACTGGGGAATAGATGCCCTATACACCTACCTGATTGAAAGAATTGTTGCTAGAAATTTATATGCCACCATTACTCAGGTGACCCGACAGTGTGATCTTTGCCTCCAGACTAACCCCAAAAATACCCCCAGACCGAAACTCGGTCAGATCGGGAGAGGCCATGGGCCTGGACAACAGTGGCAAATTGACTTTTCAGAACTCCCAAGGAAAGGGGGGTATCAATATTTGCTGGTATTGACAGACACATTTTCAGGGTGGCCAGAAGCGTTCCCCACAAGGACTGTCAAAGCTAGAGAGGTGACCAGAGTACTATTACAAGAAATAATACCACGCTTTGGAGTTCCAGCCACAATATCCTCAGATAGAGGATCACATTTCGTTTCCAAAATAGTACAACAGATTAGTAGCCACCTGGGCATAGACTGGGAACTCCATACCCCTTATCGCCCCCAATCAAGCGGCCAGGTGGAGAAGATGAATCATTTGATTAAGCAGCAAATCATAAGGCTGGGGCAGGAAGCTAATCTACCTTGGCCCCAGGCTCTTCCAATAGCACTGATGCGAATTCGAACAAAACCTCGAGCTAAAGAAAAGTTAAGCCCTTTTGAAATACTCTATGGAAGACCATATGGAACACAAAAGGGAGTGTCCACTCATATTGGAGAGGTAACACTAGCCACCTACATGGTGGCTTTAAACAAACAGCTCAAGGAAATTGAGAAACGTGGCTGGAACTCAGAGCAGGGAATTAGATGGGCCAGTACATAATATACAACCTGGAGATTATGTATATGTTAAGTCTCTTACAGAAAAGACCTTGGAACCACAGTAGGAAGGACCATTCCAAGTGCTTCTCACCACCTTCACTGCAATCAAAATCAAGGAGCAGAACGCCTGGATTCATCACTCTCGGGTGAAGAAGGCCCAGAAACCTCTTGAGGAGTGACGCCGGGAGACAATGAACTGAGACTAAAACTTACTCGGGCAAAATGAGTATATTGCGGTCGGGAGTAGCTCATATTTTAGTTTGTAGAATTGTTTTGTGTGTAATCATAACTGAAGTTTTAGGACTTGAAAGTACCCTTATTCAGAGCAATGCTAAATGGCCTTGGTCCCAGGCGTTTAATCAGTATACTGGATCCATGGGAAACCCTTCTGAGATAAAGAATTTAAACTTATCCACTGTGGTAATTCATGGAGATCAGGTATATGGGGAGCAGGAATGGCAGGAACGAAGGCTGTGGACACTTCAAGGGATCAGAGGAGAAGAAATTAAGGTAGGATGCCGGATGATAAATGGGACAGCTTATGAGAGACCAAATGAGATTGTTGTCTCGACCTCTCCTGGTGTACATGAACGCCAGAAAATCTGTGATAGCTCAAATGAATCAGACTGCTGGTACAATTTCACCTTAATACAGCCTGTAGAAATAACTTGCCTTTGGGCACAGGAAGATATCGGGCTTTCATTTAAATTCAAAATAGATGCTACACCTTTTACCACAGCAGAACCCTATACAGCCCACACCAAGACTCAAATAGTTCAGACTCAACCCAAACTTGAACCTGAGGTGTATGGGGTAGGCCCCTATGTGGTAAGGAATGTGGGTGAGCAGCAACTATTATTCAATCCAGAATGGTCTCTCAAACGTGTGGAGTTGATAATGCAAATTAACATCTCAAAAATCCAACCAGCCTGCTCCTCCTTCCTAAAAACTTCATTTGGGGGCTGGACAACATGGTTACAAAGACAGGCATACCTTAGGAACAGAACAAGAAGGGATCTAACTGGCATATTAGGGACAGGATTAGGAGTTATAAATGGAATTGATTCAGAAATACTGATGAATAAACTGGCCACTGCAGCAGGTAGCCTAACAAAATTGAAGCAGCCGTTATAGTAATCTCTATTGGCATTAGGAACTAGGCAGTGACAGATTTCAAAAGTACTGCCAAAGTAAGGAAGTATGAAAAGGCCGGGGACCAAGACCACAAGTTGATAGTAGAAGCACTTAGTATAGTACAAGATAATGTGTCTTTAGCTTTCAGTTGTATACAAGCACAGTTATGGATACAAGCAACAGCAGCTCTGATCATATGGGAAAGGGGTGAAGGTAATTTTCCAGCTGAAATTCAAGAAATTGTGTTGGATAATGCAATTGATTTTGAAAGGAACTTTCAATCCTGGCAGACTATGGTGAATTTCACCTGTGATCCTGTTTCTAATGTGGCAACTGCCTTTGTGCTTCCATACATAATGCCACTGTTTATGTTATCCATCCCATCATTGCCCTAGGATTAAACCATGAAAAAAACAATACTCTATCCTTCAGAACATGGAGTGTGGGCACGAAAGATGAATGGAAAGTGGCAGACAGTAAACTTAGAATCCTGCATTACTAGAGAACAGATGGGATTCATTTGCGAAAGCAATACCATTAATGCTCAGGATGTGTGTTTGGACACTGAACAGAGTATTTGTCACTTCGAAGTCCATCCAGTCACTGACCAGAAAACTGTGCTCGTATATACTGGAAAGGGGGTATGCTCGAGAACTGCTTGTGCTGCTGTACAAATTGATAGCAATGATGTTATTCTGTCTAGTAGAAACCATTCTAATCTCTGTATATGTAATTTTGTTATTATTGGATGTGATCTTTGGGTGGTCACCAACTGCGAATGGAATCTTTAATAAGTTGTGTCACCCCATTGTAGTCTTACTAATATTAGTTGGGATAAGTTTAGGACTATCTATTATATTGTTAATTTGGTACTGGAGAATGCTACAGCAAATAGCTGTACTAACATCTTTGTCAAAAGCACACGGTGAAGCACTAAAAGACACTTACTGTTGTGAAGGTTTTCATTAAGTAAAAGAATTTACTTATTTCCTAGGAAAGGGGGGGATGAGACAGAGTAAAGATCCATTCTGAATTAGGTGAAATGTCTAAGAGAGGTGAAAAGTCTCTGAGGCCAAAGCTGAAGGAGGAACTTGCATGCCGAGACAGCAAAGAGACAGAGAAAGAAAAACAGAAAAGACCACAAGGTCGATTTGCCCCCGACTTAGACATTCCTTTGATAAAGAAGAACTGGTGCTAAATGTCACACAGAATGAATATGTATGAACTTATTGTGAAACTGTATGCATATGCATTTGGAAGGGGGATAAAAGAAGACTCGAGGTCTTCAGAGGTACGTATCCTTGTTGGGGGACTTGCGTCCGGCAAGTGTCGTAAAATAAACATACCGGGCTTTACAACTTTTATAGAGATGTGAGGTTTCTTCTTTTCTCCGCAAACACACCTTGTGTCTGGGAACCATCCTGCGTATCGTGGATTTTCAGGAGCCAGCTGGCCACTCCCAGCCATAGGCAGCCAAACACAAACCACAGCGCTTTTCCCTGGCTAGAAAAATTCAGATGCCCCGCTCCTGGATGGCAGATTGCAGGAGCCACTTGGCACTGTCCAACCACCCTACTTGGCACGGTTGCCACCTTCGGTCTGGGAACCATCCTGCGTATCGTGGATTTTCCAGAGCCAGCCGGCCACTCCCAGCCACAAGCCCTCAAACTACGGAAATTTTATCTGGAAAACAAAACTCAGCAGCCCTACTTATGGATGGCAGATTACAGGAGCCACTTGGTTCTGTCAAACCAGCCCGACTTGGGACTGGTGACACCTTGGGTCTGGGAACCATCCTGCGTATCGTGGATTTTCAGGAGCCAGCAGGCCACTCCCAGCCATAGGCTGCCCAACACAAACAACGGACCTTTTCCCTGGCTAACAAAATTAAGATGCCCCGATTCTTATGGCAGATTGCACACGCCACTTGGCACTGTCAAACCTGTCCGACTTGGAACTGGTGCCACCTTGGGTCTGGGAACCATCCTGCGTCTCGTGGATTTTCAGGAGCCAGCCGGCCACTCCCAGCCATGGGCTGCCAAATAAAAAACACGGCCCTTTTGACTGCCTAAACAAATTCAGATGCCCCGCTTCTGGATGGCAGATTGCAGGAGACACTTGGCACTGTCAAAGGAGCCCGACTTGGCACGGGTGCCACCTTGGGTTTGGGAACCATCCTGCGTATCATGGATTTTCAGGAGCCAGCCGGCCACACCCAGCCACAAGCCCTCAAACTCAAAACACGGCCCTTTACTCTGGCAAGCAAAACTCAGCTGCCCTGCTTCTGGATGGCAGATTGCAGGAGACGCTTTGCACTATCAAACCAGCCTACCTTGGAAGTGGTGACACTTTGGGTCTGGGAACCATCCTGCATATCGTGGATTTTCAGAAGCCAGCCGGCCACTCCCAGCCATAGGCGGCCAAAAACAAACCACGGCATTTTTCCCTGACTAACAAAATTCAGATGCCTTGCTTCTGGATGGCGGATTGCAGGAGCCACTTGGTACTATCAAACCAGCCCAACTTGGCACTGGTGCCACCTTGGGTCTGGGAACCATCCTGTGTATCGTGGATTTTCAGGAGCCAGCCCTCCACTCCAAGCCACAAGCCCTCAAACTCAAAACACGGCCCTTTACTCTGGCAAGCAAAACTCAGCTGCCCTGCTTATGGATGGCAGATTGCAGGAGCCACTTGGTACTATCAAACCTGTCCGACTTGTAACTGGTGCCACCTTGTGTCTGGGAACCATCCTGCGTATCGTGGATTTTCAGGAGCCAGCTGGCCACTCCCAGCCATAGGCAGACAAACACAAACCACAGGCCTTTTCCCTGGCTAGAAAAGTTCAGATGCCTCGCTCCTGGATGGCAGATTGCAGGAGCCACTTGGCACTGTCCAACCAGCCCGACTTGGAACTTGTGACACCTTGGGTCTGGGAACCATCCTGCGTATCGTGGATTTTCAGGAGCCAGCCGGCCACTCCCAGCCACAAGCCATATAACTCATACCACGGTATTTTTCTTAGGCAAACAAAACTCAGCTGCCCCGCTTCTGGATGGCAGATTGCAGGAGACACGTGGAACTGTCAAACTACCCCGACTTGGCACTGTTGCCACCTTGGGTCTGGGAATCATCCTGCGTATCGTGGATTTTCAGGAGCCAGCCGGCCACTCCCAGCCATAGGCTGTCAAATACAAACCACAGATTTTTCCCTGGATAAAAAAATACAGATGCCCCGCTTCTGGATGGCAGATATCAAAAGCCACTTGGCAATGTTGAACCAACCCAACTCTGAACTTCTGACACCTTTGGTCTGGGAACCATCCTGCGTATCGTGGATTTTCAGGAGCCAGCTGGCCACTCCCAGCCATAGGCAGCCAAACACAAACCACAGCCCTTTTCCCTGGCTAGAAAAATTCAGATGCCCCGCTCCTGGATGGCAGATTACAGGAGACACTTGGTACTGTCCAACCAGCCCTACTTGGCACGGTTGTCACCTTGGGTCTGGAAACCATCCTGCGTAGAGTGGATTTTCAGGAGCCAGCCCGTCACTCCCTGCCACAAGCCCTCTAACACAAACCACATCCCTTTTCTCTGGCAAAAAAAACTTAGCTGCCCTGCTTCTGGATGGCAGATTGCAGGGGCCACTTGGTACTATCAAACAGGCCGAACTTGGCACTGGTGACACCTTGGGTCTGTGAACCATCCTGCGTATCGTGGATTATCAGGAGCCAGCCGGCCACTCCCAGCCACAAGCCCTATAACTCATACCATGGTATTTTTCTTAGGCAAACAAAACTCAGCTGCCGTGCTTATGGATGGTTGTTTCCAGGAGCCACTTGGTACTATCAAACCAGCCCAACTTGGCACTGGTGCCACCTTGGGTCTGGGAACCATCCTGCGTATCGTGGATTTTCACGAGCAAGCCGGCCACTGCCAGCCATATACATCCAAACACAAAGCACGGCCCTTTTCCCTGGCTAAAAAAATTCAGATGACCCGATTCTGGATGGCAGATTGCAAGAGCCACTTGGCACTGTCCAATCAGCCCAACTTGGCACTGGTGCCATCTTGGGTCTGGGAACCATCCTGCGTATCGTGGATCTTCCAGAGCCAGCCGGCCACTCCCAGCCACAAGCCCTCAAACTACGGCAATTTTATCTGGAAAACAAAACTCAATAGCCCTCCTTATGGATGGCAGATTACAGGAGCCACTTGGTTCTGTCAAACCAGCCCGACTTGGGACTGGTGACACCTTGGGTCTGGGAACCATCCTGCGTATCGTGGATTTTCAGGAGCCAGCCGGCCACTCCAAGCCATAGGCTTCCAAACACAAACCTCAAAACTTTTCCCTGGATAACAAGACTCACTTGCCCTGCTTCTGGTGGCAGATTGCAGGAGCCACTTGTCACTGTCCGACCAGCTCGACTTGGCACTGGTGACACCTTCGATCTGGGAACCATCCTGCGTATCGTGGATTTTCAGGAGCCAGCCGGCCACGCCCAGCTGCAAGCCCTCAAGCTCAAACCATGGCCCTTTTCTCTGCGAAACAAAACTCAGCTGCCCTGCGTATGGATGGCAGACTGCAGGAGCCACTTGGTACTGTCAAACCGGCCTACCTTGGCACTGGTGCCACATTGGGTCTTGGAGCCATCCTGCGTATCGTCGATTTTCTGGAGCCAGCCGGCCATTCCCAGCCACAAGCCCACAAACTCAAACCACGGCCCTTTTCCCTGGCAAAAATAACTCAGCTGCCCTGCTTATGGATGGCTGTTTGCAGGAGCCACTTGGTACTATCAAACCAGCCCAACTTGGCACTGGTGCCACCTTGGGTCTGGGAACCATCCTGCGTATCGTGGATTTTCAGGAGCCAGCCGGCCACTCCCAGCCATGGGTTGCCAAAAACAAAACACGGCCCTTTACCCTACCTAAACAATTTCAGATGACCCGATTCTGGATGGCAGATTGCAGGAGCCACTTGGCACTGTCCAACCAGCCCGACTTGGAACTGGTGACACCTTGGGTCTGGGAACCATCCTGCGTATCGTGGATATTCAGGAGCCAGCCGACCACTCCAAGCCACAAGCCATATAACTCATACCACGGTATTTTTCTTAGGCAAACAAAACTCTGCTGCCCCGCTTCTGGACGGCAGATTGCAGGAGACACTTGGAACTTTCAAACTACCCCGACTTGGCACTGGTGCCACTTTGGGTCTGGGAACCATCCTGCATATCGTGGATTTTCAGAAGCCAGCCGGCCACTCCCAGCCGTAGGCGGCCAAAAACAAACCACGGCATTTTACCCTGACTAACAAAACTCAGATGCCTTGCTTCTGGATGGCGGATTGCAGGAGCCACTTGGTACTGTCCAACCAGCCGGACTTGGCACTGGTGCCACCTTGGGTCTGGGAACCATCCTGCGTATCGTGGATTTTCAGGAGCCAGCCGGCCACTGCCAGCCATAGGCTTCCAAACACAAATCACGGTCCTTTTCCCAGGCTAAAAAAATTCAGATGACCCGATTCTGGATGGCAGATTGCAGGAGCCTCTTGGCACTGTCCAATCAGCCCAACTTGGCACTGGTGCCACCTTCGGTCTGGGAACCATCCTGCGTATCGTGGATTTCCCAGAGCCAGCAGGCCACTCCCAGCCACAAGCCCTCAAACTACGGCAATTTCATCTGGAAAACAAAACTCAGCAGCCCTGCTTATGAATGGCAGATTACAGGAGCCACTTGGTTCTGTCAAACCAGCCCGACTTGGAACTGGTGACACCTTGGGTCTGGGAACCATCCTGCGTATCATGGATTTTCAGGAGCCAGCCGGCCACTCCCAGCTATAGGCTGCCCAACAAAAACAACGGCCCTTTTCCCTGGCTAACAAAATTAAGATGCCCCGATTCTTACAGCAGATTGCACACGCCACTTGGCACTGTCAAACCTCTCCGACTTGGCACTGGTGCCACCTTGGGTCTGGGAACCATCCTGCGTATCATGGATTTTCAGGAGCCAGCCGGCCACTCCCAGCCAGAAGCCCTCAAACTTAAAACACGGCCCTTTACTCTGGCAAGCAAAACTCAGCTGCCCTGCTTCTGGATGGCAGATTGCAGGAGACGCTTTGCACTATCAAACCAGCCTACCTTGGAAGTGGTGACACTTTGGGTCTGGGAACCATCCTGCATATCGTGGATATTCAGAAGCCAGCCGGCCACTCCCAGCCATACGCGGCCAAAAACAAACCACGGCATTTTTCCCTGACTAACAAAATTCAGATGCCTTGCTTCTGGATGGCGGATTGCAGGAGCCACTTGGTACTATCAAACCAGCCCAACTTGGCACTGGTGCCACCTTGGGTCTGGGAACCATCCTGTGTATCGTGGATTTTCAGGAGCCAGCCCTCCACTCCAAGCCACAAGCCCTCAAACTCAAAACACGGCCCTTTACTCTGGCAAGCAAAACTCAGCTGCCCTGCTTATGGATGGCAGATTGCAGGAGCCACTTGGTACTATCAAACCTGTCCGACTTGTAACTGGTGCCACCTTGTGTCTGGGAACCATCCTGCGTATCGTGGATTTTCAGGAGCCAGCTGGCCACTCCCAGCCATAGGCAGACAAACACAAACCACAGGCCTTTTCCCTGGCTAGAAAAGTTCAGATGCCTCGCTCCTGGATGGCAGATTGCAGGAGCCACTTGGCACTGTCCAACCAGCCCGACTTGGAACTTGTGACACCTTGGGTCTGGGAACCATCCTGCGTATCGTGGATTTTCAGGAGCCAGCCGGCCACTCCCAGCCACAAGCCATATAACTCATACCACGGTATTTTTCTTAGGCAAACAAAACTCAGCTGCCCCGCTTCTGGATGGCAGATTGCAGGAGACACGTGGAACTGTCAAACTACCCCGACTTGGCACTGTTGCCACCTTGGGTCTGGGAACCATCCTGCGTATCGTGGATTTTCAGGAGCCAGCCGGCCACTCCCAGCCATAGGCTGTCAAATACAAACCACAGATTTTTCCCTGGATAAAAAAATACAGATGCCCCGCTTCTGGATGGCAGATATCAAAAGCCACTTGGCAATGTTGAACCAACCCAACTCTGAACTTCTGACACCTTTGGTCTGGGAACCATCCTGCGTATCGTGGATTTTCAGGAGCCAGCTGGCCACTCCCAGCCATAGGCAGCCAAACACAAACCACAGCCCTTTTCCCTGGCTAGAAAAATTCAGATGCCCCGCTCCTGGATGGCAGATTACAGGAGACACTTGGTACTGTCCAACCAGCCCTACTTGGCACGGTTGTCACCTTGGGTCTGGAAACCATCCTGCGTAGAGTGGATTTTCAGGAGCCAGCCCGTCACTCCCTGCCACAAGCCCTCTAACACAAACCACAGCCCTTTTCTCTGGCAAAAAAAACTTAGCTGCCCTGCTTCTGGATGGCAGATTGCAGGGGCCACTTGGTACTATCAAACAGGCCGAACTTGGCACTGGTGACACCTTGGGTCTGGGAACCATCCTGCGTATCGTGGATTATCAGGAGCCAGCCGGCCACTCCCAGCCACAAGCCCTATAACTCATACCACGGTATTTTTCTTAGGCAAACAAAACTCAGCTGCCGTGCATATGGATGGTTGTTTGCAGGAGCCACTTGGTACTATCAAACCAGCCCAACTTGGCACTGGTGCCACCTTGGGTCTGGGAACCATCCTGCGTATCGTGGATTTTCACGAGCAAGCCGGCCACTGCCAGCCATATACTTCCAAACACAAAGCACGGCCCTTTTCCCTGGCTAAAAAAATTCAGATGACCAGATTCTGGATGGCAGATTGCAAGAGCCACTTGGCACTGTCCAATCAGCCCAACTTGGCACTGGTGCCATCTTGGGTCTGGGAACCATCCTGCGTATCGTGGATTTTCAGGAGCCAGCCGGCCACTCCCAGCCATAGGCTTCCAAACACAAACCACGGCCCATTTCCCTGGCTAACAAAATTAAGATGCCCCTCTTGTGGATGGCAGACTGCAGGAGCCACTTGGAACTGTCCAACCAGCCTGACATGGCACTTGTGCCACCTTGGGTCCGGGAACCATCCTGCGTATCGTGGATTTTCAGGAGCCAGCCGGCCACTCCTAGCCACAAGCCCTCAAACTCAAAACCCGGCCCTTTACTCTGGCAAGCACAACTCAGCTGCCCTGCTTCTGGATGGCAGATTGCAGGAGCCACTTTGTACTATCAAACCAGCCTACCCGGGAACTGGTGCCACCTTGGGTCTTGGAACCTTCCTGCGTATCGTGGATTTTCAGGAGCCAGCCGCCCACTCCCAGCCACAAGCCCTCAAACTCAAACCACAGCCCTTTTCTCTGGCAAACAAAACTCAGCTTCCCTGCACCTGGATGGCCGATTTCAGGAGCCACTTGGTACTATCAAACCAGCCCAACTTGGCACTGGTGCCACCTTGGGTCTGGGAACCATCCTGCGTCTCGTGGATTTTCAGGAGGCAGCTGGCCACTCCCAGCCATGGGCTGCCAAACACAAAACACGGCCCTTTTCCCTGCATAAACAAATTCAGATGCCCCGCTTCTGGATGGCAGATTGCAGGAGCCACTTGGCACTGTCAAACCACCCTGATTTGGCACTGGTGCCACGTTGGGTTTGGGAACCATCCTGCGTAACATGGATTTTCAGGAGCCAGACGGCCACTCCCAGCCATAGATTTCCAAACACAAACCACGGCCCATTTCCCTGGCTAACAAAGTTAGGATGCCCCTCTTGTGGATGGCAGATCGCAGGAGCCACTTGGCACTGTCCAACCAGCCCGACTTGGCACTGGTGCCACCTTGGGTCTGGGAACCATCCTGCTTATTGTGGATTTTCAGGAGCCAGCCAGCCACTCCCAGCCACAAGAACTCAAACTCAAACCAAAGCCCTTTTCTCTGGCAAACAAAACTCAGCTGCCCTGCTTATTGATGGCAGATTGCAGGAGCCACTTGGTACTATAAAACCAGCGCATCTTGGCACTGGTGCCTCCTTGGGTCTTAGAACCATCCGGCGTATCGTGGATTTTCAGGAGCCAACCGGCCACTCCCAGCCACAAGCCCTATGATTCATACCCCGGCCCTTTTCTCAGGCAAACTAAACTCAGCTGACCCGCTTCTGGATGGCAGATTGCAGGAGCTACTTGGCACTTTCAAACCAGCCCGACTTGGCACTGGCGCCACCTTGGGTCTGGGAACCATCCTGCGTAACGTGGATTTTCAGGAGCCAGACGGCCACTCCCAGCCATAGGCTGCCAAACACAAACCACGGCCCATTTCCATGGCTAACAAAGTTAAGATGCCCCTCTTGTGGATGGCAGATCGCAGGAGCCACTTGGCACTGTCCAACCAGCCCGACTTGGCACTGGTGCCACCTTGGGTCTGGGAACCATCCTGCGTATTGTGGATTTTCAGTAGCCAGCCGGCCACTCCCAGCCACAAGAACTCAAACTCAAACCAAGGCCCTTTTCTCTGGCAAACAAAACTCAGCTGCCCTGCGTATTGATGGCAGATTGCAGGAGCCACTTGGCACTGTCCAATCAGCCCAACTTGGCACTGGTGCCATCTTGGGTCTTGGAACCATCCAGCGTATCGTGGATTTTCAGGAGCCAACGGCCACTCCCAGCCACAAGCCCTATAATTCATACCCCGGCCCTTTTCTCAGGCAAACTAAATTCAGCTGACCCGCTTCTGGATGGCAGATTGCAGGAGCTACTTGGCACTTTCAAACCAGCCCGACTTGGCACTGGCGCCACTTTGGGTCTGGGAACCATCCTGCGTATCGTGGATTTTCAGGAGCCAGCCGGCCACTCCCAGGCACAAGCCCTCAAACTCAAACCAAGAACCTTTACTCTGGCAAGCAAAACTCAGCTGCCCTGATTTTGATGGCAGATTGCAGGAGCCACTTTGTACTACCAAACCCGCCTACCTTGGAACTGCTGCCACCTTGGGTCTTGGAACCATCCTGATTATCGTGGATTTTTAGGAGCCAGCAGGCCACTCCCAGCCACAAGCCCTCAAACTCTGACCACAGCCTCTTTCCCTGGCAAAAAATACTCAGCTGCCCTGCTTCTGGATGGCCGATTTCAGGAGCCACTTGGTACTATCAAACCAGCCCAAGTTGGCACTGGTGCCACCTTGGGTCTGGGAACCAACCTGCGTATCGTGGATTTTCCGGAGCCAGCCGGCCACTCCCAGCCATGGGCTGCCAAACACAAAACACGGCCCTTTTGACTGCCTAAAAAAATTCAGATGCCCCGCTTCTGGATGGCAGATTGCAGGAGCCACTTGGCACTGTCA
This sequence comes from Passerculus sandwichensis, assembly GCA_031885435.1. NCBI lineage: Eukaryota > Metazoa > Chordata > Aves > Passeriformes > Passerellidae > Passerculus > Passerculus sandwichensis. The sequence continues at coordinate 551,934 of CM063146.1, forward strand.
AAGGAGCCCGACTTGGAACTGGTGCCACCTTGGGTTTGGGAACCATCCTGCGTATCGTGGATTTTCCGGAGCCAGCCGGCCACTCCCAGCCAAAAGCCCCCAAACTCAAAACACGGTCCTTTACTCTGGCAAGCAAAACTCAGCTGCCCTGCTTCTGGATGGCAGATTGCAGGAGCCACTTTGTACTATCAAACCAGCCTACCTTGGAACTGGTGCCACCTTGGGTCTTGGAACCATCCTGCGTATCGTGGATTTTCAGGAGCCAGCCGGCCACTCCCAGACACAAGCCCTCAAACTCAAACCACAGCCCTTTTCTCTGGCAAACAAAACTCAGCTTCCCTGCACCTGGATGGCTGATTTCAGGAGCCACTTAATACTATAAACCAGCCCGACTTTGCACTGGTGCCACCTTTGGTCTGGGAACCATCCTGCGTATCGTGGATTTTCAGGAGCCAGCCGGCCACTCCCAGCCATGGGTTGCCAAACACAAAACCCGTCACTTTTCCCTGCCTAAACAAATTCAGATGCCCCGCTTCTGGATGACAGATTGAAGGAGCCACTTGGCACTGTCAAACCACCTTGACTTGGCACTGGTGCCACCTTCGGTCTGGGAACCATCCTGCGTAACGTGGATTTTCAGGAGCCAGACGGCCACTCCTAGCCATAGGCTGCCAAACACAAACCACGGCCCATTTCCCTGGCTAACAAAGTTAATATGCCCCTCTTGTGGATGGCAGATCGCAGGAGGCACTTGGCACTGTCCAACCAGCCCGACTTGGCACTGGTGCCACCTTGGGTCTGGGAACCATCCTGCGTATTGTGGATTTTCCGGAGCCAGCCGTCCACTCCCAGCCACAAGAACTCAAACTCAAACCACGGCCCTTTTCTCTGGCAAACAAAATTCAGCTGCCCTGCTTCTGGATGGCTGATTGCAGGAGCCACTTGGCACTTTCAAACCAGCCCGACTTGGCACTGGCGCCACTTTGGGACTGGGAACCATCCTGCGTATCGTGGATTTTCAGGAGCCAGCCGGCCACTCCCAGCCACAAGCCCTCAAATTCAAACCAAGACCCTTTACTCTGGCAAGCAAAACTCAGCTGCCCTGCTTTTGATGGCAGATTGCAGGAGCCACTTTATACTATCAAACCAGCCTACCTTGGAACTGCTGCCACCTTGGGTCTTGGAACCATCCTGATTATCGTGGATTTTCAGGAGCCATCAGGCCACTCCCAGCCAAAAGCCCTCAAACTCAGACCACAGCCTTTTTCCCTGGCTAACAATACTCAGCAGCCCTGCTTCTGGATGGCCGATTTCAGGAGCCACTTGGTACTATCAAACCAGCCCAACTTGGCACTGGTGCCACCTTGGGTCTGGGAACCATTCTGCGTATCGTGGATTTTAAGGAGCCAGCCGGCCATACCCAGCCATGGGCTGCCAAACACAAAACACGGCCCTTTTGACTGCCTGAAAAAATTCAGCTGCCCAGCTTCTGGATGGCAGATTGCAGGAGCCACTTGGCACTGTTAAAGGAGCCCGACTTGGAACTGGTGCCACCTTGGGTCTGGGAACCATCCTGCGTATCGTGGATTTTCAGGAGCCAGCCGGCCACTCCCAGCCACAAGCCCCCAAACTCAAAACACAGCCCTTTACTCTGGCAAGCAAAACTCAGCTGCCCTGCTTCTGGATGGCAGATTGCAGGAGCCACTTTGTACTATCAAACCAGCCTACCATGGAACTGGTGCCACCTTGGGTCTTGGAACCATCCTGCGTATCGTGGATTTTCAGGAGCCATCCGGCCACTCCCAGCCACAAGCCCTCAAACTCAAACAACAGCCCTTTTCTCTGGCAAACAAAAGTCAGCTTCCCTGCACCTGGATGGCTGATTTAAGGAGCCACTTGGTACTATCAAACCAGCCCAACTTGGCACTGGTGCCACCTTGGGTTTGGGAACCATCCTGCGTATCGTGGATTTTCAGGAGCCAGCCGGCCACTCCCAGCCACAAGCCCTCAAACTCAATCCACAGCCCTTTTCTCAGGAAACAAAACTCAGTTGCCCTTCTTCTGTATGGCAGATTGCTGGAGCCACTTGATACTATCAAACCAACCCAACTTCGCACTGGTGCCACCTTGGGTCTGGGAACCATCCTGCGTCTCGTGGATTTTCAGGAGCCAGCCGGCCACTCCCAGCCATGGGCTGCCAAACAAAAAACACGGCCCTTTTGACTTCCTAAACAAATTCAGATGCCTTGCTTCTGAATGGCAGACTGCAGGAGCCACTTGGCACTGTCAATTGAGGCCGACTTGGCACTGGTGCCACATTGGGTCTGGGAACCATCCTGCGTATTGTGGATTTTCCGGAGCCAGCCGGCCACTCCCAGCCACAAGAACTCAAACTCAAACCACGGCCCTTTTCTCTGGCAAACAAAACTCAGCTGCCCTGCTTTTTGATGGCAGATTGCAGGAGCCACTTGGCACTTTCAAACCAGCCCGACTTGGCACTGGCGCCACTTTGGGTCTGGGAACCATCCTGCGTATCGTGGATTTTCAGGAGCCAGCCGGCCACTCCCAGCCACAAGCCCTCAAACTCAAACCAAGACCCTTTACTCTGGCAAGCAAAACTCAGCTGCCCTGCTTTTGATGACAGATTGCAGGAGCCACTTTATACTATCAAACCAGCCTACCTTGGAACTGCTGCCACCTTGGGTCTTGGAACCATCCTGATTATCGTGGATTTTCAGGAGCCATCAGGCCACTCCCAGCCACTAGCCCTCAAACTCAGACCACAGCCTTTTTCCCTGGCAAACAATACTCAGCTGCCCTGCTTCTGGATGGCCGATTTCAGGAGCCACTTGGTACTATCAAACCAGCCCAAGTTGGCACTGGTGCCACCTTGGGTCTGGGAACCATTCTGCGTATCGTGGATTTTAAGGAGCCAGCCGGCCACTCCCAGCCATGGGATGCCAAACACAAAACACGGCCCTTTTGACTGCCTAAATAAATTCAGCTGCCCAGCTTCTGGATGGCAGATTACAGGAGCCACTGGACACTGTCAAAGGAGCCCGACTTGGAACTGGTGCCACCTTGGGTTTGGGAACCATCCTGCGTATTGTGGATTTTCAGGAGCCAGCCGGCCACTCCCCGCCACAAGCCCCCAAACTCAAAACACAGACCTTTACTCTGGCAAGCAAAACTCAGCTGCCCTGCTTCTGGATGGCAGATATCAGGAGCCACTTTGTACTATCAAACCAGCCTACCTTGGAACTGGTGCCACCTTGGGTCTTGGAACCATCCTGCGTATCGTGGATTTTCAGGAGCCATCTGGCCACTCCCAGCCACAAGTCCTCAAACTCAAACCACAGCCCTTTTCTCTGGCAAGCAAAACTCAGCTGCCCTGCTTATGGATGGCAGATTGCAGGAGCCACTTGGTACTATCAAACCTGTCCGACTTGTAACTGGTGCCACCTTGGGTCTGGGAACCATCCTGCGTATCGTGGATTTTCAGGAGCCAGCTGGCCACTCCAATCCATAGGCAGACAAACACAAACCACAGCCCTTTTCCCTGGCTAGAAAAGTTCAGATGCCTCGCTCCTTGATGGCAGATTGCAGGAGCCACTTGGCACTGTCCAACCAGCCCGACTTGGCACTGGTGCCACCTTGGGTCTGGGAACCATCCTGCGTATTGTGGATTTTCCGGAGCCAGCCGTCCACTCCCAGCCACAAGAACTCAAACTCAAACCACGGCCCTTTTCTCTGGCAAACACAATTCAGCTGCCCTGCTTCTGGATGGCTGATTGCAGGAGCCACTTGGCACTTTCAAACCAGCCCGACTTGGCACTGGCGCCACTTTGGGACTGGGAACCATCCTGCGTATCGTGGATTTTCAGGAGCCAGCCGGCCACTCCCAGCCACAAGCCCTCAAATTCAAACCAAGACCCTTTACTCTGGCAAGCAAAACTCAGCTGCCCTGCTTTTGATGGCAGATTGCAGGAGCCACTTTATACTATCAAACCAGCCTACCTTGGAACTGCTGCCACCTTGGGTCTTGGAACCATCCTGATTATCGTGGATTTTCAGGAGCCATCAGGCCACTCCCAGCCAAAAGCCCTCAAACTCAGACCACAGCCTTTTTCCCTGGCTAACAATACTCAGCAGCCCTGCTTCTGGATGGCCGATTTCAGGAGCCACTTGGTACTATCAAACCAGCCCAACTTGGCACTGGTGCCACCTTGGGTCTGGGAACCATTCTGCGTATCGTGGATTTTAAGGAGCCAGCCGGCCATACCCAGCCATGGGCTGCCAAACACAAAACACGGCCCTTTTGACTGCCTGAAAAAATTCAGCTGCCCAGCTTCTGGATGGCAGATTGCAGGAGCCACTTGGCACTGTTAAAGGAGCCCGACTTGGAACTGGTGCCACCTTGGGTCTGGGAACCATCCTGCGTATCGTGGATTTTCAGGAGCACCCCGGCCACTCCCAGCCACAAGCCCCCAAACTCAAAACACAGCCCTTTACTCTGGCAAGCAAAACTCAGCTGCCCTGCTTCTGGATGGCAGATTGCAGGAGCCACTTTGTACTATCAAACCAGCCTACCATGGAACTGGTGCCACCTTGGGTCTTGGAACCATCCTGCGTTTCGTGGATTTTCAGGAGCCATCCGGCCACTCCCAGCCACAAGCCCTCAAACTCAAACAACAGCCCTTTTCTCTGGCAAACAAAAGTCAGCTTCCCTGCACCTGGATGGCTGATTTAAGGAGCCACTTGGTACTATCAAACCAGCCCAACTTGGCACTGGTGCCACCTTGTGTTTGGGAACCATCCTGCGTATCGTGGATTTTCAGGAGCCAGCCGGCCACTCCCAGCCACAAGCCCTCAAACTCAATCCACAGCCCTTTTCTCAGGAAACAAAACTCAGTTGCCCTTCTTCTGGATGGCAGATTGCTGGAGCCACTTGATACTATCAAACCAACCCAACTTCGCACTGGTGCCACCTTGGGTCTGGGAACCATCCTGCGTCTCGTGGATTTTCAGGAGCCAGCCGGCCACTCCCAGCCATGGGCTGCCAAACAAAAAACACGGCCCTTTTGACTTCCTAAACAAATTCAGATGCCTTGCTTCTGAATGGCAGATTGCAGGAGCCACTTGGCACTGTCAATTGAGGCCGACTTGGCACTGGTGCCACATTGGGTCTGGGAACCATCCTGCGTATTGTGGATTTTCCGGAGCCAGCCGGCCACTCCCAGCCACAAGAACTCAAACTCAAACCACGGCCCTTTTCTCTGGCAAACAAAACTCAGCTGCCCTGCTTTTTGATGGCAGATTGCAGGAGCCACTTGGCACTTTCAAACCAGCCCGACTTGGCACTGGCGCCACTTTGGGTCTGGGAACCATCCTGCGTATCGTGGATTTTCAGGAGCCAGCCGGCCACTCCCAGCCACAAGCCCTCAAACTCAAACCAAGACCCTTTACTCTGGCAAGCAAAACTCAGCTGCCCTGCTTTTGATGACAGATTGCAGGAGCCACTTTATACTATCAAACCAGCCTACCTTGGAACTGCTGCCACCTTGGGTCTTGGAACCATCCTGATTATCGTGGATTTTCAGGAGCCATCAGGCCACTCCCAGCCACTAGCCCTCAAACTCAGACCACAGCCTTTTTCCCTGGCAAACAATACTCCGCTGCCCTGCTTCTGGATGGCCGATTTCAGGAGCCACTTGGTACTATCAAACCAGCCAAAGTTGGCACTGGTGCCACCTTGGGTCTGGGAACCATTCTGCGTATCGTGGATTTTAAGGAGCCAGCCGGCCACTCCCAGCCATGGGATGCCAAACACAAAACACGGCCCTTTTGACTGCCTAAACAAATTCAGCTGCCCAGCTTCTGGATGGCAGATTACAGGAGCCACTTGACACTGTCAAAGGAGCCCGACTTGGAACTGGTGCCACCTTGGGTTTGGGAACCATCCTGCGTATTGTGGATTTTCAGGAGCCAGCCGGCCACTCCCCGCCACAAGCCCCCAAACTCAAAACACAGCCCTTTACTCTGGCAAGCAAAACTCAGCTGCCCTGCTTCTGGATGGCAGATATCAGGAGCCACTTTGTACTATCAAACCAGCCTACCTTGGAACTGGTGCCACCTTGGGTCTTGGAACCATCCTGAGTATCGTGGATTTTCAGGAGCCATCTGGCCACTCCCAGCCACAAGTCCTCAAACTCAAACCACAGCCCTTTTCTCTGGCAAGCAAAACTCAGCTGCCCTGCTTATGGATGGCAGATTGCAGGAGCCACTTGGTACTATCAAACCTGTCCGACTTGTAACTGGTGCCACCTTGGGTCTGGGAACCATCCTGCGTATCGTGGATTTTCAGGAGCCAGCTGGCCACTCCCATCCATAGGCAGACAAACACAAACCACAGCCCTTTTCCCTGGCTAGAAAAGTTCAGATGCCTCGCTCCTTGATGGCAGATTGCAGGAGCCACTTGGCACTGTCCAACCAGCCCGACTTGGAACTTGTGACACCTTGGGTCTGGGAACCATCCTGCGTATCGTGGATTTTCAGGAGCCAGCCGGCCACTCCCAGCCACAAGCCATATAACTCATACCACGGTATTTTTCTTAGGCAAACAAAACTCAGCTGCCCCGCTTCTGGATGGCAGATTGCAGGAGACACTTGGAACTGTCAAACTACCCCGACTTGGCACTGTTGCCACCTTGGGTCTGGGAACCATCCTGCGTATCGTGGATTTTCAGGAGCCAGCCAGCCACTCCCAGCCATAGGCTGTCAAATACAAACAGCAGATTTTTCCCTGGATAAAAAAATACAGATGCCCCGCTTCTGGATGGCAGATATCAAAAGCCACTTGGCACTGTTGAACCAACCCAACTCTGAACTTCTGACACCTTTGGTCTGGGAACCATCCTGCGTATCGTGGATTTTCAGGAGCCAGCCGGCCACTCCCAGCCATAGGCAGCCAAACACAAACCACAGCCCTTTTCCCTGGCTAGAAAAATTCAGATGCCCCGCTCCTGGATGGCAGATTACAGGAGACACTTGGTACTGTCCAACCAGCCCTACTTGGCACGGTTGTCACCTTGGGTCTGGAAACCATCCTGCGTAGAGTGGATTTTCAGGAGCCAGCCGGTCACTCCCCGCCACAAGCCCTCTAACACAAACCACAGCCCTTTTCTCTGGCAAAAAAAACTTAGCTGCCCTGCTTCTGGATGGTAGATTGCAGGAGCCACTTGGTACTATCAAACAGGCCAAACTTGGCACTGGTGACACCTTGGGTCTGGGAACCTTCCTGCGTATCGTGGATTATCAGGAGCCAGCCGGCCACTTCCAGCCACAAGCCCTCAAACTACGGCAATTTTATTTGGAAAACAAAACTCAACAGCCCTCCTTATGGATGGCAGATTACAGGAGCCACTTGGTTCTGTCAAACCAGCCCGACTTGGGACTGGTGACACCTTGGGTCTGGGAACCATCCTGCGTATCGTGGATTTTCAGGAGCCAGCCGGCCACTCCCAGCCATAGGCTGCCCAACACAAACAACGGCCCTTTTCCCTGGCTAACAAAATTAAGATGCCCCGATTCTTATGGCAGATTGCACACGCCACTTGGCACTGTCAAAACTGTCCGACTTGGAACTGGTGCCACCTTGGGTCTGGGAACCATCCTGCGTATCGTGGATTTTCAGGAGCCAGCCGGCCACTCCCAGCCATAGGCTTCCAAACACAAACCACGGCCCATTTCCCTGGCTAACAAAATTAAGATGCCCCTCTTTTGGATGGCAGACTGCAGGAGCCACTTGGAACTGTCCAACCAGCCTGACATGGCACTTGTGCCACCTTGGGTCCGGGAACCATCCTGCGTATCGTGGATTTTCAGGAGCCAGCCGGCCACTCTTAGCCACAAGCCCTCAAACTCAAAACCCGGCCCTTTACTCTGGCAAGCACAACTCAGCTGCCCTGCTTCTGGATGGCCGATTGCAGGAGCCACTTTGTACTATCAAACCAGCCTACCCGGGAACTGGTGCCACCTTGGGTCTTGGAACCTTCCTGCGTATCGTGGATTTTCAGGAGCCAGCCGCCCATGCCCAGCCACAAGCCCTCAAACTCAAACCACAGCCCTTTTCTCTGGCAAACAAAACTCAGCTTCCCTGCACCTGGATGGCCGATTTCAGGAGCCACTTGGTACTATCAAACCAGTACAAGTTGGCACTGGTGCCACCTTGGGTCTGGGAACAATCCTGCTTATCGTGGATTTTCAGGAGGCAGCTGGCCACTCCCAGCCATGGGCTGCCAAACACAAAACACGGCCCTTTTCCCTGCATAAACAAATTCAGATGCCCCGCTTCTGGATGGCAGATTGCAGGAGCCACTTGGCACTGTCAAACCACCCTGATTTGGCACTGGTGTCACGTTGGGTTTGGGAACCATCCTGCGTAACGTGGATTTTCAGGAGCCAGACTGCCACTCCCAGCCATAGGCTTCCAAACACAAACCACGGCCCATTTCCCTGGCTAACAAAGTTAAGATGCCCCTCTTGTGGATGGCAGATCGCAGGAGCCACTTGGCACTGTCCAACCAGCCCGACTTGGCACTGGTGCCACCTTGGGTCTGGGAACCATCCTGCTTATTGTGGATTTTCAGGAGCCAGCCGGCCACTCCCAGCCACAAGAACTCAAACTCAAACCAAGGCCCTTTTCTCTGGCAAACAAAACTCAGCTGCCCTGCGTATTGATGGCAGATTGCAGGAGCCACTTGGCACTGTCCAATCAGCCCAACTTGGCACTGGTGCCATCTTGGGTCTTGGAACCATCCAGCGTATCGTGGATTTTCAGGAGCCAACGGCCACTCCCAGCCACAAGCCCTATAATTCATACCCCGGCCCTTTTCTCAGGCAAACTAAACTCAGCTGACCCGCTTCTGGATGGCAGATTGCAGGAGCTACTTGGCACTTTCATACCAGCCCGACTTGGCACTGGCGCCACTTTGGGTCTGGGAACCATCCTGCGTATCGTGGATTTTCAGGAGCCAGCCGGCCACTCCCAGGCACAAGCCCTCAAACTCAAACCAAGAACCTTTACTCAGGCAAGCAAAACTCAGCTGCCCTGATTTTGATGGCAGATTGCAGGAGCCACTTTGTACTATCAAACCAGCCTACCTCTGAACTGCTGCCACCTTGGGTCTTGGAACCATCCTGATTATCGTGGATTTTTAGGAGCCAGCAGGCCACACCCAGCCACAAGCCCTCAAACTCTGACCACAGCCTCTTTCCCTGGCAAACAATACTAAGCTGCCCTGCTTCTGGATGGCCGATTTCAGGAGCCACTTGGTACTATCAAACCAGCCCAAGTTGGCACTGGTGCCACCTTGGGTCTGGGAACCATCCTGCGTATCGTGGATTTTCAGGAGCCAGCCGGCCACTCCCAGCCATGGGCTGCCAAACACAAAACACGGCCCTTTTGACTGCCTAAACAAATTCAGATGCCCCGCTTCTGGATGGCAGATTGCAGGAGCCACTTGGCACTGTCAAAGGAGCCCGACTTGGAACTGGTGCCACCTTGGGTTTGGGAACCATCCTGCGTATCGTGGATTTTCCGGAGCCAGCCGGCCACTCCCAGCCAAAAGCCCCCAAACTCAAAACACGGCTCTTTACTCTGGCAAGCAAAACTCAGCTGCCCTGCTTCTGGATGTCAGATTGCAGGAGCCACTTTGTACTATCAAACCAGCCTACCTTGGAACTGGTGCCACCTTGGGTCTTGGAACCATCCTGCGTATCGTGGATTTTCAGGAGCCAGCCGGCCACTCCCAGCCGCAAGCCCTCAAACTCAAACCACAGCCCTTTTCTCTGGCAAACAAAACTCAGCTTCCCTGCACCTGGATGGCTGATTTCAGGAGCCACTTGGTACTATCAAACCAGCCCTACTTTGCACTGGTGCCACCTTTGGTCTGGGAACCATCCTGCGTATCGTGGATTTTCAGGAGCCAGCCGGCCACTCCCAGCCATGGGCTGCCAAACACAAAACCCGTCCCTTTTCCCTGCCTAAACAAATTCAGATGCCCCGCTTCTGGATGACAGATCGCAGGAGGCACTTGGCACTGTCCAACCAGCCCGACTTGGCATTGGTGCCACCTTGGGTCTGGGAACCATCCTGCGTATTGTGGATTTTCCGGAGCCAGCCGTCCACTCCCAGCCACAAGAACTCAAACTCAAACCACGGCCCTTTTCTCTGGCAAACAAAACTCAGCTGCCCTGCTTCTGGATGGCTGATTGCAGGAGCCACTTGGCACTATCAAACCACCCCGACTTGGCACTGGCGCCACTTTGGGACTGGGAACCATCCTGCGTATCGTGGATTTTCAGGAGCCAGCCGGCCACTCCCAGCCACAAGCCCTCAAACTCAAACCAAGACCCTTTACTCTGGCAAGCAAAACTCAGCTGCCCTGCTTTTGATGGCAGATTGCAGGAGCCACTTTATACTATCAAACCAGCCTACCTTGGAACTGCTGCCACCTTGGGTCTTGGAACCATCCTGATTATCGTGGATTTTCAGGAGCCATCAGGCCACTCCCAGCCAAAAGCCCTCAAACTCAGACCACAGCCTTTTTCCCTGGCTAACAATACTCAGCAGCCCTGCTTCTGGATGGCCGATTTCAGGAGCCACTTGGTACTATCAAACCAGCCAAAGTTGGCACTGGTGCCACCTTGGGTCTGGGAACCATTCTGCGTATCGTGGATTTTAAGGAGCCAGCCGGCCATACCCAGCCATGGGCTGCCAAACACAAAACACGGCCCTTTTGACTGCCTGAACAAATTCAGCTGCCCAGCTTCTGGATGGCAGATTGCAGGAGCCACTTGGCACTGTTAAAGGAGCCCGACTTGGAACTGGTGACACCTTTGGTTTGGGAACCATCCTGCGTATCGTGGATTTTCAGGAGCCAGCCGGCCACTCCCAGCCACAAGCCCCCAAACTCAAAACACAGCCCTTTACTCTGGCAAGCAAAACTCAGCTGCCCTGCTTCTGGATGGCAGATTGCAGGAGCCACTTTGTACTATCAAACCAGCCTACATTGGAACTGGTGCCACCTTGGGTCTTGGAACCATCCTGCGTATCGTGGATTTTCAGGAGCCATCCGGCCACTCCCACCCACAAGCCCTCAAACTCAAACCACAGCCCTTTTCTCTGGCAAACAAAAGTCAGCTTCCCTGCACCTGGATGGCTGATTTAAGGAGCCACTTGGTACTATCAAACCAGCCCAACTTGGCACTGGTGCCACCTTGGGTTTGGGAACCATCCTGCGTATCGTGGATTTTCAGGAGCCAGCCGGCCACTCCCAGCCACAAGCCCTCAAAATCAAACCAAGACCCTTTACTCTGGCAAGCAAAACTCAGTTGCCCTTCTTCTGGATGGCAGATTGCTGGAGCCACTTGATACTATCAAACCAACCCAACTTCGCACTGGTGCCACCTTGGGTCTGGGAACCATCCTGCGTCTCGTGGATTTTCAGGAGCCAGCCGGCCACTCCCAGCCATGGGCTGCCAAACAAAAAACACGGCCCTTTTGACTTCCAAAACAAATTCAGATGCCTTGCTTCTGAATGGCAGATTGCAGGAGCCACTTGGCACTGTCAATGGAGCCCGACTTGGCACTGGTGCCACCTTGGGTCAGGGAAACATCCTGCGTATTGTGGATTTTCAGGAGCCAGCCGGCCACTCCCAGCCAAAGGAACTCAAACTCAAACCACGGCCCTTTTCTCTGGCAAACAAAACTCAGCTGCCCTGCTTTTTGATGGCAGATTGCATGAGCCACTTGGCACTTTCAAACCAGCCCGACTTGGCACTGGCGCCACTTTGGGTCTGGGAACCATCCTGCGTATCGTGGATTTTCAGGAGCCAGCCGGCCACTCCCAGCCACAAGCCCTCAAACTCAAACCAAGACCCTTTACACTGGCAAGCAAAACTCAGCTGCCCTGCTTTTGATGACAGATTGCAGGAGCATCTTGGTACTATCAAACCAGCCTACCTTGGAACTGCTGCCACCTTGGGTCTTGGAACCATCCTGATTATCGTGGATTTTCAGGAGCCATCAGGCCACTCCCAGCCACTAGCCCTCAAACTCAGACCACAGCCTTTTTCCCTGGCAAACAATACTCAGCTGCCCTGCTTCTGGATGGCCGATTTCAGGAGCCACTTGGTACTATCAAACCAGCCAAAGTTGGCACTGGTGCCACCTTGTGTCTGGGAACCATTCTGCGTATCGTGGATTTTAAGAAGCCAGCCGGCCACTCCCAGCCATGGGCTGCCAAACACAAAACACGGCCCTTTTGACTGCCTAAACAAATTCAGCTGCCCAGCTTCTGGATGGCAGATTACAGGAGCCACTTGACACTGTCAAAGGAGCCCGACTTGGAACTGGTGCTACCTTGGGTTTGGGAACCATCCTGCGTATTGTGGATTTTCAGGAGCCAGCCAGCCACTCCCCGCCACAAGCCCCCAAACTCAAAACACAGCCCTTTACTCTGGCAAGCAAAACTCAGCTGCCCTGCTTCTGGATGGCAGATTGCAGGAGCCACTTTGTACTATCAAACCAGCCTACCTTGGAACTGGTGCCACCTTGGGTCTTGGAACCATCCTGCGTATCGTGGATTTTCAGGAGCCATCTGGCCACTCCCAGGCACAAGTCCTCAAACTCAAACCACAGCCCTTTTCTCTGGCAACCAAAACTCAGCTTCCCTGCACCTGGATGGCTGATTTCAGGAGCCAATTGGTACTATCAAACCAGCCCAACTTGGCACTGGTGCCACCTTGGGTCTGGGAACCATCCTGCGTATCGTGGATTTTCAGGAGCCAGCCGGCCACTCCCAGCCATGGGCTGCCAAACACAAAACACGGCCCTTTTCCCTGCATAAACAAATTCAGATGCCCCGCTTCTGGATGGCAGATTGCAGGAGCCACTTGCCACTGTCAAACCACCCTGATTTGGCACTGGTGCCATGTTGGGTTTGGCAAACATCCTGCGTAACGTGGATTTTCAGGAGCCAGACGGCCACTCCCAGCCATAGGCTTCCAAACACAAACCACGGCCCATTTCCCTGGCTAACAAAGTTAAGATGCCCCTCTTGTGGATGGCAGATCGCAGGAGCCACTTGGCACTGTCCAACCAGCCCGACTTGGCACTGGTGCCACCTTGGGTCTGGGAACCATCCTGCTTATTGTGGATTTTCAGGAGCCAGCCTGCCACTCCCAGCCACAAGAACTCAAACTCAAACCAAAGCCCTTTTCTCTTGCAAACAAAACTCAGCTGCCCTGCTTATTGATGGCAGATTGCAGGAGCCACTTGGTACTATAAAACCAGCGCATCTTGGCACTGGTGGCTCCTTGGGTCTTGGAACCATCCTGCGTATCGTGGATTTTCAGGAGCCAACCGGCCACTCCCAGCCACAAGCCCTATGATTCATACCCCGGCCCTTTTCTCAGGCAAACTAAACTCAGCTGACCCGCTTCTTGATGGCAGATTGCAGGAGCTACTTGGCACTTTCAAACCAGCCCGACTTGGCACTGGCGCCACCTTGGGTCTGGGAACCATCCTGCGTAACGTGGATTTTCAGGAGCCAGACGGCCACTCCCAGCCATAGGCTGCCAAACACAAACCACGGCCCATTTCCCTGGCTAACAAAGTTAAGATGCCCCTCTTGTGGATGGCAGATCGCAGGAGCCACTTGGCACTGTCCAACCAGCCCGACTTGGCACTGGTGCCACCTTGGGTCTGGGAACCATCCTGCGTATTGTGGATTTTCAGGAGCCAGCCGGCCACTCCCAGGCACAAGCCCTCAAACTCAAACCAAGACCCTTTACTCTGGCAAGCAAAACTCAGCTGCCCTGATTTTGATGGCAGATTGCAGGAGCCACTTTGTACTATCAAACCAGCCTACCTTGGAACTAATGCCACCTTGGGTCTTGGAACCATCCTGATTATCGTGGATTTTTAGGAGCCAGCAGGCCACTCCCAGCCACAAGCCCTCAAACTCTGACCACAGCCTCTTTCCCTGGCAAACAATACTCAGATGCCCTGCTTCTGGATGGCAGATTGCAGGAGCCACTTGGTACTATCAAACCAGCCCAAGTTGGCACTGGTGCCACCTTGGGTCTGGGAACCAAACTGCGTATCGTGGATTTTCCGGAGCCAGCCGGCCACTCCCAGCCATGGGCTGCCAAACACAAAACACGGCCCTTTTGACTGCCTAAACAAATTCAGATGCCCCGCTTCTGGATGGCAGATTGCAGGAGCCACTTGGCACTGTCAAAGGAGCCCGACTTGGAACTGGTGCCACCTTGGGTTTGGGAACCATCCTGCGTATCGTGGATTTTCCGGAGCCAGCCGGCCACTCCCAGCCAAAAGCCCCCAAACTCAAAACAAAGCCCTTTACTCTGGCAAGCAAAACTCAGCTGCCCTGCTTCTGGATGGCAGATTGCAGGAGCCACTTTGTACTATCAAACCAGCCTACCATGGAACTGGTGCCACCTTGGGTCTTGGAACCATCCTGCGTATCGTGGATTTTCAGGAGCCATCCGGCCACTCCCAGCCACAAGCCCTCAAACTCAAACCACAGCCCTTTTCTCTGGCAAACAAAAGTCAGCTTCCCTGCACCTGGATGGCTGATTTAAGGAGCCACTTGGTTCTGTCAAACCAGCCCGACTTGGGACTGGTGACACCTTGGGTCTGGGAAACATCCTGCGTATCGTGGATTTTCAGGAGCCAGCCGGCCACTCCCAGCCACAAGCCCTCAAACTCAATCCACAGCCCTTTTCTCAGGAAACAAAACTCAGTTGCTCTTCTTCTGGATGGCAGATTGCTGGAGCCACTTGATACTATCAAACCAACCCAACTTCGCACTGGTGCCACCTTGGGTCTGGGAACCATCCTGCGTCTCGTGGATTTTCAGGAGCCAGCCGGCCACTCCCAGCCATGGGCTGCCAAACAAAAAACACGGCCCTTTTGACTTCCTAAACAAATTCAGATGCCTTGCTTCTGAATGGCAGATTGCAGGAGCCACTTGGCACTGTCAATGGAGCCCGACTTGGCACTGGTGCCACCTTGGGTCTGGGAACCATCCTGCGTATTGTGGATTTTCAGGAGCCAGCCGGCCACTCCCAGCCACAAGAACTCAAACTCAAACCACGGCCCTTTTCTCTGGCAAACAAAACTCAACTGCCCTGCTTTTTGATGGCAGATTGCAGGAGCCACTTGGCACTTTCAAACCAGCCCGACTTGGCACTGGCGCCACTTTGGGTCTGGGAACCATCCTGCGTATCGTGGATTTTCAGGAGCCAGCCGGCCACTCCCAGCCACAAGCCCTCAAACTCAAACCAAGACCCTTTACTCTGGCAAGCAAAACTCAGCTGCCCTGCTTTTGATGACAGATTGCAGGAGCCACTTTATACTATCAAACCAGCCTACCTTGGAACTGCTGCCACCTTGGGTCTTGGAACCATCCTGATTATCGTGGATTTTCAGGAGCCATCAGGCCACTCCCAGCCACTAGCCCTCAAACTCAGACCACAGCCTTTTTCCCTGGCAAACAATACTCAGCTGCCCTGCTTCTGGATGGCCGATTTCAGGAGCCACTTGGTACTATCAAACCAGCCAAAGTTGGCACTGGTGCCACCTTGTGTCTGGGAACCATTCTGCGTATCGTGGATTTTAAGGAGCCAGCCGGCCACTCCCAGCCATGGGCTGCCAAACACAAAACACGGCCCTTTTGACTGCCTAAACAAAATCAGCTGCCCAGCTTCTGGATGGCAGATTACAGGAGCCACTTGAGACTGTCAAAGGAGCCCGAGTTGGAACTGGTGCCACCTTGGGTTTGGGAACCATCCTGCGTATTGTGGATTTTCAGGAGCCAGCCGGCCACTCCCAGCCACAAGCCCCCAAACTCAAAACACAGCCCTTTACTCTGGCAAGCAAAACTCAGCTGCCCTGCTTCTGGATGGCAGATTGCAGGAGCCACTTTGTACTATCAAACCAGCCTACCTTGGAACTGGTGCCACCTTGGGTCTTGGAACCATCCTGCGTATCGTGGATATTCAGGAGCCAGCCGGCCACTCCCAGGCACAAGCCCTCAAACTCAAACCACAGCCCTTTTCTCTGGCAAACAAAACTCAGCTTCCCTGCACCTTGATGGCTGATTTCAGGAGCCACTTGGTACTATCAAACCAGCCCTACTTTGCACTGGTGCCACCTTGGGTCTGGGAACCATCCTGCGTATCGTGGATTTTCAGGAGCCAGCCGGCCACTCCCAGCCATGGGCTGCCAAACACAAAACCCGTCCCTTTTCCCTGCCTAAACAAATTCAGATGCCCCGCTTCTGGATGACAGATTGAAGGAGCCACTTGGCACTGTCAAACCACCTTGACTTGGCACTGGTGCCACCTTCGGTCTGGGAACCATCCTGCGTAACGTGGATTTTCAGGAGCCAGACGGCCACTCCTAGCCATAGGCTGCCAAACACAAACCACGGCCCATTTCCCTGGCTAACAAAGTTAATATGCCCCTCTTGTGGATGGCAGATCGCAGGAGGCACTTGGCACTGTCCAACCAGCCCGACTTGGCACTGGTGCCACCTTGGGTCTGGGAACCATCCTGCGTATTGTGGATTTTCCGGAGCCAGCCGTCCACTCCCAGCCACAAGAACTCAAACTCAAACCACGGCCCTTTTCTCTGGCAAACAAAACTCAGCTGCCCTGCTTCTGGATTGCTGATTGCAGGAGCCACTTGGCACTATCAAACCACCCCGACTTGGCACTGGCGCCACTTTGGGACTGGGAACCATCCTGCGTATCGTGGATTTTCAGGAGCCAGCCGGCCACTCCCAGCCACAAGCCCTCAAACTCAAACCAAGACCCTTTACTCTGGCAAGCAAAACTCAGCTGCCCTGCTTTTGATGGCAGATTGCAGGAGCCACTTTATACTATCAAACCAGCCTACCTTGGAACTGCTGCCACCTTGGGTCTTGGGACCATCCTGATTATCGTGGATTTTCAGGAGCCATCAGGCCACTCCCAACCAAAAGCCCTCAAACTCAGACCACAGCCTTTTTCCCTGGCTAACAATACTCAGCAGCCCTGCTTCTGGATGGCCGATTTCAGGAGCCACTTGGTACTATCAAACCAGCCAAAGTTGGCACTGGTGCCACCTTGGGTCTGGGAACCATTCTGCGTATCGTGGATTTTAAGGAGCCAGCCGGCCATACCCAGCCATGGGCTGCCAAACACAAAACACGGCCCTTTTGACTGCCTGAACAAATTCAGCTGCCCAGCTTCTGGATGGCAGATTGCAGGAGCCACTTGGCACTGTTAAAGGAGCCCGACTTGGAACTGGTGACACCTTTGGTTTGGGAACCATCCTGCGTATCGTGGATTTTCAGGAGCCAGCCGGCCACTCCCAGCCACAAGCCCCAAAACTCAAAACACAGCCCTTTTCTCTGGCAAACAAAAGTCAGCTTCCCTGCACCTGGATGGCTGATTTAAGGAGCCACTTGGTACTATCAAACCTGCCCAACTTGGCACTGGTGCCACCTTGGGTTTGGGAACCATCCTGCGTATCGTGGATTTTCAGGAGCCAGCCGGCCACTCCCAGCCACAAGCCCTCAAACTCAATCCACAGCCCTTTTCTCAGGAAACAAAACTCAGTTGCCCTTCTTCTGGATGGCAGATTGCTGGAGCCACTTGATACTATCAAACCAACCCAACTTCGCACTGGTGCCACCTTGGGTCTGGGAACCATCCTGCGTCTCGTGGATTTTCAGGAGCCAGCCGGCCACTCCCAGCCATGGGCTGCCAAACAAAAAACACGGCCCTTTTGACTACCTAAACAAATTCAGATGCCTTGCTTCTGAATGGCAGATTGCAGGAGCCACTTGGCACTGTCAATGGAGCCCGACTTGGCACTGTTGCCACCTTGGGTCTGGGAACCATCCTGCGTATCGTGGATTTTCAGGAGCCAGCCAGCCACTCCCAGCCATAGGCTGTCAAATACAAACAGCAGATTTTTCCCTGGATAAAAAAATACAGATGCCCCGCTTCTGGATGGCAGATATCAAAAGCCACTTGGCACTGTTGAACCAACCCAACTCTAAACTTCTGACACCTTTGGTCTGGGAACCATCCTGCGTATCGTGGATTTTCAGGAGCCAGCTGGCCACTCCCAGCCATAGGCAGCCAAACACAAACCACAGCCCTTTTCCCTGGCTAGAAAAATTCAGATGCCCCGCTCCTGGATGGCAGATTACAGGAGACACTTGGTACTGTCCAACCAGCCCTACTTGGCACGGTTGTCACCTTGGGTCTGGAAACCATCCTGCGTAGAGTGGATTTTCAGGAGCCAGCCGGTCACTCCCCGCCACAAGCCCTCTAACACAAACCACAGCCCTTTTCTCTGGCAAAAAAAACTTAGCTGCCCTGCTTCTGGATGGTAGATTGCAGGAGCCACTTGGTACTATCAAACAGGCCGAACTTGGCACTGGTGACACCTTGGGTCTGGGAACCATCCTGCGTATCGTGGATTATCAGGAGCCAGCCGGCCACTCCCAGCCACAAGCCCTCAAACTACGGCAATTTTATTTGGAAAACAAAACTCAACAGCCCTCCTTATGGATGGCAGATTACAGGAGCCACTTGGTTCTGTCAAACCAGCCCGACTTGGGACTGGTGACACCTTGGGTCTGGGAACCATCCTGCGTATCGTGGATTTTCAGGAGCCAGCCGGCCACTCCAAGCCATAGGCTTCCAAACACAAACCTCAAAACTTTTCCCTGGCTAACAAGACTCACTTGCCCTGCTTCTGGTGGCAGATTGCAGGAGCCACTTGTCACTGTCCGACCAGCTCGACTTGGCACTGGTGACACCTTCGATCTCGGAACCATCCTGCGTATCGTGGATTTTCAGGAGCCAGCCGGCCACGCCCAGCTGCAAGCCCTCAAGCTCAAACCATGGCCCTTTTCTCTGCGAAACAAAACTCAGCTGCCCTGCGTATGGATGGCAGACTGCAGGAGCCACTTGGTACTGTCAAACCGGCCTACCTTGGCACTGGTGCCACCTTGGGTCTTGGAGCCATCCTGCGTATCGTCGATTTTCTGGAGCCAGCCGGCCATTCCCAGCCACAAGCCAACAAACTCAAACCACGGCCCTTTTCCCTGGCAAAAATAACTCAGCTGCCCTGCTTATGGATGGCTGTTTGCAGGAGCCACTTGGTACTATCAAACCAGCCCAACTTGGCACTGGTGCCACCTTGGGTCTGGGAACCATCCTGCGTATCGTGGATTTTCAGGAGCCAGCCGGCCACTCCCAGCCATGGGTTGCCAAAAAAAAATCACGGCCCTTTACCCTACCTAAACAAATTCAGATGACCCGATTCTGGATGGCAGATTGCAGGAGCCACTTGGCACTGTCCAACCAGCCCGACTTGGAACTGGTGACACCTTGGGTCTGGGAACCATCCTGCGTATCGTGGATTTTCAGGAGCCAGCCGACCACTCCAAGCCACAAGCCATATAACTCATACCACGGTATTTTTCTTAGGCAAACAAAACTCTGCTGCCCCGCTTCTGGACGGCAGATTGCAGGAGACACTTGGAACTTTCAAACTACCCCGACTTGGCACTGGTGCCACTTTGGGTCTGGGTACCATCCTGCATATCGTGGATTTTCAGAAGCCAGCCGGCCACTCCCAGCCGTAGGCGGCCAAAAACAAACCACGGCATTTTACCCTGACTAACAAAACTCAGATGCCTTGCTTCTGGATGGCGGATTGCAGGAGCCACTTGGTACTGTCCAACCAGCCGGACTTGGCACTGGTGCCACCTTGGGTCTGGGAACCATCCTGCGTATCGTGGATTTTCAGGAGCCAGCCGGCCACTGCCAGCCATAGGCTTCCAAACACAAATCACGGTCCTTTTCCCAGGCTAAAAAAATTCAGATGACCCGATGCTGGATGGCAGATTGCAGGAGCCTCTTGGCACTGTCCAATCAGCCCAACTTGGCACTGGTGCCACCTTTGGTCTGGGAACCATCCTGCGTATCGTGGATTTCCCAGAGCCAGCAGGCCACTCCCAGCCACAAGCCCTCAAACTACGGCAATTTCATCTGGAAAACAAAACTCAGCAGCCCTGCTTATGAATGGCAGATTACAGGAGCCACTTGGTTCTGTCAAACCAGCCCGACTTGGAACTGGTGACACCTTGGGTCTGGGAACCATCCTGCGTATGGTGGATTTTCAGGAGCCAGCAGGCCAATCCCAGCCATAGGCTGCCCAACAAAAACAACGGCCCTTTTCCCTGGCTAACAAAATTAAGATGCCCTGATTCTTACAGCAGATTGCACACGCCACTTGGCACTGTCAAACCTGTCCGACTTGGCACTGGTGCCACCTTGGGTCTGGGAACCATCCTGCGTATCATGGATTTTCAGGAGCCAGGCGGCCACTCCCAGCCAGAAGCCCTCAAACTCAAAACACGGCCCTTTACTCTGGCAAGCAAAACTCAGCTGCCCTGCTTCTGGATGGCAGATTGCAGGAGCCACTTGGTATTATCAAACCGGCCCAACTTGGCACTGGTGACACCTTGGGTCTTGGAACCATCCTGCGTATCGTGGATTTTCAGGAGCCAGCCGGCCACTCCCAGCCATAGGCTGCCCAACACAAACAACGGCCCTTTTCCCTGGCTAACAAAATTAAGATGCCCCGATTCTTATGGCAGATTGCACACGCCACTTGGCACTGTCAAAACTGTCCGACTTGGAACTGGTGCCACCTTGGGTCTGGGAACCATCCTGCGTATCGTGGATTTTCAGGAGCCAGACGGCCACTCCCAGCCATAGGCTTCCAAACACAAACCACGGCCCATTTCCCTGGCTAACAAAATTAAGATGCCCCTCTTGTGGATGGCAGACTGCAGGAGCCACTTGGAACTGTCCAACCAGCCTGACATGGCACTTGTGCCACCTTGGGTCCGGGAACCATCCTGCGTATCGTGGATTTTCAGGAGCCAGCCGGCCACTCTTAGCCACAAGCCCTCAAACTCAAAACCCGGCCCTTTACTCTGGCAAGCACAACTCAGCTGCCCTGCTTCTGGATGGCCGATTGCAGGAGCCACTTTGTACTATCAAACCAGCCTACCCGGGAACTGGTGCCACCTTGGGTCTTGGAACATTCCTGCGTATCGTGGATTTTCAGGAGCCAGCCGCCCATGCCCAGCCACAAGCCCTCAAACTCAAACCACAGCCCTTTTCTCTGGCAAAAAAAACTCAGCTTCCCTGCACCTGGATGGCCGATTTCAGGAGCCACTTGGTACTATCAAACCAGTACAAGTTGGCACTGGTGCCACCTTGGGTCTGGGAACCATCCTGCTTATCGTGGATTTTCAGGAGGCAGCTGGCCACTCCCAGCCATGGGCTGCCAAACACAAAACACGGCCCTTTTCCCTGCATAAACAAATTCAGATGCCCCGCTTCTGGATGGCAGATTGCAGGAGCCACTTGGCACTGTCAAACCACCCTGATTTGGCACTGGTGCCACGTTGGGTTTGGGAACCATCCTGCGTATCGTGGATTTTCAGGAGCCAGACTGCCACTCCCAGCCATAGGCTTCCAAACACAAACCACGGCCCATTTCCCTGGCTAACAAAGTTAAGATGCCCCTCTTGTGGATGGCAGATCGCAGGAGCCACTTGGCACTGTCCAACCAGCCCGACTTGGCACTGGTGCCACCTTGGGTCTGGGAACCATCCTGCTTATTGTGGATTTTCAGGAGCCAGCCGGCCACTCCCAGCCACAAGAACTCAAACTCAAACCAAAGCCCTTTTCTCAGGCAAACAAAACTCACCTGCCCTGCTTATTGATGGCAGATTGCAGGAGCCACTTGGTACTATAAAACCAGCGCATCTTGGCACTGGTGCCTCCTTGGGTCTTGGAACCATCCGGCGTATCGTGGATTTTCAGGAGCCAACCGGCCACTCCCAGCCACAAGCCCTATGATCCATACCCCGGCCCTTTTCTCAGGCAAACTAAACTCAGCTGACCCGCTTCTGGATGGCAGATTGCAGGAGCTACTTGGCACTTTCAAACCAGCCCGACTTGGCACTGGCGCCACCTTGGGTCTGGGAACCATCCTGCGTAACGTGGATTTTCAGGAGCCAGACGCCTACTCCCAGCCATAGGCTGCCAAACACAAACCACGGCCCATTTCCCTGGCTAACAAAGTTAAGATGCCCCTCTTGTGGATGGCAGATCGCAGGAGCCACTTGGCACTGTCCAACCAGCCCGACTTGGCACTGGTGCCACCTTGGGTCTGGGAACCATCCTACGTATAGTGGATTTTCAGGAGCCAGCCGGCCACTCCCAGCCACAAGAACTCAAACTCAAACCAAGGCCCTTTTCTCTGGCAAACAAAACTCAGCTGCCCTGCGTATTGATGGCAGATTGCAGGAGCCACTTGGCACTGTCCAATCAGCCCAACTTGGCACTGGTGCCATCTTGGGTCTTGGAACCATCCAGCGTATCGTGGATTTTCAGGAGCCAACGGCCACTCCCAGCCACAAGCCCTATAATTCATACCCCGGCCCTTTTCTCAGGCAAACTAAACTCAGCTGACCCGCTTCTGGATGGCAGATTGCAGGAGCTACTTGGCACTTTCAAACCAGCCCGACTTGGCACTGGCGCCACTTTGGGTCTGGGAACCATCCTGCGTATCGTGGATTTTCAGGAGCCAGCCGGCCACTCCCAGGCACAAGCCCTCAAACTCAAACCAAGAACCTTTACTCTGGCAAGCAAAACTCAGCTGCCCTGATTTTGATGGCAGATTGCAGGAGCCACTTTGTACTATCAAACCAGCCTACCTTGGAACAAATGCCACCTTGGGTCTTGGAACCATCCTGATTATCGTGGATTTTTAGGAGCCAGCAGGCCACACCCAGCCACAAGCCCTCAAACTCTGACCACAGCCTCTTTCCCTGGCAAACAATACTCAGCTGCCCTGCTTCTGGATGGCCGATTTCAGGAGCCACTTGGTACTATCAAACCAGCCCAAGTTGGCACTGGTGCCACCTTGGGTCTGGGAACCAACCTGCGTATCGTGGATTTTCAGGAGCCAGCCGGCCACTCCCAGCCATGGGCTGCCAAACACAAAAAACGGCCCTTTTGACTGCCTAAACAAATTCAGATGCCCCGCTTCTGGATGGCAGATTGCAGGAGCCACTTGGCACTGTCAAAGGAGCCCGACTTGGAACTGGTGCCACCTTGGGCTTGGGAACCATCCTGCGTATCGTGGATTTTCCGGAGCCAGCCGGCCACTCCCAGCCAAAAGCCCCCAAACCCAAAACACGGCTCTTTACTCTGGCAAGCAAAACTCAGCTGCCCTGCTTCTGGATGGCAGATTGCAGGAGCCACTTTGTACTATCAAACCAGCCTACCTTGGAACTGGTGCCACCTTGGGTCTTGGAACCATCCTGCGTATCGTGGATTTTCAGGAGCCAGCCGGCCACTCCCAGCCACAAGCCCTCAAACTCAAACCACAGCCCTTTTCTCTGGCAAACAAAACTCAGCTTCCCTGCACCTGGATGGCTGATTTCAGGAGCCACTTGGTACTATCAAACCAGCCCTACTTTGCACTGGTGCCACCTTTGGTCTGGGAACCATCCTGCGTATCGTGGATTTTCAGGAGCCAGCCGGCCACTCCCAGCCATGGGCTGCCAAACACAAAACCCGTCCCTTTTCCCTGCCTAAACAAATTCAGATGCCCCGCTTCTGGATGACAGATTGCAGGAGCCACTTGGCACTGTCAAACCACCTTGACTTGGCACTGGTGCCACCTTCGGTCTGGGAACCATCCTGCGTAACGTGGATTTTCAGGAGCCAGACGGCCACTCCTAGCCATAGGCTGCCAAACACAAACCACGGCCCATTTCCCTGGCTAACAAAGTCAATATGCCCCTCTTGTGGATGGCAGATCGCAGGAGGCACTTGGCACTGTCCAACCAGCCCGACTTGGCACTGGTGCCACCTTGGGTCTGGGAACCATCCTGCGTATTGTGGATTTTCCGGAGCCAGCCGTCCACTCCCAGCCACAAGAACTCAAACTCAAACCACGGCCCTTTTCTCTGGCAAACAAAACTCAGCTGCCCTGCTTCTGGATGGCTGATTGCAGGAGCCACTTGGCACTATCAAACCACCCCGACTTGGCACTGGCGCCACTTTGGGACTGGGAACCATCCTGCGTATCGTGGATTTTCAGGAGCCAGCCGGCCACTCCCAGCCACAAGCCCTCAAACTCAAACCAAGACCCTTTACTCTGGCAAGCAAAACTCAGCTGCCCTGCTTTTGATGACAGATTGCAGGAGCATCTTGGTACTATCAAACCAGCCTACCTTGGAACTGCTGCCACCTTGGGTCTTGGAACCATCCTGATTATCGTGGATTTTCAGGAGCCATCAGGCCACTCCCAGCCAAAAGCCCTCAAACTCAGACCACAGCCTTTTTCCCTGGCTAACAATACTCAGCAGCCCTGCTTCTGGATGGCCGATTTCAGGAGCCACTTGGTACTATCAAACCAGCCAAAGTTGGCACTGGTGCCACCTTGGGTCTGGGAACCATTCTGCGTATCGTGGATTTTAAGGAGCCAGCCGGCCATACCCAGCCATGGGCTGCCAAACACAAAACACGGCCATTTTGACTGCCTGAACAAATTCAGCTGCCCAGCTTCTGGATGGCAGATTGCAGGAGCCACTTGGCACTGTTAAAGGAGCCCGACTTGGAACTGGTGACACCTTTGGTTTGGGAACCATCCTGCGTATCGTGGATTTTCAGGAGCCAGCCGGCCACTCCCAGCCACAAGCCCCCAAACTCAAAACACAGCCCTTTACTCTGGCAAGCAAAACTCAGCTGCCCTGCTTCTGGATGGCAGATTGCAGGAGCCACTTTGTACTATCAAACCAGCCTACATTGGAACTGTTGCCACCTTGGGTCTTGGAACCATCCTGCGTATCGTGGATTTTCAGGAGCCATCCGGCCACTCCCACCCACAAGCCCTCAAACTCAAACCACAGGCCTTTTCTCTGGCAAACAAAAGTCAGCTTCCCTGCACCTGGATGGCTGATTTAAGGAGCCACTTGGTACTATCAAACCAGCCCAACTTGGCACTGGTGCCACCTTGGGTTTGGGAACCATCCTGCGTAACGTGGATTTTCAGGAGCCAGCCGGCCACTCCCAGCCACAAGCCCTCAAACTCAATCCACAGCCCTTTTCTCAGGAAACAAAACTCAGTTGCCCTTCTTCTGGATGGCAGATTGCTGGAGCCACTTGATACTATCAAACCAACCCAACTTCGCACTGGTGCCACCTTGGGTCTGGGAACCATCCTGCGTCTCGTGGATTTTCAGGAGCCAGCCGGCCACTCCCAGCCATGGGCTGCCAAACAAAAAACACGGCCCTTTTGACTTCCTAAACAAATTCAGATGCCTTGCTTCTGAATGGCAGATTGCAGGAGCCACTTTGCACTGTCAATGGAGCCCGACTTGGCACTGGTGCCACCTTGGGTCTAAGAAACATCCTGCGTATTGTGGATTTTCAGGAGCCAGCCGGCCACTCCCAGCCAAAGGAACTCAAACTCAAACCACGGCCCTTTTCTCTGGCAAACAAAACTCAGCTGCCCTGCTTTTTGATGGCAGATTGCAGGAGCCACTTGGCACTTTCAAACCAGCCCGACTTGGCACTGGCGCCACTTTGGGTCTGGGAACCATCCTGCGTATCGTGGATTTTCAGGAGCCAGCCGGCCACTCCCAGCCACAAGCCCTCAAACTCAAACCAAGACCCTTTACTCTGGCAAGCAAAACTCAGCTGCCCTGCTTTTGATGACAGATTGCAGGAGCATCTTGGTACTATCAAACCAGCCTACCTTGGAACTGCTGCCACCTTGGGTCTTGGAACCATCCTGATTATCGTGGATTTTCAGGAGCCATCAGGCCACTCCCAGCCACTAGCCCTCAAACTCAGACCACAGCCTTTTTCCCTGGCAAACAATACTCAGCTGCCCTGCTTCTGGATGGCCGATTTCAGGAGCCACTTGGTACTATCAAACCAGCCAAAGTTGGCACTGGTGCCACCTTGTGTCTGGGAACCATTCTGCGTATCGTGGATTTTAAGGAGCCAGCCGGCCACTCCCAGCCATGGGCTGCCAAACACAAAACACGGCCCTTTTGACTGCCTAAACAAATTCAGCTGCCCAGCTTCTGGATGGCAGATTACAGGAGCCACTTGACACTGTCAAAGGAGCCCGACTTGGAACTGGTGCTACCTTGGGTTTGGGAACCATCCTGCGTATTGTGGATTTTCAGGAGCCAGCCGGCCACTCCCCGCCACAAGCCCCCAAACTCAAAACACAGCCCTTTACTCTGGCAAGCAAAACTCAGCTGCCCTGCTTCTGGATGGCAGATTGCAGGAGCCACTTTGTACTATCAAACCAGCCTACCTTGGAACTGGTGCCACCTTGGGTCTTGGAACCATCCTGCGTATCGTGGATTTTCAGGAGCCATCTGGCCACTCCCAGCCACAAGTCCTCAAACTCAAACCACAGCCCTTTTCTCTGGCAACCAAAACTCAGCTTCCCTGCACCTGGATGGCTGATTTCAGGAGCCAATTGGTACTATCAAACCAGCCCAACTTGGCACTGGTGCCACCTTGGGTCTGGGAACCATCCTGCGTATCGTGGATTTTCAGGAGCCAGCCGGCCACTCCCAGCCATGGGCTGCCAAACACAAAACACGGCCCTTTTCCCTGCATAAACAAATTCAGATGCCCCGCTTCTGGATGGCAGATTGCAGGAGCCACTTGGCACTGTCAAACCACCCTGATTTGGCACTGGTGCCACGTTGGGTTTGGCAACCATCCTGCGTAACGTGGATTTTCAGGAGCCAGACGGCCACTCCCAGCCATAGGCTTCCAAACACAAACCACGGCCCATTTCCCTGGCTAACAAAGTTAAGATGCCCCTCTTGTGGATGGCAGATCGCAGGAGCCACTTGGCACTGTCCAACCAGCCCGACTTGGCACTGGTGCCACCTTGGGTCTGGGAACCATCCTGCTTATTGTGGATTTTCAGGAGCCAGCCGGCCACTCCCAGCCACAAGAACTCAAACTCAAACCAAAGCCCTTTTCTCTTGCAAACAAAACTCAGCTGCCCTGCTTATTGATGGCAGATTGCAGGAGCCACTTGGTACTATAAAACCAGCGCATCTTGGCACTGGTGGCTCCTTGGGTCTTGGAACCATCCGGCATATCGTGGATTTTCAGGAGCCAACCGGCCACTCCCAGCCACAAGCCCGATGATTCATACCCCGGCCCTTTTCTTAGGCAAACTAAACTCAGCTGACCCGCTTCTGGATGGCAGATTGCAGGAGCTACTTGGCACTTTCAAACCAGCCCGACTAGGCACTGGCGCCACCTTGGGTCTGGGAACCATCCTGCGTAACGTGGATTTTCAGGAGCCAGACGGCCACTCCCAGCCATAGGCTGCCAAACACAAACCACGGCCCATTTCCCTGGCTAACAAAGTTAAGATGCCCCTCTTGTGGATGGCAGATCGCAGGAGCCACTTGGCACTGTCCAACCAGCCCGACTTGGCACTGGTGCCACCTTGGGTCTGGGAACCATCCTGCGTAGTGTGGATTTTCAGGAGCCAGCCGGCCACTCCCAGGCACAAGCCCTCAAACTCAAACCAAGAACCTTTACTCTGGCAAGCAAAACTCAGCTGCCCTGATTTTGATGGCAGATTGCAGGAGCCACTTTTTACTATCAAACCAGCCTACCTTGGAACTAATGCCACCTTGGGTCTTGGAACCATCCTAATTATCGTGGATTTTTAGGAGCCAGCAGGCCACTCCCAGCCACAAGCCCTCAAACTCTGACCACAGCCTCTTTCCCTGGCAAACAATACTCAGCTGCCCTGCTTCTGGATGGCAGATTGCAGGAGCCACTTGGTACTATCAAACCAGCCCAAGTTGGCACTGGTGCCACCTTGGGTCTGGGAACCAAACTGCGTATCGTGGATTTTCAGGAGCCAGCCGGCCACTCCCAGCCATGGGCTGCCAAACACAAAACACGGCCCTTTTGACTGCCTAAACAAATTCAGATGACCCGCTTCTGGATGGCAGATTGCAGGAGCCACTTGGCACTGTCAAAGGAGCCCGACTTGGAACTGGTGCCACCTTGGGTTTGGGAACCATCCTGCGTATCGTGGATTTTCCGGAGCCAGCCGGCCACTCCCAGCCAAAAGCCCCCAAACTCAAAACACGGTCCTTTACTCTGGCAAGCAAAACTCAGCTGCCCTGCTTCTGGATGGCAGATTGCAGGAGCCACTTTGTACTATCAAACCAGCCTACCATGGAACTGGTGCCACCTTGGGTCTTGGAACCATCCTGCGTATCGTGTATTTTCAGGAGCCATCCGGCCACTCCCAGCCACAAGCCCTCAAACTCAAACCACAGCCCTTTTCTCTGGCTAAAAAAAGTCAGCTTCCCTGCACCTGGATGGCTGATTTAAGGAGCCACTTGGTTCTGTCAAACCAGCCCGACTTGGGACTGGTGACACCTTGGGTCTGGGAAACATCCTGCGTATCGTGGATTTTCAGGAGCCAGCCGGCCACTCCCAGCCACAAGCCCTCAAACTCAATCCACAGCCCTTTTCTCAGGAAACAAAACTCAGTTGCTCTTCTTCTGGATGGCAGATTGCTGGAGCCACTTGATACTATCAAACCAACCCAACTTCGCACTGGTGCCACCTTGGGTCTGGGAACCATCCTGCGTCTCGTGGATTTTCAGGAGCCAGCCGGCCACTCCCAGCCATGGGCTGCCAAACAAAAAACACGGCCCTTTTGACTTCCTAAACAAATTCAGATGCCTTGCTTCTGAATGGCAGATTGCAGGAGCCACTTGGCACTGTCAATGGAGCCCGACTTGGCACTGGTGCCACCTTGGGTCTGGGAACCATTCTGCGTATTGTGGATTTTCAGGAGCCAGCCTGCCACTCCCAGCCACAAGAACTCAAACTCAAACCACGGCCCTTTTCTCTGGCAAACAAAACTCAACTGCCCTGCTATTTGATGGCAGATTGCAGGAGCCACTTGGCACTTTCAAACCAGCCCGACTTGGCACTGGCGCCACTTTGGGTCTGGGAACCATCCTGCGTATCGTGGATTTTCAGGAGCCAGCCGGCCACTACCAGCCACAAGCCCTCAAACTCAAACCAAGACCCTTTACTCTGGCAAGCAAAACTCAGCTGCCCTGCTTTTGATGACAGATTGCAGGAGCCACTTTATACTATCAAACCAGCCTACCTTGGAACTTCTGCCACCTTGGGTCTTGGAACCATCCTGATTATCGTGGATTTTCAGGAGCCATCAGGCCACTCCCAGCCACTAGCCCTCAAACTCAGACCACAGCCTTTTTCCCTGGCAAACAATACTCAGCTGCCCTGCTTCTGGATGGCCGATTTCAGGAGCCACTTGGTACTATCAAACCAGCCAAAGTTGGCACTGGTGCCACCTTGTGTCTGGGAACCATTCTGCGTATCGTGGATTTTAAGGAGCCAGCCGGCCACTCCCAGCCATGGGCTGCCAAACACAAAACACGGCCCTTTTGACTGCCTAAACAAAATCAGCTGCCCAGCTTCTGGATGGCAGATTACAGGAGCCACTTGACACTGTCAAAGGAGCCCGACTTGGAACTGGTGCCACCTTGGGTTTGGGAACCATCCTGCGTATTGTGGATTTTCAGGAGCCAGCCGGCCACTCCCAGCCACAAGCCCCCAAACTCAAAACACAGCCCTTTACTCTGGCAAGCAAAACTCAGCTGCCCTGCTTCTGGATGGCAGATTGCAGGAGCCACTTTGTACTATCAAACCAGCCTACCTTGGAACTGGTGCCACCTTGGGTCTTGGAACCATCCTGCGTATCGTGGATTTTCAGGAGCCAGCCGGCCACTCCCAGGCACAAGCCCTCAAACTCAAACCACAGCCCTTTTCTCTGGCAAACAAAACTCAGCTTCCCTGCACCTTGATGGCTGATTTCAGGAGCCACTTGGTACTATCAAACCAGCCCTACTTTGCACTGGTGCCACCTTTGGTCTGGGAACCATCCTGCGTATCGTGGATTTTCAGGAGCCAGCCGGCCACTCCCAGCCATGGGCTGCCAAACACAAAACCCGTCCCTTTTCCCTGCCTAAACAAATTCAGATGCCCCGCTTCTGGATGACAGATTGAAGAAGCCACTTGGCACTGTCAAACCACCTTGACTTGGCACTGGTGCCACCTTCGGTCTGGGAACCATCCTGCGTAACGTGGATTTTCAGGAGCCAGACGGCCACTCCTAGCCATAGGCTGCCAAACACAAACCACGGCCCATTTCCCTGGCTAACAAAGTTAATATGCCCCTCTTGTGGATGGCAGATCGCAGGAGGCACTTGGCACTGTCCAACCAGCCCGACTTGGCACTGGTGCCACCTTGGGTCTGGGAACCATCCTGCGTATTGTGGATTTTCCGGAGCCAGCCGTCCACTCCCAGCCACAAGAACTCAAACTCAAACCACGGCCCTTTTCTCTGGCAAACAAAACTCAGCTGCCCTGCTTCTGGATGGCTGATTGCAGGAGCCACTTGGCACTATCAAACCACCCCGACTTGGCACTGGCGCCACTTTGGGACTGGGAACCATCCTGCGTATCGTGGATTTTCAGGAGCCAGCCGGCCACTCCCAGCCACAAGCCCTCAAACTCAAACCAAGACCCTTTACTCTGGCAAGCAAAACTCAGCTGCCCTGCTTTTGATGGCAGATTGCAGGAGCCACTTTATACTATCAAACCAGCCTACCTTGGAACTGCTGCCACCTTGGGTCTTGGAACCATCCTGATTATCGTGGATTTTCAGGAGCCATCAGGCCACTCCCAGCCAAAAGCCCTCAAACTCAGACCACAGCCTTTTTCCCTGGCTAACAATACTCAGCTGCCCTGCTTCTGGATGGCCGATTTCAGGAGCCACTTGGTACTATCAAACCAGCCAAAGTTGGCACTGGTGCCACCTTGGGTCTGGGAACCATTCTGCGTATCGTGGATTTTAAGGAGCCAGCCGGCCATACCCAGCCATGGGCTGCCAAACACAAAACACGGCCCTTTTGACTGCCTGAACAAATTCAGCTGCCCAGCTTCTGGATGGCAGATTGCAGGAGCCACTTGGCACTGTTAAAGGAGCCCGACTTGGAACTGGTGACACCTTTGGTTTGGGAACCATCCTGCGTATCGTGGATTTTCAGGAGCCAGCCGGCCACTCCCAGCCACAAGCCCCCAAACTCAAAACACAGCCCTTTTCTCTGGCAAACAAAAGTCAGCTTCCCTGCACCTGGATGGCTGATTTAAGGAGCCACTTGGTACTATCAAACCAGCCCAACTTGGCACTGGTGCCACCTTCGGTCTGGGAACCATCCTGCGTATCGTGGATTTTCAGGAGCCAGCCGGCCACTCCCAGCCACAAGCCCTCAAACTCAATCCACAGCCCTTTTCTCAGGAAACAAAACTCAGTTGCCCTTCTTCTGGATGGCAGATTGCTGGAGCCACTTGATACTATCAAACCAACCCAACTTCGCACTGGTGCCACCTTGGGTCTGGGAACCATCCTGCGTCTCGTGGATTTTCAGGAGCCAGCCGGCCACTCCCAGCCATGGGCTGCCAAACAAAAAACACGGCCCTTTTGACTTCCTAAACAAATTCAGATGCCTTGCTTCTGAATGGCAGATTGCAGGAGCCACTTGGCACTGTCAATGGAGCCCGACTTGGCACTGGTGCCACCTTGGGTCTGGGAACCATCCTGCGTATTGTGGATTTTCAGGAGCCAGCCGGCCACTCCCAGCCAAAGGAACTCAAACTCAAACCACGGCCCTTTTCTCTGGCAAACAAAACTCAGCTGCCCTGCTTTTTGATGGCAGATTGCAGGAGCCACTTGGCACTTTCAAACCAGCCCGACTTGGCACTGGCGCCACTTTGGGTCTGGGAACCATCCTGCGTATCGTGGATTTTCAGGAGCCAGCCGGCCACTCCCAGCCACAAGCCCTCAAACTCAAACCAAGACCCTTTACTCTGGCAAGCAAAACTCAGCTGCCCTGCTTTTGATGACAGATTGCAGGAGCATCTTGGTACTATCAAACCAGCCTACCTTGGAACTGCTGCCACCTTGGGTCTTGGAACCATCCTGATTATCGTGGATTTTCAGGAGCCATCAGGCCACTCCCAGCCACTAGCCCTCAAACTCAGACCACAGCCTTTTTCCCTGGCAAACAATACTCAGCTGCCCTGCTTCTGGATGGCCGATTTCAGGAGCCACTTGGTACTATCAAACCAGACAAAGTTGGCACTGGTGCCACCTTGTGTCTGGGAACCATTCTGCGTATCGTGGATTTTAAGGAGCCAGCCGGCCACTCCCAGCCATGGGCTGCCAAACACAAAACACGGCCCTTTTGACTGCCTAAACAAAATCAGCTGCCCAGCTTCTGGATGGCAGATTACAGGTGCCACTTGACACTGTCAAAGGAGCCCGACTTGGAACTGGTGCCACCTTGGGTTTGGGAACCATCCTGCGTATTGTGGATTTTCAGGAGCCAGCCGGCCACTCCCCGCCACAAGCCCCCAAACTCAAAACACAGCCCTTTACTCTGGCAAGCAAAACTCAGCTGCCCTGCTTCTGGATGGCAGATTGCAGGAGCCACTTTGTACTATCAAACCAGCCTACCTTGGAACTGGTGCCACCTTGGGTCTTGGAACCATCCTGCGTATCGTGGATTTTCAGGAGCCATCTGGCCACTCCCAGCCACAAGTCCTCAAACTCAAACCACAGCCCTTTCCTCTGGCAACCAAAACTCAGCTTCCCTGCACCTGGATGGCTGATTTCAGGAGCCACTTGGTACTATCAAACCAGCCCAACTTGGCACTGGTTCCAACTTTGGTCTGGGAACCATCCTGCGTATCGTGGATTTTCAGGAGCCAGCCGGCCACTCCCAGCCATGGGCTGCCAAACACAAAACACGGCCCTTTTCCCTGCATAAACAAATTCAGATGCCCCGCTTCTGGATGGCAGATTGCAGGAGCCACTTGGCACTGTCAAACCACCCTGATTTGGCACTGGTGCCACGTTGGGTTTGGCAACCATCCTGCGTAACGTGGATTTTCAGGAGCCAGACGGCCACTCCTAGCCATAGGCTTCCAAACACAAACCACGGCCCATTTCCCTGGCTAACAAAGTTAAGATGCCCCTCTTGTGGATGGCAGATCGCAGGAGCCACTTGGCACTGTCCAACCAGCCCGACTTGGCACTGGTGCCACCTTGGGTCTGGGAACCATCCTGCTTATTGTGGATTTTCAGGAGCCAGCCGGCCACTCCCAGCCACAAGAACTCAAACTCAAACCAAAGCCCTTTTCTCTGGCAAACAAAACTCAGCTGCCCTGCTTATTGATGGCAGATTGCAGGAGCCACTTGGTACTATAAAACCAGCGCATCTTGGCACTGGTGGCTCCTTGGGTCTTGGAACCATCCGGCGTATCGTGGATTTTCAGGAGCCAACCGGCCACTCCCAGCCACAAGCCCTATGATTCATACCCCGGCCCTTTTCTCAGGCAAACTAAACTCAGCTGACCCGCTTCTGGATGGCAGATTGCAGGAGCTACTTGGCACTTTCAAACCAGCCCGACTTGGCACTGGCGCCACCTTGGGTCTGGGAACCATCCTGCGTAACGTGGATTTTCAGGAGCCAGACGGCCACTCCCAGCCATAGGCTGCCAAACACAAACCACGGCCCATTTCCCTGGCTAACAAAGTTAAGATGCCCCTCTTGTGGATGGCAGATCGCAGGAGCCACTTGGCACTGTCCAACCAGCCCGACTTGGCACTGGTGCCACCTTGGGTCTGGGAACCATCCTGCGTATTGTGGATTTTCAGGAGCCAGCCGGCCACTCCCAGCCACAAGAACTCAAACTCAAACCAAGGCCCTTTTCTCTGGCAAACAAAACTCAGCTGCCCTGCGTATTGATGGCAGATTGCAGGAGACACTTGGTACTATCAAACCAGCGCATCTTGGCACTGGTGCCACCTTGGGTCTTGGAACCATCCAGCGTATCGTGGATTTTCAGGAGCCAACGGCCACTCCCAGCCACAAGCCCTATAATTCATACCCCGGCCCTTTTCTCAGGCAAACTAAACTCAGCTGACCCGCTTCTGGATGGCAGATTGCAGGAGCTACTTGGCACTTTCAAACCAGCCCGACTTGGCACTGGCGCCACTTTGGGTCTGGGAACCATCCTGCGTATCGTGGATTTTCAGGAGCCAGCCGGCCACTCCCAGGCACAAGCCCTCAAACTCAAACCAAGAACCTTTACTCAGGCAAGCAAAACTCAGCTGCCCTGATTTGGATGGCAGATTGCAGGAGCCACTTTGTACTATCAAACCAGCCTACCTTGGAACTGCTGCCACCTTGGGTCTTGGAACCATCCTGATTATCGTGGATTTTTAGGAGCCAGCAGGCCACTCCCAGCCACAAGCCCTCAAACTCTGACCACAGCCTCTTTCCCTGGCAAACAATACTCAGCTGCCCTGCTTCTGGATGGCCGATTTCAGGAGCCACTTGGTACTATCAAACCAGCCCAAGTTGGCACTGGTGCCACCTTGTGTCTGGGAACCAACCTGCGTATCGTGGATTTTCAGGAGCCAGCCGGCCACTCCCAGCCATGGGCTGCCAAACACAAAACACGGCCCTTTTGACTGCCTAAACAAATTCAGATGCCCCGCTTCTGGATGGCAGATTGCAGGAGCCACTTGGCACTGTCAAAGGAGCCCGACTTGGAACTGGTGCCATCTTGGGTTTGGGAACCATCCTGCGTATCGTGGATTTTCCGGAGCCAGCCGGCCAGTCCCAGCCAAAAGCCCCCAAACTCAAAACACGGCCCTTTACTCTGGCAAGCAAAACTCAGCTGCCCTGCTTCTGGATGGCAGATTGCAGGAGCCACTTTGTACTATCAAACCAGCCTACATTGGAACTGGTGCCACCTTGGGTCTTGGAACCATCCTGCGTATCGTGGATTTTCAGGAGCCATCCGGCCACTCCCAGCCACAAGCCCTCAAACTCAAACCACAGCCCTTTTCTCTGGCAAACAAAAGTCAGCTTCCCTGCACTTGGATGGCTGATTTAAGGAGCCACTTGGTTCTGTCAAACCAGCCCGACTTGGGACTGGTGACACCTTGGGTGTGGGAACCATCCTGCGTATCGTGGATTTTGAGGAGCCAGCCGGCCACTCCCGGCCACAAGCCCTCAAACTCAATCCACAGCCCTTTTCTCAGGAAACAAAACTCAGTTGCCCTTCTTCTGGATGGCAGATTGCTGGAGCCACTTGATACTATCAAACCAACCCAACTTCGCACTGGTGCCACCTTGGGTCTGGGAACCATCCTGCGTCTCGTGGATTTTCAGGAGCCAGCCGGCCACTCCCAGCCATGGGCTGCCAAACAAAAAACACGGGCCTTTTGACTTCCTAAACAAATTCAGATGCCTTGCTTCTGAATGGCAGATTGCAGGAGCCACTTGGCACTGTCAATGGAGCCCGACTTGGCACTGGTGCCACCTTGGGTCTGGGAACCATCCTGCGTATTGTGGATTTTCAGGAGCCAGCCGGCCACTCCCAGCCACAAGAACTCAAACTCAAACCACGGCCCTTTTCTCTGGTAAACAAAACTCAACTGCCCTGCTTTTTGATGGCAGATTGCAGGAGCCACTTGGCACTTTCAAACCAGCCCGACTTGGCACTGGCGCCACTTTGGGTCTGGGAACCATCCTGCGTATCGTGGATTTTCAGGAGCCAGCCGGCCACTCCCAGCCACAAGCCCTCAAACTCAAACCAAGACCCTTTACTCTGGCAAGCAAAACTCAGCTGCCCTGCTTTTGATGACAGATTGCAGGAGCCACTTTATACTATCAAACCAGCCTACCTTGGAACTGCTGCCACCTTGGGTCTTGGAACCATCCTGATTATCGTGGATTTTCAGGAGCCATCAGGCCACTCCCAGCCACTAGCCCTCAAACTCAGACCACAGCCTTTTTCCCTGGCAAACAATACTCAGCTGCCCTGCTTCTGGATGGCCGATTTCAGGAGCCACTTGGTACTGTCAAACCAGCCAAAGTTGGCACTGGTGCCACCTTGTGTCTGGGAACCATTCTGCGTATCGTGGATTTTAAGGAGCCAGCCGGCCACTCCCAGCCATGGGCTGCCAAACACTAAACACGGCCCTTTTGACTGCCTAAACAAATTCAGCTGCCCAGCTTCTGGATGGCAGATTACAGGAGCCACTTGACACTGTCAAAGGAGCCCGACTTGGAACTGGTGCCACCTTTGGTTTGGGAACCATCCTGCGTATTGTGGATTTTCAGGATCCAGCCTGCCACTCCCCGCCACAAGCCCCCAAACTCAAAACACAGCCCTTTACTCTGGCAAGCAAAACTCAGCTGCCCTGCTTCTGGATGGCAGATTGCAGGAGCCACTTTGTACTATCAAACCAGCCTACCTTGGAACTGGTGCCACCTTGGGTCTTGGAACCATCCTGCGTATCGTGGATTTTCAGGAGCCATCCGGCCACTCCCAGCCACAAGTCCTCAAACTCAAACCACAGCCCTTTTCTCTGGCAAACAAAACTCAGCTTCCCTGCACCTGGATGGCTGATTTCAGGAGCCACTTGGTACTATCAAACCAGCGCAACTTGGCACTGGTGCCAACTTGGGTCTGGGAACCATCCTGCGTATCGTGGATTTTCAGGAGCCAGCAGGCCACTCCCAGCCATGGGCTGCCAAACACAAAAAACGGCCCTTTTCCCTGCCTAAACAAATTCAGATGCCCCGCTTCTGGATGGCAGATTGAAGGAGCCACTTGGCACTGTCAAACAACCCTGGCTTGGCACTGGTGCCACCTTGGGTTTGGGAACCATCCTGCGTATCGTGGATTTTCAGCAGCCAGCCGGCCACTCCCAACCACAAGCCCTCAAACTCGATCCACAGCCCTCTTCTCAGGAAACAAAACTCAGTTGCCCTGCTTCTGGATGGCAGATTGCAGGAGCCACTTGATACTATCAAACCAACCCAACTTCGCACTGGTGCCACCTTGGGTCTGGGAACCATCCTGCGTCTCGTGGATTTTCAGGAGCCAGCCGGCCACCCCCAGCCATAGGCTTCCAAACACAAACCACGTCACTTTTCCCTGGCTAACAAGACTCATTTGCCCTGCTTCTTCATGGCAGATTCCAGGAGACACTTGGTACTGGCAAAGGAGCCCGACTCGGCACTGGTGCCACCTTGGTGAGGGAACCATCCTGCGTATCGTGGATTTTCAGGGGCCAGCCGGCCACTGCCAGCCATAGGCTTCCAAACACAAAGCACGGCCCTTTTCCCTGGCTAAAAAAATTCAGATGACCCGATTCTGGATGGCAGATTGCAGGAGCCACTTGGCACTGTCCAATCAGCCCAACTTGGCACTGGTGCCCCCTTCGGTCTGGGAACCATCCTGTGTATCGTGGATTTTCCAGAGCCAGCCGGCCACTCCCAGCCACAAGCCCTCAAACTACCGCAATTTTATCTGGAAAACAAAACTCAGCAAACCTGCTTATGGATCGCAGATTACAGGAGCCACTTGGTTCTGTCAAACCAGCCCGACTTGGGACTGGTGACACCTTGAGTCTGGGAACCATCCTGCGTATCGTGGATTTTGAGGAGCCAGCAGGCCACTCCCAGCCATAGGCTGCCCAACACAAACAACGGACCTTTTCCCTGGCTAACAAAATTAAGGTGCCCCGATTCCTATGGCAGATTGCACACTACACTTGGCACTGTCAAACCTGTCCGACTTGGAACTGGTGCCACCTTGGGTCTGGGAACCATCCTGCGTATCTTGGATTTTCAGGAGACAGCCGGCCACTCACAGCCATGGGCTGCCAACCAAAAAACACGGCCCTTTTGACTGCCTAAACAAATTCAGATGCCCCGCTTTTGAATGGCAGATTGCAGGAGCCACTTGGCACTGTCAAAGGAGCCCGACTTGGCAATGGTGCCACCTTGGGTTTGGGAACCAT
Source organism: Passerculus sandwichensis (assembly GCA_031885435.1). NCBI lineage: Eukaryota > Metazoa > Chordata > Aves > Passeriformes > Passerellidae > Passerculus > Passerculus sandwichensis. Next base: position 590,116 of record CM063146.1, read on the forward strand.
CCTGCGTATCGTGGATTTTCAGGAGCCAGCCGGCCACTCCCAGCCACAAGCCCTCAAACTCAAAACACGGCCCTTTACTCTGGCAAGCAAAACTCACCTGTCCTGCTTCTGGATGGCAGATTGCAGGAGCCACTTTTTACTATCAAACCAGCCTACCTTGGAACTGGTGCCACCTTGGCTCTTGGAACCATCCTGCGTATCGTGGATTTTCAGGAGCCAGCCGGCCACTCCCAGCCACAAGCCCTCAAACTCAATCCACAGCCCTTTTCTCTGGCAAACAATACTCAGCTTCCCTGCACCTGGATGTCCGATTTCAGGAGCCACTTGGTACTATCAAACCAGCCCAAGTTGGCACTGGTGCCACCTTGGGTCTGGGAACCATCCTGCGTATCGTGGATTTTCAGGAGCCAGCCGGCCACTCCCAGCCATGGGCTGCCAAACACAAAACACGGCCCTTTTCCCTGCCTAAACAAATTCAGATGCCCCGCTTCTGGATGGCAGATTGCAGGAGCCACTTGGCACTGTCAAACCACCCTGACTTGGCACTGGTGCCCCCTTGGGTTTGGGAACCATCCTGCGTATCGTGGATTTTCAGGAGCCAGCAGGCCACTCCCAGCCACAAGACCTCAAACTCAATCTACAGCCCTTTTCTCAGGAAACAAAACTCTGTTGCCCTGCTTCTGGATGGCAGATTGCAGGAGCCACTTGATACTATCAAACCAACCCATCTTCGCACTGGTGCCACCTTGGGTCTGGGAACCATCCTGCGTAACGTGGATTTTCAGGAGCCAGACGGCCACTCCCAGCCATAGGCTTCCAAACACAAACCACGCCCCATTTCCCTGGCTAACAAAATTAAGATGCCCCTCTTGTGGATGGCAGATTGCAGGAGCCACTTGGCACTGTCCAACCAGCCTGACTTGGCACTTGTGCCACCTTGGGTCTGGGAGCCTTCCTGCGTATCGTGGATTTTCAGGAGCCAGCCGGCCACTCCCAGCCACGAGAACTCAAACTCAAACCACGGCCCTTTTCTCTGGCAAACAAAACTCAGCTGCCCTGCTTATTGATGGCAGATTGCAGGAGCCACTTGGTACTATCAAACCAGCCCAACTTGGCACGGGTGCCACCTTGGGTCTTGGAACCATCCGGCGTATCGTGGATTTTCAGGAGCCAGCCGGCCACTCCCAGCCACAAGCCCTATAATTCATACCCCGGCCCTTTTCTCAGGCAAACAAAACTCAGCTGACCCGCTTCTGGATGGCAGATTTCAGGAGCCACTTGGCACTGTCAAACCACCCTGACTTGGCACTGGTGCCACCTTGGGTTTGGGAACCATCCTGCGTATCGTGGTTTTCAGCAGCCAGCCGGCCACTCCCAGCCACAAGCCCTCAAACTCAATCCACAGCCGTTTTCTCAGGAAACAAAACTCAGTTGCCCTGCTTCTGGATGGCAGATTGCAGGAGCCTCTTGATACTATCAAACCAACCCAACTTCGCACTGGTGCCACCTTGGGTCTGGGAACCATCCTGCGTCTCGTGGATTTTCAGGAGCCAGCCGGCCACTCCCAGCCATAGGCTTCCAAACACATACCACGGCCCATTTCCCTGGCTAACAAATTTAAGACGCCCCTCTTTTGGATGGCAGATTGCAGGAGCCACTTGCCACTGTCCAACCACCCTTACTTGGCACTGGTGCCACCTTTGGTCTGGGAATCATCCTACGTATCGTGGATTTTCAGGAGCCAGCCGGCCACTCCCAGCCACAAGCACTCAAACTCAAACCACGGCCCTTTTCTCTGGCAAAAAAAACTCAGCTGCCCCGATTCTGAATGGCAGATTGCAGGAGCCACTTGCCACTGTCAAACCACCCCGACTTGGCACTGGTGCCACTTTGGGTCTGGGAACCATCCTGCGTATCGTGGATTTTCAGGAGCCAGCCGGCTACTCCCAGCCTGTTGCCTTCTGATGCAAGGCGAGGTGACCTGGTTCCGAGGAAACGGCACGGCGACCCAAACTCTCCAGGGTCATTCGGGCCAGGAACACACACAGACACCAGTATGGTGGACGGTTCAAGACCTTTATTGTCCCGTTTTGTCGGGTTTTATACCGGGAAAGTTTTTTCCCTACGTCAGGGGGCTTTACTTTACTGTAATTGGTTAGTGAGGAGTAGAAAGTTACTAATGTTAGGGGGGACTACATTCTTGGGTGATCCCTTATCACTAGGCATTAGGGGGAGAGGAGCTCTACTGCTTTCCGTAACATCGCGAGACCTTCCTAGCGCTTGACGCTATCCACTACATCTCCCCCCCCTTTTTTACAAATGAAAAAAGTAGTCATACACATAGGTACTGAGATGAGGCATGGGGTTGTCAACAGAGAAAGGGGTTTGGTGAACCTGGGTAGAAAATCTTGTGACTGGCAGTGTTCGCTGGTCGAATTCACAGCAGTGAATTGCCAGCCTATGAGCAGGATGTTGGTCCGTTCTAGGCGGGTCTGGACGAATGTGACCAGCTTGTTCAGCAGGAATGGTCCGTAGGTGACAGCTAAAAGCAGCATTGCCAATGGACCTGTTAGGGTAGAAATTAGGGTGGTTAGCCATGGTAATTGATTGAACCAGGACTCAAACCAACCCTGTTGGGCTTCCCTGTCTTTCTGTCTCTGAGTCAGTCTGTTTTGGAGTTCTGCCATGGAGTCTTTCACGACTCCCATGTGGTCTGCATAGAAGCAGCACTCCTCTTTCAAGGCGGCACACAGGCCCTCTTGTTGCATGAACAGGAGGTCTAGACCTCGCCCGTTCTGCAAGATCACTTCTGAGAGTGAGGAGACCGACTTCTCTAAAAGGGAGATGGATTTCTCAATCCTCTGCGGGTCCTCATCAATTGTTGTCTGCAGCTGTGACAGTCCTCGGCGCTGGGTCGCTAGGGCTGAGACTCCCGTGGCCGCCCCGGCTGCTCCCAGGCCCAGCAGCATCGCGACATTTACACCTGTTGCTATTTCTCCTCTGTGGAGCCGGCTGGGCTCCCCGAAATGGCGATACACTTCTTCATCTGCGTGGCACAGGGCCCTAGGAACAATTAGAACTTGGACACAACAGTCGTTAGAGTCATTGAATTTGGCAAGGAACACACAGGGACTCACTCCGTGTCGCTGGCAAACCCACATCCCAGATGCGGATTGGTCTGCCCACTTATTGTTTTTCCCGTTGGGTTTGACAACTTCGGCGCAGACGCTGCCCCTCTGCCTAGCTAGGATTGCACTGCCAAAGCATCTGCCTCGGCCCGTGACTTGACTCAGGGTGATTCCCTTGCGGGGGGTGTCCCGTCTACATTGGTTGGGTGCATCTGCTGTGGGGTAACTGAAGGGAGTGTTTAAAGCGACTCCTTTGTAAAAGGGTGTGAAGGTCCGCCCGAAATAAACGGGTGACGAATGATTTTTGGGTGCAAAAATAACCAACACAAGGCACAGGGGTTTTGCAGTAACAAATCAACAAGGTGCAATTTATTGATTACAACCACAGCTAAATATGCGTTTGGTTAAGGGATCCGGGGAAGAGAAGGGTAAGACAAGGAAGAAGGGAGGAAAGAAGGTCAGGGAATGGGGTATAGCTACCAAAACGTGATGTCTTCGGGGTCCCGCCGCCGAAACTCGCTGGTACACGTCTTGGGGAGTACTCAAAGGACAGTCGGGCCGAACCCCAATATTTATACTGTTCTTGGTTGGGGGAAGGTAACTGAAATTAGGTTTCCATGGAGGGGAGAAGTCCATTGTTTTCATGGCCGAATGCTCACATGTACGTTAAGTTTTCCCCCTCCCTGAGTTGGGAGGGAGTGCAGTCCCAGTCTCTGGAAGGAGGTTGCCATGGGGGTGCCATGGGGGTGCCATGGGGGTGTCAATAGGGTGCCAGAGGGGTTCTTGGTTCCTTGACGAGGGGATTTGCATCTCAGTTGGTCTGTCACGGTGGTTGGAGACAGGCAAGAGGGGTCTTCTCATGGAGCGGAGGGGAACCACCCCAGAGCTCAGTCCAGCCAGATCAGGAGTTTGGAAGAAAGTCCAGTTCAATTGTCCAGAAAAAGGGCAGCATGCCCCCTTCGAGTACAGCATGGTGTGTTCTGCAAACATCACTCGTGAACACAGTAGATAAGCAGGAGACTTTCTTTCCCAACCGGCTCAGCAGTTTTAACTCTTCGGTAGTCTTTTCTCATGACAATTGTGAGGCAAAAAATGAAGGATTTTCGGATGGACTTCTACAAAGGGAGATTCGACATTGTAACAGAGCCAGCAGGATTCGGTTAGGTTAGGGTTAGATTCGTTCAGGGATAGGCAGGTAGCTTCTAACATACGAAGGATTGGATCTAAATCTGACTCGGCTAAATGGTCTACCTGAAAGAACACGTGTGTGGCGTGTGGGGAACAGAGGCCTACCTTTGGCTGTCCCGGAAACAGGTCGGTGATGCGGAGCACGAAGGATGGGGTGTTTGGTGTGGTGATTTCTCTGAGCACCTTGTCACTACTAAGGCCTTGCATGACCCACCTGAATGGCCGATGGGGGTTGTGGTCTGGGCTGGTTTGCCCTCTGGCAACAAGCCCCAACAGCAAAATCGCACAGAAACACCATTGATGCTTGGGTCTCACCCGTGCGGGTCTCTCGGGCGCTGCCTGGCGGCTTGGTGGTCTGTCGCTTTTGTCTGGAACCGGAATGTACACGTCCCGAGGACGTCCCACGAGCAGGTCCTGCGAACAGAAACTCGCAACTCTCATCAGTCTCATTCTGCTCGCTATGGAGGTCCGGCTTAATTGACTTAAGTGGACACCACCTGATTTGCCGTCCCTTTTGACAGCTGCGTACCCTCTCCCCGTGAGCGTCAACCTCCAGCCCCATCCCCATTTGCCTAGCTCGTTTCTAATTACCACCTGTGGGCCCCCTGCTCTCATGGCCAGGGCCACCCAGGGGTCCCGCGCTGGGGCGCCCCCTGTTGGCCCTGTGCCACCGGCGTAGCTTGTGGCGGTGGGGGGTGCGAAAGCATTACTGGTGGTGGTGTGCAGTTCTGGCATCGCGTTGTAGGTGGGGACGTAAAATTGACTGCTCCCTGTGGGGGCATGGGGTACGAGGGTCCCCTGCCCCACTGGGGGTTGCTGTAGCTGGGCCACTGCACATTCCAGGTGGGAGGGGGCTGAACATGGCCCGGCCACCCCCTCCCTCCCCCGTTTCCCTGGAGCCTGGATCTGCATTCCTCAGCTAAATGCCCCTTCTTCCCACATGCCCAGCACGGTCCCCTAAGTTCTCCTTTTTGTGGTGGAGCAGCTGCTGGTAGGCACCTTGGCTGGGGGCAGTTTGCTGCCACGTGGCCTGCCTGGCCACACTCAAGGCACGCCATCACACTGGTTATTGCAGTGTGGACCGCTGCTTGGATGGGAGCAAGGTGTTCCTCCTTTGCCACATGTCTGATCATGTCGGCTATGTTAGCCCCAGGTGGCAGTGATCTTAAGATGTCCTTGGTGGCTGAATTGCATTGCTGGCGTAGGCAGTCTGCCAGCACGGGACCCTTCGCCTCTGAGGGTAACGCAGAGGAATCTAATGCAGCCTGAAGTTTGTCCACAAACAGAGTGAAGCTTTCACTCTCACCCTGTTTTATGGAAGACCACGGTGATGGTTTGGCTACCACTTTAGAAGCGTCACAGATGGCTTCTCGGGCAGCACGGGTTGTTGTCATGACCTCATGGGCCCGCAAGCCCTCAGCTTGTTGCTGGGGGGTGATCATAGTGGGGTCTGTGCCCATTAGCCTCTGTATGCTGGAGCCGTGCAGTGGGTGGTCTGCCCCTGTTACCAACGCTAGCTGTTTAATGCAATTGTCCTCCCATTCTTGTTCAAAAACAATCATCCCCGCGCCATCGAAAATCGTCCTACACGTCTGTTTGATGTCAAAAGGAAGCATGTCATTCCCCCCAAAAACCCCGTCTATGAGTGTGTTGACCATGGCAGAGTTAATTCCCTTATCCGCAATCGCTTTAACAATTGCCTGCACATCTTTCGGATTGACCGGTGAATAGATCCTTTGGTTTCCGCCTGCCCCCCCTACACGGACAGGGAACACTAACTTAGCTGAAGGGGTGTACTCGGCACAGGCTATCTTTATTTTTCGCCAGTCTGTAAGCGGGGTCTGGTCTTTCTCCGATGACCCCTTCACCTATGCAGGAACGCTGCGACTAGAGACCTTACATGCTGCTGCTCTCCCTCTGTTAAGGCTAGTATCCGAACCGGAGCTCCATGACTTCCCCTCGGACTCGTCCCGGCTCGAGTCTGAGTCGGAGTCGGAAGCGGAATGGACGAGCACTTCCGGGCTGCTCTGCCTTTTTCTCGGGCTCCGACCCCGCCCCCACCGGCGCGAGGCGGACCGTTCCCTCCCCCTGGGGTCCCCCCGCCTCCTGCTGGGGGAGGTCCTTGCCTTATACGGGCTTAATTTGAATAGAGCGCTCTGATTGGTCTCACCCTCCACCGCGGGGAACGCCCCCCCGCCCCGCTCTCCCGCGCATGCGATGTTAGGCGGGCTGACTCCATTTCCGCCCTTTGTCCCCTCTTCTCTTCCGCCCTGACCATGCGGTCGGTCGCCATTATTGAGCCCATACGGCGGCGGAGAGATCGTATCGATCCGGGCGGTTTCTGACCGTCCCGCCGCTTCCCGCGCCTCCTCCGCCAGCCCCCCCCAAAAACACTGCGCCCGTTGCTCTGCCTCCTGCGTCGGGTCGGCAATCGGCGGGGGGGGGACGGGTAGAGGGGCCGCGGTTTTGTTGAGGGGCTCCGAGGGGGGGCTGGGATCTGGCGGGCTCCACGGGGGGGTTGGGGGGTCTACCGGGGGTTCTGGACTTTGGCTCGGGGGGAGGTGGGACGCGCCTAGCCCCCGCACATCCCCGTCTGCAATCTGATCACTTTCCGCGGTGGTCTGTGTCGCTGCCCCCACCCCTAGCTGCGGAGAAACTATTAAGCAGTTTCTGGCAGATTTCCAGGTTTCTTGCTCTTCTCGAGCTTTTTGCAGAGCCCGGATGACTCTGCACCACGATTTTAGGGCTTTCCCCGAGCCCGAAGACATGGTATCCTCGGCCAGGGTTTTCGTACAATCATCCCACACCTCCGGGTGTAAAATATCCCCGGGGCTCTCTATAGCCCCCAGCTTAATCAATCTCGACAATGCGAGAGTCGTATCTTTAAGCTTACAATCAGTTCCCTATCGTGTGCACACTTCACTTACGACCTTTGCAATTGCTTCCATGACTCGAGGGCGTCCCCTCCCCGCTGCACAAGGCCAGCTGTGCAGCCGCCGTCCTCTGTCCAGGCGATCCCCGTTCCCCAGGCACTGGTTCGATCCCGGGTTCGGCACCACTTGCTGCCTTCTGATGCAAGGCGAGGTGACCTGGTTCCGAGGAAACGGCACGGCGACCCAAACTCTCAAGGGTCACTCGGGCCAAGAACACACACAGACACCAGTATGGTGGACGGTTCAAGACCTTTATTGTCCCGTTTTGTCGGGTTTTATACCGGGAAAGTTTTTTCCCTACGTCAGGGGGCTTTACTTTACTGTAATTGGTTAGTGAGGAGTAGAAAGTTACTAATGTTAGGGGGGACAACATTCTTGGGTGATCCCTTATCACTAGGCATTAGGGGGAGAGGAGCTCTACTGCGTTCCGTAACATCGTGAGACCTTCCGAGCGCTTGACCCTATCCACTACACCAGCCACAAGCCCTATAACTCATACCACGGCACTTTTCTCAGGCAAACAAAACTCAGCTGCCCCGCTTCTGGATGGCAGATTTCAGCAGACACTTGGCACTGTCAAACCACCCCGACTTGGCACTGGTGCCACTTTGCTTCTGGGAACCATCCTGCGTATCGTGGATTTTCAGGAGCCAGCCGGCCACTCCCAACCACAAGCCCTCAAACTCAAACCACGGCCCTTTACTGTGGCAAGCAAAACTCAGCTGCCCTGCTTATGGATGGCAGATTGCAGGAGCCACTTGGTACTATCAAACCAGCCTACCTTGGAACTGGTGACACCTTGGGTCTTGGAACCATCCTGCGTATCGTGGATTTTCAGGAGCCAGCCAGCCACTCCCAGTCACAAAATCTCAAACTCAAACCACAGCCCTTTTCTCAGGCAAACAAAACTCAGCTGCCATGCTTCTGGATGGCCGATTGCAGGAGCCACTTGGCACTGTCAAAGGAGCCCGACTTGGCACTGGTACCACCTTGGATTTGGGAACCATCCTGCGTATCGTCGATTTTCAGAAGCCAGCCGGCAACTCCCAGCCATAGTCGGCCAAACACAAACCACGGCTTTTTTCCCTGACTAACAAAATTCAGATGCCTTGCTTCTGGATGGCAGATTGCAGGAGCCACTTGGCACTGTCCAACCAGCCCAACTTGGCACTGGTGCCACCTTGGGTCTGGGAACAAACCTGCGTATCCGGGATTATCCGGAGCAAGCCGGACACTCCCAGCCACAAGCCCTAAAACTACGGCCTTTTTCCCTGACTAACAAAACTCAGCTGCCCTGCTTCTGCATGGCAGATTGCAGGAGCCACTTGGTACTGTCAAACCGGCCTACCTAGGCACTGGTGCCACCTTGGGTCTTAGAACCATCCTGCGTATCGTGGATTTTCAGGAGCCCGCCGGCCACTCCCAGCCACAAGCCCTCAAACTCAAACCACGGCCCTTTTCTCTGGCAAGCAAAACTCAGCTGCCCTGCTTATGGATGGCAGATTGCAGGACCCACTTGGTACTATCAAACCAGCCCAACTTGGCCCTGGTGCCACCTTGGGTCTGGGAACCATCCTGCGTATCGTGGATTTTCAAGAGCCAGCCGGCCACTCCCAGCCATAGGCTGTCAAAAACAAACCACAGACTTTTTCCCTGGCTAACAAAATTCAGATGCCCCGCTTCTGGATGGCAGATTGCAAAAGCCACTTGGCACTGTTGAACCAGCCCGACTTGGAACTTGTGACACCTTGGGTCTGGGAACCATCCTGCGTATCGTGGATTTTCAGGAGACAGCCGGCCACTCCCAGCCATAGGCAGCCAAACACAAACTACAGCCCTTTTCCCTGGCTAGAAAAATTCAGATGCCCCGCTCCTGGATGGCAGATTGCAGGAGCCACTTGGCACTGTCTAACCAGCACTACTTGGCACGGTTGCCACCTTGGGTCTGGGAACCATTCTGCGTACCGTGGATTTTCAGGAGCCAGACGGCCACTCCCCGCCACAAGCACTCTAACTCAAACCACGGCCCTTTTCTCTGGCAAACAAATCTTAGCTGCCCTGCTTCTGGATGGCAGATTGCAGGAGCCACTTGGTACTATCAAACCGGCCCAACTTGGCACTGGTGAAACCTTGGGTCTGGGAACCATCCTGCGTATGGTGGATTTTCAGGGGCCAGCCGGCCACTCCCAGCCATAGGCTTCCAAACACAAACCTCGGAACTTTTCCCTGGCTAACAAGACTCACTTGCCCTGCTTCTGGATGGCAGATTGCAGGAGACACTTGGCACTGTCAAACCAGCCCGACTTGGCACTGGTGACACCTTCGATCTGGGAACCATCCTGCGTATCGTGGATTTTCAGGAGCCAGCCGCCCACTCCCAGCCACAAGACCTCAAACTCAAACCATGGCCCTTTTCTCTGCCAAACAAAACTCAGCTGCCTTGCGTATGGATGGCAGATTGCAGGAGCCACTTGGTACTGTCAAACCGGCCTACCTTGGCACTGGTGCCACCTTGGGTCTTGGAGCCATCTTGCGTATCGTCGATTTTCTGGAGCCAGCAGGCCATTCCCAGCCACAAGCCCTCAAACTCAAACCACGGCCCTTTTCCCTGGCAAAAATAACTCAGCTGCCATGCTTATGGATGGCAGATTGCAGGAGCCACTTGGTACTATCAAACCAGCCCAACTTGGCACTGGTGCCACCTTGGGTCTGGGAACCATCCTGAGTATCGTGGATTTTCAGGAGCCAGCCGGCCACACCCAGCCACAAGCCCTATAAGTCATACCACGGTATTTTTATTAGGCAAATAAAACTCAGCTGCCCCACTTCTGGATGGCAGATTGCAGGAGAAACTTGGAACTGTCAAACTACCCCGACTTGGCACTGGTGCCACCTTGGGTCTGGGAACCATCCCGCATATCGTGGATTTTCAGAAGCCAGCCGGCCACTCCCAGCCATAGGCGGCCAAAAATAAAACCACGGCATTTTTCCCTGACTAACAAAATTCAGATGCCTTGGTTCTGGATGGCGGATTGCAGGAGCCACTTGGTACTGTCCAACCAGCCTGACTTGGCACTGGTGCCACCTTGGGTCTGGGAACCATCCTGCGTATCGTGGATTTTCAGGAGCCAGACGGCCACTCCCAGCCATAGGATTCCAAACACTAACCACGGCCCTTTTCCCTGGCTAACAAAATTCAGATGACTTGCTTCTGGATGGCAGATTGCAGGAGCTACATGGCACTATCAAAGCAGCCAAACTTGGCGCTGGTGCCACCTTGCGTCTTGGAACCATCCTGCGTATCGTGGATTTTCCAGAGCCAGCCGGCCACTCCCAGCCACAAGCCCTCAAACTACGGCAATTTTATCTGGAAAACAAAACTCAGCAGCCCTGCGTATGGAAAGCAGATTACAGGAGACACTTGTTTCTGTCAAACCAGCACGACGTTGGACTGGTGACACCTTGGGTCTGGGAACCATCCTGCGTATCGTGGATTTTCAGGAGCCAGCCGGCCTCTCCCTGCCACAAGCCCTATAACTCATACCACGGCACTTTTCTCAGGCAAACAAAACTCAGCTGCCCCGCTTCTGGATGGCAGATTGCAGGAGCCACCTGGCACTGTCAAAGGAGCCCGTCATGGCACTGGTGCCACATTGGGTCTGGGAACCATCCTGCGTATCGTGGATTTTCAGGAGCCAGCCGCCCTCTCCCAGCGACAAGCCGTCAAACTCAAACCACGGCCCTTTTCTCTGGCAAACAAAATTCAGCTGCCCTGCTTCTGGATGGCCGATTGCCTGAGCCACTTGGTACTATTAAACCACCCCAACTTGGCACAGGTGCCACCTTAGGCCTGGGAACCATCCTGCGTATCATGGATTTTCAGGAGCCAACCGGCCACTTCCAGCCATAGGTTGCCAAACACAAACCACGGCCTTTTTCCCTGACTAACAAAAGTCAGCTGCCCTGCTTGTGGATGGCCGATTGCAGGAGCCACTTGGTACTATCAAACCAGCCCTCCTTGGCTGGTGCCACCTTCGGTCTGGGAACCATCCTGCGTATCATGGATTTTCAGGAACCAGCCATCCACTCCCAGCCACAAGACCTCAAACTCACCAACGACCATTTTCTCTGGCAAACAAAACTCAGCTGCCCTGCTTTTGGGTGGCGGATTGCAGGAGCCACTTGGAACTATCAAACCAGCCCAGCATGGCACTGGTGCCAGCTTGGGTCTGGGAACCATCCTGCATATCGTGGATTTTCAGGAACCAGCCATCCACTCCCAGCCACAAGACCTAAAACTCAAACCACGGCCTTTTTCCCTGGCTAACAAAATTCAGATGCCTCGCTTCTGGATGGTAGATTGCAGGAGCCACTTGGCACTGTCAAACCGGCCTACCTTGGCAATGGTGCCACCTTGCGTCTTGGAACCATCCTGCGTAACGTCGATTTTCAGGAGCCAGCCGGCCACTCCCGGCCACAAGTCCTATAACTCATACCACGGCCCTTTTCTCAGGCAAACAAAACTCAGCTGCCCCGCTCCTAGATGGCAGATTGCAGGAGCCACTTGGCACTGTCAAAGGAACCCGACTTGGCACTGGTGCCACCTTGGCTTTGGGAACCATCCTGCGTATTGTGGATTTTCAGGAGCCAGACGGCCACTCCCAGCCATAGGATTCCAAACACTAACCACGGCCCTTTTCCCTGGCTAACAAAATTCAGATGACTTGCTTCTGGATGGCAGATTGCAGGAGCTACATGGCACTATCAAAGCAGCCAAACTTGGCGCTGGTGCCACCTTGCGTCTTGGAACCATCCTGCGTAACGTGGATTTTCAGGAGCCAGCCGGCCACTCCCAGCCACAAGCCCTCAAACTCCAAACACGGCCCATTTCTCTGGCAAACAAACTCAGCTGCCCTTCTTCTGGATGGCAGATTGCAGGAGCCACTTGGTACTATCAAACCAGACTACTTTGGCATTGGGGCCATTTTGGGTCTTAGAACCATCCTGCGTATCGTGGATTTTCACGAGCCAGCCGGCCACTCCCAGCCACATGCCATCAAACTCAAACCACGGCCCATTTCCCTGGCAAACAAAACTCAGCTTCCCTGCTTTTGGTTGGCAGATTGCAGGAGCCGCTTGGTGCTATCAAACCAGCCCAAGTTGGCCCTGGTGCCACCTTGGAACTGGGAACCATCATAGGTATCATGGATTTTCAGGAGACAGCCGGCCACTCCCAGCCATGGGCTGCCAAACACAAAACACAACCCTTTTCCTTGCCTGAACAAATTGAGATGCCCGTCTTGTGGATGGCAGATTGCAGAAGCTACTTTGTATTATCAAACCCGCCTGACTTGGCACTGGTGCCACCTTCGATCTGGGAACCATCCTGCGTATAGTGGATTTTCAGGAGCCTGCCGGCCACTCCCAGCCATAGGCTTCCAAACACAAACCACGGCCCATTTCCCTGGCTAAAAAAATTAAAATGCCGCCCTTGTGGATGGCAGATTGCAGGAGCCACTTGGCACTGTCCAACCAGCCTGACTTGGCAGTGGTGCCACCTTTGGTCTGGGAAAGATGCTGCGTAACGTGGATTTTCCGGAGCGAGCCGGCGACTACCAGCCACAAGCCCTAAAACTACGGCCTTTTTCCCTGGCAAACAAAACTCAGCTGCCCTGCTTCTGGATGGCAGATTGTAGGAGCCACTTGGTACTGTCAAACCGGCCTACCTTGGCAATGGTGCCACCTTGGGTCTTGGAAACATCCTGTGTATCGTGGATTTTCAGGAGCCAGCCAGGCACTCCCTGCCACAAGCCCTCAAACTCAAACCACGGCCCTTTTCCCTGGCAAAAAAAACTCAGCTGCCCTGCTTCTGGATGGCCGATTGCAGGAGCCACTTTGTACTATCAAACCAGCCTACCCTGGAACTGGTGCCACCTTGGGTCTTGGAACCATCCTGCGTATCGTGGATTTTCAGGAGCCAGCCGGCCACTCCCTGCCACAATCCCTCAAATTCAGACCACGGTCCTTTTCCCTGGCAAAAAAAACTCAGCTGCCCTGCTTCTGGATGGCAGACTGCAGGAGCCACTTGGTACTATCAAACCGGCCCAACTTGGCACTGGTGAAACCTTGGGTCTGGGAACCATCCTGCGTATCGTGGATTTTCAGGGGCCAGCCGGCCACTCCCAGCCATAGGCTTCCAAACACAAACCTCGGAACATTTCCCTGGCTAACAAGACTCACTTGCCCTGCTTCTGGATGGCAGATTGCAGGAGCCACTTGGCACTGTCAAACCAGCCCGACTTGGCACTGGTGACACCTTCGATCAGGGAACCATCCTGCGTATCGTGGATTTTCAGGAGCCAGCCGGCCACTCCCAGCCACAAGCCCTCACACTCAAACCACGGCCCTTTTCTCTGGCAAACAAAACTCAGTTGCCCCGCTTATGGATGGCTGTTTGCAGGAGCCACTTGGTACTATCAAACCATCCCAACTTGGCACTGGTGCAACCTTCGGTCTGGGAACCACCCTGCGTTACGTGGGTTTTCAAGAGCCAGTCGGCCACTCCAAGCCACAATCACTCAAACACAAACCACGGCCCTTTTCTCTGGCAAGCAAAACCCTGCTGCCCCGTTTATGGATGGCAGATTGCAGGAGCAACTTTGTACTGTCTAACCGGCCTACCTTTACACTGGTGACACCTTGGGTCTGGGAACCATCCTGCGTATCGTGGATTTTCAGGAGCCAGCCGGCCACTCTCAGCCATAGGCTTTCAAACACAAACCACGGCCTTTTACCCTGGCTACAAAAATTCAGATGCCTTGCTTCTGGATGGCAGATTGCAGGAGTCACGTGGCACTGTCCAACCAGCCCAACTTGGCACTGGTGCCACCTTCGTTCTGGCAACCATCCTGCGTATCGTGGATTTTCCGGAGCCAGCCGGTCACTCCCAGCCACAAGCACTCACACTCAAACCACGGCCCTTTACTCTGGCAAAAAAAACTCAGCGTCCATGCTTATGGATGGCAGATTGCAGGAGCCCCTTGGTGCTATCAAACCAGCCAGACTTTGCACTGGTGCCACCTTGGGTCTGGGAACCATCCTGCGTATCGTGGATTTTCAGGAGCCAGCCGGCCACTCCAAGCCAAAGGCTGCACAACACAAACCACAGCACTTTTCCCTGGATAACGAAATTCAGATGCCCCGCTTCTGGATGGCAGATTGTAGGAGCAATTTCACACTGTCCAACCAGCCCAACTTGGCACTGGTGCCACCTTCTGTCTGGACACATCCTGCGTATCGTGGATGTTCAGGAGAGAGCCGGCCACTACCAGAAACAAGCCCTCAAACTCAAACCACGGCCCTTTTCTCTGGCAAACAAAACTCAGCCTCCCTGCACCTGGATGGCAGATTGCAGGAGCCACTTGGTACTATCAAACCAGCCTACCTTGGCACTGGTGCCACCTTGGGTCTTGGAACCATCTTGCGTATCGTGGATTTTCAGGTGCCAGCCGGCCACTCCCAGCCATAGGCTGCCAAACACAAACGACGGTACTTTTCCCTGGCTAACAAATTTCAGATGCCCCTCTTCTGGATGGCAGATTGCAGGAGCCACTTGGCACTGTCAAACCAGCCCAACTTAGATCTGGTGACACCTTCGGTCTGGGAACCATCCTGCGTATCGTGGATTTTCAGGAGCCATCCAGCCACTCCCAGCCATGGGCTACCAAACACAAAACACGGCCCTTTTCCCTGGCTAACAAAACTAAGATGCTCCTCTTGTGGATGGCAGATTGCAAGAGCTACTTGGCACTAACAAACCAGACCGACTTGGAACAGGTGCCACCTTCGGTCTGTGGACCATCCTGCGTATCGTGGATTTTCAACAGCCAGTCGGCCACTCCAAGCCACAATCACTCAAACTCAAACCACGGCCCTTTTCTCTGCCTAGAAAAACCCTGCTGCCCTGTTTATGGATGGCAGATTGCAGGAGCCACTTTGCTCTGTCTAACCGGCCTACCATTGCACTGGTGACACCTTGGGTCTGGGAACCATCCTGCGTATCGTGGATTTTCAGGAGCCAGCCGGCCACTGCCAGCCATAGGCTTCCAAACACAAACCACGGCATTTTCCATGGCAAACAAAATTCAGATGCCCCGCTTCTGGATGGCAGATTGCAGGAGCCTCTTCGCACTGTCCAACCAGTCCAACGTGGCACTGGTGCCAGCTTCGGTCAGGACACATCCTGCATATCGCGGATTTTCAGGAGCCAGCCGGCCACTCCCAGCCATGGGTGCCAAACACAAACCACGGCACTTTTCCCTGGCAAAAAAAATTCAGATGCCCTGCTTCTGGATGGCAGATTGCAGCAGCTACTTGGCATTGTCAAACCAGACCGACTTGGCACAGGTGCAATCTTTGGTCTGGTGACCATCCTGCGTATCGTGGATTTTCAGGAGCCAGCCGGCCACTCCCAGCCATAGGCTTCCAAACACAAACCACGGCCTTTTACCCTGGCTAACAAAATTCAGATGCCTTGCTTCTGGATGGCAGATTGCAGGAGTCACGTGGCACAGTCCAACCAGCCCAACTTGGCACTGGTGCCACCTTCGTTCTGGCAACCATCCTGCGTATTGTGGATTTTCCGGAGCCAGCCGGCCACTCCCAGCCACAAGCCCTCAAACTCAAACCACGGCCCTTTTCTGTGGCAAAAAAAACTCAGCGTCCATGCTTATGGATGGCAGATTGCAGGAGCCACTTGGTACTATCAAACCAGCCAGACTTTGCACTGGTGCCACCTTGGGTCTGGGAACCATCCTGCGTATCGTCGAGTTTCAGGAGCCAGCCGGCCACTCCCAGCCAAAGGCTGCACAACACAAACCACAGCACTTTTCCCTGGATAACAAAATTCAGATGCCCCGCTTCTGGATGGCAGATTGCAGGAGCAACTTCACACTGTCCAATCAGCCCGACTTGGCACTGGTGCCACCTTCTGTCTGGACACATCCTGCGTATCGTGGATGTTCAGGAGACAGCCGGCCACTACCAGAACAAAGCCCTCAAACTCAAACCACGGCACATTTCTCTGGCAAACAAAACTCAGCTTCCCTGCACCTGGATGGCAGATTGCAGGAGCCACTTGGTACTCTAAAATGGATTAACCTTGGCACTGGTGTCACCTTGGGTCTTGGAACCATCCTGCGTATCGTGGATTTTCAGGAGCCAGCCGGCCACTCCCAGCCACAATCACTGAAACTCAAACAACGAACCTTTTCTCTGACAAACAAAACTCAGCTGCCCTGCCTTTGGATGGCTGATTACAGGAGCCACTTGGTACTATCAAACCAGCCCAAAAGGGCACTGGTGCCACCTTGGGTCTGGGAACAATCCTGCGTATCGTGGATTTTCAGGAGCCAGCCGGCCTCTCCCTGCAACAAGCCCTATAACTCATACCACGGCACTTTTCTCAGGCAAACAAAACTCAGCTGCCCCGCTTCTGGATGGCAGATTGCAGGAGCCACCTGGCACTGTCAAAGGAGCCCGTCATGGCACTGGTGCCACATTGGGTCTGGGAACCATCCTGCGTATCGTGGATTTTCAGGAGCCAGCCGCCCTCTCCCAGCGACAAGCCCTCAAACTCAAACCACGGCCCTTTTCTCTGGCAAACAAAATTCAGCTGCCCTGCTTCTGGATGGCCGATTGCCTGAGCCACTTGGTACTATTAAACCAGCCCAACTTGGCACTGGTGCCACCTTAGGCCTGGGAACCATCCTGCGTATCATGGATTTTCAGGAGCCAACCGGCCACTTCCAGCCATAGGCTGCCAAACACAAACCACGGCCTTTTTCCCTGACGAACAAAAGTCAGCTGCCCTGCTTCTGGATGGCCGATTGCAGGAGCCACTTGGTACTATCAAACCAGCCCTCCTTGGCTGGTGCCACCTTCGGTCTGGGAACCATCCTGCGTATCATGGATTTTCAGGAACCAGCCATCCACTCCCAGCCACAAGACCTCAAACTCACCAACGACCATTTTCTCTGGCAAACAAAACTCAGCTGCCCTGCTTTTGGGTGGCGGATTGCAGGAGCCACTTGGAACTATCAAACCAGCCCAGCATGGCACTGGTTCCAGCTTGGGTCTGGGAACCATCCTGCATATCGTGGATTTTCAGGAACCAGCCATCCACTCCCAGCCACAAGACCTCAAACTCAAACCACGGCCTTTTTCCCTGGCTAACAAAATTCAGATGCCTCGCTTCTGGATGGTAGATTGCAGGAGCCACTTGGCACTGTCAAACCGGCCTACCTTGGCAATGGTGCCACCTTGCGTCTTGGAACCATCCTGCGTAACGTCGATTTTCAGGAGCCAGCCGGCCACTCCCGGCCACAAGTCCTATAACTCATACCACGGCCCTTTTCTCAGGCAAACAAAACTCAGCTGCCCCGCTTCTAGATGGCAGATTGCAGGAGACACTTGGCACTGTCAAAGGAACCCGACTTGGCACTGGTGCCACCTTGGCTTTGGGAACCATCCTGCGTATCGTGGATTTTCAGGAGCCAGCCGTCCACTCCCAGCCATAGGATTCCAAACACTAACCACGGCCCTTTTCCCTGGCTAACAAAATTCAGATGACTTGCTTCTGGATGGCAGATTGCAGGAGCTACATGGCACTATCAAAGCAGCCAAACTTGGCGCTGGTGCCACCTTGCGTCTTGGAACCATCCTGCGTAACGTGGATTTTCAGGAGCCAGCCGGCCACTCCCAGCCACAAGCCCTCAAACTCCAACCACGGCCCATTTCTTTGGGAAACAAACTCAGCTGCCCTTCTTCTGGATGGCAGATTGCAGGAGCCACTTGGTACTATCAAACCAGACTACTTTGGCATTGGGGCCATTTTGGGTCTTAGAACCATCCTGTGTATCGTGGATTTTCACGAGCCAGCCGGCCACTCCCAGCCACAAGCCATCAAACTCAAACCACGGCCCATTTCCCTGGCAAACAAAACTCAGCTTCCCTGCTTTTGGTTGGCAGATTGCAGGAGCCGCTTGGTGCTATCAAACCAGCCCAAGTTGGCCCTGGTGCCACCTTGGGACTGGGAACCATCATACGTATCATGGATTTTCAGGAGACAGCCGGCCACTCCCAGCCATGGGCTGCCAAACACAAAACACAACCCTTTTCCTTGCCTGAACAAATTGAGATGCCCGTCTTGTGGATGGCAGATTGCACAAGCTACTTTGTATTATCAAACCCGCCTGACTTGGCACTGGTGCCACCTTCGATCTGGGAACCATCCTGCGTATAGTGGATTTTCAGGAGCCAGACGGCCACTCCCAGCCATAGGCTTCCAAACACAAACCACGGCCCATTTCCCTGGCTAAAAAAATTAAGATGCCACCCTTGTGGATGGCAGATTGCAGGAGCCACTTGGCACTGTCCAACCAGCCTGACTTGGCAGTGGTGCCACCTTTGGTCTGGGAAAGATGCTGCGTAACGTGGATTTTCCGGAGCGAGCCGGCCACTACCAGCCACAAGCCCTAAAACTACGGCCTTTTTCCCTGGCAAACAAAACTCAGCTGCCCTGCTTCTGGACGGCAGATTGTAGGAGCCACTTGGTACTGTCAAACCGGCCTACCTTGGCAATGGTGCCACCTTGGGTCTTGGAACCATCCTGCGTATCGTGGATTTTCAGGAGCCAGCCGGCCACTCCCTGCCACAAGCCCTCAAACTCAAACCACGGCCCTTTTCCCTGGCAAAAAAAACTCAGCTGCCCTGCTTCTGGATGGCCGATTGCAGGAGCCACTTTGTACTATCAAATAAGCCTACCCTGGAACTGGTGCCACCTTGGGTCTTGGAACCATCCTGCGTATCGTGGATTTTCAGGAGCCAGCCGGCCACTCCCTGCCACAATCCCTCAAACTCAGACCACGGCCCTTTTCCCTGGCAAAAAAACTCAGCTGCCCTGCTTCTGGATGGCAGACTGCAGGAGCCACTTAGTACTATCAAACCGGCCCAACTTGGCACTGGTGAAACCTTGGGTCTGGGAACCATCCTGCGTATCGTGGATTTTCAGGGGCCAGCCGGCCACTCCCAGCCATAGGCTTCCAAACACAAACCTCGGAACTTTTCCCTGGCTAACAAGACTCACTTGCCCTGCTTCTGGATGGCAGATTGCAGGAGCCACTTGGCACTGTCAAACCAGCCCGACTTGGCACTGGTGACACCTTCGATCAGGGAACCATCCTGCGTATCGTGGATTTTCAGGAGCCAGCCGGCCACTCCCAGCCACAAGCCCTCACACTCAAACCACGGCCCTTTTCTCTGGCAAACAAAACTCAGTTGCCCCGCTTATGGATGGCTGTTTGCAGGAGCCACTTGGTACTATCAAACCATCCCAACTTGGCACTGGTGCAACCTGCGGTCTGGGAACCACCCTGCGTAACGTGGGTTTTCAAGAGCCAGTCGGCCACTCCAAGCCATAATCACTCAAACTCAAACCACGGCCCTTTTCTCTGGCAAGCAAAACCCTGCTGCCCTGTTTATGGATGGCAGATTGCAGGAGCAACTTTGTACTGTCTAACCGGCCTACCTTTACAATGGTGACACCTTGGGTCTGGGAACCATCCTGCGTATCGTGGATTTTCAGGAGCCAGCCGGCCACTCTCAGCCATAGGCTTTCAAACACAAACCACGGCCTTTTACCCTGGCTAAAAAAATTCAGATGCCTTGCTTCTGGATGGCAGATTGCAGGAGTCACGTGGCACTGTCCAACCAGCCCAACTTGGCACTGGTGCCACCTTCGTTCTGGCAACAATCCTGCGTATCGTGGATTTTCCGGAGCCAGCCGGTCACTCCCAGCCACAAGCACTCACACTCAAACCACGGCCCTTTACTCTGGCAAAAAAAACTCAGCGTCCATGCTTATGGTTGGCAGATTGCAGGAGCCACTTGGTGCTATCAAACCAGCCAGACTTTGCACTGGTGCCACCTTGGGTCTGGGAATCATCCTGCGTATCGTGGATTTTCAGGAGCCAGCCGGCCACTCCAAGCCAAAGGCTGCACAACACAAACTACAGCACTTTTCCCTGGATAACGAAATTCAGATGCCCCGCTTCTGGATGGCAGATTGTAGGAGCAATTTCACACTGTCCAACCAGCCCAACTTGGCACTGGTGCCACCTTCTGTCTGGACACATCCTGCGTATCGTGGATGTTCAGGAGACAGCCGGCCACTACCAGAAACAAGCCCTCAAACTCAAACCACGGCCCTTTTCTCGGGCAAACAAAACTCAGCCTCCCTGCACCTGGATGGCAGATTGCAGGAGCCACTTGGTACTATCAAACCAGCCTACCTTGGCACTGGTGCCACCTTGGGTCTTGGAACCATCTTGCGTATCGTGGATTTTCAGGTGCCAGCCGGCCACTCCCAGCCATAGGCTGCCAAACACAAACGACGGTACTTTTCCCTGGCTAACAAATTTCAGATGCCCCTCTTCTGGATGGCAGATTGCAGGAGCCACTTGGCACTGTCAAACCAGCCCAACTTAGATCTGGTGACACCTTCGGTCTGGGAACCATCCTGCGTATCGTGGATTTTCAGGAGCCATCCAGCCACTCCCAGCCATGGGCTACCAAACACAAAACACGGCCCTTTTCCCTGGCTAACAAAACTAAGATGCTCCTCTTGTGGATGGCAGATTGCAAGAGCTACTTGGCACTAACAAACCAGACCGACTTGGAACAGGTGCCACCTTCGGTCTGTGGACCATCCTGCGTATCGTGGATTTTCAACAGCCAGTCGGCCACTCCAAGCCACAATCACTCAAACTCAAACCACGGCCCTTTTCTCTGCCTAGAAAAACCCTGCTGCCCTGTTTATGGATGGCAGATTGCAGGAGCCACTTTGCTCTGTCTAACCGGCCTACCATTGCACTGGTGACACCTTGGGTCTGGGAACCATCCTGCGTATCGTGGATTTTCAGGATCCAGCCGGCCACTCCAGGCCATAGGCTGCCAAACACAAACCACGGCATTTTCCATGGCAAACAAAATTCAGATGCCCCGCTTCTGGATGGCAGATTGCAGGAGCCTCTTCGCACTGTCCAACCAGTCCAACGTGGCACTGGTGCCAGCTTCGGTCAGGACACATCCTGCATATCGCGGATTTTCAGGAGCCAGCCGGCCACTCCCAGCCATGGGTGCCAAACACAAACCACGGCACTTTTCCCTGGCAAAAAAAATTCAGATGCCCTGCTTCTGGATGGCAGATTGCAGCAGCTACTTGGCATTGTCAAACCAGACCGACTTGGCACAGGTGCAATCTTTGGTCTGGTGACCATCCTGCGTATCGTGGATTTTCAGGAGCCAGCCGGCCACTCCCAGCCATAGGCTTCCAAACACAAACCACGGCCTTTTACCCTGGCTAACAAAATTCAGATGCCTTGCTTCTGGATGGCAGATTGCAGGAGTCACGTGGCACAGTCCAACCAGCCCAACTTGGCACTGGTGCCACCTTCGTTCTGGCAACCATCCTGCGTATTGTGGATTTTCCGGAGCCAGCCGGCCACTCCCAGCCACAAGCCCTCAAACTCAAACCACGGCCCTTTTCTGTGGCAAAAAAAACTCAGCGTCCATGCTTATGGATGGCAGATTGCAGGAGCCACTTGGTACTATCAAACCAGCCAGACTTTGCACTGGTGCCACCTTGGGTCTGGGAACCATCCTGCGTATCGTCGAGTTTCAGGAGCCAGCCGGCCACTCCCAGCCAAAGGCTGCACAACACAAACCACAGCACTTTTCCCTGGATAACAAAATTCAGATGCCCCGCTTCTGGATGGCAGATTGCAGGAGCAACTTCACACTGTCCAATCAGCCCGACTTGGCACTGGTGCCACCTTCTGTCTGGACACATCCTGCGTATCGTGGATGTTCAGGAGACAGCCGGCCACTACCAGAACAAAGCCCTCAAACTCAAACCACGGCCCTTTTCTCTGGCAAACAAAACTCAGCTTCCCTGCACCTGGATGGCAGATTGCAGGAGCCACTTGGTACTATCAAACCAGCCTACGTGGGCACTGGTGCCACCTTGGGTCTTGGAACCATCTTGCGTATCGTGGATTTTCAGGTGCCAGCCGGCCACTCCCAGCTATAGGCTGCCAAACACAAACGACGGTACTTTTCCCTGGCTAACAAATTTCAGATGCCCCTCTTCTGGATGGCAGATTGCAGGAGCCACTTGGCAATGTCAAACCAGCCCGACTTGGAACAGGTGCCACCTTCGGTCTGTGGACCATCCTGCATATCGTGGATTTTCAGGAGCCAGCCAGCCACTCCCAGCCATGGGCTACCAAACACAAAACACGGCCCTTTTCCCTGGCAAACAAAACTAAGATTCGCCTCTTGCGGATGGCAGATTGCAAGAGCTACTTGACACTGTCCAACCAGACCGACTTGGAACAGGTGCCACTTTCGGTCTGGGGACCATCCTGCGTATCGTGGATTTTCAGGAGCCAGCCAGCCACTCCAAGCCACCAGCCCTGAAACTCAAACCACGGCACTTGTCCCTGAAAAACAAAACTCAGCTGCCCTGCTTTTGGATGGCAGATTGCAGGAGCCACTTGGCACTGTCAAACCACCCCGACTTGGCACTGGTGCCACCTTAGGTCTGGGAACCATCCTGCGTATCGTGGATTTTCAAGAGCCAGCTGGCCACTCTGAGCCACAAGCCCTCAAACTCAAACCACGTCCGTTTTCTCCGGCAAACAAAATTCAGATGGCCCTCTTGTGGATGGCAGATTGCAGGAGCCACTTGGCACTGTCAAACCACCCTGAATTGGCACTGGTGCAACCTTCAGTCTGGGAACCATCCTGCGTATTGTGGATTTTCAGGAGCCAGCCGCCCACTCCCAGACACAAGCCCTCAAACTCAAACAATGGCCCTTTTCTCTGTCAAACAAAACTCAGCTGCCCTGCTATGGATGGCAGATTGCAGGAGCCACTTGGTACTGTCAAAGCGGCCTACCTTTGCACTGGTGACACCTTGGGTCTGGGAACCATCCTGCGTATCGTGGATTTTCAGGAGCCAGCCGGCCACTCCCAGCCATAGGCTTTCAAACACAAACCACGGCATTTTACCCTGGCTAAAAAAATTCAGATGCCTTGCTTCTGGATGGCAGATTGCAGGAGTCACGTGGCACTGTCCAACCAGCACAACTTGGCACTGGTGCAACCTTCGTTCTGGCAACCATCCTGCGTATCGTGGATTTTCCGGAGCCAGCCGGTCACTCCCAGCCACAAGCACTCACACTCAAACCACGGCCCTTTACTATGGCAAAAAAAACTCAGCGTCCATGCTTATGGATGGCAGATTGCAGGAGCTACTTGGTGCTATCAAACCAGCCAGACTTTGCACTGGTGCCACCTTGGGTCTGGAAACCATCCTGCGTATCGTGGATTTTCAGGAGCCAGCCGGCCACTCCAAGCCAAAGGCTGCACAACACAAACCACAGCACTTTTCCCTGGATAACAAAATTCAGATGCCCCGCTTCTGGATGGCAGATTGTAGGAGAATTTCACACTGTCCAACCAGCCCAACTTGGCACTGGTGCCACCTTCTGTCTGGACACATCCTGCGTATCGTGGATGTTCAGGAGACAGCCGGCCACTACCAGAAACAAGCCCTCAAACTCAAACCACGGCCCTTTTCTCTGGCAAACAAAACTCAGCCTCCCTGCACCTGGATGGCAGATTGCAGGAGCCACTTGGTACTATCAAACCAGCCTACCTTGGCACTGGTGCCACCTTGGGTCTTGGAACCATCTTGCGTATCGTGGATTTTCAGGTGCCAGCCGGCCACTCCCAGCCATAGGCTGCCAAACACAAACGACGGTACTTTTCCCTGGCTAACAAATTTCAGATGCCCCTCTTCTGGATTGCAGATTGCAGGAGCCACTTGGCACTGTCAAACCAGCCCAACTTGGATCTGGTGACACCTTCGGTCTGGGAACCATCCTGCGTATCGTGGATTTTCAGGAGCCAGCCAGCCACTCCCAGCCATGGGTGCCAAACACAAACCACGGCACTTTTCCCTGGCTAACAAAATTCAGATGCACTGCTTCTGGATGGCATATTGCAGCAGCTACTTGGCATTGTCAAACCAGACCGACTTGGCACAGGTGCTATCTTTGGTCTGGTGACCATCCTGCGTATCGTGGATTTTCAGGAGCCAGCCGGCCACTCCCAGCCATAGGCTTCCAAACACAAACCACGGCCTTTTACCCTGGCTAACAAAATTCAGATGCCTTGCTTCTGGATGGCAGATTGCAGGAGTCACGTGGCACAGTCCAACCAGCCCAACTTGGCACTGGTGCCACCTTCGTTCTGGCAACCATCCTGCGTATCGTGGATTTTCCGGAGCCAGCCGGCCACTCCAAGCCACAATCACTCAAACTCAAACCACGGCCCTTTTCTCTGGCAAGAAAAACCCTGCTGCCCTGTTTATGGATGGCAGATTGCAGGAGCCACTTTGTACTGTCTAACCGGCCTACCTTTGCACTGGTGACACCTTGGGTCTGGGAACCATCCTGCGTATCGTGGATATTCAGGATCCAGCCAGCCACTCCAAGCAATAGGCTGCCAAACAAAAACCACGGCCCTTTTCTCTGGCAAAAAAACTCAGCGTCCATGCTTATGGATGGCAGATTGCAGGAGCCCCTTGGTGCTATCAAACCAGCCAGACTTTGCACTGGTGCCACCTTGGGTCTGGGAACCATCCTGCGTATCGTGGAGTTTCAGGAGCCAGCCAGCCACTCCCAGCCAAAGGCTGCACAACACAAACCACAGCACTTTTCCCTGGATAACAAAATTCCGATGCCCCGCTTCTGGATGGCAGATTGCAGGAGCAACTTCACACTGTCCAACCAGCCCAACTTGGCACTGGTGGCACCTTCTGTCTGGACACATCCTGCGTATCGTTGATGTTCAGGAGACAGCCGGCCACTACCAGAATCAAGCCCTCAAACTCAAACCACGGCCCTTTTTTCTGGCAAACAAAACTCAGCCTCCCTGCACCTGGATGGCAGATTGCAGGAGCCACTTGGTACTATCAAACCAGCCTTCCTTGGCACTGGTACCACCTTGGGTCTTGGAACCATCTTGCGTATCGTGGATTTTCAGGTGCCAGCCGGCCACTCCCAGCCATAGGCTGCCAAACACAAACGACGGTACTTTTCCCTGGCTAACAAATTTCAGATGCCCCTCTTCTGGGTGGCAGATTGCAGGAGCCACTTGGCACTGTCAAACCAGCCCAACTTGGAACAGGTGCCACCTTCGGTCTGTGGACCATCCTGCATATCGTGGATTTTCAGGAGCCAGCCAGCCACTCCCAGCCATGGGCTACCAAACACAAAACACGGCCCTTGTCCCTGGCTAACAAAACTAAGATTCTCCTCTTGCGGATGGCAGATTGCAAGAGCTACTTGACACTGTCCAACCAGACCGACTTGGAACAGGTGCCACCTTCGGTCTGGGGACCATCGTGCCTATCGTGGATTTTCAGGAGCCTGCCAGCCACTCCCAGCCATGGGCTACCAAACAGAAAACACGGCCCTTTTCCCAGGCTAAAAAAACTAAGATGCTCCTCTTGTGGATGGCAGATTGCAAGAGCTACTTGGCACTATTAAACCAGACCGACTTGTAACAGGTGCCACCTTCGGTCTGGGGACCATCCTGCGTATCGTGGATTTTCAGGAGCCAGCCGCCCACTCCAAGCCACAAGCCCTATAACTCAAACCACGGCACTTTTCCCTGAAAAATAAAACTCAGCTGCCCTGCTTTTGGATGGCAGATTGCAGGAGCCACTTGGCACAGTCAAACCACCCCGACTTGGCACTGGTGCCACCTTAGGTCTGGGAACCATCCTGCGTATCGTGGATTTTCAAGAGCCAGCTGGCCACTCCGAGCCACAAGCCCTCAAACTCAAACCACGTCCGTTTTCTCCGGCAAACAAAATTCAGATGGCCCTCTTGTGGATGGCAGATTGCAGGAGCCACTTGGCACTGTCCAACCACCCTGAATTGGCACTGGTGCAAACTTCAGTCTGGGAACCATCTTGCGTATTGTGGATTTTCAGGAGCCAGCCGCCCACTCCCAGCCAAAAGGCCTCACACTGCGGCCCTTTCCTCTGGCAAAAAAAACTCAGCTGCCCTACTTCTGGATGGCCGATTGCAGGAGCCACTTGGTACTATCAAACCAGCCTGACTTGGCACTGGTGCCACCTTGGGTCTTTGAACCATCCTGCGTATCGTGGATTTTCAGGAGCCAGCCGGCCACTCCCAGCCATAGGCTTCCAAACACAAACGTCGGTACTTTTCCCTGGCTAACAAAATTCAGATACCCCGCTTCTGGATGGCAGATTGCAGGAGCCACATGGCACTGTCCAACCAGCCCAACTTTGAAATGGTGCCACCTTGGGTCTTGGAACCATCCTGCGTATCGTGGATTTTCAGGTGCCAGCGGGACACTCCCAGCCACACACACTATAACTCATACCACGGCTTTTTCCCTGGCTAACCAAACGCAGCTGCCCCGCTTCTGGATTGCAGATTGCAGGAGACACATGGCACTGTCCAGCCTGCCCAACTTGGCACTGGTGCCACCTTGGGTCTGGGAACCACCCTGCGTATAGTGGGTTTTCAAGAGCCAGCCGGCCACTCCAAGCCACAATCACTCAAACTCAAACCACGGCCTTTTTCTCTGGCAAGCAAAACCCAGCTGCCCTGCTTATGGATGGCAGATTGCTGGAGCCACTTGGTACTGTCAAACCAGCCTACCTTTGCACTGGTGACAACTTGGGTCTGGGAACCATCCTGCGTATCGTGGATTTTCAGGATCCAGCCGGCCACACCGAGCCATAGGCTGCCAAACACAAACCACGGCGTTTTTCACTGGCTTACAAAATTCAGATGCCCCACTTCTGGATGGCAGATTCCAGGAGCCACTTCGCACTGTCTAACCAGGCAACTTGGCACTGGTGCCACCTTCGGTCTGGACACATCCTGCGTATCGTGGATTTTCAGCAGCCAGCAGGCCACTCCCCGCCACAAGCCCTCAAACTAAACCACGGCCATTTCCTATGGCAAACAAAACCCAGCTGCCCTGCTTCTGGATTGCAGATTGCAGGAGCCACTTGGCACTGTCCAACCAGCCCAACTTGGCACTGGTGCAACCTTCGGTCTGGGAACCACCCTGCGTATCGTGGGTTTTCAAGAGCCAGTCAGCCACTCCAAGCCAATAGCCCTCAAACTCAAACCACAGCCCTTTTCTCTGGCAAGCAAAACCCAGCTGCCCTGCTTATGTATGGCAGATTGCAGGAGCCACTTTGTACTGTCAAACCGGCCTACCTTTGCACTGGTGACACCTTGGGTCTGGGAACCATCCTGCGTATCGTGGATTTTCAGTATCCAGCCGGCCACTCCCGGCCATAGGCTGCCAAACACAAACCACGGCCTTTTTCCCTAGCAAACAAAATTCAGATACCCCGCTTCTGGATGGCAGATTGCAGGAGCCACTTCGCACTGTCCAAACAGCACAACTTGGCACTGGTGCTACCTTCGGTCTGGACACATCCTGCGTATCGTGGATTTTCAGGAGCCAGCCGGGCACTCACAGCCATGGGAGCCAAACACAAACCACGGCACTTTTCCCTGGCTAACAAAATTCAGATGCCCTGCTTATGGATGGCAGATTGCAGGAGCTACTTGGCATTGTCAAACCAGACCGACTTGGCACAGGTGCAATCTTAGGTCTGGTGACCATCATGCGTATCGTGGATTTTCAGGAGCAAGCCGGCCACTCCCAGCCACAAGCCCTAAAACTCAAAACACGGCCCTTTTCTCTGGAAAGAAAATTCAGCTGCCCTGCTTCTGGAAGTCAGATTGCAGGAGTCACGTGGCACTGTCCAACCAGCTCAACTTGGCACTGGTGCCACCATCGTTCTGGCAACCATCCTGCGTATCGCGGATTTTCCGGAGCCAGCCGGCCACTCCCAGCCAAAAGCCCTCAAACTCAAACCACGGCCCTTTTCTCTGGCAAAAGAAACACAGTTGCCATTCTTATGGATGGCAGATTACAGGAGGCACTTGGTGCTATCAAACCAGCCAGACTTTGCACTGGTGCCACCTTGGGTGTGGGAACCATCCTGCGTATCGTGGATTTTCAGGAGCCAGCCGGCCACTCCCAGCAAAAGTCGGCACAACACAAACCACAGCACTTTTCCCTGGCTAAAAAAACTCAGATGGCCCGCTTCTGGATGGCAGATTGCAGGAGCCACTTGGTACTATCAAAACAGCCTACCTTCGCACTGGTGCCACCTTGTGTCTTGGAACCATCTTGCGTATCGTGGATTTTCAGGATCCAGCCGGCCAGTCCCAGCCATAGGCTGCCAAACACAAACGACGGTACTTTTCCCTGGCTAACAAATTTCAGATGCCCCTCTTCTGGACGGCAGATTGCAGGAGCCACATGATACTGTCAAACCAGCCCGACTTGGATCTGGTGACACCTTCGGTCTGGGAACCATCCTGCGATCGTGAATTTTTAGGAGCCAGCCGGCCACACCAAGCCACAAGCCCTCAAACTCAAACCACGGCCCTTTGCCCGGACAAACAAAACTCAGCTGCCCTGCTTCTGGATGGCAGATTGCAGGAGCCACTTGGCACTGTCAAACCACACCGACTTGGCACTGGTGCAACCTTAGGTCTGGGAATCATCCAGCGTATCGTGCATTTTCAGGAGCCAGCCGGCCACTCCCAGACACAAGCCCTCAAACCCAAGACATGGCCCTTTTCTCTGGCAAACAAAACTCAGCTGCCCTGCTATGGATGGCAGATTGCAGGAGCCACTTTGTACTGTCAAACCGGCCTACCTTGGCACTGGTGCCACCTTGGGTCTAGGAACCATCCTGCGTATCGTGGATTTTCAGGAGCCAGCCGGCCACTCCCAGCCACAAGCCCTCAAACTCAAACAACGACCCTTTTCTCAGGCAAACAAAACTCAGCTGCCCTGCTTTTGGATGGCAGATTGCAGGAGCCACTTGGTACTATCAAACCAGCCCAACATGGCAGTGGTGCCACCTTGGGTCTGGGAAGCATCCTGCGTATCGTGGATTTTCAGGAGCCAGCCGGCCACTCCCAGCCATAAGCGCTCACACTCAAACCACGGCCTTTTTCTTTGGCATGCAAAACTCAGCAGCCCTGCTTCTGGATGGCAGATTGCAGGAGCCACTTGGTAGTATCAAACCAGCCCAAGTTGGCACTGGTGCCACCTTGGGTCTTGGAACCATCCTGCGTATCGTAGATTTTCAGGAGCCAGCCGGCCACTCCCAGCCACAAGCCCTATAACTCATACCACAGCCCTTTCCTCAGGCAAAAAAAACTCAGCTGCCCCGCTTCTCAATGGCAAATTGCAGGAGCCACTTGGCACTGTCAAACCACCCCGACTTGGCACTGGATCCACTTTGATTCAGGGAACCATCCTGCGTATCGTGGATTTTCAGGAGCCAGCCGTCCACTCCCAGCCACAAGCCCTCAAATTCAAACCAGGGCCCTTTACTCTGGCAAGAAAAACTCACCTGCCCTGCTTATGGATGGCAGATTGCAGGAGCCATTTTGTACTATCAAACCAGCCCAACAGGGCACTGGTGCCACCTTGGGTCTAGGAACCGTCCTGCGTATCGTGGATTTTCAGGTGCCAGCCGGCCACTCCGAGCCACAGGCTGGCAAACAAAAACCACGACCCTTTTCCCTGGCTAAAAAAATTCAGATGCCTTGCTTCTGGATGGCAGATTGCAGGAGCCTCTCTGCACTATCCAACCAGCCCCACTTGGAACTGCTGCGATCTTGGGTCTGGGAACAATCCTGCGTATCGAGGATTTTCCGCAGCCAGCCGGCCACTCCCAGCCAGAAGCCCTCAAACGACGGCCCTTTTATCTGGCAAACAAAACTCACCTACCCTGCTTCTGGATGGCCGATTGCAGGAGCCACTTGGTACTATCAAACCAGCCTGACTTGGCACTGGTGCCACCTTGGGTCTGGGAACCATCCTGCGTATCGTGGATTTTAAGGAGCCAGCCGGCCACAAACAGCCATAGGCTGCCAAACAAAAACGACGGTACATTTCCCTGGCTAACAAATTTCAAATGCCCCTCTTATGGATGGCAGATTGCAGGAGCCACTTGGTACTGTCAAACCAGCTCGACTTGGATCTGGTGACACCTTCGGTCTTGGAACCATCCTGCGTATCGTGGATTTTCAGGAGCCAGCCGGCCACTCCCAGCCATGGGCTACCAAACAAAAAACACGGCCCTTTTCCCTGGCTAACAAAACTAAGATGATCCTCTTGTGGATGGCAGATTGCAACAGCTACTTGGGACTGTCCAACCAGACCGACTTGGAACAGGTGCCACCTTCGGTCTGGGTACCATCCTGCGTATCCTGGATTTTCAGGAGCCAGCCAGCCACTCCCAGCCATGGGCTACCAAACACAAAACACGGCCCTTTTCCCAGGCTAACAAAACTAAGATACTCCTCTTGTGGATGGCAGATTGCAAGAGCTACTTGGCACAGTCCAACCAGACCGACTTGGAACAGGTGCCACCTTCGGTCTGGGGACTATCCTGCGTAACGTGGATTTTCAGGAGCCAGCCGGCCTCTCCCAGCCACAAGCCCTCAAAATCAAACCACGGCCCATATCTCTGGCAAACAAAACTCAGCTGCCCTGCTTCTGGATGGCAGATTGCAGGAGCCACTTGGCACTGTCAAACCACCCCGACTTGGCACTCGTGCCACCTTAGGCCTGGGAACCATCCTGCGTATCCTGGATTTTCAAGAGCCAGCCGGCCACTCCGAGCCAAAAGCCCTCAAACTCAAACCACAGCCCTTTTCCCTGGCTAACAAAATTCAGATGCCCCTCATGTGGATGGCAGATTGCAGGAGCCACTTGGCACTGTCCAAACACCCTGACTTGGCACTGGTGCAACCTTCGGTCTGGGAACCATCCTGCGTATCGTGGATTTTCAGGAGCCAACCGGCCACTCCCAGACGCAAGCCCTCGAACTAAAACCATGGCCCTTTTCTCTGGCAAAAAAAACTCAGCTGCCCTACTATGGATGGCAGATTGCAGGAGCCACTTTGTACTGTCAAACCGGCCTACCTTGGCACTGGTTCCACCTTCGGTCTAGGAACCATCCTGCGTATCGTGGATTTTCAGGAGCCAGCCGGCCACTCCCAGCCACAAGCCCTCAAACTCAAACAACGACACTTTTCTCTGGAAAACAAAACTCAGCTGCCCTGCTTTTCGATGGCCGATTGCAGGAGCCACTTTGTACTATCAAACCAGCCCAACATGGCAGTGGTAACACCTTCGGTCTCGGAACAATCCTGCGTATGGTGGATTTTCCTGAGCCAGCCGGCCACTCCCAGCCATAGGCTGCCAAAAAAAAACCACAGCCCTTTTCTCTGGCAAACAAAACTCAGCTTCCCTGCACCTGGATGGCAAATTGCAGGAGCCACTTGGCACTGTCCAACCAGCCCGACTTAGAAATGGTGACACCTTGGGTCTTGGAACCATCCTGCGTATCGTGGGTTTTCAGGAGACAGCCGGCAACTCCCAGCCATGGGCTGCCGAACACAAAACACGGCCCTTTTCCCTGCCTAAATAAACTCAGATGCCCCACTTCTGCTTGGCAGATTGCACGAGCCACTTCGCACTGTCAAACCAGCCCGACTTGGCACTGGTGACACCTTGGTCTGGGAACCATCCTGTGTATCGTGCATTTTCAGGAGCCAGCCGGGCACGCCCAGCCACAAAACCTCAACTCAAACCACGGCCCTTTTCTCTGGCATGCAAAACTCAGCTGCCCTGCTTCTGGATGGCCGATTGCAGGAGCCACTTGGTACTATCAAACCAGCCAGACTTGGCACTGCTGCCACTTTGGGTCTTGGAACCATCCTGCATATCGCGGATTTTCAGGAGCCAGACGGCCACTTCATGCCATAGGCTGCCAAACTCAAACCACTGCACTTTTTACCTGGCTCACACAATTCAGATTCCCCGCTTCTGGATGGCAGATTGTAGGAGCCACTTGGCACTGTCAAAGGAGCCCGACTTGGCACTGGTGCCACATTGGGTTTGGGAACCATCCTGCGTATCGTGGATTTTCAGGAGCCAGCCGGCCACTCCCAACCATAGGCAGCTAAACACAAGCCACGGCACATTTCCCTGGCAAACAAAATGCAGATGACCCGATTCTGGATGGCAGATTGCAGGAGCTACATGGCACTCTCAAAGCAGCCCAACTTGGCACTGGTGCAACCTTTGGTCTGGGAACCATCCTGCGTAACGTGGATTTTCAGTAGCCAGCCAGGCACTCCCAGCCATAAGCGCTCACACTCAAACCACGGCCCTTTTCCCTGGCTAAAATAATTCAGATGCCTTGCTTCTGGATGGCAGATTGCAGGAGCCTCTCTGCACTGTCCAACCAGCCCCACTTTGAACTGCTGCGACCTTGGGTCTGGGAACAATCCTGCGTATCGAGGATTTTCCTCAGCCCGCTGGCCACTCCCAGCCACAAGCCCTCAAACGACGGCCCTTTTATCTGGCAAAAAAAACTCACCTGCCCTGCTTCTGGATGGCCGATTGAAGGAGCCACTTGGTACTATCAAACCAGCCTGACTTGGCACTGGGGCCACCTTGGGTCTGGGAACCATCCTGCGTATCGTGGATTTTCAGGGGCCAGACGGCCACTCACAGCCATAGGCTGCCAAACAAAAACGACGGTACTTTTCCCTGGCTAACAAATTTCAAATGCCCCTCTTCTGGATGGCCGATTGCAGGAGCCACTTGGTACTGTCAAACCAGCCCGACTTGGATCTGGTGACAGTTTCGGTCTGGGAACCATCCTGCGTATCGTGGATTTTCAGGAGCCATCCGGCCACTCCCAGCCACAAGCCCTATAACTCATACCACAGCCCTTTCCTCAGGAAAACAAAACTCACTGCCCCGCTTCTCAATGGCAAATTGCAGGAGACACTTGGCACTGTCAAACCACCCCGACTTGGAACTGGTGCCACTTTGAGTCTGGCAACCATCCTGCGTATCGTGGATTTTCAGGAGCCAGCCGTCCACTCCCAGCCACAAGCCCTCAATTTCACACCAGGGCCCTTTACTCTGGCAAGCAAAACTCAGCTGCCATGCTTATGGATGGCAGATTGCAGGAGCCATTTGGTACTATCAAACCAGCACAGCAGGGCACTTGTGCCAACTTGGGTCTAGGAACCGTCCTGCGTATCGTGGATTTTCAGGTGCCAGCCGGCCTCTCCCAGCCACACGCCCTCAAACTCAAACCACAGCCATTTTCTCTGGCAAACAAAACTCAGCTGCCCTGCTTCTAGATGGCCGATTGCAGGAGCCACATGGCACTGTCCAACCAGCCCAACTTGGCACTGGTGCCACATTGGGTCTGGGAACCATCCTGCGTATCATGGATTTTCAGGAGCCAGCCGGCCACTCCCAGACACAGGCTGCCAAACACAAACCACGGCCTTTTTCCCTGACAAACATAATTCAGATGCCCCGCTTCTGGATGGCAGATTGCAGGCGCCACTTGGCTCTATCAAACCAGCCCAACAGGGCACTTGTGCCACCTTGGGTCTAGGAACCTTCCTGCGTGTGGTGTATTTTCCTGAGGCAGCCGGCCACGCCCAGCCATAGGCTGCCAAAAATAAACCACGGCCCTTTTCCCTGGCTAACAAAATTCAGATGCCCCGCTTCTGGATTGCAGATTGCAGGACCCTCTCTGCACTGTCCTACCAGCCCAACTTGGAACTGCTGCGACCTTGGGTCTGGGAACAATCCTGCGTATCGAGGATTTTCCGGAGCCAGCCGGCCACTCCCAGCCACAAGCCCTCAAACGACGGCCCTTTTATCTGGCAAACAAAACTCAGCTGCCCTGCTTCTGGATGGCCGATTGCAGGAGACACTTGGTACTATCAAACCAGCCTGACTTGGCACTGGTGCCACCTTGGGTCTGGGAACCATCCTGCGTATCGTGGATTTTCAGGAGCCATCAGGCCACTCAAAGCCTTAGGCTGAAAAACACAAACCACAGCCTTTTTCCCTGACTAACAGAATTCAGATGCTCCGATTCTGGATGGCAGATTAGAGGAGCCACTTGGTACTGTCAAACCAGCCCAACTTTGAAATGGTGATACCTTGGGTCTTGGAACCATCCTGCGTATCGTGGATTTTCAGGTGCCACCCGGACACTCCCAGCCACAAGCCCTATAACTCATACCACAGATCTTTTCTCAGGAAAACCAAACTCTTCTGCGCCGCTTCTGGATGACAGATTGCAGGAGCCACATGGCACTGTCCAGCCAGCCCAACTTGGCACTGGTGCCACCTTGGGTGTGGGAACCACCCTGCGTATCGTGGGTTTTCAAGAGCCAGCCGGCCACTCCAAGCCACAATCACTCAAACTCAAACCACGGACCCTTTTCTCTGCAAAAAAAACCCAGCTGCCCTGCTTATGGATGGCAGATTGCAGGAGCCACTTGGTACTGTCAAACCGGCCTACCTTTGCACTGGTGCCACCTTGGGTCTTGGAACCATCTTGGGTATGGTGGATTTTCCTGAGCCAGCCGGCCACTCCCAGCCATAGGCTGCCAAAAACAAACCACGGCGCTTTTCCGTGGCTAACAAAATTCAGATGCCTTGCTTCTGGATGGCAGATTGCACACGCCACTTGGCACTGTCAAACCAGTCATTCTTGGAACTGGTGCCACCTTGCGTCTGGGAACCATCCTGCATATCGTCGATTTTCAGGAGCCAGCCGGACACTCCCAGCCATAGGCTTCCAAACACAAACCACGGCCCTTTTCCCTGGCTAAAAAAATTCAGATGCCCTGTTTCTGGATGGCAGATTGCAGGAGCCACTTGAATATGTCCAACCAGCACAACTTGGCACTGGTGCCACCTTCGGTCTTGGAACATCCTGCGTATCGTGGATTTTCAGGAGCCAGCCGGCCACTCCCAGCCAAAAAACCTCAAACTCAAACCACGGTCCTTTTCTCTTTCAAAGAAAACTCCGCTGCCCTGCTTCTGGATGGTTGATTCCAGGAGCTACTTGGTACTATCAAACCAGCCCTACTTGGCACTGGTGCCACCTTGGGTCTGGGAACCATCCTGCGTATCGTGGATTTTAAGGAGCCAGACGGCCACTACAAGCCATAGGCTTGCAAACTCAAACCATGGCACTTTTTCCCTGGCTAAAAAAATTCAGATGCCCCGCTTCTGGATGGCCGATTGCAGGAGCAACTTGACACTGTCAAACCAGCCCCACTTGCAACTGGCGACAGCTTGGGTGTGGGAACCATCCTGCGTATCGTGGATTTTCAGGAGCCAGCCGGCCACTCCCAGCCAGAGGCTGCCAAACACAAACCTCGGCAATTTTTTCCCTGGCTTACAAAATTCAGATGCCCCGCTACTGGATGGCCGATTGCAGGAGCCACTTGGTACTATCAAACCGGCCTACCTTTGCACTGGTGACACCTTGGGTCTGGGAACCATCCTGCGTATCGTGGATTTTCAGTATCCAGCCGGCCACTCCCAGCAATGGGCTGCCAATCACAAACCACGGCGCTTTATCCTGCCTAAAAAAATTCAGATGCCCCACTTCGGCTTGGCAGATTGCAGGAGCCTCTTCGCACTGTCAAACCAGCCCGACTTGGCACTGGTGACTTCTTGGTCTGGGAACCATCCTGTGTATAGTGGATTTTCAGGTGCCAGGCGGGCACTCCCAGCCACAAGCCCTCAAACTCAAACAATGGCCCTTTTCTCTGTCAAACAAAACTCAGCTGCCCTGCTATGGATGGCAGATTGCAGGAGCCACTTGGTACTGTCAAACCGGCCTACCTTTGCACTGGTGACACCTTGGGTCTGGGAACCATCCTGCGTATCGTGGATTTTCAGGAGCCAGCCGGCCACTCCCAGCCATAGGCTTTCAAACACAAACCACGGCATTTTACCCTGGCTAAAAAAATTCAGATGCCTTGCTTCTGGATGGCAGATTGCAGGAGTCACGTGGCACTGTCCAACCAGCACAACTTGGCACTGGTGCCACCTTCGTTCTGGCAACCATCCTGCGTATCATGGATTTTCCGGAGCCAGCCGGTCACTCCCAGCCACAAGCACTCACACTCAAACCACGGCCCTTTACTCTGGCAAAAAAAACTCAGCGTCCATGCTTATGGATGGCAGATTGCAGGAGCTACTTGGTGCTATCAAACCAGCCAGACTTTGCACTGGTTCCACCTTGGGTCTGGAAACCATCCTGCGTATCGTGGATTTTCAGGAGCCAGCCGGCCACTCCAAGCCAAAGGCTGCACAACACAAACCACAGCACTTTTCCCTGGATAACAAAATTCAGATGCCCCGCTTCTGGATGGCAGATTGTAGGAGAATTTCACACTGTCCAACCAGCCCAACTTGGCACTGGTGCCACCTTCTGTCTGGACACATCCTGCGTATCGTGGATGTTCAGGAGACAGCCGGCCACTACCAGAAACAAGCCCTCAAACTCAAACCACGGCCCTTTTCTCTGGCAAACAAAACTCAGCCTCCCTGCACCTGGATGGCAGATTGCAGGAGCCACTTGGTACTATCAAACCAGCCTACCTTGGCACTGGTGCCACCTTGGGTCTTGGAACCATCTTGCGTATCGTGGATTTTCAGGTGCCAGCCGGCCACTCCCAGCCATAGGCTGCCAAACACAAACGACGGTACTTTTCCCTGGCTAACAAATTTCAGATGCCCCTCTTCTGGATTGCAGATTGCAGGAGCCACTTGGCACTGTCAAACCAGCCCAACTTGGATCTGGTGACACCTTCGGTCTGGGAACCATCCTGCGTATCGTGGATTTTCAGGAGCCAGCCAGCCACTCCCAGCCATGGGCTACCAAACACAAAACACGGCCCTTTTCCCTGGCTAACACAACTAAGATGCTCCTCCTGTGGATGGCAGATTGCAAGAGCTACTTGGCACTAACAAACCAGACCAACTTGGAACAGGTGCCACCTTCGGTCTGGGGACCATCCTGCGTATCGTGGATTTTCAACAGCCAGTCGGCCACTCCAAGCCACAATCACTCAAACTCAAACCACGGCCCTTTTCTCTGCCTAGAAAAACCCTGCTGCCCTGTTTATGGATTGCAGATTGCAGGAGCCACTTTGTACTGTCTAACCGGCCTACCTTTGCACTGGTGACACCTTGGGTCTGGGAACCATCCTGCGTATCGTGGATTTTCAGGATCCAGCCGGCCACTCCAGGCCATAGGCTGCCAAACGCAAACCACGGCATTTTCCATGGCAAACAAAATTCAGATGCCCCGCTTCTGGATGGCAGATTGCAGGAGCCTCTTCGCACTGTCCAACCAGTCCAACATGGCACTGGTGCCACCTTCGGTCAGGAGACATCCTGCGTATCGTGGATTTTCAGGAGCCAGCCGGCCACTCCCAGCCATGGGTGCCAAACACAAACCACGGCACTTTTCCCTGGCTAACAAAATTCAGATGCCTTGCTTCTGGATGGCAGATTGCAGGAGTCACGTGGCACAGTCCAACCAGCCCAACTTGGCACTGGTGCCACCTTCGTTCTGGCAACCATCCTGCGTATCGTGGATTTTCCGGAGCCAGCCGGCCACTCCAAGCCACAATCACTCAAACTCAAACCACGGCCCTTTTCTCTGGCAAGAAAAACCCTGCTGCCCTGTTTATGGATGGCAGATTGCAGGAGCCACTTTGTACTGTCTAACCGGCCTACCTTTGCACTGGTGACACCTTGGGTCTGGGAACCATCATGCGTATCGTGGATATTCAGGATCCAGCCGGCCACTCCAAGCAATAGGCTGCCAAACAAAAACCACGGCCCTTTTCTCTGGCAAAAAAACTCAGCGTCCATGCTTATGGATGGCAGATTGCAGGAGCCCCTTGGTGCTATCAAACCAGCCAGACTTTGCAATGGTGCCACCTTGGGTCTGGGAACCATCCTGCGTATCGTGGAGTTTCAGGAGCCAGCCGGCCACTCCCAGCCAAAGGCTGCACAACACAAACCACAGCACTTTTCCCTGGATAACAAAATTCCGATGCCCCGCTTCTGGATGGCAGATTGCAGGAGCAACTTCACACTGTCCAACCAGCCCAACTTGGCACTGGTGGCACCTTCTGTCTGGACACATCCTGCGTATCGTTGATGTTCAGGAGACAGCCGGCCACTACCAGAATCAAGCCCTCAAACTCAAACCACGGCCCTTTTTTCTGGCAAACAAAACTCAGCCTCCCTGCACCTGGATGGCAGATTGCAGGAGCCACTTGGTACTATCAAACCAGCCTTCCTTGGCACTGGTACCACCTTGGGTCTTGGAACCATCTTGCGTATCGTGGATTTTCAGGTGCCAGCCGGCCACTCCCAGCCATAGGCTGCCAAACACAAACGACGGTACTTTTCCCTGGCTAACAAATTTCAGATGCCCCTCTTCTGGGTGGCAGATTGCAGGAGCCACTTGGCACTGTCAAACCAGCCCAACTTGGAACAGGTGCCACCTTCGGTCTGTGGACCATCCTGCATATCGTGGATTTTCAGGAGCCAGCCAGCCACTCCCAGCCATGGGCTACCAAACACAAAACACGGCCCTTGTCCCTGGCTAACAAAACTAAGATTCTCCTCTTGCGGATGGCAGATTGCAAGAGCTACTTGACACTGTCCAACCAGACCGACTTGGAACAGGTGCCACCTTCGGTCTGGGGACCATCGTGCGTATCGTGGATTTTCAGGAGCCAGCCAGCCACTCCCAGCCATGGGCTACCAAACAGAAAACACGGCCCTTTTCCCAGGCTAAAAAAACTAAGATGCTCCTCTTGTGGATGGCAGATTGCAAGAGCTACTTGGCACTATTAAACCAGACCGACTTGTAACAGGTGCCACCTTCGGTCTGGGGACCATCCTGCGTATCGTGGATTTTCAGGAGCCAGCCGCCCACTCCAAGCCACAAGCCCTATAACTCAAACCACGGCACTTTTCCCTGAAAAATAAAACTCAGCTGCCCTGCTTTTGGATGGCAGATTGCAGGAGCCACTTGGCACAGTCAAACCACCCCGACTTGGCACTGGTG
Organism: Passerculus sandwichensis; assembly: GCA_031885435.1. Classification (NCBI taxonomy): domain Eukaryota; kingdom Metazoa; phylum Chordata; class Aves; order Passeriformes; family Passerellidae; genus Passerculus; species Passerculus sandwichensis. The sequence goes on from CM063146.1 coordinate 629,583, forward strand.
CCACCTTAGGTCTGGGAACCATCCTGCGTATCGTGGATTTTCAAGAGCCAGCTGGCCACTCCGAGCCACAAGCCCTCAAACTCAAACCACGTCCGTTTTCTCCGGCAAACAAAATTCAGATGGCCCTCTTGTGGATGGCAGATTGCAGGAGCCACTTGGCACTGTCCAACCACCCTGAATTGGCACTGGTGCAAACTTCAGTCTGGGAACCATCTTGCGTATTGTGGATTTTCAGGAGCCAGCCGCCCACTCCCAGCCAAAAGGCCTCACACTGCGGCCCTTTTCTCTGGCAAAAAAAACTCAGCTGCCCTACTTCTGGATGGCCGATTGCAGGAGCCACTTGGTACTATCAAACCAGCCTGACTTGGCACTGGTGCCACCTTGGGTCTTTGAACCATCCTGCGTATCGTGGATTTTCAGGAGCCAGCCGGCCACTCCCAGCCATAGGCTTCCAAACACAAACGTCGGTACTTTTCCCTGGCTAACAAAATTCAGATACCCCGCTTCTGGATGGCAGATTGCAGGAGCCACATGGCACTGTCCAACCAGCCCAACTTTGAAATGGTGCCACCTTGGGTCTTGGAACCATCCTGCGTATCGTGGATTTTCAGGTGCCAGCGGGACACTCCCAGCCACACACACTATAACTCATACCACGGCTTTTTCCCTGGCTAACCAAACGCAGCTGCCCCGCTTCTGGATTGCAGATTGCAGGAGACACATGGCACTGTCCAGCCTGCCCAACTTGGCACTGGTGCCACCTTGGGTCTGGGAACCACCCTGCGTATAGTGGGTTTTCAAGAGCCAGCCGGCCACTCCAAGCCACAATCACTCAAACTCAAACCACGGCCTTTTTCTCTGGCAAGCAAAACCCAGCTGCCCTGCTTATGGATGGCAGATTGCTGGAGCCACTTGGTACTGTCAAACCAGCCTACCTTTGCACTGGTGACAACTTGGGTCTGGGAACCATCCTGCGTATCGTGGATTTTCAGGATCCAGCCGGCCACACCGAGCCATAGGCTGCCAAACACAAACCACGGCGTTTTTCACTGGCTTACAAAATTCAGATGCCCCACTTCTGGATGGCAGATTCCAGGAGCCACTTCGCACTGTCTAACCAGGCAACTTGGCACTGGTGCCACCTTCGGTCTGGACACATCCTGCGTATCGTGGATTTTCAGCAGCCAGCAGGCCACTCCCCGCCACAAGCCCTCAAACTAAACCACGGCCATTTCCTATGGCAAACAAAACCCAGCTGCCCTGCTTCTGGATTGCAGATTGCAGGAGCCACTTGGCACTGTCCAACCAGCCCAACTTGGCACTGGTGCAACCTTCGGTCTGGGAACCACCCTGCGTATCGTGGGTTTTCAAGAGCCAGTCGGCCACTCCAAGCCAATAGCCCTCAAACTCAAACCACGGCCCTTTTCTCTGGCAAGCAAAACCCAGCTGCCCTGCTTATGTATGGCAGATTGCAGGAGCCACTTTGTACTGTCAAACCGGCCTACCTTTGCACTGGTGACACCTTGGGTCTGGGAACCATCCTGCGTATCGTGGATTTTCAGTATCCAGCCGGCCACTCCCGGCCATAGGCTGCCAAACACAAACCACGGCCTTTTTCCCTAGCAAACAAAATTCAGATACCCCGCTTCTGGATGGCAGATTGCAGGAGCCACTTCGCACTGTCCAAACAGCACAACTTGGCACTGGTGCTACCTTCGGTCTGGACACATCCTGCGTATCGTGGATTTTCAGGAGCCAGCCGGGCACTCACAGCCATGGGTGCCAAACACAAACCACGGCACTTTTCCCTGGCTAACAAAATTCAGATGCCCTACTTATGGATGGCAGATTGCAGGAGCTACTTGGCATTGTCAAACCAGACCGACTTGGCACAGGTGCAATCTTAGGTCTGGTGACCATCATGCGTATCGTGGATTTTCAGGAGCAAGCCGGCCACTCCCAGCCACAAGCCCTAAAACTCAAAACACGGCCCTTTTCTCTGGAAAGAAAATTCAGCTGCCCTGCTTCTGGAAGTCAGATTGCAGGAGTCACGTGGCACTGTCCAACCAGCTCAACTTGGCACTGGTGCCACCATCGTTCTGGCAACCATCCTGCGTATCGCGGATTTTCCGGAGCCAGCCGGCCACGCCCAGCCAAAAGCCCTCAAACTCAAACCACGGCCCTTTTCTCTGGCAAAAGAAACACAGTTGCCATTCTTATGGATGGCAGATTACAGGAGGCACTTGGTGCTATCAAACCAGCCAGACTTTGCACTGGTGCCACCTTGGGTGTGGGAACCATCCTGCGTATCGTGGATTTTCAGGAGCCAGCCGGCCACTCCCAGCAAAAGTCAGCACAACACAAACCACAGCACTTTTCCCTGGCTAAAAAAATTCAGATGGCCCGCTTCTGGATGGCAGATTGCAGGAGCCACTTGGTACTATCAAAACAGCCTACCTTCGCACTGGTGCCACCTTGTGTCTTGGAACCATCTTGCGTATCGTGGATTTTCAGGATCCAGCCGGCCAGTCCCAGCCATAGGCTGCCAAACACAAACGACGGTACTTTTCCCTGGCTAACAAATTTCAGATGCCCCTCTTCTGGACGGCAGATTGCAGGAGCCACATGATACTGTCAAACCAGACCGACTTGGATCTGGTGACACCTTCGGTCTGGGAACCATCCTGCGATCGTGAATTTTCAGGAGCCAGCCGGCCACACCAAGCCACAAGCCCTCAAACTCAAACCACGGCCCTTTGCCCGGACAAACAAAACTCAGCTGCCCTGCTTCTGGATGGCAGATTGCAGGAGCCACTTGGCACTGTCAAACCACACCGACTTGGCACTGGTGCAACCTTAGGTCTGGGAATCATCCAGCGTATCGTGCATTTTCAGGAGCCAGCCGGCCACTCCCAGACACAAGCCCTCAAACCCAAGACATGGCCCTTTTCTCTGGCAAACAAAACTCAGCTGCCCTGCTATGGATGGCAGATTGCAGGAGCCACTTTGTACTGTCAAACCGGCCTACCTTGGCACTGGTGCCACCTTGGGTCTAGGAACCATCCTGCGTATCGTGGATTTTCAGGAGCCAGCCGGCCACTCCCAGCCACAAGCCCTCAAACTCAAACAACGACCCTTTTCTCAGGCAAACAAAACTCAGCTGCCCTGCTTTTGGATGGCCGATTGCAGGAGCCACTTGGTACTATCAAACCAGCCCAACATGGCAGTGGTGCCACCTTGGGTCTGGGAACCATCCTGCGTATCGTGGATTTTCAGGAGCCAGCCGGCCACTCCCAGCCATAAGCGCTCACACTCAAACCACGGCCTTTTTCTCTGGCATGCAAAACTCAGCAGCCCTGCTTCTGGATGGCAGATTGCAGGAGCCACTTGGTAGTATCAAACCAGCCCAAGTTGGCACTGGTGCCACCTTGGGTCTTGGAACCATCCTGCGTATCGTAGATTTTCAGGAGCCAGCCGGCCACTCCCAGCCACAAGCCCTATAACTCATACCACAGCCCTTTCCTCAGGCAAACAAAACTCAGCTGCCCCGCTTCTCAATGGCAAATTGCAGGAGCCACTTGGCACTGTCAAACCACCCCGACTTGGCACTGGATCCACTTTGATTCAGGGAACCATCCTGCGTATCGTGGATTTTCAGGAGCCAGCCGTCCACTCCCAGCCACAAGCCCTCAAATTCAAACCAGGGCCCTTTACTCTGGCAAGCAAAACTCACCTGCCCTGCTTATGGATGGCAGATTGCAGGAGCCATTTTGTACTATCAAACCAGCCCAACAGGGCACTGGTGCCACCTTGGGTCTAGGAACCGTCCTGCGTATCGTGGATTTTCAGGTGCCAGCCGACCACTCTGAGCCACAGGCTGGCAAACAAAAACCACGACCCTTTTCCCTGGCTAAAAAAATTCAGATGCCTTGCTTCTGGATGGCAGATTGCAGGAGCCTCTCTGCACTGTCCAACCAGCCCCACTTGGAACTGCTGCGATCTTGGGTCTGGGAACAATCCTGCGTATCGAGGATTTTCCGCAGCCAGCCGGCCACTCCCAGCCAGAAGCCCTCAAACGACGGCCCTTTTATCTGGCAAACAAAACTCACCTACCCTGCTTCTGGATGGCCGATTGCAGGAGCCACTTGGTACTATCAAACCAGCCTGACTTGGCACTGGTGCCACCTTGGGTCTGGGAACCATCCTGCGTATCGTGGATTTTAAGGAGCCAGCCGGCCACAAACAGCCATAGGCTGCCAAACAAAAACGACGGTACTTTTCCCTGGCTAACAAATTTCAAATGCCCCTCTTATGGATGGCAGATTGCAGGAGCCACTTGGTACTGTCAAACCAGCCCGACTTGGATCTGGTGACACCTTCGGTCTGGGAACCATCCTGCGTATCGTGGATTTTCAGGAGCCAGCCGGCCACTCCCAGCCATGGGCTACCAAACAAAAAACACGGCCCTTTTCCCTGGCTAACAAAACTAAGATGATCCTCTTGTGGATGGCAGATTGCAACAGCTACTTGGGACTGTCCAACCAGACCGACTTGGAACAGGTGCCACCTTCGGTCTGGGTACCATCCTGCGTATCCTGGATTTTCAGGAGCCAGCCAGCCACTCCCAGCCATGGGCTACCAAACACAAAACACGGCCCTTTTCCCAGGCTAACAAAACTAAGATACTCCTCTTGTGGATGGCAGATTGCAAGAGCTACTTGGCACAGTCCAACCAGACCGACTTGGAACAGGTGCCACCTTCGGTCTGGGGACTATCCTGCGTAACGTGGATTTTCAGGAGCCAGCCGGCCTCTCCCAGCCACAAGCCCTCAAAATCAAACCACGGCCCATATCTCTGGCAAACAAAACTCAGCTGCCCTGCTTCTGGATGGCAGATTGCAGGAGCCACTTGGCACTGTAAAACCACCCCGACTTGGCACTCGTGCCACCTTAGGCCTGGGAACCATCCTGCGTATCCTGGATTTTCAAGAGCCAGCCGGCCACTCCGAGCCAAAAGCCCTCAAACTCAAACCACAGCCCTTTTCCCTGGGTAACAAAATTCAGATGCCCCTCATGTGGATGGCAGATTGCAGGAGCCACTTGGCACTGTCCAAACACCCTGACTTGGCACTGGTGCAACCTTCGGTCTGGGAACCATCCTGCGTATCGTGGATTTTCAGGAGCCAACCGGCCACTCCCAGACGCAAGCCCTCGAACTAAAACCATGGCCCTTTCCTCTGGCAAACAAAACTCAGCTGCCCTACTATGGATGGCAGATTGCAGGAGCCACTTTGTACTGTCAAACCGGCCTACCTTGGCACTGGTTCCACCTTGGGTCTAGGAACCATCCTGCGTATCGTGGATTTTCAGGAGCCAGCCGGCCACTCCCAGCCACAAGCCCTCAAACTCAAACAACGACACTTTTCTCTGGAAAACAAAACTCAGCTGCCCTGTTTTCGATGGCCGATTGCAGGAGCCACTTTGTACTATCAAACCAGCCCAACATGGCAGTGGTAACACCTTCGGTCTCGGAACAATCCTGCGTATGGTGGATTTTCCTGAGCCAGCCGGCCACTCCCAGCCATAGGCTGCCAAAAAAAAACCACAGCCCTTTTCTCTGGCAAACAAAACTCAGCTTCCCTGCACCTGGATGGCAAATTGCAGGAGCCACTTGGCACTGTCCAACCAGCCCGACTTAGAAATGGTGACACCTTGGGTCTTGGAACCATCCTGCGTATCGTGGGTTTTCAGGAGACAGCCGGCAACTCCCAGCCATGGGCTGCCGAACACAAAACACGGCCCTTTTCCCTGCCTAAATAAACTCAGATGCCCCACTTCTGCTTGGCAGATTGCACGAGCCACTTCGCACTGTCAAACCAGCCCGACTTGGAACTGGTGACACCTTGGTCTGGGAACCATCCTGCATATCGTGGATTTTCAGGAGCCAGCCGGGCACGCCCAGCCACAAAACCTCAACTCAAACCACGGCCCTTTTCTCTGGCATGCAAAACTCAGCTGCCCTGCTTCTGGATGGCCGATTGCAGGAGCCACTTGGTACTATCAAACCAGCCAGACTTGGCACTGCTGCCACTTTGGGTCTTGGAACCATCCTGCATATCGCGGATTTTCAGGAGCCAGACGGCCACTCCCAGCCACAAGCCCTCAAACTCAAACCACAGCCCTTTTCACTGGCAAAGAAAACTCAGCTGCCCTGCTTCTGGATGGCCGATTCCAGGGGCTACTTGGCACTGTCAAACCAGCCATACTTGGCACTGGTGCCACTTTGGTTCTGGGAACCATCCTGCGTATCGTGGATTTTCAGGAGCCAGCCGGCCACTTCATGCCATAGGCTGCCAAACTCAAACCACTGCACTTTTTACCTGGCTCACACAATTCAGATTCCCCGCTTCTGGATGGCAGATTGTAGGAGCCACTTGGCACTGTCAAAGGAGCCCGACTTGGCACTGGTGCCACATTGGGTTTGGGAACCATCCTGCGTATCGTGGATTTTCAGGAGCCAGCCGGCCACTCCCAACCATAGGCAGCTAAACACAAGCCACGGCACATTTCCCTGGCAAACAAAATGCAGATGACCCGATTCTGGATGGCAGATTGCAGGAGCTACATGGCACTCTCAAAGCAGCCCAACTTGGCACTGGTGCAACCTTTGGTCTGGGAACCATCCTGCGTAACGTGGATTTTCAGTAGCCAGCCAGGCACTCCCAGCCATAAGCGCTCACACTCAAACCACGGCCCTTTTCCCTGGCTAAAATAATTCAGATGCCTTGCTTCTGGATGGCAGATTGCAGGAGCCTCTCTGCACTGTCCAACCAGCCCCACTTTGAACTGCTGCGACCTTGGGTCTGGGAACAATCCTGCGTATCGAGGATTTTCCTCAGCCCGCTGGCCACTCCCAGCCACAAGCCCTCAAACGACGGCCCTTTTATCTGGCAAAAAAAACTCACCTGCCCTGCTTCTGGATGGCCGATTGCAGGAGCCACTTGGTACTATCAAACCAGCCTGACTTGGCACTGGTGACACCTTGGGTCTGGGAACCATCCTGCGTATCGTGGATTTTCAGGGGCCAGACGGCCACTCACAGCCATAGGCTGCCAAACAAAAACGACGGTACTTTTCCCTGGCTAACAAATTTCAAATGCCCCTCTTCTGGATGGCCGATTGCAGGAGCCACTTGGTACTGTCAAACCAGCCCGACTTGGATCTGGTGACAGTTTCGGTCTGGGAACCATCCTGCGTATCGTGGATTTTCAGGAGCCATCCGGCCACTCCCAGCCACAAGCCCTATAACTCATACCACAGCCCTTTCCTCAGGAAAACAAAACTCACTGCCCCGCTTCTCAATGGCAAATTGCAGGAGACACTTGGCACTGTCAAACCACCCCGACTTGGAACTGGTGCCACTTTGAGTCTGGCAACCATCCTGCGTATCGTGGATTTTCAGGAGCCAGCCGTCCACTCCCAGCCACAAGCCCTCAATTTCACACCAGGGCCCTTTACTCTGGCAAGCAAAACTCAGCTGCCATGCTTATGGATGGCAGATTGCAGGAGCCATTTGGTACTATCAAACCAGCACAGCAGGGCACTTGTGCCAACTTGGGTCTAGGAACCGTCCTGCGTATCGTGGATTTTCAGGTGCCAGCCGGCCTCTCCCAGCCACAAGCCCTCAAACTCAAACCACAGCCATTTTCTCTGGCAAACAAAACTCAGCTGCCCTGCTTCTAGATGGCCGATTGCAGGAGCCACATGGCACTGTCCAACCAGCCCAACTTGGCACTGGTGCCACATTGGGTCTGGGAACCATCCTGCGTATCATGGATTTTCAGGAGCCAGCCGGCCACTCCCAGACACAGGCTGCCAAACACAAACCACGGCCTTTTTCCCTGACAAACATAATTCAGATGCCCCGCTTCTGGATGGCAGATTGCAGGCGCCACTTGGCTCTATCAAACCAGCCCAACAGGGCACTTGTGCCACCTTGGGTCTGGGAACCATCCTGCGTGTGGTGTATTTTCCTGAGGCAGCCGGCCACGCCCAGCCATAGGCTGCCAAAAATAAACCACGGCCCTTTTCCCTGGCTAACAAAATTCAGATGCCCCGCTTCTGGATTGCAGATTGCAGGACCCTCTCTGCACTGTCCTACCAGCCCAACTTGGAACTGCTGCGACCTTGGGTCTGGGAACAATCCTGCGTATCGAGGATTTTCCGGAGCCAGCCGGCCACTCCCAGCCACAAGCCCTCAAACGACGGCCCTTTTATCTGGCAAACAAAACTCAGCTGCCCTGCTTCTGGATGGCCGATTGCAGGAGACACTTGGTACTATCAAACCAGCCTGACTTGGCACTGGTGCCACCTTGGGTCTGGGAACCATCCTGCGTATCGTGGATTTTCAGGAGCCATCAGGCCACTCAAAGCCTTAGGCTGAAAAACACAAACCACAGCCTTTTTCCCTGACTAACAGAATTCAGATGCTCCGATTCTGGATGGCAGATTAGAGGAGCCACTTGGTACTGTCAAACCAGCCCAACTTTGAAATGGTGATACCTTGGGTCTTGGAACCATCCTGCGTATCGTGGATTTTCAGGTGCCACCCGGACACTCCCAGCCACAAGCCCTATAACTCATACCACAGATCTTTTCTCAGGAAAACCAAACTCTGCTGCGCCGCTTCTGGATGGCAGATTGCAGGAGCCACATGGCACTGTCCAGCCAGCCCAACTTGGCACTGGTGCCACCTTGGGTCTGGGAACCACCCTGCGTATCGTGGGTTTTCAAGAGCCAGCCGGCCACTCCAAGCCACAATCACTCAAACTCAAACCACGGACCCTTTTCTCTGCAAAAAAAACCCAGCTGCCCTGCTTATGGATGGCAGATTGCAGGAGCCACTTGGTACTGTCAAACCGGCCTACCTTTGCACTGGTGCCACCTTGGGTCTTGGAACCATCTTGGGTATGGTGGATTTTCCTGAGCCAGCCGGCCACTCCCAGCCATAGGCTGCCAAAAACAAACCACGGCGCTTTTCCGTGGCTAACAAAATTCAGATGCCTTGCTTCTGGATGGCAGATTGCACACGCCACTTGGCACTGTCAAACCAGTCATTCTTGGAACTGGTGCCACCTTGCGTCTGGAAACCATCCTGCATATCGTGGATTTTCAGGAGCCAGCCGGACACTCCCAGCCATAGGCTTCCAAACACAAACCACGGCCCTTTTCCCTGGCTAAAAAAATTCAGATGCCCTGTTTCTGGATGGCAGATTGCAGGAGCCACTTGAATATGTCCAACCAGCACAACTTGGCACTGGTGCCACCTTCGGTCTTGGAACATCCTGCGTATCGTGGATTTTCAGGAGCCAGCCGGCCACTCCCAGCCAAAAAACCTCAAACTCAAACCACGGTCCTTTTCTCTGTCAAAGAAAACTCCGCTGCCCTGCTTCTGGATGGTTGATTCCAGGAGCTACTTGGTACTATCAAACCAGCCCTACTTGGCACTGGTGCCACCTTGGGTCTGGGAACCATCCTTCGTATCGTGGATTTTAAGGAGCCAGACGGCCACTACAAGCCATAGGCTTGCAAACTCAAACCATGGCACTTTTTCCCTGGCTAAAAAAATTCAGATGCCCCGCTTCTGGATGGCCGATTGCAGGAGCAACTTGACACTGTCAAACCAGCCCCACTTGCAACTGGCGACACCTTGGGTGTGGGAACCATCCTGCGTATCGTGGATTTTCAGGAGCCAGCCGGCCACTCCCAGCCAGAGGCTGCCAAACACAAACCTCGGCAATTTTTTCCCTGGCTTACAAAATTCAGATGCCCCGCTACTGGATGGCCGATTGCAGGAGCCACTTGGTACTATCAAACCAGCCTACCTTGACACTGGTGCCACCTTGGGTCTTGGAACCATCCTGCGTATCGTGGATTTTCAGGAGCCCGCCGGCCATTCCCAGCAATGGGCTGCCAATCACAAACCACGGCGCTTTATCCTGCCTAAAAAAATTCAGATGCCCCACTTCGGCTTGGCAGATTGCAGGAGCCTCTTCGCACTGTCAAACCAGCCCGACTTGGCACTGGTGACTTCTTGGTCTGGGAACCATCCTGTGTATAGTGGATTTTCAGGTGCCAGGCGGGCACTCCCAGCCACAAGCCCTCAAACTCAAACCAGAGCCCTTTTCACTGGCAAAGAAAACTCAGCTGCCCTGCTTCTGGATGGCCGATTCCAGGGGCTACTTGGCACTGTCAAACCAGCCATACTTGGCACAGGTGCCACTTTGGTTCTGGGAACCATCCTGCCTATCGTGGATTTTCAGGAGCCAGCCGGCCACTTCAAGCCATAGGCTGCCAAACTCAAACCACTGCACTTTTTCCCTGGCTCACAAAATTCAGATGCCCCGCTTCTGGATGGCAGATTGCAGGAGCCACTTGGCACTGTCAAACCAGCCCAACTTGGAACTGGCGACACCTTGGGTGTGGGAACCATCCTGCGTATCGTGGATTTTCAAGAGCCAGCCGGCCACTCCTAGCCACAAGCCTTTTAACTCAAACGATGGCCCTCTTCTCTGGTAAACAAAACTCAGCTGCCCTGCTTATGGATAACAGATTGCAGGAGCCACTTGGTCCTGTCAAACCGGCCTACATTGGCACTGGTGCCACCTTGGGTCTTGGAACCATCCTCCGTATCGTGGATTTTCAGGAGCCAACGGGCCACTCCCAGCCACAAAAACTCAAACTCAAACCACAGCCTTTTTCTCTGGTATGCAAAACTCTGCTGCCCTGCTTCTGAATGGCCGATTGCAGGAGCTACTTTGTACTATCAAATCAGCCCTAGTTGGCACTGGTGCCACCTTGGGTCTGGAAACCATCCTGCATATCTTGGATTTTCAGGAGCCCGGCGGCAACTCCCAGCCAGAGGCTGCCAAACAAAAACCACGGCTTTTTTTCCTGGCTATCAAAATTCAGATCCCCCGCTTCTGGATGGCATATTGCAGGAGCCTCATGACACTGTCAAACCAGCCCGACTTGGAAATGGTGACACCTTGGGTCTGGGAACCATCCTGCGTATCGTGGATTTTCAGGAGCCAGCCGGCATCTCCAAGCCATAGGCTGCCAAACACAAACCACGGACTTTTTCCCTGACTAACAAAATTCAGATGCCCGGCTTGTGGATTGCAGATTACAGGAGCCACTTGGTACTATCAAACCTGCATACCTTGGCCCTGGTGACACCTTGGGTCTGCGAACCATACTGCGTATCGTGGATTTTCAGGAGCGAGCCGGCCACTCCAAGCCATAGGATTCCAAACACAAACCACGGCCCTTTTCCCTGGCTAATAAAACTCAGCTGCCCTGCATATGGATGGCAGATTGCAGGAGCCACTTGGTATTATCAAACCAGCCCAAATTGGCACTGGTGCCACCTTGAGTCTTGGAACCATCCGGAGAGAGTCACAGCCTCGGCAAGGTGAAGAAGGAAGCTGCACAACACTGGGATTGTGTGCGCAGCTTGCCAAGTGATAGAAAAGAGTACCTTAACACTCTCCTCACATTTCCAAACACATGAACATTCGATTGGAAGCTGTTTTGGACAACTTTTCTTTTCTTCCTGCCAATCACGTGGCACACCTCCGTGCAAGGTCTAGAACACGATGGGAGATGTTTTTTGTGCTGGCACAGTTTTTACGAGCCAGACATAGTAGAAAAGCTTTGTGCTAAGACGTAGACTGCAAAAGACGCTAACGACGAAGGTAAGGTTATCTCCGGAGCTAAGCGCCGCTCCCGGGCGTCTTTCGGCAGAAGCCACGCTAAGGAGAGCACAGTGAGCGGCACAATCGTCTCTGCGCGAAGAAGCCGCTTCTTCACCTCAGGGAGCCGGAGAGAGTCACAGCCTCGGCAAGGTGAAGAAGGAAGCTGCACAACACTGGGATTGTGTGCGCAGCTTGCCAAGTGATAGAAAACAGTACCTTAGCACTCTCCTCACTTTTCCAATCACATGAACATTCGATTGGAAGCTGTTTTGGACAACTTTTCTTTTCTTCCTTCCAATCACTTGGCACACCTCCGTGCAACGTCTAGAACACGATGGGAGATGTTTTTTGTGCTGGCACAGTTTTTACGTGCCAGACATAGTAGAAAAGCTTTGTGCTAAGACGTAGACTAGAAAAGACGCTAACGACGAAGGTAAGGTTCTCTCCGGAGCTAAGCGCTGCTCCCGGGCGTCTTTCGGCAGAAGCCGCGCTAAGGAGAGCACTGTGAGCAGCACAATTGTCTTTGCGCGAAAAAGACGCTTCTTTGCCTCAGGGAGCCGGAGAGAGTCGCAGCCTCGGCAAGGTGGAGAAGGAAGCTGCACAACACTGGGATTGTGTGCGCAGCTTGCCAAGTGATAGAAAACAGTACCTTAGAACTCTCCTCACTTTTCCAACCTCATGAACATTCGATTGGAAGCTGTTTTGGACAACTTTTCTTTTCGTCCTGCCAAACACTTGGAACACCTCCGTGCAACGTCTAGAACACGACGGGAGATGTTTTTTGTGCTGCCACAGTTTTTACGTGCCAGACATAGTAGAAAAGCTTTGTGCTAAGACGTAGACTAGAAAAGACGCTAACGACGAAGGTAAGGTTCTCTCCGGAGCTAAGCGCCGCTGCCTGTCGTCTTTTGGCACAAGCCGCGCTAAGCAGAGCACTGTGAGCGGCACAATCGTGTTTGCGCGAAGAAGCCGCTTCTTCGCCTCAGGGAGCCAGAGAGAGTCGCAGCCTCGGCAAGGTGAAGAAGGAAGCTGCACAACACTGGGATTGTGTGCGCAGCTTGCCAAGTGATAGAAAACAGTACCTTAGCACTCTCCTCACTTTTCCAACCTCATGAACATTCGATTGGAAGCTGTTTTGGACAAATTTCCTTTTCTTCCTGCCAATCACTTGGCACACCTCCGCGCAACGTCTAGAACACTATGGGAGATGTTTTCTCTGCTGGCACAGTTTTTACGTGCCAGACATAGTAGAAAAGCTTTGTGCTAAGACGTAGACTAGAAAAGACGCTAACGACGAAGGTAAGGTTCTCTCCGGAGCTTATCGCCGCTCCCGGGCGTCTTTCGGCAGAAGCCGCGCTAAGGAGAGCACTGTGAGAGGCACAATCTTGTTTGCGCGAAGAAGCCGCTTCTTTGCCTCAGGGAGCCGGAGAGAGTCGCAGCCTCGGCAAGGTGAAGAAGGAAGCTGCACAACACTGGGATTGTGTGCGCAGCTTGCCAAGTGATAGAAAACAGTACCTTAGCACTCTCCTCACTTTTCCAATAACATGAACATTCGATTGGAAGCTGTTTTGGACAACTTTTCTTTTCTTCCTGCCAATCACTTGGCACACCTCCGTGCAACATCTAGAACACGATGGGAGATGTTTTTTGTGCTGGCACAGTTTTTACGTGCCAGACATAGTAGAAAAGCTTTGTGCTAAGACGTAGACTAGAAAAGACACTAACGACGAAGGTAAGGTTATCTCCGGAGCTAAGCGCCGCTGCCTGTCGTCTTTTGGCACAAGCCGCGCTAAGGAGAGCACTGTGAGCGGCACAATCGTCTTTGCGCGAAGAAGCCGCTTCTTCGCCTCAGGGAGCCGGAGAGAGTCGAAGCCTCTGCAAGGTGAAGAAGGAAGCTGCACAACACTGGGATTGTGTGCGCAGCTTGCCAAGTGATAGAAAACAGTACCTTAGCACTCTCCTCACTTTTCCAATCACATGAACATTCGATTGGAAGCTGTTTTGGACAACTTTTCTTTTCTTCCTGCCAATCACTTGGCACACCTCCGTGCAAGGTCTAGAACACGATGGGAGATGTTTTTTGTGCTGGCACAGTTTTTACGTGCCAGACATAGTAGAAAAGCTTTGTGCTAAGATGTAGACTAGAAAAGACGCTAACGACGAAGGTAAGGTACTCTCCGGAGCTAAGCGCCGCTCCCGGGCGTCTTTTGGCGGAAGCCGCGCTAAGGAGAGCACTGTGAGCGGCACAGTCGTCTTTGCGCGAAGAAGCCGCTTCTTCGCCTCAGGGAGCCGGAGAGAGTCGAAGCCTCGGCAAGGTGAAGAAGGAAGCTGCACAACACTGGGATTGTGTGCGCAGCTTGCCAAGTGATAGAAAACAGTACCTTAGCACTCTCCTCACTTTTCCAATCACATGAACATTCGATTGGAAGCTGTTTTGGACAACTTTTCTTTTCTTCCTGCCAATCACTTGGCACACCTCCGTGCAACGTCTAGAACACGATGGGAGATGTATTTTGTGCTGGCACAGTTTTTACGTGCCAGACATATTAGAAAAGCTTTGTGCTAAGACGTAGCCTACAAAAGACGCTAACGACGAAGGTAAGGTTCTCTCCGGAGCTAAGCGCCGCTCCCGGGCGTCTTTCCGCGGAAGCCGCGCTAAGTAGAGCACTGTGAGCGGCACAGTCGTGTTTGCGCGAAGAAGCCGCTTCTTCGCCTCAGGGAGCCGGAGAGAGTCGAAGCCTCTGCAAGGTGAAGAAGGAAGCTGCACAACACTGGGATTGTGTGCGCAGCTTGCCAAGTGATAGAAAACAGTACCTTAGCACTCTCCTCACTTTTCCAATCACATGAACATTCGATTGGAAGCTGTTTTGGACAACTTTTCTTTTCTTCCTCCCGAACACTTGGCACACCTCCGTGCAACGTCTAGAACACGATGGGAGATGGTTTTTGTGCTGGCACAGTTTTTACGTGCCAGACATAGTAGAAAAGCTTTGTGCTAAGACGTAGACTACAAAAGACGCTAACGACGAAGGTAAGGTTCTCTCCGGAGCTAAGCGCCGCTTCCGGGCGTCTTTCGGCAGAAGCCGCGCTAAGGAGAGCACTGTGAGCGGCACAATCGTCTTTGCGCGAAGAAGCCGCTTCTTCGCCTCAGGGAGCCGGAGAGAGTCGCAGCCTCGGCAAGGTGAAGAAGGAAGCTGCACAACACTGGGATTGTGTGCGCAGCTTGCCAAGTGATAGAAAACAGTACCTTAGAACTCTCCTCACTTTTCCAACCTCATGAACATTCGATTGGAAGCTGTTTTGGACAACTTTTCTTTTCGTCCTGCCAAACACTTGGAACACCTCCGTGCAACGTCTAGAACACGATGGGAGATGTTTTTTGTGCTGCCACAGTTTTTACGTGCCAGACATAGCAGAAAAGCTTTGTGCTAAGACGTAGACTAGAAAAGACGCTAACGACGAAGGTAAGGTTCTCTCCGGAGCTAAGCGCCGCTGCCTGTCGTCTTTTGGCACAAGCCGCGCTAAGGAGAGCACTGTGAGCGGCACAATCGTCTTTGCGCGAAGAAGCCGCTTCTTCGCCTCAGGGAGCCAGAGAGAGTCGCAGCCTCGGCAAGGTGAAGAAGGAAGCTGCACAACACTGGGATTGTGTGCGCAGCTTGCCAAGTGATAGAAAACAGTACCTTAGCACTCTCCTCACTTTTCCAACCTCATGAACATTCGATTGGAAGCTGTTTTGGACAAATTTCCTTTTCTTCCTGCAAATCACTTGGCACACCTCCGCGCAACGTCTAGAACACTATGGGAGATGTTTTCTCTGCTGGCACAGTTTTTACGTGCCAGACATAGTAGAAAAGCTTTGTGCTAAGACGTAGACTAGAAAAGACGCTAACGACGAAGGTAAGGTTCTCTCCGGAGCTTGTCGCCGCTCCCGGGCGTCTTTCGGCAGAAGCCGCGCTAAGGAGAGCACTGTGAGAGGCACAATCTTGTTTGCGCGAAGAAGCCGCTTCTTTGCCTCAGGGAGCCGGAGAGAGTCGCAGCCTCGGCAAGGTGAAGAAGGAAGCTGCACAACACTGGGATTGTGTGCGCAGCTTTCCAAGTGATAGAAAACAGTACCTTAGCACTCTCCTCACTTTTCCAATCACATGAACATTCGATTGGAAGCTGTTTTGGACAACTTTTCTTTTCTTCCTGCCAATCACTTGGCACACCTCCGTGCAACGTCTAGAACACGATGGGAGATGTTTTTTGTGCTGGCACAGTTTTTACATGCCAGACATAGTAGAAAAGCTTTGTGCTAAGACGTAGACTAGAAAAGACACTAACGACGAAGGTAAGGTTATCTCCGGAGCTAAGCGCCGCTGCCTGTCGTCTTTTGGCACAAGCCGCGCTAAGGAGAGCACTGTGAGCGGCACAATCGTCTTTGCGCGAAGAAGCCGCTTCTTCGCCTCAGGGAGCCGGAGAGAGTCGCAGCCTCGGCAAGGTGAAGAAGGAAGCTGCACAACACTGGGATTGTGTGCGCAGCTTGCCAAGTGATAGAAAACAGTACCTTAGCACTCTCCTCACTTTTCCAATCACATGAACATTCGATTGGAAGCTGTTTTGGACAACTTTTCTTTTCTTCCTGCCAATCACTTGGCACACCTCCGTGCAAGGTCTAGAACACGATGGGAGATGTTTTTTGTGCTGGCACAGTTTTTACGTGCCAGACATAGTAGAAAAGCTTTGTGCTAAGATGTAGACTAGAAAAGACGCTAACGACGAAGGTAAGGTACTCTCCGGAGCTAAGCGCCGCTCCCGGGCGTCTTTTGGCGGAAGCCGCGCTAAGGAGAGCACTGTGAGCGGCACAGTCGTGTTTGCGCGAAGAAGCCGCTTCTTCGCCTCAGGGAGCCGGAGAGAGTCGAAGCCTCGGCAAGGTGAAGAAGGAAGCTGCACAACACTGGGATTGTGTGCGCAGCTTGCCAAGTGATAGAAAACAGTACCTTAGCACTCTCCTCACTTTTCCAATCACATGAACATTCGATTGGAAGCTGTTTTGGACAACTTTTCTTTTCTTCCTGCCAATCACTTGGCACACCTCCGTGCAACGTCTAGAACACGATGGGAGATGTATTTTGTGCTGGCACAGTTTTTACGTGCCAGACATATTAGAAAAGCTTTGTGCTAAGACGTAGCCTACAAAAGACGCTAACGACGAAGGTAAGGTTCTCTCCGGAGCTAAGCGCCGCTCCCGGGCGTCTTTCCGCGGAAGCCGCGCTAAGTAGAGCACTGTGAGCGGCACAGTCGTGTTTGCGCGAAGAAGCCGCTTCTTCGCCTCAGGGAGCCGGAGAGAGTCGAAGCCTCTGCAAGGTGAAGAAGGAAGCTGCACAACACTGGGATTGTGTGCGCAGCTTGCCAAGTGATAGAAAACAGTACCTTAGCACTCTCCTCACTTTTCCAATCACATGAACATTCGATTGGAAGCTGTTTTGGACAACTTTTCTTTTCTTCCTCCCGAACACTTGGCACACCTCCGTGCAACGTCTAGAACACGATGGGAGATGTTTTTTGTGCTGGCACAGTTTTTACGTGCCAGACATAGTAGAAAAGCTTTGTGCTAAGACGTAGACTAGAAAAGACGCTAACGACGAAGGTAAGGTTCTCTCCGGAGCTAAGCGCCGCTTCCGGGCGTCTTTCGGCAGAAGCCGCGCTAAGGAGAGCACTGTGAGCGGCACAATCGTCTTTGCGCGAAAAAGCCGCTTCTTCGCCTCAGGGAGCCGGAGAGAGTCGCAGCCTCGGCAAGGTGAAAAAGGAAGCTGCACAACACTGGGATTGTGTGCGCAGCTTGCCAAGTGATAGAAAACAGTACCTTAGCACTCTCCTCACTTTTCCAATAACATGAACATTCGATTGGAAGCTGTTTTGGACAACTTTTCTTTTCTTCCTGCCAATCACTTGGCACACCTCCGTGCAATGTCTAGAACACGATGGGAGATGTTTTTTGTGCTGGCACAGTTTTTACGTGCCAGACATAGTAGAAAAGTTTTGTGCTAATACGTAGACTACAAACGACGCTAACGACGAAGGTAAGGTTCTCTCCGGAGCTAAGCGCCGCTCCCGGGCGTCTTTCGGCGGAAGCCGCGCTAAGGAGAGCACTGTGAGCGGCACAGTCGTGTTTGCGCGAAGAAGCCGCTTCTTCGCCTCAGGGAGCCGGAGAGAGTCGAAGCCTCGGCAAGGTGAAGAAGGAAGCTGCACAACACTGGGATTGTGTGCGCAGCTTGCCAAGTGATAGAAAACAGTACCTTAGCACTCTCCTCACTTTTCCAATCACATGAACATTCGATTGGAAGCTGTTTTGGACAAATTTCCTTTTCTTCCTCCCGAACACTTGGCACACCTCCGTGCAACGTCTAGAACACGATGGGAGATGTTTTTTGTGCTGGCACAGTTTTTACGTGCCAGACATAGTAGAAAAGCTTTGTGCTAAGACGTAGACTAGAAAAGACGCTAACGACGAAGGTAAGGTTCTCTCCGGAGCTAAGCGCCGCTTCCGGGCGTCTTTCGGCAGAAGCCGCGCTAAGGAGAGCACTGTGAGCGGCACAATCGTCTTTGCGCGATGAAGCCGCTTCTTCGCCTCAGGCAGCCGGAGAGAGTCGCAGCCTCGGCAAGGTGAAGAAGGAAGCTGCACAACACTGGGATTGTGTGCGCAGCTTGCCAAGTGATAGAAAAGAGTACCTTAGCACTCTCCTCACTTTTCCAATCATATGAACATTCGATTTGAAGCTGGTTTGGACAACTTTTCTTTTCTTCCTGCCAATCACTTGGCACACCTCCGTGCAATGTCTAGAACACGATGGCAGATGTTTTTTATGCTGGCACAGTTTTTACGTGCCAGACATAGTAGAAAAGCTTTGTGCTAATACGTAGACTACAAACGACGCTAACGACGAAGGTAAGGTTCTCTCCGGAGCTAAGCGCCGCTCCCGGGCGTCTTTCGGCGGAAGCCGCGCTAAGGAGAGCACTGTGAGCGGCACAGTCGTGTTTGCGCGAAGAAGCCGCTTCTTCGCCTCAGGGAGCCGGAGAGAGTCGCAGCCTCGGCAAGGTGAAGAAGGAAGCTGCACAACACTGGGATTGTGTGCGCAGCTTGCCAAGTGATAGAAAACAGTACCTTAGCACTCTCCTCACTTTTCCAATCACATGAACATTCGATTGGAAGCTGTTTTGGACAACTTTTCTTTTCTTCCTCCCGAACACTTGGCACACCTCCGTGCAACGTCTAGAACACGATGGGAGATGTTTTTTGTGCTGGCACAGTTTTTACGTGCCAGACATAGTAGAAAAGCTTTGTGCTAAGACGTAGACTAGAAAAGACGCTAACGACGAAGGTAAGGTTCTCTCCGGAGCTAAGCGCTGCTTTTGGGGCGTCTTTCGGCAGAAGCCGCGCTAAGGAGAGCACTGTGAGCGGCACAATCGTCTTTGCGCGAAGAAGCCGCTTCTTCGCCTCAGGGAGCCGGAGAGAGTCGCAGCCTCGGCACGGTGAAGAAGGAAGCTGCACAACACTGGGATTGTGTGCGCAGCTTGCCAAGTGATAGAAAACAGTACCTTAGCACTCTCCTCACTTTTCCAATCATATGAACATTCGATTTGAAGCTGGTTTGGACAACTTTTCTTTTCTTCCTGCCAATCACTTGGAACACCTCCGTGCAAGGTCTAGAACACGATGGGAGATGTTTTTTGTGCTGGCACAGTTTTTACGTGCCAGACATATTAGAAAAGCTTTGTGCTAAAACGTAGACTAGAAAAGACGCTAACGACGAAGGTAAGGTTCTCTCCGGAGCTGAGCGCCGCTCCCGGGCGTCTTTCGGCAGAAGCCGCGCTAAGGAGAGCACTGTGAGCGGCACAATCGTGTTTGCGCGAAGAAGCCGCTTCTTCGCCTCAGGGAGCCAGAGAGAGTCGCAGCCTCGGCAAGGTGAAGAAGGAAGCTGCACAACACTGGAATTGTGTGCGCAGCTTGCCAAGTGATAGAAAACAGTACTTTAGCACTCTCCTCACTTTTCCAACCTCATGAACATTCGATTGGAAGCTGTTTTGGACAAATTTTCCTCTATTCCTGCCAAACACTTGGAACACCTCTGTGCAACGTCTAGAGCACAATGCGAAATGTTTTTTGTGCTGGCACAGTTTTTACGTGCCAGACATAGTAGAAGAGCTTTGTGCTAAGACGTAGATTATAAAAGACGCTAACGACGAATGTAAGGTTCTCTTCGGAGCTAAGCGCCGCTCCCGGGCGTCTTTCGGCAGAAGCCTCGCTAAGGAGAGCACTGTGAGTGGCACAATCGTGTTTGCGCGAAGAAGCCGCTTCTTCGCCTCAGGGAGCCGGAGAGAGTCGCAGCCTCGGCAAGGTGAAGAAGGAAGCTGCACAACACTGGGACGGTGTGCGCAGCTTGCCAAGTGATAGAAAACAGTACCTTAGCACTCTCCTTACTTTTCCAATCACATGAACATTCGATTGGAAGCTGTTTTGGACAACTTTTCTTTTCTTCCTGCCAAACACTTGGCACACCTCCGTGCAAGGTCTAGAACACGATGGGAGATGTTTTGTGTGCTGCCACAGTTTTTACGTGCCCGATATAGTAGAAAAGCTTTGTGGTAAGACGTAGACTATAAAAGACGCTAACGACGAAGGTAAGGTTCTCTCCGGAGCTTATCGGCGCTCCCTGGCGTCTTTCGGCAGAAGCCGCGCTAAGGAGAGCACTGTGAGCGGCACAATCGTCTTTGCGCGAAGAAGCCGCTTCTTCGCCTCAGGCAGCCGGAGAGAGTCGCAGCCTCGGCAAGGTGAAGAAGGAAGCTGCACAACACTTGGATTGTGGCACAGCTTGCCAAGTGATAGAAAACAGTACCTTATCACTCTCCTCACTTTTCCAATCACATGAACATTCGATTGGAAGCTGTTTTGGACAACTTTTCTTTTCTTCCTGCCAATCACTTGGCACACCTCCGTGCAACGTCTAGAACCCGATGGGAGATGTTTTTTGTGCTGGCACAGTTTTTACGTGCCAAACATATTAGAAAAGTTTGTGCTAAGACGTAGACTAGAAAAGACGCTAACGACGAAGGTAAGGTTCTCTCCGGAGCTTATCGCCGCTCCCGGGTGTCTTTCGGCAGAAGCCGCGCTAAGGAGAGCACTCTGAGCGGCACAATCGTGTTTGCGCGAAGAAGCCGCTTCTTCGCCTCAGGGAGCCGGAGAGAGTCGCAGCCTCGGCACGGTGAAGAAGTAAGCTGCACAACACTGGGATTGTGTGCGCAGCTTGCCAAGTGATAGAAAACAGTACCTTAGCACTCTCCTCACTTTTCCAATCACATGAACATTCGATTGGAAGCTGTTTTGGACAACTTTTCTTTTCTTCCTGCCAATTACTTGGCACACCTCCGTGCGACGTCTAGAACACGATGGGAGATGTTTTTTGTGCTGGCACAGTTTTTACGTGCCAGACATAGTAGAAAAGCTTTGTGCTAAGACGTAGACTAGAAAAGACGCTAACGACGAAGGTAAGGTTCTCTCCGGAGCTAAGCGCCGCTCCCGGGCGTCTTTCGGCAGAAGCCGCGCTAAGGAGAGCACTGTGAGCGGCACAATCGTCTTTGCGCGAGGAAGCCGCTTCTTCGCCTCAGGGAGCCGGAGAGAGTCGCAGCCTCGGCAAGGTGACGAAGGAAGCTGCACAACACTGGGACTGTGTGCGCAGATTGCCAAGTGATAGAAAACAGTACCTTAGCACTCTCCTCACTTTTCCAATCACATGAACATTCGATTGGAAGCTGTTTTAAACAACTTTACTTTTCTTCCTGCCAATCACTTGGCAAACCTCCGTGCAACGTCTAGAACACGATGGGAGATGTTTTATGTGCTGGCACACTGTTTATGTGCCAGACATAGTAGAAAAGCTTTGTGCTAAGACGTAGACTGCAAAAGACGCTAACGACGAAGGTAAGGTTATCTCCGGAGCTAAGCTCCGCTCCCTGGCGTCTATCTGCAGAATCCACGCTAAGGAGAGCACTGTGAGCGGCACAATCGTCTTTGCGCGAAGAAGCCGCTTCTTCGCCTCAGGGAGCCGGAGTGAGTCGCAGCCTCAGCAAGGTGAAGAAGGAAGCTGTACAACAATGAGATTGTGTGCGCAACTTGCCAAGTGATAGAAAACAGTACCTTAGCACTCTCCTCACTTTTCCAATCACATGAACATTCGATTGGAAGCTGTTTTTGAAAACTTTTCTTTTCTTCCTGCCAATCACTTGGAACACCTCCGTGCAACGTCTAGAACACGATGGGAGATGATTTTTATGCTGGCACAGTTTTTACGTGCCAGACATAGTAGAAAAGCTTTGTGCTAAGACGTAGACCAGAAAAGACGTTAAAGACGAAGGTAAGGTTCTCTCCGAAGCTAAGCGCCGCTCCCGGCGTCTTTCGGCAAAAGCCGCGCTAAGGAGAGCACTGTGAGCGGCACAATGGTCTTTGCGCGAAGAAGCCGCTTCTTCGCCTCAGGGAGCCGGAGAGAGTCGGAGCCTCTGCAAGGTGAAGAAGGAAGCTGCACAACACTGGGACTGTGTGCGCAGCTTGCCAAGTGATAGAAAACAGTACCTTAGCACTCTCCTCACTTTTCCAATCACATGAACATTCGAATGGAAGCTGTTTTGGACAACTTTTCTTTTCTTCCTGCCAAAAACTTGGTACACCTCCGTGAAACATCTAGAACACGATGGGAGATGTTTTTTGTGCTGGCACTGTTTTTACGTGCCAGACATAGCAGAAAAGCTTTGTGCTAAGACGTAGACTAGAAAAGACGCGAACGACGAAGGTAAGGTTCTCTCCGGAGCTAAGCGCCGCTGCCGGGCGTCTTTCGGCAGAAGCCGCGCTAAGGAGAGCACTGTGAGCGGCACAATCTTCTTTGCGCGAAGAAGCCGCTTCTTCGCCTCAGGGAGCCGGAGAGAGTCGCAGCCTCAGCAAGGTGAAGAAGGAAGCTGCACAACAATGGGACTGTGTGCGCAGCTTGCCAAGTGATAGAAAACAGTACCTTAGCACTCTCCTCACTTTTCCAATCACATGAACATTCGATTGGAAGCTGTTTTGGACAACTATTCTTTTCTTACTGCCAAACACTTGGCACACCTCCGTGCAACGTCTAGAACACGATGGGAAATGTTTTTTGTTCTGGCACAGTTTTTACGTGCCAGACATAGTAGAAAAGCTTTGTGCTAAGACGTAGACTACAAAAGACGCTAACGACGAAGGTAAGGTTCTCTCCGGAGCTAAGCGCCGCTCCCGGGCGTCTTTCGGCAGAAGCCGCGCTAAGGAGAGCACTGTGAGCGGCACAATCGTCTTTGCGTGAAGAAGCCGC
The DNA here is from genome assembly GCA_031885435.1 of Passerculus sandwichensis. NCBI lineage: Eukaryota > Metazoa > Chordata > Aves > Passeriformes > Passerellidae > Passerculus > Passerculus sandwichensis. Next base: position 652,702 of record CM063146.1, read on the forward strand.
TTCTTTGCCTCAGGGAGCCGGAGAGAGTCGCAGCCTCGGCAAGGCGAAGAAGGAAGCTGCACAACACTGGGATTGTGTGCGCAGCTTGCCAAGTGATAGAAAACAGTACCTTAGCACTCTCCTCACTTTTCCAATCACATGAACATTCGATTGGAAGCTGTTTTGGAAGACTTTTCTTTTCTTACTGCCAAACACTTGGCACACCTCCGTGCAACATCTAGAACACGATGGGAGATGTTTTTTGTGCTGGCACAGTTTTTACGTGCCAGACATAATAGAAAAGCTTTGTGCTAAGACGTAGCCTACAAAAGACGCTAACGACGAAGGTAAGGTTCTCTCCGGAGCTAAGCGCCGCTCCCGGGCGTTCTTTCGGCAGAAGCCGCGCTAAGGAGAGCACTGTGAGCGGCACAATCCTCTTTGCGCGAAGAAGCCGCTTCTTTGCCTCAGGGAGCCGGAGAGAGTCGCAGCCTCGGCAAGGTGAAGAAGGAAGCTGTACAACACTGGGACTGTGTGCGCAGCTTGCCAAGTGATAGAAAACAGTACCTTAGCACTCTCCTCACTTTTCCAATCACATGAACATTCGATTGGAAGCTGTTTTGGACAACTTTTCCTCCTGCCAAACACTTGGCAAACTTCCGTGCAAAGTCTAGAACACGATGGGAGATTTTTTTTTTGCTGCCACAGTTTTTACATGCCAGACATAGTAGAAGAGCTTTGTGCTAAGACGTAGACTAGAAAAGACGCTAACGACGAAGGTAAGGTTCTATCCGGAGCAAAGCGCCGCTCCCGGGCGTCTTTCGGTCAGAAGCCGCGCTAAGGAGAGCACTGTGAGCGGCACAACCGTCTTTGCGCGAAGAAGCCGCTTCTTCGCCTCAGGGAACCGGAGAGAGTCGCAGCCTCGGCAAGGTGAAGAAGGAAGCTGCACAACACTGGGACTGTGTGCGCAGCTTGCCAAGTGATAGAAAACAGTACCTTAGTACTCTCCTCACTTTTCCAATCATATGAACATTCGATTGGAATCTGTTTTGGATAACTTTTCTTTTCTTCCTGCCAATCACTTGGCACACCTCCGTGCAACGTCTAGAACGGGATGGGAGATGTTTTTTGTGCTGGCAGAGTTTTTACGTGCCAGACATAGTAGAAAAGCTTTGTGCTAAGACGTAGACCACAAAACACGCTAACGACGAAGGTAAGGTTCTCTCCGGAGCTAAGCGCCGCTCCCGGCCGTCTATCGGCAGAAGCCGCGCTAAGGAGAGCACTGTGAGCGGCACAGTCGTGTTTGCGCGAAGAAGCCGCTTCTTCGCCTCAGGGAGCCGGAGAGAGTCGCAGCCTCGGCAAGGTGAAGAAGGAAGCTGCACAACACTGGGATTGTGTGCGCAGCTTGCCAAGTGATAGAAAACAGTACCTTAGCACTCTCCTCACTTTTCCAATCACATGAACATTCGATTGGAAGCTGGTTTGGACAACTTTTCTTTTCTTCCTGCCAATCACTTGGCACACCTCCGTGCAACGTCTAGAACACGATGGGAGATGTATTTTGTGCTGGCAGAGTTTTTACGTGCCAGACATATTAGAAAAGCTTTGTGCTAAGACGTAGCCTACAAAAGACGCTAACGACGAAGGTAAGGTTCTCTCCGGAGCTAAGCGCCGCTCCCGGGCGTCTTTCCGCGGAAGCCGCGCTAAGTAGAGCACTGTGAGCGGCGCAGTCGTGTTTGCGCGAAGAAGCCGCTTCTTCGCCTCAGGGAGCCGGAGAGAGTCGAAGCCTCTGCAAGGTGAAGAAGGAAGCTGCACAACACTGGGATTGTGTGCGCAGCTTGCCAAGTGATAGAAAACAGTACCTTAGCACTCTCCTCACTTTTCCAATCACATGAACATTCGATTGGAAGCTGTTTTGGACAACTTTTCTTTTCTTCCTCCCGAACACTTTGCACACCTCCGTGCAACGTCTAGAACACGATGGGAGATGTTTTTTGTGCTGGCACAGTTTTTACGTGCCAGACATAGTAGAAAAGCTTTGTGCTAAGACGTAGACTACAAAAGACGCTAACGACGAAGGTAAGGTTCTCTCCGGAGCTAAGCGCCGCTTCCAGGCGTCTTTCGGCAGAAGCCGCGCTAAGGAGAGCACTGTGAGCGGCACAATCGTCTTTGCGCGAAGAAGCCGCTTCTTCGCCTCAGGGAGCCGGAGAGAGTCGCAGCCTCGGCAAGGTGAAGAAGGAAGCTGCACAACACTGGGACGGTGTGCGCAGCTTGCAGAGTGATAGAAAACAGTACCTTAGCACTCTCCTCACTTTTCCAATCACATGAACATTCGATTGGAAGCTGTTTTGGACAACTTTTCTTTTCTTCCTCCCGAACACTTGGCACACCTCCGTGCAACGTCTAGAACACGATGGGAGATGTTTTTTGTGCTGGCACAGTTTTTAAGTGCCAGACATAGTAGAAAAGCTTTGTGCTAAGACGTAGACTAGAAAAGACGCTAACGACGAAGGTAAGGTTCTCTCCGGAGCTTATCGGCGCTCCCTGGCGTCTTTCGGCAGAAGCCGCGCTAAGGAGAGCACTGTGAGCGGCACAATCGTCTTTGCGCGAAGAAGCCGCTTCTTCGCCTCAGGCAGCCGGAGAGAGTCGCAGCCTTGGCAAGGTGAAGAAGGAAGCTGCACAACACTTGGATTGTGGCACAGCTTGCCAAGTGATAGAAAACAGTACCTTATCACTCTCCCCACTTTTCCAATCACATGAACATTCGATTGGAAGCTGTTTTGGACAACTTTTCTTTTCTTCCTGCCAATCACTTGGCACACCTTCGTGCAATGTCTAGAACCCGATGGGAGATGTTTTTTGTGCTGGCACAGTTTTTACGTGCCAAACATATTAGAAAAGTTTGTGCTAAGACGTAGACTAGAAAAGACGCAAACGACGAAGGTAAGGTTCTCTCCGGAGCTTATCGCCGCTCCCGGGTGTCTTTCGGCAGAAGCCGCGCTAAGGAGAGCACTGTGAGCGGCACAATCGTGTTTGCGCGAAGAAGCCGCTTCTTCGCCTCAGGGAGCCGGAGAGAGTCGCAGCCTCGGCAAGGTGAAGAAGGAAGCTGCACAACACTGGGATTGTGTGCGCAGCTTGCCAAGTGATAGAAAACAGTACCTTAGCACTCTCCTCACTTTTCCAATCACATGAACATTCGATTGGAAGCTGTTTTGGACAACTTTTCTTTTCTTCCTGCCAATTACTTGGCACACCTCCGTGCGACGTCTAGAACACGATGGGAGATGTTTTTTGTGCTGGCACAGTTTTTACGTGCCAGACATAGTAGAAAAGCTTTGTGCTAAGACGTAGACTAGAAAAGACGCTAACGACGAAGGTAAGGTTCTCTCCGGAGCTAAGCGCCGCTCCCGGGCGTCTTTCGGCAGAAGCCGCGCTAAGGAGAGCACTGTGAGCGGCACAATCGTCTTTGCGCGAGGAAGCCGCTTCTTCGCCTCAGGGAGCCGGAGAGAGTCGCAGCCTCGGCAAGGTGACGAAGGAAGCTGCACAACACTGGGACTGTGTGCGCAGCTTGCCAAGTGATAGAAAACAGTACCTTAGCACTCTCCTCACTTTTCCAATCACATGAACATTCGATTGGAAGCTGTTTTAAACAACTTTTCTTTTCTTCCTGCCAATCACTTGGCACACCTCCGTGCAACGTCTAGAACACGATGGGAGATGTTTTTTGTGCTGGCACACTGTTTATGTGCCAGACATAGTAGAAAAGCTTTGTGCTAAGACGTAGACTGCAAAAGACGCTAACGACGAAGGTAAGGTTATCTCCGGAGCTAAGCTCCGCTCCCGGGCGTCTATCTGCAGAATCCACGCTAAGGAGAGCACTGTGAGCGGCACAATCGTCTTTGCGCGAAGAAGCCGCTTCTTCGCCTCAGGGAGCCGGAGTGAGTCGCAGCCTCAGCAAGGTGAAGAAGGAAGCTGTACAACAATGAGATTGTGTGCGCAGCTTGACAAGTGATAGAAAACAGTACCTTAGCACTCTCCTCACTTTTCCAATCACATGAACATTCGATTGGAAGCTGTTTTTGAAAACTTTTCTTTTCTTCCTGCCAATCACTTGGAACACCTCCGTGCAATGTCTAGAACACGATGGGAGATGTTTTTTGTGCTGGCACAGTTTTTACGTGCCAGACATAGTAGAAAAGCTTTGTGCTAAGACGTAGACCAGAAAAGACGTTAACGACGAAGGTAAGGTTCTCTCCGAAGCTAAGCGCCGCTCCCGGCGTCTTTCGGCAGAAGCCGCGCTAAGGAGAGCACTGTGAGCGGCACAATCGTCTTTGCGCGAAGAAGCCGCTTCTTCGCCTCAGGGAGCCGGAGAGAGTCGGAGCCTCTGCAAGGTGAAGAAGGAAGCTGCACAACACTGGGACTGTGTGCGCAGCTTGCCAAGTGATAGAAAACAGTACCTTAGCACTCTCCTCACTTTTCCAATCACATGAACATTCGAATGGAAGCTGTTTTGGACAAATTTCTTTTCTTCCTGCCAAAAACTTGGTACACCTCCGTGAAACATCTAGAACACGATGGGAGATGTTTTTTGTGCTGGCACTGTTTTTACGTGCCAGACATAGCAGAAAAGCTTTGTGCTAAGACGTAGACTAGAAAAGACGCTAACGACGAAGGTAAGGTTCTCTCCGGAGCTAAGCGCCGCTGCCGGGCGTCTTTCGGCAGAAGCCGCGCTAAGGAGAGCACTGTGAGCGGCACAATCTTCTTTGCGCGAAGAAGCCGCTTCTTCGCCTCAGGGAGCCGGAGAGAGTCGCAGCCTCAGCAAGGTGAAGAAGGAAGCTGCACAACAATGGGACTGTGTGTGCAGCTTGCCAAGTGATAGAAAACAGTACCTTAGCACTCTCCTCACTTTTCCAATCACATGAATATTCGATTGGAAGCTGTTTTGGACAACTTTTCTTTTCTTCCTGCCAAACACTTGGCACACCTCCGTGCAAAGTCTAGAACACGATGGGAGATGTTTTTTGTGCTGGCACAGTTTTTACGTGCCAGACATAGTAGAAAAGCTTTGTGCTAAGACGTAGACTACAAAAGACGCTAACTACGAAGGTAAGGTTCTCTCCGGAGCTAAGCGCCGCTCCCGGGCGTCTTTCGGCAGAAGCCGCGCTAAGGAGAGCACTGTGAGCGGCACAATCGTCTTTGCGTGAAGAAGCCGCTTCTTTGCCTCAGGGAGCCGGAGAGAGTCGCAGCCTCGGCAAGGCGAAGAAGGAAGCTGCACAACACTGGGATTGTGTGCGCAGCTTGCCAAGTGATAGAAAACAGTACCTTAGCACTCTCCTCACTTTTCCAATCACATGAACATTCGATTGGAAGCTGTTTTGGAAGACTTTTCTTTTCTTACTGCCAAACACTTGGCACACCTCCGTGCAACATCTAGAACACGATGGGAGATGTTTTTTGTGCTGGCACAGTTTTTACGTGCCAGACATAATAGAAAAGCTTTGTGCTAAGACGTAGCCTACAAAAGACGCTAACGACGAAGGTAAGGTTCTCTCCGGAGCTAAGCGCCGCTCCCGGGCGTTCTTTCGGCAGAAGCCGCGCTAAGGAGAGCACTGTGAGCGGCACAATCGTCTTTGCGCGAAGAAGCCGCTTCTTCGCCTCAGGGAGCCGGAGAGAGTCGCAGCCTCGGCAAGGTGAAGAAGGAAGCTGTACAACACTGGGACTGTGTGCGCAGCTTGCCAAGTGATAGAAAACAGTACCTTAGCACTCTCCTCACTTTTCCAATCACATGAACATTCGATTGGAAGCTGTTTTGGACAACTTTTCCTCCTGCCAAGCACTTGGCACACTTCCGTGCAAAGTCTAGAACACGATGGGAGATTTTTTTTGTGCTGCCACAGTTTTTACATGCCAGACATATTAGAAGAGCTTTGTGCTAAGACGTAGACTAGAAAAGACGCTAACGACGAAGGTAAGGTTCTATCCGGAGCAAAGCGCCGCTCCCGGGCGTTTTTTCGGCAGAAGCCGCGCTAAGGAGAGCACTGTGAGCGGCACAACCGTCTTTGCGCGAAGAAGCCGCTTCTTCGCCTCAGGGAACCGGAGAGAGTCGCAGCCTCGGCAAGGTGAAGAAGGAAGCTGCACAACACTGGGACTGTGTTCGCAGCTTGCCAAGTGATAGAAAACAGTACCTTAGTACTCTCCTCACTTTTCCAATCATATGAACATTCGATTGGAATCTGTTTTGGATAACTTTTCTTTTCTTCCTGCCAATCACTTGGCACACCTCCGTGCAACGTCTAGAACATGATGGGAGATGTTTTTTGTGCTGGCAGAGTTTTTACGTGCCAGACATAGTAGAAAAGCTTTGTGCTAAGACGTAGACCACAAAACACGCTAACGACGAAGGTAAGGTTCTCTCCGGAGCTAAGCGCCGCTCCCGGCCGTCTATCGGCAGAAGCCGCGCTAAGGAGAGCACTGTGAGCAGCACAATCGTCTTTGCGCGAAGAAGCCGCTTCTTCGCCGCAGGGAGCCGGAGAGAGTCGCAGCCTCGGCAAGGTGAATTAGAAAGCTGCACAACACTGGGACTGTGTGCGCAGCTTGCCAAGTGATAGAAAACAGTACATTAGCACTCTTCTCACTTTTCCAATCACATGAACATTCGATTGGAAGCAGTTTTGGACAACTTTTCCTCCTGCCAAACACTTGGCACACCTCCGTGCAACGTCTAGAACACGATGGGAGATGTTTTTTGTGCTGCCACAGTTTTTACATGCCAGACATAGTAGAAGAGCTTTGTGCTAAGACGTAGACTAGAAAAGACGCTAACGACGAAGGTAAGGTTCTATCCGGAGCAAAGCGCTGCTCCCGGGCGTCTTTCGGCAGAAGCCGCGCTAAGGAGAGCACTGTGAGCGGCACAATCGTCTTTGCGCGAAGAAGCCGCTTCTTCGCCTCAGGGAGCCGGAGAGAGTCGCAGCCTCGGCAAGGTGAAGAAGGAAGCTGCACAACAATGGGACTGTGTGCGCAGCCTGCCAAGTGATAGAAAACAGTACCTTAGTACTCTCCTCACTTTTCCAAACACATGAACATTCGATTGGAAGCTGCTTTGGACAACTTTTCTTTTCTTCCTGCCAAACACTTGGCACACCTCCGTGCAACGTCTAGAACACGATGGGAGATGTTTTTTGTGCTGGCACAGTTTTTACGTGCCAGACATAGTATAAAAGCTTGGTGCTAAGACGTAGACTACAAAAGACGCTAACGACGAAGGTAAGGTTCTCTCCGGAGCTAAGCGCCGCTCCCGGGCGTCTTTCCGCGGAAGCCGCGCTAAGTAGAGCACTGTGAGCGGCACAGTCGTGTTTGCGCGAAGAAGCCGCTTCTTCGCCTCAGGGAGCCGGAGAGAGTCGCAGCCTCGGCAAGGTGAAGAAGGAAGCTGCACAACACTGGGATTGTGTGCGCAGCTTGCCAAGTGATAGAAAACAGTACCTTAGCACTCTCCTCACTTTTCCAATCACATTAATATTCGATTGGAAGCTGTTTTGGACAACTTTCCTTTTCTTCCTGCCAAACACTTGGCACACCTCCGTGCAACGTCTAGAACACGATGGGAGATGTTTTTTGTGCTGGCACAGTTTTTACGTGCCAGACATAGTAGAAAAGCTTTGTGCTAAGACGTAGACTACAAAAGACATTAAAGAAGAAGGTAAGGTTCTACCCAGAGCTAAGCGCTGCTTTTGGGGCGTCTTTCGGCAGAAGCCGCGCTAAGGAGAGCACTGTGATCGGCACAATCGTCTTTGCGCAAAGAAGCCGCTTCTTCGCCTCAGAGAGCCGGAGAGAGTCGCAGCCTCGGCAAGGTGAAGAAGGAAGCTACACAACACTGAGATTGTGTGCGCAGCTTGCCAAGTGATAGAAAACAGTACCTTAGCACTCTCCTCACTTTTCCAATCACATGAACATTCGATTGGAAGCTGTTTTGGACAACTTTTCTTTTTTTCCTGCCAATCACTTGGCACAACTCCGTGCAACGTCTAGAACACGATGGGAGATGTTTTTTGTGCTGGCACAGTTTTTACGTGCCAGACATAGTAGAAAAGCTTTGTGCTAAGACGTAGACTACAAAAGACGCTAACGACGAAGGTAAGGTTCTCTCCGGAGCTAAGCGCTGCTCCCGGGCGTCTTTCGGCAGAAGCCGCGCTAAGGAGAGCACTGTGAGCGGCACAATCGTCTTTGCGTGAAGAAGCCGCTTCTTCGCCTCAGGGAGCCAGAGAGAGTCGCAGCCTCGGCAAGGTGAAGAAGGAAGCTGCACAACACTGGGACTGTGTGCGCAGCTTGCCAAGTGATAGAAAACAGTACCTTAGCACTCTCCTCACTTTTCCAATCACATGAACATTCGATTGGAAGCTGTTTTGGACAACTTTTATTTTCTTCCTGCCAAACACTTGGCACACCTCCGTGCAATGTCTAGAACACGATGGGAGATGTTTTTTGTGCTGGCACAGTTTTTACGTGCCAGACATAGTAGAAAAGCTTTGTGCTAAGACGTAGACTACAAAAGACGCTAACGACGAAGGTAAGGTGCTCTCCGGAGCTAAGCGCCGCTCCCGGGCGTCTTTCGGCAGAAGCCGCGCTAAAGAGAGCACTGTGAGCGGCACAATCGTCTTTGCGCGAAGAAGCCGCTTCTTCGCCTCAGGGAGCCGGAGAGAGTCGCAGCCTCGGCAAGGTGAAGAAGGAAGCTGCACAACACTGGGATTGTGTGCGCAGCTTGCCAAGTGATAGAAAACAGTACCTTAGCACTCTCCTCACTTTTCCAATCACATTAATATTCGATTGGAAGCTGTTTTGGACAACTTTTCTTTTCTTCCTGCCAAACACTTGGCACACCTCCGTGCAACGTCTAGAACACGATGGGAGATGTTTTTTGTGCTGGCACAGTTTTTACGTGCCAGACATAGTAGAAAAGCTTTGTGCTAAGACGTAGACTACAAAAGACATTAAAGAAGAAGGTAAGGTTCTCCCCAGAGCTAAGCGCTGCTTTTGGGGCGTCTTTCGGCAGAAGCCGCGCTAAGGAGAGCACTGTGATCGGCACAATCGTCTTTGCGCAAAGAAGCGGCTTCTTCGCCTCAGAGAGCCGGAGAGAGTCGCAGCCTCGGCAAGGTGAAGAAGGAAGCTGCACAACACTGAGATTGTGTGCGCAGCTTGCCAAGTGATAGAAAACAGTACCTTAGCACTCTCCTCACTTTTCCAATCACATGAACATTCGATTGGAAGCTGTTTTGGACAACTTTTCTTTTTTTCCTGCCAATCACTTGGCACACCTCCGTGCAACGTCTAGAACACGATGGGAGATGTTTTTTGTGCTGGCACAGTTTTTACATGCCAGACATAGTAGAAAAGCTTTGTGCTAAGACGTAGACTACAAAAGACGCTAACGACGAAGGTAAGGTTCTCTCCGGAGCTAAGCGCTGCTCCCGGGCGTCTTTCGGCAGAAGCCGCGCTAAGGAGAGCACTGTGAGCGGCACAATCGTCTTTGCGCGAAGAAGCCGCTTCTTCGCCTCAGGGAGCCGGAGAGAGTCGCAGCCTCGGCAACGGTGAAGAAGGAAGCAGCACAACACTGGGATTGTGTGCGCAGCTTGCCAAGTGATAGAAAACAGTTCCATAGCACTCTCCTCACTTTTCCAATCACATGATTATTCGATTGGAAGCTGTTTTAGATAACTTTTGTTTTCTTCCTGCCAATTACTTGGCACACCTCCGTGCAACGTCTGGAACATGATGGGAGATGTTTTTTGTGCTGGCACAGTTTTTACGTGCCAGACATAGTAGAAAAGCTGTGTGCTAAGACGTAGACCACAAAACACGCTAACGACGAAGGTAAGGTTCTCTCCGGAGCTAAACGCCGCTCCCGGGCGTCTTTCGGCAGAAGCCGCGCTAAGGAGAGCACTGTGAGCGGCACAATCGTCTTTGCGTGAAGAAGCCGCTTCTTTGCCTCAGGGAGCCGGAGAGAGTCGCAGCCTCGGCAAGGTGAAGAAGGAAGCTGCACAACACTGGGACTGTGTGCGCAGCTTGCCAAGTGATAGAAAACAGTACCTTAGCACTCTCCTCACTTTTCCAATCACATGAACATTCGATTGGAAGCTGTTTTGGACAACTTTTCCTCCTGCCAAACACTTGGCACACCTCCGTGCAATGTCTAGAACACGATGGGAGATGTTTTTTGTGCTGGCACAGTTTTTACGTGCCAGACATAGTAGAAAAGCTTTGCGCTAAAACGTAGACTACAAAAGACGCTAACGACGAAGGTAAGGTGCTCTCCGGAGCTAAGCGCCGCTCCCGGGCGTCTTTCGGCAGAAGCCGCGCTAAAGAGAGCACTGTGAGCGGCACAATCGTCTTTGCGCGAAGAAGCCGCTTCTTCGCCTCAGGGAGCCGGAGAGAGTCGCAGCCTCGGCAAGGTGAAGAAGGAAGCTGCACAACACTGGGATTGTGTGCGCAGCTTGCCAAGTGATAGAAAACAGTACCTTAGAACTCTCCTCACTTTTCCAATCACATTAATATTCGATTGGAAGCTGTTTTGGATAACTTTTCTTTTCTTCCTGCCAAACACTTGGCACACCTCCGTGCAACGTCTAGAACACGATGGGAGATGTTTTTTGTGCTGGCACAGTTTTTACGTGCCAGACATAGTAGAAAAGCTTTGTGCTAAGACGTAGACTACAAAAGACATTAAAGAAGAAGGTAAGGTTCTCCCCAGAGCTAAGCGCTGCTTTTGGGGCGTCTTTCGGCAGAAGCCGCGCTAAGGAGAGCACTGTGATCGGCGCAATCGTCTTTGCGCAAAGAAGCCGCTTCTTCGCCTCAGAGAGCCGGAGAGAGTCGCAGCCTCGGCAAGGTGAAGAAGGAAGCTGCACAACACTGAGATTGTGTGCGCAGCTTGCCAAGTGATAGAAAACAGTACCTTAGCACTCTCCTCACTTTTCCAATCACATGAACATTCGATTGGAAGCTGTTTTGGACAACTTTTCTTTTTTTCCTGCCAATCACTTGGCACACCTCCGTGCAACGTCTAGAACACGATGGGAGATGTTTTTTGTGCTGGCACAGTTTTTACGTGCCAGACATAGTAGAAAAGCTTTGTGCTAAGACGTAGACTACAAAAGACGCTAACGACGAAGGTAAGGTTCTCTCCGGAGCTAAGCGCTGCTCCCGGGCGTCTTTCGGCAGAAGCCGCGCTAAGGAGAGCACTGTGAGCGGCACAATCGTCTTTGCGCGAAGAAGCCGCTTCTTCGCCTCAGAGAGCCGGAGAGAGTCGCAGCCTCGGCAAGGTGAAGAAGGAAGCTGCACAACACTGGGACTGTGTGCGCAGCTTGCCAAGTGATAGAAAACAGTACCTTAGCACTCTCCTCACTTTTCCAATCACATGAACATTCGATTGGAAGCTGTTTTGGACAACTTTTATTTTCTTCCTGCCAAACACTTGGCACACCTCCGTGCAATGTCTAGAACACGATGGGAGATGTTTTTTGTGCTGGCACAGTTTTTACGTGCCAGACATAGTAGAAAAACTTTGTGCTAAGACGTAGCCTACAAAAGACGTTAACGACGACGGTAAGGTTATCTCCGGAGCTAAGCGACGCTCCCGGGCGTTCATTCTGCAGAAGCCGCGCTAAGGAGAGCACTGTGAGCGGCACAATCGTCATTGCGCGAAGAAGCCGCTTCTTCGCCTCAGGGAGCCGGAGAGAGTCGCAGCCTCGGCAACGGTGAAGAAGGAAGCAGCACAACACTGGGATTGTGTGCGCAGCTTGCCAAGATATAGAAAACAGTTCCATAGCACTCTCCTCACTTTTCCAATCACATGAATATTCGATTGGAAGCTGTTTTGGATAACTTTTGTTTTCTTCCTGCCAATTACTTGGCACACCTCCGTGCAACGTCTGGAACATGATGGGAGATGTTTTTTGTGCTGGCACAGTTTTTACGTGCCAGACATAGTAGAAAAGCTGTGTGCTAAGACGTAGACCACAAAACACGCTAACGACGAAGGTAAGGTTCTCTCCGGAGCTAAAGGCCGCTCCCGGGCGTCTTTCGGCAGAAGCCGCGCTAAGGAGAGCACTGTGAGCGGCACAATCGTCTTTGCGTGAAGAAGCCGCTTCTTTGCCTCAGGGAGCCGGAGAGAGTCGCAGCCTCGGCAAGGTGAAGAAGGAAGCTGCACAACACTGGGACTGTGTGCGCAGCTTGCCAAGTGATAGAAAACAGTACCTTAGCACTCTCCTCACTTTTCCAATCACATGAACATTCGATTGGAAGCTCTTTTGGACAACTTTTCCTCCTGCCAAACACTTGGCACACCTCCGTGCAACGTCTAGAACACGATGGGAGATGTTTTTTGTGCTGCCACAGTTTTTACATGCCAGACATAGTAGAAGAGCTTTGTGCTGAGACGTAGACTACAAAAGACGCTAACGACGAAGGTAAGGTTCTATCCGGAGCAAAGCGCCGCTGCCGGGCGTCTTTTGGCAGAAGCCGCGCTAAGGAGAGCACTAAGAGCGGCACAATCGTCTTTGCGCGAAGAAGCCGCTTCTTCGCCTCAGGGAGCCGGAGAGAGTCGCAGCCTCGGCAAGGTGAAGAAGGAAGCTGCACAACAATGGGACTGTGTGCGCAGCTTGCCAAGTGATAGAAAACAGTACCTTAGCACTCTCCTCACTTTTCCAATCATATGAACATTCGATTGGAAGCTGTTTTGGATAACTTTTGTTTTCTTCCTGCCAAACACTTGGCACACCTCCGTGCAACGTCTCGAACACGATGGGAGATGTTTTTTGTGCTGGCACAGTTTTTACGTGCCAGACATAGTAGAAAATCTTCGTGCTAAGACGTAGACTACAAAAGACATTAAAGAAGAAGGTAAGGTTCTCCCCAGAGCTAAGCGCCGCTTTTGGGGCGTCTTTCGGCAGAAGCCGCGCTAAGGAGAGCACTGTGAGCGGCACAATCGTCTTTGCGCAAAGAAGCGGCTTCTTCGCCTCAGAGAGCCGGAGAGAGTCGCAGCCTCGGCAAGGTGAAGAAGGAAGCTGCACAACACTGAGATTGTGTGCGCAGCTTGCCAAGTGATAGAAAACAGTACCTTAGCACTCTCCTCACTTTTCCAATCACATGAACATTCGATTGGAAGCTGTTTTAGACAACTTTTCTTTTTTTCCTGCCAATCACTTGGCACACCTCCGTGCAACGTCTGGAACACGATGGGAGATGTTTTTTGTGCTGGCACAGTTTTTACGTGCCAGACATAGTAGAAAAGCTTTGTGCTAAGACGTAGACTACAAAAGACGCTAACGACGAAGGTAAGGTTCTCTCCGGAGCTAAGCGCTGCTCCCGGGCGTCTTTCGGCAGAAGCCGCGCTAAGGAGAGCACTGTGAGCGGCACAATCGTCTTTGCGCGAAGAAGCTGCTTCTTCGCCTCAGAGAGCCGGAGAGAGTCGCAGCCTCGGCAAGGTGAAGAAGGAAGCTGCACAACATTGGGAATGTGTTCGCAGCTTGCCAAGTGATAGAAAACAGTACCTTAGCACTCTCCTCACTTTTCCAACCACATGAACATTCGATTGGAAGCTGCTTTGGACAACTTTTATTTTCTTCCTGCCAAACACTTGGCACACCTCCGTGCAATGTCTAGAACACGATAGGAGATGTTTTTGTGCTGGCACAGTTTTTACGTGCCAGACATAGTAGAAAAGCTTTGTGCTAAGACGTAGACTACAAAAGACGTTAACAACGAAGGTAAGGTTCTCTCCAGAGCTAAACGCCGCTCCCGGGCGTCTTTCGGCAGAAGCCGCGCTAAGGAGAGCACTGTGAGCGGCACAATCGTCTTTGCGCGAAGAAGCCGCTTCTTCGCCTCAGGGAGCCGGAGAGAGTCGCAGCCTCGGCAAGGTGAAGAAGGAAGCTGCACAACACTGGCATTGTGTGCGCAGCTTGCCAAGTGATAGAAAACAGTACCTTAGCACTCTCCTCACTTTTCCAATCACATGAACATTCGATTGGAAGCTGTTTTGGACAACTTTTATTTTCTTCCTGCCAAACACTTGGCACACCTCCGTGCAATGTCTAGAACACGATGGGAGATGTTTTTTGTGCTGGCACAGTTTTTACGTGCCAGACATAGTAGAAAAGCTTTGTGCTAAGACGTAGACTACAAAAGACGCTAACGACGAAGGTAAGGTGCTCTCCGGAGCTAAGCGCCGCTCCCGGGCGTCTTTCGGCAGAAGCCGCGCTAAAGAGAGCACTGTGAGCGGCACAATCGTCTTTGCGCGAAGAAGCCGCTTCTTCGCCTCAGGGAGCCGGAGAGAGTCGCAGCCTCGGCAAGGTGAAGAAGGAAGCTGCACAACACTGGGACTGTGTGCGCAGCTTGCCAAGTGATAGAAAACAGTATCTTAGCACTCTCCTCACTTTTCCAATCACATGAACATTCGATTGGAAGCTGTTTTGGACAACTTTTATTTTCTTCCTGCCAAACACTTGGCACACCTCCGTGCAACGTCTAGAACACGATGGGAGATGTTTTTTGTGCTGGCACAGTTTTTACGTGCCAGACATAGTAGAAAAGCTTTGTGCTAAGATGTAGACTACAAAAGACATTAAAGAAGAAGGTAAGGTTCTCCCCAGAGCTAAGCGCTGCTTTTGGGGCGTCTTTCGACAGAAGCCGCGCTAAGGAGAGCACTGTGATCGGCACAATCGTCTTTGCGCAAAGAAGCCGCTTCTTCGCCTCAGAGAGCCGCAGAGAGTCGCAGCCTCGGCAAGGTGAAGAAGGAAGCTGCACAACACTGGGACTGTGTGCGCAGCTTGCCAAGTGATAGAAAACAGTACCTTAGCACTCTCCTCACTTTTCCAATCACATGAACATTCGATTGGAAGCTGTTTTGGACAACTTTTCTTTTTTTCCTGCCAATCACTTGGCACACCTCCGTGCAACGTCTAGAACACGATGGGAGATGTTTTTTGTGCTGGCACAGTTTTTACGTGCCAGACATAGTAGAAAAGCTTTGTGCTAAAACGTAGACTACAAAAGACGCTAACGACGAAGGTAAGGTTCTCTCCGGAGCTAAGCGCTGCTCCCGGGCGTCTTTCGGCAGAAGCCGCGCTAAGGAGTGCACTGTGAGCGGCACAATCGTCTTTGCGCGAAGAAGCCGCTTCTTCGCCTCAGGGAGCCAGAGAGAGTCGCAGCCTCGGCAAGGTGAAGAAGGAAGCTGCACAACACTGGGACTGTGTGCGCAGCTTGCCAAGTGATAGAAAACAGTACCTTAGCACTCTCCTCACTTTTCCAATCACATGAACATTCGATTGGAAGCTGTTTTGGACAACTTTTATTTTCTTCCTGCCAAACACTTGGCACACCTCCGTGCAATGTCTAGAACACGATGGGAGATGTTTTTTGTGCTGGCAGAGTTTTTACGTACCAGACATAGTAGAAAAGCTTTGTGCTAAGACGTAGCCTACAAAAGACGTTAACGACGAAGGTAAGGTTATCTCCGGAGCTAAGCGACGCTCCCGGGCGTTCTTTCTGCAGAAGCCGCGCTAAGGAGAGCACTGTGAGCGGCACAATCGTCATTGCGCGAAGAAGCCGCTTCTTCGCCTCAGGGAGCCGGAGAGAGTCGCAGCCTCGGCAACGGTGAAGAAGGAAGCAGCACAACACTGGGATTGTGTGCGCAGCTTGCCAAGATATAGAAAACAGTTCCATAGCACTCTCCTCACTTTTCCAATCACATGAATATTCGATTGGAAGCTGTTTTGGATAACTTTTGTTTTCTTCCTGCCAATTACTTGGCACACGTCCGTGCAACGTCTGGAACATGATGGGAGATGTTTTTTGTGCTGGCACAGTTTTTACGTGCCAGACATAGTAGAAAAGCTGTGTGCTAAGATGTAGACCACAAAACACGCTAACGACGAAGGTAAGGTTCTCTCTGGAGCTAAACGCCGCTCCCGGGCGTCTTTCGGCAGAAGCCGCGCTAAGGAGAGCACTGTGAGCGGCACAATCGTCTTTGCGTGAAGAAGCCGCTTCTTTGCCTCAGGGAGCCGGAGAGAGTCGCAGCCTCGGCAAGGTGAAGAAGGAAGCTGCACAACACTGGGACTGTGTGCGCAGCTTGCCAAGTGATAGAAAACAGTACCTTAGCACTCTCCTCACTTTTCCAATCACATGAACATTCGATTGGAAGCTGTTATGGACAACTTTTCCTCCTGCCAAACACTTGGCACACCTCCCTGCAATGTCTAGAACACGATGGGAGATGTTTTTTGTGCTGGCACAGTTTTTACGTGCCAGACATAATAGAAAAGCTTTGTGCTAAAACGTAGACTACAAAAGACGCTAACGACGAAGGTAAGGTGCTCTCCGGAGCTAAGCGCCGCTCCCGGGCGTCTTTCGGCAGAAGCCGCGCTAAAGAGAGCACTGTGAGCGGCACAATCGTCTTTGCGCGAAGAAGCCGCTTCTTCGCCTCAGGGAGCCGGAGAGAGTCGCAGCCTCGGCAAGGTGAAGAAGGAAGCTGCACAACACTGGGATTGTGTGCGCAGCTTGCCAAGTGATAGAAAACAGTACCTTAGAACTCTCCTCACTTTTCCAATCACATTAATATTCGATTGGAAGCTGTTTTGGATAACTTTTCTTTTCTTCCTGCCAAACACTTGGCACACCTCCGTGCAACGTCTAGAACACGATGGGAGATGTTTTTTGTGCTGGCACAGTTTTTACGTGCCAGACATAGTAGAAAATCTTTGTGCTAAGACGTAGACTACAAAAGACATTAAAGAAGAAGGTAAGGTTCTCCCCAGAGCTAAGCGCTGCTTTTGGGGCGTCTTTCGGCAGAAGCCGCGCTAAGGAGAGCACTGTGATCGGCACAATCGTCTTTGCGCAAAGAAGCCGCTTCTTCGTTTCAGAGAGCCGGAGAGAGTCGCAGCCTCGGCAAGGTGAAGAAGGAAGCTGCACAACACTGAGATTGTGTGCGCAGCTTGCCAAGTGATAGAAAACAGTACCTTAGCACTCTCCTCACTTTTCCAATCACATGAACATTCGATTGGAAGCTGTTTTGGACAACTTTTCTTTTTTTCCTGCCAATCACTTGGCACACCTCCGTGCAACGTCTAGAACACGATGGGAGATGTTTTTTGTGCTGGCACAGTTTTTACGTGCCAGACATAGTAGAAAAGCTTTGTGCTAAGACGTAGACTACAAAAGACGCTAACGACGAAGGTAAGGTTCTCTCCGGAGCTAAGCGCTGCTCCCGGGCGTCTTTCGGCAGAAGCCGCGCTAAGGAGAGCACTGTGAGCGGCACAATCGTCTTTGCGCGAAGAAGCCGCTTCTTCGCCTCAGAGAGCCGGAGAGAGTCGCAGCCTCGGCAAGGTGAAGAAGGAAGCTGCACAACACTGGGACTGTGTGCGCAGCTTGCCAAGTGATAGAAAACAGTACCTTAGCACTCTCCTCACTTTTCCAATCACATGAACATTCGATTGGAAGCTGTTTTGGACAACTTTTATTTTCTTCCTGCCAAACACTTGGCACACCTCCGTGCAATGTCTAGAACACGATGGGAGATGTTTTTTGTGCTGGCACAGTTTTTACGTGCCAGACATAGTAGAAAAACTTTGTGCTAAGACGTAGCCTACAAAAGACGTTAACGACGATGGTAAGGTTATCTCCGGAGCTAAGCGACGCTCCCGGGCGTTCATTCTGCAGAAGCCGCGCTAAGGAGAGCACTGTGAGCGGCACAATCGTCATTGCGTGAAGAAGCCGCTTCTTCGCCCCAGGGAGCCGGAGAGAGTCGCAGCCTCGGCAACGGTGAAGAAGGAAGCAGCACAACACTGGGATTGTGTGCGCAGCTTGCCAAGATATAGAAAACAGTTCCATAGCACTCTCCTCACTTTTCCAATCACATGAATATTCGATTGGAAGCTGTTTTGGATAAGTTTTGTTTTCTTCCTGCCAATTACTTGGCACACCTCCGTGCAACGTCTGGAACATGATGGGAGATGTTTTTTGTGCTGGCACAGTTTTTACGTGCCAGACATAGTAGAAAAGCTGTGTGCTAAGACGTAGACCACAAAACACGCTAACGACGAAGGTAAGGTTCTCTCCGGAGCTAAACGCCGCTCCCGGGCGTCTTTCGGCAGAAGCCGCGCTAAGGAGAGCACTGTGAGCGGCACAATCGTCTTTGCGTGAAGAAGCCGCTTCTTTGCCTCAGGGAGCCGGAGAGAGTCGCAGCCTCGGCAAGGTGAAGAAGGAAGCTGCACAACACTGGGACTGTGTGCGCAGCTTGCCAAGTGATAGAAAACAGTACCTTAGCACTCTCCTCACTTTTCCAATCACATGAACATTCGATTGGAAGCTCTTTTGGACAACTTTTCCTCCTGCCAAACACTTGGCACACCTCCGTGCAACGTCTAGAACACGATGGGAGATGTTTTTTGTGCTGCCACAGTTTTTACATGCCAGACATAGTAGAAGAGCTTTGTGCTGAGACGTAGACTAGAAAAGACGCTAACGACGAAGGTAAGGTTCTATCCGGAGCAAAGCGCCGCTGCCGGGCGTCTTTTGGCAGAAGCCGCGCTAAGGAGAGCACTGTGAGCGGCACAATCGTCTTTGCGCGAAGAAGCCGCTTCTTCGCCTCAGGGAGCCGGAGAGAGTCGCAGCCTCGGCAAGGTGAAGAAGGAAGCTGCACAACAATGGGACTGTGTGCGCAGCTTGCCAAGTGATAGAAAACAGTACCTTAGCACTCTCCTCACTTTTCCAATCATATGAACATTCGATTGGAAGCTGTTTTGGATAACTTTTGTTTTCTTCCTGCCAAACACTTGGCACACCTCCGTGCAACGTCTCGAACACGATGGGAGATGTTTTTTGTGCTGGCACAGTTTTTACGTGCCAGACATAGTAGAAAATCTTTGTGCTAAGACGTAGACTAGAAAAGACGCTAACGATGAAGGTAAGGTTCTCTCCGGAGCTAAGCGCCGCTCCCGGGCGTCTTTCGGCAGAAGCCGCGCTAAGGAGAGCACTGTGAGCGGCACAATCGTCTTTGCGCGAAGAAGCCGCTTCTTCGCCTCAGGGAGCCGGAGAGAGTCGCAGCCTCGGCAAGGTGAAGAAGGAAGCTGCACAACACTGGGATTGCGTGCGCAGCTTTCCAAGTGATAGAAAACAGTACCTTAGCACTCTCCTCACTTTTCCAATCACATGAACATTCGATTGGAAGCTGTTTTAGACAACTTTTCTTTTTTCCCTGCCAATCACTTGGCACACCTCCGTGCAACGTCTGGAACACGATGGGAGATGTTTTTTGTGCTGGCACAGTTTTTACGTGCCAGACATAGTAGAAAAGCTTTGTGCTAAGACGTAGACTACAAAAGACGCTAACGACGAAGGTAAGGTTCTCTCCGGAGCTAAGCGCTGCTCCCGGGCGTCTTTCGGCAGAAGCCGCGCTAAGGAGAGCACTGTGAGCGGCACAATCGTCTTTGCGCGAAGAAGCCGCTTCTTCGCCTCAGAGAGCCGGAGAGAGTCGCAGCCTCGGCAAGGTGAAGAAGGAAGCTGCACAACACTGGGACTGTGTGCGCAGCTTGCCAAGTGATAGAAAACAGTACCTTAGCACTCTCCTCACTTTTCCAAACACATGAACATTCGATTGGAAGCTGCTTTGGACAACTTTTATTTTCTTCCTGCCAAACACTTGGCACACCTCCGTGCCATGTCTAGAACACGATGGGAGATGTTTTTTGTGCTGGCACAGTTTTTACGTGCCAGACATAGTAGAAAAGCTTTGTGCTAAGACGTAGACTACAAAAGACGTTAACAACGAAGTTAAGGTTCTCTCCAGAGCTAAACGCCGCTCCCGGGCGTCTTTCGGCAGAAGCCGCGCTAAGGAGAGCACTGTGAGCGGCACAATCGTCTTTGCGCGAAGAAGCCGCTTCTTCGCCTCAGGGAGCCAGAGAGAGTCGCAGCCTCGGCAAGGTGAAGAAGGAAGCTGCACAACACTGGCATTGTGTGCGCAGCTTGCCAAGTGATAGAAAACAGTTCCATAGCACTCTCCTCACTTTTCCAATCACATGAATATTCGATTGGAAGCTGTTTTGGATAACTTTTGTTTTCTTCCTGCCAATTACTTGGCACACCTCCGTGCAACGTCTGGAATATGATGGGAGATGTTTTTTGTGCTGGCACAGTTTTTACGTGCCAGACATAGTAGAAAAGCTGTGTGCTAAGACGTAGACCACAAAACACGCTAACGACGAAGGTAAGGTTCTCTCCGGAGCTAAACGCCGCTCCCGGGCGTCTTTCGGCAGAAGCCGCGCTAAGGAGAGCACTGTGAGCGGCACAATCGTCTTTGCGTGAAGAAGCCGCTTCTTTGCCTCAGGGAGCCGGAGAGAGTCGCAGCCTCGGCAAGGTGAAGAAGGAAGCTGCACAACACTGGGACTGTGTGCGCAGCTTGCCAAGTGATAGAAAACAGTACCTTAGCACTCTCCTCACTTTTCCAATCACATGAACATTCGATTGGAAGCTGTTTTGGACAACTTTTCCTCCTGCCAAACACTTGGCACACCTCCGTGAAATGTCTAGAACACGATGGGAGATGTTTTTTGTGCTGGCACAATTTTTACGTGCCAGACATAGTAGAAAAGCTTTGTGCTAAAACGTAGACTACAAAAGACGCTAACGACGAAGGTAAGGTGCTCTCCGGAGCTAAGCGCCGCTCCCGGGCGTCTTTCGGCAGAAGCCGCGCTAAAGAGAGCACTGTGAGCGGCACAATCGTCTTTGCGCGAAGAAGCCGCTTCTTCGCCTCAGAGAGCCGGAGAGTGTCGCAGCCTCGGCAAGGTGAAGAAGGAAGCTGCACAACACTGGGATTGTGTGCGCAGCTTGCCAAGTGATAGAAAACAGTACCTTAGCACTCTCCTCACTTTTCCAATCACATTAATATTCGATTGGAAGCTGTTTTGGACAACTTTTCTTTTCTTCCTGCCAAACACTTGGCACACCTCCGTGCAACGTCTAGAACACGATGGGAGATGTTTTTTGTGCTGGCACAGTTTTTACGTGCCAGACATAGTAGAAAAGCTTTGTGCTAAGACATAGACTACAAAAGACATTAAAGAAGAAGGTAAGGTTCTCCCCAGAGCTAAGCGCTGCTTTTGGGGCGTCTTTCGGCAGAAGCCGCGCTAAGGAGAGCACTGTGATCGGTACAATCGTCTTTGCGCAAAGAAGCCGCTTCTTCGCCTCAGAGAGCCGGAGAGAGTCGCAGCCTCGGCAAGGTGAAGAAGGAAGCTGCACAACACTGAGATTGTGTGCGCAGCTTGCCAAGTGATAGAAAACAGTACCTTAGCACTCTCCTCACTTTTCCAATCACATGAACATTCGATTGGAAGCTGTTTTGGACAACTTTTCTTTTTTTCCTGCCAATCACTTGGCACACCTCCGTGCAACGTCTAGAACACGATGGGAGATGTTTTTTGTGCTGGCACAGTTTTTACGTGCCAGACATAGTAGAAAAGCTTTGTGCTAAGACGTAGACTACAAAAGACGCTAACGACGAAGGTAAGGTTCTCTCCGGAGCTAAGCGCTGCTCCCGGGCGTCTTTCGGCTGAAGCCGCGCTAAGGAGAGCACTGTGAGCGGCACAATCGTCTTTGCGCGAAGAAGCCGCTTCTTCGCCTCAGAGAGCCAGAGAGAGTCGCAGCCTCGGCAAGGTGAAGAAGGAAGCTGCACAACACTGGGACTGTGTGCGCAGCTTGCCAAGTGATAGAAAACAGTACCTTAGCACTCTCCTCACTTTTCCAATCACATGAACATTCGATTGGAAGCGGTTTTGGACAACTTTTATTTTCTTCCTGCCAAACACTTGGCACACCTCCGTGCAATGTCTAGAACACGATGGGAGATGTTTTTTGTGCTGGCACAGTTTTTACGTGCCAGACATAGTAGAAAAGCTTTGTGCTAAGACGTAGCCTACAAAAGACGTTAACGACGATGGTAAGGTTATCTCCGGAGCTAAGCGACGCTCCCGGGTGTTCATTCTGCAGAAGCCGCGCTAAGGAGAGCACTGTGAGCGGCACAATCGTCATTGCGCGAAGAAGCCGCTTCTCCGCCTCAGGGAGCCGGAGAGAGTCGCAGCCTCGGCAACGGTGAAGAAGGAAGCAGCACAACACTGGGATTGTGTGCGCAGCTTGCCAAGATATAGAAAACAGTTCCATAGCACTCTCCTCACTTTTCCAATCACATGAATATTCGATTGGAAGCTGTTTTGGATAACTTTTGTTTTCTTCCTGCCAATTACTTGGCACACCTCCGTGCAACGTCTGGAACATGATGGGAGATGTTTTTTGTGCTGGCACAGTTTTTACATGCCAGACATAGTAGAAGAGCTTTGTGCTGAGACGTAGACTATAAAAGACGCTAACGACGAAGGTAAGGTTCTATCCGGAGCAAAGCGCCGCTGCCGGGCGTCTTTTGCCAGAAGCCGCGCTAAGGAGAGCACTGTGAGCGGCACAATCGTCTTTGCGCGAAGAAGCCGCTTCTTCGCCTCAGGTAGCTGGAGAGAGTCGCAGCCTCGGCAAGGTGAAGAAGGAAGCTGCACAACAATGGGACTGTGTGCGCAGCTTGCCAAGTGATAGAAAACAGTACCTTAGTACTCTCCTCACTTTTCCAATCATATGAACATTCGATTGGAAGCTGTTTTGGATAACTTTTGTTTTCTTCCTGCCAAACACTTGGCACACCTCCGTGCAACGTCTCGAACACGATGGGAGATGTTTTTATGCTGGCACAGTTTTTACGTGCCAGACATAGTAGAAAAGCTTTGTGCTAAGACGTAGACTACAAAAGACATTAAAGAAGAAGGTAAGGTTCTCCCCAGAGCTAAGCGCCGCTTTTGGGGCGTCTTTCGGCAGAAGCCGCGCTAAGGAGAGCACTGTGAGCGGCACAATCGTCTTTGCGCAAAGAAGCGGCTTCTTCGCCTCAGAGAGCCGGAGAGAGTCGCAGGCTCGGCAAGGTGAAGAAGGAAGCTGCACAACACTGTGATTGTGTGCGCAGCTTGCCAAGTGATAGAAAACAGTACCTTAGCACTCTCCTCACTTTTCCAATCACATGAACATTCGATTGGAAGCTGTTTTAGACAACTTTTCTTTTCTTCCTGCCAATCACTTTGCACACCTCCGTGCAACGTCTGGAACACGATGGGAGATGTTTTTTGTGCTGGCACAGTTTTTACGTGCCAGACATAGTAGAAAAGCTTTGTGCTAAAACGTAGACTACAAAAGACGCTAACGACGAAGGTAAGGTGCTCTCCGGAGCTAAGCGCCGCTCCCGGGCGTCTTTCGGCAGAAGCCGCGCTAAAGAGAGCACTGTGAGCGGCACAATCGTCTTTGCGCGAAGAAGCCGCTTCTTCGCCTCAGGGAGCCGGAGAGAGTCGCAGCCTCGGCAAGGTGATGAAGGAAGCTGCACAACACTGGGACTGTGTGCGCAGCTTGCCCAGTGATAGAAAACAGTACCTTAGAACTCTCCTCACTTTTCCAATCACATTAATATTCGATTGGAAGCTGCTTTGGACAACTTTTATTTTCTTCCTGCCAAAGACTTGGCACACATCCGTGCAACGTATAGAAAACGATGGGAGATGTTTTTTGTGCTGGCACAGTTTTTACGTGCCAGACATAGTAGAAAAGCTTTGTGCTAAGACGTAGATTACAAAAGACGTTAACGACGAAGGTAAGGTTCTCTCCAGAGCTAAGCGCCGCTCCCGGGCGTCTTTCGGCGGAAGCCGCGCTAAGGAGAGCACTGTGAGCGGCACAATCGTCTTTGCGCGCAGAAGCCGCTTCTTCGCCTCAGAGAGCCGGAGAGAGTCGCAGCCTCGGCATGGTGAAGAATGAAGCTGCACAACACTGGGATTGTGTGCGCAGCTTGCCAAGTGATAGAAAACAGTACCTTAGCACTCTCCTCACTTTTCCAATCACATGAACATTCGATCGGAAGCTGTTTTGGACAACTTTTCTTTTCTTCCTGCCAAACACTTGGCACACCTCCGTGCAACGTCTAGAACACGATGGGAGATGTTTTTTGTGCTGGCACAGTGTTTACGTGCCAGACATAGTAGAAAAGCTTTGTGATAAGACGTAGACTATAAAAGACGCTAACGACGAATGTAAGGTTCTCTCCGGAGCTAAGCGCCGCTCCCGGGCGTCTTTCGGCAGAAGCCACGCTAAGGAGAGCACTGTGAGCGGCACAATCGTCTTTGCGCGAAGAAGCCGCTTCTTCGCCTCAGGGAGCCGGAGAGAGTCGCAGCCTCGGCAAGGTGAAGAAGGAAGCTGCACAACACTGGAATTGTGTGCGCAGCTTGCCAAGTGATAGAAAACAGTACCTTAGCACTCTCCTCACTTTTCCAATCACATGAACATTCGATTGGAAGCTGTTTTGGACAACTTTCCTTTCTTCCTGCCAAACACTTGGCACACCTCCGTGCAACGTCTAGAACACGATGGGAGATGTTTTTTGTGCTGGCACAGTTTTTACGTGCCAGACATAGCAGAAAAGCTTTGTGCTATGACGTAGACTACAAAAGACGCTAACGACGAAGGTAAGGATCTCTCTGGAGCTAATCGCCGCTCCCGGGCGTCTTTCGGCAGAAGGCGCGCTAAGGAGAGCACTGTGAGCGGCACAGTCGCCTTTGCGCGAAGAAGCCGCTTCTTCGCCTCAGGGAGCCGGAGAGAGTCGCAGCCTCGGCAAGGTGAAGAAGGAAGCTGCACAACACTGGGATTGTGTGCGCAGCTTGCTAAGTGATAGAAAACAGTACCTTAGCGCTCTCCTCACTTTTCCAATCACATGAACATTCGATTGGAAACTGTTTGGGACAACTTTTCTTTTTTTCCTGCCAATCACTTGGCACACCTCCCTGCAATGTCTAGAACACGATGGGAGATGTTTTTTGTGCTGGCACAGTTTTTACGTGCCAGACATAGTAGAAAAGCTTTGTGCTAAGACGTAGACTAGAAAAGACGCTAACGACGAAGTTAAGGTTCTCTCCGGAGCTAAGCGCCGCTCCCGGGCGTCTTTCGGCAGAAGGCGCGCTAAGGAGAGCACTGTGAGCGGCACAATCGTCTTTGCGCGCAGAAGCCGCTTCTTCGCCTCAGAGAGCCGGAGAGAGTCGCAGCCTCGGCATGGTGAAGAATGAAGCTGCACAACACTGGGATTGTGTGCGCAGCTTGCCAAGTGATAGAAAACAGTACCTTAGCACTCTCCTCACTTTTCCAATCACATGAACATTCGATTGGAAGCTGTTTTGGACAACATTTCTTCTCTTCCTGCCAAACACTTGGCACACCTCCGTGCAACATCTAGAACACGATGGGAGATGTTTTTTGTGCTGGCACAGTTTTTACGTGCCAGACATAGTAGAAAAGCTTTGTGATAAGACGTAGACTATAAAAGACGCTAACGACGAATGTAAGGTTCTCTCCGGAGCTAAGCGCTGCTCCCGGGCGTCTTTCGGCAGAAGCCACCCTAAGGAG
The DNA here is from genome assembly GCA_031885435.1 of Passerculus sandwichensis. Classification (NCBI taxonomy): domain Eukaryota; kingdom Metazoa; phylum Chordata; class Aves; order Passeriformes; family Passerellidae; genus Passerculus; species Passerculus sandwichensis. Next base: position 678,181 of record CM063146.1, read on the forward strand.
AGCACTGTGAGCGGCACAATCGTCTTTGCGCGAAGAAGCCGCTTCTTCGCCTCAGGGAGCCGGAGAGCGTCGCACCCTCCGCAAGGTGAAGAAGGAAGCTGCACAACACTGGGATTGTGTGCGCAGCTTGCCAAGTGATAGAAAACAGTACCTTAGCACTCTCCTCACTTTTCCAATCACATGAACATTCGATTGGAAGCTGTTTTGGACACCGTTTCTTTTCTTCCTGCCAATCACTTGGCACACCATCGTGCAACGTCTAGAACAAGATGGGAGATGTTTTTTGTGCTGGCACAGTTTTTACGTGCCAGACATAGTAGAAAAGCTTTGTGCTAAGACGTAGACTACAAAAGATGCTAACAACGAAGGTAAGGTTCTCTCCGGAGCTAAGCGCCGCTCCCGGGCGTCTTTCGGCAGAAGCCGCGCTAAGGAGAGCACTGTGAGCGGCACAATCGTCTTTGCGCGAAGAAGCCGCTTCTTCGCCGCAGGGAGCCGGAGAGAGTCGCAGCCTCGGCAAGGTGAAGAAGGAACCTGCACAACACTGGGACTGTGTGCGCAGCTTGCCAAGTGATAGAAAACAGTACCTTAGCACTCTCCTCACTTTTCCAATCACATGAACATTCGATTGGAAGCTGTTTTGGACAACTTTTCTTCTCTTCCTGCCAAACACTTGGCACACCTCCGTGCAAGGTCTAGAACACGATGGGAGATGTTTTTTGTGCTGGCACAGTTTTCACGTTCCAGACATAATAGGAAAGCTTTGTGCTAAGACGTAGACTACAAAAGACGTTAACAACGAAGGTAAGGTTCTCTCCAGAGCTAAACGCCGCTCCCGGGCGTCTTTCGGCAGAAGCCGCGCTAAGGAGAGCACTGTGAGAGGCACAATCGTCTTTGCGCGCAGAAGCCGATTCTTCGCCTCAGGGAGCCGGAGAGAGTCGCAGCCTCGGCAAGGTGAAGAAGGAAGCTGCACAACACTGGGATTGTGTGCGCAGCTTGCCAAGTGATAGAAAACAGTACCTTAGCACCCTCCTCATTTTTCCAATCACATGAACATTCGATCGGAAGCTGTTTTGGACAACTTTTCTTTTCTTCCTGCCAAACACTTGGCACACCTCCGTGCAACGTCTAGAACACGATGGGAGATCTTTTTTGTGCTGGCATAGTTTTTACGTGCCAGACATAGCAGAAAAGCTTTGTGCTAAGACGTAGACTACAAAAGACGCTAACGACGAAGGTAAGGTTCTCTCCGGAGCTAATCGCCGCTCCCGGGCGTCTTTCAGCAGAAGGCGCGCTAAGGAGAGCACTGTGAGCGGCACAGTCGTCTTTGCGCGAAGAAGCCGCTTCTTCGCCTCAGGGAGCCGGAGAGAGTCGCACCCTCGGCAAGGTGAAGAAGGAAGCTGCACAACACTGGGATTGTGTGCGCAGCTTGCCAAGTGATAGAAAACAGTACCTTAGCACTCTCCTCACTTTTCCAATCACATGAACATTCGATTGGAAGCTGTTTTGGACAACTTTACTTTTCTTCCTGCCAATCACTTGGCACACCTCCGTGCAATGTCTAGAACACGATGGGAGATGATTTTTGTGCTGGCAGAGTTTTTACGTGCCAGACATAGTAGAAAAGCTTTGTGCTAAGACGTAGACTAGAAAAGACGCTAACGACGAAGGTAAGGTTCTCTCCGGAGCTAAGCGCCGCTCCCGGGCGTCTTTCGGCAGAAGGCGCGCTAAGGAGAGCACTGTGAGCGGCACAATCGTCTTTGAGCGAAGAAGCCGCTTCTTCGCCGCAGGGAGCCGGAGAGAGTCGCAGCCTCGGCAAGGTGAAGAAGGAAGCTGCACAACACTGGGATTGTGTGCGCAGCTTGCCAAGTGATAGAAAACAGTACCTTAGCACTCTCCTCACTTTTCCAATCACATGAACATTCGATTGGAAGCTGTTTTGGACAACTTTTCTGTTCTTCCTGCCAATCACTTGGCACATATCCGTGCAACGTCTAGAACACGATGGGAGATGTTTTTTGTGCTGGCACAGTGTTTACGTGCCAGACATAGTAGAAAAGCTTTGTGCTAAGACGTAGACTACAAAAGATGGTAACGACGAAGTTAAGGTTCTCTCAGGAGCTAATCGCCGCTCCCGGGCGTCTTTCGGCGGAAGCCGCGCTAAGGAGAGCACTGTGAGCGGCACAATCGTCTTTGCGCGCAGAAGCCGCTTCTTCGCCTCAGAGAGCCGGAGAGAGTCGCAGCCTCGGCATGGTGAAGAATGAAGCTGCACAACACTGGGATTGTGTGCGCAGCTTGCCAAGTGATAGAAAACAGTACCTTAGCACTCTCCTCAATTTCCAATCACATGAACATTCGATCAAAAGCTGTTTTGGACAACTTTTCTGTTCTTCCTGCCAATCACTTGGCACACCACCGTGCAACGTCTAGAACATGATGGTAGATGTTTTTTGTGCTGGCACAGTTTTTACGTGCCAGACATAGTAGAAAAGGTTTGTGCTAAGACGTAGACTACAAAAGACGCTAACGACGAAGGTAAGGTTCTCTCCGGAGCTAATCGCCGCTCCCGGGTGTCTTTCGGCAGAAGGCGCGCTAAGGAGAGCACTGTGAGCGGCACAGTCGTCTTTGCGCGAAGAAGCCGCTTCTTCGCCTCAGGGAGCCTGAGAGAGTCGCAGCCTCGGCAAGGTGAAGAAGGAAGCTGCACAACACTGGGATTGTGTGCGCAGCTTGCCAATATATAGAAAACAGTTCCTTAGCACTCTCCTCACTTTTCCAATCACATGAACATTCGATTGGAAGCTGTTTTGGACAACTTTTCTTTTCTTCCTGCCAATCAATTGGCACACCTCCGTGCAAGGTCTAGAACACGATGGGAGATGTTTTTTGTGCTGGCACAGTGTTTACGTGCCAGACATAGTAGAAAAGCTTTGTGATAAGACGTAGACTAGAAAAGACGCTAACGACGAAGGTAAGGTTCTCTCCGGAGCTAATCGCCGCTCCCGGGCGTCTTTCGGCAGAAGGCGCGCTAAGGAGAGCACTGTGAGCGGCACAATCGTCTTCGCGCGAAGAAGCCGCTTCTTCGCCTCAGGGAGCCGGAGAGAGTCGCAACCTCGGCAAGGTGAAGAAGGAAGCTGCACAACACTGGGATTGTGTGCGCAGCTTGCCAAGTGATAGAAAACAGTACCTTAGCACTCTCCTCACTTTTCCAATCACATGAACATTCGATTGGAAGCTGTTTTGGACGACTTTTCTGTTCTTCCTGCCGAACACTTGGCACACCACCGTGCAACGTCTAGAAAACGATGGGAGATGTTTTTTATGCTGGCACAGTTTTTACGTGCCAGACTTGTTGGAAAAGCTTTGTGCCAAGACGTAGACAACGAAGACGCTAACGACGAAGGTAAGGTTCTCTCCAGAGCTAAGCGCCGCTCCCGGGCGTCTTTCGGCAGAAGCCGCGCTAAGGAGAGCAATGTGAGCGGCACAATCGTCTTCGCGCGAAGAAGCCGCGTCTTCGCCTCAGGGAGCCGGAGAGAGTCGCAACCTCGGCAAGGTGAAGAAGGAAGCTGCACAACACTGGGATTGTGTGCGCAGCTTGCCAAGTGATAGAAAACAGTACCTTAGCACTCTCGTCACTTTTCCAATCACATGAACTTTCGATTGTAATCTCTTTTGGACAACTTTTCTTCCTGCCAAACACTTGGCAAACCTCCGTGCGACGTCTAGAACACGATGGGAGATGTTTTTTGTGCTGGCACAGTTTTTACGTGCCAGACATAGTAGAAAAGCTTTGTGATAAGACGTAGACTATAAAAGACGCTAACGACGAATGTAAGGTTCTCTCCAGAGCTAAGCGCTGCTCCCGGGCGTCTTTCGGCAGAAGCCACCCTAAGGAGAGCACTGTGAGCGGCACAATCGTCTTTGCGCGAAGAAGCCGCTTCTTCGCCTCAGGGAGCCGGAGAGAGTCGCAGCCTCGGCAACGGTGAAGAAGGAAGCAGTACAATACTGGGATTGTGTGCGCAGCTGGCCAAGATATAGAAAACAGTTCCATAGCACTCTCCTCACTTTTCCAATCACGTGAATATTCGACTGGAAGCTGTTTTGGACAACTTTACTTTTCTTCCTGCCAAACACTTGGCACACTTCCGTGCAACGTCTAGAACACGATGGGAGATGTTTTTTGTGCTGGCACAGTTTTTACGTGCCAGACATAGTAGAAAAGCTTTGTGCTAAGACGTAGACTACAAAAGATGCTAACAACGAAGGTAAGGTTCTCTCCGGAGCTAAGCGCCGCTCCCGGGCGTCTTTCGGCAGAAGCCGCGCTAAGGAGAGCACTGTGAGCGGCACAATCGTCTTTGCGCGAAGAAGCCGCTTCTTCGCCTCAGGTAGCTGGAGAGAGTCGCAGCCTCGGCAAGGTGAAGAACGAAGCTGCACAACAATGGGACTGTGTGCGCAGCTTGCCAAGTGATAGAAAACAGTACCTTAGTACTCTCCTCACTTTTCCAATCATATGAACATTCGATTGGAAGCTGTTTTGGATAACTTTTGTTTTCTTCCTGCCAAACACTTGGCACACCTCCGTGCAACGTCTCGAACACGATGGGAGATGTTTTTTGTGCTGGCACAGTTTTTACGTGCCAGACATAGTATAAAAGCTTTGTGCTAAGACGTAGACTACAAAAGACATTAAAGAAGAAGGTAAGGTTCTCCCCAGAGCTAAGCGCCGCTTTTGGGGCGTCTTTCGGCAGAAGCCGCGCTAAGGAGAGCACTGTGAGCGGCACAATCGTCTTTGCGCAAAGAAGCGGCTTCTTCGCCTCAGAGAGCCGGAGAGAGTCGCAGGCTCGGCAAGGTGAAGAAGGAAGCTGCACAACACTGAGATTGTGTGCGCAGCTTGCCAAGTGATAGAAAACAGTACCTTAGCACTCTCCTCACTTTTCCAATCACATGAACATTCGATTGGAAGCTGTTTTAGACAACTTTTCTTTTCTTCCTGCCAATCACTTTGCACACCTCCGTGCAACGTCTGGAACACGATGGGAGATGTTTTTTGTGCTGGCACAGTTTTTACGTGCCAGACATAGTAGAAAAGCTTTGTGCTAAAACGTAGACTACAAAAGACGCTAACGACGAAGGTAAGGTGCTCTCCGGAGCTAAGCGCCGCTCCCGGGCGTCTTTCGGCAGAAGCCGCGCTAAAGAGAGCACTGTGAGCGGCACAATCGTCTTTGCGCGAAGAAGCCGCTTCTTCGCCTCAGGGAGCCGGAGAGAGTCGCAGCCTCGGCAAGGTGATGAAGGAAGCTGCACAACACTGGGACTGTGTGCGCAGCTTGCCCAGTGATAGAAAACAGTACCTTAGAACTCTCCTCACTTTTCCAATCACATTAATATTCGATTGGAAGCTGCTTTGGACAACTTTTATTTTCTTCCTGCCAAAGACTTGGCACACATCCGTGCAACGTATAGAAAACGATGGGAGATGTTTTTTGTGCTGGCACAGTTTTTACGTGCCAGACATAGTAGAAAAGCTTTGTGCTAAGACGTAGATTACAAAAGACGTTAACGACGAAGGTAAGGTTCTCTCCAGAGCTAAGCGCCGCTCCCGGGCGTCTTTCGGCGGAAGCCGCGCTAAGGAGAGCACTGTGAGCGGCACAATCGTCTTTGCGCGCAGAAGCCGCTTCTTCGCCTCAGAGAGCCGGAGAGAGTCGCAGCCTCGGCATGGTGAAGAATGAAGCTGCACAACACTGGGATTGTGTGCGCAGCTTGCCAAGTGATAGAAAACAGTACCTTAGCACTCTCCTCACTTTTCCAATCACATGAACATTCGATCGGAAGCTGTTTTGGACAACTTTTCTTTTCTTCCTGCCAAACACTTGGCACACCTCCGTGCAACGTCTAGAACACGATGGGAGATGTTTTTTGTGCTGGCACAGTGTTTACGTGCCAGACATAGTAGAAAAGCTTTGTGATAAGACGTAGACTATAAAAGACGCTAACGACGAATGTAAGGTTCTCTCCGGAGCTAAGCGCCGCTCCCGGGCGTCTTTCGGCAGAAGCCACGCTAAGGAGAGCACTGTGAGCGGCACAATCGTCTTTGCGCGAAGAAGCCGCTTCTTCGCCTCAGGGAGCCGGAGAGAGTCGCAGCCTCGGCAAGGTGAAGAAGGAAGCTGCACAACACTGGAATTGTGTGCGCAGCTTGCCAAGTGATAGAAAACAGTACCTTAGCACTCTCCTCACTTTTCCAATCACATGAACATTCGATTGGAAGCTGTTTTGGACAACTTTCCTTTCTTCCTGCCAAACACTTGGCACACCTCCGTGCAACGTCTAGAACACGATGGGAGATGTTTTTTGTGCTGGCACAGTTTTTACGTGCCAGACATAGCAGAAAAGCTTTGTGCTATGACGTAGACTACAAAAGACGCTAACGACGAAGGTAAGGATCTCTCTGGAGCTAATCGCCGCTCCCGGGCGTCTTTCGGCAGAAGGCGCGCTAAGGAGAGCACTGTGAGCGGCACAGTCGCCTTTGCGCGAAGAAGCCGCTTCTTCGCCTCAGGGAGCCGGAGAGAGTCGCAGCCTCGGCAAGGTGAAGAAGGAAGCTGCACAACACTGGGATTGTGTGCGCAGCTTGCTAAGTGATAGAAAACAGTACCTTAGCGCTCTCCTCACTTTTCCAATCACATGAACATTCGATTGGAAACTGTTTGGGACAACTTTTCTTTTTTTCCTGCCAATCACTTGGCACACCTCCCTGCAATGTCTAGAACACGATGGGAGATGTTTTTTGTGCTGGCACAGTTTTTACGTGCCAGACATAGTAGAAAAGCTTTGTGCTAAGATGTAGACTAGAAAAGACGCTAACGACGAAGTTAAGGTTCTCTCCGGAGCTAAGCGCCGCTCCCGGGCGTCTTTCGGCAGAAGCCGCGCTAAGGAGAGCACTGTGAGCGGCACAATCGTCTTTGCGCGCAGAAGCCGCTTCTTCGCCTCAGAGAGCCGGAGAGAGTCGCAGCCTCGGCATGGTGAAGAATGAAGCTGCACAACACTGGGATTGTGTGCGCAGCTTGCCAAGTGATAGAAAACAGTACCTTAGCACTCTCCTCACTTTTCCAATCACATGAACATTCGATTGGAAGCTGTTTTGGACAACATTTCTTCTCTTCCTGCCAAACACTTGGCACACCTCCGTGCAACATCTAGAACACGATGGGAGATGTTTTTTGTGCTGGCACAGTTTTTACGTGCCAGACATAGTAGAAAAGCTTTGTGATAAGACGTAGACTATAAAAGACGCTAACGACGAATGTAAGGTTCTCTCCGGAGCTAAGCGCTGCTCCCGGGCGTCTTTCGGCAGAAGCCACCCTAAGGAGAGCACTGTGAGCGGCACAATCGTCTTTGCGCGAAGAAGCCGCTTCTTCGCCTCAGGGAGCCGGAGAGCATCGCACCCTCCGCAAGGTGAAGAAGGAAGCTGCACAACACTGGGATTGTGTGCGCAGCTTGCCAAGTGATAGAAAACAGTACCTTAGCACTCTCCTCACTTTTCCAATCACATGAACATTCGATTGGAAGCTGTTTTGGACACCGTTTCTTTTCTTCCTGCCAATCACTTGGCACACCATCGTGCAACGTCTAGAACAAGATGGGAGATGTTTTTTGTGCTGGCACAGTTTTTACGTGCCAGACATAGTAGAAAAGCTTTGTGCTAAGACGTAGACTACAAAAGATGCTAACAACGAAGGTAAGGTTCTCTCCGGAGCTAAGCGCCGCTCCCGGGCGTCTTTCGGCAGAAGCCGCGCTAAGGAGAGCACTGTGAGCGGCACAATCGTCTTTGCGCGAAGAAGCCGCTTCTTCGCCTCAGGTAGCTGGAGAGAGTCGCAGCCTCGGCAAAGTGAAGAACGAAGCTGCACAACAATGGGACTGTGTGCGCAGCTTGCCAAGTGATAGAAAACAGTACCTTAGTACTCTCCTCACTTTTCCAATCATATGAACATTCGATTGGAAGCTGTTTTGGATAACTTTTGTTTTCTTCCTGCCAAACACTTGGCACACCTCCGTGCAACGTCTCGAACACGATGGGAGATGTTTTTTGTGCTGGCACAGTTTTTACGTGCCAGACATAGTATAAAACTTTGTGCTAAGACGTAGACTACAAAAGACATTAAAGAAGAAGGTAAGGTTCTCCCCAGAGCTAAGCGTAGCTTTTGGGGCGTCTTTCGGCAGAAGCCGCGCTAAGGAGAGCACTGTGAGCGGCACAATCGTCTTTGCGCAAAGAAGCGGCTTCTTCGCCTCAGAGAGCCGGAGAGAGTCGCAGGCTCGGCAAGGTGAAGAAGGAAGCTGCACAACACTGAGATTGTGTGCGCAGCTTGCCAAGTGATAGAAAACAGTACCTTAGCACTCTCCTCACTTTTCCAATCACATGAACATTCGATTGGAAGCTGTTTTAGACAACTTTTCTTTTCTTCCTGCCAATCACTTTGCACACCTCCGTGCAATGTCTGGAACACGATGGGAGATGTTTTTTGTGCTGGCACAGTTTTTACGTGCCAGACATAGTAGAAAAGCTTTGTGCTAAAACGTAGACTACAAAAGACGCTAACGACGAAGGTAAGGTGCTCTCCGGAGCTAAGCGCCGCTCCCGGGCGTCTTTCGGCAGAAGCCGCGCTAAAGAGAGCACTGTGAGCGGCACAATCGTCTTTGCGCGAAGAAGCCGCTTCTTCGCCTCAGGGAGCCGGAGAGAGTCGCAGCCTCGGCAAGGTGATGAAGGAAGCTGCACAACACTGGGACTGTGTGCGCAGCTTGCCAAGTGATAGAAAACAGTACCTTAGAACTCTCCTCACTTTTCCAATCACATTAATATTCGATTGGAAGCTGCTTTGGACAACTTTTATTTTCTTCCTGCCAAAGACTTGGCACACATCCGTGCAACGTATAGAAAACGATGGGAGATGTTTTTTGTGCTGGCACAGTTTTTACGTGCCAGACATAGTAGAAAAGCTTTGTGCTAAGACGTAGATTACAAAAGACGTTAACGACGAAGGTAAGGTTCTCTCCAGAGCTAAGCGCCGCTCCCGGGCGTCTTTCGGCGGAAGCCGCGCTAAGGAGAGCACTGTGAGCGGCACAATCGTCTTTGCGCGCAGAAGCCGCTTCTTCGCCTCAGAGAGCCGGAGAGAGTCGCAGCCTCGGCATGGTGAAGAATGAAGCTGCACAACACTGGGATTGTGTGCGCAGCTTGCCAAGTGATAGAAAACAGTACCTTAGCACTCTCCTCACTTTTCCAATCACATGAACATTCGATCGGAAGCTGTTTTGGACAACTTTTCTTTTCTTCCTGCCAAACACTTGGCACACCTCCGTGCAACGTCTAGAACACGATGGGAGATGTTTTTTGTGCTGGCACAGTGTTTACGTGCCAGACATAGTAGAAAAGCTTTGTGATAAGACGTAGACTATAAAAGACGCTAACGACGAATGTAAGGTTCTCTCCGGAGCTAAGCGCCGCTCCCGGGCGTCTTTCGGCAGAAGCCACGCTAAGGAGAGCACTGTGAGCGGCACAATCGTCTTTGCGCGAAGAAGCCGCTTCTTCGCCTCAGGGAGCCGGAGAGAGTCGCAGCCTCGGCAAGGTGAAGAAGGAAGCTGCACAACACTGGAATTGTGTGCGCAGCTTGCCAAGTGATAGAAAACAGTACCTTAGCACTCTCCTCACTTTTCCAATCACATGAACATTCGATTGGAAGCTGTTTTGGACAACTTTCCTTTCTTCCTGCCAAACACTTGGCACACCTCCGTGCAACGTCTAGAACACGATGGGAGATGTTTTTTGTGCTGGCACAGTTTTTACGTGCCAGACATAGCAGAAAAGCTTTGTGCTATGACGTAGACTACAAAAGACGCTAACGACGAAGGTAAGGATCTCTCTGGAGCTAATCGCCGCTCCCGGGCGTCTTTCGGCAGAAGGCGCGCTAAGGAGAGCACTGTGAGCGGCACAGTCGCCTTTGCGCGAAGAAGCCGCTTCTTCGCCTCAGGGAGCCGGAGAGAGTCGCAGCCTCGGCAAGGTGAAGAAGGAAGCTGCACAACACTGGGATTGTGTGCGCAGCTTGCTAAGTGATAGAAAACAGTACCTTAGCGCTCTCCTCACTTTTCCAATCACATGAACATTCGATTGGAAACTGTTTGGGACAACTTTTCTTTTTTTCCTGCCAATCACTTGGCACACCTCCCTGCAATGTCTAGAACACGATGGGAGATGTTTTTTGTGCTGGCACAGTTTTTACGTGCCAGACATAGTAGAAAAGCTTTGTGCTAAGACGTAGACTAGAAAAGACGCTAACGACGAAGTTAAGGTTCTCTCCGGAGCTAAGCGCCGCTCCCGGGCGTCTTTCGGCAGAAGGCGCGCTAAGGAGAGCACTGTGAGCGGCACAATCGTCTTTGCGCGCAGAAGCCGCTTCTTCGCCTCAGAGAGCCGGAGAGAGTCGCAGCCTCGGCATGGTGAAGAATGAAGCTGCACAACACTGGGATTGTGTGCGCAGCTTGCCAAGTGATAGAAAACAGTACCTTAGCACTCTCCTCACTTTTCCAATCACATGAACATTCGATTGGAAGCTGTTTTGGACAACATTTCTTCTCTTCCTGCCAAACACTTGGCACACCTCCGTGCAACATCTAGAACACGATGGGAGATGTTTTTTGTGCTGGCACAGTTTTTACGTGCCAGACATAGTAGAAAAGCTTTGTGATAAGACGTAGACTAGAAAAGACGCTAACGACGAATGTAAGGTTCTCTCCGGAGCTAAGCGCTGCTCCCGGGCGTCTTTCGGCAGAAGCCACCCTAAGGAGAGCACTGTGAGCGGCACAATCGTCTTTGCGCGAAGAAGCCGCTTCTTCGCCTCAGGGAGCCGGAGAGCGTCGCACCCTCCGCAAGGTGAAGAAGGAAGCTGCACAACACTGGGATTGTGTGCGCAGCTTGCCAAGTGATAGAAAACAGTACCTTAGCACTCTCCTCACTTTTCCAATCACATGAACATTCGATTGGAAGCTGTTTTGGACACCGTTTCTTTTCTTCCTGCCAATCACTTGGCACACCATCGTGCAACGTCTAGAACAAGATGGGAGATGTTTTTTGTGCTGGCACAGTGTTTACGTGCCAGACATAGTAGAAAAGCTTTGTGATAAGACGTAGACTATAAAAGACGCTAACGACGAATGTAAGGTTCTCTCCGGAGCTAAGCGCCGCTCCCGGGCGTCTTTCGGCAGAAGCCACGCTAAGGAGAGCACTGTGAGCGGCACAATCGTCTTTGCGCGAAGAAGCCGCTTCTTCGCCTCAGGGAGCCGGAGAGAGTCGCAGCCTCGGCAAGGTGAAGAAGGAAGCTGCACAACACTGGAATTGTGTGCGCAGCTTGCCAAGTGATAGAAAACAGTACCTTAGCACTCTCCTCACTTTTCCAATCACATGAACATTCGATTGGAAGCTGTTTTGGACAACTTTCCTTTCTTCCTGCCAAACACTTGGCACACCTCCGTGCAACGTCTAGAACACGATGGGAGATGTTTTTTGTGCTGGCACAGTTTTTACGTGCCAGACATAGCAGAAAAGCTTTGTGCTATGACGTAGACTACAAAAGACGCTAACGACGAAGGTAAGGATCTCTCTGGAGCTAATCGCCGCTCCCGGGCGTCTTTCGGCAGAAGGCGCGCTAAGGAGAGCACTGTGAGCGGCACAGTCGCCTTTGCGCGAAGAAGCCGCTTCTTCGCCTCAGGGAGCCGGAGAGAGTCGCAGCCTCGGCAAGGTGAAGAAGGAAGCTGCACAACACTGGGATTGTGTGCGCAGCTTGCTAAGTGATAGAAAACAGTACCTTAGCGCTCTCCTCACTTTTCCAATCACATGAACATTCGATTGGAAACTGTTTGGGACAACTTTTCTTTTTTTCCTGCCAATCACTTGGCACACCTCCCTGCAATGTCTAGAACACGATGGGAGATGTTTTTTGTGCTGGCACAGTTTTTACGTGCCAGACATAGTAGAAAAGCTTTGTGCTAAGACGTAGACTAGAAAAGACGCTAACGACGAAGTTAAGGTTCTCTCCGGAGCTAAGCGCCGCTCCCGGGCGTCTTTCGGCAGAAGGCGCGCTAAGGAGAGCACTGTGAGCGGCACAATCGTCTTTGCGCGCAGAAGCCGCTTCTTCGCCTCAGAGAGCCGGAGAGAGTCGCAGCCTCGGCATGGTGAAGAATGAAGCTGCACAACACTGGGATTGTGTGCGCAGCTTGCCAAGTGATAGAAAACAGTACCTTAGCACTCTCCTCACTTTTCCAATCACATGAACATTCGATTGGAAGCTGTTTTGGACAACATTTCTTCTCTTCCTGCCAAACACTTGGCACACCTCCGTGCAACATCTAGAACACGATGGGAGATGTTTTTTGTGCTGGCACAGTTTTTACGTGCCAGACATAGTAGAAAAGCTTTGTGATAAGACGTAGACTATAAAAGACGCTAACGACGAATGTAAGGTTCTCTCCGGAGCTAAGCGCTGCTCCCGGGCGTCTTTCGGCAGAAGCCACCCTAAGGAGAGCACTGTGAGCGGCACAATCGTCTTTGCGCGAAGAAGCCGCTTCTTCGCCTCAGGGAGCCGGAGAGCGTCGCACCCTCCGCAAGGTGAAGAAGGAAGCTGCACAACACTGGGATTGTGTGCGCAGCTTGCCAAGTGATAGAAAACAGTACCTTAGCACTCTCCTCACTTTTCCAATCACATGAACATTCGATTGGAAGCTGTTTTGGACAACTTTTCTTTTCTTCCTGCCAATCACTTGGCACACCATCGTGCAACGTCTAGAACAAGATGGGAGATGTTTTTTGTGCTGGCACAGTTTTTACGTGCCAGACATAGTAGAAAAGCTTTGTGCTAAGACGTAGACTACAAAAGATGCTAACAACGAAGGTAAGGTTCTCTCCGGAGCTAAGCGCCGCTCCCGGGCGTCTTTCGGCAGAAGCCGCGCTAAGGAGAGCACTGTGAGCGGCACAATCGTCTTTGCGCGAAGAAGCCGCTTCTTCGCCGCAGGGAGCCGGAGAGAGTCGCAGCCTCGGCAAGGTGAAGAAGGAACCTGCACAACACTGGGACTGTGTGCGCAGCTTGCCAAGTGATAGAAAACAGTACCTTAGCACTCTCCTCACTTTTCCAATCACATGAATATTCGATTGGAAGCTGTTTTGGACAACTTTTCTTCTCTTCCTGCCAAACACTTGGCACACCTCCGTGCAAGGTCTAGAACACGATGGGAGATGTTTTTTGTGCTGGCACAGTTTTCACGTTCCAGACATAATAGGAAAGCTTTGTGCTAAGACGTAGACTACAAAAGACGTTAACAACGAAGGTAAGGTTCTCTCCAGAGCTAAACGCCGCTCCCGGGCGTCTTTCGGCAGAAGCCGCGCTAAGGAGAGCACTGTGAGAGGCACAATCGTCTTTGCGCGCAGAAGCCGCTTCTTCGCCTCAGGGAGCCGGAGAGAGTCGCAGCCTCGGCAAGGTGAAGAAGGAAGCTGCACAACACTGGGATTGTGTGCGCAGCTTGCCAAGTGATAGAAAACAGTACCTTAGCACCCTCCTCATTTTTCCAATCACATGAACATTCGATCGGAAGCTGTTTTGGACAACTTTTCTTTTCTTCCTGCCAAACACTTGGCACACCTCCGTGCAACGTCTAGAACACGATGGGAGATCTTTTTTGTGCTGGCATAGTTTTTACGTGCCAGACATAGCAGAAAAGCTTTGTGCTAAGACGTAGACTACAAAAGACGCTAACGACGAAGGTAAGGTTCTCTCCGGAGCTAATCGCCGCTCCCGGGCGTCTTTCAGCAGAAGGCGCGCTAAGGAGAGCACTGTGAGCGGCACAGTCGTCTTTGCGCGAAGAAGCCGCTTCTTCGCCTCAGGGAGCCGGAGAGAGTCGCACCCTCGGCAAGGTGAAGAAGGAAGCTGCACAACACTGGGATTGTGTGCGCAGCTTGCCAAGTGATAGAAAACAGTACCTTAGCACTCTCCTCACTTTTCCAATCACATGAACATTCGATTGGAAGCTGTTTTGGACAACTTTACTTTTCTTCCTGCCAATCACTTGGCACACCTCCGTGCAATGTCTAGAACACGATGGGAGATGATTTTTGTGCTGGCAGAGTTTTTACGTGCCAGACATAGTAGAAAAGCTTTGTGCTAAGACGTAGACTAGAAAAGACGCTAACGACGAAGGTAAGGTTCTCTCCGGAGCTAATCGCCGCTCCCGAGCGTCTTTCGGCAGAAGGCGCGCTAAGGAGAGCACTGTGAGCGGCACAATCGTCTTTGAGCGAAGAAGCCGCTTCTTCGCCGCAGGGAGCCGGAGAGAGTCGCAGCCTCGGCAAGGTGAAGAAGGAAGCTGCACAACACTGGGATTGTGTGCGCAGCTTGCCAAGTGATAGAAAACAGTACCTTAGCACTCTCCTCACTTTTCCAATCACATGAACATTCGATTGGAAGCTGTTTTGGACAACTTTTCTGTTCTTCCTGCCAATCACTTGGCACACATCCGTGCAACGTCTAGAACACGATGGGAGATGTTTTTTGTGCTGGCACAGTGTTTACGTGCCAGACATAGCAGAAAAGCTTTGTGCTAAGACGTAGACTACAAAAGATGGTAACGACGAAGTTAAGGTTCTCTCAGGAGCTAATCGCCGCTCCCGGGCATCTTTCGGCGGAAGCCGCGCTAAGGAGAGCACTGTGAGCGGCACAATCGTCTTTGCGCGCAGAAGCCGCTTCTTCGCCTCAGAGAGCCGGAGAGAGTCGCAGCCTCGGCATGGTGAAGAATGAAGCTGCACAACACTGGGATTGTGTGCGCAGCTTGCCAAGTGATAGAAAACAGTACCTTAGCACTCTCCTCAATTTCCAATCACATGAACATTCGATCGGAAGCTGTTTTGGACAACTTTTCTGTTCTTCCTGCCAATCACTTGGCACACCACCGTGCAACGTCTAGAACATGATGGTAGATGTTTTTTGTGCTGGCACAGTTTTTACGTGCCAGACATAGTAGAAAAGGTTTGTGCTAAGACGTAGACTACAAAAGACGCTAACGACGAAGGTAAGGTTCTCTCCGGAGCTAATCGCCGCTCCCGGGCGTCTTTCGGCAGAAGGCGCGCTAAGGAGAGCACTGTGAGCGGCACAGTCGTCTTTGCGCGAAGAAGCCGCTTCTTCGCCTCAGGGAGCCTGAGAGAGTCGCAGCCTCGGCAAGGTGAAGAAGGAAGCTGCACAACACTGGGATTGTGTGCGCAGCTTGCCAATATATAGAAAACAGTTCCTTAGCACTCTCCTCACTTTTCCAATCACATGAACATTCGATTGGAAGCTGTTTTGGACAACTTTTCTTTTCTTCCTGCCAATCAATTGGCACACCTCCGTGCAAGGTCTAGAACACGATGGGAGATGTTTTTTGTGCTGGCACAGTGTTTACGTGCCAGACATAGTAGAAAAGCTTTGTGATAAGACGTAGACTAGAAAAGACGCTAACGACGAAGGTAAGGTTCTCTCCGGAGCTAATCGCCGCTCCCGGGCGTCTTTCGGCAGAAGGCGCGCTAAGGAGAGCACTGTGAGCGGCACAATCGTCTTCGCGCGAAGAAGCCGCTTCTTCGCCTCAGGGAGCCGGAGAGAGTCGCAACCTCGGCAAGGTGAAGAAGGAAGCTGCACAACACTGGGATTGTGTGCGCAGCTTGCCAAGTGATAGAAAACAGTACCTTAGCACTCTCCTCACTTTTCCAATCACATGAACATTCGATTGGAAGCTGTTTTGGACGACTTTTCTGTTCTTCCTGCCAATCACTTGGCACACCACCGTGCAATGTCTAGAAAACGATGGGAGATGTTTTTTATGCTGGCACAGTTTTTACGTGCCAGACTTGTTGGAAAAGCTTTGTGCCAAGACGTAGACAACGAAGACGCTAACGACGAAGGTAAGGTTCTCTCCAGAGCTAAGCGCCGCTCCCGGGCGTCTTTCGGCAGAAGCCGCGCTAAGGAGAGCAATGTGAGCGGCACAATCGTCTTCGCGCGAAGAAGCCGCTTCTTCGCCTCAGGGAGCCGGAGAGAGTCGCAACCTCGGCAAGGTGAAGAAGGAAGCTGCACAACACTGGGATTGTGTGCGCAGCTTGCCAAGTGATAGAAAACAGTACCTTAGCACTCTCGTCACTTTTCCAATCACATGAACTTTCGATTGTAATCTCTTTTGGACAACTTTTCTTCCTGCCAAACACTTGGCAAACCTCCGTGCGATGTCTAGAACACGATGGGAGATGTTTTTTGTGCTGGCACAGTTTTTACGTGCCAGACATAGTAGAAAAGCTTTGTGATAAGACGTAGACTATAAAAGACGCTAACGACGAATGTAAGGTTCTCTCCAGAGCTAAGCGCTGCTCCCGGGCGTCTTTCGGCAGAAGCCACCCTAAGGAGAGCACTGTGAGCGGCACAATCGTCTTTGCGCGAAGAAGCCGCTTCTTCGCCTCAGGGAGCCGGAGAGAGTCGCAGCCTCGGCAACGGTGAAGAAGGAAGCAGTACAATACTGGGATTGTGTGCGCAGCTGGCCAAGATATAGAAAACAGTTCCATAGCACTCTCCTCACTTTTCCAATCACGTGAATATTCGACTGGAAGCTGTTTTGGACAACTTTACTTTTCTTCCTGCCAAACACTTGGCACACTTCCGTGCAACGTCTAGAACACGATGGGAGATGTTTTTTGTGCTGGCACAGTTTTTACGTGCCAGACATAGTAGAAAAGCTTTGTGCTAAGACGTAGACTACAAAAGATGCTAACAACGAAGGTAAGGTTCTCTCCGGAGCTAAGCGCCGCTCCCGGGCGTCTTTCGGCAGAAGCCGCGCTAAGGAGAGCACTGTGAGCGGCACAATCGTCTTTGCGCGAAGAAGCCGCTTCTTCGCCGCAGGGAGCCGGAGAGAGTCGCAGCCTCGGCAAGGTGAAGAAGGAAGCTGCACAACACTGGGATTGTGTGCGCAGCTTGCCAAGTGATAGAAAACAGTACCTTAGCACTCTCCTCACTTTTCCAATCACATGAACATTCGATTGGAAGCTGTTTTGGACAACTTTTGTTTTCTTCCTGCCAAACACTTGGCACACCTCCGTGCAACGTCTAGAACACGATGGGAGATCTTTTTTGTGCTGGCACAGTTTTTACGTGCCAGACATAGCAGAAAAGCTTTGTGCTAAGACGTAGACTACAAAAGACGCTAACGACGAAGGTAAGGTTCTCTCCGGAGCTAATCGCCGCTCCCGGGGGTCTTTCGGCAGAAGCCGCGCTAAGGAGTGCACTGTGAGCGGCACAGTCGTCTTTGCGCGAAGAAGCCGCTTCTTCGCCTCAGGGAGCCGGAGAGAGTCGCACCCTCGGCAAGGTGAAGAAGGAAGCTGCACAACACTGGGATTGTGTGCGCAGCTTGCCAATATATAGAAAACAGTTCCTTAGCACTCTCCTCACTTTTCCAATCACATGAACATTCGATTGGAAGCTGTTTTGGACAACTTTACTTTTCTTCCTGCCAATCACTTGGCACACCTCCGTTCAAGGTCTAGAACACTATGGGAGATGATTTTTGTGCTGGCACAGTTTTTACGTGCCAGACATAGTAGAAAAGCTTTGTGCTAAGACGTAGACTAGAAAAGACGCTAACGACGAAGGTAAGGTTCTCTCCGGAGCTAATCGCCGCTCCCGGGCGTCTTTCGGCGGAAGCCGCGCTAAGGAGAGCACTGTGAGCGGCACAATCGTCTTTGAGCGAAGAAGCCGCTTCTTCGCCGCAGGGAGCCGGAGAGAGTCGCAGCCTCGGCAAGGTGAAGAAGGAAGCTGCACAACACTGGGATTGTGTGCGCAGCTTGCCAAGTGATAGAAAACAATACCTTAGCACTCTCCTCACTTTTCCAATCACATGAACATTCGATTGGAAGCTGTTTTGGACAACTTTTCTGTTCTTCCTGCCAATCACTTGGCACACATCCGTGCAATGTCTAGAACACGATGGGAGATGTTTTTTGTGCTGGCACAGTGTTTACGTGCCAGACATAGTAGAAAAGCTTTGTGCTAAGACGTAGACTACAAAAGATGGTAACGACGAAGTTAAGGTTCTCTCAGGAGCTAAGCGCCGCTCCCGGGCGTCTTTCGGCGGAAGCCGCGCTTAGGAGAGCACTGTGAGCGGCACAGTCGTCTTTGCGCGAAGAAGCCGCTTCTTCGCCTCAGGGAGCCGGAGAGAGTCGCAGCCTCGGCAAGGTGAAGAAGGAAGCTGCACAACACTGTGATTGTGTGCGCAGCTTGCTAAGTGATAGAAAACAGTACCTTAGCGCTCTCCTCACTTTTCCAATCACATGAACATTCGATTGGAAACTGTTTGGGACAACTTTTCTTTTCTTCCTGCCAATCACTTGGCACACCTCCCTGCAATGTCTAGAACACGATGGGATATGTTTTTTGTGCTGGCACAGTTTTTACGTGCCAGACATAGTAGAAAAGCTTTGTGCTAAGACGTAGACTAGAAAAGACGCTAACGACGAAGTTAAGGTTCTCTCCGGAGCTAAGCGCCGCTCCCGGGCGTCTTTCGGCAGAAGGCGCGCTAAGGAGAGCACTGTGAGCGGCACAATCGTCTTTGCGCGAAGAAGCCGCTTTTTCGCCTCAGGGAGCCAGAGAGAGTCGCAGCCTCGGCAAGGTGAAGAAGGAAGCTGCACAACACTGGGATTGTGTGCGCAGCTTGCCAAGTGATAGAAAACAGTACCTTAGCACTCTCCTCACTTTTCCAATCACATGAACATTCGATTGGAAGCTGTTTTGGACAACTTTTCTTTTCTTCCTGCCAAACACTTGGCACACCTCCGTGCAACGTCTAGAACACGATGGGAGATGTTTTTGTGCTGGCACAGTTTTTACGTGCCAGACATTTTAGAAAAGCTTTGTGCTAAGACGTAGACTAGAAAAGACGCTAACGACGAAGGTAAGGTTCTCTCCGGAGCTAAGCGCCGCTCCCGGGCGTCTTTCGGCATTAGCCGCGCTAAGGAGAGCACTGTGAGTGGCACAATCGTCTTTGCGCGAAGAAGCCGCTTCTTCGCCTCAGGGAGCCGGAAAGAGTCGCAGCCTCGGCAAGGTGAAGAAGGAAGCTGCACAACACTGGGATTGTGTGCGCTGCTTGCCAAGTGATAAAAAACAGTACCTTAGCACTCTCCTCACTTTTCCAATCACATGAACATTCGATTGGAAGCTGTTTTGGACAACTTTACTTTTCATCCTTCCAATCACTTGGCACACCTCCGTGCAACGTCTAGAACACGATGGGAGATGTTTTTTGTGCTGGCATATTTTTTACGTGCCAGACATAGTAGAAAAGCTTTGTGCTAAGACGTAGACTAGAAAAGATGCTAACGACGAAGGTAAGGTTCTCTCCAGAGCTAAGCGCCGCTCCCGGGCGCCTTTCGGCAGAAGCCGCGCTAAGGAGAGCACTGTGAGCGGCACAATCGTCTTTGCGCGAAGAAGCCGCTTCTTCGCCTTAGGGAGCCGGAGAGAGTCGCAGCCTCGGCATGGTGAAGAAGGAAGCTGCATAATACTGGGATTGTGTGCGCAGCTTGCCAAGCGATAGAAAACAGCACCGTAGCACTCTCCTCACTTTTCCAATCACATGAACATTCGATTGGAAGCTGTTTTGGACGACTTTTCTTTTCTTCCTGCCAAACACTTAGCACACCTCCGTGCAAGGTCTAGAACACGATGGAGATGTTTTTTGTGCTGGCACAGTTTTTACGTGCCAGACATACTAGAAAATCTTTGTGCTAAGACGTAGACTAGAAAAGACGCTAACGACGAAGGTAATGTTCTCTCCAGAGCTAAGCAACGCTCCCGGGCATCTTTCGGCAGAAGCCACACTAAGGAGAGCACTGTGAGCGGCACAATCGTCTTTGCGCGAAGAAGCCGCTTCTTCGCCTCAGGGAGCCGGAGAAAGTCGCAGCCTCGGCAAGGTGAAGAAGGAAGCTGCACAACACTGGGATTGTGTGCGCAGCTTGCCAAGATATAGAAAACAGTACCTTAGCACTCTCCTCACTTTTCCAATCACATGAACATTCGATTGGAAGCTGTTTTAGACAACTTTTCTTTTCTTCCTGCCAAACACTTGGCACACCTCCGTGCAACATCTAGAACACGATGGGAGATGTTTTTTGTGGTGGCACAGGTTTTTTCGTGCCAGACATAGTAGAAAAGCTTTGTGCTAAGACGTAGACTACAAAAGACGCTAACGACGAATGTAAGGTTCTCTCCGGAGCTAAGCGCCGCTCCCGGGCGTCTTTCGGCAGAAGCCACGCTAAGGAGAGCACTGTGAGCGGCACAATCGTCTTTGCGCGAAAAAGCCGCTTCTTCGCCTCAGGGAGCCGGAGAGAGTCGCAGCCTCGGCAAGGTGAAGAAGGAACCTGCACAACACTGGGACGGTGTGCGCAGCTTGCCAAGTGATAGAAAACAGTACCTTAGCACTCTCCTCACTTTTCCAATCACATGAACATTCGATCGGAAGCTGTTTTGGACAACTTTTCTTTTCTTCCTGCCAAACACTTGGCACTCCTCCGTGCAACGTCTAGAACACGATGGGAGATGTTTTTTGTGCTGGCACAGTTTTTACGTGCCAGACATAGCAGAAAAGCTTTGTGCTATGACGTAGACTACAAAAGACGCTAACGACGAAGGTAAGGATCTCTCTGGAGCTAATCGCCGCTCCCAGGCGTCTTTCGGCAGAAGGCGCGCTAAGGAGAGCACTGTGAGCGGCACAGTCGCCTTTGCGCGAAGAAGCCGCTTCTTCGCCTCAGGGAGCCGGAGAGAGTCGCAGCCTCGGCAAGGTGAAGAAGGAAGCTGCACAACACTGGGATTGTGTGCGCAGCTTGCTAAGTGATAGAAAACAGTACCTTAGCGCTCTCCTCACTTTTCCAATCACATGAACATTCGATTGGAAACTGTTTGGGACAACTTTTCTTTTTTTCCTGCCAATCACTTGGCACACCTCCCTGCAATGTCTAGAACACGATGGGAGATGTTTTTTGTGCTGGCACAGTTTTTACGTGCCAGACATAGTAGAAAAGCTTTGTGCTAAGACGTAGACTAGAAAAGACGCTAACGACGAAGTTAAGGTTCTCTCCGGAGCTAAGCGCCGCTCCCGGGCGTCTTTCGGCAGAAGGCGCGCTAAGGAGAGCACTGTGAGCGGCACAATCGTCTTTGCGCGCAGAAGCCGCTTCTTCGCCTCAGAGAGCCGGAGAGAGTCGCAGCCTCGGCATGGTGAAGAATGAAGCTGCACAACACTGGGATTGTGTGCGCAGCTTGCCAAGTGATAGAAAACAGTACCTTAGCACTCTCCTCACTTTTCCAATCACATGAACATTCGATTGGAAGCTGTTTTGGACAACATTTCTTCTCTTCCTGCCAAACACTTGGCACACCTCCGTGCAACATCTAGAACACGATGGGAGATGTTTTTTGTGCTGGCACAGTTTTTACGTGCCAGACATAGTAGAAAAGCTTTGTGATAAGACGTAGACTATAAAAGACGCTAACGACGAATGTAAGGTTCTCTCCGGAGCTAAGCGCTGCTACCGGGCGTCTTTCGGCAGAAGCCACCCTAAGGAGAGCACTGTGAGCGGCACAATCGTCTTTGCGCGAAGAAGCCGCTTCTTCGCCTCAGGGAGCCGGAGAGCGTCGCACCCTCCGCAAGGTGAAGAAGGAAGCTGCACAACACTGGGATTGTGTGCGCAGCTTGCCAAGTGATAGAAAACAGTACCTTAGCACTCTCCTCACTTTTCCAATCACATGAACATTCGATTGGAAGCTGTTTTGGACACCGTTTCTTTTCTTCCTGCCAATCACTTGGCACACCATCGTGCAACGTCTAGAACAAGATGGGAGATGTTTTTTGTGCTGGCACAGTTTTTACGTGCCAGACATAGTAGAAAAGCTTTGTGCTAAGACGTAGACTACAAAAGATGCTAACAACGAAGGTAAGGTTCTCCACGGAGCTAAGCGCCGCTCCCGGGCGTCTTTCGGCAGAAGCCGCGCTAAGGAGAGCACTGTGAGCGGCACAATCGTCTTTGCGCGAAGAAGCCGCTTCTTCGCCGCAGGGAGCCGGAGAGAGTCGCAGCCTCGGCAAGGTGAAGAAGGAACCTGCACAACACTGGGACTGTGTGCGCAGCTTGCCAAGTGATAGAAAACAGTACCTTAGCACTCTCCTCACTTTTCCAATCACATGAACATTCGATTGGAAGCTGTTTTGGACAACTTTTCTTCTCTTCCTGCCAAACACTTGGCACACCTCCGTGCAAGGTCTAGAACACGATGGGAGATGTTTTTTGTGCTGGCAGAGTTTTTACGTGCCAGACATAGTAGAAAAGCTTTGTGCTAAGACGTAGACTAGAAAAGACGCTAACGACGAAGGTAAGGTTCTCTCCGGAGCTAATCGCCGCTCCCGAGCGTCTTTCGGCAGAAGGCGCGCTAAGGAGAGCACTGTGAGCGGCACAATCGTCTTTGAGCGAAGAAGCCGCTTCTTCGCCGCAGGGAGCCGGAGAGAGTCGCAGCCTCGGCAAGGTGAAGAAGGAAGCTGCACAACACTGGGATTGTGTGCGCAGCTTGCCAAGTGATAGAAAACAGTACCTTAGCACTCTCCTCACTTTTCCAATCACATGAACATTCGATTGGAAGCTGTTTTGGACAACTTTTCTGTTCTTCCTGCCAATCACTTGGCACACATCCGTGCAACGTCTAGAACACGATGGGAGATGTTTTTTGTGCTGGCACAGTGTTTACGTGCCAGACATAGTAGAAAAGCTTTGTGCTAAGACGTAGACTACAAAAGATGGTAACGACGAAGTTAAGGTTCTCTCAGGAGCTAATCGCCGCTCCCGGGCGTCTTTCGGCGGAAGCCGCGCTAAGGAGAGCACTGTGAGCGGCACAATCGTCTTTGCGCGCAGAAGCCGCTTCTTCGCCTCAGAGAGCCGGAGAGAGTCGCAGCCTCGGCATGGTGAAGAATGAAGCTGCACAACACTGGGATTGTGTGCGCAGCTTGCCAAGTGATAGAAAACAGTACCTTAGCACTCTCCTCAATTTCCAATCACATGAACATTCGATCGGAAGCTGTTTTGGACAACTTTTCTGTTCTTCCTGCCAATCACTTGGCACACCACCGTGCAACGTCTAGAACATGATGGTAGATGTTTTTTGTGCTGGCACAGTTTTTACGTGCCAGACATAGTAGAAAAGTTTTGTGCTAAGACGTAGACTACAAAAGACGCTAACGACGAAGGTAAGGTTCTCTCCGGAGCTAATCGCCGCTCCCGGGCGTCTTTCGGCAGAAGCCGCGCTAAGGAGAGCACTGTGAGCGGCACAGTCGTCTTTGCGCGAAGAAGCCGCTTCTTCGCCTCAGGGAGCCTGAGAGAGTCGCAGCCTCGGCAAGGTGAAGAAGGAAGCTGCACAACACTGGGATTGTGTGCGCAGCTTGCCAATATATAGAAAACAGTTCCTTAGCACTCTCCTCACTTTTCCAATCACATGAACATTCGATTGGAAGCTGTTTTGGACAACTTTTCTTTTCTTCCTGCCAATCAATTGGCACACCTCCGTGCAAGGTCTAGAACACGATGGGAGATGTTTTTTGTGCTGGCACAGTGTTTACGTGCCAGACATAGTAGAAAAGCTTTGTGATAAGACGTAGACTAGAAAAGACGCTAACGACGAAGGTAAGGTTCTCTCCGGAGCTAATCGCCGCTCCCGGGCGTCTTTCGGCAGAAGGCGCGCTAAGGAGAGCACTGTGAGCGGCACAATCGTCTTCGCGCGAAGAAGCCGCTTCTTCGCCTCAGGGAGCCGGAGAGAGTCGCAACCTCGGCAAGGTGAAGAAGGAAGCTGCACAACACTGGGATTGTGTGCGCAGCTTGCCAAGTGATAGAAAACAGTACCTTAGCACTCTCCTCACTTTTCCAATCACATGAACATTCGATTGGAAGCTGTTTTGGACGACTTTTCTGTTCTTCCTGCCAATCACTTGGCACACCACCGTGCAACGTCTAGAAAACGATGGGAGATGTTTTTTATGCTGGCACAGTTTTTACGTGCCAGACTTGTTGGAAAAGCTTTGTGCCAAGACGTAGACAACGAAGACGCTAACGACGAAGGTAAGGTTCTCTCCAGAGCTAAGCGCCGCTCCCGGGCGTCTTTCGGCAGAAGCCGCGCTAAGGAGAGCAATGTGAGCGGCACAATCGTCTTCGCGCGAAGAAGCCGCTTCTTCGCCTCAGGGAGCCGGAGAGAGTCGCAACCTCGGCAAGGTGAAGAAGGAAGCTGCACAACACTGGGATTGTGTGCGCAGCTTGCCAAGTGATAGAAAACAGTACCTTAGCACTCTCGTCACTTTTCCAATCACATGAACTTTCGATTGTAATCTCTTTTGGACAACTTTTCTTCCTGCCAAACACTTGGCAAACCTCCGTGCGACGTCTAGAACACGATGGGAGATGTTTTTTGTGCTGGCACAGTTTTTACGTGCCAGACATAGTAGAAAAGCTTTGTGATAAGACGTAGACTATAAAAGACGCTAACGACGAATGTAAGGTTCTCTCCAGAGCTAAGCGCTGCTCCCGGGCGTCTTTCGGCAGAAGCCACCCTAAGGAGAGCACTGTGAGCGGCACAATCGTCTTTGCGCGAAGAAGCCGCTTCTTCGCCTCAGGGAGCCGGAGAGAGTCGCAGCCTCGGCAACGGTGAAGAAGGAAGCAGTACAATACTGGGATTGTGTGCGCAGCTGGCCAAGATATAGAAAACAGTTCCATAGCACTCTCCTCACTTTTCCAATCACGTGAATATTCGACTGGAAGCTGTTTTGGACAACTTTACTTTTCTTCCTGCCAAACACTTGGCACACTTCCGTGCAACGTCTAGAACACGATGGGAGATGTTTTTTGTGCTGGCACAGTTTTTACGTGCCAGACATAGTAGAAAAGCTTTGTGCTAAGACGTAGACTACAAAAGATGCTAACAACGAAGGTAAGGTTCTCTCCGGAGCTAAGCGCCGCTCCCGGGCGTCTTTCGGCAGAAGCCGCGCTAAGGAGAGCACTGTGAGCGGCACAATCGTCTTTGCGCGAAGAAGCCGCTTCTTCGCCGCAGGGAGCCGGAGAGAGTCGCAGCCTCGGCAAGGTGAAGAAGGAAGCTGCACAACACTGGGATTGTGTGCGCAGCTTGCCAAGTGATAGAAAACAGTACCTTAGCACTCTCCTCACTTTTCCAATCACATGAACATTCGATCGGAAGCTGTTTTGGACAACTTTTGTTTTCTTCCTGCCAAACACTTGGCACACCTCCGTGCAACGTCTAGAACACGATGGGAGATCTTTTTTGTGCTGGCACAGTTTTTACGTGCCAGACATAGCAGAAAAGCTTTGTGCTAAGACGTAGACTACAAAAGACGCTAACGACGAAGGTAAGGTTCTCTCCGGAGCTAATCGCCGCTCCCGGGCGTCTTTCGGCAGAAGCCGCGCTAAGGAGAGCACTGTGAGCGGCACAGTCGTCTTTGCGCGAAGAAGCCGCTTCTTCGCCTCAGGGAGCCGGAGAGAGTCGCACCCTCGGCAAGGTGAAGAAGGAAGCTGCACAACACTGGGATTGTGTGCGCAGCTTGCCAATATATAGAAAACAGTACCTTAGCACTCTCCTCACTTTTCCAATCACATGAACATTCGATTGGCAGCTGTTTTGGACAACTTTACTTTTCTTCCTGCCAATCACTTGGCACACCTCCGTTCAAGGTCTAGAACACTATGGGAGATGATTTTTGTGCTGGCACAGTTTTTACGTGCCAGACATAGTAGAAAAGCTTTGTGCTAAGACGTAGACTAGAAAAGACGCTAACGACGAAGGTAAGGTTCTCTCCGGAGCTAATCGCCGCTCCCGGGCGTCTTTCGGCAGAAGGCGCGCTAAGGAGAGCACTGTGAGCGGCACAATCGTCTTTGAGCGAAGAAGCCGCTTCTTCGCCGCAGGGAGCCGGAGAGAGTCGCAGCCTCGGCAAGGTGAAGAAGGAAGCTGCACAACACTGGGATTGTGTGCGCAGCTTGCCAAGTGATAGAAAACAATACCTTAGCACTCTCCTCACTTTTCCAATCACATGAACATTCGATTGGAAGCTGTTTTGGAAAACTTTTCTGTTCTTCCTGCCAATCACTTGGCACACATCCGTGCAAC
The DNA here is from genome assembly GCA_031885435.1 of Passerculus sandwichensis. Taxonomy (NCBI): domain Eukaryota; kingdom Metazoa; phylum Chordata; class Aves; order Passeriformes; family Passerellidae; genus Passerculus; species Passerculus sandwichensis. Next base: position 704,397 of record CM063146.1, read on the forward strand.
GTCTAGAACACGATGGGAGATGTTTTTTGTGCTGGCACAGTGTTTACGTGCCAGACATAGTAGAAAAGCTTTGTGCTAAGACGTAGACTACAAAAGATGGTAACGACGAAGTTAAGGTTCTCTCAGGAGCTAAGCGCCGCTCCCGGGCGTCTTTCGGCGGAAGCCGCGCTTAGGAGAGCACTGTGAGCGGCACAGTCGTCTTTGCGCGAAGAAGCCGCTTCTTCGCCTCAGGGAGCCGGAGAGAGTCGCAGCCTCGGCAAGGTGAAGAAGGAAGCTGCACAACACTGTGATTGTGTGCGCAGCTTGCTAAGTGATAGAAAACAGTACCTTAGCGCTCTCCTCACTTTTCCAATCACATGAACATTCGATTGGAAACTGTTTGGGACAACTTTTCTTTTCTTCCTGCCAATCACTTGGCACACCTCCCTGCAATGTCTAGAACACGATGGGAGATGTTTTTTGTGCTGGCACAGTTTTTACGTGCCAGACATAGTAGAAAAGCTTTGTGCTAAGACGTAGACTAGAAAAGACGCTAACGACGAAGTTAAGGTTCTCTCCGGAGCTAAGCGCCGCTCCCGGGCGTCTTTCGGCAGAAGGCGCACTAAGGAGAGCACTGTGAGTGGCACAATCGTCTTTGCGCGAAGAAGCCGCTTTTTCGCCTCAGGGAGCCAGAGAGAGTCGCAGCCTCGGCAAGGTGAAGAAGGAAGCTGCACAACACTGGGATTGTGTGCGCAGCTTGCCAAGTGATAGAAAACAGTACCTTAGCACTCTCCTCACTTTTCCAATCACATGAACATTCGATTGGAAGCTGTTTTGGACAACTTTTCTTTTCTTCCTGCCAAACACTTGGCACACCTCCGTGCAACGTCTAGAACACGATGGGAGATGTTTTTGTGCTGGCACAGTTTTTACGTGCCAGACATATTAGAAAAGCTTTGTGCTAAGACGTAGACTAGAAAAGACGCTAACGACGAAGGTAAGGTTCTCTCCGGAGCTAAGCGCCGCTCCCGGGCGTCTTTCGGCATTAGCCGCGCTAAGGAGAGCACTGTGAGTGGCACAATCGTCTTTGCGCGAAGAAGCCGCTTCTTCGCCTCAGGGAGCCGGAGAGAGTCGCAGCCTCGGCAAGGTGAAGAAGGAAGCTGCACAACACTGGGATTGTGTGCGCTGCTTGCCAAGTGATAGAAAACAGTACCTTAGCACTCTCCTCACTTTTCCAATCACATGAACATTCGATTGGAAGCTGTTTTTGACAACTTTACTTTTCATCCTTCCAATCACTTGGCACACCTCCGTGCAACGTCTAGAACACGATGGGAGATGTTTTTTGTGCTGGCATATTTTTTACGTGCCAGACATAGTAGAAAAGCTTTGTGCTAAGACGTAGACTAGAAAAGATGCTAACGACGAAGGTAAGGTTCTCTCCAGAGCTAAGCGCCGCTCCCGGGCGCCTTTCGGCAGAAGCCGCGCTAAGGAGAGCACTGTGAGCGGCACAATCGTCTTTGCGCGAAGAAGCCGCTTCTTCGCCTTAGGGAGCCGGAGAGAGTCGCAGCCTCGGCATGGTGAAGAAGGAAGCTGCATAATACTGGGATTGTGTGCGCAGCTTGCCAAGCGATAGAAAACAGCACCGTAGCACTCTCCTCACTTTTCCAATCACATGAACATTCGATTGGAAGCTGTTTTGGACAACTTTTCTTTTCTTCCTGCCAAACACTTAGCACACCTCCGTGCAAGGTCTAGAACACGATGGGAGATGTTTTTTGTGCTGGCACAGTTTTTACGTGCCAGACATACTAGAAAATCTTTGTGCTAAGACGTAGACTAGAAAAGACGCTAACGACGAAGGTAATGTTCTCTCCAGAGCTAAGCAACGCTCCCGGGCATCTTTCGGCAGAAGCCACACTAAGGAGAGCACTGTGAGCGGCACAATCGTCTTTGCGCGAAGAAGCCGCTTCTTCGCCTCAGGGAGCCGGAGAAAGTCGCAGCCTCGGCAAGGTGAAGAAGGAAGCTGTACAACACTGGGATTGTGTGCGCAGCTTGCCAAGATATAGAAAACAGTACCTTAGCACTCTCCTCACTTTTCCAATCACATGAACATTCGATTGGAAACTGTTTTAGACAACTTTTCTTTTCTTCCTGCCAAACACTTGGCACACCTCCGTGCAACATCTAGAACACGATGGGAGATGTTTTTTGTGGTGGCACAGGTTTTTTCGTGCCAGACATAGTAGAAAAGCTTTGTGCTAAGACGTAGACTACAAAAGACGCTAACGACGAATGTAAGGTTCTCTCCGGAGCTAAGCGCCGCTCCCGGGCGTCTTTCGGCAGAAGCCACGCTAAGGAGAGCACTGTGAGCGGCACAATCGTCTTTGCGCGAAAAAGCCGCTTCTTCGCCTCAGGGAGCCGGAGAGAGTCGCAGCCTCGGCAAGGTGAAGAAGGAACCTGCAGAACACTGGGACGGTGTGCGCAGCTTGCCAAGTGATAGAAAACAGTACCTTAGCACTCTCCTCACTTTTCCAATCACATGAACATTCGATCGGAAGCTGTTTTGGACAACTTTTCTTTTCTTCCTGCCAAACACTTGGCACTCCTCCGTGCAACGTCTAGAACACGATGGGAGATGTTTTTTGTGCTGGCACAGTTTTTACGTGCCAGACATACTAGAAAAGCTTTGTGCTAAGACGTAGACTAGAAAAGACGCTAACGACGAAGGTAAGGTTCTCTCCGGAGCTAAGCGCCGCTCCCGGGCGTCTTTCGGCAGAAGCCGCGCTAAGGAGAGCACTGTGAGGCGGCACAATCGTCTTTGCGGAAAGAAGCCGCTTCTTCGCCTCAGGGACCCGGAGAGAGTCGCAGCCTCGGCAAGGTGAAGAAGGAAGCTGCACAACACTGGGATTGTGTGCGCAGCTTGCCAAGTGATAGAAAACAGTACCTTAGCACTCTCCTCACTTTTCCAATCACATGAACATTCGATCGGAAGCTGTTTTGGACAAGTTCCATTCCCTTCTTCCAAAGCACTTGGCACACCTCCGTGCAATGTCTAGAACACGTATGGAGATGTTTTCTGTGCTGGCACAGTTTTTTTCCTGCCAGACATATGGGAACACTTTTTGCTAAAATGTAGAACACAAGAGACGCTAAAGGCTGGATGGAAGCAAACGACAGCCATCTTCAAAAAAGGCAATTAAGAGGACTCGGAATAGTAGAAACCATCCAGCCTCTTTTTTATCCCCAGGAAGTTGATGAAGCAGCTCTTCCTTGAAAACCTTGCCAGGCACATGAAATACGACAAAAAATGTCTTAGAATGATTTCTCAGGGGAATTTCATGCTGAACATCACTTTTAACTCCTCTGATGGATGAACTTGACAGGTAGTGAAGGAAATATTATCTGCCTGGGCTTCAGGGAGGTTTTTCACATATCTCTACATTGCAGCACACATACATATGGAAGCAATAGTGCAAAGGAGAGGGAATCAGTGTCTTTTCAGTGATGCTGAGTGAAAAGACAAGAGGCAGTGGGCACACACTGCCCACACACTGAAATACAGGAGATTTCCTTTGAACATCAGTAAATGATTCTTTACTTTGAGGGTGACTGAACCACGGCACAGACTGCCCAGAAAGATTGTGGAGCCTGGATCTTTGAAGATATTAAAAGTACACCCTGATAGAATCCTGGGCAAGAGGCTCTAGGTATCCTGGTTTAGGCAGGGGGGTTGGGCCTGGTTAGCCCCACCAACCCCTTCCACTCTCATTCATTCTGTGCTATTGAATTCTCTTCAAGATGCATTTCAAGCACTGGCATGACAAAGTTCTGTGCAGACAGAGATCCAAATGGACATGGCATCTAAGTTCCTTAAGCAGTCTTCAAGAAGAATGTAAAACTCTGGGACAAGTGTCTCTTCCCTAACTGAATCCCTTTCATGGGAAAATTCCCAGCTCTAGAAAGATCTTCTGATACGCATGCTTAAGACTGACACTGGCTGAGCAAATTTCTCCCTATGTGTATCTAAGACCAGTAAGGATCTTCACCCAAAGTGCTGTCAACATAGTCACAGAATGCCTATTGTTAAGAAGTGACAACTTCCATCAGAATGGAAACTATTGGTCCACAAAATGGATGAACGGATGGGAATTATCTACGTGGGTTAAAAACAGAAATAAAGAATTGGTCTTTATTTATCAATTTCATTGCAATATTGATAAGGGAAGAAAAAGACCTCAGTCCTTGACTTTCTGAATTTGAGGAAAGATTTTAAAAATTCCTTGTAAAAATGTATGACCACAATCAGACTACTGAAACCATTTTATTTGGGAAAAAAGTTCCAAAATTGTCTAGATAGTGGCAAAGAAGCCAAGAAAATAGGAAAGAAACAAAAACAGAGCAAAAGAGTCAGCTTCAGTGTACAAGGTCGTTCTAGAAGTAGTCTGCTGGAGAAAGGAAACACAGTTGAATTTTCAATGTATTCCAGCGCTTGATTCAGTAAGTGGTCAATGCAAAAACCAATCCTTTTGCACAACTTTTTCCAGCAACAAAAACTCCAGCAGGTTGACACTACAATCATGCCTGTTCAAGACATATTTAAGAGAGAAATGATGATTTTCTTGAAAACCTACTTGCATAAAAGTTGCAAGATGGTGGAGGGATTCCCACATGCTCCTTCCACCATCTGGCTTAAAGCATATTTGATAAAATATGCAACAAAGCACATGATAAACAGGATCTCTGGTGACACCTCCCAACTTGGCACTGGTGACACCTTCGGTCAGGGAACCATCCTTCGTATCACGAATTATGAGGAGCCAGCCGGCCACTCATAGCCACAAGCCCTCAAACTCAATCCATGGCCCATTTCTCTGGCAAACAAAACTCAGCTACCCTGCTTATGGATGGCAGATTGCAGGAGACACTTGGTACAATCAAACCAGCCCAACTTGGCACTGGTGCCACCTTGGGTCTGGGAACCATCCTGCGTATCGTGGATTTTCAGGAGCCAGCCGGTGACTCCCAGCCACAAGACCTCAAACTCAAACCACGGCCCTTTTCTCTGAGAAACAAAACTCAGCTACCCTGCTTATGGATGGCAGATTGCAGGAGCCACTTGGTACTATCAAAACTGCCTGCCTTGGCACTGGTGCCACCTTGGGTCTTCGAACCATCCTGCGTATCGTGGATTTTCAGGAGCCAGCCGGCCACTCCCAGCCATAGGCTGCCAAACACAAACCATGGCACTTTTCCCTGGCTAACAAAATTCAGATGCCCCGCTTCCGGATGGCGGATTGCAGGAGACACTTGGCACTATCAAAGCAGACCAACTTGGCACTGGTGCCACCTTCGGTCTGGGAACCATCCTGCGTATCGTGGATGTTCAGGAGTCAGCAGGCCACTCCAAGCCATAGGCTGCCAAACACAAACAACGGCCCTTTTCCCTGGCTAACAAAATTCAGATGACCCGCTTCTGGATAGCAGATTGCAGACGCCACTTGGCTCTGTCCAATCAGCCCGACTTGGTACTAGTGCCACCTTCGGTCTTGGAACCATCCTGCGTATCGTGGATTTTCAGGAGGAAACCGGCAACTCCCAGGCACAGGCCCCAAAAACAAACCTCGGCCAGTTTCGCTGATAATCAAAACTCAGCTACCCCGATTCTGGATGGCAGTTTGCAGGAGCCACTTGGCACTGTCAAAGCAGCCCGACTTGGAACTGGTGACACCTTGGGTCTGGGGACCATCCTGCGTATCGTGGATTTTCAGGAGCCAGCCGGGCACTACATGCCACAAAACCTCAAAATCAAATCACGGCCCTTTTCTCTGGCAAACAAAACTCAGCTTCAATGCTTATGGATGGCAGATAACAGGAGCCACTAGGAACTGTCAAACCGGCCTACCTTGGCACTGGTGCCACCTTGGGTCTTGGAACCATCCAGCATATCGTGGATTTTTGGGAGCCAGACGGCCACTCCCAGCCACAAGCCCTCAAACTCAAACCATGGCCCTTTTCTCTGGCAAACAAAACTCAGATGCCCTGCTTCTGGATGGCCGATTTTAGGAGCCACATGGTACTATCAAACCAGCCCAAGTTGGCACTGGTGCCACCTTGGGTCTGGAAACCATCCTGCGTATCGTGGATTTTCAGGAGCCAGACGGCCACTCCCAGCCATAGGCTTCCAAACACAAACCACGGGCTTTTTCCCTGGCTAACAAAATTCAGATGCCCCACTTCTGGATGGCAGATTTGCAGGAGCCACATCGCACTGCCAAACCAGCCCGACTTGGAACTGGTGACAGCTTGGGTCTGGGAACCATCCTGCGTATCTTGGATTTTCAGGAGCCAGCCGGCCACTCCCAGCCATAGGCTTCCAAACACAAACCACGGCCCTTTTCCCTGGCTAAAAAAATTCAGATGCCCTGCTTCTGGATGGCAGGTTGCAGGAACCACTTGGAACAGTCCAAGCAGCACAACTTGGCACTGGTGCCACCTTCGGTCTGGGAACATCCTTCGTATCGTGGATTTTCAGGAGACAGCCGGCAACTCTCAGCCACAAGCCATCAAACTCAAACCACGGCCCTTTCCTCTGGCAAACAAAACTCAGCTGCCCTGCTTCTGGATGGCAGATTGCAGGAGCCACTTGGTACTTTCAAACCGGCATACTTTGGCACTGGTGCCACCTTGGGTCTTGTAAACATCCTGCGTATCGTTGATTTTCAGGAGCCAGCCGGCCACTCCAAGCCATAGGCTGCCAAACACAAACCACGGCCTTTTTCCCTGGCTAACAAAATTCAGATGCCCCGCTTTTGGATGGCAGATTGCAGGAGCCACTTAGCACTGTCAAACCAGCCCAACTTAACTCTGGTGAAACCTCGATTTGGGAACCATCCTGCGTATTGTGGATTTTCAGAAGCCAGACGGCCACTCCCAGCCACAAGACCTCAAACTCAAACCACGGCCCTTTTCTCTGGCAAACAACACTCAGCTGCCCTGCTTCTGGATGGCAGATTTCAGGAGCCACTCGGTACTATCAAACCAGCCCAACTTGGCACTGGTGACACCTTGGGTCTGGGAAGCATCCTGCGTATAGTGGATTTTCAGCCGCCAGCTGGCCAAACCCAGGCATGGTCTGCCAAACACAAACAACGGCATTTTACCCTGGCAAACAAAACTCAGCTTCCCTGCTTATGGATGGCAGATTGAAGGAGCCACTTGGTACTGTCAAACCAGCCTACCTGGGCACTGGTGCTGCCTTGGGTCTTGGAACCATCCTGCGTATCGTGGATTTTCAGGAGCCAGCCGGCCACTCCCAGCCGTAGGCTGCCAAACACAAACCATAGCCTTTTTCCCTGGCTAACAAAATTCAGATGCCCTGCTTCTGAATGGCAGATTGCAGGAGCCACTTGGCACTGTACAACCAGCCCGACTTGGCAGTGGTGCCACATTCGATCATGGAACCATCCTGCGTGCCATGGATTTTCAGGAGCCAGAGGGCCACTCCCAGCCACAAGCTCTCAAAATAAAACCACGGCCCTTTTCTCTGGCTAACAAAATTCAGCTGCCCCGCTTTGGGAATGCAGATTGCAGGAGCCAATTGGTACTATCAAACCAATCCAACTTGGCACTGGTGCCACCTTGGGTCTGGGAACCATCTTGCGTATCGTGGATTTTCAGGAGCCAGCCGACCACTCCCAGCCATGGGTTGCCAAACGCAATCCACGGGTCTTTTCCCTGCAAAAAAAAATTCAGATGCCCCTCTTCTGGATGGCAGATTGCAGGAGCCACTTGGTATTATCAAACCAGCTGGACTTGGAACTGGTGCCACCTTGGGTCTGGGGACCATACTGCGTATCGTGCATTTTCAGGAGCCAGCCGACCACTCCCAGCCATGGGTGGCCAAACGCAATCCACAGGTCTTTTCCCTGCAAAAAAAAATTCAGATGCCCCGCTTCTGGATGGCAGATTGCAGGAGCCACTTGGTACTATCAAAAAAGCCCAACCCGTCACTTGTGCTTCCTTGGGTATGGGAACCACCCTGCGTAACGTGGATTTTCAGGAGCTAACCGGCCACTCCTAGCCACAGGCCCCAAAAACAAACCTCAGCCCGTTTCCCTGACAAACAAAACTCAGCTACCCCGCTTCTGGATGGCAGATTGCAGGAGCCACTTGGTACTGTCAAACCGGCCTACCTTGGCACTGGTGCCAGCTTGGGTCTTGGAAACATCCTGCATATCGTTGATTTTCAGGAGGCAGCCGGCCACTCCAAGCCATAGGCTGCCAAACACAAACCACGGCCTTTTTCCCTGGCTAACAAAATTCAGATGCCCCGCTTCTGGATGGCAGATTGCAGACCCCACGAGGCACTGTCAAACCAGCCCGACTTGTAATTGGTGCCACCTTGGGTCTGGGAACCATCTTGCGTATCGTGGATTATCAGGAGCCAGCCGGCCACTCCCAGCCACAGGCTGCCAAACACAAAGCAAGGCCCTTTACCCTGGCTAACAAAATTCAGATGCCCTGCTTCTGGATGGCAGAGTGCAGGAGCTACTTGGCACTATCAAACCAGCCCGACTTGGCAGTGGTGCCACCTTCGGTCTGGGAACCATCCTGCGTATCGTTGATTTTCAGGAGCCACCCGGCCACTCCCCGCCACAAGACCTCAAACTCTAACCACGGCCCTTGTCTCTGGCAAAGAAAACTCAGCTGCCCTGCTTCTGGATGGCAGATTGCAGGAGACATTTTGTATTCTCAAACCAGCCCAACTTGGCACTGGTGCAACTTTGGGTCGGGGGACCATCCTGCGTATCGTGGATTTTCAGGAGCCAGCCGGACACTCCCAGCCCTAGGTCTCCAAACACAAACCACGGCACTTTTCCCTGGCTAACAAAATTCAGATGCCCCTCTTCTGGATGGCAGATTGCAGGAGACACTTGGTACTAACAAACCAGCCCGACTTGGAACTGGTGCCACCTTGGGTATGGGGACCATCCTGCGTATCGTGGATTTTTAGGAGCCAGCCGGCCATTCCCAGCCATGGGCTGCCACACACAAACCACGGCCCTTTCCCCTGCCTAACATAATTCAGATGCCCTGCTTCTGGATGCCTGATTGCAAGAGCTACTTGGCACTGTCAAACCAGCCCAACTTGGCAGTGGTGCCACCTTGGGTCTGGGAAGCATCCTGCGTATCGTGGATTTTCAGGAGCCAGCCAGCCAATCCTAGACACAAGTCCTCAAACTCAAACAATGGCCATTTTCTCTCGCAAGCAAAACTCAGCTTCCCTGATTCTGGATGGCAGATTGCAGGAGCCACTTGGTAATATCAAACCATCCCTACTTGGAACTGGTGACACCTTTAGTCTGGGAACCATCCAGCGTATCGTGGATTTTCAGGAGTTAGCCAGACACTCCCAGCCATAGGCTGCCAAACACAAACCACAGCCATTTTCCCTGGGAAACAAAATTCAGATGCCCCGCATCTGGATGTCAGATTGCAGACCCCACGAGGCACTGTCAAACCAGCCCGACTTGTAACTGGTGCCACATTGGGTCTGGGAACCATCCTACATATCGTGGATTTTCAGGAGCCAGCCGGCCACTCCCAGCCATAGGGCGCCAAAAAAAAACACGGCCCTCTCCCTGGAAAACAAAATTCAGATTCCCCCCTTCTGGATGGCAGATTGCAGATGCCACTTGGATCTATCCAATCAGCTCGATTTGGCACCGCTGCCACATTCGCTCTTGGAACCATCCTGCGTATCGTGGATTTTCGGGAGCCAGCCGGCTACTCCCAGCCACAGGCCACAAAAACAAACCACGGCCCGTTTCCCTGAAAAACAAAACTCAGCTGCCCCGCTTCGGGATGGCAGATTGCAGGAGCCACTAGTACTGTCAGACCAGCCAAACTTGGCACTGGTGCCACCTTGGGTCTGGAAACCATCCTGCGTATCGTGGATTTTGAGGAGCCAGCCGGCCACTACCCGCCACAAGACCTCAAACTTAAACCACGGCCCTTTTCTCTGACAAACAAAACTCAGCTGCCCTGCTTCTGGATGGCAGATTGCAGGAGTCACTTGGCAGTATCAAACCAGCCCGACTTGGCAGTGGTGCCACCTTGGGTCATTGAACCATCCAGTGTATCGTGGATTTTCAGGAGCCAGCCGGCCACTCCCAGCCACAAGCCCTCAAACTCAAACCACGGCCCTTTTCTCTGGCAAAAAAAACTCAGCTGCCCTGCTTCTGGATGGCAGATCGCAGGAGCCATTTGGTATTCTCAAACCAGCCCAACTTGTCACTGGTGCAACTTTTGGTCTGGGGACCATCCTGCGTATCATGGATTTTCAGGAGCCAGCCGGCCACTCCCATCCTAACGCTTCCAAACACAAAGCATGGCCCTTTTCCCTGGCTAACAAAATTCAGATGCCCCTCTTCTGGATGGCAGATTGTAGAAGACACTTGGTACTAACAAACCAGCCTGACTTGGAACTGGTGCCACCTTGGGTCTGGGAACCATCCTGCGTGTCATCGATTTTCAGGAGACAGCCATCCACTCCCAGGCACAAGACCTCAAACTCAAACAACGACCCTTTTCTCTGGCAAACAAATCTCAGCTGCCCTGCTTTTCGGTGGCCGATTGCAGGAGCCACTTGGCACTGTCCAACCAGCATGACTTGGCACTGGTTCCACCTTCGGTCTGGGAACCATCCTCCGTATCGTGGATTTTCAGGAGCCAGCCAGCCACTCCCAGCCAGAAGCCCTCAAACTCAAACCACGGCCCTTTTCCCTAGCAAACAAAACTCAGCTGCCCTGCTTCTGGATGGCCGATTGCAGGAGCCGCTTGGCACTGTCAAAGGAGCCCGACTTGGCACTGGTGCCACCTTGGCTTTGGGAACCATCCTACGTATCGTGAATTTTCAGAAGCCAGCCGGCAACTCTCAGCCATAGTCGGCCAAACACAAACCACGGCCTTTTTCCCTGACTAACAAAATTCAGATGCCTTGCTTCTGCATGGCAGATTGCAGGAGCCACTTGGCACTGTCCAACCAGCCCAACTTGGCACTGGTGCTACCTTCGTTCTGGGAACCATCCTGCGTATCCTGCATTTTCCGGAGCCAGCCGGACACTCCCAGCCAAAAGCCCTCAAACTATGGCCTTTTTCCCTGGCAAACAAAATTCAGATGACCCGATTCTGGATGGCAGATTGCACGAGCCACTTGGTACTTTAAAACCAGCCTACCTTGGCACTAGTGCCACCTTCGGACTGGACACCTTCTGCGTACCGTGGATTTTCAGGAGCCTGCCGGCCACTCCCCGCCACAAGCCCTCAAACTAAAACCACGTCCCTTTCCTCTGGCAAAAAATACTCAGCTGCCCTGCTTCTGGATGGCAGATTGCAGGAGCCACTGGGCACTGTAAAACCAGCCCGACTTGGATATCGTGACACTTTGGTCTTTGGAACCATCCTGCGTATCGTGGATTTTCAGGAGCCAGCCGGCCACTCCCAGCTACAAGCCCTCAAACTCAAACCACGGCCCTTTTCTCTGGAAGGAAAGCTCAGCTGCTCTGCTTCTGGATGGCAGATTGCAGGAGCCCCTTGGCACTATCAAACCGGCCTACCTTTGCACTGGTGCCACCTTGGGTCTGGGAACCATCCTGCATATCGTGGATTTTCAGGATCCACCCGGCCACACCAAGCCATAGGCTTCCAAACACAAACCACGGCCCTTTTCCCTGGCTAAAAAAATTCAGATGCCCTGCTTCTGGATGGCAGGTTGCAGGAGTCACATGGCACTGTCCAAACAGCCCAACTTGGCACTGGTGCCACCTTCGGTCTGGGAACCATCCTGCTTATCGTGGATTTTCATGAGCCTGACGGCTACTCCCAGCCATAGGCTGCCAAAAAAAAACCACGGAACTTTTCCCTGGCTAAAAAAATTCAGATGCCCCGCTTCTGAATGGCAGATTGCAGGAGCCTCTTGGCACTGTCCAACCAGCCCAACTTGGCACTGCGCGACCTTGGGTCTGGGAATGATCCTGCGTATCGTGGATTTTCCAGAGCCAGCCGCCCGCTCCCAGCCATAGGCTGCCAAACACAAACCACGGCCTTTTTCCCTGACTAACAATATTCAGATGCCCCGCTTCTGGATGGCAGATTGCAGGAGCCACTTGGTACTGTCAGACCAGCCAAACTTGGCACTGGTGCCACCTTGGGTCTGGGAACCATCCTGCGTATCGTGGATTTTCAGGAGCCAGCCAGCCACAACCAGCCACAAGCCCTCAAACTTAAACCATGGCACTTTTCTCTGAGAAACATAACTCAGCTGCCCTGCTTCTGGATGGCAGATTGCAGGAGTGACTTGGTACTATCAAACCAGCCCAAGTTGGCACTGGTGCCACCTTGAGTCTGGAAACCTTCCTGCGTATCGTGGATTTTCAGAAGCCAGCCGGCCACTCCCAGCCATAGGCTGCCAAACACAAACCACGGCCCTTTTCCCTGGCAAACAAAACTGAGATGCTCCGCTTCTGGATGGCAGATTGCAGTTGACACTTGATACTGTCCAACCAGCCCTACTTGGATTTGGTGACACCTTGGGTCTGGAAACCATCCTGCGTATCGTGGATTTTCAGGAGTCAGCCGGCCACTCCAAGCCACAATCACTTAAACTCAAACCACGGCCCTTTACTCTGGCAAACAAAACTCAGCTTCCCTGCTTCTGGATGGCAGATTGCAGGAGCCACTTGGCACTATCAAACCGGCCTACCTTGGCACTGGTGCCACCTTGGGTCTTGGAACCATCTTGCGTATCGTGGATTTTCAGGAGCCAGCCGGCCACTCCCAGCCATAGGCTGCCAAACACAAACAACGGCACTTTTGCCTGGCTAACAAAATTCAGATGCCCCTCTTCTGGATGGCAGATTGCAGGAGCCACTTGGCACTGTCAAACCAGCCCGACTTGGATCTGGTGACACCTTGGGTCTGGGAACCATCCTGCGTATCGTGGATTATCAGGAGCCAGCTGGCCACTCCCAGCCATGGGCTACCAAACAGAAAACACGGCCCTTTTCCCTGGCTAACAAAACTAAGATGCTCCTCTTGTGGATGGCAGATTGCAAGAGCTACTTGGCACTGTCCAACCAGACCGACTTGGCACAGGTGCCACATTCGGTCTGTGGACCATCCTGCGTATCGTGGATTTTCAGGAGCCAGACAGCCACTCCCAGCCACAAGCCCTCAAACTCAAACCACAGCTCTTTTCTGTGGTAAACAAAACTCAGCTGCCCTATTTTTGGATGGCCGATTGCAGGAGCCACTTGGTACTATCAAACCAGCCCAACTTGGCACAGGTCCCACCTTGGGTCTGGGAACCATTCTGCGTATCGTGGATTTTCAGGAGCCTGGCGGCCACTCCCTGCCACAGGCTTCCAAACACAAACCACGGCCTTTTTCCATGACAAACAAAATTCATATGCCCCGCTTCTGGATGGCAGATTGCAGGAGCTACTTGGTACTGTCAAACCAGCCCGACTAGGAACTGTTGACACCTTGGGTCTGGGAACCATCCTGCGTATCGTGGATTATCAGGAGTCAGCCGGCCACTCCCAGCCATGGTCTGCGAAACACAAAATTGGGCCCTTTTCCCTGCCTAAACAAATTCAGATGTACCGCTTCTGGGTGGCACATTGCAGGAGCCAATTGGCACTGTCCAACCAGCCTGACTTGGAACTGGTTGCCACCTTGGGTCTGGGAACCATCCTGCGTAACATTGATTTTCAGGAGCCAGCCGGCCACTCCCAGCCACAAGCCCTCAAACTCAACCCACACCCCTTTACTCTCGTAAAAAAACTCAGCTGCCCTGCTTCTGGATGGCAGATTGCAGGAGCCACTTGGTACTATCAAACCAGCTCAACTTGGCACAGGTGCCACCTTCGGTCTGGGAACCATCCTGCGTATCGTGGATTTTCAGGAGACAGCAGGCAACTCCAAGCCACAAGACCTCAAACAAAAACCACGGCCCTTTTCTCTGGCAAACAAAACTCAGCTGCCCTGCTTCTGGATGGCAGATTGCAGGAGCCACGTGGTACTATAAAACCAGCCCATCTTGGCACTGGTGACACCTTGGGTCTTAGAACCATCCTGCGTATCGTGGATTTTCTGGAGCCAGCCGGCCACTCCCAGACACAGGCTGCCAAACACATTCCACGGCCTTTTTCCCTGACAAACAAAATTATGATGCCCCTCTTGTGGATGGCAGATTGCAGGAGCCACTTGGCGCTGTCCAAACAGCCTGACTTGGCACTGGTGCCACCGTCGGTCTGGGAACCATCCTGCGTATTATGGATTTTCAGGAGGCAGTCGGCCACTCCCAGCCACAAGCATTCAAATTCAAACCACGGCCCTTTCCTCTGGCAAAAACTACTCAGCTTCCCTGCTTATGGATGGCAGTTTGCAGGAGCCACTTGGTACGATCAAACCAGCCCACCTTGGCACTGGTGCCAACTTGCGTCTTGGAACCATCCTGCGTAACGTGGATTTTCAGGAGCCAGCCGGCCACTCCCAGCCACAGGACCCAAAAACAAACCTCGTCCCCTTTCCCTGACAAACAAAAATCAGCTGCCCCGCTTCTGGATGGCAGATTGCAGGAGCCACTTGGTACTGTCAAACCGGCCTAGCTTGGCACGGGTGCCACCTTGGGTCTTGGAACCATCATGCGTTTCGTGGATTTTCAGGAGCCAGCCGGCGACTCCCAGCCACAAGCCCTCAAACTCAAACCACGGACTTCTTCCCTGGCAAACAAAACTCAGCTGCCCTGATTCCGGATGGCCGATTGCACGAGGCACTTGATACTATCAAACCAGCCAGACTTGGCAGTGGTGCCACCTTGGGTCTGGGAACCATCCTGCGTATCGTGGATTTTCACGAGCCAACCAGCCACTCCCAGCCACAAGGCCTCAAACTCAAACAACGACCCTTTTCTCTGGCAAACAAAACTCAGCTGCCCTGCTTTTGGATGGCCGATTGGAGGAGCCACTTTGTACAATCAAACCAGCCCAACATGGCTGTGGTGCCACCTTGGGTCTGGGAACCATCCTGCGTATCGTGGATTTTCAGGAGCCACCTGGCCTCTCCCAGCCATAGGCTGCCACACACAAACCATTGCATTTTTCCCTCGCGAACAAAATTCAGATGCCCCGATTCTGGATGGCCGATTGCAGGAGCTACTTCGCACTGTCCAACCAGCCCGGCTGGGATATGGTGACACCTTGTGTCTGGGAACCATCCTGCGTATCGTGGATTTTCAGGAGCCAGCCACGAACTCCCAGCCATGGGCTGCCAAACACAAAACACGGCCCTTTTCCCTGCCTAAACCAATTCAGATGCCCTGCTTCTGGATGGCAAATTGCAGGAGCCACTTGGCAGTGTCAAAGGAGCCGGACTTGGAACTGGTGACACCTTGGGTTTGGGAACCATACTGCGTATCGTGGATTTTCAGGAGCCAGCTGGACACTCCAGGCCATAGGCAGCCAAACACAAACTACGGCACTTTTCCCTGGCTAAAAAAATTCAGATGCCCCGATTCTGGATGGCAGATTGCAGGAGCTACATGGCACTCTCAAAGCAGCCCTACTTGGCAGTGGTGCCACCTTTGGTCTGGGATCCCTCCTGTGTAACGTGGATTTTCAGGAGCCAGCCGGCCACTCCCAGCCACAAGCCCTCAAACTACGGCACATTTCTCTGGGAAAAAAAACTCAGCTGCCCTGCTTCTGGATGGCAGATTGCAGGAGCCACTTGGTACTGTCAAACCGGCGTACCATGCCACTGCTTCCACCTTGGGTCTGGGAACCATCCTGCGTATCGTGGATTTTCAGGAGCCAGCCGGCCTCTCCCAGGCACAAGCACTCAAACTCGAACCACGGCCCTTTTCTCTGGCTAAACAAAATTCAGCTGCCCTGGTTATGGATGGCAGATTGCAGGAGCCACTTGGTACTATCAAACCAGCCCAACTTAGCACTGGTGCCACCTTGCGTCTTGGAACCATCCGGCGTATCGTGGATTTTCAGGAGCCAGCCGGCCACTCCCAGCCATAGGCTTCCAAACACAAACCACAGACCTTTTCCCTGGCTAACAAAACTCAGCTGGCCTACGTATGGATGGCAGATTGCAGGAGCCACTTGGTACTGTCAAACCGGCCTACCTTGGCACTGGTGCCACCTTGGGTCTTGGAACACTCCTGCGTATCGTGGATTTTCATGAGCCAGCCGGCCACTCCAAGCCGCAAGCCCTCAAACTCAAACCACGGCCCTTTTCCCTGGCAAAAATAACTCAGCTGCCCTGCTTATGGATGGCTGTTTGCAGGAGCCACTTGGTACTATCATACCAGCCCAACAGGGCACTGGTGCCACCTTGCGTCTGGGAACCATCCTGCGTATCGTGGAGTTTCCGGACCCAGCCGGCCACTGCCAGCCATGGGTTGCCAAACACAAAGCACGGCCCTTTTCCCTGGCTAACAAAATTCAGATGACCCGATTCTGGATGGCAGATTGCAGGAGCCACTTGGCATTGTCCAAACAGCCAAACTTGGCACTGGTGCCACCTTCGGTCTGGGAACCATCCTGCGTATCGTGGATTTCCATGAGCCAGACGGCCACTCCCAGCCATAGGCTGCCAAAAACAAAGCACGGCCGTTTTCCCTGGCTAACAAAATTCAGATGCCCCGCTTCTGAATGGCAGATTGCAGGAGCCACTTGGAACTGTCAAACCAGGCCGACTTCAATATTGTGACACCTTTGGTCTGGGAAGCATCCTGCGTATCGTGGATTTTCAGGAGCCAGCCGGCCACTCCCAGCCATGGCTGCAAAAAACAAAGCACGGCCCTTATCCCTGGCTAACAAAATTCAGATGCCCCGCTTCTGAATGGCAGATTGCAGGTGCCTCTTGGCACTGTCCAACCAGCCCAACTTGGCACTGCGCGACCTTGGGTCTGGGAATCATCCTGAGTATCGTGGATTTTCAGGAGCCAGCCGACCACTCCCAGCCACAAGCCCTCAAACTACGGCCCATTTATCTGGCAAACAAAACTCAGTTGCCCTGCTTCTGGATGGCAGGTTTCAGCAGCCACTTCTCACTGTCAAACCAGCCCAACTTGAAAGGTGTGCCACCTTCGGTCTGGGAACTATCCTGCGTATCGTGTATTTTCAGGAGCCAGCCGGCCACTCCCAGCCTCAGGTCCCCAAACTCAAACCACGGCCCTTTTCTCTGGCAAACAAAACTCAGCGGCCCTGCTTCTGGATGGCAGATTGCAGGAGCCACTTGACACTGTCAAACCAGCCCGACTTGGCACGGGTGCCTCCTTTGGTCTGGGAACCATCCTGCGTATCGTGGATTTTCAGGAGCCAGACGGCCACTCCCAGCCTCAGGTCCCCAAACTCAAACCACGGCCCTTTTCTCTGGCAAACAAAACTCAGCGGCCCTGCTTCTGGATAGCAGATTGCAGGAGCCACTTGGCACTGTCAAACCTGCCCAACTTTCAACTATTGACACCTTGGGTCTCGGAACCATCCTGCGTATCGTGGATTTTCAGGAGCCAGCCGGTTACTCCAGGGCATAGGCTGCCAAACACAAACCACGGCCCTTTTACCTGGCGAACAAAATTCAGATGCCCCTCTTCTGGATGGCAGATTGCAGGAGCCACTTGGTACTATCAAACCAGCCGGACTTGGAACTGGTGCCACCTTGGGTCTGGGGACCATCCTGCGTATCGTGCATTTTCAGGAGCCAGCCGACCACTCCCAGCCATGGGTGGCTAAACACAATCCACGGCTCTATTCCCTGGCAAAAAAAATTCAGATGCCTTGCTTCTGGATGGCAAATTGCTGGAGCCACTTGGTACTATCAAAAAGCCCAACCTGTCACTTGTGCCTCCTTGGGTATGGGAACCATCCTGCGTATCGTGGATTTTCAGGAGCCAGTCGGCCACTCCCATCCACAAGACCTCAAACTCAAACAGCGGCCCTTTTCTCTGGCAAACAATACTGAGCTGCCCTGGTTCTGGACGGCAGATTACAGGAGCCACTTGGTATTATCTAACCAGCCCAACTTGGCACTGGTGCCACCTTGGGTCTGGGAACCAGCCTGCGTATCGTGGATTTTCAGGAGCCAGCCGGCCACGCCCAGCCATGGGCTGCAAAACACAAACCACGGCTCTTTTCCCTGGCTAAAAAAATTCAGATGCGCAGCTTCTGGATGGCAGATTTCAGGAGCCACTTGGCACTGTCGAACCAGCCTGACTTGGAAATATTGACACCTTGGGTCAGGGAACCATCCTGCGTATCGTGGATTTTCAGGAGCCAGCCGGCCACTCCCAGCCACAAGCACTCAAACTTAAACCACGGCACTTTTCTCTGGCAAACAAACCTCCGCTGCCCTGCTTCTTGATGGCAGATGGCAGGAGCCACTTGGTACTATCAAAAAAGCCCAACTTGGCACTGGTGCCACCTTGGGTCTGGGAACCATCCTGCTTAACGTGGATTTTCAAGAGCCAGCCGGCAACTACCAGCCACAAGCCCTCATACTTAAACCACGGCACTTTTCTCTGGCAAACGAAACTCAGCTCCCCTGCTTCTGGATGGCAGATTGCAGGAGTCACTTGGTACTATCAAACCAGTCCAACTTGGCCCTCGTGCCACCTTGGGTGTGGGAAACATCCTGCGTATTGTGGATTTTCTGGAGCCAGCCGGCCACTCACAGCCACAAGCCCTCCAACTCAAACCACGGCCTTTTCTCTGGAAAACAAAACTCAGCTGCCCTGCTTCTGCATGGTAGATTGCAGGAGTCACTTGGTACTATCAAACCAGCTCAACATAGTACTGGTGCCACCTTGGGTCTGGGAACCATCCTGCTTATCGTGGATTTTCAGGAGTCACCCGGACACTCCAAGCCATAGGCTGCCAAACACAAACCACGTCTCTTTTCCCTGGCTAGCAACAATTCAGAGGCCCCTCTTCTAGATGGCAGATTGCAGGAACCACTTCGCACTGTCAAACCAGCCCAACTTGGAACTATTGACACCTTGGGTCTGGGAACCATCTGGCATAACGTGGATTTTCAGGAGCCAGCCGGCCACTCCCAGGCATAAGCTGCCAAACAAAAACCACGGCCCTTTTCCCTGACAAACAAAACTCAGCTACGCCCTTCTGGATGGCAAATTGCGGGAGCCACTTGGTACTATCAAACCAGCTCAACATAGTACTGGTGCCACCTTGGGTCTGGGAGCCATCCTGCTTATCGTGGATTTTCAGGAGCCACCCGGACACTCCAAGCCATAGGCTGCCAGACAAAAACCATGGCCCATTTCCCTGGCTAACAAAACTCATATGCACTGCTTCTAGATGGCATATGGGAGACACCACTTGGCTCGGTCCAACCAGCCCGACTTGGTACTGGTGCCACCTTCAGTCTGGGAACCATCCTGTGTATCGTGGATTTTCTGGAGCCAGCCGGCCACTCCCAGCCATATGCTGCCAAACAAAAACCACGGCCCTTTTCCCTGGCAAACAAAATTCAGATGCACCCATTCTGGATGGTAGATGGCAGAGGCCACTTGGCTCTGTCCAACCAGCCCGACTTGGCACTGGTGCCACATTCGGTCTGTGAACGATAATGCGTATCGTGGATTTTCAGGAGCCAGACGGCCACTCCCAGCCACAGGACCCAAAAACAAACCTCGTCCCCTTTCCCTGACAAACAAAACTCAGCTGCCCCGCTTCGGAATGGCAGATGGCAGGAGCCACTTGGTAATGTCAAAGCAGCCCGACTTGGAATTATTGACACCTTGGGTCTGGGAATCATCTTGCGTATCGTGGATTTTCAGGAGCTAGCTGGCCACTCGCAGCCGTAGGCTGCCAAACACAAACCACGGCCCTTTTCCCTGGCTAACAAAACTCAGCTGCCCTGCTTCTGGATGGTAGAGTGCAGGAGAAAAATTGTACTATCAAACCAGCCCAACTTGGCGCTGGTGCCACCTTGGGTGTGGGAACCATCCTGCGTATCGTGGATTTTCAGGAGCCAGCCGGCCTCTTCCAGCCACAAGCCCTAAAACTAAAACCACGGCACTTTTCTCTGGTAAACAAAATGCAGCGGCCCTGCTGCTGGATTGCAGATTGCAGGAGCCACTTGGCACTATCAAACCAGCCCAACTTGGCACTAGTGTCACCTGGGAACCATCCTGCGTATCTTGGATTTTCAGGAACCAGCCGGCCACTCCCAGCCCTGGGCTGCCAAACACAAACCACGGCCCTTTACCCTGGCTAACAAAATTCAGATGCCCGCTTCTAGGTGGCAGATTGCAGGAGCCACTTGGCACTATCCAACCAGCCCGACTTGGCACTTGTGCCACCTTGTGTCATTGAACCATCCTGCGTATCGTGGATTTTCAGGAGCCAGCCGGCCACTCCCAGCCAAAGGCCTCAAACTCAAACCACGGCCATTTTCTATGGCAAACAAAACTCATCTGCCCTGCTTCTGGATTGCAGATTGCAGGAGCCACTTGGTACTATCAAACCACCCAAACTTGGCACTGGTGACACCTTGGGTCTGGGAACCATCCTGCGTATCGTGGATTTTCTGGAGCTAGCCGGCCACTCTCATCTACAAGTCCTCAAACTCAAACCACGGCCCTTTCCTCTGGGAAACAATACTCAGCTGGCCTGCTTCTAGATGGCAGATTGCAGGAGCGACTTGGTACTATCAATCCAGCCCAACTTGGCACTGGTGCCACCTTGGGTCTGGGAACCATCCTGCGTATTGTGGATTTTCAGGAGCCACCCGACCACTACCAGCTACAAATCCTCAAACTCAATCTACGGCCCATTTCTCTGGCCAAGAATAGTCAGATGCCCTCCTTCTGGATGGCAGATTGCAGGAGCCACTTGGTAATATCAAACCAGCCCAACTTGGCCCTGGTGCTACCTTGGGTCTGGGAACAATCCTTCATATCGTGGATTTTCATGAGCCAGCCGGCCACTCTCAGCCATAGGCTGCCAAACACAAACCACGGCCCTTTTCCATGCCTAACAATATTCAGATGCCTCGATTATAGATGGCTGATTGCAGGAGCTACTGGGCATTGTCAAACCTGCCCTACTTGCACTGGTGGCGCCTTGGGTCTGGGAAACATCCTGCGTATCGTGGATTTTCAGGGGCCAACCGGCCACTCCCAGCCACAAGCCCTCAAACTCAAACCACGGCCCTTTCTTCTGGCAAAGAAAACTCAGCTGCCACGCTTCTGGATGGCAGATTGCAGGAGGCACTTGGTACTATCAAACCAGCCCAACTTGGCACTGGTGACACCTTGGGTCTTTGAACCATCCTGCGTATCGTGGATTTTCAGGAGCCAGACGGCCAATCCCAGCCATAGGCTGCGAAACACCAACCACGGCCCTTTTCCCTGGCTAACAAAATTCAGATGCCCCTCTTCTGGATGGCAGATTGCAGGAGCCACTTGATCCTATCAAACCAGCCCGACTTGGCACTGCTTCCACCTTCGGTCTGGGAGGCATCCTGTGTATCGTGGATTATGAGGAGCCAGCAGGCCACTTCCAGCCACAAACCCTCAAACGTAAACCATTGCCCTTTTCTCTGGCAAACAAACTCAGCTGCCCTTCTTCTGGATGGCAAATTGCAGGAGACTCTAGGTACTATCAAACCAGCCCATCTTGGCACTGGTGCCACCTTGGGTCTTTGAACCATCCTGCGTATAGTGGATTTTCAGGAGCCAGCCGGCCACTCCGAGCCCTGGGCTGCCGCACACAAACCACGGCCCTTTTCCCTGCCTAACAAAATACACATGGCCCGCTTCTGGATGGGTGATTGCAGGAGCTACTTGGCACTGTCAAACCAGCCTGACTTGGCACTTGTGCCACCTTGGGTCTGGGAACCATCCTGTGTATTGTGGATTTTCACGAGCCAGCCGGCCACTCCCAGCCATAAGCTGCCAAACAACAATCACGGCCCTTTCCCCTGGCTAAACAAAATTCAGATGCCCCGCTTCTGGATGACAGATTGCAGCAGCCACTTGGCACAGTAAAACCAGCCAAACTTGGAACTGGTGACACCTTGTGTCTGGGAACAATCCTGCGTATCGTGGATTTTCAGGAGCCAGCCGGCCACTCCCAGCCACAAGCCCTCAAACTGAAACCACGGCCCTTTCCTCTGGCAAACAAAAATCAGTTGTCCCGCTTCTGGATGGCAGATTGCAGGAGCCACTTGGTACTATCAAACCAGCCCTCCTTGGCACTACTGTCACCTGGGGTCTGCAAACCATCCTGCGTATCGTGGATTTTCAGGAGTCAGCCAGCGACTCGCAGCCAGAAACCCTCAAACTCTCTCCGCGGCCCTTTTCTCTGGCCAACAAAACTGAGATGCCCTGCTTCTGGATGGCAGATTGCAGGAGCCACTTGGTAATATCAAACCACCCAAACTTGGCACTGGTGCCACCTTCGGTCTGGGAACCATCCTGCGTATCGTGGATTTTCAGGAGCCTGCTGGCCACTCCCAGACACAAGCCCTCAAACTGAAACCACGGCCATTTTCTCTAGCAAAGAAAACTCAGCTTCACTGCTTCTAGATGGCAGATTGCAGGAGCGACTTGGTACTATCAATCCAGCCCAACTTGGCACTGGTGCCACCTTGGGTCTGGGAACCATCCTGCGTATCGTGGATTTTCAGGAGCCAGCCGGCCACTCCCAGCCATAGGATGCGAAACACCAACCACGGCCCTTTTCCCTGGCTAACAAAATTCAGATGCCCCGCTTCTGGATGACAGATTGCAGCAGCCACTTGGCACTGTAAAACCAGCCAAACTTGGAACTGGTGACACCTTGTGTCTGGGAACAATCCTGCGTATCGTGGATTTTCAGGAGCCAGCCGGCCACTCCCAGCCACAAGCCCTCAAACTCAAACCACGGCCCTTTCCTCTGGCAAACAAAAATCAGTTGTCCCGCTTCTGGATGGCAGATTGCAGGAGCCACTTGGTACTATCAAACCAGCCCACCTTGGCACTGGTGCCACCTTGGGTCTGGGAACCATCCTGCGTATCGTGGATTTTCTGGAGCTAGCCGGCCACTCCCACCTACAAGTCCTCAAACTCAAACTACGGCCCATTCCTCTGGGAAAAAATACTCAGCTGCCCTGCTTCTGGATGGCAGATTGCAGGAGCCACTTGGTACTATTAAACCAGGCCAGCTTGGCACTAGTCACCCCTGGGGTCTGGGAACACTCCTGCCTATCGTGGATTTTCAGGAGCCACCCGGCCACTACCAGCTAAAAACCCTCAAACTTAATCCACGGCCCATTTCTCTGGCCAAGAAAACTCAGATGCCCTCCTTCTGGATGGCAGATTGCAGGAGCCCCTTGGTAATATCAAACCAGCCCAACTTGGCCCTGGTGCTACCTTGGGTCTGGGAACAATCCTGTGTCTCGTGGATTTTCATGAGCCAGCTGGCCACTCCCAGACACAAGCCCTCAAAATCAAACCACGGCCCTTTTCTGTGCAAACAAATCTCAGCTGCCCTGCTTCTGGATGAGAGATTGCAGGAGCCACTTGGAACTATCAAACCAGCCCAACTTGGCACTGGTGCAAACTTGGTTCTGGGAACCATCCTGCGTATTGTGGATTTTCAGGAGCCAGCCGGCCACTCTCAGCCATAGGCTGCCCAACATAAACCATGGCCCTTTTCCATGCCTAACAAAATTCAGATGCCTCTCTTCTGGATGGCACATTGCAGGAGCCACTTGATCCTATCAAACCAGCCCAACTTGGCACTGGTGCCACCTTAGGTCTGGGAGCCATCCTGCGTATCGTGGATTATGAAGTGTCAGCCGGCCACTTCCAGCCTCAAACACTCAAACGTAAACCATTGCCCTTTTCTCTGGCAAACAAAACTCAGCTGCCCTTCTTCTGGATAGGAAATTGCAGGAGACGTTGCTACTATCAAACCAGCCCAACTTGGCACTGGTGCCACCTTGGGTCTTTGAACCATCCCGCGTATAGTGGATTTTCAGGAACCAGACGGCCACTCCGCGCCCTGGGCAGCCACACACAAACCACTGCCCTTTTCCCAGCCTAACAAAATTCAGATGGCCCGCTTCTGGATGGCTGATTGCAGGAGATACTTGGCACTGTCAAACCAGCCCGACTTGGCACTGTTGCCACCTTGGGTCTGGGAACCATCCTGCGTATGGTGGATTTTCAGGAGCCTGCTGGCCACTCCCAGCCACAAGCCCTCAAACTTAAGCCACGGCCCTTTCCCCTGGCTAAACAAATTTCAGATGTCCTGCTTCTGGATGGCAGATTGCAGGAGCCGCTTGGTACTATCAAACCAGCCCAACTTGGAGCTGGTGCCACCTTGGGTCTGGTAACCCTCCTGCGTATCGTGGATTTTTAGGAGACAGCCGGTCACGCCCAGCCACAAGCTCTCAAACTTTAACCACAGCCGTGTTCTCTGGCAAACAAAACTTAGCTGCCTTGCTTCTGGATGGCAGATTGCAGGAGCCACTTGGTACTATCAAACCAGCCCAACTTGGCACTGGTGCCACCTTGGGTCTTTTAACCATCCTGCGTATCGTGGATTTTCAGGAGCCAGCCGGCCACTCCCAGCCACAGGCCCCCAAACACAAACCACGGCCTTTTTCTCTGGCAAAAAAAACTCAGCGGCCCAGCTTCTGAATAGCAGATTGCAGAAAGCACTTAGTACTATCAAACAAGCCAAACTTGGCACTAGTGTCACCTGGGGTCTGGGAACAATCCTGCGTATCGTGGATTTTCAGGAGCCAGCCGGCCAATCCCAGCCCTGGGCTGCCGAACAGAAACCACGGCCCTTTTTCCCTCCTAACAAAATGCAGATGCCCCGCTCCTGGATGGCAGATTGCAGACGCCACTTGGCTCTATCAAACCAGCACGACTTGGCACTGCTTCCACCTTCGGTCTGGGAACCATCCTGCGTATCGTGGATTTTCAAGAGCCAGAAAGCCACTCCCAGCCACAAGCCCTCAAACTTGAACCACGGCCGTTTTCTCTAGCAAACAAAACTCAGCTGGCCTGTTTCTAGATGGCAGATTGGAGGAGACACTTGGTAATATCAAACCAGCTTAACTTGGCACTGGTGCCACCTTGCGTCTGGGAACCATCCTGCGTATCGCGGATTTTCAGGAGCCAGCCGGCCACTCCAAGTCAAAGGCCTCAAACTCGAAACACGGCACTTTTCTATGGCAAACAAAACTCATCTGCCCTGCTTCTGGATGGCAGATTGAAGGAGCCACTTGGTACTATCAAACCAGCCCAACTTGTCACTGGTGACAGCTTGGGTCTGGGAACCATCCTGCGTATCGTGGATTTTCAGAAGCCAGCCGGCCAATCCCAGCCATAGGCTGCGAAACACCAACCACGGCCCTTTTCCCTGGCTAACAAAATTCAGATGCCCCTCTTCTGCATGGCAGATTGCAGGAGCCACTTGATCCTATCAAACAAGCCCAACTTGGCACTGGTGCCTGCTTGGGTCTGGGAGCAATCCTGCGTATCGTGGATTATGAGGAGCCAGCCGGCCACTTCCAGCCACAAACCCTCAAACATAAACCATTGCACTTTTCTCTGGCAAACAATACTCAGCTGCCCTGTTTCTGGATGGCAAATTGCAGGAGCCACTTGCTACTATCACACTAGCCAGACTTGGCACTGGTGCCACCTTGGGTCTTTGAACCATCCTGCCTATCGTGGATTTTCAGGAGCCAGCCGGCCACTCCGAGCCCTGGGCTGCCACACACAAACCACGGCCCTTTTCCCAGCCTAACAAAATTCAGATGGCCCGCTTCTGGATGGCTGATTGCAGGAGCTACTTGGCACTGTCAAACCAGCTTGACTTAGCACTGGTGCCAATTTGGTGCTGGGAACCATCCTGTGTATCGTGGATTTTCAGGAGCCAGACGGCCACTCCCAGTAATAAGATGACAAACACAAACCACGGCCCTTTCCCCTGGCTAAACAAAATTCAGATGCCCTGCTTCTGGGTGACAGATTGTAGCAGCCACTTGGCACTGTCAAACCAGCCCGACTTGGAACTGGTGACACCTTGGGTCTGGGAACCAACCTGCGTATCGTGGATTTTCAGGAGCCAGCGGGCCACTCCCAG
This sequence comes from Passerculus sandwichensis, assembly GCA_031885435.1. Lineage (NCBI taxonomy): Eukaryota > Metazoa > Chordata > Aves > Passeriformes > Passerellidae > Passerculus > Passerculus sandwichensis. The sequence continues at coordinate 730,562 of CM063146.1, forward strand.
CCATAGGTGTCCAAACACAAGCCACGGAGCTTTTCTCTTGCTAACAAAATTCAGATGCCCCGTTCTGGATGACAGATTGCAGGAGCTATTTGGCACAATCAAAATAGCCCGACTTGGCACTGGTGCCAGCTTCCGTCTGGGAACCATCCTGCGTATCATGGATTTTCAGGATCCAGCTGGCCACTCCCTGACACAAGCCCTCAAACTGAAACCACGGCCCTTTTCTCTAGGAAAGAAAACTCAGCTGCCCTGCTTCTAGATGGCAGATTGCTGGAGCTACTTGGTACTATCAAACCAGCCCAACTTGGCACTGGTGCCACCTTGTGTCTGGGAACCATCCTGCGTATCGTGGATATTCAGGAGCCAGCAGGCCAATCCAAGTCATAGGTTGCCAAACACAAACAACGGCCCTATTCCCTGGCTAACAAAACTCAGATGCCCCTCTTCTGGATGACAGATTGCAGGAGCCACTTGGTACTATCAAACCAGCCCAACTTGTCACTGGTGCCACCGTGGGTCTTTGAACCATCCTGCGTATCGAGGATTTTCCGGAGCTAGCCGGCACTCCCAGCCACAAGCCCTAAAACTCAAACCACGGCCCTTTTCTCTGGCAAACAAAACTCAGCTGCGCTGCTTCTGGATGGCAGATTGCAGGAGCAACTTGGTACTATCAAACCAGCCCAACTTGGCACTGGTGCCACCTTGGGTCTTTGAACCATCTTGCGTATCGTGGATTTTCTGGAGCTAGCCGGCCACTCCCAGCCACAAGTCCTCCGACTCAAACCACGGCCCTTTCCTCTGGAAACAAAACTCAGCTGCCCCGCTTCTGGATGCCAGATTGCAGGAGACACTTGGTACTATCAAACCAGGCCAGCTTGGCACTAGTCACCCCTGGGGTCTGGGAACAATCCTGCGTATCTTGGATTTTCAGGAGCCACCCGGCCACTACCAGCCACAAACCCTCAAACTCAAACCACGGCCCATTTCTCTGGCCTAGAAAACTCAGATGCCCTCCTTGTGGTTGGCAGATTGCAGGAGCCACTTGGTAATATCAAACAAGCTCAACTTGGCCCTGGTGCTACCTTGGGTCTGGGAACAATCCTGCGTATCATGGATTTTCAGGAGCCAGCCGGCCACTCCCAGCCATGGGCTGCCAAACTCAAACCAAGGCTCTTTTCTCTGGCAAACAAAACTCAGCTGCCCTGCTTCTGGATGGCAGACTGCAGGAGCCACTTGGTACTATCAAACCAGCACCACTTGGCACTGGTGCCACCATGGGTCTTAGAACCATCCTGCATATCGTGGATTTTCAGGAGCATTCCGGCCATTCCCAGCCATAGGCTGCCAAACACAAACCACGGCCCTTTTCCCTGGCTAACAAAATTCAGATGCCCCTCTTCTAAATGGCAGATTGCAGGAGCCACTTGGTCATACCAAACCAGCCAAACTTGGCACTGGTGCCTCCTTGGGTCTGGGAACCATCCTGCATATCGTGGATTTTCAGGAGCCAGCTGGCCTCTTCCTGCCACAAACCCTCAAACTCAAACCACGGCCCATTTCTCTGGCCAAGAAAACTCAGATGCCCTCCTTCTGGTTGGCAGATTGCAGGAGCCACTTGGTAATATCAAACCAGCCCAACTTGGCCCTGGTGCTACCTTGGGTCTGGGAACAATCCTGCGTATCATGGATTTTCAGGAGCCAGCCGGCCACTCCCAGCCATGGGCTGCCAAACTCAAACCAAGGCTCTTTTCTCTGGCAAACAAAACTCAGCTGCCCTGCTTCTGGATGGCAGACTGCAGGAGCCACTGGGTACTATCAAACCAGCACCACTTGGCACTGGTGCCACCATGGGTCTTAGAACCATCCTGCATATCGTGGATTTTCAGGAGCATTCCGGCCATTCCCAGCCATAGGCTGCCAAACACAAACCACGGCCCTTTTCCCTGGCTAACAAAATTCAGATGCCCCTCTTCTGGATGGCAGATTGCAGGAACCACTTGGTCATACCAAACCAGCCAAACTTGGCACTGGTGCCTCCTTGGGTCTGGGAACCATCCTGCATATCGTGGATTTTCAGGAGCCAGCTGGCCTCTTCCAGCCACAAGCCCTTAAACTAAAACCACGGCACTTTTCTCTGGTAAACAAACTCAGCTGCCCTACTTCTGGATGGCAGATTGCAGGAGCCACTTGGTACTATCAAACCAGCCCAACTTGGCACTGGTGCCACCTTGGGTCATTGAACCATTCGGCATATCGTGGATTTTCAGGAGCCAGCCGGCCACTCCCAGCCATAGGCTGCCAAACACCAACCACGGCCCTTTTCCCTGGCTAACAAAATTCAGATGCCCCGTTCTGGATTACAGATTGCAGGAGCCACTTGGCAGGGTTAAACCAGCCCGACTTGCATTGGTGCCACATTGGGTCTGGGAGCCATCCTGCGTATCGTGGATTATGACGAGCCAGCCGGCCACTTCCAGCCACAAACCCTCAAACGTAAACCATTGCCCTTTTCTCTGGCAAACAAAACTCAGCTACCCTGCTTCTGGATGGCAAATTGCAGGAGCCACTTGGTACTATCAAACCAGCCAAACTTGGCACTGGTGCCACCTTGGGTCTTTGAACCATCCTGCGTATCGTGGATTTTCAGGAGCCAGCCGGCCACTCCGAGCCCTGGGCTGCCACATTCAAACCACGGCACTTTTCCTAGCCTAACAAAATTCTGATGGCCCGCTTCTGGATGGCTGATTGCAAGAGCTACATGGCACTGTAAAACCAGCTCGACTTGGCACTGGTGCCACCTTTGGTCTTGGAACCATCCTGCGTATCGTGGATTTTCAGGAGCCAGCCGGCAACACCCATCCATAGGCTACCAAACAAACACCACGGCCTTTTTCCCTGTCTAACAAAATTCAGATGCACCGCTTCTGGATGGCAGATTACAGAAGCCACTTGGCTCTGTCCAACCAGTCCGACTTGGCACTGGTGCCACCTTGGGTCTGGGAACCATCCTGCGTATGGTGGATTTCCAGGAGCGAGCCGGCCACTACCAGCCACAAGCCCTCAAACTTAAGCCACGGTTTCTTTCTCAGGCAAAGAAAACTCAGCTGCCCTGCTTCTGGATGGCAGATTGCAGGTGCCACTTGGTACTATCAAACCATCCCAACTTTGGGCTGGTGCCACCTTGTGTCTGGTAACCATCCTGCATATCGTGGATTTTCAGGAGACAGCCGGTCACGCCCAGCCACAACTCTCAAACTTAAACCACAGCCCTGTTCTCTGGCAAACAAAACTCAGCTGCCTTGCTTCTGGATGGCAGATTGCAGGAGCCACTTGCTACTATCAAACCAGGCCAACTTGGCACTGGTGCCACCTTGGGTCTGGGAACCATCCTGCGTATCGTGGATTTTCAGGAGCCAGCCGGCCACTCCCAGCCACAGGCCCCCAAACTCAAACCACGGCCCTTTTCTCTGGCAAAAAAACCTCAGCGGCCCAGCTTGTGAATAGCAGATTACAGAAAGCACTTGGTACTATCAAACCAGCCAAACTTGGCACTAGTGTCACCTGGGGTCTGGGAACCATCCTGCGTATCGTGGATTTTCAGGAGCCAGCCGGCCCCTCCCATCCAAACGCGTCAAACTCAAACCACGGCCCTTTTCTATGGGAAACAAAACTCAGCAGCCACGCTTCTGGATGGCAGATTGCAGGAGCTACTTGGCACTATCAAACCAGCCCGACTTAGCACTGGTGCCGCCTTGGGTGTGGGAACCATCCTGCGTATCGTGGATTTTCAGGAGCCAGCCGGCCACTCCCAGCCACAAGCCTTCAAACTCAAACAACGGCCCTTTCCTCTGGCAAACAAAACTCAGCTGCCACGCTTCTGGATGGCAGATTGCAGGAGCCACTTGGTACTATCAAAGCAGCCCAACATGGCACTGGTGCCACCTTGGGTCATTGAACCTTACTGCGTATCGTGGATTTTCAGGAGCCAGCCGGCCACTCCCATCCAAAGGCCTCAAACTCAAACCACGGCCCTTTTCTATGGGAAACAAAACTCAGCTGCCACGCTTCTGGATGGCAGATTGCAGGAGCCACTTGGTACTTTCAAACCAGCCCAACTTGGCAGTGGTGCCACCTTGTGTCTGGGAACCATCCTGCGTATTGTGGATTTTCAGGAACCAGCCAGCCACTCCGAGCCCTGGGCTGCACGCACAAACCACGGCCCTTTTCCCAGCCTAACAAAATTCAGATGGCCCGCACCTGGATGGCTGATTGCAGGAGCTACTTGGCACGGTCAAACCAGCCCGACTTGGCACTGGTGCCACCTTGGGTCTGGGAACCATCCTGTGTATCGTGGATTTTCAGGAGCCAGCCGGCCACTCCCAGCCATAAGCTGCCAAATACAAACCACGGCCCTTTCCCCTGTCTAAACAAATTGCAAATGCCCCGCTTCTGGATGACAGATTGCAGCAGCCACTTGGCACTGTCAAACCAGCCCGACTTGGAACTGGTGACACCTTGGGTCTGGGAACAATCCTGCGTATCGTGGATTTTCAGGAGCCAGCGGGCCACTCCAAGCCATAGGCTACCAAACACAAACCACGGCACTTTTCCCTGGGCAACAAAATTCAGATGCCACGCTTCTGGATGGCAGATTACAGAAGCCACTTGGCTCTGTCCAACCAGTCCGACTTGGCACTGGTGCCACCTTGGGTTTGGGAACCATCCTGCGTATGGTGGATTTCCAGGAGCGAGCCGGCCACTACCAGCCACAAGCCCTCAAACTTAAACCACGGCCCTTTTCTCTGGCAAACAAAACTCAGCTGCCCTGCTTCTGGATGGCTGATTGCAGGAGCCATTTGGTACTTTCAAACAAGCCCAACTTGGATCTGGTGCCACCTTGGGTCTTTGATCCATCCTGCATATCGTGGATTTTCAGGAGTCAGCCGGTCACTCCCATCCATAGGTTGCCAAACAAATAACTACGCCACTTTTCCCTGGCTAACAAAATTCAGATCCCCCTCTTCTTGATGGCAGATTGCAGACGCCACTTGGCACTGTCAAAACAACCCGACTTGGAACTATTGACACCTTGGATCTGGGAACCATCATGCATATCTTGGATTTTCAGGAGCCAGCCTGTTACTCCAGGCCATAGGCTGCAAACACAAACCACGGCCCTTTTACCTGGCGAACAAAATTCAGATGCCCCTCTTCTGGATGGCTGATTGCAGGAGCCATTTGGTACTATCAAACCAGCCCAACTTGGAACTGGTGCCACCTTGGGTCTTTGAACCCTCCTGCGTAAGGTGGATTTTCAGGAGCCAGCCGGCCACTCCCAGCCCTGTGCTGCCACACAAACCACGGAACTTTTCCCAGCCTAACAAAATTCAGATGCCCCTCTTCTGGATGGCAGAATTCAGGAGCTACTTGGCACTGTCAAACTTGCCTGACTTGGCACAGGTGCCACCTTAGGTCTGGGAACCATCCTGTGTATCGTGGATTTTCAGGAGCCACTCCCAGCCACAAGCCCTCAAACTCCAACCACGGCCCTTTCCTCTGGTAAAAAACACTCAGCTGCCCCGCTTCTGGCTGGCAGATTGCAGGAATCACTTGGTACTATCAAACCAACCCAGCTTGTCACTAGTGTCACCTGGGGTCTGCAAACCAACCTTCGTATCGTGGATTTTCAGAAGCCAGCAAGCCACTACCAGCCAAAAACCCACAAACTCAAAACACGGCCCTTTTCTTTGGCCAACAAAACTCAGATGCCCTGCTTCTGGATGGCTGATTGCAGGAGCCACTTGGTAATATCAAACCAGCCCAACTTGGCACTGGTGCTACCTTGGGTCTGGGAACCATCATGCATATCGTGGATTTTCAGGAGCCCTCCGCCACTCCCTCACACAGGCCCACAATACCAAATCACGGCCCTTTTCTCTAGCAAACAAAACGCAGCGGCCCTGCTTCTGGATAGCAGATTGCAGGAGCCAATTTGTACTATCAAACCAGCCCAACTTGGCACCTGTGTCACTTGGGGTCTGGGAACCATCCTGCGTATCGTGGATTTTCAGGAGCCAGACGGCCACTCTCAGCTGTAGGCTGCCAAACAAAAACCACTGACCTTTTCCCTGGCAAAGAAAATTCAGATGCCCCGCTTCTGGATGGCAGATTGCAGACGCCACTTGGCTCTTTCCAACCAGCCAGATTTGGACTGGTGCCACCTTCGGTATGGGAACCCTCCTGCATATCGTGGATTTTGAGGAGCCAGCCGGCCACTCGCAGCCACAAGCCCTCAAACTTTAACCCCCGCCCATTTCCCTGACAAACAAAACTCAGCTACCCTGCTTCTGGGTGGCAGATTACAGGAGCCGCTTGGTACGGTCAAACCAGGCCAACTTGGAACTGGTGCCACCTTGGGACTGGGAACCATCCTGCGTATGGTGGATTTTCAGGAGCCAGCCGGCCTCTCCCAGCCACACGCCCACAAACTCAAACCACTGCCCTTTGCCCTGGCAAAAAAAACTCAGCTGCCCTGCTTCTGGATGGCAGATGGCAGGAGTCACTTGGTACTATCAAACCAGCCCAATTTGGCACTGGTGCCACCTTGGGTCTGGGAACCATCCTGCGTATCATGGATTTTCAGGAGCCAGCCGCCCACTCCCAGCCCCAAGCCCTCAAACTCAAACCACAGCCCTTTTCTCTGGTAAACAAAACTCAGCTGCCCTGATTCTTGATGGCAGACTGCCGACGCCACTTGGCTCTGTCAAACCAGCCCGACTTGGCACTGGTGCCACCTTGGGTCTGGGAAACATCCTGCGTATCGTGGATTTTCAGGAGCCAGCTGGCCCCTCCCAGCCATGGGCTGCCAAACTCAGACCACGGCCCTTTTCCCTGGTTAACAAAATTCAGATGCCCCGTTTCTGGATGGCAGATTGCAGCAGACACTTGGTACTATCAAACCAGCCCAACTTGGCACTAGTTTCACCTGAGGTCTGGGAACAATCCTGCGTATCATGGATTTTCAGGAGCCAGCCGGCAACTAACAGCCACACGCCCTAAAACACAAATCACGGCCCTTTTCTCTGGCAAACAAAAGTCAGCTGCCCTGCTTCTGGATGGCAGATTGCAGGAGCCACTTGGTAATATCAAACCAGCCCAACTAGGCACTGGTACCCCCTTGAGTCTGGGAAACATGGTTCCTATCGTGGATTTTCAGGAGCCAGCCGCCCACTCCCAGCCATAGGCTGCCAAATAGAAACCACGGCCCTTTTCCCTGGCTAACAAAATTCAGATGCTCCACTTCTGGATGGCAGATTGCATGAGCTAATTGGCGCTATCAAACAAGCCCGATATGGCACTGGTGCCACCTTGGGTCTGGGAGCCATCCTACATATAGTGGATTTTCAGGAGCTAGCCGGCCACTCCCAGCCACAAGCCCTCAAATTCAAACCAATGCCCTTTCCTTGGCAAATTAAACTCAGTTGCCCTGCTTCTGGATGGCTGATTGCAGGAGCCACTTGGCACTGTCAAACCAGCCCAACTAGGCAGTGGTGCCACCTTGAGTCTGGGAACCATCATGCGTATCGTGGATTTTCAGGAGCCAGCCGGCCACTCCCAGCCATAGACTGCAAAACACAAACCAGGGCCCTTTTCCCTGGCTGACAAAATTCAGATGCCCCGCTTCTGGATGGCAGATTGCAGACAACACTTGGCTCTGTCCAAGCAGCCCGACTTGGCACTGGTGCCACCGTGGGTCTGGGAACCATCCTGCGTATTGTGGATTTTCAGGAGCCAGCCGGCCACTCCCAGCCATAGGCTGCCAAACACAAACCACGGCCCTTTTCCATGGCTAACAAAATTCAGCTGCCCCGCTTCTGGATGGCAGATTATAGACGCCACTTGGCTCTGTCCAACCAGCCCGACTAGGCACTGGTGCCACCTTGGGTCTAGGAACCATCCTGCATATCGTGGATTTTCAGGAGCCAGCCGGCCACTCCCAGCCCCAAGCCCTCAAACTCAAACCACGGCCCTTTTCTCTGGCAATCAAAAAATCAGCTGCCCTGCTACTGGATGGCAGATGGCAGGAGCCACTTGGTACTATCAAACCAGCCCAACTTGGCACTGGTGCCACCTTGGGTCTTTGAACCTTCCGGCATATCGTGGAATTTCAGGAGCCATCCGGCCACTCCCAGCCATAGGCTGCAAAACAGAAACCACGGCCCTTTTCCCTGGCTAACAAAATTCAGATGCCCTGCTTCAGGATGGGAGTTTGCAGAAGATACTTGGCACTATCAAACCAGCCCGACTTGCACTGGTTCCACTTTTGGTCTTGGAACCATCCTATGTATCGTGGATTTTCAGGAGCCAGCCGGCCCCCCCCAGCCACAAAATGCAAACTGAACCCATGGCACTTTTCTCTGGCAAACAAAACTCAGCGGCCCTGCTTCTGGATGGCAGATTGTAGGAGACACTTGGTAGTAACAAACCAGCCCAACTTGGCACTAGTGTCCCTGGGGTCTGGGAACAATCCTGCGTATCGTGGATTTTCAGGAGCCACCCGGCCACTCCCAGCCATAGGCTGCCAAACACAAAACACGGCCCATTTCCCTGGCTAACAAAATTCAGATGCCCCGCTACTGGATGGCAGATTGCAGGAGCCACTTCGCACTGTCAAACCAGCCGGATTTGGAACTGGTGCCACCTTGGGTCTGGGAACCATCATGCGTATCATGGATTTTCAGGAGCCAGCCGGACACTCCCAGCCATAGGCTGCCAAACATATACCACGGCACTTTCCCTGGCTAAGAAAATTCAGATGGCCCGCTTCTGGTTGGCAGATTGCAGGAGCTAATTGGCACTATCAAACCAGCCCGATATGGCACTGGTGCCACCTTGGGTCTGGGAGCCATCCTACATATAGTGGATTTTCATGAGCCAGCCGGCCACTCCCAGCCACAAGCCCTCAAATTCAAACCATGGCCATTTTCTTTGGCAAATTAAACTCAGTTGCCCTGCTTCTGGATGGCTGATTGCAGGAGCAACTTGGCACTGTCAAACCAGCCCGACTTGGAACTGGTGCCACCTTCGGTCTGGGAACCATCCTGCGTATCGTGGATTTTCAGGAGCCAGCCGGCCACTCCCAGCCATGGGCTGCCAAACACAAACCATGGCCCTTTTCCCTGGCCAACAAAATTCAGCTGCCCCGCTTCTGGATGGCAGATTATAGACGCCACTTGGCTCTGTCCAACCAGCCCGACTTGGCACTGGTGCCACCTTGGGTCTAGGAACCATCCTGCGTATCGTGGATTTTCAGGAGCCAGATGGCCACTCCCAGCCCCAAGCCCTCAAACTCAAACCACGGCCCTTTTCTCTGGCAAACAAAAATCAGCTGCCCTGCTACTGAATGGCAGATGGCAGGAGACACTTGGTACTATCAAACCAGCCCATCTTGGCACTGGTGCCACCTTGGGTCTTTGAACCTTCCGGCATATCGTGGAATTTCAGGAGCCAGCCGGCCACTCCCAGGCATAGGCTGCCAAACACAATCCATGGCCCTTTTCCCTGGCCTAACAAAATTCAGATGCCCCGCTTATGGATGGCAGATTGCAGGAGCTACTTGGCACAATCATACCTGCCCAACTTGGCAGTGGTGCCACCTTGGGTCTGGAAACCATCCTGCATATCTTGTATTTTCAGGAGACAGCCGGCCACTCCCAGCCATAGGCTACCAAACACAAACCACGGTCATTTACCCTGGGTAACAATATTCAGATGCCCCGCTTCTGGATGGCAGATTACAGAAGCCACTTGGAACTGTCCAACCAGCCCGAATTGGAACTGATGCCACCTTGGGTCTGTGAACCATCCTGCGAATCGTGGATTTTCAGGATCCAGCCGGCCACTCCAAACAATTGGATGACAAACACAAACCACGGCCCTTTTCCCTGGCTAACAAAATTCAGATGCCCCGCTTCTTGATGGCAGATTGCGGGAGCCACTGGGCACTGTCCAACCAGCTCGACTTGGCACTGGTGCCGCCTTGGGTCTTTGAACCATCCTGCGTATCGTGGATTTTCAGGAGCCAGCCGGCCACACCCAGCAAGAAGCCCTCAAACTTAAACCACGGCCATTTTCTCTGGCAAACAAACTTCAGCTGCCCTGCTTCTGGATGGCAGATTGCAGGAGCCATTTGGTACTATCAAACCAGCCCAACTTGGCACTGGTGCCACGATGGGTCTTTGAACCATCCTGCATATTGTGGATTTTCAGGAGCCAGCCGGCCACTCGCAGCCATAGGCTGCCAACCACGGCACTTTTCCCTGGCTAACAAAATTCATATTTCCCGCTCCTGGATGGCAGATTGCAGGAGCCACTTCGCATTGAAAAACCAGCCCGACTTGGAACTGGTACCACCTTGCGTCTGTAAGCCATCTTGCGTATCGTGGATTTTCAGGAGCCAGCCGGCCACTCCCAGCCATAGACTGCAAAACACAAACCACGGCCCTTTTCCCTGGCTAACAAAATTCAGATGCCCAGCTTCTGGATGGGAGATTGCAGACGACACCTTGCTCTGTCCAACCAGTCCAACTTGGCACTGGTGCCACCTTTGTTCTGGGAACAATCCTGCGTATCGTGTATTTTCAGGAACCAGCCGGCCATTCCCATCCTGAAACCCTCAAACTGAAACCACGGCCCTTTTCTGTGGAAAACAAAACTCAGCTAACCCGCTTCTGGATGGCAGATTGCAGGAGCCACTTGGAACTGTCGAACCAGCCCGACATGGAACTGGTGCCACCTTTGGTCTGGGAACCATTCTGCGTAAGGCGGATTTTCAGGACCCAGCCGGCCACTCCCAGCCACAAGCCCTCAAACTCAAACCACGGCCCTTTTCTCTGGCAAACAAAACTCAGCTGCCCTGCTTCTGGATGGCAGATTGTAGGAGCCACTTGGTATTATCAAACAAGCCCAACATGGCACTGGTGACACCTTGGGTCTGGGAACCATCCTGCGTATCGTGGATTTTCAGGAGCCAGCCTGCCACTCCCAGCCATAGGCTGCGAAACACAAACCACGCCCCTTTTCCCTGCCTAACAAAACTCAGATGCCTCTCTTCTGGTTGTCAGATTGCAGGAGCTACTTGGCACTGTCAAACCAGCCCAACTTGGGACTGGTTACACCTTCGGTCTGGGGAGCATCCTGCGTATCGTGCATTTTCAGGAGCCAGCTGGCCACTCCCAGCCAAAAGCCCTCAAACTCAAACCAATGCCCTTTTAACTTGCAAACAAAACTCAGTTGCCCTGCTTCTGGATGGCAGATTGCAAGAGCCTCTTGGTACTATCATGCCAGCCCGACTTGGCATTGGTGCCACCTTGGGTCTGGAAACCATCCTGCGTATCGTGGATTTTCAGGAGCCAGCCGGGCAATCCCAGCCATAGGTTGCCAAACACAAACCACGACCCTTTTCTCTGGCTAAAAAAATTCAGATGCCCCGCTTCTCGATGGCAGATTGCAGACGATACTTGGCTCTGTCCAACCAGCCCTACTAGGCACTGGTGCCACCTTGGGTCTGGGAACCATCCTGCATATCGTGGATTTTCAGGAGCCAGCCGGCCACTCCCAGCCCCAAGCCCTCAAACTCAAACCACGGCCCTTTTCTCTGGCAATCAAAAAATCAGCTGCCCTGCTACTGGATGGCAGATGGCAGGAGCCACTTGGTACTATCAAACCAGCCCAACTTGGCACTGGTGCCACCTTGGGTCTTTGAACCTTCCGGCATATCGTGGAATTTCAGGAGCCATCCGGCCACTCCCAGCCATAGGCTGCAAAACAGAAACCACGGCCCTTTTCCCTGGCTAACAAAATTCAGATGCCCAGCTTCTGGATGGGAGTTTGCAGAAGATACTTGGCACTATCAAACCAGCCCGACTTGCACTGGTTCCACTTTTGGTCTTGGAACCATCCTATGTATCGTGGATTTTCAGGAGCCAGCCGGCCCCCCCCAGCCACAAAATGCAAACTGAACCCATGGCACTTTTCTCTGGCAAACAAAACTCAGCGGCCCTGCTTCTGGATGGCAGATTGTAGGAGACACTTGGTAGTAACAAACCAGCCCAACTTGGCACTAGTGTCCCTGGGGTCTGGGAACAATCCTGCGTATCGTGGATTTTCAGGAGCCACCCGGCCACTCCCAGCCATAGGCTGCCAAACACAAAACACGGCCCATTTCCCTGGCTAACAAAATTCAGATGCCCCGCTACTGGATGGCAGATTGCAGGAGCCACTTGGCACTGTCAAACCAGCCCGACTTGGAACTGGTGCCACCTTCGGTCTGGGAACCATCCTGCGTATCGTGGATTTTCAGGAGCCAGCCGGCCACTCCCAGCCATGGGCTGCCAAACACAAACCATGGCCCTTTTCCCTGGCCAACAAAATTCAGCTGCCCCGCTTCTGGATGGCAGATTATAGACGCCACTTGGCTCTGGCCAACCAGCCCGACTTGGCACTGGTGCCACCTTGGGTCTAGGAACCATCCTGCGTATCGTGGATTTTCAGGAGCCAGATGGCCACTCCCAGCCCCAAGCCCTCAAACTCAAACCACGGCCCTTTTCTCTGGCAAACAAAAATCAGCTGCCCTGCTACTGAATGGCAGATGGCAGGAGACACTTGGTACTATCAAACCAGCCCACCTTGGCACTGGTGCCACCTTGGGTCTTTGAACCTTCCGGCATATCGTGGAATTTCAGGAGCCAGCCGGCCACTCCCAGGCATAGGCTGCCAAACACAATCCATGGCCCTTTTCCCTGGCCTAACAAAATTCAGATGCCCCGCTTATGGATGGCAGATTGCAGGAGCTACTTGGCACAATCATACCTGCCCAACTTGGCAGTGGTGCCACCTTGGGTCTGGAAACCATCCTGCATATCTTGTATTTTCAGGAGACAGCCGGCCACTCCCAGCCATAGGCTACCAAACACAAACCACGGTCATTTACCCTGGGTAACAATATTCAGATGCCCCGCTTCTGGATGGCAGATTACAGAAGCCACTTGGAACTGTCCAACCAGCCCGAATTGGAACTGATGCCACCTTGGGTCTGTGAACCATCCTGCGAATCGTGGATTTTCAGGATCCAGCCGGCCACTCCAAACAATTGGATGACAAACACAAACCACGGCCCTTTTCCCTGGCTAACAAAATTCAGATGCCCCGCTTCTTGATGGCAGATTGCGGGAGCCACTGGGCACTGTCCAACCAGCTCGACTTGGCACTGGTGCCGCCTTGGGTCTTTGAACCATCCTGCGTATCGTGGATTTTCAGGAGCCAGCCGGCCACACCCAGCAAGAAGCCCTCAAACTTAAACCACGGCCATTTTCTCTGGCAAACAAACTTCAGCTGCCCTGCTTCTGGATGGCAGATTGCAGGAGCCATTTGGTACTATCAAACCAGCCCAACTTGGCACTGGTGCCACGATGGGTCTTTGAACCATCCTGCATATTGTGGATTTTCAGGAGCCAGCCGGCCACTCGCAGCCATAGGCTGCCAACCACGGCACTTTTCCCTGGCTAACAAAATTGATATTTCCCGCTCCTGGATGGCAGATTGCAGGAGCCACTTCGCATTGAAAAACCAGCCCGACTTGGAACTGGTACCACCTTGCGTCTGTAAGCCATCTTGCGTATCGTGGATTTTCAGGAGCCAGCCGGCCACTCCCAGCCATAGACTGCAAAACACAAACCACGGCCCTTTTCCCTGGCTAACAAAATTCAGATGCCCAGCTTCTGGATGGGAGATTGCAGACGACACCTTGCTCTGTCCAACCAGTCCAACTTGGCACTGGTGCCACCTTTGGTCTGGGAACAATCCAGCGTATCGTGTATTTTCAGGAACCAGCCGGCCATTCCCATCCTGAAACCCTCAAACTGAAACCACGGCCCTTTTCTGTGGAAAACAAAACTCAGCTAACCCGCTTCTGGATGGCAGATTGCAGGAGCCACTTGGAACTGTCGAACCAGCCCGACATGGAACTGGTGCCACCTTTGGTCTGGGAACCATTCTGCGTAAGGTGGATTTTCAGGACCCAGCCGGCCACTCCCAGCCACAAGCCCTCAAACTCAAACCACGGCCCTTTTCTCTGGCAAACAAAACTCAGCTGCCCTGCTTCTGGATGGCAGATTGTAGGAGCCACTTGGTATTATCAAACAAGCCCAACATGGCACTGGTGACACCTTGGGTCTGGGAACCATCCTGCGTATCGTGGATTTTCAGGAGCCAGCCTGCCACTCCCAGCCATAGGCTGCGAAACACAAACCACGCCCCTTTTCCCTGCCTAACAAAACTCAGATGCCTCTCTTCTGGTTGTCAGATTGCAGGAGCTACTTGGCACTGTCAAACCAGCCCAACTTGGGACTGGTTACACCTTCGGTCTGGGGAGCATACTGCGTATCGTGCATTTTCAGGAGCCAGCTGGCCACTCCCAGCCACAAGCCCTCAAACTCAAACCAATGCCCTTTTAACTTGCAAACAAAACTCAGTGTCCCTGCTTCTGGATGGCAGATTGCAAGAGCCTCTTGGTACTATCATGCCAGCCCGACTTGGCATTGGTGCCACCTTGGGTCTGGAAACCATCCTGCGTATCGTGGATTTTCAGGAGCCAGCCGGGCAATCCCAGCCATAGGTTGCCAAACACAAACCACGACCCTTTTCTCTGGCTAAAAAAATTCAGATGCCCCGCTTCTCGATGGCAGATTGCAGACGATACTTGGCTCTGTCCAACCAGCCCGACTAGGCACTGGTGCCACCTTGGGTCTGGCAACCATCTTGCGTATCGTGGGTTTTCTGGAGCCAGCCGGCCACTCCCAGCCATAGGCTGCCAAACACAAACCACGGCCCTTTTCCCTGGCTAACAAAATTCAGATGTCCCACTTCTGGATGGCAGATTGCAGGAGCCACTTGGCACTGTCAAACCAGCCCGACTTGGCACTGGTGCCACCTTGGGTCTGGGAACCATCCTGCGTATCATGGATTTTCAGGAGCCAGCCAGCAACTCCCAGCCACTGACAGCAAAATCAAACCAGGGCCCATTTCCCTGGTAAACAAATTTCAGATGCCCCACATTTGGATGGCAAATTGCAGGAATCTCTTGGTACTATCAAACCAGCCCGACTTGGCACTGGTTCCACCTTGGGTATTTGAACCATCCGGAATATCTTGGATTTTCAGGAGCCAGCCGGCCACTCCCAGACATAAGCTGCCAAACAAAATCCACGGCCCTTTTCCCTGGCTAACAAAATTCAGATGCCCTGCTTCTGGATGGCAGATTGCAGGAGATACTAGGCACTGTCAAACCAGCCCGACTTTGCACTGGTGCCAACTTCAGTCTGGGGAGCATCCTGCGTATCGTGGATTTTCAGGAGCCAGCAGGCCACTCCAAGCCACAAGCCCTCAAACTCAATCCACGGCCCTTTTCTATGGCTAACAAAACTCAGCTGCCTTGCTTCTGGATGGCAGATTGCAGGAGGCATTTGTTACTATCAAACAAGCCCATCTTGGCACGGGTGCCACCTTTGGTCTGGGAACCATACTGCCTATCGTGGATTTTCAGGAGCCAGCAGGCCACTCCCATCCCCAAGCGCTCAAACTCAAACCACAGCCCTTTTCTCTGGCAAACAAAAGTCAGCTGCCCCGCTTCTTGATGACCGATTGCCAAAGCCACTTGGCTCAGTCCAACCAGCCCGACTTGGCACTGGTGCCTACTTGGATCAGGGAACCATCCTGCGTTATGTGGATTTTCAGGAGCCAGCCGCCCACTCCAAGCAATTGGCTGCCAAACAAAAACCACGGCCCTTTTTCCTGGTAAACAAAATTCAGATGCCCCGCTTCTGGATGGCAGATTGCAGGAGCTACTTGGCAATGTCAAACCAGCCCGACTTTGCACTTGTGCCACCTTCGGTCTGGAATTCATCCTGCGTAAAGTGGATTTTCCGGAGCCAGCAGGCCACTCCCAGCCACACACCCTCAAACTAAAACCATGGCCCTGTACTCTGGTAAACAAATCTCAGCTGCCCTGCTTCTGGATGGCAGATTGCAGGAGCCACTTGGTACTGTCAAACCAGCCAAACTTGGCACGGATGCCGCCTTGGGTCTGGGAACCATCCTGCGTGTCGTGGATTTTCCGGAGCCAGCCTCCCACTCCCAGCCATAGGCTGCCAAACACAAACCACGGCCCTTTTCCCTGGCTAACAGAAGTCAGATAGCCCCTTCTGCATGGCAGATTGCAGTAGCTACTTGGCACTTTGTAACAAGCGCGACTTGGCACTGATGCCACCATGGGTCTGGGAAAGATCCTGCGTGTCGTGGATTTTCAGGAGCCTCCCGGCCACTCCCCGCCACAAGGCCTCAAAAAAAACCACGGCCATTTTCCATGGCTAACAAAATTCAGATGCCCTGCTTCTGGATAGCAGATTGCAGATGCCACTTGGCTCGGACCAACCACCCCGACTTTTAACTGGTGACACCTTGGGTCTGGGAACCATCCTGCGTATCGTGGATTTTCAGGAGCCAGCCGCCACTCCCAGCCATAGGCTGCCAAACAAAAACCACGGCCCTTTTCTCTGCCTAAAAAAGTCAGATGCCCGGCTTCTGGATGGCATATTGCATGAGCTACTTGGCACTATTAAACCTGCCTGATTTGGCACTGGTGCCACCTTTTGTCTGGGAACCATCCTGCGTATCGTGGATTTTCAGGAGCCAGCCGGCCACTCCCAGCTATGGGCTGCCAAACACAAACCACGGCCCTTTTCCCTGGCTAAAAAAATTGAAATGCCCCGCTTCTGGATGGCAAATTGCAGGAGCCACTTGGCACTGTCTAACCAGCCCGACTTGGCAATGTTGCCACCTTCGGTCTGGGAACCATCCTGCGTATCGTGGATTTTCTGGAGCCAGCAGGTCACTCCCAGCCAAAGGCCCCAAAAAAAAACCTCGGCTTGTGTCCCTGACAAACAAAACTCATCTACCCTGCTTCTGGATGGCAGATTGCAGGAGCCACTTGGTAGTGTCAAACCAGCCTAACTTGGCACTTGTGCCACCTTGGGTCTGGGAACCATCCTGCGTATCGTGGATTTTCAGGAGCCAGCCGGCCACTCCCAGCCATCGGCAGCGACACTCAAATCACGGCCCTTTTATCTGGCAAACAAAACTCAGCTTCCCTGCTTCTGGATGGCAGATTGCAGGGGCCACATTGTACTATCAAACCAGCCCAACTTGGCCTTGGGGTCACCTGGGGTCTAGAAACCATCCTGCGGATGGTGGATTATAAAGAGCCAGCTGGGCAATCCCAGCCATAGGCTGCCAAAAAAAAACCACGGCCCTTTTCCCTGGCTAACAAAATTCAGATGCCCTGCTCCTGGATGGCAGATTGCAAATGCCACTTGGCACTGTCAAACCAAATGTACCTGGAAGTCGTGCCACCTTCGGTCTGGGAAAGATCCTGCGTATCGTGGATTTTCAGGCACCAGCCAGCCACTCCAAGCCAAAAAACGTCAAACTCAAACCACGGCCCTTTATACTGGCAAACAAAACTCAGCTGCCCTGCTTGTGGATGGCAGATTGCAGGAGCTACTTGGCGGTATGAATCCCGCCCGACTTGGCACTGGTGCCACCTTTGGTCTGGGAACCATCCTGCGTATCGTGGATTCTCAGGAACCATCCGGGCACTCCCAGCCATAGGCTGCCAAACACAAACCACGGCCCTTTTCACTTCCTAACAAATTCTGATGCCCCTCTTTTGGATGTCAGATTGCAGGAGCATCTTGGCACTGTCAAACCAGCCCAACTTGGCACTGGTGCCACCGTGAGTCTGGGAACCATCCTGCGTATTGTGGATTTTCAGGAGCCAGCCGGCCACTACCAGCCACAAGCCCGAAAAACAAACCTCTGCCCATTTCGCCTCCTAACAAAACTCAGCTAACCAGCATCTGGATGGCAGATTGCAGGAGCTACTTGGGACTGTCAAACCAGCCTGACTTGGCACTGGTGCCACCTTCGGTCTGGGAACCATCCTGTGTAACGTGGATTTTCAGGAGCCAGCCAGCCACTCTAAGCCACAAGCCGTCAAACTCAAACCACGGCCCTTTATACTGCCAAACAAAACTCAGCTGCCCCGCTTCTTGATGGCAGATTGCAGGAGCCACTTGGTACTATCAAATCAGCCAAACATGGCACTGGTGCCACCTTCGGTCTGGGAACCATCCTGCATAGCGTGGATTTTCAGGAGCCAGCCCGCCACTCCCATCCATAGGCTGCCAAACACAAACCACGGCCCTTTTCCCTGGCTAACAAAATTCAGATGCCCCGCCTCTGGATGGCAGATTGCAGGAGCCACTTGGTACTGTCTATCCAGCCATACTTGGAACTGGTGCCACCTTCGGTCTGGGAAACATCCTGGGTATCGTGGATTTTCAGGAGCCACCCGGCCACTCCCTGCCATAGGTTGCCAAAGACAAACCACGGCCCTTTCCCCTGGCTAACAAAATTCAGATTCCCCTCTTCTGGATGGCAGATTGCAGGAGCCACTTGGCACTGTCAAACTAGCCCGACTTGGCACTGGTGCCACCTTGGTTCTCGAAACCATCCTGCATATCGTGGATTTTCAGGAGCCAGCCGGCCACTCTCATCCATGGGCTGCCAAACAAAAACCACGTCCCTTTTCCCTTTCTAAAAAATTCAGATGCCCCTCTTGTTGATGGCAGATTGTAGGAGCTACTTGGCACTGCAAGCCAGCCCGACTTGGCACTGGTGACACCTTCGGTCTGGGAACCATCCTGTGTATTGTGGATTTTCAGGAGCCAGCCGGCCACTCCCAGCCACAGGCCCTAAAAACAAACCTCTGACCGTTTCGCTTCCTAACAAAACTCAGCTAAACCGCGTCTGGATGGCAGATTGCAGGAGCCACTTAGTACTGTCAAACCAGCCCAACTTGGCACTGGGATCACCTGGGGTCTGGGAACCATCCTGCATATCTTGGATTTTCAGGAGCCAGCCGGCCACTCCCAGCCATAGGCCGCCAAACACAAACTCCGGCCCTTTCCCCTGGCTTACACAATTCAGATGCCCCGCTTCTGGATGGCAGACTGCAGGAGCCACTTGGCACTGTCAAACCAGTCCGACATGGTCCTGGTGCCACCTTAGGTCTGGGTACCATCCTGCATATCTTGGATTTTCAGGAGCCAGCCTGCCACTTCCAGCCACAAGGCCTCAAACTCAAACCACAGCCCTTTTCTCTAGCAAACAAAACTCAGCTGCCCTACTTCTGAATGGCAGATTCCAGGAGCCACTTGGTACTATCAAACCAGCCAAACTAGGCACTGGTGCCACCTTGGGTCTGGGAACCATCCTGCGTATCGTGGATTTTCAGGAGCCAGCAGGCCACTCCCTGCCACAAGCCCTCAAACTCAAACCACGACATTTTCCTCTGGCTAACAAAACTCAGGTGCTCTGCTTCTAGATGGCAGATTGCAGGAGCCACTTGGTACTATCAAACAAGCCCGACTTGGAACTGGTTCCACCTTGGGTCTGGGAACCATCCTGCGTATCGTGGATTTTCAGGAGCCAGCCGGCCACTCCCAGCCATAGGTTGCCAAACAAAAACCACGGCCCTTTTCCCTGCCTAATAAAATTCACATGCCCTGCATCTGGATGGCAGATTGCAGGAGCCACTTGGCCCTGTCATACGTGCCCGACTTGGAACTGGTTCCACCTTGGGTCTGGGAACCATCCTGCGTATCGTGGGTTTTCAGCAGCCAGCCGGCCACTCCCAGCCATAGGCTGCCGAACACAAACCACGGCCCTTTTCCCTGGCTAACAAAATTGAGATGCCCCTCTTCTGGAATGCAGATTGCAGGAGCCACTTGGCACTGTCAAACCAGCCCGACTTGGCACTGGTGCCACCTTCGGCCTGGGAACCATCCTGCGTATAGTGGATTTTCAGGATCCAGCCAGCCACGCCAAGCCACATGCGGTCAAACTCAAACCACGGCCCTTTATACTGGAAAACAAAACTCAGCTGCCCTGCTTCTGGATAGCAGATTGCCGGAGACACTTGGTACTATCAAACCAGCCCAACTTGGCACTGGTGCCACCTTGGGTCTGGGAACCTTCATGCATATCGTGGATTTTCAGAAGCCACCCGGCCACTCCCACACATAGGCCGCCAAACACGAACTCCGGCCCTTTCCCCTGGCTTACACAATTCAGATGTGACACTTGTGGATGGCAGACTGCAGGAGCCACTTGGCACTGTCAAACCAGCCCGACATGGTACTGGTGCCACCTTAGGTCTGGGAACCATCCTGCATATCGTGGATTTTCAGGAGCCAGCTGGCCGCTCCCAGCCATGGGCTGCCAAACAGAAACCACGGCCCTTTTCCCTGGCTAACAAAATTCACATGCCCTGATTCTGGATGGCAGATTGCAGGAGAAACTTGGCACTGTCATAACAGCCCGACTTGGAACTGGTGCCACCTTCGGTCTGGGAACCATGCTGCGTATCGTGGATTTTCAGGAGCCAGCCGGCCACTCATAGCCATAGGCTGCCTAACACAAACCACAGCCTTTTTCTCTAGCAAACAAAACTCAGCTGCCCTGCTTCTGAATGGCAGATTGCAGGAGCCACTTGGTAATATCAAACCAGCCAAACGCCCTCAGACTCAAACAACAGCCCTTTTCTCTTGCAAAAAAAACACAGCTGCCCTGCTTCTGAATGGCAGATTGCAGGAGCCACTTGGTACTATCAAACCAGCCAAACTAGGCACTGGTGCCACCTCGGGTCTGGGAACCATCCTGCGTATCGTGGATTTTCAGGAGGCAGCAGGCCACTCCCAGCCATGTGCTGCCAAACAAAAACCACGGCCCTTTCCCCTGGCTAACAAAATTCAGATTCCCCTCTTCTGGATGGCAGATTGCAGGAGCCACTTGGCACTGTCAAACTAGCCCGACTTGGCACTGGTGCCACCTTGGTTCTCGAAACCATCCTGCATATCGTGGATTTTCAGGAGCCAGCCGGCCACTCTCATCCATGGGCTGCCAAACAAAAACCACGTCCCTTTTCCCTTTCTAAAAAATTCAGATGCCCCTCTTGTTGATGGCAGATTGTAGGAGCTACTTGGCACTGCAAGCCAGCCCGACTTGGCACTGGTGACACCTTCGGTCTGGGAACCATCCTGTGTATTGTGGATTTTCAGGAGCCAGCCGGCCACTCCCAGCCACAGGCCCTAAAAACAAACCTCTGACCGTTTCGCTTCCTAACAAAACTCAGCTAAACCGCGTCTGGATGGCAGATTGCAGGAGCCACTTAGTACTGTCAAACCAGCCCAACTTGGCACTGGGATCACCTGGGGTCTGGGAACCATCCTGCATATCTTGGATTTTCAGGAGCCAGCCGGCCACTCCCAGCCATAGGCCGCCAAACACAAACTCCGGCCCTTTCCCCTGGCTTACACAATTCAGATGCCCCGCTTCTGGATGGCAGACTGCAGGAGCCACTTGGCACTGTCAAACCAGTCCGACATGGTCCTGGTGCCACCTTAGGTCTGGGTACCATCCTGCATATCTTGGATTTTCAGGAGCCAGCCTGCCACTTCCAGCCACAAGGCCTCAAACTCAAACCACAGCCCTTTTCTCTAGCAAACAAAACTCAGCTGCCCTACTTCTGAATGGCAGATTCCAGGAGCCACTTGGTACTATCAAACCAGCCAAACTAGGCACTGGTGCCACCTTGGGTCTGGGAACCATCCTGCGTATCGTGGATTTTCAGGAGCCAGCAGGCCACTCCCTGCCACAAGCCCTCAAACTCAAACCACGACATTTTCCTCTGGCTAACAAAACTCAGGTGCTCTGCTTCTAGATGGCAGATTGCAGGAGCCACTTGGTACTATCAAACAAGCCCGACTTGGAACTGGTTCCACCTTGGGTCTGGGAACCATCCTGCGTATCGTGGATTTTCAGGAGCCAGCCGGCCACTCCCAGCCATAGGTTGCCAAACAAAAACCACGGCCCTTTTCCCTGCCTAATAAAATTCACATGCCCTGCATCTGGATGGCAGATTGCAGGAGCCACTTGGCCCTGTCATACGTGCCCGACTTGGAACTGGTTCCACCTTGGGTCTGGGAACCATCCTGCGTATCGTGGGTTTTCAGCAGCCAGCCGGCCACTCCCAGCCATAGGCTGCCGAACACAAACCACGGCCCTTTTCCCTGGCTAACAAAATTGAGATGCCCCTCTTCTGGAATGCAGATTGCAGGAGCCACTTGGCACTGTCAAACCAGCCCGACTTGGCACTGGTGCCACCTTCGGCCTGGGAACCATCCTGCGTATAGTGGATTTTCAGGATCCAGCCAGCCACGCCAAGCCACATGCGGTCAAACTCAAACCACGGCCCTTTATACTGGAAAACAAAACTCAGCTGCCCTGCTTCTGGATAGCAGATTGCCGGAGACACTTGGTACTATCAAACCAGCCCAACTTGGCACTGGTGCCACCTTGGGTCTGGGAACCTTCATGCATATCGTGGATTTTCAGAAGCCACCCGGCCACTCCCACACATAGGCCGCCAAACACGAACTCCGGCCCTTTCCCCTGGCTTACACAATTCAGATGTGACACTTGTGGATGGCAGACTGCAGGAGCCACTTGGCACTGTCAAACCAGCCCGACATGGTACTGGTGCCACCTTAGGTCTGGGAACCATCCTGCATATCGTGGATTTTCAGGAGCCAGCTGGCCGCTCCCAGCCATGGGCTGCCAAACAGAAACCACGGCCCTTTTCCCTGGCTAACAAAATTCACATGCCCTGATTCTGGATGGCAGATTGCAGGAGAAACTTGGCACTGTCATAACAGCCCGACTTGGAACTGGTGCCACCTTCGGTCTGGGAACCATGCTGCGTATCGTGGATTTTCAGGAGCCAGCCGGCCACTCATAGCCATAGGCTGCCTAACACAAACCACAGCCTTTTTCTCTAGCAAACAAAACTCAGCTGCCCTGCTTCTGAATGGCAGATTGCAGGAGCCACTTGGTAATATCAAACCAGCCAAACGCCCTCAGACTCAAACAACAGCCCTTTTCTCTTGCAAAAAAAACACAGCTGCCCTGCTTCTGAATGGCAGATTGCAGGAGCCACTTGGTACTATCAAACCAGCCAAACTAGGCACTGGTGCCACCTCGGGTCTGGGAACCATCCTGCGTATCGTGGATTTTCAGGAGGCAGCAGGCCACTCCCAGCCATGTGCTGCCAAACAAAAACCACGGCCCTTTTCCCTGGCTAAAAAAATTGAGATGCCCCGCTTCTGGATGGCAGATTGCAGGAGCCACTTGGCACTGTCAAGCCAGCCCGACTTGGCACTGGTGCCACCTTCAGTCTGGGAACCATCCTGCGTATGGTGGATTTTCAGGAGCCAGCCGGCCACTCCCAGCCAAAGACCCCAAAGAAACCCTCGCCTTGCATCCCTGACAAACAAAACTCAGCTACCCTGCTTCTGGATGGCAGATTGCTGGAGCCACGTGTCACTGTCATACCAGCCTGACTTGGAACTGGTGCCAGCTTCGGTCTGGAACCATCCTGCGTATCATGGATTTTCAGGAGCTAGCCGTCCACTCCCAGACATAGGCTGCGAAACACAAACCACGGCCCTTTTCCCTGGCTAAAAAAATTGAGATGCCCCGCTTCTGGATGGCAGATTTCAGGACCCACTTGGCACTGTCAAACCAGCCCGACTTGGAACTGGTTCCACCTTCGGTCTGGGAACCATCCTGCGTATCGTGGATTTTCAGGAGGCAGCCGGACACTCCCAGCCACAGGCCCTCAGACTCTAACCACAGCCCTTTTCTCTGGCAAAAAAAACTAAGCCTTCCTGCATCAGGATAGTAGATTGCAGGAGCCACTTGCTACTATCAAACCAGCCCAACTTGGCCCTGGGGTCACCTGGGGTCTGGGAACCATCCTGCGTATCGTGGATTTTAAAGAGCCAGCTGGCCAATCCCAGCCATAGGCTGCCAAACACAAACCACGGCCCTTTTCCCTGGCTAACAAAATTCATATGCCCTGCTTCTGGATGGCACATTGCAGGAGACACTTGGCACTGTCATACCAGCCCGACTTGGAACTGGTGCCACCTTCGGTCTGGGAACAATCCTGCGTATCGTGGATACTCAGGAGCCAGCCGGCCACTCCCAGCCATAGGCTGCCAAAAAGAAACCACGACCCTTATCCCTTATCCCTTATCCCTAACAAAATTGCGATGCTCTGCTTCTGGATGGCGGATTGCAGGAGTCACTTGGCACTGTCAAACCAGCCGGACTTGGCACTGCTGCCACCTTCGGTCTGGGAACCATCCTGCGTATCGTAGATTTTCAGGAGCCAGCCGGCCACTCCCAGCTACAAGCCCTCAGACTCAAACCACAGCACTTTTCTCTAGCAAACAAAACTCAGCTGCCCTTCTTTTGAATGGCAAATTGCAGGAGCCACTTGGTAATATCAAACCAGCCAAACGCCATCAGACTCAAACCACAGCCTTTGTCTCTAGAAAACAAAAATCAGCTGCCCTGCTTCTGAATGGCAGATTGCAGGAGCCACTTGGTACTATCAAACCAGCCAAACAAGGCACTGGTGCCACCTTGGGTCTGGGAACCAACCTGCGTATCGTCTATTTTCAGGAGCCAGCAGGCCACTCCCAGCCATGTGCTGCCAAACACAAACCACGGCCCTTTTCCCTGGCTAACAAAATTGTGATGCCCCGCTTCTGGATGGCAGATTGCAGGAGCCACATGGCACTGTCAAGGCAGCCCGACTTGGCACTGGTGCCACCTTCGGTCTGGGAACCCTCCAGCGTATGGTGGATTTTCAGGAGCCAGCCGGCCACTCCCAGCCAAATACCCCAAAGAAATCCTCGGCTTGCATCCCTGACAAACAAAACTCAGCTACCCTGCTTCTGGATGGCAGATTGCAGGAGCCACTTGGTACTATCAAACCAGCCCAACATGGCACTGGTGCCACCTTGGGTCTGGGAACCATCCTGCGTATCGTGGATTTTCAGAAGCCAGCCGGCCACTCCCAGCCATAGGCTGCCAAACACAAACCACGGCCCTTTTCCCTGGCTAAAAAAATTCCGATGCCCGGCTTCTGGATGGCAGATTGCAGGAGCCACTTGGCACTGTCAAACCAGCCCGAATTGGATCTGGTGCCACCTTCTGTCTGGGAACCATCCTGCGTATCGTGGATTTTCAGGAGGCAGCCGGCCACTGCCAGCCAGGGGCCCTCAAACTCGAACAACAGCCCTTTTCTCTGGCAAAAAAACTAAGCCTTCCTGCATCAGGATAGTAGATTGCAGGAGCCACTTGGGACTATCAAACCAGGCCAACTTGGCCCTGGGGTCACCTGTGGTCTGGGAACCATCCTGCGTATCGTGGATTTTAAAGAGCCAGCTGGCCAATCCCAGCCATAGGCTGCCAAACACAAACCACGGCCCTTTTCCTTGGCTAACAAAATTCACATGCCCTGCTTCTGGATGGCACATTGCAGGAGCCACTTGGCACTGTCATACCAGCCCGACTTGCAACTGGTGCCACCTTCGGTCTGAGAACCATCCTGCGTATCGTGGATTTTCAGGAGCCAGCCGGCCACTCCCCGCCATAGGCTGCCAAACACAAAGCACGGCCCTTTTCCCTGGGTAAAAAAATTGCGATGCCCCGCTTCTGGATGGCAGATTTCAGGACCCACTTGGCACTGTCAAACCAGCCCGACTTGGCACTGGTGCCACCTTTGGTTTGGGAACAATCCAGCGTATCGTGGATTTTCAGGAGCCAGCCGGCCACTCCCAGCTACAAGCCCTCAGACTCAAACCACAGCACTTTTCTCTAGCAAACAAAACTCAGCTGCCCTGCTTTTGAATAGCAGATTGCAGGAGCCACTTGGAAATATCAAACCAGCCAAACGCCATCAGACTCAAACCACAGCCTTTGTCTCTAGAAAACAAAAATCAGCTGCCCTGCTTCTGAATGGCAGATTGCAGGAGCCACTTGGTACTATCAAACCAGCCAAACAAGGCACTGGTGCCACCTTGGGTCTGGGAACCAACCTGCGTATCGTCTATTTTCAGGAGCCAGCAGGCCACTCCCAGCCATGTGCTGCCAAACACAAACCACGGCCCTTTTCCCTGGCTAACAAAATTCAGATGCCCCGCTTCTGGATGGCAGATTGCAGGAGCCACATGGCACTGTCAAGGCAGCCCGACTTGGCACTGGTGCCACCTTCGGTCTGGGAACCCTCCAGCGTATGGTGGATTTTCAGGAGCCAGCCGGCCACTCCCAGCCAAATACCCCAAAGAAACCCTCGGCTTGCATCCCTGACAAACAAAACTCAGCTACCCTGCTTCTGGATGGCAGATTGCAGGAGCCACTTGGTACTATCAAACCAGCCCAACATGGCACTGGTGCCACCTTGGGTCTGGGAACCATCCTGCGTATCGTGGATTTTCAGAAGCCAGCCGGCCACTCCCAGCAATAGGCTGCCAAACACAAACCACGGCCCTTTTCCCTGGCTAACAAAATTGAGATGCCCGGCTTCTGGATGGCAGATTGCAGGAGCCACTTGGCACTGTCAAACCAGCCCCACTTGGCACTGGTTCCAGCTTCGGTTTGGGAACCATCCAGCGTATCGTGGATTTTCAGGAGCCAGCCGGCCACTCCCAGCTACAAGCCCTCAGACTCAAACCACAGCACATTTCTCTAGCAAACAAAACTCAGCTGCCCTGCTTTTGAATGGCAGATTGCAGGAGCCACTTGGTAATATCAAACCAGCCAAACGCCATCAGACTCAAACCACAGCCTTTGTCTCTAGAAAACAAAAGTCAGCTGCCCTGCTTCTGAATGGCAGATTGCAGGAGCCACTTGGTACTATCAAACCAGCCAAACGAGGCACTGGTGCCACCTTGGGCCTGGGAACCAACCTGCGTATCGTCTATTTTCAGGAGCCAGCAGGCCACTCCCAGCCATGTGCTGCCAAACACAAACCACGGCCCTTTTCCCTGGCTAACAAAATTTAGATGCCCCGCTTCTGGATGGCAGATTGCAGGAGCCACATGGCACTGTCAAGGCAGCCCGACTTGGCACTGGTGCCACCTTTGGTCTGGGAACCCTCCAGCGTATGGTGGATTTTCAGGAGCCAGCCGGCCACTCCCAGCCACGGGCCCTCAAACTCGAACAACAGCCCTTTTCTCTGGCAAAAAAAACTAAGCCTTCCTGCATCAGGATAGTAGATTGCAGGAGCCACTTGGGACTATCAAACCAGGCCAACTTGGCCCTGGGGTCACCTGTGGTCTGGGAACCATCCTGCGTATCGTGGATTTTAAAGAGCCAGCTGGCCAATCCCAGCCATAGGCTGCCAAACACAAACCACGGCCCTTTTCCTTGGCTAACAAAATTCACATGCCCTGCTTCTGGATGGCACATTGCAGGAGCCACTTGGCACTGTCATACCAGCCCGACTTGCAACTGGTGCCACCTTCGGTCTGAGAACCATCCTGCGTATCGTGGATTTTCAGGAGCCAGCCGGCCTCTCCCCGCCATAGGCTGCCAAACACAAACCACGGCCCTTTTCCCTGGGTAAAAAAATTGCGATGCCCCGCTTCTGGATGGCAGATATCAGGGGTCACTTGGCACTGTCAAACCAGCGCGACTTGGCACTGGTGCCACCTTCGGTTTGGGAAACATCCAGCGTATCGTGGATTTTCAGGAGCCAGCCGGCCACTCCCAGCCATAGGCTGCCAAACAAAAAGGACGGCAAGTTTCCCTGCCTAACAAAATTCAGATGCGCCTCTAGTGGATGGCAGATTGCAGGAGCTACCTGGCACTGTCAAGCCACCCCGACTAGGCACTGGTGCCACCATGGGTCTGGGAACCATCCTGCGTATTGTGGATTTTCAGGAGGCAGCCAGCCACTCCCAGCCACAGGCCCTCAAACTCAAACCACGGCCCTTTATAGTGGCAAACAAAACTCAGCTGTCCTGCTTCTGGATGGCAGATTGCAGGAGCCACTTGGTACTATCAAACCAGCCCAACATGGCACTGGTGCCACCTTGGGTCTGGGAACCATCCTGCGTATCGTGGATTTTCAGGAGCCAGCCGGCCACTCCCATCCATAGCCTGCCATAGGAAAAACCTCGGCCCTATTCCCGGGCTAAAAAATTCAGATGCCTTGCTTCTGGATGGCAAAAGGCAGGAGCCACTTGGCACAGTCAACCCTGCCAGACTTGGCACTGGTGCGACCTTAGGCCTGGGAACCATTCTGAGTATCGTGGATTTTCCGGAGCCAGCCGGCCACTCCCAGCCACACGCCTTCAAACTCAAACTACGACATTTTTCTCTGGCTAACAAAACTCAGCTGCCGTGCTTCTTGATAGCAGATTGCAGGAGCAACTTGGTACTATCAAACCAGCCCAACCTGGAACTGGGGTCACCTGGGGTCTGGGAACCATCCTGCGTATCGTGGATTTTCAGGAGCCACCCGGCCACTCCCAGACATAGGCTGCCAAAGACAAACCACGGCCCTTTCCCCTGGCTTACAAAATTCAGATGCCCCTCTTCTGGATTGCAGATTGCAGGAGCCACTTGGCACTGTCAAACCAGCCTGAGTTGGCACTGGTGCCACCTTGGGTCTGGAAACCATCCTGCATATCGTGGATTTTCTGGAGCCACCCGGCTACTCCCAGACATAGGCCGCCAAACACAAACTCTGGCAGTTTCCCCTGGCTTACACAATTTAGATGCCCCGCTTCTGGATGGCAGATTGCAGGAGCCACTTCGCACTGTCAAACCACCCCGACATGGTAGTGGTGCCACCTTAGGTCTGGGAACCATCCTGC
The DNA here is from genome assembly GCA_031885435.1 of Passerculus sandwichensis. Taxonomy (NCBI): domain Eukaryota; kingdom Metazoa; phylum Chordata; class Aves; order Passeriformes; family Passerellidae; genus Passerculus; species Passerculus sandwichensis. The sequence goes on from CM063146.1 coordinate 759,472, forward strand.
ATAACGTGGATTTTCAGGAGCCAGCCGGCCACTCCCAGCCATGGGCTGCGAAACACAAACCACCACACTTTTCCCTGCCTAACAAAATTCAGATGCCCCTCTACTGGATGGCAGATTGCAGGAGCTACTTGGGACTGTCAAACCAGCCTGACCTGGCACGGGTGCCACCTTCGGTCTGGGAACCATCCTGCGTATCGTGGATTTTCAGGAGCCAGCCAGCCACTCTAAGCCAGAAGCCGTCAAACTCAAACCACGGCCCTTTTCCCTAGCAAACAAAACTCAGCTGCCCTGCTTCTGGATGGCAGATTGCAGGAGCCACTTGGCAATGTCATACCTGCCCGACTTGGAACTGGTGCCACCTTCGGTCTGGGAACCATGCTGCGTATCGTGGATTTTCAGGAGCCAGCCGGCCACTCCAAGCCAAAGGCTGCGAAACACAAACCACGGCCCTTTACCCTGGCTAACAAAACTCAGCTGCCCTGCTTCTGGATGGCAGAATGCAGGAGCTACTTGGCGCTATGAAACCAGCCCGACTTGGTACTGGTGCCACCTTGGGTCTGGCATCCATCCTGCGTATCGTGGATACTCAGGAGCCAGCCGGCCACTCCCAGCCACAAGTCCTCAGACTCAAACCACAGCACTTTTCTCTAGCAAACAAAACTCAGCTGCCCTGCTTCTGAATGGCAGATTGCAGGAGCCACTTGGTACTATCAAACCAGCCAAACTAGGCACTGGTGCCACCTTGGGTCTGGGAACCATCCTGCGTATCGTGGATTTTCAGGAGCCAGCAGGCCACTCCCAGCCATTGGCTGCCAAGCACAAACCACGGCCCTTTTCCCTTGCTAACAAAATTCAGATGCCCCGCTTCTGGATGGCAGATTGCAAATGCCACTTGGCACTGTCAAACCAGCCCGACTTGGAACTGGTGCCACCTTTGGTCTGGGAACCATCCTGCGTATCGTTGATTTTCAGGAGCAAGCCAGCCACCCCAAAACCACAAGCCGCTAAAATGAAACCACAGCCCTTTATACTGGCAAACAAAACTAAGCCTTCCTGCATCAGGATAGCAGATTGCAGGAGCCACTTGGTACTACCAAACCAGCCCAACTTTGCCCTGGGGTCCCCTTGGGTCTGGGAACCATCCTGCGTGTCGTGGATTTTAAAGAGCCAGCTGGCCAATCCCAGCCATAGGCTGCCAAAAAAAACCCATGGACCTTTCCCCTGAATAACAAAATTGAGATGCCTCGCTTCTGGAGGGCAGATTGCAGGAGCCACTTGGCATTGTTACACCAGCCCGACTTGGCACTGGTGCCACCTTGGGTCTGGGAACCATCCTGCATATCGTGTATTTTCAGGAGCCAGCCGGCCACTACAAGCCATGGGCTGCCAAACACAAACCACGGCCCTTTTCCCTTCCTACCAAAATTCAGATGCCCCTCTTGTGGATGGCAGATTGCAGGAGCTACTTGGCGCTATGAAAGCAGCCCGACTTGGCACTGGTGCAACCTTTGGTCTGGGAACCATCCTGCGTATCGTGGATTTTCTGGAGCCAGCCGGCCACTCCCAGCCACAAGCCCTCAAACTCAAACCACAGCGCTTTTCTCTAGCAAACAAAACTCAGCTGCCCTGCTTCTGAATGGCAGATTGCAGGAGCCACTTGGTACTGTCATACCAGCCCGACTTGGAACTGGTGCCACTTTCGGACTCGGAACCATCCTGCGTATCGTGGATTTTCAGGAGGCAGCCAGCCACTCTAAGCCATAGGCTGCAAAAGTCAAACCACGGCACTTTTCTCTGGCAAACAAAACTCAGCTGCCCTGCTTGTGGATGGCAGATTGGAGGAGCCACATGGTACTATCAAACCAGCCCGACTTGGCACTGGTGACACCTTCGGTCTGGGAACCATCTCGCGTATCGTGGATTTTCAGGAGCCAGCCGGGCACTCCCAGCCATAGGCTGCCAAACATAAACCACGGCCCGTTTCCCTGCCTAACAAAATTCAGATGCCCCTCTTGTGGATGGCAGATTGCAGGAGCTACCTGGCACTGTCAAGCCAGCCCGTCTTTGCATTGGTGCCACCTTTAGTCTGGGAACCATCTTGCGTATTCTGGATTTTCAGGAGGCAGACGGCCACTCCCAGTCACAGGCCCTCAAACTCAAACTACGGCCCTTTATACTGGCAAACAAAACTCTGCTGCCCTGCTTCTGGATGGCAGATTGCAGGAGCTACTTGGTACTATCAAACCAGCCCAACTTGGCACTGGTGCCATCGCCGGTCTGGGAACCATCCTGCGCATCGTGGATTTTCAGGAGCCAGCCGGCCACTCCAGGCCATAAGCTGCCAAACCCAAACCATGACCCTTTACCCTTCTGAACAAAATTCAGATGCCCCTCTTGTGAATGGCAGATTGCAGGAGCTACGTGGCACTGAAAACCAGCCCGACCTGGCACTGGTGCCACCTTTGGCCTGGGAACCATCCTGCGTATTGTGGATTTTCAGCAGCCAGCCGGCCACTCCCAGCCATAGGCCCTCAAAATCTAACCACAGCCCTTTTCTCTGGAAAACAAAACTAAGCCTTCCTGCATCAGGATAGCTGACTGCAGGAGCCACTTGGTACTATCAAACCAGCCCAACTTGGCCCTGGGGTCACCTGGGGTCTGGGAACCATCCTGCCTATCGTGGATTTTAAAGAGCCAGCTGGCCACTCCCAACCATAGGCTGCCAAACACAAACCACGGCCTTTTTCCCTGGCTAACAAAATTCACATGCCCTGCTACTGGATGGCAGATTGCAGGAGCCACTTGGCACTGTCATACCAGCCCGACTTGGAACTGGTGCCACTTTCGGTCTGGGAACCATCCTGCGTATCGTGGATTTTCAGGAGCCAGCCAGCCACTCCAAGCCACAAACCGTCAAACTCAAACCACGGCCCTTTCCCCTGGATAACAAAATTCAGATGCCCCGCTTCAGGAGGGAAGATTGCAGGAGCCACTTGGCACTGTTAAACCAGCCCGACTTGGCACTGAAGCCATCTTGGGTCTGGAAACCATCCTGCATATCGTGTATTTTCAGGAGCCAGTCGGCCACTCCAATCCATGGGCTGCCAAAAAATACCACGGCCCTTTTCCCTTCCTAACAAAATTCAGATGCCCCTCTTGTGGATGGCAGATTGCAGGAGCTACATGGAACTGTCAAACCAGCCCGACTTGGCACTGGTGCCACCTTGGGTCTTGGAACCATCCTGCGTATCGTGGATTTTCAGGAGCCACCCGGCAACTCCCAGCCATAGGCTGCCAAACACAAACTCAGCAGTTTCCCCTGGCTTACACAATTCGGATGCCCCTATTGTGGATGGCAGATTGCAGGAGCTACTTGGCACTGCCAAACCAGCTCGACTTGGCACTGTTGCCACCTTGGGTCTGGGATCCATCCTGCGTATCGTGGATTTTCAGGAGCCACCCGGCCACTCCCAGACACACGCCCCAAAAACAAATCTCTGCCCGTTTCGCTGCCTAACAAAACTCGGCTACCCCGCTTCTGGATGGCAGATTGCAGGAGCCACTTGGTACTATCAAACCAGACCGACTTGGCACTGGTTCCACCTTGGGTCTGGGAACCCTCCTGCGTATCGTGGATTTTCAAAAGCCAGTCGGCCACTCCCAGCCATAGGCTGCCATACACAGTCCATGGCGCTTTTCCCTGGGTAACAAAATTCAGATGCCCTGCTTCTGGATGGCAGATTGCAGACGCCACTTGGCTCTGTCCAACCAGCCCGACTTGGCACTGGTGCCACCTTCGGTCTGGGAACCATCCTGCGTATCGTGGATTTTCAGGAGCCAGCCGGCCACTTCCAGCCACAGGCCCCAAAAACACCTCTGCCAGTTTCGCTGAAAAACAAAACTCAGCTACCCCGCTTCTGGATGGCAGATTGCAGGAAACACTTGGTACTGTCAAACAAGCCCAACTTGGCACTGGTGCCAGCTTGGGTCTGGGAGCCATCCTGCGTATCGTGGATTTTCAGGAGCCAGCCGGCCACTCCCAGCCAAAAGCCCTCAAAATAAAAACAAGGCCCTTTGCTATGGCAAACAAAACTCTGCTTCCATGCTTCTGGATGGCAGATTGCAGTAGCCACTTGGTTCTGTCAAACCAGCCAAACTTGGCCCTGGTGCCACCTTTGGTCTGGGAACACTCTTGCGTGTCGTGGATTTTCAGGAGGCAGCCGGCCGCTCCCAGCCACAGGCCCTCAAACTCTAACCACGCCCCTTTCCCTGGCAAACAAAACTATGCCTTCCTGCTTCTGGATAGCAGATTGCAGGAGCCACTTGGTACTATCAAACCAGCCCAACTTGTCCCTGGTGTCACCTGGGGTCTGGGAACCATCCTGCGTATCGTGGATTTTCAGGCCGGCCACTCCCAGCAATGTGCAGCCAAACACAAACCACAGCACATTCCCTCTCTAAAAACATTCAGATGCCTCTCCTCTGGATGGCAGATTGCAGGAACCACTTGGCACTGTCATACCAGCCCAACTTGGAACTTTTGCCACCTTGGGTCTGGGAACCATCCTGCGTATCATGGATTTTCAAGAGCCTGCCAGCCACCCCAAACCACAAGCCGTCAAACTCAAACCATGGCCCTTTACTCTGGCAAAGAAATCTCAGCTGCCCTTCTTCTGGATGGCAGATTGCAGGAGCCACTTGGTACTGTCAAACAAGCCCAACTTGGCACTGGTGCCACCTTGGGTCTGGGAACCCTCCTGCGTATCGTGTATTTTCAGGAGCCAGCCGGCCACTCCCAGCCATAGGCTGCCAAACAAAAACCACAGCCCTTTCCCCTGGCAAAAAAATTCAGATGCCCCGTTTCTGGATGGCAGATTGCAGAAGCCTCTTGGCACTGTCAATCAAGCCCGACTTGGAACTGGTGCCACCTTCGGTCTGGGAACTATCCAGCGTATCGTGGATTTTCAGGAGCCAGCCGGCCACTCCCAGCCACAAGCCCTCAAACTCAAACCACTGTCCTTTTCTCAAGCAAACAAAACTCAGCTGCCCTTCTTCTGGATGGCAGATTGCAGGAGCCACTTGGTACTATCAAACCTGCCAAACTAGGCACTGGTGCCACCTTGGATCGGGGGACCATCCTGCGTATCGTGGATTTTCAGGAGCCAGCTGGCCACTCCCAGCCATGTGCTGCCAAACACAAACCATCGCAGTTTATCCTGTCTAACAAAATTCAGATGCCTCTCCTCTGGATGGCAGATTGCAGGAACCACTTGGCACTGTCATACCAACCCAACTTGGAACTGGTGCCACCTTGGGTCTGGGAACCATCCTGCGTATCGTGGATTTTCAGGAGCCAGCCGGCCACTCCCAGCTATAGGCTGCCAAACACAAACCACGGACCTTTTCCCTGGCTAACAAAATTCAGATGCCCCGCTTCTGGATGGCAGATTGCAAATGCCGCTTGGCACTGTCAAACCAGCCCGACTTGGATCTGGTGCCACGTTCAGGCTGGGAACCATCCTGCGTATCGTGGATTTTCAGGAGTCAGCCGGCCACTCCCAGCCAAAGGCCCCAAAAATAAACCTCTGCTTGTGTCCCTGACAAACAAAACTCAGCTACCCTGCTTCTGAATGGCAGATTGCAGGAGCCACTTAGTACTGTCAAACCAGCCCAACTTGGCATTGGTGCCATTTTGGGTCTGGGAACCACTTTGCGTATTGTGGATTTTCAGGAGCCAGCCGGCCACTCCCAGCCATAAGCTGCGAAACTCAAATCACGACCCTTTCCTCTGGAAAACAAAACTCAGCTGCCCTGCTTCTTGGTGGCAGATTGCAGGAGCTACATGGTACTATCAATCCAGCCCAACTTGGCCCTGGTGCCACCTTGGGTCTGGGAACCATCCTGCGTATCGTGGATTTTCAGGAGCCAGCCGGCCACTCCCACTCATAGGCTGCCAAACACAAACCACGGCCGGGTTCCCTCCCTAACGAAATTCAGATGCCCCTCTTGTGGATGGCAGATTGCAGGAGGTACCTGGCACTGTCAAACCAGCCCGACTTGGCACTGGTGCCACCTTGGGTCTGGGAACCATCCTGCATATCGTGCATTTTCAGGAGACAGCCGGCCACGCCAAGCCACAGACCCTCAAACACAAACCACAAAACTTTTGTCTGGCAAACAAAACGAAGCTGCCCTGCTTCTGGATGGTAGATTGCAGGAGCCACTTGGTACTATCAAACCAGCCCAACTTGGCACTGGTGCCACCTTGGGTTTGGGAACCATCCTGTGTATCGTGGATTTTCAGGAGCCACCCAGCCACTCCCAGACACAGGACCTCAAACTCTAACCCCGGCCCTTTACTCTGGCAACCAAAACTAAGCCTTCCTGCTTCTGGATGGTAGATTGCAGGATCCACATGGTACTATCAAACCAGCCCTATTGGCACTGGTGCCACCTTGGGTCTGGGAACCATCCTGCGTATCGTGGATTTTCAGGAGCCAGCCGGACACTCCCAGCCATAGGCTGCCAAACACAAACCACGGTCCTTTTCCCTGGCTAACAAAATTCACCTCCCCCGCTTCTGGATGGAAGATTGCAGAAGCCACTTGGCACTGTCAATCCAGCCCGACTTGGAAAAGGTGCCAACTTCGGTCTGGGAAAGATCCTGCATATCGTGGATTTTCAGGTGCCAGCCAGCCACTCCAAGCCACAAGCCGTCAAACTCAAACCACGGCCCTTTATACTGGCAAACAAAACTCAGCTGCCCTGCTTCTGGATGGCAGATTGCAGGAGCCACTTGGTACTATCAAACCAGCCCAACTTGGCACTGGTGCCACCTTGGGTCTGGGAAGCATCCTGCGTATCGTGGATTTTCAGGAGCCACCCGGCCACTCCCAGCCATTGGCTGCCAAACACATACTCCGGCAGTTTCCCTTGTCTAACACAATTCAGATGCCCCGCTTCTGGATGGGAAATTGCAGGAGCCACTTGGCACGCTCAAACCAGCCCTACATGGTACTGGTGCCACCTTTGGTCTTGGAGCCATCCTGCATATCGTGGATTTTCAGGAGTCAGCCGGCCACTCCCAGCCTTGGGCTGCGAAACACAAACCACCACACTTTTCGCTGCCTAACAAAACTCAGCTACCCCGCTTCTGGATGGCAGATTGCAGGAGCCACTTGCTACTGTCAAACCAGCCCAACTTGGCACTAGTGCCACCTTGGGTTAGGGAACCATCCTGCATATCGTGGATTATCAGGAGCCAGCCGGCCACTCCCAGCCACAGGCCCCAAAAACACCTCTGCCCGTTTCGCTGACAAACACAACACCGCTGCCATGCTTCTGGATGACCGATTGCAGTAGTCACTTCGTACTGTCAAACCAGCCCAACTTGGCACTGGGGCCACCTTGGGTCTGGGAACTATCCTGCGTATCGTGGATTTTGAGGAGCCAGCCGGCCGCTCCCAGCCACAGGCCCTCAAACTCTAACCACGGCCCTTTTCTCTGGCAAACAAAACTACGCCTTCCTGTTTCGGGATAGCAGATTGCAGACGCCACTTGGCACTGTCAAACCAGCCCGACTTGGCACTGGTGCCACCTTTGGTCTGTGTACCATCCGGCGTATCGTGGATTTTCAGGAGCCAGCCGGCCACTCCCAGCCATAGGCTGACAAAGACAAACAACGGCCCTTTTCCGTTCCTAACAAAATTCAGATGCCCCTCTTGTGGATGGCAGATTGCAGGAGCTACTTGGCACTGTCAAACCAGCCCGACTTGGCACTGGTGCCACCTTGGGTCTGGGATCCATCCTGAGTATCGCGGATTTTCAGGCCGGCCACTCCCAGCCATAGGCTGCCAAACACGAACCACAGCCCTTTTCCCTGGCTAACAAAATTCAGATGCCCCGCTTCTAGATGGCAGATTGCAGAAGCCACTTGGCACTGTCAATCCAGCCCGACTTGGAACTGGTGCCAGCTTCGGTCTGGGAACCACCCTTCGTATCGTGGATTTTCAGGAGCCAGACGGCCACTCCCAGCCTTGGGCAGCGAAACACAAACCACCACCCTTTTCGCTGCCTAACAATACTCAGCTACCCCGCTTCTAGATGGCAGATTGCAGGAGCCACTTGCTACTGTCAAACCAGCCCAACTTGTCCCTGGGGTCACCTGGGTTCTGGGAACGATCCTGCGTATCGTGGATTTTCAGGAGCCAGCTCGCCACTCCCAGCCATGTGCTGCCAAACACAAACCACCACAATTTTCCCTGTCTAAAAAAATTCAGATGCCTCTCCTCTGGATGGCAGATTCCAGGAACCACTTGGCAGTGTCATACCAGCCCAACTTGGAACTTTTGCCACCTTGGTCTGGGAACCATACTGCGCATCGTGGATTTTCAGGATCCAGCCGGCCACTCCCAGCCATAGGCTGCCAAACACAAACCACGGCCCTTTTCCCTGGCTAACAAAATTGAGATGCCTCTCCTCTGGATGGCAGGTTGCAGATGCCACTTAGCACTGTCAAACCAGCCCAACTTGGAACTGGTGCCACCTTGGGTCTGGGAACCATCCTGCGTATTGTGGATTTTCAGGAGCCAGGCAGCCACCCAAACCACAAGCCGTCAAACTCAAACCACGGCCCTTTGCTCTGGCCAAGAAAACTCAGCTGCCCTTCTTCTGGATGGCAGATTGCAGGAGCCACTTGGTACTGTCAAACCAGCCATACTTGGCACTGGTGCCACCTTGGGTCTGGGAACCCGCCTGCGTATCGTGTATTTTCAGGAGCCAGCCGGCCACTCCCAGCCATAGGCTGTCAAAAACAAGCCACAGATTTTTCCCTGGCTAACAAAATTCAGATGCCCCGCTTCTGGATGGCAGAATGTAGAAGGCCACTTGGAACTGTCAATCAAGCCCGACTTGGATCTGGTGCCACATTCGGTCTGGTAACCATCCTGCATATCGTGGATTTTCAGGAGACAGCCAGCCACTCCAAGCCACAAACCCTCAAACTCAAACCACGGAACTTTTCTCTGGCAAACAAAACTAAGCTGCTCTGCTTCTGGATGGCAGATTGCAGGAGCCACTTGGTACTATCAAACCAGTCCAACTTGGCACTGGTGCCACCTTGGGTTTGGGAACAATCCTGTATATCGTGGATTTTCAGGAGCCACCCAGCCACTGCCAGACACAGAACCTCAAACTATAACCACGGCCCTTTTCTCTGGCAAAAAAACTAAGCCTTCCTACTTCTGGATGGTAGATTGCAGGATCCACATGGTGCTATCAAACCAGCCCAATTTGGCACTGGTGCCACCTTTGGTCTGGGAACCATCCTGCGTATGGTGGATTTTCAGGAGCCAGCCGGACATTCCCAGCCATAGGCTGCCAAACACAAACCACGGCACTTTGCCCTGTTTAACAAAATTCAGATGCCCCGCTTCTGGATGGCAGATTGCAGGAGCCACTTGGCACTGTCTAACCAGCCCGACTTGGAACTGGTGCCACCTTCTGTCTGGGAACCATCCTGCCTATCGTGGATTTTCAGGAGCCAGCCGGCAACTCCCAGCCATGGGTTGCTAAACAAAAACAGCGGTCCTTTTCCCTGTCTAACAGAATGCAGATGCCCCTCTTGTGGATGGCAGATTGCAGGAGCTACTTGGCACTGTCAAAACTTCCCGGATTGGCACTGGTGCCACCTTCTGTCTGGGGACAATCCTGCGTGTCGTGGACTTTCAGGAGCCAGCAGGCCACTCTAAGCCACAAGCCCTCAAACTGAAACCACAGGCCTTTTCTCTGGCAAACAAAACTCAGGTGCCCTGCTTCTGGATGGCAGATTGCAGGAGCTACTTGGCGCTATGAAACCAGCCTAACTTGGCATTGGTGCCACCTTGGGTCTGGGAAGCATCCTGCGTATCGTGGCTTTTCAGGAGCCAGCCGGCCACTCCCTGCCATAGGCTGCCAAACACATACCACGGCCCTTTTCCCTGGCTAACAAAATTCAAATGCCCCACTTCTGGATGGCAGATTGCAGAGGCCTCTTGGCTCTGTCCAACCAGCCATACTTGGCACTGGAGCCACCTTGGGTCTGGGAACCATCTGGCGTATCGTGGATTTTCAGGAACCAAGCCGGCCACTCCCAGCCATAGGCCGCCAAACACAATCCACGGCCGTTTTCCCTGGCAAAAAAAATTCAGATGCCCCACTTCTGGATGGCAGATTGCAGATGCCACTTGGCACTGTCAAACCAGCCCGACTCTGAACTGGTGCCACCTTGGGTCTGGGAACCCTCCTGCGTATCATGGATTTTCAGGAGCCAGTCGGCCACTCCCAGCCATAGGCTGCCAAACAGAAACCACAGCCCTTTCCCCTGGCTAACAAAATTCAGATGCCCCGCTTCTGGATGCCAGAATGTAAAAGCCACTTGGAACTGTCAATCAAGCCCGACTTGGATCTGGTGCCACCTTCGGTCCGGTAACCATCCTGCGTATCGTGGATTTTCAGGAGCCAGCCGGCCACTCCTAGCCACAAGCCCTCAAATTCAAACAACAGCCCTTTTCTCAAGCAAACAAAACTCAGCTGCCCTTCTTCTGGATGGCAGATTGCAGGAGCCACTTGGTACTATCAAACCAGCCAAACTAGGCACTGGTGCCACCTTGGGTCTGGGAACCTTCCTGCGTATCGTGGATTTTCAGGAGCCAGCCGGCCACTCCCAGTCATAGGCTGCCAAACACAAACCACGGCACCTTGCCCTGTTTAACAAAATTCAGATGCCCCGCTTCTGGATGGCAGATTGCAGGAGCCACCTGGCACTGTCAAACCAGCCCGACTTGGAACTGGTGCCACCTTCTGTCTGGGAACCGTCCTGCCTATCGTGGATTTTCAGGAGCCAGCCGGCCACTCCCAGCCAAAGGCCCCAAAAATAAACCTCGGCTTGTGTCCCCGACAAACAAAACGCAGCTACCCTGCTTCTCGATGGCAGATTGCAGGAGCCACTTTGTACTGTCAAACCAGCCCAACTTGGCACTGGTGCCACCTTGGGTCTGGGAACCATCCTGCATATCATGGATTTTCAGGAGACAGCCGGCCACTCCAAACCACAAACACTCAAACTCAAACCACGGAACTTTACTCTGGCAAACAAAACTAAGCTTCTCTGCTTCTGGATGGCAGATTGCAGGAGCCACTTGGTACTATCAAACCAGCCCAACTTGGCACTGGTGCCACCTTGGGTTTGGGAACAATCCTGTATATCTTGGATTTTCAGGAGCTACCCAGCCACTCCCAGACACAGAACCTCAAACTCTAACCACGGCCCTTTTCTCTGGCAAAGAAAACTAAGCCTTCCTACTTCTGGATGGTAGATTGCAGGATCCACATGGTGCTATCAAACCAGCCCAATTTGGCACTGGTGCCACCTTTGGTCTGGGAACCATCCTGCGTATGGTGGATTTTCAGGAGCCAGCTGGACACTCCCAGCCATAGGCTGCCAAACACAAACCACGGCACTTTGCCCTGTTTAACAAAATTCAGATGCCCCGCTCCTGGATGGCAGATTGCAGGAGCCACTTGGCACTGTCAAACCAGCCCGACTTGGAACTGGTGCCACCTTCTGTCTGGGAACCATCCTGCCTATTGTGGATTTTCAGGAGCCAGCCGGCAACTCCCAGCCATGGGTTGCTAAACAAAAACAGCGGTCTTTCTCCCTGTCTAACAGAATGCAGATGCCCCTCTTGTGGATGGCAGATGGCAGAGGCCTCTTGGCTCTGTCCAACCAGCCAGACTTGGCACTGGAGCCACCTTGGGTCTGGGAACCATCTGGCGTATCGTGGATTTTCAGGAGCCAGCCGGCCACTCCCAGCCATAGGCCGCCAAACACAATCCACGGCCGTTTTCCCTGGCAAAAAAAATTCAGATGCCCCGCTTCTGGATGGCAGATTGCAGATTCAACTTGGCACTGTCAAACCAGCCCGACTCTTAACTGGTGCCACCTTGGGTCTGGGAACCCTCCTGCGTATCGTGGATTTTCAGGAGCCAGTCGGCCACTCCCAGCCATAGGCTGCCAAACAGAAACCACAGCCCTTTCCCCTGGCTAACAAAATTCAGATGCCCCGCTTCTGGATGCCGGACTGTAGAAGCCACTTGGAACTGTCAATCAAGCCCGACTTGGATCTGGTGCCACCTTCGGTCTGGTAACCATCCTGCGTATCGTGGATTTTCAGGAGCCAGCCGGCCACTCCTAGCCACAAGCCCTCAAATTCAAACAACAGCCCTTTTCTCAAGCAAACAAAACTCAGCTTCCCTTCTTCTGGATGGCAGATTGCAGGAGCCACTTGGTACTATCAAACCAGCCAAACTAGGCACTGGTGCCACCTTGGGTCTGGGAACCATCCTGCGTATCGTGGATTTTCAGGAGCCAGCCGGCCACTCCCAGCCATAGGCTGCCAAACACAAACTACGGCTCTTTTCCCTGGCTAACAAAATTCAGATGCCCCGCTTCTGGATGGCAGATTCCAAATGCCACTTGGCAATGTCAAACCAGCCCGACTTGGAACTGGTGCCACGTTCAGGCTGGGAACCATCCTGCGTATCGTGGATTTTCAGGAGCCAGCCGGCCACTCCCAGCCAAAGGCCCCAAAAATAAACCTAGGCTTGTGTCCCTGACAAACAAAACGCAGCTACCCTGCTTCTCGATGGCAGATTGCAGGAGCCACTTGGTACTGTCAAACCGGCCCAACTTGGCACTGGTGCCACCTTGGGTCTGGGAACCATCCAGCGTATCGTGAATTTTCAGGAGCCAGCCGGCCCCTCTCAGCCATAGGCTGCCAAACACAAACCACGGCTCTTTTCCCTGGCTAACAAAATTCAGATGCCCCGCATCTGGATGGCAGATTTCAAATGCCACTTGGCACTGTCAAACCAGCCCGACTTGGAACTGGTGCCACGTTCAGGCTGGAAACCATCCTGCGTAACGTGGATTTTCAGGAGCCAGCCGGCCACTCCCAGCCAAAGGCCCCAAAAATAAACCTCGGCTTGTGTCCCTGGCAAACAAAACTAAGCTGCTCTGCTTCTGGATGGCAGATTGCAGGAGCCACTTGGTACTTTCAAACCAGCCCAACTTGGCACTGGTGCCACCTTGGGTCTGGGAACCATCCTGCGTATCATGGATTTTCAGGAGCCAGCACGCATATCCCAGCCATAGGCTGCCAAACTCAAATCACGGCCCTTTTCTCTGGAAAACAAACTCAGCTGCCCTGCTTCTGGGTGGCAGATTGAAGGAGCCAATTGGTACTATCAAACCAGAACAACTTGGCCCTGGTGACACATTCGGTCTGGGAACCATCCTGCGTATCGTGGATTTTCAGGACCCAGCCGGCCACTCCCAGCCATAGGCTGCCAAACACAAACCACGGCCCTTTTCCCTGGCTAACAAAATTCAGATGCCCCTCTTGTGGATGGCAGATTGCAGGAGGTACCTGGAACTGTCAAACCAGCCCGACTTGGCACTGGCGCCACCTTTGGTCTGGGAACCATCCTGCATATTGTGGATTTTCAGGAGACAGCCGGCCACTCCAAGCCACAAACCCTCAAACTCAAACCACGGAACTTTTCTCTGGCAAACAAATATAAGCCTTCCTGCTTCTGGATGGTAGATTGCAGGATCCACATGGTACTATCAAACCAGCCCAACTTGGCACTGGTGCCACCTTGGGTCTGGGAACCATCCTGCGTATGGTGGATTTTCAGGAGCCAGCCGGACACTCCCAGCCATAGGCTGCCAAACACAAACCACGGCACTTTGCCCTGTCTAACAAAATTCAGATGCCCCGCTTCTGGATGGCAGATTGCAGGAGCTACTTGGCACTGTCAAAACTTCCCGGATTGGCACTGGTGCCACCTTCGGTCTGGGGACAATCCTGCGTATCGTGGATTTTCAGGAGCCAGCTGGCCACTCTAAGCCACAAGCCCTCAAACTGAAACCACAGGCCATTTCTCTGGCAAACAAAACTCAGCTGCCCTGCTTATGGATGGCAGATTGCAGGAGCTACTTGGCGCTATGAAACCAGCCTAACTTGGCACTGGTGCCACCTTAGGTCTGGGAACCATCCTGCGTATCGTGGCTTTTCAGGAGCCAGCCAGCCACTCCCAGCCATAGGCTGCTAAACACATACCACGGCCCTTTTCCCTGGCTAACAAAATTCAAATGCCCCACTTCTAGATGGCAGATTGCAGAGGCCACTTGGCTCTGTCCAACCAGCCAGACTTGGCACTGGAGCCACCTTGGGTCTGGGAACCATCCTGCGCATCGTGGATTTTCAGGAGCCAGCCGGCCTCTCCCAGCCATAGGCCGCCAAACACAATCCACGGCACTTTTCCCTGGCAAAAAAAATTCAGATGCCCCGCTTCTGGATGGCAGATTGCAGATGCCACTTGGCACTGTCAAACAAGCTCGACTTGGAACTGGTGCAACCTTGGGTCTGGGAACCATCCTGCGTATCGTGGATTTGCAGGAGCCAGCCGGACACTCCCGGCCATAGGCTGCCAAACACAATCCACGGCACTTTGCCCTGTCTAACAAAATTCAGAGGCCTCGCTTCTGGATGGCAGATTGCAGAAGCCAGTTGGCTCTGTCCAACCAGCCAGACTTGGCAATCGAGCCATCTTGGGTCTGGGAACCATCCAGCGTATCGTGGATTTTCAGGAGCCAGCCGGCCACTCCCAGCCATAGTCTGCTAAGCAAAAACCACGGCCCTTTTCCCTGGCTAACAAAATTCAGATGCCCCGTTCTGGATGGCAGATTGCAGGAGCTACTTGGCACTCTCAAACCTGTCCGACTTGGCAATGCTGCCACCTTTGGTCTGGGAACCATCCTGCGTATCATGGATTTTCAGGAGCCAGCTGGCCACTCCCAGCCACAAGCCCTAAAATTTAAACAACGTCTCTTTTCTCGGGCAAACAAAAATCAGCTGACCTACTTCTGGATGGCAGATTGCAGGAGCCACTTTGTACTATCAAACCAGCCCAACTTGGCACTGGTGCCACCTTGGGTCTGGGTACCATCCTGCGTATCGTGGATTTTCAGGAGCCAGCCGGCCACTCGCAACCACAAGCCCTCAAACTCAAACCACGGCCCTTTACTCTGGTAAATAAAACTCAGCGGCCCTGCTTCTGGATGGCAGATTGCAGTAGACATTTTGTACTATCAAACCAGCCCGACTTGGCAGTCATGCCACTTTGGGTCTTTGAACCATCTGGCATATCTTTGATTTTCAAGAGCCAGCTGGCCACTCGCAGCCATAGGCTGCCAAACACACCCACGGCCCTTTTTCCTGTCAAACATAATTCAGATGCCCCGCTTCTGGATGGCAGAGTGCAGACGCCACTTGGCACTGTCAAACCAGCGCGACTTGCACCTGGTGCCACCTCTGGTCTGGGAACCATCCTGCGTATCGTGGATTTTCAGGTGCCAGCCGGGCACTCCCAGCCATAGGCTGCCAACCAAAAACCACGGCCCTTTTCCCTGCCTAAGAAGATTCAGATGCCCCGTTCTGGATGGCAGATTGCAAGAGTTACTTGGCACTGTCAAACCAGCCCGACTTGGCACTGATGCCACCTTCGGTCTGGGAACCATCCTGCGTATCGTGGATTTTCAGGAGCCAGCCCGCCACGACAAGCCATAGGCTGCCAAACACAAACCACGGCCCATTTCCCTGGCTAACACCATTCAGATGCCCTGCTTCTGGATTGCAGATTGCAGGATCCACTTCAAACTGTCAAACCAGCCCGACTTGGAACTGGTGCCACCTTCGGTCTGGGAACCATCCTGCGTATCGTGTATTTTCAGGAGACAGCCGGCCACTCCCAGCCACAAGCCATCAAACTCAAACCACAGCCCTTGCCTCTAGCAAAAATACTCAGCTGCCCTGCTTGTGGATGGCAGATTGCAGGAGCCACTTGGTACTATCAAAACAAGCAAAACTAGGCCCTGGTGCCACCATCGGTCTTGGAGCCATACTGCGTATCGTGGATTTTCAGGAGCCAGCCCGCCACTCCCAGCCAAAGACCCCAAAAAAACCTCGGCTTCTGTCCCTGACAAACAAAACTCAGCTACCCTGCTTCTGGATGGCAGATTGCAAATGCAGCTTGGCACTGTCAAACCAGCCCAACTTGGCACTGGTGCCACCTTGGGTCTGGGAACCATCCTGCGTATCGTGGATTTTCAGGAGCCAGCCGGCCACTCCCAGCCATGGGATGCCAAACACAAACATCGGCCCTTTTCCCAGTCTAACAGAATTCAGATGCCCCTCTTGTGGATGGCAGATTGCAGGAGCTACTTGGTATTGTCAAACTAGCCCAACTTGGCACTGGTGCCACCTTCTGTCTGGGAACCATTCAGCCTATCAGGAATTTTAAGGAGCCAGCCGGCAACTCCCAGCTATGGGCTGCCAAACAAAAACAGCGGCCCTTTTCCCTGCCTAACAGAATTGAGATGCCCCTCTTGTGGATGACAGATTGCAGGAGCTACTTGGCACTGTCAAACTTCCTGGCTTGGCACTGGTGCCACCTTCGGTCTGGAGACAATCCTGTGTATCGTGGATTTTCCGGAGCCAGCTGGCCACTCCAAGCCACAAGCCCTGAAACTCAAACAACGGCCCTTTTCTCCGGCAAAAAAAACGCAGGTGCCCTGCTTCTGGATGGCGGATTTCAGGAGCCACTTGGTACTATCAAACCAGCCCAACTTGGCACTGGTGCCACCTTGGGTCTGGGAATCATCCTGCGTAACGTGGATATTCAGGATCCAGCCAGCCACTCCCATCCATGGGCTGACAAACACAAACCACGGCCCTCTTCCCTGGCTAACAAAACTCAGCTGCCCTGCTTCTGGATGGCAGATTGCAGGAGCTACTTGGCGCTATGAAACCAGCCTAACTTGGCACTGGTGCCACCTTTGGTCTGGGAACCATCCTGCGTATCGTGGATTTTCAGGAGCCAGTTGGCCGCTACCAACCACAAGCCCTAAAATTTAAACCACGGCCATTTTTCTGGCAAACAAAACTCAGCTGCCCTGCTTCTGGATGGCAGATTGCAGGAGCCACTTGGTACTGTCAAACCAGCCCAACTTGGCACTGGGATCACCTGGAGTCTGGGAACCATCGTGCGTATCGTGGATTTTCAGGAGCCCCCCGGCCACTCCTAGCCATAGGCTGCCAAACACAGTCCATGGCCCTTTTTTCTGGGTAACAAAATTCAGATGCCCTGCTTCTGGATGGCAGATTGCAGACGCCACTTGGCTCTGTCCAACCAGCCCGACTTGGCACTGGTGCCACCTTCGGTCTGGGAACAATCCTGCTTATCGTGGATTTTCAGGAGCCAGCCGGCGCCTCCCAGCCACAGGCCCCATAAACACCTTTGCCCGTTTCGCTGACAAACTAAACTCAGCTACCCCGCTTCTGGATGGCAGATTGCAGGAGCCACTTGGTACTGTCAAACAGGCCCGACTTGGCACTGGTGCCAGCTTGGGTCTGAGAACCATCCTGCTTGTCGTGGATTTTCAGGAGCCAGCCGGCCACTCCCAGCCACAAGCCCTCAAACTTAAAACACGGCCCTTTTCTGTGGCAAACAAAACTCCGCTGCCATGCTTCTGGATGGCAGATTGCAGGAGCCACTTGGTAATGTCAAACCAGCCAAACTTAGCACTGGTGCCACCTTTTGTCTGGGAACACTCCTGCTTGTCGTGGATTGTCAGGAGGCAGCCGGCCGCTCCCAGCCACAGGCCTTTAAAATCTAACCACGCCCCTTTGCTCTGGCAAACAAAACTAAGGCTTCCTGCTTCTGGATAGCAGATTGCAGGAGCCACGTGGTACTATCAAACCAGCCCAACTTGTCCCTGGGGTCACCTGGGGTCTGGGAACCATCCTGCGTATCGTGGATTTTCAGGAGCCACCCAGCCACTCCCAGCCATGTGCTGCCAAACACAAACCACCGCAATTTTCCCTGTCTAAAATAATTCAGATGCCTCTCCTCTGGATGGCAGATTGCAGGAACCACTTGGCACTGTCATACCAGCCCAACTTGGAATTTGTGCCACCTTTGATCTGGGAACCTTCCTGCGTATCGTGGATTTTCAGGATCCATCCGGCCACTCCCAGCCATAGGCTGCCAAACACAAACCACGGCCCTTTTCCCTGGCTAACAAAATTCAGATGCCTCTCCTCTGCAGGGCAGATTGCAGACGCCACTTGGCACTGTCAAACCAGCCCAACATGGAACTGGTGCCACCTTTGGTCTGGGAACCATCCTGTGTATAGTTGATTTTCAGGAGCCAGCCGGCCACTCCCAGCCACAAGCCCTCAAACTCAAACCACAGCCCTTTTCTCTAGCAAAAAAAAACTGAGCAGACCTGCTTCTGGATGGCAGATTGCAGGAGCCACTTGGTACTGTCAAACCAGCCCAACTTGGCCCTGGTGCCACCTTGGGTCTGGGAACCATCCTGCGTATCGTGGATTTTCAGGAGCCAGCCGGCCACTCCCAGCCATAGGCTGCCAAACACAAACCACAGCCCTTTCCGCTTGCTAACAAAATTCAGATGCCCCGCTTCTGGATGGCAGATTGCAGGAGCAACTTGGCAATGTCAAACCAGCCCGACTTGGCACTGGTGCCACCTTGGGTATGGGAACCATCCTGTGTATCATGGATTTTCAGGAGGCAGCCGGCCACTCCCAGCCACAAGCCCTCAAACTCAAACCACAGCTCTTTTCTCTAGCAAACAAAACTCAGCAGACCTGCTTCTGGATGGCAGATTGCAGGAGCCACTTGGTACTATCACACCAGCCAAACTAGGCACTGGTGCCACCTTGGGTCTGGGAACCATCCTGGGTATTGTGTATTTTCAGGACCCAGCTGGACACTCCCAGCCATGTGCTGCCAAACACAAACGACCGCAGTTTTCCCTGTCTAACATAATTCAGATGCCTCTCCTCTGGATGGCAGATTGCATGAACCACTTGGAACTGTCATACCAACCCAACTTGGAACTGGTGCCACCTTGGGTCTGGGAACCATCCTGCGTATCGTGGATTTTCAGGAGCCAGCCGGCCACTCCCAGCCATAGGCTGCCAAAAAAAAATCACGGCCTGGTTCCTTGCCTAACAAAATTCAGATGCCCCTCTTGTGGATGGCAGATTGCAGGAGGTACCTGGCACTGTCAAACCAGCCCGACTTGGCACTGGTGCCACCTTGGGTCTGGGAACCATCCTGCATATCGTGCATTTTCAGGAGCCAGCCAACCACTCCAAGCCACAAGCCCTCAAACTCAAACCACGGCACTTTACTCTGGCAAACAAAACTCAGCTGCCCTGCTTCTGGATGGCAGATTACAGGAGACACTTGGTACTATCAAACCAGCCCAACTTGGCACTGGTGCCACCTTGGGTCTTTGAACCATCTGGCATATCGTGGAATTTCAGGAGCCAGCCGGCCTCTCCCAGCTATATGCTGCCAAACACAAACCACGGCCCGTTTCCATGCCTAACAAAATTCAGATGCCCTCTTGTGGATGGGAGATTGCAGGAGCTACCTGTTAATGTCAAACCAGCCCGACCTGGCACTGGTGCCACCTTGGGTCTGGGAACCATCCTGCGTATCGCGGATTTTCAGGAGCCAGTCAGCCACTCACATCCACAAGCCCTCAAACTCAAACCACTGCCCTTTTCCCTGTCTAACATATTTCAGATGCCCCTCTTGTGGATGGCACATTGCAGGAGCTACTTGGCACTGTCAAACCAGCCCGACTTGGCACGGTGTTACCTTTGGTCTGGGGACAATCCTGCGTATCGTGTATTTTCAGGAGCCTCCCGGCCACTCCAGACACAGGACCTCAAATTCTAACCACGGCCCTTTTCTCTGGAAAACAAATATAAGCCTTCCTGCTTCTGGATGGTAGATTGCAGGATCCACATGGTACTATCAAACCAGCCCAATTTGGCACTGGTGCCACCTTGGGTCTGGGAACCATCCTGCTTATGGTGGATTTTCAGGAGCCAGCCGGACACTCCCAGCCATAGGCTGCCAAACACAAACCACGGCACTTTGCCCTGTCTAACAAAATTCAGATGCCCCGCTTCTGGATGGCAGATTGCAGGAGCCACTTGGCACTGTCAAACCAGCCCGACTTGGAACTGGTGCCACCTTCTGTCTGGGAACCATCCTGCCTATCGTGGATTTTCAGGAGCCAGCCGGCAACTCCCAGCTATGGGCTGCCAAACAAAAACAGCGGCCCGTTTCCCTGCCTAAATGAATTGAGATGCCCCTCTTGTGGATGACAGATTGCAGGAGCTACTTGGCACTGTCAAAACTTCCTGGCTTGGCACTGGTGCCACCTTCGGTCTGGGGACAATGCTGCGTATCGTGGATTTTCAGGACCCAGCTGGCCACTCCAAGCCATGTGATGCCAAACACAAACCACCGCAATTTTCCCTGTCTAAAAAAATTCAGATGCCTCTCCTCTGGATGGCAGATTCCAGGAACCACTTGGCACTGTCATACCAGGCCAACTTGGAACTTTTGCCACCTTTGATCTGGGAACCTTCCTGCGTATCGTGGATTTTCAGGATCCAGCCGGCCACTCCCAGCCATAGGCTGCCAAACACAAACCACGGCCCTTTTCCCTGGCTAACAAAATTCAGATGCCCTGCTTCTGGATGGCAGATTGCAAATGCAGCTTGGCACTGTCAAACCAGCCCGACTTGGAACTGGTGCCACCTTGGGTCTGGGAACCATCCTGCGTATCGTGGATTTTCAGGAGCCAGCCGGCCACTCCCAGCCATAGGCTGCCAAACACAAACCACAGCCCTTTTCCCTGGCTAACGAAATTCAGATGCCCCGCTTCTGGATGGCAGTTTGCAAATGCCACTTGGCACTGTCAAACCAGCCCGACTTGGAACTAGTGCCACCTTCGGTCTGGGAACCATCCTGCGTATCGTGGATTTTCAGGAGACAGCCGGCCACTCCCAGCCATAGGCTTCCAAACACAAACCACGGCCCTTTTCCCTGGCTAACAAAATTCAGATCCCCTCTTCTGGATGGCAGATTGCAGGAACCACTTGGCACTGTCAAAACTTCCTGGCTTGGCACTGGTGCCACCTTCGGTCTGGGGACAATCCTGCGTATCGTGGATTTTCAGGAGCCAGCTGGCCACTCTATGCCACACGAACTCAAACTCAAACCACAGCCCATTTCTCTGGAAAACAAAACTCTGGTGCCCTGCTTCTGGATGGCAGATTGCAGGAGCCACTTGGTACTATCAAACCAGCCCAACTTGTCCCTGGGGTCACCTGGGCTCTGGGAACCATCCTGCGTATCGTGGATTTTCAGGAGCCACCCAGGCACTCCCAGCCATGTGCTGCCAAACACAAACCACCGCACTTTTCCCTGTCTAAAAAAATTCAGATGCCACTCCTCTGGATGGCAGATTACAGGAACCACTTGGCACTGTCATACCAGCCCAACTTGGAACTTTTGCCACCGTTTATCTGGGAACCTTCCTGCGTATGGTGGATTTTCAGGATCCAGCCGGCCACTCCCAGCCATAGGCTGCCAAACACAAACCACGGCCCTTTTCCCTGGCTAACAAAATTCAGATGCCTCTCCTCTGGAGGGCAGATTGCAGACGCCATTTGGCACTGTCAAACCAGCCCAACTTGGAACTGGTGCCACCTTTGGTCTGGGAACCATCCTGCATATCGTGGATTTTCAGGAGCCAGCCAGCCACACCATACCACAAGGCGTCAAACTCAAACCACGGCCCTTTTCTCTGGCAAAGAAAACTCAGCTGCCCTGCTTCTGGATGGCAGATTGCAGGTGCCACTTGGTACTATCAAACCAGCCCAACTTGGCACTGGTGCCACCTGGAGTCTGGGAACCATCCTGCGTATCGTGGATTTTCAGGAGCCAGCCGGCCACTCCCAGCCATAGGCTGCCAAACACAAACCACAGCCATTTCCCCTGGCTAACAAAATTTAGATGCCCCGCTTCTGGGTGGCAGATTGCAGAAGCCACTTGGCACTGTCAATCAAGACCGACTTGGCCCTGGTGCCACCTTGGGTCTGGGAACCATCCTGTGTATCGTGGATTTTCAGGAGCCAGTCGGCCACTCCCAGCCACAACTCTCAAACTCAAACCACAGCCCTTTTCTCTAGCAAACAAAACTCAGCAGACCTGCTTCTGGATGGCAGATTGCAGAAGCCACTTGGCACTGTCAATCAAGACCGACTTGGCACTGGTGCCACCTTGGGTCTGGGAACCATCCTGTGTATGGTGGATTTTCAGGAGCCAGTCGGCCACTCCCAGCCACAAGCCCTCAAACTCAAACCACAGTCCCTTTCTCTAGCAAACAAAACTCAGCAGACCTGCTTCTGGATGGCAGATTTCAGGAGCCACTTGGTAAAATCAAACCAGCCAAACTAGGCACTGGTGCCACCTTGGGTCTGGGAACCATCCTGCGTATCGTGGATTTTCAGGAGCCAGCCGGCCACTCCCAGCCATGTGCTGCCAAACACAAACCACGGCCCTTTTCCCTGGCTAACAAAATTCAGATGCCCCGCTTCTGGATGGCAGATTGCAAATGCCACTTGGCACTGTCAAACCAGCCCGACTTGGAACTGGTGCCACCTTGGGTCTGGGAACCATCCTGCGTATCGTGGATTTTCAGGAGCCAGCCGGCCACTCCCAGCCAAAGGCGCCAAAAATAAACCTCGGCTTGTGTCCCTGACAAACAAAACTCAGCTACCCTGCTTCTGGATGGCAGACTGCAGGAGCCACTTGGTACTGTCAAACCAGCCCAACCTTGCACTGGTGCCACCTTGGGTCTGGGAACCATCCTGCGTATCGTGGATTTTCAGGAGCCAGCAGGCATATCACAGCCATAGGCTGCCAAACTCAAATCACGGCCCTTTCCTCTGGAAAACAAAACTCAGCTGCCCTGCTTCTGGGTGGCAGATTGCACGAGCCAATTGGTACTATCAAACCAGAACAACTTGGCCCTGGTGACACATTCGGTCTGGATACCATCCTGCGTATCGTGGATTTTCAGGAGCCAGTCAGCCACTCACATCCACAAGCCCTCAAACTCAAACCACTGCCCTTTTCCCTGTCTAACATATTTCAGATGCCCCTCTTGTGGATGGCACATTGCAGGAGCTACTTGGCACTGTCAAACCAGCCCGACTTGGCACTGGTGTTACCTTTGGTCTGGGGACAATCCTGCGTATCGTGTATTTTCAGGAGCCTCCCGGCCACTCCAGACACAGGACCTCAAATTCTAACCACGGCCCTTTTCTCTGGCAAACAAATATAAGCCTTCCTGCTTCTGGATGGTAGATTGCAGGAGCCACTTGGTACTATCAAACCAGCCCAATTTGGCACTGGTGCCACCTTGGGTCTGGGAACCATCCTGCGTATCGTGGATTTTCAGGACCCAGCTGGCCACTCCCAGCCATGTGCTGCCAAACACAAACCATCGCTGTTTTCCCTGTCTAACATAATTCAGATGCTTCTCCTCTGGATGGCACATTGCATGAACCACTTAGCACTGTCATAGCAGCCCAACTTGGAACTGCTGCCACCTTGGGTCTGGGAACCATCCTGCGTATCGTGGATTTTCAGGAGCCAGCCGGCCACTCCCAGCCATGTGCTGCCAAACAAAAACAGCGGCCCGTTTCCCTGCCTAAATGAATTGAGATGCCCCTCTTGTGGATGACAGATTGCAGGAGCTACTTGGCACTGTCAAAACTTCCTGGCTTGGCACTGGTGCCACCTTCGGTCTGGGGACAATGCTGCGTATCGTGGATTTTCAGGACCCAGCTGGCCACTCCAAGCCATGTGATGCCAAACACAAACCACCGCAATTTTCCCTGTCTAAAAAAATTCAGATGCCTCTCCTCTGGATGGCAGATTCCAGGAACCACTTGGCACTGTCATACCAGGCCAACTTGGAACTTTTGCCACCTTTGATCTGGGAACCTTCCTGCGTATCGTGGATTTTCAGGATCCAGCCGGCCACTCTCAGCCATAGGCTGCCAAACACAAACCACGGCTCTTTTCCCTGGCTAACAAAATTCAGATGCCCCGCATCTGGATGGCAGATTTCAAATGCCACTTGGCACTGTCAAACCAGCCCGACTTGGAACTGGTGCCACGTTCAGGCTGGAAACCATCCTGCGTAACGTGGATTTTCAGGAGCCAGCCGGCCACTCCCAGCCAAAGGCCCCAAAAATAAACCTCGGCTTGTGTCCCTGGCAAACAAAACTAAGCTGCTCTGCTTCTGGATGGCAGATTGCAGGAGCCACTTGGTACTTTCAAACCAGCCCAACTTGGCACTGGTGCCACCTTGGGTCTGGGAACCATCCTGCGTATCGTGGATTTTCAGGAGCCAGCAGGCATATCCCAGCCATAGGCTGCCAAACTCAAATCACGGCCCTTTTCTCTGGAAAACAAACTCAGCTGCCCTGCTTCTGGGTGGCAGATTGAAGGAGCCAATTGGTACTATCAAACCAGAACAACTTGGCCCTGGTGACACATTCGGTCTGGGAACCATCCTGCGTATCGTGGATTTTCAGGACCCAGCCGGCCACTCCCAGCCATAGGCTGCCAAACACAAAACACGGCCCTTTTCCCTGGCTAACAAAATTCAGATGCCCCTCTTGTGGATGGCAGATTGCAGGAGGTACCTGGAACTGTCAAACCAGCCCGACTTGGCACTGGCGCCACCTTTGGTCTGGGAACCATCCTGCATATCGTGGATTTTCAGGAGACAGCCGGCCACTCCAAGCCACAAACCCTCAAACTCAAACCACGGAACTTTTCTCTGGCAAACAAAACTAAGCTGCTCTGCTTCTGGATGGCAGATTGCAGGAGCCACTTGGTACTATCAAACTAGCCCAACTTGGCACTGGTGCCACCTTGGCTTTGGGAACCATCCTGTATATCGTGGATTTTCAGGAGCCACCCAGCCACTCCCAGACACAGAACCTCAAACTCTAACAACGGCCTTTACTCTGGCAAACAAAACTAAGCCTTACTACTTCTGGATGGTAGATTGCAGGATCCACATGGTACTATCAAACCAGCCCAACTTGGCACTGGTGCCACCTTGGGTCTGGGAACCATCCTGCGTATGGTGGATTTTCAGGAGCCAGCCGGACACTCCCAGCCATAGGCTGCCAAACACAAACCACGGCACTTTGCCCTGCCTAACAAAATTCAGATGCCCCGCTTCTGGATGGCAGATTGCAGGAGCTACTTGGCACTGTCAAAACTTCCCGGATTGGCACTGGTGCCACCTTCGGTCTGGGGACAATCCTGCGTATCGTGGATTTTCAGGAGCCAGCTGGCCACTCTAAGCCACAAGCCCTCAAACTGAAACCACAGGCCATTTCTCTGGCAAACAAGACTCAGGTGCCCTGCTTATGGATGGCAGATTGCAGGAGCTACTTGGCGCTATGAAACCAGCCTAACTTGGCACTGGTGCCACCTTAGGTCTGGGAACCATCCTGCGTATCGTGGCTTTTCAGGAGCCAGCCGGCCACTCCCAGCCATAGGCTGCCAAACACAATCCACGGCACTTTGCCCTGTCTAACAAAATTCAGAGGCCTCGCTTCTGGATGGCAGATTGCAGAAGCCAGTTGGCTCTGTCCAACCAGCCAGACTTGGCAATCGAGCCATCTTGGGTCTGGGAACCATCCAGCGTATCGTGGATTTTCAGGAGCCAGCCGGCCACTCCCAGCCATAGTCTGCTAAGCAAAAACCACGGCCCTTTTCCCTGGCTAACAAAATTCAGATGCCCCGTTCTGGATGGCAGATTGCAGGAGCTACTTGGCACTCTCAAACCTGTCCGACTTGGCAATGCTGCCACCTTTGGTCTGGGAACCATCCTGCGTATCGTGGATTTTCAGGAGCCAGCTGGCCACTCCCAGCCACAAGCCCTAAAATTTAAACAACGTCTCTTTTCTCGGGCAAACAAAAATCAGCTGCCCTACTTCTGGATGGCAGATTGCAGGAGCCACTTGGTACTATCAAACCAGCCCAACTTGGCACTGGTGCCACCTTGGGTCTGGGTACCATCCTGCGTATCGTGGATTTTCAGGAGCCAGCCGGCCACTCGCAACCACAAGCCCTCAAACTCAAACCACGGCCCTTTACTCTGGTAAATAAAACTCAGCGGCCCTGCTTCTGGATGGCAGATTGCAGTAGACATTTTGTACTATCAAACCAGCCCGACTTGGCAGTCATGCCACCTTGGGTCTTTGAACCATCTGGCATATCTTTGATTTTCAAGAGCCAGCTGGCCACTCGCAGCCATAGGCTGCCAAACACACCCACGGCCCTTTTTCCTGGCAAACAAAATTCAGATGCCCCGCTTCTGGATGGCAGAGTGCAGACGCCACTTGGCACTGTCAAACCAGCGCGACTTGCACCTGGTGCCACCTCTGGTCTGGGAACCATCCTGCGTATCGTGGATTTTCAGGTGCCAGCCGGGCACTCCCAGCCATAGGCTGCCAAACACAAACCACGGCCCTTTTCCCTGCCTAAGAATATTCAGATGCCCCGTTCTGGATGGCAGATTGCAAGAGTTACTTGGCACTGTCAAACCAGCCCGACTTGGCACTGATGCCACCTTCGGTCTGGGAACCATCCTGCGTATCGTGGATTTTCAGGAGCCAGCCCGCCACGACAAGCCATAGGCTGCCAAACACAAACCACGGCCCATTTCCCTGGCTAACACCATTCAGATGCCCTGCTTCTGGATTGCAGATTGCAGGATCCACTTCAAACTATCAAACCAGCCCGACTTGGAACTGGTGCCACCTTCGGTCTGGGAACCATCCTGCGTATCGTGTATTTTCAGGAGACAGCCATCCACTCCCAGCCACAAGCCATCAAACTCAAACCACAGCCCTTGCCTCTAGCAAAAATACTCAGCTGCCCTGCTTGTGGATGGCAGATTGCAGGAGCCACTTGGTACTATCAAAACAAGCAAAACTAGGCCCTGGTGCCACCATCGGTCTTGGAGCCATACTGCGTATCGTGGATTTTCAGGAGCCAGCCCGCCACTCCCAGCCAAAGACCCCAAAAAAACCTCGGCTTCTTTCCCTGACAAACAAAACTCAGCTACCCTGCTTCTGGATGGCAGATT
The DNA here is from genome assembly GCA_031885435.1 of Passerculus sandwichensis. Taxonomy (NCBI): domain Eukaryota; kingdom Metazoa; phylum Chordata; class Aves; order Passeriformes; family Passerellidae; genus Passerculus; species Passerculus sandwichensis. The sequence continues at coordinate 786,653 of CM063146.1, forward strand.
GCAAATGCAGCTTGGCACTGTCAAACCAGCCCAACTTGGCACTGGTGCCACCTTGGGTCTGGGAACCATCCTGCGTATCGTGGATTTTCAGGAGCCAGCCGGCCACTCCCAGCCATGGGATGCCAAACACAAACATCGGCCCTTTTCCCAGTCTAACAGAATTCAGATGCCCCTCTTGTGGATGGCAGATTGCAGGAGCTACTTGGTATTGTCAAACTAGCCCAACTTGGCACTGGTGCCACCTTCTGTCTGGGAACCATTCAGCCTATCAGGAATTTTAAGGAGCCAGCCGGCAACTCCCAGCTATGGGCTGCCAAACAAAAACAGCGGCCCTTTTCCCTGCCTAACAGAATTGAGATGCCCCTCTTGTGGATGACAGATTGCAGGAGCTACTTGGCACTGTCAAACTTCCTGGCTTGGCACTGGTGCCACCTTCGGTCTGGAGACAATCCTGTGTATCGTGGATTTTCCGGAGCCAGCTGGCCACTCCAAGCCACAAGCCCTGAAACTCAAACAACGGCCATTTTCTCCGGCAAAAAAAACGCAGGTGCCCTGCTTCTGGATGGCGGATTTCAGGAGCCACTTGGTACTATCAAACCAGCCCAACTTGGCACTGGTGCCACCTTGGGTCTGGGAATCATCCTGCGTAACGTGGATATTCAGGATCCAGCCAGCCACTCCCATCCATGGGCTGACAAACACAAACCACGGCCCTCTTCCCTGGCTAACAAAACTCAGCTGCCCTGCTTCTGGATGGCAGATTGCAGGAGCTACTTGGCGCTATGAAACCAGCCTAACTTGGCACTGGTGCCACCTTTGGTCTGGGAACCATCCTGCGTATCGTGGATTTTCAGGAGCCAGTTGGCCGCTACCAACCACAAGCCCTAAAATTTAAACCACGGCCATTTTTCTGGCAAACAAAACTCAGCTGCCCTGCTTCTGGATGGCAGATTGCAGGAGCCACTTGGTACTGTCAAACCAGCCCAACTTGGCACTGGGATCACCTGGAGTCTGGGAACCATCGTGCGTATCGTGGATTTTCAGGAGCCCCCCGGCCACTCCTAGCCATAGGCTGCCAAACACAGTCCATGGCCCTTTTTTCTGGGTAACAAAATTCAGATGCCCTGCTTCTGGATGGCAGATTGCAGACGCCACTTGGCTCTGTCCAACCAGCCCGACTTGGCACTGGTGCCACCTTCGGTCTGGGAACAATCCTGCTTATCGTGGATTTTCAGGAGCCAGCCGGCGCCTCCCAGCCACAGGCCCCATAAACACCTTTGCCCGTTTCGCTGACAAACTAAACTCAGCTACCCCGCTTCTGGATGGCAGATTGCAGGAGCCACTTGGTACTGTCAAACAGGCCCGACTTGGCACTGGTGCCAGCTTGGGTCTGAGAACCATCCTGCGTATCGTGGATTTTCAGGAGCCAGCCGGCCACTCCCAGCCACAAGCCCTCAAACTTAAAACACGGCCCTTTTCTGTGGCAAACAAAACTCCGCTGCCATGCTTCTGGATGGCAGATTGCAGGAGCCACTTGGTAATGTCAAACCAGCCAAACTTAGCACTGGTGCCACCTTTTGTCTGGGAACACTCCTGCTTGTCGTGGATTGTCAGGAGGCAGCCGGCCGCTCCCAGCCACAGGCCTTTAAAATCTAACCACGCCCCTTTGCTCTGGCAAACAAAACTAAGGCTTCCTGCTTCTGGATAGCAGATTGCAGGAGCCACGTGGTACTATCAAACCAGCCCAACTTGTCCCTGGGGTCACCTGGGGTCTGGGAACCATCCTGCGTATCGTGGATTTTCAGGAGCCACCCAGCCACTCCCAGCCATGTGCTGCCAAACACAAACCACCGCAATTTTCCCTGTCTAAAATAATTCAGATGCCTCTCCTCTGGATGGCAGATTGCAGGAACCACTTGGCACTGTCATACCAGCCCAACTTGGAATTTGTGCCACCTTTGATCTGGGAACCTTCCTGCGTATCGTGGATTTTCAGGATCCAGCCGGCCACTCCCAGCCATAGGCTGCCAAACACAAACCACGGCCCTTTTCCCTGGCTAAAAAAATTCAGATGCCTCTCCTCTGCAGGGCAGATTGCAGACGCCACTTGGCACTGTCAAACCAGCCCAACATGGAACTGGTGCCACCTTTGGTCTGGGAACCATCCTGTGTATAGTTGATTTTCAGGAGCCAGCCGGCCACTCCCAGCCACAAGCCCTCAAACTCAAACCACAGCCCTTTTCTCTAGCAAAAAAAAACTGAGCAGACCTGCTTCTGGATGGCAGATTGCAGGAGCCACTTGGTACTGTCAAACCAGCCCAACTTGGCCCTGGTGCCACCTTGGGTCTGGGAACCATCCTGCGTATCGTGGATTTTCAGGAGCCAGCCGGCCACTCCCAGCCATAGGCTGCCAAACACAAACCACAGCCCTTTCCGCTTGCTAACAAAATTCAGATGCCCCGCTTCTGGATGGCAGATTGCAGGAGCAACTTGGCAATGTCAAACCAGCCCGACTTGGCACTGGTGCCACCTTGGGTATGGGAACCATCCTGTGTATCATGGATTTTCAGGAGGCAGCCGGCCACTCCCAGCCACAAGCCCTCAAACTCAAACCACAGCTCTTTTCTCTAGCAAACAAAACTCAGCAGACCTGCTTCTGGATGGCAGATTGCAGGAGCCACTTGGTACTATCACACCAGCCAAACTAGGCACTGGTGCCACCTTGGGTCTGGGAACCATCCTGGGTATTGTGTATTTTCAGGACCCAGCTGGACACTCCCAGCCATGTGCTGCCAAACACAAACGACCGCAGTTTTCCCTGTCTAACATAATTCAGATGCCTCTCCTCTGGATGGCAGATTGCATGAACCACTTGGAACTGTCATACCAACCCAACTTGGAACTGGTGCCACCTTGGGTCTGGGAACCATCCTGCGTATCGTGGATTTTCAGGAGCCAGCCGGACACTCCCAGCCATAGGCTGCCAAAAAAAAATCACGGCCTGTTTCCTTGCCTAACAAAATTCAGATGCCCCTCTTGTGGATGGCAGATTGCAGGAGGTACCTGGCACTGTCAAACCAGCCCGACTTGGAACTGGTGCCACCTTGGGTCTGGGAAACATCCTGCATATCGTGCATTTTCAGGAGCCAGCCAACCACTCCAAGCCACAAGCCCTCAAACTCAAACCACGGCACTTTACTCTGGCAAACAAAACTCAGCTGCCCTGCTTCTGGATGGCAGATTACAGGAGACACTTGGTACTATCAAACCAGCCCAACTTGGCACTGGTGCCACCTTGGGTCTTTGAACCATCTGGCATATCGTGGAATTTCAGGAGCCAGCCGGCCTCTCCCAGCTATATGCTGCCAAACACAAACCACGGCCCCTTTCCATGCCTAACAAAATTCAGATGCCCTCTTGTGGATGGGAGATTGCAGGAGCTACCTGTTAATGTCAAACCAGCCCGACCTGGCACTGGTGCCACCTTGGGTCTGGGAAACATCCTGCATATCGTGCATTTTCAGGAGCCAGCCAACCACTCCAAGCCACAAGCCCTCAAACTCAAACCACGGCACTTTACTCTGGCAAACAAAACTCAGCTGCCCTGCTTCTGGATGGCAGATTACAGGAGACACTTGGTACTATCAAACCAGCCCAACTTGGCACTGGTGCCACCTTGGGTCTTTGAACCATCTGGCATATCGTGGAATTTCAGGAGCCAGCCGGCCTCTCCCAGCTATATGCTGCCAAACACAAACCACGGCCCCTTTCCATGCCTAACAAAATTCAGATGCCCTCTTGTGGATGGGAGATTGCAGGAGCTACCTGTTAATGTCAAACCAGCCCGACCTGGCACTGGTGCCACCTTGGGTCTGGGAACCATCCTGCGTATCGTGGATTTTCAGGAGCCAGTCAGCCACTCACATCCACAAGCCCTCAAACTCAAACCACTGCCCTTTTCCCTGTCTAACATATTTCAGATGCCCCTCTTGTGGATGGCACATTGCAGGAGCTACTTGGCACTGTCAAACCAGCCCGACTTGGCACTGGTGTTACCTTTGGTCTGGGGACAATCCTGCGTATCGTGTATTTTCAGGAGCCTCCCGGCCACTCTAGACACAGGACCTCAAATTCTAACCACGGCCCTTTTCTCTGGAAAACAAATATAAGCCTTCCTGCTTCTGGATGGTAGATTGCAGGATCCAATTGGTACTATCAAACCAGCCCAATTTGGCACTGGTGCCACCTTGGGTCTGGGAACCATCCTGCTTATGGTGGATTTTCAGGAGCCAGCCGGACACTCCCAGCCATAGGCTGCCAAACACAAACCACGGCACTTTGCCCTGTCTAACAAAATTCAGATGCCCCGCTTCTGGATGGCAGATTGCAGGAGCCACTTGGCACTGTCAAACCAGCCCGACTTGGAACTGGTGCCACCTTCTGTCTGGGAACCATCCTGGCTATCGTGGATTTTCAGGAGCCAGCCGGCAACTCCCAGCTATGGGCTGCCAAACAAAAACAGCGGCCCGTTTCCCTGCCTAAATGAATTGAGATGCCCCTCTTGTGGATGACAGATTGCAGGAGCTACTTGGCACTGTCAAAACTTCCTGGCTTGGCACTGGTGCCACCTTCGGTCTGGGGACAATGCTGCGTATCGTGGATTTTCAGGACCCAGCTGGCCACTCCAAGCCATGTGATGCCAAACACAAACCACCGCAATTTTCCCTGTCTAAAAAAATTCAGATGCCTCTCCTCTGGATGGCAGATTCCAGGAACCACTTGGCACTGTCATACCAGGCCAACTTGGAACTTTTGCCACCTTTGACCTGGGAACCTTCCTGCGTATTGTGGATTTTCAGGATCCAGCCGGCCACTCCCACCATAGGCTGCCAAACACAAACCACGGCCCTTTTCCCTGGCTAACAAAATTCAGATGCCTCTCCTCTGGAGGGCAGATTGCAGACGCCATTGGCACTGTCAAACCAGCCCACCTTGGAACTGGTGCCACCTTTGGTCTGGGAACCATCCTGCATATCGTGGATTTTCAGGAGCCAGCCAGCCACACCAAACCACAAGCCGTCAAACTCAAACCACGGCCCTTTTCTCTGGCAAAGAAAACTCAGCTGCCCTGCTTCTGGATGGCATATTGCAGGAGCCACTTGGTACTGTCAAACCAGCCCAACTTGGCACTGGTGCCACCTTCGGTCTGGTAACCATCCTGCGTTTCGTGGATTTTCAGGAGCCAGCCGGCCACTCCCAGCCATAGGCTGCCAAACACAAACCACAGCACTTTCCCCTGGTTAAAATAATTCAGATGCCCCGCTTCTGGATGGCAGATTGGAGAAACCACTTGGCACTGTCAATCAAGACCGACTTGGCACTGGTGCCACCTTGGGTCTGGGAACCATCCTGCGTATCGTGGATTTTCAGGAGCCAGCAGGCCACTCCCAGCCATAGGCTGCAAAACTCAAACCAGGGCCCTTTTCTCTGGCAAACAAAACTCAGCCTCCCTGCTTTTGGATGGCAGATGGCAGGAGCCACATTGTACTATCAAACCAGCCAAACTAGGCACTGGTGCCACCTTGGGTCTGGGAACCATCCTGCGTATCGTGGATTTTCAGGACCCAGCTGGCCACTCCCAGCCATGTGCTGCCAAACACAAACCATCGCTGTTTTCCCTGTCTAACATAATTCAGATGCTTCTCCTCTGGATGGCACATTGCATGAACCACTTAGCACTGTCATAGCAGCCCAACTTGGAACTGCTGCCACCTTGGGTCTGGGAACCATCCTGCGTATCGTGGATTTTCAGGAGCCAGCCGGCCACTCCCAGCCATAGGCTGCCAAACACAAACCACGGCCCTTTTCCCTGGCTAACGAAATTCAGATGCCCCGCTTCTGGATGGCAGATTGCAAATGCCACTTGGCACTGTCAAACCAGCCCGACTTGGAACTAGTGCCACCTTCGGTCTGGGAACCATCCTGCGTATCGTGGATTTTCAGGAGACAGCCGGCCACTCCCAGCCATAGGCTTCCAAACACAAACCACGGCCCTTTTCCCTGGCTAACAAAATTCAGATCCCCTCTTCTGGATGGCAGATTGCAGGAACCACTTGGCACTGTCAAAACTTCCTGGCTTGGCACTGGTGCCACCTTCGGTCTGGGGACAATCCTGCGTATCGTGGATTTTCAGGAGCCAGCTGGCCACTCTATGCCACAAGAACTCAAACTCAAACCACAGCCCATTTCTCTGGAAAACAAAACTCTGGTGCCCTGCTTCTGGATGGCAGATTGCATGAGCCACTTGGTACTATCAAACCAGCCCAACTTGTCCCTGGGGTCACCTGGGCTCTGGGAACCATCCTGCGTATCGTGGATTTTCAGGAGCCACCCAGGCACTCCCAGCCATGTGCTGCCAAACACAAACCACCGCACTTTTCCCTGTCTAAAAAAATTCAGATGCCACTCCTCTGGATGGCAGATTACAGGAACCACTTGGCACTGTCATACCAGCCCAACTTGGAACTTTTGCCACCGTTTATCTGGGAACCTTCCTGCGTATGGTGGATTTTCAGGATCCAGCCGGCCACTCCCAGCCATAGGCTGCCAAACACAAACCACGGCCCTTTTCCCTGGCTAACAAAATTCAGATGCCTCTCCTCTGGAGGGCAGATTGCAGACGCCATTTGGCACTGTCAAACCAGCCCAACTTGGAACTGGTGCCACCTTTGGTCTGGGAACCATCCTGCATATCGGGGATTTTCAGGAGCCAGCCAGCCACACCATACCACAAGGCGTCAAACTCAAACCACGGCCCTTTTCTCTGGCAAAGAAAACTCAGCTGCCCTGCTTCTGGATGGCAGATTGCAGGTGCCACTTGGTACTGTCAAACCAGCCCAACTTGGCACTGGTGCCACCTGGAGTCTGGGAACCATCCTGCGTATCGTGGATTTTCAGGAGCCAGCCGGCCACTCCCAGCCATAGGCTGCCAAACACAAACCACAGCCATTTCCCCTGGCTAACAAAATTTAGATGCCCCGCTTCTGGGTGGCAGATTGCAGAAGCCACTTGGCACTGTCAATCAAGACCGACTTGGCCCTGGTGCCACCTTGGGTCTGGGAACCATCCTGTGTATCGTGGATTTTCAGGAGCCAGTCGGCCACTCCCAGCCACAAGCCCTCAAACTCAAACCACAGCCCTTTTCTCTAGCAAACAAAACTCAGCAGACCTGCTTCTGGATGGCAGATTGCAGAAGCCACTTGGCACTGTCAATCAAGACCGACTTGGCACTGGTGCCACCTTGGGTCTGGGAACCATCCTGTGTATGGTGGATTTTCAGGAGCCAGTCGGCCACTCCCAGCCACAAGCCCTCAAACTCAAACCACAGTCCCTTTCTCTAGCAAACAAAACTCAGCAGACCTGCTTCTGGATGGCAGATTTCAGGAGCCACTTGGTAAAATCAAACCAGCCAAACTAGGCACTGGTGCCACCTTGGGTCTGGGAACCATCCTGCGTATCGTGGATTTTCAGGAGCCAGCCGGCCACTCCCAGCCAAAGGCGCCAAAAATAAATCTCGGCTTGTGTCCCTGACAAACAAAACTCAGCTACCCTGCTTCTGGATGGCAGACTGCAGGAGCCACTTGGTACTGTCAAACCAGCCCAACCTTGCACTGGTGCCACCTTGGGTCTGGGAACCATCCTGGGTATTGTGTATTTTCAGGACCCAGCTGGACACTCCGAGCCATGTGCTGCCAAACACAAACGACCGCAGTTTTCCCTGTCTAACATAATTCAGATGCCTCTCCTCTGGATGGCAGATTGCATGAACCACTTGGAACTGTCATACCAACCCAACTTGGAACTGGTGCCACCTTGGGTCTGGGAACCATCCTGCGTATCGTGGATTTTCAGGAGCCAGCCGGCCACTCCCAGCCATAGGCTGCCAAAAAAAAATCACGGCCTGGTTCCTTGCCTAACAAAATTCAGATGCCCCTCTTGTGGATGGCAGATTGCAGGAGGTACCTGGCACTGTCAAACCAGCCCGACTTGGCACTGGTGCCACCTTGGGTCTGGGAACCATCCTGCATATCGTGCATTTTCAGGAGCCAGCCAACCACTCCAAGCCACAAGCCCTCAAACTCAAACCACGGCACTTTACTCTGGCAAACAAAACTCAGCTGCCCTGCTTCTGGATGGCAGATTACAGGAGCCACTTGGTACTGTCAAACCAGCCCAACCTTGCACTGGTGCCACCTTGGGTCTGGGAACCATCCTGCGTATCGTGGATTTTCAGGAGCCAGCAGGCATATCACAGCCATAGGCTGCCAAACTCAAATCACGGCCCTTTCCTCTGGAAAACAAAACTCAGCTGCCCTGTTTCTGGGTGGCAGATTGCAGGTACCAATTGGTACTATCAAACCAGAACAACTTGGCCCTGGTGACACATTCGGTCTGGATACCATCCTGCGTATCGTGGATTTTCAGGAGCCATCCGGCCACTCCCAGCCATAGGCTGCCAAACATAAACCACGGCCCGGTTCCTTGCCTAAAAAAATTCAGATGCCCCTCTTGTGGATGGCAGATTGCAGGAGGCACCTGGCACTGTCAAAGCAGCCCGACTTGGAACTGGTGCCACCTTCGGTCTGGGAACCATCCTGCGTATCGTGGATTTTCAGGAGCCAGCCCGCCACACCCAGCCAAAGGCGCCAAAAATAAACCTCGGCTTGTGTCCCTGACAAACAAAACTCAGCTGCCCTGCTTCTGGATGGCAGACTGCAGGAGCCACTTGGTACTGTCAAACCAGCCCAACTTGGCACTGGTGCCACCTTGGGTCTGGGAACCATCCTGCGTATCGTGGATTTTCAGGAGCCAGCAGGCATATCACAGCCATAGGCTGTCAAACTCAAATCACGGCCCTTTTCTCTGGAAAACAAAACTCAGCTGCCCTGCTTCTGGGTGGCAGATTGCACGAGCCAATTGGTACTATCAAACCAGAACAACTTGGCCCTGGTGACACATTCGGTCTGGAAATCATCCTGCGTATCGTGGATTTTCAGGAGCCAGCCGGCCACTCCCAGCCATAGGCTGCCAAACATAAACCACAGACCGGTTCCTTGCCTAACAAAATTCAGATGCCCCTCTTGTGGATGGCAGATTGCAGGAGGTACCTGGCACTGTCAAACCAGCCCGACTTGGCACTGGTGCCACCTTGGGTCTGGGAACCATCCTGCATATCGTGGATTTTCAGGAGCCAGCCGGCCACTCCCAGCCACAGGCCCCAAAAACACCTTTGCCCGTTTCGCTGACAAACAAAACTCAGCTACCCCGCTTCTGGATGGCAGATTGCAGGAGCCACTTTGTACTGTCAAACAAGCCCAACTTGGCACTGGTGCCACCTTGGGCCTGGGAACCATCCTGCGTATCGTGGATTTTCAGGATCCAGCCGGCCACTCCCAGACACAGGCCTTTAAAATCTAACCACGCCTCTTTGCTCTGGCAAACAAAACTAAGCCTTCCTGCTTCTGGATAGCAGATTGCAAAAGCCACTTGGTACTATCAAACCAGCCCAACTTGTCCCTGGGGTAACCTGGGGTCTGGGAACAATCCTGCGTATCGTGGATTTTCAGGAGCCACCCAGCCACTCCCAGCCATGTGCTGCCAAACACAAGCCACCGCACTTTTCCCTGTCTAAAAAAATTCAGATGCCTCTCCTCTGGATGGCAGATTGCAGGAACCACTTGGCACTGTCATACCAGCCCATCTTGGAACTGGTGCCACCTTTGGTCTGGGAACCATCCTGTGTATAGTGGATTTTCAGGAGCCAGCCGGCCACTCCCAGCCACAAGCCCTCAAACTCAAAACACAGCCATTTTCTCTAGCAAAAAAAAACTCAGCAGACCTGCTTCTGGATGGCAGATTGCAGGAGCCACTTGGTACTGTGAAACCAGCCCAACTTGGCAATGAGATCACCTGGAGTCTGGGAACAATCCTGCGTATCGTGGATTTTCAGGAGCCACACGGCCACTCCCAGCCATAGGCTGCCAAACACAAACCACAGCCCTTTCCCCTGGCTAACAAAATTCAGATGCCCCGCTTCTGGATGGCAGATTGCAGAAGCCACTTGGCACTGTCAAACAAGACCGACTTGGCACTGGTGCCACCTTGGGTCTGGGAACCATCCTGTGTATCGTGGATTTTCAGGAGCCAGCCAGCCTCTCCCAGCTATAGGCTGCCAAACACAAAACACGGCCCGTTTCCATGCCTAACAAAATTCAGATGCCCTCTTGTGGATGGCAGATGGCAGGAACTACCTGTTAATGTCAAACCAGCCGACCTGGCACTGGTGCCACCTTGGGTCTGGGAACCATCCTGCGTATCGTGGATTTTCAGGAGCCAGTCGCCCACTCACATCCACAAGCCCTCAAACTCAAACCACGGAACTTTTCCTTGTCTAACATATTTCAGATGCCCCTTTTGTGGATGGCACATTGCAGGAGCTACTTGGCACTGTCAAACCAGCCTGACTCTGCACTGGTGTTACCTTTGGTCTGGGGACAATCCTGCGTATCGTGTATTTTCAGGAGGCTGCCAGCCACTTCCAGACACAGGACCTCAAATTCTAACCACGGCCTTTTTCTCTGGCAAACAAATATAAGCCTTCCTGCTTCTGGATGGTAGATTGCAGGATCCACATGGTACTATCAAACCAGCCCAATTTGGCACTGGTGCCACCTTGGGTCTGGGAAACATCCTGCGTATCGTGGCTTTTCAGGAGCCACCCAGCCACTCCCAGAGACAGAGCCTCAAACTCTTACCACGGCCCTTTTCTCTGGCAAACAAAACTAAGCCTTCCTACTTCTGGATGGTCGATTGCAGGAGCCACTTGGCACAGTCAAACCAGCCCGACTTGGAACTGGTGCCACCTTCTGTCTGGGAACCATCCTGCCTATCGTGGATTTTCAGGAGCCAGCCGGCAACTCCCAGCCATGGGTTGCTAAACAAAAACAGCGGTCCTTTTCCCTGTCTAACAGAATGCAGATGCCCCTCTTGTGGATGGCAGATTGCAGGAGCTACTTGGCACTGTCAAAACTTCCCGGATTGGCACTGGTGCCACCTTCGGTCTGGGGACAATCCTGCGTATCGTGGACTGTCAGGAGCCAGCTGGCCAGTCTAAGCCACAAGCCCTCAAACTGAAACCACAGGCCTTTTCTCTGGCAAACAAAACTCAGGTGCCCTGCTTCTGGATGGCAGATTGCAGGAGCTACTTGGCGCTATGAAACCAGCCTAACTTGGCACTGGTGCCACCTTGGGTCTGGGAACCATCCTGCGTATCGTGTATTTTCAGGAGCCAGCCGGCCACTCCCAGCCATAGGCTGCCAAACACATACCACGGCCCTTTTCCCTGGCTAACAAAATTCAAATGCCCCACTTCTGGATGGCAGATTGCAGAGGCCTCTTGGCTCTGTCCAACCAGCCAGACTTGGCACTGGAGCCACCTTGGGTCTGGGAAACATCCTGTGTATCGTGGATTTTCAGGAGCCAGCCGGCCAGTCCCAGCCATAGGCCTCCAAACACAATCCACGGCCGTTTTCCCTGGCAAAACAAAATTAGATGCCCCGCTTCTGGCTGGCAGATTGCAGATGCCACTTGGCACTGTCAAACCAGCCTGACTCTGAACTGGTCCCACCTTGGGTCTGGGAACCCTCCTGCGTATCGTGGATTTTCAGGAGCCAGTCGGCCACTCCCAGCCATAGGCTGCCAAACAGAAACCACAGCCCTTTCCCCTGGCTAACAAAATTCAGATGCCCCGCTTCTGGATGCCAGAATGTAGAAGCAATTTGGAACTGTCAATCAAGCCCGACTTGGATCTGGTGCCACCTTCGGTCTGGTAACCATCCTGCGTATCGTGGATTTTCAGGAGCCAGCCGGCCACTCCTAGCCAAAGGCCCCAAAAATAAACCTCGGCTTGTGTCCCTGACAAACAAAACGCAGCTACCCTGCTTCTCGATGGCAGATTGCAGGAGCCACTTGGTACTGTCAAACCAGCACAACTTGGCACTGGTGCCACCTTGGGTCTGGGAACCATCCTGCGTGTCGTGGATTTTCAGGAGCCAGCCGGCCATTCCCAGCCATAGGCTGCCAAACACAAACCACGGCTCTTTTCACTGGCTAACAAAATTCAGATGCCCCGCATCTGGATGGCAGATTTCAAATGCCACTTGGCACTGTCAAACCAGCCCGACTTGGAACTGGTGCGACGTTCAGGCTGGGAACCATCTGGCGTAACGTGGATTTTCAGGAGCCAGCCGGCCACTCCCAGCCAAAGGCCCCAAAAATAAACCTCGGCTTGTGTCCCTGATAAACAAAACGCAGCTAGCCTGCTTCTGGATGGCAGATTGCAGGAGCCACTTGGTACTTTCAAACCAGCCCAACTTGGCACTGGTGCCACCTTGGGTCTGGGAACCATCCAGCGTATCGTGGATTTTCAGGAGCCAGCAGGCCAATCCAAGCCATAGGCTGCCAAACTCAAATCACGGCCCTTCTCTCTGGAAAACAAAACTCAACTGCCCTGCTTCTGGGTGGCAGATTGCAGGAACCACTTGGTACTATCAAACCAGCCCAACTTGGCCCTGGTGAGACCTTCGGTCTGGGAACCATCCTGCGTATCGTGGATTTTCAGGAGCCAGCCGGCCACTCCCAGCCATAGGCTGCCAAACACAAACCAAGGCCCTTTTCCCTGGCTAACAAAATTCAGATGCCCCTCTTGTGGATGGCAGATTGCAGGAGGTACCTGGCACTGTCAAACCAGCCTGACTTGGCATTGGCGCCACCTTGGGTCTGGGAACCATCCTGCATATCGTGGATTTTCAGGAGACAGCCGGCCACTCCATGCCACAAACCCTCAAACTCAAACCACGGAACTTTTCTCTGGCAAACAAAACTAAGCCTTCCTACTTCTGGATGGTAGATTGCAGGATCCACATGGTACTATCAAACCAGCCCAATCTGGCACTGGTGCCACCTTGGGTCTGGGAACCATCCTGCGTATGGTGGATTTTCAGGAGCCAGCCGGACACTCCCCGCCATAGGCTGCCAAACACAAACCACGGCACTTTGCCCTGTCTAACAAAATTCAGATGCCCCGCTTCTGGATGGCAGATTGCAGGAGCTACTTGGCACTGTCAAAACTTCCCGGATTGGCACTGGTGCCACCTTCGGTCTGGGGACAATCCTGCGTATCGTGGATTTTCAGGAGCCAGCCGGACACTCCCGGCCATAGGCTGCCAAACACAATCCACGGCACTTTGCCCTGTCTAACAAAATTCAGATGCCTCGCTTCTGGATGGCAGATTGCAGAAGCCACTTGGCTCTGTCCAACCTACCAGACTTGGCAATCGAGCCATCTTGGGTCTGGGAACCATCCAGCGTATCGTGGATTTTCAGGAGCCAGCCGGCCACTCCCAGCCATAGGCTGCTAAGCAAAACCACGGCCCTTTTCCCTGGCTAACAAAATTCAGATGCCCCGTTCTGGATGGCAGATTTCAAGACGCCACGTGGCACTGTCAAACCAGCCCAACTTGGAACTGGTGCCAACTTTGGTCTGGGAACCATCCTGTGTATCGTGGATTTTCAGGAGCCAGCCGGCCACTCCCAGCCACAAGCCCTCAAACTCAAACCACAGCCCTTTTCTCTAGCAAAAAAAAAATTCAGCAGACCTGCTTCTGGATGGCAGATTGCAGGAGCCACTTGGTACTGTCAAACCGGCTCAACTTGGCACTGGTGCCACCTTCGGTCTGGTAACCATCCTGCGTATCGTGGATTTTCAGGAGCCAGCCGGCCACTCCGAGCCATAGGCTGCCAAACACAAACCACAGCCCTTTCCCCTGGCTAACAAAATTCAGATGCCCAGCTTCTGGATGGCAGATTGCAGAAGCCACTTGGTACTATCAAACCAGCCAAACTAGGCACTGGTGCCACCTTGGGTCTGGGAACCATCCTGCGTATCGTGGATTTTCAGGAGCCAGCCGGCCACTCCCAGCCATAGGCTGCAAAACTCAAACCACGGCCCTTTTCTCTGGCAAACAAAACTCAGCCTCCCTGCTTTTGGATGGCAGATGGCAGGAGCCACATGGTACTATCAAACCAGCCCGACTTGGCGCTGGTGACACATTCGGTCTGGAAATCATCCTGCGTATCGTGGATTTTCAGGAGCCAGCCGGCCACTCCCAGCCATAGGCTACCAAACACAAACCACGGCCCGTTTCCATGCCTAACACAATTCAGATGCCCTCTTGTGGATGGCAGAAAACAGGAGCTACCTGTTAATGTCAAACCAGCCGACCTGGCACTGGTGCCACCTTGGGTCTGGGAACCATCCTGCGTTTCGTGGATTTTCAGGAGCCAGCCGGCCACTCCAAGCCACAAGCCCTCAAACTCAAACCACGGAACTTTTCCCTGTCTAACATATTTCAGATGCCCCTGATGTGGATGGCACATTGCAGGAGCTACTTGGCACTGTCAAACCAGCCCGACTTGGCACTGGTGTTACCTTTATTCTGGGGACAATCCTGCGTATCGTGTATTTTCAGGAGGCTGCCAGACACTTCCAGACACAGGACTTCAAACTCTAACCACGGCCCTTTTCTCTGGCAAACAAATCTAAGCCTTCCTGCTTCTGGATGGTAGATTGCAGGATCCAAATGGTACTATCAAACCAGCCCAATTTGGCACTGGTGCCAACTTGGGTCTGGGAACCATCCTGCGTATGATGGATTTTCAGGAGCCAGCCGGACACTCCAAGCCATAGGCTGCCAAACACAAACCACGGCACTTTGCCCTGTCTAAAAAAATTCAGATGCCCCGCTTCTGGATGGCAGATTGCAGGAGCAACTTGGCAATGTCAAACCAGCCCGACTTGGCACTGGTGCCACCTTGGTTCTTTGAACCATCCTGCGAATCGTGGATTATCAGGAGCCAGCCGGCCAATCCCGGCCAAAACCCCTCAAACTTAAATCACGGCCCCTTTCTGTGGCTAACAAAACTCAGCAGCCCTGCTTCTGCATGGCAGATTACAGGAGCCACTTGGTATTATCAAAGCAGCCCAACTTGGCACTGGTGCCATCTTGGGTCTGGGAACCATCCTGCGTATCGTGGCTTTTCAGGAGCCAGCCGGCCACTCCAAGCCACAAGCCCTCAAACTCAAACCACAGCCCTTTTCCCTGACAAACAAAATTCAGATGCCCTGCATGTGGATGGCAGATTGCAGGAGCCACTTGGTATTATCAAATCAGCCCAACTTGGCACTGGTGACACCTTTGGTCTGGGAGCCATCCTGCGTATCGTGAATTTACAGGAGCCACCGGGCCACTCGAAGCCATAGGCTTCCAAACAAAAATCATGGTCCTTTTCCCTGGCTAAAAAAATTCAGATGCCCTCTTGTGGATGGCAGATTGCAGGAGCCACTTGGCACTGTCAAACCACCCCGACTCGGAACAGGTGCCACCTTGCGTCTGGGTACCATCCTGCGTATCGTGGATTTACTGGAGCCAGCCGGCCACTCCCAACCATAGGCTGCCAAACACAAACCACGGCCCTTTTCCATGGCTAACAAAATTCAGATGCCCCGCTTCTGGATGGCAGATTGCAGGAGACACTTGTCACTATCAAACCAGCCCGACTTGGCACTGGTGCCAACTTTGCTCTGGGAACATCCTGCGTATCGTGGATTTTCAGCGGACAGACGACCATTCCAAGCCACAAGCCCTCAAACACAAACCACGGCCCTTTTCTCTGGCAAAGAATACTCAGCTGCCCTGCTTCTGGATGGCAGATTGCAGGAACCACTTGGTACTATCAAACCAGCCGAACTTGGCACTGGTGCCGCCTTTGGTCTGGGAACCATCCCGTGTATCGTGGATTTTCAGGAGCCAACAAGCCACTCCCAGCCACAAGCACTCAAACTTTAACCACGGCCCATTTCTCTGGCAAACAAAACTCAATTGCCCTGCTTCAGGATGGCAGATTGCAGGAGCCACTTGGTACTATCAAACCAGCCCAACTTGGCACTGGTGCCATCCTGGGTCTGGGAACGATCCTGCGTATCGTGGATTTTCAGGAGCCAGCCGGCCACTCACATCCACAAACCCTCAAACTCAAATCACAGCCATTTTCTCTGGAAAAGAAAACTCACCTGCCCTGCTTCTGGATGGCAGATTGCAGCAGAAACTTGGTACTATTAAACCAGCCCGACTTGTCACTGGTGCCACCTTCGGTCTTGGAACCATCCTGCGTATCGTGGATTTTCAGGAGCCACCCGGCCACTCCCAGCCCTAGGCGGCCAAGCACAAACCTCGGCCCGTTTCCCGGACAAACAAATCTCAGCTACTCTCCTTCTGGATGTCAGATTGCAGGAGCCACTTGGTACTGTCACACAAGCCTATCTTGGCACTGGTGCCATCTTGGGTCTGGGAACATCCTGCGTATCGTGGATTTTCAGGAGCCAGCTGGCGACTCGCAGCCACAAGCGCTCAAAGTTAAACCACGTTTATTTACTGTGGCAAAAAAAAGTTAGCTGCCCTGCTTCTGGATGGCAGATTCCAGGAGCCACTTGGTACTATCAAACCAGCCCAACATGGCACTGCTGCCACCTCTGGTCTGGGAACCATCTTGCGTATTATGGATTTTCAGGAGCCAGCCGGCCACTCCCCGCCATAGGCTGCCAAACACAAACCACGGCACTTTGCCCTGGCTAACAAAATTCAGATGCCCCGCTTCTTGATGGCAGACTGCAGACACCACTTGGCTCTGTCCAACCAGCCCGACTTGGCACTGGTGCTGCCATCAGTCTGGGAACCATCCTGCTTACCGTGGATTTTCAGGAGCCAGCTGGCCACTCCGAGCCATAGGCTGCCAAACACAAACCATAGCACTTTTCCCTGGCTAACAAAATTCAAATTCCTTGCTTCTGGATGGGAGATTGCAGGAGCTACTTGGCCCTATCGAACCAGCCCGACTTGCCACAGGTGCCACCTTTTGTCTGGGAACCATCCTGCGAATCGTGGATTTTCAGCAGCCAGACAGCCACTCCCAGCCACAAGCCCTCAAACCAAAACCACGGCCCTTTTCTCTGGCAAACAAAACTCAGCTTCCCGGCTTATGGATGGCAGATTGCAGGAACCACTTGGTACTATCAAACCAGCCCAACTTGCACTGGTGCCACCTTGGGTCTGGGAACCATCTTGTGTATCGTGGATTTTCAGGAGCCAGCCGGCCACTCCCAGCCACAAGACTTAAAACTCAAACCATGGCCATTTTCCCTGGCAAAGAAAACTCTGCTGCCCTGCTTCTGGAAGGCAGATTGCAGGAGCCACTTGTTTCTATCAAAGAGCCCAACTTGGCACTGGTGTAACTTTGGGTCTTTTAACCATCCTGCATATTGTGGATTTTCAGGAGCCAGCCGGCCAAACCCAGCCATAGGCTGCCAAACACAAACCACGGTTCTTTGCCCTGGCTAACAAAATTCAGATGCCCCGCTTCTGGATGGCAGGTTGCTGGAGCCACTTGGTACTATTAAACCAGCCAAAGTTGGCCCTGGTGCCACCTTGGGTCTGGGAACCATCCTGCGTATTTGGATTTTAAGGAGCCAGCCAGCCACTCCCCGCCATAGGCTGCCAAACACAAACCACGGCCCTTTTCCCTGGCAATCAAAATTCAAATGCCCTGCTTTTGGATGGCTGATTGCAGACACCATTTGGCTCTGTCCAACCAGCCAGACTTGGCACTGTTGCCACCTTCGGTCTGGGAACCATCCGGCGTATCGTGGATTTTTAGGAGCCAGCCGGCCACTTGCAGCCGCAAGCTCTCAAATTTAAACCACGGCAATTTTCTCTGGCAAACAAAATTCAGCTGCCCTGCTTCTGGATGGCAGATTGCCGGAGACACTTGGTACTGTCAAACCTGCCAAACTTGGCACTGGTGCCACCTTGGGTGTGGGAACCATCCTGAGTATCGTGGATTTTAAGGCCCCAGCCAGCCACTCCCTGCCACAGGACCCAAAAAAAATCCTCGGCCCGTTTCCCTGGCAAACAAAACTCAGCTGCCCCAATTGGGGATGGAAGATTGCCGGAGCAACTTGGTACTGTCATACCAGCCCAATTTGGCACTGGTGCCACCTTGGGTCTGGGAACCATCCTGCGTATCGTGGATTTTCAGGAGCCAGCCATCCACGCCCAACCACAGGCCCCAAAAACAAACCTCGGCCCGTTTCCCTGACAAACAAAACTCAGCTGCCCCACTTGTGGATGGAAGATTGCCGGAGCCACTTGGTACTGTCAAACCAGCCCAACTTGGCACTGGTGCCCCCTTTGGTCTGGGAACCATCCTGCGTATGATGGATTTTTAGGAGCCATCCGGCCACTCCCAGCCACAAGCCTTCAAAATCAAACCACGGCCCTTTTCTCTGGCAAACAAAACTCAGCTGCCCTGCTTCTTGATGGAAGATTGCCGGAGCCACTTGGTACTGTCAAACCAGCCCCACTTGGCACTGGTGCCACCTTGGGTCTGGGAACCATCCTGCGTGTCATGGATTTTCAGGAGCCAGCCAGCCACTCCAAGCCATAGGCTGCAAAACACAAACCACGGCACTTTTCCCTGGCAAACAATATTCAGATGCCCCGCTTCTGGATGGCAGATTGCAGACGTCACTTGGCTCTGTGCAACCAGCCCAACTTGGCCCTGGAGCCACCTTCCATCTGGGAAACATCCTGCGTATCTTGGATTTTTAGGAGCCAGCCGGCCACTCCCTGCCACAGGCCCAAAAAAAAAACCTCGTCCCGTTTCTCTGGCAAACAGAACTCAGCTACCCAACTTCTGGATGGCAGATTCCAGGAGCCACTTGTTAATGTCAAACCAGCCCGACTTGGAACCGGTGCCACCTTGGGTCTGGAAACAATCCTGCGTATCATGGATTTTCAGGAGCCAGCCGGCCACTTCCAGCCATAAGCTGCCAAAAATAAACCACGGCCCATTTCCCTGCCTAAAATATTCAGATGCCCAGCTTCTGGATGGCAGATTGCAGGAGCTACTTGACAGTTTCAAACCAGCCCGACTTGGCATTGGTCCCATCTTGGTCTGGGAACCATCCTGCGTATCGTGGATTTTCAGGAACCAGCCGGCCACTCCCAGCCTCAAGCCCTCAAACTTAAACCACGGCCCTTTTCTCTTGAAAACAAAACTCAGCTGCCCTGCTTCTGGATGGCAGATGGCAGGGTACACTTGGTACTTTCAAACCAGCTCAACTTAGCACTTGTGCCACCTTGGGTCTGGGAACCATCCTGCATATTGTGGATTTTCAGGAGCCAGCCGGCCACTCCCAGCCATAGGCTGCCAAACATAAACCACGGACCTTTCCCCTGGCTAACAAAATTCAGATGCCCCGCTTCTGGATGGCAGATTGCAGGAGACACTTGTCACTATCAAACCAGCCCGACTTGGCACTGTTTCCACCTTGGGTCTGGGAACCATCCTGTGTGTTTTGGATTTTAAGGAGCCAGCCGTCCACTCCCAACCATAGGCTGGCAAACACAATCCTCGGCCCGTTTCCCTGACAAAAAGATCTCATCTACCCCGCTTCCTGATGGCAGATTGCAGGAGTCACTTGGTACTATCAAACCAACCCGACTTGGCACTGCTGCCACCTTCGGTCTGGGAACCATCCTGGGTATTGTGGATTTTTTGGAGCGAGCCGGCCGCTCCCATCCACAGGCCCCCTAAATAAAACCTCGGCCCGTTTCCCTGACAAACAAAATTCAGCTACCCCACTTGTGGATGGCAGATTGCAGGAGACACTTGGTACTGTCAAACCAGCCCAACATGGCACTGGTGCCACCTTCAGTCTAGGAACCATCCTGCGTATCGTGGATTTTTAGGATCAAGCCGGCCAATCCCAGCCAAAAGCTCTCAAAATTAAACCACGGCCCTTTTCACTGGCAAACAAAATTCAGATGCCCCGCTTCTGCATGGCAGATTGCAGACGCCACTTGGCTTTTTCCAACCAGCCCGACTTGGCACTGGTGCCACCTTCGGTCTGGGAACCATCCTGCGTATGGTGGATTTTCAGGAGCCAGACAGCCACTCCCAGCCACAGGCCCCAAAAACAAACCTCAGCCCCTTTCCCTGACTAAAAAAACTCAGCTACCCCACTTCTGGATGTCAGATTGCCTAAGGCACTTGGTACTGTCAAACCAGCCCAACTTGGCACTGCTGCCACCTTCGGTCAGGGAACCATCCTACCTATGGGTGATTTTTAGGATAGAGCCGGCCACTCCACGCCACAGGCCCCAAAAAGAAACCTCGGCCCGTTTCCCTGGCAAACAAAACTCAGCTACCCAACTTCTGGATGGCAGATTGCAGGAGCCACTTGGTACTATCAAACCAGCACAACATGGCACTGGTGCCACCTTGGGTCTGGGAACCATCCTGCGTATCGTGGATTTTCAGGAGTCAGATGGCCACTCCAAGCCATAGACTGCCAAACACAAACCACGGCCCTTTTCCCTGGCTAACAAAATTCAGATGCCCTGCTTCTGGATGGCAGATTGCAGACGCCACATTGCTCTGTCCAACCAGCCCGACTTGGCACTGGTGCCACCTTCGGTCTAGGAACCATCGTGCGTATCATGGATTTTCAAGACCCAGCCAGTCACTCCCAGCCACAGGCCCCAAAAATAAACCTCGGCCCGTTTCCCTGACAAACAAAACTCAGCTACCCCACTTCTGGATGGCAGATGGACGGAGCCACTTGGTAGTGTCAAACCAGCCCAACTTGGCACTGGTGCCACCTTGGGTGTGGGAACCATCCTGCGTATCATGGATTTTCAGGACCCAGACAGCCACTCCCAGCCACAGGCCCAAAAAATAATCCTCGGCCAGTTTCCCTGACAAACGAAACTCAGCTTCCCTCCTTCTGCATGGCAGATTGACCGAGCCACTTGGTACTGTCAAACCAGCCCAACTTGGCACTGGTGCCACCTTGGGTCTGGGAACCATCCTGCGTAACGTGGATTTTCAGGAGCACCCGGCCACTCCAAGCCACAAGCCCTCAAACCTAAACCACGGCCCTTTTCTCAGGCAAACAAAACTCAGCTGACCTGCATCTTAAAGGCAGATTGCAGACGCCACTTGGCACTGTCCAACCAGCCAGACTTGGCACTGGTGCCACCTTCGGTCTGGGAACCATCCTGCGTATCGTGGATTTTCAGGACCCAGCCAGCCACTCCCAGCCACAGACCCCAAAAATAAACCTCGGCCTGTTTCCCTGACAAACAAAACTCAGCTGACCCACTTGTGGATGCAGATTGCCGGAGCCACGTGGTACTGTCAAACCAGCCCAACTTGGCACTGGTGCCACATTCGGTCTGGGAACCATCCTGCGTATCGTGGATTTTCATGAGCCAGCCCGCCACTCCCAGCCATAGGCTGCAAAACACAAACCACGGCCCTTTTCCCTGGCAAAAAAAATTCAGATGCCCCACTTCTGGATGGCAGATTGCAGACGCCACTTGGCTCTGTCAAACCAGCCCAACTTGGCACTGGTGCCACCTGGGGTCTGGGAACCATCCTGCGTATCGTGGAGTTTGAGGAGCACCCGGCCACTCCAAGCCACAAGCCCTCAAACTTAAACCACGGCCCTTTACTCTTGAAAACAAAACTCAGCTGCCCTGCTTCTGGATGGCAGATTTCAGGGTCCACTTGGCATTTTCAAACCAACTCAACTTAGCACTTGTGCCACCTTGGGTCTGGGAACCATCCTGCGTATCGTGGATTTTCAGGAGCCAGCCAGCCACTCCCAGCCATGGGCTGCCAAACACCAACCACAGCCCTTTGCCCTGGCTACCAAAATTCAGATGCCCCACTTCTGGATGGCAGATTGCAGAAGCCACTTGGCATTTTCAAAGCATCCCGACTTGGAACTGTTTCCACCTTGGGTCTGGGAACGATTCTGCGTGTTCTGGATTTTCAGGAGCCAGCCGTCCACTCCCAGCCATAGGCTGGCAAACACAATCCTGGGCCCGTTTCCCTGAGAAAAAAATCTCAACTACCCCGCTTCTTGATGGCAGATTGCAGGAGTCACTTGGTACTATCAAACCAGCCCGACTTGGCGCTGGTGCCATCTTCGGTCTGGGAAGCATCCTGGGTATTGTGGATTCTTAGGAGCGAACCGGCCGCTCCCATCCACAGGCCCCAAAAAAAAACCTCGGCACGTTTCCCTGAAAAAGAAAACTCAGCTCCCCCACATCTGGATGGCAGATTGCAGGAGCCACTTGGTACTGTCAAACGAGCCCAACATGGCACTGGTGCCACCTTGGGTCTGGGAACCATCCTGCGTATCGTGGATTTTAAGGACCGATCCATCCATCCCCCGCACCAGGCCCCAAAAAGAAATCTCGGCCCGTTTCCCTGACAAACAAAATTCAGCTGCCCCACTTGTGGATGGCAGATTGCAGGAGACACTTGGTAGTGTCAAACCAGCCCAACATGGCACTGGTGCCACCTTTGGTCTGGGAACCATCCTGCGTATTGTGGATTTTCAGGCCCCAGCCAGCCACTCCCAGCCACAGGCCCCAAAAATAAACCCCGGCGCGTTTCCCTGACAAACAAAACTCAGCTGCCCCACTTGTGGATGGAAGTTTGCCGGAGCCACTAGGTACTGTCATACCAGCCCAATTTGGCACGGGTGCCACCTTCGGTCTGGGAACCATCCTGCGTATCGTGGATTTTCAGGAGCCAGCCATCCACTCCCAGTCACAGGCCCCAAAAAAAAACCTCGGCCCATTTCCCTGACAAACAAAACTCAGCTACCCCACTTCTGGATGGCAGATATCTGGTGGCACTTGGTACTGTCAAACCAGCACAACATGGCACTGGTGCCACCTTGGGTCTGGGAACCATCCTGCGTATCGTGGATTTTCAGGAGCCAGCCGGACACTCCCCGCCATAGGCTGCCAAACAAAAACCACGGCGCTTTTGCCTGGCAAACAATGTTAAGATGCCCCGCTTCTCGATGGCAGATTGCAGACGACACTTGGCTCTATCCAACGAGCCCGACTTGGCACTGGTACCACCTTCCGTCTGGGAACCATCCTGCGTATCGTGGATTTTCAGGACTCAGCCGGCCACAGGCCCCAGCCACAAGCCCTCAAACTCAAACCAGGGCCCTTTTCTCTGGCAAACAAAACACAGCTGCCCTGCTTCTGGATGGAAGATTGCCGGAGCCACTGGGTACTGTCATACCAGCCCAATTTGGCACTGGTGCCACATTCGGTCTGGGAACCATCCTGCGTATCGTGGATTTTCAGGAGCCAGCCATCCACTCCTAGCCACAGGCCCCAAAAACAAACCTAGGCCCGTTTCCCTGACAAACAAAACTCAGCTTCCACACTTCTGAATGGCAGATATCAGGTGGCACTTCGTACTGTCAAACCAGCCATACTTGGCACTGGTGCCACCTTCGGTCTGGGAACCATCCTGCGTATCGTGGATTTTCAGGAGCCAGCCGGACAATCCCCGCGATAGGGTGCCAAACAAAAACCACGGCGCTTTTTCCTGGCAAACAAAATTAAGATGCCCCGCTTCTCCTTGGAGATTGCAGACGCCACTTGGCTCTGTCCAACCAGCCCGACATGGCACTGGTGCCACCTTGGGTCTGGGAACCATCCTGCGTATCGTGGATTTTCAGGAGACAGACGGCCATTCCCAGCCACAAGCCCTCAAACTGAAACCACGGCCCTTTGCCCTGGCTAACAAAACTCAGATGCCCCGCTTCTGGATGGCAGATTGCAGACACCACTTGCGTCTGTCCAACCAGCCTAACTTGGCCCTGGTTCCACCTTCGGTCTGGGAAACATCTTGCGTATCGTGGATTTTAAGGAGCGAGCCGGCCACTACCAGCCACATGCCCCAAAAAAAAACCTCGGCCCGTTTCCCTGGCAAACAAAACTCAGCTACACAACTTCTGGATGGCAGATTGCAGGAGCCACTTGTTACTATCAAACCAGCCCAACATGACACTGGTGCCACCTTGGGTCTGGGAACCATCTTGCGTATCGTGGATTTTCAGGCGCCAGCTGGCAACTCCAAGCCATAGACTGCCAAACACAAACCACGGCCCATTTTCCCTGTCTAACAAAATTCTGATGCCCCTCTTGTGGATGGCAGATTGCAGGAGCTAGTTGGCAATGTCAAACCAGCCTGACTGGGCACTGGTGCCACCATCGGTCTGGGAACCATCCTGCGTATCGTGGATTTTCAGGAGCCAGCCGGCCACTCCAAGCCACAAGCCCTCAAACTGAAACCACGGCCCTTGTCTCTGGTAAACAAAACTTAGCTGCCCTGCTTCTTGATGGCAGATTGCAGAAGCTACTTGGTACTGTCAAACCAGCCCCACTTAGCACTCGTGCCACCTTGGGTCTGGGCACCATTCTGCGTATCGTGGATTTTCATGAGCCAGCCGGCCACTCCCAGCCACATGCCCGCAAACTTTAACCAAGGCCCTTTTCTCTGGCAAACGAAACTCAGCTGCCCTGCTTCTGGATGGCAGATTGCAGAAGCCACTTGGTAGTATCAAACCAGCCCAACTTGGCCCTCGTGCCACCTTGGGTCTGGGAAAAATCCTGCGTATTGTGGATTTTGAGGAGCCAGCCGGCCAATCCCAGCCACAAGCCCTCAAACTCAAACCACGGCCCTTTTCCCTGGCAAACAAAATTCAGATGCCCCGCTTCTGGATGGCAGATTGCAGACGCCACTTGGCTCTGTCCAACCAGCCAGACTTGGCACTGGTGCCACCTTCGGTCTGGGAACCATCCTGCGTATCGTGGATTTTTAGGAGCCAGCCGGACACTCCCAGCCACAAGCCCTCAAATTTAAACCACGGCCCTTTAACCTGGCAAACAAAATTCCGATGCCCCGATTCTGGATGGCAGATTGCAGACGCCACTTGGCTCTGTCCAACCAGCCCGACTTGGCACTGGTGCCACCTTCGGTCTGGGAACCATCCTGCGTATCGTGAATTTTCAGGAGCCAGCCGGCCACTCCCAGCCACAGGCCCCAAAAATAAACCTCGGCCCGTTTCCCTGAAAAACAAAACTCAGCTACCCCACTTCTGTATGGCAGATTGAGGGAGGCACTTGGTATTGTCCAACCAGCCCGACTTGGAACTGGTGCCACCTTGGGTCTGGGAACCATCCTGCCTATCGTGGATTTTCAGGAGCCAGTCAGCCGCTCCCAACCAGAGGTTGCCAAATAAAACTACGGCCCTTTTCCCAGGCTAACAAAATTCAGATGCCCCGATTCTGGATGGCGCATTGCAGACACCACTTGGTACTGTCAAAGCAGACCGACTTGACACTGGTGCCACCTTGGGTTTGGGAACCATCCTGCGTATCGTGGATTTTCAGGAGCAAGTCGGCTACTCCCAGCCACAAGCCCTCAAACTCAAACTACGGTCCTTGCAATGGCTAACAAAATTCAGATGCCTTGCTTCTGGATGGCAGATTGCAGGAGCCACTTGGCACTGTCAAACCAGCCCGACTTGGCACTTGTCCCACTTTCGCTGTGGGGACCATCCTGCGTATCGTGGATTTTCATGAGCCAGCCGGCCGCTCCCAGCCATGTGCTGCGAAACACAAACCACGGCGCTTTTCCCTGGCAAACAAAATTCAGATGCCCCGCTTCTGGATGGCAGATTGCAGACGCCACTTGGCCCTGTCCAACCAGCCCGACTTGGCACTGGTGCCACATTCGGTCTGGGAGCCATCCTGCGTATCTTGGATTTTTAGGAGCGAGCCGGCCATCCCCCGCCACAGGACCCAAAAACAAACTTCGGCCCGTTTCCCTGGCAAACAAAACTCAGCTACACAGCTTCTGGATGGCAGATTGCAGGAGCCCCTTGGTACTGTCAAACCAGCCCAACTTGGTGCCACCTTGGGTCTGGGTACCATCCTGCGTATCGTGGATTTTCAGGAGCCAGCAGGCCACTCTCATCCACAAGATATCAAACCTAAACCACGGCCCTTTTCTCTTGCAAACAAAACTCAGCTGCCCAGCTTCTGAATGGCAGATTGCAGGAGCCACTTTTTACTATCAAACCAGCCTACCATGGCACTGGTGCCACCTTGGGTCTGGGAACCATCCTGCATATCGTGGATTTTCAGGAGCCAGCCGGCACTCCCATCCATGAGCTGCCAAACACAAACCACGGCCCTTTTCCCTGGCTAACAAAATTCAGATGCCCCGCCTCTGGATGGCAGTTTGCAGGAGCCACTTGGCGCTGTCAAACCAGCCCGACATGGAACTGGTGCCACCTTGGGTCTGGGAACCATCCTGCGTATCGTGGATTTTCAGGAGCCAGCCAGCCACTCCCAGCCATGAGGTTCCAAACAGAAACCACGGCCCTTTTCCCTGTCTAAAAGAATTCAGATGCCCCTCTTGCAGATGGCAGATTGCAGGAGCTACTTGGCGCTGTCAAGCGGGCCCGACTGGGCACTGGTACCACCATCGGACTGGGAACCATACTGCGTATCGTGGATTTTCAGGAGCCAGCAGGCCACTCCAAGCCACAAGCCCTCAAAATGAAACCACGGCCTTTTCTCTCGCAAACTAAACTCAGCTGCCCTGCTTCTTGATGGCAGATTGCAGGAGCCACTTGGTACTATCAAACCAGCGCAACTTGGCACTGGTGCCACCTTTGGTCTGGGAACCATCCTGCGTATGGTGGATTTTCAGGAGCCAGCAGGCCACTCCCAGCCATAGGCTGCGAAACACAAACCACGGCACTTTTCCCTGGAAAAACAAAATTCAGATGCCCCGCTTCTTGATGGCAGATTGCAGACGCCACTTGGCTCTGTCCAACCAGTCCGACTTGGCACTGGTGCCACCGTCTGTCAAGGAACCATCCTTCGCATCGTGGATTTTCAGGACCCAGCCGGCCACTCCCAGCCACAGGCCCTAAAAATAAACCTCGGCCCATTTCCCTGACAAACAAAACTCAGCTACCCCACTTCTGGATGGCAGATTGCCGGAGCCACTTGTTGCAGTCAAACCAGCCCAACTTGGCACTGGTGCCACCTTCGGTCTGGGAACCATCCTGTGTATCGTGGATTTTCAGGAGCCAGCCGGCCACTGCCAGCCATAGTCTGCCAAACAGAAACCACGGCTCTTTTCCCTGGCAAACAAAATTGAGATGCCCCGCTTCTTGATGGCAGATTGCAGACGCCACTTGGCATTGTCCAAGCAGCCCGACTTGGAACTGGTGCCACTTTAGGTCTGGGAGCCATCCTGCGTATCGTGGATTTTCAGGAGCCAGCCGGCCACTCCCAGCCACAGGCCCCAAAAATAAACCTCGGCCCGTTTCCCTGAAAAACAAAACTCAGCTACCCCACATCTGGATGGCAGACTGCAGGAGCCACTTGGTACTATTAAACCAGCACAACTTGGCACTGGTGCTACCTTGGGTCTGGGAACCATCCTGCGTATCGTGGATTTTAAGGAGCCAGTCAACCACTCCCAGCCATAGGTTGCCAAACAAAAACTACGGCACTTTTCCCAGGCTAACAAAATTCAGATGCCCCGATTCTGGATGGCGCATTGCAGACACCACTTGGTACTGTCCAACCAGCCCGACTTGACACTGGTGCCACCTTGGGTTTGGGAACCATCCTGCGTATCGTGGATTTTCAAGAGCAAGTCCGCCACTCCCAGCCAGAAAACCTCAAACTCAAACTACGGTCCTTGCAATGGCTAACAAAATTCAGATGCCTTGCTTCTGGATGGCAGATTGCAGGAGCCACTTGGCACTGCCAAACCAGCCTGACTAGGCACTTTTCCCACTTCCGGTGTGGGGACCACCCTGCGTATCGTGGATTTTCAGGAGCCAGCCGGCCACTCCCAGCCATGTGCTGCGAAACACAAACCACGGCGCTTTTCCCTGGCAAACAAAATTCAGATGCCCCGCTTCTGGATGGCAGATTGCAGACGACACTTGGCCCTGTCCAACCAGCCCGAAATGGCACTGGCGCCACCTTCGGTCTGGGATCCATCCTGCGTATCTTGGATTTTTAGGAGCGAGCTGGCCATCCCCCGCCACAGGACCCAAAAACAAACCTCGGCCCGTTTCCCTGGCAAACAAAACTCAGCTACACAACTTCTGGATGGCAGATTGCAGGAGCCACTTGGTACTGTCAAACCAGCCCAACTTGGCACTGGTGTCACCTTGGGTATGGGTACCATCCTGCGTATCGTGGATTTTCAGGAGCCAGCAGGCCACTCCCTGCCACAAGACATCAAACCTAAACCACGGCCCTTTTCTCTTGCAAACAAAACTCAGCTGCCCAGCTTCTGAATGGCAGATATCAGGAGCCACTTGTTACTATCAAACCAGCCTACCATGGCACTGGTGCCACCTTGGGTCTGGGAACCATCCTGCGTATCGTGGAATTTCAGGAGCGAGCCGGCACTCACAGCCATGAGCTGCCAAACACAAACCACGGCCCTTTTCCCTGGCTAACAAAATTCAGATGCCCCGCCTGTGGATGGCAGTTTACAGGAGCCACTTGGTGCTGTCAAACCAGCCCGACTTGGAACTGGTGCCACCTTGGGTCTGGGAACCATCCTGAGTATCGTGGATTTTCAGGAGCCAGCCAGCCACTCCCAGCCATGAGGTTCCAAACAGAAACCACGGCCCTTTTCCCTGTCTAAAAAAATTCAGATGCCCCTCTTTCGGAGGGCAGATTGCAGGAGCTACTTGGCGCTGTCAAGCGGGCCCGACGGGGCACTGGTACCACCATCGGACTGGGAACCATCCTGCGTATCGTGGATTTTTAGGAGCCAGCCGGCCACTCCAAGCCACAAGCCCTCAAAGTGAAACCACGGGCCTTTTCTCTGGCAAACAAAACTGAGCTGCCCTGCTTCTTGATGGCAGATTGCAGGAGCCAATTGGTACAATCAAACCAGCGCAACTTGGCACTGGTGCCACCCTGGGTCTGGGAACCATCCTGCGTATCGTGGATTTTCAGGAGCCAGCAGGCCACTCCCAGCTATAGGCTGCCAAACACAAACCACGGCCCTTCTCCCTGGCAAACAAAATTCAGATGCCCCGCTTCTTGATGGCAGATTGCAGACGCCACTTGGCTCTGTCCAACCAGTCCGACTTGGCACTGGTGCCACCTTCTGCCTAGGAACCATCCTGCGTATCGTGGATTTTCAGGACCCAGCCAGCCACTCCCAGCCACAGGCCCTAAAAACAAACCTCGGACCGTTTCCCTGACAAACAAAACTCAGCTACCCCACTTCTGGATGGCCGATTGCCGGAGCCACTTTTTGGAGTCAAACCAGCCCAACTTGCACTGCTGCCACCTTGGGTCTGGGAACCATCCTGTGTATCGTGGATTTTCAGGAGCCAGCCGGCCACTCCCAGCCATGACCTGCCAAACAGAAACCACGGCCCTTTTCCCTGGCAAACAAAATTGAGATGCCCCGCTTCTTGATGGCAGATTGCAGACGCCACTTGGCATTGTCCAAGCAGCCCGACTTGGAACTGGTGCCACTTTGGGTCTCGGAGCCATCCTGCGTATCGTGGATTTTCAGGAGCCAGCCGGCCACTCCCAGCCACAGGCCCCAAAAACAAACCTCGGCCCGTTTCCCTGAAAAACAAAACTCAGCTACCCCACATCTGCATGGCAGTCTACAGGAGCCACTTGGTACTGTTAAACCAGCCCAACTTGGCACTGGTGCTACCTTGGGTCTGGAAACAATCCTGCGTATAATGTATTTTCAGGAACCAGCCGGCCACTCTCAGCCCAGAGCCCTCAAACTTAAACCACGGCCCTCTTCTCTGGCAAACAAAATTCAGATGCCCTTCTTCTGCATTGGAGATTGCAGGAGCGACTTGGTACTATCTAACCAGCCCAACTGGGAACTGGTGCCACCATGGGTCTTGGAACCATCCTGCGTATCGTGGATTTTCAGGAGCCAGCCGGCCACTCCTAGCCGTAGGCTGCCAAACACAAACCACGTCCCTTTACACTGGCAAACAAAATTCAGATGCCCCGCTTCCGGATGGCAGATTGCAGAAGCAACTTGGCTCTGTCCAAGCAGACCTACTTGGCACTGGTGACAGCTTGGGTCTGGGAACCATCCTGCGTATCGTGGATTTTCAGGAGCCTGCCGGCCACTCCAAGCCATGTGCTGCCAAACACAAACCACGGCCCTTTTCCCAGTCTAACACAATTCATATGCCCCTCTTGTGGATGGCAGATTTCAGGAGCTACTTGGTACTGTCAAACCAGTCCGACTGGTCACTGGTGCCACCATCGGTCTGGGAACCATCCTGCGTTTTGTGGTTTTCAGGAGCCAGCCGGCCTCTCCAAGCCACAAGCCCTCAAACTGAAATCACGGCCCTTTTCACTGGCAGACAAAACTCATCAGCCCTGCTCCTGGATGGCAGATTGCAGGAGCTACTTGGCACTCTCAAACCAGCCCGACTTGGAACTGGTGCCGCCTTGGGTCTGGAAGCCATCCTGCGTATCGCGGATTTTCAGGAGCGAGCCGGACACTCCAAGCCATGGGCTACAAAACACAAACCACGGCCCTTTTCCCTACCTAACAAAATTCAAATGCCCCTCCTGTGGATGGCAAATTGCAGGAGATACTTGGCACTGTCAAACCAGCCCGACTTGGCACTGCTGCCACCATCGGCCTGGGGACCATCCTGCGTATCGTTGATTTTCAGCAGCCAGCCGGCCACTCCAAGCCACAAACCCTCAAAGTCAAACCACAGCCCTTTTCTCTGGCAAACAAATCTCAGCTGCCCTGCTTCTGGATGGCAGATTGCAGGAGCCACTTGGCACTCTCAAACCAGCCCGACTTGGCACTGGTGCCACCTTGGGTCTGGGAGCCATCCTGCGTATCGTGGATTATCAGGAGCCAGCGGGCCACTCCCAGCCATGGGCTGGCAAGCACAAACCACGTCCCTTTTCCCTGCCTAACAAAATGCAGATGCCCCTCCTGTGGATTGCATATTGCATGAGCTACTTGGCACTGTCACACCAGCCCGACTTGGCACTGCTGCCAACTTCGGCCTGGCGAACATCCTGCGTATCGTGGATTTTCAGGAGCCTACCGGCCACTCCCAGCAACAAGCCCTCAAACTCAAACCATGGCCATTTTCCCTGGCTAAAAAATTTCAGATGCCCCGCTTCTGGATGGAAGATTGCAGAAGCCACTTGGCAATGACAAACCAGCCCGACTTGGCACTGGTGCGCCCTTGGGTCTTGGAACCATCCTGCGTATCGTGGATTTTCAGGAGCCAGCTGGCCATTCTTAGCCATAGGCTGCCAAACAAAACCACGGCCCTTTTCCCTGGCTAACAAAATTCATTCCCCGCTTCTGGATGGCTGATTGCAACAGCTATTCTGCACTATCAAACCAGCCCACTTGGCACTGGTGCCACCTTTGGTCTGGGATACATTCTGCGTATCATGGATTTTCAGGAGCCAGCCGGCCACTGCCAGCCATAGGCTGACAAAGACAAACCACGGCCCTTTACCCTGGCAAACAAAATTCAGATGCCCCTGTTATGGATGGCAGATTGCAGGAGCCACTTGGAACAATCAAACCAGTCTAACTTGGCACTGGTGCCACCATCGGTCTGGGAACCATCCTACGTATCGTGGATTTTCAGGAGCCAGCCGGCCACTCCAAGCCACAAGCCCTCTAACTCAAACCACGGCCATTTTCTCTGGCAAACAAAAATTAGCTGCCCTGCTTCTGGATGGCAGATTGCAGGAGCCAGTTGGAACAATCAAACCAGCCCAACTTGGCACTGATGCCACCTTGGATCTGGGAACCATCCTGAGAAACGTGGATTTTCAGGAGCTAGCCGGCCACTCCCCGCCATAGGCTGCCAAACAGAAACCACGTCCCTTTACCCTGGCAAACAAAATTCAGATGCCCCGCATCTGGATGGCAGATTGCAGACGCCAGTTGTCTCTGTCCAAGCAGACCTACTTGGCACTGGTGACACCTTGGGTCTGGGATCCATCCTGCGTATCGTGGATTTTCAGGAGCCTGCTGACCACTTCAAGCCATGGGCTGCCAAACACAAACCACGACCATTTTCCCTGTCTAACACAATTCATATGCCCCTCTTGTGGATGGCAGTTTGCAGGAGCTACTTGGTACTATCAAACCAGTCCGACTGGGCACTGGTGCCCCCATCGGTCTGGCAACCATACTGCGTATCGAGGATTTTCAGGACCCAGCCGTTCTCTCCAAGCCACAAGCACTCAAACTGAAATCACGGCCCTTTTCACTGGCAGAAAAAACTCATCTGCCCTGCTCCTGGATGGCAGATTGCAGGAGCTACTTGGCACTGTCAAACCAGCCCGACTTGGCACTGGTGCCACCTTCGGCCCGGGGACCATCCTGCGTATTGTGGATTTTCAGGAGCCAGCCGGCCACTCCAAGCCACAAGCCCTCAAAGTCAAACCACGGCCCTTTTCTCTGGCAAACAAAACTCAGCTCCTGTGCTTCTGGATGGCAGATTGTAGGAGCCACTTGGAACAATCAAACCAGCTAAACTTGGAACTGGTGCCACCTTGGATCTGGCAATCATCCTGCGTAACGTGGATTTTCAGGAGCCAGACGGCGAGTCCCAGACACAAGCCCTAAAACTCAAACTATGGCCCTTTTCCCTGGCAAACAAAATTCAGATGCCCTGCTTCTGGATGGCAGATTGCAGACGCCACTCGGCTCTGTCCAACCAGCCAGACTTGGCACTGGTTCCACCTTCGGTCTGGAAACCATCCTGCGTATTGTGGATTTTCAGGAGCCAGACGGCCACTCCCATCCTCAAACCATCAAACTCAAACCACGGCCATTTTCTATGGCAAAAAAAACTCAGCTGCCCTGCTTCTGCATGGCAGATTTCAGGAGCGACTTTGTACTGTCAAACCAGTCCGACTAGGAACTGGTGCCACCTTGGGTCTGGGAACCATCGTGCGAATCGTGGATTTTCAGGAGCCACCCAGCCACTCCCAGCCACAAGCCCTCAAACTTTAACCACGGCCCTTTTCTCTGGCAAACAAAACTCAGCTGCCCTGATTCTGGATGGCAGATTGCAGGAGCCACTTGGTAGTATCCAACAAGCCCGACTTGGCACTGGTGCCACCTTGGGTCTGGGAACCATCCTGCGTATCGTGGATTTTCAGGAGCCAGCCTGCCACTCCTCGCCTCAAGCCCTCAAACTCAAACCATGGCCCTTTTCTCTGGCAAACAAAATTCAGATGCCCCGCTTCTGGATGGCAGATTGCAGGAGCAATTTGGTACGATCAAACCAGCCCAATTTGGCACTGGTGCCACCTTGGGTCTGGGAACCATCGTGCGAATCGTGGATTTTCAGGAGCCACCCAGCCACTCCCAGCCACAAGCCCTCAAACTTTAACCACGGCCCTTTTCTCTGGCCAAGAAAACTCAGCTGCCCTGATTCTGGATGGCAGATTGCAGGAGCCACTTGGTACTATCCAACCAGCCCGACTTGGCACTGGTGCCACCTTAGGTCTGGGAACCATCCTTCGTAGTGTGGATTTTCAGGAGCCAGCCGGCCACTCACAGCCACAGGCCCCAAAAACAAACCTCGGCCCGTTTCCCTGACAAAAAATATTCAGCTACCCCGCTTGTGGATGGCAGATTGCAGGAGCCACTTGGCACTGACAAAACAGCCCAACTTGGCACAGGTGCCACCTTGTGTCTGGGAACCATCCTGCGTATCGTGGATTTTCAGGAGCCACCCGGCCACTCCCAGCCACAAGTCCTCAAACTCAAACCACGGCACTTTTCCCTGGCTAACATAATTCAGATGCCCCGCTTGTGGATGGCAGATTGCAGGAGACACTTGGCACTGTCAAAGCAGCCGACTTGAAACTGGTGCCACCTTGGGTCTGGGAACCATCTTGCGAATCGTGGATTTTCAGGAGCCAGCCGGCCACCCCCAGCTATAGGCTGCCAAACAAAAACCACGGCCCTTTTCCCTGGCTAACGAAATTCAGATGCCCTGTTCTGGATGGCAGATTTCAGGAGCTATTTGGCACTATCAAACCAGCCCGACTTGGCACTGGTGCCACGTTGGGTCTGGGAACCATCCTGCGTATCGTGGATTTTCAGGATCCAGCTGGCCACTCCCAGCCACAAGCCCTCAAATTTAAACCCCAGCCATTATCTCTGGCAAACAAAACTCAGCAGCCCATCTTCTGGATGGCAGATTGCAGGAGCAACTTTGTACTATCAAACCAGCCCAACTTGGCACATTTACTACCCTGGGTCTTTGAACCATCCGGCTTATCGTGGATTTTCAGGAGCCACCTGGCCTCGCCCAGCCTTAGGCTACTAAACACAAACCACGGCTCGTTTCCCTGGCTAACATAATTCAGATGCCCCGCTTCTGAATGGCAGATTGTACGAGCCACTTGGCACAGTCAAAGCAGCCTGACTTGGAACTGGTGCCACCTTGGGTCTGAAAACCATCCGTCGTATCGTGGATTTTCAGGAGCCAGCTGGCCACTACCAGCCACAAGTACTAAAACTAAAACCACGGCCCTTTTCTCTGGCAAACAAAACTCAGCTGCCCCACATCTGGATGGCAGATTGCAAGAGCCACTTGGTACTATCAAATCAGCCCAACTTGGCACTGGTGCCACCTTGGGTCTTTGAACCATCTGGCATATCTTGGACTTTCAGGAGCCAGCCGGCCACTCCCAGCAATCGGTGCCAAACACAAACCACGGCCCTTTTTTCCCTGGCTAAGAAATTTCAGATGCCCCGCTTCTGGATGGCAGATTGCAGGAGCCACTTGGCACTGACAAACCAGCCCGACTTTGAACTGGTGCCACCCTTGGTCTGGGAACCATCCTGCGTATTGTGGATTTTCAGGATCCATCTGGCGTCTCCCAGCCACAAGCCATCATACTCAAACCACGGCCCTTTTCTCTGGCAAAAAAAACTCAGCTGCCCTTCTTCTGCCTGGTAAATTGCCGGAGGCAGTTGGTACTGTCAAACTAGCCCGACTTGGCACTGGTGACACCTTGTGTCTGGGAACCATCCTGCGTATCGTGGATGTTCAGGAGCCAGCCGGCCACTCCCAGCCATATGATGCCAAACACAAACCACGGCCCTTTTCCCTGGCTAACAAAATTCAGATGCCCCGCTTCTGGATGGCATATTGCAGGAGCTACTTGGCACTGACAAACCAGCCCGACTTGGAACTGGTGCCACCTTGGGTCTGGGAACCATCCTGCGTATCGTGGATTTTCAGGAGCCAGCCTGACACTCCCAGCCATAGGCTGCCAAACACAAACCACGGCCCTTGTCCCTGGCAAACAAAATTCAGATGCCCCGCTTCTGGATGGAAAATTGCAGACGCCACTTGGCTCTGTCCAACCAGCCGGACTTAGCACTGGTGCCATATTTGGTCTGGTAATCATCCTCCGCATCGTGGGTTTTCAGCTGCCAGCCGGCCACTCCCTGCCACAAGCCCTCAAACTTTAACCACGGCCCTTATCTCTGGCAAAAAAACTCAGCAGCCCTGCTTCTTGATGGCAGATTGCAGGAGCAACTTGGTACTATCAATCCAGCCCAACTTGGCACTTGTACCACCCTGGGTCTTTGAACAATCCGGCTTATCGTGCCAAACACATACCACAGCTTTTTTCCCTGGCTAACAAATTCAGATGCCCAGCTTCTGGATGGCAGATTGCAGGAGCCACTTGGCAATGTCAAACTAGCCCGACTTGGAACTGGTGCCACCTTGGGTCTGGGAACCATCATGCGTATCGTGGATTTTCAGGAGCCAGACGGCCACTCCCAGCCACAAGTATTACAACTCAAACCACGGCCATTTACTCTGGCCAAAAAAACTTAGCTGCCCTGCTTCTGGATGGCAGATTGCAAGAGCCATTTGGTACTATCAAATCAGCCACACTTGGCACTGGTGCCACCTTGGGTCTTTGAACCATCCGGCATATCGTGGATTTTCAGGAGCCAACTGGTCACTCCCAGCCATCGGTACCAAACACAAACCACGGCCTTTTTCCATGGCTAACAAAATTCAGATGCCCCGCTTCCTGATGGCAGATTGCAGGAGCCACTTGGCACTGTCAAACCAGCCCGACTTGGAACTGGTGCCACCTTGGGTCTGGGAACCATCCTGCGTATCGTGGATTTTCAGGAGCCAGACGGCCACTCCCAGCCACAAGTATTACAACTCAAAACACGGCCATTTACACTGGCCAAAAAAACGTAGCTGCCCTGCTTCTGGATGGCAGATTGCAAGAGCCATTTGGTACTATCACATCAGCCACACTTGGCACTGGTGCCACCTTGGGTCTTTGAACCATCCGGCATATCGTGGATTTTCAGGAGCCAGCCGGCCACTCCCAGCCACAGGCCCCAAAAAAAACCACGGCCCGTTTCCCTGACAAACAAAACTCAGCTACCCTGCTTCTGGATGGCAGATTGCAGGAGCCACTTGGTACTGTCAAACCACACCAACGTGGCACTGGTGCCACCTTGTGTCTTGGAACCATCCTGCGTATCATGGATTTTCAGGAGCCAGCCGGCAACTCCCAGGCTTACGCCCTCAAACTTAAACCACGGCCATTTTCTCTACCTAACAAAACTCAGCTGCCCTGCTTTTGGATGGCAGATTGCAGGAGCCACTTGGTACTATCAAACCAGCACAACTTTGCACTGGTGCCACCTTGGGTCTGGGAACCATCCTGCGTTTCGTGGATTTTCAGGAGTCACCCGGCCACTCCCAGCCACAAGCCCTCAAACTCAAACCACGGCCCTTTTCCCTGACTAAAAAAATTCAGATGCCCCGCTTCTGGATGGCAGGTTGCAGACGCCACTTGGCACTATCAAACCAGCCCGACTTGGAACTGGTGCCACCTTGGGTCTGGGAACCATCCTGCGTATCGTTGATTTTCAGGAGCCAGCCAACCAATCCCAGCCATGGTCTGCCAAACACAAACCACGGCCCTTTTCCCTGGCTAAAAAAATTCAGATGCCCCGCTTCTGGATGGCAGATTTCAGACGCCACTTGGCCCTATCAAACCAGCCCGACTTGGAACTGGTGCCACCTTGGGTCTGGGAACCATCCTGCGTATCGTGGATTTTCAGGAGCCAGCCGGCCACTGCCAGCCATAAGCCATCAAACTCAAACCACGGCCCTTTTCTCT
The DNA here is from genome assembly GCA_031885435.1 of Passerculus sandwichensis. Lineage (NCBI taxonomy): Eukaryota > Metazoa > Chordata > Aves > Passeriformes > Passerellidae > Passerculus > Passerculus sandwichensis. The sequence continues at coordinate 823,936 of CM063146.1, forward strand.
GGCAAACAAAACTCGGCTGCCCTTCTTCTGGATGGCACATTGCAGGAGCCACTTGGAACAATCAAACCAGTGAAACTTGGCACTGGTGCCACCTTGGGTCTGGGAACCATCCTGCGTATCTTTGATTTTCAAGAGCCAGCCGGCCACTCCCAGCCATAGTCTGCCAAACACAATCCACGGCCCTTTTCCCTGGCAAACAAAATTAAGATGCCCTGCTTCTGGATGGCAGATGCAGGAGCCACTTGGTACGATCAAACCCAGCTTCTGGATGGCAGATTGCATGAGCCACTTGGTACTTTCAAGCCAGCCCAACTTTGCACTGGTACCACCTTGGGTCTTTGAACCATCCGGCATATCGTGGATTTTCAGGAGCCACCTGGCTTCGCCCAGCCTTAGGCTACCAAACACAAACCACGGCTCTTTTCCCTGGCTAAAAAAATTCAGATACCCCACTTCTGGATGGACGATTCCGACGCCACTTTGCTCTGTCCAACCAGCCATACTTGGCACTGGTGCCACATTCTGTCAGGGAACCATCGTGCGTTTCATGGATTTTCAGGAGTCACCCGGCCAATCCCAGCCACAAGCCCTCAAACTCAAACCTCGGCACTTTTCCCTGGCTAAAAATATTCAGCTTCCCCGCTTCAGGATGACAGATTGCAGACGCCACTTGGCATTGTCACACCATCCCGCCTGGGAATTGGTGCCACCTTGGGTCTGGGAACCATCCTCCGTATCGTGGATTTTCAGGAGCCAGCCTGCCACTCCCCGCCTCAAGCCCTCAAACTCAAACCACGGCCTTATTCTCTGGCAAACAAAACTCAGCTGCCCTGCTTCTGGATGGCAGATTGCAGGAGCCACTTGGTACTGTCAAACCTGCCCAACTTGGCACTGGTGCCACCTTGGGTCTGGGAACCATCCTGCATATCGTGGATTTTCAGGAGCCAGCTGGCCACTCCCAGCCATAGGCTGCCAAACACAAACCACGACCATTTCCTTGGCTAACAATATTCAGCTGCCCTGCTTCTGGAAGGCAGATTGCAGACACCTCTTGGCTCTGTCCAACCAGCCCGACTTGGCAAGTTTGCCCCCTTTGGTCTGGGAACCATCCTGCGTAACGTGGATTTTCAGGAGCCAGCCGGCCACTCCCAGCCATAGGCTGCCAAAGAAAAACCACGGCCCTTTTCCCTGGGTAACAAAATTCAGATGCCCTCTTCTGGATGGCAGATTTCAGGAGCTACTTGGCACTATCAAACCAGCCTGACATGGCACTGGTGCCACGTCGGGTCTGGGAACCATCCTGCGTATCGTGGCTTTTCAGGAGCCAGGCAGCCACTCCCAGCCACAAGCCCTCAAACTCAAACCACGGCCGTTTTCCCTGGCTAAAAAAATTCAGATGCCCTGCTTCTGGATGGCAGATGGCAGGAGCCACTTGGTACGATCAAACCAGCCCAATTTGGCAGTGATGCCACCTTGGGTCTGAGAAACCATCCTGCGTATCGTGGATTTTCAGGAGCCAGGCGGCCACTCCCAGCCGCAAGCCCTAAAATTCAAACCACGGCCCTTTTCCCTACCTAACAAAATTCAGATGCCCCGCTTCTGCATGGCAGATTGCAGACGCCACTCGGCTCTGTCCAACCAGCCCGACTTTGCACTGGTGCCACTTTCGGTCTGGGAACCATCCTGCGTATTGTGGATTTTCAGGAGCCAGCTGGCCACTTCCAGCCACAGGCCCCAAAAGCAAACCTCGGCCCGTCTCCCTGACAAACAAAACTCAGCTACCCCGCTTCTGGATGGCAGATTTCTGGATCCACTTGGTACTGTCAAACCAGAACAACTTTGCACTGGTGCCACTTTGGGTCTGGGAAGTATCCTGCCTATCGTGGATTTTCAGGAGCCAGCCGGACGCTCCCAGCCACAAGCCATCAAACTTAAACCACGGACATTTTCTCTGACAAACAAAATTCAGCTGCCCTGCTTCTGGATGGCAGATTGCAGGAGCCACTTGGAACAATCAAACCAGCCAAACTTGGCACTGGTGTCACCTTGGGTCTGGGAACCATCCGACATATCGTGGATTTTCAGGAGCCAGCCGGCCACTCCCAGCCATCGGCTGCCAAACAGAAACCACGGCCCTTTACCCTGCCTAAAAAAATTCATATGCCCCTCATGTGTATGGCAGATTGCACGAGCCATTTCGCACTGTCAAACCAGCTCGACTTGGCACTTGTGTCAACTTCGGTCTGGGAACCATCCTGCGTATCGTGGATTTTCAGGAGCCAGCCGGCCACTCCAAGCAACAAGTCCTCAAACTTAAACCACGGCCCTTTTCTCTGGAAAGAAAACTTAGCTGCCCTGCTTCTGGATGGCAGATTGCAGGAGCCACTTGGAAAAATCAAACCAGCCGAACTTGGCACTGGTGTCACCTTGGGTCTGGGAACCATCCGACATATCGTGGATTTTCAGGAGCCAGCCGGCCACTCCCAGCCATCGGTTGCCAAACAGAAACCACGGCCCTTTACCCTGCCTAAAAAAATTCATATGCCCCTCATGTGTATGGCAGATTGCACGAGCCATTTCGCACTGTCAAACCAGCTCGACTTGGCACTTGTGTCAACTTCGGTCTGGGAACCATCCTGCGTATCGTGGATTTTCAGGAGCCAGCCGGCCAATCCAAGCCACAAGTCCTCAAGCTTAAACCACGGCCCTTTTCTCTGGAAAGAAAACTTAGCTGCCCTGCTTCTGGATGGCAGATTGCAGGAGCCACTTGGAAAAATCAAACCAGCAAAACTTGGCACTGGTGTCTCCTTGGGTCTGGGAAACGTCCTGCGTATCGTGGATTTTCAGGAGCCAGCCGGCCACTCCCAGCCATAGGCTGACAAACACAAACCAAGGCCCTTTGCCATGGCAAACAAAATTCAGATGCCCCGCTTCTGGATGGCAGATTGCAGACACCACTTGTCTCTGTCCATACAGCCCGACTTGGCACCGGTGCCACCTTTGGTCTGGGAACCATCCTGCGTATCGTGGATTTTCAGGAGCCAGCCGGCCACTCCCAGCCATAGGGTGCCAAACACAATCCACGGCCCTTTTCCCTGCCTAAAAAAACTCAGATGCCCCTGTTGTGGATAGCAGATTGCAGGAGATATTTGGCACTGTCAAACCAGCTCGAATTGGAACTGGTGACACCTTGGGTCTGGGAACCATCCTGCGTATCGTGGATTTCCAGGAGCCAGCCGGCCACTACCAGCCATAGGCTGCCAAAAAGAAACCACGCCCCTTTATCCTGGCAAACAAAATTCAGGTGCCCTGATTCTGGATGGCAGATTGCAGGAGATACTTGGCCCTGACAAACCAGCCCGACATGGCACTGCTGCCCCCTTGTGTCTGGGAACCGTCCTGCGTATCGTGGATTTTCAGGAGCCAGCCGGCCACTCCCAGCCACAAGCCCTCAAACTTAAACCACGGCCTTTTTCTCCGGCAAACAAAACTCAGCTGTCCCGCTTATGGATGGCATATTGCAGGAGCTACATGGCACTGACAAACCAGCCCGACTTGGAACTGGTGCCACCTTGGGTCTGGGAACCATCCTGCGTATCGTGGATTTTCAGGAGCCAGCCGGACACTCCCAGCCATAGGCTGCCAAACACAAACCACGGCCCTTTCCCCTGGCAAACAAAATAGGGATGCCCCGCTTCTGGATGGCCTATTGCCGACACCACTTGTCTCTGTCCAACCAGACAGACTTGGCACTGGTGCCACGTTTGGCCTGGGAACCATCCTGCGTATCGTGGATTTTCAGGAGCCAGCCGGCCACTCGCAGCCACAGGCCCCAAAAACAAACCTCGGCCAGTTTCCCTGACAAACAAGACTCAGCTACCCCGGTTCTTGATGGCAGATTGCATGAGCCACTTAGTATTGTCAAACATGCCCAACTTGGCACTGGTGCCACCTTGGGTTTGGGAACCATCCTGCATATCATGGATTTTTAGGAGCCAGGTGGCCAATCCCATTCATAGGCTGCCAAACCGAAACCACGTCCCTTTTCCCTGGCAAAAAAAATTCAGATGCCCTGCTTCAAGATGGCAGATTGCAGGAGATACTTGGCACTGTCAAACCAGCCCGACTTGGAACTGGTGCCCCCTTGGGTCTGGGAACCATCCTGCGTATTGTGGATTTTCAGGAGCCAGCCGGCCACTCCCAGCCACAAGCCCTCAAAATGAAACCACGGCCCTTTTCTCTGGCAAACAAAACTCAGCTGCCCTGCTTCTGGATGGCACATTGCAGGAGCCAGTTGGTACTATCAAACCAGACCCACTTGGCACTGGTGCCACCTTGGTTCTGGGAACCATCCTGCGTATCGTGGATTTTCAGGAGCCAGCCGGCCACTCCCAGCCATAGGCTGCCAAACACAAACCACGGCACTTTTCCCTGCCTATCAAAATTCAGATGCCCCTGTTGTGCATAGCAGATTGCAGGAGCTACTTGGCACTGTCAAACCAGCTCTAATTGGCACTGGTGACACCTTCGGTCTGGGAACCAGCCTGCGTATCGTGGATTTCCAGGAGTCAGCCGGCCACTCCCAGCCACAAGCCCTCAAACTCAAACCACGGCCCTTTTCACTGGCAAACAAAACTCAGCTGCCCTGCTTCTGGATGGCAGATTGCAGGAGACACTTGGAACAATCAAACCAGCCAAACTTGGCACTGGTGCCACCTTGGATCTGGGAACAATCCTGCGTATCGTGGATTTTCAGGAGCCAGCCGGCCACTCCCAGCCATAGGCGGACAAAGAGAAACCACGCCCCTTTTCCCTGGCAAAAAAAATTCAGATGCCCCGCTTCTGGATGGCAGATTGGAGACGCCACTTGGCTCCGTCCAACCAGCCCGACTTGGCACTGGTGCACCTTTGGTCTGGGAACCATCCTGCGTGTTCTGGATTTTCAGGAGCCAGCCGTCCAATCGAAGCCACAGGTCTCAAAAAGAAACCTCGGCCAGTTTCCCTGACAAACAATACTCAGCTAACCCGCTTCTGGATGGCAGATTGCTGGAGCCACTTGGTACTGTCAAACCAAAACAACTTTGCACTGGTGCCACTTTGGGTCTGGGAACCATCCTGCGTATCATGTATTTTAAGTAGACACACGGCCACTCCAAGCCACAAGCCCTCAAACTGAAACCACGGCCCTTTTCCCTAATTAAAAAAATTCAGATGCCGCGCTTCTGCATGGCAGATTGAAGACGTCACTTGGCACTGTCAAACCAGCCCGACTTGGAACTGGTGTAAACTTGGGTCTGGGAACAATCGTTTGTATCGTGGATTTTCAGGAGCCAGCCGGCCACTCCCAGGCACAAGCCCTCAAACTTAAACCACGGCCCTTTTTCTCTGGCAAACAAAACTCAGCTGCCCTGCTTCTGGATGGCAGATTGCAGGAGCCACTTGTTGCTATCAAACGAGCCCAACTTGGCAATGGTGCCACCTTGGGTCTGGGAACCATCCTGCGTATCGTGGATTTTCAGGAGCCAGCCGGCCACTCCCAGCCATAGCCTGCCAAAGAAAACCACGGCGCTTTTCGCTGGCAAACAAAATTCATATGCCCCGCTTCTGGATGGTAGATTGCAGATGCCACTTGGTTCTGTCACACGAGCCAGACTTGGCACTGGTGCCACCTTGTGTTTGGGAACCATCCTGCGTATCGTGGATTTTCAGGAGCCAGCCAGGCACTCCCAGCCGTAGGCTGCCAAACACTAACCACGGCCCTTTGTCCTGGCTAAAAAAATTCAGATGAGCCGCTTCTGGATGGCATATTGCAAAAGCCACTTGGTAATGTCAAACCAGCCCGACTTGGTTCTGGTGCCACTTTGGGTTTCGGAACCATCCTGCGTATCGTGGATTTTAAGGAGCCAGGCGGCCACTCCCAGCCGCAAGCCCTCAAATTCAAACCACGGCCCTTTTCCCTGGCAAACAAAATTAAGATGCCCCGTTTCTGGATGGCAGATTGCAGACGCCACTTGGCTCTGTCCAACCAGCCCGACTTGGCACTGGTTACGCCTTGGGTCTGGGAACCATCCTGCGTATCGTGGATTTTCAGGAGCCAGCCCGACGCTCCCAACCGCAAGCCCTAAAACTTAAACCATGGCCCTTTTCTCTGACAAACAAAACTCAGCTGCCCTGCTTCTGGATGTCAGATTGCTGGAGCCACTTGGTACTATCAAACCAGCCCAACTTGGCACTGGTGTCACCTTGGCCCTGGGAAACATCCTGCGTATAATGGATTTTCAGGAGCCAGACGGCCACTCCCAGCCATAGGCTGCCAAACATACACCACGGATCTTTTCCCAGGCAAACAAAATTCAGATGCCCCGCTTCTGGATGGCCGATTCTGACGCCACTTTGCTCTGCCAACCAGCCATACTTGGCACTGGTGCCACCTTGGGTCTGGGAACCATCCTGCGTATCGTGAATTTTCAGGAGCTAGACGGCCTCTCCAAGCCACAGGCCCCAAAAACAAACCTCGGTCGGTTTGCCTGACAAAAAAAACTCAGCTACCACGCATCTGGATGGCACATTGCAGGAGGCACTTGGTACTGTAAAACCAGCCCAACTTGGCACTGGTGCCAGCTTGGTTTTGGGAACCATCCTGCGTATCGCGGACTTTCAGGAGCCAGCCGGACATGCCCAGCCAAAAGCCCTAAAACTTAAACCACCGCCCTTTCCTCTGGCAACCAAAATCAGCTGCCCTGGTTCTGGATGGCAGATTGCAGGAGCCACTTGGTACTATCAAACCAGCCCAACTTGGAACTGGTGCCACCTTTGGTCTGGGAACCATCGTGCGTTTCATGGATTTTCAGGTGTCACCCGGCGAATCCCAGCCACAAGCCCTCAAACTCAAACCTCTGCACTTTTCCCTGGCTAAAAAAATTCAGCTTCCCCGCTTCTGCATGACAGATTGCAGATGCCACTAGGCATTGTCAAACCATCCCGCCTGGGAACTGGTGCCACCTTTGGTCTGGGAACCATCCTGCGTATCGTGGATTTTCAGGAGCCAGCCTGCCACTCCCCGCCTCAAGCCCTAAACTCAAACCACGGCCCTATTCTCTGGCAAAAAAACTCAGCTGCCCTGCTTCTGGATGGGAGATATCAGGAGCCACTTTGTACTGTCAAACCTGCCCAACATGGTACTGGTGCCACCTTGGGTCTGGGAACCATCCTGCGTATCGTGGATTTTCAGGAGCCAGCCGGCCACTCCCAGCCATAGGCGGCCAAAGAAAAACCACGGCCCTTTTCCCTGGCTAACATAATTCAGATGCCCTCTACTGGATGGCAGATTTCAGGAGCTACTTGGCACTGTCAAACCAGCCCGACATGGCACTGGTGCCACGTTGGGTCTGGGAACCATCCTGCGTATCGTGGCTTTTCAGGAGCCAGGCGGCCACTCCCAGCCGCAAGCCCTCAAATTCAAACCACGGCCCTTTTCCCTGGGAAACAAAATTCAGATGCCCCGCTTCTGCATGGCAGATTGCAGACGCCACTCGGCTCTGTCCAACCAGCCCGACTTGGCACTGGTGCCACCTTCGGTCTGGGAACCATCCTGCGTATTGTGGATTTTCAGGAGCCAGCCGGCCACTCCCAGCCACAGGCCCCAAAAGCAAACCTCGGCCCGTTTCCCTGACAAACAAAACTCAGCTACCCCGCTTCTGGATGGCAGATTTCTGGATCCACTTGGTACTGTCAAACCAGAACAACTTTGCACTGGTGCCACTTTGGGTCTGGGAACTATCCTGCCTATCGTGGATTTTCAGGAGCCAGCCGGACGCTCCCAGCCGCAAGCCATCAAACTTAAACCACGGACATTTTCTCTGACAAACAAAATTCAGCTGCCCTGCTTCTGGATGGCAGATTGCAGGAGCCACTTGGAACAATCAAACCAGCCAAACTTGGCACTGGTGTCACCTTGGGTCTGGGAACCATCCGGCATATCGTGGATTTTCAGGAGCCACCCAGCCACTCCAAGCCATCGGCTGCCAAACACAAACCACGGCACTTTTCCCTGCCTAAAAAAATTCATATGCCCCTCATGTGTATGGCAGATTGCAGGAGCTACTTCGCACTGTCAAACCAGCTCGACTTGGCACTTGTGTCATCTTCGGTCTGGGAACCATCCTGCGTATCGTGGATTTTCAGGAGCCACCCGGCCACTCCAAGCCACAATTCCTCAAACTTAAACCACGGCCCTTTTCTCTGGCAAGAAAACTTAGCTGCCCTGCTTCTGGATGGAAGATTGCAGGAGCCACTTGGAAAAATCAAACCAGCCACACTTGGCACTGGTGTCACGTTGGGTCTGGGAAACGTCCTGCGTATCGTGGATTTTCAGGAGCCAGCCGGCCACTCCCAGCCATAGGCTGACAAACACAAACCAAGGCTCTTTGCCATGGCAAACAAAATTCAGATGCCCCGCTTCTGGATGGCAGATTGCACACACCACTTTTCTCTGTCCATACAGCCCGACTTGGCACTGGTGCCACCTTTGGTCTGGAAACCATCCTGCGTATCGTGGATTTTCAGGAGCCAGCCGGCCACTCCCAGACATAGGGTGCCAAACACATACCACGTCCCTTTGCATTAGCTAACAAAATTCAGGTGCCCCGCCTCTGGATGGCAGATTGCAGGAGCCACTTGACACTCTCAAACCAGCCCGACTTTGAACCGGTGCCACCTTGGGTCTGGAAACCATCCTGCGTATCGTGGATTTTCAGGAGCCAGCCGGCCACTCCCAGCCATAGGCTGCCAAACACAATCCACGGCACTTTTTCCGGCCTAAAAAAACTCAGATGCCCCTGCTTCTGGATGGCAGATTGCAAATGCTACTTGGCACTGTCAAACCAGCTCGAATTGGAACTGGTGCCAACTTCGGTCTGGGAACCATCCTGCGTATCGTGGATTTCCAGGAGCCAGCCCGCCACTCACAGCCACAAGCCCTCAAACTCAAACCACGGCCCTTTTCACTGGCAAACAAAACTCAGCTGCCCTGCTTCTGGATGGCAGATTGCAGGAGACACTTTGAACAATCAAACCAGCCAAACTTGGCACTGGTGCCACCTTGGATCTGGGAACCATCCTGGTGCCACCTTGGATCTGGGAACCATCCTGGTTCCTGTGAATCAGGAACCACCTGATTCTGGATGGCAGATTGCAGGAGATACTTGGCACTGACAAACCAGCCCGACTTGGCACTGCTGACCCCTTCGGTCTGGGGACCATCCTGCGTATCGTGGATTTTCAGGAGCCAGCCGGCCACTCCCAGCCACAAGCCCTCAAACTTAAACCACGGCCTTTTTCTCCGGCAAACAAAACTCAGCTGCCCCGCTTCTGGATGGCATATTGCAGGAGCTACATGGCACTGACAAACCAGCCCGACTTGGAACTGGTGCCACCTTGGGTCTGGGAACCATCGTGCTTATCGTGGATTTTCAGGAGCCAGCCGGACACTCCCAGCCATAGGCTGCCAAACACAAACCACGGCCCTTTCCCCTGGCAAACAAAATAGAGATGCCCCGCTTCTGGATGGCCTATTGCCGACACCACTTGGCTCTGTCCAACCAGACAGACTTGGCACTGGTGCCACGTTTGGCCTGGGAACCATCCTGCATATCGTGGATTTTCAGGAGCCAGCCTGCCACTCGCAGCCAAAGGCCCCAAAAACAAACCGCAGCAAGTTTCCCTGACAAACAAAATTCAGCTACCCCGCTTCTGGATGGCAGATTGCATGAGCCACCTAGTATTGTCAAACCTGCCCAACTTGGCACTGGTGCCACCTTGGGTTTGGGAACCATCTTGCATATCATGGATTTTCAGGAGCCAGGTGGCCACTCCCAGCCATAGGCTGCCAAACCCAAACCACGGCCATTTCCTTGTCTAAAAAATTTCAGACGCCCCGCTTCTGGATGGCAGATTGAAGACACCTCTTGGCTCTGTCCAAGCAGCCCGACTTGGCACTGGTGCCACCTTGGGTCTGGGACCCATCCTGCGTATCGTGGATTTTCAGGAGCCAGCCAGCCACTCCCAGCCTTAGGCTGCCAAAAACAAACCACGGCCCTTTTCCCTGGCTAACGAAATTCAGATGCCCTGTTCTGGATGGCAGATTTCAGGAGCTTTTTGGCACTATCAAACCAGCCTGACTTGGCACTGGTGCCACCTTGGGTCTGGGAACCATCCTGCGTATCTTGGATTTTCAGGAGCCAGCCGGCCACTCCAAGCCAGAAGACCTCAAACTTAAACCACGGCCCTTTTCGCTGGCAAACAAAACTCAGCTGCCCTGCTTCTGGATGGCAGATTGCAGGAGCCACTTGGAACAATCAAACCAGCCAAACTTGGAACTGCTGTCACCTTGGATCTGGGAACCATCCTGCGTATCGTGGATTTTCAGGAGCCAGCGCGCCACTCCCAGCCATAGGCTGCCAAACCGAAACCACGTCCCTTTTCCCTAGCAAAAAAAATTCAGATGCCCTGCTTCTGGATGGCAGATTGCAGGAGATACTTGGCACTGTCTAACCAGCCCGACTTGGAACTGGTTCCCCCTTGGGTCTGGGAACCATCCTGCATATCATGGATTTTCAGGAGCTAGCCGGCCACTCCCAGCCACAAGCCATCAAACTGAAACCACGGCCCTTTACTCTGGCAAACGAAACTCAGCTGCCCTGCTTCTGGATGGCACATTGCAGGAGCCAGTTGGTACTATCAAACCAGCCCAACTTGGCACTGGTGCCACCTTGGTTCTGGGAACCATCCTGCGTATCGTGGATTTTCAGGAGCCAGCCGGCCACTCCCAGCCATAGGCTGCCAAACACAAACCACGGCCCTTTTCCCTAACTAAAAAAATTCAGATGCCCCGCTTCTGCATGGCAGATTGAAGACGTCACTTGGCACTGTCAAACCAGCCCGACTTGGAACTGGTGCCACCTTCGGTCTGGGAACCAGCCTGCGTATTATGGATTTCCAGGAGCCAGCCGGCCACTCCCAGCCACAAGCCCTCCAACACAAACCACGGCCCTTTTCACTGGCAAACAAAATTCAGCTGCCCTGCTTCTGGATGGGAAATTGCAGGAGCGACTTGGAAAAATCAAACCCGCAAAACTTGTCAATGGTGCCACCTTGGATCTGGGAACCATCCGGCGTATCGTGGATTTTTAGGAGCCAACCGGCCACTCTGCGCCACAGGCCCCAAAAACGAACCTCGGCCCGTTACCCTGACAAACAAAACTCAGCTACCCCGCTTCTGGATGGCAGATTTCAGGAGCCACTTGGTACTGTCAAACCAGTACAACTTTGCACTGGTGCCATCTTAGGTCTGGGAACCCTCATGCATATCGTGGATTTTCAGGAGCCAGCGGGACACTCCCAGCCGCAAGCCCTCAAACATAAACAACCGCCGTTTTCTATGAAAAACAAAACTCAGCTGCCCTGCTTCTGGGTGGCAGATTGCAGAAAACTCTTGGCTCTGTCCAACCAGCCCGACTTGGCAAGGGTGCCCCACTGGGTCTGGGAACCATCCTGCGTATCGTGGATTTTCAGGAGCCAGCCGGCCACGCCCTGCCATAGGCTGCCAAACACAAACCACCGACCTTTTCCCTGGCAAACACAACTCAGATGCCTTGCTTCTGGATGGCAGATTACAAAAGCCACTTGGCACTGTCAAACCAGCCTCACTTGGAACTGGTGCCACCTTGGGTCTGGGAACCATCCTGTGTATCGTGGATTTTCAGGAGCCAGCCGGCCACTCCCAGCCACAAGCCCACAAACTTGAACCACGGCCATTATCTCTGTCAAACAAAACTCAGCTGTCCTGCTTCTGAATTGCAGATGGCAGGAGACACTTGTTGCTATCAAACCAGCCCAACTTGGCACTGGTGCCACCTTCGGTTTGGGAACCATCCTGCGTATCGTGGATTTTCAGGAGCCAGCCGGCCACTCCCAGCCATTGGCTGCCAAACACTAACCACGATTCTTTGCCTTGGCTAACAAAATTCAGATGCCCCGCTTCTGGATGGCAGATTGCAGGAGCCACTTGGCACTGTCAAACCAGCCCGACTTGGATCCGGTGCCACCTTGGGTCTGGGAGCCATCCTGCGTATCGTGGATTTTCAGGTGCCAGCCGGCCACACCCAGCCATGGGCTGGCAAACAGAAACCACGGCCCTTTTCCCTGCCTAACAAAATTCAGATGCCGCTCTTCTGGATGACAGATTGCAGACACCACTTTGCTCTGTTCAAGCAGCCTCACTTGGCACTGGTGCCACCTTGGGTCTGGGAACCATCCTGCATATCGTGGATTTTCAGGAGCCACCTGGCCACTCCCAGCCATAGGCTCTCAAACAAAAACCAGGGCTCATTGCCACGGCTAACAAAATTCAGATGCCCCGCTTCTGGATGGCAGATTGCAGGAGCCACTTGGCACTGTCAAACCAGCCCGACTTGGAGCCGGTGGCACCTTGGGTCTGGGAGCCATCCTGCGTATCGTGGATTTTCAGGCGCCAGCCGGCCACACCCAGCCATGGGATGCTAAACACAAACCACGGCCTTTTTCCCTGCCTAACAAAATTCAGATGCCGCTCTTATGGATGGCAGATTGCAGACGCCACTTGACTCTGTCCAACCAGCCAGACTTGGCACTGTTGCCACCTTCGGTCTGGGAACCATCCTGCGTATCGTGGATTTTCAGGAGCACCCCGGCCACTCCAAGCCACAGGCCCCAAAAACCAACCTCGGCCCATTACCCTGACAAAGAAAACTCAGCTACCCTGCTTCTGGATGGCAGATTGCAGACGCCACTTGGCTCTGTCGAAGCAGCCCGACTTGGCACTGGTGCCACCTTGGGTCTGGGAGCCATCCTGCGTATCGTGGATTTTCAGGCGCCAGCCGGCCACACCCAGCCATGGGATGCTAAACAAAACCCACGGCCCTTTTCCCTGCCTAACAAAATTCAGATGCCGCTCTTCTGGATGACAGATTGCAGACGCCACTTGGCTCTGTCCAACCAGCCTCACTTGGCACTGGTGCCACCTTGGGTCTGGGAACCATCCTGCGTATCGTGGATTTTCAGGAGCCACCCGGCCATTCCCAGCCATAGGCTCTCAAAAAAAACCCAAGGGCCCATTGCCACGGCTAACAAAATTCAGATGCCCTGCTTCTGGATGGCAGATTGCAGGAGCCACTTGGCTCTGTCAAACCAGCCCGACTTGGATCCGGTGCCACATTGGGTCTGGAAACCATCCTGCGTATCGTGGATTTTCAGGCGCCAGCCGGCCACACCCAGCCATGGGATGCTAAACACAAACCACGGCCCTTTTCCCTGCCTAAGAAAATTCAGATGCCGCTCTACTGGATGACAGATTGCAGCCGCCTCTTGGCTCTGTGCAACCAGCCTCACTTGGCACTGGTGCCACCTTGGGTCTGGGAACCATCCTGCGTATCTAGGATTTTCAGGAGCCCGCCGGCCACTTCAAGCCACAGGCCCCCAAATCAAACCTCGGCCCGTTTCCCTGATAAACCAAACTCAGCTACCCCACTTCTGGATGGCAGATTGCAGGAGCCACTTGGCTCTGTCCAACCAGCCTCACTTGGCACTGGTGCTACCTTGGGTCTGGGAACCATCCTGCGTATCTTGGATTTTCAGGAGCCAACTGGCCACTCCCAGCCATAGGCTGAAAAACACATACCACGAAACTTTTCCCTGCCTAACCAAATTCAGATGCCCGGTTCTGGATTGGCAGATTGCAGGAGCTACTTTACACTATCAAACCACCCCGACTTGGCACTGGTGCCACCATTGGTCTTGGAACAATCCTGCGTATCATTGATTGTAAGGAGGTAGCCGGTCACACACTGCCATGGGTGCTAAACACAAACCACGGCCCTTTACCCTGCCTAACAAAATTCAGCTACCCCACTTCTGGATGGCAGATTGCAGGAGCCACTTGGTACTGTCAAACCAGCCCAACTTGGCACTGTTGCCACCTTCGGTCTGGGAACCATCCTGCGTATCGTAGATTTTCAGAAACCAGCCGGCCACTCCCAGCCACATGCCCTCAAACTTAAACCACGGCCCTTTTCCCTCACAAACAAAACTCAGACGCCCCGCTTCTGGAAGGCAGATTGCAGACGCCACTTCGCTCTGTCCAACCAGCCTGACTTGGCACTGGTGCCTCCTTGGGTCTGGGGACCATCCTGCGTATCGTGGATTTTCAGGAGCCAGCCGGCCACTCCCAGCCATGGGCTGCCAAACACAAACCACGGCCCTTTTCCCGGACTAACAAAATTCAGATGCCCCTGTTGTGGATGTCAAATTGCAGGAGCTACTTGGCATTATCAAACCAGCCCGACTTGGCATTGGTGCAACCTTCGGCCTGGGGACCATCCTGCGTATCGTGCATTTTAAGGCGCCAGCCGGCCACTCCAACCACAAGCCCTCAAAGTCAAACCACGGCCCTTTCCTCTGGTAAACAAAACTCAGCTACCCCACTTCTGGATGGCAGATCGCAGGAGCCTCTTGGTACTGTCAAACCAGCCCAACTTGGCACTGGTGCCACCTTCGGTCTGGGAAACATCCTGCGTATCGTGGATTTTCAGGAGCCACCTGGTCACTCCCAGACACAGGCTGCTAAAAAAAAACCTCGGCCCATTGCCACGGCTAACAATATTCAGATGCCTCGCTCCTGCATGGCAGATTGCAGGAGCCACTTGGCACTGTCAAAGCAGCCCGACTTGGATCCGGTGCCACCTTGGGTCTGGGGACCATCCTGCGTATCGTGGATTTTCAGGAGCCAGCCGGCCACTCCGAGCCATGGGCTGCCAAACACAAACCACGGCCCTTTTCCCTGCCTAACAAAATTCAGATGCCCCTGTTGTGGATGGAATATTGCAGGAGCTACTTGGCATTATCAAACCAGCCAGACTTGGCATTGGTGCCACCTTCGGCCGGGGGACCATCCTGCGTATCGTGCATTTTCAGGAGCCAGCTGGCCACTCCAACCAAAAGCCCTCAAAGTCAAATCACGCCCTTTTCCTCTGGCAAACAAAACTCAGCTGCCCTGCTTCTGGATGGCAGATTGCAGGAGACACTTGGTACTATTAAACCAGCCAAAGTTGGCACTGGTGCCACCTTGGGTCTGAGAACCATCCTGTGGATCGTGGATTTTCAGGAGCCACCCGGCCACTCCCAGCCACAGGCCCCAAAAAGAAACCTCGGCCCCTTTCCCTGACAAACAAAACTCAGCTAACCCACTTCTGGATGGCAGATCGAAGGAGCCTCTTGGTACTGTCAAACCAGCCCAACTTGGCATTGGTGCCACCTTTGGTCTGGGAATCATCCTGCGTATCGTGGATTTTCAGGAGCCGGCTGGCCACTCCCAGACATAGGCAGGCAAATACATACTACGAAACTTTAGCCTTCCTAACAAAATTCAGATGCCCAGCTTCTGGATGGCAGATAACAAACACCGCTTGGCGCTGTCAAACCAGCCCAACTTGGCACTGGTACCACCTTGGGTCTGGGAACCATCCTGCGTATCGTGGATTTTCAGGAGCCAGCCGGCCACTCCCAGACATAGGCTGACAAACATATATCACGAACCTTTTCCCTGGCTAACAAAATTCAGATGCCCCGTTCTGGATGGCAGATTGCAGGAGCTACTTGACACTATCAAACCAGACCGACTTGGAACTAGTGCCACCTTCGGTCTGGGAAACATCCTGCGTATCGTGGATTTTCAGGAGCCAGCCGGCCACGCCCAGCCATGGGCTGCTAAACACAAACCACGGACCTTTACCCTGCCTAACGAAATTCAGATGCCCCTGTTGTGGATGTCAAATTGCAGGAGCTAATTGGCATTATCAAAACATCCCGACTTGGCACTCTTGCCACCTTCGGCTTCGGGACCATCCTGCGTATCGTGGATTTTCAGTAGCCACCGGCCACTCCAACCACAAGCACTCAAAGTCAAACCACGGCCCTTTACTCTGGCAAACAAAACTTAGCTGCCCTGCTTCTGGATGGCAGATTGCAGGAGCCACTTGGTAATATGAAACCAGACACAGTTGGCACTGGTGCCACCTCAGGTTTTGGAACCATCCTGTGTATCGTGGATTTTCAGGAGCCAACCGGCCACTCTGCGTCATAGGCTGCCAAACACAAACCACCGACCTGTTTCCTGGCAAACAAAATTCAGATGCCCCGTTACTGCATGGCAGATTGCAGACACCACTTGGCTCTTTCCAGCCAGCCTGACTTGGCACTGGTGCCACCTTCGGTCTGGGAACCATCCTGCGTATCGTGGATTTTCAGGAGCCAGCCGGCCGCTCCAAGCCAGAGGCCCCAAAATGAAACCTCGGCCCGTTTCCCCGACAAACCAAACTCAGCAACCCCACTTGTGGATGGCACATTGCAGGAGCCGCTTGGTACTGTCAAACCAGCCAAAGTTGGCACTGGTGCCACCTTGGGTCTGGGAACCATCCCGCGTATAGTGGATTTTCACGAGCCAGCCGGCCACTCCAGGCCATAGGCTGACAAATATATACCACGAAACTTTTCCCTGCCTAACAAAATTCAGATGCCCCGTTCTGGATGGCAGATTGCAGGAGCTACTTGACACTATCAAACCAGCCCGACTTGGCATCGGTGCCACCATTGGTCTGGGAACCATCAGGCGTATGGTGGATTTTCAGGAGCCAGCCGGCCACACCCAGCCATGGGCTGCTAAACACAAACCACGGCCCTTTTCCCTGTCTAAAAAAATTCAGATGCCCCGCTTCTGGATGGGAGATTGCAGACACCACTTGGCTCTGTCCAACCAGCCAGACTTGGCACTGGTGCCACCTTGGGTCTGGGAACCATCCTGCGTATCGTGGATTTTCCGGAGCCAGCCAGCCACCCCCAGCCACAGGCCCCAAAATTAACCTCGGACCTTTTCCCTTACAAACAAATCTCAGCTACCCCGCTTCTCGATGGCAGATTGCAGACGCCACTTGGCTCTGTCAAACCATCCGACTTGGCACTGGTGCCAACTTGGGTCCTTGAAACATCCGGCTTATCGTGGATTTTCAGGAGCCACATGGCCTCGCCCAGCCATAGGCTACCAAACACAAACCACGGCTCTTTTCCCTGGCTAACAAAATTCAGATGCCCTGCTTCTGCATGGCAGATTGCAGACTCCACTTGGCACTGTCAAACCAGCCCGACTTTGCACTGGTGCCACCTTCGGTGTGGGGACCATCCTGCGTATCGTGGATTTTCAAAAGCCAGCCGGCCACTCCAAGCCATAGGCTGCAAAACACAAACCACAGCCCTTTTCGCTGGCAAACAAAACTCAGCTGCCCTGCTTATGGATGAGAAATTGCAGGAGCAACTTGGTACTATTAAACCAGCCAAAGTTGGCACGGGTGCCACCTTGGTTCTTTGAACCAACCTGTGTATTGTGGATTTTCAGGAGCCAGCCATCCATCCCCAGCCATAGGCAGCCAAACACAAACCACGGCGCTTTGCCCTGGCTAACAAAATTCAGATGCCCCGCTTCAGCATGGCAGATTGCAGACCCCACTTGGCTCTGCCCAACCAGCCAGACTTGGCACTGGTGCCACCTTCGGTCGGGAAACCATCCTGCGTATCGTGGATGTTCAGGAGAAAGCCGGCCATCCCCAGCCACAGGAACCAAAAACAAACCTCGGCCCATTTACCTGACAAACAAAACTCAGCTACCCTGCTTCTGGATGGCAGATTGCAGGAGCCACTTGGTATTGTCAAACCAGCCCAACTTGGCACTGTTGCCACCTTGGGTGTGGGAACCTCCCTTCGTATCGTGGATTTTCAGGAGCCAGCCGCCCACTCCAAGACACAAGCCCTCAAACTAAAACCACGGCCCTTTCCCCTGGCAAACAAAACTCAGCTGCCCTTCTTCTGGATGGCAGATTTTAGGAAACACTTGGTACTATTAAACCAGACAAAATTTGCACTGGTGCCACCTTGGGTCTGGGAACCATCCTGTGTATCCTAGATTTTCAGGAGCCAGCCGGCCACTCCCCGCCATAGGCTGCCAAACACAAACCACCGAACTTTTCCCTGGCAAACACAATTCAGATGCCCCGCTTCTGGATGGCGGATTGCAGACGCCACTTGGCTCTGTCCAGCTAGCCAGACTTGGCACTGGTGCCACCTTCGGTCTGGGAACCATCCTGCATATCGTGGATTTTCAGGAGCCAGCCGGCTACTCCAAGCCACAGGCCCCAAAATCAAACCTCGGACTTTTTCCATGACAAACAAAACTCAGCTACCCTGCTTCTGGATGGCAGATTGCAGGAGCCTCTTGGTACTTTCAAACCAGCCCAACTTGGCACTGGTGCCACCTTGGGTCTGGAAACCATCCTGCGTATCGTGGATTTTCAGGAGCCAGGCGGCCACTCCCAGCCATGGGCTGCCGAACACAAACCACGGCCCTTTTCCCTGGCAAACAATATTCAGATGCCCCGCTTCTGGATGACAGATTGCAGACGCCTCTTGGCTCTGCCAAACCAGCCAGACCTGGCACTGGTGCCACCTTCGGTCGGGAAACCATCCTGCGTATCGTGGATTTTCAGGAGCAAGCCGGCCATCCCCAGCCACAGGAACCAAAAACAAACCTCGGCTCATTTACCTGACAAACAAAACTCAGCTACCCTGCTTCTGGATGGCAGATTGCAGGAGCCACTTGGTATTGTCAAACCAGCCCAACATGGCACTGTTGCCACTTTGGGTCTGGGACCTCCCTTCGTGTTGTGGATTTTCAGGAGCCAGCCGGCCGCTCCCAGCCACATGACCTCAAACTCAAACCACGGCCTTTTTCTATGGCAAAAAAACCTCAGATGCCCTGCTTCTGCATGGCAGATTGCAGGAGCTACTTGGTCCTATCAAACCAGCCCAACTTGACACTGGTGCCACCTTGGGTCCGGGAACCATCCTGCGTATCGTGGATTTTCAGGAGCCAGCCGGCCACTCCAAGCCATAGGCTGCCAAACACAAACCACGGCCCTTTACCCTGGCAAACAAAATTCAGATGCCCCGCTTCTGGATGGCCGATTGCAAACGCCACTTGGCTCTGTCCAACCAGCCAGTCTTGGCAATGATTCCAACTTTGGTCTGGGAACCACCCTGCGTATCGTGGATTTTCAGGAGCCAGACGGCCACTCCCAGCCACAGGCCCCAAAAACAAACCTCGGTCCGTTTCCCTGAAAAACAAAACTCAGCTACCCCGCTTCTGGATGGCAGATTGCAGGAGCCACTTGGTACTGTCAAACCAGCCAGACTTGGCACTGGTGCCACCTTGGGTCTGGGAACCATCAAGAGTATCGAGGATTTTCAGGAGCGAGCCGGACACTCCCAGCCACAAGCCCTCAAATTCAAACCACGGCACTTTTCCCTGGCTAACAAAATTCAGATGCCCCGCTTCTGCATAGCAGATTGCAGACGCCACTTGGCACTCTCAAACCAGCCCGAATTGGAACTGGTTCAACCTTGGGTCTGGGAACCATCCTGCGTATCGTGGATTTTCAGGAGGCAGACGGCCACTCCCCGCCGCAAGCACTCAAACTCAAACCACGGCCATATTCTCAGGCACACAAAACTCAGCTGCCCCGGTTCTGGATGGCAGATTGCAGAAAACTCTTGGCTCTGTCAAACCAGCACGACTTGGCGCTGGTGCCCACTTGGGTCTGGGAACCATCCTGCGTATCGTGAATTTTCAGGAGCCAGCCGGACACTCCCAGCCACAAGACCTCAAGCTCAAACCGCGGAATTTTGCAATGGCTAAAAAAATTCAGATGCCCCGCTTTTGGATGGCAGATTGCAGGAGCCACTTGGCACTGTCAAACCAGCCCGACTTGGCACTGGTGGCACCCTCTGTGTGGGGACCATCCTGCGAATCCTGGATTTTCAAGAGCCAGCCGGCCACTCCCAGACATGGGCTGCCAAAAACAAACCACGGCCCTTTTCTCTGGCAGACAAATCTCAGCTGCCCTGCTTGTATGTGGCGGATTGCAGGAGCCACTTGGAACTGTCAAAATAGCCCTACTTAGAACTGGTGCCACCTTGGGTCTGGGAACCATCCTGCGTATCGTGGATTTTCAGGAGCCAGCCGGCCACTCCCAGACATAGGCTGACAAACATATATCACGAACCTTTTCCCTGGCTAACAAAATTCAGATGCCCCGTTCTGGATGGCAGATTGCAGGAGCTACTTGACACTATCAAACCAGACCGACTTGGAACTAGTGCCACCTTCGGTCTGGGAAACATCCTGCGTATCGTGGATTTTCAGGAGCCAGCCGGCCACGCCCAGCCATGGGCTGCTAAACACAAACCACGGACCTTTACCCTGCCTAACGAAATTCAGATGCCCCTGTTGTGGATGTCAAATTGCAGGAGCTAATTGGCATTATCAAAACATCCCGACTTGGCACTCTTGCCACCTTCGGCTTCGGGACCATCCTGCGTATCGTGGATTTTCAGTAGCCACCGGCCACTCCAACCACAAGCACTCAAAGTCAAACCACGGCCCTTTACTCTGGCAAACAAAACTTAGCTGCCCTGCTTCTGGATGGCAGATTGCAGGAGCCACTTGGTAATATGAAACCAGACACAGTTGGCACTGGTGCCACCTCAGGTTTTGGAACCATCCTGTGTATCGTGGATTTTCAGGAGCCAACCGGCCACTCTGCGTCATAGGCTGCCAAACACAAACCACCGACCTGTTTCCTGGCAAACAAAATTCAGATGCCCCGTTACTGCATGGCAGATTGCAGACACCACTTGGCTCTTTCCAGCCAGCCTGACTTGGCACTGGTGCCACCTTCGGTCTGGGAACCATCCTGCGTATCGTGGATTTTCAGGAGCCAGCCGGCCGCTCCAAGCCAGAGGCCCCAAAATGAAACCTCGGCCCGTTTCCCCGACAAACCAAACTCAGCAACCCCACTTGTGGATGGCACATTGCAGGAGCCGCTTGGTACTGTCAAACCAGCCAAAGTTGGCACTGGTGCCACCTTGGGTCTGGGAACCATCCCGCGTATAGTGGATTTTCACGAGCCAGCCGGCCACTCCAGGCCATAGGCTGACAAATATATACCACGAAACTTTTCCCTGCCTAACAAAATTCAGATGCCCCGTTCTGGATGGCAGATTGCAGGAGCTACTTGACACTATCAAACCAGCCCGACTTGGCATCGGTGCCACCATTGGTCTGGGAACCATCAGGCGTATCGTGGATTTTCAGGAGCCAGCCGGCCACACCCAGCCATGGGCTGCTAAACACAAACCACGGCCCTTTTCCCTGTCTAAAAAAATTCAGATGCCCCGCTTCTGGATGGGAGATTGCAGACACCACTTGGCTCTGTCCAACCAGCCAGACTTGGCACTGGTGCCACCTTGGGTCTGGGAACCATCCTGCGTATCGTGGATTTTCCGGAGCCAGCCAGCCACCCCCAGCCACAGGCCCCAAAATTAACCTCGGACCTTTTCCCTTACAAACAAATCTCAGCTACCCCGCTTCTCGATGGCAGATTGCAGACGCCACTTGGCTCTGTCAAACCATCCGACTTGGCACTGGTGCCAACTTGGGTCCTTGAAACATCCGGCTTATCGTGGATTTTCAGGAGCCACATGGCCTCGCCCAGCCATAGGCTACCAAACACAAACCACGGCTCTTTTCCCTGGCTAACAAAATTCAGATGCCCTGCTTCTGCATGGCAGATTGCAGACTCCACTTGGCACTGTCAAACCAGCCCGACTTTGCACTGGTGCCACCTTCGGTGTGGGGACCATCCTGCGTATCGTGGATTTTCAAAAGCCAGCCGGCCACTCCAAGCCATAGGCTGCAAAACACAAACCACAGCCCTTTTCGCTGGCAAACAAAACTCAGCTGCCCTGCTTATGGATGAGAAATTGCAGGAGCAACTTGGTACTATTAAACCAGCCAAAGTTGGCACGGGTGCCACCTTGGTTCTTTGAACCAACCTGTGTATTGTGGATTTTCAGGAGCCAGCCATCCATCCCCAGCCATAGGCAGCCAAACACAAACCACGGCGCTTTGCCCTGGCTAACAAAATTCAGATGCCCCGCTTCAGCATGGCAGATTGCAGACCCCACTTGGCTCTGCCCAACCAGCCAGACTTGGCACTGGTGCCACCTTCGGTCGGGAAACCATCCTGCGTATCGTGGATGTTCAGGAGAAAGCCGGCCATCCCCAGCCACAGGAACCAAAAACAAACCTCGGCCCATTTACCTGACAAACAAAACTCAGCTACCCTGCTTCTGGATGGCAGATTGCAGGAGCCACTTGGTATTGTCAAACCAGCCCAACTTGGCACTGTTGCCACCTTGGGTGTGGGAACCTCCCTTCGTATCGTGGATTTTCAGGAGCCAGCCGCCCACTCCAAGACACAAGCCCTCAAACTAAAACCACGGCCCTTTCCCCTGGCAAACAAAACTCAGCTGCCCTTCTTCTGGATGGCAGATTTTAGGAAACACTTGGTACTATTAAACCAGACAAAATTTGCACTGGTGCCACCTTGGGTCTGGGAACCATCCTGTGTATCCTAGATTTTCAGGAGCCAGCCGGCCACTCCCCGCCATAGGCTGCCAAACACAAACCACCGAACTTTTCCCTGGCAAACACAATTCAGATGCCCCGCTTCTGGATGGCGGATTGCAGACGCCACTTGGCTCTGTCCAGCTAGCCAGACTTGGCACTGGTGCCACCTTCGGTCTGGGAACCATCCTGCATATCGTGGATTTTCAGGAGCCAGCCGGCTACTCCAAGCCACAGGCCCCAAAATCAAACCTCGGACTTTTTCCATGACAAACAAAACTCAGCTACCCTGCTTCTGGATGGCAGATTGCAGGAGCCTCTTGGTACTTTCAAACCAGCCCAACTTGGCACTGGTGCCACCTTGGGTCTGGAAACCATCCTGCGTATCGTGGATTTTCAGGAGCCAGGCGGCCACTCCCAGCCATGGGCTGCCGAACACAAACCACGGCCCTTTTCCCTGGCAAACAATATTCAGATGCCCCGCTTCTGGATGACAGATTGCAGACGCCTCTTGGCTCTGCCAAACCAGCCAGACCTGGCACTGGTGCCACCTTCGGTCGGGAAACCATCCTGCGTATCGTGGATTTTCAGGAGCAAGCCGGCCATCCCCAGCCACAGGAACCAAAAACAAACCTCGGCTCATTTACCTGACAAACAAAACTCAGCTACCCTGCTTCTGGATGGCAGATTGCAGGAGCCACTTGGTATTGTCAAACCAGCCCAACATGGCACTGTTGCCACTTTGGGTCTGGGACCTCCCTTCGTGTTGTGGATTTTCAGGAGCCAGCCGGCCGCTCCCAGCCACATGACCTCAAACTCAAACCACGGCCTTTTTCTATGGCAAAAAAACCTCAGATGCCCTGCTTCTGCATGGCAGATTGCAGGAGCTACTTGGTCCTATCAAACCAGCCCAACTTGACACTGGTGCCACCTTGGGTCCGGGAACCATCCTGCGTATCGTGGATTTTCAGGAGCCAGCCGGCCACTCCAAGCCATAGGCTGCCAAACACAAACCACGGCCCTTTACCCTGGCAAACAAAATTCAGATGCCCCGCTTCTGGATGGCCGATTGCAAACGCCACTTGGCTCTGTCCAACCAGCCAGTCTTGGCAATGATTCCAACTTTGGTCTGGGAACCACCCTGCGTATCGTGGATTTTCAGGAGCCAGACGGCCACTCCCAGCCACAGGCCCCAAAAACAAACCTCGGTCCGTTTCCCTGAAAAACAAAACTCAGCTACCCCGCTTCTGGATGGCAGATTGCAGGAGCCACTTGGTACTGTCAAACCAGCCAGACTTGGCACTGGTGCCACCTTGGGTCTGGGAACCATCAAGAGTATCGAGGATTTTCAGGAGCGAGCCGGACACTCCCAGCAACAAGCCCTCAAATTCAAACCACGGCACTTTTCCCTGGCTAACAAAATTCAGATGCCCCGCTTCTGCATAGCAGATTGCAGACGCCACTTGGCACTCTCAAACCAGCCCGAATTGGAACTGGTTCAACCTTGGGTCTGGGAACCATCCTGCGTATCGTGGATTTTCAGGAGGCAGACGGCCACTCCCCGCCGCAAGCACTCAAACTCAAACCACGGCCATATTCTCAGGCACACAAAACTCAGCTGCCCCGGTTCTGGATGGCAGATTGCAGAAAACTCTTGGCTCTGTCAAACCAGCACGACTTGGCGCTGGTGCCCACTTGGGTCTGGGAACCATCCTGCGTATCGTGAATTTTCAGGAGCCAGCCGGACACTCCCAGCCACAAGACCTCAAGCTCAAACCGCGGAATTTTGCAATGGCTAAAAAAATTCAGATGCCCCGCTTTTGGATGGCAGATTGCAGGAGCCACTTGGCACTGTCAAACCAGCCCGACTTGGCACTGGTGGCACCCTCTGTGTGGGGACCATCCTGCGAATCCTGGATTTTCAAGAGCCAGCCGGCCACTCCCAGACATGGGCTGCCAAAAACAAACCACGGCCCTTTTCTCTGGCAGACAAATCTCAGCTGCCCTGCTTGTATGTGGCGGATTGCAGGAGCCACTTGGAACTGTCAAAATAGCCCTACTTAGAACTGGTGCCACCTTGGGTCTGGGAACCATCCTGCGTATCGTGGATTTTCAGGAGCCAGCCGGCCAATCCCAGCCATGGGCTGCCAAACACAAACCACAACAATTTTCGCTGCCGAACAAAATTCATATGCCCCGCTTCTGGATTGCAGATTGCAGGAGCTACTTGGCACTGACAAACAAGCCGGACATTGCACTGGTGCCACCTTGTGTCTGGGAACCATCCTGCGTATGGCGGATTTTCAGGAGCCACTCGGGCACGCCCAGCCACAAGCCCTCAAACTTAAAACACGGCCCTTTACTTTGGCAAACAAAACTCAGATGCCCTGCTTCTGGATGGCAGATTGCAGGAGCCACTTACCTCTATCAAACCAGCCCAACTTGGCACGGGTGCCACCTTGGGTATGGGAACCACCCTGCGTATCGTGGATTTTCAGGAGCATGCCGGCCACTCCCAGCCATAGGCTACCAAACAAAAACTAAGGCCCTTTGCCCTGGCTAACAAAATTCAGATGCCCCGCTTCTGGATGGCAGATTGCAGACGCCACTTGGCTCTGTCCAACCAGCCAGACTTGGCACTGGTGCCACCTTGGGTCTGGGAACCATCCTGCGTATCGTGGATTTTCAGGGGCCACCTGGCTTCGCCCAGCCTTAGGCTACCAAACACAAACCACGGCTCTTTTCTCTGGCTAACAAAATTCATATACCCCACTTCTGGATGGCAAATTGCACGAGCCACTTGGCACTGTCAAACCACGCTGACTTAGAACTGGTGCCACCTTGGGTCTGTGAACCATCCTGCGTATGGTGGATTTTCAGGGGCCACCTGGCCACTCCCAGCCACAAGCACTTAAGCTCAAACCACGGCCCTTTTCTCTGGCAAACAAAACTCAGCTGGCCTGCTCCTGGATGGCAGATTGCAAGAGACACTTGATACTATCAAATCAGCCCAACCTGGCACTTGTGCCCCCTTGGGTCTGGGAACCATCCTGTGTATCGTGGATTTTCAGGGGCCACCTGGCCACTCCCAGCCATTGGCTGCCAAACACAAACCACGGTATTTTTCCCTGGCTAATAAAATTCAGATGCCCCGCTTCTGGATGGCAGATTGCAGGAGCCACTTGGCACTGTCGAACCAGCCCGACTTTGAACTGGTGCCACCTTGTGTCTGGGAACCATCCTGCGTATCGTGGATTTTCAGGAGCCAGCCGGCCACTCCCCGCCGCAAGCACTCAAACTCAAACCACGGCCATATTCTCAGGCACACAAAACTCAGCTGCCCCGGTTCTGGATGGCAGATTGCAGAAAACTCTTGGCTCTGTCCAACCAGCACGACTTGGCGCTGGTGCCCACTTGGGTCTGGGAACCATCCTGCGTATCGTGAATTTTCAGGAGCCAGCCGGACACTCCCAGCCACAAGACCTCAAGCTCAAACCGCGGAATTTTGCAATGGCTAAAAAAATTCAGATGCCCCGCTTTTGGATGGCAGATTGCAGGAGCCACTTGGCACTGTCAAACCAGCCCGACTTGGCACTGGTGGCACCCTCTGTGTGGGGACCATCCTGCGAATCCTGGATTTTCAAGAGCCAGCCGGCCACTCCCAGACATGGGCTGCCAAAAACAAACCACGGCCCTTTTCACTGGCAAACAAAATTCAGATGACCCGCTTCTGGATGGCAGATTGCAGACGCCATTTAGCTCTGTCCAACCAGCACAACTTTGCACTGGGGGCATCTTGCGTCTGGAAAACATCCTGCGTATCGTGGATTTTCAGGAAGCAGCCGGACACTCCCAGCCATAGGCTACCAAACAAAAACTAAGGCCCTTTGCCCTGGCTAACAAAATTCAGATGCCCCGCTTCTGGATGGCAGATTGCATACGCCACTTGGTACTGTCAAACCAGCCCAACTTGGCACTGCTCCCACCTTGGGTCTGGGAACCATCCTGCGTATCTTGGATTATCAGGAGCCAGCCTGCCACTCCCAGCCCCAAGCCCACAATCTTAAACCACGGCCCTTTTCTCTGGCAGACAAATCTCAGCTGCCCTGCTTGTATGTGGCGGATTGCAGGAGCCACTTGGAACTGTCAAAATAGCCCTACTTAGAACTGGTGCCACCTTGGGTCTGGGAACCATCCTGCGTATCGTGGATTTTCAGGAGCCAGCCGGCCAATCCCAGCCATGGGCTGCCAAACACAAACCACAACAATTTTCGCTGCCGAACAAAATTCATATGCCCCGCTTCTGGATTGCAGATTGCAGGAGCTACTTGGCACTGACAAACAAGCCGGACATTGCACTGGTGCCACCTTGTGTCTGGGAACCATCCTGCGTATGGCGGATTTTCAGGAGCCACTCGGGCACGCCCAGCCACAAGCCCTCAAACTTAAAACACGGCCCTTTACTTTGGCAAACAAAACTCAGATGCCCTGCTTCTGGATGGCAGATTGCAGGAGCCACTTACCTCTATCAAACCAGCCCAACTTGGCACGGGTGCCACCTTGGGTATGGGAACCACCCTGCGTATCGTGGATTTTCAGGAGCATGCCGGCCACTCCCAGCCATAGGCTACCAAACAAAAACTAAGGCCCTTTGCCCTGGCTAACAAAATTCAGATGCCCCGCTTCTGGATGGCAGATTGCAGACGCCACTTGGCTCTGTCCAACCAGCCAGACTTGGCACTGGTGCCACCTTGGGTCTGGGAACCATCCAACGTATCGTGGATTTTCAGGGGCCACCTGGCTTCGCCCAGCCTTAGGCTACCAAACACAAACCACGGCTCTTTTCCCTGGCTAACAAAATTCATATACCCCACTTCTGGATGGCAAATTGCACGAGCCACTTGGCACTGTCAAACCACGCTGACTTAGAACTGGTGCCACCTTGGGTCTGTGAACCATCCTGCGTATGGTGGATTTTCAGGGGCCACCTGGCCACTCCCAGCCACAAGCACTTAAGCTCAAACCACGGCCCTTTTCTCTGGCAAACAAAACTCAGCTGGCCTGCTCCTGGATGGCAGATTGCAAGAGACACTTGATACTATCAAATCAGCCCAACCTGGCACTTGTGCCCCCTTGGGTCTGGGAATCATCCTGTGTATCGTGGATTTTCAGGGGCCACCTGGCCACTCCCAGCCATCGGCTGCCAAACACAAACCACGGTATTTTTCCCTGGCTAATAAAATTCAGATGCCCCGCTTCTGGATGGCAGATTGCAGGAGCCACTTGGCACTGTCGAACCAGCCCGACTTTGAACTGGTGCCACCTTGTGTCTGGGAACCATCCTGCGTATCGTGGATTTTCAGGAGCCAGCCGGCCACTCCCAGCCATTGGCTGCCGAACACTAACCACGGTTCTTTGCCTTGGCTAACAAAATTCAGATGCCCCGCTTCTGGATGGCAGGTTTCAGGAGCCACTTGGCACTGTCAAACCAGCCCGACTTGGATCCGGTGCCACCTTGGGTCTGGGAGCCATCCTGTGTATCGTGGATTTTCAGGCGCCAGCCGGCCACACCCAGCCACGGGATGCTAAACACAAACCACGGCCTTTTTCCCTGCCTAACAAAATTCAGATGCCGCTCTTCTGGATGACAGATTGCAGACACCACTTTGCTCTGTCCAACCAGCCGGACTTGGAACTGGTGCCACCTTGGGTCTGGGAACCATCCTGTGTATCGTGGATTTTCAGGAGCACCCCGGCCACTCCCAGCCACAGGCCCCAAAAAACAACCTCGGCCCATTTCCCTGACAAAGAAAACTCAGCTACCCTGCTTCTGGATGGCAGATTGCAGACGCCACTTGGCTCTGTAGAAGCAGCCCGACTTGGCACTGGTGCCACCCTTGGTCTGGGAGCCATCCTGCGTATCGTGGATTTTCAGGCGCCAGCCGGCCACACTCAGCCATGGGATGCTAAACAAAACCCACGGCCCTTTTCCCTGCCTAACAAAATTCAGATGCCGCTCTTCTGGATGACATATTGCAGACACCACTTGGCTCTGTCCAACCAGCCTCACTTGGCACTGGTGCTACCTTGGGTCTGGGAACCATCCTGCGTATCTTGGATTTTCAGGAGCCAGCTGGCCACTCCCAGCCATAGGCTGAAAAACACATACCACGAAACTTTTCCCTGCCTAACCAAATTCAGATGCCCGGTTCTGGATTGGCAGATTGCAGGAGCTACTTGACACTATCAAACCACCCCGACTTGGCACTGGTGCCACCATTGGTCTTGGAACAATCCTGCGTATCGTGGATTGTCAGGAGGTAGCCGGTCACACCCAGCCATGGGTGCTAAACACAAACCACGGCCCTTTACCCTGCCTAACAAAATTCAGATGCCCCTCTTCTGGATGGCAGATTGCAGACGCCACTTGGCTCTGTCAAACCAGCCAGACTTGGCACAGGTGCAAACTTCGGTCTGGGAACCATGCTGCGTATGGTGGATTTTCAGGAGCAACCCGGCCACTCCCAGCCATAGGCCCCAAAAACAAACCTCGTCCCATTACCCTGACAAAGAAAACTCAGCTACCACGCTTCTGGATGGCAGATTGCAGGAGCCACCTGGTACTGTCAAACCAGCCCAACTTGGCACTGTTGCCACCTTCGGTCTGGGAACCATCCTGCGCATCGTAGATTTTCAGAAACCAGCCGGACACTCCCAGCCACATGCCCTCAAAATTAAACCACGGCCCTTTTCCCTCGCAAACAAAACTCAGACGCCCCGCTTCTGGAAGGCAGATTGCAGACATCACTTCGCTCTGTCCAACCAGCCTGACTTGGCACTGGTGCCTCCTTGGGTCTGGGGACCATCCTGCGTATCGTGGATTTTCAGGAGCCAGCCGGCCACTCCCAGCCATGGGCTGCCAAACACAAACCACGGCCCTTTTCCCGGCCTAACAAAATTCAGATGCCCCTGTTGTGGATGTCAAATTGCAGGAGCTACTTGGCATTATCAAACCAGCTCGACTTGGCATTGGTGCAACCTTCGGCCTGGGGACCATCCTGCGTATCGTGCATTTTCAGGAGCCAGCCGGCCACTCCAACCACAAGCCCTCAAAGTCAAACCACGGCCCTTTCCTCTGGTAAACAAAACTCAGCAACCCCACTTCTGGATGGCAGATCGCAGGAGCCTCTTGGTACTGTCAAACCAGCCCAACTTGGCACTGGTGCCACCTTCGGTCTGGGAACCATCCTGCGTATCGTGGATTTTCAGGAGCCACCTGGCCACTCCCAGACATAGGCTGCTAAACAAAAACCTCGGCCCATTGCCACGGCTAACAAAATTCAGATGCCCCGCTTCTGGATGGCAGGTTGCAGGAGCCACTTGGCACTGTCAAAGCAGCCCAACTTGGATCCGGTGCCACCTTGGGTCTGGGGACCATCCTGCGTATCGTGGATTTTCAGGAGCCAGCCGGCCACTCCGAGCCATGGGCTGCCAAACACAAACCACCGCGCTTTTCCCTGCCTAACAAAATTCAGATGCCCCTGTTGTGGATGGAAAATTGCAGGAGCTACTTGGCATTATCAAACCAGCCAGACTTGGCATTGGTGCCACCTTCGGCCTGGGGACCATCCTGCGTATCGTGGATTTTCAGGAGCCACCGGCCACTCCAACCACAAGCACTCAAAGTCAAAACACGGCCCTTTACTCTGGAAAACAAAAATTAGCTGCCCTGCTTCTGGATGGCAGATTGCAAAAGCCACTTGGTAATATGAAACCAGACAAAGTTGGCACTGGTGCCACCTCAGGTTTTGGAACCATCCTGTGTATCGTGGATTTTCAGGAGCCACCCGGCCACTCCCAGCCACAGGCCCCAAAAAGAAACCTCGGCCCCTTTCCCTGACAAACAAAACTCAGCTACCCCACTTCTGGATGGCAGATCGAAGGAGCCTCTTGGTACTGTCAAACCAGCCCAACTTGGCATTGGTGCCACCTTTGGTCTGGGAACCATCCTTCGTATCGTGGATTTTCAGGCGCCGGCTGGCCACTCCCAGACATAGGCAGGCAAACACATACTACGAAACTTTTGCCTTCCTAACAAAATTCAGATGCCCCGCTTCTGGATGGCAGATAACAAACACCACTTGGCGCTGTCAAACCAGCCCACCTTGGCACTGGTACCACCTTGGGTCTGGGAACCATCCTGTGTATCGTGGATTTTCAGGAGCCAGCCGGCCACTCCCAGACATAGGCTGACAAACATATATCACGAACATTTTCCCTGGCTAACAAAATTCAGATGCCCCGTTCTGGATGGCAGATTGCAGGAGCTACTTGACACTATCAAACCAGCCCGACTTGGAACTAGTGCCACCTTCGGTCTGGGAACCATCCTGCGTATCGTGGATTTTCAGGAGCCAGCCGGCCACGCCCAGCCATGGGCTGCTAAACACAAACCACGGAGCTTTACCCTGCCTAACAAAATTCAGACGCCGCTCTTATGGATGGCAGATTGCAGACGCCCCTTGGCTCTGTCCAACCAGCCAGACTTGGCACTGGTGCCACCTTCGGTCTGGGAACCATCCTGCGTATCGTGGATTTTCAGGAGCCACCCGGCCACTCCCAGCCACTGGCCCCAAAAACAAACCTCGTCCCATTTCCCTGACAAACAAAACTCAGCTACCCCGCTTCTGGATGGCAGATTTCTGGAGCCACTTGGTACTGTCAAACCAGCCCAACTTGGCACTGGTGCCACCTTGGGTCTGGGAACCATCCTGCGTATCGTGGATTTCCAGGAGCCACCCGGCCACTCCAAGCCATAGGCTCTCAAACAAAAACCACGGCCCATTGCCACGGCTAACAAAATTCAGATGCCCCGCTTCTGGATGGCAGATTGCAGGAGCCACTTGGCACAGTCAAACCAGCACGACTTGGATCCGGAGGCACCTTGGGTCTGGGAACTATCCTGCGTATGGTGGATTTTCAGGAGCCAGCCAGCCAATCCCAGCCATGGGCTGCCAAACACAAACCACGGCCCTTTTCGCTGCCTAAAAAAATTCAGACGCCCCTCTTTTGGATGGCAAACTGCAGGAGCTACTTGGCATTATCAAACCAGCCCGACTTTGCACTGGTGCCACCTTCGGCCTGGGGAACATCCCGCGTATCTTGGATATTCAGGAGCCAGCTGGCCACTCCAACTACAAGCCCTAAACTCAAACCACGGCCCTTTCCTCTGGCAAACAAAATTCAGCTGCCCTGCTTCTGGATGGCAGATTGCAGGAGCCACTTGGTACTATTAAACCAGCCAAAGTTGGCACTGGTGCCACCTTGGGTCTGGGAAATATCCTGTGCATCGTGGATTTTCAGGAGCCACCCGGCCACTCCCAGACATAGGCTGCTAAACAAAAACCTCGGCCCAATGCCACGGCTAACAAAATTGAGATGCCCCGCTTCTGGTTGGCAGATTGCAGGAGCCACTTGGCACTGTCAAACAAGCCCGACTTGGATCCGGTGCCACCTTGGGTCTGGGAACCATCCGGCGTATCGTGGATTTTCAGGAGCCAGCGGGCCACTCCCAGACATAGGCTGACAAACATATACCACGAACCTTTTCCCTGGCTAACAAAATTCTGATGCCCCGTTCTGGGTGGCAGATTGCAGACGCCACTTGGCTCTGTCCAACCAGCCAGACTTGGCACTGGTTCCACCTTCGGTCTGGGAACCAACCTGCGTATCGTGGATTTTCAGGATCACCCCGGCCACTCCCAGCCACTGGCCGCAAAAACAAACCTCGGCCCATTTCCCTGACAAACAAAACTCAGCTACACCGCTTCTGGATGGCAGATTGCAGGAGCCACTTGGTACTGTCTAACCAGCCCAACTTGGCACTGGTACCACCTTGGGTCTGGGAACCATCCTCCGTATCGTGGATTTTCAGAAACCAGCCGGCCACTCCCAGCAACAGGCCACACAAACAAACCTCGGCTTCTTTCCCTGACAAAGAAAACTCAGCTAACCCAATTCTGGATGGCAGATTGCAGGAGCCACTTGGTACTGTGCAATCAGGCTCACTTGGCACTGGTGCCACCTTGGGTCTGGGAACAATCCTGCGTAATGTGGATTTTCAGGAGCCACCCGGCCACTCCAAGCCTTAGGCTCTCAAACAAAAACCACGGCCCATTGCCACGGCTAACAAAATTCAGATGCCCCGCTTCTGGATGGCAGATTGCAGGAGCCACTTGGCACTGTCAAACCAGCCCGACTTGGATCCGGTGGCACCTTGGGTCTAAGAACTATACTGCATATCGTGGATTTTCAGGGGCCACCCGGCCACTCCCAGCCATGGGCTGCCAAACAAACCACGGCCCTTTTCCCTGCCTAACGAAATTCAGATGCCCCTGTTGTGGGTGTCAAATTGCAGGAGCTACTTGGCATTATCAAACCATCCCGACTTGGCACTCTTGCCACCTTCGGCTTCGGGACCATCCTGCGTACTGTGGATTTTCAGGAGCCACCGGCCACTCCAACCACAAGCACTCAAAGTCAAACCACGGCCCTTTACTCTGGCAAACAAAACTTAGCTGCCCTGCTTCTGGATGGCAGATTGCAGGAGCCACTTGGTAATATGAAACCAGACAAAGTTGGCACTGGTGCCACCTCAGGTTTTGGAACCATCCTGTGTATCGTGGATTTTCAGGAGCCAACCGTCCACTCTGCGCCATAGGCTGCCAAACACAAACCACCGACCTGTTTCCTGGCAAACAAAATTCAGATGCCCCGTTACTGCATGGCAGATTGCAGACACGACTTGGCTCTTTCCAGCCAGCCTGACTTGGTACTGGTGCCACCTTCGGTCTGGGAACCATCCTGCGTATCGTGGATTTTCAGGAGCCAGCCGGCCGCTCCAAGCCAGAGGCCCCAAAATGAAACCTCGGCCCGTTTCCCTGACAAACCAAACTCAGCAACCCCACTTCTGGATGGCACATTGCAGGAGCCACTTTGTACTGTCAAACCAGCCAAAGTTGGCACTGGTGCCACCTTGGGTCTGGAAACCATCCCGCGTATAGTGGATTTTCACGAGCCAGCCGGCCACTCCCAGCCATAGGCTGACAAATATATACCACGAAACTTTTCCTTGCCTAACAAAATTCAGATGCCCCGTTCTGGATGGCAGATTGCAGGAGCTACTTGACACTATCAAACCAGCCCGACTTGGCACTGGTGCCACCATTGTTCTGGGAACCATCCTGCGTATCGTGGATTTTCAGGAGCCAGCCGTCCACACCCAGCCATGGGCTGCTAAACACAAACCACGGCCCTTTTCCCTGTCTAAAAATATTCAGATGCCCCGCTTCTGGATGGGAGATTGCAGACGCCACTTGGCTCTGTCCAACCAGCCAGACTTGGCACTGGTGCCACCTTCGGTCTGGGAACCATCCTGCGTATCGTGGATTTTCCGGAGCCAGCCAGCCACCCCCAGCCACAGGCCCCAAAATTAACCTCGGACCTTTTCCCTGACAAACAAATCTCAGCTACCCCGCTTCTCGATGGCAGATTGCAGACGCCACTTGGCTCTGTCAAACCAGACCGTCTTGGCACTGATGCCACCTTGGGACTGGAAACCATCCTGCGTATCGAGGATTTTCAGGAGCCAGCCGCCCACTCCCAGCCATAGGCTGCCAAATAGAAACCACGGCCCTTTTCCCTGCCTAACAAAATTCATATGCCTTGCTTCTGGATGGCAGATTGCAGACACCACTTGGCTCTGTCCAACCATCCGACTTGGCACTGGTGCCAACTTGGGTCCTTGAAACATCCGGCTTATCGTGGATTTTCAGGAGCCACATGGCCTCGCCCAGCCATAGGCTACCAAACACAAACCATGGCTCTTTTCCCTGGCTAACAAAATTCAGATGCCCTGCTTCTGCATGGCAGATTGCAGACTCCACTTGGCACTGTCAAACCAGCCCGACTTTGCACTGGTTCCACCTTCGGTGTGGGGACCATCCTGCGTATCGTGGATTTTCAAAAGCCAGCCGGCCACTCCCAGCCATAGGCTGCAAAACACAAACCACAGCCCTTTTCGCTGGCAAACAAAACTCAGCTGCCCTGCTTATGGATGAGAAATTGCAGGAGCAACTTGGTACTATTAAACCAGCCAAAGTTGGCACTGGTGCCACCTTGGTTCTTTGAACCAACCTGTGTATTGTGGATTTTCAGGAGCCAGCCATCCATCCCCAGCCATAGGCAGCCAAACACAAACCACGGCGCTTTGCCCTGGCTAACAAAATTCAGATGCCCCGCTTCAGCATGGCAGATTGCAGACCCCACCCTGCTCTGCCCAACCAGCCCGACTTGGCACTGGTGCCACCTTCGGTCGGGAAACCATCCTGCGTATCGTGGATGTTCAGGAGAAAGCCGGCCATCCCCAGCTACAGGAACCAAAAACAAACCTCGGCCCATTTACCTGACAAACAAAACTCAGCTACCCTGCTTCTGGATGGCAGATTGCAGGAGCCACTTGGTATTGTCAAACCAGCCCAACTTGGCACTGTTGCCACCTTGGGTGTGGGAACCTCCCTTCGTATCGTGGATTTTCAGGAGCCAGCCACCCACTCCAAGACACAAGCCCTCAAACTCAAACCACGGCCCTTTCCCCTGGCAAACAAAACTCAGCTGCCCTTCTTCTGGATGGCAGATTTTAGGAAACACTTGGTACTATTAAACCAGCCAAAATTTGCACTGGTGCCACCTTGGGTCTGGGATCCATCCTGTGTATCGCGGATTTTCAGGAGCCAGCCGGCCACTCCCCGCCATAGGCTGCCAAACACAAACCACCGAACTTTTCCCTGGCAAACACAATTCAGATGCCCCGCTTCTGGATGGTGGATTGCAGACGCCACTTGGCTCTGTCCAGCTAGCCAGACTTGGCACTGGTGCCACCTTCGGTCTGGGAACCATCCTGCATATCGTGGATTTTCAGGAGCCAGCCGGCTACTCCAAGCCACAGGCCCCATAATCAAACCTCGGCCTTTTTCCATGACAAACAAAACTCAGCTACCCTGCTTCTGGATGGCAGATTGCAGGAGCCTCTTGGTACTTTCAAACCAGCCCAACTTGGCACTGGTGCCACCTTGGGTCTGGAAACCATCCTGCGTATCGTGGATTTTCAGGAGCCAGGCGGCCACTCCCAGCCATGGGCTGCCGAACACAAACCACGGCCCTTTTTCCTGGCAAACAAAATTCAGATGCCCCGCTTCTGGATGACAGATTGCAGACGCCTCTTGGCTCTGCCAAACCAGCCAGACCTGGCACTGGTGCCACCTTCGGTCGGGAAACCATCCTGTGTATCGTGGATTTTCAGGAGCAAGCCGGCCATCCCCAGCCACAGGAACCAAAAACAAACCTCGGCTCATTTACCTGACAAATAAAACTCAGCTACCCTGCTTCTGGATGGCAGATTGCAGGAGCCACTTGGTATTGTCAAACCAGCCCAACATGGCACTGTTGCCACTTTGGGTCTGGGACCTCCCTTCGTGTCGTGGATTTTCAGGAGCCAGCCGGCCGCTCCCAGCCACATGACCTCAAACTCAAACCACGGCCTTTTTCTATGGTAAAAAAAATTCAGATGCCCTGCTTCTGCATGGCAGATTGCAGGAGCTACTTGGTACTATCAAACCAGCCCAACTTGACACTGGTGCCACCTTGGGTCCGGGAACCATCCTGCGTATCGTGGATTTTCAGGAGCCTGCCGGCCACTCCAAGCCATAGGCTGCCAAACACAAACCACGGCCCTTTTCCCTGGCAAACAAAATTCAGATGCCCCGCTTCTGGATGGCCGATTGCAGACGCCACTTGGCTCTGTCCAACCAGCCAGACTTGGCAATGATTCCAACTTTGGTCTGGGAACCACCCTGCGTATCGTGGATTTTCAGGAGCCAGACGGCCACTCCCAGCCACAGGCCCCAAAAACAAACCTCGGTCCGTTTCCCTGAAAAACAAAACTCAGCTACCCCGCTTCTGGATGGCAGATTGCAGGAGCCACTTGGTACTGTCAAACCAGCCAGACTTGGCACTGGTGCCACCTTGGGTCTGGGAACCATCAAGAGTATCGAGGATTTTCAGGAGCGAGCCGGACACTCCCAGCCACAAGCCCTCAAATTCAATCCACGGCACTTTTCCCTGGCTAACAAAATTCAGATGCCCCGCTTCTGCATAGCAGATTGCAGACGCCACTTGGCACTCTCAAACCAGCCCGAATTGGAACTGGTTCAACCTTGGGTCTGGGAACCATCCTGCGTATCGTGGATTTTCAGGAGCCAGACGGCCACTCCCCGCCGCAAGCACTCAAACTCAAACCACGGCCATATTCTCAGGCACACAAAACTCAGCTGCCCTGCTTCTGGATGGCAGATTGCAGGAGCCACTTGGTACTGTCAAACCAGTCAAAGTTTGCACTGGTGCCACCTTCGGTCTGGGAACCATCCTGCATATCGTGGATTTTCAGGAGCCAGCTGGCCACACCCAGCCGCATGCAGCCAAACAAAAACCACGGCCGTTTCCTTGGCTAACAAAATTCAGATGCCCCGGTTCTGGATGGCAAATTGCAGAAAACTCTTGGCTCTGTCCAACCAGCACGACTTGGCGCTCGTGCCCACTTGGGTCTGGGAACCATCCTGCGTATCGTGAATTTTCAGGAGCCAGCCGTCCACTCCAAGCCACAAGACCTCAAGCACAAGCCACGGATCTTTGCAATGGCTAAAAAAATTCAGATGCCCCGCTTCTGGATGGCAGATTGCAGGAGCCACTTGGCACTGTCAAACCAGCCCGACTTGGCACTGGTGGCACCCTCTGTGTGGGGACCATCCTGCGAATCCTGGATTTTCAAGAGCCAGCCGGCCACTCCCAGACATGGGCTGCCAAAAACAAACCACGGCCCTTTTCACTGGCAAACAAAATTCAGATGACCCGCTTCTGGATGGCAGATTGCAGACGCCATTTAGCTCTGTCCAACTAACACAACTTTGCACTGGGGCCACCTTGCGTCTGGAAAACATCCTGCGTATCGTGGATTTTTAGGAGCCAGCCGGACACTCCCAGCCATAGGCTACCAAACAAAAACTAAGGCCCTTTGCCCTGGCTAACAAAATTCAGATGCCCCGCTTCTGGATGGCAGATTGCATACGCCACTTGGTACTGTCAAACCAGCCCAACTTGGCACTGCTCCCACCTTGGGTCTGGGAACCATCCTGCGTATCTTGGATTATCAGGAGCCAGCCTGCCACTCCCAGCCCCAAGCCCACAATCTTAAACCACGGCCCTTTTCTCTGGCAGACAAATCTCAGCTGTCCTTCTTGTGGGTGGCGGATTGCAGGAGCCACTTGGAACTGTCAAAACAGCCCTACTTAGAACTGGTGCCACCTTGGGTCTGGGAACCATCCTGCGTATCGTGGATTTTCAGGAGCCAGCCGGCCAATCCTAGCCTTGGGCTGCCAAACACAAACCACAACAATTTTCGCTGCCGAACAAAATTCATATGCCCCGCTTCTGGATTGCAGATTGCAGGAGCTACTTGGCACTGACAAACAAGCCGGACATTGCACTGGTGCCACCTTGTGTCTGGGAACCATCCTGCGTATGGCGGATTTTCAGGAGCCACTCGGGCACGCCCAGCCACAAGCCCTCAAACTTAAAACACGGCCCTTTACTTTGGCAAACAAAACTCAGATGCCCTGCTTCTGGATGGCAGATTGCAGGAGCCACTTACCTCTATCAAACCAGCCCAACTTGGCACGGGTGCCACCTTGGGTATGGGAACCACCCTGCGTATCGTGGATTTTCAGGAGCATGCCGGCCACTCCCAGCCATAGGCTACCAAACAAAAACTAAGGCCCTTTGCCCTGGCTAACAAAATTCAGATGCCCCGCTTCTGGATGGCAGATTGCAGACGCCACTTGGCTCTGTCCAACCAGCCAGACTTGGCACTGGTGCCACCTTGGGTCTGGGAACCATCCAACGTATCGTGGATTTTCAGGAACCAGCCGGCCACTCCCAGACACAGGCCCCAAAAACAAATATAGGCCCGTTACCCTGACAAACAAAATTCAGGTACCCCTCTTCTGGATGGCGGATTGCAGACGCCACTTGGCTCTGTCCAATCAGCCAGACTTGGAACTGGTGCCACCTTGGGTTTGGGAACCATCCTGCGTATCGTAGATTTTCAGGAGCCTGCCGTCCAATCCCAGCCACAAGACCTCAAATTTAAACCACGGCCCTTTTCCCTGGCTAACAAAATTCAGATGCCCCACTTCTGGATGGCTGATTGCAGACACCACTTGGCACTGTTAAACCAACCTGAATTGGAACTGTCGCCACCTTGGGTCTGGCAACCATCCTGCGTATCGTGGATTTTCAGGAGCCAGCATGCCACTCCCAGCCATGGGCTTCAAAACAAAAACCACGGCCCTTTTCCCTGCCTAACAAAATTAGGATGCCCCTCTTGTGGATGGCAAATTGTAGGAGCTACTTTGCATTATCAAACCAGCCTGTCTTGGCACTGGTGCCACCTTCAGCCTGGGGACCATCCTGCGTATCGTGGATTTTCAGGAGCCAGCCTGCCACTCCAACCACAAGCCCTCAAACTCAAACCACGGCCCTTTTCCTCTGGCAAAGAAAATTCAGCTGCCCTGCTTCTGGATTGCAGATTGCAGGAGACACTTGGTACTATTAAACCAGCCAAACTTGCCACTGGTGCCACCTTGGGTCTGGGAACCATCCTGTGTATCGTGGATTTTCTGGAGCAAGCTGGCCTCTCTTAGACATAGGCTGCCAAACACATACCACGAACCTTTTCCCAGGCTGACAAAATTCAGATGCCACGATCTGGATGGCAGATTACAGGAGCTACTTGACACTATCAAACCAGCCCGACTTGGCTCTGGTGCCACCGTTGGTCTGGGATCCATCCTGCGTATCGTGGATTTTCAGGAGCCAGCCGGACACTCCCAGTCACAAGGCCTCAAACTCAAACCACGGCCCATTTCTCGGGCAAACAAAATTCAGATGCCCCGCTTCTGGATGGCAGATTGCAGACGACGCTTGGCAGCGTCAAACCAGCCCGACTTGGAACTGGTGCCAGCTTGGGTCTGGGAACCATCCTGCGTATCATGGATTTTCAGGAGCCAGCCGGCCCCTCCCAGCAATGAGCTGCCAAACACAAGCCACGGCCCTTTTCACTGCCTAAAAAAATTCAGATGCCCCGCTTCTGGATTGCAGATTGCCGGAGCTACTTGGCACTGACAAACCAGCCCGACTTGGAACTGGTGCCACCTTTGGTCTGGGAGCCATCCTGCGTATCGTGGATTTTCAGGAGCCAGCCGGCCACTCCCAGCCACAAGCCCTCTATCTTAAACCATGGCCCTTTCCTCTGGCAAACGAAACTCAGCTGCCCTGCTCCTGGATGGCAGATTGCAGCAGCCACTTGGAACAATCAAACCAGCCAAACTTGGCACTGGTAACACCTTGGGTCTGGAAACCATCCTGCGTATCGTGGATTTTCAGGAGCCAGCAGGCCACTCCCAGCCATAGGCTGACCAACACATACCACGAATATTTTCCCTGCCTAACAAAATTCAGATGCCCCTCTTATAGATGGCAGATTGCAGGAGCCACTTGGTACTATCAAACCAGCCCAACTTGGCACTGGTGCCACCATGGGTCTGGGAACCATCAGGCGTATCGTGGATTGTCAGGAGCCAGCCCGCCAATCCCACCATTAGGCTTCCAAACAGAAACCACGTCCCTTTTCTCTGGCAAACACAATTCAGAGGCCTCATTCTGGACGGCAGATTGCAGACGCCACGTGGCTCTGTCCAACCAGACAGACTTGGCACTGGTGCCCCATTCGGTCTGGGAACCATCCTGCGTATTGTGTATTTTCAGGAACCAGCCGGCCACTCCCATTCACTGGCCCTAAAAACAAACCTCGGCATGTTTCCCTGACAAACAAAACTCAGCTACCCGGCTTCTGGATTGCAGATTGCAGTAGCTACTTGGCACTGACAAACAAGCCGGTCTTTGAACTGGTGCCACCTTGTGTCTGGGAACCATCCTGCGTATGGTGGATTTTCAGGAGCCACTCGGGCACGCCCAGCCACAAGCCCTCAAACTTAAAACACGGCCCTTTTCTTTGGCAAACAAAACTCAGATGCCCTGCTTCTGCATGGCAGATTGCAGGAGCCACTTGGCTCTATCAAACCAACCCAACTTGGCACGGGTGCCACCTTGGGTATGGGAACCACCCTGCGTATCGTGGATTTTCAGGAGCCAGAAGGCCACTCCCAGCCATAGGCTACCAAACAAAAACTAAGGACCTTTGCCCTGGCTAACAAAATTCACATGCCCCGCTTCTGGATGGCAGATTGCAGACGCCACTTGGCTCTGTCCAACCAGCCAGACTTGGCACTGGTGCCACCTTGGGTCTGGGAACAATCCTGCGTATCGTGGATTTTCAGGAGCCAGCTGGCCACTCCCAGACACAGGCCCAAAAAACAAATATAGGCCGGTTACCCTGACAAACAAAATTCAGGTACCCCGCTTCTGGATGGCAGATTGCAGACGCCACTTGGCTCTGTCCAACCAGCCCGACTTGGAACTGGTGCCAACTTGGGTCTGGGAACCATCCTGCGTATGGTGGATTTTCAGTAGCCAGCCGGCCACTCCAAGCCACAACCACTAAAACTCAAACCACGGCACTTTTCTCTGGCAAACAAAACTCAGCTGGCCTGCTCCTGGATGGCAGATTGCAAGAGACACATGATACTATCAAATCAGCCCAACCTGGCACTTGTGCCACCTTGGGTCTGGGAACCATCCTGTGTATCGTGGATTTTCAGGGGCCACCTGGCTTCGCCCAGCCTTAGGCTACCAAACACAAACCACGGCTCTTTTCCCTGGCTAACAAAATTCAGATACCCCACTTCTGGATGGCAAATTGCACGAGCCACTTGGCACTGTCAAACCACGCTGACTTAGAACTGGTGCCACCTTGGGTCTGTGAACCATCCTGCGTATGGTGGATTTTCAGGGGCCACCTGGCCACTCCCAGCCACAAGCACTAAAGCTCAAACCACGGCCCTTTTCTCTGGCAAACAAAACTCAGCTGGCCTGCTCCTGGATGGCAGATTGTAAGAGACACTTGATACTACCAAATCAGCCCAACCTGGCACTTGTGCCCCCTTGGGTCTGGGAACCATCCTGTGTATCGTGGATTTTCAGGGGCCACCTGGCCACTCCCAGCCATCGGCTGCCAAACACAAACCACGGTATTTTTCCCTGGCTAATAAAATTCAGATGCCCCGCCTCTGGTTGGCAGATTGCAGGAACCACTTGGCACTGTCAAACCAGCCCGACTTTGAACTGGTGCCACCTTCGGTCTGGGAACCATCCTGCGTATGGTGGATTTTCAGGAGCCAGCCAAAAACTCCCAGCCATAGGCTGCAAAACACAAACCACGGCCCGTTACCCTGACAAACAAAATTCAGGTACCCCTCTTCTGGATGGCGGATTGCAGACGCCACTTGGCTCTGTCCAATCAGCCAGACTTGGAACTGGTGCCACCTTGGGTTTGGGAACCATCCTGCGTATCGTAGATTTTCAGGAGCCTGCCGTCCAATCCCAGCCACAAGACCTCAAATTTAAACCACGGCCCTTTTCCCTGGCTAACAAAATTCAGATGCCCCACTTCTGGATGGCTGATTGCAGACACCACTTGGCACTGTTAAACCAACCTGAATTGGAACTGTCGCCACCTTGGGTCTGGCAACCATCCTGCGTATCGTGGATTTTCAGGAGCCAGCATGCCACTCCCAGCCATGGGCTTCAAAACAAAAACCACGGCCCTTTTCCCTGCCTAACAAAATTAGGATGCCCCTCTTGTGGATGGCAAATTGTAGGAGCTACTTTGCATTATCAAACCAGCCTGTCTTGGCACTGGTGCCACCTTCAGCCTGGGGACCATCCTGCGTATCGTGGATTTTCAGGAGCCAGCCTGCCACTCCAACCACAAGCCCTCAAACTCAAACCACGGCCCTTTTCCTCTGGCAAAGAAAATTCAGCTGCCCTGCTTCTGGATTGCAGATTGCAGGAGACACTTGGTACTATTAAACCAGCCAAACTTGCCACTGGTGCCACCTTGGGTCTGGGAACCATCCTGTGTATCGTGGATTTTCTGGAGCAAGCTGGCCTCTCTTAGACATAGGCTGCCAAACACATACCACGAACCTTTTCCCAGGCTGACAAAATTCAGATGCCACGATCTGGATGGCAGATTACAGGAGCTACTTGACACTATCAAACCAGCCCGACTTGGCTCTGGTGCCACCGTTGGTCTGGGATCCATCCTGCGTATCGTGGATTTTCAGGAGCCAGCCGGACACTCCCAGTCACAAGGCCTCAAACTCAAACCACGGCCCATTTCTCGGGCAAACAAAATTCAGATGCCCCGCTTCTGGATGGCAGATTGCAGACGACGCTTGGCAGCGTCAAACCAGCCCGACTTGGAACTGGTGCCAGCTTGGGTCTGGGAACCATCCTGCGTATCATGGATTTTCAGGAGCCAGCCGGCCCCTCCCAGCAATGAGCTGCCAAACACAAGCCACGGCCCTTTTCACTGCCTAAAAAAATTCAGATGCCCCGCTTCTGGATTGCAGATTGCCGGAGCTACTTGGCACTGACAAACCAGCCCGACTTGGAACTGGTGCCACCTTTGGTCTGGGAGCCATCCTGCGTATCGTGGATTTTCAGGAGCCAGCCGGCCACTCCCAGCCACAAGCCCTCTATCTTAAACCATGGCCCTTTCCTCTGGCAAACGAAACTCAGCTGCCCTGCTCCTGGATGGCAGATTGCAGCAGCCACTTGGAACAATCAAACCAGCCAAACTTGGCACTGGTAACACCTTGGGTCTGGAAACCATCCTGCGTATCGTGGATTTTCAGGAGCCAGCAGGCCACTCCCAGCCATAGGCTGACCAACACATACCACGAATATTTTCCCTGCCTAACAAAATTCAGATGCCCCTCTTATAGATGGCAGATTGCAGGAGCCACTTGGTACTATCAAACCAGCCCAACTTGGCACTGGTGCCACCATGGGTCTGGGAACCATCAGGCGTATCGTGGATTGTCAGGAGCCAGCCCGCCAATCCCACCATTAGGCTTCCAAACAGAAACCACGTCCCTTTTCTCTGGCAAACACAATTCAGAGGCCTCATTCTGGACGGCAGATTGCAGACGCCACGTGGCTCTGTCCAACCAGACAGACTTGGCACTGGTGCCCCATTCGGTCTGGGAACCATCCTGCGTATTGTGTATTTTCAGGAACCAGCCGGCCACTCCCATTCACTGGCCCTAAAAACAAACCTCGGCATGTTTCCCTGACAAACAAAACTCAGCTACCCGGCTTCTGGATTGCAGATTGCAGTAGCTACTTGGCACTGACAAACAAGCCGGTCTTTGAACTGGTGCCACCTTGTGTCTGGGAACCATCCTGCGTATGGTGGATTTTCAGGAGCCACTCGGGCACGCCCAGCCACAAGCCCTCAAACTTAAAACACGGCCCTTTTCTTTGGCAAACAAAACTCAGATGCCCTGCTTCTGCATGGCAGATTGCAGGAGCCACTTGGCTCTATCAAACCAACCCAACTTGGCACGGGTGCCACCTTGGGTATGGGAACCACCCTGCGTATCGTGGATTTTCAGGAGCCAGAAGGCCACTCCCAGCCATAGGCTACCAAACAAAAACTAAGGACCTTTGCCCTGGCTAACAAAATTCACATGCCCCGCTTCTGGATGGCAGATTGCAGACGCCACTTGGCTCTGTCCAACCAGCCAGACTTGGCACTGGTGCCACCTTGGGTCTGGGAACAATCCTGCGTATCGTGGATTTTCAGGAGCCAG
This sequence comes from Passerculus sandwichensis, assembly GCA_031885435.1. NCBI lineage: Eukaryota > Metazoa > Chordata > Aves > Passeriformes > Passerellidae > Passerculus > Passerculus sandwichensis. Next base: position 868,489 of record CM063146.1, read on the forward strand.
CTGGCCACTCCCAGACACAGGCCCAAAAAACAAATATAGGCCGGTTACCCTGACAAACAAAATTCAGGTACCCCGCTTCTGGATGGCAGATTGCAGACGCCACTTGGCTCTGTCCAACCAGCCCGACTTGGAACTGGTGCCAACTTGGGTCTGGGAACCATCCTGCGTATGGTGGATTTTCAGTAGCCAGCCGGCCACTCCAAGCCACAACCACTAAAACTCAAACCACGGCACTTTTCTCTGGCAAACAAAACTCAGCTGGCCTGCTCCTGGATGGCAGATTGCAAGAGACACATGATACTATCAAATCAGCCCAACCTGGCACTTGTGCCACCTTGGGTCTGGGAACCATCCTGTGTATCGTGGATTTTCAGGGGCCACCTGGCTTCGCCCAGCCTTAGGCTACCAAACACAAACCACGGCTCTTTTCCCTGGCTAACAAAATTCAGATACCCCACTTCTGGATGGCAAATTGCACGAGCCACTTGGCACTGTCAAACCACGCTGACTTAGAACTGGTGCCACCTTGGGTCTGTGAACCATCCTGCGTATGGTGGATTTTCAGGGGCCACCTGGCCACTCCCAGCCACAAGCACTAAAGCTCAAACCACGGCCCTTTTCTCTGGCAAACAAAACTCAGCTGGCCTGCTCCTGGATGGCAGATTGTAAGAGACACTTGATACTACCAAATCAGCCCAACCTGGCACTTGTGCCCCCTTGGGTCTGGGAACCATCCTGTGTATCGTGGATTTTCAGGGGCCACCTGGCCACTCCCAGCCATCGGCTGCCAAACACAAACCACGGTATTTTTCCCTGGCTAATAAAATTCAGATGCCCCGCCTCTGGTTGGCAGATTGCAGGAACCACTTGGCACTGTCAAACCAGCCCGACTTTGAACTGGTGCCACCTTCGGTCTGGGAACCATCCTGCGTATGGTGGATTTTCAGGAGCCAGCCAAAAACTCCCAGCCATAGGCTGCAAAACACAAACCACGGCCCTTTTCCCTGGCAAACAAAATTCAGATGCCCCGCTTCTGGATGGCCGATTGCAGACGCCACTTGGCTCTGTCCAACCAGCAAGACTTGGCAATGGTTCCAACTTTGGTCTGGGAACCACCCTGCGTATCGTGGATTTTCAGGAGCCAGACGGCCACTCTCAGTTACAGGCCCCAAAAACGAACCTCGGCCCGTTTCCCTGACAAACAAAACTCTGCTACCCCGCTTCTGGATGGGAGATTGCAATAGCCACTTGTTACTATTAAACCAGCCAAAGTTGGCACTGGTGCCACCTTGGGTCTGTGAACCATCATTTGTATTGTGGATTTTCAGGAGCCAGCCAGCCACTCCCCGCCATAGATTGCCAAACAAAAAATAACGGCCATTTTCCTTAGCAAACACAATTCAGATGCCCCACTTATGGATGGCGGATTGCAGACGCCACTTGGTTCTGTCCAATCAGCCAGACTTGGAACTGGTGCCACCTTGGGTCTGGGAACCATCCTGCGTATAGTAGATTTTCAGGAGCCTGCCGTCCACTCCCAGCCACAAGACCTCAAATTTAAACCACGGCCCTTTTCCCTGGCTAACAAAATTCAGATGCCCCACTTCTGGATGGCAGATTGCAGACACCACTTGGCACTGTTAAACCATCCTGAATTGGAACTGTCGCCACCTTGGGTCTGGCAACCATCCTGCGTATCGTGGATTTTCAGGAGCCAGCATGCCACTCCCAGCCATGGGCTTCAAAACAAAAACCACGGTCCTTTTCCCTGCCTAACAAAATTAGGATGCCCCTCTTGTGGATGGCAAATTGTAAGAGCTACTTTGCATTATCAAACCAGCCCGAGTTGGCCCTGGTGCAACCTTCGGCCTGGGGACCATCCTGCGTATCGTGGATTTTCAGGAGCCAGCCTGCCACTCCAACCACAAGCCCTCAAACTCAAACCACGGCCCTTTTCCTCTGGCAAACAAAACTCAGCTGCCCTGCTTCTGGATTGCAGATTGCAGGAGACACTTGGTACTATTAAACCAGCCAAAGTTGCCACTGGTGCCACCTTGGGTCTGGGAACCATCCTGTGTATCGTGAATTTTCAGGAGCCAGCAGGCCACTCCCAGACATAGGCTGACAAACACATACCACCAACCTTTTCCCAGGCTAACAAAATTCAGATGCCACGTTCTGGATGGCAGATTGCATGAGCTACTTGAAACTATCAAACCAGCCCGACTTGGCTCTGGTGCAACCTTTGGTCTGGGAACCATCCTGCGTATCGTGGATTTTCAGGAGCCAGCCGGACACTCCCAGCCACAAGCCCTCAAACTCAAACCACGGCCATTTTCTCGGGCAAACAAAATTCAGATGCCCCGCATCAGGATGGCAGATTGCAGACGACACTTGGCAACGTCAAACCAGCCCGACTTGGAACTGGTGCCAGCTTGGGTCTGGGAACCATCCTGCGTATCATGGATTTTCAGGAGCCAGCCAGCCCCTCCCAGCAATGAGCTGCCAAACACAAGCCACGGCCCTTTTCACTGCCTAACAAAATTCAGATGCCCCTCTTTTGGATGGCAAATTGCAGGAGCTACTTGGCACTGTCAAACTAGCCCGACTTTGCACTGGTGCCACATTCGGCCTGGGTTCCATCCTGCGTATCGTGGATTTTCAGGAGCCAGCCGGCCACTCCCAGACACAAGACCTCAAATTTAAACCAGGGCCCATTTCTCGGGCAAACAAAACTCAGCTGCCCTGCTTCTGGATGGCAGATTGCTGGAGCCACTTGGTACTATGAAACCAGCCCAACTTGTCACTGGGGGCAGGTTGGGTCTGGGAACCATCCTGCGTATCGTGGATTTTCAGGAGCCAGCCGGCCTCTTCCAGCCATAGGCTGGCAAACACAATCCACGAATATTTTCCCTGTCTAACAAAATTCAGATGCCCCTCTTCTGGATGGCAGATTGCAGGAGCCACTTGGTACTATTAAACCAGCCAAAGTTGCCACTGGTGCCACCTTGGGTCTGGGAACCATCCTGTGTATCGTGAATTTTCAGGAGCCAGCAGGCCACTCCCAGACATAAGCTGACAAACACATACCACCAACCTTTTCCCAGGCTAACAAAATTCAGATGCCACGTTCTGGATGGCAGATTGCATGAGCTACTTGAAACTATCAAACCAGCCCAACTTGGCACTGGTGCCACCTTGGGTCTGGGAACCATCCTGCGTATCGTGTATTGTCAGGAGCCAGCCCGCCAATCCCAGCATTAGGCTGCCAAACAGAAACCACGTCCCTTTTCCCTGGCAAACACAATTCAGATGCCTTGTTCTGGATGGCAGATTGCAGACGCCACTTGGCTCTGTCCAAGCAGCCCGACTTGGCACTGGTGCCCCATTCGGTCTGGGAACCATCCTGCGTATCAGGGATTTTCAGGAACCAGCCGGCCATTCCCAGACACAAGCCTGCAAACTTAAACCAGGGCCGATTTCTCTCTCAAACAAAACTCAGCTGCCCTGCTTCTGTATGGAAGATTGCAGGAGCCACTTGGTACTGTCAAACCAGCCCAACTTGGCAAAGGTGCCACCTTGGGTCTGGGAACCATCCTGCGAATCATGGATTTTCAGGAGCCAGCCGGCCACTCCCAGACACAAGACCTCAAATTTAAACCAGGGCCCATTTCTCGGGCAAACAAAACTCAGCTGCCCTGCTTCTGGATGGCAGATTGCTGGAGCCACTTGGTACTATGAAACCAGCCCAACTTGTCACTGGGGGCAGCTTGGGTCTGGGAACCATCCTGCGTATCGTGGATTTTCAGGAGCCAGTCGGCCTCTTCCAGCCATAGGCTGGCAAACACAATCCACGAATATTTTCCCTGCCTAACAAAATTCAGATGCCCCTCTTATGGATGGCAGATTGCAGGAGCCACTTGGTACTATCAAACCAGCCCAACTTGGCACTGGTGCCACCTTGGGTCTGGGAACAATCCTGCGTATCGTGGATTTTCAGGAGCCAGCCCGCCAATCCCAGCATTAGGCTGCCAAACAGAAACTACGTCCCTTTTCCCTGGCAAACACAATTCAGATGCCTCGTTCTGGATGGCAGATTGCAGACGCCACTTGGCTCTGTCCAACCAGAAAGACTTGGCACTCGTGCCCCATTCGGTCTCGGAACCATCCTGCGTATCGTGGATTTTCAGGAACCAGCCGGCCACTCCCATTCACTGGCCCCAAAAACAAACCTCGGCATGTTTCCCTGACCAACAAAACTCAGCTAACCGGCTTCTGTATGGAAGATTGCAGCAGCCACTTGGTATTGTCAAACCAGCCCAACTTGGCACAGGTGCCACCTTGGGTCTGGGAACCATCCTGCGTATCGTGGATTTTCAGGAGCCAGCCGGCCACTCCCAGACACAAGCCCTCAAACTTAAACCACGGCCCATTTCTCTCTAAAACAAAACTCAGCTGCCCTGATTCTGGATGGCAGATTGCAGGAGCCACTTGGTACTGTCAAACCAGCCCGACTTGGAACTGGTGCCACCTTGGGTCTGGGAACCATCCTGCGTATCGTGGATTTTCAGGAGCCAGCCGGACGCTCCCAGCCACAAGCCCTCAAACTTAAACCACGGCCCTTTTCTCAGACAAACAAAACTCTGCTGCCCTGCTTCTGGATGGCAGATTGCAGGAGCCACTTGGTACTATCAAACCAGCCCAACTTGGCACTGGTAACACCTTGGGTCTGGGAACCATCCTGCGTATCGTGGATTTTCAGGAGCCAGCCGGCCACTCCCAGCCATAGGCTGCCAAACTCAAACCACGGCCCTCTTCCCTGGCTAAAACTAATCAGATGTCCCTCTTCTGGATGACAGATTGCAGGAGCCACATGGCACTGTCAAACCATCCCGACTTGGAACTGTTTCCATCTTGGGTCTGGGAACTATCCGGCGTATCGTGGATTTTTCAGGAGCCAGCCGGCCACTCCCCGCCGCAAGCCCTCAAAATCAAACCACGGCCCTTTTCTCTGGCAAACAAAACTCAGCTGCCCTGCTTCTGGATGGAAGATTGCAGGAGCCACTTGGTACTGTCAAACCAGTCAAAATTGGCAATGGTGGCACCTTGGGTCTGGGAACCATCCTGCGAATCGTGGATTTTCAGGAGCCACCTGGCCACTCCCAGCAATGGGCTGCCAAACACAAACCACGGCCCTTTTCCCTGGCAAACAATATTCATATGCCCCGCTTCTGGATGGCAGATTGCAGACGTCACTTGGCTCTGTCCAACCAGCCAGACTTGGCACTGGTGCCACCTTCGGTCTCGGAACCATCGTGCATATCGTGGATTTTCAGGAGCCAGCCGGAAACCCCCAGCCACAAGCACTCAAACCACAGCACTTTTCTCTGGCAAAGAAAACTCAGCAGCCCTGCTTCTGGATGGCAGATTGCAGGAGCAACTTGGTACTATCAATCCAGCCCAAATTGGCAATGGTGCCACCATGGGTTTGGGAACCACCCTGCGTATCGTGGATTTTCAGGAGCGCCCCGGCAACCCCCAGCCACAAGCCCTCAAACTCAAACCACGGCGCTTTTCTCTGGCAAACAAAACTCAGCTGCCCTGCTTCTGGATGGAAGATTGCATGAGCCACTTTGTACTTTCAAACCAGCCCAACTTTGCACTGGTACCACCTTGGGTCTGGGAACCATCCTGCGTATCGTGAATTTTCAGGAGCCAGCCGGCCACTCCAAGCCACAAGACCTCAAGCTCAAGCCACGGACCTTTGCAATGGCTAAAAAAATTCAGATGCCCCGCTTCTGGATGGCAGATTGCAGGAGCCACTTGCACTGTCAAACCAGCCCGACTTGGCACTGGTGGCACCCTCTGTGTGGGGACCATCCTGCGAATCCTGGATTTTCAAGAGCCAGCCGGCCACTCCCAGACATGGGCTGTCAAAATCAAACCACGGCCCTTTTCACTGGCAAACAAAATTCAGATGACCCGCTTCTGGATGGCAGATTGCAGACGCCATTTAGCTCTGTCCAACCAGCACAACTTTGCACTGGGGCCACCTTGCGTCTGGAAAACATCCTGCGTATCGTGGATTTTCAGCAGCCAGCCGGACACTCCCAGCCATAGGCTACCAAACAAAAACTAAGGCCCTTTGCCCTGGCTAACAAAATTCAGATGCCCCGCTTCTGGATGGCAGATTGCAGACGCCACTTTGTACTGTCAAACCAGCCCAACTTGGCACTGCTCCCACCTTGGGTCTGGGAACCATCCTGCGTATCTTGGATTATCAGGAGCCAGCCTGCCACTCCCAGCCCCAAGCCCACAATCTTAAACCACGGCCCTTTTCTCTGGCAGACAAATCTCAGCTGTCCTTCTTGTGGGTGGCGGATTGCAGGAGCCACTTGGAACTGTCAAAATAGCCCTACTTAGAACTGGTGCCACCTTGGGTCTGGGAACCATCCTGCGTATCGTGGATTTTCAGGAGCCAGCCGGCCTATCCCAGCCTTGGGCTGCCAAACACAAACCACAACAATTTTCGCTGCCGAACAAAATTCATATGCCCCGCTTCTGGATTGCAGATTGCAGGAGCTACTTGGCACTGACAAACAAGCCGGACATTGCACTGGTGCCACCTTGTGTCGGGGAACCATCCTGCGTATGGCGGATTTTCAGGAGCCACTCGGGCACGCCCACCCACAAGCCCTCAAACTTAAAACACGGCCCTTTACTTTGGCAAACAAAACTCAGATGCCCTGCTTCTGGATGGCAGATTGCAGGAGCCACTTACCTCTATCAAACCAGCCCAACTTGGCACGGGTGCCACCTTGGGTATAAGAACCACCCTGCGTATCGTGGATTTTCAGGAGCATGCCGGCCACTCCCAGACACAGGCCCCAAAAACAAATATAGGCCCGTTACCCTGACAAACAAAATTCAGGTACCCCTCTTCTGGATGGCGGATTGCAGACGCCACTTGGCTCTGTCCAATCAGCCAGACTTGGAACTGGTGCCACCTTGGGTTTGGGAACCATCCTGCGTATCGTAGATTTTCAGGAGCCTGCCGTCCAATCCCAGCCACAAGACTTCAAATTTAAACCACGGCCCTTTTAACTGGCTAACAAAATTCAGATGCCCCACTTCTGGATGGCAGATTGCAGACACCACTTGGCACTGTTAAACCAACCTGAATTGGAACTGTCGCCACCTTGGGTCTGGCAACCATCCTGCGTATCGTGGATTTTCAGGAGCCAGCATGCCACTCCCAGCCATGGGCTTCAAAAGAAAAACCACGGCCTTTTTCCCTGCCTAACAAAATTAGGATGCCCCTCTTGTGGATGGCAAATTGTAGGAGCTACTTTGCATTATCAAACCAGCCTGACTTGGCACTGGTGCCACCTTCGGCCTGGGGACCATCCTGCGTATCGTGGATTTTCAGGAGCCAGCCTGCCACTCCAACCACAAGCCCTCAAACTCAAACCACGGCCCTTTTCCTCTGGCAAAGAAAATTCAGCTGCCCTGCTTCTGGATTGCAGATTGCAGGATCCACTTGGTACTATTAAACCAGCCAAATTTGCCACTGGTGCCACCTTGGGTCTGGGAACCATCCTGTGTATCGTGGATTTTCAGGAGCAAGCTGGCCACTCCCAGACATAGGCTGCCAAACACATACCACGAACCTTTTCCCAGGCTGACAAAATTCAGATGCCACGATCTGGATGGCAGATTACAGGAGCTACTTGACACTATCAAACCAGCCCGACTTGGCTCTGGTGCCACCTTTGGTCTGGGATCCATCCTGCGTATCGTGGATTTTCAGGAGCCAGCCGGACACTCCCAGTCACAAGGCCTCAAACTCAAACCACGGCCCTTTTCTCGGGCAAACAAAATTCAGATGCCCCGCTTCTGGATGGCAGATTGCAGACGACGCTTGGCACCGTCAAACCAGCCCGACTTGGAACTGGTGCCAGCTTGGGTCTGGGAACCATCCTGCGTATCATGGATTTTCAGGAGCCAGCCGGCCCCTCCCAGCAATGAGCTGCCAAACACAAGCCACGGCCCTTTCACTGCGTAAAAAAATTCAGATGCCCCGCTTCTGGATTGCAGATTGCCGGAGCTACTTGGCACTGACAAACCAGCCCGACTTGGATCTGGTGCCACCTTTGGTCTGGGAGCCATCCTGCGTATCGTGGATTTTCAGGAGCCAGCCGGCCACTCCCAGCCACAAGCCCTCTATCTTAAACCATGGCCCTTTTCTCTGGCAAACGAAACTCAGCTACCCTGCTCCTGGATGGCAGATTGCAGCAGCCACTTGGAACAATCAAACCAGCCAAACTTGGCACTGGTAACACCTTGGGTCTGGAAACCATCCTGCGTATCGTTGATTTTAAGGAGCCAGCAGGCCACTCCCAGCCATAGGCTGACAAACACATACCACGAATATTTTCCCTGCCTAACAAAATTCAGATGCCCCTCTTATGGATGGTAGATTGCAGGAGCCACTTGGTAATATCAAACCAGCCCGACTTTGCACTTATACCACCTTGGGTCTGGGAACCATCAGGCGTATCGTGGATTGTCAGGAGCCAGCCCGCCAATCCCAGCATTAGTCTTCCAAACAGAAACCACGTCCCTTTTCTCTGGCAAACACAATGCAGAGGCCTCGTTCTGGACGGCGGATTGCAGACGCCACGTGGCTCTGTCCAACCAGACAGACTTGGCACTGGTGCCCCATTCGGTCTGGGAACCATCCTGCGTATCGTGTATTTTCAGGAACCAGCCGGCCACTCCCATTCACTGGCCCTAAAAACAAACCTCGGCATGTTTCCCTGACAAACAAAACTCAGCTACCCGGCTTCTGGATTGGAGATTGCAGGAGCTACTTGGCACTGACAAACAAGCCGGACTTTGCACTGGTGCCACCTTCTGTCTGGGAACCATCCTGCGTATGGTGGATTTTCAGGAGCCACTCGGGCACGCCCAGCCACAAGCCCTCAAACTTAAAACACGGCCCTTTTCTTTGGCAAACAAAACTCAGATGCCCTGCTTCTGGATGGCAGATTGCAGGAGCCACTTGGCTCTATCAAATCAACCCAACTTGGCACGGGTGCCACCTTGGGTATGGGAACCACCCTGCGTATCGTGGATTTTCAGTAGCCAGAAGGCCACTCCCAGCCATAGGCTACCAAACAAAAACTAAGGACCTTTGCCCTGGCTAACAAAATTCACATGCCCCGCTTCTGGATGGCAGATTGCAGACGCCACTTGGCTCTGTCCAACCAGCCAGACTTGGCACTGGTGCCACCTTGGGTCTGGGAACAATCCTGCGTATCGTGGATTTTCAGGAGCCAGCCGGCCACTCCCAGACACAGGCCCCAAAAACAAATATAGGCCGGTTACCCTGACAAACAAAATTCAGGTACCCCGCTTCTGGATGGCAGATTGCAGACGCCACTTGGCTCTGTCCAACCAGCCCGACTTGGAACTGGTGCCAACTTGGGTCTGGGAACCATCCTGCGTATGGTGGATTTTCAGGAGCCAGCCGGCCACTCTAAGCCACAAGCACTAAAACTCAAACCACGGCACTTTTCTCTGGCAAACAAAACTCAGCTGGCCTGCTCCTGGATGGCAGATTGCAAGAGACACTTGATACTATCAAATCAGCCCAACCTGGCACTTGTGCCACCTTGGGTCTGGGAACCATCCTGTGTATCGTGGATTTTCAGAGGCCACTTGGCTTCGCCCAGCCTTAGGCTACCAAACACAAACCACGGCTCTTTTCCCTGGCTAACAAAATTCAGATACCCCACTTCTGGATGGCAAATTGCACGAGCCACTTGGCACTGTCAAACCACGCTGACTTAGAACTGGTGCCACCTTGGGTCTGTGAACCATCCTGCGTATCGTGGATTTTCACGAGCTAGCCGGACGCTCCCAGCCACAAGCCCTCAAACTTAAACCACGGCCCTTTTCTCAGACAAACAAAACTCTGCTGCCCTGCTTCTGGATGGCAGATTGCAGGAGCCACTTGGTACTATCAAACCAGCCCAACTTGGCACTGGTGCCACCTTGGGTCTGGGAACCATCCTGCGTATCGTGGATTTTCAGGAGCCAGCCGGCCACACCCAGCCATAGGCTGCCAAACTCAAACAACGGCCCTCTTCCCTGGCTAAAACTAATCAGATGTCCCTCTTCTGGATGACAGATTGCAGGAGCCACATGGCACTGTCAAACCATCCCGACTTGGAACTGTTTCCATCTTGGGTCTGGGAACTATCCTGCGTATCGTGGATTGTCAGGAGCCAGCCCGCCAATCCCAGCATTAGGCTGCCAAACAGAAACCACGTCCCTTTTCCCTGGCAAACACAATTCAGATGCCTCGTTCTGGATGGCAGATTGCAGACGCCACTTGGCTCTGTCCAACCAGAGAGACTTGGCACTGGTGCCCCATTCGGTCTGGGAACCATCCTGCGTATCGTGGATTTTCAGGAACCAGCCGGCCACTCCCATTCACTGGCCCCAAAAACAAACCTCGGCATGTTTCCCTGACGAACAAAACTCAGCTACCCGGCTTCTATATGGAAGATTGCAGCAGCCACTTGGTACTGTCAAACCAGCCCGACTTGGAACTGGTGCCACCTTGGGTCTGGGAACCATCCTGCGTATCGTGGATTTTCAGGAGCCAGCCGGACGCTCCCAGCCACAAGCCCTCAAACTTAAACCACGGCCCTTTTCTCAGACAAACAAAACTCAGCTGCCCTGCTTCTGGATGGCAGATTGCAGGAGCCACTTGGTACTATCAAACCAGCCCAACTTGGCACTGGTGCCACCTTGGGTCTGGGAACCATCCTGCGTATCGTGGATTTTCAGGAGCCAGCCGGCCACTCCCAGCCATAGGCTGCCAAACTCAAACTACGGCCCTCTTCCCTGGCTAAAACTAATCAGATGTCCCTCTTCTGGATGACAGATTGCAGGAGCCACATGGCACTGTCAAACCATCCCTACTTGGAACAGTTTCCATCTTGGGTCTGGGAACTATCCTGCGTATCGTGGATTTTTCAGGAGCCAGCCGGCCACTCCCCGCCGCAAGCCCTCAAAATCAAACCACGGCCCTTTTCTCTGGCAAACAAAACTCAGCTGCCCTGCTTCTGGATGGCAGATTGCAGGAGCCACTTGGTACTGTCAAACCAGTCAAAATTGGCAATGGTGGCACCTTGGGTCTGGGAACCATCCTGCGAATCGTGGATTTTCAGGAGCCACCTGGCCACTCCCAGCAATGGGCTGCCAAACACAAACCACGGCCCTTTTCCCTGGCAAACAATATTCATATGCCCCGCTTCTGGATGGCAGATTGCAGACGTCACATGGCTCTGTCCAACCAGCCAGACTTGGCACTGGTGCCACCTTCGGTCTGGGAACCATCCTGCATATCGTGGATTTTCAGGAGCCAGCCGGAAACCCCCAGCCACAAGCACTCAAACCACAGCACTTTTCTCTGGCAAAGAAAACTCAGCAGCCCTGCTTCTGGATGGCAGATTGCAGGAGCAACTTGGTGCTATCAAACCAGCCCAAATTGGCAATGGTGCCACCTTGGGTCTGGGAACCACCCTGCGTATCGTGGATTTTCAGGAGCGCCCCGGCAACCCCCAGCCACAAGCCCTCAAACTCAAACCACGGCGCTTTTCTCTGGCAAACAAAACTCAGCTGCCCTGCTTCTGGATGGAAGATTGCATGAGCCACTTTGTACTTTCAAACCAGCCCAACTTTGCACTGGTACCACCTTGGGTCTTTGAACCATCCGGCATATCGTGGATTTTCAGGAGCCACCTGGCTTCGCCCGGCCTTAGGCTACCAAACACAAACCACGGCTCTTTTCCCTGGCTAACAAAATTCAGATACCCCACTTCTGGATGGCAAATTGCACGAGCCACTTGGCACTGTCAAACCACGCTGACTTAGAACTGGTGCCACCTTGGGTCTGTGAACCATCCTGCGTATGGTGGATTTTCAGGAGCCAGCCGGTCACTCCCAGCCACAGGCACTAAAACTCAAACCACGGTCCTTTTCTCTGGCAAACAAAACTCAGCTGGCCTGCTCCTGGATGGCAGATTGCAAGAGACACTTGATATTATCAAACCAGCCCAACCTGGCACTTGTGCCACCTTGTGTCTGGGAAACATCCTGTGTATCGTGGATTTTCAGGGGCCACCTGGCCAATCCCAGCCATCGGCTGCCAAACATAAACCACGGTATTTTTCCCTGGCTAATAAAATTCAGATGCCCCGCTTCTGGATGGCAGATTTCAGGAGCCACTTGGCACTGTCAAATCAGCCCGACTTTGAACTGGTGCCACCTTGGGTCTGGGAACCATCCTGCGTATTGTGGATTTTCAGGAGCCAGCCAACCACTCCCAGCCATAGGCTGCAAAACACAAACCACGGCCCTTTTCCCTGGTAAACAAAATTCAGATGCCCCACTTATGGATGGCGGATTGCAGACGCCACTTGGCTCTGTCCAATCAGCCAGACTTGGAACTGGTGCCACCTTGGGTTTGGGAACCATCCTGCGTATCGTAGATTTTCAGGAGCCTGCCGTCCACTCCCAGCCACAAGACCTCAAATTTAAACCACGGCCCTTTTCCCTGGCTAACAAAATTCAGATGCCCCACTTCTGGATGGCAGATTGCAGACACCACTTGGCACTGTTAAACCATCCTGAATTGGAACTGTCGCCACCTTGGGTCTGGCAACCATCCTGCGTATCGTGGATTTTCAGGAGCCAGCATGCCACTCCCAGCCATGGGCTTCAAAACAAAAACCACGGCCCTTTTCCCTGCCTAACAAAATTAGGATGCCCCTCTTGTGGATGGCAAATTGTAGGAGCTACTTTGCATTATCAAACCAGCCCGACTTGGCACTGGTGCCACCTTCGGCCTGCGGACCATCCTGCGTATCGTGGATTTTCAGGAGCCAGCCTGCCACTCCAACCACAAGCCCTAAAACTCAAACCACGGCCCTTTTCCTCTGGCAAAGAAAATTCAGCTGCCCTGCTTCTGGATTGCAGATTGCAGGAGCCACTTGGTACTATTAAACCAGCCAAATTTGCCACTGGTGCCACCTTGGGTCTGGGAATCATCCTGTGTATTGTGGATTTTCAGGAGCAAGCTGGCTACTCCCAGACATAGGCTGCCAAACACATACCACGAACCTTTTCCCAGGCTGACAAAATTCAGATGCCACGATCTGGATGGCAGATTACAGGAGCTACTTGACACTATCAAACCAGCCCGACTTGGCTCTGGTGCCACCTTTGGTCTGGGATCCATCCTGCATATAGTGGATTTTCAGGAGCCAGACGGACACTCTCAGTCACAAGCCCTCAAACTCAAACCACGGCCCTTTTCTCGGGCAAACAAAATTCAGATGCCCCACTTCTGGATGGCAGATTGCAGACGACGCTTGGCAGCGTCAAACCAGCCCGACTTGGAACTGGTGCCAGCTTGGGTCTGGGAACCATCCTGCGTATCATGGATTTTCAGGAGCCAGCCGGCCCCTCCCAGCAATGAGCTGCCAAACACAAGCCACGGCCCTTTTCACTGCCTAAAAAAATTCAGATGCCCCGCTTCTGGATTGCAGATTGCCGGAGCTACTTGGCACTGACAAACCAGCCGGACTTGGAACTGGTGCCACCTTTGGTCTGGGAGCCATCCTGCGTATCGTGGATTTTCAGGAGCCAGCCGGCCACTCCCAGCCACAAGCCCTCTATCTTAAACCACGGCCATTTTCTCTGGCAAACAAAACTCAGCTGCCCTGCTCCTGGATGGCAGATTGCAGGAGCCACTTGGAACAATCAAACCAGCCAAACTTGGCACTGGTAACACCTTGGGTCTGGAAACCATCCTGCGTATCGTGGATTTTCAGGAGCCAGCAGGCCACTCCCAGCCATAGGATGACAAACACATACCACGAATATTTTCCCTGCCTAACAAAATTCAGATGCCCCTCTTATGGATGGCAGATTGCAGGAGCCACTTGGTACTATCAAACCAGCCCAACTTGGCACTGGTGCCACCTTGGGTCTGGGAACCATCAGGCGTATCGTGGATTGTCAGGAGCCAGCCCGCCAATCCCAGCATTAGGCTTCCAAACAGAAACCACGTCCCTTTTCTCTGGCAAACACAATTCAGAGGCCTCGTTCTGGACGGCAGATTGCAGACGCCACGTGGCTCTGTCCAACCAGACAGACTTGGCACTGGTGCCCCATTCGGTCTGGGAACCATCCTGCGTATCGTGGATTTTCAGGAACCAGCCGGCCACTCCCATTCACTGGCCCCAAAAAAAACCTCGGCATGTTTCCCTGACCAACAAAACTCAGCTACCCGGCTTCTGTATGGAAGATTGCAGGAGCCACTTGGTATTGTCAAACGAGCCCAACTTGGCACAGGTGCCACCTTGGGTCTGGGAACCATCCTGCGTATCGTGGATTTTCAGGAGCCAGCCGGCCACTCCCAGACACAAGCACTCAAACTTAAACCAGGGCCCATTTCTCTGGCGAACAAAACTCAGCTGCCCTGCTTCTGGATGGCAGATTGCAGCAGCCACTTGGAACAATCAAACCAGCCAAACTTGGCACTGGTAACACCTTGGGTCTGGAAACCATCCTGCGTATCGTTGATTTTCAGGAGCCAGCAGGCCACTCCCAGCCATAGGCTGACAAACACATACCACGAATATTTTCCCTGCCTAACAAAATTCAGATGCCCCTCTTATGGATGGTAGATTGCAGGAGCCACTTGGTAATATCAAACCAGCCCGACTTTGCACTTATACCACCTTGGGTCTGGGAACCATCAGGCGTATCGTGGATTGTCAGGAGCCAGCCCGCCAATCCCAGCATTAGTCTTCCAAACAGAAACCACGTCCCTTTTCTCTGGCAAACACAATGCAGAGGCCTCGTTCTGGACGGCGGATTGCAGACGCCACGTGGCTCTGTCCAACCAGACAGACTTGGCACTGGTGCCCCATTCGGTCTGGGAACCATCCTGCGTATCGTGTATTTTCAGGAACCAGCCGGCCACTCCCATTCACTGGCCCTAAAAACAAACCTCGGCATGTTTCCCTGACAAACAAAACTCAGCTACCCGGCTTCTGGATTGGAGATTGCAGGAGCTACTTGGCACTGACAAACAAGCCGGACTTTGCACTGGTGCCACCTTGTGTCTGGGAACCATCCTGCGTATGGTGGATTTTCAGGAGCCACTCGGGCACGCCCAGCCACAAGCCCTCAAACTTAAAACACGGCCCTTTTCTTTGGCAAACAAAACTCAGATGCCCTGCTTCTGGATGGCAGATTGCAGGAGCCACTTGGCTCTATCAAACCAACCCAACTTGGCACGGGTGCCACCTTGGGTATGGGAACCACCCTGCGTATCGTGGATTTTCAGGAGCCAGAAGGCCACTCCCAGCCATAGGCTACCAAACAAAAACTAAGGACCTTTGCCCTGGCTAACAAAATTCACATGCCCCGCTTCTGGATGGCAGATTGCAGACGCCACTTGGCTCTGTCCAACCAGCCAGACTTGGCACTGGTGCCACCTTGGGTCTGGGAACAATCCTGCGTATCGTGGATTTTCAGGAGCCAGCCGGCCACTCCCAGACACAGGCCCCAAAAACAAATATAGGCCGGTTACCCTGACAAACAAAATTCAGGTACCCCGCTTCTGGATGGCAGATTGCAGACGCCACTTGGCTCTGTCCAACCAGCCCGACTTGGAACTGGTGCCAACTTGGGTCTGGGAACCATCCTGCGTATGGTGGATTTTCAGGAGCCAGCCGGCCACTCCAAGCCACAAGCACTAAAACTCAAACCACGGCACTTTTCTCTGGCAAACAAAACTCAGCTGGCCTGCTCCTGGATGGCAGATTGCAAGAGACACTTGATACTATCAAATCAGCCCAACCTGGCAATTGTGCCACCTTGGGTCTGGGAACCATCCTGTGTATCGTGGATTTTCAGAGGCCACCTGGCTTCGCCCAGACTTAGGCTACCAAACACAAACCACGGCTCTTTTCCCTGGCTAACAAAATTCAGATACCCCACTTCTGGATGGCAAATTGCACGAGCCACTTGGCACTGTCAAACCACGCTGACTTAGAACTGGTGCCACCTTGGGTCTGTGAACCATCCTGCGTATTGTGGATTTTCACGAGCCAGCCGGACGCTCCCAGCCACAAGCTCTCAAACTTAAACCACGGCCCTTTTCTCAGACAAACAAAACTCTGCTGCCCTGCTTCTGGATGGCAGATTGCAGGAGCCACTTGGTACTATCAAACCAGCCCAACTTGGCACTGGTGCCACCTTGGGTCTGGGAACCATCCTGCGTATCGTGGATTTTCAGGAGCCAGCCGGGCCACTCCCAGCCATAGGCTGCCAAACTCAAACCACGGCCCTCTTCCCTGGCTAAATCTAATCAGATGTCCCTCTTCTGGATGACAGATTGCAGGAGCCACATGGCACTGTCAAACCATCCCGACTTGGAACTGTTTCCATCTTGGGTCTGGGAACTATCCTGCGTATCGTGGATTGTCAGGAGCCAGCCCGCCAATCCCAGCATTAGGCTGCCAAACAGAAACCACGTCCCTTTTCCCTGGCAAACACAATTCAGATGCCTCGTTCTGGATGGCAGATTGCAGACGCCACTTGGCTCTGTCCAACCAGAGAGACTTGGCACTGGTGCCCCATTCGGTCTGGGAACCATCCTGCGTATCGTGGATTTTCAGGAACCAGCCGGCCACTCCCATTCACTGGCCCCAAAAACAAACCTCGGCATGTTTCCCTGACGAACAAAACTCAGCTACCCGGCTTCTGTATGGAAGATTGCAGGAGCCACTTGGTATTGTCAAACGAGCCCAACTTGGCACAGGTGCCACCTTGGGTCTGGGAACCATCCTGCGTATCGTGGATTTTCAGGAGCCAGCCGGCCAATCCCAGACCCAAGCCCTCAAACTTAAACCAGGGCCCATTTCTCTCTAAAACAAAACTCAGCTGCCCTGATTCTGGATGGCAGATTGCAGGAGCCACTTGGTACTGTCAAACCAGCCCGACTTGGAACTGGTGCCACCTTGGGTCTGGGAACCATCCTGCGTATCGTGGATTTTCAGGAGCCAGCCGGACGCTCCCAGCCACAAGCCCTCAAACTTAAACCACGGCCCTTTTCTCAGACAAACAAAACTCAGCTGCCCTGCTTCTGGATGGCAGATTGCAGGAGCCACTTGGTACTATCAAACCAGCCCAACTTGGCACTGGTGCCACCTTGGGTCTGGGAACCATCCTGCGTATCGTGGATTTTCAGGAGCCAGCCGGCCACTCCCAGCCATAGGCTGCCAAACTCAAACCACGGCCCTCTTCCCTGGCTAAAACTAATCAGATGTCCCTCTTCTGGATGACAGATTGCAGGAGCCACATGGCACTGTCAAACCATCCCGACTTGGAACAGTTTCCATCTTGGGTCTGGGAACTATCCTGCGTATCGTGGATTTTTCAGGAGCCAGCCGGCCACTCCCCGCCGCAAGCCCTCAAAATCAAACCACGGCCCTTTTCTCTGGCAAACAAAACTCAGCTGCCCTGCTTCTGGATGGCAGATTGCAGGAGCCACTTGGTACTGTCAAACCAGTCAAAATTGGCAATGGTGGCACCTTGGGTCTGGGAACCATCCTGCGAATCGTGGATTTTCAGGAGCCACCTGGCCACTCCCAGCAATGGGCTGCCAAACACAAACCACGGCCCTTTTCCCTGGCAAACAATATTCATATGCCCCGCTTCTGGATGGCAGATTGCAGACGTCACTTGGCTCTGTCCAACCAGCCAGACTTGGCACTGGTGCCACCTTCGGTCTGGGAACCATCCTGCATATCGTGGATTTTCAGGAGCCAGCCGGAAACCCCCAGCCACAAGCACTCAAACCACAGCACTTTTCTCTGGCAAAGAAAACTCAGCAGCCCTGCTTCTGGATGGCAGATTGCAGGAGCAACTTGGTGCTATCAAACCAGCCCAAATTGGCAATGGTGCCACCTTGGGTCTGGGAACCACCCTGCGTATCGTGGATTTTCAGGAGCGCCCCGGCAACCCCCAGCCACAAGCCCTCAAACTCAAACCACGGCGCTTTTCTCTGGCAAACAAAACTCAGCTGCCCTGCTTCTGGATGGAAGATTGCATGAGCCACTTTGTACTTTCAAACCAGCCCAACTTTGCACTGGTACCACCTTGGGTCTTTGAACCATCCGGCATATCGTGGATTTTCAGGAGCCACCTGGCTTCGCCCGGCCTTAGGCTACCAAACACAAACCACGGCTCTTTTCCCTGGCTAACAAAATTCAGATACCCCACTTCTGGATGGCAAATTGCACGAGCCACTTGGCACTGTCAAACCACGCTGACTTAGAACTGGTGCCACCTTGGGTCTGTGAACCATCCTGCGTATGGTGGATTTTCAGGAGCCAGCCGGTCACTCCCAGCCACAGGCACTAAAACTCAAACCACGGTCCTTTTCTCTGGCAAACAAAACTCAGCTGGCCTGCTCCTGGATGGCAGATTGCAAGAGACACTTGATATTATCAAACCAGCCCAACCTGGCACTTGTGCCACCTTGTGTCTGGGAAACATCCTGTGTATCGTGGATTTTCAGGGGCCACCTGGCCAATCCCAGCCATCGGCTGCCAAACATAAACCACGGTATTTTTCCCTGGCTAATAAAATTCAGATGCCCCGCTTCTGGATGGCAGATTTCAGGAGCCACTTGGCACTGTCAAATCAGCCCGACTTTGAACTGGTGCCACCTTGGGTCTGGGAACCATCCTGCGTATTGTGGATTTTCAGGAGCCAGCCAACCACTCCCAGCCATAGGCTGCAAAACACAAACCACGGCCCTTTTCCCTGGTAAACAAAATTCAGATGCCCCACTTATGGATGGCGGATTGCAGACGCCACTTGGCTCTGTCCAATCAGCCAGACTTGGAACTGGTGCCACCTTGGGTTTGGGAACCATCCTGCGTATCGTAGATTTTCAGGAGCCTGCCGTCCACTCCCAGCCACAAGACCTCAAATTTAAACCACGGCCCTTTTCCCTGGCTAACAAAATTCAGATGCCCCACTTCTGGATGGCAGATTGCAGACACCACTTGGCACTGTTAAACCATCCTGAATTGGAACTGTCGCCACCTTGGGTCTGGCAACCATCCTGCGTATCGTGGATTTTCAGGAGCCAGCATGCCACTCCCAGCCATGGGCTTCAAAACAAAAACCACGGCCCTTTTCCCTGCCTAACAAAATTAGGATGCCCCTCTTGTGGATGGCAAATTGTAGGAGCTACTTTGCATTATCAAACCAGCCCGACTTGGCACTGGTGCCACCTTCGGCCTGGGGACTATCCTGCGTATCGTGGATTTTCAGGAGCCAGCCTGCCACTCCAACCACAAGCCCTAAAACTCAAACCACGGCCCTTTTCCTCTGGCAAAGAAAATTCAGCTGCCCTGCTTGTGGATTGCAGATTGCAGGAGCCACTTGGGACTATTAAACCAGCCAAATTTGCCACTGGTGCCACCTTGGGTCTGGGAATCATCCTGTGTATTGTGGATTTTCAGGAGCAAGCTGGCCACTCCCAGACATAGGCTGCCAAACACATACCACGAACCTTTTCCCAGGCTGACAAAATTCAGATGCCACGATCTGGATGGCAGATTACAGGAGCTACTTGACACTATCAAACCAGCCCGACTTGGCTCTGGTGCCACCTTTGGTCTGGGATCCATCCTGCATATCGTGGATTTTCAGGAGCCAGACGGACACTCTCAGTCACAAGCCCTCAAACTCAAACCACGGCCCTTTTCTCGGGCAAACAAAATTCAGATGCCCCACTTCTGGATGGCAGATTGCAGACGACGCTTGGCAGCGTCAAACCAGCCCGACTTGGAACTGGTGCCAGCTTGGGTCTGGGAACCATCCTGCGTATCATGGATTTTCAGGAGCCAGCCGGCCCCTCCCAGCAATGAGCTGCCAAACACAAGCCACGGCCCTTTTCACTGCCTAAAAAAATTCAGATGCCCCGCTTCTGGATTGCAGATTGCCGGAGTTACTTGGCACTGACAAACCAGCCCGACTTGGAACTGGTGCCACCTTTGGTCTGGGAGCCATCCTGCGTATCGTGGATTTTCAGGAGCCAGCCGGCCACTCCCAGCCACAAGCCCTCTATCTTAAACCACGGCCATTTTCTCTGGCAAACAAAACTCAGCTGCCCTGCTCCTGGATGGCAGATTGCAGGAGCCACTTGGAACAATCAAACCAGCCAAACTCGGCACTGGTAACACCTTGGGTCTGGAAACCATCCTGCTTATCGTGGATTTTCAGGAGCCAGCAGGCCACTCCCAGCCATAGGCTGACAAACACATACCACGAATATTTTCCCTGCCTAACAAAATTCAGATGCCCCTCTTATGGATGGCAGATTGCAGGAGCCACTTGGTACTATCAAACCAGCCCGACTTTGCACTTATACCACCTTGGGTCTGGGAACCATCAGGCGTATCGTGGATTGTCAGGAGCCAGCCCGCCAATCCCAGCATTAGGCTTCCAAACAGAAACCACGTCCCTTTTCTCTGGCAAACACAATTCAGAGGCCTCGTTCTGGACGGCAGATTGCAGACGCCACGTGGCTCTGTCCAACCAGACAGACTTGGAACTGGTGCCCCATTCGGTCTGGGAACCATCCTGCGTATCGTGGATTTTCAGGAACCAGCCGGCCACTCCCATTCACTGGCCCCAAAAAAAACCTCGGCATGTTTCCCTGACCAACAAAACTCAGCTACCCGGCTTCTGTATGGAAGATTGCAGGAGCCACTTGGTATTGTCAAACGAGCCCAACTTGGCACAGGTGCCACCTTGGGTCTGGGAACCATCCTGCGTATCGTGGATTTTCAGGAGCCAGCCGGCCACTCCCAGACACAAGCACTCAAACTTAAACCAGGGCCCATTTCTCTGGCGAACAAAACTCAGCTGCCCTGCTTCTGGATGGCAGATTGCAGGAGCCACTTGGTACTATCAAACCAGGCCAACTTGTCACTGCGTGCAGCTTGGGTCTGGGAACCATCCTGCGTATCGTGGATTTTCAGGAGCCAGACGGCCTCTCCCAGCCATAGGCTGCCAAACACAAACCACGAATATTTTCCCTGCCTAACAAAACTCAGATACCCCTCTTCTGGATTGGTGATTGCAGGAGCCACTTGGTACTATCAAACCAGCTCAACTTGGCACTGGTGCCACCTTGGGTCTGGGAACCATCCAGCGTATCGTGGATTGTCAGGAGCCAGCCCGCCAATCCCAGCATTAGGCTGCCAAACAGAAACCACGTCCCTTTTCCCTGGCAAACACAATTCAGATGCCTCGTCCTGGATGGCAGATTGCAGTAGGTACTTGGCGCTGTCAAACCAGGCTGACTTGGAACTGGTGCCACCTTGGGTCTGGGAACCATGCTGCGTATCGTGGATTTTCAGGGGCAAGCAGGCCACTTCCAGCCATAGGCTGCCAAACACAAACCACGGCCCTTTTCCCTGACTAACAAAATTTTGATGCCCCGTTCTGATGGCAGATTGCAGGAGCTACTTGGCACTATCAAACCAGGCTCACTTGGCACAGGTGCCACCTTGGGTCTGGGAACCATCCTGCGTATCGTGGATTTTCAGGAGCCAGCCGGCCACTCCCAGCCATGGGCTGCAAAACAGAAACCTCGGCCCTTTTTCCTGTGTAACAAATTCAGATGCCCCTCTTGTGGATGGCAGCTTGCAGACGCCACTTGCCTCTTTCCAACCAGCCAGTCTTGAAACTGGTGCCCCATTCAGTCTGGGAACCATCCTGCGTATCGTGGATTTTCAGGAGCCAGCCGGCCACTCCCAGCCACAGGCCCCCAAAACAAACCTTGGCCCTTTTCCGTGACAAAGAAATCTCACTTACCCCGCTTCTGGATGGCAGATTTTAGGAGTCACTTCGTACTGTCAACCAACCCAACTTGGCACTGGTGCCATCTTGGGTCAGGGAACCATTCTGCATATCGTGGATTTTCAGGAGCCACACGGCCACTCCAAGCTATAAGCTGCCAAACACAAACCATGGCACTTTTTCCTGGCTAACAAAATTCAGATGCCCCGCTTCTGGATGGCAGATTGCAGACGCCACTTGGCTCTCTCCAGCAGCCCGACTTGGCACTGGTGCCACATTCGGTCTGGGAACCATCCTGCGTATCGTGGATTTTCAGGAGCCAGCTGGCCACTCCCAGACATAGGCTGACAAACACATACCACGAAACTTTTCCTTGGCTAACACAATTCAGATGCCCCGCTTCTGGATGGCAGATTGCAGACGCCACTTGCCTATGTCCGAGCAGCCCGACTTGGCACTGGTGACACCTTGGGTCTGGGAACCATCCTGCGTATCGTGGATTTTCTGTTGCCAGCCGGCCACTCCCAGCCATGGGCTGCCAAACACAAACCACGGCCCTTTTAGCTGCCTAAAAAAATTAAGATGCACCGCTTCTGGATTGCAGATTGCCGGAGCTACTTGGCACTGACAAACCAGCCCGACTTGGAACTGGTGCCACCTTTGGTCTGGGAGCCATCTTGCGTATCGTGGATTATCAGGAGCCAGCCGGCCACTCCAAGCCACAAGCCCTCAAACTGAAATCACGGCCCTTTTCCTCTGGCAAACAAAACTCAGCTGCCCTTCTTCTGGATTGCAGATTGCAGGAGCCACTTGGTACTGTCAAACCAGCCCGACTTGGAACTGGTGCCACCTTGGGTCTGGGAACCATCCTGTGTATCGTGGATTTTCAGGAGCCAGCTGGCCACTCCCAGACATAGGCTGAGAAACACATACCACGAACCTTTTCCCAGGCTGACAAAATTCAGATGCCACGTTCTGGATGGCAGATTGCAGGAGCTACTTGACACTATCAAACCAGCCCGACTTGGCTCTGGTGCCACCTTTGGTCTGGGAACCATCCTGCGTATCGTGGATTTTCAGGAGCCAGCCGGACACTCCCAGCCACAAGCCCTCAAACTCAAACCACGCCCCTTTTCTCGGGCAAACAAAATTCAGATACCCCGCATCTGGATGGCAGATTGCAGACGACACTTTGCAGCGTCAAACCAGCCCGACTTGGAACTGGTGCCAGCTTGGGTCTGGGAACCATCCTGCGCATCATGGATTTTCAGGAGCCAGCCGGCTCCTCCCAGCAATGATCTGCCAAACACAAGCCATGGCCATTTTCACTGCCTAACAAAATTCAGATGCCCCTCTTGTGGATCTCAAATTGCAGGAGCTACTTGACACTGTAAAACTAGCCTGACTTGGCACTGGTGCCACCTTCGGCCTGGGTTCCATCCTGCGTATCGTGGATTTTCAGGAGCCAGCCAGCCACTCCAAGCCACAAGCCCTCTAACTCAAACCACGGCCATTTTGGATGGCAAACAAAACTCAGCTGCCCTGTTTCTGGATGGCAGATTGCAGGAGCCACTTGGAACAATCAAACCAGCCAAACTTGGCACTGGTAACACCTTGGGTCTGCAAACCATCCTGCGTATCGTGCATTTTCAGGTGCCAGCCGGCCACTCCCAGCCATAGGCTGACAAACACATACCACGAATATTTTCCCTGCCTAACCAAATTCAGATGCCCCTCTTCTGGATGGCAGATTGCAGGAGCCACTTGGTACTATCAAACCAGCCCAACTTGGCACTGGTGCCACCTTGGGTCTGGGAACCATCAGGCGTATCGTGGATTGTCAGGAGCCAGCCCGCCAATCCCAGCATTAGTCTGCCAAACAGAAACCACGTCCCTTTTCCCTGGCAAACACAATGCAGATGCCTCGTTCTGGATGGCAGATTGCAGACGCCACTTGGCTCTGTCCAACCAGACAGACTTGGCACTGGCCCCATTCGGTCTGGGAACCATCCTGCGTATCGTGGATTTTCATGAACCAGCCGGCCACTCCCATTCACTGGCCCCAAATACAAACTTTGGCATGTTTCCCTGACCAACAAAACTCAGCTACCCGGCTTCTTTATGGAAGATTGCAGGAGCCACTTGGTATTGTCAAACGAGCCCAACTTGGCACAGGTGCCACCTTGGGTCTGGGAACCATCCTGCGTATCGTGGATTTTCAGGAGCCAGCCGGCCACTCCCAGACACAAGCACTCAAACTTAAACCAGGGCCCATTTCTCTGGCAAACAAAACTCAGCTGCCCTGCTTCTGGATGGCAGATTGCAGGAGCCACTTGGTACTATCAAACCAGCCCAACTTGTCACTGGGGGCAGCTTGGGTCTGGGAACCATCCTGCGTATCGTGGATTTTCAGGAGCCAGCCCGCCAATCCCAGCATTAGGCTGGCAAACACAAACCACGGCCCTTTTCCCTGCCTAACAAAATTCAGATGCCCCGCTTCTGGATGGCAGATTGCAGACACCACTTGACTCTGTCCAACGAGCCCGACTTGGCACTGGTGCCACCTTGGGTCTGGGAACCATCCTGCGTATCGTGGATTTTCAGGAGCCACCCGGCCACTGCGAACCATAGGCTGCCAAATACATACCTTAACCCTTTTACCTGGCAAACAAAACTCAGCTGCCCTGCTTCTGAATGGCAGATTGCAGGAGCCACTTGGTACTACCAAACCAGCCCAACTTGGAACTGGTGCCACCTTGGGTCTTTGAACCATTCGTCAGATCGTGGATTTTCAGGGCCAGCCGGCCACTCCCAGCCATAGGCTGCCAAACACAAACCACGGCCCTTTTCCCTGGCAAACAAAATTCAAATGGCCCGCTTCTGGATGGCAGATTGCAGACAGCACTTGGCTCTGTCCAACCAGCCCCACTTGGCCCTGGTGCCACCTTGGGTCTGGGATTCATCCTGCGTATCGTGGATTTTCAGTATCCACCCGGACACTCCCAACCATAGGCTGCCAAACAGCAACCTCGGCCCTTTTCCCTGGCAAACAAAACTCAGCTGCCCTGCTTCTGGATGGCAGATTGCAGGAGCCACTTGGTACTATCAAACCAGCCCAACTTGGCACTGGTGACACCTTGGGTCTGGGAACCATCCTGCCTATCGTGAATTTTCAGGAGCCAGCTGGCCACTTCCAGCCAGAGACTGCCAAATACAAACCACGGCCCTTTTCCCTACCTAACAAAATTCAGATGGCCCTCTTGTGGATGGCAGTTTGCAGAAGCCTCTCGGCACTTTCCAACCATCCCGACTAGGCACTGGTGCCACCTTGGGTCTGGGAACCATCCTGCGTATCGTGGATTTTCTGGACCCAGCCGGCCACTCCCAGCCACAGGCCCCAAAAACAAACCACGGCCCGTTTTCCTGATAAAGAAAATTCAGGTTCCCTGCTTCTGGATGGCAGATTGCTGGAGACACTAGGTACAATCAAACCAGCCCAACTTGGCACTGGTGCCACCTTGGGTCTGGGAACCATCCTGCGTATCGTGGATTTTCAGGAGCCAGCAGGCCACTCCCAGACATAGGATGAAAAATACAAACGACGGACCTTTTCCCTGGGTAACAAAATTAAGACGCCCCGTTATGGATTGCAGACAGCAGGAGCCACTTGGTACTATCAAACCAGCCCGACTTGGCACTGGTGCCACCTTTCGTCTGGGAACCTTACTGCGTATCGTGGATTTTCAGGAGCCACCAGACCACTCCCAGCCATAAGCTGCCAAACACAAACCACGGCCCTTTTGCCTGCCTAAAAAAATTGAGATGCCCCACTTGTGGATAGCAGATTGCAGGAGCTACTTGGCACTGTCAAAGCAGCTCGACTTGGAACTGGTGCCACCTTCGGTGTGGGGACCATCCTGCGTATCGTGTATTTTCAGGAGCCAGCCGTCCACTCCAAGCCACAAGCCCTCAAACTCAAACCACGGCCCTTTTCTCTGGCAAACAAAACTCAGCTGCCCTGCTTCTTGATGGCAGATTGCAGGAGCCACTTGGTACAATCAAACCAGCCAAACTTGGCACTGGTGCCACCTTCGGTCTGGGAACCATCTTGCGTATCGTGGATTTTCAGGCGCCAGCCGGCCACTTCCAGCAACAGGGCCCAAAAATACACCTGGCCCGTTTCCTGACAACCAAAACACATCCACAGCGCTTCTGGATTGCAGATTGCAGGAGCCACTTGGAACAATAAAACCAGCCCAACTTGGCACTGGTGCCACCTTGGGTCTTTGAACCATCCTGCATATCGTGGATTTTCAGGAGCCAGCTGGCCACTCCCAGCCATGTGCTGCCAAACAAAAACCACGGCCCTTTTTTCTGGCAAACAAAATTCAGATGCCCCTCCTGTGGATAGCAGATTGCAGGAGCTACTTGGCACTGTCAAACCAACGTGACTTGGCACTGGTGCCATCATCTGTCTGGGAACCATCCTGCTTATCGTGGATTTTCAGGAACCATCCGGCCACTCCCAGCCACAAGCACTCAAACTCAAATCACGGCCATTTTCTCTGGCAAAAAAAATTCAGCTGCCCTGCTTCTGGATTGCAGATTGCAGGAGCCACTTGGTACTGTCAAACCAGCCCGACTTGGCGCTGGTGCCACCTTGGGTCTGTGAACAATCCTGCGTATCCTGGATTTTCAGGAGCCACCCGGACAGTCCAAGCCATAGGCTGCCAAAAAGTAACCACGGCCCTTTGCCCTGGCTAACAAAATTCAGGTTTCCCGCTTCTGGATGGCAGATTGCAGACACCACTTGTCTCTATCCAACCAGCCCGACTTTGCAATTCTGCCACCTTGTGTCTCGGAACCATCCTGCGTATCGTGGATTTTCAGGAGTCAGCCGGCCACTCCCAGCCATAGACTGCCAAACACAAACCACTGCCTTTTTCCCTGGCTAACAAAATTCAGATACCCGTCTTCTGGATGTCATATACCAGGAGCCACTGGGCACTGTCAAACCAGGCAGACTTGGAACTGGTGCCACCTTGGATCTGGGAACCATCCTGCGTATCGTGGATTTTCAGGACCCACCCAGGAGCTCCCTGCCATGGGCTGCCAAACACAAACACGGGCCCTTTTCTCTGCCTAGCAAAATTCAGATGCCCCTCTTGTGGTTGGCAGATTGCAGAAGCTTCTTGGCTCTGTCCAAAAATCCCGACTTGGCACTGGTGTCATCTTGGGTCTGGGAACCATCCTGCGTATCGTGGATTTTCAGGAGCCAGCCGGCCACTTCCAGCCACAGGCCTCAGAAAAAAACCTCGGCCCGTTTTCTGATAAACAAAATTCAGCTGCCCTGATTCTGGGTGGCATATTGTAGGAGACACTTGGTACAATCAAACCAGCCCAACTTGGCACTGGTGCCACCTTCATTCTGAAGACCATACTGCGTATCGTGGATATTGAGGAGACAGCCAGCCACTCAGAGCCACAAGCCCTCAAACTTAAACCACGGCCCTTTTCCCTGGCAAACAAAACCCAGCTGCCCTGCTTCTAGATGGCAGATTGCAGGAGCCACTTGGTACTATCAAACCAGCCCGACTTTGCTCTGGTGCCACCTTGGGTCTGGGGACCATCCTGCGTATCGTGGATTTTCAGGAGCCAGCTGGCCACACCCAGCCACAAGCCCCCAAACACAAACCACGGCCATTTTCTCTGGCAAACAAAACTGAGCAGCCCTGCTTCTTCTGGATGGCAGATTGCAGGAGTCACTTTGTACTATCAAACCAGCCCAACTTGGCACTAGTTCCACCTTGGGTCTGGGAACCATCCTTCGTATCGTGGATTTTTAGGAGCCAGCCGGCCAATTCCAGCAACATGCCCCAAAAAAAATCCTGGTCCGTTTCCCTGACAAAAAAAAATCAGCTACCCCCCTTCTGGATGGCAGATTACAGGAGCCACTTGGTAATATCAAACCAGTACAACTTGGCACTGGTGCCACCTTGGGTCTGGGAACTATCCTGCGTATAGTGGATTTTCAGGAACCTGCCGGCCACTCCCAGCTATAGGCTGCCAAACACAAACCACGGTTCTTTTCCCTGGAAAAAAAAAATTCAGATGCCCCGCTTCTGGAAGGCAGATTGCAGACGCCACTTGGCCCTGTCCAACCATCCCAACTTGGCACTTGTGCCACCGTGGGTCTGGGAACCATCCTGCGTATCGTGGATTTTCAGGATCCAGCCGGCCACTTCCAGCCACAGGCTCCAAAAAAAACCCTCGGCCCGTTTTCCTGACAAACAAAACTCAGCTGCCCTGCTTCTGGATGGCAGATTGCAGGAGCCACGTGTTACAATCAAACAAGCCCAAATTGGCACTGATGCCACCTTTGGTCTGGGAACCATCCTGCTTCTCATGCATATTCAGGAGCCAGCCAGGCACTCAGAGCCACAAGCCCTCCAACTTAAACCACGGCCCTTTTCTCTGGCAAACAAAACTCAGCTGCCCTGCTACTGGATGGCAGACTGCAGGAGCCACTTGGTACTATCAAACCAGCCCGACTTGGCACTGGTGCCACCTTGGGACTGGGAATTATCCTGCGTAACGTGGATTTTCAGGAGGCACACGGCCTCTCCCATTCACAAGCTTTCAAACTCAAAACACGGCCCTTTTCTCTGGCAAACAAAACTCACCTGCCCTGATTCTTCTGGATGGCAGATTGCAGGAGTCTCTTTGTACTATCAAACCAGCCCAACTTGGCTATGGTGCCACCTTGGTTCTTTGAACCATCCGGTATATCGTGGATTTTCAGGGCCAGCCAGCCACTCCCAGCCATAGGCTGCCAAACAAAAACCACGGCCCTATTCCCTGGCTAAGAAAATTAAGATGGCCCTCTTGCAGATGGCAGATTGCAGGAGATACTTGGCACTGTCAAACCAGCCCGACTTGGCATTAGTGCTACCTTCAGTCTTGGGACCATCCTGCGTATCGGGGATTTTCAGGAGCCAGCCGGCCACTCCAAGCCACGAGCGCTCAAATTCAAACCACGGCCCTTTTCTCTGGCAAACAAGCCTCAGCTGCCCTGCTTTGGGATGGCAGATTGCAGGAGCCACTTGGAACAATCATAGCAGCCAAACATGGCATTGGGTCCACCTTGGGTCTGGGAACAATCATGCGTACCGTGGATTTTCAGGAGCCAGCTGTCCACTCCCTGCCATCGGCTGCCAAAATCAAACCACGTCCCTTTCCTCTGGCAAACAAAACTCAGCTGCCCTGCGTCTGGATGGCAGATTGCAGGAGCCACTTGGTATTATCAAACCAGCCCGACTTGGCACTGGTGCCACCTTGGGTCTGGGAACCATCTTGCGCATCGTGGATTTTCAGGAGCCACCCGGCCACTCCCAGCCACAAGCCCTATAACTCAAACCGCGGCCCTTTTCTCTGGCAAACAAAACTCAGCTGCCCTGCTTCTGGATGGCAGATTGCTGGAGCCACTTGGCACTGTCAAACCAGTCCAACTTGGCACTGGTACAACCTTGGTCTTTGAACCATCCTGCATATCGTGTATTTTCAGGAACCAGCCTGCAACTCCAAGCCATATGCTGCCAAAAATAACCCACGGCATTTTTCCCTGGTTAACAAAATTCAGATGCCCCGCTTCTGGATGGCAGATTGCAGCAGCCACTTGGCACTATCCAACCGGCCTGACTTGGAACTGGTGCCACCTTGGGTCTGGGAATCATCCTGCGTATCGTGGTTTATCCGGAGCAAGCCGGCCACTCCCAGCCATGGCCTGCCAAAAACAAACAGCCGCCGTTTTCCCTAGCTAACAAAATTCAGATGCCCTGTTCTGGATGGCAGATTGCAGGAGCTACTTGTCACTATGATTCCAGCCCAACTTGGCACTGGTGCCACCTTGGACCTTGGAACCATCCAGCGTATCGTGGATTTTCAGGAGCCAGCCGGCCCCTCCCACCACAATCCCTCAAACTCAAACCACGGACTTTTCTCTGGCAAACAAAACTCAGCTGCCCTCCTTCTGGATGGCAGATTGCAGGAGCCACTTGGTACTATCCAACAAGCCGAACTTGGCACTCGTGCACACTTGGGTCTGGGAACCATCCTGCGTATCGTGTATTTTCAGGAGCCAGCAGGCCACACCCAGCCACAAGCCCTCAAACTCAATCCACGGTCATTTTCCCTGTCAAAAAAAATTCAGCTGCCCTGCTTCTGGATGGCAGATTGCAGGAGCCACTTGGCACTGGCAAAGCAGCCCGACTTGGGACTTCTGCCGCCTTGGTTCTGGGAACCCTCCTGCGTATCGTGGATTTTCAAGAGGTAGCCGGCCACTCCTAGCCATAGGCTGCCAAACACAAACCACGGCCCTTTTCCCTGGCTAAAAAAATTCAGATGCCCCTCTTGTGGATGGCAGATTGCAGACATCACTTGGCTCTATCCAACCAGCCCGACTTGGCACTGGTGCCTCCTTGGGTCTGGGAACCATCGTGCGTATGTGGATTTTCAGGAGCCAGCCGGCCACTCCCAGCCATAGGCTCCCAAACACAAACCACGGCCCTTTTCCCTGGCTAAAAAAATTCAGATGCCATGCTCCTGGATGGCAGATTGCAGACACCACTTGTCTCTGTCCAATCAGCCCGACTTGGCACTGGTGCCACCTTAGGTCTGGGAACAATCCTGCGTATCGTGGATTTTCAGGAGACAGCCGGTCACTCCCAGCCATAGGCTGCCAAACAAAAACCACGGCCCTTTTCCCAGGCAAAAAAAATTCAGATGCCCCGCTTCATGATGGCAGAATGCAGGACATACTTGGCACTATCAAACCAGCCCGACTTGGCACTGGTGCCACCTTTGGTCTGGGAACCATCCGGCATATAGTGGATTTTCAGGAGCCAGCCGGCCACTCCCAGCCACAAGCCCTCTAACTCAAACCACGGCCCTCTTCCCTGGCCAAAAAAATTCAGATGTCCCTCTTCTGGATGGCAGATTGCAGGAGCTACTTGGCACTATCAAAGCATCCCGACGTAGCACTGGTGCCACATTTGGTCTGGGAACCATCCTGTGTATCGTGGATTTTCAGGAGCCATCCGGCCACTCCAAGCCACGAGCCCTCAAATTGAAACCACGGCCCTTTTCTCTGGCAAACAAGCCCCAGCTGCCCTGCTTCGGGATGGCAGATTGCAGGAGCCACTTGGAATAATCATAGCAGCCAAACCTGGCAGTGGGTCCACCTTGGGTCTGCGAACCATCCTGCGTACCGTGGATTTTCAGGAGCCAGCCGGCCACTCCCAGCCATCGGCTGCCAAAATCAAACCACGGCCCTTTCCTCTGGCAAACAAAATTCAGATGCCCTGCTTCTGGATGGGAGATTGCAGGAGACACTTGGTATTATCAAACCAGCCCGACTTGGCACTGGTGCCACCTTGGGTCTGGGAACCATCCTACGCCTCGTGGATTTTCAGGAGCCAGACGGCCACTCCCAGCCACAAGCCCTCAAATTCAAACCACGGCCCTTTTCTCTGGCAAACAAAACTCAGCTGCCCTGCTTCTGGATGGCAGATTGCTGGAGCCACTTGGCACTGTCAAACCACTCCAACTCGGCACTGGTGCCACCTTGGTCTTTGAACCATCCTGCATATCGTGGATTTTCAGGAACCAGCCTGCCACTCCAAGCCATATGCTGCCAAACACAAACCACGGCCCTTTTACCTGGATAAAAAAATTCAGATGCCCCGCTTCTGGAATTGCAGATTGCAGCAGCCACTTGGCACTATCAAACTGGCCCGACTTGGCACTGGTGCCACCTTTGGTCTCAGAACAATCCTGCGTATCGTGGATTTTCAGGAGCCACCCGGCCACTCCCAGCTACAAGCCCTCAAACTGAATCTATGGCCTTTTTCTCTGGCAAACAAAACACAGATGCCCTGCTTCTGGATGGCAGATTGCAGGAGCCTCTTGGTAGTATCAAACCAGCCCAAATTGGCCCTGGTGCCACCTTGGGTCTGGGAACCATCCTGCGTATCATGGATTTTCAGGAGCCAGCCGGCCACTCCCAGCCAAAGGCCCCCAAAAAAAACTTCGGCTTGTGTCCCTGACAAACAAATCTCAGCTACCCTGCTTCTGGATGGCAGACTGCAGCAGCTACTTGGTACTGTCAAACCAGCCCAACTTGGCACTGGTGCTACGTTGGGTCTGGGAACCATCCTGCGTATCGTGTAGTTAAAGGAGCCAGCAGCTCACTCCCAGCCATAGTCTGCAAAACACAAACCACGGCCCTTTTCTCTGGCAAACAAAACTCCGCTGCCCTGCTTCTGGATGGCAGATTGCAGGAGCCACATGGTACTTTCAAACCAGCCCGACTTGGCACTGGTGGCATCTTCGGTCTGGGAACCATCCTGCGTATCGCGGATCTTCAGGAGCCTGCCGGCCACTCCCATCCATAGGCTGCCAAACACAAACCACTGCCCGTTTCCCTGCCTAACAAAATGCAGATGCCCCTCTTGTGAATGGCATATTGCAGGAGCTACCTGGCGCTATCAAACCAGCCCAACTTGGCACTGGTGCCTCCTTGGGTCTGGGAACCATCCGGCGTGTCGTGGATTTTCAGGACCCAGATGGGCACTCCCAGCCATAGGCTGCCAAACACAAACCACGGCCCTTTTCCCTGGCTAACAAAATTCAGATGGCCTGTACTGGATGGCAGATTGCAGGACTTACTTGGCACTATAAAACCAACCCGACTAGGCACTGCTGCCACCTTTGGTCTGGGAACCATCCTGCGTATTGTGGATTTTCTGAAGCCAGCCGGCCACTCAAGCCATGGACTGCCAGACACAAACCATGGCCCTTTTCCCTGCCTAAAAATATTCAGATGACCTACTTCTGGATGGCAGATTGCAGGAGCTTCTTGGCACTGTCAAACAAGGTCGACTGGGGACTGTTGCCACCTTGGGTCTGGGAACCATCCTGCGTATCGTGGATTTTCAGGAGCCAGCCGGCCACTCCCAGCCACAAGCCCTCAAACTCAAACCACCACCCTTTTCTCTGGTAAAAATAACTCAGCTGACATGCTTCTGGAAGGCAGATTGCAGGAGCCATTTGACACTGTCAAACCAGCCCGAATTTGCACTGGTGCCACTTTGGATCTGGGAACCATCCTGCGTATCGTGGACTTTCAGGAGGCACCAGGACACTCCCAGCCATAGGCTGCCAAACACAAACCACGGCCGTTTTCCCTGCCTAACAAAATTCAGATTACCTGTTGTGGATGGCAGATTGCAGGAGCTACTTGGCACTGTGAAACCAGCCCGACTTGGCACAGGTGCGACCTTGGGTCTGGGGACCATTTTGCGTATGCTGGATTTTCAGGAGCCAGCCAGCCACTCCAAACCATAAGCCCTCAAACTCAAACCACGGACCTTTTCTCTGGCAAACAAATCTCAGCTGCCCTGCTTCTGGATGGCAGATTGCAGGAGCCACTTGGTACTATCAAACCAACCCAACATGGCACTGGTGCCACCTTGGGTCTGGGAACCATCCTGCCTATCGCGGATTTTCAGGAGACAGCCGTCCACTTCAAGCCATAGGCTGCTAAACAGAAACCACGGCCCTTTTCCCTGGCTAACAATATTCATATGCCCTGCTTCTGGATGGCATATTGCAGGAGCCACTTGGTACTATCAAACCAGCCCAACTTGGCACTGGTGCCACATTGCTTCTTGGAACCATCCTGCGTATAGTGGATTTTCAGGAGCTACGGGGCCACTCCCAGCCGTAGGCTGCGATACACAAACCACGGTCCTTTCCATGGCTAACAAAATTCAGATGCCCCGCTTCTTGATGGCAGATTTCAGATGCCAGTTGGCTCTGCCCAACCAGCCCGACTTGGCACTGGTGCCACCTTGGGTCTGGGAACCATCCTGCGTATCGTGGATTTTCTGGAGCCAGCCGGACACTCCCATCCACAGGCCCCAAAATTAAAAGTCGGCCCATTTCCCTGACAAACAAAACTCAGCTACCATGCTTCTGGATGAGAGATTGCAGGAGCCTCTTGGTACTATCAAACCAGCCCGACTTGGCACTGGTGCCACATTTGGACTGGGAATAATCCTGCGTATCTTGGATTTTCAGGAGCGAGCCGGCCACTCCCAGCCACAAGCCCTTAAACTCAAACCATGGCCCTTTTCTCTGGCAAACAAAACTCAGCTGCCCTGCTTCTGAATGGCAGATTGCAGGAGCCACTTGGTACTATCAAACCAGTCCAACTTGGCACTGGTGCCACCTGGGGTCTGGGAACCATCCTGCCTATCGCGGATTTTCAGGAGACAGCCGTCCACTTCAAGCCATAGGCTGCTAAACAGAAACCACGGCCCTTTTCCCTGGCTAACAAAACTCAGCTATCCCGCTTCTGGATGGCAGATTGCAGACACCACTTGGCTCTGCCCAACCAGCCCAACTTGGCACTGGTGCCACCTTCGGTCTGGGAAGCATCCGGCGTATCGTGGATTTTCAGTAGCCGCCAGGCCACTCCAAGCCACAAGCCCTCAAACTTAAACCACAGCTCCTTCCTCTGACTAACAAAACTCAGATGGCCTGCTTCTGGATGGCAGATTGCAGGAGCCACTTGGTACTGTCAAAACAGCTCAACTTGGCACTGGTGCCACCTTGGGTCTGGGAACCATCCTGCGTATTGTGGATTTTCAAGAGCCACCCGGCCACTCCCAGCCAGAAGCCCTCAAACTCAATCCACGGCCCTTTAATCATGCAAACAAAACTCAGCTGCCCTACTACTGGATGGCAGATCGCAGGAGCCACTTGGTACTATCAAACAAGCCCAACTTAGCGCTGGTGCCACCTTGGGTCTGGGAACCATCCGGCATATCGTCGATTTTCAGGAGACAGCCGGCCGCACCCATCCACAGGCTGCCAAACAAAAACCAAGGCCCTTTTCCCTGGGTAACAAAATTCAGATGCCCTGCTTTGGATGGAAAACTGCAAGAGCCACTTGGCACTGTCAAACCAGCCCGACTTGGAACTGGTGCCACCATGGGTCTGGAAACCGTCCTGCTTATCGTGGATTTTCAGGAGCCAGACGGCCAATCACAGCCATGGGCTGCCAAACACAAACCACGGCCCTTTTCCCTGCCTAACAAAATTAAGATGCCACTCTTGTGTTTTACAGATTGCAGGAGCTACTTGGCACTGTCAAACCAGCCCGACATGGCACTGGTGCGACCTTCGGTCTGGGAAACATCGTGCGTATGGTGGATTTTCAGAAGCCACCAGGCCACTCCCAGCCACAAACACTTAAACTCATACCATGGCCCTTTTCTCTGGCAAACAAAACTCAGCTGACCTGCTTCTGGATGGCAGATTGCAGGAGCCAGTTTCTATTATCAAACCAGCCCAACTTGGCACTGGTGCCACCTTGGTTCTCTTAACCATGCGGCATATTGTGGATTTTCAGGAGCCAGCAAGCCACTACAAGCCATAGGTTACAAAATACATATCACGGCCCTTTTCCCTGGCTAACAAAATTCAGATGCCCCGCTTCTGGATGGCAGATTGCAGACACCACTTGGCTCTGTCCAACCAGCGCTACTTGGCACTGGTGCCAACTTCGGTCTGGAAACCCTCCTGCGTATCATCAATTTTCAGAAGCCACCAGTCCACTCCAAGCCACAAGCACTCAAACTTCGACCACAGCTCTTTCCTCTGACTAACAAAACTCCGCTGTCCTGCTTCTGGATGGCAGATTGCAGGAGCCACTTGGTACTGTCAAACCAGCCCAACTTGGCACTGGTACCACCTTGGGTCTGGGAACTATCCTGTGTATCGTGGATTTTCAGGAGCCAGCGGCCACTCCCAGCCAAAAGACCTCAAACTCAATCCACGGTCCTTTAATCTGGCAAACAAAGTTCAGCTGCCCTGGTTTTGGATGGCAGATCGCAGGAGCCACTTGGTACTATCAAACCAGCCCAACTTGGCGCTGGTGCCACCTTGGGTCTGGGAACAATCCGGCATATCGTGGATTTTCAGGAGACAGCCGGCCACACCCAGCCATAGGCTGCCAAACACAAACCACGGCCCTTTTCCCTGGCTAAAAAAATTCAGATGCCCCGCTTCTGGATGGCAAATTGCAAGAGCTACTTGGCACTGTCAAACTAGCCCCACTTTGAACAGGTGCCACCATGGGTCTGGGAAACATCCTGCTTATGGTGGATTTTCAGGAGCCAGACGGCCACTCCAAACCGTAAGCCCTCAAACTCAAACCACGGCCCTTTCCTCTGGGAAACAAAACTCAGCTGCCCTGCTTCTGAATGGCAGATGGCAGGACTATCAAACCAGCCCAACTTGGCACTGGTGACACCTTGGGTCTGGGAACTATCCTGCGTATCGTGGATTTTCAGGAGCCACCCGGCCACTCCCAGCCACAAGCCCTATAACTCAAACCACGGCCCTTTGCTCTGGCAAACAAAACTCAGCTGCCCTGGTTCTGGATGGCAGATCGCAGGAGCCACTTGGTACTATCAAACCAGCCCAACTTGGTACTGGTGCCACCTTGACTCTTGGAACCATCCTGCGTATCGTGGATTTTCAGGTACCAGCCGGCCATTCCTAGCCATAGGCTGCCAAACACAAACCACGGCCCTTTTCCCTGGCAAACAAAATTCAGATGCCCCGCTTCTGGATGGCAGATTGCAGACGCCACTTGGCGCTGTCCAATCAGCCTGACTTGGCACTGGTGCCACCGTGGGTCTGGGAACCATCCTGCGTATGGTGGATTTTCAGGAGCCAGCCGGCCACTCCAAACCACAGGGTGCCAAACACAAACCTCGGCCGTTTTCCTTGCCTAACAAAACTCAGCTAACCCGCTTCTGGATGGCAGATTGCAGGAGCCACTTGGTACTGTCAAACCAGCCCAACATGGCACTGGTGCCACCTTCGGTCTGCGAACCATCCTGCGTATGTTGGATTTTCAAGAGCCACCAGGCCACTCCAAGCCACAAGCGC
The DNA here is from genome assembly GCA_031885435.1 of Passerculus sandwichensis. Taxonomy (NCBI): domain Eukaryota; kingdom Metazoa; phylum Chordata; class Aves; order Passeriformes; family Passerellidae; genus Passerculus; species Passerculus sandwichensis. The sequence goes on from CM063146.1 coordinate 905,485, forward strand.
TAAAACACAAACCACGGCCCATTTCTCTGGCAAAGAAAATTCAGATGCCCCGCTTTGGATGGAAAATTGCAAGAGCCACTTGGCACTGTCAAACCAGCCCGACTTGTATCTGGTGCCACCATGGGTCTGGGAACCATCCTGCTTAGAGTGGATTTTCAGGAGCCAGACGGCCACACACAGCCATGGGCTTCCAAACACAAACCACGGCCTTTCCCTGCCTAACAAAATTAAGATGCCAATCTTGTGGTTTGCAGACTGCAGGAGCAACTTGGCACTGTCAAACCAGCCCGACTTGCCACTGGTGCGACCTTCGGTCTGGGAACCATCCTGCGTATCGTGGATTTTCAGAAGGTACCAGGCCACTCCCACCTACAAGCCCTCAAACTTCAACCACAGGCCTTTTCCCTGGCTAAATAAACTCAGCTGCCCTGCTTCAGAATGGCAGATTGCAGGAGCCACTTGGTACTGTCAAACCAGCCCAACTTTGCACTGGTGCCACCTTGGATCTGGGAACCATCCTGCGTAATTTGGATTTTCAGGAGCCACCTGGCCACTCCCAGCCACAAGCCCTCAAACTCAAACCACGGCCCTTTCCTCTGGGAAAGAAAACTCAGCTGCCCTGCTTCTGAATGGCAGATGGCAGGACTATCAAACCTGCCCAACTTGGCACTGGTGACACCTTGGGTCTGGAAACCATCCTGCGTATAATGGATTTTCAGGAGCCACCCGGCCACTCCCAGCCACAAGCCCTATAACTGAAACCACGGCCCTTTCCTCTGGCAAACAAAACTCAGGTGCCCTGGTTCTGGATGGCAGATTGCAGGAGCCACTTGGTAATATCAAACCAGCCCAACTTAGTACTGGTGCCACCTTGAGTCTTGGAACTATCCTGCGTATGGTGGATTGTCAGGTGCCAGCCGGCCAATCCTAGCCATAGGCTGCCAAACACAAACCACGGCCCTTTTCCCTGCAAACAAAATTCAGATGCCCCGCTTCTGGGTGGCAGATTGCAGACGCCACTTGACGCTGTCCATTTAGCCCGACTCGGCACTGTTGCCACCTTGGGCCTGGGAACCATCCTGCGTATGGTGGATTTTCAGGAGCCAGCCGGCCTCTCCCAACCACAGGCTGCCAAACACAAACCTCGGCCGTTTTCCCTGCCTAACAAAACTCAGCTTACCCGCTTCTGGATGGCAGATTGCAGGAGCCACTTGGTACTGTCAAACCAGCCCAACTTGGCACTGGTGCCACCTTGGGTCTGGGAACCATCCTGCGAATCGTGGATTTTCAGGAGCCACCCGGCCACTCCCAGTCACAAGCCTTCAAACTCAATCCAGGGCCCTTTAATCTTGCAAACAAAACTCAGCTGCCCTTCTTCTGGATGGCAGATTACAGGAGCCACTTGGTACTATCAAACCAGCCCAACTTGGCGCTGGTGCCACGTTGGATATGGGAACCATCCGGCATATCGTGGATTTTCAGGAGACAGCCGGCCACACCCATCCATAGGCTGCCAAACACAAACCACGGCCCTTTCCCCTGGCTAACAAAATTCAGATGCCCCGCTTTCTATGGCAAATTGCAAGTGCCACTTGGCACTGTCAATCCAGCCCGACTTGGAACTGGTTCCACCATGTGTCTGGAACCATCCTGCTTATTGTGGATTTTCAGGAGCCAGACGGCCACTCCCAGCCATGGGCTGCCAAACACAAACCACGGCACTTTTCCTTGCCTAACAAAATTAAGATGCCACTCTTGTGGTTTGCAGATTGCAGGAGCTACTCAGCACTTTCAAACCAGCCCGACTTGGCACTGGTGCGACCTTGGGTCTGGGGACCATCCTGCGTATCGAGGATTTTCAGGAGCCAGCCAGCCACTCCAAATCATAAGCCCTCAAATTCAAACCACGGCCCTTTTCTTTGGCAAACATAACTCAGCTGCCCTGCTTCTGGATGGCAGATTGCAGGAGCCACTTGGTGCTATCAAATCAGCCCGACGTGGAACTGGTGCCACCTTGGGTCTGGGAACATTTATGCGTATCTTGGATTTTCAGGAGCCACCAGGCCACTCCCCCCCTCAAGCCCTAAAACTTAAACCACAGCACTTTTCTCTGGCTAACAAAATTCAGATGCCCTGCTTTGGATGGCAAATTGCAAGAGCCACTTGGCACTGTCAAACCAGCCCGACTTGGAACTGGTGCCACCATGGGTCTGGGAACCATCCTGCTTATCGTGGATTTTCAGGAGCCAGACGGCCACTCACAGCCATGGGCTGCCAAACACAAACCACGGACCTTTTTTCTGCCTAACAAAATTAAGATGCCACTCTTGTGGTTTGCAGATTGCAGGAGCTACTTGGCACTGTCATACCAGCCCGACTTGGCACTGGTGCGACCTTCGGTCTGTGAACCATCCTGCGTATCGTGAATTTTCAGAAGCCAGCAGGCCACTAGCAGCCACAACACTCAAACGTAAACCACAGGCCTTTTCCCTGGCTAACAAAACTCAGCTGCCCTGCTTCTGGATGGCAGATTGCAGGAGCCACTTGGAACTCTCAAACCAGGCCAACTAGGCACTGGTGCCACCTTGGGTCTGGGAACCATCCTGTGCATCGTCGATTTTCAGGAGCCAGCAGGCCACTCCCAGCCATCGGTTGCCAAACACAAATCACGGCCCTTTTCCCTGGCTAACAAAATTCAGATGCCCCGCTTCTGGATGGCAGATTGCAGGAGCCACTTGGTACTATCAAACCAGCCCAACTTGGCACTGGTGCCACCTTGGGTCTGGGAACCATCCTGCGTATTGTGGATTTTCAGGACCCACACGGCCACTCCCAGCCACAAGCCCTCAAACTCAAACCACGGCCCTTTCCTCTGGCAAACAAAACTCAGCTGCCCTGCTTCTGGATGGCAGATTGCAGGAGCCACTTGGCACTGTCAAACCAGCCCAACTTGGCACTGGTGCCACCTTGGTCTGGGAACCATCCTGCGTTTCGTGTATTTTCAGGAGCCAGCCGGCCACTCCCAGCTACAAGCCCTCAAACTAAAACCACGACCCTTTTCTCTGGCAAAAAAAACTCAGCTTCCCTGCTTCTGGATGGCAGATTGCAGGAGCCACTTGGTACTGTCAAACCAGCCCAACTTGGCACTTGTGCCACCTTGGGTCTGGGAACCATCCGGCGTTTAGTGTATTTTCAGGAGCCAGCCGGCCACTCCAAGCCATAGGCTCCAAAACACAAACCACCGCCCTTTTCAATGGCTAACAAAATTCCGATGCCCCGCTTCTGGATGGCAGATTGCAGGAGCTACTTGGCTCTGTCCAACCAGCCCGACTCGGCACTGGTGCCACCTTCCGTCTGGGAACCATCCTGCGTATCGTGGATTTTCAGGAGCCAGCCGGCCACTCCCAGCCATAGGCTGCCAAATACAAACCACGGCCCTTTTCCCTGGCTAACAGAACTCAGATGCCCTGTTTCTGGATGGCAGATTGCAGGAGCCACTTGGTAATATCAAACCAGCCCGACTTTGCACTTCTACCACCTTGGGTCTGGGAACCATCCTGCGTATCGTGGATTTTCAGGAGCCAGCCGGCCACTCCAAGCCATAGGCTGCCAAAGACAAACCACGGCCCTTTTCCCTGGCGAGCAAAATTCAGATGCCCCTCTTCTGGATGGCAGATTGCCGAAGCCACTTGGCACTGTCAAACCAGCCCGACTTGGAACTGGTGCCACCTTGGGTCTGGGAAACATCCTGCGCACTGTGGATTTTCAGGAGCCAGCCGGACAGTCCCAGCAACAGGCCCAGAAAAAAACCTCAGCCCGTTTCCCTGAAAAACAAAACTCAGCTACCCCGATCCTGGATGTCAGATTGCAGGAGTTTCTTGGCACAATCAAACCAGCCCAACTTGGCACTGGTGCCACCTTTGGTCTGGGAACCCTCTTGCTTATCGTGGATTTTCCGGAGCCAGCCGACCACTCCCAGCCATAGGCTGCCAAACACAAACCACGGCCCTTTTCCCTGGCTAAAAAAATTCAGATGGCCCGAATCTGGATGGCAGATTTCAGACACCACTTGGCTCTATCCAACCCGCCCAACTTGGCACTGGTGCCACTTTTGGTCTGGAAACCATCCTGCGTATCGTGGATATTCAGTAGTGTTTTGCGGAGAAAAGAAGAAACTTCACAACTTTATAAAAGTTGTTAACCTCGGTATGTGTATTTTTCGACACGTGCTGGACGCAAGTCTCTTAACAAGGATGTGTACTTTTGAAGACTTCAGGTCGTCTTTTATCTCTTTCTCAAATGCATATAGATACAGTTTCACTATAAGTTCATACATATTCATTCTGCGTGACATTTAGCACTAGTTCTTTTTTATCAGGGGAATTTCTAGGTCTGGGGCAGACCGACCTTGCGGTAATTTCTGTTTTCCTTTCTCTGTCTCCTTGCTGTCTCTGGAATGCGGCCTTTGCTTCAGCTTTGGCTCCATAGACCTTTCACCTCTTACAGGCCCTTCACCCAATTCAGAATGGATCCCCACTTCGTCTCATTCCCCCCTTTCCTAGGAAATAAGTAAATTCGTTTACTTAAGGAAAAGTGGCCTGTCGGCCACTCCCAGCCACATGCCATCATACTCAAACCACGGCCCTTTTGCCTGCCTAACAAAACTCAGCTACCCTGTTTCTGGATGGCAGATTGCAGGAGGCACTTGGTACTGTCAAACCAGCCCAACTTGGCAATGGTGCCACATTGGATCTGGGAACCATCCTGCGTATCGTGGGTTTTCAGGGGCCAGCCGGTACCTCCCAGGCATAGGCTGCCAAACACAAACCACGGCCCGTTTCCCAGCCTAAAAAAATTCATATGCCCCGCTTCTGGATGGTAGAATGCAGGAGCCACTTGGTACTGTCAAACCAGGTCGATTTGGTACTGGTGCCACCTTGGGTCTGGGAACCATCCTGCGTATCGTGGATTTTCAGGACCCACACGGCCACTCCCAGCCACAAGCCCTCCAACTCAAACCACGGCCCTTTGCCCTGTCTAAAAAAACTCAGCTGCCCTGCTTCTGGATGGCAGATTGCAGGAGGCACTTGGTACTATCAAACCAGCCCAACTTGGCACTGGTGCCACCTTGGGTCTGGGAACCATCCTGCGTATCGTGGATTTTCAGGAGCCAGACGGCCACTCCCAGCCATAGGTTGCCAAACAAAAACCATGGCCCTTTTCGCTGGCTAACAAAATTTAGATGCCCCGCTTCTGGATGGCAGATTGCAGACGACACGTGTCTCTGTCCAACCAGCCCGATTTGGGACTGGTGCCACCTTGGGTCTGGGAACCATCCTGCGTATGGTGGATTTTCAGGAGCCAGCCGGCCACTCCCAACCGCAGGCTGCCAAACACAAACCTCGGCCGTTTTCCCTGCCTAACAATACTCAGCTTACACGCTTCTGGATGGCAGATTGCAGGAGCCACTTGGTACTGTCAAACCAGCCCAACTTGGCACTGGTGCCACCTTGGGTCTGGGAACCATCCTGCGAATCGTGGATTTTCAGGAGCCACCCGGCCACTCCCAGTCACAAGCCCTCAAACTCAATCCAGGGCCCTTTAATCTTGCAAACAAAACTCAGCTGCCCTTCTTCTGGATGGCAGATTACAGGAGCCACTTGGTACTATCAAACCAGCCCAACTTGGCGCTGGTGCCACGTTGGATATGGGAACCATCCGGCATATCGTGGATTTTCAGGAGACAGCCGGCCACACCCATCCATAGGCTGCCAAACACAAACCACGGCCCTTTCCCCTGGCTAACAAAATTCAGATGCCCCGCTTTCTATGGCAAATTGCAAGTGCCACTTGGCACTGTCAATCCAGCCCGACTTGGAACTGGTTCCACCATGTGTCTGGAACCATCCTGCTTATTGTGGATTTTCAGGAGCCAGACGGCCACTCCCAGCCATGGGCTGCCAAACACAAACCACGGCACTTTTCCTTGCCTAACAAAATTAAGATGCCACTCTTGTGGTTTGCAGATTGCAGGAGCTACTCAGCACTGTCAAACCAGCCCGACTTGGCACTGGTGCGACCTTGGGTCTGGGGACCATCCTGCGTATCGAGGATTTTCAGGAGCCAGCCAGCCACTCCAAATCATAAGCCCTCAAATTCAAACCACGGCCCTTTCCTTTGGCAAACATAACTCAGCTGCCCTGCTTCTGGATGGCAGATTGCAGGAGCCACTTGGTGCTATCAAATCAGCCCGACTTGGAACTGGTGCCACCTTGGGTCTGGGAACATTTATGCGTATCTTGGATTTTCAGGAGCCACCAGGCCACTCCCACCCTCAAGCCCTAGAACTTAAACCACAGCACGTTTCTCTGGCGAACAAAATTCAGATGCCCTGCTTTGGATGGCAAATTGCAAGAGCCACTTGGCACTGTCAAACCAGCCCGACTTGGAACTGGTGCCACCATGGGTCTGGGAACCATCCTGCTTATCGTGGATTTTCAGGAGCCAGACGGCCACTCACAGCCATGGGCTGCCAAACACAAACCATGGACCTTTTTTCTGCCTAACAAAATTAAGATGCCACTCTTGTGGTTTGCAGATTGCAGGAGCTACTTGGCACTGTCATACCAGCCCGACTTGGCACTGGTGCGACCTTCGGTCTGTGAACCATCCTGCGTATCGTGGATTTTCAGAAGCCAGCAGGCCACTAGCAGCCACAACACTCAAACGTAAACCACAGGCCTTTTCCCTGGCTAACAAAACTCAGCTGCCCTGCTTCTGGATGGCAGATTGCAGGAGCCACTTGGAACTCTCAAACCAGGCCAACTAGGCACTGGTGCCACCTTGGGTCTGGGAACCATCCTGTGCATCGTCGATTTTCAGGAGCCAGCAGGCCACTCCCAGCCATAGGTTGCCAAACACAAATCACGGCCCTTTTCCCTGGCTAACAAAATTCAGATGCCCCGCTTCTGGATGGCAGATTGCAGGAGCCACTTGGTACTATCAAACCAGCCCAACTTGGCACTGGTGCCACCTTGGGTCTGGGAACCATCCTGCGTATCGTGGATTTTCAGGACCCACACGGCCACTCCCAGCCACAAGCCCTCAAACTCAAACCACGGCCCTTTCCTCTGGCAAACAAAACTCAGCTGCCCTGCTTCTGGATGGCAGATTGCAGGAGCCACTTGGCACTGTCAAACCAGCCCAACTTGGCACTGGTGCCACCTTGGTCTGAGAACCATCCTGCGTTTCGTGGATTTTCAGGAGCCAGCCGGCCACTCCCAGCTACAAGCCCTCAAACTAAAACCACGACCCTTTTCTCTGGCAAAAAAAACTCAGCTGCCCTGCTTCTGGATGGCAGATTGCAGGAGCCACTTGGTACTAGCAAACCAGCCCAACTTGGCACTGGTGCCACCTTGGGTCTGGGAACCATCCGGCGTTTAGTGTATTTTCAGGAGCCAGCCGGCCACTCCAAGCCATAGGCTCCAAAACACAAACCACCGCCCTTTTCAATGGCTAACAAAATTCCGATGCCCCGCTTATGGATGGCAGATTGCAGGAGCTACTTGGCTCTGTCCAACCAGCCCGACTCGGCACTGGTGCCACCTTCCGTCTGGGAACCATCCTGCGTATCGTGGATTTTCAGGAGCCAGCAGGCCACTCCCAGCCATAGGCTGCCAAATACAAACCACGGCCCTTTTCCCTGGCTAACAGAACTCAGATGCCCTGCTTCTGGATGGCAGATTGCAGGAGCCACTTGGTAATATCAAACCAGCCCGACTTTGCACTTCTACCACCTTGGGTCTGGGAACCATCCTGCGTATCGTGGATTTTCAGGAGCCAGCCGGCCACTCCAAGCCATAGGCTGCCAAAGACAAACCACGGCCCTTTTCCCTGGCGAGCAAAATTCAGATGCCCCTCTTCTGGATGGCAGATTGCCGAAGCCACTTGGCACTGTCAAACCAGCCCGACTTGGAACTGGTGCCACCTTGGGTCTGGGAAACATCCTGCGTATCGTGGATTTTCAGGAGCCAGCCGGACAGTCCCAGCAACAGGCCCAGAAAAAAACCTCAGCCCGTTTCCCTGAAAAACAAAACTCAGCTACCCCGATCCTGGATGTCAGATTGCAGGAGTTTCTTGGCACAATCAAACCAGCCCAACTTGGCACTGGTGCCACCTTTGGTCTGGGAACCCTCTTGCTTATCGTGGATTTTCCGGAGCCAGCCGACCACTCCCAGCCATAGGCTGCCAAACACAAACCACGGCCCTTTTCCCTGGCTAAAAAAATTCAGATGGCCCGAATCTGGATGGCAGATTTCAGACACCACTTGGCTCTATCCAACCCGCCCAACTTGGCACTGGTGCCACTTTTGGTCTGGAAACCATCCTGCGTATCGTGGATATTCAGTAGTGTTTTGCGGAGAAAAGAAGAAACTTCACAACTTTATAAAAGTTGTTAACCTCGGTATGTTTATTTTACGACACGTGCTGGAGGCAAGTCTCTTAACAAGGATGCGTACTTTTGAAGACTTCAGGTCGTCTTTTATCTCTTTCTCAAATGCATATAGATACAGTTTCACTATAAGTTCATACATATTCATTCTGCGTGACATTTAGCACTAGTTCTTTTTTATCAGGGGAATTTCTAGGTCTGGGGCAGACCGACCTTGCGGTAATTTCTGTTTTCCTTTCTCTGTCTCCTTGCTGTCTCTGGAATGCGGCCTTTGCTTCAGCTTTGGCTCCATAGACCTTTCACCTCTTACAGGCCCTTCACCCAATTCAGAATGGATCCCCACTTCGTCTCATTCCCCCCTTTCCTAGGAAATAAGTAAATTCGTTTACTTAAGGAAAAGTGGCCTGTCGGCCACTCCCAGCCACATGCCATCATACTCAAACCACGGCCCTTTTGCCTGCCTAACAAAACTCAGCTACCCTGTTTCTGGATGGCAGATTGCAGGAGGCACTTGGTACTGTCAAACCAGCCCAACTTGGCAATGGTGCCACATTGGATCTGGGAACCATCCTGCGTATCGTGGGTTTTCAGGGGCCAGCCGGTACCTCCCAGGCATAGGCTGCCAAACACAAACCACGGCCCGTTTCCCAGCCTAAAAAAATTCATATGCCCCGCTTCTGGATGGTAGAATGCAGGAGCCACTTGGTACTGTCAAACCAGGTCGATTTGGTACTGGTGCCACCTTGGGTCTGGAAACCATCCTGCGTATCGTGGATTTTCAGGACCCACACGGCCACTCCCAGCCACAAGCCCTCCAACTCAAACCACGGCCCTTTGCCCTGTCTAAAAAAACTCAGCTGCCCTGCTTCTGGATGGCAGATTGCAGGAGGCACTTGGTACTATCAAACCAGCCCAACTTGGCACTGGTGCCACCTTGGGTCTGAGAACCATCCAGCGTTTTGTGGATTTTCAGGAGGCAGCCGACCACCCCCAGCCATACGCTGCCAAACACAAACCACGGCACATTTCCCTGGCTAACAAAAGTCAGATGCCGCGCATCTGGATGGCAGATTGCAGGAGCCACATGGTACTATCAAAGCAGCCCAACCTGGCACTGGTGCCACCTTGGGTCTGGGAACCATCCTGCGTATCGTGGATGTCGAGGAGCCAGCCGGCCACTCCTAGCCAGAAGCCCTCAAACTCAAACCACGGCCCTTTTCTCTGGCAAACAAAACTCAGCTGCCCTGCTTCTGGATGGCAGATTGCAGGAGCTACTTGGTACTATCAAACCAGCCCGACTTGGCACTGGTGCCACCTTAGGTCCGGGAACCATCATGCGTATAGTGGATTTTCAGGAGCCAGCCGGCCACTCCCAGCCATAGGCTGCCAAACACAAACCACGGCCCTTTTCCCTGCCTAACAAAATTCAGATGCCCCGCTTCTGGATGACAGATTGCAGGAGCTACTTGGCACTATCAAACCAGCCCGACTTGGCACTGGTGCCACCTTTGGTCTGGGAACCATCCTGCGTATCGTGGATTTTCAGGAGCCAGCCTGCCACTCCCAACCATAGGCTGCCAGACACAAACCACGGCCCTTTTCCCTGGCTAACAAAATTCAGATGCCCCGCTTCTGGATGGCAGATCGCAGACACCTCTTGGCTCTGTCCAACCAGCCCGACTTGCCACTGGTGCCACCTTGGGTCTGGGAACCATCCTGCGTATCGTGGATGTCGAGGAGCCAGCCGGCCACTCCCAGCCAGAAGCCCTCAAACTCAAACAACGGCCCTTTTCTCTGGCAAACAAAACTCAGTCGCCCTGCTTCTGGATGGCAGATTGCAGGAGACACTTGGTACTATCAAACCAGCCCAACTTGGCAGTGGTGCCACGTTCGGTTTGGGAACCATCCTGCATATGGTGGATTTTCAGGAGCCAGCCGGCTACTCCCAGCCATAGGCTGCCAAACACAAACCACGGCCCGTTTCCCAGGCCTAAAAAATTCAGATGCCCCGCTTCTGGATGGCAGAGTGCAGGAGCCACTTGGTACTGTCAAACCAGCCCAACTTGGCACTGGTGCCACCTTGGGTCTGGGAACCATGCTGCATATTGTGGATTTTCAGGAGCCAGCCGGCCACTCCCAGCCACAAGCCCTCCAACTCAAACCACGGCCCCTTTCCCTGCCTTAAAAAACTCAGCTGCCCTGCTTCTGGATGGCAGATTGCACGAGCCACTTGGTACTATCAAACCAGCCCCACGTGGCACTGGTGCCACATTGGGTCTGGGAACCATCCTGAGTATCGTGGATTTTCAGGAGCTAGCCGGCCACTCCCAGACTCAGGCCCCAAAAACCAACCTCGGCCCGTTTCCCTGACAAACAATACCCAGCTACCCCGCTTCTGGATGGTAGATTGCAGGAGCCACTTGCTACTGTCAAACCAGCCAAAGTTTGCACTGGTGCCACCTTGGGTCTGGGAACCATCCTGCGTATCGTGGATTTTAAGGGGCCACCCGGCCACTCCCAGCCACAAGCCCTGAAACCTAAGCACGGCCCTTTTCTCTGGCAAACAAAACTCAGCCGCCCTGCTTCTGGATGACAGATTGCAGGAGGCACTTGTTACTATCAAACAAGCCCAACTTGGCACTGGTGCCACCTTGGGTCTGGGAACCATCCTGCGTATCGTGGATTTTCAGGAGCCAGACAGCCACTCCCAGCCATAGGGTGCCAAATACAAACCACGGCCCGTTTCCCAGCCGAAAAAAATTCAGATGCCCCGCTTCTGGATGGCAGATTGCAGGAGCCACTTGGCACTGTCAAACCAGCCCGACTTTGAACTGGTGCCACCTTGGGTCTGGGAACCATCCTGCGTATCGTGGATTTTCAGGAGCCAGACGGCCTCTCCCAGCCACAAGCCCTCCAACTCAAACCACGGCCCTTTTCCCTGTCTAACAAAACTGAGCTGCCCTGCTTCTGGATGGAAAATTGCAGGAGGCACTTGGTACTATCAAACCAGCCCAACTTGGCAGTGGTGCCAATTTCGGTCTGCGAACCATCCTGCGTATCGTGGATTTTCAGGAGCCAGCCGGCCACTCCCAGCCATACGCCCTAAAACTTAAACCGCGGCCCTTTCCTCTAGCAAAAAAAACTCAGTCGCCCTGCTTCTGGATGGCAGATTGCAAAAGGCACTTGGTACTATCAAACCAGCCCAACTTGGCACTAGTGCCACCTTGGGTCTGGGAACCATCCTGCGTATCGTGGATTTTCAGGAGCCAGCCGGCTACTCCCAGCCGCACGCCCTCAAACTTAAACCACGGCCCTTTCCTCTGGAAAAGAAAACTCAGCCGCCCTGCTTCTGGATGGCAGATTGCAGGAGCCACTTGGTACTATCAAACCAGCCCAACTTGGCTCCTGTACCACCTTTGGTCTGGGAACCATCCTGCGTATCGTGGATTTTCAGGAGCCACCCGGCAACTCCCAGCCATAGGCTACCAAACAAAAACCATGGCCCTTTTCCATGGCTAACAAAATTCAGATGCCCCGCTTCTGGATGGCAGATTGCAGGAGCCACTTGGCACTGTAAACCCAGCCAGACTTGGCACTGGTGCCACCTTGGGTCTGGGAACCATCCTGCGTATCATGGATTTTCAGGAGCCAGCTGGCCACTCCCAGGCATAGACTGCCAAACACAAACCACGGCCCTTTTCCCTGGCTAACAAAATTCAGATGCCCCGCTTCTGGATGGCAGATTGCAGACGCCACTTGTCTCTGTCCAACCAGCCTGACTTGGCACTGGTGGTACCTTCGGTCTGGGAACCATCCTGCGTATCGTGGATTTTCAGGAGCTAGCCGGCCACTCCATGCCACAGGCCCCAAAAACAAACCTCGGCCCGTATCCCTGGCAAAAAAAACTCAGCTACCTTGCTTCTGGATGGCAGATTGCAGGAGGCACTTGGTACTGTCAAACCAGCCCAACTTGGCACTGGTGCCAACTTGGGTCTGGGAACCATCCTGCGTATCGTGGATTTTAAGGAGCCACCCTGCCACTCCCAACCACAAGCCCTGAAACCAAAACTACGGCCCTTTTCTCTGGCAAATAAAACTCAGCTGCCCTCCTTCTGGATGGCAGATTGCAGGAGCCGCTTGGTATTATCACACCAGCCCAACTTGTCACTTGTGCCAGCTTGGGTCTGGGAACCATCCTGCGTATCGTGGATTTTCAGAAGCCACCCGGCCATCCCAGCCACAAGCCCTCAAAGTCAAACCATGGCCCTTTTATTTGGCAAACAAAACTCAGCTGCCCTGCTTCTGGATGGCAGATTGCAGGAGCCACTTGGTACTATCAAACCAGCCCAACTTAGCACTGGTGTAACCTTGGGTCTTTGAACCATCATGCATATCGTGGGTTTTCAGGAGCCACCCGGCCACTCCCAGCCATAGGCTGCCGAACGCAAACCACGACCCGTTTCCCAGGCTAACAAAATTCTGATGCCCCGCTTCTGGATGGCAGATTGCAGGAGCCACTTGGTACTGTCATACAAGCCTGACTTGGCACTGGTGCCACCTTGGGTCTGGGAACCATCCTGCGTATCGTGGATTTTCAGGGGCCACCCGGCCACTCCCAGCCATAGGCTGCCAAACTCAAACCACAGCGCTTTTCCCTGGCTAACAAAATTCAGATGCCCTGCTTCTGGATGGCGAATTGCAGGATCTACTTGGAACTATGGAACCAGCTCGACTTGGCACTGGTGCCACCTTTGGTCTGGGATCCATCCTGCGTATTGTGGATTTTAAGGAGCCAGCCGGCCACTCCCAGCCACACGCCCTCAAACTTAAACCGCGGCACTTTTGTCTGGCAAACAAAACTCAGCTGCCCTCTTTCTGGATGGCAGAATGCAGGAGCCACTTGGTACTATCAATCCAGCCCCACTTGGCACTGGTGCCACCTTTGGTCTGGGAACCATGCTGCGTATCGTGGATTTTAAGGAGCCGTCCGGACACTCCCAGCCACACGCCCTCAAACTTAAACCGCGGCACTTTTGTCTGGCAAACAAATCTCAGCTGCCCTGCTTCTGGATGGCAGATTGCAGGAGCCACTTGGTACTATCAAACCATCCCAACTTGGCACTGTTGCCACCTTAGGTCTTGGAACCATGCTGCGTATCGTGGATTTTCAGGAGCCAGCCGGCCACTCCCAGCCATAGGCTGCCAGACACAAACCATGGCCCTTTTCCCTGGGTAAAAATGTTCAGATGCCCCGCTTCTGGATGGCAGATTGCAGACACCACTTGGCTCTGTCCAACCAACCCGATTTGGAACGGGTGACTCCTTGGGTCTGGGAACCATCCTGCGTACCGTGGATTTTCAGGAGCCACCCGGCCACTCCCAGCCATCGGCTGCCAAAATCAAACCACGGCCCTTTTCCCTGCCTAAAATAATTCAGATGCACCGCTTCTGGATGGCAGTTTGCACGAGCTACATGGCAATATCAAACCAGCCCGACTTGGCACTGGTGCCACCTTTGGTCTGGGAACCATCCTGTGTATTGTGGATTTTAGGGAGCCAGCCGGGCACTCCCAGCTACAAGCCTTCAAACTCAAACCACGCCCCTTTTCCCTGCCTAACAAATTCAGTTGCCCCTCTAGTGGATGGCAGATATCAGGAGCTACTTGGCACTGTCAAAAAAGCCCGACTTGGCACTGGTGCCACCTTCGGTCTGGGAACCATCCTGCGTATCGTGGATTATCAGGAGCCACCGGGCCACTCCAAGCCACAAGCCCTCAAACTCATACCACGGCCCTTTTCCCTGGCAAACAAAACTCAGCTGCCCTGCTTCTGGATGGCAGATTGCAGGAGCCACTTTGTACTTTTAAACCAGCCCAACTTGGCACTGGTGCCACCTTGGGTCTTTGTACCATCCTGCATATCATGGATTTTCAGGAGCCAGCCGGCCACTCCAAGCCATAAGCTGGCAAACACAAACCACGGCCCTTTTCCCTGGCTAACAAAATTCAGATGCCCTGCTTCTGGATGGCAGATTGCAGGAGCCACTTGGCACTGTCAAACCAGCATGACTTGGTGCTGGTGCCACCTTGGGTCTGGGAGCCATCCTGCGTTTAGCGGATTTTCAGGAGCCCGCCGGCCACTCCCAGCCACAGGTTCCCAAACTCAATCCACTGCCCTTTTCTCTGCCAAACAAAACTCAGCTGCCCTACTTCTGGATAGCAGATTGCAGGAGCCACTTTGTACTATCAAACCAGCCCAATTTGGCACTGGTGCCACCTTGTGTCTGGGAACCTATTGGAAAAAAAAGGCTCCCAATATTACCAGTTAGTTTGTGCATGGGCCAGTCTGACCCTCGCTGCTGGGCCAAAGGCAGCAACTGCGGCGTGTCACCCCAGAGATACCTTGGCTAGCTGGTGGTTGCAGCTGGGCACTGAACAAGTCCAGGCTTGTTGGAACCCCGTTCACCTCAGGAGGAATAGCTTCAGGCGATGGTGAAGAGAAAAAGGAGAGGATTCCGCTGGAGGGTTTAATGTCCAGAGGTTTATTCCATGGTTACAGAGGTCTGAACGTGAGCAACTGCTCCAACAGAATCCTGGCCGCATGGTCTGATTCACCTTTTAAGCTCAGGGACAGGGGGAGGGGAGGTACAGGTGAGCGACCAACCAGGTGAGAGGGGCAGGGTCTCAGGGGAAGATGACACCCAGACAGGCCAATGACCCCCAGGCCTGAGGGGCATCCTTTGAACTTGACCAACCACACGACGCCTTGCTGGAACGCTAAGTCTGAGTGACAGGACTCACTCAGCATGGGGGTAAGGGGGAAGGGAGAGAGACATAGGCACACCTGGGAAAGTGACCTGGAAGGCCAAAATGGGACAATACCGCACACCACAACATCTCCCCCTAGTTTTGTTTAAAAAGAAGAGGACTGTGTTTGTGGTGCAGAATGATTGCCAAACCATGGTTGGTAAATCAGTTCTTCCTCTACAGGAGGGTCAGTGTTCTCCACTGAGGCTTTCAGGTCATCCATTGGAGCACTGAGGGCTTCCAAATGGTAGACCTCAGGAGGGGGAGATGAGCTTGAATTAACTTGAGAACCATGCATTTGATTAGTCTAAAAACAATGCTAACAGTTACACAACTATAACTAAAATAAACAACACTAAAAACACAGTTTTCAGAATAGATCCCAACATCCCAACCAGCCCAAGAGTCCCCAGCCTTTGAGCAGTCCATTCAGCCAGTTGTCAGTTTCTCTGTTGATGTCTGAGCGCCTTTGTCAAGGTAGTCCATATGTGGTTTGGGCTGAGGCACTATGCAGGAGGTCACAGGTGGGATGATCACGAGTAGGACGAGAAGCAGGCTCGGTCTCACGGCATCTCGAGGCTACACACAAGCATTGGGATCTAAACTGGTACAAAAACTTGAAACAAACACATATTATAAACTATTCCAGATAGGTGGTTTAAGTGGAATTTCCTCCAGAGAACACGTGCGGCGTTTTCTTCTCCAGGCAGCATGAGCAACCTGGGGTGCTTCTGTAGATTTCTCTGAGACCTTGGGAACATAGGGCTTTACCCATTTGGAAGGAATGCACCTTAAACCAGAGGGGGTGGATACACAGGCATATCCACGTCCCCAAGTAACCAATTTGTAGGGTCCCACCATTTTCCAAGTCTCAGGGTCCTTTACTAAAACTGGAGGTTTTTCTCTCATTAACTTATGATTGCTCCCCCCAAAGTGGCATAGGATGGGTGGGTTCAGGCTGTCAAAAGAACAGTTCAGAAAATTTATTGTGAATAGCGCCCTGGATAACCGGATATGGGGGGGTTCCACCTTCAGAACCTGTTGTTGCTGGTCCAGGACCCTTTTAATATCACGGTGAGTTCTTTCTACAATGGCTTGACCTGTAGGGGAGTAGGGGATGCCAGTTTTGTGCTCTACTCCCCACTGCTGCAGGAAGCTCCCGAATTCCTTGGATTTGTAGGCAGGTCCATTATCAGTTTTCAGCTCCTTGGGGATGCCCATGAAAGAAAAAGCCTGCAAGAGGTGCTTAACAGCATCAATAGATGATTCTCCTGTGTGGGCAGAAGCATAGACCGCTCCAGAAAAGGTATCTACACTAACATGAACATATTTCTGCCGTCCAAAAGACTGTATGTGTGTTACATCTGTTTGCCACAGTTCACAACTGTTCAGTCCCCTTGGGTTTGCTCCCGTACTCACTGTAGGGAGTGCATGTTGTTGGCAATTTGGGCATGTGGCCACAATCGCTTTGGCCTGTTCTCGAGTGATGTTAAACTGACGAACCAGGCCAGGTGCATTTTGGTGGAAAAGCTGGTGGCTGATTTTTGCCTGTTCAAAAACATTTGGGAGAGTGGCCATCACTGCAGGTGCAGCAAGAGCATCTGCCCTTCTGTTGCCTTCAGCGATAAACCCTGGCAAGTCAGTGTGTGACCTGACATGCATCACATAAAATGGTTGCTCTCGGTGAGTGACTAACTTTACCAGTTTTGAGAGCAATTCGAAAAGTGCGATGTTAGACACATCTTGCAGTATTGCTTGATCTGCCCTGGATACTACTCCTGCCACATATGCAGAGTCTGTAATCAGATTAAATGGTTCTGAGAACTTTTCAAAGGCCCTAACAACTGCAGCCAATTCAGCAACCTGAGGTGAACCTTCCACCTCAGCAATGTCTGTCTCCCACTGCTGGGTTTGAGGATCCTTCCAAGTCATAACGGACTTGTGGGACCTCCCAGACGCATCTGTAAAGACAGTCAGAGCCCTTTTTAAAGGTCTCCTACTTAAAGCACTTCTCAATTTTAAGGTAAATTGAACATCTTGTTCGAACAATTTGTGAGCGGGCCGCGCTACCAAAATTTGTCCTGAGTAGGAATCCAGAGCAAACTGCAACACTTCATTTTCTTGAAACAATTGTTCCAGTATTTTCATAGTGTTTTGACCTGATTTTAACTCAACTGGAATGTGAATGCACTTAAAATCACATCCTGCTAACTCCCTGATCCGGGTCCTTGCTTTCCGGATCAGTTCTGCTACCAGCTCCTGAGGCTTTGTCAGTCTCTTGGACTTTTTGTGACTGAGGAAAACCCATTCTATGATCAAGAGAGGGTCCCTCTGGTCCCGGTCCTTTTTTGGTGTGTTCTTTGCTTTAGGTGTTTGTTTTTCCTCCCACTGGAAAATAATTCCATGGAGGTGTGGCAACTTACCTAGGATGATAAATTTGAATGGCAGGTCAGGCCGGCATCGGTTGGCCTGTCTTGTGGACATTGCAATCTTAACCTTTTCTAGAGCTTTCCGTGCCTCTGGGGTAACAGACCTAGGAGCACCTGGGTCCTCTCCCCCTTTCAATAAATTGAAAAGAGGGGTAAGGTCTTCATTAGTCAGACCGAGCCATGGTCTTACCCAATTTAAAGACCCACACAACTTGTGGACATCCGCAAGGGTCTTGATCTTTGGATTGATTTCTAGTTTTTGAGGAACAATGGTCCTATTTCCAATTTCTAAGCCCAAATACTTCCAAGGTGGCATCTTTTGAATTTTCTTTTCCTGGAGCTCGAACCCTGCAACAATCAATGCATCGATCGTTAGGTCAAGTGCATGTGTGAGTAAATCATCATTGGGGGCACACACAAGGATATCATCCATATAATGATAGATGATGGCCTTCTCTGCGGCTGCACGTACTGGGGAAAGCAGGGAAGACACATACCACTGGCAGATAGCTGGAGATACCTTTAATCCCTGAGGAAGAACGGTCCAATGGTACCTTTTCATAGGGGATTCCATATTAATAGAAGGAACTGAGAATGCAAAACGCGGTGCATCGTCAGGGTGCAAGGGGATTTGGAAAAAACAATCCTTAATATCAATAACAGCTAATTTCCAATCTTGGGGAAGCATTGTTGGAGATGGCATACCAGGTTGGGGAGAAACCATATCTTCAATTACATGATTAATTTGTCGGAGGTCGCAGAGGAGTCGCCATCTCTTTTTGTCAGCTTTTTGGATGACAAACACTGGAGAGTTCCATGGGGACATGGTCTCCACAATGTGGCCCTTTTTTAGTTGCTCTTCCACTAGTTCTTCAAGCACCTTTATTTTTTGTTTACTGAGCGGCCACTGTTTCACCTGAACTGGTTTGTCTGTTTTCCACTTCAGTTTTTGGGTGGGGCGCTGTTGTTCAGTGACTGCTGTACAAATATGCTGTGGAGAGTCTGGGATATCAATTGTGACACCCCACTGGGCCATCAAATCTCTCCCTAACAAAGGTTCTGAATAATCTAACACAAATGGACGGATATTTGCCAATTGTCCGTTTGGTCCCTCAAATTGAATAATGCTTTTGGATTGTCTTGCCAATTGCAGACCTCCTACACCTTGAAGGTGACCGGCAACATTTTGCAAAGGCCAATGTGCTGGCCAGTCTTGTACTGGAATCACTGTGCAGTCTGCACCTGTGTCTACAAGCATCTCAATGCGTTTAGACTCCCCACCCCCACTGACATTACACCATAATTTGGGTTTGTCTTTCCCAATAACTTGTACTCGGGCGACTGTGGGCCCTTGTTTTTTGATATTTTCAGGTAAAGATGGCACAGGGATAGCTTGTGCAACAATTTGTCCCTTGGGAAGAAACAGGGGTGGGTGGAAACAATGCAGGCCGAAAACAAATTGCTCAGGATCTGATGTTGTCATTCCTGGAGCAATTTCGATCTCTCGTGGTGTGTGTTTGGTGTCCCCAATGACAATGTACTTACAACGAATCCGGTTCCAAGTACCTTTCTGTTCAGGATTTACAGACACAAAATGCCAGTCAGTGTCCTCCAGATGGAGTGACTCAGTCAGCTGCAACCTGTAAGGCTCATTGACAGAAGACGTGGTTAACACAGGATCACCTAAATCATACACAGTCTTTGAAGCACCTGCTTCACTTACACAAACATTAATATTATTGCGCGCTTGATTTGTTTTGCTACCCTTATTCCCTTGGCCTGCTCTTTTAGTGTCTATGCGCCTGGCAGGCCGGCGCTCCCTTTTCAGTTTTTTTGTTGTTGTTGACCCCCAGGGAGGGCTTGTAGTTCTCCTCCCCTGCCATTTCTAAATTCATCAAATTCCCTTTTCAGGGGGCACTGGTTACTCCAGTGCCCTAGGTTGTTACAAAGCAGGCATGGTTTTGTGGGCTCAGCCAGTGCTGGTCTCCGCTGCTGCCCAGGGTACTGCTGTGCTGAGGGAAAAGGCGCAGGGCTGGCAACGGCGACACGCTGAGGTGGTCTTGGCAGCAGCTTTGGTCTGGTGTCTTCAGCCACACTCATCAGAGGCACTTTCTTGTTACAGACTAGTAGCATGTCCTTTAACGTTGGAGGCGGTTGAAGAGGAAGGCTAAGGATTGCCGCTTGACACTGTTTATTTGCATTTGTAAATGCCATTTCTTCTAAAATTGCTTCCCTAGCATTCTGTTTTTTAACTTGTATTTCAATAGCTCTAGTTAACCTTTCTACAAATTTCAAAAAAGGCTCTGATGGTAGCTGTTTAATTTTACTATAGGGTTCAAAAGGCCCCTCAGGTTGTAGGGAAAAGAACGCTTTTTCAGCTGCATCCTTTACTTTCTCGAGTGTTTCTGCAGGAATTGCAGTAGCTTGGATCGAGGGAGAAGACCATTGGCCCTCACCACAGAGGTGCTCAATGGTGATAGGGTTACCACTATTGTCTTTGGCTGTGTTTGGATCAGAATGCAAGCCTGGGAGAGCATCTTTCAGCAGTTGTTTCCATGCTATTTCCCATAATTTAAATTCCGTGGAGGTCATGAGACAGGAAAAAAGCTGTTTTAAATCATGTGGAATCACTACAGTCCTACTCAATTCAGAATTTAAAAGGCCACGGAAATATGGGCTGTGTGGACCATATTTTTTATGAGATTTACAGATCTCTTTAATCAATTGTCGTCCAAAAGAACTCCAATTAGCGGTTGGAGCTGCTCCCCCCTGAGCTGCAGGCTGAAAGGTAACAGGAGCCAGTGACAACATGGGACTATGCATTGAATCTGCTGTTCCCTGCTCTGTATCCCTTGAAACAGAAGCATTGGGATCACAGCTACAGGTTTGGGGGATGGCAGTGGGTGTGTCCCCACCGTGGGAACCCGGGGAGGGGGCGGGGACAGGGGGCTGGCAAGGGGCGGGGAAACCGTGGGAACAGGGGGCGGGGTCAAGGGGCAGGCAGGGGGCGGAGACACCTGGTGACATCACGTCAGCAGACGCCCCCTGGGAGGAGTAGAGGGGTGGGGCTGAAGGTACTGCAGGAAAGGGAGGGGGAGGGGGGAAGGTGTCACGAGGAACAGGAGGAGAGGGGGATGGGGCTGGAGTTTTGGGATGCTTAAGGGGATTTTGGGAAGAAGAAGACCAGGTTTGGGAAGATGCCACGTGGCATCCACCATCTTGTGGACCCCCTAGGGACTGGGGGCCATTTTGGGTAACACTGCTCTCTGCAAAGCTAACACGTGCTGTGGGTTTCAGAGGATGGGACACAGGGGATTGGGAAAGGTTCCACGCAGCCTGGCCGGGGTCTTGTGGAAAGGGCAACTCAGGCATTTCAACAGATTTTGGGCGTCGACTTCCCAATGAGTGTGCTCTGTTTAAAATACCAAGTTTTGGGGAAAGAGGTTTAGGGGTTTTAGAACTAGGAGAGGGAGAAACAGGGAGAGCAGAGGTACATGGCTTTACATTTGGCTTTTTCTCAATTTCTTCTTGTTTGAGCAATGCTGTACGAATTTGTAAACTCCAAAACACAAATTTAGCTGAGGGGGCATTGCCAGATTGTCCTAAGGTTATCAATTCATTCCCAACTTTATCCCAGAATTGAATATTGTGGATTTCTTCAGGGGAGATTTGTGGGAAGTGGAGGAAAAGCCATCTTACAAACTGTTTCAATTTTCCCTTTGAGAACTTCACATTACCACTGTTTAAAATGCTATTATAAAACACTCCTTTTTGTACAATGCTGAGTTTCAAACCCATGTTAGATGTAAAAAGCAAAGTACTAAATCCCGCCTGACCAAAAACAAAGCTAAAATCAGCTACCGATTTCAAAAAAAATTCCACAGATTGGAAAGCGATAACGAGCCGACAAAAGCTTCACAATGCAGCTGTATATACTGCTTTTAAAATTCCCGGGCAGCAGCAGCAGGGTACGCCCTGCCAAGCAAAGGCAGAAACAAAGCCTCCCCCGCCGTGGAATGCACCCCCCCGCGGAGCAGAGAGAGCGGACACGCCACGTGGCAAACCGAAACCGGGGCCCCCCGCGCCGCGTGTGAATAGAACCCCCCCCTCTGCACAGAGAGAGAGAGAGAGGGATCCCCCGCGGCAAGAGAGCCGAGAGCCCCCCCTCCCCCACAGAGAGAGAGAGAAAGATCTCCCGACCACGTGGAGAGAGCGAGCACGCTGCGCTGCAGAGGAAGGGCAGAGCTCCCGCGCGAATTCTAAAAGACAGCAAAACACGCGGCAGAAAGCTAATAGCTAGAAATCAATGAATTCCCGTCTGTGGGGCTGCGCAGCCAAAAATGCAAATGCAAAAAGAAACAGAACTCACGGCAGAGTCTGTTTTTGAGCTCCTGCCCTAACGAGAGCAGAGATACTCACCCGAAATGGAAGCTGTAGCTGGCTGGGTACAGGCAGGTCTCTTCACCGGAACAGGACCTCTCTGTGGGCGAGAGAGGCTCCCCTGTCCTCCCTCTGGAAAATGTGCTCACCAGAAAGGAGCTGGGCTTTCCAGAGGCGCCGAACAGTCCACGAAACTTCTTCTGGGAATAATCCCTAAGTCTCTAGCTCAGGGCGTTGCAACCAAAGCCCCTTTCAGCTGGATGCACGGCTGCCAGAAGGTTCTCTGAGGTGCTGCGTTCCGTCTCAGGCTGCAGAGTCGCTTTGCCGATCTCAGGGACGCCAAATATTGGAAAAAAAAAGGCTCCCAATATTACCAGTTAGATTGTGCCTGGGCCAGTCTGACCCTCGCTGCTGGGCCAAAGGCAGCAACTGCGGCGTGTCACCCCAGAGATACCTTGGCTAGCTGGTCGTTGCAGCTGGGCACTGAACAAGTCCAGGCTTGTTGGAACCCCGTTCACCTCAGGAGGAATAGCTTCAGGCGATGGTGAAGAGAAAAAGGAGAGGATTCCGCTGGAGGGTTTAATGTCCAGAGGTTTATTCCATGGTTACAGAGGTCTGAACGTGAGCAACTGCTCCAACAGAATCCCGGCCGCATGGTCTGATTCACCTTTTAAGCTCAGGGACAGGGGGAGGGGAGGTACAGGTGAGCGACCAACCAGGTGAGAGGGGCAGGGTCTCAGGGGAAGATGACACCCAGACAGGCCAATGACCCCCAGGCCTGAGGGGCATCCTTTGAACTTGACCAACCACACGACGCCTTGCTGGAACGCTAAGTCTGAGTGACAGGACTCACTCAGCATGGGGGTAAGGGGGAAGGGAGAGAGACATAGGCACACCTGGGGAAGTGACCTGGAAGGCCAAAATGGGACAATACCGCACACCACAACAGGAACCATCCTGCGTATCGTGGATTTTCAGGAGCCAGCCGGCCACTCCCAGCCATAGGCTGCCAAACACGAACCACGGCCGTTTTCCCTGGCAAACAAAATTCAGATGCCCGGCTTCTGGATGGCAGATTGCAGACGCCACTTGGCTCTGTCCAACCAGACAGACTTGACACTGGTGCCACCTTCGTTCTGGGAACCATCATGCATATCGTGGATTTTCAGGAGCCAGCCGGCCACTCCCAGCCATAGGCTGCCAAACACATATTACGGCGCTTTTCCCTGCCTAACAAAATTCAGATGCCCCGTTTTTGGATGGAAGATTGCAGGAGCTACTTGGCACTATGGAACCAGCCCGACTTGGCACTGGTGCCACCTTCGGTCTGGGAACCATCCTGCGTATCGTGGATTTTCAGGAGCCAGCCGGGCACTCCCAGCCACAAGACATCAAACTCAAACCACGGCCCTTTTCTCTGGCAAACAAAACTCAGCTACCCTGCTTCTGGATGGCAGATTGCAGGAGCCACTTGGTACTATCAAACCAGCCCAACTTGGCACTGGTGCCACCTTTGGTCTGGGAACCATCCTGCGTATCGTGGATTTTCAGGAGCCACCCGGCCACTCCCAACCATAGGTTGCCAAACACAAACCACGGCCCTTTTCCCTGCCTAACAAAATTCAGATGCCCCGCTTCTGGATGGCAGATTGCAGGAGCCACTTGGTACTGTCCAACCAGCCTAACTTGGAACTGGTGCCACCTTCGGTCTGGGAACCATCCTGCGTATCGTGGATTTTCAGGAGCCAGCCGGCCACTCCACGCCACTAGCCTTCAAACTCAAACCACGGCCCTTTTCTCTGGCAAACAAAACTCAGCTGCCCTGCTTCTGGATGGCAGATTGCAGGAGCCACTTGGTACTATCAAACCAGCCCAACTTGGCACTGGTGCCACCTTTGGTCTTTGAACCATCCTGCGTAACGTGGATTTTCAGGACGCAGCCGGCCACTCCCAGCCATCGGCTGCCAAACAGAAACCACGGCCTTTTTCTCTGGCTAACAAAATTAAGTTGCCTCTCTTCTGGTGGCACATTGCAGGAGCCAATTGGCACTGTCAAACCAGCCCAACTTGGCACTGGTGCCAACTTGGGTCTGGGAACCACCCTGCGTATCGTGGATTTTCAGGAGCCAGCCGGCCACTCCCAGCCATAGGCTGCCAAACACAAACCACGGCCCTTTTCCCTGGCTAACAAAATTCATATTCCCCGCTTCTGGATGGCAGATTGCAGAGCTACTTGGCACTATCAAACCAGCCCGACTTGGCACTGGTGCCACCTTTGGTCTTGGAACCATCCTGCGTATCGTGGATTTTCAGGAGCCATCCGGCCACTCCAAGCCACAAGCTTTCGAACTCAAACCACGGCCCTTTTCTCTGGGAAACAAAACTTAGCTGCCCTGCTTCTGGATGGCAGATTGCAGGAGCCACTTGGTACTATACAACCAACCCAACTTGGCACTGGTGCCACCTTTGGTTTGGGAACCATCCTGTGTATTGTGGATTTTCAGGAGCCAGCCGGCCACTCCCAGACATAGGCTGCCAAACTCAAACGACGGCCCTTTTCCCTGGCAAACAAAATTCAGATGCCCCGCTTCTGGATGGCAGATTGCAGGAGCCACTTGGTACTGTCCAACTAGCCCGACTTGGCACTGGTGTCACCTTGGGTCTGGGAACCATCCTGCGTATCGTGGATTTTCAGCAGCTAGCCGGCCACTCCCAGGCACAAGCCTTCAAACTCAAACCACGGCCCTTTTCTCTGGTGTCAACAGGAGGGAACCAGGACATCCATTTGATCATCACAGGCTCAATTTTATTGATCCGTACGGCGGATTAAATACAGTTAATAATGAGCTTCATACATATTGCAAAAGTTGAGCTCAGGATTGGTCATCTTACATATCAGCACCTACACCTCCTTCTACATTCCTATGGTTCTACTTTTGATACTTTCTACATATTCTTAGGATATTTCAGGACTAATCTCAACTCCCTATCCTCATTTTGCAGCAAGGTCACTGCTGACTTTTCCTTTCAGCTTGCTGACTGCTGACTGTTCTCCTTCATCTTAACCAGTGGCATTATATCAGTGTGGTCTTTCTCAGCTAACCAATTATTAATAATACTCTCCACATTTCCCCCATTTTCTTCTTGTGCAAGGAGATTAGTTTGCCATGTTTTTGCTATTGTACGGCCGACCATGTTTTGAATACATTTAAAGATACAAGGCAAAATAAGCAAAAACAGTAAAATTACACCCAGCAGTCCTATAGCATAGATCACAAGGTTCCTCTGCGACGGTCCGAGTCCTAAGCCTTTAAGCCATTCGTCAATTCCTAAACCATCTTCTTCCTTGAGTTTGTGAAGTCCCTGTTGCAATTCTTTTATCTTAGTTTGAATGGACACCGAATGATCAGACAGATTCATGCAACACATTCCCTCAAACTCTTCACATCCATGCCCTTGTGCTAAGAGCAAAAAATCTACAGCAGCTCTATTCTGCAAAACAGCATGGTTAACACTTTGCACATCTGCAGTTAACATGTCTGGAATTTGTGATGTCTTGTTCAGCTCATCCCTTGCCCAGCATCCTAATTGTTTTGCTAAATTCATGGCTTTATTGGCAGATCCTCCTGGTAAGATAGTTGAAACCACCACTTGTTTGAATGTGCCCCAAAACCGTGGATCTCCTATCTTGCTGCAGTCTAAGTCATGTATGCTACGTTTTCTCCTGTTTGAATTTTGACTCAGCTGCATTAGCAAGGACACATTAGGATGAAACAGTGACAATTTTCCCAAACAACAGGGTCCACCCTGTGGTTTAGCTGGTATACCATTCCATGCCCTGTCTCCACAAATCAAAAATATTCCTGTGGGTAATTTCATTGGTGCTGTGATATTTGTGCCGTTACATTGACTGTAATGCTGTGGAGAGAATTCACTCACATTCAGGGATGAATCTAGGGTGCCCCATGTTTCTTTAGGTTGGTTTAAATTCTGAGCACCTGAAAGTTTGAAGCTAAACCATCCACCAGCTGTAGTGTTAGATATGCTGGCATTTGTACTTCCAAAAAGATCCAATTCTTCAGGAGGAGAATGCAAAGAGGTGTTAAGTGATTGGATTAGTAAGCATTGACGATAGCCATCACTCTGACCTGCAGTATACCCTTGTTGCACCGGCAATGTGATGTTTGACATGTTAGACATACATAAGGTTTGATTGTTTATCAAACTGCAAAATTCTCCAGGAGACCACACCGGAAGTCCCACCAGGCATGTTCGAAATGGGTTAGTGACTCCTCCAAGACTAAGACAAAGTGATGATTGGTTAGTTTGATTAGCAAGTGTCACCCATAAATTTTTCCTTGGTTGACTAAAGTGTGTTACTCCTACTGCTTCACTTGCTACAGCATTGAGCAGTATAACAAAAACAAACCTCATTTTTCTTTCTGCTTGCTTTGCTTCTCCTTTTCTTCCTTCTGCTTACGTTGTTTTTCCTTTCTTCGCTGTCTTTTCCCTGGTTTGCTAGATTGTCTATTGTAAGGCTGAGTCAATTTTTGAATATACTGATCTAATTCTAAATCAGCATCCTTGCTCACAGGTATAGCATGAGGCAAGTTTGAAGGCAAATCAGCTTTGCAGCGAGCTGCTATGATGCGTGAGGCTTTAGTAATTTCAAATATTCTAAGGTTTTCCTGTAACGTCCACCTAAGATATGCTATAATCACTTGTTCTGCACTCTCAAAGAGCTGTAATCCCGTCCGTCCTGGCAGGCCGGTACTTTGTTCAAGAGCTCTAACCCAGATATGATTTCGAATCCACTTTCCAAAACAAGATGTACACCATAAATATCCCAATGACCTCTGTGGATACCAATAAACCTGATTACAATCTGCACAATGCAAAGCTACCCATGCATAGCATTTATCTTTATCCTTTTTTGCAAACATAACAAGGAAGCGAATGTAAGTAAGGACCAGTATAAAATTCTGGTTCTTCAATCCAAAGCAACCAATTCAGTGGTGGTGATTGCAAAGCCTCTTCAGCCTTTTTACTATATGAGGCTAACAGCTCAAGGTCTTTCTTTAACGCAAGGTGTATCTTATTTCGTAATCGTAGTTCTTGTTCGTTATCCTCCTCAACAACTATATCCTCCTGAGGGTCCCACAACTGTAAAAGTGTTCTAATCATAGAAAATTAATTAGCAATCACTGATACCCCTATTCAAATGAGACCGTTCCCTTTTTTGCCTTCTTTTTCTTATCTGTCTTCAATCTTGCTGCTCCTAATTTCACTGGTCCTGCCACTTGCAAACTTAACTTTTGCAACTTATCAATGCAGCAATCTAATGCTCTATCAGGATCCCCTTGGAAGGGTCCTACAACTGAATGCTGTGTTAAAGGCACTAATTTCCTACACCTTATAGAAACTATACGTGATTTACTTTGAACCTTAACTCTATTTACAATACATTGTATTTCCCATCGATAATAAGCAAGAACCTTTTGTTCAGGAGACTCATAAAGATTTAAAGCTATATATGCGTTTTGCCCCGTTTGTCTCCTTAATTCATCTTGCCAGCTTTTTCCCCACGTATGCTCGTATTCACAAGTATGACACCACAAGTCCCACAATAATGATTGTTCTAACCAAAAAGTTCTTTCACAACCCCCACAACGTAGAGCTATCCAGGCAGCACAATGTGGATTGTGACAGTCAAGGCAATGTAGTTTCGCTGGATTTGTTAAGTGAAAAGTTGATAATGAGTCAATAAAACCAATCAACTCCTGGGCTGTCCGGTAGTGACGTGTCAGTGCTCTGTCCACCGCTTCCGAGTACCCCTTCAATTGTAACAGTAGTGGTTGTAGGACCAGAAGCAGTTTCTTCCCCAGTCGCTCCTTGTCCTCCTCCATAAGGCGATCCACCAGACGCTGCATCAAAAAGAGGTTTAGTCCACTTAGCAGGCACCCACAAAGGCCCTGTAGGTGAGGAAACACAAAGATACCCCCGACCCCAATATAATACTTTTGCAGGTTTTTCCCATAATCCTGTACTTGGGTTCTTAACCCAGACCTCTGTTTCCTTAGTATTTTCCTGACCTGACCTCGGATGATGTTTCATTGCAGGGGGGGGTATCATCTTCCCCAAAAATGCATAAATGATTAATCACATACAAAACCTTAGCCAAACATGCTTGTGGATCTGTCAAATCTTGATGTTTTTCAATATACTGCTTAAGGGTACCGTTTGCTCTTTCCACTATTGCCTGTCCAGTAGAAGAGTGTGGAATACCTGTCACATGCTTAACAGACCACTGATTCAAAAATTTCCGGACCCTAGCACTTATATAACCTCGACCATTATCGGTTTTGATACTCTTTGGAACTCCCATAACAGCGAAACAACTTAACAGATGTCTGATAACCTGAAGCCCTAAAGCAGATAGCCTTCCAGAAGTAATGGGTTAAAACATGGAATGAGAGGCATGTAAAGAAGGGCCTAGCACTAGAACACACGGAGAAAGCACAGCACTAGGAAAACAGAGCAATAAATTAGATAAAAGGTAGAGCATCATGACAGGGGAAGAGATAGGTAGAGCATCATGACAGGGGAAGAGATAGGTATAGGAGAAACTAATAAGCTAAGCAGGTTTAGAGCCAGCAATGTCAAAACGACCCTAAGGGTTTTGCCAAGCCACGGGATCTAAGCCAAATACACCGGGAATTGACCAAATTAGGAAAAGAGTTCAAAAGTTTAAAGAGGAAGACTCATCGGAAAGACCCCGTCTATGATGAAGGCAACAGGAACGACCACCTGAAAATTCCCCAAAAGAGATGTCTCCACCTACGCTCCGCCCACGCTCCGCCTACACCACGCCCCATATGAATATGCATGATTATGTATCTGATGTGATGTAATCCTATACCCAAAATTGTATATAAGGCTTGCTTTTGCTATGTGAACTCAGAAATCCATTTTGTGATTTCTCCGACGCGTCGCTAATAAAAATACCTCCTGCTTAATTGACTTAAGCTGAGTCTGATTAGGCAGTCACTCTGCCTGTTTGGGGCAAAATTTGGCATCAAACCTGTATAGCTTTCTGTCCTGCCTGAGCCGTAGCCCATATGTAATGACTATATGTATCTATGGTGACGTGCACATGCTTGACTTTGCCAAATCTAGCTATGTGTGTAACATCCATTTGCCATATCTCATTTATTTTTAAACCTCGAGGATTAACCCCGATGCCTAGACCTATCCCACCATTATGATAACTACATGTTGGACATGCTCTGACAATGGCCTTGGCTTGTGACAAACTCAGCTCAAAGTGTTTTGCTAAACCTCTTGCATTTTGATGATATCTACTATGTGCTTCTCTGGCCAATGTGTGCTTGTCAATAGGACAAGAATTATCAATGGGTAGGGTAACCAATTTATCTGCACGTTCATTCCCTTCTCCTAAACCTTCAGACCACTTATGGCTCCTAATATGAATCACAGAATATGCTGCATTTCTTTCTCGTAAAGCTTTCCTCAACTGTATCAGTAACTCATACAATCGTTTATTATTCACTTCCTTAATTGCTGCTTCCTCTATTCGTTTGACTACTCCTGCAACATACATAGAGTCTGTGACCACATTTAAAGGCTCCTGTAAGTTGGACACCACCCATACTACTGCTAACAATTCCAAAGTTTGTAAGCTATCTGCAGGGTCTGCTGTGAGGAGTTGATGCTTCCATTGTCCTTTTTCTTGCCAGGTAACAGCAGCACGCCTTGATTTCCTTCCTGCATCTGTAAAAACTGTAATAGCTCCTTCTATGGGGTTTTCTTCTCTCAAAGGTCGAGTAATCCAGTTCCATTCTGTCATCCATTGCAAAACTCTAGGCACTAATTTACTGGTCTCTACTTTAGCAGGTGACATCAATAATGCTTCTTGTAAATTCTTTGAATTTATCAAGTACCAGTCCAAGGTTTCTTTTTCCATAGGCAATCTAATAGTAGCAGGTTCTCTACCATCCACTTCAAGAATTCTGAGACGCCCCTTTTTGATTAATGCTGCCAATTGTTCAATTTTTGAAGATATTGTTTTCTTGTGCTGTAGTGGTGGTGATAACCATTCCAACACCCGTATCTCCCCCGTTTTCTTTTGCAACTGAGAGAGAGCACCAAGCAAGTGGCAAGGGCTATTCCAAATAGTAAGGTCAATGGGGTGCTCGAGTTGTCGACGAGACACATACCCTTGCTGTACACAGTTACTAATTTGCTGCAAGGCAAGACGATGCTCCTTTGTCAGGTGTACAGGAGTAGTAGGGTCCACGCCTTTTAACAAAGGCCGTAGGGCTTCTAATAAATGATTTGGTATTCCCACAATAGGCTTCAGCCACTGTAAGTCTCCCAGCAACTTCTGTGCATCATGTAGAGTTTTAATGTCCAATTGTAATTCCAATTTTTGTGGTATCACTTTTTGATCCGTCAAAGTCCATCCCAAATATTTCCAGGGCTTTGTAGTCTGAATTTTCTCTGCAGCAATAACAAGTGAATATGCAGCAAGAGTATTTTTAATGGTGTCAATCTGCAAAGAGGAGAATGGCTGTTGCTGTGTAAACAAAATATCGTCCATGTAATGATATATTATAGTTGCTGGCCATTTACGACGTAGAGGCTGTAATGCAGCATCAACATAAAGCTGACATAAAGTGGGGGAGTTGCGCATGCCCTGCGGAAGAGACGTCCATTCAAATCTTTTATCTGGTTCCCCACGATTTATTGCTGGTAAAGTAAAAGCAAATCTCTTCATGTCATCAGGATGCAGGCCAATAGTGAAAAAACAATCCTTTAGGTCAATAATTAAAAGTGGCCAGTGTTCTGGAATCATAGCTGGATTTGGAAGACCAGGCTGTAAGGCCCCCATTGGTTCCATTTGGTCATTTACAGCCCTCAAATCATGTATCAAACGATATTTCCCTGATTTCTTTTTGATTACAAAAATAGGTGTATTCCAAGGGCTTGTGGACAGTCTTAGGTGCCCTTTTGTATATTGTTCCTGTACCAATTCATGGGCATGCATAAGACTCTCCCCTTTTAATGGCCATTGCTTAACCATCACCGGTGTATCCGTTTTCCAGGTGAGTGGAATGGGGAAAGTCCAAGCAATGGCAATTACCCCAAAGGGTGCTGATTAGTTAACACCACTCCCAATTGTGTTAAAATGTCCCTTCCAATTAAGCAGGAAACTGTAGGAGGCAATTGAACAATTGAAAACACAGCAGATATTTGTTGATTCTCAATGCACACAGACAAAGATGGCAACCTGCTTGCCAATGTAAATCCTCCCACTCCTGTGAGCATGTTTGATGAAGGAAATAGAGGCCAATGTTGTGGCCATGCTTCTGGAGAAATGATGCTAGTATCTGCTCCTGTATCCAATAATCCATAAAGGGTTATGCTTTGATGCCCATAAGTAATTTCAACCTTTTGCTTTGGTCTATTTTGTAAATCCACAGTTAAAAGTGTAACACCAGTAGAGCCAAAACCTTTTTCATCCCATGTTTGTCCAGTAAATGATTGTATTCCTGATGTCATTTGTGACAGTGGTATCAATTGTGCAATGCGTTGTCCTTTTGTAATTTTAATCGGAGGGTAAAGGGTGTAAGCCATAATTTGTATTTCCCCTGTAAAGTCCGCATCGATAACACCAGGCAAAACAAATAATCCCAACATAGTTATAGAGGAACGTCCCAGCAATAATGCTCCACATGTTTGTCCATTTAATATAAGAGGACCCTTTACTCCAGTGGGTATCCTCTCAGGCCGGTTCGTCATTAGTGTGACGTCTACTGCTGCTGATAAGTCCAAGCCGAGGCTCCCTGTTGTTGTGGGTTGCAGACAGGAGGTAGCAGCGATGTCACGGCAGCAGCTGGTGTCTCCGATGTCCCGGCGGCAACTTGTGTCTGTCCCTCATTGCCGCATCAGTAACACTTGATGAATGGTCTCGAGCCTCTTTATGTGACTGCCAGTGAGCCGCTTTGGAGAGGAGCAAGAGCAACTAGCACCTGATTTTGAGTAGACTCTGCTTGCTTTTGTAACCCTAATCCTAATTTCTTTAAGGCTTCTGCTATAAATGCCTGTGAAGATGTTGGCATTAATGCCATTCGCTCTAATGATTCCTCAATAGTCCAATTTGCCCCTAAAGTAGCTAACACTCCCTGGGTTGCTGGATTGCTATTTTGCAAGGCACACCGCTTCAATAGTGCCCTGCAACACCAGCCCGATCTATAGCAGTAGCTGTTCTATCGATAAAATTTCCAAATGATTCTTCCCTACCTTGTTTAATGCCCATATAAGCCGGTAACCCTCCTGGCTCTTTAACCATATCTATTGCAGCACGCACTAACCACATAGACTCTCTAAGTTTATCTTCTCCCGATATCATCTGTGCCTCTGTACGTAAAAATGCCTCTAAGCCCATCAGCTCCTTTACTGTTACTCCATGTAATGGGTCATGTGCATTAAACAATAACTGCTGATGCTGAGTAAATATCAACCGAACTATTCCTCTTAAATCATTAGGACATAAAACCTGAGTATTAAAAAGATAATCTAACATTTGCTTAACAGGTTCACTTTTTACTCCAAACTGACTAACCGTAGAACGTAGCTGAGTTAACAGCTTCCAATCTAAGGGAGTATATTCTGCTATATTATGCGTAAGGTTCCCTTGTGCATCATATTGTGGTGTGTATGTAACTGGACATGCAAGACTAGAAGCTATTTCCACTGCCTCACCATCCCCCATTTGCATTACTTCCCTCGCCAAAGCAGCCCAAGCTTCCCTCCTCTGTTTAGCCATCTCCCCCCATGGATCACGGTGTGCCCCTGGGATGGGATCTGGCCCTTTAAGGGTGCTATGCTGCTGGCGCTTCGGTGCAGACACCGAGGTTTCGCGCGGGGGGGGGCAGTGAAGCAGAGGCTGGCTCGCGCGGGGGAAGCAGGGGAAGCAGCCCCCCCTCCCCCGCTGGAGCTGGCAGTGAAACCGGAGCCTATTCACGCGAAGCCAGCCTGCGGGGGAAAGCCAGCCCCCCCGCCGAGGCTGTAACCGGAGCCGGCTCATTGAGGGGAAGCGGCGGAGGCAAGGCTGGCGGCGGAGGCGAAGCTGGCTTGCTCCCACCCCCACCATCTGACCCGCCTGAAGCTGGTGGCAGAGGCAAAGCTGGTTTGCCCCCACCCCCACCATCCAACTCGCCCTCCCCCTCTGACAAGAAAGGTGCAGACGGTTCCACTGTGCTTATAGAAAAATCCTCCACACCACTTTGCTGGGGACTCTTAGGCATAAGTACCTTAGTTACAGAAGGTGCCAGGGGATCATCTTCACGACAATACCCTATATTCCTCTTATGAGCTTCTGTTGCCCTTTCTGCTGCCTTTCTCTAAGAGACTTGCTGAAGTAACGTGTTATACACCACCCGCCATAACTTCCCAAATTTCTTTGCTGACTTATCATCATCTAGCACTGTATCCCACAATATTTCCCCAAACTTTCTCCACTCTGATAACTCATGAACTGTATGAGGATTAGAAAAGATACCCTTAGCATGGCCATAAGCTAATAACCCTGGTAACTCCTTTTTTAAATCTATCCCTTTTCTCCCACGCCGCTCTAAATAGGCGGTAAATAAATCATATGCCGCTTGCCTATCCATACCTATTAATCAGCGCACGCTGTTGCAGCTCTCCAGGCTCCTGTGGACACGTATTGGCTTAAGTCACTGTTGTGAACCTTAAGGCTGCTTCAAATTCCGGCACCGTCCCTGCTGCCAGGACCCAAACACAACTCCTTCGACCGTGGCGTAATCCCTTTTTCTTTTAATCCGAGAAAAAGGGCAGAGATTCGGTTATGCCCGCATTCTCCAACATTTGTCGACAGGAGGGAACCAGGACATCCATTTGATCATCACAGGCTCAATTTTATTGATCAGTACGGCGGATTAAATACAGTTAATAATGAGCTTCATACATATTGCAAAAGATGAGCTCAGGATTGGACGGCTTACATATCAGCACCTACGCCTACTTCTACATTCCTATGGTACTACTTTTGATAATTTCTACATATTCTTAGGATATTTCAGGACTAATCTCAACTCCCTATCCTCATGTTGCAGCAAGGTCAATGCTGACTATTCCTTTCAGCTTGCTGACTGCTGACTTTGCTCCTTCAGCTTAACCAGTGGCATTCTATCAGTGTGGCATTTCTCAGCTAACCAATTATTAATAATACTCTCCACACTCTGGCAAAAAAAACTCAGCTCCCCTGCTTCTGGATGGACGATTGCAGGAATCACTTGGTACTATCAAAGCAGCCCAACTTTGCACTGGTGCCACATTTGGTCTGGGAACCATCCTGCGTATCGTGGATTTTCAAGAGCCAGCCGGCCAATCCCAGCCACAAGCCCTCAAACCCAAACCACAGCCCTTCTCTCTGGCAAACAAAATTCAGCTGTCCTGCTTCTGGAAGGCAGATTGCAGGAGTCACTTGGTACTGTCAAACCAGCCCAACTTGGCACTGGTGCCACCTTGGGTCTGGGAACCATCCTGCATATCGTGGATTTTCAGAAGCCACCCAGACTCTCGAAGCCATAGGCTGCCAAACACAAACCACGGCCCTTTTCCCTGGCTAACAAAATTGAGGTGCCGCGCTTCTGGATGGCAGATTGCAGACACCACTTGGCTCTGTCCAACCAGCCCGACATGGGAGTGGTGCCACCTTGGTTCTGGGAACCATCCTGCGTATCGTGGATTTTCAGGAGCCAGCCGGCCACTCCCAGCCATAGGCTGCCAAACACAAACCACGGCCCTTTTCCCTGGCTAACAAAATTCAGATGCCCCGCTTCTGGATGGCAGATTGCAGGAGCTACTTGGCACTACCAAACCAGCCCGACTTGGCACTGGTGCCACCTGTGGTCTGGGAATCATCCTGCGTACTGTGGATTTTCAGGAGCCAGCCAGACGCTCCCAGCCACAAGCCCTCAAACTCAAACCATGGCGCTTTTCTCTGGCAAACAAAATTCAGCTGCCCTGTTTATGGATGGCAGATTGCAGGAGCCACTTGGTACTATCAAACCAGCCCAACTTGGCACTGGTGCAACCTTGGGTCTGGGAACCATGCGGCGTATCATGGATTTTCAGCAGCCAGCCGGCCACTCCAAGCCACAAGCCCTGAAACTTAAACTACGGCCCTTTCCTCTGTCAAACAAAACTCAGCTGCCTTGCTTCCGGATGGCAGAATGCAGGAGCCACTTGGTATTATCAAACCGGCCCCACTTCGCACTGGTGCCACTTCGGGCCTGGGAACCATCCTGTGTATCGTGGATTTTCAGGAGCCAGCCGGGCACTCCAAGCCACAAGCCCTCAAATTTAAACCACTGCCCTTTTCTCTGGCAAACAAAATTCAGCTGCGCTGCTTCTGGATGGCAGATTGCAGGAGCCACTTGGAACTATCAAACAAGCCCAACTTGGCACTGGTGCAACCTTGGGTCTTTGAAATATCCTGCATACGGTGGATTTTCAGGAGCCAGCCGGCCACTCCCAGCCATGGGCTGCCAAACAAAAACCACGGCCCTTTTCCCTGGCTAACAAAATTCAGATGCCCCGTTCTGGATGGCAGATTGCAGGAGCCACTTGGCACTGTCAAACCAGCCCGACTTGGCACTGGTGCCACCTTGGGTCTGGGAACCATCCTGCGTATCGTGGATTTTCAGGAGCCAGCCGGCCACTCCCAGCCACACGCCCTCAAACTCAAACAACGGATTTTGTCTGGCAAACCAAACTTAGCTGCCCTGTTTCTGGATGGCAGATTGCAGGAGCCACTTGGTACTATCAAACCAGCCCAACTTGGCACTGGTGGCACCTTAGGTCTGGGAACTATCCTGGGTATCGTGGATTTTCAGGAGCCATCCGGCCACTCCCAGCCATAGGCTGCCAAACACAAACCACGGCCTTTTTCCCTGGCTAAAAAAGTTCAGAAGCCCCGCTTCTGGATGGCAGAGTGCAGACACAACATCGCTCTGTCCAACCAGCCCCATTTGGAACTGGTGAAACCTTGGGTCTGGGAAACATCCTGCGTATCGTGGATTTTCAGGAGCCGGACGGCCACTCCCAGCCATAGGCTGCCAAAAACAAACCACGGCCCTTTTCCCTGCCTAACAAAATTCAGATGCCCCGCTTCTGGATGGCAGATAGCAGGAGCTACTTGGCACTATCAAACCCGCCCAACTTCGCACTGGTGCCACATTTGGACTGGGAACCATCCTGCGTATCGTGGATTTTCAGGAGCCAGCCGGCCACTCCAAGCCACAAGACGTCAAACTCAAACCACGGCGCTTTTCTCTGGCAAACAAAACTCAGCTACCCTGTTTCTGGATGGCAGATTGCAGGAGACACTTGCTACTATCAAACCAGCAAAACTTGGCACTGGTGCCACCTTGGGTCTGGGAACCATCCTGCATACAGTGGATTTTCAGGAGCCACCCGGCCACTCCCAGCCATAGGCTGCCAAACACAAACCACGGCCCGTTTCCCAGGGTAAAAAAATTCAGATGCCCCGCTTCTGGATGGCAGATTGCAGGAGCCACTAGGTACTATCAAACCGGCCCAACTAGACAGATGTGCCACCTTGGGTCTGGGAACCATCCTGCGTATCATGGATTTTCAGGAGCCAGACGGCAACTCCCAGCCACAAGCCCTCAAACTCAAACCACGGCGCTTTTCTCTGGCAAACAAAACTCAGCTGCCCTGCATCTGGATGGGAGATTGCAGGAGCCACTTGGTACTGTCAAACCAGGTCGACTTGGCAATGGTGCCACCTTGGGTGTGGGAACCATGCGGCGTATCATGGATATTCAGCAGCCAGCCGGCCACGCCCAGCCACAAGCCCTCAAAATCAAACCACGGCCCTTTTCTCTGGCAAACAAAACTCAGCTGCCCTGCTTCTGGATGGCAGATTGCAGGAGCCCCGTGGTACTGTCAAAGCAGCCCAACTTGGATCTGGTACCACCTTTGGTCTTTGAACAATCCAGCGTATCATTGATTTTAAAGGAGCCAGCCGGCCACTCCCAGCCATAGGCAGCCAAACAGTAACCACGGCCCTTTTCCCTGGCTAGCAAAATTAAGAGGCCCCACTTGTGGATGGCAGATTGCAGGAGCTACTTGGCACTTTCAAACCAGCCCGACATGACACTAGTGCCACCTTCGGTCTGGGAACCATCCTGCGTATCGTGGATTATCAGGAGCCAGCCGGCCACTCCCAGCCACAGGCCCCAAAAACAAACCTCGGCCCGTTTGCCTGAAAAACCAATCGCAGCTAATCCGCTTCTAGATGGCAGATTGCAGAAGCCACTTGGAAGTGTCAAACCAGCCCAACTTGGCACTGGTGCCAACTTGGGTCTGGGAACTATCCTGCGTTTCGCGGATTTTCAAGAGACAGCCGGCCACTCCAAGCCACAAGCCTTACAACTTAAACCACGGCCCTTTTCTCTGCCAAACAAAACTCAGCTATCCAGCATCTGGATGGCAGATTGCAGGAGCCACTTGGTACTGTCAAACAAGTCCAACTTGGCACTGGTGCCTCCTTGGTTCTGGGAACCATCCTGCGTACCGTGGATTTTAAGGGACCCCCGGCCACTCCCAGCCATAAGAGGCAAAAAAAAACTACGGCGCTTTTCCTTGGCTAACAATATTCAGATGCCCCCTTCTGGATGGCAGATTGCAGAAGCTACTTGGCACTATCAAACCAGCCTGACTTGGCACTGGTGCCTCCTTTGATATGGGAACCATCCTGCGTATCGTGGATTTTCAGGAGCCAGCCGGCCACTCCAAGCCAAAAGCCCTCAAACTCAAACCACGGCCCTGTTCTCTGCCAAAAAAAACTCACCTGCCCCGCTTCTGGATAGCAGATTTCAGGAGCCACTTGGTAGTATCAAACCAGCCCAACTTGGCACTGGTGCCACCTTCGGTCTGGGAACCATCCTGCGTATCGTGGACTTTCAGGAGCCAGCCGGCCACTCCACGCCACAAGTTCTCAAACTCAAACCACGGCCGTTTTCTCTGGCAAAAAAAACTCAGA
This sequence comes from Passerculus sandwichensis, assembly GCA_031885435.1. Taxonomy (NCBI): domain Eukaryota; kingdom Metazoa; phylum Chordata; class Aves; order Passeriformes; family Passerellidae; genus Passerculus; species Passerculus sandwichensis. The sequence goes on from CM063146.1 coordinate 943,672, forward strand.
AGCCCTGTTTATGCATGGCAGATTGCAGGAGCCACTTGGTACAATCAAACAACCCCAAATTGGCACTGGTGCCACCTGGGGTCTGGGAAACATCCTGCGTATCGTGGATTTTGAGGAGCCAGCCGGCCACTCCCAGTCAAAAGCCCTCAAACTCAAACCAGGGCCCTTTTCTCTGGCAAACAAAACTCAGCTGCCCTGCTTCTGGATGGCAGATTGCAGGAGCCACTTGGTACTATCAAAGCAGCCCAACTTGGCACTCGTGCCACCTTGGGTCTGGGAACCATCCTGGGTATCATGGATTTTCAGGAGCCAGCTGGCCAATCCCAGCCATAGGCTGACAAACACAAACCAATGACCTGTTCCCTGGGTAACAAAATTCAGATGCCCCTCTTGTGGATGGCATATTGCAGGAGCCACGTGGTACTGTCAAACAAGCCCAACTTGGCACTGGTGCCACCTTCGGTCTGGGAACCATCCTGCGTATCGTGGATTTTCAGGAGCCAGACGGCCACTCCAAGCCACAAGCCCTCAAACTCAAATCACGGTCCTTTTCTCTGGCAAAGAAAACTCAGCTACCCTGCTTCTGTATGGCAGTTTGCAGGAGCCAATTGGTACTGTCAAACCAGTTCAACTTGGCACTGGTGCCACCTTCGGTCTGGGAACCATCATGCGTATTGTGGATTGTCAGGAGCCAGCTAGCCACTCCCAGCCACAGGCCCCAAAAACACACCTCGGCCCTTTTGCCTGACAAACCAATCACAGCTAACCTGCTTCGAGATGGCAGATTGCAGGAGACACTTGGAAGTGTCAAACCAGCCCAACTTGTCACTGGTGCCACCTTGGGTATTTGAACCATCCAGCATACTTGGATTTTCAGGAGCCACCCGGACACTCCCAGCCATAGGCTGCCAAACACAAACCACGGCCCTTTTCCCTGGCTAACAAAATTCCGATGCCCCGCTTCTGGATGGCAGATTGCAGGAGCCACTTGGCTCTGTCAAACCAGCCCTACTTGGCACTGGTGCCACCTTGAGTCTGGGAACCATCCTGCGTATCCTGGATTTTCAGAAGCCAGCTGGCCACTCCCAGCCACAGGCCCCAAAAACAAACCTCGGCCCGTTTGCCTGACAAACAAAACTCAGCTAACCTACTTCTGGATGGCAGATTGCAGGAGCCACTTGGAAGTGTCAAACTAGCCCAACCTGGCACTGGTGCCACCTTGGGTCTGGGAACTATCCTGCGTATCGTGGATTTTAAGGAGCCAGCCGGCCACTCCCAGTCACAAGACCTACAAATTAAACCACGGCCCTTTTCTCTGGCAAACAAAACTCAGCTGCCCTGCTTCTGGATGGCTAATTGCATGAGCCACTTGGTACTATCAAACCAGTCAAACTTGGCACTGGTGCCACCTTGGGTCTTGGAACCATCCTGCGTATCGTGGATTTTCAGGAGCCAGCCAGCCATTCCCAGCCACAAGTCCTCAAACTCAAACCATGGCCCTTTTCTCTGGCAAAAAACTCAGCTGCCCTGCTTCTGGATGGCAGATTGCAGGAGCCACTTGGTATTATCAAACCAGCCCAACTTGGCGCTGGTGCCACCTTGGGTCTTTGAAGCATCCTGCATAGAGTGGATTTTCAGGAGCCAGCCGGCCACTCCCAGCCATTGATTGCCAAACACAAACCACGGCACTTTTCCCTTGCTGACACAATTCAGATGCCCCGCTTCTGGAGGGCAGATTGCAGGAGCCACTTGGCACTGTCAAAGCAGCCCGACTTTGAACTGGTGACACCTTGGGTCTTGGAACCATCCTGCGTATCGTGGATTTTCCGGAGACAGCCGGCCAGTCCCAGCTAGAGGCTGCCAAACACAAGTCACGGCCCTTTTCCCTGCCTAACAAAATTAAGATGCCCCGTTCTGGATGGCAGATTGCAGGAGCTACTTGGCACTATGAAACCAGCCCGACTTGGCACTGGTGCCACCTTGGGTCTGGGAACCCTCCTGCGTATCGTGGATTTTCAGCAGCCAGCAGGCCACTCCCAGCCACAAGCCCTCAAACACAAACCACGCCCTTTTCTCTGGCAAACAACACTCAGCTGCCCTGCTTCTGGATGGCAGATTGCAGGAACTCTTGGTACTATCAAACCAGTCCAACATGGCACTCGTGCCACCTTGGGTCTGGGAAACATCCTGGGTATCATGGATTTTCAGGAACCAGCTGGCCACTCCCAGCCATAGGCTGCCAAACACAAACCACTGCCCTCTTTCCTGGCTAACAAAATTCAGATGCCCCTCTTGTCGATGGCATATTACAGGAGCCACTTGGAACTGTCAAACCAGCCCAGCCTTGCACTGGTGCCACCTTGGGTCTGGGAACCATCTTGCGTATCGTAGATTTTCTGGAGCCAGCAAACCACTCCCAGCCATAGGCTGCCAAACACAAACCACGGCACTTTTCCTTGCCTAACAAAATTCAGATGCCGTGCTTCTGGATGGCAGATTGCAGGAGCTACTTGGCACAGTCAAACCAGCCCAACTTGGCACTGGTGCCACCTTTGGTCTGGGAACCATCCTGCGTATCGTGGATTTTCAGCAGCCAGCAGGCCACTCCCAGCCATGGGCTGCCAAACACAAACCGCGGCCCTTTTCCAGTGTAAACAAAATTCAAATTCCCCGCTTCTGGATGGCAGATTTCAGACGCCACTTGGCTCTGTCCAACAAGCCCAACTTGGCACTGGTGCCACATTCGATCTTGGAACCTTCATGCGTATCGAGGATTTTCACGAGCCAGCCGGCCACTTCAAGCCACAAGCACTCAAACTCAAACCACGGCCCTTTTCTCTGGCAAACAAAACAAAGCTGCCCTGCTCCTGGATGGCAAATTGCAGGAGCCACTTGTTACGATAAAACCAGCCCATCTTTGCACTGGTGCCACCTTGGGTCTGGGAACCATCCTGCGTATTGTGGATTTTCCGGAGACAGCCGGCCAGTCCCAGCCAGAGGCTGCCAAACAAAAACCACGGCCCTTGTCTCTGCCAAGCAAAACGCATCTGCCCCGCTTCTGGATAGCAGATTTCAGGAGCCACTTAGTACTATCAAAGCAGCCCAACTTGGCACTGTTGCCACCTTTGGTCTGGGAACCATCCTGCGTATCGTGGATTTTAAGGAGCCAGGCGGCCACTCCCAGGCACAAGCCCTCAAACTCAAGCAACGGCCCTTTATTCTGGCAAACAAAACTCAGATGCCCCGCTTCTGGATGGCAGATTGCAGGAGGCACTTGGTACTATCAAACCAGTCAAACTTGGCACTGGTGCCACTTTGGGTCTGGGAACCATCCTGCGTATGGTGGATTTTCAGGAGCTAGGCAGCCATTCCCAGCCACAAGTCCTCAAACTCAAACCATGGCCCTTTTCTCTGGCAAAAAAAACTCAGCTGCCCTGCTTCTGGATGGCAGATTTCAGGATCCACTTGGTACTATCAAACCAGCCCAACTTGGCACTGGTGCCACCTTGGGTCTTTGAAGCATCCTGCATACAGTGGATTTTCAGGAGCCAGCCGGCCACTCCCAGCCATTGGTTGCCAAACACAAACCACGGCACTTTTCCCTTGCTGACACAATTCAGATGCCCCGCTTCTGGAGGGCAGATTGCAGGAGCCACTTGGCACTGTCAAAGCAGCCCGACTTTGAACTGGTGACACCTTGGGTCTGGGAACCATCCTGCGTATCGTGGATTTTCCGGAGACAGCCGGCCAGTCCCAGCTAGAGGCTTCCAAACACAAGTCACGGCCCTTTTCCCTGCCTAACAAAACTCAGCTGCCCTGCTTCTGGATGGCAGATTGCAGGACCTCTTGGTACTATCAAACCAGTCCAACATGGCACTCGTGCCACCTTCGGTCTGGGAACCATCCTGGGTATCATGGATTTTCAGGAGCCAGCTGGCCACTCCCAGCCATAGGCTGCCAAACACAAACCACTGCCCTCTTTCCTGGCTAACAAAATTGAGATGCCCCTCTTGTCGATGGCATATTGCAGGAGCCACTTGGAACTGTCAAACCAGCCCAGCTTGGCACTGGCGCCACCTTGGGTCTGGGAACCATCTTGCGTATCGTAGATTTTCTGGAGCCAGCCAACCACTCCCAGCCATGGGCTGCCAAACACAAACCACGGCACTTTTTCTTGCCTAACAAAATTCAGATGCCGTGCTTCTGGATGGCAGAATACAGGAGATACTTGGCACTATCAAACCAGCCCGACTTGGCACTGGTGCCACCTTTGATATATGAACCATCCTGCGTATCGTGGATTTTCAGGAGCCAGCCGGCCACTCCCAGCCACAAACCCTCAAACTTAAACCACGGCCCTTTTCTCTACCAAACAAAACTCACCTGCCACGCTTCTGGATAGCAGATTTCAGGAGCCACTTGGTAGTATCAAACCAGCCCAACTTGGCGCTGGTGCCACCTTCGGTCTGGTAATCATCCTGCGTATCGTGGATTTTCAGGAGCCAGCCGGCCACTCCAAGCCACAAGTCCTCAAAATCAAACCACGGCCCTTTTCTCTGGCAAACAAAACTCAGAAGCCCTGTTTATGGATGGCAGATGGCAGGAGACACTTGGTACAATCAAACAACCCCAAATTGGCACTGGTGCCACCTGGGGTCTGGGAAACATCCTGCGTATCGTGGATTTTGAGGAGCCAGCCGGCCACTCCCAGGCAAAAGCCCTCAAACTCAAACCACGGCACTTTTCTCTGGCAAACAAAACTCAGCTGCCCTGCTTCTGGATGGCAGATTGCAGGAGCCACTTGGTACTATCAAAGCAGCCCAACTTGGCACTCGTGCCACCTTGGGTCTGGGAACCATCCTGGGTATTATGGATTTTCAGGAGCCAGCTGGCCACTCCCAGCCATAGGCTGCCAAACACAAACCAAAGACCTGTTCCCTGGGTAAGAAAATTCAGGTGCCCTGCTTCTGTATGGCAGTTTGCATGAGCCAATTGGTACTGTCAAACCAGCCCAACTTGGCACTGGTGCCACCTTCGGTCTGGGAACCATCATGCGTATTGTGGATTATCAGGAGCCAGCTCGCCATTCCCAGCCACAGGCCCCAAAAACACACCTCGGCACTTTTGCCTGACAAACCAATCTCAGCTAACCCGCTTCGAGATGGCAGATTGCAGGAGACACTTAGAAGTGTCAAACCAGCCCAACTTGTCACTGGTGCCACCTTGGGTATTTGAACCATCCAGCATACTTGGATTTTCAGGAGCCACACGGACACTCCGAGCCATAGGCTGCCAAACACAAACCACGGCCCTTTTCCCTGGCTAACAAAATTCCGATGCCCCGCTTCTGGATGGCAGATTGCAGGAGCCACTTGGCTCTGTCAAACCAGCCCTACTTGGCACTGGTGCCACCTTGAGTCTGGGAACCATCCTGCGTATCCTGGATTTTCAGGAGCCAGCCGGCCACTCCCAGCCACAGGCCCCAAAAACAAACCTCGGCCCGTTTGCCTGACAAACAAAACTCAGCTAACCTACTTCTGGATGGCAGATTGCAGGAGCCACTTGGAAGTGTCAAACTAGCCCAACCTGGCACTGGTGCCACCTTGGGTCTGGGAACTATCCTGCGTATCGTGGATTTAAGGAGCCAGCCGGCCACTCCCAGCCACTAGCCCTACAAATTAAACCACGGCCCTTTTCTCTGGCAAACAAAACTCTGCTGCCCTGCTTCTGGATGGCTAATTGCATGAGCCACTTGGTACTATCAAACCAGTCAAACTTGGCACTGGTGCCACCTTGGGTCTGGGAACCATCCTGCGTATCGTGGATTTTCAGGAGCTAGGCAGCCATTCCCAGCCACAAGTCCTCAAACTCAAACCATGGCCCTTTTCTCTGGCAAAAAAAACTCAGCTGCCCTGCTTCTGGATGGCAGATTGCAGGAGCCACTTGGTACTATCAAACCAGCCCAACTTGGCACTGGTGCCACCTTGGGTCTTTGAAGCATCCTGCATACAGTGGATTTTCAGGAGCCATCCGGCCACTCAGAGCCATTGGTTGCCAAACACAAACCACGGCACTTTTCCCTTGCTGACACAACTCAGATGCCCCGCTTCTGGGGGGCAGATTGCAGGAGCCACTTGGCACTGTCAAAGCAGCCCGACTTTGAAATGGTGACACCTTGGGTTTGGGAACCATCCTGCGTATCGTGGATTTTCCGGAGACAGCCGGCCAGTCCCAGCTAGAGGCTCCCAAACACAAGTCACGGCCCTTTTCCCTGCCTAACAAAATTAAGATGCCCCGTTCTGGATGGCAGATTGCAGAAGCTACTTGGCACTATGAAACCAGACCGACTTGGCACTGGTGCCACCTTGGGTCTGGGAACCCTCCTGCGTATCGTGGATTTTCAGCAGCCAGCAGGCCACACCCTGCCACAAGCCCTCAAACACAAACCACGCCCTTTTCTCTGGCAAACAAACCTCAGCTGCCCTGCTTCTGAATGGCAGATTGCAGGACCTCTGGTTACTATCAAACCAGCCCAACATGGCACTCGTGCCACCTTGGTTCTGGGAACCATCCTGGGTATCATGGATTTTCAGGAGTCAGCTGGCCACTCCCAGCCATAGGCTGCCAAACACAAACCACGGCACTTTTCCTTGCCTAACAAAATTCAGATGCCGTGCTTCTGGATGGCAGAATGCAGGAGATACTTGGCTCTGTCAAACCAGCCCGACTTGGCAAAGGTGCTTACTTTGATCTGGGAACCATCCTGCGTATCGTAGACTTTCATGTGCTAGACGGCCAACCCCAGCCATAGGCCCCAAAAAAAAACCTCGGCCCGTTTCCCAGACAAACAAAACTCTGCTTTCCAGCTTCTGGATGGCAGATTGCATGAGACACTTGGCACTGTCAAACCAGCACAACTTCGCACTGGTGCCACCTTGGGTCTGGGAAACATCATGCGTACCGTGGATTTTCATGAGTCAGCCGGACACTCCCAGCAATAGGCTGCAAAACAAAAACTAAGGCCCTTTTCCCTTGCTAACAAAATTCAGATGCCCCGTTCTGGACGGCAGATTGTAGGAGCTAATGGGCACTATCAAACCAGCCCGACTTGGCACTGGTGCAACCTTTGGTCTGGGAACCATCCTGCGTATCGTGGATTTTCAGGAGCCAGCCGGCCACTCCCAGCCACAAGCCCTCAAACCCAAACCACGGCCCTTTTCTCTGGCAAACAAAACTCAGCTGCCCTGCTTCTGGATGGCAGATTGCAGGAGCCACTTGGTACTATCAAACAAGCCCAACTTGGCACTGGTGCCACCTGGGGTCTGGGAACCATCCTGCGTACCGTGGATTTTCAGGAGCCAGCCGGCCACTCCCAGCCATAGGCTGCCAAACACAAACCACGGCCCTTTTTCCCTGGCTAACAAAATTCAGATGCCCCGCTTCTTGAAGGTAGATTGTAGGAGCTACTTGGCACAGTCAAACCAGCCCAACTTGGCACTGGTGCCACCTTTGGTCTGGGAACCATCCTGCGTATCGTGGATTTTCAGCAGCCAGCAGGCCACTCCCAGCCATGGGCTGCCAAACACAAACCGCGGCCCTTTTCCAGTGTACACAAAATTCAAATGCCCCGCTTCTGGATGGCAGATTTCAGACGCCACTTGGCTCTGTCCAGCCAGCCCAACTTGGCACTGGTGCCACCTTGAGTCTGGGAACCATCCTGCGTATCGTGGATTTTCAGGTGCCAGCCGGCCACTCCCAGCCACAGGCCCCAAAAACAAACCTCGGCCCGTTTGCCTGACAAACAAAACTCAGCTAACCTACTTCTGGATGGCAGATTGCAGGAGCCACTTGGAAGTGTCAAACTAGCCCAACCTGGCACTGGTGCCACCTTGGGTCTGGGAACTATCCTGCGTATCGTGGATTTTAAGGAGCCAGCCGGCCACTCCCAGCCATAGGCTGCCAAACACAAACCACGGCCCTTTTCCCAATCTAAAAATATTCAGATGCCCCGCTTCTGGATGGCAGATTTCAGGAGGCACTTGGTACTATCAAACCAGTCAAACTTGGCACTGGTGCCACTTTGGGTCTGGGAACCATCCTGCGTATGGTGGATTTTCAGGAGCTAGGCAGCCATTCCCAGCCACAAGTCCTCAAACTCAAACCATGGCCCTTTTCTCTGGCAAAAAAAACTCAGCTGCCCTGCTTCTGGATGGCAGATTTCAGGATCCACTTGGTACTATCAAACCAGCCCAACTTGGCACTGGTGCCACCTTGGGTCTTTGAAGCATCCTGCATACAGTGGATTTTCAGGAGCCAGCCGGCCACTCCCAGCCATTGGTTGCCAAACACAAACCACGGCACTTTTCCCTTGCTGACACAATTCAGATGCCCCGCTTCTGGAGGGCAGATTGCAGGAGCCACTTGGCACTGTCAAAGCAGCCCGACTTTGAACTGGTGACACCTTGGGTCTGGGAACCATCCTGCGTATCGTGGATTTTCCGGAGACAGCCGGCCAGTCCCAGCTAGAGGCTGCCAAACACAAGTCACGGCCCTTTTCCCTGCCTAACAAAATTAAGATGCCCCGTTCTGGATGGCAGATTGCAGGAGCTACTTGGCACTATGAAACCAGACCGACTTGGCACTGGTGCCACCTTGGTTCTGGGAACCCTCCTGCGTATCGTGGATTTTCAGCAGCCAGCAGGCCTCTCCCAGCCACAAGCCCTCAAACACAAACCACGCCCTTTTCTCTGGCAAACAAAACTCAGCTGCCCTGCTTCTGGATGGCAGATTGCAGGACCTCTTGGTACTATCAAACCAGTCCAACATGGCACTCGTGCCACCTTCGGTCTGGGAACCATCCTGGGTATCATGGATTTTCAGGAGCCAGCTGGCCACTCCCAGCCATAGGCTGCCAAACACAAACCACTGCCCTCTTTCCTGGCTAACAAAATTGAGATGCCCCTCTTGTCGATGGCATATTGCAGGAGCCACTTAGAACTGTCAAACCAGCCCAGCTTGGCACTGGCACCACCTTGGGTCTGGGAACCATCTTGCGTATCGTAGATTTTCTGGAGCCAGCCAACCACTCCCAGCCATGGGCTGCCAAACACAAACCACGGCACTTTTTCTTGCCTAACAAAATTCAGATGCCGTGCTTCTGGATGGCAGAATGCAGGAGATACTTGGCACTATCAAACCAGCCCGACTTGGCACTGGTGCCACCTTTGATATATGAACCATCCTGCGTATCGTGGATTTTCAGGAGCCAGCCGGCCACTCCCAGCCACAAACCCTCAAACTTAAACCACGGCCCTTTTCTCTACCAAACAAAACTCACCTGCCACGCTTCTGGATAGCAGATTTCAGGAGCCACTTGGTAGTATCAAACCAGCCCAACTTGGCGCTGGTGCCACCTTCGGTCTGGTAATCATCCTGCGTATCGTGGATTTTCAGGAGCCAGCCGGACACTCCAAGCCACAAGTCCTCAAAATCAAACCACGGCCCTTTTCTCTGGCAAACAAAACTCAGAAGCCCTGTTTATGGATGGCAGATGGCAGGAGACACTTGGTACAATCAAACAACCCCAAATTGGCACTGGTGCCACCTGGGGTCTGGGAAACATCCTGCGTATCGTGGATTTTGAGGAGCCAGCCGGCCACTCCCAGGCAAAAGCCCTCAAACTCAAACCACGGCACTTTTCTCTGGCAAACAAAACTCAGCTGCCCTGCTTCTGGATGGCAGATTGCAGGAGCCACTTGGTACTATCAAAGCAGCCCAACTTGGCACTCGTGCCACCTTGGGTCTGGGAACCATCCTGGGTATTATGGATTTTCAGGAGCCAGCTGGCCACTCCCAGCCATAGGCTGCCAAACACAAACCAAAGACCTGTTCCCTGGGTAACAAAATTCAGCTGCCGTGCTTCTGTATGGCAGTTTGCATGAGCCAATTGGTACTGTCAAACCAGCCCAACATGGCACTGGTGCCACCTTCGGTCTGGGAACCATCATGCGTATTGTGGATTATCAGGAGCCAGCTAGCCATTCCCAGCCACAGGCCCCAAAAACACACCTCGGCCCTTTTGCCTGACAAACCAATCTCAGCTAACCCGCTTCGAGATGGCAGATTGCAGGAGACACTTAGAAGTGTCAAACCAGCCCAACTTGTCACTGGTGCCACCTTGGGTATTTGAACCATCCAGCATACTTGGATTTTCAGGAGCCACACGGACACTCCGAGCCATAGGCTGCCAAACACAAACCACGGCCCTTTTCCCTGGCTAACAAAATTCCGATGCCCCGCTTCTGGATGGCAGATTTCAGGAGCCACTTGGCTCTGTCAAACCAGCCCTACTTGGCACTGGTGCCACCTTGAGTCTGGGAACCATCCTGCGTATCGTGGATTTTCAGGTGCCAGCCGGCCACTCCCAGCCACAGGCCCCAAACACAAACCTCGGCCCGTTTGCCTGACAAACAAAACTCAGCTAACCTACTTCTGGATGGCAGATTGCAGGAGCCACTTGGAAGTGTCAAACTGGCCCAACCTGGCACTGGTGCCACCTTGGGTCTGGGAACTATCCTGCGTATCGTGGATTTAAGGAGCCAGCCGGCCACTCCCAGCCACAAGCACTACAAATTAAACCACGGCCCTTTTCTCTGGCAAACAAAACTCACTTGCCCTGCTTCTGGATGGCTTATTGCATGAGCCACTTGGTACTATCAAACCAGTCAAACCTGGCACTGGTGCCACCTTGGGTCTGGGAACCATCCTGCGTAAGGTGGATTTTCAGGAGCTTGACGGCCAATCCCAGCCATAGGCCCCAAAAAAAAACCTCGGTCCGTTTCCCAGACAAACAAAACTCTGCTTTCCAGCTTCTGGATGGCAGATTGCAGGAGACACTTGGCACTGTCAAACCAGCTCAACTTCGCACTGGTGCCACCTTGGGTCTGGGAACCATCTTGCGTATCGTAGATTTTCTGGAGCCAGCCAACCACTCCCAGCCATGGGCTGCCAAACACAAACCACGGCACTTTCCCTTGCCTAACAAAATTCAGATGCCGTGTTTCTGGATGGCAGAATGCAGGAGATACTTGGCTCTGTCCAACCAGCCCGACTCGGCAAAGGTGCTAACTTTGGTCTGGGAACCATCCTGCGTATCGTAGATTTTCAGCAGCCAGCCGGCCACTCCCAGCCACAAGCCCTCAAACAAAAACCACCCCCTTTTCTCTGGCAAACAAAACTCAGCTGCCGTGCTTCTGGATGGCAGATTTCAGGACCTCATGGTACTATCAAACCAGCCCAACTTGGCACTGGTGCCACCTTGGGTCTGGAAACCATCCTGGGTGTCATGGATTTTCAGGAGCCAGCTGTCCACTCCCAGCCATAGGCTTCCAAACACAAACCACTGCCCTGTTCCGTGGCTAACAAATTTCTGATGCCCCTCTTGTGGATGGCATATTGCAGGAGCCACTTGGTACTGTCAAACCAGCCCAACTTGGCACTGGTGCCACCTTGGGTCTGGGAACCATCTTGCGTATCGTAGATTTTCTGGAGCCAGCAAACCACTCCCACCCATGGGCTGCCAAACACAAACCACGGCACTTTTCCCTCCCTATCAAAATTCAGATGCCCCGCTTCTAGATGGCAGAATGCAGGAGATACTTGGCACTGTCAAACCAGCCCGACTTGGCAATGGTGCTACCTTTGGTCTGGGAACCATCCTGCGTATCATGGATTTTCATGAGCTAGCCAGCCAACCCCAGCCAGAGGCCCCAAAATAAACCTCGGCCCGTTTCCCTGACAAACAAAACTCAGCTTTCCAGCTTATGGATGGCAGATTACAGGAGAAACTTGGCGCTGTCAAACCAGCTCAACTTGGCACTGGTGTCACCTTGGGTCTGGGAACCATCCTGCATACCGTGGATTTTCAGGAGTCAGCCGGCCACTCCCAGCAATAGGCTGCAAAAAAAATCTACGGCCCTTTTCCTTTGCTAACAAAATTCAGATGCCCCGTTCTGGACGGCAGATTGTAGGAGCTAATTGGCACTATCAAACCAGCCCGACTTGGCACTGGTGCCACCTTTGGTCTGGGAACCATCCTGCGTATCGTGGATTTCCGGAGCCAGCCGGCCACTCCAAGCCACAAGCCCTCAAACTCAAACCACGGCGCTTTTCCCTGGCAAACAAAAGTCAGCTGCCTTGCTTCTGGATAGCAGATTTCAGGAGCCACTTGGTAGTATCAAACCAGCCCAAATTGGCACTGGTGCCACCTTCGGTCTGGGAACCATCCTGCGTATCGTGGATTTTCAGGAGCCAGACAGCCACTCCCAGCCATAGGCTGCCAAACACAAACCACGGCCCTTTTCCCTGGCTAACAAAATTCAGATGCCCTGCTACTGGATGGGAGGTTGCCGGAGCTTCTTGGCACTATCAAACCAGCAGGACTGTGGACGGGTGTCACCTTTGGTCTGTGAAGCATCCTGCGTATCGTGGATTTTCAGGAGCCAGCCGGCCACTCCAAGCCACAAGCCCTCAAACTCAAACCACGGCGCTTTTCCCTGGCAAACAAAACTCAGCTGCCCTGCTTCTGTATGGCAGATTGCAGGAGCCACTTGGAATTATCAAACCAGCCCAATCTGGCACTGGTGCCACCTTGGGTCTGGGAAACATCCTGCGTATCGTGGATTTTCCGGAGCCAGCCGTCCACTCCCAGCCACAAGCCCTCAAACTCAAACCACAGCCATTTTCCCTGCCTAAGAAAATTCAGATTCACCGCTTCTGGTTGGCAGATTGCAGACACCACTTGGCTCTGTCTAACCAGCACGACAAGGCAGTGGTGCCGCGTTGAGTCTGGGAACAATCCTGCGTATCGTGGATTTTCAGGAGCCAGCCGGCCACTCCCAGCCATAGGCTGCCAAACACAAACCACGGCACTTTTCCCTGGCTAACAAAATTCAGATGCCCCGCTTCTGGATGGGTGATTGCAGGAGCTTCTTGGCACTATCAAACCAGCCCGACTTGGCAGTGGTGCCAAATTTGGTCACGGAGCCATCCTGCGTATTGTGGTTTTTCAGGAGCCAGCCAGCCACTCCCAGCCACAAGCCCTCAAAATCAAACCACGACGCTTTTTTCTGGCAAACAAAACTCAGCTAACCTACTTCTGGATGGCAGATTGCAGGAGCCACTTGGCACAATGAAACCAGTCCAACTTGGCACTTGTGCCCCCTTGGGTCTGAGAATCATCCTGCGTATCGTGGATTTTCAGGAGCCAGGCAGGATTCCCAGCCACATGTCCTGAAACTAAAACCATGGCCCTTTTCTCTGGCATAAAATACTCAGCTGCCCTGCTTCTGGATGGCAGATTGCAGGAGCCACTTGGAACTGTCAAACCAGCCCAGCTTGGCACTGGCGCCACCTTGGGTCTGGGAACCATCTTGCGTATCGTAGATTTTCTGGAGCCAGCCAACCACTCCCAGCCATGGGCTGCAAAACACAAACCACGGCACTTTTCCTTGCCTAACAAAATTCAGATGCCGTGCTTCTGGATGGCAGAATGCAGGAGATACTTGGCTCTGTTCAACCAGCCCGACTTGGCAAAGGTGCTTACTTTGGTCTGGGAAACATCCTGCGTATCGTAGACTTTCATGTGCTAGACGGCCAACCCCAGCCATAGGCCCCAAAAAAAAACCTCGGCCCGTTTCCCAGACAAACAAAACTCTGCTTTCCAGCTTCTGGATGGCAGATTGCAGGAGACACTTGGCACTGTCAAACCAGCACAACTTCGCACTGGTGCCACCTTGGGTCTGGGAACCATCATGCGTACCGTGGATTTTCATGAGTCAGCCGGACACTCCCAGCAATAGGCTGCAAAACAAAAACTAAGGCCCTTTTCCCTTGCTAACAAAATTCAGATGCCCCGTTCTGGACGGCAGATTGTAGGAGCTAATGGGCACTATCAAACCAGCCCGACTTGGCACTGGTGCAACCTTTGGTCTGGGAACCATCCTGCGTATCGTGGATTTTCAGGAGCAAGCCGGCCACTCCCAGCCACAAGTCTTCAAACTCAAGCCACGGCCCTTTTCTCTGCCAAACAAAACTCAGCTGCCCCGCTTCTGGATAGCAGATTTCAGGAGCCACTTAGTACTATCAAACCAGCCCAACTTGGCACTGGTGCCACCTTCGGTCTGGGAACCATTCTGCGTATTGTGGATTTTCAGGAGCCAGCCGGCCACTCCCAGCCACAAGCCCTCAAACCCAAACCACGGCCATTTTCTCTGGCAAACAAAACTCAGCTGCCCTGCTTCTGGATGGCAGATTGCAGGAGCCACTTGGTATTATCAAACAAGCCCAACTTGGCACTGGTGCCACCTGGGGTCTGGGAACCATCCTGCGTACCGTGGATTTTCAGGAGCCAGCCGGCCACTCCCAGCCATAGGCTGCCAAACACAAACCACGGCCCTTTTTCCCTGGCTAACAAAATTCAGATGCCCCGCTTCTTGAAGGCAGATTGTAGGAGCTACTTGGCACAGTCAAACCAGCCCAACTTGGCACTGGTGCCACCTTTGGTCTGGGAACCATCCTGCGTATCGTGGATTTTCAGCAGCCAGCAGGCCACTCCCAGCCATGGGCTGCCAAACACAAACCGCGGCCCTTTTCCAGTGTAAACAAAATTCAAATGCCCCGCTTCTGGATGGCAGATTTCAGACGCCACTTGGTACTGTCCAGCCAGCCCAACTTGGCACTGGTGCCACCTTGAGTCTGGGAACCATCCTGCGTATCATGGATTTTCAGGTGCCAGCCGGCCACTCCCATCCATTGGTTGCCAAACACAAACCACGGCACTTTTCCCTGGCTGACACAATTCAGATGCCCCGCTTCTGGAGGGCAGATTGCAGGAGCCACTTGGAACTGTCAAACCAGCCCGACTGTTAACTGGTGACACCTTGGGTCCAGGAACCATCCTGCGTATCGTGGATTTTCCGGAGCCAGCCGACCACTCCTAGCCATAGGCTGCAAAAAACAAACCAAGGCCCTTTTCCCTGCCTAACAAAATTCAGATGCCCGCTTCTGGATGGCAGATTGCAGGAGCCGCTTGGAACTATCAAACCAGGACTACTTGCATTGGTGCCACCTTTGGTCTGCGAACCATCCTGCGGATCGTGCATTTTAAGGAGGCAGCCGGCCACTCCCAGCCACAATCCCTCAAACTCAAACCACGGCGCTTTTCTCTGGCAAAATAAACTCAGCTGCCCTGCTTCTGGATGGCAGATTGCAGGAGCCACTTGGTACTGTCAAACCAGCCCAAATTGGCACTGGTGCCACCTTGGCACTGGTGCAAATTTTGCTCTGGGAACCATCCTGCGTGTCGTGGACTTTCAGGAGCAACCCGGCCACTCCCAGCCATAGGCTGCCAAACAAAAACTACGGCCCTTTTCCCTGGCTAAAAAAATTCAGATCCCCCGCTTCTGTATGGCAGATTGTAGACAACACTTGGCTCTGTCAAACCAGCCTGACTTGGCACTGGTGCCACCTTTGGTCTGGGAACCATCCTGCGTATTGTGGATTTTCAGGAGCCAGCAGGCCACTCCAAGCCACAAGCCCTCAAACACAAACAACGGCCCTTTTCTCTCTCAAACAAAACTCAGCTGCCCTGCTTCTGGATGGCAGATTGCAGGAGCCACTTGGTACTATCAAACAAGCCCAACTTGGCACTGATGCCACCTGGGGTCTGGGAACCATCCTGCGTATCGTGGATTTTCAGGAGCCAGCCGGCCACTCCCAGCCATAGGCTGCCCAACACAAACCACGGCGCTTTTCTCTGGCAAATAAATCTCAGCTGCCCTGCTTCTGGAAGGCAGATTGCAGGAGCCACTTGGTACTGTCAAACCAGCCCAACTTGGCACTGGTGCCACCTTGGGTCTGGGAACCATCCTGTGTATTGTGGATTTTCAGGAGCCAGCCGGCCACTCCGAGCCATAGGCTGCCAAACACAAACCACAGCCCTTTTCCCTGGCTAAAAAAATATAGATACCCAGCTTCTGGATGGAAGAATGCAGTAGCCACTTGGTATTATCAAACCGGCCCAACTTGGCACTGGTGCCACCTCGGGCCTGGGAACCATCCTGCGTATCGTGGATTTTCAGGAGCCAGCCGGCCACTCCCAGTCATAGGCTGCCAAACACAAACCACGGACATTTTCCCTGGCTAACAAAATTCAGATGCCCCGTTCTGGATGGCAGATTGCAGGAGATGCTCGGCACTATCAAACCAGCACAACTTGGCGCTGGAGCCACCTTTGGTCTGGGAACCATCCTGCGTATCGTGGATTTTCAGGAGCCAGCCGGCCACTCCCAGCCATCGGCTGCCAAACACAAACTACGGCCCTTTTCCCTGGCTAACAAAATTCAGATGCCCCGCTTCTGGTTGGCAGATTACAGGAGCTACTTGGCCAAATAAAACCAGCCCGACTTGGCACTGGTGCCACCTTGGGTCTGGGAACCATCCTGCGTATCGTGGATTTTCAGGACCCACCAGGCCACTCCCAGCCATAGGCTGCCAAACAAAAACCACGGCCCTTTTCCCTGGCTAACAAAATTCAGATGCCCCGCTTCTGGATGGCAGATTGCAGGACCCACTTGGTACTGTCAAACCAGCCCAACTTGGCACTGGTGCCACCTTGGGTCTGGGAACCATCTTGCGTATCGTAGATTTTCTGGAGCCAGCAAACCACTCCCACCCATGGGCTGCCAAACACAAACCACGGCACTTTTCCCTCCCTAAGAAAATTCAGATGCCCCGCTTCTAGATGGCAGAATGCAGGAGATACTTGGCACTGTCAAACCAGCCCGACTTGGCAATGGTGCTACCTTTGGTCTGGGAACCATCCTGCGTATCATGGATTTTCATGAGCTAGCCAGCCAACCCCAGCCAGAGGCCCCAAAATAAACCTCGGCCCGTTTCCCTGACAAACAAAACTCAGCTTTCCAGCTTATGGATGGCAGATTACAGGAGAAACTTGGCGCTGTCAAACCAGCTCAACTTGGCACTGGTGTCACCTTGGGTCTGGGAACCATCCTGCATACCGTGGATTTTCAGGAGTCAGCCGGCCACTCCCAGCAATAGGCTGCAAAAAAAATCTACGGCCCTTTTCCTTTGCTAACAAAATTCAGATGCCCCGTTCTGGACGGCAGATTGTAGGAGCTAATTGGCACTATCAAACCAGCCCGACTTGGCACTGGTGCCACCTTTGGTCTGGGAACCATCCTGCGTATCGTGGATTTCCGGAGCCAGCCGGCCACTCCAAGCCACAAGCCCTCAAACTCAAACCACGGCGCTTTTCCCTGGCAAACAAAAGTCAGCTGCCTTGCTTCTGGATAGCAGATTTCAGGAGCCACTTGGTAGTATCAAACCAGCCCAAATTGGCACTGGTGCCACCTTCGGTCTGGGAACCATCCTGCGTATCGTGGATTTTCAGGAGCCAGACAGCCACTCCCAGCCATAGGCTGCCAAACACAAACCACGGCCCTTTTCCCTGGCTAACAAAATTCAGATGCCCTGCTACTGGATGGGAGGTTGCCGGAGTTTCTTGGCACTATCAAACCAGCAGGACTGTGGACGGGTGTCACCTTTGGTCTGTGAAGCATCCTGCGTATCGTGGATTTTCAGGAGCCAGCCGGCCACTCCAAGCCACAAGCCCTCAAACTCAAACCACGGCGCTTTTCCCTGGCAAACAAAACTCAGCTGCCCTGCTTCTGTATGGCAGATTGCAGGAGCCACTTGGAATTATCAAACCAGCCCAATCTGGCACTGGTGCCACCTTGGGTCTGGGAAACATCCTGCGTATCGTGGATTTTCAGGAGCCAGCCGTCCACTCCCAGCCACAAGCCCTCAAACTCAAACCACAGCCATTTTCCCTGCCTAAGAAAATTCAGATTCACCGCTTCTGGTTGGCAGATTGCAGACACCACTTGGCTCTGTCTAACCAGCACGACAAGGCAGTGGTGCCGCGTTGAGTCTGGGAACAATCCTGCGTATCGTGGATTTTCAGGAGCCAGCCGGCCACTCCCAGCCATAGGCTGCCAAACACAAACCACGGCACTTTTCCCTGGCTAACAAAATTCAGATGCCCCGCTTCTGGATGGGTGATTGCAGGAGCTTCTTGGCACTATCAAACCAGCCCGACTTGGCAGTGGTGCCAAATTTGGTCACGGAGCCATCCTGCGTATTGTGGTTTTTCAGGAGCCAGCCAGCCACTCCCAGCCACAAGCCCTCAAAATCAAACCACGACGCTTTTTTCTGGCAAACAAAACTCAGCTAACCTACTTCTGGATGGCAGATTGCAGGAGCCACTTGGCACAATGAAACCAGTCCAACTTGGCACTTGTGCCCCCTTGGGTCTGAGAATCATCCTGCGTATCGTGGATTTTCAGGAGCCAGGCAGGATTCCCAGCCACATGTCCTGAAACTAAAACCATGGCCCTTTTCTCTGGCATAAAATACTCAGCTGCCCTGCTTCTGGATGGCAGATTGCAGGAGCCACTTGGAACTGTCAAACCAGCCCAGCTTGGCACTGGCGCCACCTTGGGTCTGGGAACCATCTTGCGTATCGTAGATTTTCTGGAGCCAGCCAACCACTCCCAGCCATGGGCTGCAAAACACAAACCACGGCACTTTTCCTTGCCTAACAAAATTCAGATGCCGTGCTTCTGGATGGCAGAATGCAGGAGATACTTGGCTCTGTTCAACCAGCCCGACTTGGCAAAGGTGCTTACTTTGGTCTGGGAAACATCCTGCGTATCGTAGACTTTCATGTGCTAGACGGCCAACCCCAGCCATAGGCCCCAAAAAAAAACCTCGGCCCGTTTCCCAGACAAACAAAACTCTGCTTTCCAGCTTCTGGATGGCAGATTGCAGGAGACACTTGGCACTGTCAAACCAGCACAACTTCGCACTGGTGCCACCTTGGGTCTGGGAACCATCATGCGTACCGTGGATTTTCATGAGTCAGCCGGACACTCCCAGCAATAGGCTGCAAAACAAAAACTAAGGCCCTTTTCCCTTGCTAACAAAATTCAGATGCCCCGTTCTGGACGGCAGATTGTAGGAGCTAATGGGCACTATCAAACCAGCCCGACTTGGCACTGGTGCAACCTTTGGTCTGGGAACCATCCTGCGTATCGTGGATTTTCAGGAGCAAGCCGGCCACTCCCAGCCACAAGTCTTCAAACTCAAGCCACGGCCCTTTTCTCTGCCAAACAAAACTCAGCTGCCCCGCTTCTGGATAGCAGATTTCAGGAGCCACTTAGTACTATCAAACCAGCCCAACTTGGCACTGGTGCCACCTTCGGTCTGGGAACCATTCTGCGTATTGTGGATTTTCAGGAGCCAGCCGGCCACTCCCAGCCACAAGCCCTCAAACCCAAACCACGGCCCTTTTCTCTGGCAAACAAAACTCAGCTGCCCTGCTTCTGGATGGCAGATTGCAGGAGCCACTTGGTATTATCAAACAAGCCCAACTTGGCACTGGTGCCACCTGGGGTCTGGGAACCATCCTGCGTACCGTGGATTTTCAGGAGCCAGCCGGCCACTCCCAGCCATAGGCTGCCAAACACAAACCACGGCCCTTTTTCCCTGGCTAACAAAATTCAGATGCCCCGCTTCTTGAAGGCAGATTGTAGGAGCTACTTGGCACAGTCAAACCAGCCCAACTTGGCACTGGTGCCACCTTTGGTCTGGGAACCATCCTGCGTATCGTGGATTTTCAGCAGCCAGCAGGCCACTCCCAGCCATGGGCTGCCAAACACAAACCGCGGCCCTTTTCCAGTGTAAAAAAAATTCAAATGCCCCGCTTCTGGATGGCAGATTTCAGACGCCACTTGGTACTGTCCAGCCAGCCCAACTTGGCACTGGTGCCACCTTGAGTCTGGGAACCATCCTGCGTATCATGGATTTTCAGGTGCCAGCCGGCCACTCCCAGCCATTGGTTGCCAAACACAAACCACGGCACTTTTCCCTGGCTGACACAATTCAGATGCCCCGCTTCTGGAGGGCAGATTGCAGGAGCCACTTGGAACTGTCAAACCAGCCCGACTGTTAACTGGTGACACCTTGGGTCCAGGAACCATCCTGCGTATCGTGGATTTTCCGGAGCCAGCCGACCACTCCTAGCCATAGGCTGCAAAAAACAAACCAAGGCCCTTTTCCCTGCCTAACAAAATTCAGATGCCCGCTTCTGGATGGCAGATTGCAGGAGCCGCTTGGAACTATCAAACCAGGACTACTTGCATTGGTGCCACCTTTGGTCTGCGAACCATCCTGCGGATCGTGCATTTTAAGGAGGCAGCCGGCCACTCCCAGCCACAATCCCTCAAACTCAAACCACGGCGCTTTTCTCTGGCAAAATAAACTCAGCTGCCCTGCTTCTGGATGGCAGATTGCAGGAGCCACTTGGTACTGTCAAACCAGCCCAAATTGGCACTGGTGCCACCTTGGCACTGGTGCAAATTTTGCTCTGGGAACCATCCTGCGTGTCGTGGACTTTCAGGAGCAACCCGGCCACTCCCAGCCATAGGCTGCCAAACAAAAACTACGGCCCTTTTCCCTGGCTAAAAAAATTCAGATCCCCCGCTTCTGTATGGCAGATTGTAGACAACACTTGGCTCTGTCAAACCAGCCTGACTTGGCACTGGTGCCACCTTTGGTCTGGGAACCATCCTGCGTATTGTGGATTTTCAGGAGCCAGCAGGCCACTCCAAGCCACAAGCCCTCAAACACAAACAACGGCCCTTTTCTCTCTCAAACAAAACTCAGCTGCCCTGCTTCTGGATGGCAGATTGCAGGAGCCACTTGGTACTATCAAACAAGCCCAACTTGGCACTGATGCCACCTGGGGTCTGGGAACCATCCTGCGTATCGTGGATTTTCAGGAGCCAGCCGGCCACTCCCAGCCATAGGCTGCCCAACACAAACCACGGCGCTTTTCTCTGGCAAATAAATCTCAGCTGCCCTGCTTCTGGAAGGCAGATTGCAGGAGCCACTTGGTACTGTCAAACCAGCCCAACTTGGCACTGGTGCCACCTTGGGTCTGGGAACCATCCTGTGTATTGTGGATTTTCAGGAGCCAGCCGGCCACTCCGAGCCATAGGCTGCCAAACACAAACCACAGCCCTTTTCCCTGGCTAAAAAAATATAGATACCCAGCTTCTGGATGGAAGAATGCAGTAGCCACTTGGTATTATCAAACCGGCCCAACTTGGCACTGGTGCCACCTCGGGCCTGGGAACCATCCTGCGTATCGTGGATTTTCAGGAGCCAGCCGGCCACTCCCAGTCATAGGCTGCCAAACACAAACCACGGACATTTTCCCTGGCTAACAAAATTCAGATGCCCCGTTCTGGATGGCAGATTGCAGGAGATGCTCGGCACTATCAAACCAGCACAACTTGGCACTGGAGCCACCTTTGGTCTGGGAACCATCCTGCGTATCGTGGATTTTCAGGAGCCAGCCGGCCACTCCCAGCCATCGGCTGCCAAACACAAACTACGGCCCTTTTCCCTGGCTAACAAAATTCAGATGCCCCGCTTCTGGTTGGCAGATTACAGGAGCTACTTGGCCAAATAAAACCAGCCCGACTTGGCACTGGTGCCACCTTGGGTCTGGGAACCATCCTGCGTATCGTGGATTTTCAGGACCCACCAGGCCACTCCCAGCCATAGGCTGCCAAACAAAAACCACGGCCCTTTTCCCTGGCTAACAAAATTCAGATGCCCCGCTTCTGGATGGCAGATTGCAGGACCCACTTGGTACTGTCAAACCAGCTCAACTTGGTACTGGTGCCACCTTTGGTCTGGGAACCGTCCTGCGTATCGTGGATTTTCAGGGGCCAGACGGCCACTCCCCTGAAAAAGCCCTCAAACTCAAACCACGGCACTTTTCTCTGGCTAACAAAACTCAGCTGCCCTGCTTCTGGAAGGCATATTGCAGGAGCCCCTTGGCACTATCAAACCAGGCCGACTTGGCACTTGTGCCATCTTTGGTCTGGGAAACATCCTGCGTATTGTGTATTTTCAGGAGCCAGCCAGCCCCTCGCAGCCATAGGGTGCCCAACACAAACCACGGCGCTTTTCTCTGGCAAATAAATCTCAGCTGCCCTGCTTCTGGAAGGCAGATTGCAGGAGCCACTTGGTACTGTCAAACCAGCTCAACTTGACACTGGTGCCACCTTGGGTCTGAGAACAATCCTGCGTATTGTGGATTTTCAGGAGCCAGCCGGCCACTCCAAGCCATAGGATGCCAAACACAAACCACAGCCCTTTTCCCTGGCTAAAAAAATATAGATACCCAGGTCTGGATGGAAGAATGCAGTGGCCACTTGTTATTATCAAACCGGCCCAACTTGGCGCTGGTGCCAACTCGGGCCTGGGAAGCATCCTGCGTATCGTGGATTTTCAGGAGCCAGCCGGCCACTCCCAGCCATAGGCTGCCAAACAAAATCCACGGCCCTTTTCCCTAGCTAACAAAATTCAGATGCCCCGTTCTGGATGGCAGATTGCAGGAGCTACTCGGCACTATCAAACCAACCATACTTGGCACTGGAGCCACCTTTGGTCTAGGAACCATCCTGCGTATCGTGGATTTTCAGGAGCCAACCGGCCACTCCCAGCCACAAGCCCTCAAACACAAACCACGCCCTTTTCTCTGGCAAACAAAACTCAGCTGCCCTGCTTCTGGATGGAAGAATGCAGGAGCCACTTGGTATTATCAAACCAGACTAATACCACTTGGTACTATCCAACCAGCCCAATATCATTGGTATTATCAAACGCCCGAACATCCTGCGTATCGTGGATTTTCAGGAGCCAGACGGCCACTCCCAGCCATAGGCTGCCAAACACAAACCACGGCCTGTTTCCCAGACTAAAAAAATTCAGATGCCCCGCTTCTTTATGGCAGATTGCTAGAGCCACTTGGTACTGTCAAACCAGCCCAACTTGGCACTGGTGCCACCATGCGTCTGGGAACCATCCTGCGTATCGTGGATTTTCAGGAGCCAGAGGGCCACTCCCCGGCACAAGCCCTCAAAATAAAACCACGGCCCTTTTCTCTGGCAAACAAAACTCAGCTGCCCTGCCTCTGGATGTCAGATTGCAGGAGCCACTTGGTACTTTCAAAGCAGCCCTACTTGGCCCTAGTGCCACCTTGGGTCTGGGAACCATCCGGCACAAGTGTATTTTCAGAAGCCAGCAGGCCACTCCCAGCCGTAGGCTGCCAAACACAAACCACGGCCCTTTTCACTGCCTAACAAAATTCAGATGCTTTGCTTCTGGATGGCAGATTGCAGGAGACACTTGGCACTGTCAAACCAGCCCGTCTTGGAACCGGTGCCACCTTGGGTCTGGGAACCATCCTGCGTATCGTGGATTTTCAGGAGTCAGCCGGGCACTCCCAGCCACAAGCCCTGAAACTTAAACTACGGCCCTTTTCTCTGCCAAACAATACTCAGCTGCCCTGCTTCTGGATCGAAGAATGCAGGAGCCACTTGGTATTGTCAAACAAGCCCAAAACCACATGGTATTATAAAACCACCCAATACCACTTGGTATTATCAAACGCCCAACCATCCTGCGTATCGTGGATTTTCAGGACCCTTCCGGCCACGCCCAGCCACAAGCCCTCAAACTCAAACCACGGACCATTTCTCTGGCAAACAAAGCTCAGCTGCCTTGCTTCTGGATGGCAGATTGCAGGAGGCATTTGGTGCTGTCCAACCAGGCTAACTTGGCACTGGTGCCAGCTTGAGATTGGGAACCATCCTGCGTATCGTGGATTTTCAGGAGCCAGCCAGCCACTCCCAGCCATAGGCTGCCAAACACAAACCACGGGACTTGTCTCTGGCGAATAAAACTCAGCTGCCCTGCTTCTTGAAGGCAGATGGCAGGAGACACTTGGTACTCTCAATGCAGCCCAAATAGGCAATGGTGCCACCTTGGGTCTGGGAACCACCCTGCGTATTGTGGATTTTCAGGAGCCAGCCGGCCACTCCAAGCCATAGGATGCCAAACACAAACCACAGCCCTTTTCCCTGGCTAACAAAATTCAGATGCCCCGCTTCTGGAAGGCAGATTGCAGGAGCCACTTGGCACTGTCAAACCAGCCCGACTTGGAACTGGTGCCACCTGGGGTCTGGGAACCATACTGCGTATCATGGATTTTCAGGAGCCAGCCGGCCACTCCTAGCCAAAAGCCCTGAAACTTAAACTACGGCACTTTTCTCTGGCAAAAAAAACTCAGTTGCCCTGCTTCTGGATGGAAGACTGCAGGAGCCACTTGGTATTATCAAACCAGCCCAATACCACTTGGTATTATAAAACCAGCAAGTACCACTTGGTATTATCAAACGCGCAACCATCCTGCGTATTGTGGATTTTCAGCAGCCAGCCGGCACTCCAAGCCATAGAATGCCAAACACAAACCACAGCCCTTTTCCCTGGATAACAAAATTCAGATACCCCGCTTCTGGATGGCAGTTTACAGGAGCTACTTGGTACTATCAAACCAGCCCAACTTGGCTCTGGTGCCACCTTGGGTCTTTGAACCATCCTGCATATCGTGGATTTTCAGGAGCCAGCCGGCCACTCCCTGCCATAGGCTGCCAAACACAAACCACGGCCCTTTTCCCAGGCTAAAAATATTCAGATGCCCCGCTTCTGGATGGCAAATTGCAGGAGGCACTTGGTACTATCAAACCAGCCCAACTACGCACTGGTGCCACGTTGGGTCTGGGAACCATCCTGCGTATCGCGGATTTTCAGGAGCAAGCTGGCCACTCCCAGGCACAAGCCCTCAAACTCAAACCACGGCCCTTTTCTTTGGCAAATAAAACTCAGCTGCCCTGCTTCTGGAAGGATGATTGCAGGAGCCACTTGGTGCTATCAAACCAGCCCCACTTGGCACTGGTGCCACCTTGGATCTGGGAACCATCCTGAGTATTGTGGATTTTCAGGAGTCAGCCGAACACTCCCAGCCACAGGCTGCCAAACACGAACCACGGCCCTTTTCACTGGCTAACAAAATTCAGCTGCCCCGCTTCTGGATGGCAGATTGCAGACAACACTTGGCTCTATAAAACCAGCCCGACTTGGCACTGGTGCCACCTGGGGTCTGGGAACCATACTGCGTATCGTGGATTTTCAGGAGCCAGCCGGCCACTCCCAGCTGTAGGCTGCCAAACACAAACCACGGCCCTTTTCCCAGGCTAAAAATATTCAGATGCCCCGCTTCTGGATGGCAGATTGCAGGAGGCACTTGGTACTATCAAACCAGCCCAACTAGGCACGGGTGCCACCTTGGGTCTGGGAACCATCCTGCATATTGCGGATTTTCAAACCAGCCCCACTTGGCACTGGTGCCACCTTGGATCTGGGAACCATCCTGAGTATTGTGGATTTTCAGGAGCCAGCCGAACACTCCCAGCCATAGGCTGCCAAACTCAAGCCACGGCCCTTTTCACTGGCTAACAAAGTTCAGATGCCCCGCTTCTGGATGGCAGATTGCAGACAACACTTGGCTCTATCAAACCAGCCTGACTTGGAACTGGTGCCACCTGGGGTCTGGGAAACATCCTGCGTAACGTGGATTTTCAGGAGCCAGCCGGCCACCCTAATCTATAGGCTGTCAAACACAAACCACGGCCCTTTTCCTTGGCGAACAAAATTCAGATGTCCCGCATCTGGTTGGCAGAATGCAGGAGCTACTTGGCATTATCAAACCAGCCCGACTTGGCACTGGTGCCACGTGTGGTCTGGGAACCATCCTGCGTATCGTGGATGTTCAGGAACCTGCCGGCCACTCCCAGCCATTGGCTGCCAAAGACAAACCACGGCCCTTTTCACTGCCTAACAAAATAAAGATGCCCCGCTTCTGGATGGCAGATTGCAGGAGCTACTTTGCACAATCAAACCAGCCCAACTTGGCACTGGTGCCAACTTTGGTCTGGGAACCATCCTGCGTGTCGTGGATTTTAAGAGCCAGCCGGCCACTCCCAGCGACAAGACCGCAAACTAAAACCACGGCGGTTTTCTCTGGCAAAAAAAAAAAACAGTTGCCCTGTTTCTGGATGGCAGATTGCAGGAGCCACTTGGTACTATCACACCAGCCCAACTTGGCACTGGTGCCAACTTTTGTCTGGGAACCATGCTGCGTATCGTGGATTTAAAGGAG
Source organism: Passerculus sandwichensis (assembly GCA_031885435.1). Lineage (NCBI taxonomy): Eukaryota > Metazoa > Chordata > Aves > Passeriformes > Passerellidae > Passerculus > Passerculus sandwichensis. Next base: position 969,887 of record CM063146.1, read on the forward strand.
CCAGCCGGCCACTCCATGCCACAAGCCCTCAAACTCAAACCACAGCCCTTTTCTCTTGAAAACAACACTCAGCTGACCTGCTTCTGGATGGCAGTTGTCTGGGAACCATGCTGCGTATCGTGGATTTTAAGGAGCCAGCCGGACAATCCCAGGCACAAGACCTCAAATTCAAACCATGGCCCTTTTCTCTGGCAAACAAAACTCAGCTTCCCTGGTTCTGGATGGCAGATTGCAGGAGCCACTAGGTACTATCAAACCAGCACAACTTGGCACTGGTGCCACCTTGGGTCTGGGAACCCTCCTGCGTATCGTGGATTTTCAGGAGCCAGCCGGCCACTCCCAGCCACACGCCCTCAAACTGAAACCACGGCCCTTTTCTCTGGCAAACAAAACTCAGTTGCCCTGATTCTGGATGGCAGATTGCATGAGCCACTTGGTAATATCAAACCAGCCCAACTTGGCACTGGTGCCACCATAGGTCTGGAAAACATCCTGGGTATCGTGGATGTTCAGGAGCCTGCCGGCCACTCCCAGCCATTGGCTGCCAAAGACAAACCACGGCCCTTTTCACTGCCTAACAAAATTAAGAAGCCCTGCTTCTGGATGGCAGATTGCAGGAGCTACTTGGCACAATCAAACTAGCCCAACTTGGCACTGGTGCCACCTTGGGTCTGGCAACCATCCTGCGTTATGTGGATTTTCAGGATCCAGCCGGCCACTCCCAGCCACAAGCACTCAAGCTTAAACCACGGCCCTTTTGTCTTGCAAAAAAATCTCAGCTGCCCTGCTTCTGGATGGCAGATTGCATGAGCCACTTTGTAATGTCAAACCAGCCTAACTTGGCACTGGTGCCACTATAGGTCTGGGAACCATCCTGGGTATCGTAGATGTTCAGGAGCCACCCGGCCACTCCCAGCCATAGGCTGCCACACACAAACCACGGCCCTTTTCCCTGGCTAAAACAGTTCAGAAGACCCGCTTCAGGATGGCAGATTGCCGACACCACTTGGCTCTGTCCAACCAGCCCGACTTGGAACTGGTGCCACCTTGGGTCTGGGAACCATCCTGCGTATCGTGGATTTTCAGGAGCCAGCCGGCCAGTCCCAGGCATAGGCTGCCAAACACAAAGCACGGACCTTTTCCCTGGCTAAAAAAATTAAGATGCCCCGCTTCTGGATGGAATACTGGAGACAAAACTTGGCTCTGTCAAACAATCCCGACTTGGCAGTGTTGCCACCTGTGGTCTGGGAACCATACTGCGTATCGTGGATTTTCAGGAGCCAGCCGGCCACTCCCAGCCATAGGCTTCCAAAGACAAACCAGGGCCTTTTCCCAGTCTTACAAAAATTAAGATGCCCTGCTTCTGGATGGCAGATCACAGGAGCCACTTTGCACTGTCAAACCAGCCCTACTTGGAACTGGTGACACCTTGGGTCTGGGAACCATCCTGCGTATCGTGGATTTTCAAGAGCCAGCCGGCCACTCCCAGCCATAGTCTGCCAAACAAAAATTACATCCTTTTCCCTGCCTAACAAAATTCAGATGCCCCGCATCTGGATGGCAGATTGCAGGATCTACTTGGCACTATGGAACCAGCCAGACATAGCACTGGTGCCACCTTCGGTCTGGGAACCATCCTGCGTATCGTGGATTTTCAGGAGCCAGCCAGACTATCCCAGGCACAAGACCTCAAACTCAAACAATGGCACTTTTCTCTGGAAAACAAAACTCAGCTGCCCTGCTTCTGGATGGCAGATTGTAGGAGCCACTTGGCACTATCAAACCAGCCCAACTTGCCACTGGTGCCACCTTGGGTCTAGGAACCATCATGAGTTTCGTGGATTTTCAGGAGCCAGCCAGCCACTCCCAGCCATAGGCTGCCAAACACAAACCACGGAACTTTTGCCTGGCTAACAAAATTCAGATGCCCTGCTTCTGGATGGCAGATTGCAGGAGCTACTTGGAACTATGGAACCAGCCCGACTTGACGCTGGTGCCACCTTTGGTCAAGGAACCATCCTGTGTATTGTGGATTTTCAGGAGCCAGCCGGCCACTCCCAGGCACAAGCCCTCAAACTGAAACCACGGCCCTTTTCTCTGGCAAACAAAACTCAGCTGCCCTGCTTCCGGATGGCAGTTTGCAGGAGCCACTTGGTACTATCAAACCAGCCCAACTTGTCACTGGTGCCACCTTGTGTCTGGGAACCCTCCTGCGTATCGTGGATTTTCAGGAGCCAGCCGGCCACTCCCAGCCATAGGCTGCCAAACACAAACCACGGCACTTTTCCCTGCCAAACAAAATTCAGATGTCCCGCTTCTGGATGGCAGATTGCAGACAACACTTGGCTCTGTCAAACCAGCCCGACTTGGCATTGGTGCCACCTTGGGTCTGGGAACAATCCTGCGTATCGTGGATTTTCAGGAGCCAGCCGGCCACTCCCAGCCATAGGCTGCCAAACACAAACCACGGCCCTTTTCCCAGGCTAACAAAATTCAGCTGCCCCGCTTCTGGATGGCAGATTATAGACGCCACTTGGCTCTGTCCGACAAGCCTGACTTGGCTCTGGTGCCACCTTGGGTCTGGGAACCATCCTGCGTATCGTGGATTTTCAGGAGCCAGCTGGCCCCTCCCAGCCATAGGCTGCCAAACGCAAACCACGGCCCTTTTCTCTGGCAAACAAAAATCAGCTGCCCTGCTACTGGATGGCAGATGGCAGGAGCCACTTGGTACTATGAAACCAGCCCAACTTGGCACTGGTGCCACCTTGGGTCTTTGAACCTTCCGGCATATCGTGGAATTTCAGGAGCCAGCCGGCCACTCCCAGCCATAAGCTACCAAACACAAACCACAGCACTTTTCCCTGCTTAAAAAATTCAGATGCCCCGCTTCTGGATGGCAGACTGCAGGAGCAACTCGCCGCTGTCAAACCAGCCCGACTTGGAACTGGTGACAACTTGGGCCTGGGAAACATCCTGCGTATCGTAGATTTTCAGGAGCCAGCTGGCCACTCCGAGGCATAGGCTGCCAAACACAAACCATGGCCCTTTTCCCTGGCTAACAAAATTCAGATGCCCCGCTAATGGATGGCAGATTGCAGGAGCTACTTGGCACAATCATACCTGCCCAACTTGGCAGTGGTGCCACCTTGGGTCTGGGAACCATCCTGCATATCGTGGATTTTCAGGAGCCAGCCGGCCACTCCCAGCCATAGGCTACCAAAAACAAACCACGGCCCTTTACCCCGGGTAACAAAATTCAGATGCCCCGCTTCTGGATGGCAGATTACAGGAGCCACTTGTAACTGTCCAACCAGCCCGAATTGGAACTGATGCCACCTTGGGTCTGTGAACCGTCCTGCGTATCGTGGATTTTCAGGATGCAGCCGTCCACTCCCAGCCATGGGCTGCCAAACACAAACCTCGGAACTTTTCCCTGCATTAGAAAATTCAGATGCCCCGATTATAGATGGCAGAAGGCAGGAGCTACTTGGCACTGGCAAACCAGCCCAACACTGCACTTGTGCCACCTTTGGTCTGGGAACCATCCTGCGTATGGTGGATTTTCAGGAGCCAGCCGGCCACTCCCAGGCACAGGCCCGAAAAAAAAAACTCTGCCCGTTTCCCTGACAAGCAAAACTCAGCTACCCCGCTTCTGTATGGCAGATTGCAGGAGCCACTTGTAGTATCAAACCAGCCCAACTTGGCACTAGTTTCACCTGAGGTCTGGGAACAATCCTGCGTATCATGGATTTTCAGGAGCCAGCCGGCAACTCCCAGCCACACGCCCTAAAACTCAAAGCACGGCCCTTTTCTCTGGCAAACAAATTCAGCTGTCCTGCTTCTGGATGGCAGATTGCAGGAGCCACTTGGTACTATCAAACCAGCCCAACTACGCACTGGTACCACCTTGAGTCTGGGAACCATCCTTCCTATCGTGTATTTTAAGGAGCCAGCCGGCCACTCCCAGCCATAGGCTGACCAACACAAACCACAGCCCTTTTCCCTGGCTAACAAAATTTAGAAGCCCCTGTTCTGGATGGCAGATTGCAGGAGCCACTTGGTACTATCAAACCAGTCCAACTTGCACTGGTGACAGCTTGGGTCTTTGAACCATCCTGCATATCGTGGATTTTCAGGAGCCAGCCGGCCACTCCCAGCCATAGGCTGCCAAACAGAAACCACCGCCCTTTTCCCTTGCTAACAAAATTCAGATGCCCTGCTTCTGGATGGGACTTTGCAGGAGATACTTGGCACTATCAAACCAGCCCGACTTGCACTGGTTCCACTTTTGGTCTTGGAACTCTCCTACATATCGTGGATTTTCAGGAGCCAGCCGGCCACTCCCAGCCACAAAAAAGCAAACAGGAACCACGGCACTTTTCTCTGGCAAACAAAACTCAGCGGCCCTGCTTCTGGATGGCAGATTGTAGGAGACACTTGGTACTATCAAACCAGCCCAACATGGCACTAGTGTCCCAGGGGACTGGGAACAATCCTGCGTATCGTGGATTTTCAGGAGCCAGCCGGCCACTCCCAGCCATAGGCTGCCAAACACAAACCACGGCCCTTTGCCCTGCCTAAGAAAATTCAGATGCCCTGCTTCTGGATGGCAGATTGCAGGAGACACTTTGCACTGTCAAACCAGCTGGACTTGGAACTGGTGCCACCTTGGGTCTGGGAACCATCATGCGTGTCGTGGATTTTCAGGAGCCAGCCTCCCACTCCCAGCCATAGGCTGCCAAACACAAACCACGGCCCTTTTCGCTGGCAAACAAAATTCAGATGCCCCTATTCTGGATGGCAGATTGCAGGAGCCACTTGGCACTGTCAAACCAGCCCGACTTGGAACTGGTGCCACCTTGGTTCTGGGAACAATCCTGCGTATTGTGGATTTTCAGGAGCCTGCCGGCCACTCCCAGCCAAAAACCCTCAAACTCAAACCACGGCCCTTTTCTTTGGCTAACAAAACTCAGCTGCCCCGCTTCTGGATGGCAGATTGCAGGAGACACTTGGTACTATCAAACCTGCCCAACTTGGCACTAGTGTCCCTGGGGTCTGGGAACAATCCTGCGTATCGTGGATTTTCAGGAGCCAGCCGGCCACTCCCAGCCATAGGCTGCCAAACACAAACCACGGCCCTTTTACCTGCCTAAGAAAATTCAGATGCCCCGCTTCTGGATGGCAGATTGCAGGAGACACTTCGCACAGTCAAACCAGCTGGACTTGGAACTGGTGCCACCTTGGGTCTGGGAACCATCATGCGTGTCGTGGATTTTCAGGAGCCAGCCTCCCACTCCCAGCCATTAGCTGGCAAACACAAACCACGGCCCTTTTCCCTGGCAAACAAAATTCAGATGCCCCTATTCTGGATGGCAGATTGCAGGAGCCACTTGGCACTGTCAAACCAGCCCGACTTGGAACTGGTGCCACCTTGGTTCTGGGAGCAATCCTGCGTATTGTGGATTTTCAGGAGCCTGCCGGCCACTCCCAGCCAAAAACCATCAAACTCAAACCACGGCCCTTTTCTTTGGCTAACAAAACTCAGCTGCCCTGCCTCTGGATGGCAGATTACAGGAGCCACTTGGTACTATCAAACCAGTCCAACTTGGCACTGGTGCAACCTTGGGTCTGGGAATCATCCTGCCTATCGTGGATTTTCAGGACTCAGCCGGCCACTCCCAGTCCCAAGCCCTCAAACTCTAACCACAGCCCTTTTCTCTAGCAAAAAAAACTCAGCTGCCTCGCTTCTTCATGGTAGGCTGCCGATGCCACTTGGCTCTGCCAAACCAGACCGATTTGGCACTGGTGCCTCCTTGGGTCTGGGAACCATCCTGCGTATCATGGATTTTCAGGAGCCAGCGGGCCACTCCCAGCCACACGCCCTAAAACTCAAAGCACGGCCCTTTTCTCTGGCAAACAAATTCAGCTGTCCTGCTTCTGGATGGCAGATTGCAGGAGCCACTTGGTACTATCAAACCAGCCCAACTAGGCACTGGTACCACCTTGAGTCTGGGAACCATCCTTCCTATCGTGTATTTTAAGGAGCCAGCCGGCCACTCCCAGCCATAGGCTGACCAACACAAACCACAGCCCTTTTCCCTGGCAAACAAAATTTAGAAGCCCCTGTTCTGGATGGCAGATTGCAGGAGCCACTTGGTACTATCAAACCAGTCCAACTTGCACTGTTGACAGCTTGGGTCTTTGAACCATCCTGCATATCGTGGATTTTCAGGAGCCAGCCGGCCACTCCCAGCCATAGGCTGCCAAACAGAAACCACGGCCCTTTTCCCTTGCTAACAAAATTCAGATGCCCCGCTTCTGGATGGGACTTTGCAGGAGATACTTGGCACTATCAAACCAGCCCGACTTGCACTGGTTCCACTTTTGGTCTTGGAACTATCCTACATATCGTGGATTTTCAGGAGCCAGCCGGCCACTCCCAGCCACAAAAAAGCAAACTGGAACCACGGCACTTTTCTCTGGCAAACAAAACTCAGCGGCCCTGCTTCTGGATGACAGATTGTCGGAGACACTTGGTACTATCAAACCAGCCCAACTTGGCACTAGTGTCCCTGGGGTCTGGGAACAATCCTGCGTATCGTGGATTTTCAGGAGCCAGCCGGCCACTCCCAGCCATAGGCTGCCAAACACAAACCACGGCCCTTTTCCCTGCCTAAGAAAATTCAGATGCCCCGCTTCTGGATGGCAGATTGCAGGAGACACTTCGCACAGTCAAACCAGCTGGACTTGGAACTGGTGCCACCTTGGGTCTGGGAACCATCATGCGTGTCGTGGATTTTCAGGAGCCAGCCTCCCACTCCCAGCCATTAGCTGGCAAACACAAACCACGGCCCTTTTCCCTGGCAAACAAAATTCAGATGCCCCTATTCTGGATGGCAGATTGCAGGAGCCACTTGGCACTGTCAAACCAGCCCGACTTGGAACTGGTGCCACCTTGGTTCTGGGAACAATCCTGCGTATTGTGGATTTTCAGGAGCCTGCCGGCCACTCCCAGCCAAAAACCCTCAAACTCAAACCACGGCCCTTTTCTTTGGCTAACAAAACTCAGTTGCCCCGCTTCTGGATGGCAGATTGCAGGAGACACTTGGTACTATCAAACCAGCCCAACTTGGCATTGGTTTCACCTTGGGTCTGGGAACCATCCTGCGTATCGTGGATTTTCAGGAGCCAGACGGCCACTCCCAGCCATTGGCTGCCAAACACAAACCACGGCCATTTTGTCTGGCTAACAAAATTCAGATGCCCCGCTTTTGGATGGCAGATTGCAGACACCACTTGGCTCTGTCCAACCAGCCGGATTTGGCACTGGTACCACCCTGGGTCTAGGATCCATCCTGCATATCGTGGATTTTCAAGAGCCAGCCGGCCACTCCCAGCCACAGGCCCCCAAACTCAAACCATGGCCCTTTTCTCTGACAAACAAAACTCAGCTGTCCTGCTTCTGGATAGCAGATTGCAGGAGCCACTTGGTACTATCAAAGCAGCCCAACTTGGCACTGGTTACACCTTGGGTCTTGGAACCATCCTGCGTATCGTGGATTTTCTGGAGCCAGACGGCCACTCCCAGCCATAGGCTGCCAAACACAAACCACGGCCCTTTTCCCTTCCTAACAAAATTCAGATGCCCCGCTTCTGGATGGCAGATCGAAGGAGCCCATTGGCACTGCCAAACCAGCCCTACTAGGAACTGGTGCCACCTTGCGTCTGGGAACATTCCTGAGTATCGTGGATTTTCAGGAGCCAGCCGGCCACTCCCAGCCATAGGCTGCCAAACACAAACCACGGCCCTTTACCCTGGCTAACAAAACTGAGCTGCCCCGCTTCTGGATGGCAGATTGCAGGAGCTACTTGGAACTATGGAACCAGCCCAACTTGGCACTGGTGCCACCTTGCGTCTGGGAACAATCCTGCGTATCGTGGATTTTCAGGAGCCAACCGGCCACTCCCAGCCATATGCTGCCAAACACAAACCACGGCAGTTTTCCCTGCCTGACAAAATTCAGATGCCCCTCTTGTGGATGGCAGATTGCAGGTGCTACCTGCACTGTAAAACCAGCCCGACTTGGCACTGGTGCCACAGTCGGTCTTAGAACCATCCTGCGTATCGTGGATTTTCAGGAGCCAGTCGGCCACTACCAGCCACAACTCCTCAAACTCAAACCACGGCCCTTTTCTCTGGCAAACAATACTCTGCTGCCCTGCTTCTGGATAGCAGATTGCAGGAGCCACTTGGTACTATCAAACCAGCCCAACTTGTCACTGGTGCCACCTTGTGTCTGGGAACCCTCCTGCGTATCGTGGATTTTCAGGAGCCACCCGGCTACTCCCAGCCATAGGCTGCCAAACACAAACCACGGCACTTTTCCCTGCCAAACAAAATTCAGATGTCCCGCTTCTGGATGGCAGATTGCAGACAACACTTGGCTCTGTCCAACCAGCCCGACTTGGCACTGGTGCCACCTTGGGTCTGGGAACAATCCTGCGTATCGTGGATTTTCAGGAGCCAGCCGGCCACTCCCATCCATAGGCTGCCAAACACAAACCACGGCCCTTTTCCCAGGCTAACAAAATTCAGCTGCCCCGCTTCTGGATGGCAGATTATAGAGGCAACTTGGCTCTGTCCGACAAGCCTGACTTGGCTCTGGTGCCACCTTGGGTCTGGGAACCATCCTGCGTATCGTGGATTTTCAGGAGCCAGCTGGCCACTCCCAGCCATAGGCTGCCAAACGCAAACCACGGCCCTTTTCTCTGGCAAACAAAAATCAGCTGCCCTGCTACTGGATGGCAGATAGCAGGAGCCACTTGGTACTATGAAACCAGCCCAACTTGGCACTGGTGCCACCTTGGGTCTTTGAACCTTCCGGCATATCGTGGAATTTCAGGAGCCAGCCGGCCACTCCCAGCCATAAGCTACCAAACACAAACCACAGCCCTTTTCCCTGCTTAAAAAAATTCAGATGCCCCGCTTCTGGATGGCAGACTGCAGGAGCAACTCGCCGCTGTCAAACCAGCCCGACTTGGAACTGGTGACAACTTGGGCCTGGGAACCATCCTGCGTATCGTAGATTTTCAGGAGCCAGCTGGCCACTCCCAGCCATAGGCTGCCAAACACAAACCATGGCCCTTTTCCCTGGCTAACAATATTCAGATGCCCCGCTTATGGATGGCAGATTGCAGGAGCTACTTGGCACAATCATACCTGCCCAACTTGGCAGTGGTGCCACCTTGGGTCTGGGAACCATCCTGCATATCGTGGATTTTCAGGAGCCAGCCGGCCACTCCCAGCCATAGGCTACCAAAAACAAACCACGGCCCTTTACCCCGGGTAACAAAATTCAGATGCCCCGCTTCTGGATGGCAGATTACAGGAGCCACTTGTAACTGTCTAACCAGCCCGAATTGGAACTGATGCCACCTTGGGTCTGTGAACCGTCCTGCGAATCGTGGATTTTCAGGATCCAGCAGTCCACTCCCAGCCATGGGCTGCCAAACACAAACCTCGGAACTTTTCCCTGCATTAGAAAATTCAGATGCCCCGATTATAGATGGCAGAGGGCAGGAGCTACTTGGCACTGGCAAACCAGCCCAACACTGCACTTGTGCCACCTTTGGTCTGGGAACCATCCTGCGTATGGTGGATTTTCAGGAGCCAGCCGGCCACTCCCAGGCACAGGCCCGAAAAAAAAAACTCTGACCGTTTCCCTGACAAGCAAAACTCAGCTACCCCGCTTCTGTATGGCAGATTGCAGGAGCCACTTGTAGTATCAAACAGGCCCAACTAGGCACTAGTTTCACCTGAGGTCTGGGAACAATCCTGCGTATCATGGATTTTCAGGAGCCAGCCGGCAACTCCCAGCCACACGCCCTAAAACTCAAAGCACGGCCCTTTTCTCTGGCAAACAAATTCAGCTGTCCTGCTTCTGGATGGCAGATTGCTGGAGCCACTTGGTACTATCAAACCAGCCCAACTAGGCACTGGTACCACCTTGAGTCTGGGAACCATCCTTCCTATCGTGTATTTTAAGGAGCCAGCCGGCCACTCCCAGCCATAGGCTGACCAACACAAACCACAGCCCTTTTCCCTGGCTAACAAAATTTAGAAGCCCCTGTTCTGGATGGCAGATTGCAGGAGCCACTTGGTACTATCAAACCAGTCCAACTTGCACTGGTGACAGCTTGGGTCTTTGAACCATCCTGCATATCGTGGATTTTCAGGAGCCAGCCGGCCACTCCCAGCCATAGGCTGCCAAACAGAAACCACGGCCCTTTTCCCTTGCTAAAAAAATTCAGATGCCCTGCTTCTGGATGGGACTTTGCAGGAGATACTTGGCACTATCAAACCAGCCCGACTTGCACTGGTTCCACTTTTGGTCTTGGAACTCTCCTACATATCGTGGATTTTCAGGAGCCAGCCGGCCGCTCCCAGCCACAAAAAAGCAAACTGCAACCACGGCACTTTTCTCTGGCAAACAAAACTCAGCGGCCCTGCTTCTGGATGGCAGATTGTAGGAGACACTTGGTACTATCAAACCAGCCCAACATGGCACTAGTGTCCCAGGGGACTGGGAACAATCCTGCGTATCGTGGATTTTCAGGAGCCAGCCGGCCACTCCCAGCCATAGGCTGCCAAACACAAACCACGGCCCTTTGCCCTGCCTGAGAAAATTCAGATGCGCTGCTTCTGGATGGCAGATTGCAGGAGACACTTCGCACTGTCAAACCAGCTGGACTTGGAACTGGTGCCACCTTGGGTCTGGGAACCATCATGCGTGTCGTGGATTTTCAGGAGCCAGCCTCCCACTCCCAGCCATAGGCTGCCAAACACAAACCACGGCCCTTTTCCCTGGCAAACAAAATTCAGATGCCCCTATTCTGGATGGCAGATTGCAGGAGCCACTTGGCACTGTCAAACCAGCCCGACTTGGAACTGGTGCCACCTTGGTTCTGGGAACAATCCTGCGTATTGTGGATTTTCAGGAGCCTGCCGGCCACTCCCAGCCAAAAACCCTCAAACTCAAACCACGGCCCTTTTCTTTGGCTAACAAAACTCAGCTGCCCCGCTTCTGGATGGCAGATTGCAGGAGACACTTGGTACTATCAAACCAGCCCAACTTGGCACTAGTGTCCCTGGGGTCTGGGAACAATCCTGCGTATCGTGGATTTTCAGGAGCCAGCCGGCCACTCCCAGCCATAGGCTGCCAAACACAAACCACGGCCCTTTTCCCTGCCTAAGAAAATTCAGATGCCCCGCTTCTGGATGGCAGATTGCAGGAGACACTTCGCACAGTAAAACCAGCTGGACTTGGAACTGGTGCCACCTTGGATCTGGGAACCATCATGCGTGTCGTGGATTTTCAGGAGCCAGCCTCCCACTCCCAGCCATTAGCTGGCAAACACAAACCACGGCCCTTTTCCCTGGCAAACAAAATTCAGATGCCCCTATTCTGGATGGCAGATTGCAGGAGCCACTTGGCACTGTCAAACCAGCCCGACTTGGAACTGGTGCCACCTTGGTTCTGGGAACAATCCTGCGTATTGTGGATTTTCAGGAGCCTGCCGGCCACTCCCAGCCAAAAACCCTCAAACTCAAACCACGGCTCTTTTCTTTGGCTAACAAAACTCAGCTGCCCCGCTTCTGGATGGCAGATTGCAGGAGCCACTTGATACTATCAAACCAGTCCAACTTGGCACTGGTGCCACCTTGGGTCTGGGAATCATCCTGCCTATCGTGGATTTTCAGGAGTCAGCCGGCCACTCCCAGTCCCAAGCCCTCAAACTCAAACCACAGCCCTTTTCTCTGGCAAAAAAAACTCAGCTGCCCCGCTTCTTGATGGTAGGCTGCCGATGCCACTTGGCTCTGCCAAACCAGACCGATTTGGCACTGGTGCCTCCTTGGGTCTGGAAACCATCCTGCGTATCGTGGATTTTGAGGAGCCAGCTGGCCACTCCCAGCCATGGGCTGCCAAACACAGACCACGGCCCTTTTCCCTGGTTAACTAAATTCAGATGCCCTGCTTCTGGATGGCAGATTGCAGGAGCTACATGGCACTGTCAAACGAGCCCGACTTTGCACTGGTGCCACCTTTGCTCAACGAACCATCCTGCGTATTGTGGATTTTAAGGAGCCAGACGGCAACACCCAGCCACAGACAGCAAACTCAAACCACGGCACTTTTCTCTGGCAAACAAATTCAGCGGCCCTGCTTCTGGATGGCAGATTGCAGACACCACTTGGCTCTGTCCAATCAGCCTGACATGGCAGTGGTGCCACCTTGGGTCTGGGAACCATCCTGCGTATTGTGGATTTTCAGGAGCCAGCCCGCCACTCCCTGCAATAGGCTGCCAAAGACAAAGCACGGCCCATTTCCGTGGCTAACAAAATTCAGAGGCCCGCTTCTGGATGGCAGATTGCAGGAGTCACTTGGTACTATCAAACCAGCGCAACTTGGCACTGGTGCCACCCTGGGTCTGGGAACCATCCTACGTATCATGGATTTTCAGGAGCCAGCCGGCCACTCCCAGCCCCAAGCCCTCAAACTCAAACCACAGACCTTTTCTCTGGCAAACAACACTCAACTGCCCCGCTTCTGGATGGCACATTGCAGGAGCCACTTGGTACTATCAAACCATCCAATCTTGGCACTGGTGCCACCTTGGGTCTGGGAACCATCCTGCGTATCGTGGATTTTCAGGAGTCAGCCGGCCACTCCCAGTACCAAGCCCTCAAACTCAAACCACAGCCCTTTTCTCTGGCAAAAAAAACTGAGCTGCCCCGCTTCTTGATGGTAGGCTGCCGACGCCACTTGGCTCTGCCAAACCAGACCGATTTGGCACTGGTGCCTCCTTGGGTCTGGGAACCATCCTGCGTATCGTGGATTTTCAGGAGCCAGCTGGCCACTCCCAGCCATGGGCTGCCAAACACAGACCACGGCCCTTTTCCCTGGTTAACTAAATTCAGATGCCCTGCTTCTTGATGGCAGATTGCAGGAGCTACATGGCACTGTCAAACGAGCACGACTTTGCACTGGTGCCACCTTCGGTCTGGGATTCATCCTGCGTATTGTGGATTTTCAGGAGCCAGACGGCAACTTCCAGCCACAGACATCAAACTCAAACCACGGCACTTTTCTCTGGCAAACAAATTCAGCGGCCCTGCTTCTGGATGGCAGATTGCAGGAGACACTTGGTACTATCAAACCAGCCCAACTTGGCACTAGTGTCCCTGGGGTCTGGGAACCATCCTGCGTATTGTGGATTTTCTGGAGCCAGCCCGCCACTCCCTGCAATAGGCTGCCAAAGACAAAGCACGGCCCTTTTCCGTGGCTAACAAAATTCAGATGCCCACTTCTGGATGGCAGATTGCAGGAGCCACTTGGTACTATCAAACCAGCGCAACCTGGCACTGGTGTCACCCTGGGTCTGGGAACCATCCTACGTATCATGGATTTTCAGGAGCCAGCCGGCCACTCCCAGCCCCAAGCCCTCAAACTCAAACCACAGACCTTTTCTCTGGCAAACAACACTCAACTGCCCCGCTTCTTGATGGCAGACTGCCGACGTCACTTGGCTCTGTCCAACCCCACCGACTTGGCACTGGTGCCACCTTGGGTCTCTAAACCATCCGGAATATCGTGGATTTTCAGGAGCCAGCCGGCCACTCCCAGCCAAAAGCCCTCAAACTCAAACCACGGCCCTTTTCTCTGGCAAACAAAACTCAGCTGCCCTGCTTCTGGATGGCACATTGCAGGAGCCACTTGGTACTATCAAACCATCCAATCTTGGCACTGGTGCCACCTTGGGTCCGGGAACCATCCTGCGTATCGTGGATTTTCAGGAGCCAGCCGGCCACTCCCAGCCATAGGCCTCCAAACACAAACCACGGCCCTTTTCCCTGGCTAACAATATTCAGATGCCCCGCTTCCGGATGGCAGATTGCAGACGCCACTTGGCTCTGTCCAAAAAGCCCGACTTGGCACTGGTGACACCTTCGGTCTGGGAACCATCCTTGTATCGTGGATTTTCAGGAGCCTGCCGGCCACTCCCAGCAGCAGACCCCGAAAAAAACCTCTGCCCGTTTCGCTGACAAACAAAACTCAGCTACCTTCTTCTGGATGGCAGATTGCAGGAGGCACTTGGTACTGTCAAACCAGCCCAACTTGGCAATGGTGCCACCTTGGGTCTTGGAACCATCCTGCGTATCGTGGATTTTGAGGACCCAGCCGGCCACTCCCAACTACAAGCCCTCAATCTTAAACCACAGCCATTTTATCTGGCAAGTAAAATTCCGCTGCCTTGCCTCTGGATGGCAGATTGCAGGAGCCACTTGGTAATGTCAAACCAGCCAAACTTGGCACTGGTGCCACCTAGGGTCTGGGAACCATCATGCATATCGTGGATTTTCAGGAGCCAGCCGTCCACTCCAAGCCACAAGCCCTCAAACAGAAACCACGGCCCTTTTCTCTGGCCAAAAAAACACAGCTGCCCTACTTCTGGATGGCAGATTGCAGGAGACACTTGGAATTATCAAACCAGCCCAATCTGGCACTGGTGCCACCTTGGGTCTGGGAAACATCCTGCGTATCGTGGATTTTCAGGAGCCAGCCGTCCACTCCCAGCCACAAGCCCTCAAACTCAAACCACAGCCATTTTCTCTAGCAAACAAAACTCAGCTGCCCTGCTTCTGGATGGCAGATTGCAGGAGCCACTTGGTACTATCAACCCAGACAAATAGGCACTGGTGCCAACTTTGGTCTGGGAACCATCCTACGTATCGTGTATTTTCAGGAGCCAGCCGGCCACTCCCAGCCATAGGCTGCCAATCACCGTCCATGGCCCTTTTCCGTGGCTAACAAAATTCATATGCCCTTCTTCTGGATGGCAGATTGTAGATGTCACTTGGCTCTGTCCAACCAGCTTGACTTGGCACTGGTGCCACCTTGGGTCTGGGAACCATTCTGCGTAACTTGGATTTTCAGGAGGCAGCCGGCCACTCCAAGTCATAGGCCCTCAAACTCAAACCACGGCCCTTTTCTCTGGCAAAAAAAACTAAGCCTTCCTGCTTCTGGATAGCTGATTGCAGGAGCCACTAGGTACTATCAAACCAGCCTTACTTGGCCCTGGGGTAACCTGGGGTCTGGGAACCATCCTGCGTATCGTGGATTTTCAGGAGGAAGCCGGCCCCTCCCAGCCATAGGCTGCCAAAATAAACCACGGCTATTTTCCCTGGTAACAAAATTCAGCTGCCCTTCTTCTGCATGGCAGATTGCAGGAGCCACTTTGTACTATCAAACCAGCACAACTTGGCATTGGTGCCACCTTGGGTCTGGGAACCATCCTGCGTATCGTGGATTTTCAGGAGCCAGCAGGCCACGCCCAGCCATAGGCTGCGAAACTCAAACCACGGCCCTTTTCTCTGGCAAACAAAACTCAGCTGCCCTGCTTCTGGATGGCAGAATGCAGGAGCCACTTGGTACTATCAAACCAGCCCGACTTGGCACTGGTGCCACCTTGGGTCTGGGAACCATCCTGCGTATGGTGGATTTTCAGGAGCCAGACGGCCACTCCCAGCCATAGGCTGCCAAAGAGAAACTTCGGCCCCTTTCCCTGGCTAAAAAATTCAGATGCCTTGCTTCTGGATGGCAGATTGCAGGAGCCACTTGGCACATTCAAACCACCCGACTTGGAACTGGTGCGACCTTAGGTCTGGGAACCATGCTGAGTATCGTGGATTTTCCGGAGCCAGCCGGCCACTTCCAGCCACAGGCCTTCAAAATCAAACCACGGCATTTTACTCTGGCAAAGAAAACTCAGCTGCCCTGCTTCTTGATAGCAGATTGCAGGAGCAACTTGGTACTATCAAACCTGCCCAACTTGGCTCTGGGGTCACATGGGGTCTGGGAACCATCCTGCGTATCCTGGATTTTCAGGAGACTCCCGGCCACTCCCATCCATGGGCTGCCAAACCCAATCCATGGCCCTTTTCCCTTCCTAACAAAATTAAGATGCCCCTCTTTTGGATGGCAGATTGCAGGAGCTTCTTGCCACTGTCAAACCAGCCCAACTTGGCACTGGTGCCACCTTGAGTCTGGGAACCATCCTGCGTATCGTGGATTTTCAGGAGCCAGCCGGACACTCCCAGCCACAGGACCTCAAACTCTAAGCAGGGCCCTTTTCTCTGGCAAACAAAACTAAGCCTTCCTGCTTCTGGATAGCAGATTGCAGGAGCCACTTGGTACTATCAAACCAGCCCAACTTGTCCCTGGGGTCACCTGGGGTCTGGGAACCATCCTGCGTATCGTGGATTTTCAAGAGCCAGCTGGCCACTCCCAGCCATAGGCTGCCAAAAAAAACCCACGGCCCTTATCTCTGGCTAACAAAATTTAGATTCCCTGCTTTTGGATTGCAGATTGCAGATGCCACTTGGCACTGTCAAACCAACCCGACTTGGAACTGGTGCCACGTTCCGTCCGGGAAACATCCTGCGCATCGTGGATTTTCAGGAGCCAGCCAGCCACTCCAAACCACAAGCCGTCAAACTCAAACCACGGCCCTTTATACCGGCAAACAAAACTCAGCTGCCCTGCTTCTGGATTGCAGATTGCAGGAGCTACTTGGTACTATCAAACCAGCCCAACTTGGCACTGGTGCCACCTTGGGTCTGGGAACCATCCTGCGTATCGTGGATTTTCAGGAGCCAGCCGGCCACTCCTAGCCATAGGCTGCCAAGGACAATCCTCGGCCCTTTTCCCTGGCTAAAAAATTCAGATGCCTTGCTTCTGGATGGCAGATTGCAGGAGCCACTTGGCACAGTCAAACCAGCCCGACTTGGAAATGCTGCGACCTTAGGTCTGGGAACCATGCTGAGTATCGTGGATTTTTCCGGAGCCAGCTGGCCACTTCCAGCCACAGGCCTTCAAAATCAAACCACGGCACTTTTCTCTGGCAAACAGAACTCGGCTGCCCTGCTTCTTGATAGCAGATTGCAGGAGCAACTTGGTACTATCAAACCG
Source organism: Passerculus sandwichensis (assembly GCA_031885435.1). Taxonomy (NCBI): domain Eukaryota; kingdom Metazoa; phylum Chordata; class Aves; order Passeriformes; family Passerellidae; genus Passerculus; species Passerculus sandwichensis. The sequence continues at coordinate 986,917 of CM063146.1, forward strand.
GCCCAACTTGGCTCTGGGGTCACATGGGGTCTGGGAACCATCCTGCGTATCCTGGATTTTCAGGAACCACCCGGCCACTCCCATCCATGGGCTGCCAAACACAAACCACGGGCATTTTCCCTTCGTAACAAAATTCAGATGCCCCTCTTTTGGATGGCAGATTGCAGGAGCTTCTTGGCACTGTCAAACCAGCCCAACTTGGCACTGGTGCCACCTTGGGTCTGGGAATCATCCTGCGTATCGTGGATTGTCAGGAGCTAGCCAGCAACTCTAAGCCATAGGCTGCCAAACAGAAACCACGGCACTTTATACTGGCAAACAAAACTCAGCTGCCCTGCTTCTGGATGGCAGATTGCAGGAGCCACATGGTACTATCAAACCAGACAAAGTAGGCACTGGTGCCAACTTGGGCCTGGGAACCATCCTGCGTATCGTGGATTTTCAGGAGCCAGCTGGCCACTCAGAGCCATGTGCTGCCAAACACAAACCACGGCCCTTTTCCCTGGTAAACAAAATTCAGATGCCCTGCTTCTGGATGGCAGATTGCAGGAACCACTTGGCACTGTCATACCAGCCCGACTTGGAACTGGTGCCACCTTCGGTCTGGGAACCATCCTGCGTATCGTGGATTTTCTGGAGACAGCCGGCCACTCCCAGCCAAAGGCCCCAAAAACAAACCTCGGCTTGTGTCCCCGACAAACAAAACTCAGCTACCCTGCTCCTGGATGGCAGGTTGCAGGAGCCACTTGGTACTGTCAAACCAGCCCAACTTGGCACTTGTGCCACCTTGGGTCTGGGAACCATCCTGCGTATCGTGGATTTTCAGGAGACAGCTGGCCACTCCCAGCCATAGGCGGCGAAATTCAAACGATGGCCCTTTTCTCTGGCAAACAAAACTCATCTGCCCTGCTTATGGATGGCAGATGGCAGGTTGCACATGGTACTATCAAACCAGCCCAACTTGGCCTTGGGGTCACCTGGGGTCTGGGAACCATCCTGCGGATTCTGGATTTTAAAGAGCCAGCCGGGCAATCCCAGCCATAGGCTGCCAAAAAAAAACCACGGCCCTTTTCCCTGGCTAACAAAATTCAGATGCCCTGATTCTGGATAGCAGATTGCAAACGCCACTTGGCACTGTCAAACCAAGCCGACTTGGAAGTGGTGCCACCTTCGGTCAGGGAACCATCCTGCGTATCGTGGATTTTCAGGTGCCAGCCAGCCACTTCCAGCCACAAGACGTCAAACTCAAACCACCCCCTTTTCTCTGGCAAACAAAACTCAGCTGCCCTGCTTCTGGATGGCAGATTGCAGGAGCAACTTGGTACTCTCAAAGCAGCCCAACTTGGCACTGGTGCCACCTTTGGTCTGGGAACCATCCTGCGTATCGTGGATTTTCAGGAGCCAGCCTTCCACTCCCAGTCCCAAGCCCTCAAACTCAAACCACAGCCCTTTTCTTTGGCAAACAAAACTCAGCTGCCCCGCTTCTTGATGGTAGGCTGCCGACGCCACTTGGCTCTGCCAAACCAGACCGATTTGGCACTGGTGCCTCCTTGGGTCTGGGAACCATCCTGCGTATCGTGGATTTTCAGGAGCCAGCTGGCCACTCCCAGCCATGGGCTGCCAAACACAGACCACGGCCCTTTTTTCTAGTTAACTAAATTCAGATGCCCTGCTTCTGGATGGCAGATTGCAGGAGCTACTTGGCACTGTCAAACGAGCCCGACTTTGCACTGGTGCCACCTTCGGTCTGGGATTCATCCTGCGTATTGTGGATTTTCAGGAGCCAGACGGCAACTCCCAGCCACAGACAGCAAACTCAAACCACGGCACTTTTCTCTGGCAAACAAATTCAGTGGCCCTGCTTCTGGATGGCAGATTGCAGGAGACACTTGGTACTATCAAACCAGCCCAACTTGGCACTAGTGTCCCTGGGGTCTGGGAACCATCCTGCGTATCGTGGATTTTCTGGAGCCAGCCAGCCACTCCCTGCAATAGGCTGCCAAAGACAAAGCACGGCCCTTTTCCGTGGCTAACAAAATTCAGATGCCCGCTTCTGGATGGCAGATTGCAGGAGCCACTTGGTACTATCAAACCAGCGCAACTTGGCACTGGTGCAACCCTGCGTCTGGGAACCATCCTGCGTATCATGGATATTCAGGAGCCAGCCGGCCACTCCCAGCCCCAAGCCCTCAAACTCAAACCACAGACCTTTTCTCTGGCAAACAACACTCAACTGCCCCGCTTCTTGATGGCAGACTGCCGACGCCACTTGGCTCTGTCCAACAAGCCCGACTTGGCACTGGTGCCACGTTGGGTCTCTAAACCATCCGGAATATCGTGGATTTTCAGGAGCCAGCCGGCCACTCCCAGCCAAAAGCCCTCAAACTCAAACCACGGCCCTTTTCTCTGGCAAACAAAACTCAGCTGCCCTGCTTCTGGATGGCACATTGCAGGAGCCACTTGGTACTATCAAACCATCCAATCTTGGCACTGGTGCCACCTTGGGTCTGGGAACCATCCTGCGTATCGTGGATTTTCAGGAGCCAGCCGGCCACTCCCAGCCATAGGCCTCCAAACACAAACCACGACCCTTTTCCCTGGCTAACAATATTCAGATGCCCCGCTTCCGGATGGCATATTGCAGACGCAACATGGCTCTGTCCAACCAGGCTGAATTGGCACTGGTACCACAATCAGTCTGGGATCCAACCTGCGTATTGTGGATTTTCAGGAGCCAGCCAGCCACACCAACCACAGGCCCCAAAAACTAATACCACAGCCCTTTCCTCTGGCAAACAAAACTCAGCTGCCCTGCTTCTTGATGGCAGATTGCAGGAGCCACTTGGTACTATCAAACCAGCCCAACTTGGCACTGGTGCCACCTTGGGTCTGGGAAGCATCCTGCGTATCGTGGATTTTGTGGAGCCAGCCGGCCACTCCAAGCCATAGGCCTCCAAAAACAAACCACAGCACTTTTCCGTGGCTAACAATATTCAGATGCCCGGCTTCTGGATGGAAGATTGTAGAGGCCACTTTGGCTCTGTCCAACCAGCCCGACTTGGCACTGGTGACACCATCAGTCTCAGATCCATCCTGCGTATTGTGGATTTTCAGGAGCCAGCCAGACACTCCCAGCCATGGGCTGCCATACACAAACCACGGCCTTTTTCCCTGGCTAACAAAATTCAGATACCCCTCTTGTGGAGGGCAGATTGCAAGAGCTACTTGACACTATCAAACCAGCCCGACTTGGCACTGGTGCCAACTTGGGTCTGGGAACCATCCTGCGTATCATGGATTTTCAGGAGCCAGGCGGCCACTCCCAGCCTTGGGCTACCAAACAAAAACCACGGCCCTTTTCCGTGGCTAACAATATTCAGATGCCTTGCTTCTGGATGTCAGATTGTAGGAGCCACTAGGCTCTGTCCAACCAGCCCGACTTGGCACTGGTGCCGCCATCAGTCTCGGATCCATCCTGCGTATTGTGGATTGTCAGGAGCCAGCCGGCCACTCGCAGCCAAAAGCCCTCAAATTCAAACCAGGGCCCTTTTCTGTGGCAAAGAAATCTCAGCTGCCCCGCTTCTGGATAAGAGATTGCAGGAGCCACTTGGAACTATCAAACCAGCCCAACTTGACACTGGTGCCACCTTGGTTCTGGGAACCATCCTGCGTATCGTGGATATTCAGGAGACAGCCGGCCACTCCCAGCCATGGGCTGCCAAACTCAAACCACGGCCCTTTTCCCTGGGAAAGAAAATTCAGATGCCCCGCTTCTGGATGGCAGATTGCAGGAGCCACTTTGCACTGTCAAACCAGCCCAACTTGGCACTTGTGCCACCTTGGGTCTCGGAACCATCCTGCGTATCGTGGATTTTCAGGAGCCAGCCAGCCACTCCCAGCCATAGGCTGCCAAACACAATCCACGGCCCTTTTCCCTGGCTAAAAAAATTCAGATGCCCCGCTTCTGGATGGCAGATTGCCGGAGCTACTTGGTACAATCAAACATGCACGACTTGGCACTGGTTCCACCTTTGGTCTGGGAACCATCCTGCGTATCGTGGATTTTCAGGAGCCAGCCGGCCTCTCCCAGCCACAAGCCCTCAAACTCAAACCACGGTCCTTTACTCTGGGAAACAAAACTCAGCTGCCCTGCTTCTGGATGGCAGATTGCAGGAGCCACTTGGTGCTATCAAATCAGCCCAACTTGGCACTGGTGCCACCTTGGGTCTGGGTACAATCCTGCGTATGGTGGATTGTCAGGGTCTAGCCGGCCACTCCCAGCCACAAGCTGCCAAAGACAAACCACGGCACTTTTCTCTGCCTAAAAAAAATTCAGAAGACCCTCTTGTGGATGGCAGATTGCAGGAGCTACTTGGCACTATCAAACCAGCCCGACTTGGCTCTGGTGCCACCTTGGGTCTGGGAACCATCCTGCGTATGGTGGATTTTCTGGAACAGGCAGGCCACTCCCAACCATAGGCTGCCAAACACACACCACGGCCCTTTTCACTGGCTAACAAAATTCAGATGGCCCGTTCTGGATGGCAGATTGCAGGAGCCACTTGGCACTATCAAACCAGCACTTCTTGGCACGTGTGCCACCTTTGCTCTGGGAACCATCCTGCGTATCGTGGATTTTCAGGAGCCAGACGGACACTCTCAGCTGTGGGCTGCCAAACAAAAACCACGGACCTTTTCCCTGGCAAAGAAAATTCAGATGCCCCGCTTCTGGATGGCAGATTGCAGACGCCACTTGGCTCTTTCCAACCAGCCAGACCTTGCACTGGTGCCACCTTCGGTATGGGAACCATCCTGCGTGTCGTGGATTTTCAGGAGCCAGCCGGCCACTCCCAGCCACAAGCCCTCAAACTTAAACCACGGCCCATTTCCCTGACAAACAAAACTCAGCTACCCTGCTTCTGGATGGCAGATAACAGGAGCCACTTGGTACGGTCAAACCAGCCCAACTTGGCACTCGTGCCACCTTGGGTCTGGGAACCATCCTGCGTATAGTGGATCTTCAGGAGCCAGCCGGCCTCTCCCAGCCACAACCCTAAAAACTCAAACCACGGCCCTTTCCCCTGGCAAAAAAAACTCAGCTGCCCAGCTTCTGGATGGCAGATTGCAGGAGTCACTTGGTACTATCCAACCAGCCCAATTTGGCACTGGTGCCACCTTGGGTCTGGGAACCATCCTGCGTATCGTGGATTTTCAGGAGCAAGCCGGCCACTCCCGCCCATAGGCTGCCAAATATTATCCACGGCCCTTTTCCCTAGCTAAAAAATTCAGATGCCCCGTTCTGGTTGGCAGATTGCAGGAGCTACTTGGCACTATCATAGCAACACCACTTGGCACAGGTACCACCTTGTGTCTGGGAACCATCCTGTGTATCGTTGATTTTCATGAGCCAGCCGGCAACTCCCAGCCATAGGCTGCCAAACAAAAACCACGGCGCTTTTCCCTGGCTAACATAATTCAGATGCTCCTCTTCAAGATGGCCGATTTCAGGAGCCTTTTGGCACTGTCAAACCAGCCCTACTTGGCACTGGTGCCACCTTGGGTCTGGGAACCATCCTGCATATCGTGGATTTTCAGGAGCCAGCCGGCAACTCTCAGCCATAGGCTGCCAAACAAAAACCACGGGGCTTTTCCCTGGCTAACAAAATTCAGATGCTCCTCTTCAAGATGGCAGATTTAAGGTGCCACTTTGCACTGTCAAACCAGCCCGACCTGGCACTGGTGCCACCTTGGGTTTGGGGACCATCCTGCGTATCGTGGATTTTCAGGACCCAGCAGGCCACTCCCAGACATATGCTGCCAAACAAATCCACGGCCCTTTTCCCTGGCTAAAAAAATTCAGATTCCCCACTTGTGGATGGCAGATTGTAGGAGCTACTTGGCACTGTCCAACCAGTCCGACTTGGCACTGGTGCCACCTTCGTTCTGGGAAACATCCTGCGTATGGTGGATTTTAAGGAACCAGCTGGCCACTTCAAGCCACAATCTCTCAAAGGCAAACCACAGCCCTTTTATCTGGCATAGAAAACTCAGCTGCCCTGCTTCTTGATGCCAGACTGCAGGAGCCACTTGGTACTGTCAAACCAGCCCAAAATGGCACTGGTGCCACATTGGCACTGGTGCCACCTTGGGTCTGGGAACCATCCTGCGTATCGTGGATTTTCAGGAGCCAGCCAGACACTCCCAGCCATGGGCTGCCATACACAAACCACGGCCTTTTTCCCTGGCTAACAAAATTCAGATACCCCTCTTGTGGAGGGCAGATTGCAAGAGCTACTTGACACTATCAAACCAGCCCGACTTGGCACTGGTGCCAACTTCGGTCAGGGAACCATCCTGCGTATCAGGGATTTTCATCAGCCAGCCGGCCACTCCCAGCCACAGGCCCCCAAACTCAAACCAAGGCCCTTATCTCTAGAAAACAAAACTCAGCTGCCCTGCTTCTGGATGGCAGATTGCAGGAGCTACTTGGTACTGTCAAACCAGCCCAACTTGGCACTGGTGCCACCTTGGGTCTGGGAACCATCCTGTGTATCATGGATTTTCAGGAGCCAGGCGGCCACTCCCAGCCTTGGGCTACCAAACAAAAACCACGGCCCTTTTCCGTGGCTAACAATATTCAGATGCCTTGCTTCTGGATGTCAGATTGTAGGAGCCACTAGGCTCTGTCCAACCAGCCCGACTTGGCACTGGTGCCGCCATCAGTCTCGGATCCATCCTGCGTATTGTGGATTGTCAGGAGCCAGCCGGCCACTCGCAGCCAAAAGCCCTCAAATTAAAACCAGGGCCCTTTTCTGTGGCAAAGAAATCTCAGCTGCCCCGCTTCTGGATAAGAGATTGCAGGAGCCACTTGGAACTATCAAACCAGCCCAACTTGACACTGGTGCCACCTTGGTTCTGGGAACCATCCTGCGTATCGTGGATATTCAGGAGCCAGCCGTCCACTCCCAGCCATAGGCTGCCAAACACAAACCACGGAACTTTTCCTTGGCTAACAAAATTCAGATGCTCCTCATCTGGATGGCAGATTGCATGAGTTACTTGGTACTATCAAACCTGCCCGACTTGGCGCTGGTGCCACATTTGGTCTGGGAACCATCCTGCGTATCGTGGATTTTCAGGAGCCAGCCGGCCTCTTCCTTTCCACAAGCCCTCAAAATCAAACCACGGCACTTTTCTTTGGCCATCAAAATTCAGCTGCCCTGCTTCTGGCTGGCAGATTGCAGGAGCCACTTGGAACTATCAAAAAATCCCGACTTGGCAATGGTGCCTCCTTTGGTCTGGGAACCATCCCGCGTATCGTGGATTTTCAGGAGACAGCCGGCCACTCCCAGCCATGGGCTGCCAAACTCAAACCACGGCCCTTTCCCCTGGGAAAGAAAATTCAGATGCCCCGCTTCTGGATGGCAGATTGCAGGAGCCACTTTGCACAGTCAAACCAGCCCAACTTGGCACTTGTGCCACCTTGGGTCTCGGAACCATCCTGCGTATCGTGGATTTTCAGGAGCCAGCCAGCCACTCCCAGCCATAGGCTGCCAAACACAATCCACGGCCCTTTTCCCTGGCTAAAAAAATTCAGATGCCCCGCTTCTGGATGGCAGATTGCCGGAGCTACTTGGTACTATCAAACATGCACGACTTGGCACTGGTTCCACCTTTGGTCTGGGAACCATCCTGCGTATCGTGGATTTTCAGGAGCCAGCCGGCCTCTCCCAGCCACAAGCCCTCAAACTCAAACCACGGTCCTTTACTCTGGGAAACAAAACTCAGCTGCCCTACTTCTGGATGGCAGATTGCAGGAGCCACTTGGTGCTATCAAATCAGCCCAACTTGGCACTGGTGCCACCTTGGGTCTGGGTACAATCCTGCGTATGGTGGATTGTCAGGGTCTAGCCGGCCACTCCCAGCCACAAGCTGCCAAAGACAAACCACGGCACTTTTCTCTGCCTAAAAAAAATTCAGAAGACCCTCTTGTGGATGGCAGATTGCAGGAGCTACTTGGCACTATCAAACCAGCCCGACTTGGCTCTGGTGCCACCTTGGGTCTGGGAACCATCCTGCGTATGGTGGATTTTCTGGAACAGGCAGGCCACTCCCAACCATAGGCTGCCAAACACACACCACGGCCCTTTTCACTGGCTAACAAAATTCAGATGGCCCGTTCTGGATGGCAGATTGCAGGAGCCACTTGGCAATATCAAACCAGCACTTCTTGGCACGTGTGCCACCTTTGCTCTGGGAACCATCCTGCGTATCGTGGATTTTCAGGAGCCAGACGGACACTCTCAGCTGTGGGCTGCCAAACAAAAACCACGGACCTTTTCCCTGGCAAAGAAAATGCAGATGCCCCGCTTCTGGATGGCAGATTGCAGACGCCACTTGGCTCTTTCCAACCAGCCAGACCTTGCACTGGTGCCACCTTCGGTATGGGAACCATCCTGCGTGTCGTGGATTTTCAGGAGCCAGCCGGCCACTCCCAGCCACAAGCCCTCAAACTTAAACCACGGCCCATTTCCCTGACAAACAAAACTCAGCTACCCTGCTTCTGGATGGCAGATAACAGGAGCCACTTGGTACGGTCAAACCAGCCCAACTTGGCACTCGTGCCACCTTGGGTCTGGGAACCATCCTGCGTATAGTGGATCTTCAGGAGCCAGCCGGCCTCTCCCAGCCACAACCCTAAAAACTCAAACCACGGCCCTTTCCCCTGGCAAAAAAAACTCAGCTGCCCAGCTTCTGGATGGCAGATTGCAGGAGTCACTTGGTACTATCCAACCAGCCCAATTTGGCACTGGTGCCACCTTGGGTCTGGGAACCATCCTGCGTATCGTGGATTTTCAGGAGCAAGCCGGCCACTCCCGCCCATAGGCTGCCAAATATTATCCACGGCCCTTTTCCCTAGCTAAAAAAATTCAGATGCCCCGTTCTGGTTGGTGGATTGCAGGAGCTACTTGGCACTATCATAGCAACCCCACTTGGCACAGGTACCACCTTGTGTCTGGGAACCATCCTGTGTATCGTGGATTTTCATGAGCCAGCCGGCAACTCCCAGCCATAGGCTGCCAAACAAAAACCACGGCGCTTTTCCCTGGCTAACATAATTCAGATGCTCCTCTTCAAGATGGCCGATTTCAGGAGCCTTTTGGCACTGTCAAACCAGCCCTACTTGGCACTGGTGCCACCTTGGGTCTGGGAACCATCCTGCATATCGTGGATTTTCAGGAGCCAGCCGGCAACTCTCAGCCATAGGCTGCCAAACAAAAACCACGGGGCTTTTCGCTGGCTAACAAAATTCAGATGCTCCTCTTCAAGATGGCAGATTTAAGGTGCCACTTTGCACTGTCAAACCAGCCCGACCTGGCACTGGTGCCACCTTGGGTTTGGGGACCATCCTGCGTATCGTGGATTTTCAGGACCCAGCAGGCCACTCCCAGACATATGCTGCCAAACAAATCCACGGCCCTTTTCCCTGGCTAAAAAAATTCAGATTCCCCACTTGTGGATGGCAGATTGTAGGAGCTACTTGGCACTGTCCAACCAGTCCGACTTGGCACTGGTGCCACCTTCGTTCTGGGAAACATCCTGCGTATGGTGGATTTTAAGGAACCAGCTGGCCACTTCAAGCCACAATCTCTCAAGCGCAAACCACAGCCCTTTTCTCTGGCATAGAAAACTCAGCTGCCCTGCTTCTTGATGCCAGATTGCAGGAGCCACTTGGTACTGTCAAACCAGCCCAAATTGGCACTGGTGCCACCTTGGCACTGGTGCCACCTTGGGTCTGGGAACCATCCTGCGTATCGTGGATTTTCAGGAGCCAGCCGGCCTCTCCAAACCACAAGCACTCAAACTCAAACCACGGCCCTTTTCTTTGGCCATCAAAACTCAGGTGCCGTGCTTCTGGATGGCAGATTGCAGGAGCCACTTGGCACTGTCAAACCAGGCCAACTTGGCACTGGTGCCACCTTGGGTCTGGGAACCATCCTGCGTATCGTGGATTTTCAGGAGTCAGCCGTCCACTCCCAGCCACAAGCCATCAAAGTCAAACCACGGACCTTTTCTCTGGCAAACAAAACTCCGCTGCCATGCTTCTAGAGGGCAGATTGCAGGAGCCACTTGATACTATCAAACCAGCCAAACTTGGCACTGGTGCCACCTTTGGTCTGGGAACCATCCTGCGTGTCGTGGATTTTCAGGAGCCACCCGGCCACTCCCAGCCATAGGCTGCCAAACAAAAACCACGGCCCTTTTCCCTTCCTAACAAATTCAGATGCCCCTATTTTGGATGTCAGATTAGAGGAGCTTCTTGGCACTGTCAAAACAGCCCAACTTGGCACTGGTGCCACCTTCGGTCTGGGAACCATCCTGCGTATTGTGGATTTTCAGGAGCCAGCCGGCCACTCCCAGCCACAAGCCCGAAAAACAAACCTCTGCCCGTTTCGCTTTCTAACAAAACTCAGCTAACCAGCATCTGGATGCCAGATTGCAGGAGCCACTTGGCACTGTCATACCTGCCCGACTTAGAACTGGTGCCACCTTCGGTCTGGGAAAGATCCTGCGTATCGTGGATATTCAGGAGCCAGCCGGCCACTCCCAGCCACAAGCCCTCAGACTCAAACCACAGCCCTTTTCTCTAGCAAACAAACCTCAGCTGCCCTGCTTCTGAATGGCAGATTGCAGGAGCCACTTGGTAATATCAAACCAGCCAAACGCCCTCAGACTCAAATCACAGCCCTTTTCTCTAGCAAACAAAACTCAGCTGCCCTGCTTCTGAATGGCAGATTGCAGGAGCCACTTGTCACTGTCATACCAGCCCGACTTGGAACTGGTGCCACCTTCGGTCTGGGAACCATCCTGCGTATCGTGGATTTTCAGGAGCCAGCCAGCCACTCCCAGCCATAGGCTGACAAACACAAAACACGGCCCTTTTCCCTGGCTAAAAAAATTGAGATGCCCCGCTTCTGGATGGAAGACTGCAGGAGCCACTTGGCACTGTCAAACAAGCCCGACTTTCAACTGGTGCCACATTCGGTCTGGGAACCATCCTGCGTATCGTGGATTTTCAGGAGCCAGCCAGCCACTCCAAGCCACATGCGGTCAAACTCAAACCACGGCCCTTTATATTGGCAAACAAAACTCAGCTGCCCTGCTTCTGGATAGCAGATTGCAGGAGCGACTTTTTACTATCAAACCAGCCGGACTTGGCAGTGGTGCCACCTTGGGTCTGGGAACCATCCTGCGTATCGTGGATTTTCAGGTGCCAGCCGGCCACACCCAGCCATGGGCTGCAAAACAGAAACCACGGCCCTTTTCCCTACCTAACAAAATTCAGATGCCGCTCTTCTGGATGACAGATTGCAGACACCACTTGGCTCTGTCCAACCAGCCTCATTTGGCACTGGTGCCACCTTGGGTCTGGGAACCATCCTGCGTATCGTGGATTTTCAGGAGCCACCCGGCCACTTCCAGCCATAGGCTCTCAAAAAATAACCACGGCCCATTGCCACAGCTAACAAAATTCAGATGCCCCGCTTCTGGATGGCAGATTGCAGGAGGCACTTGGCTCTGTCAAACCAGCCCGACTTGGATCCGGTGCCACATTGGGTCTGGGAACCATCCTGCGTATCGTGGATTTTCAGGCGCCAGCCAGCCACACCCAGCCATGGGATGCTACACACAAACCACGGCCCTTTTCCCTGCCTAACAAAATTCAGATGCCGCTCTTCTGGATGACAGATTGCAGCCGCCTCTTGGCTCTGTCCAACCAGCCTCACTTGGCACTGGTGCCACCTTGGGTCTGGGAACCATCCTGCGTATCGTGGATTTTCAGGAGCCAGCTGGCCACTCCCAGCCATAGGCTGAAAAACACATACCACGAAATTTTTCCCTGCCTAACCAAATTCAGATGCCCCGGTTCTGGGTTGGCAGATTGCAGGAGCTACTTGACACTATCAAACCACCCCGACTTGGCACTGGTGCCACCATTGGTCTGGGATCCATCCTGCGTATCGTGGATTGTCAGGAGGTAGCCGGTCACACCCAGCCATGGGTAGCTAAACACAAACCACGGCCCTTTACCCTGCCTAACAAAATTCAGATGCCCTTCTTCTGGATGGCCGATTGCAGACGCCACTTGGCTCTGTCAAACCAGCCAGACTTGGCACAGGTGCAAACTTCGGTCTGGGAACCATCCTGCGTATGGTGGATTTTCAGGAGCAACCTGGCCACTCCCAGCTATAGGCCCCAAAAACAAACCTCGGCCCATTTCCCTGACAAAGAAAACTCAGCTACCACGCTTCTGGATGGCAGATTGCAGGAGCCACTTGGTACTGTCAAACCAGCCCAACTTGGAACTGTTGCCACCATCAGTCTGGGAACCATCCTGCGTATCGTAGATTTTCAGAAACCAGCCGGCCACTCCCAGCCACATGCCCTCAAGCTTAAACCACGGTCCTTTCCCTCGCAAACAAAATTGAGACGCCCCGCTTCTGGATGGCAGATTGCAGACACCACTTCGCTCTGTCCAACCAGCCTGACTTGGAACTGGTGCCACCTTGTGTCTGGGAACCATTCTGCGTATCGTGGATTTTCAGGAGCCACCCGGCCACTCCCAGACATAGGCTGCTAAAAAAAAACCTCCGCCCATTGCTACGGCTAACAAAATTCAGATGCCCCGCTTCTAGATGGCAGATTGCAGGAGCCACTTGGTACTGTCAAACCAGCACAACTTTGCACTTGTGCCACCTTGGGTCCGGGAACCATCCTGCGTATGGTGGCTTTTCAGGAGGCAGCCGGACGCTTCTAGACAAAACCCCTGAAACTTAAATCACGGCCCTTTTCTCTGACAAAAAAAACTCAGCTGCCCTGCTTCTGGATGGCAAATTGCAGGAGCCACTTGGTACTATCAAACCAGGCCAACTTGGCACTGGTGCAACCTTGGCTCTGGGAACCACCTGGGTGTCATGGATTTTCAGTAGAAACCCGGCCACTACAAGCCACAAGACCTCAAACTCAATCCACGGCCCTTTTCCCAGGCAAACAATATTCAGATGCCCCGCTTCAGATGGCAGATTGCAGACACTTCTTGGCTCTGTCCAACCAGCCCGACTTGGCACTGGTGCCCCCTTGGGTCTGGGAACCATCCTGCGTATCGTGGATTTTCAGGAGCCAGCCGGCCACTCCCAGACATAGTCTGCGAAACACAAACCACGGCCCTTTTCCCTGCCTAAAAAAATTCAGATGCCCTGTTCTGGATGTCAGATTGCAGGAGCTACTTGGCACTGACAAACCAGTCCGACTTGGAACTGGTGCCACCTTGGGTCTGGGAACCATCCTTCGTATCTTGGATTTTCAGGAGCCAGCCGGCCACTCCCAGCCACAAGCCCTCAAACCTAAACCAGGGCGCTTTTCTCTGGCAAACAAAACTTAGCTGCCCTGCTTCTGGATGGCAGATTGCAGACGCCACTTGGCTCTTTCCAATTAGCCCGACTTGGCACTGGTTCCACCTTGGGTCTGGGAACCATCCTGCGAATCGTGGATTTTCAGGTGCCAGCCGGCACCTCCGCGCCATAGGCTGCCAAACAAAAACCACGGACCTTTTCACTGGCAAACAAAATTCAGATGCCCCGCTTCTGGATGGCAGATTGCAGGAGCTACTTGGCAAAATCAAACCAGCCTGACTTGGCACTGGTGCCACCTTTGGTCTGGGAACCATCCTGCGTATCGTGGATTTTCAGGAGCCAGCCGGCCACTCCCAGCCATAGGCAGCCTAACACAAACCACGGCCCTTTTATCTGCCGAACAAAATTCAGATGCCCCTGTTGTGGATTGCATATTGCAGGAGCTACTTGGCACTGTCAAACCAGTTCGAATTGGCAATGGTACCACCTTCGGTCTGGGAACCAGCCTGCGTATTGTGGATTTCCAGGAGCCACCCGGCCACTCCCAGCCATAGGCTCTCAAACAAAAACCACTGCCCATTATCAGGGCCAACAAAATTCAGATGCCCCGCTTCTGGATGACAAATTGCAGGAGCTACTTGGCATTATCAAACCAGCACGACTTGGCATTGGTGCCACCTTCGGCCTGGGAACCATCCTGCGTATCGTGGATTTTCACGAGCCATCTGGCCACTCCCAGCCATAGGCTGAAAAACACATACCACGAAATTTTCCCTGCCTAACCAAATTCAGATGCCCGGTTCTGGATTGGCAGATTGCAGGAGCTACTTGACACTATCAAACCACCCCGACTTGGCACTGGTGCCACCATTGGTCTGGGATCCATCCTGCGTATCGTGGATTGTCAGGAGGTAGCCGGTCACACCCAGCCATGGGTAGCTAAACACAAACCACGGCCCTTTACCCTGCCTAAAAAAATTCAGATGCCCTTCTTCTGGATGGCAGATTGCAGACGCCACTTGGCTCTGTCAAACCAGCCAGACTTGGCACAGGTGCAAACTTCGGTCTGGGAACCATCCTGCGTATGGTGGATTATCAGGAGCAACCTGGCCACACCCAGCCATAGGCCCCAAAAACAAACCTCGGCCCATTTCCCTGACAAAGAAAACTCAGCTACCACGCTTCTGGATGGCAGATTGCAGGAGCCACTTGGTACTGTCAAACCAGCCCAACTTGGCACTGTTGCCACCTTCGGTCTGGGAACCGTGCTGCGTATCGTAGATTTTCAGAAACCAGCCGGCCACTCCCAGCCACATGCCATCAAACTTAAACCACGACCCTTTTCCCTCGCAAACAAAACTCAGACGCCCCGCTTCTGGATGGCAGATTGCAGACACCACTTCGCTCTGTCCAACCAGCCTGACTTGGCACTGGTGCAACCTTGGGTCTGGGGACCATCCTGCGTATCGTGGATTTTCAGGAGCCAGCCGGCCACTCCAAGCCACAGGCCGCAAAATCAAACCTCGGCCAGTTTCCCTGATAAGGAAAACTCAGCTACCCCACTTTTGGATGGTAGATTGCAGGAGCCACTTGGTACTGTCAAACCAGCCCAACTTGGCACTGGTACCACCTTGGGTCTGGGAACCATCCTGCGTATCGTGGATTTTCAGAAGCCAACCGGCCACTCCCAGCCATAGGCTGTCAAATAAAAACCACGGCCCATTATCAGGGCTAACAAAATTCAGATGCCCCGCTTCTGGATGACAAATTGCAGGAGCTACTTGGCATTATCAAACCAGCACGACTTGGCATTGGTGCCACCTTCGGCCTGGGGACCATCCTGCGTATCGTGGATTTTCCGGAGCCAGCCGGCCACACCCAGCCATGGGCTGCTAAACACAAACCACGCCCCTTTTCCCTGCCTAACAAAATTCAGATGCCCCTCTTCTGGATGGCAGATTGCAGACGCTACTTGGCTCTATCAAACCAGCAAGACTTGGCACAGGGGCAACCTTCGGTCTGGGAACCATTCTGCGTGTCATGGATTTTGAGGAGCGCCCCGGCCACCCCCAGCCACAGGCCCCAAAACTAACCTCGGCCCATTTCCCTGACAAACAAAATTCAGCTACCCTTCTTCTGGATGGCAGATTGCAGGAGCCACTTGGTACTGTCAAACCAGCCCAACTTGGCACTGTTGCCACCTTCGGTCTGGGAAAAATCCTGCGTATCGTGGATTTTCAGGAGCCAGCCGGCCACTCCCAGCCACAAGCCCTGAAACTTAAACCACGGCCTATTTCTCTGGCAAACAAACTCAGCTGCCCTCCTACTGGATGGCAGATTGCTGGTGCCACTTCGTACTATCAAACCAGCCCAACCTTGCACTGGTGCCACCATGGGTCTGGGAACCATTCTGCGTGTCGTGTATTTTCAGGAGCACCCCGGCCACTCCCAGCCACAGGCCCCAAACTCAAACCACGGCCCTTTTCCCTGGCTAACAAAATTCAGATGCCCTGCTTGTGGATGGCAGATTGCAGACGCCACTTGGCACTGTCAAACCAGCCCGACTTGGAACTGGTTCCAACTTTGGTTTGGGAACCATCCTGCGCATCGTGGATTTTCAGGAGCCAGCCAGCCACTCCCAACCATGGGATGCCAAACACAAACCACGGCCCTTTTCCCTGCCTAACAAAATTCAGATGCCCTGCTTCTGGATGGCAGAATGCAGACGCAACTTGGCTCTGTCCAACCAGCCATACTTGACACTGGTTGGACCTTCGGTCTGGGAACCATCTTGCGTATCATGGATTTTCAGGAGCAAACCGGCCACTCCTATCCACAGGCCCCAAAAAAAACCTCGGCCCATTTCCCTGACAAAAAAATCTCAGTTACCCCGCATCAGGATGGCAGATTGCAGGAGCCTCTTGGTATTGTCCAACCAGGCCAACTTGGCACTGTTTCCACCTTGGGTCTGGGATCCATCCTGCGTATCGTGGATTTTCAGGAGCCAGCCAGCCACCCACAGCCACAGGCCCCAAAAAAAACCTCGGCCCTTTTCCCTGACAAACAAATCTCAGCTACCCCGCTTCTGGATGGCTGATTGCAGACGCCACATGGCTCTGTGAAACCAGCCTGATTTGGCACTGGTGCCACCTTTGGTCTGGGAACCAAACGGCGTATCGTGGATTTTCAGGAGCCACCCGTCCACTCCCAACCATAGGCTGTCAAACAAAAACCACGGCCCATTGCTACGGCTAACAAAATTCAGATGCCCCGCTTCTGGATTGCAAATTGAAGGAGCTACTTGGCATTATCAAACCAGCCCGACTTGGCACTGGTGCCACCTTGGGTCTGGGGATTGTCCTGCGTATCGTGGATTTTCAGGAGCCAGCCGGCCACTACAACCACAAGCCCTCAAACTCAAACCACCGCCCTTTACTCTGGGAAACAAATCTCAGCTGCCCTGCTTCTGGATGGCAGATTACAGGAGCCACTTGGTACTATTAAACCAGACAACGTTGGCACTGGTGCCACCTTGGGTCTGGGAACCCTCCTGCGTATCATGGATATTCAGGTGCCAGCCGGCCACTCCAAGCCACAGGACCCAAAATCAAACCTCGGCCGGTTTCCCTGAGAAAAAAAACTCAGCTACCCCACTTCTGGATGGCAGATGGCAGGAGCCACTTGGTACTCTCAAACCAGCCCAACTTGGCACTGGTGCCACCTTGGGTCTGGGAACCATCCTGCGTATCGTGGATTTTCAGGAGCCAGTTGGCCACTCCCAGCCATAGGCTGACAAACACATACCATGAACCTTTTCCCTGGCTAACAAAATTCACATGCCCCATTCTGTATGGCAGATTGCAGGAGCTACTTGACATTCTCAAACCACCCCAACTTGGTACTGGTGCAACCATTGGTCTGGGAATCATCCTGCGTATCTTTGACTTTCAGGAGCCAGCCGGCCACACCCAGCCATGGGCCGCTAAACAGAAACCACAACTCTATTCCCTGCGTAAAAAAATTCAGATGCCCCGCTTCTGGATGGCAGATTGCAGACGCCACTTGGCTCTGTCCAACCAGCCAGACTTGGCACTGGTGACACCTTCGGTCTGGGAACCAATCTGCGTGTCGTGGATTTTAAGGAGCACCCCGGCAACACCCAGCCACAGGCCCCGAAAACCAAACTCGGCCCATTTCCCTGACAATCAAAACTCAGCTACCCCGCTTTTGGATGGCAGATTGCAGGAGCCACTTGGTACTGTCAAACCAGCCGAACTTGGCACTGTTGCCACCTTGGGTCTGGGAACCATCCTGCGTATCGTGGATTTTCATGAGACAGCCGGCCACTCCAAGCCACAGGCCGAAAAATCAAACCTCGGCCCGTTTCCCTGATAAAGAAAAGTCAGCTGCCCTTCTTCTGGATAGTAGATCGCAGGAGCCACTTGGTACTATCAAACCAGGCCAACCTTGCACTGGTGCCACCGTGGGTGTGGGAACCATCCTGCGTTTCGTGGATTTTCAGGAGTCACCCAGCCACTCCTAGCCAGAAGCCCTGAAACTGAAACCACGGCCCTTTTCCCTGGCTAACAAAATTCAGATGCCCCGCTTCTGGATGGCAGATTGCAGACGCCACTTGGCACTATCAAACCAGCCCGACTTGGCACTGGTGCCACCTGTGGTCTGGGAACCATCCTGCGTATTGTGGATTTTCAGGAGCCAGCCGGCCACTCCCAACCATGGGCTGCTAAACACAAACCACGCCCCTTTTCCCTGCCTAACAAAATTCAGATGCCCCCCTTCTGCATGGCAGATTGCAGACGCCACTTGGCTCTGTCAAACCAGCCAGACATGGCACAGGGGCAACATTCGGTCTGGGAACCATTCTGCGTGTCGTGGATTTTCAGGAGCACACCGGACACTCCAAGCCACAGGCCCTAAAAACAAACCTCGTCCCATTTCCCTGACAAAGAAAACTCAGCTACCACGCTTCTGGATGGCAGATTGCAGACGCCACTTGGCTCTATCAAAACAGCCAGAATTGGCACAGGGACAACCTTCGGTCTGGGAACCATTCTGCGTGTCGTGGATTTTCAAGAGCCAGCCGGCCACTCCCAGCCACATGACCTCAAACTTAAACCACGGCCCTTTTCCCTGGCAAACAAAATTCAGATGCCCCGCTTCTGGATGGCAGATTGCAGACACCACTTCGCTCTGTCCAACCAACCTGACTTGGCACTGGTGCCACCTTGGGTCTGGGAACCATCCTGTGTATCGTGGATTTTCAGGAGCCACCCGGCACTCCCAGCCATAGGCTGCCAAACAAAAACCTCGGCCCATTGCCATAGCTAACAAAATTCAGATGCCCAGCTTCTGGATGGCAGATTGCAGGAGCCACTTGGCACTTTCGAACCAACCCGACTTGGATCCGGTGCAACCTTGGGTCTGGGAACCATCCTGTGTATCGTGGATTTTCAGGAGCCAGCCAGCCACTCCCACCCATGGGCTGCCAAACACAAACCACGGCCCTTTTCCCTGCCTAACAAAATTCAGATGCCCCACTTCTGGATGGCAGATTGCAGACGCCACTTGGCATTATCAAACCAGCTCGACTTGGCATGGGTGCCACCTTCGGCCTGCGGACCATCCTGCGTATCGTGGATTTTCAGTTGGCAGTCGGCCACTCCAACCACAAGCCCGCAAACTCAAACCACGGCCTTTTACTCTGGGAAACAAAATTCAGCTGCCCTGCTTCTGGATGGCAGATTGCAAGAGCCACTTGGTACTATTCAACCAGACCAAGTTGGCACTGGTGCCACCTTGTGTCTGGGAACCATCTTGTGTGTCGTGGATTTTCAGAAGCCAGCAGGCCACTCCCCGCCATAGGCTGCCAAACACAAACCACCGAACTTTTCCCTGGCTAACAAAATTCAGATGCCCCGTTCTGGATGGCAGATTGCAGGAGCTACTTGACACTATCAAAACACACCGACTTGGCACTGGTGCCACCATTGGTCTGGGAACCATCCTGCGTATCGTGGATTTTCAGGAGCCAGCCGCCCACACCCAGCCATGGGCTGCTAAACACAAACCACTGCCCATTTCCCTGAAAAACAAAACTCAGCTACACCGCTTCTGGATGGCAGATTGCAGGAGCCACTTGGTACTGTCAAACCAGCCCAACTTGGCACTGGTGCCACCTTGGGTCTGGGAACCATCCTGCGTATCGTGGATTTTCAGGAGCCAGCCGGTAACTCCCAGGCATAGGCTGCAAAAAAAAAACCTCGGCCAATTGCCACGGCTAACAAAATTCAGATGCCCCGCTTCTGGATGGCAGAATGAAGGAGCAACTTGGTACTGTCAAACCAGCCCAACTTGTCACTGGTACCACGTTGGGTCTGGGAACCATCCTGCGTATCGTGGATTTTCAGGAGCCAGGTGGCCACACCCAGCCATGAGCTGCTAAACACAAACCACGGCCCTTTTCCCTGCCTAACAAAATTCAGATGCCGCTCTTCTGGATGGCAGATTGCAGACGCCACTTGGCTCTGTCCAACCAGCCTGACATAGCACTGGTGCCACCTTGGGTCGGGGAACCATCCTACGTATCGTGGATTTTCAGGAGCCAGCCGGCCACACCCAGCCATGGGCTGCTAAACACAAACCACGGCCCTTTTCCCTGCCTAACAAAATTCAGATGCCCCGCTTCTGGATGGCAGATTGCAGACGCCACTTGGCTCTGTCAAACCAGCCAGACTTGGCACAGGAGCAACATTCTGTCTGGGAACCATTCTGCGTGTCGTGGATTTTCAGGAGCACACCGGCCACTCCCAGACACAGGCCCCAAAAACAAACCTCGTCCCATTTCCCTGACAAACAAAACTCAGCTCCCACGCTTCTGGATAGCAGATTGCAGACGCCACTTGGCCCTATCAAAGCAGCCAGACTTGGCACTGGGGCAAACTTCGGTCTGGGAACCATTTTGCGTGTCGTGGATTTTCAGGAGCCAGCCGGCCACTCCCAGCCACATGCCCTCAAACTTAAATCACGGCCCTTTTCCTTGGCAAACAAAACTCAGATGCCCCGCTTCTGGACGGCAGATTGCAGACATCACTTGTCTCTGTCCAACAAGCCTGACTTGAAACTGGTGCCACCTTCGGTCTGGGAACCATCCTGCATATCGTGGATTTTCAGGAGCCAGCCGGCCACTCCAAGCCACAGGCCCCAAAACAAACCTCGGCCCATTTCTCTGACAAACAAAACTCAGCTACCCCCCTTCTGGATGGCAGATTGCAGGAGACACTTGGTACTGATAAACCAGCCCAACTTGGCCCTGTTGCCACCATGGGTCTGGGAACCATCCTGCGTATCGTGGATTTTCCGGAGCCAGCCGGCCACTCCCAGCCATAGGCTGGCAAACACATACCACGAACCTTTTCCCTGGCTAACAAAATTCAGATGCCCCATTCTGGATGGCAGATTGCAGGAGCTACTTGACATTCTCAAACCACCCCAACTTGGTATTGGTGCCACCATTGGTCTGGGAATCATCCTGCGTATCTTTGACTTTCAGGATCCAGCCGGCCACACCCAGCCATGGGCCGCTAAACACAAACCACGGCCCTTTTCCCTGCGTAACAAAATTCAGATGCCCCGCTTCTGGATGGCAGATTGCAGACGCCACTTGGCTCTGTCCAACCAGCCAGACTTGGCACTGGTGACACCTTCGGTCTGGGAACCATTCTGCGTGTCGTGGATTTTAAAGAGCACCCCGGCAACACCCAGCCACAGGCCCCAAAAACCAAACTCGGCCCATTTCCCTGACAAACAAAACTCAGCTACCCCGCTTTTGGATGGCAGATTGCAGGAGCCACTTGGTACTGTCAAACCAGCCGAACTTGGCACTGTTGCCACCTTGGGTCTGGGAACCATCCTGCGTATCGTGGATTTTCAGGAGCCAGCCGTCCACTCCAAGCCACAGGCCGCAAAATCAAACCTCGGCCCGTTTCCCTGATAAAGAAAACTCAGCTGCCCTTCTTCTGGATAGGAGATCGCAGGAGCCACTTGGTACTATCAAACCAGCCCAACCTTGCACTGGTGCCACCGTGGGTATGGGAACCATCCTGCGTTTCGTGGATTTTCAGGAGTCACCCAGCCACTCCCAGCCAGAAGCCCTGAAACTGAAACCACGGCCCTTTTCCCTGGCTAACAAAATTCAGGTGCCTCGCTTCTGGATGGCAGATTGCAGACGCCACTTGTCTCTATAAAACCAGCCAGACTTGTCACAAGGGCAACCTTCGGTATGGGAACCATTCTGCGTGTCGTGAATTTTCAGGAGTACCCCTGCCACTCCCAGCCACAGGCCCCAAAACTAACCTCAGCGCATTTCCCTGACAAACAAAACTCAGCTACCCCCCTTCTGGATGGCAGATTGCAGGAGCCACTTGGTACTGACAAACCAGCCCAACTTGGCACTGTTGCCACCATGGGTCTGGGAACCATTCTGCGTGTCGTGGATTTTCAGGAGCCAGCCGGCCACTCCCAGCCATTGGCTGCCAAACAGAAACCACGGCCCATTATCAGGGCTAACAAAATTCAGATGCCCCGCTTCTGGATGGCAAATTGCAGGAGCTACTTGGCATTATCAAACCAGCACGACTTGGCATTGGTGCCACCTTCGGCCTGGGGACCATCCTGCGTATCGTGGATTTTCAGGAGCCAGCCGGCCACTCCAACCAGAAGCCCTCAAACTCAAACCACGGCCCTTTCCTCTGGCAAACAATACTCAGCTGCCCTGCTTCTGGATGGCAGATTGCAGGAGCCACTTGGTACTATTCAACCAGCCAAATTTGGCACTGGTGCCACCTTGGGTCTGGCAACCATCCTGTGTATCGTGGATTTTCAGGAGCCAGCCGGCCACTCCCAGCCATAGACTGTCAAACACAAACCACCGACCTTTTCCCTGGCAAACACAATTCAGATGCCCCGCTTCTGGATTGCAGATTGCAGACATCACTTGGCTCTGTCCAACAAGCCTGACTTGAAACTGGTGCCACCTTCGGTCTGGGAACCATCCTGCGTATCGTGGATTTTCAGGAGCCAGCCGGCCACTCCAAGCCACAGGCCGCAAAATCAAACCTCGGCCCGTTTCCCTGATAAAGAAAACTCAGCTACCCCACTTTTGGATGGCAGATTGGAAGAGCCACTTGGTACTGTCAAACCAGCCCAACTTGGCCCTGTTGCCACCTTGGGTCTGGGAACCATCCTGCACATCGTGGATTTTCAGGAGCCAGCCGGCCAGTCCCAGCAATCGGCTGCCAAACAAAAACCACGGACCTTTTCACTGGCAAACAAAATTCAGATGCCCCGCTTCTGGATGGCAGATTGCAGGAGCTACTTGGCAAAATCAAACCAGCCTGACTTGGCACTGGTGCCACCTTTGGTCTGGGAACCATCCTGCGTATCGTGGATTTTCAGGAGCCAGCCGGCCACTCCCAGCCATAGGCAGCCTAACACAAACCACGGCCCTTTTATCTGCCGAACAAAATTCAGATGCCCCTGTTGTGGATTGCATATTGCAGGAGCTACTTGGCACTGTCAAACCAGTTCGAATTGGCAATGGTACCACCTTCGGTCTGGGAACCAGCCTGCGTATTATGGATTTCCAGGAGCCACCCGGCCACTCCCAGCCATAGGCTCTCAAACAAAAACCACGGCCCATTATCAGGGCCAACAAAATTCAGATGCCCCGCTTCTGGATGACAAACTGCAGGAGCTACTTGGCATTATCAAACCAGCACGACTTGGCATTGGTGCCACCTTCGGCCTGGGAACCATCCTGCGTATCGTGGATTTTCACGAGCCATCTGGCCACTCCCAGCCATAGGCTGAAAAACACATACCACGAAATTTTCCCTGCCTAACCAAATTCAGATGCCCGGTTCTGGATTGGCAGATTGCAGGAGCTACTTGACACTATCAAACCACCCCGACTTGGCACTGGTGCCACCATTGGTCTGGGATCCATCCTGCGTATCGTGGATTGTCAGGAGGTAGCCGGTCACACCCAGCCATGGGTAGCTAAACACAAACCACGGCCCTTTACCCTGCCTAAAAAAATTCAGATGCCCTTCTTCTGGATGGCAGATTGCAGACGCCACTTGGCTCTGTCCAACAAGCCTGACTTGAAACTGGTGCCACCTTGGGTCTGGGAACCATCCTGCGTATCGTGGATTTTCAGGAGCCAGCCGGCCACTCCAAGCCACAGGCCGCAAAATCAAACCTCGGCCCGTTTCCCTGATAAAGAAAACTCAGCTACCCCACTTTTGGATGGCAGATTGCAAGAGCCACTTGGTACTGTCAAACCAGCCCAACTTGGCCCTGTTGCCACCTTGGGTCTGGGAACCATCCTGCACATCGTGGATTTTCAGGAGCCAGCCGGCCAGTCCCAGCCATCGGCTGAAAAACACATACCACGAACCTTTTTCCTTCCTAACAAAATTCAGATGCCCCGTTCTGGATGGCAGATTACAGAAGCTACTTGACACTATCAAACCACCCCGACTTGGCAGTGGTGCCACCATTGGTCTGGGAACCATCCTGCGTATCGTGGATTTTCAGGAGCCAGCCGGACACACCCAGCCATGGGCTGCTAAACACAAACCACGCCCCTTTTCCCTGCCTAACAAAATTCAGATGCCCCTTTTCTGGATGGCAGATTGCAGACCCCACTTGGCTCTATCAAACCAGCCAGACTTGGCAGAGGGGCAACCTTCGGTCTGGGAACCATTCTGCGTGTCGTGGATTTTCAGGAGCACCCCGGCCACCCCCAGCGACAGGCCCCAAAAGTAACCTCGGCCCATTTTCCTGACAAACAAAACGCAGCTACTCCGCTTCTGGATGGCAGATTGCAGGAGCCACTTGGTACTCTCAAACCAGCCGAACTTGGCACTGGTGCCACCTTGGGTCTGGGAACCATCCTGCGTATCGTGGATTTTCAGGAGCCAGCCGGCCACTCCCGGCCATAGGCTGACAAACACATACCACGAATCTTTTCCCTGGCTAACAAAATTCAGATGCCCCATTCTGGATGGCAGATTGCAGGAGCTACTTGACATTCTCAAACCACCCCAACTTGGTATTGGTGCCACCATTGGTCTGGGAATCATCCTGCGTATCTTTGACTTTCAGGAGCCAGCCGGCCACTCCAAGCCACAGGCCGCAAAATCAAACCTCGGCCCGTTTCCCTGATAAAGAAAACTCAGCTGCCCTTCTTCTGGATAGGAGATCGCAGGAGCCACTTGGTACTATCAAACCAGCCCAACCTTGCACTGGTGCCACTGTGCCTGTGGGAACCATCCTGCGTTTCGTGGATTTTCAAGAGTCACCCAGCCATTCCCAGCCAGAAGCCCTTAAACTGAAACCACGGACCTTTTCCCTGGCTAACAAAATTCAGATGCCCTGCTTGTGGATGGCAGATTGCAGACGCCTCTTTGCACTGTCAAACCAGCCCGACTTGGAACTGGTTCAAACTTGGGTTTGGGAACCATCCTGCGTATCGTGGATTTTCAGGAGCAGCCGGACGCTCTCAGCCAAAAGTCCTCACACTCAAATCACGGCTCTTTTCTCTGGCAAACAAAACTCAGCTGCCCTGCTTCTGGATGGCAGATTGCAGGAGCCAATTTGTACTATCAAACCAGCCCAACGTGGCTCTGGTGCCACCTTTGGTCTTGGAACCACCCTGCGCATCGTGGATTTTCAGAAGCCAGCAAGCCACTCCCAACCATGGGCTGCCAAACACAAACCACGGCCCTTTTCCCTGCCTAAAAAAATTCAGATGCCCTGCTTCTGGATGGCAGAATGCAGACGCAACTTGGCTCTGTCCAACCAGCCATACTTGAAACTGGTAGGACCTTCGGTCTGGGAACCATCCTGCGTATCGTGCATTTTCAGGAGCAAACCTGCCACTCCTAGCCACAGGCCCCAAAAAAAACCTCGGCCCATTTCCCTGACAAAAAAACTCAGTTACCCTGCTTCTGGATAGCAGATTGCAGGAGCCTCTTGGTACTGTCCAACCAGCCCAACTTGGCGCTGTTGCCACCTTGGGTCTGGGATCCAACCTGCGTATCGTGGATGTTCAGGAGCCAGCCAGCCACCCACAGCCACAGGCCCCAAAAAAAACCTCGGCCCTTTTCCCTGACAAACAAATCTCAGCTACCCCGCTTCTGGATGGCTGATTGCAGACGCCACTTGGCTCTGTGAAACCAGCCCATCTTGGCACTAGTGCCACCTTGGGTCTGGGAACCATCCTGCGTATCGTGGATTTTCAGGAGCCAGCCGGCCACTCCCAGCCATAGGCTGCCAAACATAAACCATGGCCCTTTTACCTGGCAAAAAAATTTCAAATGCCCCGCTTCTGGATGGCAGATTGCAGACACCACTTGGCGCTGTCCAACCAGCCTGACTTGGCACTGGTGCCACCTTGGGTCTGGGAACCATCCTGCGTATCGTGGATTTTCAGGAGCCACCCGTCCACTCCCAGCCATAGGGTGTCAAACAAAAACCACGGCCCATTGCCACGGCAAAGAAAATTCCGATGCCCCGCTTCTGGATGGCAAATTGAAGGAGCTACTTGGCATTATCAAACCATCCCGACTTGGCACTGGTACCACCTTGGGTCTGGGGATCATCCTGCGTATCGTGGATTTTCAGGAGCCAGCCGGCCACTACAACCACAAGCCCTCAAACTCAAACCACCGCCCTTTACTCTGGGAAACAAATCTCAGCTGCCCTGCTTCTGGATGGCAGATTACAGGAGCCACTTGGTACTATAAAACCAGACAAGGTTGGCACTGGTGCCAGCTTGGGTCTGGGAACCCTCCTGCGTATCGTGGATTTTCAGGAGCCAGCCGGCCACTCCCAGCCATAGGCTGACAAACACATACCTCGAACCTTTTCCCTGGCTAACAAAATTCAGATGCCCCATTCTGGATGGCAGATTACAGGAGCTACTTGACCTGCTCAAACCACCCCAACTTGGTATTGGTGCCACCATTGGTCTGGGAATCATCCTGCGTATCTTTGACTTTCAGGAGCCAGCCGGCCACACCCAGACATGGGCCGCTAAACACAAACCACGGAACTTTTCCCTGCGTAACAAAATTCAGATGCCCTGCTTCTGGATGGCAGATTGCAGACACCACTTGGCTCTGTCCAACCAGCAAGACTTGGCACTGGTGACACCTTCGGTCTGGGAACCATTCTGCGTGTCGTGGATTATAAGGAGCACCCCGGCAACACCCAGCCACAGGCCCCAAAAACCAAACTCGGCCCATTTCCCTGACAAACAAAACTGAGCTACCCTGCTTTTGGATGGCAGATTACAGGAGCCACTTGGTACTGTCAAACCAGCCGAACTGGGCACTGTTGCCACCTTGGGTCTGGGAACCATCCTGCGTATCGTGGATTTTTAGGAGCCAGCCGGCCACTCCAAGCCACAGGCCGCAAAATCAAACCTCGGCCCGTTTCCCTGATAAAGAAAACTCAGCTGCCCTTCTTCTGGATAGGAGATCGCAGGAGCCACTTGGTACTATCAAACCAGCCCAACCTTGCACTGGTGCCGCCGTGCGTGTGGGAACCATCCTGCGTTTCGTGGATTTTCAAGAGTCACCCAGCCACTCCCAGCCAGAAGCCTTGAAACTGAAACCACGGCCCTTTTCCCTGGCTAACAAAATTCAGATGCCCCGCTTCTGGATGGCAGATTGCAGACGCCACTTGGCACTATCAAACCAGCCCGACTTGGCACTGGTGCCACCTTTGCTCTGGGAACCATCCTGCGTAGAGTGGATTTTCAGGGGCCAGCCGGCCACTCCCAACCATGGGCGGCCAAACACAAACCACGGCCCTTTTACCTGCCTAACAAAATTCAGATGCCCTGCTTCTGGATGGCAGATTGCAGATGCGTCTTGGCCCTGTCAAAGCAGCCCGACTTGGAACTGCTGCCACCTTGTGTCTGGGAACCATCCTGCGTATCGTGGATTTTCAGGAGCCAGCCGGCCACTCCCACCACAAGCCCTCAAACTCAAACCAAGGCCCTTTTCCCTGGCTAACAAAATTCAGCTGCCCCGCTACTGGATGGCAGATTGCAGACGCCACTTTGCTCTGTCCAACCAGCCCAACTTGGCACTTTTGCAACCTTTGGTCTGGGACACCATTCTGCGTTTCGTGGATTTTCAGGAGCCACCCGGCCACTCCCAGCCACAGGCCCCAAAAACAGAACTCGGCCCATTTCCCTGACAAACAAAACTCAGTTATCCCGCTTCTGGATAGTAGATTGCAGTAGCCTCTTGGTACTGTCAAACCAGCCCGACTTGGCGCTGTTGGCCCCTTGGGTCTTGGAACCATCCTGTGTATCGTGAATTTTCAGGAGCCAGCCGGCCACTCCCAGCCATAGGCTGACAAATGCATACCACGAACCTTTTCCCTGGCTAACAAAATTCAGATGTCCCGTTCTGGATGGCAGATTGCAGGAGCCACTTGGCTCTGTCCAACCAGCCAGAATTGGCACTGGTGCCACCTTCGGTCTGGGAACCATTCTGCATGTCGTGTATTTTAAGGAGCACCCCGGCCACTCCCATGCACAAGCCCCAAAAGCAAACCTCGGCCCATTTCCCTGACAAACAAAACTCAGCTACCCCACTTCTGGCTGGCAGAGTGCAGGAGCCACTTGGTACTCTCAAACCAGCCCAACTTGGCACTGGTGCCACCTTGGGTCTGGGAACCATCCTGCGTATCGTGGATTTTCAGGAGCCAGCCGGCCACTCCCAGCCACAAGCCCTGAAACTTAAACCACAGCCCTTTTCTCTGGCAAACAAAATTCAGCTGCCCTCCTTCTGGATGGCAGATTGCAGGTGCCACTTTGTACTATCAAACCAGCCCACTCTTGCACTGGTGCCACCTTGGGTCAGGGAACCATCCTGCGTTTCGTGGATTTTCAGGAGTCACCCGGCCACTCCCAGCTGCAAGCCCTCAAACTCAAACCACGGCCCTTTTCCCTGGCTAACAAAAATCAGATGCCCCGCTCCTGGATGGCAGATTGCAGACGCCACTTGGCACTATCAAACCAGCCCCACTTGGCACTGGTGCAACCTTGGGTCTGGGAACCATCCGGTGTATCGTGGATTTTCATGAGCCAGCCGGCCGCTCCAAGCCAGAGGCCCCAAAATCAAACCTCGGCCCGTTTCCCTGACAAACCAGAGTCAGCAACCCCACTTCTGGATGGCAGATTGCAGGAGCCACTTGGTACTGTCAAACCAGCCAAAATTGGCACTGGTGCCACCTTGGGTCTGGGAACAATCCCGCGTATCGTGGATTTTCATGAGCCACCTGGCCTTGCCCAGTCATAGGCTACCAAACACAAACCACGGCTCTTTTCCCTGGCTAACAAAATTCAGATGCCCTGCTTCTGCATGGCAGATTGCAGACTCCACTTGGCACTGTCAAACCAGCCCGACTTTGCACTGGTGCCACCTTCGGTGTGGGGACCATCCTGTGTATCGTGGATTTTCAGGAGCCAGCTGGCCACTCCCAGCCATAGGCTGCAAAACACAAACCACGGACCTTTTCCCTGGCAAACAAAATTCAGATGCCCCGCTTCTGGATGGCAGATTGCAGACGCCACTTGGCTCTGTCAAACCAGCCCGACTTGGAACTGGTGCCACCTTGGGTCTGGGAATAATCCTGTGTATCGTGTATTTTCAGGAGCCAGCCGGCCACTCCCAGCCCCAACACTCAAACTTAAACCACGGCCCTTTTCGCTGGCAAACAAAACTCAGCTGCCCTGCTTATGGATGAGAGATTGCAGGAGCAACTTGGTACAATTAAACCAGCCAAAGTTGGCACTGGTGCCACCTTGGGTCTTTGAACCATCCTGTGTATTGTGGATTTTCAGGAGCCAGCCATCCATCCCCAGCCATAGGCTGCCAAACACAAACCACGGCACTTTGCCCTGGCTAACAAAATTCAGATGCCCCGCTTCAGCATGGCAGATTGCAGACCCCACTTGGCTCTGCCCAACCAGCCAGACTTGGCACTGGTGCCACCTTTGGTTGGGAAACCATCCTGCGTATCGTGGATGTTCTGGAGAAAGCCGGCCATCCCCAGCCACAGGAACCAAAAACAAACCTCGGCCCATTTACATGACAAACAAAACTCAGCTACCCTGCTTCTGGATGGCAGATTGCAGGAGCCACTTGGTATTGTCACACCAGCCCAACTTGGCACTGTTGCCACTTTGGGTCTGGGGACCTCCCTTCGTGTCGTGGATTTTCAGGAGCCAGCCGGCCGCTCCCAGCCACATGACCTCAAACTCAAACCACGGCCTTTTTCTATGGCAAACAAAATCCGATGTCCTGCTTCTGCATGGCAGATTGCAGGAGCTACTTGGTACTATCAAACCAGCCCAACTTGACAGTGGTGCCACCTTGGGTCCGGGGACCACCCTGCGTATCGTGGATTTTCAGGAGCCAGCCGGCCACTCCAAGCCATAGGCTGCCAAACACAAACCACGGCCCTTTTCCCTGGGAAACAAAATTCAGATGCCCCGCTTCTGGATGGCCGATTGCAGACGCCACTTGGCTCTGTCCAACCAGCCAGACTTGGCAATGATTCCAACTTTGGTCTGGGAACCATCCTGCGTATCGTGGATTTTCAGGAGCCAGCCGGCCACTCCAAGCCACAGGCCCCAAAAACAAACCTCGGTCCGTTTCC
This sequence comes from Passerculus sandwichensis, assembly GCA_031885435.1. Classification (NCBI taxonomy): domain Eukaryota; kingdom Metazoa; phylum Chordata; class Aves; order Passeriformes; family Passerellidae; genus Passerculus; species Passerculus sandwichensis. The sequence continues at coordinate 1,017,096 of CM063146.1, forward strand.
CTGAAAAACAAAACTCAGCTACCCCGCTTCTGGATGGCAGATTGCAGGAGCCACTTGGTACTGTCAAACCAGCGAGACTTGGCACTGGTGCCACCTTGGGTCTGGGAACCATCAAGAGTATAGAGGATTTTCAGGAGCTAGCCGGAGACTCCCAGCCACAGGCCCTCAAATTGAAACCACGGCACTTTACCCTGGCTAACAAAATTCAGATGCCCCGCTTCTGCATAGCAGATTGCAGACGCCACTTGGCACTCTCAAACCCGCCCGAATTGGAACTGGTGCAACCTTGGGTCTGGGAACCATCCTGCGTATCGTGGATTTTAGGGAGCCAGACGGCCACTCCCCGCCGCAAGCACTCAAACTCATACCACGGCCATTTTCTCAGGCACACAAAACTCAGCTGCCCTGCTTCTGGATGGCAGATTGCAGGAGCCACTTGGTACAGTCAAACCAGTCAAAGTTGGCACTGGTGCCACCTTCGGTCTGGGAAGCATCCTGCATATCGTGGATTTTCAGGAGCCAGCTGGCCACACCCAGCCGTATGCAGCCAAACACTAACCACGGGCATTTTCTTGGCTAAGAAAATTCAGATGCCCCGGTTCTGGATGGCAGATTGCAGACACCTCCTGGCTCTGTCCAACCAGCACGACTTGGCACTGGTGCCCCCTTGGGTCTAGGAACCATACTGCGTATCTTGGATTATCAGGAGCCAGCCTGCATCTCCCAGCCCCAAGCCCACAAACTTAAACCACGGCCCTTTACTCTGGCAGACAAAACTCAGCTGCCCTGCTTGTGGGTGGCGGATTGCAGGAGCCACTTGTAACTGTCAAAATAGCCCTACTTGGAACTGGTGCCACCTTGGGTATGGGAACCATCCTGCGTATGGTGGATTTTCAGGAGCCAGCCGGCCACTCCCAGCCACAAGCACTAAAACTCAAACCACGGCCCTTTTCCCCTGGCAAACAAAACTCAGCTGCCCTGCTTCAGGATTGCAGATTGTACGAGCCACTTGGTACAATTAAACCAGCCAAAATTGCCACTGGTGCCACCTTGGGTCTGGGAACCATCCTGTGTATCGTGGATTTTCAGGAGCCAGCTGGCCACTCCCAGCCACAAGCCCTCAAACTCAAACCACGCCCCTTTTCTCGGGCAAACAAAATTCAGATGCCCCGCTTCTGGATGGCAGATTGCAGACGACACTTGGCAGCGTCAAACCAGCCCGACTTGGAACTGGTGCCACCTTCGGTCTAGGAATCATCCTGCTTATCATGGATTTTCAGGAGCCAGCCGGCCCCTCCCAGCAATGAGCTGCCAAACACAAGCCACGGCCCTTTTCACTGCCTAACAAAATTCAGATGCCCCTCTTGTGGATCTCAAATTGCAGGAGCTACTTGGCACTGTAAAACTAGCCCGACTTGGCACTGGTGCCACCTTCGGCCTGGGTTCCAACCTGCGCATCGTGGATTTTCAGGAGCCAGCCAGCCACTCCAAGCCACAAGACCTCAAACTCAAACCACGGCCATTTTCTATGGCAAACAAAACTCAGCTGCCCTGCTTCTGCATGGCTGATTGCAGGAGCTACTTGGAACAATCAAACCAGCCAAACTTGGCACTGGTAACACCTTGGGTCTGGAAACCATTCTGCGTATCGTGGATTTTCAGGAGCCAGCCGGCCACTCCCAGCCATAGGCTGACAAACACATACCACGAATATTTTCCCTGCCTAACAAAATTCAGATGCCCCTCTTCTGGATGGCAGATTGCAGGAGCCACTTGGTATTATCAAACCAGCCCAAATTGGCACTGGTGCCACCTTGGGTCTGGGAACCATCCTGCGTATCGTGGATTGCCAGGAGCCAGCCCGCCAATCCCAACATCAGGCTGCCAAACAGAAACCACGTCCCTTTTCCCTGGCAAACACAATTCAGATGCCTCGTTCTGGATGGCAGATTGCAGACGCCACTTGGCTCTGTCCAACCAGCCCAACTTGGCACAGGTGCCACCTTGGGTCTGGGACCCATCCTGCGTATCGTGGATTTTCAGGAGCCAGCCGGCCACTCCCAGACACAAGCCCTCAAAGTTAAACCAGGGCCCATTTCTCTGGCAAACAAAACTCAGCTGCCCTGCTTCTGGATGGCAGATTGCAGGAGCCACTTGGTGATATCAAACCAGCCCAACTTCTCACTGGGGGCAGCTTGGGTCTGGGAACCATCCTGCGTATCGTGGATTTTCAGGAGCCAGCCGGACTCTCCCAGCCATAGGCTGGCAAACACAAACCACGGCCCTTTTCCCTGGCTAACAAGATTCAGATGCCCCGCTTCTGGATGGCAGATTGCAGTAGGTACTTGTCGCTGTCAAACCAGGCCAACTTGGAACTGGTGCCGCCTTGGGTCTGGGAACCATGTTGCATATCGTGGATTTTCAGGGGCAAGCAAGCCACTTCCAGCCATAGGCTGCCAAACACAAACCACGGCCCTTTTCCCTGAGTAACAAAATTTTGATGCCCCTCTTGTGGATGGCAGATTGCAGGAGCTGCTTGGCATTATCAAACCAGCCCTACTTAGCAGTGGAGCCAACTTTGGTCTGGGAACCATCCTGCGTATCGTGGATTTTCAGGAGCCTGCCAGCCACTCGAAGCCACCAGACCTCAAAATAAACTAGGGCATTTTTGTCTGGCAAAAAAACCTCAAATGCCCTGCTACTGGATGGCAGATTGCAGACGCCACTTGCCTCTTTCCAACCAGCCAGTCTTGAAACTGGTGCCCCATTCAGTCTGGGAACCATCCTGCGTATCGTGGATTTTCAGGAGCCAGCCAGCCACTCCCAGCCACAGGCCCCCAAAACAAACCTTGGCCCTTTTCCGTGACAAACAAATCTCAGGTACCCCGCTTCTAGATGGCAGATTTCAGGAGTCACTTCGTACTGTCAAACCAAGCAAACTTGGCACTGGTGCCACCTTGGGTCAGGGAACCATTCTGCGTATCGTGGATTTTCAGGAGCCACCCGGCCACACCAAGCCATAGGCTGCCTAACACAAACCACGGCACTTTTTCCTGGCTAACAAAATTCAGATGCCCCGCTTCTGGATGTCAGATTGCAGACGCCACTTGGCTCTGTCTAAGCAGCCCGACTTGGCACTGGTGCCCCATTCGGTCTGGAACCATCCTGCGTATCGTGGATTTTCAGGAGCCAGCCGGCCACTCCCAGACATAGGCTGACAAACACAAACCACGGCACTTTGAGCTGCCTAACAAAATTAAGATGCCCCGCTTCTGGATTGTAGATTGCCGGATCTACTTGGCACTGACAAACCAGCCCGACTTGGTCTGGGAATCATCCTGCGTATCTTTGACTTTCAGGAGCCAGCCGGCCACACCCAGACATGGGCCGCTAAACACAAACCACGGCCCTTTTCTCTGGCAAAAAAAACTCAGCTGCCCTGCTTCTGGATGGCAGATTGCAGGAGCCACTTGGAACAATGAAACCAGCCAAACTTGGCACTGGTGCCACCTTGGGTCTGGGAACCATCCTGCGTATCGTGGATTTTCAGGAGCCAGTCGGCCACTTCCTCCCGCAGGCCCCAAAAACAAACCTCTGCCCTTTTCCCTGACAAACAAAACTCAGCTACCCCGCTTCTGCATGACAGATTGCAGATGCCACTTGGCTCTGTCAAACCAGCCCATCTTGGCACTGGTGCCACCTTAGGTCTGGGAACCATCCTTCGTATCGTGGATTTTCAGGACCCAGGAGGGCACTCCCAGCCATAAGCTTCCAAACATAAACTAAGGCCCTTTTTCCCTGGCAAACAAAATTCAGATGCTCCGCTTCTGGATGGCAGATTGCAAGAAATACTTGGCTATGCCAAACCAGGCCGACTTGGATCTGGTGCCAACTTCGGCATGGGGACCATCCTGCGTATCGTGGATTTTCAAGAGCCAGCTGGCCACTCCAACCACAAGCCCTCCAACTCAAACCACGGCCCTTTTCTCTGGCAAACAAAACTCAGCTGCCCTGCTTCTGGATGGCAGATTGCAGGAGACACTTGATACTATTAAACCAGCAAAAGTTGGCACTGGTGCCACTTTCGGTCTGGGAACCATCCTGTGCATCGTGGATTTTCAGGAGCCAGCAGGCCACTCCCAGCCAAAGGCTGCCAAACAGAAACCACGGCCCTTTTCCCTGGCAAAAAAAATTCAGATGCCCCGCTTCTGGATGGCAGATTGCAGACGCCACTTGGCTCTGTCCAACCAGCGAGACCTGGCACTGGTGCCACTTTCAGTCTGGGAACCATCCTGCGTATCGTGGATTTTCAGTAGCCACCCGGCCACTCCAAGCCAAAAGGCCCAAAAACAAACCTCGGCCCATTTCCCTGACAAAAAAAACTCAGCTACCCCACTTCTGGATCGCAGATTGCAGGAGCCACTTGGTACTGTCAAACCAGCCAAACTTGGCACTGGTGCCACCCTGGGTCTGGGAACCATCCTGCGTATCGTGGATTTTCAGGAGCCATCTGGCCACTCCCAGATGTAGGCTGACAAACACATACCACGAAACATTTCCTTGGCTAACACAATTCAGATGCCCGGCTTCTGGAATGCAGATTGCAGGAGCTACTTGGCAATGATAAACCAGCCCGACTTGGAAATGGTGCCACCTTTGGTCTGGGAACCAACTTCCGTATCGTGGATTTTCAGGAGCCAGCCGGCCACTACCACCCACAAGCCCTCAACCTTAAACCAGGGCCTTTTTCTCTGGCAAACAAAACTCAGCTGCCCTGCTTCTGGATGGCAGAGTGCAGGAGCCACTTGGAACAATCAAACCAGCCCGACTTGGCACTGGTGCCACCTTGGGTCTGGGAACCATCCTGCGTAGAGTGGATTTTCAGGAGCCAGCCGGCCACGCCCAGCCATAGGCTGCCAAAAACAAACCTCGGCCAGTTTCCCTGACAAACAAAACTCAGCTACCCCGCTTCTGGATGGCAGATTGCAGGAGCTTCTTGGCACTGTCAAACCAGCTCGACTTGGCACTGGTGCCACCTTCGGTCTGGGAACCATCCTGCGTATCGTGGATTTTCAGGTGCCAGCCGGCCACTCCAAGCCGCAAGTCCTCAAACACAAACCACAGCCCTTTTCTCTGGCAAACAAAACTCAGCTGCCCTGCTTCTGGATGGCAGATTGCAGGAGCCACTTGGAACAATCAAACCAGCCAAACTTGGCACTGGTGCCACCTTGGGTCTGGGAACCATCCTGCGTATCGTGGATTTTCAGGAGCCAGTCGGCCACTTCCACCCGCAGGCCCCAAAAACAAACCTCGGCCCTTTTCCCTGACAAACAAAACTCAGCTACCCCGCTTCTGCATGACAGATTGCAGATGCCACTTGGCTCTGTCAAACCAGCCCATCTTGGCACTGGTGCCACCTTGGGTCTGGGAAGCATCCTTCGTATTGTGGATTTTCAGGAGCCAGGAGGCTACTCCCAGCCATAAGGTTCCAAACATAAACCAAGGCCCTTTTTCCCTGGCAAACAAAATTCAGATGCCCCGCTTCTGGATGGCATATTGCAAGAAGTACTTGGCACTGTCAAACCAGGCCGACTTGGATCTGGTGCCACCTTCGGCCTGGGGACCATCCTGCGTATCGTGGATTTTCAAGAGCCAGCTGGCCACTCCAACCACAAGCCCTCCAACTCAAACCACGGCCCTTTTCTCTGGCAAACAAAACTCAGCTGCCCTGCTTCTGGATGGCAGATTGCAGGAGACACTTGATACTATTAAACCAGCAAAAGTTGGCTCTGGTGCCACTTTGGGTCTGGGAAACATCCTGTGCATCGTGGATTTTCAGTAGCCAGCAGGCCACTCCCAGCCACAGGCTGCCAAACAGAAACCACGGCCCTTTTCCCTGGCAAAAAAAATTCAGATGCCCCGCTTCTGGATGGCAGATTGCAGACGCCACTTGGCTCTGTCCAACCAGCGAGACCTGGCCCTGGTGCCACCTTCGGTCTGGGAACCATCCTGCGTATCATGGATTTTCAGTAGCCACCCGGCCACTCTAAGCCAAAAGGCCCAAAAACAAACCTCGGCCCATTTACCTGACAAAAAAAACTCAGCTACCCCACTTCTGGATGGCAGATTGCAGGAGCCACTTGGTACTGTCAAACCAGCCAAACTTGGCACTGGTGCCACCCTGGGTCTGGGAACCATCCTGCGTATCGTGGATTTTCAGGAGCCAGCTGGCCACTCCCAGACGTAGGCTGACAAACACATACCACGAAACTTTTCCTTGGCTAACACAATTCAGATGCCCCGCTTCTGGAATGCAGATTGCAGGAGCTACTTGGCAATGATAAACCAGCCCGACTTGGAAATGGTGCCACCTTTGGTCTGGGAACCATCCTGCGTATCGTGGATTTTCAGGAGCCAGCCGGCCACACCCAGCCTCATTTCCCGAAAAGAATCCTTAGCCCGTTTCCCTGACAAACAAAACTCAGCTACCCGCTTCTGGATGGCAGATTGCAGTTGCCACTTGGTACTGTCAAACCAGCACAACTTTGCACTGGTGCCGCCTTGTGTCTGGGAACCATCCTGCATATTGTGGATTATCAGGAGCCAGCCGCCCACTCCCAGACATAGGATGAAAAGTACAAACCACGGACCTTTTCCCTGGCTAACAAAATTCAGACGCCCCGTTATGGATGGCAGATTGCAGGAGCTACTTGGTACTATCAAACCAGCCCAATTTGTCACTGGTGCCACCTTTTGTCTGGGAACCTTACTGCGTATCGTGGATTTTCAGGAACCACCAGGCGACTCCAAGCCATAGGCTGCCAAAAACAAACTACGGCACTCTCCCTTCCTAAAAAAATTGAGATGCCCCTCTTGCGGATAGCAGATTGTAGGAGCTACTTGGCACTGTAAAAGCAGCTCGACTTGGCACTGGTGCCAACTTCGGTCTGGGAACCATCCTGCGTATGGTGGATTTTCACGAGCCAGCCGGCCACTCCCAGCCGCAAGTCCTCAAACTCAAACCACGGCCCTTTTCTCTGGCAAACAAAACTTAGCTGCCCTGCTTCTGGATGGCAGATTGCAGGAGCCACTTGGAACAATCAAACCAGCCAAACTTGGCACTGGTGCCACCTTGGGTCTGAAACCTACCTGCGTATCATGGATTTTCAGTAGCCAGCCGGCCACTCCCAGCCATAGCCTGCCAAACACAAACCACAGCCCTTTTCCCTGGCTAACAAAATTCAGATGCCCCGTTCTGGATGGCAGATTGCAGACGACACTTCGCTCTGTCCAACCAGCCCGACTTGGCCCTGGTGCCACCTTGGGTCTGGGAACCATCCTGCGTATTGTGGATTTTCAGGAGCCACCCGGCCACTCCCAGCCATAGGCTGCCAAGCACAAACCACGATCCTTTTCCCTGACGAACAAACCTCAGCTACCCCGCTTCTGGATGGCAGATTGCAGGAGTCACTTCGTACTGTCAAACCAGCCTACCTTGGCACTGGTGCCACCTTGGGTCTGGGAACCATCCTGCATATGGTGGATTTTCAGGAGCCAGCCGGCCACTCCCAGCCACAGGCCCCCAAAAAAAACCTTGGCCCTTTTCCGTGACAAACAAATCTCAGGTACCCCGCTTTTAGATGGCAGATTTCAGGAGTCACTTCGTACTGTCAAACCAACCCAACTTGGCACTGGTGCCCACCTTGGGTCAGGGAACCATTCTGCGTATCGTGGATTTTCAGGAGCCACCCCGCCACTCCAAGCCATAGGCTGCCAAACACAAACCACGGCACTTTTTTCTGGCTAACAAAATTCAGATGCCCCGCTTCTGGATGGCAGATTGCAGACACCACTTGGCTCTGTCCAAGCAGCCCAACTTGGCACTGGTGCCCCATTCGGTCTGGGAACCATCCTGCGTATCGTGGATTTTCAGGAGCCAGCTGGCCACTCCCAGACTTAGGCTGACAAACACATACCACAAAACTTTTCCTTGGCTAACACAATTCAGATGCCCCGCTTCTGGATGGCAGATTGCAGACGCCACTTGGCTCTGTCCAACCAGCCTGACTTGGCACTGGTGCCACCTTGGGTCTGGGAACCATCCTGCGTATCGTGGATTTTCAAGAGCCAGCCGGCCACGCCCAGCCAGAAGCCCTCAAACTCAAACCACGGCTTTTTTCTCTCGCAAAAAAATCAGCTGCCCTGCTTCTGGATGGCAGATTGCAGGAGTCAGTTTGTACTGTCAAACCAGCCCAACTTGGCACTGGTTCCACCTTCGGTCTGGAGACCATCCAGCGTATCGTGGATTTTCAGGAGCCAGCCGGCCACTCCCAGCCATGGGCTGCCAAACACAAACCACGGCCCTTTACCCTGCCTAACAAAATTCAGATGCCGCTCTTGTGGATCGCAAATTGCAGGAACTGCTTTGCATTATCAAACCAGCCCGACTTGGCACTGGTGCCACCTTGGGTCTGGGAACCATCCTGCGTATCGTGGATTTTCAAGAGCCAGCCGGCCACTCCCAGCCAGAAGCCCTCAAACTCAAACCACGGCCCTGTTCTCTCGCAAAAAAATCAGCTGCCCTGCTTCTGGATGGCAGATTGCAGGAGCCACTTTGTACTGTCAAACCAGCCCAACTTGGCACTGGTGCCACCTTCGGTCTGGAGACCATCCTGCGTATCGTGGATTTTCAGGAGCCAGCTGGCCACTCCCAGCCATAGGCTGTCAAACACAAGCCACGGCCCTTTTTCCTGGCAAACAAAATTCAGATGCCCTGCTTCTGGATGGCAGATTGCAGACGCCACTTGCCTCTGTCCACACAGCCAGACCTGAATCTGGTGCCACCTTGGGTCTGGGAACCATCCTGCGTATCGTGGATTTTCAGGAGACACCCGTCCACTCCCAATCATAGGCTGCCAAACACAAACCACGGCCCTTTTCCCTGGCTAACAAAATACAGATGTCCCGTTCTGGATGGCTGATTGCAGGAGACACTTGGCACTGTCAAACCAGCCCGACTTGGCAATGCTAGCGCCTTTGGTCTTGGAACCATCCTGCGTATAGTGGATTTTCAGGAGCCAGCCGGCCACTTCCAGCAACAGGCCCCATAAACATGCCTGGCCCGTATCCTGACAAACAAAACTCATCTACTCCGCTTCTGGATGGCAGATTGCAGACGCCACTTCTCACTGTCAAACCAGCCCGACTTGGCAATGCTGCCGCCTTGGGTCTGGGAACCATCCTGCGTATCGTGGATTTTCAGGAGACACCCGGCCACTCCCAGCCATAGGCTGCCAAACACAAACCACAGCCCTTTTCCCTGCCTAACAAAATTCAGATGCCCCGCTTCTGGATGGCAGATTGCAGACACCACTTGGCTCTGTCCAACGAGCACGACTTGGCACTGGTGCCACCTTGGGTCTGGGAACCATCCTGCGTATCGTGGATTTTCAGGAGCCACCCGGCCCCTCCGAACCATAGGCTGCCAAATACATACCTTGGCCCTTTTACCTGGCAAACAAAACTCAGCTGCCCTGCTTCTGGATGGCAGATTGCAGGAGCCACTTGGTACTATCAAACCAGCCCAACTTGGCACTGGTGCCACCTTGGGTCTGGGAACCATTCGTCAGATCGTGGATTTTCAGGGCCAGCCGGCCACTCCCAGCCATAGGATGCCAAACACAAACCACGGCCCTTTTCCCTGCCAAACAAAATTCAGATGGCCCGCTTCTGGATGGCAGATTGCAGACAGCACTTGGCTCTGTCCAACCAGCCCCACTTGGCCCTGGTGCCACCTTGGGTCTGGGAATCATCCTGCGTGTCGTGGATTTTCAAGAGCCAGCTGGCCACTCCAACCACAAGCCCTCCAACTCAAACCACGGCCCTTTTCTCTGGCAAACAAAACTGAGCTGCCCTGCTTCTGGATGGCAGATTGCAGGAGACACTTGATACTATTAAACCAGCAAAAGTTGGCACTGGTGCCACTTTCGGTCTGGGAACCATCCTGTGCATCGTGGATTTTCAGGAGCCAGCAGGCCACTCCAAGCCAAAGGCTGCCAAACAGAAACCTCGGCCCTTTTCCCTGGCAAAAAAAATTCAGATGCCCCGCTTCTGGATGGCAGATTGCAGACGCCACTTGGCTCTGTCCAACCAGTGAGACCTGGCACTGGTGCCACCTTCAGTCTGGGAACCATCCTGCGTATCGTGGATTTTCAGTAGCCACCCGGCCACTCCAAGCCAAAAGGCCCAAAAACAAACCTCGGCCCATTTCCCTGACAAAAAAAACTCAGCTACCCCACTTCTGGATGGCAGATTGCAGGAGCCACATGGTACTGTCAAACCAGCCAAACTTGGCACTGGTGCCACCCTGGGTCTGGGAACCATCCTGCGTATCGTGGATTTTCAGGAGCCATCTGGCCACTCCCAGACGTAGGCTGACAAACACATACCACGAAACTTTTCCTTGGCTAACACAATTCAGATGCCCCGCTTCTGGAATGCAGATTGCAGGAGCTACTTGGCAATGATAAACCAGCCCGACTTGGAAATGGTGCCACCTTTGGTCTGGGAACCAACTTCCGTATCGTGGATTTTCAGGAGCCAGCCGGCCACTACCACCCACAAGCCCTCAACCTTAAACCAGGACCTTTTTTCTCTGGCAAACAAAACTCAGCTGCCCTGCTTCTGGATGGCAGAGTGCAGGAGCCACTTGGAACAATCAAACCAGCCCGACTTGGCACTGGTGCCACCTTGGGTCTGGGAACCATCCTGCGTAGAGTGGATTTTCAGGAGCCAGCCGGCCACGCCCAGCCATAGGCTGCCAAAAACAAACCTCGGCCAGTTTCCCTGACAAACAAAACTCAGCTACCCCGCTTCTGGATGGCAGATTGCAGGAGCTTCTTGGCACTGTCAAACGAGCTCGACTTGGCACTGGTGCCACCTTCGGTCTGGGAACCATCCTGCGTATCGTGGATTTTCAGGAGCCAGCCGGCCACTCCAAGCCGCAAGTCCTCAAACACAAACCACAGCCCTTTTCTCTGGCAAACAAAACTCAGCTGCCCTGCTTCTGGATGGCAGATTGCAGGAGCCACTTGGAACAATCAAACCAGCCAAACTTGGCACTGGTGCCACCTTGGGTCTGGGAACCATCCTGCGTATCGTGGATTTTCAGGAGCCAGTCGGCCACTTCCACCCGCAGGCCCCAAAAACAAACCTCGGCCCTTTTCCCTGACAAACAAAACTCAGCTACCCCGCTTCTGCATGACAGATTGCAGATGCCACTTGGCTCTGTCAAACCAGCCCATCTTGGCACTGGTGCCACCTTGGGTCTGGGAAGCTTCCTTCGTATTGTGGATTTTCAGGAGCCAGGAGGCTACTCCCAGCCATAAGGTTCCAAACATAAACCAAGGCCCTTTTTCCCTGGCAAACAAAATTCAGATGCCCCGCTTCTGGATGGCATATTGCAAGAAGTACTTGGCACTGTCAAACCAGGCCGACTTGGATCTGGTGCCACCTTCGGCCTGGGGACCATCCTGCGTATCGTGGATTTTCAAGAGCCAGCTGGCCACTCCAACCACAAGCCCTCCAACTCAAACCACGGCCCTTTTCTCTGGCAAACAAAACTCAGCTGCCCTGCTTCTGGATGGCAGATTGCAGGAGACACTTGATACTATTAAACCAGCAAAAGTTGGCTCTGGTGCCACTTTGGGTCTGGGAAACATCCTGTGCATCGTGGATTTTCAGTAGCCAGCAGGCCACTCCCAGCCACAGGCTGCCAAACAGAAACCATGGCCCTTTTCCCTGGCAAAAAAAATTCAGATGCCCCGCTTCTGGATGGCAGATTGCAGACGCCACTTGGCTCTGTCCAACCAGCGAGACCTGGCCCTGGTGCCACCTTCGGTCTGGGAACCATCCTGCGTATCATGGATTTTCAGTAGCCACCCGGCCACTCCAAGCCAAAAGGCCCAAAAACAAACCTCGGCCCATTTCCCTGACAAAAAAAACTCAGCTACCCCACTTCTGGATGGCAGATTGCAGGAGCCACTTGGTACTGTCAAACCAGCCAAACTTGGCACTGGTGCCACCCTGGGTCTGGGAACCATCCTGCGTATCGTGGATTTTCAGGAGCCAGCTGGCCACTCCCAGACGTAGGCTGACAAACACATACCACGAAACTTTTCCTTGGCTAACACAATTCAGATGCCCCGCTTCTGGAATGCAGATTGCAGGAGCTACTTGGCAATGATAAACCAGCCCGACTTGGAAATGGTGCCACCTTTGGTCTGGGAACCATCCTGCGTATCGTGGATTTTCAGGAGCCAGCCGGCCACACCCAGCCTCATTTCCCGAAAAGAATCCTCAGCCCGTTTCCCTGACAAACAAAACTCAGCTACCCGCTTCTGGATGGCAGATTGCAGTTGCCACTTGGTACTGTCAAACCAGCACAACTTTGCACTGGTGCCGCCTTGTGTCTGGGAACCATCCTGCATATTGTGGATTATCAGGAGCCAGCCGCCCACTCCCAGACATAGGATGAAAAGTACAAACCACGGACCTTTTCCCTGGCTAACAAAATTCAGACGCCCCGTTATGGATGGCAGATTGCAGGAGCTACTTGGTACTATCAAACCAGCCCAATTTGTCACTGGTGCCACCTTTTGTCTGGGAACCTTACTGCGTATCGTGGATTTTCAGGAACCACCAGGCGACTCCAAGCCATAGGCTGCCAAAAACAAACTACGGCACTCTCCCTGCCTAAAAAAATTGAGATGCCCCTCTTGCGGATAGCAGATTGTAGGAGCTACTTGGCACTGTAAAAGCAGCTCGACTTGGCACTGGTGCCAACTTCGGTCTGGGAACCATCCTGCGTATGGTGGATTTTCACGAGCCAGCCGGCCACTCCCAGCCGCAAGTCCTCAAACTCAAACCACGGCCCTTTTCTCTGGCAAACAAAACTTAGCTGCCCTGCTTCTGGATGGCAGATTGCAGGAGCCACTTGGAACAATCAAACCAGCCAAACTTGGCACTGGTGCCACCTTGGGTCTGAAACCTACCTGCGTATCATGGATTTTCAGTAGCCAGCCGGCCACTCCCAGCCATAGCCTGCCAAACACAAACCACAGCCCTTTTCCCTGGCTAACAAAATTCAGATGCCCCGTTCTGGATGGCAGATTGCAGACGACACTTCGCTCTGTCCAACCAGCCCGACTTGGCCCTGGCGCCACCTTGGGTCTGGGAACCATCCTGCGTATTGTGGATTTTCAGGAGCCACCCGGCCACTCCCAGCCATAGGCTGCCAAGCACAAACCACGATCCTTTTCCCTGACGAACAAACCTCAGCTACCCCGCTTCTGGATGGCAGATTGCAGGAGTCACTTCGTACTGTCAAACCAGCCTACCTTGGCACTGGTGCCACCTTGGGTCTGGGAACCATCCTGCATATGGTGGATTTTCAGGAGCCAGCCGGCCACTCCCAGCCACAGGCCCCCAAAAAAAACCTTGGCGCTTTTCCGTGACAAACAAATCTCAGGTACCCCGCTTTTAGATGGCAGATTTCAGGAGTCACTTCGTACTGTCAAACCAACCCAACTTGGCACTGGTGCCCACCTTGGGTCAGGGAACCATTCTGCGTATCGTGGATTTTCAGGAGCCACCCCGCCACTCCAAGCCATAGGCTGCCAAACACAAACCACGGCACTTTTTTCTGGCTAACAAAATTCAGATGCCCCGCTTCTGGATGGCAGATTGCAGACACCACTTGGCTCTGTCCAAGCAGCCCAACTTGGCACTGGTGCCCCATTCGGTCTGGGAACCATCCTGCGTATCGTGGATTTTCAGGAGCCAGCTGGCCACTCCCAGACTTAGGCTGACAAACACATACCACAAAACTTTTCCTTGGCTAACACAATTCAGATGCCCCGCTTCTGGATGGCAGATTGCAGACGCCACTTGGCTCTGTCCAACCAGCCTGACTTGGCACTGGTGCCACCTTGGGTCTGGGAACCATCCTGCGTATCGTGGATTTTCAAGAGCCAGCCGGCCACGCCCAGCCAGAAGCCCTCAAACTCAAACCACGGCTTTTTTCTCTCGCAAAAAAATCAGCTGCCCTGCTTCTGGATGGCAGATTGCAGGAGTCAGTTTGTACTGTCAAACCAGCCCAACTTGGCACTGGTTCCACCTTCGGTCTGGAGACCATCCAGCGTATCGTGGATTTTCAGGAGCCAGCCGGCCACTCCCAGCCATGGGCTGCCAAACACAAACCACGGCCCTTTACCCTGCCTAACAAAATTCAGATGCCGCTCTTGTGGATCGCAAATTGCAGGAACTGCTTTGCATTATCAAACCAGCCCGACTTGGCACTGGTGCCACCTTGGGTCTGGGAACCATCCTGCGTATCGTGGATTTTCAAGAGCCAGCCGGCCACTCCCAGCCAGAAGCCCTCAAACTCAAACCACGGCCCTGTTCTCTCGCAAAAAAATCAGCTGCCCTGCTTCTGGATGGCAGATTGCAGGAGCCACTTTGTACTGTCAAACCAGCCCAACTTGGCACTGGTGCCACCTTCGGTCTGGAGACCATCCTGCGTATCGTGGATTTTCAGGAGCCAGCCGGCCACTCCCAGCCATAGGCTGTCAAACACAAGCCACGGCCCTTTTTCCTGGCAAACAAAATTCAGATGCCCTGCTTCTGGATGGCAGATTGCAGACGCCACTTGCCTCTGTCCACACAGCCAGACCTGAATCTGGTGCCACCTTGGGTCTGGGAACCATCCTGCGTATCTTGGATTTTCTGGAGCCAGCCGGCCAATCCTAGCCATAGGCTGCCAAACAAAAACCACGGCCCTTTTCCCTGGCTAACAAAATTCAGATGCCCCGCTTCTGGATGGCAGATTGCAGGAGGTACTTGGCACTGTCAAACCAGCCCGACTTGGCAGTGGTGCCACCTTTGGTCTGGAGACCATCCTGCGTATCGTGGATTTTAAGGAGCCAGCCCGCCACTCCCAGCCACAGGCCCTTAAATTCAAACCACGGCCCTTTTCTCTGGCAAACAAAACTCAGCTGCTCTGCTTCTGGATGGCAGATTGCAGGAGCCACTTGGAACAATCATACCAGCCAAACATGGCACGGGTGCCACCTTGGGTCTGGGAACCATCCTGCGTATCGTGGATTTTCCAGAGCCAGCTGGCCACTCCTTGCCTTCGGCTGCCAAACTCAAACCACATCACTTTTCCTTGGCTAACAAAATTCAGATGCTCTGCTTCTGGATTGCAGATTGCATATGCCACTTGGCTCTGTCCAAAAAGCCCGCTGTGGAACTGGTGCCACCTTGGACCTTGGAACCATCCTGCGTATCGTGGATTTTCAGGAGCCAGCCGGCCACTCCCCGCCACAAGCCCTCAATCTTAAACCACGGCCCTTTTCTCTGGCAAACAAAACTCAGCAGCCCTGCTTCTGGAAGGCAGATTGCAGGAGCCACTTGGTACTGTCAAACCAGCCCAACTTGGCACAGGTGCCACCTTGGGTCTGGGAACCATCCTGCGTATCGTGGATTTTCAGGAGCCACCCGGCCGCTCCCAGCCTCAAGCCCTCAAACTTAAACCACGGCCCTTTTCCCGGGCTAACAAAATTCAGATGCCCCTTTTCTGGATGGCAGATTGCAGGAGCCACTGGGCACTGGCAAACCAGACCGACTTGGAACTGGTTACACCTTGGGTCTGGGAACCATCCTGCGTATTGTGGATTTTCAGGAACCAGCCGGCCAGTCCCAGCCATAGGCTGCCAAACACAAACCATGGGCCTTTTCCCTGGCTGAAAAAATTCAGATGGCCCTCTTGTGGATGGCAGATAGCAGGAGCTACTTGGCACTGTCAAACCAGCCCGACTTGGCATTTGTGCCACCTTCGGTCTGGGGACCATCCTGCTTATCATGGATTTTCAGGAACCAGCCAGCCACTTCCAGCCACAAGCCCTCAAATTCAAACCACGTCCCTTTTCTCTGGAAAACAAAACTCAGCTGCCCTGCTTCTGGATGGCAGATTGCAGGAGCCACTTGGTACTTTCAAACCAGCCAGACTTGGCACTGCTGCCACCTTGGGTCTGGAAACCATCCTGCGTATCGTGGATTTTCAGGAGCCAGCTGGCCAAACCGAGCCTTAGGCTGCCAAACACAAACCACGTCCCTTTTCTCTGGCAAACAAAATTCAGATGCCCCGCTTCTGGATGGCAGATTGCAGATGCCACTTCGCACTGTAAAACCAGCCCGACTTGGCAATGCTGCCGCCTTGGGTCTGGGAACCATCCTGCGTATCGTGGATTTTCAGGAGACACCCGTCCACTCCCAATCATAGGCTGCCAAACACAAACCACGGCCCTTTTCCCTGGCTAACAAAATACAGATGTCCCGTTCTGGATGGCTGATTGCAGGAGACACTTGGCACTGTCAAACCAGCCCGACTTGGCAATGCTAGCGCCTTTGGTCTTGGAACCATCCTGCGTATAGTGGATTTTCAGGAGCCAGCCGGCCACTTCCAGCAACAGGCCCCATAAACATGCCTGGCCCGTATCCTGACAAACAAAACTCATCTACTCCGCTTCTGGATGGCAGATTGCAGACGCCACTTCTCACTGTCAAACCAGCCCGACTTGGCAATGCTGCCGCCTTGGGTCTGGGAACCATCCTGCGTATCGTGGATTTTCAGGAGACACCCGGCCACTCCCAGCCATAGGCTGCCAAACACAAACCACAGCCCTTTTCCCTGCCTAACAAAATTCAGATGCCCCGCTTCTGGATGGCAGATTGCAGACACCACTTGGCCCTGTCCAACGAGCACGACTTGGCACTGGTGCCACCTTTGGGTCTGGGAACCATCCTGCGTATCGTGGATTTTCAGGAGCCACCCGGCCCCTCCGAACCATAGGCTGCCAAATACATACCTTGGCCCTTTTACCTGGCAAACAAAACTCAGCTGCCCTGCTTCTGGATGGCAGATTGCAGGAGCCACTTGGTACTATCAAACCAGCCCAACTTGGCGCTGGTGCCACCTTGGGTCTGGGAACCATTCGTCAGATCGTGGATTTTCAGGGCCAGCCGGCCACTCCCAGCCATAGGATGCCAAACACAAACCACGGCCCTTTTCCCTGCCAAACAAAATTCAGATGGCCCGCTTCTGGATGGCAGATTGCAGACAGCACTTGGCTCTGTCCAACCAGCCCCACTTGGCCCTGGTGCCACCTTGGGTCTGGGAATCATCCTGCGTGTCGTGGATTTTCAGGAGCCAGCCGGCCACTTCCAGCAACAGGCCCCATAAATATGCCTGGCCCGTATCCTGACAAACAAAACTCATCTACTCCGCTTCTGGATGGCAGATTGCAGACGCCACTTCGCACTGTCAAACCAGCCCGACTTGGCAATGCTGCCGGCTTGGGTCTGGGAACCATCCTGCGTATCGTGGATTTTCAGGAGACACCCGGCCACTCCCAGCCATAGGCTGCCAAACACAAACCACGGCCCTTTGGCCTGCCTAAAAAAATTGAGATGCCCCTCTTGTGGATAGCAGATTGCAGGAGCTGCTTGGCACTGTCAAAGCAGCTCGTCCTGGCACTGGTGCCACCTTCGGTGGGGACCATCCTGCGTATCGTGGGTTTTCAAGAGCCAGCCGGCCACTCCAAGCCACAAGCCCTCAAACTCAAACCACGGCCCTTTTCTCTGGCAAACAAAACTCAGCTGCCCTGCTTCTGGATGGCAGATTGCAGGAGCCACTTGGTACAATCAAACCAGCCAAACTTGGCACTGGTGCCACCTTGGGTCTGGGAACCATCCTGCGTATCGTGGATTTTCAGGCGCCGGCCGGCCACTTCCAGCAACAGGCCCCAAAAATACACCTGGCCTGTTTCGTGACAACCAAAACACATCTACTGCGCTTCTGGATTGCAGATTGCAGGAGCCACTTGGAACAATCAAACCAGCCCAACTTGGCACTGGTGCCACCTTGGGTCTTTGAACCATCCTGCATATCGTGGATTTTCAGGAGCCAGCTGGCCACTCCCAGCCATGTGCTGCCAAACAAAAACCTCTGCACTTTTCCCTGGCAAACAAGATTCAGATGTCCCTCTTGTGGATAGCAGATTGCAGGAGCTACTTGGCACTGTTAAACCAGCCCGACTTGGCACTGGTGCCATCTTGGGTCTGGGAACCATCCTGCGTATCGTGGATTCTCAGGAGCCACCCGGACAGTCCAAGCCATAGGCTGCCAAAAAAGAACCATGGCCCTTTGCCCTGGCTAAAAAAATTCAGGTTCCCCGCTTCTGGATGGCAGATTGCAGACACCACTTGTCTCTGTCCAACCAGCCCGACTTGGCAATTCTGCCACCTTGGGTCTCGGAACCATCCTGCGTATCGTGGATATCCAGGAGCCAGCCGCCCACTCCCAGCCATAGGCTGCCAAACAAAAACCACGGCCCTTTTCCCAGGCAAACAAATTCAGATGCCCCGCGTCATGATGGCAGAATGCAGAACATACTTGGCACTATCAAACTAGCCCGACTTGGCACTTGTGCCACCTTGGGTCTGGGAACCATCCTGCGTATCGTGGATTTTCATGAGCCAGCTGGCCACTTCCAGCCATAGACTGCCAAACACAAATCACTGCCTTTTTCCCTGACTAACAAAATTCAGATACCCATCTTCTGGATGGCAGATAGCAGGAGCCACTGGGCACTGTCATACCAGGCAGACTTGGAACTGGTGCCACCTTGGATCTAGGAACCATCCTGCGTATCGTGGATTTTCAGGACCCACACATGAGCTCCCTGCCATGGGCTGCCAAACACAAACACGGGCCCTTTTCCCTGCCTAAAATTCAGATGCCCGTCTTGTGGATGGAAGATTGCAGAAGCATCTTGGCTCTGTCCAAAAATCCCGACTTGGCACTGGTGCCATCTTGGGTCTGGGAACCATCCTGCGTATCGTGGATTTTCAGCAGCCAGCCGGCCACTTCCAGCCACAGGCCTCAGAAACAAACCTCGTCCCGCATTCCTGATACACAAAAATCAGCAGCCCTGCTTCTGGGTGGCATATTGTAGGAGACACTTGGTACAATCAAACCAGCCCAACTTGGCACTGGTGCCACCTTCAGCCTGGTGACCATACAGCATATCGTGGATATTCAGGAGACAGCCAGACACTCAGAGCCACAAGCCCTCAAATGAAACCACGGCCCTTTTCCCTGGCAAACAAAACCCAGCTCCCTGCTTCTGGATGGCAGATTGCAGGAGCCACTTGGTACTATCAAAACAGCCCGACTTTGCACTGGTGCCACCTTGGGTCTGGGAACCATCCTGCGTATCGTGGATTTTAAGGAGCCAGCTGGCCAAACCCAGCCACAAGCCCCCAAGCACAAACCACGGCCATTTTCTCTGGCAAACTAAACTGAGCTGCCCTGCTTCTTCTGGATGGCAGATTGAAGACGTCACTTGGCTCTGTCCAACCAGCCCGACTTGGCACTGGTTCCACCTTGGGTCTGGGAACCATCCTTCGTATCGTGGATTTTCAAGAGCCAGCCGGCCAATTCCAGCAACATGCCCCAAAAAAAATCCTGGCTCGTTTACCTGACAAACAAAAATCAGCTACCCCCCCTCTGGATGGCAGATTACAGGAGCCACTTGGTAATGTCAAACCAGTACAACTTGGCACTGGTGCCACCTTGGGTCTGGGAACTATCCTGCGTATAGTAGATTTTCAGGAACCAGCCGGCCACTCCCAGCTATAGGCTGCCAAACACAAACCACGGACCTTTTCTCTGGCAAAAAAAATTCAGATGCCCCGCTTCTGGATGGCAGATTGCAGACGCCACTTGGCGCTGTCCAACCATCCCAACTTGGCACTGGTTCCATCTTGGGTCTGGGAACCATCCTGCGTATCGTGGATTCTCAGGATCCAGCCGGCCACTTCCAGCCATAGGACCCAAAAACATACCTCGGCCCGTTTTCCTGACAAACAAAACTCAGCTGCCCTGCTTCTGGATGGCAGATTGCAGGAGGCACGTGGTACAATCAAACAAGCTCGACTTGGCACTGGTGCCACCTTTGGTCCGAGAACAATCCTGCGTATCATGGATTTTCAGGAGCCAGCTGGCTACTCCAAGCCACAAGCCCTCAAACTAAAACCACGGCCCTTTACTCTGGCAAAAAAAACTCAGCTATCCTGCTTCTGGATGGCAGATTGCAGGAGCCACTTTGTACTGTCAAACCAGCCCAACTTGGCACTGGTGCCACCTTGGGTCTGGGAACCGTCCTTCGTATGGTGGATTTTCAGGAGCTATCCGGCCACTCCCAGCCATAGGCTGCCAAACACAAACCACGGCACTTTTCCCTGGCTAAACAAAATTCAGATGCCCCGTTCTGGATGGCAGATTGCAGGAGCCACTTCGCACGGTCAAACCAGCCGCACTTGGCACTGGTGCCACCTTGGGTCCGGGAAGCATCCTGCGTATCGTGGATTTTCAGGAGTCATCCGGCCACTCCCAGCCATAGGCGGCCAAACACAAACCACGGCCTTTTTCCCTGGCAAACAAAACTGAGCTGCCCTGCTTCTGGATAGCAGATTGCAGACGCCACTTGGCTCTGTCCAACAAGCCTGATGTGGAACTGGTGCCACCTTCGGTCTGGGAACCATCCTGCGTATCTTGGATTTTCAGGAGCCAGCCGGCCACTTCCAGAAACATGCCCTAAAAATAATCCTGGCCCGTTTCCCTGACAAACAAAACTCAGCTGCCCTGCTTCTGGATGGCAGATTGCTGGAGCCACTTGGCACTGTCAAACCAGTCCAATTTAGCACTGGTGCCACCTTTGCTCTGGGAACCATCCTGCGTATCGTGGATTCTCAGGAGCCACCCGGACACTCCCAGCCATAGGCTGCAAAACAGAAACCACGGCCCTTTGCCCTGGCTAACAAAATTCAGATGCCCCGCTTCTGGATGGCAGATTGCAGACACCACTTGTCTCTGTCCAACCATTCCGACTTGGCACTGGTGCCACCTTGTGTCTGGGAACCATCCTGAGTATCGTGGATTTTCAGGAGCCAGCCGGCCACTTCTAGCCATAGGCTGCCAAACACAAACCACGGCCCTTTTCCCTGGCTAACAAAATTCAGATGCCCCTCTTCTGGATGGCAGATAGCAGGAACCACTGTGCACTGTTAAATCAGGCGGACTTGGAACTGGTGCCACCTTGGGTCTGGGAACCATCCTGCGTATCGTGGATTTTCAGGAGCCAGCAGGCCACTCCCAGCCATAGGCTGGAAAACTCAAACCATGGCCCTTTTCTCTGGCAAACAAAACTCAGCTGCCCTGCTACTGGATGGCAGATTGAAGGAGCCACTTGGTATTATCAAACCAGCCCGACTTGGCACTGGTGCCACCTTGGGTCTGGGAACCATCCTGTGTATTGTGGATTTTCAGGAGGCGCCCGACCTCTCCTAGCCACAAGCCCTCAAACTCAAACGGCCCTTTTCTCTGGCAAACAAAATTCAGCTGCCCTGCTTCTGGATGGCAGATTGCAGGAGCCACTTTGTACTACCAAACCAGCCCAACTTGGCACTGGTGCCCCCTTGGGTCTTTGAACCATCCGGTATATCGTGGATTTTCAGGGCCAGCCAGCCACTCCCAGCCATAGGCTGCCAAACACAAACCACGACCCTTTTCCCTGGCTAACAAAATTAAGATGGCCCTCTTGCGGATGGCAGATTGCAGGAGATACTTGGCACTGTCAAACCAGCCCGACTTGGCATTGGTGCTACCTTCGGTCTTGGGACCATCCTGCGTATCGGGGATTTTCAGGAGCCAGCCGGCCACTCCAAGCCACGAGTCCTCAAATTCAAACCAAGGACCTTTTCTCTGGCAAACAAGCCTCAGCTGCCCTGCTTCGGGATGGCAGATTGCAGGAGTCACTTGGAACAATCATAGCAGCCAAACCTGGCACTGGGTCCACCTTGGGTCTGGGAACAATCATGCGTACCGTGGATTTTCAGGAGCCAGCTGTCCACTCCCAGCCATCGGCTGCCAAAATCAAACCACGACACTTTCCTCTGGCAAACAAAACTCAGCTGCCCTGCTTCTGGATGGCAGATTGCAGGAGCCACTTGGTATTATCAAACCAGCCCGACTTGGCACTGGTGCTACATTTGGTCTGGGAACGATCCTGCGCATCGTGGATTTTCAGGAGCCACCCGGCCACTCCCAGCCACAAGCCCTCAAACTCAAACCACGGCTCTTTTCTCTGGCAAACAAAACTCAGCTGCCCTGCTTCTGGATGGCAGATTGCTGGAGCCACTTGGCACTGTCAAACCAGTCCAACTTGGCACTGGTGAAACCTTGGTCTTTGAACCATCCTGCATATCGTGGATTTTCTGGAACCAGCCTGCCACTCCAAGCCATCGGCTGTCAAACACAAGCCACGGCCCTTTTTCTTGGCAAACAAAATTCAGATGCCCCGCTTCTGGATGGCAGATTGCAGCAGCCACTTGGCACTATCAAACCGGCCTGACTTGGAACTGGTGCCACCTTGGGTCTGGGAATCATCCTGCGTATCGTGGTTTTTCCGGAGCAAGCCGACCACTCCCAGCCATGGCCGTCACAACACAAACCGACGCCGTTTTCCCTAGCTAAAAAAATTCAGATGCCCTGTTCTGGATGGCAGATTGCAGGAGCTACTTGTCACTATGAAACCAGCCCGACTTGGCACTGGTGCCACCTTTGCTCTGGGAACGATCCTGCGTATAGTGGATTTTCAGGAGTCACCAGGCCACTCCCAACCATAGGCTGCCAAACTGCAACCTCGGCCCTTTTCCCTGGCAAACAAAACTCAGCTGCCTTGCTTCTGGATGGCAGATTGCATGAGCCACTTGGTACAATCAAACCAGCCAAACTTGGCACTGGTGCCACCTTGGGTCTGGGAACCATCCTGAATATCAAGGATTTTCAGGAGCCAGCCGGCCACTGCCAGCCATGGGCTGCCAAACACAAACCACGGCGCTTTTCCCTGCCTAAAATAATTCACATGACCCTCTTGTGCATGGCAGATTGCAGGAGACACATGGTACTGTCAAACCAGCTCGACTTGGCACTGGTGCCACCCTCGGTGTGGGGTACATCCTGCGTATCGTGGATTTTCTGGAGCCAGCCGGCCACTCCAAGCCACAAGCCCTCAAACTCAAACCACGGCTCTTTTTTCTGGCAAACAAAACTCAGCTGCCCTGCTTCTGGATGGCAGATTGCAGGAGCCACTTGGTACTATCAAAGCAGCCCAACTTGGCACTGGTGCCACCTTCGGTCTTTGAACCATCCGGCATATCGTGGATTTTCTGGGCCAGCAGGCCAGTCCCAGCCATAGGCTGCCAAACACAAACCACGGCCCTTTTCCCTGGCTAAGAAAATTAAGATTGCCCGTTCTGGATGGCAGAATGCAGACATCACTTGGCTTTGTCCAACCAGCCCGACTTGGCATTGGTGCCACTTTCGGTCTGGGGACCATCCTGCTTATCATGGATTTTCAGGAGCCAGCCAGCCACTCCCAGCCACAAGCCCTCAAATTCAAACCACGGCCCTTTTCTCTGGAAAAAAAAACTCAGCTGCCCTGCTTCTGGACGGCAGATTGCAGGAGCCACTTGGTACTGTCAAACCAGCCAAACATGGCACTGGTGCCACGTTGGGTCTGGGAACCATCCTGCGTATCGTGGATTTTCCGGAGCCAGCTGGAAACTCCAAGCGTTCGGATGCCAAACATCAGCCCCGGCCCTTTTCCCTGGCTAACAAAATTCAGATGCCCCGCATCTGGATGGCAGATTGCAGACGCCACTTGGCTCTGTCCAACAAGCCCGATGTGGAACTGGTGCCACCTTCGGTCTGGGAAACATCCTGCGTATCTTGGATTTTCAGGAGACAGCCTGCCACTCCCAGCCACAGGCCCTCAAACATAAACGACAGCCCTTTTCTCTGGCAAACAAAACTCAGCTACCCTGCTTCTGGATGGCAAAATGCAGGAGCCACTTGGAGCAATCAAACCAGACAAACTTGGCACTGGTGCCACCTTGGGTCTGGGAAACATCCCGCGTATCCTGGATTTTCAGGAGCCAGCTGGCAACTCCCAGCCATAGGCTTTCAAACACAAACCACGGCCCTTTACGTTTGCAAAAATAATTCAGATGCCCCGCTTCTGGATGGCAGATTGCAGACGCCACTTGGCTCTGTCCAACAGGCGTGACTTGGCACTAGTGCCACCTTCGGTCTGGGAACCATCCTGCGTATCGTGGATTTTCAGGTGCCAGCCGGCCACTTCCAGCAACAGGCCCCATAAATATGCCTGGCCCGTTTCCTGACAAACAAAACTCAGCTACCCCGCTTCTGGAAGGCAGATTGCAGGAGCCACTTGGTACTGTCAAACCAGCCCAACTTGGACCTGGTCCCACCTTGGGTCTGGGAACCATCCTGCGTATCGTGGATTTTCAGGAGCCAGCCGGCCACTCCAAGCCACAAGCCCTCAAACTCAAACCACGGCCCTTTTCCCTGCCTAACAAAACTCAGCTGCCCTGCTTCTGGATGGCAGATTGCAGCAGCCACTTGGTACTGTCAAACCAGCCCAACTTGGCACTGGTTCCACCTTGGGCCTGGGAACCATCCTGCGTTTCGTGGATTTTCAGGAGCCAGCCGGCCACTCCCAGCCATAGGCTGCCAAACACAAACCACGGCCCTTTTCCCGGGCTAACAAAATTCAGATGCCCCTTTTCTGGATGGCAGATTGCATACACCACTTGGCTCTGTCCAACCAGCCCAACTTGGCACTGGTGCCACCTTGGGTCTGGGAACCATCCTGCATATCGTGGATTTTCAGGAGCCACCCGGCCACTCCCAATCATAGGCTGACAAACACAAACCTCGGCCCTTTTCCCTGGCAAACAAAACTCAGCTGCCCTGCTTCTGGATGGCAGATTGCAGGAGCCACTTGGTACTATCAAACCAGCCCAACTTGGCACTGGTGCCACCTTGGGTCTTTGAACCATTCGTCAGATCGTGGATTTTCAGGGCCAGCCGGCCACTCCCAGCCATAGGCTGCCAAACACAAACCACGGCTTTTTTCCCTGGCAAACAAAATTCAGATGGCCCGCTTCTGGATGGCAGATTGCAGACAGCACTTGGCTCTGTCCAACCAGGCCCACTTGGCCCTGGTGCCACCTTGGGTCTGGGAATCATCCTGTGTATCGTGGATTTTCAGGAGCCAACCGGCCACTTCCAGCAACAGGCCCCATAAACATGCCTGGCCCGTATCCTGACAAACAAAACTCATCTACTCCGCTTCTGGATGGCAGATTGCAGACGCCACTTCGCACTGTCAAACCAGCCCGACTTGGCAATGCTGCCGTCTTGGGTTTGGGAACCATCCTGCGTATCGTGGATTTTCAGGAGGCACCCGGCCACTCCCAGCCATAGGCTGCCAAACACAAACCACGGCGCTTTTCCCTGCCTAAAAAAATTCACATGCCCCTCTTGTGCATGGCAGATTGCAGGAGCCACTTGGTACTGTCAAACCAGCTCGACTTGGCACTGGTGCCACCTTGGGTCTGGGAACCATCCTGCGTATCGTGGATTTTCAGCAGCCAGCCAGCCACTCCTAGCCATAGGCTGCCAAACACAAACCACGGCGCTTTTCCCTGCCTAAACAAAATTCACATTCCCCTCTTGTGGATGGCATATTGCAGGAGGCACTTGGTACTGTCAAACCAGCCCGACTTGGCAGTGGTGGCACCTTCGGTGTGGGGAACATCCTGCGTATCGTGGATTTTCATGAGCCAGCCGGCCACTCCAAGCCACAAGCCCTCAAACTCAAACCACGGCCATTTTCTCTGGCAAACAAAACTCAGCTGCCCTGCTTCTGGATGGCAGATGGCAGGAGCCACTTGGTACTGCAAAAAAGCCCAACTTGGCACTAGCGCCACTTTGGGTCTTTGAACCATCCGGCATATCGTGGATTTTCTGGGCCAGCATGCCAGTCCCAGCCATGGGCTGCCAAACACAAACCACGGCCCTTTTCTTTGGCTAACAAAATTCAGATGGCCCGTTCTGGATGGCAGATTGCAGGAGCTACTTGGCACTATCAAACCATCCCGACTTGGCACTGGTGCCACCTTTGGTCTGTGAACCATCCTGCGTATCGTGGATTTTCAGGAGCCAGCCCGCCACTCCAAGCCACAAGCACGCAAACTCAAACCACGGCCCTTTTCTCTGGCAAAAACCACTCAGCTACCCTGCTTATCTATTAAAGATTGCCAGAGCCTCTTTGTACTGTTAAACCAGACCACCTTGGCACTGGTTGCCACTTAGGGTCTGGGAACCATCCTGCGTATTGTAGATTTTCAGGATCCACCCAACCACTCCCAGCCATAGGCTGCCAAACACAAACCACGGGGCCTTTTCCCTGGCTGAAAAAGTTCAGATGGCCCTCTTGTGGATGTCAGATAGCAGGAGCTACTTGGCACTGTCAAACAAGCCCGACTTGGAATTGCTGCCACCTTCGGTCTCGGGACCATCCTGCTTATCGTGGATTTTCAGGAGTCAGCCAGCCACTCCCAGCAACAAGCCCTCAAAATGAAACCACGGCCCTTTTCTCTGCAAAAAAAACTCAGCTGCCCTGCTTCTGGATGGCTGATTGCAGGAGCCACTTGGTACTATCAAACCATCCCGACTTGGCACTGCTGCCACCTTGGGTCTGGAAACCATCCTGCGTATCGTGGATTTTCAGGAGCCAGCTGGCCACACCCAGCCTTAGGCTGCCAAACACAAACCACGTCCCTTTTCTCTGGCAAACAAAATTCAGATGCCCCGCTTCTGGATGGCAGATTGCAGACGCCACTTCGCACTGTCAAACCAGCCCGACTTGGCAATGCTGCCGCCTTGGGTCTGGGAACCATCCTGCGTATCGTGGATTTTCAGGAGACACCTGTCCACTCCCAATCATAGGCTGCCAAACACAAACCACGGCCCTTTTCCCTGGCTAACAAAATACAGATGTCCCGTTCTGGATGGCTGATTGCAGGAGACACTTGGCACTGTCAAACCAGCCCGACTTGGCAATGCTAGCGCCTTTGGTCTTGGAACCATCCTGCGTATCGTGGATTTTCAGGAGCCAGCCGGCCACATCCAGCAACAGGCCCCATAAACATGCCTGGCCCGTATCCTGACAAACAAAACTCATCTACTCCGCTTCTGGATGGAAGATTGCAGACGCCACTTCTCACTGTCAAACCAGCCCGACTTGGCAATGCTGCCGCCTTGGGTCTGGGAACCATCCTGCGTATCGTGGATTTTCAGGAGACACCCGGCCACTCCCAGCCATAGGCTGCCAAACACAAACCACAGCCCTTTTCCCTGCCTAACAATATTCAGATGACCCGCTTCTGGATGGCAGATTGCAGACACCACTTGGCTCTGTCCAACGAGCCCGACTTGGCACTGGTGCCACCTTGGGTCTGTGAACTATCCTGCGTATCGTGGATTTTCAGGAGCCACCCGGCCACTCCGAACCATAGGCTGCCAAATACATACCTTGGCCCTTTTACCTGGCAAACAAAACTCAGCTGCCCTGCTTCTGGATGGCAGATTGCTGGAGCCACTTGGTACTATCAAAGCAGCCCAACTTGGCACTGGTGCCACCTTGGGTCTTTGAACCATCCGGCATATCGTGGATTTTCTGGGCCAGCAGGCCAGTCCCAGCCATAGGCTGCCAAACACAAACCACGGCCCTTTTCCCTGGCTAAGAAAATTAAGATTGCCCGTTCTGGATGGCAGATTGCAGACATCACTTGGCTCTGTCCAACCAGACCGACTTGGCATTGGTGCCAACTTGGAACTGGGAACCATACTGCGTATCGTGGATTTTCAAGGGCCAGCCGGCCACTCCCAGCCAGAAGCCCTCAAACCCAAACCAATGTCCTTTACTCTGGCAAAGAAAACTCGGCTGCTCTGCTTCTGGAAGGCAGATTTTAGGAGCCACTTGGTACTGTCAAACCAGCCCAACTTGGAGGTCTTGCCACCTTGGGTCTGGGAACCTTCCTGCGTATCTTGGATTTTCAGGAGTTAGCCGGACACTCCAAGCCACAACACCTAAAACTCAATCCACGGCCCTTTTCTCTTTCAAACAAAACTCAGCTGCCCTTCTTATGGATGGCAGTTGCAGGAGCCACTTGGTACTATCAAACCAGCCCAACTTGGCACTGGTGCCACCTTGGGTCTGGGAACCATCCTGCGTATCGTGGATTTTCAGGAGCCAGCCGGCCACTCCTAGCCATAGGCTGCCAAACAAAAACCACGGCAATTTTCCCTGGCAAAAAAAATTCAGATGCCCCGCTTCTGGATGGCAGATTGGAGATGCCACTTGGCTCTGTCCAACCAGCCCGACTTGGCACTGGTGCCACCTTCGGTGTGGGGACCATCCTACGTATCGTGGATTTTCAGGAGCCAGCCGGCCACTCCAAGCCACAAGCCCTCAAATTCAAACCATGGCCCTTTTTCTCTGACAAAGAAAACTCAGCTGCCCTGCTTCTGGATGGCATATTGCAGGAGTCACTTGGTAAAATCAAACCAGCCACACTTGGCACTGCTGCCACCTCTAGGAACCATCATGCGTGTCGTGGATTTTCATGAGCAAGCCGGCCACTCCCAGGCATAGGCTGTCCAACACGAACCACGGACTTTTCCCTGGCTAACAAAATTCAGATGCCCGGTTCTGGATGGCAGTTTGCAGGAGATACTTGGCACTAGCAAACCAGCCCACCTTGGCACTGGTTCCACATTTGGTCTGGGAACCCTCCTGCGTATCATGGATTTTCAGCAGCCAGCCGGCCAATCCCAGCCACAAGCCATCAAAGTCAAACCACCGCCGTTTTCTCTGGTAAAGAAAATTCAGCTGCTCTGCTTCTGCATGGCAGATTCCTGAAGCCTCCTGGTACTGTCAAACCAGCCCAACTTGGCACTGGTGCCACCTTTTGTCTGGGAACCATCCTGCGTATCGTGGATTTTCAGGAGCTACCCGGCCACTCCCAGCCCTAGGCTGCCAGGACAAACCACGGCACTTTTCCCTGGCTAAAAAAATTCAGATGCCCCGCTTCTGGATGGCAGATTGCAGACACCACTTTTCTCTGTCCAACCAGCCCGACTTGGCACAGGTGCCACCTTAGGTCTCGGAACAATCCTGCGTATCGTGGATTTTCAGGAGACAGCCGGCCACTCCCAGCCATAGGCTGCCAAACAAAAACCACGGCCATTATCCCAGGCAAACAAAATTCAGATGCCCCGCTTCATGATGGCAGAATGCAGGACACACTTGGCACTATCAAACCAGCCTGACTTGGCACTGGTGCCACCTTTGTTCTGGGAAGCATCCTGTGTATCGTGGATTTTCAGGAGCCAGCCGGCCACTCCCAGCCACAGGCCCAAAAACCAACCTAGGCCCGTTTCCCTAACAAAAAAAACTCAGCTACCCGCTTCTGGATGGCAGATTGCAGGGGCCACTTGGTAGCGTCAAACCAGCCCAACTTGGCACTGGTGCCACCTTCGGTCTGGGAACCATCCTGCGTATCGTCAATTTTCAGGAGCCAGCCGGCCACTCCCAGCCACAAGCCCTCAAACTCCAACCACGGCCCTTTCCTCTGGCAAACAAAACTCAGCTGCCCTGCTTCTGGATGGCAGATTGAAGGAGCAACATGGTACTATCAAACCAGCCCAACTTGGCACTGGTGCCACCTTGGGTCTTTGAACCATCCTGCATATCGTGTATTTTCAGGAGCCAGCGGGACACTCCCAGCCATAGGCTGCCAATGCCAAACCATGGCCCTTTTCCCTGACAAACAAAACTCAGCTACACTGCTTCTTGATGGCAGATTGCAGGAGCCACTTGGTACTGTCAAACCAGCCGAACTTGGCACTGCTGCCACCTTCGGTCTTGGAACCATCATGCGTATATTCGATTTTCAGGAGCCTGTGGGCCACTCCGAGCTACAGGCCCCAAAACTATAACCACGGCCCTTTCCTCTGCCAAACAAAACTCAGCTGCCCTGCTTCAGGATGGCAGATTGCAGGAGCCACATGGTACTATCAAACCAGCCACACTTGGCAGTCTTGCCAACTTTGTTTTGGGGACCATTCTGCGTATCGTGGATTTTCAGGAGCTAGCCGGCCACTCCCAGCCATAGCCTGCCAAACACAAACCACGGTCCTTTTCCCTGGCTAAAAAAATTCAGATGCCCCGCTTATGGATGGCAGATTGCAGACGCCACTTGGCTCTGTCCAATCAGTCCGACTTGGCACTGGTGCCACCTTCGGTCTGGGAACCATCAGGCGTATCGTGGATTTTCAGGAGCCTGCGGGCCTCTGCCAGCTACAGGCCCCAAAACTCAAACGACGGCCCTTTCCTCTGCCAAACAAAACTCAACTGCCCCGATTCTGGACGGCAGATTGCAGGAGCAACTTGGCACTGTCAAACCACCCTGACTTGGCACTGGTGCCACCTTGGGTCTGGGAACCATCCTGCATATCGTGGATTTTCAGGTGCAAGCCGGTCATGCTCAGCCACACGACCTAAAACTTAAACCACGGCCCTTTTCCTTGGTAAACATAACTCAGCTGCCCTGGTTCTGGATTGCAGATTGCAGGAGCCAAATTGTACTATCAAACCAGCCATGCTTGGCAATGGTGCCACCTTAGGTCTGGGAACCATCCTGCGTATCGTGGATTTTCAGGAGCCATCCGGCCACTCCCAGCCATAGGCTGCCAAAAACAAACCACGGCCCTTTTCCCTGCCTAAATAAATTCAGATGCCCCGTTCTGGATGGCAGATTGCAGGAGCAACTTGGTACTTTCAAACCAGTCCAACTTGGCACTGGTGAACCTTGGGTCTGGGAACCATCCTGAGTATCGTGGATTTTCAGGAGCCAGAGAGCCACTCCCAGCCATAGGCTGCCAAACACAAACCACGGCCTTTTCCCAGGCTAAAATAATTCAGATGCCCCGCATCTGGATGGCTGATTCCGGGAGCAACTTGGTACTGTCAAACCAGTAAAACTTGGCACGGGTGCCACCTTGGGTCTGGGAACCGTCCTACGTATCGTGGATTTTCCGGAGCCAGCCGGCCTCTCCCAGCCACAAGACCTCAAACTCAAACCACGGCCCTTTTGCCTGCCAAACAAAACTCAGCTGCCCTGCTTCTGGATGGCAGATTGCAGGAGGCACTTAGAACTATCCAACCAACCCAACTCGGCACTGGTGCCACCTTGGGTCTGGGAACCATCCTGCGTATCGTGGATTTTCATGGTCCAGCCGGCCACTATCAGTCACAGGCCCCAAAAACAAACCTCGGCGCGTTTCCCTGACAAACAAAACTCAGCTACCCCACTTCTGGATGGCAGATTGCAGGAGACACTTCGTACTATCAAACCAGCCCAACTTGGCACTGGAGCCACCTTGGGACTGGGAACCATCCTGCGTATCGTGGATTTTCAGGAGCCAGCCTGCCACTCCCAGCCATAGGCTGCCAAACACAAACCACGGACCTTTTCCCAGGCTAAAAATATTCAGCTGCCCTGCATCTGGATGGAATATTGCAGGAGCCACTTGATACTGTCAAAGCAGCTCAACATGGCACTGGTGCCACCTTGGGTGTGGGAACCATCAGGCGTATCGTGGATTTTCAGGAGCCTGCGGGCCACTCCCATCTACTGGCCCCAATACTCAAACCACGGCCCTTTCCTCTGCCAAACAAAACTCAGCTGCCCCGATTCTGGACGGCAGATTGCAGGAGCCACTTGGCACTGTCAAACCACCCTGACTTGTGACTGGTGCCGCCTTGGGTCTGGGAACCATCCTGCATATCCTGGATTTTCAGGTGCAAGCCGGCCATTCCCAGCCACATGACCTAAAACTTAAACCACGGCCCTTTTCCTTGGCAAACATAACTCAGCTGCCCTGCTTCTGGATGGCTGATTGCAGGAGCCACTTTGGACTATCAAACCAGCCATACTTGGCAATGGTGCCACCTTAGGTCTGGGAACCATCCTGCGTATCGTGGATTTTCAGGAGCCACCCGGCCACTCCCTGCCATAGGCTGCCAAAGACAAACCACGGCCCTTTTCCCTGGCTAAAAAAATTCATATGCCCCGCTTCTGGATGGCAGATTGCAGGAGGCACTTTGTACTATCAAACCAACTCAACTCGGCACTGGTGCCACTTTGGGTCTGGGAACCATCCTGCGTATCGTGGATTTTCAGGGTCCAGCCGGCCACTCCCAGCCACAGGCCCCAAAAACAAACCTCGGCGCGTTTCCCTGACAAACAAAACTCAGCTACCCCACTTCTGGATGGCAGATTGCAGGAGCCACTTGGTACTGTCAAACCTGCCCAACTTGGCACTGGTGCCACCTTGGGTCTGGGAACCATCCTGCGTATCGTGGATTTTCAGGAGCCATCAGGCCACTGCCAGCCACAAGCCCTCAAACTCAAACCATGGCCCTTTTCCCTCTCTCACAAAACTCAGCTGCCCTTCTTCTGGATGGCAGATTGCAGGAGGCACTTGGTACTATCAAACCTAGGCCAACTCGGCACTGGTGCCATCTTGGGTCTGGGAACCATCATGCGTATGGTGGATTTTCAGGAGCCAGCCGGAGACTCCCAGCCACAAGCCCTCCAACTCAAACCACGGCCCTTTTCCCTGCCTAACAAAACACAGCTGCCCTGCTTCTAGATGGCAGATTGCAGGAGACACTTCGTACTATCAAACCAGCCCAACTTGGGACAGGTGCCACCTTGGGACTGGGAACCATCCTGCGTATCGTGGATTTTCAGGAGCCAGCCGGCCACTCCCAGCCATAGGCTGCCAAACACAAACCACGGACATTTTCCCAGGCTAAAAATATTCAGCTGCCCTGTATCTGGATGGAAGATTGCAGGAGCCACTTGATACTGTCAATCCAGCTCAACTGGGCACTGGTGCCACCTTGGGTGTGTGAACCATCCTGCGTATCGTGGATTTTCAGGAGCCAGACGGCCAGTCCCAGCTGTAAGATGCCAAACACAAAACACGGCCTTTTTCCCTGGCTAACAAATTTCAGATGCCCCGCTTCTGGATGGCAGATTGCAGACGACACTTATCTCTGTCCAACCAGCCCGACTTGGCACTTGTGCCACCTTAGGTCTGGGAACCATCCTGCGTATTGTGGATTTTCAGGAGCTAGCCGGCCATTCCCAGCCACAGGCCCCAAAAACAAACCTCTGCCCGTTTCCCTGACAAACAAAACTCAGCTACCCCGCATCTGGATGGCAGATTGCAGGAGCCACTTGGTACTGTCAAACCAGCCCAACTTGACACTGGTGCCACCTTCGGTCTGGGAACCATCCTCCGTATCGTTGATTTTCAGGAGCCAGCCGGCCACTTCAAGAAACAGGCCCCAAAACTCCTGGCCCGTTTCCTGACAAACAAAACTCAACTACCCCGCTTCTGGATGGCAGATTGCAGGAGCTACTTGGTACTGTCAAACCAGCCCAAATTGGACGAGGTGCCACCTTGGGTCTGGGAACCATCCTGCGTATCGTGGATTTTGAGAAGCCATCGAAACACTCCCAGCCCAAAGACCTGAAACCTAAACTACGGCGCTTTTCTTTGGCAAAAAAAAACTCCGCTGCCCTGCTTCTGGATGGCAGATTGCAGGAGCCACTTGGTACTATCAAACCAGCCCAACCTGGCACTGCTGCCACCCTGGGTCTGGGAACCATCCTGCATATCGTGGATTTTCAGGATCCACACGGCAACTCCCTGCCACAAGCCCTCCAACTCAAACCACGGCCCTTTTGCCTGCCTAATAAAACTCAGCTGCTCTGTTTCTGTATGGCAGATTGCAGGAGGCACTTGGTACTGTCAAACCAGCCCAAATTGGCACTGGTGCCACCTTGGGTCTGGGCACCATCCTGCGTATCGTGGATTTTCATGGACCAGCCGACACCTTCCAGGCCTAGGCTGCCAAACACAAACCACGGCCCGTTTCCCAGGCTATAAAAATTCAGATGCCCTGCTTCTGGATGGCAGATTGCAGGAGCAACTTTGTACTGTCAAACCAGCTCAACTTGGTAGTGGTGCCACCTTGGGTCTGGGAACCATCCTGCGTATCGTGGATTTTCAGGAGCCAGCCGGCCACTCCCAGCCACAAGTCCTCAGACTCAAACCACGGCCATTTACCCTGTCAAAAAAAATTCAGCTGCCCTCCTTCTGGATGGCAGATTGCAGGAGCCACTTCGTACTATCAAACCAGCCCAACTTGGCAGTTTTGCCACCTTGGGTCTTTGAACAATCCGACATACCGTGGATTTTCAGGAGCCACCCGGCCACTCCCAGCCATAGGCTGCCAAACACAAACCACGGCCCTTTTCCCTGGCTAAGAAAATTCAGATGCCCTGCTTCTGGATGGCAGATTGCAGACGCCACTTATCTCTGTCCAACCAGTCCAACTTGGAACTGGTGCGACCTTAGGTCTGGGAACCATGCTGAGAATCGTGGATTCTCCGGAGCCAGCCGGCCACTCCCAGCAACAGGCCTACAAACTCAAACCACGGCTCTTTTCTCTGGCAAACAAAACTCAGCTGCCCTGCTTCTTGATAGCAGATTGCAGGAGTAACTTCGTACTATCAAACCAGCCCAACTTGGCACTGGGGTCACCTTGGATCTGGAAACCATCCTGCATATCGTGGATTTTCAGGAGCCAGCCAGCCACTCCCATCCATGGGCTGCCAAACACAAACCACGGCCCTTTTCCCTGACTAACAAAATTCAGATGCCCCTCTTGTGGATGGCAGATTGCCGGAGCTACTTGGCACTGTCAAACCAGCCCGACTTGGCACTGGTGACACCTTCAGAATGGGAACCATCCTGCGTAGCCTGTATTTTCAGGAGCCAGCCAGCCACTCCCAGCCAGAGGCCCTAAAAACAAACCTCTGCCCGTTTCGCTTCCTAACCAAACTCAGCTACCCCCCGTCTGGATGGCAGATTGCAGGAGCCACTTGGTACCGTCAAAGAAATCCAACTGGATACTGGGATCCCCTGGGGTCTGGGAACAATCCTGCGGATTGGGGATTTTGAGGAGCCACCCGGCCACTCCCAGCCATAGGCGGCCAAACACAAACTCCGGCCCTTTCCCCTGGTTAAACACAATTCAGATGCCCCGCTTCTGGATGGCAGATTGCAGGAGCCACTTGGCACTGTCAAACCAGCCCGACATGGTATTGGTGCGACCTTAAGACTGGGAACCATGCTGAGTTTCGTGGATTTTCCGGAGCCAGCCGGCCAGTCCCAGCCATGGGCTGCGAAACACAAACCACGGCCCTTTTCCCTGCCTAACAAAATTCAGATGCCCCTCTTGTGGATTGCAGATTGCAGGAGCTACCTGGCACTGTCAAACCAGCCCGACTTGGCTCAAATTCAACCTTGGGTCTGGGAACCATCCTGCGTATCGTGGATTTTCAGGAGCCAGCCGGCCACTGCCAGCCACAGGCGCTCAAACTCTAAACACGGCCCTTTATACTGGCAAACAAAACTCAGCTGCCCTGCTTCTGGATGGCAGATTGTAGGAGCCACTTGCTACTATCAAACCAGCCAAACTTGGCATTGGTGCCACCATAGGTCTGGGAACCATCCTGCATAACCTGGATTTTCAGGAGCCAACCGGCCACTCCCAGCCATAGGCTGCCAACGAGAAACCTCGGCCCTTTTCCCTGGCTAAAAAAATTCAGATGCCTTGCTTCTGGATGGCAGATTGCAGGAGCCACTTGGCACAGTCAAACCAGCCTGACTTGGAACTGATGCGACCTTAGGTCTTGGACCCATTCTGAGTATCGTGGATTCTCCGGAGCCAGCAGGCCACTCCCAGCCACAGGCCTTCAAACTCAAACCACGGTACTTTCCCCTTGCTAACAAAATTCAGATGCCCCGCTTCTGGATGGCAGATTGCAGGAGCAACTTGGTACTATCAAACCAGCCCGAGTTGGCACTGGTGCCACCTTGGGTCTGGAAACCATCCTGCGTATCGTGGATTTTCAGGAGCCAGCCGGCCACTCCCATCCATGGGCTGCCAAACACAAACCACGTCCCTTTTCCCTTCCTAACAAAATTCAGATGCCCCTCTTGTGGATGGCAGATTTACGGAGCTACTTGGCACTGTCAAACCAGCCCAACTTGACACTGGTGACACCTTGGGTCTAGGAACCATCCTGCGTATTGTGGATTTTCAGGAGCCAGCCGCTCAATCCCAGCCATAGTCTGCCAAACACAAACTCCGGCCCTTTCCCCTGGCTAAACACAATTCAGATGCCCCGCTTCTGGATGGCAGATTGCAGGAGCCACTTGGCACTCTCAATTCAGCCTGACATGGTACTGGTGCGACCTTAAGTCTGGGAACCATGCTGAGTATCGTGGATTATCCGGAGCCAGCCGGCCACTCCCCGCCATGGGCAGCGAAACACAAACCACGGCCCATTTCCCTGGCTAAGAAAACTCAGCTGCCCTGCTTCTGGATGGCAGATTGCAGGACCTACTTGGCTCTATGACACCAGCCCGATTTGGCACTGGTGCCACATTTGGTCTGGGAACCATCCTGCGTATGGTGGATTTTCAGGAGCCAGCTCGCCACTCCAAGCCATTTGCTGCCAAACACAAACCACTGTACTTTTCCCTGGCTAAAAAAATTCAGATGCCTCTCCTCTGGATGGCAGATTGCAGGAACCACCTGGCACTGTCATAACAGCCCGACTTGTCACTGGTGCCACCTTGGGTCTGGGAACCATCCTGCGTATCATGGATTTTCAGGAGCCAGCCGGCCACACCCACCCAAAGGCCCCCAAAAAATCTTCGGCTTGTGTCCCTGACAAACAAATCTCAGCTACCCTGCTTCTGGAAGGCAGATTGCAGGAGCCATTTGGCACTGTCAAACCAGCCCGACTTGGCACTGGTGCCACTTTGGATCTGGGAACCATCCTGCGTATCGTGGACTTTCAGGAGGCACCCGGACACTCCCAGCCATAGGCTGCCAAACACAAACCACGGCCGTTTTCCCTGCCTAACAAAATTCAGATTACCTGTTGTGGATGGCAGATTGCAGGAGCTACTTGGCACTGTAAAACGAGCCCGAGTTGGCACTGGTGCCACCTTGGGTCTGCGAACCATCCTGCGTATTGTGGATTTCCAGGAGCCAGCCGGCCACTCCCAGCCACAAGCCCTCAAAATCAAACCACGGCCCTTTTCTCTGGCAAAAGAAACTCTGCTGCCCTGCTTCTGGATAGCAGATCGCAGGAGCCACTTGGTAATATCAAACCCGCCCACCTTGGCACAGGTGCCACCTTGCGTCTGGGAACCATCCGGCGTATCGTGGGTTTTCAGGAGCCAGTCGGCCACTCTCAGCCATAAGCTACAAAACACAATCCACGGCCCTTTTCCCTGGTAAACAAAATTCAGATGCCCCATAACTGGATGGCAGATTGCAGACGCCACTTGGTACTATCAAACCAGCCCAACTTGGCACTGGTGTCACCTGGGGTCTGGGAACCATCCTGCGTATCGTGCATATTCAGGGGCCAGCCGGCCACTCCCAGCCATGGGCTGCGAAACACAAACCACGGCCCTTTCCCCTGGCTTACAAACTTCAAATGCCCCTCTTGTGGATTGCACATTGCAGGAGCTACTTGGCACTGTCAAACTAGCCCAACTTGGCACTGGTCCCACCTTGGGTCCGGGGACCATCCGGCGTATCCTGGATTTTCAGGAGCCAGCCGGCCACTCCAAATCACAAGCCCTCAAACTCAAACCACGGCACATTTCTCTGGCAAAAAAAACACAGCTGCCCCGCTTCTGGATGCCAGATTGCAGGAGACACTTGGTACTATCAAACCAGCCCGACTTGGCACTGGTGCCACCTTCGGTCTGGGAACCATCCTGCGTATCGTGGATTTTCCGGAGCCAGATGGCCACTCCCAGCCATAGGCGGCCAAACACAAACAACGGACCTTTTCCCTGGCAAACAAAATTCAGATGTCCCACTTCTGGATGGCAGATTGCAGATGCCACTTTGCTCTGTCCAACCAGCCCGACTTGGCAATTGTGCCACCTTCGGTCTCGGAACCATCCTTCGTATCGTGGATTTTCAGGAGCCAGCTGGCCACTCCCAGACACAAGCCCTCAAACTCAAACCACGGCCCGTTCCTCTGGCAAACAAAACTCAGCTGCCTTGCTTCTGGATGGCAGATTGCAGGAGCCACTTGGTACTATCAAACCAGACCGTCTTGGATCTGGTGGAACCCTGGGTCTGGGAACAATCCTGCGTATCGTGGATTTTCAGGAGCCAGCCAGCCACTCCCAGCCATGGTTTGGCAAATACAATCCATGGCCCTTTTCCCTGCCTAACAAAATTCAGATGGCCCTCTTGTGGATGGAAGATTGCAGGAGCTACTGGGCACTGTCAAACCAGCCAAATTTCGCTCTGGTGTCACCTTCGTCTGGGGACCATCCTGCGTATTGTGGATTTTCAGGAGCCAGCCGGCCAGAACTATCCTCAAGCTGGCAAACAGAAACCACAGTCCTTTTCTCTGGCAAATAAAACTCAGCTGCCCTGCTTCTGGATGGCAGATTGCAGGAGACACTTGGTACTATCAAACCAGCCCGACTTGGCACTGGTGCCACCTTCGGTCTGG
Organism: Passerculus sandwichensis; assembly: GCA_031885435.1. NCBI lineage: Eukaryota > Metazoa > Chordata > Aves > Passeriformes > Passerellidae > Passerculus > Passerculus sandwichensis. The sequence goes on from CM063146.1 coordinate 1,055,853, forward strand.
GAACCATCCTGCGTATCGTGGATTTTCAGGAGCCAGCCAGCCACTCCCAGCCATAGGCTTCCAAACACAAACCACAGCCCTTTTCCCTGGCTAAAAAAATTCAGATGCCCCTCTTCAGGATGGCAGATTGCAGGAGCCACTCTGCACTGTCAAACCAGCCCAACTTGGAAGTGGTGCGCCCCTTGGTCTGGGAATCATCCTGCGTATTGTGGATATTCAGGAGCCAGCCGGCCACACCCAGCCATGGGCTGCCAAACACAAACCACGGCCCTTTTCCCTGGCTAACAAAATTCAGATGCCCCTCTTGTGGATTGCAGATTGCAGGAGCTACTTGGCACTGTCAAACCAGCCCAACTTGGCACTGGTCCCACCTTGGGTCGGGGGACTATCCTGCGTATCGTTGATTTTCAGGAGCCAGCCGGCCACGTCAACTCACAAGCCCTCAAACTCTAACCACGGCGCTTTTGTCTGGCAAACTTAACTAAGCTGACCTGCTTCCGGATGGCAGATTGCAGGAGCCACTTGGTGCTATCAAACCAGCCCAACTTGGCACTGGTGCCACCTTCGGTCTTGTAGACATCCTGCGTATCGTGGATTTTCAGGAGTCATCTGGAAGCTCACAGCCATAGGCTGCCCAACACAACCCACGGCCCTTTTCCCTGGCTAACAAAATTCAGATGCCCCGCTTCTGCCTGGCAGATTGCAGACGCCACTTTGCTCTGTCCAACCAGCCCAACTTGGCACTGGTGCCACCTTCGGTCTTGGATCCATCCTGAGTATCGTGGATTTTCAGGAGCCAGCGGTTTGGTCGAGCCATAGGCTGCAAAACACAAACCACGGCAGTTTTCTCTGGCAAACAAAACTCAGATGCTCTGCTTCTGGATGGCAGATTGCATGAGCCATTTGGTACTATCAAACCAGCCCAACTTGGAACTGTTGCCACCTTCGGTCTGGGAACCATCCTGCGTATCGTGGATTTTCAGGAGCCAGCCAGCCACTCCCAGCCATAGGTTTCCAAAAACAATCCATGGCCCTTTTCCCTGCCTAACAAAATTCAGATGCCCCTCTCGTGGATGGAAGATTGCAGGAGCTACTGGGCACTGTCAAACCAGCCAAACTTGGCACTGGTATCACCTTCGTCTGGGGACCATCCTGCGTATTGTGGATTTTCAGGAGCCAGCCGGCCACAACAAACCTCAAGCTCTCAAACAGAAACCACAGACCTTTTCTCTGGCAAATAAAACTCAGCTGCCCTGCTTCTGGATGGCAGATTGCAGGAGCCACTTGGTACTATCACACCAGCAAAACTTGGCATTTGTGCCACCTTTGTTCTGGGAACCATCCTGCGTATCGTGGATTTTCTGGAGACAGCCGGCCACTCCAAATCACAAGCCCTCAAACTCAAACCACGGCACATTTCTCTGGCAAAAAAAACACAGCTGCCCCGCTTCTGGATGCCAGATTGCAGGAGACACTTGGTACTATCAAACCAGCCCGACTTGGCACTGGTGCCACCTTGGGTCTGGGAACCATCCTGCGTATCGTGGATTTTCAGGAGCCAGCCGCCCACTCCCAGCCATAGGCGGCCAAACACAAACGACGGACCTTTTCCCTGGCAAACAAAATTCAGATGTCCCACTTCTGGATGGCAGATTGCAGATGCCACTTTGCTCTGTCCAACCAGCCCGACTTGGCAATTGTGCCACCTTCGGTCTCGGAACCATCCTGCGTATCGTGGATTTTCAGGAGCCAGCTGGCCACTCCCAGCCACAAGCCCTCAAACTCAAACCACGGCCCTTTCCTCTGGCAAACAAAACTCAGCTGCCTTGCTTCTGGATGGCAGATTGCAGGAGCCACTTGGTACTATCAAACCAGCCCAACTTGGCACTGGTGCCACCTTCGGTCTGGGAACCATCCTGCTTATCATGGATTTGCAGGAGCCAGCCGGCCACTCCCAGTCATAGGCAGCCAAACACAAAGCACGGAACTTTTCCCTGGCAAACAAAATTCAGATGCCCCTCTTCTGGATGGCAGATTGCAGGAGCCACTTGGCACTGTCAAACCAGACCGACTTGGATCTGGTGGAACCCTGGGTCTGGGAACAATCCTGCGTATCGTGGATTTTCAGGAGCCAGCCAGCCACTCCCAGCCATGGTTTTGCAAATACAATCCATGGCCCTTTTCCCTGCCTAACAAAATTCAGATGCCCCTCTTGTGGATGGAAGATTGCAGGAGCTACTGGGCACTGTCAAACCAGCCAAATTTCGCTCTGGTGTCACCTTCGTCTGGGGACCATCCTGCGTATTGTGGATTTTCAGGAGCCAGCCGGCCAGAACTATCCTCAAGCTGCCAAACAGAAACCACAGTCCTTTTCTCTGGCAAATAAAACTCAGCTGCCCTGCTTCTGGATGGCAGATTGCAGGAGCCACTTTGTACTATCAAACCAGCCAAACTTGACATTTGTGCCACCTTTGGTCTGGGAACCATCCTGCGTATCGTGGATTTTCTGGAGATAGCCGGCCACTCAGAGCCATAGGCTTCCAAACTCAAACCACGGTCCTTTTCCCTGGCTAACAAAATTCAGATGCCCCGCTTCTTGATGGCAGATTGCAGACGCCACATAGCTCTGTCCAGCCAGCCCAACTTGGCAGTGGTGCCACCTTGGGTCTGGGAAACATCCTGCGTAACATGGATTTTCAGGAGCCAGCCGGCCACTCCCACCCACAAGCCCTCAAACTCAAACCACTGCACTTTTCTCTGGCAAAAAAAAATCAGCTGCCCTGCTTTTGGATGGCCGATTGCAGATGACACCTCGGTCTGTCCAACCAGCCCGACATGCCACTGGTGCCACATTGGGTCTGGGAACCCTCCTGCGTATCGTGGATTTTCAGGAGCCAGCCAGCCACTCCCAGCCATAGGCTTCCAAACACAAACCACGGCCCTTTTCCCTGGCTAAAAAAATTCAGATGCCCCTCTTCAGGATGGCAGATTGCAGGAGCCACTCTGCACTGTCAAACCAGCCCAACTTGGAAGTGGTGCGCCCCTTGGTCTGGGAATCATCCTGCGTATTGTGGATTTTCAGGAGCCAGCCGGCCACACCCAGCCATGGGCTGCCAAACACAAACCACGGCCCTTTTCCCTGGCTAACAAAATTCAGATGCCCCGTTCTGGATGGCAGATTGCAGGAGCTACTTGGCACTGTCAAACCAGCCCGCCTTGGCACTGGTGCCACCTTTGGTCTGGGAACCATCCTGCGTATCGGTGATTTTCAGGAACCAGCCGGCCACTCCCAGCCACAAGCCCTCAAACTCAAACCATGGCCATTTTCTCTGGCAAACAAAAATCAGCAGCCCTGCTTCTTGATGGCAGATTGCAGGAGCCACTTGGTACTATCAAACCAGCCCAACTTGGCACTGGTGCCACCTTGGGTCTGGGAATCATCCTGCGTATTGTGGATTTTGAGGAGCCATCCGGCCACTCCAAGCCACAAGCCCTCAAACTCAAACCATGGCCATTTTCTCTGGCAAACAACACTCAGCTGCCCTGCTTCTCGATTGCAGACTGCCGGAGCCACTTGGTACTATCAAACCAGCCCAACTTGGCACTGGTGCCACCTTGGGTCTGGGAACCATTCTGCGTAACGTTGATTTTCAGGAGCCAGCCGGCCACTCCCAGCCACAAGCCCTCAAACTCAAACCACGGCCCTTTCCTCTGGAAAACTAAACTCAGCTGCCTTGCTTCTGAATGGGAGATTGCAGGAGCCACTTGGTACTATCAAACCAGTTTAACTTGGCACGGGTGCCACCTTGGGTCTGGGAACCATCCTGCGTATTGTGGATTTTCAGGAGCTAGCCGGCCACTCCCAGTCATAGGCTGCCAAAAACAAACCACAGCCCTTTTCCCTGGCTAACAAAATTCAGATGCCCCTCTTCTGGATGGCAGATTGCAGGAGCCACTTGGCACTGTCAAACCAGCCAGACTTGGAACTGGTAGAACCCTGGGTCTGGGAACCATCCTGCGTATCGTGGATTATCAGGAGCCAGCCGGCCACAACAAACCTCAAGCTCTCAAACAGAAACCACAGACCTTTTCTCTGGCAAAAAAAACTCACCTGCCCTGCTTCTGGATTGCAGATTGCAGACGCCACTTGGCTCTGTCCAACCAGCCCAACTTGCCACTGGTGTCACCTTGGGTCTGGGTACCATCTTGCATATCGTGGATTTTCAGGAGCCAGCCGGCCACTCCCAGCCACAAAACCTCAAACTCAAACCACGGCCCCATTCTCTGGCAAACAAAACTAAGCTGCCTTGCTTCTGGGTGGGAGATTGCAGGAGCCAATTGCTACTATCAAACCAGCCCAACTTGGAACTGGTGCCACCTTGCGTCTGGGAATCATCCTGTGTATCGTCGATTTGCAGGAACCAGCCGGCCACTCCATGTCTTCGGCTGCCAAACACAAACCACGGCAATTTTCCCTGGCAAAAAAAATTCAGATGCCCCGCTTCTGGATGGCAGATTGGAGATGCCACTTGGCTCTGTCCAACCAGCCCGACTTGGCACTGGTGCCACCTTCGGTGTGGGGACCATCCTACGTATCGTGGATTTTCAGGAGCCAGCCGGCCACTCCCAGCCTTAGGCTGCCATACACAAACCACAGCCCTTTTCCCTGGCTAACAAAATTCAGATACCCGCTTCTGGATGGCAGATTGCAGGAGCTACTTGGTACTATCAAACCAGCCCAACTTGGCACTGGTACCACCTTGGGTCTTGAAACCATCCTGCGTATCATGGATTATAAGGAGCCAACCGGCCACTCCCAGCCATAGGCTGCCAAACAAAAACCACGGCCGTTTTCCCTGGCAAACGTAATTCAGATGCCCTGTTCTGGATGGCAGATTGCAGGAGCTTCTTGGTACTATCAAACCAGTTCGATTTGGCACTGGTGCCAACTTTGGTCTTGCAACCATACTGTTTAATTTGGATTTTCAGGAGCCACCCGGCCACTCCTAGCCACAAGCCCTCAAACTCAAACCACAGCCCTTTTCTGTTGCAAACCAAACTCAGCCGCCCTGATTCTGGATGGCAGATTGCAGGAGCCTCTTGGTATTATCAAACCAGCCCAACTTGGCACTGGTGCCACCTTCGGTCTGGGAACCATCGTGCAAAACGTGGATTTTCAGGAGCCAGCCGGCCACTCACAGCCAGAGACAGCCAAACACAAACCACGGCACTTTTCGCTGGCTAAAAAAATTCAGATGCCCCGCTTCAGGATGGCAGATTGCAGGAGCCATTCTGCACTGTCAAACCAACCCAACTTAAAACTGGTGCCACCCTGGGTCTGGGAACCATCCAGCTTATCATGGATTTTCAGGAGCCAGACGGCCACTCCCAGCCATGGGCTGCCTAACACAAACCACGGCCCAATTCCCTGCCTAACCAAATTTAGATGCGCCTCTTGTGGATGGCAGATTGCAGGAGCTACTTGGCACTGTCAAACCTGCCCGTCTTGGCACTGGTGCCACCTTGGGTCTGGGAACCATCCTGCGTATCGTGGATTTTCAGGAGCCAGCCGGCCACTCCCAGCCACAAGCACTCAAACTCAAACCACGGCGCTTTTCTCTGGCTAACAAAACACAGCTGCCCTGCTTCTGGATGGCAGATTGCAGACGCCATTTGGTACTGTCAAACCAGCCCAACTTTGCACTGGTTCCACCTTGGGTCTGGGAAGTATCCTGCGTATCGTCGATTTTAGGAGCCACCAGGCCACTCCCAGCCACAAACACACAAACTCAAACCACGGCCCTTTTCTCTGGCAAACAAAACTCAGCTGCCCTGCTTCTGGATGGCAGATTGCAGATGCCACTTTGCTCTATCCAACCTGCCCCACTTTGCTCTTGTGCCACCTTCAGTCTTGGAACCATCCTGCGTATCGTGGATTTTCAGGAGCCAGCCGGCCACTCCCCGCCATAGGCTGCCAAACAGCAACCACGGCCCTTTTCCCTGGCAAAAAAAATTCAAATGCCCTGCTTCTGGATGGCAGATTGCAGGAGCCACTTGGTAGTATCAAACCAGCCCAAATTGGCACTGGTGCCACCTTGGGTCTGGGAACCATCCGGCATATCGTGGATATTCAGGAGCCATCCGGCCACTCCCAGCCATAGGTTGCCAAACACAAACCTCGGCCCTTTTCCCAACCTAAAAAAATTCAGATGCCCCTCTTGCTGATGGCAGATTGCGAGATCAACTTGGCACTGTCAAACCAGCCCGACTTCGTACTGGTGCCACCTACGGTCTGGGAACCATCATGCGTATCATGGATTTTCAGGAGCCAGCCGGACACTCCCAGCCATGGGCTGCCAAACACAATCCACGGCCCTTTTCCCTGGCTAACAAAATTCAGATGCCCCTCTTGTGGATGGCAGATTGCAGGAGCTACTTAGTATTATCAAACTAGCCCAACTTGTCCCTGGTGCCAACTTGGGCCTGGGAACCATCCTGCGTATTGTGGATTTTCAGGAGCCAGCCGGCCACTCCCAGCTACAGGCCCTCAAACTCAATCCACAGCCCTTTTCTCTGCCTTACAAAATTCAGATGTCCCTCTTGTGGATGGCAGAGTGCAGGAGCTGCTTGGTACTGTAAAACCAGCCCGACTTGGCATTGGTGCCAACTTGGATCTCTTAACCATGCAGCACATCGTGGATTTTCAGGAGCCAGCCGGCCACTGCCAGCCATGGGCTGCCAAACACAAACCACGGACATTTTCCCTGCCTAAAAAAATTCAGATGCCCCTCTTGTGGATGGCAGATTGCAGGAGCTACTTCGCTCTGTCCAACCAGCCCGACTTGGCACTGGTGCCACCTTGGGTCTGGGAATCATCCTACGTATTGTGGATTTTCAGGAGCAATCTGGACACTCCCAGCCGCAGGCCCCAAAAATAAACCTCAGCCAGTTTCCCTGACAAAGAAAACTCAGATGCCCTACTTCTGGATGGCAGATCGCAGGAGGCACTTGGTACTATCAAACCAGCCGAACTTGGCGCTGGTGCCACCTTGGGTCTGGGAACAATCCGGCATATCGTGGATTTTCTGGAGACAGCCGGCCACACCGAACCATAGGCTGCCAAACACAAACTACGACCCTTTTCCCTGGCAAACAAAATTCAGATGCCCCGCTTCTGGATGGCAAATTGCAAGAGCCACTTGGCACTGTCAAACCAGCCCGACTTGGCACTGGTGCCACCATGGGTCTGGGAACCATCCTGCGTATCGTGGTTTTTCAGGAGCAAGCCGGCCACTCCCTGCCATAGGCTGCCAAACACAAACCACGGCCCTTTTCCCTGGCTAAAAGAACTCAGATGTCCTGCTTCTGGATGGCAGATTGCAGGAGCCACTTGGTAATATCAAACCAGCCAAACTTGGCACTTCTGCCACCCTCGGTCTGGGAACCATCCTGCGTATGGTGGATTTTCAGGAGCCAGCCGGCCACTCCCAGCCATAGGCTGCCAAACACAAACCACGGACCTTTTCCCTGCCTAAAAAAATTCAGATGCCCCTCTTGTGGATGGCAGATTGCAGGAGCTACTTGGCTCTGTCCAACCAGCCCAAATTGGCAATGGTGCCACCTTCGTTCTGGGAACCATCCTGCTTATCATGGATTTTCTGTAGCCACCAGGCCACGCCAAGCCACAAGCACTCAAAATTAAACCACAGATCTTTTCTCTGACTAATAAAACTCAGCTGCCCTGCTTCTGGATGGCAGATCGCAGGAGCCACTTGGTACTATCAAACCAGCCCAACTTGGCCCTGGTGACACCTTGGGTCTGGGAACACTTCGGCATATCGTTGATTTTCAGGAGACAGACGGCCACACCCAGCCATAGGCTGCCTAACACAAACCACAGCCCTTTTCCCTGGCTAAAAAAATTCAGATGCCCCGCTTCTGGATGGCAAATTGCAAGAGCCACTCGGCACTGTCAAACCTGCCCGACTTGGAACTGGTGCCACCATGGTTCTGGTAACCATCCTGCTTATCGTAGATTTTCAGGAGCCAGACGGACACTCCCACCCATGGGCTGCCAAACACAAACCACGGCACTTTTCCCATCCTAACAAAATTAAGATGCCACTCTTGTGTTTTGCATATTGCAGGAGCTACTTGGCACTGTCAAACCAGCCCGACTTGGCACTGGTGCGACCTTGGGTCTAGGAAACATCCTGCGTATGGTGGATTTTCAGGAGCCAGCCGGCCACTCCCAGCCAAAAGCACTCAAACTTAAACCACAGCCCTTTTCGCTGGCTAAAAAAACTCAGCTGCCCTGCTTCTGGATGGCAGATTGCAGGAGCCACTTGGTACTGTCAAACACGCCCAACTTGGCACTGGTGCCACCTTGGGTCTGGGAACCATCCTGCGTATCGTGGATTTTCAGGAGCCAGCCGGCCACTCCCAGCCATAGGCTGCCAAACACAAACCACGGCACTTTTCCCTGGCTAAAAAAAATTCAGATGACCCGCTTCTGGATGGCAGATTGCAGGAGCCACTTGGTACTGTCAAACCAGCCCAACTTGGCACTGGTGCCACCTTGAGTCTTGGAACCATCCTGCGTATGGTGGATTTTCAGGTGCCAGCCGGCCACTCCTAGCCATAGGCTGCCAAACACAAACCACGGCCCTTTTCCCTGGCAAACAAAATTCAGATGCCCTGCTTCTGGATGGCAGATTGCAGACGCCACTTGGCGCTGTCCAGTCAGCCCGACTTGGCACTGGTGCCACCTTGTGTCTGAGAACCATCATTCGTATCGTGGATTTTCAGGAGCCACCAGGCCACTCCCACCCACAAGCCCTAAAATTTAACCACAGCACTTGTCTCTGGCTAACAAAATTCAGATGCCCCGCTTTGGATGGCAAATTGCAAGAGCCACTTGGCACTGTCAAACCAGCCCGACTTGGCACTGGTGCCACCATGGGTCTGGGAACCATCCTGCTTATCGTGGATTTTCAGGAGCCAGACGGCCACTCACAGCCATGAGCTGCCAAACACAAACCACGGCAATTTTTCTGCCTAACAAAATTAAGATGCCACTCTTGTGGTTTGCAGATTGCAGGAGCTACTTGGCACTGTCATACCAGCCCGACTTGGCACTGGTGCGACCTTCGGTCTGAGAACCATCCTGCGTATCGTGGATTTTCAGAACCCAGCAGGCCACTACCAGCCACAACCATCAAATGTAAACCACAGGCCTTTTCCCTGGCTAACAAAACTCAGCTGCCCTGCTTCTTGATGGCAGATTGCAGAAGCCACTTGGAACTGTCAAACCAGGCCAACAAGGCACTGGTGCCACCTTGGGTCGGGGAACCATCCTGTGCATCGTCGATTTTCAGGAGCCAGCAGGCCACTCCCAGCCATAGGTTGCCAAACACAAATCACGGCCCTTTTCCCTGGCTAACAAAATTCAGATGCCCCGCTTCTGGATGGCAGATTGCAGGAGCCACTTTGTACTATCAAACCAGCCCAACTTGGCACTGGTGCCACCTTGGGTCTTTGAACCATCCTGCATAGCGTGGATTTTCAGGAGCCAGTCGGCCACTCCCAGTCATGGGCTGCCAAACACAAACCACGGACCTTTTCCCTGCCTAAAAAAAATTCAGATGCCCCGCTTCTGGATGGCAGATTGCAAGAGCCACTTGGTACTATCAAAGCAGCCCGACTTGGCACTGGTGCCACCCTTGGGTCTGGGAACCATCCTGCGTATCGTGGATTTTCAGGAGCCAGCCGGACACTCCCAGCCGCAGGCCCCAGAAACAAACCTCGGCCCGTTTCCCTGAAAACAAAACTCAGCTACCCCGCTTCTGGATGGCAGACTGCAGACAGCACTTGGCTCTGTCCAACCAGCCCAACTTGGCACTGGTGCCACCTTGGGTCTGGGAACCATCCTGCGTATCGTGGATTTTCAGGACGCACCCGGCCACTCCCAGCCAGAAGCCCTTAAACTCAAACCACGGCCCTTTCCTCTGGCAAACAAAACTCAGCTGCCCTGCTTCTGGATGGCAGATTGCAGACGCCACTTGGCACTGTCAAACCAGCCCAACTTGGCACTGCTGCCACCTTGGGTCTGGGAACCATCCTGCGTTTCGTGGATTTTCAGGAGCCAGCCGGCCACTCCAAGCCACATGCCATCATACTCAAACCACGGCCCTTTTGCCTGCCTAACAAAACTCAGCTACCCTGTTTATGGATGGCAGATTGCAGGACGCACTTGGTACTGTCAAACCAGCCCAACTTGGCAATGGTGCCACCTTGGGTCTGGGAACCATCCTGCGTATCGCGGGTTTTCAGGGGCCAGCCGGTACCTCCCAGGCATAGGCTGCCAAACACAAACCACGGCCCGTTTCCCAGCCTAAAAAAATTCATATGCCCCGCTTCTGGATGGTAGAATGCAGGAGCCACTCGGTACTGTCAAACCAGGTCGATTTGGTACTGGTGCCACCTTGGGTCTGGGAACCATCCTGCGTATCGTGGATTTTCAGGAGCCAGCCGGCCACTCCCAGCCACAAGCCCTAAAACTCAAACCACGGCCCTTTTCCCTGGCTAACAAAATTCAGATGCCCCGCTTCTGGACAGCAGATTGCAGACGCCACTTTTCTCTGTCCAACCAGTCCGACATGGCACTGGTGCCACCTTTTGTCTTGGAACAATCCTGCATATTGTGGATTTTCAGGAGCTCGCCGGCCACTCCCAGCCACAAGCCATGAAACTCAAACTACGGCCGTTTTCTCTAGCAAGAAAAACTCAGCTGCCCTGCTTTTGGATGGAAGATTGCAGGAGCCACTTGGTATTATCACACCAGCCCGATTCGGCACTGTTGCCACGTTGGGTCTGGGAACCATCCTGCGTATCGTGGATTTTCAGGAGCCACTCGGCCACTCCCTGCCACAAGCACTGAAACCAAAAATACGGCCCTTTTCTCGGGCAAACAAAACCCAGCTGCCCTTCCTCTGGATGGAAGATTGCAGGAGCCAAGTTGTATTATCAAACCAGCCCAACTTGGCACTGGTGCCCCCCTGGGTCTGGGAATCATCCTGCGTATCGTGCATTTTCAGGAGCCAGACGGCCACTCTTAGTCACAAGCATTCCAACTAAAACCACGGCCCTTTTCCCTGCTTAACAAAACTCAGCTGCCCGGCTTCTGGATGGCAGATTGCAGGAGCCACTTGCTACTATCAAACCAGCCCTACTTGGCACTGGTGCCACCTTGGGTCTGGGAACCATCTTGCGTATCGTGGATTTTCAGGATCCACCCGGCCACTTCCACCCATAGGCTGCCAAACACAAACTACGGCCCTTTTCCCAGGCTAAAAAAATTCAGATGCCCCGCTTCTGGATGGCAGATTGCAGGAGCCACTTGGTACTGTCAAACCAGGACGACTTGGCAGTGGTGCCACCTTGGGTCTGGGAACCATCCTGCGTATCGTGGATTTTCAGGAGCCAGCCGGCCACTCCCAGCCACAAGCCCTCCAACTCAAACCACGGCCCCTTTCCCTGCCTAAAAAAACTCAGCTGCCCTGCTTCTGGATGGCAAATTGCACGAACCACTTGGTACTATCAAACCAGCCCCACGTGGCACTGGTGCCACCTTGGGTCTGGGAACCATCCTGCGTATCGTGGATTTTCAGGAGCTAGCCGGCCACTCCCAGACACAGGCCCCAAAAACCAACCTAGGCCCGTTTCCCTGACAAACAATACCCAGCTACCCCGCTTCTGGATGGTATATTGCAGGAGCCACTTGGTACTGTCAAACCGGCCCAACTTGGCACTGGTGCCACCCTGGGTCTGGGAACCATCCTGCGTATCTTGGATTTCCAGGAGAGAGCCGGCCACTCCAAGCCACAAGCCCTATAACTCAAACCACGGCCCTTTTCCCTGGCAAACAAAATTCAGATGCCCTCCTTCTGGATGGCAGATTGCAGGAGCAACTTGGCTCTGTCCTACCAGCCCGACTTGGCACTGGTGCCACCGTGAGTCTGGGAACCATCCTGCGTATCATGGATTTTCAGAACCCAGCAGGCCACACCCAGCCATAGGCTGCCAAAGACAAACCACGGCCTTGTTCCCAGCAAAAAGAAATACAGCTGCCTCACTACTGGATGGCAGATTGCAGACACCACTTGGCGCTGTCCAACAAGCCAAACTTGGCACTGGTGCCACATTGGGTGTGAGAACCATCCAGCGTTTTGTGGATTTTCAGGAGGCAGCCGACCACCCCCAGCCATAGGCTGCCAAACACAAACCACGGCACTTTTCCCTGGCTAACAAAAGTCAGATGCCCCGCATCTGGATGGCAGATTGCAGGAGCCACTTGGCACTATCAAAGCAGCCCAACCTGGCACTGGTGCCACCTTGGGTCTGGGAACCATCCTGCATATCGTGGATGTCGAGGAGCCCGACGGCCACTCCCAGCCAGAAGCCCTCAAACTCAAACCACGGCCCTTTTCTCTGGCAAACAAAACTCAGCTGCCCTGCTTCTGGATGGCAGATTGCAGGAGCCACTTGGTACTATCAAACCAGCACGACTTGGCACTGGTGCCACCTTAGGTCCGGGAACCATCATGCGTATCGTGGGTTTTCAAGAGCCAGCCGGCCACTCCCAGCCATAGGCCGCAAAACACAAACCACGGCCCTTTTCCCGGGCAAACAAAATTCAGATGCCCTGCTTCTGGATGGCAGATTGCAGACGCCACTTGGCGCTGTCCAGTCAGCCCGACTTGGCACTGGTGCCACCTTGTGTCTGGGAACCATCATTCGTATCGTGGATTTTCAGGAGCCACCAGGCCACTCCCACCCACAAGCCCTAAAATTTAACCACAGCACTTGTCTCTGGCTAACAAAATTCAGATGCCCCGCTTTGGATGGCAAATTGCAAGAGCCACTTGGCACTGTCAAACCAGCGCGACTTGGAACTGGTGCCACCATGGGTCTGGGAACCATCCTGCTTATCGTGGATTTTCAGGAGCCAGACGGCCACTCACAGCCATGGGCTGCCAAACACAAACCACGGCACTTTTTTCTGCCTAACAAAATTAAGATGCCACTCTTGTGGTTTGCAGATTGCAGGAGCTACTTGGCACTGTCATACCAGCCCGACTTGGCACTGGTGCGACCTTCGGTCTGTGAACCATCCTGCGTATCGTGGATTTTCAGAACCCAGCAGGCCACTACCAGCCACAACCCTCAAATGTAAACCACAGGCCTTTTCCCTGGCTAACAAAACTCAGCTGCCCTGCTTCTTGATGGCAGATTGCAGAAGCCACTTGGAACTGTCAAACCAGGCCAACAAGGCACTGGTGCCACCTTGGGTCTGGGAACCATCCTGTGCATCGTCGATTTTCAGGAGCCAGCAGGCCACTCCCAGCCATAGGTTGCCACACACAAATCACGGCCCTTTTCCCTGGCTAACAAAATTCAGATGCCCCGCTTCTGGATGGCAGATTGCAGGAGCCACTTGGTACTATCAAACCAGCCCAACTTGGCACTGGTGCCACCTTGGGTCTTTGAACCATCCTGCATAGAGTGGATTTTCAGGAGCCAGTCGGCCACTCCCAGTCATGGGCTGCCAAACACAAACCACGGACCTTTTCCCTGCCTAAAAAAAATTCAGATGCCCCGCTTCTGGATGGCAGATTGCAAGAGCCACTTGGTACTATCAAACCAGCCCGACTTGGCACTGGTGCCACCCTTGGGTCTGGGAACCATCCTGCGTATCGTGGATTTTCAGGAGCCAGCCGGACACTCCCAGCCGCAGGCCCCAGAAACAAACCTCGGCCCGTTTCCCTGAAAACAAAACTCAGCTACCCCGCTTCTCGATGGCAGACTGCAGACAGCACTTGGCTCTGTCCAACCAGCCCAACTTGGCACTGGTGCCACCTTGGGTCTGGGAACCATCCTGCGTATCGTGGATTTTCAGGACGCACCAGGCCACTCCCAGCCCGAAGCCCTTAAACTCAAACCACGGCCCTTTTCTCTGGCAAACAAAACTCAGCTGCCCTGCTTCTGGATGGCAGATTGCAGACGCCACTTGGCACTGTCAAACCAGCCCAACTTAGCACTGCTGCCACCTTGGGTCTGGGAACCATCCTGCGTTTCGTGGATTTTCAGGAGCCAGCCGGCCACTCCAAGCCACATGCCATCATACTCAAACCACGGCCCTTTTGCCTGCCTAACAAAACTCAGCTACCCTGTTTATGGATGGCAGATTGCAGGACGCACTTGGTACTGTCAAACCAGCCCAACTTGGCAATGGTGCCACCTTGGGTCTGGGAACCATCCTGCGTATCGTGGGTTTTCAGGGGCCAGCCGGTACCTCCCAGGCATAGGCTGCCAAACACAAACCACGGCCCGTTTCCCAGCCTAAAATAATTCATATGCCCCGCTTCTGGATGGTAGAATGCAGGAGCCACTTGGTACTGTCAAACCAGGTCGATTTGGTACTGGTGCCACCTTGGGTCTGGGAACCATCCTGCGTATCGTGGATTTTCATGAGCCAGCCGGCCACTCCCAGCTACAAGCCCTCCAAATCAAACCACGGCCCTTTTCCCTGGCTAACAAAATTCAGATGCCCCGCTTCTGGACAGCAGATTGCAGACGCCACTTTTCTCTGTCCAACCAGTCCGACATGGCACTGGTGCCCCCTTTGGTCTTGGAACCATCCTGCATATTGTGGATTTTCAGGAGCTCGCCGGCCACTCCCAGCCACAAGCCATGAAACTCAAACTACAGCCGTTTTCTCTACCAAGAAAAACTCAGCTGCCCTGCTTTTGGATGGAAGATTGCAGGAGCCACTTGGTATTATCACACCAGCCCGACTCGGCACTGTTGCCACCTTGGGTCTGGGAACCATCCTGCGTATCGTGGATTTTCAGGAGCCACTCGGCCTCTCCCTGCCACAAGCACTGAAACCAAAAATACGGCCCTTTTCTCGGGCAAACAAAACCCAGCTGCCCTGCTTCTGGATGGAAGATTGCAGGAGCCAATTGGTATTATCAAACCAGCCCAACATGGCACTGGTGCCACCCTGGGTCTGGGAACCATCCTGCGTATCGTGCATTTTCAGGAGCCAGACGGCCACTCCAAGCCACAAGAATTCCAACTAAAACCACGGCCCTTTTCCCTGCTTAACAAAACTCAGCTGCCCGGCTTCTGGATGGCAGATTGCAGGAGCCACTTGCTACTATCAAACCAGCCCTACTTGGCACTGGTGCCACCTTGGGTCTGGGAACCATCCTGCGTATCGGTGATTTTCAGGAACCAGCCGGCCACTCCCAGCCACAAGCCCTCAAACTCAAACCATGGCCATTTTCTCTGGCAAACAAAAATCAGCAGCCCTGCTTCTTGATGGCAGATTGCAGGAGCCACTTGGTACTATCAAACCAGCCCAACTTGGCACTGGTGCCACCTTGGGTCTGGGAATCATCCTGCTTATTGTGGATTTTGAGGAGCCATCCGGCCACTCCAAGCCACAAGCCCTCAAACTCAAACCATGGCCATTTTCTCTGGCAAACAACACTCAGCTGCCCTGCTTCTGGATTGCAGACTGCCGGAGCCACTTGGTACTATCAAACCAGCCCAACTTGGCACTGGTGCCACCTTGGGTCTGGGAACCATTCTGCGTATCGTGGATTATCAGGAGCCAGCCGGCCACAACAAACCTCAAGCTCTCAAACAGAAACCACAGACCTTTTCTCTGGCAAAAAAAACTCACCTGCCCTGCTTCTGGATGGCAGATTGCAGACGCCACTTGGCTCTGTCCAACCAGCCCAACTTGCCACTGGTGTCACCTTGGGTCTGGGTACCATCTTGAATATCGTGGATTTTCAGGAGCCAGCCGGCCACTCCCAGCCACAAAACCTCAAACTCAAACCACGGCCCCATTCTCTGGCAAACAAAACTAAGCTGCCTTGCTTCTGGGTGGGAGATTGCAGGAGCCAATTGCTACTATCAAACCAGCCCAACTTGGAACTGGTGCCACCTTGCGTCTGGGAATCATCCTGTGTATCGTCGATTTGCAGGAACCAGCCGGCCACTCCATGTCTTCGGCTGCCAAACACAAACCACGGCCCTTTTCCCTGGCTAACAAAATTCAGATGCCCCGTTTCTGGATGGCAGATTGCAGGAGACACGTGGCACTGTAAAACCAGCCTGACTTGGAAATGGTGACACCTTGCGTCTGGGAACCATCCTGCGTATCGTGGATTTTCAGGAGCCAGCCGGCCACTCCCAGCCTTAGGCTGCCATACACAAACCACAGCCCTTTTCCCTGGCTAACAAAATTCAGATACCCGCTTCTGGATGGCAGATTGCAGGAGCTACTTGGTACTATCAAACCAGCCCAACTTGGCACTGGTACCACCTTGGGTCTTGGAACCATCCTGCGTATCATGGATTATAAGGAGTCAACCGGCCACTCCCAGCCATAGGCTGCCAAACAAAAACCACGGCCGTTTTCCTTGGCAAACGCAATTCAGATGCCCTGTTCTGGAAGGCAGATTGCAGGAGCTTCTTGGTACTATCAAACCAGTTCGATTTGGCACTGGTGCCAACTTTGGTCTTGCAACCATACTGTTTAATTTGGATTTTCAGGAGCCACCCGGCCACTCCTAGCCACAAGCCCTCAAACTCAAACCACAGCCCTTTTCTGTTGCAAACCAAACTCAGCCGCCCTGATTCTGGATGGCAGATTGCAGGAGCCTCTTGGTATTATCAAACCAGCCCAACTTGGCACTGGTGCCACCTTCGGTCTGGGAACCATCGTGCAAAACGTGGATTTTCAGGAGCCAGCCGGCCACTCACAGCCAGAGACAGCCAAACACAAACCACGGCACTTTTCGCTGGCTAAAAAAATTCAGATGCCCCGCTTCAGGATGGCAGATTGCAGGAGCCATTCTGCACTGTCAAACCAACCCAACTTAAAACTGGTGCCACCCTGGGTCTGGGAACCATCCAGCTTATCATGGATTTTCAGGAGCCAGACGGCCACTCCCAGCCATGGGCTGCCTAACACAAACCACGGCCCAATTCCCTGCCTAACCAAATTTAGATGCGCCTCTTGTGGATGGCAGATTGCAGGAGCTACTTGGCACTGTCAAACCTGCCCGTCTTGGCACTGGTGCCACCTTGGGTCTGGGAACCATCCTGCGTATCGTGGATTTTCAGGAGCCAGCCGGCGACTCCCCGCCATAGGCTGCCAAACAGCAACCACGGCCCTTTTCCCTGGCAAAAAAAATTCAAATGCCCTGCTTCTGGATGGCAGATTGCAGGAGCCACTTGGTAGTATCAAACCAGCCCAAATTGGCACTGGTGCCACCTTGGGTCTGGGAACCATCCGGCATATCGTGGATATTCAGGAGCCATCCGGCCACTCCCAGCCATAGGTTGCCAAACACAAACCTCGGCCCTTTTCCCAACCTAAAAAAATTCAGATGCCCCTCTTGCTGATGGCAGATTGCGAGATCAACTTGGCACTGTCAAACCAGCCCGACTTCGTACTGGTGCCACCTACGGTCTGGGAACCATCATGCGTATCATGGATTTTCAGGAGCCAGCCGGACACTCCCAGCCATGGGCTGCCAAACACAATCCACGGCCCTTTTCCCTGGCTAACAAAATTCAGATGCCCCTCTTGTGGATGGCAGATTGCAGGAGCTACTTAGTATTATCAAACTAGCCCAACTTGTCCCTGGTGCCAACTTGGGCCTGGGAACCATCCTGCGTATTGTGGATTTTCAGGAGCCAGCCGGCCACTCCCAGCTACAGGCCCTCAAACTCAATCCACAGCCCTTTTCTCTGCCTTACAAAATTCAGATGTCCCTCTTGTGGATGGCAGAGTGCAGGAGCTGCTTGGTACTGTAAAACCAGCCCGACTTGGCATTGGTGCCAACTTGGATCTCTTAACCATGCGGCACATCGTGGATTTTCAGGAGCCAGCCGGCCACTGCCAGCCATGGGCTGCCAAACACAAACCACGGACATTTTCCCTGCCTAAAAAAATTCAGATGCCCCTCTTGTGGATGGCAGATTGCAGGAGCTACTTCGCTCTGTCCAACCAGCCCGACTTGGCACTGGTGCCACCTTGGGTCTGGGAATCATCCTACGTATTGTGGATTTTCAGGAGCAATCTGGACACTCCCAGCCGCAGGCCCCAAAAATAAACCTCAGCCAGTTTCCCTGACAAAGAAAACTCAGATGCCCTACTTCTGGATGGCAGATCGCAGGAGGCACTTGGTACTATCAAACCAGCCGAACTTGGCGCTGGTGCCACCTTGGGTCTGGGAACAATCCGGCATATCGTGGATTTTCTGGAGACAGCCGGCCACACCGAACCATAGGCTGCCAAACACAAACTACGACCCTTTTCCCTGGCAAACAAAATTCAGATGCCCCGCTTCTGGATGGCAAATTGCAAGAGCCACTTGGCACTGTCAAACCAGCCCGACTTGGCACTGGTGCCACCATGGGTCTGGGAACCATCCTGCGTATCGTGGTTTTTCAGGAGCAAGCCGGCCACTCCCTGCCATAGGCTGCCAAACACAAACCACGGCCCTTTTCCCTGGCTAAAAGAATTCAGATGTCCTGCTTCTGGATGGCAGATTGCAGGAGCCACTTGGTAATATCAAACCAGCCCAACTTGGCACTTCTGCCACCCTCGGTCTGGGAACCATCCTGCGTATGGTGGATTTTCAGGAGCCAGCCGGCCACTCCCAGCCATAGGCTGCCAAACACAAACCACGGACCTTTTCCCTGCCTAAAAAAATTCAGATGCCCCTCTTGTGGATGGCAGATTGCAGGAGCTACTTGGCTCTGTCCAACCAGCCCAAATTGGCAATGGTGCCACCTTCGTTCTGGGAACCATCCTGCTTATCATGGATTTTCTGTAGCCACCAGGCCACGCCAAGCCACAAGCACTCAAAATTAAACCACAGATCTTTTCTCTGACTAATAAAACTCAGCTGCCCTGCTTCTGGATGGCAGATCGCAGGAGCCACTTGGTACTATCAAACCAGCCCAACTTGGCCCTGGTGACACCTTGGGTCTGGGAACACTTCGGCATATCGTTGATTTTCAGGAGACAGACGGCCACACCCAGCCATAGGCTGCCTAACACAAACCACAGGCCTTTTCCCTGGCTAAAAAAATTCAGATGCCCCGCTTCTGGATGGCAAATTGCAAGAGCCACTCGGCACTGTCAAACCTGCCCGACTTGGAACTGGTGCCACCATGGTTCTGGTAACCATCCTGCTTATCGTAGATTTTCAGGAGCCAGACGGACACTCCCACCCATGGGCTGCCAAACACAAACCACGGCACTTTTCCCATCCTAACAAAATTAAGATGCCACTCTTGTGTTTTGCATATTGCAGGAGCTACTTGGCACTGTCAAACCAGCCCGACTTGGCACTGGTGCGACCTTGGGTCTAGGAACCATCCTGCGTATGGTGGATTTTCAGGAGCCAGCCGGCCACTCCCAGCCAAAAGCACTCAAACTTAAACCACAGCCCTTTTCGCTGGCTAAAAAAACTCAGCTGCCCTGCTTCTGGATGGCAGATTGCAGGAGCCACTTGATACTGTCAAACACGCCCAACTTGGCACTGGTGCCACCTTGGGTCTGGGAACCATCCTGCGTATCGTGGATTTTCAGGAGCCAGCCGGCCACTCCCAGCCATAGGCTGCCAAACACAAACCACGGCACTTTTCCCTGGCTAAAAAAAATTCAGATGACCCGCTTCTGGATGGCAGATTGCAGGAGCCACTTGGTACTGTCAAACCAGCCCAACTTGGCACTGGTGCCACCTTGAGTCTTGGAACCATCCTGCGTATGGTGGATTTTCAGGTGCCAGCCGGCCACTCCTAGCCATAGGCTGCCAAACACAAACCACGGCCCTTTTCCCTGGCAAACAAAATTCAGATGCCCTGCTTCTGGATGGCAGATTGCAGACGCCACTTGGCGCTGTCCAGTCAGCCCGACTTGGCACTGGTGCCACCTTGTGTCTGAGAACCATCATTCGTATCGTGGATTTTCAGGAGCCACCAGGCCACTCCCACCCACAAGCCCTAAAATTTAACCACAGCACTTGTCTCTGGCTAACAAAATTCAGATGCCCCGCTTTGGATGGCAAATTGCAAGAGCCACTTGGCACTGTCAAACCAGCCCGACTTGGAACTGGTGCCACCATGGGTCTGGGAACCATCCTGCTTATCGTGGATTTTCAGGAGCCAGACGGCCACTCACAGCCATGGGCTGCCAAACACAAACCACGGCACTTTTTTCTGCCTAACAAAATTAAGATGCCACTCTTGTGGTTTGCAGATTGCAGGAGCTACTTGGCACTGTCATACCAGCCCGACTTGGCACTGGTGCGACCTTCGGTCTGAGAACCATCCTGCGTATCGTGGATTTTCAGAACCCAGCAGGCCACTACCAGCCACAACCATCAAATGTAAACCACAGGCCTTTTCCCTGGCTAACAAAACTCAGCTGCCCTGCTTCTTGATGGCAGATTGCAGAAGCCACTTGGAACTGTCAAACCAGGCCAACAAGGCACTGGTGCCACCTTGGGTCTGGGAACCATCCTGTGCATCGTCGATTTTCAGGAGCCAGCAGGCCACTCCCAGCCATAGGTTGCCAAACACAAATCACGGCCCTTTTCCCTGGCTAACAAAATTCAGATGCCCCGCTTCTGGATGGCAGATTGCAGGAGCCACTTTGTACTATCAAACCAGCCCAACTTGGCACTGGTGCCACCTTGGGTCTTTGAACCATCCTGCATAGCGTGGATTTTCAGGAGCCAGTCGGCCACTCCCAGTCATGGGCTGCCAAACACAAACCACGGACATTTTCCCTGCCTAAAAAAAATTCAGATGCCCCGCTTCTGGATGGCAGATTGCAAGAGCCACTTGGTACTATCAAAGCAGCCCGACTTGGCACTGGTGCCACCCTTGGGTCTGGGAACCATCCTGCGTATCGTGGATTTTCAGGAGCCAGCCGGACACTCCCAGCCGCAGGCCCCAGAAACAAACCTCGGCCCGTTTCCCTGAAAACAAAACTCAGCTACCCCGCTTCTGGATGGCAGACTGCAGACAGCACTTGGCTCTGTCCAACCAGCCCAACTTGGCACTGGTGCCACCTTGGGTCTGGGAACCATCCTGCGTATCGTGGATTTTCAGGACGCACCCGGCCACTCCCAGCCAGAAGCCCTTAAACTCAAACCACGGCCCTTTCCTCTGGCAAACAAAACTCAGCTGCCCTGCTTCTGGATGGCAGATTGCAGACGCCACTTGGCACTGTCAAACCAGCCCAACTTGGCACTGCTGCCACCTTGGGTCTGGGAACCATCCTGCGTTTCGTGGATTTTCAGGAGCCAGCCGGCCACTCCAAGCCACATGCCATCATACTCAAACCACGGCCCTTTTGCCTGCCTAACAAAACTCAGCTACCCTGTTTATGGATGGCAGATTGCAGGACGCACTTGGTACTGTCAAACCAGCCCAACTTGGCAATGGTGCCACCTTGGGTCTGGGAACCATCCTGCGTATCGTGGGTTTTCAGGGGCCAGCCGGTACCTCCCAGGCATAGGCTGCCAAACACAATCCACGGCCCGTTTCCCAGCCTAAAAAAATTCATATGCCCCGCTTCTGGATGGTAGAATGCAGGAGCCACTTGGTACTGTCAAACCAGGTCGATTTGGTACTGGTGCCACCTTGGGTCTGGGAACCATCCTGCGTATCGTGGATTTTCAGGAGCCAGCCGGCCACTCCCAGCCACAAGCCCTCCAACTCAAACCACGGCCCTTTTCCCTGGCTAACAAAATTCAGATGCCCCGCTTCTGGACAGCAGATTGCAGACGCCACTTTTCTCTGTCCAACCAGTCCGACATGGCACGGGTGCCACCTTTGGTCTTGGAACCATCCTGCATATTGTGGATTTTCAGGAGCTCGCCGGCCACTCCCAGCCACAAGCCATGAAACCAAAAATACGGCCCTTTTCTCGGGCAAACAAAACCCAGCTGCCCTTCTTCTGGATGGCAGATTGCAGGAGCCAATTGGTATTATCAAACCAGCCCAACTTGGCACTGGTGCCACCCTGGGTATGGGAACCATCCTGCGTATCGTGCATTTTCAGGAGCCAGACGGCCACTCTTAGCCACAAGCATTCCAACTAAAACCACGGCACTTTTCCCTGCTTAACAAAACTCAGCTGCCCGGCTTCTGGATGGCAGATTGCAGGAGCCACTTGCTACTATCAAACCAGCCCTACTTGGCACTGGTGCCACCTTGGGTCTGGGAACCATCTTGCGTATCGTGGATTTTCAGGATCCACCCGGCCACTTCTACCCATAGGCTGCCAAACACAAACTACGGCCCTTTTCCCAGGCTAAAAAAATTCAGATGCCCCGCTTCTGGATGGCAGATTGCAGGAGCCACTTGGTACTGTCAAACCAGGACGACTTGGCAGTGGTGCCACCTTGGGTCTGGGAACCATCCTGCGTATCGTGGATTTTCAGGAGCCAGCCGGCCACTCCCAGCCACAAGCCCTCCAACTCAAACCACGGCCCCTTTCCCTGCCTAAAAAAACTCAGCTGCCCTGCTTCTGGATGGCAAATTGCACGAACCACTTGGTACTATCAAACCAGCCCCACGTGGCACTGGTGCCACCTTGGGTCTGGGAACCATCCTGCGTATCGTGGATTTTCAGGAGCTAGCCGGCCACTCCCAGACACAGGCCCCAAAAACCAACCTAGGCCCGTTTCCCTGACAAACAATACCCAGCTACCCTGCTTCTGGATGGTAGATTGCAGGAGCCACTTGGTACTGTCAAACCGGCCCAACTCGGCACTGGTGCCACCCTGGGTCTGGGAACCATCCTGCGTATCTTGGATTTCCAGGAGAGAGCCGGCCACTCCAAGCCACAAGCCCTATAACTCAAACCACGGCCCTTTTCCCTGGCAAACAAAATTCAGATGCCCTCCTTCTGGATGGCAGATTGCAGGAGCAACTTGGCTCTGTCCTACCAGCCCGACTTGGCACTGGTGCCACCGTGAGTCTGGGAACCATCCTGCGTATCATGGATTTTCAGAACCCAGCAGGCCACACCCAGCCATAGGCTGCCAAAGACAAACCACGGCCTTGTTCCCAGCAAAAAGAAATACAGCTGCCTCACTACTGGATGGCAGATTGCAGACACCACTTGGCGCTGTCCAACAAGCCAAACTTGGCACTGGTGCCACATTGGGTGTGAGAACCATCCAGCGTTTTGTGGATTTTCAGGAGGCAGCCGACCACCCCCAGCCATAGGCTGCCAAACACAAACCACGGCATTTTTCCCTGGCTAACAAAAGTCAGATGCCCCGCATCTGGATGGCAGATTGCAGGAGCCACTTGGCACTATCAAAGCAGCCCAACCTGGCACTGGTGCCACCTTGGGTCTGGGAACCATCCTGCATATCGTGGATGTCGAGGAGCCAGACGGCCACTCCCAGCCAGAAGCCCTCAAACTCAAACCACGGCCCTTTTCTCTGGCAAACAAAACTCAGCTGCCCTGCTTCTGGATGGCAGATTGCAGGAGCCACTTGGTACTATCAAACCAGCACGACTTGGCACTGGTGCCACCTTAGGTCCGGGAACCATCATGCGTATAGTGGGTTTTCAAGAGCCAGCCGGCCACTCCCAGCCATAGGCTGCAAAACACAAACCACGGCCCTTTTCCCGGGCAAACAAAATTCAGATGCCCTGCTTCTGGATGGCAGATTGCAGACGCCACTTGGCGCTGTCCAGTCAGCCCGACTTGGCACTGGTGCCACCTTGTGTCTGGGAACCATCATTCGTATCGTGGATTTTCAGGAGCCACCAGGCCACTCCCACCCACAAGCCCTAAAATTTAACCACAGCACTTGTCTCTGGCTAACAAAATTCAGATGCCCCGCTTTGGATGGCAAATTGCAAGAGCCACTTCGCACTGTCAAACCAGCCCGACTTGGAACTGGTGCCACCATGGGTCTGGGAACCATCCTGCTTATCGTGGATTTTCAGGAGCCAGACGGCCACTCACAGCCATGGGCTGCCAAACACAAACCACGGCACTTTTTTCTGCCTAACAAAATTAAGATGCCACTCTTGTGGTTTGCAGATTGCAGGAGCTACTTGGCACTGTCATACCAGCCCGACTTGGCACTGGTGCGACCTTCGGTCTGTGAACCATCCTGCGTATCGTGGATTTTCAGAACCCAGCAGGCCACTACCAGCCACAACCCTCAAATGTAAACCACAGGCCTTTTCCCTGGCTAACAAAACTCAGCTGCCCTGCTTCTTGATGGCAGATTGCAGAAGCCACTTGGAACTGTCAAACCAGGCCAACAAGGCACTGGTGCCACCTTGGGTCTGGGAACCATCCTGTGCATCGTCGATTTTCAGGAGCCAGCAGGCCACTCCCAGCCATAGGTTGCCACACACAAATCACGGCCCTTTTCCCTGGCTAACAAAATTCAGATGCCCCGCTTCTGGATGGCAGATTGCAGGAGCCACTTGGTACTATCAAACCAGCCCAACTTGGCACTGGTGCCACCTTGGGTCTTTGAACCATCCTGCATAGCGTGGATTTTCAGGAGCCAGTCGGCCACTCCCAGTCATGGGCTGCCAAACACAAACCACAGACCTTTTCCCTGCCTAAAAAAAATTCAGATGCCCCGCTTCTGGATGGCAGATTGCAAGAGCCACTTGGTACTATCAAACCAGCCCGACTTGGCACTGGTGCCACCCTTGGGTCTGGGAACCATCCTGCGTATCGTGGATTTTCAGGAGCCAGCCGGACACTCCCAGCCGCAGGCCCCAGAAACAAACCTCGGCCCGTTTCCCTGAAAACAAAACTCAGCTACCCCGCTTCTGGATGGCAGACTGCAGACAGCACTTGGCTCTGTCCAACCAGCCCAACTTGGCACTGGTGCCACCTTGGGTCTGGGAACCATCCTGCGTATCGTGGATTTTCAGGACGCACCAGGCCACTCCCAGCCCGAAGCCCTTAAACTCAAACCACGGCCCTTTTCTCTGGCAAACAAAACTCAGCTGCCCTGCTTCTGGATGGCAGATTGCAGACGCCACTTGGCACTGTCAAACCAGCCCAACTTAGCACTGCTGCCACCTTGGGTCTGGGAACCATCCTGCGTTTCGTGGATTTTCAGGAGCCAGCCGGCCACTCCAAGCCACATGCCATCATACTCAAACCACGGCCCTTTTGCCTGCCTAACAAAACTCAGCTACCCTGTTTATGGATGGCAGATTGCAGGACGCACTTGGTACTGTCAAACCAGCCCAACTTGGCAATGGTGCCACCTTGGGTCTGGGAACCATCCTGCGTATCGTGGGTTTTCAGGGGCCAGCCGGTACCTCCCAGGCATAGGCTGCCAAACACAAACCACGGCCCGTTTCCCAGCCTAAAATAATTCATATGCCCCGCTTCTGGATGGTAGAATGCAGGAGCCACTTGGTACTGTCAAACCAGGTCGATTTGGTACTGGTGCCACCTTGGGTCTGGGAACCATCCTGCGTATCGTGGATTTTCAGGAGCCAGCCGGCCACTCCCAGCCACAAGCCCTCCAAATCAAACCACGGCCCTTTTCCCTGGCTAACAAAATTCAGATGCCCCGCTTCTGGACAGCAGATTGCAGACGCCACTTTTCTCTGTCCAACCAGTCCGACATGGCACTGGTGCCCCCTTTGGTCTTGGAACCATCCTGCATATTGTGGATTTTCAGGAGCTCGCCGGCCACTCCCAGCCACAAGCCATGAAACTCAAACTACGGCCGTTTTCTCTACCAAGAAAAACTCAGCTGCCCTGCTTTTGGATGGAAGATTGCAGGAGCCACTTGGTATTATCACACCAGCCCGACTCGGCACTGTTGCCACCTTGGGTCTGGGAACCATCCTGCGTATCGTGGATTTTCAGGAGCCACTCGGCCACTCCCTGCCACAAGCACTGAAACCAAAAATACGGCCCTTTTCTCGGGCAAACAAAACCCAGCTGCCCTGCTTCTGGATGGAAGATTGCAGGAGCCAATTGGTATTATCAAACCAGCCCAACTTGGCACTGGTGCCACCCTGGGTCTGGGAACCATCCTGCGTATCGTGCATTTTCAGGAGCCAGACGGCCACTCCAAGCCACAAGCATTCCAACTAAAACCACGGCCCTTTTCCCTGCTTAACAAAACTCAGCTGCCCGGCTTCTGGATGGCAGATTGCAGGAGCCACTTGCTACTATCAAACCAGCCCTACTTGGCACTGGTGCCACCTTGGGTCTGGGAACCATCTTGCGTATCGTGGATTTTTAGGATCCACCCGGCCACTTCCACCCATAGGCTGCCAAACACAAACTACGGCCCTTTTCCCAGGCTAAAAAAATTCAGATGCCCCGCTTCTGGATGGCAGATTGCAGGAGCCACTTGGTACTGTCAAACCAGGACGACTTGGCAGTGGTGCCACCTTGGGTCTGGGAACCATCCTGCGTATCGGTGATTTTCAGGAACCAGCCGGCCACTCCCAGCCACAAGCCCTCAAACTCAAACCATGGCCATTTTCTCTGGCAAACAAAAATCAGCAGCCCTGCTTCTTGATGGCAGATTGCAGGAGCCACTTGGTACTATCAAACCAGCCCAACTTGGCACTGGTGCCACCTTGGGTCTGGGAATCATCCTGCTTATTGTGGATTTTGAGGAGCCATCCGGCCACTCCAAGCCACAAGCCCTCAAACTCAAACCATGGCCATTTTCTCTGGCAAACAACACTCAGCTGCCCTGCTTCTGGATTGCAGACTGCCGGAGCCACTTGGTACTATCAAACCAGCCCAACTTGGCAGTGGTGCCACCTTGGGTCTGGGAACCATTCTGCGTAACGTGGATTTTCAGGAGCCAGCCGGCCACTCCCAGCCACAAGCCCTCAAACTCAAACCACGGCCCTTTCCTCTGGAAAACTAAACTCAGCTGCCTTGCTTCTGAATGGGAGATTGCAGGAGCCACTTGGTACTATCAAACCAGTTTAACTTGGCACGGGTGCCACCTTGGGTCTGGGATCCATCCTGCGTATTGTGGATTTTCAGGAGCTAGCCGGCCACTCCCAGTCATAGGCTGCCAAAAACAAACCACAGCCCTTTTCCCTGGCTAACAAAATTCAGATGCCCCTCTTCTGGATGGCAGATTGCAGGAGCCACTTGGCACTGTCAAACCAGCCAGACTTGGAACTGGTAGAACCCTGGGTCTGGGAACCATCCTGCGTATCGTGGATTATCAGGAGCCAGCCGGCCACAACAAACCTCAAGCTCTCAAACAGAAACCACAGACCTTTTCTCTGGCAAAAAAAACTCACCTGCCCTGCTTCTGGATGGCAGATTGCAGACGCCACTTGGCTCTGTCCAACCAGCCCAACTTGCCACTGGTGTCACCTTGGGTCTGGGTACCATCTTGCATATCGTGGATTTTCAGGAGCCAGCCGGCCACTCCCAGCCACAAAACCTCAAACTCAAACCACGGCCCCATTCTCTGGCAAACAAAACTAAGCTGCCTTGCTTCTGGGTGGGAGATTGCAGGAGCCAATTGCTACTATCAAACCAGCCCAACTTGGAACTGGTGCCACCTTGCGTCTGGGAATCATCCTGTGTATCGTCGATTTGCAGGAACCAGCCGGCCACTCCATGTCTTCGGCTGCCAAACACAAACCACGGCCCTTTTCCCTGGCTAACAAAATTCAGATGCCCCGTTTCTGGATGGCAGATTGCAGGAGACACGTGGCACTGTCAAACCAGCCTGACTTGGAAATGGTGACACCTTGCGTCTGGGAACCATCCTGCGTATCGTGGATTTTCAGGAGCCAGCCGGCCACTCCCAGCCTTCGGCTGCCATACACAAACCACAGCCCTTTTCCCTGGCTAACAAAATTCAGATACCCGCTTCTGGATGGCAGATTGCAGGAGCTACTTGGTACTATCAAACCAGCCCAACTTGGCACTGGTACCACCTTGGGTCTTGGAACCATCCTGCGTATCATGGATTATAAGGAGCCAACCGGCCACTCCCAGCCATAGGCTGCCAAACAAAAACCACGGCCGTTTTCCTTGGCAAACGCAATTCAGATGCCCTGTTCTGGAAGGCAGATTGCAGGAGCTTCTTGGTACTATCAAACCAGTTCGATTTGGCACTGGTGCCAACTTTGGTCTTGCAACCATACTGTTTAATTTGGATTTTCAGGAGCCACCCGGCCACTCCTAGCCACAAGCCCTCAAACTCAAACCACAGCCCTTTTCTGTTGCAAACCAAACTCAGCCGCCCTGATTCTGGATGGCAGATTGCAGGAGCCTCTTGGTATTATCAAACCAGCCCAACTTGGCACTGGTGCCACCTTCGGTCTGGGAACCATCGTGCAAAACGTGGATTTTCAGGAGCCAGCCGGCCACTCACAGCCAGAGACAGCCAAACACAAACCACGGCACTTTTCGCTGGCTAAAAAAATTCAGATGCCCCGCTTCAGGATGGCAGATTGCAGGAGCCATTCTGCACTGTCAAACCAACCCAACTTAAAACTGGTGCCACCCTGGGTCTGGGAACCATCCAGCTTATCATGGATTTTCAGGAGCCAGACGGCCACTCCCAGCCATGGGCTGCCTAACACAAACCACGGCCCAATTCCCTGCCTAACCAAATTTAGATGCGCCTCTTGTGGATGGCAGATTGCAGGAGCTACTTGGCACTGTCAAACCTGCCCGTCTTGGCACTGGTGCCACCTTGGGTCTGGGAACCATCCTGCGTATCGTGGATTTTCAGGAGCCAGCCGGCGACTCCCCGCCATAGGCTGCCAAACAGCAACCACGGCCCTTTTCCCTGGCAAAAAAAATTCAAATGCCCTGCTTCTGGATGGCAGATTGCAGGAGCCACTTGGTAGTATCAAACCAGCCCAAATTGGCACTGGTGCCACCTTGGGTCTGGGAACCATCCGGCATATCGTGGATATTCAGGAGCCATCCGGCCACTCCCAGCCATAGGTTGCCAAACACAAACCTCGGCCCTTTTCCCAACCTAAAAAAATTCAGATGCCCCTCTTGCTGATGGCAGATTGCGAGATCAACTTGGCACTGTCAAACCAGCCCGACTTCGTACTGGTGCCACCTACGGTCTGGGAACCATCATGCGTATCATGGATTTTCAGGAGCCAGCCGGACACTCCCAGCCATGGGCTGCCAAACACAATCCACGGCCCTTTTCCCTGGCTAACAAAATTCAGATGCCCCTCTTGTGGATGGCAGATTGCAGGAGCTACTTAGTATTATCAAACTAGCCCAACTTGTCCCTGGTGCCAACTTGGGCCTGGGAACCATCCTGCGTATTGTGGATTTTCAGGAGCCAGCCGGCCACTCCCAGCTACAGGCCCTCAAACTCAATCCACAGCCCTTTTCTCTGCCTTACAAAATTCAGATGTCCCTCTTGTGGATGGCAGAGTGCAGGAGCTGCTTGGTACTGTAAAACCAGCCCGACTTGGCATTGGTGCCAACTTGGATCTCTTAACCATGCGGCACATCGTGGATTTTCAGGAGCCAGCCGGCCACTGCCAGCCATGGGCTGCCAAACACAAACCACGGACATTTTCCCTGCCTAAAAAAATTCAGATGCCCCTCTTGTGGATGGCAGATTGCAGGAGCTACTTCGCTCTGTCCAACCAGCCCGACTTGGCACTGGTGCCACCTTGGGTCTGGGAATCATCCTACGTATTGTGGATTTTCAGGAGCAATCTGGACACTCCCAGCCGCAGGCCCCAAAAATAAACCTCAGCCAGTTTCCCTGACAAAGAAAACTCAGATGCCCTACTTCTGGATGGCAGATCGCAGGAGGCACTTGGTACTATCAAACCAGCCGAACTTGGCGCTGGTGCCACCTTGGGTCTGGGAACAATCCGGCATATCGTGGATTTTCTGGAGACAGCCGGCCACACCGAACCATAGGCTGCCAAACACAAACTACGACCCTTTTCCCTGGCAAACAAAATTCAGATGCCCCGCTTCTGGATGGCAAATTGCAAGAGCCACTTGGCACTGTCAAACCAGCCCGACTTGGCACTGGTGCCACCATGGGTCTGGGAACCATCCTGCGTATCGTGGTTTTTCAGGAGCAAGCCGGCCACTCCCTGCCATAGGCTGCCAAACACAAACCACGGCCCTTTTCCCTGGCTAAAAGAATTCAGATGTCCTGCTTCTGGATGGCAGATTGCAGGAGCCACTTGGTAATATCAAACCAGCCCAACTTGGCACTTCTGCCACCCTCGGTCTGGGAACCATCCTGCGTATGGTGGATTTTCAGGAGCCAGCCGGCCACTCCCAGCCATAGGCTGCCAAACACAAACCACGGACCTTTTCCCTGCCTAAAAAAATTCAGATGCCCCTCTTGTGGATGGCAGATTGCAGGAGCTACTTGGCTCTGTCCAACCAGCCCAAATTGGCAATGGTGCCACCTTCGTTCTGGGAACCATCCTGCTTATCATGGATTTTCTGTAGCCACCAGGCCACGCCAAGCCACAAGCACTCAAAATTAAACCACAGATCTTTTCTCTGACTAATAAAACTCAGCTGCCCTGCTTCTGGATGGCAGATCGCAGGAGCCACTTGGTACTATCAAACCAGCCCAACTTGGCCCTGGTGACACCTTGGGTCTGGGAACACTTCGGCATATCGTTGATTTTCAGGAGACAGACGGCCACACCCAGCCATAGGCTGCCTAACACAAACCACAGGCCTTTTCCCTGGCTAAAAAAATTCAGATGCCCCGCTTCTGGATGGCAAATTGCAAGAGCCACTCGGCACTGTCAAACCTGCCCGACTTGGAACTGGTGCCACCATGGTTCTGGTAACCATCCTGCTTATCGTAGATTTTCAGGAGCCAGACGGACACTCCCACCCATGGGCTGCCAAACACAAACCACGGCACTTTTCCCATCCTAACAAAATTAAGATGCCACTCTTGTGTTTTGCATATTGCAGGAGCTACTTGGCACTGTCAAACCAGCCCGACTTGGCACTGGTGCGACCTTGGGTCTAGGAACCATCCTGCGTATGGTGGATTTTCAGGAGCCAGCCGGCCACTCCCAGCCAAAAGCACTCAAACTTAAACCACAGCCCTTTTCGCTGGCTAAAAAAACTCAGCTGCCCTGCTTCTGGATGGCAGATTGCAGGAGCCACTTGATACTGTCAAACACGCCCAACTTGGCACTGGTGCCACCTTGGGTCTGGGAACCATCCTGCGTATCGTGGATTTTCAGGAGCCAGCCGGCCACTCCCAGCCATAGGCTGCCAAACACAAACCACGGCACTTTTCCCTGGCTAAAAAAAATTCAGATGACCCGCTTCTGGATGGCAGATTGCAGGAGCCACTTGGTACTGTCAAACCAGCCCAACTTGGCACTGGTGCCACCTTGAGTCTTGGAACCATCCTGCGTATGGTGGATTTTCAGGTGCCAGCCGGCCACTCCTAGCCATAGGCTGCCAAACACAAACCACGGCCCTTTTCCCTGGCAAACAAAATTCAGATGCCCTGCTTCTGGATGGCAGATTGCAGACGCCACTTGGCGCTGTCCAGTCAGCCCGACTTGGCACTGGTGCCACCTTGTGTCTGAGAACCATCATTCGTATCGTGGATTTTCAGGAGCCACCAGGCCACTCCCACCCACAAGCCCTAAAATTTAACCACAGCACTTGTCTCTGGCTAACAAAATTCAGATGCCCCGCTTTGGATGGCAAATTGCAAGAGCCACTTGGCACTGTCAAACCAGCCCGACTTGGAACTGGTGCCACCATGGGTCTGGGAACCATCCTGCTTATCGTGGATTTTCAGGAGCCAGACGGCCACTCACAGCCATGGGCTGCCAAACACAAACCACGGCACTTTTTTCTGCCTAACAAAATTAAGATGCCACTCTTGTGGTTTGCAGATTGCAGGAGCTACTTGGCACTGTCATACCAGCCCGACTTGGCACTGGTGCGACCTTCGGTCTGAGAACCATCCTGCGTATCGTGGATTTTCAGAACCCAGCAGGCCACTACCAGCCACAACCATCAAATGTAAACCACAGGCCTTTTCCCTGGCTAACAAAACTCAGCTGCCCTGCTTCTTGATGGCAGATTGCAGAAGCCACTTGGAACTGTCAAACCAGGCCAACAAGGCACTGGTGCCACCTTGGGTCTGGGAACCATCCTGTGCATCGTCGATTTTCAGGAGCCAGCAGGCCACTCCCAGCCATAGGTTGCCAAACACAAATCACGGCCCTTTTCCCTGGCTAACAAAATTCAGATGCCCCGCTTCTGGATGGCAGATTGCAGGAGCCACTTTGTACTATCAAACCAGCCCAACTTGGCACTGGTGCCACCTTGGGTCTTTGAACCATCCTGCATAGCGTGGATTTTCAGGAGCCAGTCGGCCACTCCCAGTCATGGGCTGCCAAACACAAACCACGGACATTTTCCCTGCCTAAAAAAAATTCAGATGCCCCGCTTCTGGATGGCAGATTGCAAGAGCCACTTGGTACTATCAAAGCAGCCCGACTTGGCACTGGTGCCACCCTTGGGTCTGGGAACCATCCTGCGTATCGTGGATTTTCAGGAGCCAGCCGGACACTCCCAGCCGCAGGCCCCAGAAACAAACCTCGGCCCGTTTCCCTGAAAACAAAACTCAGCTACCCCGCTTCTGGATGGCAGACTGCAGACAGCACTTGGCTCTGTCCAACCAGCCCAACTTGGCACTGGTGCCACCTTGGGTCTGGGAACCATCCTGCGTATCGTGGATTTTCAGGACGCACCCGGCCACTCCCAGCCAGAAGCCCTTAAACTCAAACCACGGCCCTTTCCTCTGGCAAACAAAACTCAGCTGCCCTGCTTCTGGATGGCAGATTGCAGACGCCACTTGGCACTGTCAAACCAGCCCAACTTGGCACTGCTGCCACCTTGGGTCTGGGAACCATCCTGCGTTTCGTGGATTTTCAGGAGCCAGCCGGCCACTCCAAGCCACATGCCATCATACTCAAACCACGGCCCTTTTGCCTGCCTAACAAAACTCAGCTACCCTGTTTATGGATGGCAGATTGCAGGACGCACTTGGTACTGTCAAACCAGCCCAACTTGGCAATGGTGCCACCTTGGGTCTGGGAACCATCCTGCGTATCGTGGGTTTTCAGGGGCCAGCCGGTACCTCCCAGGCATAGGCTGCCAAACACAATCCACGGCCCGTTTCCCAGCCTAAAAAAATTCATATGCCCCGCTTCTGGATGGTAGAATGCAGGAGCCACTTGGTACTGTCAAACCAGGTCGATTTGGTACTGGTGCCACCTTGGGTCTGGGAACCATCCTGCGTATCGTGGATTTTCAGGAGCCAGCCGGCCACTGCCAGCCATGGGCTGCCAAACACAAACCACGGACATTTTCCCTGCCTAAAAAAATTCAGATGCCCCTCTTGTGGATGGCAGATTGCAGGAGCTACTTCGCTCTGTCCAACCAGCCCGACTTGGCACTGGTGCCACCTTGGGTCTGGGAATCATCCTACGTATTGTGGATTTTCAGGAGCAATCTGGACACTCCCAGCCGCAGGCCCCAAAAATAAACCTCAGCCAGTTTCCCTGACAAAGAAAACTCAGATGCCCTACTTCTGGATGGCAGATCGCAGGAGGCACTTGGTACTATCAAACCAGCCGAACTTGGCGCTGGTGCCACCTTGGGTCTGGGAACAATCCGGCATATCGTGGATTTTCTGGAGACAGCCGGCCACACCGAACCATAGGCTGCCAAACACAAACTACGACCCTTTTCCCTGGCAAACAAAATTCAGATGCCCCGCTTCTGGATGGCAAATTGCAAGAGCCACTTGGCACTGTCAAACCAGCCCGACTTGGCACTGGTGCCACCATGGGTCTGGGAACCATCCTGCGTATCGTGGTTTTTCAGGAGCAAGCCGGCCACTCCCTGCCATAGGCTGCCAAACACAAACCACGGCCCTTTTCCCTGGCTAAAAGAATTCAGATGTCCTGCTTCTGGATGGCAGATTGCAGGAGCCACTTGGTAATATCAAACCAGCCCAACTTGGCACTTCTGCCACCCTCGGTCTGGGAACCATCCTGCGTATGGTGGATTTTCAGGAGCCAGCCGGCCACTCCCAGCCATAGGCTGCCAAACACAAACCACGGACCTTTTCCCTGCCTAAAAAAATTCAGATGCCCCTCTTGTGGATGGCAGATTGCAGGAGCTACTTGGCTCTGTCCAACCAGCCCAAATTGGCAATGGTGCCACCTTCGTTCTGGGAACCATCCTGCTTATCATGGATTTTCTGTAGCCACCAGGCCACGCCAAGCCACAAGCACTCAAAATTAAACCACAGATCTTTTCTCTGACTAATAAAACTCAGCTGCCCTGCTTCTGGATGGCAGATCGCAGGAGCCACTTGGTACTATCAAACCAGCCCAACTTGGCCCTGGTGACACCTTGGGTCTGGGAACACTTCGGCATATCGTTGATTTTCAGGAGACAGACGGCCACACCCAGCCATAGGCTGCCTAACACAAACCACAGGCCTTTTCCCTGGCTAAAAAAATTCAGATGCCCCGCTTCTGGATGGCAAATTGCAAGAGCCACTCGGCACTGTCAAACCTGCCCGACTTGGAACTGGTGCCACCATGGTTCTGGTAACCATCCTGCTTATCGTAGATTTTCAGGAGCCAGACGGACACTCCCACCCATGGGCTGCCAAACACAAACCACGGCACTTTTCCCATCCTAACAAAATTAAGATGCCACTCTTGTGTTTTGCATATTGCAGGAGCTACTTGGCACTGTCAAACCAGCCCGACTTGGCACTGGTGCGACCTTGGGTCTAGGAACCATCCTGCGTATGGTGGATTTTCAGGAGCCAGCCGGCCACTCCCAGCCAAAAGCACTCAAACTTAAACCACAGCCCTTTTCGCTGGCTAAAAAAACTCAGCTGCCCTGCTTCTGGATGGCAGATTGCAGGAGCCACTTGATACTGTCAAACACGCCCAACTTGGCACTGGTGCCACCTTGGGTCTGGGAACCATCCTGCGTATCGTGGATTTTCAGGAGCCAGCCGGCCACTCCCAGCCATAGGCTGCCAAACACAAACCACGGCACTTTTCCCTGGCTAAAAAAAATTCAGATGACCCGCTTCTGGATGGCAGATTGCAGGAGCCACTTGGTACTGTCAAACCAGCCCAACTTGGCACTGGTGCCACCTTGAGTCTTGGAACCATCCTGCGTATGGTGGATTTTCAGGTGCCAGCCGGCCACTCCTAGCCATAGGCTGCCAAACACAAACCACGGCCCTTTTCCCTGGCAAACAAAATTCAGATGCCCTGCTTCTGGATGGCAGATTGCAGACGCCACTTGGCGCTGTCCAGTCAGCCCGACTTGGCACTGGTGCCACCTTGTGTCTGAGAACCATCATTCGTATCGTGGATTTTCAGGAGCCACCAGGCCACTCCCACCCACAAGCCCTAAAATTTAACCACAGCACTTGTCTCTGGCTAACAAAATTCAGATGCCCCGCTTTGGATGGCAAATTGCAAGAGCCACTTGGCACTGTCAAACCAGCCCGACTTGGAACTGGTGCCACCATGGGTCTGGGAACCATCCTGCTTATCGTGGATTTTCAGGAGCCAGACGGCCACTCACAGCCATGGGCTGCCAAACACAAACCACGGCACTTTTTTCTGCCTAACAAAATTAAGATGCCACTCTTGTGGTTTGCAGATTGCAGGAGCTACTTGGCACTGTCATACCAGCCCGACTTGGCACTGGTGCGACCTTCGGTCTGAGAACCATCCTGCGTATCGTGGATTTTCAGAACCCAGCAGGCCACTACCAGCCACAACCATCAAATGTAAACCACAGGCCTTTTCCCTGGCTAACAAAACTCAGCTGCCCTGCTTCTTGATGGCAGATTGCAGAAGCCACTTGGAACTGTCAAACCAGGCCAACAAGGCACTGGTGCCACCTTGGGTCTGGGAACCATCCTGTGCATCGTCGATTTTCAGGAGCCAGCAGGCCACTCCCAGCCATAGGTTGCCAAACACAAATCACGGCCCTTTTCCCTGGCTAACAAAATTCAGATGCCCCGCTTCTGGATGGCAGATTGCAGGAGCCACTTTGTACTATCAAACCAGCCCAACTTGGCACTGGTGCCACCTTGGGTCTTTGAACCATCCTGCATAGCGTGGATTTTCAGGAGCCAGTCGGCCACTCCCAGTCATGGGCTGCCAAACACAAACCACGGACATTTTCCCTGCCTAAAAAAAATTCAGATGCCCCGCTTCTGGATGGCAGATTGCAAGAGCCACTTGGTACTATCAAAGCAGCCCGACTTGGCACTGGTGCCACCCTTGGGTCTGGGAACCATCCTGCGTATCGTGGATTTTCAGGAGCCAGCCGGACACTCCCAGCCGCAGGCCCCAGAAACAAACCTCGGCCCGTTTCCCTGAAAACAAAACTCAGCTACCCCGCTTCTGGATGGCAGACTGCAGACAGCACTTGGCTCTGTCCAACCAGCCCAACTTGGCACTGGTGCCACCTTGGGTCTGGGAACCATCCTGCGTATCGTGGATTTTCAGGACGCACCCGGCCACTCCCAGCCAGAAGCCCTTAAACTCAAACCACGGCCCTTTCCTCTGGCAAACAAAACTCAGCTGCCCTGCTTCTGGATGGCAGATTGCAGACGCCACTTGGCACTGTCAAACCAGCCCAACTTGGCACTGCTGCCACCTTGGGTCTGGGAACCATCCTGCGTTTCGTGGATTTTCAGGAGCCAGCCGGCCACTCCAAGCCACATGCCATCATACTCAAACCACGGCCCTTTTGCCTGCCTAACAAAACTCAGCTACCCTGTTTATGGATGGCAGATTGCAGGACGCACTTGGTACTGTCAAACCAGCCCAACTTGGCAATGGTGCCACCTTGGGTCTGGGAACCATCCTGCGTATCGTGGGTTTTCAGGGGCCAGCCGGTACCTCCCAGGCATAGGCTGCCAAACACAATCCACGGCCCGTTTCCCAGCCTAAAAAAATTCATATGCCCCGCTTCTGGATGGTAGAATGCAGGAGCCACTTGGTACTGTCAAACCAGGTCGATTTGGTACTGGTGCCACCTTGGGTCTGGGAACCATCCTGCGTATCGTGGATTTTCAGGAGCCAGCCGGCCACTCCCAGCCACAAGCCCTCCAACTCAAACCACGGCCCTTTTCCCTGGCTAACAAAATTCAGATGCCCCGCTTCTGGACAGCAGATTGCAGACGCCACTTTTCTCTGTCCAACCAGTCCGACATGGCACGGGTGCCACCTTTGGTCTTGGAACCATCCTGCATATTGTGGATTTTCAGGAGCTCGCCGGCCACTCCCAGCCACAAGCCATGAAACCAAAAATACGGCCCTTTTCTCGGGCAAACAAAACCCAGCTGCCCTTCTTCTGGATGGCAGATTGCAGGAGCCAATTGGTATTATCAAACCAGCCCAACTTGGCACTGGTGCCACCCTGGGTATGGGAACCATCCTGCGTATCGTGCATTTTCAGGAGCCAGACGGCCACTCTTAGCCACAAGCATTCCAACTAAAACCACGGCACTTTTCCCTGCTTAACAAAACTCAGCTGCCCGGCTTCTGGATGGCAGATTGCAGGAGCCACTTGCTACTATCAAACCAGCCCTACTTGGCACTGGTGCCACCTTGGGTCTGGGAACCATCTTGCGTATCGTGGATTTTCAGGATCCACCCGGCCACTTCTACCCATAGGCTGCCAAACACAAACTACGGCCCTTTTCCCAGGCTAAAAAAATTCAGATGCCCCGCTTCTGGATGGCAGATTGCAGGAGCCACTTGGTACTGTCAAACCAGGACGACTTGGCAGTGGTGCCACCTTGGGTCTGGGAACCATCCTGCGTATCGTGGATTTTCAGGAGCCAGCCGGCCACTCCCAGCCACAAGCCCTCCAACTCAAACCACGGCCCCTTTCCCTGCCTAAAAAAACTCAGCTGCCCTGCTTCTGGATGGCAAATTGCACGAACCACTTGGTACTATCAAACCAGCCCCACGTGGCACTGGTGCCACCTTGGGTCTGGGAACCATCCTGCGTATCGTGGATTTTCAGGAGCTAGCCGGCCACTCCCAGACACAGGCCCCAAAAACCAACCTAGGCCCGTTTCCCTGACAAACAATACCCAGCTACCCTGCTTCTGGATGGTAGATTGCAGGAGCCACTTGGTACTGTCAAACCGGCCCAACTCGGCACTGGTGCCACCCTGGGTCTGGGAACCATCCTGCGTATC
Source organism: Passerculus sandwichensis (assembly GCA_031885435.1). NCBI lineage: Eukaryota > Metazoa > Chordata > Aves > Passeriformes > Passerellidae > Passerculus > Passerculus sandwichensis. Next base: position 1,094,228 of record CM063146.1, read on the forward strand.
TTGGATTTCCAGGAGAGAGCCGGCCACTCCAAGCCACAAGCCCTATAACTCAAACCACGGCCCTTTTCCCTGGCAAACAAAATTCAGATGCCCTCCTTCTGGATGGCAGATTGCAGGAGCAACTTGGCTCTGTCCTACCAGCCCGACTTGGCACTGGTGCCACCGTGAGTCTGGGAACCATCCTGCGTATCATGGATTTTCAGAACCCAGCAGGCCACACCCAGCCATAGGCTGCCAAAGACAAACCACGGCCTTGTTCCCAGCAAAAAGAAATACAGCTGCCTCACTACTGGATGGCAGATTGCAGACACCACTTGGCGCTGTCCAACAAGCCAAACTTGGCACTGGTGCCACATTGGGTGTGAGAACCATCCAGCGTTTTGTGGATTTTCAGGAGGCAGCCGACCACCCCCAGCCATAGGCTGCCAAACACAAACCACGGCATTTTTCCCTGGCTAACAAAAGTCAGATGCCCCGCATCTGGATGGCAGATTGCAGGAGCCACTTGGCACTATCAAAGCAGCCCAACCTGGCACTGGTGCCACCTTGGGTCTGGGAACCATCCTGCATATCGTGGATGTCGAGGAGCCAGACGGCCACTCCCAGCCAGAAGCCCTCAAACTCAAACCACGGCCCTTTTCTCTGGCAAACAAAACTCAGCTGCCCTGCTTCTGGATGGCAGATTGCAGGAGCCACTTGGTACTATCAAACCAGCACGACTTGGCACTGGTGCCACCTTAGGTCCGGGAACCATCATGCGTATAGTGGGTTTTCAAGAGCCAGCCGGCCACTCCCAGCCATAGGCTGCAAAACACAAACCACGGCCCTTTTCCCGGGCAAACAAAATTCAGATGCCCTGCTTCTGGATGGCAGATTGCAGACGCCACTTGGCGCTGTCCAGTCAGCCCGACTTGGCACTGGTGCCACCTTGTGTCTGGGAACCATCATTCGTATCGTGGATTTTCAGGAGCCACCAGGCCACTCCCACCCACAAGCCCTAAAATTTAACCACAGCACTTGTCTCTGGCTAACAAAATTCAGATGCCCCGCTTTGGATGGCAAATTGCAAGAGCCACTTGGCACTGTCAAACCAGCCCGACTTGGAACTGGTGCCACCATGGGTCTGGGAACCATCCTGCTTATCGTGGATTTTCAGGAGCCAGACGGCCACTCACAGCCATGGGCTGCCAAACACAAACCACGGCACTTTTTTCTGCCTAACAAAATTAAGATGCCACTCTTGTGGTTTGCAGATTGCAGGAGCTACTTGGCACTGTCATACCAGCCCGACTTGGCACTGGTGCGACCTTCGGTCTGTGAACCATCCTGCGTATCGTGGATTTTCAGAACCCAGCAGGCCACTACCAGCCACAACCCTCAAATGTAAACCACAGGCCTTTTCCCTGGCTAACAAAACTCAGCTGCCCTGCTTCTTGATGGCAGATTGCAGAAGCCACTTGGAACTGTCAAACCAGGCCAACAAGGCACTGGTGCCACCTTGGGTCTGGGAACCATCCTGTGCATCGTCGATTTTCAGGAGCCAGCAGGCCACTCCCAGCCATAGGTTGCCACACACAAATCACGGCCCTTTTCCCTGGCTAACAAAATTCAGATGCCCCGCTTCTGGATGGCAGATTGCAGGAGCCACTTGGTACTATCAAACCAGCCCAACTTGGCACTGGTGCCACCTTGGGTCTTTGAACCATCCTGCATAGCGTGGATTTTCAGGAGCCAGTCGGCCACTCCCAGTCATGGGCTGCCAAACACAAACCACGGACCTTTTCCCTGCCTAAAAAAAATTCAGATGCCCCGCTTCTGGATGGCAGATTGCAAGAGCCACTTGGTACTATCAAACCAGCCCGACTTGGCACTGGTGCCACCCTTGGGTCTGGGAACCATCCTGCGTATCGTGGATTTTCAGGAGCCAGCCGGACACTCCCAGCCGCAGGCCCCAGAAACAAACCTCGGCCCGTTTCCCTGAAAACAAAACTCAGCTACCCCGCTTCTGGATGGCAGACTGCAGACAGCACTTGGCTCTGTCCAACCAGCCCAACTTGGCACTGGTGCCACCTTGGGTCTGGGAACCATCCTGCGTATCGTGGATTTTCAGGACGCACCAGGCCACTCCCAGCCCGAAGCCCTTAAACTCAAACCACGGCCCTTTTCTCTGGCAAACAAAACTCAGCTGCCCTGCTTCTGGATGGCAGATTGCAGACGCCACTTGGCACTGTCAAACCAGCCCAACTTAGCACTGCTGCCACCTTGGGTCTGGGAACCATCCTGCGTTTCGTGGATTTTCAGGAGCCAGCCGGCCACTCCAAGCCACATGCCATCATACTCAAACCACGGCCCTTTTGCCTGCCTAACAAAACTCAGCTACCCTGTTTATGGATGGCAGATTGCAGGACGCACTTGGTACTGTCAAACCAGCCCAACTTGGCAATGGTGCCACCTTGGGTCTGGGAACCATCCGGCGTATCGTGGGTTTTCAGGGGCCAGCCGGTACCTCCCAGGCATAGGCTGCCAAACACAAACCACGGCCCGTTTCCCAGCCTAAAATAATTCATATGCCCCGCTTCTGGATGGTAGAATGCAGGAGCCACTTGGTACTGTCAAACCAGGTCGATTTGGTACTGGTGCCACCTTGGGTCTGGGAACCATCCTGCGTATCGTGGATTTTCAGGAGCCAGCCGGCCACTCCCAGCCACAAGCCCTCCAAATCAAACCACGGCCCTTTTCCCTGGCTAACAAAATTCAGATGCCCCGCTTCTGGACAGCAGATTGCAGACGCCACTTTTCTCTGTCCAACCAGTCCGACATGGCACTGGTGCCCCCTTTGGTCTTGGAACCATCCTGCATATTGTGGATTTTCAGGAGCTCGCCGGCCACTCCCAGCCACAAGCCATGAAACTCAAACTACGGCCGTTTTCTCTACCAAGAAAAACTCAGCTGCCCTGCTTTTGGATGGAAGATTGCAGGAGCCACTTGGTATTATCACACCAGCCCGACTCGGCACTGTTGCCACCTTGGGTCTGGGAACCATCCTGCGTATCGTGGATTTTCAGGAGCCACTCGGCCACTCCCTGCCACAAGCACTGAAACCAAAAATACGGCCCTTTTCTTGGGCAAACAAAACCCAGCTGCCCTGCTTCTGGATGGAAGATTGCAGGAGCCAATTGGTATTATCAAACCAGCCCAACTTGGCACTGGTGCCACCCTGGGTCTGGGAACCATCCTGCGTATCGTGCATTTTCAGGAGCCAGACGGCCACTCCAAGCCACAAGCATTCCAACTAAAACCACGGCCCTTTTCCCTGCTTAACAAAACTCAGCTGCCCGGCTTCTGGATGGCAGATTGCAGGAGCCACTTGCTACTATCAAACCAGCCCTACTTGGCACTGGTGCCACCTTGGGTCTGGGAACCATCTTGCGTATCGTGGATTTTTAGGATCCACCCGGCCACTTCCACCCATAGGCTGCCAAACACAAACTACGGCCCTTTTCCCAGGCTAAAAAAATTCAGATGCCCCGCTTCTGGATGGCAGATTGCAGGAGCCACTTGGTACTGTCAAACCAGGACGACTTGGCAGTGGTGCCACCTTGGGTCTGGGAACCATCCTGCGTATCGGTGATTTTCAGGAACCAGCCGGCCACTCCCAGCCACAAGCCCTCAAACTCAAACCATGGCCATTTTCTCTGGCAAACAAAAATCAGCAGCCCTGCTTCTTGATGGCAGATTGCAGGAGCCACTTGGTACTATCAAACCAGCCCAACTTGGCACTGGTGCCACCTTGGGTCTGGGAATCATCCTGCTTATTGTGGATTTTGAGGAGCCATCCGGCCACTCCAAGCCACAAGCCCTCAAACTCAAACCATGGCCATTTTCTCTGGCAAACAACACTCAGCTGCCCTGCTTCTGGATTGCAGACTGCCGGAGCCACTTGGTACTATCAAACCAGCCCAACTTGGCAGTGGTGCCACCTTGGGTCTGGGAACCATTCTGCGTAACGTGGATTTTCAGGAGCCAGCCGGCCACTCCCAGCCACAAGCCCTCAAACTCAAACCACGGCCCTTTCCTCTGGAAAACTAAACTCAGCTGCCTTGCTTCTGAATGGGAGATTGCAGGAGCCACTTGGTACTATCAAACCAGTTTAACTTGGCACGGGTGCCACCTTGGGTCTGGGATCCATCCTGCGTATTGTGGATTTTCAGGAGCTAGCCGGCCACTCCCAGTCATAGGCTGCCAAAAACAAACCACAGCCCTTTTCCCTGGCTAACAAAATTCAGATGCCCCTCTTCTGGATGGCAGATTGCAGGAGCCACTTGGCACTGTCAAACCAGCCAGACTTGGAACTGGTAGAACCCTGGGTCTGGGAACCATCCTGCGTATCGTGGATTATCAGGAGCCAGCCGGCCACAACAAACCTCAAGCTCTCAAACAGAAACCACAGACCTTTTCTCTGGCAAAAAAAACTCACCTGCCCTGCTTCTGGATGGCAGATTGCAGACGCCACTTGGCTCTGTCCAACCAGCCCAACTTGCCACTGGTGTCACCTTGGGTCTGGGTACCATCTTGCATATCGTGGATTTTCAGGAGCCAGCCGGCCACTCCCAGCCACAAAACCTCAAACTCAAACCACGGCCCCATTCTCTGGCAAACAAAACTAAGCTGCCTTGCTTCTGGGTGGGAGATTGCAGGAGCCAATTGCTACTATCAAACCAGCCCAACTTGGAACTGGTGCCACCTTGCGTCTGGGAATCATCCTGTGTATCGTCGATTTGCAGGAACCAGCCGGCCACTCCATGTCTTCGGCTGCCAAACACAAACCACGGCCCTTTTCCCTGGCTAACAAAATTCAGATGCCCCGTTTCTGGATGGCAGATTGCAGGAGACACGTGGCACTGTCAAACCAGCCTGACTTGGAAATGGTGACACCTTGCGTCTGGGAACCATCCTGCGTATCGTGGATTTTCAGGAGCCAGCCGGCCACTCCCAGCCTTCGGCTGCCATACACAAACCACAGCCCTTTTCCCTGGCTAACAAAATTCAGATACCCGCTTCTGGATGGCAGATTGCAGGAGCTACTTGGTACTATCAAACCAGCCCAACTTGGCACTGGTACCACCTTGGGTCTTGGAACCATCCTGCGTATCATGGATTATAAGGAGCCAACCGGCCACTCCCAGCCATAGGCTGCCAAACAAAAACCACGGCCGTTTTCCCTGGCAAACGCAATTCAGATGCCCTGTTCTGGATGGCAGATTGCAGGAGCTTCTTGGTACTATCAAACCAGTTCGATTTGGCACTGGTGCCAACTTTGGTCTTGCAACCATCCTGTTTAATTTGGATTTTCAGGAGCCATCCGGCCACTCCTAGCCACAAGCCCTCAAACTCAAACCACAGCCCTTTTCTGTTGCAAACCAAACTCAGCCGCCCTGATTCTGGATGGCAGATTGCAGGAGCCTCTTGGTATTATCAAACCAGCCCAACTTGGCACTGGTGCCACCTTCGGTCTGGGAACCATCGTGCAAAACGTGGATTTTCAGGAGCCAGCCGGCCACTCACAGCCAGAGACAGCCAAACACAAACCACGGCACTTTTCGCTGGCTAAAAAAATTCAGATGCCCCGCTTCAGGATGGCAGATTGCAGGAGCCATTCTGCACTGTCAAACCAACCCAACTTAAAACTGGTGCCACCCTGGGTCTGGGAACCATCCAGCTTATCATGGATTTTCAGGAGCCAGACGGCCACTCCCAGCCATGGGCTGCCTAACACAAACCACGGCCCAATTCCCTGCCTAAACAAATTTAGATGCGCCTCTTGTGGATGGCAGATTGCAGGAGCTACTTGGCACTGTCAAACCTGCCCGTCTTGGCACTGGTGCCACCTTGGGTCTGGGAACCATCCTGCGTATCGTGGATTTTCAGGAGCCAGCCGGCCACTCCCAGCCACAAGCACTCAAACTCAAACCACGGCGCTTTTCTCTGGCTAACAAAACACAGCTGCCCTGCTTCTGGATGGCAGATTGCAGACGCCATTTGGTACTGTCAAACCAGCCCAACTTTGCACTGGTTCCACCTTGGGTCTGGGAAGTATCCTGCGTATCGTCAATTTTAGGAGCCACCAGGCCACTCCCAGCCACAAACACACAAACTCAAACCACGGCCCTTTTCTCTGGCAAACAAAACTCAGCTGCCCTGCTTCTGGATGGCAGATTGCAGATGCCACTTTGCTCTATCCAACCTGCCCCACTTTGCTCTGGTGCCACCTTCAGTCTTGGAACCATCCTGCGTATCGTGGATTTTCAGGAGCCAGCCGGCCACTCCCCGCCATAGGCTGTCAAACAGCAACCACGGCCCTTTTCCCTGGCAAAAAAAATTCAAATGCCCTGCTTCTGGATGGCAGATTGCAGGAGCCACTTGGTAGTATCAAACCAGCCCAAATTGGCACTGGTGCCACCTTGGGTCTGGGAACCATCCGGCATATCGTGGATATTCAGGAGCCATCCGGCCACTCCCAGCCATAGGTTGCCAAACACAAACCTCGGCCCTTTTCCCAACCTAAAAAAATTCAGATGCCCCTCTTGCAGATGGCAGATTGCGAGATCAACTTGGCACTGTCAAACCAGCCCGACTTCGTACTGGTGCCACCTACGGTCTGGGAACCATCATGCGTATCATGGATTTTCAGGAGCCAGCCGGACACTCCCAGCCATGGGCTGCCAAACACAATCCACGGCCCTTTTCCCTGGCTAACAAAATTCAGATGCCCCTCTTGTGAATGGCAGATTGCAGGAGCTACTTAGTATTATCAAACTAGCCCAACTTGTCCCTGGTGCCAACTTGGGCCTGGGAACCATCCTGCGTATTGTGGATTTTCAGGAGCCAGCCGGCCACTCCAAGCTACAGGCCTTCAAACTCAATCCACAGCCCTTTTCTCTGCCTTACAAAATTCAGATGTCCCTCTTGTGGATGGCAGAGTGCAGGAGCTGCTTGGTACTGTAAAACCAGCCCGACTTGGCATTGGTGCCAACTTGGATCTCTTAACCATGCGGCACATCGTGGATTTTCAGGAGCCAGCCGGCCACTGCCAGCCATGGGCTGCCAAACACAAACCACGGACATTTTCCCTGCCTAAAAAAATTCAGATGCCCCTCTTGTGGATGGCAGATTGCAGGAGCTACTTCGCTCTGTCCAACCAGCCCGACTTGGCACTGGTGCCACCTTGGGTCTGGGAATCATCCTACGTATTGTGGATTTTCAGGAGCAATCTGGACACTCCCAGCCGCAGGCCCCAAAAATAAACCTCAGCCAGTTTCCCTGACAAAGAAAACTCAGCTGCCCTACTTCTGGATGGCAGATCGCAGGAGGCACTTGGTACTATCAAACCAGCCGAACTTGGCGCTGGTGCCACCTTGGGTCTGGGAACAATCCGGCATATCGTGGATTTTCTGGAGACAGCCGGCCACACCGAACCATAGGCTGCCAAACACAAACTACGACCCTTTTCCCTTGCAAACAAAATTCAGATGCCCCGCTTCTGGATGGCAAATTGCAAGAGCCACTTGGCACTGTCAAACCAGCCCGATTTGGCACTGGTGCCACCATGGGTCTGGGAACCATCCTGCGTATCGTGGTTTTTCAGGAGCAAGCCGGCCACTCCCTGCCATAGGCTGCCAAACACAAACCACGGCCCTTTTCCCTGGCTAAAAGAACTTAGATGTCCTGCTTCTGGATGGCAGATTGCAGGAGCCACTTGGTAATATCAAACCAGCCCAACTTGGCACTTCTGCCACCTTCGGTCTGGGAACCATCCTGCGTATGGTGGATTTTCAGGAGCCAGCCGGCCACTCCCAGCCATAGGCTGCCAAACACAAACCACGGACCTTTTCCCTGCCTAAAAAAATTCAGATGCCCCTCTTGTGGATGGCAGATTGCAGGAGCTACTTGGCTCTGTCCAACCAGCCCAAATTGGCAATGGTGCCACCTTCGTTCTGGGAACCATCCTGCTTATCATGGATTTTCTGTAGCCACCAGGCCACGCCAAGCCACAAGCACTCAAAATTAAACCACAGATCTTTTCTCTGACTAATAAAACTCAGCTGCCCTGCTTCTGGATGGCAGATCGCAGGAGCCACTTGGTACTATCAAACCAGCCCAACTCAGCCCTGGTGACACCTTGGGTCTGGGAACACTTCGGCATATCGTTGATTTTCAGGAGACAGACGGCCACACCCAGCCATAGGCTGCCTAACACAAACCACAGCCCTTTTCCCTGGCTAAAAAAATTCAGATGCCCCGCTTCTGGATGGCAAATTGCAAGAGCCACTCGGCACTGTCAAACCTGCCCGACTTGGAACTGGTGCCACCATGGTTCTGGTAACCATCCTGCTTATCGTAGATTTTCAGGAGCCAGACGGCCACTCCCAGCCATGGGCTGCCAAACACAAACCACGGCACTTTTCCCATCCTAACAAAATTAAGATGCCACTCTTGTGTTTTGCATATTGCAGGAGCTACTTGGCACTGTCAAACCAGCCCGACTTGGCACTGGTGCGACCTTGGGTCTAGGAACCATCCTGCGTATGGTGGATTTTCAGGAGCCAGCCGGCCACTCCCAGCCAAAAGCACTCAAACTTAAACCACAGCCCTTTTCGCTGGCTAAAAAAACTCAGCTGCCCTGCTTCTGGATGGCAGATTGCAGGAGCCACTTGGTACTGTCAAACACGCCCAACTTGGCACTGGTGCCACCTTGGGTCTGGGAACCATCCTGCGTATCGTGGATTTTCAGTAGCCAGCCGGCCACTCCCAGCCATAGGCTGCCAAACACAAACCACGGCACTTTTCCCTGGCTAAAAAAAATTCAGATGACCCGCTTCTGGATGGCAGATTGCAGGAGCCACTTGGTACTGTCAAACCAGCCCAACTTGGCACTGGTGCCACCTTGAGTCTTGGAACCATCCTGCGTATGGTGGATTTTCAGGTGCCAGCCGGCCACTCCTAGCCATAGGCTGCCAAACACAAACCACGGCCCTTTTCCCTGGCAAACAAAATTCAGATGCCCTGCTTCTGGATGGCAGATTGCAGACGCCACTTGGCGCTGTCCAGTCAGCCCGACTTGGCACTGGTGCCACCTTGTGTCTGAGAACCATCATTCGTATCGTGGATTTTCAGGAGCCACCAGGCCACTCCCACCCACAAGCCCTAAAATTTAACCACAGCACTTGTCTCTGGCTAACAAAATTCAGATGCCCCGCTTTGGATGGCAAATTGCAAGAGCCACTTGGCACTGTCAAACCAGCCCGACTTGGAACTGGTGCCACCATGGGTCTGGGAACCATCCTGCTTATCGTGGATTTTCAGGAGCCAGACGGCCACTCACAGCCATGGGCTGCCAAACACAAACCACGGCACTTTTTTCTGCCTAACAAAATTAAGATGCCACTCTTGTGGTTTGCAGATTGCAGGAGCTACTTGGCACTGTCATACCAGCCCGACTTGGCACTGGTGCGACCTTCGGTCTGAGAACCATCCTGCGTATCGTGGATTTTCAGAACCCAGCAGGCCACTACCAGCCACAACCATCAAATGTAAACCACAGGCCTTTTCCCTGGCTAACAAAACTCAGCTGCCCTGCTTCTTGATGGCAGATTGCAGAAGACACTTGGAACTGTCAAACCAGGCCAACAAGGCACTGGTGCCACCTTGGGTCTGGGAACCATCCTGTGCATCGTCGATTTTCAGGAGCCAGCAGGCCACTCCCAGCCATAGGTTGCCAAACACAAATCACGGCCCTTTTCCCTGGCTAACAAAATTCAGATGCCCCGCTTCTGGATGGCAGATTGCAGGAGCCACTTTGTACTATCAAACCAGCCCAACTTGGCACTGGTGCCACCTTGGGTCTTTGAACCATCCTGCATAGCGTGGATTTTCAGGAGCCAGTCGGCCACTCCCAGTCATGGGCTGCCAAACACAAACCACGGACCTTTTCCCTGCCTAAAAAAAATTCAGATGCCCCGCTTCTGGATGGCAGATTGCAAGAGCCACTTGGTACTATCAAAGCAGCCCGACTTGGCACTGGTGCCACCCTTGGGTCTGGGAACCATCCTGCGTATCGTGGATTTTCAGGAGCCAGCCGGACACTCCCAGCCGCAGGCCCCAGAAACAAACCTCGGCCCGTTTCCCTGAAAACAAAACTCAGCTACCCCGCTTCTGGATGGCAGACTGCAGACAGCACTTGGCTCTGTCCAACCAGCCCAACTTGGCACTGGTGCCACCTTGGGTCTGGGAACCATCCTGCGTATCGTGGATTTTCAGGACGCACCCGGCCACTCCCAGCCAGAAGCCCTTAAACTCAAACCACGGCCCTTTCCTCTGGCAAACAAAACTCAGCTGCCCTGCTTCTGGATGGCAGATTGCAGATGCCACTTGGCACTGTCAAACCAGCCCAACTTGGCACTGCTGCCACCTTGGGTCTGGGAACCATCCTGCGTTTCGTGGATTTTCAGGAGCCAGCCGGCCACTCCAAGCCACATGCCATCATACTCAAACCACGGCCCTTTTGCCTGCCTAACAAAACTCAGCTACCCTGTTTATGGATGGCAGATTGCAGGACGCACTTGGTACTGTCAAACCAGCCCAACTTGGCAATGGTGCCACCTTGGGTCTGGGAACCATCCTGCGTATCGTGGGTTTTCAGGGGCCAGCCGGTACCTCCCAGGCATAGGCTGCCAAACACAAACCACGGACCTTTTCCCTGGCAAACAAAATTCATATGGCCCGTTCTGGATGGCAGATTGCAGGAGTTACTTGGCACAATCAAACCAGCCCTAATTGGCACTGGTGCTACGTTTGGTCTGGGAACCATCCTGCGTATCGTGGATTTTCAGGAGCCAGCCGGCCACTCCCAGCCACAAGCCCTCCAAATCAAACCACGGCCCTTTTCCCTGGCTAACAAAATTCAGATGCCCCGCTTCTGGACAGCAGATTGCAGACGCCACTTTTCTCTGTCCAACCAGTCCGACATGGCACTGGTGCCCCCTTTGGTCTTGGAACCATCCTGCATATTGTGGATTTTCAGGAGCTCGCCGGCCACTCCCAGCCACAAGCCATGAAACTCAAACTACAGCCGTTTTCTCTACCAAGAAAAACTCAGCTGCCCTGCTTTTGGATGGAAGATTGCAGGAGCCACTTGGTATTATCACACCAGCCCGACTCGGCACTGTTGGCACCTTGGGTCTGGGAACCATCCTGCGTATCGTGGATTTTCAGGAGCCACTCGGCCACTCCCTGCCACAAGCACTGAAACCAAAAATACGGCCCTTTTCTCGGGCAAACAAAACCCAGCTGCCCTGCTTCTGGATGGAAGATTGCAGGAGCCAATTGGTATTATCAAACCAGCCCAACTTGGCACTGGTGCCACCCTGGGTCTGGGAACCATCCTGCGTATCTTGCATTTTCAGGAGCCAGACGGCCACTCCAAGCCACAAGCATTCCAACTAAAACCACGGCCCTTTTCCCTGCTTAACAAAACTCAGCTGCCCGGCTTCTGGATGGCAGATTGCAGGAGCCACTTGCTACTATCAAACCAGCCCTACTTGGCACTGGTGCCACCTTGGGTCTGGGAACCATCTTGCGTATCGTGGATTTTCAGGATCCACCCGGCCACTTCCACCCATAGGCTGCCAAACACAAACTACGGCCCTTTTCCCAGGCTAAAAAAATTCAGATGCCCCGCTTCTGGATGGCAGATTGCAGGAGCCACTTGGTACTGTCAAACCAGGACGACTTGGCAGTGGTGCCACCTTGGGTCTGGGAACCATCCTGCGTATCGTGGATTTTCAGGAGCCAGCCGGCCACTCCCAGCCACAAGCCCTCCAACTCAAACCACGGCCCCTTTCCCTGCCTAAAAAAACTCAGCTGCCCTGCTTCTGGATGGCAAATTGCACGAACCACTTGGTACTATCAAACCAGCCCCACGTGGCAGTGGTGCCACCTTGGGTCTGGGAACCATGCTGCGTATCGTGGATTTTCAGGAGCTCGCCGGCCACTCCCAGACACAGGCCCCAAAAACAAACCTAGGCCCGTTTCCCTGACAAACAATACCCAGCTACCCCGCTTCTGGATGGTAGATTGCAGGAGCCACTTGGTACTGTCAAACCGGCCCAACTTGGCACTGGTGCCACCCTGGGTCTGGGAACCATCCTGCGTATCTTGGATTTCCAGGAGAGAGCCGGCCACTCCAAGCCACAAGCCCTATAACTCAAACCACGGCCCTTTTTCCTGGCTAACAAAATTCAGATGCCCCGCTTCTGGATGGCAGATGGCAGGAGGCGCTTGACACTGTCATTCCAGACTGACTTGGCACTGGTGCCACCCTGGGTATGGGAACCATCCTGCGTATCGTGCATTTTCAGGAGCCAGACGGCCACTCCAAGCCACAAGCATTCCAACTAAAACCACGGCCCTTTTCCCTGCTTAACAAAACTCAGCTGCCCGGCTTCTGGATGGCAGATTGCAGGAGGCACTTGGTACTATCAAACCAGCCCTACTTGGCACTGGTGCCACCTTGGGTCTGGGAACCATCTTGCGTATCGTGGATTTTCAGGATCCACCCGGCCACTTCCACCCATAGGCTGCCAAACACAAACTACGGCCCTTTTCCCAGGCTAAAAAAATTCAGATGCCCCGCTTCTGGATGGCAGATTGCAGGAGCCACTTGGTACTGTCAAACCAGGACGACTTGGCAGTGGTGCCACCTTGGGTCTGGGAACCATCCTGCGTATTGTGGATTTTCAGGAGCCAGCCGGCCACTCCCAGCCACAAGCCCTCCAACTCAAACCACGGCCCCTTTCCCTGCCTAAAAAAACTCAGCTGCTCTGCTTCTGGATGGCAAATTGCACGAACCACTTGGTACTATCAAACCAGCCCCACGTGGCACTGGTGCCACCTTGGGTCTGGGAACCATCCTGCGTATCGTGGATTTTCAGGAGCTAGCCGGCCACTCCCAGACACAGGCCCCAAAAACCAACCTAGGCCCGTTTCCCTGACAAACAATACCCAGCTACCCCGCTTCTGGATGGTAGATTGCAGGAGCCACTTGGTACTGTCAAACCGGCCCAACTTGGCACTGGTGCCACCCTGGGTCTGGGAACCATCCTGCGTATCTTGGATTTCCAGGAGAGAGCCGGCCACTCCAAGCCACAAGCCCTATAACTCAAACCACGGCCCTTTTCCCTGGCAAACAAAATTCAGATGCCCTCCTTCTGGATGGCAGATTGCAGGAGCAACTTGGCTCTGTCCTACCAGCCCGACTTGGCACTGGTGCCACCGTGAGTCTGGGAACCATCCTGCGTATCGTGGATTTTCAGAACCCAGCAGGCCACACCCAGCCATAGGCTGCCAAAGACAAACCACGGCCTTGTTCCCAGCAAAAAGAAATACAGCTGCCTCACTACTGGATGGCAGATTGCAGACACCACTTGGCGCTGTCCAACAAGCCAAACTTGGCACTGGTGCCACACTGGGTGTGAGAACCATCCAGCGTTTTGTGGATTTTCAGGAGGCAGCCGACCACCCCCAGCCATAGGCTGCCAAACACAAACCACGGCACTTTTCCCTGGCTAACAAAAGTCAGATGCCCCGCATCTGGATGGCAGATTGCAGGAGCCACTTGGCACTATCAAAGCAGCCCAACCTGGCACTGGTGCCACCTTGGGTCTGGGAACCATCCTGCATATCGTGGATGTCGAGGAGCCAGACGGCCACTCCCAGCCAGAAGCCCTCAAACTCAAAACACGGACCTTTTCTCTGGAAAACAAAACTCAGCTGCCCTGCTTCTGGATGGCAGATTGCAGGAGCTACTTGGCACTATGAAACCAGCCCGACTTGTCACTGGAGCCACCTTTGGTCTGGGAACCAGCCTGCGTATCGTGGATTTTTAGGAGCCACCCGGCCACTCCCAACCATAGGCTGCCAAACACAAACCAGGGCCCTTTTCCCTGGCAAACAAAATTCAGATGCCCCGCTTCTGGATGGCAGATCGCAGACACCTCTTGGCTCTGTCCAACCAGCCCGCCTTGAATGTGGTGCCACCATGGGTCTGGGAACCATCCTGCTTATCGTGGATTTTCAGAAGCCACCAGGCCACTCCCAGCCACAAGCCCTCAAACTTCAACCACAGGCCTTTTCCCTGGCTAACAAAACTCAGCTGCCCTGGTTCTGGATGGCAGATTGCAGGAGTCACTTGGTACTGTCAAACCAGCCCAACTTTGCACTGGTACCACCTTGGGTCTGGGAACCATCCTGCGCATCGTAGATTTTCAGGAGCCACCAGGCCACTCCCAGCCACAAGCACTCAAACTCAAACCACGGCCCTTTCCTCTGGCAAACTAAACTCAGCTGCCCTGCTTCTGGATGGCAGATTGCAGCAGTCACGTGGTACTATCAAACCTGCCCAACTCTGCACTTGTGCCACCTTGGGTCTTTGAACCATCCTGCATAGAGTGGATTTTCAGGAGCCAGCCGGCCAAGCCAAGCCATAGGCTGCCAAACACAAACCACGGCCATTTTTCCTGGCTAACAAAATTCAGATGCCCCGCTTCTGGATGGCAGATGGCAGGAGCCGCTTGACACTGTCATTCCAGACTGACTTGGCACTGGTGCCACCTTGGGTCTGGGAACCATCCTGCGTACCGTGGATTTTCAGGAGCCAGCCGGCCACTCCCAGCCACAAGCCCACCAACTCAAACCACGGCACTTTTCCCTGCCTAGAGAAAACGTAGCTGCCCTGCTTCTGGATGGCAGTTTGCAGGAGGCACTTGGTACTATCAAACCAGCCCAACTTGGCACTGGTGCCACCTTGGGTCTGGGAACCATCCTGCTTATGGTGGATTTTCAGGAGCCAGACGGCCACTCCAAACCATAAGCCCTCCAACTCAAACCACGGCCCTTTTCTCTGGCAAACAAAACTCAGCTGCCCCGCTTCTGGATGGAAGATTGCAGGACCCACTTGGTACTATCAAACGAGCCCAACTTGGCACTGGTGCCACCTTGAGTCTTGGAACCATCCTGCGTATCATGGATTTTCAGGTGCCAGCCTCCCATTCCTAGCCATAGGCTGCCAAACACAAACCACGGCCCTTTTCCCTGGCAAACAAAATTCAGATGCCCCGCTTCTGGATGGCAGATTGCAGACGCCACTTGGTACTGTCAAACCAGCCCAACATGGCACTGATGCCACCTTGGGTCTGGGAACCATCCTGCGTATGTTGGATTTTCAGGAGCCACCAGGCCACTCGAAGCCACAAGCGCTAGAACTCAAACAACGGCCCATTTCTCTGGCAAACAAAATTCAGATGCCCCGCTTTGGATGGAAAATTGCAAGAGCCATTTGGCATTGTCAAACCAGCCCGACTTGAATCTGGTGCCACCATGGGTCTGGGAACCATCCTGCTTATCGTGGATTTTCAGGAGACAAACGGCCACTCACAGCCATGGGCTGCCAAACACAAACCACGGCCCTTTTCCCTGCCTAACAAAATTAAGATGCCAATCTTGTGGTTTGCAGACTGCAGGAGCAACTTGGCACTGTCAAACCAGACCGACTTGGCACTGGTGCCACCTTGGGTTTGGGAACCATCCTGCGTATCGTGGATATTCAGGAGCCACCCGGCCACTCCTAGCCACAAGCCCTCAAACACAAACCACGGCCATTTTCTCTGGGAAACAAAATTCAGCTGCCCTGCTTCTGAATGGCAGATGGCAGGACTATCAAACCAGCCCAACTTGGCACTGGTGACACCCTGGGTCTGGGAACCATCCTGCGTATCGTGGATTTTCAGGAGCCACCCGGCCACTCCCAGCCACAAGCCCTCAAACTCAAACCATGGCCCTTTCCTCTGGCAAACAAAACTCAGCTGCCTTGCTTCTGGATGGCAGATTGCAGGAGCCACTTGGTACTATCAAACCAGCCCAACTTGGTTCTGGTGCCACCTTGAGTCTTGGAACCATCCTGCGAATCATGGATTTTCAGGTGCCAGCCGGCCATTCCTAGCCATAGGCTGCCAAACACAAACCACGGCCCTTTTCCCTGGCAAACAAAATTCAGATGCCCCGCTTCTGGATGGCAGATTGCAGACGCCACTTGGCGCTGTCCAATCAGCCTGACTTGGCACTGGTTTCACGGTTGGTCTGGGAACCATCCTGCGTATGGTGGATTATCAGGAGCCAGCCGGCCACTCCAAACCACAGGGTGCCAAACACAAACCTCGGCCGTTTTCCTTGCCTAACAAAACTCAGCTAACCCGCTTCTGGATGGCAGATTGCAGGAGCCACTTGGTACTGTCAAACCAGCCCAACATGGCACTGGTGCCACCTTCGGTCTGCGAACCATCCTGCGTATGTTGGATTTTCAGGAGCCACCGGGCCACTCCAAGACACAAGCGCTAAAACTCAAACCACGGCCCATTTCTCTGGCAAACAAAATTCAGATGCCCCGCTTTGGATGGAAAATCGGAAGAGCCACTTGGCACTGTCAAACCAGCCCGCCTTGAATGTGGTGCCACCATGGGTCTGGGAACCATCCTGCTTATCGTGGATTTTCAGGAGCCACCAGGCCACTCCCAGCCACAAGCCCTCAAACTTCAACCACAGGCCTTTTCCCTGGCTAACAAAACTCAGCTGCCCTGGTTCTGGATGGCAGATTGCAGGAGCCACTTGGTACTGTCAAACCAGCCCAACTTTGCACTGGTACCACCTTGGGTCTGGGAACCATCCTGCGCATCGTAGATTTTCAGGAGCCACCAGGCCACTCCCAGCCACAAGCCCTCAAACTCAAATCACGGCCCTTTTCTCTGGCAAACAAAACTCAGCTGCCCTGCTTCTGGATAGCAGATTGCAGGAGCTACTTAATACTATCAAACCAGCCCTACTTGGCACTGGTGCCAACTTCAGTGTTTGAACCATCCGGCATATCGTGGATTTTCAGGAGCCAGCCGGCAACTCCCAGCCATGGGCTGCCAAACACAATCCACGGCCCTTTTCCCTGGCTAACAAAATTCAGATGCCCCGTTCTGGATGGCACATTGCAGACGCCTCTTGGCACTATCAAACCAGCCCGACTTGGCACTGGTGCCACCTTTTGTCTGGGAACCATCCTGCGTATCATGGATTTTCAGCAGACAGCCGGCCACTCCCAGCCACAAGCCCTCAAACTCAAACCACGGCCCTTTTCTCTGGAAAAAAAAACTCAGCTGACCTGCTTCTGGATGGCAGATTGCAGGAGCCAATTTCTACTATCAAACCAGCCCAACTTCTCACTGGTGCCACCTTGGTTCTCTTAACCACGCGGAACATTGTGGATTTTCAGGAGCCATCAGGCCACTCCCTGCCATAGGTACCAAACACAAATCACGGCCTTTTTCCCTGGCTAACAAAATTCAGATGCCCCGCTTCTGGATGGCAGATTGCAGGAGCCACATGGTACTATCAAACCAGCCCAACTTGGCACTGGTTCCACCTTGGGTCTTGGACCCATCCTGCGTATCGTGGATTTTCAGGAGCCAGCCGGCCACTCCCAGCCATAGGCTGCCAAATACAAACCACGGCCCTTTTCCCTGGCTAACAGAACTCAGATGCCCTGCTTCTGGATAGCAGATTGCAGGAGCCACTTGGTAATATCAAACAAGCCCGACTTTGCACTTCTACCACCTTGGGTCTTGGAACAATCCTGCGTATCGTGGATTTTCAGGAGCCAGCCGGCCACTCAAAGCCACATGCCATCGTACTCAAACCACGGCCCTTTTGCCTGCCTAACAAAACTCAGCTACCCTGTTTCTGGATGGCAGATTGCAGGAGGCACTTGATACTGTCAAACCAGCCCAACTTGGCAATGGTGCCACCTTGGGTCTGGGAACCATCCTGCGTATCGTGGGTTTTCAGGGGCCAGCCGGTTCCTCCCAGGCATAGGCTGCCAAACACAAACCACGGCCCGTTTCCCAGCCTTAAAAAATTCATATGCCCTGCTTCTGGATGGTAGAATGCAGGAGCCACTTGGTACTGTCAAACCAGGTCGATTTGTTACTGGTGCCACCTTGGGTCTGGGAACCATCCTGCGTATCGTGGATTTTCATTAGCCAGCCGGCCACTCCCAGCCACAAGCCCTCAGACTCAAACCACGGCCCTTTTCCCTGGCTAACAAAATTAAATGCCCCGCTTCTGCATGGCAGATTGCAGACGCCACTTTTCTCTGTCCAACCAGTCCGACTTGGCACTGGTGCCACCTTTGGTCTTGGAACCATCCTGCATATTGTGGATTTTCAGGAGCTCGCCGGCCACTCCCAGCCACAAGCCATGAAACTCAAACTACGGCCGTTTTCTCAAGCAAGAAAAACTCAGCTGCCCTGCTTCTGGAAGGAAGATTGCAGGAGCCACTTGGTATTATCACACCAGCCCGACTCGGCACTGTTGCCTCCTTGGGTCTGGGAACCATCCTGCGTATCGTGGATTTTCAGGAGCCACTCGGCCACTCCCTGCCACAAGCACTGAAACCAAAAATATGGCCCTTTTCTCGGGCAAACAAAACCCAGCTGCCCTGCTTCTGGATGGCAGATTGCAGGAGCCAATTGGTATTATCAAACCACCCCAACTTGGCACTCGTGCCACCCTGGGTCTGGTAACCATCCTGCGTATCATGGATTTTCAGGAGCCAGACGGCCACTCTTAGCCACAAGCCTTCCAACTAAACCCCGGCCCTTTTCCCTGCTTAACAAAACTCAGCTGCCCGGCTTCTTGATGGCAGATTGCAGGAGCCACTTGCTACTATCAAACCAGCACTACTTGGCACTGGTGCCACCTTGGGTCTGGGAACCATCTTGCGTATCGTGGATTTTCAGGATCCACCCGGCCACTTCCACCCATAGGCTGCCAAACACAAACTACGGCCCTTTTCCCAGGCTAAAAAAATTCAGATGCCCCGCTTCTGGATGGCAGATTGCAGGAGCCACTTGGTACTGTCAAACCAGGACGACTTGGCAGTGGTGCCCCCTTGGGTCTGGGAACCATCCTGCGTATCGTGGATTTTCAGGAGCCAGACGGCCACTCCCAGCCAAAGGCTGCCAAAGACAAACCACGGCCTTTCTCCCAGCAAATAGTAATACAGATGCCTCACATGTGGATGGCAGATTGCAGACACCACTTGGCGCTGTCCAACAATCCAAACTTGGAAGTGGTGCCACCTTGGGTCTGAGAACCATCCTGCGTATTGTGGATTTTAAGGAGGCAGCCGACCACCCCCAGCCATAGGCTGCAAAACACAAACCACGGCACTTTTCCCTGTCTAACAAAAGTCAGATGACCCGCATGTGGATGGCAGATTGCACGAGCCACTTGGTAATATCAAAGCAGCCCAACCTGGCACTGGTGCTGCCTTGGGTGTGGGAACCATCCTGCGTATCGTGGATTTCGAGGAGCCACCCGGCCACTCCCAGCTATAGGCTGCCGAACACAAACCACGGCCCTTTTCCCAGTCTAAAAAAATTCAGATGCCCCGCTTCTGGATGGCATAATGCAGGAGCCACTTGGTACTGTCAAACCAGCCTGACTTTGCAGTGGTGCCACCTTGGGTCTGGGAACCATCCTGCGTATCGTGGAGTTTCAGGAGCCAGCCGGCCACTCCCTGCCACAAGCACTCCAAATCAAACCACGGCCCTTTTGCCTGCCTAACAAAACTCAGCTGCCCTGTTTATGGATGGCAGTTTGCAGGACGCACTTGGTACTGTCAAATCAGCCCAACTTGGCACTGGTGCCACCTTGGGTCTGGGAACCATCCTGCGTATGGTGGATTTTCAGGGGCCAGCCGTCACCTCCCAGACATTGGCTGCCAAACGCAAACCACAACCCGTTTCCCAGGCTAAAAAAATTCAGATGCCCTCCTTCTGGATGGCAGAATGCAGGAGCCACTTGGCACTGTCAAACCAGGCCGACTTGGTACTGGTGCCACCTTGGGTCTGGGAACCATCCTGCGTATCGTGGATTTTCAGGAGCCAGCCGGCCACTCCCAGCCACAAGCCCTCCAACTCAAACCACGGCCCCTTTCCCTGCCTAAAAAAACTCAGCTGCCCTGCTTCTGGATGGCAAATTGCACGAGCCACTTGGTACTATCAAACCAGCCCCACGTGGCACTGGTGCCACCCTGGGTCTGGGAACCATCCTGCGTATCGTGGATTTTCAGGAGCTAGCCGGCCACTCCCAGACACAGGCCCCAAAAACCAACCTAGGCCCGTTTCCCTGACAAACAATACCCAGCTACCCCGATTCTGGATGGTAGATTGCAGGAGCCACTTGGTACTGTCAAACCGGCCCAACTTGACACTGGTGCCACCTTAGGTCCGGGAACCATCATGCGTATCTTGGATTTTCAGGAGAGAGCCGGCCACACCCAGCCACTAGCCCTCAAACTCAAACCACGGCCCTTTTCCCTGGCAAACAAAATTCAGATGCCCTCCTTCTGGATGGCAGATTGCAGGAGCAACTTGGCTCTGTCCTAGCAGCCCGACTTGGCACTGGTGCCACCGTGAGTCTGGGAAACATCCTGCGTGTCGTGGATTTTCAGAACCCCGCAGGCCACACCCAGCCATAGGCTGCCAAAGACAAACCACGGCCTTGTTCCCAGCAAAAAGAAATACAGCTGCCTCACTACTGGATGGCAGATTGCAGACACCACTTGGCGCTGTCCAACAAGCCAAACTTGGCACTGGTGCCACATTGGGTGTGAGAACCATCCAGCGTTTTGTGGATTTTCAGGAGGCAGCCGACCACCCCTAGCCATAGGCTGCCAAACACAAACCACGGCATTTTTCCCTGGCTAACAAAAGTCAGATGCCCCGCATCTGGATGGCAGATTGCAGGAGCCACTTGGTACTATCAAAGCAGCCCAACCTGGCACTGGTGCCACCTTGGGTCTGGGAACCATCCTGCATATCGTGGATGTCGAGGAGCCAGACGGCCACTCCCAGCCGGAAGCCCTCAAACTCAAAACACGGCCCTTTCCTCTGGCAAACAAAACTCAGCTGCCCTGCTTCTGGATGGCAGATTGCAGGAGCCACTTGGTACTATCAAACCAGCCCGACTTGGCACTGGTGCCACCTTAGGTCCGGGAACCATCATGCGTAGAGTGGGTTTTCAAGAGCCAGCCGGCCACTCCCAGCCATAGGCTCCCAAACACAAACCACGGCCCTTTTCCCTGCCTAAAAAAATTCAGATGCCCCGCTTCTGGATGACAGATTGCAGGAGCTACTTGGCACTATCTAACCAGCCCGACTTGTCACTGGAGCCACCTTTGGTCTGGGAACCAGCCTGCGTATCGTGGATATTCAGGAGCCACCCGGCCACTCCCAACCATAGGCTGCCAAACACAAACCACGGCCCTTTTCCCTGGCAAACAAAATTCAGATGCCCCACTTCTGGATGGCAGATCGCAGACACCTCTTGGCTCTGTCCAACCAGCCCGACTTGGCAGTGGTGCCACCTTCGGTCTGGGAACCATCCTGCGTATCGTGGATTTTCAGGAGCCAGCTGGCCACTCCCAGCCACACGCCCTCAAACTTAAACGGCGGTCCTTTTCTCTGGCAAAAAAAACTCAGCCGCCCTGCTTCTGGATGGCAGATTGCAGGAGCCACTTGGTACTATCAAACCAGCCCGACTTGGCACTGGTGCCACCTTAGGTCCGGGAACCATCATGCGTATAGTGGATTTTCAGGAGGCAGCCAGCTACTCCCAGCCACTAGCCCTCAAACTCAAACCACGGCCCTTTCCTCTGGCAAACTAAACTCAGCTGCCCTGCTTCTGGATGGCAGATTGCAGCAGTCACGTGGTACTATCAAACCTGCCCAACTCTGCACTTGTGCCACCTTGGGTCTTTGAACCATCCTGCATAGAGTGGATTTTCAGGAGCCAGCCAGGCAAGCCAAGCCATAGGCTGCCAAACACAAACCACGGCCCTTTTTCCTGGCTAACAAAATTCAGGTGCCCCGCTTCTGGATGGCAGATGGCAGGAGCCGCTTGACACTGTCAAACCAGCCCGACTTGGCACTGGTGCCACCTTGGGTCTGGGAACCATCCTGCGTATCGTGGATTTTCAGGAGCCAGCCAGCCACTCCCAGTCACAATCCCTCATCTCAAACCTCGGCGCGTTTATCTGACAAAAAAAACTCAGCTACCCCACTTATGGATGGCAGATTGCAGGAGCCAATTTGTACTGTCAAACCAGCCCTACTTGGCACTGGTGCCACCTTGGGTCTAAGATCCATCCTGCGTATCGTGGATTTTCAGGAGCCACCCGGCCACTTCCAGCCTTAGGCTGCCAAACGCAAACCACGGCCTTATTCCCAGGCTAAAAAAATTGAGATGCCCCGCTTCTGGATGGCAGATTGCAGGAGCCACTTGGCACTGTCATTCCAGACTGACTTGGAACTGGTGCCACCTTGGGTCTGGGAACCATCCTGCGTATCGTGGATTTTCAGGAGCCAGCCGGCCACTCCCAGCCACAAGCCCACCAACTCAAACCACGGCACTTTTCCCTGCCTACAGAAAACATAGCTGCCCTGCTTCTGGATGGCAGATTGCAGGAGGCACTTGGTACTATCAAACCAGCCCAACTTGGCACTGGTGCCACCTTGGGTCTGGGAACCATCCTGCGTATCGTGGATTTTCAGGAGCCAGACAGCCACTCCCAGCCATAGGCTTCCAAACACAAACCACGGCCCTTTTCCCTGGCTAACAAAATTCAGATGCCCCGCTTCTGGACAGCAGATTGCAGACGCCACTTGTCTCTGTCCAACCAGCCCGACTTAGCACTGGTGCCACCTTGAGTCTGGGAACCATCCTGCGTATCGTGGATTTTCAGGAGCCACCCGGCCACTCCCAGCCACAAGCCCTCAAACTCAAACCATGGCCCTTTCCTCTGGCAAACAAAACTCAGCTGCCTTGCTTCTGCATGGCAGATTGCAGGAGCCACTTGGTACTGTCAAACCAGCCCGACTTGGCACTGGTGCCACCTTGGGTCTGGTAACCATCCTGCGTATCGTGGATTTTCAGGAGCTGGCCGGCCTATCCCAGCCTCAGGCCCCAAAAACAAACCTCTGCCCGTTTCCCTGACAAACAAATCTCAGCTACCCCGCTTCTGGATGGCAGATTGCAGTAGACACTTGGTACTGTCAAACCAGCTAAAGTTGGCACTGCTGCCACCTTATGTCTGGGAAACATCCTGCGTATCGTGGATTTTCAGGAGACACCCTGCAACTCCCTGCCACAAGCCCTGCAACTCAAACCACGGCCCTTTTGCCTGCCTAAGAAAACTCAGCTGCCCTGTTTCTGGATGGCAGATTGCAGGAGGCACTTGGTACTGTCAAACCAGCCCAACTTGGCACTGGTTCCACCTTGGGTCTGGGAACCATCCTGCGTATCGTGGATTTGCAGGAGCCAGCCGGCCACTCCCAGCCACAAGCCCTCCAACTCAAACACGGCCCTTTTCCCTGCCTAAAAAAACTCAGCTGCCCTGCTTCTGGATGGCAGATTGCAGGAGGCACTTGGTACTATCAAACCAGCCCAACTTGGCACTGGTGCCACCTTGGGTCTGGGAACCATCCTGCGTATTGTGGATTTTCAGGAGCCAGACGGCCACTCCCAGCCATAGGCTGCCAAACACAAACCACGGCCCTTTTCCCTGGCCAGCAAAAATTAGATGCCCCGCTTCTGGATGGCAGATTGCAGACGTTAGTTGTCTCTGTCCAACTAGCCCAACTTGGGACTGGTGCCATATTGAGTCTGGGAACCATCCTGCGTTTCGTGGATTTTCAGGAGCCAGCCAGGCAAGCCAAGCCATAGGCTGCCAAACACAAACCACGGCCCTTTTCCCTGGCTAACAAAATTCAGATGCCCCGCTTCTGGACAGCAGATTGCAGACGCCACTTGTCGCTGTCCAACCAGCCCGACTTGGCACTGGTGCCATATTGAGTCTGGGAACCATCCTGCGTATCGTGGATTTTCAGGAGCCAGCCGGCCACTCCCAGCCACAAGCCCTCAAACTCAAACCAAGGCCATTTTCTCTGGCAAACAAAACTCAGCTGCCCTACTTCTGGAAGGCAGATTGCAGGAGCCACTTGGTACTGTCAAACCAGCCCAACTTGGCACTGGTGCCACCTTGGGTCTGGGAACCATCCTGCGTATCGTGGACTTTCAGGAGCTGGCTGGCCATTCCCAGCCTCAGGCCCCAAAAATAAACCTCTGCCCGTTTCCCTGACAAACAAATCTAAGCTACCCCGCTTCTGGATGGCAGATTGCAGTAGCCACTTGGTACTGTCAAACCAGCCCAACTTGGCACTGGTGCCACCTTGAGTCTGGGAACCATCCTGCGTATCGTGGATTTTCAGGGGCCAGCCCGCACCTCCCAGGCATAGGCTGCCAAACACAAACCACGGCCCGATTCCCAGCCGAAAAAAATTCAGATGCCCCGCTTCTGGATGGCAGATTGCAGGAGGCACTTGGTACTGTCAAACCAGGCCGACTTGGCAGTGGTGCCACCTTGGGTCTGGGAACCATCCTGCGTATCGTGGATTTTCAGGAGCCAGACGGCCACTCCCAGCCACAAGCCCTCCAACTCAAACCACGGCCCTTTTCCCTGTCTAACAAAACTCAGCTGCCCTACTTCTGGATGGAAAATTGCAGGAGGCACTTGGTACTATCAAAACAGCCCAACTTGGCAGTGGTGCCACCTTCGGTCTGGGAACCATCCTGCGTATCGTGGATTTTCAGGATCCAGCCGGCCACTCCCAGCCATACACCCTCAAACTTAAACCGCAGCCCTTTCCTCTAGCAAAAAAACCTCAGCCGCCCTGCTTCTGGATGGCAGATTGCAAAAGGCACTTGGTACTATCAAACCAGCCCAACTTGGCATTGGTGCCACCTTGGGTCTGGGAACCTCCTGCGTATCGTTCATTTTCAGGAGCCAGCTGGCCACTCCGAGCCACACGCCCTCAAACTTACACCACGGCCCTTTCCTCTGGAAAACAAAACTCAGCCTCCCTGCTTCTGGATGGCAGATTGCAGGAGCCACTTGGTACTATCAAACCAGCCCAACTTCGCTCCGGTACCACCTTTGGTCTGGGAACCATCCTGCGTATCGTGGATTTTCAGGAGCCACCCAGCAACTCCCAGCCATAGGCTACCAAACACAAAATACAGCCCTTTTCTCTGCCTAACAAAATTCAGATGCCCCGCTTCTGGATGGCAGATTGCAGGAGCCACTTGGCACTGTCAAACCAGCCCGACTTGGCACTGGTGCCACCTTGGGTCTGGGAACCATCCTGCGTATCATGGATTTTCAGGAGCCAGTCGGCCACTCCCATCCACCCGCCGTCAAACTTAATCCGAGGCCCTTTTCTCTGGCAAACAAAACTCAGCTGCCCTGCTTCTGGATGGCAGAATGCAGGAGCCACTCGGTACTATCAAACCGCCCAACTTGGCACTGGTGCCACCTTCGGTCCGGGAACCATCCTGCGTATCGTGGATTTTCAGGAGCCACCCGGCCACTCCCAGCCACAAGCCCTCCAACTCAAACCACGGCACTTTTCCCTGTCTAACAAAACTCAGCTGCCCTTCTTCTGGATGGAAAATTTCAGGAGGCACTTGGTACTATCAAACCAGCCCAACTTGGCAGTGGTGCCACCTTCGGTCTGGGAACCATCCTGCGTATCGTGGATTTTCAGGAGCCAGCCGGCCACTCCCAGCCATAAACCCTCAAACTTAAACCGCGGCCATTTCCTCTAGCAAAAAAAACTCAGCCGCCCTGCTTCTGGATGGCAGATTACAAAAGGCACTTGGTACTATCAAACCAGCCCAACTTGGCATTGGTGCCACCTTGGGTCTGGGAACCATCCTGCTCATCGTAGATTTTCAGGAGCCAGCTGGCCACTCACAGCCACACGCCCTCAAACTTAAACCACGGCCCTTTCCTCTGGAAAACAAAACTCAGGTACCCTGCTTCTGGATGGCAGATTGCAGGAGCCACTTGGTACTATCAAACCAGCCCAACTTGGCTCCGGTACCACCTTTGGTCTGGGAACCATCCTGCAGATCGTGGATTTTAAGGAGCCACCCGGCAACTCACAGCCATAGGCTACCAAACACAAACCCCGTCCCTTTTCCCTGGCTAACAAAATTCAGATGCCCCGCTTCTGGATGGCAGATTGCAGGAGCCACTTGGCACTGTCAAACCAGCCCGACTTGGCACTGGTGCCATCTTGGGTCTGGGAACCATCCTGCGTATCGTGGATTTTAAGGAGCCACCCTGCCACTCCCAACCACAAGCCCTGAAACCAAAACTACGGCCCTTTTCTCTGGCAAACAAAACTCAGCTGCCCTCCTTCTGGATGGCAGATTGCAGGAGCCTCTAGGTATTATCACACCAGCCCAACTTGTCACTGGTGCCACCTTGGGTCTGGGAACCATCCTGGGTATCGTGGATTTTCAGGAGCCAGCCGGCCACTCCCAGTCACAATCCCTCATCTCAAACCTCGGCGCGTTTCTCTGACAAAAAAAACTCAGCTACCCCACTTATGGATGGCAGATTGCAGGAGCCAATTTGTACTGTCAAACCAGCCTAACTTGGCACTGGTGCCACCTTGGGTCTAAGATCCATCCTGCGTATCGTGGATTTTCAGGAGCCACCCGGCCACTTCCAGCCTTAGGCTGCCAAACGCAAACCACGGCCTTATTCCCAGGCTAAAAAAATTGAGATGCCCCGCTTCTGGATGGCAGATTGCAGGAGCCACTTGGCACTGTCATTCCAGACTGACTTGGCACTGGTGCCACCTTGGGTCTGGGAACCATCCTGCGTATCGTGGATTTTCAGGAGCCAGCCGGCCACTCCCAGCCACAAGCCCACCAACTCAAACCACGGCACTTTTCCCTGCCTAGAGAAAACATAGCTGCCCTGCTTCTGGATGGCAGATTGCAGGAGGCACTTGGTACTATCAAACCAGCCCAACTTGGCACTGGTGCCACCTTGGGTCTGGGAACCATCCTGCGTATCGTGGATTTTCAGGAGCCAGCCGGCCACTCCCAGCCATAAACCCTCAAACTTAAACCGCGGCCATTTCCTCTAGCAAAAAAAACTCAGCCGCCCTGCTTCTGGATGGCAGATTACAAAAGGCACTTGGTACTATCAAACCAGCCCAACTTGGCATTGGTGCCACCTTGGGTCTGGGAACCATCCTGCTCATCGTAGATTTTCAGGAGCCAGCCGGCCACTCCCAGCCACACGCCCTCAAACTTAAACCACGGCCCTTTCCTCTGGAAAACAAAACTCAGCTACCCTGCTTCTGGATGGCAGATTGCAGGAGCCACTTGGTACTATCAAACCAGCCCAACTTGGCTCCGGTACCACCTTTGGTCTGGGAACCATCCTGCAGATCGTGGATTTTAAGGAGCCACCCGGCAACTCACAGCCATAGGCTACCAAACACAAACCCTGTCCCTTTTCCCTGGCTAACAAAATTCAGATGCCCCGCTTCTGGATGGCAGATTGCAGGAGCCACTTGGCACTGTCAAACCAGCCCGACTTGGCACTGGTGCCATCTTGGGTCTGGTAACCATCCTGCGTATCGTGGATTTTAAGGAGCCACCCTGCCACTCCCAACCACAAGCCCTGAAACCAAAACTACGGCCCTTTTCTCTGGCAAACAAAACTCAACTGCCCTCCTTCTGGATGGCAGATTGCAGGAGCCTCTAGGTATTATCACACCAGCCCAACTTGTCACTGGTGCCACCTTGGGTCTGGGAACCATCCTGGGTATCGTGGATTTTCAGGAGCCAGCCGGCCACTCCCAGTCACAATCCCTAATCTCAAACCTCGGCGCGTTTCTCTGACAAAAAAAACTCAGCTACCCCACTTATGGATGGCAGATTGCAGGAGCCAATTTGTACTGTCAAACCAGCCCAACTTGGCACTGGTGCCACCTTGGGTCTAAGATCCATCCTGCGTATCGTGGATTTTCAGGAGCCACCCAGCCACTTCCAGCCTTAGGCTGCCAAACGCAAACCACGGCCTTATTCCCAGGCTAAAAAAATTGAGATGCCCCGCTTCTGGATGGCAGATTGCAGGAGCCACTTGGCACTGTCATTCCAGACTGACTTGGCACTGGTGCCACCTTGGGTCTGGGAACCATCCTGCGTATCGTGGATTTTCAGGAGCCAGCCGGCCACTCCCAGCCACAAGCCCACCAACTCAAACCACGGCACTTTTCCCTGCCTAGAGAAAACATAGCTGCCCTGCTTCTAGATGGCAGATTGCAGGAGGCACTTGGTACTATCAAACCAGCCCAACTTGGCACTGGTGCCACCTTGGGTCTGGGAACCATACTGCGTATCGTGGATTTTCAGGAGCCAGCCGGCCACTCCCAGCCACAAGCCCTCAAACTCAAACCAAGGCCATTTTCTCTGGCAAACAATACTCAGCTGCCCTACTTCTGGAAGGCAGATTGCAGGAGCCACTTGACACTGTCAAACAAGCCAGACTTGGCACTGGTGCCACCTTGGGTCTGGGAACCATCCTGCGTATCGTGGATTTTCAGGAGCTAGCCGGCCTATCCCAGCCTCAGGCCCCAAATACAAACCTCTGCCCGTTTCCCTGACAAACAAATCTCAGCTACCCCGCTTCTGGATGGCAGATTGCAATAGACACTTGGTACTGTCAAACCAGCTAAAGTTGGCACTGCTGCCACCTTATGTCTGGGAACCATCCTGCGTATCGTGGATTTTCAGGAGCCACCTTGCAACTCCCTGCCACAAGCCCTGCAACTCAAACCACGGCCCTTTTGCCTGCCTAAGAAAACTCAGCTGCCCTGTTTCTGGATGGCAGATTGCAGGAGGCACTTGGTACTGTCAAACCAGCCCAACATGGCACTGGTTCCACCTTGGGTCTGGGAACCATCCTGCGTATTGTGGATTTTCAGGAGCCAGACGGCCACTCCCAGCCATAGGCTGCCAAACACAAACCACGGCCCTTTTCCCTGGCTAACATAATTTAGATGCTCCGCTTCTGGATGGCAGATTGCAGACGTTAGTTGTCTCTGTCCAACTAGCCCAACTTGGGACTGGTGCCACGTTGGGTTTGGGAACCATCCTGCGTATCGTGGATTTTCAGGAGCTAGCCGGCCACTCCCAGCCTCAGGCCCCAAAAACAAACCTCGGCCGGTTTCCCTGACAAACAAAACTCAGCTACCTCGCTTCTGGATGGCAGATTGCAGGAGCCACTTGGTACTCTCAAACCAGCCAAACTTTGCACTGGTGCCACCTTGGGTCTGGGAACCATCCTGCGTATTGTGGATTTTCAGGAGCCAGAAAGCCACTTCCAGCCATAGGGTGCCAAACACAAACCACGGCCCTTTTCCCTGGCTAACAAAATTCAGATGCCCCGCTTCTGGACAGCAGATTGCAGACGCCACTTGTCGCTGTCCAACCAGCCCGACTTGGCACTGGTGCCATATTGAGTCTGGGAACCATCCTGCGTATCGTGGATTTTCAGGAGCCAGCCGGCCACTCCCAGCCACAAGCCCTCAAACTCAAACCAAGGCCATTTTCTCTGGCAAACAAAACTCAGCTGCCCTACTTCTGGAAGGCAGATTGCAGGAGCCACTTGGTACTGTCAAACCAGCCCAACTTGGCACTGGTGCCACCTTGGGTCTGGGAACCATCCTGCGTATCCTGGACTTTCAGGAGCTGGCTGGCCATTCCCAGCCTCAGGCCCCAAAAATAAACCTCTGCCCGTTTCCCTGACAAACAAATCTAAGCTACCCCGCTTCTGGATGGCAGATTGCAGTAGCCACTTGGTACTGTCAAACCAGCCCAACTTGGCACTGGTGCCACCTTGGGTCTTGGAACCATCCTGCGTATCGTGGATTTTCAGGGGCCAGCCGGCTACTCCCAGGCATAGGCTGCCAAACACAAACCACGGCCCGATTCCCAGCCGAAAAAAATTCAGCCGCCCTGCTTCTGGATGGCAGATTGCAGGAGCCACTTGGTACTATCAAACCAGCCCGACTTGGCACTGGTGCCACCTTAGGTCCGGGAACCATCATGCGTATAGTGGATTTTCAGGAGGCAGCCAGCTACTCCCAGCCACTAGCCCTCAAACTCAAACCACGGCCCTTTCCTCTGGCAAACTAAACTCAGCTGCCCTGCTTCTGGATGGCAGATTGCAGCAGTCACTTGGTACTATCAAACCTGCCCAACTCTGCACTTGTGCCACCTTGGGTCTTTGAACCATCCTGCATAGAGTGGATTTTCAGGAGCCAGCCGGCCAAGCCAAGCCATAGGCTGCCAAACACAAACCACGGCCCTTTTCCTGGCTAACAAAATTCAGATGCCCCGCTTCTGGATGGCAGATGGCAGGAGCCGCTTGACACTGTCAAAGCAGCCAGACTTGGCACTGGTGCCACCTTGGGTCTGGGAACCATCCTGCGTATCGTGGATTTTCAGGAGCCAGCCGGCAACTCCCAGTCACAATCCCTCATCTCAAACCTCGGCGCGTTTATCTGACAAAAAAAACTCAGCTACCCCACTTATGGATGGCAGATTGCAGGAGCCAATTTGTACTGTCAAACCAGCCCAACTTGGCACTGGTGCCACCTTGGGTCTAAGATCCATCCTGCGTATCGAGGATTTTCAGGAGCCACCCGGCCACTTCCAGCCTTAGGCTGCCAAACGCAAACCACGGCCTTATTCCCAGGCTAAAAAAATTGAGATGCCCCGCTTCTGGATGGCAGATTGCAGGAGCCACTTGGCACTGTCATTCCAGACTGACTTGGCACTGGTGCCACCTTGGGTCTGGGAACCATCCTGCGTATCGTGGATTTTCAGGAGCCAGCCAGCCACTCCCAGCCACAAGCCCACCAACTCAAACCACGGCACTTTTCCCTGCCTAGAGAAAACATAGCCGCCCTGCTTCTGGATGGCAGATTGCAGGAGGCACTTGGTACTATCAAACCAGCCCAACTTGGCACTGGTGCCACCTTGGGTCTGGGAACCATCCTGCGTATCGTGGATTTTCAGGAGCCAGACAGCCACTCCCAGCCATAGGCTGCCAAACACAAACCACGGCCCTTTTCCCTGGCTAACAAAATTCAGATGCCCCGCTTCTGGACAGCAGATTGCAGACGCCACTTGTCTCTGTCCAACCAGCCCGACTTGGCACTGGTGCCACCTTGAGTCTGGGAACCATCCTGCGTAGCGTGGATTTTCAGGAGCCAGCCGGCCACTCCCAGCCACAAGCCCTCAAACTCAAACCAAGGCCATTTTCTCTGGCAAACAATACTCAGCTGCCCTACTTCTGGAAGGCAGATTGCAGGAGCCACTTGGTACTGTCAAACCAGCCCGACTTGGCACTGGTGCCACCTTGGGTCTGGTAACCATCCTGCGTATCGTGGATTTTCAGGAGCTAGCCGGCCTATCCCAGCCTCAGGCCCCAAAAACCAACCTCTGCCCATTTCCCTGACAAACAAATCTCAGCTACCCCGCTTCTGGATGGCAGATTGCAGTAGACACTTGGTACTGTCAAACCAGCTAAAGTTGGCACTGCTGCCACCTTATGTCTGGGAACCATCCTGCGTATCGTGGATTTTCAGGAGCCACCTTGCAACTCCCTGCCACAAGCCCTGCAACTCAAACCACGGCACTTTTGCCTGCCTAAGAAAACTCAGCTGCCCTGTTTCTGGATGGCAGATTGCAGGAGGCACTTGGTACTGTCAAACCAGCCCAACTTGGCACTGGTTCCACCTTGGGTCTGGGAACCATCCTGCGTATCGTGGATTTGCAGGAGCCAGCCGGCCACTCCCAGCCACAAGCCCTCCAACTCAAACACGGCCCTTTTCCCTGCCTAAAAAAACTCAGCTGCCCTGCTTCTGGATGGCAGATTGCAGGAGGCACTTGGTACTATCAAACCAGCCCAACTTGGCACTGGTGCCACCTTGGGTCTAGGAACCATCCTGCGTATTGTGGATTTTCAGGAGCCAGACGGCCAATCCCAGCCATAGGCTGCCAAACACAAACCACGGCCCTTTTCCCTGGCTAACAAAATTTAGATGCCCCGCTTCTGGATGGCAGATTGCAGACGTTAGTTGTCTCTGTCCAACTAGCCCAACTTGGGACTGGTGCCACGTTGGGTTTGGGAACCATCCTGCGTATCGTGGATGTTCAGGAGCTAGCCGGCCACTCCCAGCCTCAGGCCCCAAAAACAAACCTCGGCCGGTTTCCCTGACAAACAAAACTCAGCTACCTCGCTTCTGGATGGCAGATTGCAGGAGCCACTTGGTACTCTCAAACCAGCCCAACTTTGCACTGGTGCCACCTTGGGTCTGGGAACCATCCTACGTATCGTGGATTTTCAGGGGCCAGCCGGCTACTCCCAGCCACAAGGCCTCCAACTCAAACCACGGCCCTTTTCCCTGCCTAACAAAACTCAGCTGCCCTGCTTCTGGATGGCAGATTGCAGGAGGCACTTGTTACTATCAAACCAGCCCAACTTGGCACTGGTGCCACCTTGGGTCTGGGAACCATCCTGGGTATCGTGGATTTTCAGGAGCCAGCCGGCCACTCCCAGCCACAAGCCCTCAAACTCAAACCAAGGCCATTTTCTCTGGCAAACAAAACTCAGCTGCCCTACTTCTGGAAGGCAGATTGCAGGAGCCACTTGGTACTGTCAAACCAGCCCAACTTGGCACTGGTGCCACCTTGGGTCTGGGAACCATCCTGCGTATCGTGGACTTTCAGGAGCTGGCTGGCCATTCCC
Source organism: Passerculus sandwichensis (assembly GCA_031885435.1). Lineage (NCBI taxonomy): Eukaryota > Metazoa > Chordata > Aves > Passeriformes > Passerellidae > Passerculus > Passerculus sandwichensis. Next base: position 1,127,070 of record CM063146.1, read on the forward strand.
AGCCTCAGGCCCCAAAAATAAACCTCTGCCCGTTTCCCTGACAAACAAATCTAAGCTACCCCGCTTCTGGATGGCAGATTGCAGTAGCCACTTGGTACTGTCAAACCAGCCCAACTTGGCAATGGTGCCACCTTGGGTCTTGGAACCATCCTGCGTATCGTGGATTTTCAGGGGCCAGCCGGCACCTCCCAGGCATAGGCTGCCAAACACAAACCACGGCCCGATTCCCAGCCGAAAAAAATTCAGCCGCCCTGCTTCTGGATGGCAGATTGCAGGAGCCACTTGGTACTATCAAACCAGCCCGACTTGGCACTGGTGCCACCTTAGGTCCGGGAACCATCATGCGTATAGTGGATTTTCAGGAGGCAGCCAGCTACTCCCAGCCACTAGCCCTCAAACTCAAACCACGGCCCTTTCCTCTGGCAAACTAAACTCAGCTGCCCTGCTTCTGGATGGCAGATTGCAGCAGTCACTTGGTACTATCAAACCTGCCCAACTCTGCACTTGTGCCACCTTGGGTCTTTGAACCATCCTGCATAGAGTGGATTTTCAGGAGCCAGCCGGCCAAGCCAAGCCATAGGCTGCCAAACACAAACCACGGCCCTTTTTCCTGGCTAACAAAATTCAGATGCCCCGCTTCTGGATGGCAGATGGCAGGAGCCGCTTGACACTGTCAAACAAGCCAGACTTGGCACTGGTGCCACCTTGGGTCTGGGAACCATCCTGCATATCGTGGATTTTCAGGAGCCAGCCGGCCACTCCCAGTCACAATCCCTCATCTCAACCCTCGGCGCGTTTATCTGACAAAAAAAACTCAGCTACCCCACTTATGGATGGCAGATTGCAGGAGCCAATTTGTACTGTCAAACCAGCCCAACTTGGCACTGGTGCCACCTTGGGTCTAAGATCCATCCTGCGTATCGTGGATTTTCAGGAGCCACCCGGCCACTTCCAGCCTTAGGCTGCCAAACGCAAACCACGGCCTTATTCCCAGGCTAAAAAAATTGAGATGCCCCGCTTCTGGATGGCAGATTGCAGGAGCCACTTGGCACTGTCATTCCAGACTGACTTGGCACTGGTGCCACCTTGGGTCTGGGAACCATCCTTCGTATCGTGGATTTTCAGGAGCCAGCCGGCCACTCCCAGCCACAAGCCCACCAACTCAAACCACGGCACTTTTCCCTGCCTAGAGAAAACATAGCTGCCCTGCTTCTGGATGGCAGATTGCAGGAGGCACTTGGTACTATCAAACCAGCCCAACTTGGCACTGGTGCCACCTTGGGTCTGGGAACCATCCTGCGTATCGTGGATTTTCAGGAGCCAGACAGCCACTCCCAGCCATAGGCTGCCAAACACAAACCACGGCCCTTTTCCCTGGCTAACAAAATTCAGATGCCCCGCTTCTGGACAGCAGATTGCAGACGCCACTTGTCTCTGTCCAACCAGCCCGACTTGGCACTGGTGCCACCTTGAGTCTGGGAACCATCCTGCTTAGCGTGGATTTTCAGGAGCCAGCCGGCCACTCCCAGCCACAAGCCCTCAAACTCAAACCAAGGCCATTTTCTCTGGCAAACAATACTCAGCTGCCCTACTTCTGGAAGGCAGATTGCAGGAGCCACTTGGTACTGTCAAACCAGCCCGACTTGGCACTGGTGCCACCTTGGGTCTGGGAACCATCCTGCGTATCGTGGATTTTCAGGAGCTAGCCGGCCTATCCCAGCCTCAGGCCCCAAAAACAAACCTCTGCCCGTTTCCCTGACAAACAAATCTCAGCTACCCCGCTTCTGGATGGCAGATTGCAGTAGACACTTGGTACTGTCAAACCAGCTAAAGTTGGCACTGCTGCCACCTTATGTCTGGGAAACATCCTGCGTATCGTGGATTTTCAGGAGCCACCCTGCATCTCCCTGCCACAAGCCCTGCAACTCAAACCACGGCCCTTTTGCCTGCCTAAGAAAACTCAGCTGCCCTGTTTCTGGATGGCAGATTGCAGGAGGCACTTGGTACTGTCAAACCAGCCCAACTTGGCACTGGTTCCATCTTGGGTCTGGGAACCATCCTGCGTATCGTGGATTTGCAGGAGCCAGCCGGCCACTCCCAGCCACAAGCCCTCCAACTCAAACACGGCCCTTTTCCCTGCCTAAAAAAACTCAGCTGCCCTGCTTCTGGATGGCAGATTGCAGGAGGCACTTGGTACTATCAAACCAGCCCAACTTGGCACTGGTGCCACCTTGGGTCTAGGAACCATCCTGCGTATTGTGGATTTTCAGGAGCCAGACGGCCACTCCCAGCCATAGGCTGCCAAACACAAACCACGGCCCTTTTCCCTGGCCAGCAAAATTTAGATGCCCCGCTTCTGGATGGCAGATTGCAGACGTTAGTTGTCTCTGTCCAACTAGCCCAACTTGGGACTGGTGCCACGTTGGGTTTGGGAACCATCCTGCGTATTGTGGATTTTCAGGAGCTAGCCGGCCACTCCCAGCCTCAGGCCCCAAAAACAAACCTCGGCCGGTTTCACTGACAAACAAAACTCAGCTACCTCGCTTCTGGATGGCAGATTGCAGGAGCCACTTGGTACTCTCAAACCAGCCCAACTTTGCACTGGTGCCACCTTGGGTCTGGGAACCATCCTACGTATCGTGGATTTTCAGGGGCCAGCCGGCTACTCCCAGCCACAAGCCCTCCAACTCAAACCACGGCCCTTTTCCCTGCCTAACAAAACTCAGCTGCCCTGCTTCTGGATGGCAGATTGCAGGAGGCACTTGTTAGTATCAAACCAGCCCAACTTGGCACTGGTGCCACCTTGGGTCTGGGAACCATCCTGGGTATCGTGGATTTTCAGGAGCCAGACAGCCACTTCCAGCCATAGGGTGCCAAACACAAACCACGGCCCTTTTCCCTGGCTAACAAAATTCAGATGCCCCGCTTCTGGACAGCAGATTGCAGACGCCACTTGTCGCTGTCCAACCAGCCCGACTTGGCACTGGTGCCATATTGAGTCTGGGAACCATCCTGCGTATCGTGGATTTTCAGGAGCCAGCCGGCCACTCCCAGCCACAAGCCCTCAAACTCAAACCAAGGCCATTTTCTCTGGCAAACAAAACTCAGCTGCCCTACTTCTGGAAGGCAGATTGCAGGAGCCACTTGGTACTGTCAAACCAGCCCAACTTGGCACTGGTGCCACCTTGGGTCTGGGAACCATCCTGCGTATCGTGGACTTTCAGGAGCTGGCTGGCCATTCCCAGCCTCAGGCCCCAAAAATAAACCTCTGCCCGTTTCCCTGACAAACAAATCTAAGCTACCCCGCTTCTGGATGGCAGATTGCAGTAGCCACTTGGTACTGTCAAACCAGCCCAACTTGGCACTGGTGCCACCTTGGGTCTGGGAACCATCCTGCGTATCGTGGATTTTCAGGGGCCAGCCGGCACCTCCCAGGCATAGGCTGCCAAACACAAACCACGGCCCGATTCCCAGCCGAAAAAAATTCAGATGCCCCGCTTCTGGATGGCAGATTGCAGGAGGCACTTGGTACTGTCAAACCAGGCCGACTTGGCAGTGGTGCCACCTTGGGTCTGGGAACCATCCTGCGTATCGTGGATTTTCAGGAGCCAGACGGCCACTCCCAGCCACAAGCCCTCCAACTCAAACCACGGCCCTTTTCCCTGTCAAACAAAACTCAGCTGCCCTGCTTCTGGATGGAAAATTGCAGGAGGCACTTGGTACTATCAAAACAGCCCAACTTGGCAGTGGTGCCACCTTCGGTCTGGGAACCATCCTGCGTATCGTGGATTTTCAGGAGCCAGCCGGCCACTCCCAGCCATACCTCCTCAAACTTAAACCGCGGCCCTTTCCTCTAGCAAAAAAAACTCAGCCGCCCTGCTTCTGGATGGGAGATTGCAAAAGGCACTTGGTACTATCAAACCAGCCCAACTTGGCATTGGTGCCACCTTGGGTCTGGGAACCTCCTGCGTATCGTTCATTTTCAGGAGCCAGCTGGCCACTCCGAGCCACACGCCCTCAAACTTAAACCACGGCCCTTTCCTCTGGAAAACAAAACTCAGCCGCCCTGCTTCTGGATGGCAGATTGCAGGAGCCACTTGGTACTATCAAACCAGCCCAACTTCGCTCCGGTACCACCTTTGGTCTGGGAACCATCCTGCGTATCGTGGATTTTCAGGAGCCACCCGGCAACTCCCAGCCGTAGGCTACCAAACACAAAACACAGCCCTTTTCTCTGGCTAACAAAATTCAGATGCCCCGCTTCTGGATGGCAGATTGCAGGAGCCACTTTGCACTGTCAAACCAGCCCGACTTGGCACTGGTGCCACCTTGGGTCTGGGAACCATCCTGCGTATCATGGATTTTCAGGAGCCAGCCGGCCACTCCCATCCACACGCCGTCAAACTTAATCCGAGGCCCTTTTCTCTGGCAAACAAAACTCAGCTGCCCTGCTTCTGGATGGCAGAATGCAGGAGCCACTCGTTACTATCAAACCGCCCAACTTGGCACTGGTGCCACCTTCGGTCCGGGAACCATCCTGCGTATCGTGGATTTTCAGGAGCCACCCGGCCACTCCCAGCCATAGGCTGCCAAAAACAAACCACGGCCCATTTCCCTGTCTAAAAATGTTCAGATGCCCCGCTTCTGGATTGCAGATTGCAGACACCACTTAGCCCTGTCAACCAGGCTGACTTGAAACAGGTGACACCTTGGGTCTGGGAACCATCCTGCGTATCGTGGATTTTCAGGAGCCAGCCGGCCACTCCCAGCCACAAGCCCTCCAACTCAAACCACGGCACTTTTCCCTGTCAAAACAAAACTCAGCTGCCCTTCTTCTGGATGGAAAATTGCAGGAGGCACTTGGTACTATCAAACCAGCCCAACTTGGCACTGGTGCCACCTTGGGTCTGGGAACCATCCTGCGTATCGTGGATTTTCAGGAGCCAGACAGCCACTCCCAGCCATAAAACCTCAAACTTAAACCGCGGCCATTTCCTCTAGCAAAAAAAACTCAGCCGCCCTGCTTCTGGATGGCAGATTACAAAAGGCACTTGGTACTATCAAACCAGCCCAACTTGGCATTGGTGCCACCTTGGGTCTGGGAACCATCCTGCGCATCGCAGATTTTCAGGAGCCAGCCGGCCACTCCCAGCCACACGCCCTCAAACTTAAACCACGGCCCTTTCCTCTGGAAAACAAAACTCAGCTGCCCTGCTTCTGGATGGCAGATTGCAGGAGCCACTTGGTACTATCAAACCAGCCCAACTTGGCTCCGGTACCACCTTTGGTCTGGGAACCATCCTGCAGATCGTGGATTTTAAGGAGCCACCCGGCAACTCACAGCCATAGGCTACCAAACAAAAACCCCGTCCCTTTTCCCTGGCTAACAAAATTCAGATGCCCCGCTTCTGGATGGCAGATTGCAGGAGCCACTTGGCACTGTCAAACCAGCCCGACTTGGCACTGGTGCCATCTTGGGTCTGGGAACCATCCTGCGTATCGTGGATTTTAAGGAGCCACCCTGCCACTCCCAACCACAAGCCCTGAAACCAAAACTACGGCCCTTTTCTCTGGCAAACAAAACTCAGCTGCCCTCCTTCTGGATGGCAGATTGCAGGAGCCTCTAGGTATTATCACACCAGCCCAACTTGTCACTGGTGCCACCTTGGGTCTGGGAACCATCCTGGCTATCGTGGATTTTCAGAAGCCAGCCGGCCATCCCAGCCACAAGCCCTCAAAGTCAAACCATGGCCCTTTTATTTGGCAAACAAAACTCAGCTGCCCTGCTTCTGGATGGCAGATTGCAGGAGCCGCTTGGTACTATCAAACCAGCCCAACTTAGAACTGGTGTAACCTTGGGTCTTTGAACCATCATGCATATCGTGGGTTTTCAGGAGCCACCCGGCCACTCCCAGCCATAAGCTGCCAAACGCAAACCACGACCCTTTTCCCAGGCTAAAAAAATTCAGATGCCCCGCTTCTGGATGGCAGATTGCAGGAGCCACTTGGTACTGTCATACAAGCCCGACTTGGCACTGGTGCCACCTTGGGTCTGGGAACCATCCTGCGTATCGTGGATTTTCAGGGGCCAGCAGGCCACTCCCAGCCACAAGCAGTCCAACTCAAACCACGGAACTTTTCCCTGCCTAACAAAACTCAGCTGCCCTGTTTCTGGATGGCAGATTTCAAGAGGCACTTTTTAATATCAGACCAGCCCAACTTGGCAGTGGTGCCACCTTGGGTCTGGGAACCATCCTGCGTATCGTGGATTTTCAGGAGCCAGCCGGCCACTCCCAGCCATAAGCTGCCAAACTCAAACCACAGCGCTTTTCTCTGGCAAACAAAACTCAGCTGCCCTGCTTCTGGATGGCAGATTGCAGGAGCCACTTGGTACTGTCAAACCAGCCCAACCTGGCACTGGTGCCACCTTGGGTCTGGGAACCATCCTGGATATTGTGGATTTTCAGGAGCCAGCCGGCCAATCCTACCCTTAGGCTGCCAAACACAAACCACGGCACTTTTCCCTGGTTTACAAAATTCAGATGCCCCGCTTCTGGATGACAGATTGCAGACACCATATGGCTCTGTCCAACCACCCCGAGTCTGAACTTGTGAAACCTTGGGTCTGGGAACCATCCTGCGTATCGTGGATTTTCAGGAGCCAGCCGGCCACTCCCAGCCATAGGCTGCCAAACACAAACCACGGCTCTTTTCCCTGGCTAACAAAATTCAGATGCCCCGCTTCTGGATGGCAGATTGCAGGAGCTACTTGGAACTATGGAACCAGCCCGACTTGGCACTGGTGCCACCTTTGGTCTGGGAACCATCCTGCGTATTGTGGATTTTAAGGAGCCAGCCGGCCACTCCCAGCCACACGGCCTCAAACTTAAACCGCGGCACTTTTGTCTGGCAAACAAAACTCAGCTGCCCTCTTTCTGGATGGCAGAATGCAGGAGCCACTTGGTACTATCGAACCAGCCCCACTTGGCACTGGTGCCACCTTTGGTCTGGGAACCATGCTGCGTATCGTGGATTTTAAGGAGCCATCTGGACACTCCCAGCCACACGCCCTCATACTTAAACCGCGGCACTTTTGTCTGGCAAACAAATCTCAGCTGCCCTACTTCTGGATGGCAGATTGCAGGAGGCACTTGGTACTATCAAACCATCCCAGCTTGGCACTGTTGGCACCTTAGGTCTGGGAACCATCCTGCGTATCGTGGATTTTCAGGAGCCAGCCGGCCACTCCCAGCCATAGGCTGCCAGACACAAACCACGGCCCTTTTCCTTGGCAAAAAATGTTCAGATGCCCCGCTTCTGGATGGCAGATTGCAGACACTACTTGGCTCTGTCCAACCAACCCGATTTGGAACTGGTGACTCCTTGGGCCTGGGAACCGTCCTGCGTATCGTGGATTTTCAGGAGCCAGCCGTCCACTCCCAGCCATAGGCTTCCAAAGACAAACCACGGCCCTTTTCCCTGCCTAAAATAATTCAGATGCCTCGCTTCTGGATGGCAGTTTGCACGAGCTACATGGCAATATCAAACCAGCCCGACTTGGCACTGTTGCCACCTTTGGTCTGGGAACCATCCTGCGTATGGTGGATTTTCAGGAGCCAGCCGGGCACTCCCTGCTACAAGGCTTTAAACTCAAACCACGGCCCTTTTCCCTGCCTAAAAAAATTCATTTGCCCCTCTAGTGGATGGCAGATATCAGGAGCTATTTGGCACTGTCAAAAAAGCCCGACTTGGCACTGGTGCCACCTTGGGTCTGGGAACCATCCTGCGTAGCGTGGATTTTCAGGAGCCAGCCGGCCACTCCCAGCCACAAGCCCTCAAACTCATACCACGGCCCTTTTCCCTCGCAAACAAAACTCAGCTGCCCTGCTTCTGGATGGCAGATTTCAGGAGCCACTTTGTACTTTTAAACCAGCCCAACTTGGCACTGGTGCCACCTTGGGTCTTTGTACCATCCTGCATATCATGGATTTTCAGGAGCCAGCCGGCCACTCCAAGCCATAGGCTGGCAAACACAAACCACGGCCCTTTTCCCTAGCTAACAAAATTCAGATGCCCTGCTTCTGGATGGCAGATTGCAGGTGCCACTTGGCACTGTCAAACTAGCACGACTTGGTGCTGGTGCCACCTTGGGTCTGGGAACCATCCTGCGTTTAGCGGATTTTCAGGAGCCAGCCGGCCACTCCCAGCCACACGTTCTCAAACTTAAACCACGGCCCTTTTCTCTGGGTAACAAAACTCAGCTTCCCTGCTTCTGGGTGGCAGATTGCAGGAGCCACTTGGCACTGTCAAACCAGCCCAACTTGGCACTGGTGCCACCTTGGGTCTGGGAACCATCCTGCGTATCGTGGATTTTCAGGAGCCCGCCGGCCACTCTCAGCCACAGGTTCCCAAACTCAATCCACGGCCCTTTTCTCTGCCAAACAAAACTCAGCTGCCCTGCTTCTGGATAGCAGATTGCAGGAGCCACTTTGTACTATCAAACCAGCCCAATTTGGCACTGGTGCCACCTTGTGTCTGGGAACCTATTGGAAAAAAAAAGGCTCCCAATATTACCAGTTAGATTGTGCCTGGGCCAGTCTGACCCTCGCTGCTGGGCCAAAGGCAGCACCTGCGGCGTGTCACCCCAGAGATACCTTGGCTAGCTGGTGGTTGCAGCTGGGCACTGAACAAGTCCAGGCTTGTTGGAACCCTGTTCACCTCAGGTGGAATAGCTTCAGGCGATGGTGAAGAGAAAAAGGAGAGGATTCCGCTGGAGGGTTTAATGTCCAGAGGTTTATTCCATGGTTACAGAGGTCTGAACGTGAGCAACTGCTCCAACAGAATCCCGGCCGCATGGTCTGATTCACCTTTTAAGGTCAGGGACAGGGGGAGGGGAGGTACAGGTGAGCGACCAACCAGGTGAGAGGGGCAGGGTCTCAGGGGAAGATGACACCCAGACAGGCCAATGACCCCCAGGCCTGAGGGGCATCCTTTGAACTTGACCAACCACACGACGCCTTGCTGGAATGCTAAGTCTGAGTGACAGGACTCACTCAGCATGGGGGTAAGGGGGAAGGGAGAGAGACATAGGCACACCTGGGGAAGTGACCTGGAAGGCCAAAATGGGACAATACCGCACACCACAACATCTCCCCCTAGTTTTGTTTAAAAAGAAGAGGACTGTGTTTGTGGTGCAGAATGATTGCCAAACCATGGTTGGTAAATCAGTTCTTCCTCTACAGGAGGGTCAGTGTTCTCCACTGAGGCTTTCAGGTCATCCATTGGAGCACTGAGGGCTTCCAAATGGTAGACCTCAGGAGGGGGAGATGAGCTTGAATTAACTTGAGAACCATGCATTTGATTAGTCTAAAAACAATGCTAACAGTTACACAACTATAACTAAAATAAACAACACTAAAAACACAGTTTTCAGAATAGATCCCAACATCCCAACCAGCCCAAGAGTCCCCAGCCTTTGAACAGTCCATTCAGCCAGTTGTCATTTTCTCTGTTGATGTCTGAGCGCCTTTGTCAAGGTAGTCCATATGTGGTTTGGGCTGAGGCACTATGCAGGAGGTCACAGGTGGGATGATCACGAGTAGGACGAGAAGCAGGCTCGGTCTCACGGCATCTCGAGGCTACACACAAGCATTGGGATCTAAACTGGTACAAAAACTTGAAACAAACACATATTATAAACTATTCCAGATAGGAGGTTTAAGTGGAATTTCCTCCAGAGAACACGTGCGGCGTTTTCTTCTCCAGGCAGCATGAGCAACCTGGGGTGCTTCTGTAGATTTCTCTGAGACCTTGGGAACATAGGGCTTTACCCATTTGGAAGGAACGCACCTTAAACCAGAGGGGGTGGATACACAGGCATATCCACGTCCCCAAGTAACCAATTTGTAGGGTCCCACCATTTTCCAAGTCTCAGGGTCCTTTACTAAAACTGGAGGTTTTTCTTTCATTAACTTATGATTGCTCCCCCCAAAGTGGCGTAGGATGGGTGGGTTCAGGCTGTCAAAAGAACAGTTCAGAAAATTTATTGTGAATAGCGCCCTGGATAACCGGATATGGGGGGGTTCCACCTTCAGAACCTGTTGTTGCTGGTCCAGGACCCTTTTAATATCACGGTGAGTTCTTTCTACAATGGCTTGACCTTTAGGGGAGTAGGGGATGCCAGTTTTGTGCTCTACTCCCCATTGCTGCAGGAAGCTCCCGAATTCCTTGGATTTGTAGGCAGGTCCATTATCAGTTTTCAGCTCCTTGGGGATGCCCATGAAAGAAAAAGCCTGCAAGAGGTGCTTAACAGCATCAATAGATGATTCTCCTGTGTGGGCAGAAGCATAGACCGCTCCAGAAAAGGTATCTACACTAACATGAACATATTTCTGCCGTCCAAAAACTGTATGTGTGTTACATTTGTTTGCCACAGTTCACAACTGTTCAGTCCCCTTGGGTTTGCTCCCATACTCACTGTAGGGAGTGCATGTTGTTGGCAATTTGGGCATGTGGCCACAATCGCTTTGGCCTGTTCTCGAGTGATGTTAAACTGACGAACCAGGCCAGGTGCATTTTGGTGGAAAAGCTGGTGGCTGATTTTTGCCTGTTCAAAAACATTTGGGAGAGTGGCCATCACTGCAGGTGCAGCAAGAGCATCTGCCCTTCTGTTGCCTTCAGCGATAAACCCTGGCAAGTCAGTGTGTGACCTGACATGCATCACATAAAATGGTTGCTCTCGGTGAGTGACTAACTTTACCAGTTTTGAGAGCAATTCGAAAAGTGCGATGTTAGACACATCTTGCAGTATTGCTTGATCTGCCCTGGATACTACTCCTGCCACATATGCAGAGTCTGTAATCAGATTAAATGGTTCTGAGAACCTTTCAAAGGCCCTAACAACTGCAGCCAATTCAGCAACCTGAGGTGAACCTTCCACCTCAGCAATGTCTGTCTCCCACTGCTGGGTTTGAGGATCCAAGTCATAACGGACTTGTGGGACCTCCCAGACGCATCTGTAAAGACAGTCAGAGCCCTTTTTAAAGGTCTCCTACTTAAAGCACTTCTCAATTTTAAGGTAAATTGAACATCTTGTTCGAACAATTTGTGAGCGGGCCGCGCTACCAAAATTTGTCCTGAGTAGGAATCCAGAGCAAACTGCAACACTTCATTTTCTTGAAACAATTGTTCCAGTATTTTCATAGTGTTTTGACCTGATTTTAACTCAACTGGAATGTGAATGCACTTAAAATCACATCCTGCTAACTCCCTGATCCGGGTCCTTGCTTTCCGGATCAGTTCTGCTACCAGCTCCTGAGGCTTTGTCAGTCTCTTGGACTTTTTGTGACTGAGGAAAACCCATTCTATGATCAAGAGAGGGTCCCTCTGGTCCCGGTCCTTTTTTGGTGTGTTCTTTGCTTTAGGTGTTTGTTTTTCCTCCCACTGGAAAATAATTCCATGGAGGTGTGGCAACTTACCTAGGATGATAAATTTGAATGGCAGGTCAGGCCGGCATCGGTTGGCCTGTCTTGTGGACATTGCAATCTTAACCTTTTCTAGAGCTTTCCATGCCTCTGGGGTAACAGACCTAGGAGCACCTGGGTCCTCTCCCCCTTTCAATAAATTGAAAAGAGGGGTAAGGTCTTCATTAGTCAGACCGAGCCATGGTCTTACCCAATTTAAAGACCCACACAACTTGTGGACATCCGCAAGGGTCTTGATCTTTGGATTGATTTCTAGTTTTTGAGGAACAATGGTCCTATTTCCAATTTCTAAGCCCAAATACTTCCAAGGTGGCATCTTTTGAATTTTCTTTTCCTGGAGCTCGAACCCTGCAACAATCAATGCATCGATCGTTAGGTCAAGTGCATGTGTGAGTAAATCATCATTGGGGGCACACACAAGGATATCATCCATATAATGATAGATGATGGCCTTCTCTGCGGCTGCACGTACTGGGGAAAGCAGGGAAGACACATACCACTGGCAGATAGCTGGAGATACCTTTAATCCCTGAGGAAGAACGGTCCAATGGTACCTTTTCATAGGGGATTCCATATTAATAGAAGGAACTGAGAATGCAAAACGCGGTGCATCGTCAGGGTGCAAGGGGATTTGGAAAAAACAATCCTTAATATCAATAACAGCTAATTTCCAATCTTGGGGAAGCATTGTTGGAGATGGCATACCAGGTTGGGGAGAAACCATATCTTCAATTACATGATTAATTTGTCGGAGGTCGCAGAGGAGTCGCCATCTCTTTTTGTCAGCTTTTTGGATGACAAACACTGGAGAGTTCCATGGGGACATGGTCTCCACAATGTGGCCCTTTTTTAGTTGCTCTTCCACTAGTTCTTCAAGCACCTTTATTTTTTGTTTACTGAGCGGCCACTGTTTCACCTGAACTGGTTTGTCTGTTTTCCACTTCAGTTTTTGGGTGGGGCGCTGTTGTTCAGTGACTGCTGTACAAATATGCTGTGGAGAGTCTGGAATATCAATTGTGACACCCCACTGGGCCATCAAATCTCTCCCTAACAAAGGTTCTGAATAATCTAACACAAATGGACGGATATTTGCCAATTGTCCGTTTGGTCCCTCAAATTGAATAATGCTTTTGGATTGTCTTGCCAATTGCAGACCTCCTACACCTTGAAGGTGACCGGCAACATTTTGCAAAGGCCAATGTGCTGGCCAGTCTTGTACTGGAATCACTGTGCAGTCTGCACCTGTGTCTACAAGCATCTCAATGCGTTTAGACTCCCCACCCCCACTGACATTACACCATAATTTGGGTTTGTCTTTCCCAATAACTTGTACTCGGGCGACTGTGGGCCCTTGTTTTTTGATATTTTCAGGTAAAGATGGCACAGGGATAGCTTGTGCAACAATTTGTCCCTTGGGAAGAAACAGGGGTGGGTGGAAACAATGCAGGCCGAGAACAAATTGCTCAGGATCTGATGTTGTCATTCCTGGAGCAATTTCGATCTCTTGTGGTGTGTGTTTGGTGTCCCCAATGACAATGTACTTACAACGAATCCGGTTCCAAGTACCTTTCTGTTCAGGATTTACAGACACAAAATGCCAGTCAGTGTCCTCCAGATGGAGTGACTCAGTCAGCTGCAACCTGTAAGGCTCATTGACAGAAGACGTGGTTAACACAGGATCACCTAAATCATACACAGTCTTTGAAGCACCTGCTTCACTTACACAAACATTAATATTATTGCGCGCTTGATTTGTTTTGCTACCCTTATTCCCTTGGCCTGCTCTTTTAGTGTCTATGCGCCTGGCAGGCCGGCGCTCCCTTTTCAGTTTTTTTGTTGTTGTTGACCCCCAGGGAGGGCTTGTAGTTCTCCTCCCCTGCCATTTCTAAATTCATCAAATTCCCTTTTCAGGGTGCACTGGTTACTCCAGTGCCCAAGGTTGTTACAAAGCAGGCATGGTTTTGTGGGCTCAGCCAGTGCTGGTCTCCGCTGCTGCCCAGGGTACTGCTGTGCTGAGGGAAAAGGCGCAGGGCTGGCAACGGCGACACGCTGAGGTGGTCTTGGCAGCAGCTTTGGTCTGGTGTCTTCAGCCACACTCATCAGAGGCACTTTCTTGTTACAGACTAGTAGCATGTCCTTTAACGTTGGAGGCGGTTGAAGAGGAAGGCTAAGGATTGCCGCTTGACACTGTTTATTTGCATTTGTAAATGCCATTTCTTCTAAAATTGCTTCCCTAGCATTCTGTTTTTTAACTTGTATTTCAATAGCTCTAGTTAACCTTTCTACAAATTTCAAAAAAGGCTCTGATGGTAGCTGTTTAATTTTACTATAGGGTTCAAAAGGCCCCTCAGGTTGTAGGGAAAAGAACGCTTTTTCAGCTGCATCCTTTACTTTCTCGAGTGTTTCTGCAGGAATTGCAGTAGCTTGGATCGAGGGAGAAGACCATTGGCCCTCACCACAGAGGTGCTCAATGGTGATAGGGTTACCACTGTTGTCTTTGGCTGTGTTTGGATCAGAATGCAAGCCTGGGAGAGCATCTTTCAGCAGTTGTTTCCATGCTATTTCCCATAATTTAAATTCCGTGGAGGTCATGAGACAGGAAAAAGCTGTTTTAAATCATGTGGAATCACTACAGTCCTACTCAATTCAGAATTTAAAAGGTCATGGAAATATGGGCTGTGTGGACCATATTTTTTATGAGATTTACAGATCTCTTTAATCAATTGTCGTCCAAAAGAACTCCAATTAGCGGTTGGAGCTGCTCCCCCCTGAGCTGCAGGCTGAAAGGTAACAGGAGCCAGTGACAACATGGGACTATGCATTGAATCTGCTGTTCCCTGCTCTGTATCCCTTGAAACAGAAGCATTGGGATCACAGCTACAGGTTTGGGGGATGGCAGTGGATGTGTCCCCACCGTGGGAACCCGGGGAGGGGGCGGGGACAGGGGGCCGGCAAGGGGCGGGGAAACCGTGGGAACAGGGGGCGGGGTCAAGGGGCAGGCAGGGGGCGGAGACACCTGGTGACATCACGTCAGCAGACGCCCCCTGGGAGGAGTAGAGGGGTGGGGCTGAAGGTACTGCAGGAAAGGGAGGGGGAGGGGGGAAGGTGTCACGAGGAACAGGAGGAGAGGGGGATGGGGCTGGAGTTTTGGGATGCTTAAGGGGATTTTGGGAAGAAGAAGACCAGGTTTGGGAAGATGCCACGTGGCATCCACCATCTTGTGGACCCCCTAGGGACTGGGGGCCATTTTGGGTAACACTGCTCTCTGCAAAGCTAACACGTGCTGTGGGTTTCAGAGGATGGGACACAGGGGATTGGGAAAGGTTCCACGCAGCCTGGCCGGGGTCTTGTGGAAAGGGCAACTCAGGCATTTCAACAGATTTTGGGCGTCGACTTCCCAATGAGTGTGCTCTGTTTAAAATACCAAGTTTTGGGGAAAGAGGTTTAGGGGTTTTAGAACTAGGAGAGGGAGAAACAGGGAGAGCAGAGGTACATGGCTTTACATTTGGCTTTTTCTCAATTTCTTCTTGTTTGAGCAATGCTGTACGAATTTGTAAACTCCAAAACACAAATTTAGCTGAGGGGGCATTGCCAGATTGTCCTAAGGTTATCAATTCATTCCCAACTTTATCCCAGAATTGAATATTGTGGATTTCTTCAGGGGAGATTTGTGGGAAGTGGAGGAAAAGCCATCTTACAAACTGTTTCAATTTTCCCTTTGAGAACTTCACATTACCACTGTTTAAAATGCTAACAATATTATAAAACACTCCTTTTTGTACAATGCTGAGTTTCAAACCCATGTTAGATGTAAAAAGCAAAGTACTAAATCCCGCCTGACCAAAAACAAAGCTAAAATCAGCTACCGATTTCAAAAAAAATTCCACAGATTGGAAAGCGATAACGAGCCGACAAAAGCTTCACAATGCAGCTGTATATACTGCTTTTAAAATTCCTGGGCAGCAGCAGCAGGGCACGCCCTGCCAAGCAAAGGCAGAAACAAAGCCTCCCCCGCCGTGGAATGCACCCCCCCGCGGAGCAGAGAGAGCGGACACGCCAAGTGGCAAACCGAAACCGGGGCCCCCCGCGCCGCGTGTGAATAGAACCCCCCCCTCTGCACAGAGAGAGAGAGAGAGGGATCCCCCGCGGCAAGAGAGCCGAGAGCCCCCCCTCCCCCACAGAGAGAGAGAGAAAGATCTCCCGACCACGTGGAGAGAGCGAGCACGCTGCGCTGCAGAGGAAGGGCAGAGCTCCCGCGCGAATTCTAAAAGACAGCAAAACACGCGGCAGAAAGCTAATAGCTAGAAATCAATGAATTCCCGTCTGTGGGGCTGTGCAGCCAAAAATGCAAATGCAAAAAGGAACAGAACTCACGGCAGAGTCTGTTTTTGAGCTCCTGCCCTAACGAGAGCAGAGATACTCACCCGAAATGGAAGCTGTAGCTGGCTGGGTACAGGCAGGTCTCTTCACCGGAACAGGACCTCTCTGTGGGCGAGAGAGGCTCCCCTGTCCTCCCTCTGGAAAATCTGCTCACCAGAAAGGAGCTGGGCTTTCCAGAGGCGCCGAACAGTCCACGAAACTTCTTCTGGGAATAATCCCTAAGTCTCTAGCTCAGGGCGTTGCAACCAAAGCCCCTTTCAGCTGGATGCACGGCTGCCAGAAGGTTCTCCGAGGTGCTGCGGTCCGTCTCAGGCTGCAGAGTCGCTTTGCCGATCTCAGGGACGCCAAATATTGGAAAAAAAAGGCTCCCAATATTACCAGTTAGATTGTGCCTGGGCCAGTCTGACCCTCGCTGCTGGGCCAAAGGCAGCAACTGCGGCGTGTCACCCCAGAGATACCTTGGCTAGCTGGTGGTTGCAGCTGGGCACTGAACAAGTCCAGGCTTGTTGGAACCCCGTTCACCTCAGGAGGAATAGCTTCAGGCGATGGTGAAGAGAAAAAGGAGAGGATTCCGCTGGAGGGTTTAATGTCCAGAGGTTTATTCCATGGTTACAGAGGTCTGAACGTGAGCAACTGCTCCAACAGAATCCCGGCCGCATGGTCTGATTCACCTTTTAAGGTCAGGGACAGGGGGAGGGGAGGTACAGGTGAGCGACCAACCAGGTGAGAGGGGCAGGGTCTCAGGGGAAGATGACACCCAGACAGGCCAATGACCCCCAGGCCTGAGGGGCATCCTTTGAACTTGACCAACCACACGACGCCTTGCTGGAATGCTAAGTCTGAGTGACAGGACTCACTCAGCATGGGGGTAAGGGGGAAGGGAGAGAGACATAGGCACACCTGGGGAAGTGACCTGGAAGGCCAAAATGGGACAATACCGCACACCACAACAGGAACCATCCTGCGTATCGTGGATTTTCAGGAGCCAGCTGGCCACTCCCAGCCATAGGCTGCCAAACACGAACCACGGCCGTTTTCCCTGGCAAACAAAATTCAGATGCCCGGCTTCTGGATGGCAGATTGCAGACGCCACTTGGCTCTGTCCAACCAGACAGACTTGACACTGGTGCCACCTTCGTTCTGGGAACCATCATGCATATCGTGGATTTTCAGGAGCCAGCCGGCCACTCCCAGCCATAGGCTGCCAAACACATATTACGGCGCTTTTCCCTGCCTAACAAAATTCAGATGCCCCGTTTTTGGATGGAAGATTGCAGGAGCTACTTGGCACTATGGAACCAGCCTGACTTGGCACTGGTGCCACCTTCGGTCTGGGAACCATCCTGCGTATCGTGGATTTTCAGGAGCCAGCCGGCCACTCCACGCCACTAGCCTTCAAACTCAAACCACGGCCCTTTTCACTGGCAAACAAAACTCAGCTGCCCTGCTTCTGGATGGCAGATTGCAGGAGCCACTTGGTACTATCAAACCAGCCCAACTTGGCACTGGTGCCACCTTGGGTCTTTGAACCATCCTGCGTATCGTGGATTTTCAGGACGCAGCCGGCCACTCCCAGCCATCGGCTGCCAAACAGAAACCACGGCCTTTTTCTCTGGCTAACAAAATTAAGTTGCCTCTCTTCTGGTGGCACATTGCAGGAGCCAATTGGCACTGTCAAACCAGCCCAACTTGGCACTGGTGCCAACTTGGGTCTGGGAACCATCCTGCGTATCGTGGATTTTCAGGAGCCAGCCGGCCACTCCCAGCCACAGGCCCCAAAAATAAACCTTGGCCCATTTGCCTGACAAACAAAACTCTGCTTACCCGCTTCTAGATGGCAGATGGCAGGAGCCACTTGGAAGTGTCCAACCAGCCCGACTTGAAACTGGTGACACCTTGGGTCTGGGAAATATTCTGCGTATCGTGGATTTTCAGGAGCCAGGAGGCCCCTCCAAGCCACAAGCCCTCCAACTCAAACCACGGCCCTTTTCTCTGGCAAACAAAACTCAGCTGCCCTGCTTCTGGATGGCAGATTGCAGGAGCCACTTGGTACTATCAAACCAGCTGAACTTGGCACTGGTGCCACCTTGGGTCTGGGAACCACCCTGCGTATCGTGGATTTTCAGGAGCCAGCCGGCCACTCCCAGCCATAGGCTGCCAAACACAAACCACGGCCCTTTTCCCTGGCTAACAAAATTCATATTCCCCGCTTCTGGTTGGCAGATTGCAGAGCTACTTGGCACTATCAAACCAGCCCGACTTGGCACTGGTGCCACCTTTGGTCTTGGAACCATCCTGCGTATCGTGGATTTTCAGGAGCCAGCCGGCCACTCCAAGCCACAAGCTTTCAAACTCAAACCACGGCCCTTTTCTCTGGGAAACAAAACTTAGCTGCCCTGCTTCTGGATGGCAGATTGCAGGAGCCACTTGGTACTATCAAACCAACCCAACTTGGCACTGGTGCCACCTTTGGTCTGGGAACCATCCTGTGTATCGTGGAGTTTCAGGAGCCAGCCGGCCACTCCCAGACATAGGCTGCCAAACTCAAACGACGGCCCTTTTCCCTGGCAAACAAAATTCAGATGCCCCGCTTCTGGATGGCAGATTGCAGGAGCCACTTGGTACTGTCCAACCAGCCCGACTTGGCACTGGTGTCACCTTGGGTCTGGGAACCATCCTGCGTATCGTGGATTTTCAGCAGCTAGCCGGCCACTCCCAGGCACAAGCCTTCAAACTCAAACCACGGCCCTTTTCTCTGGTGTCAACAGGAGGGAACCAGGACATCCATTTGATCATCACAGGCTCAATTTTATTGATCCGTACGGCGGATTAAATACAGTTAATAATGAGCTTCATACATATTGCAAAAGTTGAGCTCAGGATTGGTCATCTTACATATCAGCACCTACGCCTCCTTCTACATTCCTATGGTTCTACTTTTGATACTTTCTACATATTCTTAGGATATTTCAGGACTAATCTCAACTCCCTATCCTCATTTTGCAGCAAGGTCACTGCTGACTTTTCCTTTCAGCTTGCTGACTGCTGACTTTTCTCCTTCAGCTTAACCAGTGGCATTATATCAGTGTGGTCTTTCTCAGCTAACCAATTATTAATAATACTCTCCACATTTCCCCCATTTTCTTCTTGTGCAAGGAGATTAGTTTGCCATGTTTTTGCTATTGTACGGCCGACCATGTTTTGAATACATTTAAAGATACAAGGCAAAATAAGCAAAAACAGTAAAATTACACCCAGCAGTCCTATAGCATAGATCACAAGGTTCCTCTGCGACGGTCCGAGTCCTAAGCCTTTAAGCCATTCGTCAATTCCTAAACCATCTTCTTCCTTGAGTTTGTGAAGTCCCTGTTGCAATTCTTTTATCTTAGTGTGAATGGACACCGAATGATCAGACAGATTCATGCAACACATTCCCTCAAACTCTTCACATCCATGCCCTTGTGCTAAGAGCAAAAAATCTACAGCAGCTCTATTCTGCAAAACAGCATGGTTAACACTTTGCACATCTGCAGTTAACATGTCTGGAATTTGTGATGTCTTGTTCAGCTCATCCCTTGCCCAACATCCTAATTGTTTTGCTAAATTCATGGCTTTATTGGCAGATCCTCCTGGTAAGATAGTTGAAACCACCACCTGTTTGAATGTGCCCCAAAACCGTGGATCTCCTATCTTGCTGCAGTCTAAGTCATGTATGCTACGTTTTCTCCTGTTTGAATTTTGACTCAGCTGCATTAGCAAGGACACATTAGGATGAAACAGTGACAATTTTCCCAAAAAACAGGGTCCACCCTGTGGTTTAGCTGGTATACCATTCCATGCCCTGTCTCCACAAATCAAAAATATTCCTGTGGGTAATTTCATTGGTGCTGTGATATTTGTGCCGTTACATTGACTGTAATGCTGTGGAGAGAATTCACTCACATTCAGGAATGAATCTAGGGTGGCCCATGTTTCTTTAGGTTGGTTTAAATTCTGAGCACCCGAAAGTTTGAAGCTAAACCATCCACCAGCTGTAGTGTTAGATATGCTGGCATTTGTACTTCCAAAAAGATCCAACTCTTCAGGAGGAGAATGCAAAGAGGTGTTAAGTGATTGGATTAGTAAGCATTGACGATAGCCATCACTCTGACCTGCAGTATACCCTTGTTGCACCGGCAATGTGATGTTTGACATGTTAGACATACATAAGGTTTGATTGTTTATCAAACTGCAAAATTCTCCAGGAGACCACACCAGAAGTCCCACCAGGCATGTTCGAAATGGGTTAGTGACTCCTCCAAGACTAAGACAAAGTGATGATTGGTTAGTTTGATTAGCAAGTGTCACCCATAAATTTTTCCTTGGTTGACTAAAGTGTGTTACTCCTACTGCTTCACTTGCTACAGCATTGAGCAGTATAACAAAAACAAACCTCATTTTTCTTTCTGCTTGCTTTGCTTCTCCTTTTCTTCCTTCTGCTTACGTTGTTTTTCCTTTCTTCGCTGTCTTTTCCCTGGTTTGCTAGATTGTCTATTGTAAGGCTGAGTCAATTTTTGAATATACTGATCTAATTCTAAATCAGCATCCTTGCTCACAGGTATAGCATGAGGCAAGTTTGAAGGCAAATCAGCTTTGCAGCGAGCTGCTATGATGCGTGAGGCTTTAGTAATTTCAAATATTCTAAGGTTTTCCTGTAACGTCCACCTAAGATATGCTATAATCACTTGTTCTGCACTCTCAAAGAGCTGTAATCCCGTCCGTCCTGGCAGGCCAGTACTTTGTTCAAGAGCTCTAACCCAGATATGATTTCGAATCCACTTTCCAAAACAAGATGTACACCATAAATATCCCAATGACCTCTGTGGATACCAATAAACCTGATTACAATCTGCACAATGCAAAGCTACCCATGCATAGCATTTATCTTTATCCTTTTTTGCAAACATAACAAGGAAGCGAATGTAAGTAAGGACCAGTATAAAATTCTGGTTCTTCAATCCAAAGCAACCAATTCAGTGGTGGTGATTGCAAAGCCTCTTCAGCCTTTTTACTATATGAGGCTAACAGCTCAAGGTCTTTCTTTAACACAAGGTGTATCTTATTTCGTAATCGTAGTTCTTGTTCGTTATCCTCCTCAACAACTATATCCTCCTGAGGGTCCCACAACTGTAAAAGTGTTCTAATCATAGAAAATTAATTAGCAATCACTGATACCCCTATTCAAATGAGACCGTTCCCTTTTTTGCCTTCTTTTTCTTATCTGTCTTCAATCTTGCTGCTCCTAATTTCACTGGTCCTGCCACTTGCAAACTTAACTTTTGCAACTTATCAATGCAGCAATCTAATGCTCTATCAGGATCCCCTTGGAAGGGTCCTACAACTGAACGCTGTGTTAAAGGCACTAATTTCCTACACCTTATAGAAACTATACGTGATTTACTTTGAACCTTAACTCTATTTACAATACATTGTATTTCCCATCGATAATAAGCAAGAACCTTTTGTTCAGGAGACTCATAAAGATTTAAAGCTATATATGCGTTTTGCCCCGTTTGTCTCCTTAATTCATCTTGCCAGCTTTTTCCCCACGTATGCTCGTATTCACAAGTATGACACCACAAGTCCCACAATAATGATTGTTCTAACCAAAAAGTTCTTTCACAACCCCCACAACGTAGAGCTATCCAGGCAGCACAATGTGGATTGTGACAGTCAAGGCAATGTAGTTTCGCTGGATTTGTTAAGTGAAAAGTTGATAATGAGTCAATAAAACCAATCAACTCCTGGGCTGTCCGGTAGTGACGTGTCAGTGCTCTGTCCACTGCTTCCGAGTACCCCTTCAATTGTAACAGTAGTGGTTGTAGGACCAGAAGCAGTTTCTTCCCCAGTCGCTCCTTGTCCTCCTCCATAAGGCGATCCACCAGACGCTGCATCAAAAAGAGGTTTAGTCCACTTAGCAGGCACCCACAAAGGCCCTGTAGGTGAGGAAACACAAAGATACCCCCGACCCCAATATAATACTTTTGCAGGTTTTTCCCATAATCCTGTACTTGGGTTCTTAAACTTAACCCAGACCTCTGTTTCCTTAGTATTTTCCTGACCTGACCTCGGATGATGTTTCATTGCAGGGGGGGTATCATCTTCCCCAAAAATGCATAAATGATTAATCACATACAAAACCTTAGCCAAACATGCTTGTGGATCTGTCAAATCTTGATGTTTTTCAATATACTGCTTAAGGGTACCGTTTGCTCTTTCCACTATTGCCTGTCCAGTAGAAGAGTGTGGAATACCTGTCACATGCTTAACAGACCACTGATTCAAAAATTTCCGGACCCTAGCACTTATATAACCTCGACCATTATCCGTTTTGATACTCTTTGGAACTCCCATAACAGCGAAACAACTTAACAGATGTCTGATAACCTGTATAGCTTTCTGTCCTGCCTGAGCCGTAGCCCATATGTAATGACTATATGTATCTATGGTGACGTGCACATGCTTGACTTTGCCAAATCTAGCTATGTGTGTAACATCCATTTGCCATATCTCATTTATTTTTGAACCTCGAGGATTAACCCCGATGCCTAGACCTATCCCACCATTATGATAACTACATGTTGGACATGCTCTGACAATGGCCTTGGCTTGTGACAAACTCAGCTCAAAGTGTTTTGCTAAACCTCTTGCATTTTGATGATATCTACTATGTGCTTCTCTGGCCAATGTGTGCT
The DNA here is from genome assembly GCA_031885435.1 of Passerculus sandwichensis. Lineage (NCBI taxonomy): Eukaryota > Metazoa > Chordata > Aves > Passeriformes > Passerellidae > Passerculus > Passerculus sandwichensis. The sequence goes on from CM063146.1 coordinate 1,149,667, forward strand.
TGTCAATAGGACAAGAATTATCAATGGGTAGGGTAACCAATTTATCTGCACGTTCATTCCCTTCTCCTAAACCTTCAGACCACTTATGGCTCCTAATATGAATCACAGAATATGCTGCATTTCTTTCTCGTAAAGCTTTCCTCAACTGTATCAGTAACTCATACAATCGTTTATTATTCACTTCCTTAATTGCTGCTTCCTCTATTCGTTTGACTACTCCTGCAACATACATAGAGTCTGTGACCACATTTAAAGGCTCCTGTAAGTTGGACACCGCCCATACTACTGCTAACAATTCCAAAGTTTGTAAGCTATCTGCAGGGTCTGCTGTGAGGAGTTGATGCTTCCATTGTCCTTTTTCTTGCCAGGTAACAGCAGCACGCCTTGATTTCCTTCCTGCATCTGTAAAAACTGTAATAGCTCCTTCTATGGGGTTTTCTTCTCTCAAAGGTCGAGTAATCCAGTTCCATTCTGTCATCCATTGCAAAACTCTAGGCACTAATTTACTGGTCTCTACTTTAGCAGGTGACATCAATAATGCTTCTTGTAAATTCTTTGAATTTATCAAGTACCAGTCCAAGGTTTCTTTTTCCATAGGCAATCTAATAGTAGCAGGTTCTCTACCATCCACTTCAAGAATTCTGAGACGCCCCTTTTTGATTAATGCTGCCAATTGTTCAATTTTTGAAGATATTGTTTTCTTGTGCTGTAGTGGTGGTGATAACCATTCCAACACCCGTATCTCCCCCGTTTTCTTTTGCAACTGAGAGAGAGCACCAAGCAAGTGGCAAGGGCTATTCCAAATAGTAAGGTCAATGGGGTGCTCGAGTTGTCGACGAGACACATACCCTTGCTGTACACAGTTACTAATTTGCTGCAAGGCAAGACGATGCTCCTTTGTCAGGTGTACAGGAGTAGTAGGGTCCACGCCTTTTAACAAAGGCCGTAGGGCTTCTAATAAATGATTTGGTATTCCCACAATAGGCTTCAGCCACTGTAAGTCTCCCAGCAACTTCTGTGCATCATGTAGAGTTTTAATGTCCAATTGTAATTCCAATTTTTGTGGTATCACTTTTTGATCCGTCAAAGTCCATCCCAAATATTTCCAGGGCTTTGTAGTCTGAATTTTCTCTGCAGCAATAACAAGTGAATATGCAGCAAGAGTATTTTTAATGGTGTTAATCTGTAAAGAGGAGAATGGCTGTTGCTGTGCAAACAAAATATCATCCATGTAATGATATATTATAGTTGCTGGCCATTTACGACGTAGAGGCTGTAATGCAGCATCAACATAAAGCTGACATAAAGTGGGGGAGTTGCGCATGCCCTGCGGAAGAGACGTCCATTCAAATCTTTTATCTGGTTCCCCACGATTTATTGCTGGTAAAGTAAAAGCAAATCTCTTCATGTCATCAGGATGCAGGCCAATAGTGAAAAAACAATCCTTTAGGTCAATAATTAAAAGTGGCCAGTGTTCTGGAATCATAGCTGGATTTGGAAGACCAGGCTGTAAGGCCCCCATTGGTTCCATTTGGTCATTTACAGCCCTCAAATCATGTATCAAACGATATTTCCCTGATTTCTTTTTGATTACAAAAATAGGTGTATTCCAAGGGCTTGTGGACAGTCTTAGGTGCCCTTTTGTATATTGTTCCTGTACCAATTCATGGGCATGCATAAGACTCTCCCCTTTTAATGGCCATTGCTTAACCATCACCGGTGTATCCGTTTTCCAGGTGAGTGGAATGGGGAAAGTCCAAGCAATGGCAATTACCCCAAAGGGTGCTGATTAGTTAACACCACTCCCAATTGTGTTAAAATGTCCCTTCCAATTAAGCAGGAAACTGTAGGAGGCAATTGAACAATTGAAAACACAGCAGATATTTGTTGATTCTCAATGCACACAGACAAAGATGGCAACCTGCTTGCCAATGTAAATCCTCCCACTCCTGTGAGCATGTTTGATGAAGGAAATAGAGGCCAATGTTGTGGCCGTGCTTCTGGAGAAATGATGCTAGTATCTGCTCCTGTATCCAATAATTCATAAAGGGTTATGCTTTGATGCCCATAAGTAATTTCAACCTTTTGCTTTGGTCTATTTTGTAAATCCACAGTTAAAAGTGTAACACCAGTAGAGCCAAAACCTTTTTCATCCCATGTTTGTCCAGTAAATGATTGTATTCCTGATGTCATTTGTGACAGTGGTATCAATTGTGCAATGCGTTGTCCTTTTGTAATTTTAATCGGAGGGTAAAGGGTGTAAGCCATAATTTGTATTTCCCCTGTAAAGTCCGCATCGATAACACCAGGCAAAACAAATAATCCCAACATAGTTATAGAGGAACGTCCCAGCAATAATGCTCCACATGTTTGTCCATTTAATATAAGAGGACCCTTTACTCCAGTGGGTATCCTCTCAGGCCGGTTCGTCATTAGTGTGACGTCTACTGCTGCTGATAAGTCCAAGCCGAGGCTCCCTGTTGTTGTGGGTTGCAGACAGGAGGTAGCAGCGATGTCACGGCAGCAGCTGGTGTCTCCGATGTCCCGGCGGCAACTTGTGTCTGTCCCTCATTGCCGCATCAGTAACACTTGATGAATGGTCTCGAGCCTCTTTATGTGACTGCCAGTGAGCTGCTTTGGAGAGGAGCAAGAGCAACTAGCACCTGATTTTGAGTAGACTCTGCTTGCTTTTGTAACCCTAATCCTAATTTCTTTAAGGCTTCTGCTATAAATGCCTGTGAAGATGTTGGCATTAATGCCATTCGCTCTAATGCTTCCTCAATAGTCCAATTTGCCCCTAAAGTAGCTAACACTCCCTGGGTTGCTGGATTGCTATTTTGCAAGGCACACCGCTTCAATAGTGCCCTGCAACACCAGCCCGATCTATAGCAGTAGCTGTTCTATCGATAAAATTTCCAAATGATTCTTCCCTACCTTGTTTAATGCCCATATAAGCCGGTAACCCTCCTGGCTCTTTAACCATATCTATTGCAGCACGCACTAACCACATAGACTCTCTAAGTTTATCTTCTCCCGATATCATCTGTGCCTCTGTACGTAAAAATGCCTCTAAGCCCATCAGCTCCTTTACTGTTACTCCATGTAATGGGTCATGTGCATTAAACAATAACTGCTGATGCTGAGTAAATATCAACCGAACTATTCCTCTTAAATCATTAGGACATAAAACCTGAGTATTAAAAAGATAATCTAACATTTGCTTAACAGGTTCACTTTTTACTCCAAACTGACTAACCGTAGAACGTAGCTGAGTTAACAGCTTCCAATCTAAGGGAGTATATTCTGCTATATTATGCGTAAGGTTCCCTTGTGCATCATATTGTGGTGTGTATGTAACTGGACATGCAAGACTAGAAGCTATTTCCACTGCCTCACCATCCCCCATTTGCATTACTTCCCTCGCCAAAGCAGCCCAAGCTTCCCTCCTCTGTTTAGCCATCTCCGCCCATGGATCACGGTGTGCCCCTGGGATGGGATCTGGCCCTTTAAGGGTGCTATGCTGCTGGCGCTTCGGTGCAGACACCGAGGTTTCGCGCGGGGGGGGCAGTGAAGCAGAGTCTGGCTCGCGTGGGGGAAGCAGGGGAAGCAGCCCCCCCTCCCCCGCTGGAGCTGGCAGTGAAACCGGAGCCGATTCACGCGAAGCCAGCCTGCGGGGGAAAGCCAGCCCCCCCGCCGAGGCTGTAACCGGAGCCGGCTCATTGAGGGGAAGCGGCGGAGGCAAGGCTGGCGGCGGAGGCGAAGCTGGCTTGCTCCCACCCCCACCATCCGACCCGCCTGAAGCTGGTGGCAGAGGCAAAGCTGGTTTGCTCCCACCCCCACCATCCAACTCGCCCTCCCCCTCTGACAAGAAAGGTGCAGACGGTTCCACTGTGCTTATAGAAAAATCCTCCACACCACTTTGCTGGGGACTCTTAGGCATAAGTACCTTAGTTACAGAAGGTGCCAGGGGATCATCTTCACGACCATACCCTATATTCCTCTTATGAGCTTCTGTTGCCCTTTCTGCTGCCTTTCTCTCAGAGACTTGCTGAAGTAACGTGTTATACACCACCCGCCATAACTTCCCAAATTTCTTTGCTGACTTATCATCATCTAGCACTGTATCCCACAATATTTCCCCAAACTTTCTCCACTCTGATAACTCATGAACTGTATGAGGATTAGAAAAGATACCCTTAGCATGGCCATAAGCTAATAACTCTGGTAACTCCTTTTTTAAATCTATCCCTTTTCTCCCACGCCGCTCTAAATAGGCGGTAAATAAATCATATGCCGCTTGCCTATCCATACCTATTAATCAGCGCACGCTGTTGCAGCTCTCCAGGCTCCTGTGGACACGTATTGGCTTAAGTCACTGTTGTGAACCTTAAGGCTGCTTCAAATTCCGGCACCGTCCCTGCTGCCGGGACCCAAACACAACTCCTTCGACCGTGGCGTAATCCCTTTTTCTTTTAATCCGAGAAAAAGGGCAGGGATTCGGTTATGCCCGCATTCTCCACCATTTGTCGACAGGAGGGAACCAGGACATCCATTTGATCATCACAGGCTCAATTTTATTGATCAGTACGGCGGATTAAATACAGTTAATAATGAGCTTCATACATATTGCATAAGATGAGCTCAGGATTGGACGGCTTACATATCAGCACCTACGCCTACTTCAACATTCCTATGGTACTACTTTTGATACTTTCTACATATTGTTAGGATATTTCAGGACTAATCTCAACTCCCTATCCTCATGTTGCAGCAAGGTCACTGCTGACTATTCCTTTCAGCTTGCTGACTGCTGACTTTTCTCCTTCAGCTTAACCAGTGGCATTATATCACTGTGGCATTTCTCAGCTAACCAATATTAATAACACTCTCCACACTCTGGCAAAAAAAACTCAGCTCCCCTGCTTCTGGATGGCAGATTGCAGGAATCACTTGGTACTATCAAAGCAGCCCAACTTTGCACTGGTGCCACCTTTGGTCTGGGAACCATCCTGCGTATCGTGGATTTTCAGGAGCCAGCCGGCCAATCCCAGCCACAAGCCCTCAAAACCAAACCACAGCCCTTCTCTCTGGCAAACAAAATTCAGCTGCCCTGCTTCTGGAAGGCAGATTGCAGGAGTCACTTGGTACTGTCAAGCCAGCCCAACTTGGCACTGGTGCCACCTTGGGTCTGGGAACCATCCTGCGTATCGTGGATTTTCAGAAGCCACCCAGACTCTCGCAGCCATAGGCTGCCAAACACAAACCACGGCCCTTTTCCCTGGCTAACAAAATTGAGGTGCCGCGCTTCTGGATGGCAGATTGCAGACACCACTTGGCTCTGTCCAACAAGCCCGACATGGGAGTGGTGCCACCTTAGTTCTCGGAACCATCCTGCGTATCGTGGATTTTCAGGAGCCAGCCAGCCACTCCCAGCCATAGGCTGCCAAACACAAACCACGGCCCTTTTCCCTGGCTAAAAAAATTCAGATGCCCCGCTTCTGGATGGCAGATTTCAGGAGCTACTTGGCACTACCAAACCAGCCCGACTTGGCACTGGTGCCACCTGTGGTCTGGGAACAATCCTGCGTATTGTGGATTTTCAGGAGCCAGCCAGACGCTCCCAGCCACAAGCCCTCAAACTCAAACCACGGCGCTTTTGTCTGGCAAACAAAATTCAGCTGCCCTGTTTCGGGATGGCAGATTGCAGGAGCCACTTGGTACTATAAAACCAGCCCAACTTGGCACTGCTGCCACCTTGGGTCTGGGAACCATGCGGCGTATCATGGATTTTCAGCAGCCAGCCGGCCACTCCAAGCCACAAGAACTGAAACTTAAACTACGGCCCTTTTCTCTGTCAAACAAAACTCAGCTGCCCTGCTTCTGGATGGCAGAATGCAGGAGCCGCTTGGTATTATCAAACCGGCCCCACTTAGCACTGGTGCCACCTCGGGCCTGGGAACCATCCTGCGTATCGTGGATTTTCAGGAGCCAGCCGGGCACTCCAAGCTACAAGCCCTCAAACTCAAACCACTGCCCTTTTCTCTGGCAAACAAAACTCAGCTGCGCTGCTTCTGGATGGCAGATTGCAGGAGCCACTTGGTACTATCAAACCAGCCCAACTTGGCACTGGTGCCACCTTGGGTCTTTGAAATATCCTGCATATCGTGGATTTTCAGTAGCCAGCCGGCCACTCCCAGCCATGGGCTGCCAAACACAAACCACGGCACTTTTCCCTGGCTAACAAAATTCAGATGCCCCGTTCTGGATGGCAGCTGCAGGAGCCACTTGGCACTGTCAAACCAGCCCGACTTGGCACTGGTGCCACCTTGGGTCTGGGAACCATCCTGCGTATCGTGGATTTTCAGGAGCCAGCCGGCCACTCCCAGCCACACGCCCTCAAGCTCAAACAACGGCTTTTTTGTCTGGCAAACCAAACTTAGCTGCCCTGCTTCTGGATGGCAGATTGCAGGAGCCACTTGGTACTATCAAACCAGCCCAACTTGGCACTGGTGCCACCTTCGGTCTGGGAACCATCCTGCGTATCGTGGATTTTCAGGAGCCAGCCGGCCACTCCCAGCCATAGGCTGCCAAACACAAACCACGGCCCTTTTCCCTGGCTAAAAAAGTTCAGAAGCCCCGCTTCTGGATGGCAGAGTGCAGACACCACTTCGCTCTGTCCAACCACCCCAATTTTGAACTGGTGACACTTTGGGTCTGGGAAACATCCTGCGTATCGTGGATTTTCAGGAGCCAGCCGGCCACTCCCAGCCTTAGGCTGCCAAAAACAAACCAAGGAACTTTTCCCTGCCTAACAAAATTCAGATGCCCTGCTTCTGGATGGCAGATAGCAGGAGCTACTTGGCACTATCAAACCAGCCGAACTTCGCACTGGTGCCACCTTTGGACTGGGAACCATCCTGCGTATCGTGGATTTTCAGGAGCCAGCCGGCCACTCCAAACCACAAGACGTCAAACTCATACCACGGAGCTTTTCTCTGGCAAACAAAACTCAGCTACCCTGTTTCTGGATGGCAGATTGCAGGAGCAACTTGCTACTATCAAACCAGCCCAACTTGGCACTGGTGCCACCTTGGGTCTGGGAACCATCCTGCGTATCGTGGATTTTCAGGAGCCAGACGGACACTCCCACCCATGGGCTGCCGAACACAAACCACGGCCCTTTTCCCAGGCTAAAAAAATTCAGATGCCCCGCTTCTGGATGGCAGATTGCAGGAGCCACTTGGTACTATCAAACCAGCACAACTAGACAGATGTGCCACCTTGGGTCTGGGAACCATCCTGGGTATCATGGATTTTCAGGAGCCAGACGGCCACTCCCAGCCACAAGCCCTCAAACTCAAACCACGGCGCTTTTCTCTGGCAAACAAAACTCAGCTGCCCTGCATCTGGATGGGAGAATCAGGAGCCACTTGGTACTGTCAAACCAGCTCGACTTGGCACTGGTGCCACCTTGGGTCTGGGAACCCTCCTGCGTATCGTGGACTTTCAGGAGCCAGCCGGCCACTCCCAGCCGTGGGCTGCCAAACACAAACCACGGCCCTTTTTCCTGGCAAACAAAATCCAGATGACCGGCTTCTGGATGGCAGATTGCAGACGCCACTTGGCTCTGTCCTGCCAGCCAGACTTGACAATGGTGCCACCTTCGGTCTTGGAGCAATCCTGCGTATCGTGGATTTTCAGGAGCCAGCCGGTCACTCCCAGACACGGGCCCCAAAAAGAAACCTAGGCCCGTTTCCCTGAAAAATAAAACTCAGAAACCCCGCTTCTGGATGGCATATTGCAGGAGCGACTGGGTACTGTCAAACCAGGCCAACTTGGCACTGGTGCCACCTTGGGTGTGGGAACCATGCGGCATATCATGGATATTCAGCAGCCAGCCGGCCACGCCCAGCCATAAGCCCTCAAATTCAAACCACGGCCCTTTTCTCTGGCAAACAAAACTCAGCTGCCCTGCTTCTGGATGGCAGATTGCAGGAGCCACTTGGTACTGTCAAACCAGCCCAACTTGGCACTGGTGCCACCTTTGGTCTTTGAACAATCCAGCGTATCGTTGATTTTAAAGGAGCCAGCCGGCCACTCCCAGCCATAGGCAGCCAAACAGTAACCACGGCCCTTTTCCCTGGATAGCAAAATTAAGAGGCCCCTCTTGTGGATGGCAGATTGCAGGAGTTACTTGGCACTGTCAAACCAGCCCGACTTGACACTGGTGCCACCTTGGGTCTGGGAACCATCTTGCGTATCGTAGATTTTCTGGAGCCAGCCAACCACTCCCAGCCATGGGCTGCCAAACACAAACCACAGCACTTTTCCTTGCCTAACAAAATTCAGATGCCGTGTTTCTGGATGGCAGAATGCAGGAGATACTTGGCTCTGTCCAACCAGCCCGACTTGGCAATGGTGCTACATTTGGTCTGGGAACAATCCTGCGTATCGTAGATTTTCATGAGCTAGACGGCCAACCCCAGCCATAGGCCCCCAAAAAAATCCTCGGCCCGTTTCCCTGACAAGCAAAACTCTGCTTTCCAGGTTCTGGATGGCAGATTGCAGGAGACACTTGGCACTGTCAAACCAGCTCAACTTGGCACTGGTGCCACCCTAGGTCTGGGAACCATCCTGCGTACCGTGGATTTTCAGGAGTCAGCCGGACACTTCCAGCAATAGGGTGCAAAATAAAAACTACGGCCCTTTTCCCTTGCTAACAAAATTCAGATGCCCCGTTCTGGACGGCAGATTGTAGGAGCTAATTGGCTCTATCAAACCAGCCCGACTTGGCACTAGTGCAACCTTTGGTCTGGGAACCTTCCTGCGTATCGTGGATTTCCAGGAGACAGCCGGCCACTCCCAGCCACAAGCCCTCAAACTCAAGCCACGGCCCTTTTCTCTGCCAAACAAAACTCAGCTGCCCCGCTTCTGGATAGCAGATTTCAGGAGCCACATAGTACTATCAAACCAGCCCAACTTGGCACTAGTGCCCCCTTCGGTCTGGGAACCATCCTGCGTATCGTGGATTATCAGGAGCCAGCCGGCCACTCTAAGCCACAGGCCCCAAAAACACAGCTCCGGCCGTTTGCCTGACAAACCAATCTCAGCTAATCCGCTTCTAGATGGCAGATTGCAGAAGCCACTTGGAAGTGTCAAACCAGCCCAACTTGGCACTGGTGCCACCTTGGTTCTGGGAACCATCATGCGTACCGTGGATTTTAAGGGACCCCCGGCCACTCCCAGCCATAAGAGGCAAAACAAAAACTACGGCGCTTTTCCTTGGCTAACAAAATTCAGATGCCCCCTTCTGGATGGCAGATTGCAGAAGATACTTGGCACTATCAAACCAGCCCGACTTGGCACTGGTGCCACCTTTGATATGGGAACAATCCTGCGTATCGTGGATTTTCAGGAACCAGCCGGCCACTCCCAGCCACAAGCCCTCAAACTCAAACCACGGCCCTGTTCTCTGCCAAACAAAACCCACTTGCCCCGCTTCTGGATAGCAGATTTCAGGAGCCACTTGGTAGTATCAAACAAGCCCAGCTTGGTGCTGGTGCCACCTTGGGTCTGGGAACAATCCTGCGTATCGTGGATTTTCAGGAGCCAGTCGGCCACTCCCAGTCAAAAGCCCTCAAACTCAAACCACGGCGCTTTTCTCTGGCAAACAAAACTCAGCTGCCCTGCTTCTGGATGGCACATTGCAGGAGCCACTTCGTAATATCAAAGCAGCCCAACTTGGCACTCGTGCCACCTTGGGTCTGGGAATCATTTTGGGTATCATGGATTTTCAGGAGCCAGCTGGCCACTCCCAGCCATAGGCTGCCAAACACAAACCAATGCCCTGTTCCCTGGGTAACAAAATTCAGATGCCCCTCTTGTGGATGGCATATTGCAGGAGCCACTTGGTACTGTCAAACCAGCTCAACTTGGCACTGGTGCCACCTTGGGTCTGGGAACCATCTTGCGTATCGTAGATTTTCTGGAGCCAGCCAACCACTCCCAGCCATGGGCTGCCAAACACAAACCACGGCCCTTTTCCCTGGCAAACAAAATTCAGATACCCGGCTTCTGGATGGCACATTCCAGGTGCCAATTGGTACTGTCCAATCAGCCCAACTTGGCACTGGTGCCACCTTCGGTCTGGGAACCATCCTGCGTATCGTGGATTTTCAGGAGCCAGCCGGCCACTCCAAGCCACAAGCCCTCAAACTCAAATCACGGTCCCTTACTCTGGCAAACAAAACTCAGCTGCCCTGCTTCTCTATGGCAGTTTGCAGGAGCCAATTGGTAATGTCAAACCAGCCCAACTTGGCACTGGTGCCACCTTGGGTCTGGGAACCATCATGCGTATTGTGGATTATCAGAAGCCAGCTAGCCACTCCCAGCCACAGGCCCCAAAAACACACCTCGGCCCTTTTGCCTGACAAACCAATCTCAGCTAACCCGCTTCGAGATGGCAGATTGCTGGAGCCACTTGGAAGTGTCAAACCAGCCCAACTTGGCACTGGTGCCACCTTGGGTCTTTGAACCATCCAGCATACTTGGATTTTCAGGAGCCACCCGGACACTCCGAGCCATAGGCTGCCAAACACAAACCATGGCCCTTTTCCCTGGCTAACAAAATTCCGATGCCCTGCTTCTGGATGGCAGATTGCAGGAGCCACTTGGCTCTGTCAAACCAGCCCTACTTGGCACAGGTGCCACCTTGAGTCTGGGAACCATCCTGCGTATCTTGGATTTTCAGGAGCCGGACGGCTACTCCCAGCCACAGGCCCCAAAAAAAAACCTCGGCCCGTTTGCCTGACAAACAAAACTCAGCTAACCTACTTCTGGATGGCAGATTGCAGGAGCCACTTGGAAGTGTCAAACTAGCCCAACCTAGCACTGGTGCCACCTTGGGTCTGGGAACTATCCTGCGTATCGTGGATTTTAAGGACACAGCTGGCCACTCCCAGCCACAAGCCCTACAAATTAAACCACGGCCCTTTTCTCTGGCAAACAAAACTCAGGTGCCCTGCTTCTGGATGGCAGATTGCATGAGCCACTTGGTACTATCAAACCAGTCAAACTTGGCACTGGTGCCACCTTGGGTCTGGGAACCATCCTGTGTATGGTGGATTTTCAGGAGCTAGGCAGCCATTCCCAGCCACAAGTCCTCTAACTCAAACCATGGCCCTTTTCTCTGGCAAAAAAAACTCAGCTGCCCTGCTTATGGATGGCAGATTGCAGGAGCCACTTGGTACTATCAAACCAGCCCAACTTGGCACTGGTGCCACCTTGGGTCTTTGAAGCATCCTGCACAGAGAGGATTTTCAGGAGCCAGCCGGCCACTCCCAGACATTGGTTGCCAAACAGAAACCACGGCACTTTTCCCTGGCTGACACTATTCAGATGCCCCGCTTCTGGAGGGCAGATTGCAGGAGCCACTTGGCACTGTCAAAGCAGCCCGACCTTGAACTGGTGACACCTTGGGTCTGGGAAACATCCTGCGTATCGCGGATTTTCTGGAGACAGCCAGCCAGTCCCAGCTAGAGGCTCCAAACAGAAGTCACGGCCCTTTTCCCTGCCTAACAAAATTCAGATGCCCCGTTCTGGATGGCAGATTGCAGGAGCTACTTGGCACTATGAAACCAGACCGACTTGGCACTGGTGCCACCTTGGGTCTGGGAACCATCCTGCGTATCGTGGATTTTCAGCAGCCAGCAGGCCACTCCCAGCCACAAGCCCTCAAACACAAACCACGCCCTTTTCTCTGGCAAACAAAACTCAGCTGCCCTGCATCTGGATGGCAGATTGCAGGACCTCTTGGTACTATCAAACCATCCCAACATGGCACTCGTGCCACCTTGGGTCTGGGAACCATCCTGGGTATGATGGATTTTCAGGAGCCAGCTGGCCACTCCCAGCCATAGGCTGCCAAACACAAACCACTGCCCTGTTCCCTGGTTAACAAAATTCAGATGCCCCTCTTGTGGATGGCATATTGCAGGAGCCACTTGGTACTGTCAAACCAGCCGAACATGGAACTGCTGCCACTTTTGATCTGGGAACCATCTTGCGTATCGTTGATTTTCTGGAGCCAGCGAACCACTCCCAGCCATGGGCTGCCAAACACAAACCACGGCACATTTCCTTGCCTAACAAAATTCAGATGCCGTGCTTCTGGATGGCAGAATGCAGGAGACACTTGGCACTGTCAAACCAGCCCGACTTGGCACTGGTGCCACCCTAGGTCTGGGAACCATCCTGCGTACCGTGGATTTTCAGGAGTCAGCCGGACACTCCCAGCAATAGGCTACAAAACAAAAACTACGGCCCTTTTCCCTTGCTAACAAAATTCAGATGCCCCGTTCTGGACGGCAGATTGTACGAGCTAATTGGCACTATCAAACCAGCCCGACTTGGCACTGGTGCAACCTTTGGTCTGGGAACCATCCTGCGTATCGTGGATTTTCAGGAGCCAGCCGGCCACTGGCAGCCACAAGCCCTCAAACTCAAGCCACGGCCCTTTTCTCTGCCAAACAAAACTCAGCTGCCTCGCTTCTGGATAGAAGATTTCAGGAGCCACTTAGTACTATCAAACCAGCCCAACTTGGCACTGGTGCCACCTTCGGTCTGGGAACCATCCTGCGTAATGTGGATTTTCAGGAGCCAGCCGGCCACTCCCAGCCACAAGCCCTCAAACCCAAACCTCGGCCCTTTTCTCTGGCAAACAAAACTCAGCTGCCCTGCTTCTGGATGGCAGACTGCAGGAGCCACTTGGTACTATCAAACAAGCCCAATTTGGCACTGGTGCCAGCTTGAGTCTGGGAACCATCCTGCGTATCGTGGATTTTCAGGTCGGCCACTCCCAGCCATGGGCTGCCAAACACAAACCGCGGCCCTTTTCCAGTGCAAACAAAATTCAGATGCCCCGTTTCTGGATGGCAGATTTCAGACGCCACTTGGCTCTGTCCAACAAGCCCAACTTGGCACTGGTGCCACCTTCCATCTTGGAACCTTCATGCGTATCGTGGATTTTCACAAGCCAGCCGGCCACTTCAAGCCACAAGCACTCAAACTCAAATCACGGCCCTTTTCTCTGGCAAACAAAACTCAGCTGCCCTGCTCCTGGATGGCAAATTGCAGGAGCCACTTGGTACTATAAAACCAGCCCATCTTGGCACTGGTGCTACCTTGGGTCTGGGAACCATCCAGCGTATCGTGGATTTTCCGGAGACAGCCGGCCAGTCCCACCCAGAGGCTGCCAAACACAAACCACGGCCCTTTTCCCTGCCTAACAAAATTCAGATGCCCCGTTCTGGATGGCATACTGCAGGAGCTACTTGGCACTATCAAACCAGCCCGACTTGGCACTGGTGCCACATTTGGTCTGGGAACCATCCTGCGTATCGTGGATTTTCAGGAGCCAGCCGGCCTCTCCCAGCCACAAGCCCTCAAACTAAAACCACGGCCCTTGTCTCCGCCAAGCAAAAGGCATCTGCCCCGCTTCTGGATAGCAGATTTCAGGAGCCACTTAGTACTATCAAAGCAGCCCAACTTGGCACTGTTGCCACCTTTGGTCTGGGAACCATCATGTGTATCGTGGATTTTAAGGAGCCAGCCGGCCACTCCAAGCCACAAGCCCTCAAACTCAAGCCACGGCCCTTTTCTCTGGCAAATAAAACTCAGCTGCCCTGCTTCTGGATGTCAGATTGCAGGAGCCACAAGGTACTATCAAACAAGCCCAACTTGGCACTGGTGCCACCTTGGGTCTGGGAACCATCCTGCGTATCGTGGATTTTCAGAACCCAGCCAACCACTGCCAGCCTTAGGCTGCCAAACAGAAACCACGGCAATTTTCCCTGGCTAAAAAATTAGGTTGTCTTTCTTCTGGTGGCAGATTGCAGGAGCTACTTGACACTGTCAAACCAGCCCTACTTGGCACTGGTGCCACCTTCGGTCTGGGAACCATCCTGCGTATCGTGGATTTTCAGGAGCCAGCCAGCCACTCCCAGCCCTGGGCTGTCAAACACAAACCACGGCCCTTTTCCCGTGCAAACAAAATTCAGATGCCCCGCTTCTTGATCGCAGATTGCTGGAGCCACTTGGCTCTGTCCAGCCAGCCCAACTTGGCACTGGTGCCACCTTGAGTCTGGGAACCATCCTGCGTATCGTGGATTTTCAGGAGCCAGCCGGCCATTCCCAGCCACAGGCCCCAAAAACAAACCTCGGCCCGTTTGCCTGACAAACAAAACTCAGCTAACCCGCTTCTGGATGGCACATTGCAGGAGCCTCTTGGAAGTGTCAAACTAGCCCAACCTGGCACTGGTGCCACCTTGGGTCTGGGAACTATCCTGCGTATTGTGGATTTTCAGGAGCCAGGCAGCCATTCCCAGCCACAAGTCCTCAAACTCAAACCGTGGCCCTTTTCTCTGGCAAACAAAACTCAGCTGCCCTGCTTCTGGATGGCAGATTTCAGGATCCACATGGTACTATCAAACCAGCCCAACTTGGAACTGGTGCCACCTTGGGTCTTTGAACCATCCTGCATCCAGTGGATTTTCAGGAGCTAGCCGGCTACTCCCACCTATTGGTTGCCAAACACAAACCACGGCCTTTTCCCCTGGCTGACACAATTCAGATGCCCCGCTTCTGGAGGGCAGATTGCAGGAGCCACTTGGCACTGTCAAACCTGCGCGACGTTGAAATGGTGACACCTTGGGTCTGGGAAGCATCCTGCGTATCGTGGATTATCCGGAGACAGCCGGCCACTCCCAGCTAGAGGCTGCCAAAAACAAATCACGGACCTTTTCTCTGCCTAACAAAATTCAGATGCCCTGCTTCTGGATAGCAGATTGCAGGATCTACTTGGCTCTATAAAACCAGACCGACATGGCACTGGTGACACCTTCGGTCTGGGAACCATCCTGCGTATCGTGGATTTACAGCAGCCAGCCGGCCACTGCCAGCCACAAGTCCTCAAACACAAACCACCCTCTTTTCTCTGGCAAACAAAACTCAGCTGCCCTGCTTCTGGATGGCAGATTTCAGGACCTCATGGTACTATCAAACCAGCCCAACTTGGCACTGGTGCCACCTTGGGTCTGGGAACCATCCTGGGTGTCATGGATTTTCAGGAGCCAGCTGTCCACTCCCAGCCATAGGCTGCCAAACACAAACCACGGCCCTGTTCCCTGTCTAACAAAATTCAGATGCCCCTCTTGTGGATGGCATATTGCAGGAGCCACTTGGTACTGTCAAACCAGCCCAACTTGGCACTGGTGCCACCTTGGCGCTTTTTTCTGGCAAACAATACTCAGCTGCCCTGCTTCTGGAGGGCAGTTTGCAGGAGCCACTTGGCACAATCAAACCAGTCCAACTTGGAACTGGTGCCACCTTGGGTCTTTGAACCATCCTGCATAGAGTGGATTTTCAGGAGCCAGCCGGCCACTCCAAGCCATAGGCTGCCAAACACAAACCCCGGCACTTTTCCCTGGCTAAAAAAATTCAGATGCCCCGCTTCTGGATGGCAGATTGCAGGAGGTTCTTGGCACTATCAAACCAGCCCGACTTGGCAGTGGTGCCAACTTTGGTCAGGGAACCATCCTGCGTATTGTGGTTTTTCAGGAGCCAGCCAGCCACTCCCAGCCAGAAGCCCTCCAACTCAAACCACGGCGCTTTTCTCTGGCAAACTAAACTCAGCTGCCCTGTTTCTGGATGGCAGATTACAGGAGCCACTTGGTACTATCAATGCAGCCCAACATGGCACTGGTGCCAACTTTGCTCTGGGAACCATCCTGCGTGTCGTGGACTTCCAGGAGCAACCCGGCCAGTCCCAGCCATAGGCTGCCAAACAAAAACCACGGCCATTATCCCCGGCTAAAAAAATTCAGATCCCCCGCTTCTGGATGGCAGATTGCAGACAACACTTGGCTCTGTCAAACCAGCCCGACTTGGCACTGGTGCCACCATGGTTCTGGTAACCATCCTGCGTATCGTGGATTTTCAGGAGCCAGCTGGCCACTCCAAGCCACAAGCCCTCTAACTCAAACCACGGCCCTTTTCTCTCTCAAACAAAACTCAGCTGCCCTGCATCTGGATGGCAAATTGTAGGAGGCACTTGGTACTATCAAACAAGCCCAACTTGGCACTGATGCCACCTGGGGTCTGGGGACCATCCCGCGTATCGTGGATTTTCAGGAGCCAGCCGGCCACTCCCAGCCATAGGCTGCCAAACACAAACCACAGCCCTTTTCCCTGGCTAACAAAATTCAGGTGCCCCGCTTCTGGTTGGCAGGTTGCAGGAGCTACTTGGAACTATCAAACCAGCCTGACTTGGCATTCGTGCCACCTTGGGTCTGGGAACCATCCTGCGTATCGTGGATTTTCAGGAGGCTGCCGGCCACTCCCAGCCATAGGCTGCCAAACAAAAACCACGGCCCTTTTCCCTGGCTAACAAAATTTCAATGCCCCGTTCTTGATGGCAGATTGCAGGAGATGCTCGGCACTATCAAACCAGCACAACTTGGAAATGGATCCGCCTTTGATCTGGGAACCATCCTGTGTATCGTGGATTTTCCGGAGCCAGCCAGCCACTCCCAGCCATAGGCTGCCAAACAAAAACCACGGCCCTTTTCCCTGGCTAACAAAATTCAGATGCCCCGCTTCTGGTTGGCAGATTACAGGAGCTACTTGGCAATATCAAACCAGCCTGACATGGCACTGGTGCCACCTTGATTCTGGGAACCATCCTGTGTATCGTGGATTTTCAGGACCCACCAGGCCACTCCCAGCCATAGGCTGCCAAACAAACACCACGGCCCTTTTCCCTGGCTAACAAAATTCAGATGCCCCGCTTCTGGATGGCAGATTGCAGGAGCCACTTGGTACTGTCCAACCAGATCAACTTGGCACTGGTGCCACCTTTGGTCTGTGAACCGTCCTGCGTATCGTGGATTTTCAGGGGCCAGACGGCCACTCCCCTGAAAAAGCCCTCAAACTCAAACCACGGCACTTTTCTCTGGCAAACAAAACTCAGCTGCCCTGCTTCTGGATGGCGAAATTGAAGGAGCCACTTGGTACTTTCAAAGCAGCCCAACTTGGCACTAGTGCCACCTTGGGTCTTTGAAACATCTTGCATATCGTGGATTTTCAGAAGCCAGCCGGCCACTCCCAGCCATACGCTGCCAAACACAAACTACGGCCCTTTTCCCTGGCTAACAAAACTCAGCTGCCCTACTTCTGGAAGGCATATTGCAGGAGCCACTTGGCACTATCAAACCAGGCCGACATGGCACTTGTGCCACCTTTGGTCTGGGAAACATCCGGCGTATTGTGTATTTTCAGGAGCCAGCAAGCCACTCGCAGCCATAGCCTGCCCAACACAAACCACGGCGCTTTTCTCTGGCAAATAAATCTCTGCTGCCCTGCTTCTGGAAGGCAGATTGCAGGAGCCACTTGGTACTGTCAAACTAGCCCAACTTGGCACTGGTGCCACCTTGGGTCTGGGAACCATCCTGCGTATTGTGGATTTTCAGGAGCCAGCCGGCCACTCCAAGCCATAGGATGCCAAACACAAACCACAGCCCTTTTACCTTGCTAAAAAAATATAGATACCCAGCTTCTGGATGGAAGAATGCAGTAGCCACTTGGTATTATCAAACAGGCCCAACTTGGCACTGGTGCCACCTCGGGCCTGGGATCCATCCTGCGTATCGTGGATTTTCAGGAGCCAGCCGGCCACTCTAAGCCACAAGCCCTCAACCCCAAACCACGGCCCTTTTCTCTGGCAAACAAAACTCAGCTGCCCTGCTTCTGGATGGAAGAATGAAGAGCCACTTGGTATTATCAAACCAGCCCAATACCACTTGGTACTATCCAACCAGCCCAATACCATTGGTATTATCAAAGGCCCAAACATTCGGCGTATCGTGGATTTTCAGGAGCCAGCCGGCCACTCCCAGCCATAGGCTGCCAAACACAAACCACAGCCCTTTTCCCTGGCTAACAAAATTCAGGTGCCCCGCTTCTGGTTGGCAGGTTGCAGGAGCTACTTGGAACTATCAAACCAGCCTGACTTGGCATTCGTGCCACCTTGGGTCTGGGAACCATCCTGCGTATCGTGGATTTTCAGGAGGCTGCCGGCCACTCCCAGCCATAGGCTGCCAAACAAAAACCACGGCCCTTTTCCCTGGCTAACAAAATTTCAATGCCCCGTTCTTGATGGCAGATTGCAGGAGATGCTCGGCACTATCAAACCAGCACAACTTGGAAATGGATCCGCCTTTGATCTGGGAACCATCCTGTGTATCGTGGATTTTCCGGAGCCAGCCAGCCACTCCCAGCCATAGGCTGCCAAACAAAAACCACGGCCCTTTTCCCTGGCTAACAAAATTCAGATGCCCCGCTTCTGGTTGGCAGATTACAGGAGCTACTTGGCAATATCAAACCAGCCTGACATGGCACTGGTGCCACCTTGATTCTGGGAACCATCCTGTGTATCGTGGATTTTCAGGACCCACCAGGCCACTCCCAGCCATAGGCTGCCAAACAAACACCACGGCCCTTTTCCCTGGCTAACAAAATTCAGATGCCCCGCTTCTGGATGGCAGATTGCAGGAGCCACTTGGTACTGTCCAACCAGATCAACTTGGCACTGGTGCCACCTTTGGTCTGTGAACCGTCCTGCGTATCGTGGATTTTCAGGGGCCAGACGGCCACTCCCCTGAAAAAGCCCTCAAACTCAAACCACGGCACTTTTCTCTGGCAAACAAAACTCAGCTGCCCTGCTTCTGGATGGCGAAATTGAAGGAGCCACTTGGTACTTTCAAAGCAGCCCAACTTGGCACTAGTGCCACCTTGGGTCTTTGAAACATCTTGCATATCGTGGATTTTCAGAAGCCAGCCGGCCACTCCCAGCCATACGCTGCCAAACACAAACTACGGCCCTTTTCCCTGGCTAACAAAACTCAGCTGCCCTACTTCTGGAAGGCATATTGCAGGAGCCACTTGGCACTATCAAACCAGGCCGACATGGCACTTGTGCCACCTTTGGTCTGGGAAACATCCGGCGTATTGTGTATTTTCAGGAGCCAGCAAGCCACTCGCAGCCATAGCCTGCCCAACACAAACCACGGCGCTTTTCTCTGGCAAATAAATCTCTGCTGCCCTGCTTCTGGAAGGCAGATTGCAGGAGCCACTTGGTACTGTCAAACTAGCCCAACTTGGCACTGGTGCCACCTTGGGTCTGGGAACCATCCTGCGTATTGTGGATTTTCAGGAGCCAGCCGGCCACTCCAAGCCATAGGATGCCAAACACAAACCACAGCCCTTTTACCTTGCTAAAAAAATATAGATACCCAGCTTCTGGATGGAAGAATGCAGTAGCCACTTGGTATTATCAAACAGGCCCAACTTGGCACTGGTGCCACCTCGGGCCTGGGATCCATCCTGCGTATCGTGGATTTTCAGGAGCCAGCCGGCCACTCTAAGCCACAAGCCCTCAACCCCAAACCACGGCCCTTTTCTCTGGCAAACAAAACTCAGCTGCCCTGCTTCTGGATGGAAGAATGAAGAGCCACTTGGTATTATCAAACCACCCAATACCACTTGGTACTATCCAACCAGCCCAATACCATTGGTATTATCAAAGGCCCAAACATTCGGCGTATCGTGGATTTTCAGGAGCCAGCCGGCCACGCCCAGCCATAGGCTGCCAAACACAAACCACGACCTGTTTCCCAGGCTAAAAAAATTCAGATGCCCCGCTTCTGTATAGCAGATTGCTTGAGCCACTTGGTACTGTCAAACCAGCTCAACATGGCACTGGTGCCACTATGCGTCTGGGAACCATCCTGCGTATCGTGGATTTTCAGGAGCCAGACGGCCACTCCCCGGCACAAGACCTCAAACTCAAACCACGGCCCTTTTCTCTGGCAAAAAAAACTCATCTGCCCTGCCTCTGGATGGCAGATTGCAGGAGCCACTTGGTACTTTCAAAGCAGCCCAACTTGGCACTAGTGCCACCTTGGGTCTTTGTACCATCCGGCACACGTGTATTTTCAGAAGCCAGCCGGCCACTCCTAGCCATAGGCTGCCAAACACAAACCACGGTCCTTTTCACTGGCTAAAATAATGCAGATGCCCCGCTTCTGGATGGCAGATTTCAGGAGACACTTGGCACTGTCAAACCAGCCCGTCTTGGAACTGGTGCTACCTTTGGTCTGGGAACCATCCTGCGTATCGTGGATTTTCATGAGCTAGCCGGCCAACCCCAGCCAGAGGCCCCAAAATAAACCTCGGCCCGTTTCCCTGACAAACAAAACTCAGCTTTCCAGCTTCTGGATGGCATCTTGCAGGAGACACTTGGCACTGTCAAACCAGCTCAACTTGGCACTGGTGCCACCTTGGGTCTGGGAACCATCTTGCGTACCGTGGATTTTCAGGAGTCAGCCGGCCACTCCCAGCAATAGGCTGCAAAAAAAAACTACGGCCCCTTTCCATTGCTAACAAAATTCGAATGCCCCGTTCTGGACGGCAGATTGTAGGAGCTAATTGCACTATCAAACCAGCCCGACTTGGCACTGGTGCCAGCTTTGGTCTGGGAACCATCCTGCGTATCGTGGATTTTCCGGAGCCAGCCGGCCACTCCAAGCCACAAGCCCTGAAACCCAAACCACGGCCCTTTTCTCTGGCAAACAAAACTCACCTGCCCCGCTTCTGGATAGCCAATTTCAGGAGCCACTTGGTAGTATCAAACCAGCCCAACTTGGCGCTGGTGCCACCTTCGGTCTGGGAACCATCCTGCTTATCGTGGATTTTCAGGAGCCAGCCGGCCAGTCCCAGCCATAGGCTGCCAAACACAAACCACGGCCCTTTTCCCTGGCTAACAAAATTCAGATGCCCCGCTATTGGATGGCAGATTGCAGGAGCTTCTTGGCACTATCAAACCAGCCGGACTGGGCACGGGTGTCACCTTTGGTCTGGGAACCATCCTGCGTATCGTGGATTTTCATGAGCCAGCCGGCCACTCCCAGCCACAAGCCCTCAAACTCAAACCACGGCGCTTTTCCCTGGCAAACAAAACTCAGCTGCCCTGCTTCTGGATGGCAGATTGTAGGAGAAAGTTGGTACTATCGAAGCAGCCAACCTGGCACTGGTGCCACCTTGGGTGTTTGAACCATCCTGCGTATCGTGGATTTTCAGGAG
Source organism: Passerculus sandwichensis (assembly GCA_031885435.1). Taxonomy (NCBI): domain Eukaryota; kingdom Metazoa; phylum Chordata; class Aves; order Passeriformes; family Passerellidae; genus Passerculus; species Passerculus sandwichensis. Next base: position 1,170,862 of record CM063146.1, read on the forward strand.
CCACCCGGCCACCCCAATCCATAGGCTGCTAAACACAATCCACAGCCCTTGTCCGTGGCTAAAAATATTCAGATGCACCGCTTCTGGTTGGCAGATTGCAAACAACCACTTGGCTCTGTCCAACCAGCACGACAAGGCAGTGGTGCCGCGTTCAGTCTGGGAACAATCCTGCGTATCGTGGATTTTCAGGAGCCAGCGGGCCACTCCAAGCCATAGGCTGCCAAACACAAACCACGGCACTTTTCCCTGGCTAACAAAATTCAGATACCCCGCTTGTGGATGGCAGATTGCAGGAGCTTCTTGGCACTATCAAACCAGCACGACTTGGCAGTGGTGCCAACTTTGGTCAGGGAACCATCCTGCGTATTGTGGTTTTTCAGGAGCCAGCCAGCCACTCCCAGCCACAAGCCCTCAAAATCAAACCACGGGGCTTTTTTCTGGCAAACAAAACTCAGCTGCCATCTTTCTGGATGGCAGTTTGCAGGAACCACATGGTACTGTCAAACCAGCCCAACTTGGCACTGGTGCCACCTTGGGTCTGGGAATCATCCTGCGTATCGTGGATTTTCCAGGGCCAGGCAGCCATTCCCAGCCACAAGTCCTCAAAGTCAAACCATGGCCCTTTTCTCTGGCATAAAATACTCAGCTGCCCTGCTTCTGGAGGGCAGATTGCAGGAACCACTTGGTACTGTCAAACCAGCCCAACTTGGAACTCGTGCCACATTGGGTCTTTGAACCATCCTGCATAGAGTGGATTTTCAGGAGCCAGCCGGCCACTCCCAGCCATTGGTTGCCAAACACAAACCACGGCACTTTTCCCTGGCTGATACAATTCAGATGCCCCGCTTCTTGAGGGCAGATTGCAGGAGCCACATGGCACTATAAAACCAGACCGACTTGGCACTGGTGCCACCTTCGGTCCAGGAACCTTCCTGCGTATCGTGGATTTTCCGGAGCCAGCCGGCCACTCCCAGCCATAGGCTGCCAAAAAAAAACCAAGGCCCTTTTCCCTGCCTAACAAAATTCAGATGCCCGCTTCTGGATGGCAGATTGCAGGAGCCGCTTGGAACTATCAAACCAGGCCTTCTTGGCACTGGTGCCACCTGGGGTCTGGGAACCCTCCTGCGTATCGTGGATTTTCAGGAGCCAGCTGGCCACTCCAAGCCACAAGCCCTCTAACTCAATCCACGGCCGTTTTCTCTGGCAAAAAAAACTCAGCTGCCCTGCTTCTGGATGGCAGATTGCAGGAGCCACTTGGTACTTTCAAAGCAGCCCAACTTGGCACTAGTGCCACCTTGGGTCTTTGAAACCTCTTGCATATCGTGGATTTTCAGAAGCCAGCCGGCCACTCCCAGCCATACGCTGCCAAACACAAACCACGGCCCTTTTCCCTGGCTAACAAAACTCAGCTGCCCTGCTTCTGGAAGGCATATTGCAGGAGCCACTTGGCACTGTCAAACCAGGCCGACTTGGCACATGTGCCATCTTTGGTCTGGGAAACATCCTGCGTATTGTGTATTTTCAAGAGGCAGCCAGCCCCTCGCAGCCATAGCCTGCCCAACACAAACCACGGCGCTTTTCTCTGGCAAATAAATCTCAGCTGCCCTGCTTCTGGAAGGCAGATTGCAGGAGCCACTTGGTACTGTCAAACCAGCCCAACTTGGCACTGGTGCCACCTTGGGTCTGGGAACCATCCTGTGTATTGTGGATTTTCAGGAGCCAGCCGGCCACTCCAAGCCGTAGGCTGCCAAACACAAACCACAGCCCTTTTCCCTGGTTAAAAAAATATAGATGCCCAACTTCTGGATGGAAGAATGCAGTAGCCACTTGGTATTATCAAACCGGCCCAACTTGGCACTGGTGCCACCTCGGGCCTGGGAACCATCCTGCGTATCGTGGATTTTCAGGAGCCAGCCGGCCACTCTAAGCCACAAGCCCTCAAACCCAAACCACGGCCCTTTTCTCTGGCAAACAAAACTCAGCTGCCCTGCTTCTGGATGGGAGAATTCAGGAGCCACTTGGTATTATCAAACCAGTCCAATACCACTTGGTACAATCCAACCAGCCCAAGAACATTGGTATTATGAAGCGCCCAAATATCCTGCATATCGTGGATTTTCAGGAGCCAGCCGGCCACCCCCAGCCATAGGCTGCCAAACACAAACCACGGCCTGTTTCCCAGGCTAAAATAATTCAGATGCCCCGCTTCTGTATAGCAGATTCCTAGAGCCACTTGATACTGTCAAACAAGCCCAACTTGGCACTGGTGCCACCATGCGTCTGGGAGCCATCCTGCGTATCGTGGATTTTCAGGAGCCAGACGGCCACTCCCTGCCACAAGCCCTCAAACTCAAACCACGCCCCTTTTCTATGGCAAACAAAACTCATCTGCCCTGCCTCTGGATGGCAGATTGCAGGAGCCACTTGGTACTTTCAAAGCAGCCCAACTTGGCACTATTGCCACCTTGGGTCTTTGAACCATCCGGCACACGTGTATTTTCAGAAGCCAGCCGGCTACTCCCAGCCATAGGCTGCCAAACACAAACCACGGCCCTTTTCACTGGCTAACAAAATACAGATGCCCCGCTTCTGGATGGCAGATTGCAGGAGACACTTGGCACTGTCAAACCAGCCCGTCTTGGAACTGGTGCCACCTTGGGTCTGGGAACCATCCTGCGTATCGTGGATTTTCAGGAGCCAGCCGGCCACTCCCAGCCATAGACTGCCAAACACAATCCACGGCCCTTTTCCCTGGCTAACAAAATTCAGATGCCCCGTTCTGGATGGCAGATTGCAGGAGCCACTTGGTACTTTCAAAGCAGCCCAACTTGGCACTAGTGCCACCTTGAGTCTTTGAAACATCTTGCATATCGTGGATTTTCAGAAGCCAGCCGGCCACTCCCAGCCATACGCTGCCAAACACAAACCACGGCCCTTTTCCCTGGCTAACAAAACTCAGCTGCCCTGCTTCTGGAAGGCATATTGCAGGAGCCACTTGGCACTATAAACCAGGCCGACTTGGCACTTGTGCCATCTTTGGTCTGGGAAACATCCTGCGTATTGTGTATTTTCAAGAGGCAGCCAGCCCCTCGCAGCCATAGCCTGCCCAACACAAACCACGGCGCTTTTCTCTGGCAAATAAATCTCAGCTGCCCTGCTTCTGGAAGGCAGATTGCAGGAGCCACTTGGTACTGTCAAACCAGCCCAACTTGGCACTGGTGCCACCTTGGGTCTGGGAACCATCCTGTGTATTGTGGATTTTCAGGAGCCAGCCGGCCACTCCAAGCCGTAGGCTGCCAAACACAAACCACAGCCCTTTTCCCTGGTTAAAAAAATATAGATGCCCAACTTCTGGATGGAAGAATGCAGTAGCCACTTGGTATTATCAAACCGGCCCAACTTGGCACTGGTGCCACCTCGGGCCTGGGAACCATCCTGCGTATCGTGGATTTTCAGGAGCCAGCCGGCCACTCTAAGCCACAAGCCCTCAAACCCAAACCACGGCCCTTTTCTCTGGCAAACAAAACTCAGCTGCCCTGCTTCTGGATGGGAGAATTCAGGAGCCACTTGGTATTATCAAACCAGTCCAATACCACTTGGTACAATCCAACCAGCCCAAGAACATTGGTATTATCAAGCGCCCAAATATCCTGCATATCGTGGATTTTCAGGAGCCAGCCGGCCACCCCCAGCCATAGGCTGCCAAACACTAACCACGGCCTGTTTCCCAGGCTAAAATAATTCAGATGCCCCGCTTCTGTATAGCAGATTGCTAGAGCCACTTGATACTGTCAAACAAGCCCAACTTGGCACTGGTGCCACCATGCGTCTGGGAGCCATCCTGCGTATCGTGGATTTTCAGGAGCCAGACGGCCACTCCCTGCCACAAGCCCTCAAACTCAAACCACGCCCCTTTTCTATGGCAAACAAAACTCATCTGCCCTGCCTCTGGATGGCAGATTGCAGGAGCCACTTGGTACTTTCAAAGCAGCCCAACTTGGCACTATTGCCACCTTGGGTCTTTGAACCATCCGGCACACGTGTATTTTCAGAAGCCAGCCGGCTACTCCCAGCCATAGGCTGCCAAACACAAACCACGGCCCTTTTCACTGGCTAACAAAATACAGATGCCCCGCTTCTGGATGGCAGATTGCAGGAGACACTTGGCACTGTCAAACCAGCCCGTCTTGGAACTGGTGCCACCTTGGGTCTGGGAACCATCCTGCGTATCGTGGATTTTCAGGAGCCAGCCGGCCACTCCCAGCCATAGACTGCCAAACACAATCCACGGCCCTTTTCCCTGGCTAACAAAATTCAGATGCCCCGTTCTGGATGGCAGATTGCAGGAGCCACTTGGTACTTTCAAAGCAGCCCAACTTGGCACTAGTGCCACCTTGAGTCTTTAAAACATCTTGCATATCGTGGATTTTCAGAAGCCAGCCGGCCACTCTCAGCCATACGCTGCCAAACACAAACCACGGCCCTTTTCCCTGGCTAACAAAACTCAGCTGCCCTGCTTCTGGAAGGCATATTGCAGGAGCCACTTGGCACTATAAACCAGGCCGACTTGGCACTTGTGCCATCTTTGGTCTGGGAAACATCCTGCGTATTGTGTATTTTCAGGAGCCAGCCAGCCCCTCGCAGCCATAGCCTGCCCAACACAAACCACGGCGCTTTTCTCTGGCAAATAAATCTCAGCTGCCCTGCTTCTGGAAGGCAGATTGCAGGAGCCACTTGGTACTGTCAAACCAGCCCGTCTTGGCACTGGTGCCACCTTGGGTCTGGGAACCATTTTGCGTATTGTGGATTTTCAGGAGCCAGCCGGCCACTGCAAGCCATAGAAGCCAAACACAAACCACAGCCCTTTTCCCTGGCTAAAAAAATATAGATACCCTGCTTCTGGATGGAAGAATGCAGTAGCCACTTGGTATTATCCAACCGTCCCAACTTGGCCCTGATGCCACCTCGGGCCTGGGGACCATCCTGCGTATCGTGGATTTTCAGGAGCCAGCCGGCCACTCTAAGCCACAAGCCCTCAAACCCAAACCACGGCCCTTTTCTCTGGCAAACAAAACTCAGCTGCCCTGCTTCTGGATGGAAGAATGCAGGAGCCACTTGGTATTATCAAACCAGCCCAATACCACTTGGCACTGTCCAACCAGCCCAATACCATTGGTATTATCAAACGCCCAAACATCCTGCGTATCGTGGATTTTCAGGAGCCAGCCGGCCACCCCCAGCTATAGGCTGCCAAACACAAACCACGGCCGGTTTCCCAGGCTAAAATAGTTCAGATGCCCCGCTTCTGTATAGCAGATTGCTAGAGCCACTTGGTACTGTCAAACCAGCCCAACTTGGCACTGGTGACACCATGCGTCTGGGAGCCATCCTGCGTATCGTGCATTTTCAGGAGCCAGACGGCCACTCCCTGGCACAAGCCCTCAAACTCAAACCACGGCCCTTTTCTCTGGCAAACAAAACTCACCTGCCCTGCCTCTGTATGTCAGATTGCAGGAGCCACTTGGTACTTTCAAAGCAGCCCAACTGGGCAATAGTGCCACCTTGGGTCTTTGAAGCATCTTGCTTATCGTGGATTTTCAGACGCCAGCCGGACACTCCCAGCCATAGGCTGCCAAACACAAACCACGGCCCTTTTCACTGGCTAACAAAATTCAGATGCCCCGCTTCTGGATGGCAGATTGCAGGAGACACTTGGCACTGTCAAACCAGCCCGTCTTGGAACTGGTGCCACCTTGGGTCTGGGAACCATCCTGCGTATCGTGGATTTTCAGGAGCCAGCCGGGCACTCCCAGCCACAAGCCGTGAAACTTAAACTACGGCCCTTTTCTCTGCCAAACAAAATTCAGCTGCCCTGCTTCTGGATCGAAGAATGCAGGAGCCACTTGGTATTGTCAAACCAACCCAATACCACATGGTATTATAAAACCAGCCCAATACCACTTGGTACTATCAAACGCCCAACCCCCCTGCGTATCGTGGATTTTCAGGAGCCTGCTGGCCACTCCCAGCCATAGGCTGCCAAACACAAACCACGGCACTTTTCCCAGGTTAAATAAATTCAGATGCCCCGCTTCTGGATGGTAGATTGCAGGAGCCACTTGGTACTATCCAACCAGCCCAACTAGGCACTGGTACCACCTTGGGTCTGGGAACCATCCTGCGTATCGTGGATTTTCTGGAGAAAGCTGGCCCCTCCCAGCCACAAGCCCTCAAAATCAAACCACGGCGCTTGTCTCTGGCGAACAAAACTCAGCTGCCCTGCTTCTTGAAGGCAGATTGCAGGAGACACTTGGTACCCTCAATGCAGCCCAAATAGGCACTGGTGCCACCTCGGGCCTGGGAACCATCCTGCGTATCGTGGATTTTCAGGAGCCAGCCGGCCACTCCCAGCCACAAGCACTATAACTCATACCACGGCCCTTTTCTCAGGCAAACAAAAATCAGCTGCCCCGCTTCTAGATGGCAGATTGCAGGAGCCACTTGGCACTGCGAAACCACCCTGACTTGGCACTTGTGCCACTTTGGGTCTGGGAACCATCCTGCGTATCGTGGATTTTCAGGAGGCTGCCGGCCTCTCCCAGCCATAGGCTGCCAAACACAAACCACGGACCTTTTCCCTGGCTAACAAAATTCAGATGCCTCGTTCTGGATGGCAGATTGCAGGAGATGCTCGGCACTATCAAACCAGCAAATCTTGGCACTGGAGCCACCTTTGGTCTCGGAACCATCCTGCGTATCGTGGATTTTCAGGAGCCAGCCGGCCACTCCCAGCCATAGGTTGCCAAACACAAACCACGGACTGTTTCCCTGGCTAACAAAATTCAGATGCCCCGCTTCTGGTTGGCAGATTACAGGAGCTACTTGGCAATATCAAACCAGCCCGACTTGGCACTGGTGCCACCTTGGGTCTGGGAACCATCCTGCGTATGGTGGATTTTCAGGAGACCCACCAGGCCACTCCCAGCCATAGGCTGCCAAACAAAAACCACGGCCCTTTTCCCTGGCAAACAAAACTCAGCTGCCCTGCTTCTGGATGGCAGATTGCAGGAGCCACTTGGTACTGTCCAACCAGCTCAACATGTCAGTGGTGCCACCTTTGGTCTGGGAACCGTCCTGCCTATCGTGGATTTTCAGGGGCCAGACGGCCACTTCCCTGAAAAAGCCCTCAAACCCAAACCACGGTACTTTTCTCTGGCAAACAAAACTCAGCTGCCCTGCTTCTGGATGGCAGATTGAAGGAGCCACTTGGTACTTTCAAAGCAGCCCAACTTGGCACTAGTGCCACCTTGGGTCTTTGAAACATCTTGCATATCGTGGATTTTCAGAAGCCAGCCGGCCACTCCCAGCCATACGCTGCCAAACACAAACCACGGCCCTTTTCCCTGGCTAACAAAACTCAGCTGCCTCGCTTCTGGAAGGCATATTGCAGGAGCCACTTGGCACTACGCAACCAGGCCGACTTGGCACTTGTGCCATCTTTGGTCTGGGAAACATCCTGCGTATTGTGTATTTTCAGGAGCCAGCCAGCCCCTCGCAGCCATAGCCTGCCCAACACAAACCACGGCGCTTTTCTCTTGCAAATAAATCTCAGCTGCCCTGCTTCTGGATGGCAGATTGCAGGAGCCACTTGGTACTGTCAAACCAGCCCAACTTGGCACTGGTGCCACCTTGGGTCTGGGAACCATCCTGCGTATTGTGGATTTTCAGGAGCCAGCCGGCCACTCCAAGCCATAGGATGCCAAAGACAAACCACAGCCCTTTTCCCTGGCTAAAAAAATATAGATACCCAGCTTCTGGATGGAAGAATGCAGGAGCGACTTGGTATTATCAAACCAGCCCAATACCACTTGGTGCTATCCAACCAGCCCAATATCATTGGTATTATCAAACGCCCAAACATCCTGCGTATCGTGGATTTTCAGGAGCCAGCCGGCCACTCCAAGCCATAGGCTGCCAAACAAAATCCACGGCCCTTTTCCCTGGCTAACAAAATTCAGATGCCCCGTTCTGGATGGCAGATTGCAGTAGCAACTCGGCACTATCAAACCAGCCATACTGGGCACTGGAGCCACCTTTGGTCTAGGAACATTCCTGCGTTTCATGGATTTTCAGGAGCCAGCCGGCCACTCTAAGCCACAAGCCCTCAAACCCAAACCACGGCCCTTTTGTGTTGCAAACAAAAATCAGCTGCCCTGCTTCTGGATGGAAGAATGCAGGAGCCACTTGGTATTATCAAACCAGCCTAATACCACTTGGTACTATCCAACCAGCCCAATATCATTTGTATTATCAAACGCCCAAACATCCTGCGTATCGTGGATTTTCAGGAGCCAGCCGGCCACCCCCATCCATAGGCTGCCAAACACAAACCACGGCCTGTTTCCCAGGCTAAAAAAATTCAGATGCCCCGCTTCTTTATGGCAGATTGCTAGAGCCACTTGGTACTGTCAAACCAGCCCAACTTGGCACTGGTGCCACCATGCGTCTGGGAACCATCCTGCGTATAGTGGATTTTCAGGAGCCAGACGGCCAGTCCCCGGCACAAGCCCTCAAACTCAAACCACGGCCCTTTTCTCTGGCAAACAAAACTCATCTGCCGTGCCTCTTGATGGCAGATTGCAGGAGCCACTTGGTACTTTCAAAGCAGCCCAACTTGGCACTAGTGCCACCTTGGGTCTTTGAACCATCCGGCACACGTGTATTTTCAGAAGCCAGCCGGCCACTCCCAGCAATAGGCTGCCAAACACAAACCACGGTCCTTTTCACTGGCTAACAAAATTCAGATGCCCCGCTTCTGGATGGAAGATTGCAGGAGACCCTTGGCACTGTCAAACAAGCCCGTCTTGGAACTGGTGCCACCTTTGGTCTGGGAACCATCCTGCGTATCATGGATTTTCAGGAGCCAGCCGGGCACTCCCAGCCACAAGCCCTGAAACTTAAACTACGGCCCTTTTCTCTGCCAAACAATACTCAGCTGCCCTGCTTCTGGATCGAAGAATGCAGGAGCCACTTGGTATTGTCAAACCAGCCCAATACCACATGGTATTATAAAACCAGCCCAATACCACTTGGTATTATCAAACGCCCAACCATCCTGCGATCGTGGATTTTCAGGAGCCTGGCGGCCACTCCCAGCCACAAGCCCTAAAACTCCAACCACGGACCTTTTCTCTCGCAAACAAATCTCAGCTGCCCTGCTTCTGGATGGCAGATTGCAGGAGGCACTTGGTACTATCAAACCAGCCCAACTAGGCACTGGTGCCACCATGCGTTTGGGAACCATCCTGCGTATCGTGGATTTTCAGGAGCCAGCCGGCCACTCCCAGCTATAGGCTGTCAAACACAAACCACGGCCCTTTTCCTTGGCGAACAAAATTCAGATGTCCCGCATCTGGTTGGCAGAATGCAGGAGCTACTTGGCATTATCAAACCAGCCCGACTTGGCACTGGTGCCACCTTGGGTCTGGGAACCATCCTGCATATCGTGGATTATCAGGAGCCAGCCGGCCACTCCCAACCACAAGCCCTGAACTCAAACCACGGCCCTTTTCTCTGGGAAAGAAAACTCAGCTGCCCAGCTTCTGGATGGAAGAATGCAGGAGCAACTTGTTATTATCAAACCAGCCCAATACCACTTGGAATTATAAAACCAGCCAAAAAAGATTTGGTATTATCAAACGCCCAACCATCCTGCGTATTGTGGATTTTCAGGAGCCAGCCGGCGACTCCCAGCCACAAGCCCTCAAACTCAAACAATGGACCTTTTCTCTGGCAAACAAAACTCAGTTGCCCTGCTTCTGGATGGCAGATTGCGGGAGCCACTTGGTACTATCAAACCAGCCCAACTTGGCACTGGGGCCACCTTTGGACTTTGAACCATCCTGCATATCGTGGATTTTTGAGGAGCCAGCCAGCCACTCCCAGCCATAGGTTGCCAAACACAAACCACGGCACTTTTACCTGCCTAACAAAATGCATATGCCCCGCTTCTAGATGGCAGATTTCAGGAGCCACTTGGCACTGTCAAACCAGCCCGACTTGGTACATTTGCCACCTTGTGTCTGGGAAACATCCTGCGTATCGTGGATTTTCAGGAGCCAGCCGGCCACTCCCAGCCACAAGCCCTCAAACTAAAACCACGGCAATTTCCTCTGGCAAACAAAACTCAGCTGCCCTACTTCTGGAAGGCAGATTGCAGAAGCCACTTGGTACTGTCAAACCAGCCCAACTTTGCAGTGGTGCCACCTTTGGTCTGGGAACCATCCTGCGTATCGAAGATTTTTAGGAGCCATCCAGCCACTCCCAGCCACAAGCCCTCAAACTCAAACCACAGCCATTTTCTCTGGAAAACAAAACTCAGCTCCCCTGCTTCTGGAAGGCAGATTGCAGGAGCCACTTGGTACTGTCAAACCAGCCCAACTTGGCACTGGTGCCATCTTGGCTCTGGGATCCATCCTGCGTATCATGGATTTTCAGGAGCCACCCAGCAACTCGCGGCCATAGGCTGCCAAACACAAACCACGGCACTTTTCCCTGGCTTACAAAATTCAGATGCCCCGCTTCTGGATGGCAGACTGCAGACACCACTTAGCTCTGTCCAACCAGCCCGACATGGCAGTGGTGCCTCCTTGGGTCTGGGAACCATCCTGCGTATCTTGGATTTTCCGGAGCCAGCCGGCCACTCCCAGCCATAGGCTGCCAAACACAAACTACGGCTTTTTCCCAGACTAACAAAATTCAGATGCCCCGCTTCTGGATGGCAGATTGCAGGAGCTACTTGGCACTATCAAACCAGACCGACTTGGCACTGTTGCCTCCTTTTCTCTGGGAACCATCCTGCACATAGGGGATTTTAAGGAGCCAACCGGCCATTCCCAGCCACAAGCACTAAAACTTAAACCACGGCCCTTTTATCTGGCAAACAAAACTCAGCTGCCCTGCTTCTGGATGGCACAATGCAGGAGCAACTTGGTACTATCAAACGAGCCCAACTTGGCACTGGTGCCACCTTGGGGCTGGGAACCATCCTGCGTATTGTGGTTTTTCAGGAGCCAACCGGCCACTCCCAGCCACAAGCCCTCAAACTCAAACCACGGACCTTTTCTCTATCAAACAAAACTCAGCTGCCCTGCTTTTGGATGGTAGATTGCAGGAGCCACTTGGCACTATCAAACCAGCCCAACTTGGCACTCGTGCCACCTTGGGACTTTGAACCATCCTTCATATCGTGGATTTTCAGGAGCCAGCCGGCCACTCCCAAACATAGGCGGCCAAACAAAAACCACGGCCCTTTTCCCTGGCTAACAAATTCAGATGCCCCGCTTCTGGATGGCAGATTGCAGGAGCCACTTGGCACTGTCAAACCAGCCCAACTTGGTACTGGTGCCACCTTGGGTCTGGGAACCATCCTGAGTATCGTGGATTTTCAGGAACCAGCCGGCCACTCCCAGCCACACGCTCTCAAACTTAAACCACGGCACTTTTCTCTGGCAAACAAAACTCAGTTGCCCTGATTCTGGATGGCAGATTGCATGAGCCACTTGGTAATATCAAAGCAGCCCAACTTGGCACTGTTGCCACCATAGTTCTGGGAAACATCCGGGGTATCGTGGATATTCAGGAGCCTGCCGGCCACTCCCAGCCATTGGCTGCCAAAGACAAACCACGGCCCTTTTCACTGCCTAACAAAATTAAGATGCCCCGCTTCTGGATGGCAGATTGCAGGAGCTACTTCGCACAATCAAACCAGCCCGACTTGGCACTGGTGCCACCTTTGATCTGGGAACCATCCTGCGTATCGTGGATTTTCAGGAGACAGCTGGCCGCTCCCAGCTACAAGCCATCAAACTGAAACCACGGCCGTTTTCTCTGGCAAAAAAAAAACAGTTGCCCTGTTTCTGGATGGCAGATTGCAGGAGCCACTTGGTACTATCTCACCAGCCCAACTTGGCACTGGTGCCACCTTTTGTCTGGGAACCATCCTGTGCATCGTGGATTTTAAGGAGCCAGCCGGCCACTCCATGCCACAAGCCCTCAAACTCAAACCACAGCACTTTTCTCTTAAAAACAACACTCAGCTGCCCTGCTTCTGGATGGCAGATTGCCGGAGCCGCTTGGTACTATCAAACCAGCCAAACGAGGCATTGGTGCCACCTTGGGTGTGGCAAACATCCTGCGTTATGTGGATTTTCTGGAGCCAGACGGCCACTCCCAGCCACAAGCCCTCAAACATAAACCATGGCACTTTTCTCTTGCAAAAAAAACTCAGCTGCCCTGCTTCTGGATGGCAGATTGCACGAGCCACTTTGTAATGTCAAACCAGCCTAACTTGGCACTGGTGCCACTATAGGTCTGGGAACCATCCTGGGTATCGTGGACGTTCAGGAACCACCCAGCCACTCCCAGCCATAGGCTGCCACACACAAACCACGGCCCTTTTCCCTGGCTAAAACAGTTCAGAAGCCCCGCTTCTGGATGGCAGATTGCCGACACCACTTGGCTCTGTCCAATCAGCCCGACTTGGAACTGGTGCCACCTTGGGTCTGGGAACCATCCTGCGTATCGTGGATTTTCAGGAGCCAGCCGGCCACTCCCAGCCACAGGCCCCGAAACTCAAACCATGGCCCTTTTCTCTGCCAAACAAAACTCAGATATCCTGCTTCTGGATAGCAGATTGCAGGAGCCACTTGGTACTATCAAACCAGCCCAACTTCGCACTGGTGTCACCTTGGGTCTTGGAACCATCCTGCGTATCGTGGATTTTCAGGAGCCAGCCGGCCACTCCATGCCATAGGCTGCCAAACACAAACCACGGCCCTTTTGCCTGGCTAAAAAAATTCAGATGCCCCGATTCTGGATGGCAGGTCGAAGGAGCCCATTGGCACTGTCTAACCAGCTCTACTAGGAACTGGTGCCTCCTTGGGTCTGGGAATAATCCTGCGTAACGTGGATTTTGAGGAGCCGGCCGGCAACTCCCAGCCATAGGCTGCCAAACACAAACCACGGCCCTTTTCCCTGGCTAACAAAATTCAGATGCCCCGCTTCTGGATGGAAGATTGCAGGAGCTACTTGGAACTATGGAACCAGCCCGACTTGGCTCTGGTGCCACCTTTGGTCAAGGAACCATCCTGTGTATTGTGGATTTTCAGGAGCCAACCTGCCACTCCCAGGCACAAGCCCTCAAACTGAAACCACGGCCCTTTTCTCTGGCAAATTAAACTCAGCTGCCCTGCTTCCGGATGGCAGTTTGCAGGAGCCAATTGGTACTATCCAACCAGCCCATCTTGGCACTGGTTTCACCTTGGGTCTGGGAACCACCCTGCGTATTGTGGATTTTCAGGAGCCAGCCGGCCACTCCCAGCCATAGGCTGCCAAACACAAATCACGGCCCTTTTGTCTGGCTAACTAAATTCAGATGCCCCGCTTCTGGATGGCAGATTGCAGACACCACTTGGCTCTGTCCAACCAGCCGGATTTGGCACTGGTGCCACCCTGGGTCTAGGATCCATCCTGCATATTGTGGATTTTCAAGAGCCAGCCGGCCACTCCCAGCCACAGGCCCCCAAACTCAAACCATGGCCCTTTTCTCTGCCAAACAAAACTCAGCTGTCCTGCTTCTGGATAGCAGATTGCAGGAGCCACTTGGTAGTATCAAACCAGCCCAACTTGGCACTGGTGACACCTTGGGTCTGGGAACCATCCTGCGTATCGTGGATTTTCAGGAGCCAGGCAGCCACTCCCTCCCACAAGCCCTCAAATTCAAACCACGGCCCTTTTCCCTTGCTAACAAAATTAAACTGCCCTGCTTCTGGATGGCAGATTTCAGGAGCCACTTGGTACTATCAAACCAGCCCAACTTGGCATTGGTGCCAATTGGGTCTTTGAACCATCCGGCATAACGTGGATTTTCCGGAGCCAGCCGGCCACTCCCAGCCATAGGCTGCCAAACACAAACCATGGTCCTTTTCCCTGGCTAAAAAATTTCAGATGCCCCGCCTCTGTGTGACAGATTGCAGACGCCACTTGTCTCTGTCCGACGAGCCAGACTTAGCACTGGTGCCACTTTGGGACTGGGAACCATCCTGCGTATCGTGGATTTTCAGGAGCCAGTCGGCCACTCCCAGCCACAGGTCCCAAAAAAAAACCACGGCCTTTTTCTCTGTCAAAAAAACCTCAGCTGCCCTGCTTCTGGATGGCAGATTGCAGGAGCCACTTGGTACTATCAAACCAACCCGACTTGGCATTGGTGCCACCTTGGGTCTTTGAACCATCCTGCGTATCGTGGATTTTCAGGAGCCAGCCTGCCACTCCCAGCCGTAGGCTGCCAAACACAAACCACGGCCCTTTTCCCTGGCAAACAAAATTCAGATGGCCCGTTCTGGATGGCATATTGCAGGAGCTACATGGCACTGTCAAACCAGCCTAACTTGGCACTGGTGCCATCTTGGGTCTGCGAACCATCCTGCGTATCGTGGATTTTCAGGAGCCAGCCGGCCACTCCCAGCCACAATCTATCAAACTCAAACCATGGCCCTTTTCCCTGCCTAACAAAACTCAGCTGCTCTGCTTCCGGATGGCAGATTGCAGGAGGCACTTGGTACTATCAAACCAGCCCGAATTGGTACTGGTGCCACCTTGGGTCTGGGAACCATCTTGTGTACCGTGGATTCTGAGGAGCCAGCCGGCCACTCCCAGCCAGCAACCCTCCAACACAAACCACGGCCCTTTTCTCTGGCAAACAAAAGTCAGCTGCCCTGCTTCTGGATGGCAGATTGCAGGAGCCATTTGGTGCTATCAAAACAGCCTGACTTGGCAATGATGCCACGTTAGGTCTGGGGACCATCCTGCGTATCATGGATTTTCAGGAGCCAGCCGGCCACTCCCAGCCGCAGGCCCAAAAAAAAAATCACGGCCCTTTTCCCTGGCAAACAAAACTCAGCTGCCCTTCCTCTTGCTGGCAGGTTGCGATAGCCACTTGGTACTATCAAACCAGCACAACTTGGCACTGGTGCCACTTTCGGTCTGGGAACCATTCTGCGTATCGTGGATTTTCAGGAGCCAGACGGTCACTCTCAGCCACAAGCCCTCAAACTCAAACCATGGCCGTATTCTCTGGAAAACAAAACTCAGCTGCCCTGCATCTGGATGGCAGATTGCAGGAGCCACTTGGTAGGATGAAACTAGCCCAACTTGGCACTGGTGCCACCTTGGGTCTGCGAGCCATCCTGCGTATCGTCGATTACAGGAGCCAAGCGGCCACTCCCAGCCATATGCTGCCAAACACAAACCACGGCAGTATTCCCTGCCTAACAAAATTCAGATGCCCCGCTAGTGGATGGCAGATTGCAGGAGCTACCTGCACTGTAAAACCAGCCCGACTTGGCACTGGTGCCACCTTCGGTCTGGGAACCCTCCTGCGTATCGTGGATTTTCAGGAGTCAGACGGCCACTCCCAGCAATGGGCTGCCAGATACAAACCACGGCCCTTTTCCCTTGCTAACAAAATTCAGCTGCCCCTCTTGGGGATGGCAGATTGCAGGAGCCACTTGGTACTGTCAAACCAGCCTGACTTTGAACTGGTGCAACCTTCGGTGAGGGAACCATCCTGTGTATCGTGTATATTCAGGAGCCAGCGGTCCACTCCCAGCATTAGGCTGCCAAACAAAAACCACGGCCATTTTCCGTGGCAAAAATAATTCAGACGCCCCGTTCTGGATAGAAGATTGCAGGAGTTGCTAGGCACTATCAAACCAGCCCAACTTGGCACTGGTGCCACTTTTGGTCTGGGAACCATCCTGCGTATCGTGGATTTTCAGGAGCCAGCCGGCCACTCCCAGGCATAGGCTGCCAAACAAAAACCACGGCCCTTTTTCCTGGCAAAAAATATTCAGATGCCCGGCTTCTTGATGGCAGATTGTAGGAGCCACTTGGCAATTTCAAATCAGCAGGACTTGGAACTAGTGCCACCTTCGGTCTGGGAACCATCCTGCGTATCGTGGATTTTCAGGAGCCAGCCGGCCACACCCAGCCATGGGCTGCCAAACACACACCACGGCCCTTTTCCATGCCTACCAAAATTCAGATGCCCCTCTTGTGGATGGCAGATTGCAGGAGCCACTTGGCACTGTCCAACCAGCCCGACTTGGAACTGGGGACACATTGGGTCTTGGAACCATCCTGCGTATCGTGGATTTTCCTGAGCCAGCCGGCCACTCCAAGCCAGAGGCTGCCAAAAAAATCACGGCAGTTTTCCCTGGCTAACAAAATTCAGATGCCTCGTTCTGGATGGCAGATTGCAGGAGCTACTTGGCACTATCAAGCCAGACCGACTTGGCACTGGTGCCACCCTTGGTCTGGGAACAATCCTGCGTATCGTGGATTTTCAGGAGCCAGGCAGCCACTCCCAGACACATGCCCTCAAACTCAAACCACGGCCCTTTTGTTTGGAAAAAAAAACTCAGCTGACCTGCTTCTGCAAGGCAGATTGCAGGAGCCACTTGGCACTGTCAAACCAGCCCAACTTGGCACTGGTGCCAACTTGGGTCTTAGAACCATCCTGCGTATCGTGGATTTTCAGGAGCCAGCCGGCCACGCCCAGCCACAGGCCCCAAAAAAAAAACCACGGCCCTTTTCTCTGGCAAACAAAACTCAGCTGCCCTGCTTCTGGATGACAGATTGCAGGAGCCACTCTGTACTCTCAAAACAGCCCAACCTGGCACTGATTCCTATTAGGTCTGGGAACCATCCTGCGTACCGTGGATTTTCAGGAGCCAGCCGGCCACTCCCAGCTGTGGTCTGCCAGACACAAACCATGGCCCTATTCCCTAGCTAACAAAATTCAGATGCCCCGCTTGGGGATGGCAGATTGCAGGAGCCACTTGGCACTTTTAAACCAGCCTGATTTGGAACTGGTGCCACCTTGGGTCTGGGAACCATCCTGCGTATCGTTGATATTCAGGGGCCAGCCGGCCACTCCCTGCCATGGGCTGCCAGACACAAACCACGGCACTTTTACCTGGCTAACAAAATTCAGATGCCCCTCTTGGGGATGGCAGATTGCAGGAGCCACTTGGCACTGTCAAACCAGCTTAATTTGGAACTGGTGCCACCTTCGGTCTGGGAACCATCATGCGTATCGTTGATATTCAGGGGCCAGCCGGCCACTCCCTGCCATGGGCTGCCAGACACAAACCACGGCACTTTTACCTGGCTAACAAAATTCAGATGCCCCTCTTGGGGATGGCAGATTGCAGGAGCCACTTGGCACTGTCAAACCAGCTTAATTTGGAACTGGTGCCACCTTCGGTCTGGGAACCATCCTGCGTATCGTGGATTTTCAGGAGCCAGCCGGCCACTCCAAGGCAGAGGCTGCCAAAAATTCACGGCAGTTTTCACTTGCTAACAAAATTCAGATGCCTCGTTCTGGATGGCAGATTGCAGGAGCTACTTGGTAGTATCAAGCCAGACCGACTTGGCACTGGTGCCACCTTTGGTCTGGGAACCATCCTGCGTATCGTGGATTTTCAGGAGCCAGCCGGTCACTCCCAGACACAAGCCCTCAAACACAAACCACCCCCTTTTCTCTGGCAAACAAAACTCAGCTGCCCTGCTTCTGGATGGAAGATTGCAGGAGCCAATTAGTACTATCAAGCCAGCCTAACTTGGCATTGGTGCCACCTTGGGTCTGGGAACCATCCTGCGTATCGTGGATTTTCAGGAGCCAGCCGGCCACTCCCAACCACAAGCCCTCAAACTCAAACCATGGCCCTTTTCCCTGCCTAAGAATACTTAGCTGCCCTGCTTCTGGATGGCAGATTGCAGGAGCCGCTTGGTACTATCAAACCAGCCACACTGGGCACTGGTGCCGCCTTGGGTCTGGGAACCACCCTGTATATCGTGGATTTTCAGGAGCCAGCCGGCCACTCCCAGCCATGGGCTGACAAACACAAACCACGGCCCTTTCTCTGGCTAACAAAATTAAGATGCCCCTCTTCTGGATGGCAGATTGCAGGAGGTACTTGGCACTATCAAACCATCCCGACTTGGAACTGGTGCCACCTTGGGTCTGGGAACCATCTTGTGTATCGTGGATTCTGAGGAGCCAGCCGGCCACTCCCAGCCAGCAACCCTCCAACACAAACCACGGCCCTTTTCTCTGGCAAACAAAAGTCAGCTGCCCTGCTTCTGGATGGCAGATTGCAGGAGCCACTTGGTGCTATCAAAAGAGCCCGACTTGGCAGTGATGCCACCTTAGGTCTGGGGACCATCCTGCGTATCGTGGATTTTCAGGAGCCAGCCGGCCACTCCCAGCCGCAGGCCCAAAAAAAAAACCACGGCCCTTTTCCCTGGTAAACAAAACTCAGCTGCCCCTCCTCTTGTCGGCAGGTTGCAGTAGCCACTTGGTACTATCAAACCAGCACAACTTTGCACTGGTGTCACCTTCGGTCTGGGTACCATCCTGCGTATCGTGGATTTTCAGGAGCCAGACGGCCACACTCAGCCACAAGCCCTCAAACTCAAACCACGGCCATATTCTCAAGAAAACAAAACTCAGCTGCCCTGCTTCTGGAAGGTAGATTGCAGGAGCCACTTGGTACTCTAAAAACAGCCCAACTTGGCACTGGTGCCACCTTGGGTCTGGGAATCATCCTACGTATCGTGGATTTTCAGGAACCAGCTGGAAACTCCCAGCCACAAGCCCCAAAACCAAACTTCGGCCCGTTTCCCTGACAAACAAATCTCAGCAACCCCGCTTCTGGAGGGCAAATTGCAAGAGCCACTTGGTACTGTCAAACCAGCCCAACTTGGCACTGTTGCCACCTTGTGTCTGGGAACCATCCTGCGTATCGTGGATTTTCAGGAGCCAGGCAGCCACTCCCACCCACCAGCCCTCAAATTCAAACCACGGCCCTTTTCCCTTGCTAACAAAATTCAACTGCCCTGCTTCTGGATGGCAGATTGCAGGAGGCACTTGCTACTATCAAACCAGCCCAACTTGGCACTGGTGCCACTTTGGGTCTTTGAACCATCCGGCATAACGTGGATTTTCCGAGGCCAGCCAGCCACTCCCAGCCATAGGCTGTCAAACACAAACCATGGTCCTTTTCCCTGGCTGACAAAATTCAGATGCCCCGCTTCTGGATGGCAGATTACAGACACCACTTGGCTCTGTCCAACGAGCCAGACTTAGCACTGGTGCCACTTTGGGACTGGGAACCATCCTGCGTATCGTGGATTTTCAGGACCAGCCGGCCACTCCCAGCCACAGGCCCCAAAAATAAAACCACGGCCCTTTTCTCCGTCAAAAAAACTCAGCTGCCCTGCTTCTGGATGGCAGATTGCAGGAGCCACTTGGTACTATCCAACCAGCCCGACTTGGCACTGGTGCCACCTTGGGTCTGCAAACCATCCTGCGTATCGTGGATTTTCAGGAGCCAGCCGGCCACTCCAAGCCACAATCCATCAAACTCAAACCATGGCCCTTTTCCCTGCCTAACAAAACTCAGCTGCTCTGCTTCCGGATTGCAGATTGCAGGAGGCACTTGGTACTATCAAAGCAGTCCGACTTGGCACTGGTGGCGCCTTGGGTCTGGGAACCACCCTGTGTATCGTGGATTTTCGGGAGCCATCCGGCCTCTCCCAGCCATGGGCTGCCAAACACAAACCACGGAACTTTTCTCTGGCAAACAAAATTCTGATGCCCCGCTTCTGGATGTCAGATTGCAGGAGCCACTTGGCACTATCAAACCAGCCCAACTTGGCACTGGTGCCACCTTGGGTCTGGGGACCATCCTGCATATCGTGGATTTTCAGGAGCCAGCCGGCCACTCCCTGCCACAAGCCCTAAAACTTAAACCACAGCCCTTTTCTCTGGCAAAAAAAAAACCTCAGCTGCCCTGCTTCTGTATGGCTGATTTCAGGAGCCACTTGGTACTATCAAACCAGCCAAACTTGGCACGGGTGCCACCTTGGGTCTGGGGACCATCCTGCGTATCGTGGATTTTCAGGAGCCACCCGGCCACTCCCAGCCACAAGCCCTCAAACTCAAACCACGGCCGTTTTCTCTGGCAAAAAAAACTCAGCTGCCCTGCTTCTGGATGGCAGATTGCAGGAGCCACTTGGTACCGTCAAAACAGCTCAACTTGGCACTGGTGCCACCTTGGGTCTGGGAACCATTCTGCGTATCGTGGGTTTTGAGAAGCCACCCTTCAACTCTTAGCCATGGGCTGCCAAACACAAACCACGACACTTTTCCCTGGCTAACAAAATTCAGATGCCCCGCTTCTAGATGGCAGATTGCAGGAGCCACTTGGCACTGTCCAACCAGCCCGACTTGGAACTGGGGACACATTGGGTCTGGGAACCATCCTGCGTATCGTGGATTTTCAGGAGCCAGCCGGCCACTCCCAACCACAAGCCCTCAAACTCAAACCATGGCCCTTTTCCCTGCCTAAGAATACTTAGCTGCCCTGCTTCTGGATGGCAGATTGCAGGAGCCGCTTGGTACTATCAAACCAGCCACACTGGGCACTGGTGCCGCCTTGGGTCTGGGAACCACCCTGTATATCGTGGATTTTCAGGAGCCAGCCGGCCACTCCCAGCCATGGGCTGACAAACACAAACCACGGCCCTTTCTCTGGCTAACAAAATTAAGATGCCCCTCTTCTGGATGGCAGATTGCAGGAGGTACTTGGCACTATCAAACCATCCCGACTTGGAACTGGTGCCACCTTGGGTCTGGGAACCATCTTGTGTATCGTGGATTCTGAGGAGCCAGCCGGCCACTCCCAGCCAGCAACCCTCCAACACAAACCACGGCCCTTTTCTCTGGCAAACAAAAGTCAGCTGCCCTGCTTCTGGATGGCAGATTGCAGGAGCCACTTGGTGCTATCAAAAGAGCCCGACTTGGCAGTGATGCCACCTTAGGTCTGGGGACCATCCTGCGTATCGTGGATTTTCAGGAGCCAGCCGGCCACTCCCAGCCGCAGGCCCAAAAAAAAAACCACGGCCCTTTTCCCTGGTAAACAAAACTCAGCTGCCCCTCCTCTTGCTGGCAGGTTGCAGTAGCCACTTGGTACTATCAAACCAGCACAACTTTGCACTGGTGTCACCTTCGGTCTGGGTACCATCCTGCGTATCGTGGATTTTCAGGAGCCAGACGGCCACACTCAGCCACAAGCCCTCAAACTCAAACCACGGCCATATTCTCTGGAAAACAAAACTCAGCTGCCCTGCTTCTGGAAGGTAGATTGCAGGAGCCACTTGGTACTCTAAAAACAGCCCAACTTGGCACTGGTGCCACCTTGGGTCTGGGAATCATCCTACGTATCGTGGATTTTCAGGAACCAGCTGGAAACTCCCAGCCACAAGCCCCAAAACCAAACTTCGGCCCGTTTCCCTGACAAACAAATCTCAGCAACCCCGCTTCTGGAGGGCAAATTGCAAGAGCCACTTGGTACTGTCAAACCAGCCCAACTTGGCACTGTTGCCACCTTGTGTCTGGGAACCATCCTGCGTATCGTGGATTTTCAGGAGCCAGGCAGCCACTCCCACCCACCAGCCCTCAAATTCAAACCACGGCCCTTTTCCCTTGCTAACAAAATTCAACTGCCCTGCTTCTGGATGGCAGATTGCAGGAGGCACTTGCTACTATCAAACCAGCCCAACTTGGCACTGGTGCCACTTTGGGTCTTTGAACCATCCGGCATAACGTGGATTTTCCGAGGCCAGCCAGCCACTCCCAGCCATAGGCTGTCAAACACAAACCATGGTCCTTTTCCCTGGCTGACAAAATTCAGATGCCCCGCTTCTGGATGGCAGATTACAGACACCACTTGGCTCTGTCCAACGAGCCAGACTTAGCACTGGTGCCACTTTGGGACTGGGAACCATCCTGCGTATCGTGGATTTTCAGGACCAGCCGGCCACTCCCAGCCACAGGCCCCAAAAATAAAACCACGGCCCTTTTCTCCGTCAAAAAAACTCAGCTGCCCTGCTTCTGGATGGCAGATTGCAGGAGCCACTTGGTACTATCCAACCAGCCCGACTTGGCACTGGTGCCACCTTGGGTCTGCAAACCATCCTGCGTATCGTGGATTTTCAGGAGCCAGCCGGCCACTCCAAGCCACAATCCATCAAACTCAAACCATGGCCCTTTTCCCTGCCTAACAAAACTCAGCTGCTCTGCTTCCGGATTGCAGATTGCAGGAGGCACTTGGTACTATCAAAGCAGTCCGACTTGGCACTGGTGGCGCCTTGGGTCTGGGAACCACCCTGTGTATCGTGGATTTTCGGGAGCCATCCGGCCTCTCCCAGCCATGGGCTGCCAAACACAAACCACGGAACTTTTCTCTGGCAAACAAAATTCTGATGCCCCGCTTCTGGATGTCAGATTGCAGGAGCCACTTGGCACTATCAAACCAGCCCAACTTGGCACTGGTGCCACCTTGGGTCTGGGGACCATCCTGCATATCGTGGATTTTCAGGAGCCAGCCGGCCACTCCCTGCCACAAGCCCTAAAACTTAAACCACAGCCCTTTTCTCTGGCAAAAAAAAAACCTCAGCTGCCCTGCTTCTGTATGGCTGATTTCAGGAGCCACTTGGTACTATCAAACCAGCCAAACTTGGCACGGGTGCCACCTTGGGTCTGGGGACCATCCTGCGTATCGTGGATTTTCAGGAGCCACCCGGCCACTCCCAGCCACAAGCCCTCAAACTCAAACCACGGCCGTTTTCTCTGGCAAAAAAAACTCAGCTGCCCTGCTTCTGGATGGCAGATTGCAGGAGCCACTTGGTACCGTCAAAACAGCTCAACTTGGCACTGGTGCCACCTTGGGTCTGGGAACCATTCTGCGTATCGTGGGTTTTGAGAAGCCACCCTTCAACTCTTAGCCATGGGCTGCCAAACACAAACCACGACACTTTTCCCTGGCTAACAAAATTCAGATGCCCCGCTTCTAGATGGCAGATTGCAGGAGCCACTTGGCACTGTCCAACCAGCCCGACTTGGAACTGGGGACACATTGGGTCTGGGAACCATCCTGCGTATCGTGGATTTTCAGGAGCCAGCCGGCCACTCCCAACCACAAGCCCTCAAACTCAAACCATGGCCCTTTTCCCTGCCTAAGAATACTTAGTTGCCCTGCTTCTGGATGGCAGATTGCAGGAGCCGCTTGGTACTATCAAACCAGCCACACTGGGCACTGGTGCCGCCTTGGGTCTGGGAACCACCCTGTATATCGTGGATTTTCAGGAGCCAGCCGGCCACTCCCAGCCATGGGCTGACAAACACAAACCACGGCCCTTTCTCTGGCTAACAAAATTAAGATGCCCCTCTTCTGGATGGCAGATTGCAGGAGGTACTTGGCACTATCAAACCATCCCGACTTGGAACTGGTGCCACCTTGGGTCTGGGAACCATCTTGTGTATCGTGGATTCTGAGGAGCCAGCCGGCCACTCCCAGCCAGCAACCCTCCAACACAAACCACGGCCCTTTTCTCTGGCAAACAAAAGTCAGCTGCCCTGCTTCTGGATGGCAGATTGCAGGAGCCACTTGGTGCTATCAAAAGAGCCCGACTTGGCAGTGATGCCACCTTAGGTCTGGGGACCATCCTGCGTATCGTGGATTTTCAGGAGCCAGCCGGCCACTCCCAGCCGCAGGCCCAAAAAAAAAACCACGGCCCTTTTCCCTGGTAAACAAAACTCAGCTGCCCCTCCTCTTGCTGGCAGGTTGCAGTAGCCACTTGGTACTATCAAACCAGCACAACTTTGCACTGGTGTCACCTTCGGTCTGGGTACCATCCTGCGTATCGTGGATTTTCAGGAGCCAGACGGCCACACTCAGCCACAAGCCCTCAAACTCAAACCACGGCCATATTCTCTGGAAAACAAAACTCAGCTGCCCTGCTTCTGGAAGGTAGATTGCAGGAGCCACTTGGTACTCTAAAAACAGCCCAACTTGGCACTGGTGCCACCTTGGGTCTGGGAATCATCCTACGTATCGTGGATTTTCAGGAACGAGCTGGAAACTCCCAGCCACAAGCCCCAAAACCAAACTTCGGCCCGTTTCCCTGACAAACAAATCTCAGCAACCCCGCTTCTGGAGGGCAAATTGCAAGAGCCACTTGGTACTGTCAAACCAGCCCAACTTGGCACTGTTGCCACCTTGTGTCTGGGAACCATCCTGCGTATCGTGGATTTTCAGGAGCCAGTCAGCCACTCCCACCCACCAGCCCTCAAATTCAAACCACGGCCCTTTTCCCTTGCTAACAAAATTCAACTGCCCTGCTTCTGGATGGCAGATTGCAGGAGGCACTTGCTACTATCAAACCAGCCCAACTTGGCACTGGTGCCACTTTGGGTCTTTGAACCATCCGGCATAACGTGGATTTTCCGAGGCCAGCCAGCCACTCCCAGCCATAGGCTGTCAAACACAAACCATGGTCCTTTTCCCTGGCTGACAAAATTCAGATGCCCCGCTTCTGGATGGCAGATTACAGACACCACTTGGCTCTGTCCAACGAGCCAGACTTAGCACTGGTGCCACTTTGGGACTGGGAACCATCCTGCGTATCGTGGATTTTCAGGACCAGCCGGCCACTCCCAGCCACAGGCCCCAAAAATAAAACCACGGCCCTTTTCTCCGTCAAAAAAACTCAGCTGCCCTGCTTCTGGATGGCAGATTGCAGGAGCCACTTGGTACTATCCAACCAGCCCGACTTGGCACTGGTGCCACCTTGGGTCTGCAAACCATCCTGCGTATCGTGGATTTTCAGGAGCCAGCCGGCCACTCCAAGCCACAATCCATCAAACTCAAACCATGGCCCTTTTCCCTGCCTAACAAAACTCAGCTGCTCTGCTTCCGGATTGCAGATTGCAGGAGGCACTTGGTACTATCAAAGCAGTCCGACTTGGCACTGGTGGCGCCTTGGGTCTGGGAACCACCCTGTGTATCGTGGATTTTCGGGAGCCATCCGGCCTCTCCCAGCCATGGGCTGCCAAACACAAACCACGGAACTTTTCTCTGGCAAACAAAATTCTGATGCCCCGCTTCTGGATGTCAGATTGCAGGAGCCACTTGGCACTATCAAACCAGCCCAACTTGGCACTGGTGCCACCTTGGGTCTGGGGACCATCCTGCATATCGTGGATTTTCAGGAGCCAGACGGCCACTCCCTGCCACAAGCCCTAAAACTTAAACCACAGCCCTTTTCTCTGGCAAAAAAAAAACCTCAGCTGCCCTGCTTCTGTATGGCTGATTTCAGGAGCCACTTGGTACTATCAAACCAGCCAAACTTGGCACGGGTGCCACCTTGGGTCTGGGGACCATCCTGCGTATCGTGGATTTTCAGGAGCCACCCGGCCACTCCCAGCCACAAGCCCTCAAACTCAAACCACGGCCGTTTTCTCTGGCAAAAAAAACTCAGCTGCCCTGCTTCTGGATGGCAGATTGCAGGAGCCACTTGGTACCGTCAAAACAGCTCAACTTGGCACTGGTGCCACCTTGGGTCTGGGAACCATTCTGCGTATCGTGGGTTTTGAGAAGCCACCCTTCAACTCTTAGCCATGGGCTGCCAAACACAAACCACGACACTTTTCCCTGGCTAACAAAATTCAGATGCCCCGCTTCTAGATGGCAGATTGCAGGAGCCACTTGGCACTGTCCAACCAGCCCGACTTGGAACTGGGGACACATTGGGTCTGGGAACCATCCTGCGTATCGTGGATTTTCAGGAGCCAGCCGGCCACTCCCAACCACAAGCCCTCAAACTCAAACCATGGCCCTTTTCCCTGCCTAAGAATACTTAGCTGCCCTGCTTCTGGATGGCAGATTGCAGGAGCCGCTTGGTACTATCAAACCAGCCACACTGGGCACTGGTGCCGCCTTGGGTCTGGGAACCACCCTGTATATCGTGGATTTTCAGGAGCCAGCCGGCCACTCCCAGCCATGGGCTGACAAACACAAACCACGGCCCTTTCTCTGGCTAACAAAATTAAGATGCCCCTCTTCTGGATGGCAGATTGCAGGAGGTACTTGGCACTATCAAACCATCCCGACTTGGAACTGGTGCCACCTTGGGTCTGGGAACCATCTTGTGTATCGTGGATTCTGAGGAGCCAGCCGGCCACTCCCAGCCAGCAACCCTCCAACACAAACCACGGCCCTTTTCTCTGGCAAACAAAAGTCAGCTGCCCTGCTTCTGGATGGCAGATTGCAGGAGCCACTTGGTGCTATCAAAAGAGCCCGACTTGGCAGTGATGCCACCTTAGGTCTGGGGACCATCCTGCGTATCGTGGATTTTCAGGAGCCAGCCGGCCACTCCCAGCCGCAGGCCCAAAAAAAAAACCACGGCCCTTTTCCCTGGTAAACAAAACTCAGCTGCCCCTCCTCTTGCTGGCAGGTTGCAGTAGCCACTTGGTACTATCAAACCAGCACAACTTTGCACTGGTGTCACCTTCGGTCTGGGTACCATCCTGCGTATCGTGGATTTTCAGGAGCCAGACGGCCACACTCAGCCACAAGCCCTCAAACTCAAACCACGGCCATATTCTCTGGAAAACAAAACTCAGCTGCCCTGCTTCTGGAAGGTAGATTGCAGGAGCCACTTGGTACTCTAAAAACAGCCCAACTTGGCACTGGTGCCACCTTGGGTCTGGGAATCATCCTACGTATCGTGGATTTTCAGGAACCAGCTGGAAACTCCCAGCCACAAGCCCCAAAACCAAACTTCGGCCCGTTTCCCTGACAAACAAATCTCAGCAACCCCGCTTCTGGAGGGCAAATTGCAAGAGCCACTTGGTACTGTCAAACCAGCCCAACTTGGCACTGTTGCCACCTTGTGTCTGGGAACCATCCTGCGTATCGTGGATTTTCAGGAGCCAGGCAGCCACTCCCACCCACCAGCCCTCAAATTCAAACCACGGCCCTTTTCCCTTGCTAACAAAATTCAACTGCCCTGCTTCTGGATGGCAGATTGCAGGAGGCACTTGCTACTATCAAACCAGCCCAACTTGGCACTGGTGCCACTTTGGGTCTTTGAACCATCCGGCATAACGTGGATTTTCCGAGGCCAGCCAGCCACTCCCAGCCATAGGCTGTCAAACACAAACCATGGTCCTTTTCCCTGGCTGACAAAATTCAGATGCCCCGCTTCTGGATGGCAGATTACAGACACCACTTGGCTCTGTCCAACGAGCCAGACTTAGCACTGGTGCCACTTTGGGACTGGGAACCATCCTGCGTATCGTGGATTTTCAGGACCAGCCGGCCACTCCCAGCCACAGGCCCCAAAAATAAAACCACGGCCCTTTTCTCCGTCAAAAAAACTCAGCTGCCCTGCTTCTGGATGGCAGATTGCAGGAGCCACTTGGTACTATCCAACCAGCCCGACTTGGCACTGGTGCCACCTTGGGTCTGCAAACCATCCTGCGTATCGTGGATTTTCAGGAGCCAGCCGGCCACTCCAAGCCACAATCCATCAAACTCAAACCATGGCCCTTTTCCCTGCCTAACAAAACTCAGCTGCTCTGCTTCCGGATTGCAGATTGCAGGAGGCACTTGGTACTATCAAAGCAGTCCGACTTGGCACTGGTGGCGCCTTGGGTCTGGGAACCACCCTGTGTATCGTGGATTTTCGGGAGCCATCCGGCCTCTCCCAGCCATGGGCTGCCAAACACAAACCACGGAACTTTTCTCTGGCAAACAAAATTCTGATGCCCCGCTTCTGGATGTCAGATTGCAGGAGCCACTTGGCACTATCAAACCAGCCCAACTTGGCACTGGTGCCACCTTGGGTCTGGGGACCATCCTGCATATCGTGGATTTTCAGGAGCCAGACGGCCACTCCCTGCCACAAGCCCTAAAACTTAAACCACAGCCCTTTTCTCTGGCAAAAAAAAAACCTCAGCTGCCCTGCTTCTGTATGGCTGATTTCAGGAGCCACTTGGTACTATCAAACCAGCCAAACTTGGCACGGGTGCCACCTTGGGTCTGGGGACCATCCTGCGTATCGTGGATTTTCAGGAGCCACCCGGCCACTCCCAGCCACAAGCCCTCAAACTCAAACCACGGCCGTTTTCTCTGGCAAAAAAAACTCAGCTGCCCTGCTTCTGGATGGCAGATTGCAGGAGCCACTTGGTACCGTCAAAACAGCTCAACTTGGCACTGGTGCCACCTTGGGTCTGGGAACCATTCTGCGTATCGTGGGTTTTGAGAAGCCACCCTTCAACTCTTAGCCATGGGCTGCCAAACACAAACCACGACACTTTTCCCTGGCTAACAAAATTCAGATGCCCTGCTTCTAGATGGCAGATTGCAGGAGCCACTTGGCACTGTCCAACCAGCCCGACTTGGAACTGGGGACACATTGGGTCTGGGAACCATCCTGCGTATCGTGGATTTTCCTGAGCCAGCCGGCCACTCCCAGCCAGAGGCTGCCAAAAAAATCACGGCAGTTTTCCCTGGCTAACAAAATTCAGATGCCTCGTTCTGGATGGCAGATTGCAGGAGCTACTTGGCACTATCAAGCCAGACCGACTTGGCACTGGTGCCACCCTTGGTCTGGGAACAATCCTGCGTATCGTGGATTTTCAGGAGCCAGGCAGCCACTCCCAGACACATGCCCTCAAACTCAAACCACGGCCCTTTTGTTTGGAAAAAAAAACTCAGCTGACCTGCTTCTGCAAGGCAGATTGCAGGAGCCACTTGGCACTGTCAAACCAGCCCAACTGGGCACTGGTGCCAACTTGGGTCTTAGAACCATCCTGCGTATCGTGGATTTTCAGGAGCCAGCCGTCCACGCCCAGCCACAGGCCCCAAAAAAAAAACCACGGCCCTTTTCTCTGGCAAACAAAACTCAGCTGCCCTGCTTCTGGATGACAGATTGCAGGAGCCACTCTGTACTCTCAAAACAGCCCTACCTGGCACTGATTCCTCTTAGGTCTGGGAACCATCCTGCGTACCGTGGATTTTCAGGACCCAGCCGGCCACTCCCAGCTGTGGTCTGCCAGACACAAACCATGGCCCTATTCCCTGGCTAACAAAATTCAGATGCCCCGCTTGGGGATGGCAGATTGCAGGAGCCACTTGGCACTTTTAAACCAGCCTGATTTGGAACTGGTGCCACCTTGGGTCTGGGAACCATCCTGCGTATCGTTGATATTCAGGGGCCAGCCGGCCACTCCCTGCCATGGGCTGCCAGACACAAACCACGGCACTTTTACCTGGCTAACAAAATTCAGATGCCCCTCTTGGGGATGGCAGATTGCAGGAGCCACTTGGCACTGTCAAACCAGCTTAATTTGGAACTGGTGCCACCTTCGGTCTGGGAACCATCCTGCGTATCGTGGATTTTCAGGAGCCAGCCGGCCACTCCAAGGCAGAGGCTGCCAAAAATTCACGGCAGTTTTCCCTTGCTAACAAAATTCAGATGCCTCGTTCTGGATGGCAGATTGCAGGAACTACTTGGCACTATCAAGCCAGACCGACTTGGCACTGGTGCCACCTTTGGTCTGGGAACCATCCTGCGTATCGTGGATTTTCAGGAGCCAGCCGGTCACTCCGAGACACATGACCTCAAACACACACCACCCCCTTTTCTCTGGCAAACAAAACTCAGCTGCCCTGCTTCTGGATGGCAGATTGCAGGACCACTTGGAAACATCAAACCACACAGACTTAGCACTGGTGCCACCTTGGGTCTAGGAACCATCCTGCGTACCGTGGATTTTCAGGAGCCAGCCGGCCACGCCCAGCTATGGGCTGCCAGACACAAACCACGGCCCTATTCTCTGGCTAACAAAATTCAGATGCCCCTCTTGGGGATGGCAGATTGCAGGAGCCACTTGGCACTGTCAAACCAGCTTAATTTGGAACTGGTGCCACCTTCGGTCTGGGAACCATCCTGCGTATCGTGGATTTTCAGGAGCCAGCCGGCCACTCCAAGGCAGAGGCTGCCAAAAATTCACGGCAGTTTTCACTTGCTAACAAAATTCAGATGCCTCGTTCTGGATGACAGATTGCAGGAGCTACTTGGTAGTATCAAGCCAGACCGACTTGGCACTGGTGCCACCTTTGGTCTGGGAACCATCCTGCGTATCGTGGATTTTCAGGAGCCAGCCGGTCACTCCCAGACACAAGCCCTCAAACACAGACCATCCCCTTTTCTCTGGCAAACAAAACTCAGCTGCCCTGCTTCTGGATGGAAGATTGCAGGAGCCAATTGGTACTATCAAGCCAGCCTAACTTGGCATTGGTGCCACCTTGGGTCTGGGAACCATCCTGCGTATCGTGGATTTTCAGGAGCCAGCCGGCCACTCCCAACCACAAGCCCTCAAACTCAAACCATGGCCCTTTTCCCTGCCTAAGAATACTTAGCTGCCCTGCTTCTGGATGGCAGATTGCAGGAGCCGCTTGGTACTATCAAACCAGCCATACTGGGCACTGGTGCCGCCTTGGGTCTGGGAACCACCCTGTATATCGTGGATTTTCAGGAGCCAGCCGGCCACTCCCAGCCATGGGCTGACAAACACAAACCACGGCCCTTTCTCTGGCTAACAAAATTAAGATGCCCCTCTTCTGGATGGCAGATTGCAGGAGGTACTTGGCACTATCAAACCATCCCGACTTGGAACTGGTGCCACCTTGGGTCTGGGAACCATCTTGTGTATCGTGGATTCTGAGGAGCCAGCCGGCCACTCCCAGCCAGCAACCCTCCAACACAAACCACGGCCCTTTTCTCTGGCAAACAAAAGTCAGCTGCCCTGCTTCTGGATGGCAGATTGCAGGAGCCACTTGGTGCTATCAAAAGAGCCCGACTTGGCAGTGATGCCACCTTAGGTCTGGGGACCATCCTGCGTATCGTGGATTTTCAGGAGCCAGCCGGCCACTCCCAGCCGCAGGCCCAAAAAAAAAACCACGGCCCTTTTCCCTGGTAAACAAAACTCAGCTGCCCCTCCTCTTGCTGGCAGGTTGCAGTAGCCACTTGGTACTATCAAACCAGCACAACTTTGCACTGGTGTCACCTTCGGTCTGGGTACCATCCTGCGTATCGTGGATTTTCAGGAGCCAGACGGCCACACTCAGCCACAAGCCCTCAAACTCAAACCACGGCCATATTCTCTGGAAAACAAAACTCAGCTGCCCTGCTTCTGGAAGGTAGATTGCAGGAGCCACTTGGTACTCTAAAAACAGCCCAACTTGGCACTGGTGCCACCTTGGGTCTGGGAATCATCCTACGTATCGTGGATTTTCAGGAACCAGCTGGAAACTCCCAGCCACAAGCCCCAAAACCAAACTTCGGCCCGTTTCCCTGACAAACAAATCTCAGCAACCCCGCTTCTGGAGGGCAAATTGCAAGAGCCACTTGGTACTGTCAAACCAGCCCAACTTGGCACTGTTGCCACCTTGTGTCTGGGAACCATCCTGCGTATCGTGGATTTTCAGGAGCCAGGCAGCCACTCCCACCCACCAGCCCTCAAATTCAAACCACGGCCCTTTTCCCTTGCTAACAAAATTCAACTGCCCTGCTTCTGGATGGCAGATTGCAGGAGGCACTTGCTACTATCAAACCAGCCCAACTTGGCACTGGTGCCACTTTGGGTCTTTGAACCATCCGGCATAACGTGGATTTTCCGAGGCCAGCCAGCCACTCCCAGCCATAGGCTGTCAAACACAAACCATGGTCCTTTTCCCTGGCTGACAAAATTCAGATGCCCCGCTTCTGGATGGCAGATTACAGACACCACTTGGCTCTGTCCAACCAGGCCGACTTGGCACTGGTGCCACCTTGGGTCTTGGAACCAACCTGCGTATCCTGGATTTTCAGGAGCCAGCCGGCCACTCCCAGCCATAGGCTGCCAAACAAAAACCACAGCCCTTTTCCCTGCCTAACGAAATTCAGATGCCCCGTTCTGGATGGCATATTGCAGGAGGTATTTGGCACTATCAAACCAGCCTAGACTTGGCACTGGTGCCAACTTTGGTCTGGGAAACATCCTGCGTATCGTGGATTTTCAGGAGCCAGCTGGCCACTCCCAGCAGCAAGCCCTCAAACTCACACCACGGCCCTTTCTCTGGTAAACAAAACTCAGCTGTCCTGCTTCTGGATGGCAGATTGCAGAAGCCACTTGGTACTCTCAAAACAGCCCAACCTGGCACTGGTGCCACCTTCGGTCTGGGAACCATACTCCGTATCGTGGATTTTGAGGAGCCAGCCGGCCACTCCATGCCATGGGCTGCCAAACAAAATCCACGGCCTTTTCCCTGGCTAAAAAATTTCAGATGCCTTGCTTCTGGATGGCAGATTGCAGACGACACTTGGTACTGTCAAACCAGCCCAACTTAGCACTGGTGCAACCTTAGGTCTGGGAAACATCCTGCGTATCATGGATTTTCAGAAGCCAGCCGGACACCCCCAGCAACAGGCCCCAAAAAAAAATCTCGGCACCTTTTTCTGTCAAACAAAACTCAGCTGCTCTGATTCTGGATGGCAGATTGCAGGGCCACTTTGTATTATCAACCCAGCTCAACTTGGCACTGGTGCCACCTTCTGTCTGGGAACCATCCTGCGTATTGTGGATTTTCAGGAGCCATCTGGCCACTCCAAGCCTTAGGCTGCCAAACACAAGCCACGGCCCTTTTCCCTGGTAACAAATTTCAGATGCCCCGTTCTGGATTGCAGATTGCAGGAGATACTTGGCACTATCAAACCAGCCCGAATTTGCACTGGGGCCACTTTGGTACGGGAACCATCCTGCGTATCGTGGATTTTCAGGAGCCAGCCGGCCACTCCCAGCCGCAAGCCCTCAAACTCAAACCACGGCACTTTTCCAGGCCTAAAAAAACTCAGCTGCCCTGCTTCTGGATTGCAGATTACAGGAGCCACTTGGTACTATCAAACAAGCCCAACTTGGCACTGGTGCCACCTTGGGTCTTGGAACCATCCTGCGTATCGTGGATTTTCAGGAGCCCGCCAGCCACTCCCAGCCATAGGCTGCCAAACACAAACCAGAGCCCTTTTCCCAGGCAAACAAAATTCAGATGCCCCTCTTCTGGATGTCAGATTGCAGGAGCTACTTGTCACTGTCAAACCAGTCTTACTTGGAACTGCTGCCACCTTGGGTCTTGGAACCATCCTGCGTATCGTGGATTTTTATGAGCCAGCGGGCCACTCCCAGCCATAGGCTGCCAAACACAAACCACAGCTCTTTTCCCTGGCAAACATAATTCAGATGCCCCTCTTCTAGATTGCAGATTGCAGGAGATACTTGGCACTAACAAACCAGCCCGACTTGGCAATGGTGCCACCTTCGGTCTTGGAACCATCCTGCGTATCGTGGATTTTCAGGAGCCAGCCGTCCACTCCAAGCCATGGGCTGCCAGACTCAAACCACGGCACTTTTCCCTGGCTAACAAAATTCAGATACCCCTCTTCAGGATGGCAGATTGCAGCAGCCACTTGGCACTGTCCGACCAGCACGACTTGACACTGGTGCCACCTTTGGTATGGGAACCATCCTGCGTATCCGGGATTTTCAGGAGCCAGCTGGCCAATCCCTGTCACAGGCCCCAGAGAAAAACCTCGGCCCGTTTCCCTGAAAAATAAATCTCAGCAACCCCGCTTCTGGACGGCAGATTGCAGGAGCCACTTGGCACGGCACTCTCAAACCATCCCAACTTTGAACTGGTTCCACCTTCGGTCTGGGAACCATCCTGCATATCGTGGATTTTCAGGAGCCCGCCGGCCACTACCAGCCACAGGCCCAAAACACAAACCTCGGCCCGTTTTCCTGACAAACAAAGGTCATCTAACCTGCTTCTAGATGGCAGATTGCAGGAGCCACTTGGCTCTGTCCAACCAGCCCAACTTGGAACTGGTGCCACCTTGGGTCTTCGAAGCATCTTGCTTATCGTGGTTTTTCAGGAGCCCGCCGGCCACTCCCTTCCATAGGCTGCCAAACACAAACCACGGCTATTTTCCCTGCCTAACAAAGTTCAGATGCCCCGTTCTTGATAGCAGATTGCAGGAGCTCCTTGGCACTATCAAACCAGACCGACTTGGCACTGGTGCCAACTTTGGTCTGGGTACCATCCTGCGTATCGTGGATTTTCAGGAGCCAGCAGGCCACTCCCAGCCACAAGCCCTGAAACTCAAACCACGGCTTTTTCTCTGGGAAACACAACTCAGGTGCCCTGCTTCTGGATGGCAGATTCCAGGAGCCACTTGTTACTATCAAACCAGCCCAACACATAACTAGTGCCACCTTGGGTCTGGGAACCATCCGGCATACTGTGGATTTTCAGGAGCCAGCCGGCCACTCCCAGCCACAGGCCCTAAAAACAAACCTCGGCCCGTTTGCCTGACAAACAAAGCTCAGCTAACCCGCTTCTAGATGGCAGATTGCAGGAGCCACTTGGCACTATCAAACCAGACCGACTTTGCACTGGTGCCACCTTTGGTATGGGAACCATTCTGCTTATCGGGGCTTTTCAGGAGCCAGCCTGCCACTGCCAGCCACAAGACCTCAAACTCAAACCACCCCCTTTTCTCTGTCAAACAAAACTCAGCTGCCCTGCTTCTGCATGGCAGATTGCAGGACCACTTTGTACAATCAAACCAGCCCAACTTGGCATTTGTGACACCTTTGGTCTGTGAACCATCCTGCGTATCGTGGATTTTCAGGAGCCAGGTGGCCACTCCAAGCCATAGGCTGCCAAACACAAACCACAGCCCTTTTCCCTGGCTAACAAAATTCAGATGTCCCGCTTCTGGATGGCAGATTGCAGGAGCCACTTTGCACTGTCAAACCAGCCAGACTTGGCACTGGTGCCACCTTGGGTCTGGGAACCATCCTGCGTATCATGGATTTTTAGGAGCCAGCCGACCTCTCCCAGCCGCAAGACCTCAAACTCAAACAACGGCTTTTTTGCCTGGCAAAACCAACTTAACTGCCCTGCTTCTGGATGGCAGATTTCAGGAGGCATTTGGTACTATCAAACCAGCCCGACTTGGCACTGGTTCCACCTTGGGTCTTTGAACCATCCTGCGTAACGTGGATTTTCAGGAGCACGCCGGCTACTTCCAGCCATAGGGTGCCAAACACAAACCACAGCCTTTTTCCCTGGCTAACAAAACTCAGATGCCCCTCTTCTGGATGGCAGATTGCAGGAGCAACTTGGCACTGTCAAACCAGTCCGACTTGGAACTGTTGCCACCTTGGTTCTGGGAACCATCCTGCAATTCGTGGATTTTCAGGAGCCAGTAGGCCACTCCCAGCCATAGGCTGACAAACACAAACCACGGCCCTTTTCCCTGGCAAACAACATTCAGATGGCCCGTTACGGATGGCAGAATGCAGGAGTTACTTGGCACTATCTAACCAGCCCGAATAGGCACTGGTGCCACGTTTGGTCTTGGAACCATCCTGCATATCGTGGATTTTCACGAGCCAGCCGGCCTCTCCCAGCCATGGGCTTCCAAACACAAACCACGGACCTTTTACCTGCCTAACAATATTCCGATGCCCCCGTTCTGGATGGCAGATTGCAGGAGCTACTTGGCACTGTCAAACAAGCCCGACTTGGCACTGGTGCCACCTTCGGTCTGGGAAACATCTTGCGTATCCTGGATTTTCAGGAGCCACCCGGCCACTCCTTGCCACAAGCCCTCAAACTAATACCACGGCCCTTTTCTCTGACAAACAAAACTCAGCTGCCCTGCTTCTGGATGGCAGATACAGGAGACACTTGGTACAGTCAAACCAGCCACACTCTGAACTGGTGCCACCTTTGGTCTGGGAACCATCCTGCGTATCGTGGATTTTCAGGAGCCAGCCGACCACTCCCAGCCATAGCCGGCCAAACACAAACCACTGCCCTTTTCCCTGGCTGACAAAATTCAGATGCCCGGCTTCTGGATGGCAGATTGCAGGAGCCACTTGGCACTGTTAAACCAGCCCGACTACGAACTGGTGACACCTTAGTTCTGGGAACCATCCTGCGTATCGTGGATTTTCTGGAGCCAGCCGGCCACTCCCTGCCACAGGCCCCAAAAAACAACCTCGGCCCGTTTCCCTGACAAACGAATTTCAGCAACCCTTTTTCTGGACGGCAGATTGCAGGAGCCACTTTGTACTGTCAAACCAGCCCAACTTGGCACTGGTGCTACCTTAGGTCTGGGAAGCATCCTGCGTATCGTGGATTTTCAGGAGCCAGCCAGCCACTCCCAGCCATGGGTTGCCAGACACAAACCACGGACCCTTTCCCTGGCTAACAAAATTCAGATGCCCCTCTTCTGGATGGCAGATTGCAGGCGCCACTTTGCACTGTAAAACCAGCCCGACTTGGAACTGGTGCCACCTTGGGTCTGGGAACCATCCTGCGTATCGTGGATTTTTAGGAGCCAGCCGGCCTCTCCCAGCCATAGGCTGCCGAACACAAACCACGGCCCTTTTCCCTGCCTAACAAAATTCAGATGCCCCGTTCTGCATGGCGGATTGCAGGAGCTACTTGGCACTGTCAAACCAGCACAACTTGGCACTGGTGCCACCTTGGGTCTAGGAACCATCCTGCGTATCGTGGATTTTCAGGAGCCAGCCGGCCACTCCCAGCCACAAGCCCTGAAACTCAAACCACGGCCATTTTCTCTGGCAAACAAAATTCAGATGCCCTGCTTCTGGATGGCAGATTGCAGGAGCCACTTGGTACTATCAAACCAGCCCAACTTGGAACTGGTCCCACCTTGGGTCTTTGAACCATCCGGCATAACGTGGATTTTCAGGAGCCAGCCGGCCACTCCCTGCCATAGGCTGCCGAACAGAAACCACGGCGCTTTTCCCTGGCTGACAAAATTCAGATGCCCCGCTTCTGGATGGCAGATTGCAGGAGCAACTTGGCACTGTCAAAGCAGCCCGACTAGGAAATGGTGACACCTTGGGTCTGGGAACCATCCTGCGTATCGTGGATTTTCCGGAGCCAGCCGGCCACTCCCAGCCAGAGGCTACCAAACAATAACCACGGCCCTTTTCCCTGCCTAACAAAATTCAGATGCCCCGTTCTGGATGGCAGATTGCAGGAGCTACTTGGCACTATCAAACCAGCCCAACTCTGAACTGGTGGACCTTGGGTCTGGGAACCATCCTGAATACCGTGGATTTTCAGGAGCCAGACGGCCACTCCCAGCCATTGGCTGCCAAACACAAACCACGGAACTTTTCCCTGCCTAACAAAATTCAGATGCCCCGCTTCTGGATGGCAGATTGCAGATGCAACTTGGCTCTGTCCAACCAGCCCAACTTGGCACTGGTGCCACCTTGGGTCTGGGAACCATCCTGCATATCGTAGATTTTCAGGAACCAGTCGGCCACCCCCAGCCACAGGCCCAAAAGAAAAACCTCGGCCAGCTTGCCTGACAAACAAAGCTCTGCACAACCGCTTCTAGATGGCAGATTGCAGGAGCCACTTGGCACTATCAGACCAGACCGACTTGGCACTGGTGCCACCTTTGCTCTGGGAACCATCCTGCGTATCACGGATTTTCAGGAGCCAGCCGGCCACTCCAAGCCATTGCCTGCCAGACACAAACCACGGCCTTTATCCCTGGCTAACAAAATTCAGATGCCCCGCTTCTTGATGGCAGATTGCAGGAGCCACTTGACACTCTCAAACCAGCCCGACTTGGAACTGGTGCCACCTTTGGTCTGGGAACCATCCTGTGTATCGTGGATTTTCAGGAGCCAGCCGGCCAATTTCAGCCACAAGTCCTCAAACTCAAACCACGGCCCTTTTCTCTGGCAAACAACACTCACCTGCCCTGCTTCTGGATGGCAGATTGCAGGAGCCACTTGGTACAATCAAACCAGCCAAACTTGGCACTGGTGCCACCTTTGGTCTGGGAACCATCCTGCGTATTGTGGATTTTCAGGAGCCAGCCGGCCACTCCCAGCCATAGGCTACCAGACACAATCCACGGCCCTTTTCCCTGCCTAAAAATATTCAGATGCCCCTCTTGGGGATGGCAGATTGCAGGAGCTACTTGGCACTTGCATATCAGGCCGACATGGCACTTATTCCAACTTCGGTCTGGGAACCATCCTGCGTATCGTGGATTTTCAGGAGCCAGCCGGCCATTCCTAGCCACAAGCCCTCAAACTCAAACCACGGCCCTTTTCTCTGGCAAACAAAACTCACCTGCCCTGCTTCTGGATGGCAGATTTCAGACGCCACTTGGAACTCTCAAACCAGTCCAACTTGGAACTGGTGCCACATTGGGTCTGGGAACCACCCTTTGTATCGTGGATTTTCGGGAGCCAGCCGGCAACTCCCAGCCATGGGCTGACAAACACAAACCATGGCCCTCTTCCCTGCCTAACAAAATTCAGATGCCCCTCTTGGGGATGGCAGATTACAGAAAACTCTTGGATCTGTCCAACCTGCCAGAATTGGCACTGGTGCCACCTTGGGTCTGGGAACCATCCTGCGTATCGTGGATTTTCAGGAGCCAGCCGGCCACTCCCAGCTGAGGGCCCCAAAAAAATAACCACGGCCCTTTTATCTGCCAAACAAAACTCAGCTGCCCTGCTTCTGGATGGCAGATTGCAGGACCACTTGGTACTATCAAACCAGCCCAACTTGGCACTGGTGCCACCTTCGGTCTGGAAACTATCCTGCGTATCGTGGATTTTCAGGAGCCAGCCAACCAGTCCCAGCCATGGGCTGCCAAACACAAACTACTGCCCTTTTCCCTGTCTAACAAAGTCTAGATGCCCCGCCTCTGGATGGCAGATTGCAGGAGCTACTTGGCACTGTCAAACTAGGCCGACTTGGAACTGGTGCCACCTTGGGTCTGGGAATCATCCTGCGTATCGTGGATTTTCAGGAGCCAGCCGGCCACTCCCAGCCACAGGACCTAAAGAAAAACCTCGGCCCGTTTGCCTGACAAACAAAGCTCTGCACAACCGCTTCTTGATGGCAGATTGCCATCAAGATGGAGCCACTCCATCAAGATGGAGCCACTTGGCATTATCAAACCAGACCGACTTGGCACTTGTGCCACCTTTGGTCTGGGAACCATCCTGCGTATCATGGATTTTCAGGAGCCAGCCAGCCACTCCCAGCCAAAAGACCTCAAACAAAATCCACCCCATTTTCTCTGTCAAACAAAACTCAGCTGCCCTGCTTTTGGATGGCAGATTGCAGGAGCCTCTTGGAACTATCAAACCAGCCCAACTTGGCACTGCTGCCACCTTGGGTCTGGGAACCATCCAGCGTATCGTGGATTTTCAGGAGCCAGCCGGCCACTCCCAGCTACAGGCCCCCAAAAACAACCCACGGCCCTATTCTCTGCCAAACAGAACTCAGCTGCCCTGCTTCTGGATGGCAGATTGCAGCACCACTTGTTACTATCAAACCAGCCAAACTTGGCACTGGTGCCACCTTGGGTCTTGGAACCATCCTGCGTACCGTGGATTTTCAGGAGCCAGCCAGCCACTACCCGCCACAGGCCCCGAAACTCAAACCAAGGCCCTTTTCTCTGGCAAACAAAACTCAGCTGCCCTGCTTCTGGATGGCAGATTGCAGGAGCCACTTGGTACTATCAAACCAGCACAACTTGGCACTGGTGCCACCTTGGGTCTGCGAACCATCCTGCGTATTGTGGATTTTCAGGAGCCAGCCGGCCACTCCCAGCCATAGGCTGCCAAAGACAAACCACGGCCCTTTTCCATGCCTAACAATATGCAGATGCCTCGATTATAGATGGCTGATTGCAGGAGCTACTGGGCATTGTCAAACCTGCCCTACATTGCACTGGTGCCGCCTTGGGTCTGGGAAACATCCTGCGTATCGTGGATTTTCAGGGGACAGCCGGCCACTCCCAGCCACAGGCCCCCAAACTCAAACCAAGGCCCTTTTCTGTGGCAAACAAAACTCATTTGCCCTGCTTCTGGATTACAGAATGCAGGAGCCACTTTGGACTATCAAACCAGTCCACCTTGGCACTGGTGACACCTTGGGTCTGGGAACCATCCTGCGTATCGTGGATTTTCAGGAGCCAGCCGGCCAATCCCAGCCATAGTCTGCGAAACAACAACCACGGCCCTTTTCCCTGGCTAACAAAATTCAGATGCCCCTCTCCTGGATGGCAGATTGCAGGAGCCACTTGATCCTATCAAACCAGCCCAACTTGGCACTGGTGCCACCTTAGGTCTGGGAGCCATCCTGCGTATCGTGGATTATGAAGAGGCAGCCGGCCACTTCAGGCCTCAAACCCTCAAACGTAAACCATTGCCCTTTTCTCTGGCAAACAAAACTCAGCTGCCTTTCTTCTGGATGGCAAATTGCAGGAGACACTTGGTACTATCAAACCAGCCCAACTTGGCACTGGTGCCACCTTGGGTCTTTGAACCATCCTGCGTATCGTGGATTTTCAGGAACCAGCCGGCCACTCCGAGCCCTGGGCTGCCACACAGAAACCACTGCCCTTTTCCCAGCCTAACAAAATTCAGATGGCCCGCTTCTGGATGGCAGATTACAGAAGCCACTTGGCTCTGTCCAACCAGTCCGACTTGACACCAGTGCCACCATGGGTCTGGGAACCATCCTGCGCATCGTGGATTATTAGGAGACAGCCGGTCACCCCCAGCCACAAGCTCTCAAACTTTAACCACAGACGTGTTCTCTGGCAAAAAAACTCAGCTGTCTTGCTTCTGGATAGCAGATTGTAGGAGCCACTTGGTACTATCAAACCAGCTACACTTGGCACTGCTGCCACCTTGGGTCTGGGAACCATCCTGCGTATCGTGGATTTTCAGGAGCCAGCCGGCCACTCCCATCCACAGGCCCCCAAACACAAACCACGGCCCTTTTCTCTGGCAAAAAAAACTCAGCGGCCCAGCTTCTGAATAGAAGATTGCAGAAAGCACTTGGTACTATCAAACCAGCCAAACTTGGCACTGGTGTCACCTGGGGTGTGGGGACCATCCTGCGTATCGTGGATTTTCAGGAACCAGCCGGCCACTCCCAGCCCTGGGCTACCAAACACAAACCACGGCCCTTTTTCCCTCCTAACAAAATTCAGATGCCCCGCTTCTGGATGGCAGATTGCAGACGCCACTTGGCTCTATCAAACCAGCCCGACTTGGCACTGCTTCCAACTTCTGTCTGGGAACCATCCTGCGTATCGTGGATTTTCAGGAGCCACGCGGCCATTCCCAGCCACAAGCACTCAAACTCAAACCACGGCCCTTTTCTCTGGCAAACAAAACTCAGCTGCCCTGCTTCTGGATGGCAGATTGCAGGAGCCACTTGGTACTATCAATCCAGCGCAACTTGGCAATGGAGCCACCTTTGGTCTGGGTACCATCCTGCGTATCGTGGATTTTCAAGAGCTAGCCGGCCACTCCCAGCCACAAGCCCTCATACTCAAACCACGGCCCTTTTCTCTGGCAAACAAAACTCAGCTGTCCTGCTTCTGGATGGCAGATTTCAGACGCCACTTGGAACTCTCAAACCAGCCCGACTTGGAACTGGTGCCACCTTCAGGCTGGGAAACATCCTGCGTATGGTGGATTTTCAGGAGCCTGCCTGCCACTGCCAGCCATAGTCTGCCTAACACAAACCACGGCACTTTTCCCTGGCTAGCAAAATTCAGATGCCCCGATTCTGGATGGCAGATTGCCGGAGACACTTGGCACTGTCAAACCAGTCCAACTTGGAACTGGTGCCACATTGGGTCTGGGAACCACCCTTTGTATCGTGGATTTTCGGGAGCCAGCCGGCAACTCCCAGCCAAGGGCTGACAAACACAAACCATGGCCCTCTTCCCTTCCTAACAAAATTCAGATTCCCCTCTTCGGGATGGCAGATTACAGAAAAATCTTGGATCTGTCCAACCTGCCAAAATTGGCACTGGTGCCACCTTGGGTCTGAGAAATATCCTGCGTATCGTGGATTTTCTGGAGCCAGCCGGCCACTCCCAGCTGAGGGCCCCAAAAATATAACCACGGCCCTT
This sequence comes from Passerculus sandwichensis, assembly GCA_031885435.1. Lineage (NCBI taxonomy): Eukaryota > Metazoa > Chordata > Aves > Passeriformes > Passerellidae > Passerculus > Passerculus sandwichensis. Next base: position 1,212,889 of record CM063146.1, read on the forward strand.
TTCTCTGCCAAACAAAAATCAGCTGCCCTGCTTCTGGATGGCAGATTGCAGGACCACTTGGTACTATCAAACCAGCCCAACTTGGCACTGGTGCCACCTTCGGTCTGAGAACCATCCTGGGTATAGTGGATTTTCAGGAGCCAGCCGGCCACTCCCAGCCATTGCCTGCCAGACACAAACCACGGCCTTTATCCCTGGCTAACAAAATTCAGATGCCCCGCTTCTTGATGGCAGATTGCAGGTGCCACTTGGCACTCTCAAACCAGCCCAACTTGGAACTGGTGCCACCTTTGGTCTGGGAACCATCCTGTGTATCGTGGATTATCAGGAGCCAGCTGCCCACACCCAGCCACAGGCCCTCAAACTCAAACCACGGCCCTTTTCTCTGGCAAACAAAACTCAGATGCCCTGCTTCTGCATGGCAGATTGCAGGAGCCACTTGGTACTATCAAACCAACCCAACTTGGCACTGGTGCCACTATGGGTCTGGGAACCATCCTGCGTATCGTGGATTTTCAGGATCCAGCTGGCCACCCCCAGCCATAGGCTGCAAAACAAAAATTACGGCCCTTTTCCATGGATAACAAAATTCAGATGCCCTGTTCTAGATGGCAGATTGCAGGAGCTACTTGGGACTATCAAACCAGCCCAATTTGGCACGGGTGCCACCTTTGGCCTGGGAACCCTCCTGCGTATCATGGATTTTCAGGAGCCAGCCGGCCACTCCCAGCCATTGCCTGCCAGACACAAACCAAGGCCTTTATCCCTGGCTAACAAAATTCAGATGCCCCGCTCCTTGATGGCAGATTGCAGGAGCCACTTTGCACTGTCAAACCAGCCCGACTTGGAACTGGTGCCACCTTGGGTCTAGGAACAATCCTGCGTATCGTGGATTTTCAGGAGCCAGCCAACCAGTCCCAGCCATAGGCTGCCAAACAAAAACCACGGCCCTTTTCCCTGCCTAACAAAATTCAGATGCCCTGTTCTGGATGGCAGATTGCAGGAGCCACTTGGCACTCTCAAACCAGCCCGACTTGGCACTGGTGCCACCTTTGGTCTGGGAACCATCCTGTGTATCGTGGATTTTCAGGAGCCAGCCGGCCAATTTCAGCCACAAGTCCTCAAATTCAAACCACGGCCCTTTTCTCTGGCAAACAACACTCACCTGCCCTGCTTCTGGATGGCAGATTGCAGGAGCCACTTGGTACAATCAAACCAGCCAAACTTGGCACTGGTGCCACCTTTGGTCTGGGAACCATCCTGCGTATTGTGGATTTTCAGGAGCCAGCCGGCCACTCCCAGCCATAGGCTACCAGACACAAACCACGGCCCTTTTCCCTGCCTAAAAATATTCAGATGCCCCTCTTGGGGATGGCAGATTGCAGGAGCTACTTGGCACTTGCATATCAGGCCGACATGGCACTTATTCCAACTTCGGTATGGGAACCATCCTGCGTATCGTGGATTTTCAGGAGCCAGCCGGCCATTCCTAGCCACAAGCCCTCAAACTCAAACCACGGCCCTTTTCTCTGGAATACAAAACTCAGCTGCCCTGTATCTGGATGGCAGATTGCAGGAGTTACATGGAACTATCAAACCAGCTCGACTTGGCAATGGAGCCACCTTTGGTCTGGGTACCATCCTGCGTATCGTGGATTTTCAAGAGCTAGCCGGCCACTCCCAGCCACAAGCCCTCAAACTCAAACCACGGCTCTTTTCTCTGGCAAACAAAACTCACCTGCCCTGCTTCTGGATGGCAGATTTCAGACGCCCCTTGGAACTCTCAAACCAGCCCGACTTGGAACTGGTGCCACCTTCAGGCTGGGAAACATCCTGCGTATTGTGGATTTTCAGGACCCTGCCTGCCATTACCAGCCATAGTCTGCCTAACACAAACCATGGCACTTTTCCCTGGCTAGAAAAATTCAGATGCCCCGATACTGGATGGCAGATTGCAGGAGACACTTGGAACTGTCAAACCAGTCCAACTTGAACTGGTGCCACATTGGGTTTGGGAACCACCCTTTGTATCGTGGATTTTCAGGAGCCAGCCAACCAGTCCCAGCCATGGGCTGCCAAACACAAACTACGACCCTTTTCCCTGTCTAACAAAGTTCAGATGCCCCGCCTCTGGATGGCAGATTGCAGGAGCTACTTGGCACTGTCAAACTAGGCCGACTTGGAACTGGTGCCACCTTGGGTCTGGGAATCATCCTGCGTATCGTGGATTTTCAGGAGCCAGCTGCCCACACCCAGCCACAGGCCCTCAAACTCAAACCACGGCCCTTTTCTCTGGCAAACAAAACTCAGATGCCCTGCTTCTGCATGGCAGATTGCAGGAGCCACTTGGTACTATCAAACCAACCCAACTTGGCACTGGTGCCACTATGGGTCTGGGAACCATCCTGCGTATCGTGGATTTTCAGGAGCCAGCTGGCCACTCCCAGCCACAGGCTGCAAAACAAAAACTACGGCCCTTTTCCCTGGATAACAAAATTCAGATGCCCTGTTCTGGATGGCAGATTGCAGGAGCTACTTGGGACTATCAAACCAGCCCAATTTGGCACGGGTGCCACCTTTGGCCTGGGAACCCTCCTGCGTATCATGGATTTTCAGGAGCCAGCCGGCCACTCCCAGCCATTGCCTGCCAGACACAAACCACGGCCTTTATCCCGGGCTAACAAAATTCAGATGCCCCGCTCCTTGATGGCAGATTGCAGGAGCCACTTTGCACTGTCAAACCAGCCCGACTTGGAACTGGTGCCACCTTGGGTCTAGGAACAATCCTGCGTATCGTGGATTTTCAGGAGCCAGCCAACCAGTCCCAGCCATAGGCTGCCAAACAAAAACCACGGCCCTTTTCCCTGCCTAACAAAATTCAGATGCCCTGTTCTGGATGGCAGATTGCAGGAGCCACTTGGCACTCTCAAACCAGCCCGACTTGGAACTGGTGCCACCTTTGGTCTGGGAACCATCCTGTGTATCGTGGATTTTCAGGAGCCAGCCGGCCAATTTCAGCCACAAGTCCTCAAACTCAAACCACGGCCCTTTTCTCTGGCAAACAACACTCACCTGCCCTGCTTCTGGATGGCAGATTGCAGGAGCCACTTGGTACAATCAAACCAGCCAAACTTGGCACTGGTGCCACCTTTGGTCTGGGAACCATCCTGCGTATTGTGGATTTTCAGGAGCCAGCCGGCCACTCCCAGCCATAGGCTACCAGACACAAACCACGGCACTTTTCCCTGCCTAAAAATATTCAGATGCCCCTCTTGGGGATGGCAGATTGCAGGAGCTACTTGGCACTTGCATATCAGGCCGACATGGCACTTATTCCAACTTCGGTCTGGGAACCATCCTGCGTATCGTGGATTTTCAGGAGCCAGCCGGCCATTCCTAGCCACAAGCCCTCAAACTCAAACCACGGCCCTTTTCTCTGGAATACAAAACTCAGCTGCCGTGTATCTGGATGGCAGATTGCAGGAGTTACATGGAACTATCAAACCAGCTCGACTTGGCAATGGAGCCACCTTTGGTCTGGGTACCATCCTGCGTATCGTGGATTTTCAAGAGCTAGCCGGCCACTCCCAGCCACAAGCCCTCAAACTCAAACCACGGCCCTTTTCTCTGGCAAACAAAACTCACCTGCCCTGCTTCTGGATGGCAGATTTCAGACGCCCCTTGGAACTCTCAAACCAGCCCGACTTGGAACTGGTGCCACCTTCAGGCTGGGAAACATCCTGCGTATTGTGGATTTTCAGGAGCCAGCCGGCCATTCCTAGCCACAAGCCCTCAAACTCAAACCACGGCCCGTTTCTCTGGCAAACAAAACTCACCTGCCCTGCTTCTGGATGGCAGATTTCAGACGCCACTTGGAACTCTCAAACCAGTCCAACTTGGAACTGGTGCCACATTGGGTCTGGGAACCACCCTTTGTATCGTGGATTTTCGGGAGCCAGCCGGCAACTCCCAGCCATGGGCTGACAAACACAAACCATGGCCCTCTTCCCTGCCTAACAAAATTCAGATGCCCCTCTTGGGGATGGCAGATTACAGAAAACTCTTGGATCTGTCCAACCTGCCAGAATTGGCACTGGTGCCACCTTGGGTCTGGGAACCATCCTGCGTATCGTGGATTTTCAGGAGCCAGCCGGCCATTCCCAGCTGAGGGCCCCAAAAAAATAACCACGGCCCTTTTATCTGCCAAACAAAACTCAGCTGCCCTGCTTCTGGATGGCAGATTGCAGGACCACTTGGTACTATCAAACCAGCCCAACTTGGCACTGGTGCCACCTTCGGTCTGGAAACTATCCTGCGTATCGTGGATTTTCAGGAGCCAGCCAACCAGTCCCAGCCATGGGCTGCCAAACACAAACTACTGCCCTTTTCCCTGTCTAACAAAGTCTAGATGCCCCGCCTCTGGATGGCAGATTGCAGGAGCTACTTGGCACTGTCAAACTAGGCCGACTTGGAACTGGTGCCACCTTGGGTCTGGGAATCATCCTGCGTATCGTGGATTTTCAGGAGCCAGCCGGCCACTCCCATCCGCAACCCCTCAAACTCAAACCACGGCCCTTTTCTCTGGCAAACAAAACTCAGATGCCCTGCTTCTGGATGGCAGATTGCAGAAGCCACTTAGTACAATCAAACCAGCCCAACTTGGAACTGGTGCCACCTTGGGTCGGGGAACCATCCTGCCTATCGTGGATTTTCAGGAGCCAGCGGGCCTCTCCCAGCCATAGGTTGCCAAACAAAATCCACGGCCATTTTCCCTGGCTAACAAAATTCAGATGCCTTGTTCTGGATGGCAGATTGCAGACGCCACTTGGCTCTGTCCAACCAGCCCAACTTGGCACTGGTGCCACCTTGGGTCTGGGAACCATCCTGCGTATCGTAGATTTTCAGGAGCCAGCCGGCCACTCCCAGCCACAGGACCTAAAGAAAAACCTCGGCCCGTTTGCCTGACAAACAAAGCTCTGCTCTACCGCTTCTAGATGGCAGATTGCCATCAAGATGGAGCCACTCCATCAAGATGGAGCCACTTGGCACTATCAAACCAGACCGACTTGGCACTTGTGCCACCTTTGGTCTGGGAACCATCCTGCGTATCATGGATTTTCAGGAGCCAGCGAGCCACTCCCAGCCAAAAGACCTCAAACAAAATCCACCCCATTTTCTCTGTCAAACAAAACTCAGCTGCCCTGCTTTTGGATGGCAGATTGCAGGAGCCTCTTGGAACTATCAAACCAGCCCGACTTGGCACTGCTGCCACCTTGGGTCTGGGAACCATCCAGCGTATCGTGGATTTTCAGGAGCCAGCCGGCCACTCCCAGCTACAGGCCCCAAAAAAAAAACCACGGCCCTTTTCTCTGCCAAACAGAACTCAGCTGCCCTGCTTCTGGATGGCAGATTGCAGGAGCCACTTGGTACTATCAAACCAGCCAAACTTGGCACTGGTGCCACCTTGGGTCTTGGAACCATCCTGCGTATCGTGGATTTTCTGGAGCCAGCCAGCCACTACCAGCCACAGGCCCCGAAACTCAAACCAAGGCCCTTTTCTCTGGCAAACAAAACTCAGCTGCCCTGCTTCTGGATGGCAGATTGCAGAAGCCACTTGGTACTATCAAACCAGCACAACTTGGCACTGGTGCCACCTTGGGTCTGCGAACCATCCTGCGTATTGTGGATTTCCTGGAGCCAGACGGCCACTCCCAGCCATAGGCTGCCAAAGACAAACCACGGCCCTTTTCCATGCCTAACAATATTCAGATGCCTCGATTATAGATGGCTGATTGCAGGAGCTACTGGGCATTGTCAAACCTGCCCTACATTGCACTCGTGCCGCCTTGGGTCTGGGAAACATCCTGCGTATCGTGGATTTTCAGGGGACAGCCGGCCACTCCCAGCCACAGGCCCCCAAACTCAAACCAAGGCCCTTTTCTGTGGCAAACAAAACTCATTTGCACTGCTTCTGGATTACAGAATGCAGGAGCCACTTTGTACTATCAAACCAGTCCAACTTGTCACTGGTGACACCTTGGGTCTGGGAACCATCCTGCGTATCGTGGATTTTCAGGAGCCAGCCGGCCAATCCCAGCCATAGGCTGCGAAACAAAAACCACGGCCCTTTTCCCTGGCTAACAAAATTCAGATGCCCCTCTTCTGGATGGCAGATTGCAGGAGCCACTTGATCCTATCAAACCAGCCCAACTTGGCACTGGTGACACCTTAGGTCTGGGAGCCATCCTGCGTATCGTGGATTTTGAAGAGGCAGCCGGCCACTTCCAGCCTCAAACCCTCAAACGTAAACCATTGCCCTTTTCTCTGGCAAACAAAATTCAGCTGCCTTTCTTCTGGATGGCAAATTGCAGGAGACACTTGGTACTATCAAACCAGCCCAACTTGGCACTGGTGCCACCTTTGGTCTGGGAACCATCCTGTGTATCGTGGATTTTCAGGAGCCAGCCGGCCAATTTCAGCCACAAGTCCTCAAACTCAAACCACGGCCCTTTTCTCTGGCAAACAACACTCACCTGCCCTGCTTCTGGATGGCAGATTGCAGGAGCCACTTGGTACAATCAAACCAGCCAAACTTGGCACTGGTGCCACCTTTGGTCTGGGAACCATCCTGCGTATTGTGGATTTTCAGGAGCCAGCCGGCCACTCCCAGCCATAGGCTACCAGACACAAACCACGGCACTTTTCCCTGCCTAAAAATATTCAGATGCCCCTCTTGGGGATGGCAGATTGCAGGAGCTACTTGGCACTTGCATATCAGGCCGACATGGCACTTATTCCAACTTCGGTCTGGGAACCATCCTGCGTATCGTGGATTTTCAGGAGCCAGCCGGCCATTCCTAGCCACAAGCCCTCAAACTCAAACCACGGCCCTTTTCTCTGGAATACAAAACTCAGCTGCCGTGTATCTGGATGGCAGATTGCAGGAGTTACATGGAACTATCAAACCAGCTCGACTTGGCAATGGAGCCACCTTTGGTCTGGGTACCATCCTGCGTATCGTGGATTTTCAAGAGCTAGCCGGCCACTCCCAGCCACAAGCCCTCAAACTCAAACCACGGCCCTTTTCTCTGGCAAACAAAACTCACCTGCCCTGCTTCTGGATGGCAGATTTCAGACGCCCCTTGGAACTCTCAAACCAGCCCGACTTGGAACTGGTGCCACCTTCAGGCTGGGAAACATCCTGCGTATTGTGGATTTTCAGGAGCCAGCCGGCCATTCCTAGCCACAAGCCCTCAAACTCAAACCACGGCCCTTTTCTCTGGCAAACAAAACTCACCTGCCCTGCTTCTGGATGGCAGATTTCAGACGCCACTTGGAACTCTCAAACCAGTCCAACTTGGAACTGGTGCCACATTGGGTCTGGGAACCACCCTTTGTATCGTGGATTTTCGGGAGCCAGCCGGCAACTCCCAGCCATGGGCTGACAAACACAAACCATGGCCCTCTTCCCTGCCTAACAAAATTCAGATGCCCCTCTTGGGGATGGCAGATTACAGAAAACTCTTGGATCTGTCCAACCTGCCAGAATTGGCACTGGTGCCACCTTGGGTCTGGGAACCATCCTGCGTATCGTGGATTTTCAGGAGCCAGCCGGCCATTCCCAGCTGAGGGCCCCAAAAAAATAACCACGGCCCTTTTATCTGCCAAACAAAACTCAGCTGCCCTGCTTCTGGATGGCAGATTGCAGGACCACTTGGTACTATCAAACCAGCCCAACTTGGCACTGGTGCCACCTTCGGTCTGGAAACTATCCTGCGTATCGTGGATTTTCAGGAGCCAGCCAACCAGTCCCAGCCATGGGCTGCCAAACACAAACTACTGCCCTTTTCCCTGTCTAACAAAGTCTAGATGCCCCGCCTCTGGATGGCAGATTGCAGGAGCTACTTGGCACTGTCAAACTAGGCCGACTTGGAACTGGTGCCACCTTGGGTCTGGGAATCATCCTGCGTATCGTGGATTTTCAGGAGCCAGCCGGCCACTCCCATCCGCAACCTCTCAAACTCAAACCACGGCCCTTTTCTCTGGCAAACAAAACTGAGATGCCCTGCTTCTGGATGGCAGATTGCAGAAGCCACTTAGTACAATCAAACCAGCCCAACTTGGAACTGGTGCCACCTTGGGTCGGGGAACCATCCTGCCTATCGTGGATTTTCAGGAGCCAGCGGGCCTCTCCCAGCCATAGGTTGCCAAACAAAATCCACGGCCATTTTCCCTGGCTAACAAAATTCAGATGCCTTGTTCTGGATGGCAGATTGCAGACGCCACTTGGCTCTGTCCAACCAGCCCAACTTGGCACTGGTGCCACCTTGGGTCTGGGAACCATCCTGCGTATCGTAGATTTTCAGGAGCCAGCCGGCCACTCCCAGCCACAGGACCTAAAGAAAAACCTCGGCCCGTTTGCCTGACAAACAAAGCTCTGCACAACCGCTTCTAGATGGCAGATTGCCATCAAGATGGAGCCACTCCATCAAGATGGAGCCACTTGGCACTATCAAACCAGACCGACTTGGCACTTGTGCCACCTTTGGTCTGGGAACCATCCTGCGTATCATGGATTTTCAGGAGCCAGCGAGCCACTCCCAGCCAAAAGACCTCAAACAAAATCCACCCCATTTTCTCTGTCAAACAAAACTCAGCTGCCCTGCTTTTGGATGGCAGATTGCAGGAGCCTCTTGGAACTATCAAACCAGCCCGACTTGGCACTGCTGCCACCTTGGGTCTGGGAACCATCCAGCGTATCGTGGATTTTCAGGAGCCAGCCGGCCACTCCCAGCTACAGGCCCCCAAAAAAAAACCACGGCCCTTTTCTCTGCCAAACAGAACTCAGCTGCCCTGCTTCTGGATGGCAGATTGCAGGAGCCACTTGGTACTATCAAACCAGCCAAACTTGGCACTGGTGCTACCTTGGGTCTTGGAACCATCCTGCGTATCGTGGATTTTCTGGAGCCAGCCAGCCACTACCAGCCACAGGCCCCGAAACTCAAACCAAGGCCCTTTTCTCTGGCAAACAAAACTCAGCTGCCCTGCTTCTGGATGGCAGATTGCAGAAGCCACTTGGTACTATCAAACCAGCACAACTGGGCACTGGTGCCACCTTGGGTCTGCGAACCATCCTGCGTATTGTGGATTTCCAGGAGCCAGACGGCCACTCCCAGCCATAGGCTGCCAAAGACAAACCACGGCCCTTTTCCATGCCTAACAATATTCAGATGCCTCGATTATAGATGGCTGATTGCAGGAGCTACTGGGCATTGTCAAACCTGCCCTACATTGCACTCGTGCCGCCTTGGGTCTGGGAAACATCCTGCGTATCGTGGATTTTCAGGGGACAGCCGGCCACTCCCAGCCACAGGCCCCCAAACTCAAACCAAGGCACTTTTCTGTGGCAAACAAAACTCATTTGCACTGCTTCTGGATTACAGAATGCAGGAGCCACTTTGTACTATCAAACCAGTCCAACTTGTCACTGGTGACACCTTGGGTCTGGGAACCATCCTGCGTATCGTGGATTTTCAGGAGCCAGCCGGCCAATCCCAGCCATAGGCTGCGAAACAAAAACCACGGCCCTTTTCCCTGGCTAACAAAATTCAGATGCCCCTCTTCTGGATGGCAGATTGCAGGAGCCACTTGATCCTATCAAACCAGCCCAACTTGGCACTGGTGACACCTTAGGTCTGGGAGCCATCCTGCGTATCGTGGATTTTGAAGAGGCAGCCGGCCACTTCCAGCCTCAAACCCTCAAACGTAAACCATTGCCCTTTTCTCTGGCAAACAAAATTCAGCTGCCTTTCTTCTGGATGGCAAATTGCAGGAGACACTTGGTACTATCAAACCAGCCCAACTTGGCACTGGTGCCACCTTGGGTCAAGGAACCATCCTGCGTATCGTGGATTTTCAGCAACCAGCCGGCCACTCCGAGCCCTGGGCTGCCACACACAAACCACTGCCCTTTTCCCAGCCTAACAAAATTCAGATGGCCCGCTTCTGGCTGGCTGATTGGAGGAGCTACTTGGCACTGTCAAACCAGCCCGACTTGGCACTGGTGCCACCTTGGGTCTGGGAACCATCCTGTGTATCGTTGATTTTCAGGAGCCAGCCGGCCACTCCCAGCCATAAGCTGCCAAACACCAAACACGGCCCTTTCCCCTGGCTAAACAAATTTAAGATGCCCCGCTTCTGGATGACAGATTGCAGCAGCCACTTGGCACTGTCAAACCAGCCCGACTTGGAACTGGTGACACCATGGGTCTGGGAACAATCCTGCGTATCGTGGATTTTCAGGAGCCAGCCGCCCACTCCCAGCCATAGGCTACCAAACACAAACTACGGCACTTTTCCCTGGCTAACAAAATTCAGATGCCACGCTTCTGGATGGCAGATTACAGAAGCCACTTGGCTCTGTCCAACCAGTCCGACTTGGCACCGGTGCCACCATGGGTCTGGGAACCATCCTGCGTATGGTGGATTTTCATGAGCCAGCCGGCCACTACAAGCCACAAGCCCTCAAACTTAAGCCAGGGCCCTTTTCTCTGGCAAACAAAACTCAGCTGCCCTGCTTCTGGATGGGAGATTGCAAGAGCTACTTGGTACTATCAAACCAGCCCAACTTGGAGCTGGGGCCACCTTGTGTCTGGGAACCATCCTGCGTATCGTGGATATTCAGGAGCCAGCCGGCCAATCCCAGTCATAGGTTGCCAAAGACAAACCACGGCCCTAATCCCTGGCTAACAAAACTCAGATGCCCCTCTTCTGGATGGCAGATTGCAGGAGCCACTTGGTACTATCAACCAGCCCAACTTGGCACTGGTCCCACCTTGGGTCTTTGAACCATCCTGCGTATCGTGGATTTTCAGGAGCCAGCCGGCCACTGCCAGCCACAAGCCCTAAAACTCAAACCACGGCCCTTTCCTCTGGCAAACAAAACTCAGCTGCCCTGCTTCTGGATGGCAGATTTCAGGAGCCACTTCGTACTATCAATCCAGGCCATCTTGGCACTAGTCACCCCTGGGGTCTGGGAACAATTCTGCGTATCGTGGATTTTCAGGAGCCACCCGGCCACTACCAGCCACAAAACCTCAAACTCAAACCACGGCCCATTTCTCTGGCCAAGAAAACTCAGATGCCCTCCTTCTGGATGGCAGATTGCAGGAGCCACTTGGTAATATCAAACCAGCCCAACTTGGCCCTGGTGCTACCTTGGGTCTGGAAACAATTCTGCGTATCGTGGATTTTCATGAGCCAGCCGGCCACTCTCAGCCATAGGCTGCCAAACAAAAACCACGGCCCTTTTCCATGCCTAAGAATATTCAGATGCTTTGATTATAGATGGCTGATTGCAGGAGCTACTGGGCATTTTCAAACCTGCCCGAATTTGCACTGGTGCCGCCTTGGGTCTGGGAACCATCCTGCGTATCGTGGATTTTCAGGAGCCAGCCGGCCACTCCTAGCCAGAGGCCACCAAACACAAACCACAGCCCTTTTCTGTGGCAAACAAAACTCAGCGGACCAGCTTCTGAATAGCAGATTGCAGAAACCACTTGGTACTATCAAACCAGCCAAACTTGGCACTAGTGTCACCTGGGGTCTGGGAACCATCCTGCGTATCGTGGATTATCAGGAACCAGCCGGCCACTCCCAGCCCTGGGCTGCCAAACACAAACCACGGCCCTTTTTCCCTTCTAACAAAATTCAGATGCCCCGCTTCTGGATGGCAGATTGCAGACGCCACTTGGCTCTATCAAACCAGCCCGACTTGGCACTGCTTCCGCCTTCGGTCTGGGAAGCATCCTGCGTATCGTGGATTTTCAAGAGCCAGCCGGCCACTCCCAGCCACAAGCCCTCAAACTTGAAGCACAGCCCTTTTCTCTGGCAAACAAAACTCAGCTGGCCTGTTTCTAGATGGCAGATTGCAGTAGCCACTTGGTACTATCAAACCAGCCCGACTTGGCACTGGTGCCACCTTGCGTCTGGGAACCATCCTGCGTATCGTGGATTTTCAAGAGCCAGCCGGCCACACACAGCCACAAGCCCTCAAACTTGAACCACAGCCCTTTTCTCTTGCAAAAAAAACTCAGCTGCCATGCTTCAGGATGGGAGATTGCAGGAGCCGCTTGGCACTGTCAAGCCAGCCCAACTTGGCAGTGGTGCCACCATGGGTCTTAGAACCATCCTGCATATCGTGGTTTTTCAGGAGCCTGCCGGCCATTCCCAGCCATAGGCTGCCAAACACAAACCACTGCCCTTTTCCCTGGGTAACAAAATTCAGGTGCCCCGCTTCTGGATGACAGATTGCAGAAGTTACATGGCACTATCAAACCAGCCCGACTTGGCTCTGGTTCCACCTTGGGTCTGGGAACCATCCTGCGCATCGTGGATTTTCAGGAGCCATCCGGCCACTCCGAGCCCTGGGCTGCCACACACAAACCGCGGCTCTTTTCCCAGCTTAACAAAATTCATATGGCCCGCTTCTGGATGGCTGATTTCAGGAGCTACTTGGCACTGTCAAACCAGCCCGACTTAGAACTGGTGCCACCTTGGGTCTGGGAACCATCCTGTGTATCGTGGATTTTCAGGAGCCAGCCGGCCACTCCCAGCCATAAGCTGCCAAACACCAACGACGGCCCTTTCCCCTGGCTAAAAATAATTCAGATGTTCCGCTTCTGGATGACAGATTGCAGCAGCCACTTGGCACTGTCAAACCAGCCCGACTTGGAACTGGTGACACCTTGGGTCTGGGAACAATCCTGCGTATCGTGGATTTTCAGGAGCCAGCCGGCCACTCCCAGCCATAGGCTACCAAACACAAACCACTGCCCTTTTCCCTAGCTAACAAAATTCAGATGCCAGGCTTCTGGATGGCAGATTACAGAAGCCACTTGGCTCAGTCCAACCACTCCGACTTGGCACTGGTGCCACCTTGGGTCTGGGAACCATCCTCCGTATGGTGGATTTCCAGGAGCGAGCTGGCCACTACCAGCCACAAGCCTTCAAACTTAAGCCACGGCCCTTTTCTCTGGCAAACAAAACTCAGCTGCCCTGAATCTGGATGGCAGATTGCAGGAGCCGCTTGGTACTATCAAACCAGCCCAACTTGTCACTGGTGCCACCTTGTGTCTGGGAACTATCCTGCGTATCGTGGATATTCAGGAGCCAGCCGGCCAATCCCAGTCATAGGTTGCCAAACACAAACCACGGCCCTAATCCCTGGCTAACAAAACTCAGATGCCCCTCTTCTGGATGACAGATTGCAGGAGCATCTTGGTACTATCAAACCAGCCCAACTTGTCACTGGTTCCACCTTGGGTCTTTGAACCCTCCTGCGTATCGTGGATTTTCAGGAGCCAGCAGGCCACTCCCAGCCACAAGCCCTAAAACTCAAACCACGGCCCTTTTCTCTGGCAAACAAAACTCAGCTGCCCTGCTCCTGGATGGCAGATTGCAGGAGCAACTTGGTGCTATCAAACCAGCCCAACTTGGCACTGGTACCACCTTGGGTCTTTGAACCATCCTGCGTATCGTGGATTTTCTGGAGCTAGCCGTCCACTTCCAGCCACAAGTCCTCAAATTCAAACCACGGCCCTTTCCTCTGGGAAACAAAACTCAGCTGCCCCGCTTCTGGATGCCAGATTGCAGGAGACACTTGGTACTATCAAACCAGGCCAGCTTGGCACTAGTCACCCCTGGGGTCTGGGAACAATCCTGCGTATCTTGGATTTTCAGGAGCCACCCGGCCCCTACCAGCCACAAACCCTCAAACTCAAACCACGGCCCATTTCTCTGGCCAAGAAAAATCAGATGCCCTCCTTCTGGATGGCAGATTGCAGGAGCCACTTGGTAATATCAAACCAGCCCAACTTGGCCCTGGTGCTACCTTGGGTCTGGGAACCATCCTGCGTATCGTGGATTTTCAGGAGCCTGCTGGCCACTCCAAGACACAAGCCCTCAAACTGAAACCACGCCCCTTTTCTCTAGCAAAGAAAACTCAGCTTCCCTGCTTCTAGATGGCAGATTGCAGGAGCCACTTGGTACTATCAAACCAGCCCAACTTGGCTCTGGTGCCACCTTCTGTCTGGGAACCATCCTGCGTATCATGAATATTCAGGAGCCAGCCGGCCACTCCCAGCCACAAGCCCTCAAACTCAAACCACGGCCCTTTCCTCTGGCAAACAAAACTCAGCTGCCCTGCTTCTGGATGGCAAATTGCAGGAGACACTTGGTACTATCAAACCAGCCCAACTTGGCACTGGTACCACCTTGGGTCTTTGAACCATCCTGCGTATCGTGGATTTTCAGGAACCAGCCGGCCACTCCGAGCCCTGGGCTGCCACACACAAACCACTGCCCTTTTCCCAGCCTAACAAGATTCAGATGGCCCGCTTCTGGATGGCTGATTGCAGGAGCTACTTGGCACTGTCAAACCAGCCCGACTTGGCACTGGTGCCACCTTGGGTCTGGGAAACATCCTGTGTATCGTTGATTTTCAGGAGCCAGCCGCCCACTCCCAGCCATATGCTACCAAACACAAACTACGGCCCTTTTCCCTGGCTAACAAAATTCAGATGCCACGCTTCTGGATGGCAGATTACAGAAGCCACTTGGCTCTGTCCAACCAGTCCGACTTGGCACCGGTGCCACCATGGGTCTGGGAACCATCCTGCGTATGGTGGATTTTCATGAGCCAGCCGGCCACTACAAGCCACAAGCCCTCAAACTTAAGCCACGGCCCTTTTCTCTGGCAAACAAAACTCAGCTCCCCTGCTTCTGGATGACAGATTGCAAGAGTTACTTGGTAATATCAAACCAGCCCAACTTGGAGCTGGTGCCACCTTGGGTCTGGTAACCATCCTGCGTATCGTGGATTTTTAGGAGACCGCCGGTCACTACAAGCCACAAGCCCTCAAACTTAAGCCCGGGCCCTTTTCTCTGGCAAACAAAACTCAGCTGCCCTGCTTCTGGATGGGAGATTGTAGGAGCCACTTGGTACTATCAAACCAGCCACACTTGGCACTGGTGCCACCTTGGGTCTGGAACCATCCTGCGTATCGTGGATTTTCAGGAGCCAGCCGGCCACTCCCAGCTACAGGCCCCCAAACTCAAACCACGGCCCTTTTCTCTGGCAAAAAAAACTCAGTGGCCCAGCTTCTGAATAGCAGATTGCAGAAAGCACTTGGTAATATAAAACCAGCAAAACTTGGCACTGGTGTCACCTGGGGTGTGGGGACAATCTTGCGTATCGTGGATTTTCAGGAACCAGCCGGCCACTCCCAGCCCTGGGCTGCCAAACACAAACCACGGCCTTTTTTCCCTCCTAACAAAATTCAGATGCCCCGCTTCTGGATGGCAGATTGCAGACGCCACTTGGCTCTATCAAACCAGCCCGACTTGGCACTGCTTCCACCTTCTGTCTGGGAACCATCCTGCGTATCGTGGATTTTCAGGAGCCACCCGGCCACTACCAGCCACAAACCCTCAAACTCAAACCACGGCCCATTTCTCTGGCCAAGAAAACTCAGATGCCCTCCTTCTGGAGGGCAGATTGCAGGAGCCACTTGCTAATATCAAACCAGCCCAACTTGGCCCTGGTGCTACCTTGGGTCTGGGAACAATCCTGCGTATCGTGGATTTTCATGAGCCAGACGGCCACTCCTAGCCATAGGCTGCCAAACACAAACCACGACCCTTTTCCCTGGCTAACAAAATTCAGATGCCCCTCTTCTGGATGGCAAATTGCAGGAGCCACTGGGTCCTATCAAACCAGCCCAACTTGGCACTGGTGCCTCCTTGGGTCTGGGAAACATCCTGCATATCGTGGATTTTCAGGAGCCAGCCGGCCACTCCCAGCCACAAGCCCTAAAACTCAAACCACGGCCCTTTTCTCTGGCAAATAAAACTCAGCTGCCCTGCTTCTGGATGGCAGATTGCAGGAGCAACTTGGTACTGTCAAACCAGCCCAACTTGGCACTGGTGCCACCTTGGGTCTTTTAACCATCCTGCGTATCGTGGATTTTCTGGAGCTAGCCGGCCATTCCCAGCCACAAGTCCTCAAATTCAAACCACGGCCCTTTCCTCTGGGAAACAAAATTCAGCTGCCCCGCTTCTGGATGCCAGATTGCAGGAGACACTTTGTACTATCAAACCAGGCCAGCTTGGCTCTAGTCACCCCTGGGGTCGGGAACAAACCTGCGTATCTTGGATTTTCAGGAGCCACCCGGCCCCTACCAGCCACAAACCCTCAAACTCAAACCACGGCCCATTTCTCTGGCCAAGAAAACTCAGATGCCCTCCCTGTGGATGGCAGATTGCAGGAACCACTTGGTAATATCAAACCAGCCCAACTTGGGCCTGGTGCTACCTTGGGTCTGGAAACAATCCTGCGTATCATGGATTTTCATGAGCCAGCCGGCCACTCTCAGCCATAGGCTGCCAAACAAAAACCACGGCCCTTTTCCATGCCTAAGAATATTCAGATGCCTCGATTATAGATGGCTGATTGCAGGAGCTTCTGGGCATTTTCAAACCTGCCCGACTTTGCACTGGTGCCGCCTTGGGTCTGGGAACCATCCTGCGTATCGTGGATTTTCAGGAGGCAGCCGGCCACTCCTAACCACAGGCCCCCAAACACAAACCACGGCCCTCTTCTCTGGCAAAAAAAACTCAGCGGCCCAGCTTCTGAATAGCAGATTTCAGAAAGCACTTGGTACTATCAAACCAGCCAAACTTGGCACTAGTGTCACCTGGGTCTGGGAACCATCCTGCGTATCGTGGATTATCAGGAACCAGCCGGCCACTCCCAGCCCTGGGCTGCCAAACACAAACCACGGCCCTTATTCCCTTCTAACAAAATTCAGTTGCCTCGCTTCTGGATGGCAGATTGCAGACGCCACTTGGCTCTATCAAACCAGCCCGACTTGGCACTGCTTCCACCTTCGGTCTGGGAAGCATCCTGCGTATCGTGGATTTTCAAGAGCCAGCCGGCCACGCCCAGCCACAAGCCCTCAAACCTGAAGCACAGCCCTTTTCTCTGGCAAACAAAACTCAGCTGGCCTGTTTCTAGATGGCAGATTGCAGTAGCCACTTGGTACTATCAAACAAGCCCGACTTGGCACTGGTGCCACCTTGCGTCTGGGAACCATCCTGCGTATCGTGGATTTTCAAGAGCCAGCCGGCCACTCCCAGCCACAAGCCCTCAAACTTGAACCACAGCCCTTTTCTCTGGCAAAGAAAACTCAGCTGCCATGCTTCTGGATGGGAGATTGCAGGAGCCGCTTGGCACTGTCAAGCCAGCCCAACTTGGCACTGGTGCCACCATGGGTCTTAGAACCATCCTGCATATCGTGGTTTTTCAGGAGCCTGCCGGCCATTCCCAGCCATAGGCTGCCAAACACAAACCACGGCCCTTTTCTCTGGCTAACAAAATTCAGGTGCCCCGCTTCTGGATGACAGATTGCAAAAGCTACATAGCACTATCAAACCAGCCCGACTTGGCTCTGGTTCCACCTTGGGTCTGGGAACCATCCTGCGTATCGTGGATTTTCAGGAGCCAGCCGGCCACTCTCATCCAAAGGCCTCAAACTCAAACCACGGCCCTTTTCTATGGCAAACAAAACTCATCTGCCCTGCTTCTGGATGGCAGATTGCAGGAGCAACTTGGTGGTATCAAACCAGCCCAACTTAGCACTGGTGCCACCTTGGGTCTTTGAACCATCCTGCGTATCGTGGATTTTCTGGAGCTAGCCGGCCACTCCCAGCCACAAGTCCTCAAATTCAAACCACGGCCCTTTCCTCTGGGAAACAAAACTCAGCTGCCCCGCTTCTGGATGCCAGATTGCAGGAGACACTTGGTACTATCAAACCAGGTAACCTTGGCACTAGTCACCCCTGGGGTCTGGGAACAATCCTGCGTATCTTGGATTTTCAGGAGCCACCCGGCCCCTACCAGTCACAAACCCTCAAACTCAAACCACGGCCCATTTCTCTGGCCAAGAAAACTCAGATGCCCTCCCTCTGGATGGCAGATTGCAGGAGCCACTTGGTAATATCAAACCAGCCCAACTTGGGCCTGGTACTACCTTAGGTCTGGGAACCATCCTGCGTATCGTGGAGTTTCAGGAGCCTGCTGGCCACTCCCAGACACAAGCCCTCAAACTGAATCCACGGCCCTTTTCTCTAGCAAAGAAAACTCTGCTGCCCGGCTTCTAGATGGCAGATTGCAGGAGCCACTGGGCACTATCAAACCAGCCCAACTTGGCACTGGTGCCACCTTGTGTCTGGGAACCATCCTGCGTATCGTGAATATTCAGAAGCCAGCCGGTCAATCCCAGTCATAGGCTGCCAAATACAAACAACGGCCCTAATCCCTGGCTAACAAAACTCAGATGCCCCTCTTCTGGATGGCAGATTGCAGGAGCCACTTGGTACTATCAAACCAGCCCAACTTGGCACTGGTCCCACCTTGGGTCTTTGAACCATCCTGCGTATCGTGGATTTTCAGGAGCCAGCCGGCCACTCCCAGCCACAAGCCCTCAAATTCAAACCACGGCCCTTTCCTCTGGCAAACAAAACTCAGCTGCCCTGCTTCTGGATGGCAGATTGCAGGAGCCACTTCGTACTATCAAACCAGGCCATCTTGGCACTAGTCACCCCTGGGGTCTGGGAACAATCCTGCGTATCGTGGATTTTCAGGAGCCACCCGGCCACTACCAGCCACAAACCCTCAAACTCAAACCACGGCCCATTTCTCTGGCCAAGAAAACTCAGATGCCCTCCTTCTGGATGGCAGATTGCAGGAGCCACTTGGTAATATCAAACCAGCCCAACTTGGCCCTGGTGCTACCTTGGGTCTGGAAACAATTTTGCGTATCGTGGATTTTCATGAGCCAGCCGGCCACTCTCAGCCATAGGCTGCAAAACAAAAACCACGGCCCTTTTCCATGCCTAAGAATATTCAGATGCTTTGATTATAGATGGCTGATTGCAGGAGCTACTGGGCATTTTCAAACCTGCCCGACTTTGCACTGGTGCCGCCTTGGGTCTGGGAACCATCCTGCGTATCGTGGATTTTCAGGAGCCAGCCGGCCACTCCTAGCCAGAGGCCCCCAAACACAAACCACAGCCCTTTTCTCTGGCAAAAAAAACTCAGCGGACCAGCTTCTGAAAAGCAGATTGCAGAAACCACTTGGTACTATCAAACCAGCCAAACTTGGCACTAGTGTCACCTGGGGTCTGGGAACCATCCTGCGTATCGTGGATTATCAGGAACCAGCCGGCCACTCCCAGCCCTGGGCTGCCAAACACAAACCACGGCCCTTTTTCCCTTCTAACAAAATTCAGATGCCCCGCTTCTGGATGGCAGATTGCAGACGCCACTAGGCTCTATCAAACCAGCCCGACTTGGCACTGCTTCCACCTTCGGTCGGGGAAGCATCCTGCGTATCGTGGATTTTCAAGAGCCAGCCGGCCACTCCCAGCCACAAGCCCTCAAACTTGAACCACAGACCTTTTCTCTTGCAAAAAAAACTCAGCTGCCATGCTTCTGGATGGGAGATTGCAGGAGCCGCTTGGCACTGTCAAGCCAGCCCAACTTGGCACTGGTGCCACCATGGGTCTTAGAACCATCCTGCATATCGTGGTTTTTCAGGAGCCTGCCGGCCATTCCCAGCCATAGGCTGCCAAACACAAACCACGGCCCTTTTCCCTGGGTAACAAAATTCAGGTGCCCCGCTTCTGGATGACAGATTGCAGAAGCTACATGGCACTATCAAACCAGCCCGACTTGGTTTTGGTTCCACCTTGGGTCTGGGAACCATCCTGCGCATCGTGGATTTTCAGGAGCCATCCGGCCACTCCGAGCCCTGGGCGGCCACACACAAACCACGGCTCTTTTCCCAGCTTAACAAAATTCATATGGCCCGCATCTGGATGGCTGTTTTCAGGAGCTACTTGGCACTGTCAAACCAGCCCGACTTGGTACTGGTGCCACCTTGGGTCTGGGAACCATCCTGTGTATCGTGGATTATCAGGAGCCAGCCGGCCACTCCCAGCCATAAGCTGCCAAACACCAACCACGGCCCTTTCCCCTGGCTAAAAATAATTCAGATGCCCCGCTTCTGGATGACAGATTGCAGCAGCCACTTGGCACTGTCAAACCAGCCCGACTTGGAACTGGTGACACCTTGGGTCTGGGAACAATCCTGCGTATCGTGGATTTTCAGGAGCCAGCCGGCCACTCCCAGCCATAGGCTACCAAACACAAACCACTGCCCTTTTCCCTAGCTAACAAAATTCAGATGCCAGGCTTCTGGATGGCAGATTACACAAGCCACTTGGCTCAGTCCAACCAGTCCGACTTGGCACTGGTGCCACCTTGGGTCTGGGAACCATCCTGCGTATGGTGGATTTCCAGGAGCGAGCTGGCCACTACCAGCCACAAGCCCTCAAACTTAAGCCACGGCCCTTTTCTCTGGCAAACAAAACTCAGCTGCCCTGAATCTGGATGGCAGATTGCAGGAGCCGCTTGATACTATCAAACCAGCCCAACTTGTCACTGGTGCCACCTTGTGTCTGGGAACCATCCTGCGTATCGTGGATATTCAGGAGCCAGCCGGCCAATCCCAGTCATAGGTTGCCAAACACAAACCACGGCCCTAATCCCTGGCTAACAAAACTCAGATGCCCCTCTTCTGGATGACAGATTGCAGGAGCCACTTGGTACTATCAAACCAGCCCAACTTGTCACTGGTGCCACCTTGGGTCTTTGAACCCTCCTGCGTATCGTGGATTTTCAGGAGCCAGCCGGCCACTCCCAGCCACAAGCCCTAAAACTCAAACCACGGCCCTTTTCTCTGGCAAACAAAACTCAGCTGCCCTGCTCCTGGATGGCAGATTGCAGGAGCAACTTGGTGCTATCAAACCAGCCCAACTTGGCACTGGTGCCACCTTGGGTCTTTGAACCATGCTGCGTATCGTGGATTTTCTGGAGCTAGCCGTCCACTCCCAGCCACAAGTCCTCAAATTCAAACCACGGCCCTTTCCTCTGGGAAACAAAACTCAGCTGCCCCGCTTCTGGATGCCAGATTGCAGGAGACACTTGGTACTATCAAACCAGGCCAGCTTGGCACTAGTCACCCCTGGGGTCTGGGAACAATCCTGCGTATCTTGGATTTTCAGGAGCCACCCGGCCCCTACCAGCCACAAACCCTCAAACTCAAACCACGGCCCATTGCTCTGGCCAAGAAAACTCAGCTGCCCTGCTTCTGGATGGCAGATTGCAGGAGCCACTTGGTAATATCAAACCAGCCCAACTTGGCCCTGGTGCTACCTTGGGTCTGGGAACCATCCTGCGTATCGTGGATTTTCAGGAGCCTGCTGGCCACTCCCAGACACAAGCCCTCAAACTGAAACCACGCCCCTTTTCTCTAGCAAAGAAAACTCAGCTTCCCTGCTTCTAGATGGCAGATTGCAGGAGCCACTTGGTAATATCAAACCAGCCCAACTTGGCACTGGTGCCACCTTGTGTCTGGGAACCATCCTGCGTATCGTGAATATTCAGGAGCCAGCCGGCCACTCCCGGCCACAAGCCCTCAAACTCAAACCACGGCCCTTTCCTCTGGCAAACAAAACTCAGCTGCCCTGCTTCTGGATGGCAGATGGCAGGAGCTACTTGGTACTATCAAACCAGCCCAGCTTGCACTGGTGCCACCTTGGGTCTTTCAACCATCCTGCGTATCGTGGATTTTCTGGAGCTAGCCGGCCACTCCCAGCCACAAGTCCTCAAACTCAAACCACGGCCCTTTCCTCTGCGAAACAAAACTCAGCTGCCCTGCTTCTGTATGGCAGATTGCTGGAGCCACTTGGTACTATCAACCTAGGCCAGCTTGGCACTAGTCACCCCTGGGGTCTGGGAACAATCCTGCGTATCGTGGATTTTCAGGAGCCACCGGGCCACTACCAGCCAAAAACCCTCAAACTCAAACCACGACCCATTTCTCTGGCCAAGAAAACTCAGAAGCCCTCCTTCTGGATGGCAGATTGCAGGAGCCACTTGGTACTATCAAACCAGCCCAACTTGGCCCTGGTGCTACCTTTGGTCTGGAAACAATCCTGCGTATCGTGGATTTTCATGACCAGCCGGCCACTCTCAGCCATAGGCTGCCAAACAGAAACCACGGCCCTTTTCCATGCCTAGCAATATTCAGATGCCTCGATTATAGATGGTTGATTGCAGGAGCTACTGGGCATTGTAAAACCTGCCCGACGTTGCACTGGTGCCGCCTTGGGTCTTGGAAGCATCCTTCGTATCATGGATTTTCAGGAGCCAGCCGGCCACTACCCGCCACAGGCCCCCAAACTCAATCCAAGGCACTTTTCTCTGGCAAACAAAACTCAGCTGCCCTTCTTCTGGATGGCAAATTGCAGAAGACACTTGGTACTATCAAACCAGCCCAACTTGGTACTGGTACCACCTTGGGTCTTTGAACCATCCTGCGTATCGTGGATTTTCAGGAACCAGCCGGCCACTCCGAGCCCTGGGCTGCCACACACAAACCACTGCCCTTTTCCCAGCCTAACAAAATTCAGATGGCCCGCTTCTGGATGGCTGATTGCAGGAGCAACTTGGCACTGTCAAACCAGCCCGACTTGGCACTGGTGCCACCTTGGTTCTGGGAACCATCCTGTGTATCGTTGATTTTCAGGAGCCAGCCGGCCACTCCCAGCCATAGGCTGCCAAACACCAACCACGGCCCTTTCCCCTGGCTAAAAAAATTTAAGATGCCCCGCTTCTGGATGACAGATTGCAGCAGCCACTTGGCACTGTCAAACCAGCCCGACTTGGAACTGGTGACACCTTGGGTCTGGGAACAATCCTGCGTATCGTGGATTTTCAGGAGCCAGCCGCCCACTCCCAGCCATATGCTACCAAACACAAACTACGGCCCTTTTCCCTGGCTAACAAAATTCAGATGCCACGCTTCTGGATGGCAGATTACAGAAGCCACTTGGCTCTGTCCAACCAGTCCGACTTGGCACCGGTGCCACCATGGGTCTGGGAACCATCCTGCGTATGGTGGATTTCCAGGAGCGAGCTGGCCACTACCAGCCACAAGCCCTCAAACTTAAGCCACGGCCCTTTTCTCTGGCAAACAAAACTCAGCTGCCCTGAATCTGGATGGCAGATTGCAGGAGCCGCTTGGTACTATCAAACCAGCCCAACTTGTCACTGGTGCCACCTTGTGTCTGGGAACCATCCTGCGTATCGTGGATATTCAGGAGCCAGCCGGCCAATCCCAGTCATAGGTTGCCAAACACAAACCACGGCCCTAATCCCTGGCTAACAAAACTCAGATGCCCCTCTTCTGGATGACAGATTGCAGGAGCCACTTGGTACTATCAAACCAGCCCAACTTGTCACTGGTGCCACCTTGGGTCTTTGAACCCTCCTGCGTATCGTGGATTGTCAGGAGCCAGCCGGCCACTCCCAGCCACAAGCCCTAAAACTCAAACCACGGCCCGTTTCTCTGGCAAACAAAACTCAGCTGCCCTGCTCCTGGATGGCAGATTGCAGGAGCAACTTGGTGCTATCAAACCAGCCCAACTTGGCACTGGTGCCACCTTGGGTCTTTGAACCATCCTGCGTATCGTGGATTTTCTGGAGCTAGTGTCCACTCCCAGCCACAAGTCCTCAAATTCAAACCACGGCCCTTTCCTCTGGGAAACAAAACTCAGCTGCCCCGCTTCTGGATGCCAGATTGCAGGAGACACTTGGTACTATCAAACCAGGCCAGCTTGGCACTAGTCACCCCTGGGGTCTGGAACAATCCTGCGTATCTTGGATTTTCAGGAGCCACCCGGCCCCTACCAGCCACAAACCCTCAAACTCAAACCACGGCCCATTGCTCTGGCCAAGAAAACTCAGATGCCCTCCTTCTGGATGGCAGATTGCAGGAGCCACTTGGTAATATCAAACCAGCCCAACTTGGCCCTGGTGCTACCTTGGGTCTGGGAACCATCCTGCGTATCGTGGATTTTCAGGAGCCTGCTGTCCACTCCCAGACACAAGCCCTCAAACTGAAACCACGCCCCTTTTCTCTAGCAAAGAAAACTCAGCTTCCCTGCTTCTAGATGGCAGATTGCAGTAGCCACTTGGTACTATCAAACCAGCCCAACTTGGCACTGGTCCACCTTGTGTCTGGGAACCATCCTGCGTATCGTGAATATTCAGGAGCCAGCCGGCCACTCCCGGCCACAAGCCCTCAAACTCAAACCACGGCCCTTTCCTCTGGCAAACAAAACTCAGCTGCCCTGCTTCTGGATGGCAGATTGCAGGAGCCACTTGGTACTATCAACCTAGGCCAGCTTGGCACTAGTCACCCCTGGGGTCTGGGAACAATCCTGCGTATCGTGGATTTTCAGGAGCCACCCGGCCACTACCAGCCACAAACCCTCAAACTCAAACCACGGCCCATTTCTCTGGCCAAGAAAACTCAGAAGCCCTCCTTCTGGATGGCAGATTGCAGGAGCCACTTGGTACTATCAAACCAGCCCAACTTGGCCCTGGTGCTACCTTGGGTCTGGAAACAATCCTGCGTATCGTGGATTTTCATGAGCCAGCCGGCCACTCTCAGCCATAGGCTGCCAAACAGAAACCACGGCCCTTTTCCATGCCTAGCAATATTCAGATGCCTCGATTATAGATGGTTGATTGCAGGAGCTACTGGGCATTGTAAAACCTGCCCGACTTTGCACAGCTGCCGCCTTGGGTCTTGGAAGCATCCTGCGTATCGTGGATTTTCAGGAGCCAGCCGGCCACTACCCGCCACAGGCCCCCAAACTCAATCCAAGGCCCTTTTCTCTGGCAAACAAAACTCAGCTGCCCTTCTTCTGGATGGCAAATTGCAGAAGACACTTGGTACTATCAAACCAGCCCAACTTGGTACTGGTACCACCTTGGGTCTTTGAACCATCCTGCGTATCGTGGATTTTCAGGAACCAGCCGGCCACTCCGAGCCCTGGGCTGCCACACACAAACCACTGCCCTTTTCCCAGCCTAACAAAATTCAGATGGCCCGCTTCTGGCTGGCTGATTGCAGGAGCAACTTGGCACTGTCAAACCAGCCCGACTTGGCACTGGTGCCACCTTGGGTCTGGGAACCATCCTGTGTATCGTTGATTTTCAGGAGCCAGCCGGCCACTCCCAGCCATAAGCTGCCAAACACCAACCACGGCCCTTTCCCCTGGCTAAACAAATTTAAGATGCCCCGCTTCTGGATGACAGATTGCAGCAGCCACTTGGCACTGTCAAACCAGCCCGACTTGGAACTGGTGACACCTTGGGTCTGGGAACAATCCTGCGTATCGTGGATTTTCAGGAGCCAGCCGCCCACTCCCAGCCATATGCTACCAAACACAAACTACGGCCCTTTTCCCTGGCTAACAAAATTCAGATGCCACGCTTCTGGATGGCAGATTACAGAAGCCACTTGGCTCTGTCCAACCAGTCCGACTTGGCACCGGTGCCACCATGGGTCTGGGAACCATCCTGCGTATGGTGGATTTTCATGAGCCAGCCGGCCACTACAAGCCACAAGCCCTCAAACTTAAGCCAGGGCCCTTTTCTCTGGCAAACAAAACTCAGCTCCCTTGCTTCTGGATGGCAGATTGCAAGAGCTACTTGGTAATATCAAACCAGCCCAACTTGGAGCTGGTGCCACCTTGGGTCTGGTAACCATCCTGCGTATCGTGGATTTTTAGGAGACAGCCGGTCACCCCCAGCCACAAGCTCTCAAACTCTAACCACAGCCGTGTTCTCTGGCAAAAAAACTCAGATGCCTTGCTTCTGGGTGGCAGATTTTAGGAGCCACTTGGTACTATCAAACCAGCCACACTTGGCACTGGTGCCACCTTGGGTCTGGAACCATCCTGCGTATCATGGATTTTCAGTAGCCAGCCGGCCACTCCCAGCCACAGGCCCCCAAACACAAACCACGGCCCTTTTCTCTGGCAAAAAAAACTCAGCGGCCCAGCTTCTGAATAGCAGATTGCAGAAAGAACTTGGTACTATAAAACCAGCCAAACTTGGCACTGGTGTCACCTGGGGTGTGGGGACAATCTTGCGTATCGTGGATTTTCAGGAACCAGCCGGCCACTCCCAGCCCTGGGCTGCCAAACACAAACCACGGCCCTTTTTCCCTCCTAACAAAATTCAGATGCCCCGCTTCTGGATGGCAGATTGCAGACGCCACTTGGCTCTATCAAACCAGCCCGACTTGGCACTGCTTCCACCTTCTGTCTGGGAACCATCCTGCGTATCGTGGATTTTCAGGAGCCACCCGGCCACTACCAGCCACAAACCCTCAAACTCAAACCACGGCCCATTTCTCTGGCCAAGAAAACTCAGATGCCCTCCTTCTGGAGGGCAGATTGCAGGAGCCACTTGCTAATATCAAACCAGCCCAACTTGGCCCTGGTGCTACCTTGGGTCTGGGAACAATCCTGCGTATCGTGGATTTTCATGAGCCAGACGGCCACTCCTAGCCATAGGCTGCCAAACACAAACCACGGCCCTTTTCCCTGGCTAACAAAATTCAGATGCCCCTCTTCTGGATGGCAAATTGCAGGAGCCACTTGGTCCTATCAAACCAGCCCAACTTGGCACTGGTGCCTCCTTGGGTCTGGGAAACATCCTGCATATCGTGGATTTTCAGGAGCCAGCAAGCCTCTTCCAGCCACAAGCCCTAAAACTCAAACCACGGCACTTTTCTCTGGTAAACAAATTCAGCTGCCCTGCTTCTGGATGACAGATTGCAGGAGCATCTTGGTACTATCAAACCAGCCCAACTTGGCACTGGTGCCACCTTGGGTCATTGAACCATCCTGCGTATCGTGGATTTTCAGGAGCCAGCCGGCCACTCCCAGCCACAAGCCCTCAAACTTAAACCACGGCCCTTTTCTCTGGCAAACAAAACTCAGCTGGCCTGCTTCTAGATGGCAGATTGCAGGAGTCACTTTGTACTATCAAACCAGCCCAACTTGGCACTGGTGCCACCTTGGGTCTGGGAACCATCCTGCATATCGTAATTTTTCAGGAGCCTGCCGGCCATTCCCAGCCATAGGCTGCTATACACAAACCATGGCCCTTTTCCCTGGCTAACAAAATTCAGATGACCCGCTTCTGGATGACAGATTGCAGAAGCTACATGGCACTATCAAACCAGCCCGACTTGGCTCTGGTTCCACCTTTGGTCTGGGAACCATCCTGCGTATGGTGGATTTTCAGGAGCCAGGTGGCCACCCCAAGACACAAGGCCTCAAACAGAAACCACGGCCCTTTTCTCTAGCAAAGAAAACTCAGCTGCCCTGCTTCTAGATGGCAGATTGCAGAAGCCACTTGGTACTATCAAACCAGCCCAACTTGTCACTGGTGCCACCTTGTGTCTGGGAACCATCCTGCGTATCGTGGATATTCAGGAGCCAGGCGGCCAATCCCAGTCATAGGTTGCCAAACACAAACCACGGCCCTAATCCCTGGCTAACAAAACTCAGATGCCCCTCTTCTGGATGACAGATTGCAGGAGCCACTTGGTACTATCAAACCAGCCCAACTTGTCACTGGTGCCACCTTGGCTCTTTGAACCATCCTGCGTATCATGGATTTTAAGGAGCCAGCCGGCCACTCCCAGCCACAAGCCCTAAAACTCAAACCACGGCCCTTTTCTCTGGCAAACAAAACTCAGCTGACCTGATTCTGGATGGCAGATTGCAGGAGCAACTTGGTGCTATCAAACCAGCCCAACTTGGCACTGGTGCCACCTTGGGTCTTTGAACCATCCTGCGTATCGTGGATTTTTTGGAGCTAGCCGGCCACTCCCAGCCACAAGTCCTCAAATTCAAACCACGGCCCTTTCCTCTGGGAAACAAAACTCAGCTGCCCCGCTTCTGGATGCCAGATTGCAGGAGACACTTTGTATTATCAAACCAGGCCAGCTTGGCACTAGTCACCCCTGGGGTCGGGAACAAACCTGCGTATCTTGGATTTTCAGGAGCCACCCGGCCCCTACCAGCCACAAACCATCAAACTCAAACCACGGCCCATTTCTCTGGCCAAGAAAACTCAGATGCCCTCCCTCTGGATGGCAGATTGCAGGAACCACTTGGTAATATCAAACCAGCCCAACTTGGGCCTGGTGCTACCTTGGGTCTGGAAACAATCCTGCGTATCGTGGATTTTCATGAGCCAGCCGGCCACTCTCAGCCATAGGCTGCCAAACAAAAACCACGGCCCTTTTCCATGCCTAAGAATATTCAGATGCCTCGATTATAGATGGCTGATTGCAGGAGCTTCTGGGCATTTTCAAACCTGCCCGACTTTGCACTGGTGCCGCCTTGGGTCTGGGAACCATCCTGCGTATCGTGGATTTTCAGGAGGCAGCCGGCCACTCCTAACCACAGGCCCCCAAACACAAACCACAGCCCTTTTTTCTGGCAAAAAAAACTCAGCGGCCCAGCTTCTGAATAGCAGATTGCAGAAAGCACTTGGTACTATCAAACCAGCCAAACTTGGCACTAGTGTCACCTGGGTCTGGGAACCATCCTGCGTATCGTGGATTATCAGGAACCAGCCGGCCACTCCCAGCCCTGGGCTGCCAAACACAAACCACGGCACTTTTTGCCTTCTAACAAAATTCTGATGCCCCGCTTCTGGATGGCAGATTGCAGACGCCATTTGGCTATATCAAACCAGCCCGACTTGGCACTGCTTCCACCTTCGGTCTGGGAACCATCCTGCGTATCGTGGATTTTCAAGAGCCAGCCGGCCACTCCCAGCCACAAGCCCTCAAACTTGAAGCACAGCCCTTTTCTCTGGCAAACAAAACTCAGCTGGCCTGTTTCTAGATGGCAGATTGCAGTAGCCACTTGGTACTATCAAACCAGCCCGACTTGGCACTGGTGACACCTTGCGTCTGGGAACCATCCTGCGTATCGTGGATTTTCAAAAGCAAGCCAGCCACCCCCCGCCACAAGACCTCAAACTCAAACCACAGCCCTTTCCTCTGGAAAAAAAAACTCAGCTGACCTGCTTCTGGAAGACAGATTGCAGGAGCCACTTGGTACTATCAAAACAGCCCAGCTTGGCACTGGTGTCACTTGAGGTCTGGGAACCATCCTGCGTATCTTGGATTTTCAGGAACCAGCCGGCCACTCCCAGCCCTAGTCTGCCAATCACAAACCACGGCCCTTTTCCCTGCCTAAAAAAATTCAGATGGCCCGCAGCTAGATGGCAGATTGTAGGAGCCACTTGGAACTGTCCAACCAGCCGGACTTGGTAGTGATGACACCTTGGGTATGGTAACCATCCAGTGTATCGTGGATTTTCCGGAGCCAGCCGGCCACTCACAGCCCTAGGTTGCCAATCACAAACCACAGCGCTTTTCCATGCCTAAAAAAATTCAGATAGCCCGCAGCTGGATGGCAGTTTGAAGGAGTCACTTGGCACTATCAAACAAGCTCAACATGGCACTGGTGCCACCTTGGGTCTGGGAACCATCCTGCGTATCGTGGATTTTCAGGACCCAGCCGCCCACTCCCAGCCACAAGCCCTCAAACCCAAACCACGGCCCTTTTCTCTGGCAAACAATATTCAGATGCCCCTCCTGGGGATGGCAGATTGCAGTAGCCACTTGGCAGTGTCAAACCAGCTTGACTTGGAACTGGTGCCACCTTGGGTGTGGGAACCATCCTGCGTACCGTGGATATTCAGGTGCCAGCCGGCCACTCCAAGCCATAAGCTGCCAAAAAAAAAACCACGGCCCTTCTCTCTGGCAAACAAAATTCAGATGTCCCGTTCTGGATGGCAGATTGCAGGAGTTACTTGGCACTATCAAACCAGCCCGACTTGGCACTGGTGCCACGTTTGGTCTGGGAACCATCTTGCGTATCCTGGATTTTGAGGAGCCAGCCGGCCACTCCCAGCCACAAAACCTCAAACTCAAACCACGGCCCTTTTCTCTGGCAAACAAAACTCAGCTGCCCTGCTTCTGGAAGGCAGATTGCAGGAGCCACTTGCTACTGTCAAACCAGCCCAACTTGGCACTGGTGACACCTTGGGTCTAGGAACCATCCTGCGTATCGTCAATTTTCAGGAGCCAGCCGGCCACTCCCATCCATAGGCTGCCAGACACAAACCACAACCCTTTTCACTGGCATAAAAAATTCAGATGCCCGGCTTCTGGATGGCAGATTGCAGACGCCACTTGGCTCTTTTCAACCAGCCAGACTTGACAGTGGTACCACCTTGGGTCTGGGAACCATCCTACGTGTCGCTGATTTTCAGGAGCCAGCCGGACACTCCCAGCCACAGGCTCCAAACACAAACTTCGGCCCGTTTCCCTGAAAAAAAAAACTTAGCAACCCCGCTTCTGGACAGCAGATTGCAGGAGCCACTTGGTATTGTCAAACCAGCCCAACTTGGCACTGGTGCCATTTGGGTCTGGGACCCATCCTGCGTATCGTGGAATTTCAGGAGCCACCAGGCCACTCCCAGCCACAAGCCCTCAAACTCAAACCACGGCCCTTTTATCTGGCTAAAAAAACTCAACTGCCCTGCTTCTGGATGGCAGATTGTAGGAGCCACTTGGTAATATCAAACCAGCCCAACATGCACTGGTTCCAGCTTGGGTCTTTGAGCCATGCGGCATAACGTGGATTTTCAGGAGCCAGCCGGCAACTCCCAGTCATAGGCTGCCAAACACAAACCACGGCCCTTTTCCCTGGCAAACAAAATTCAGATGGCCCATTCTGGATGGCATATTGCAGGAGCTAATCGGCACTGTCAAACGAGAGAGATTTGGAACTGGTGCCACCTTGGGTCTGGGAACCATCCTGCGTACCGTGGATTTTGAGGAGCCAGCCGGCCACTCCCAGCCACAAGCCCTCAAACTCAAACCACGGTCCTTTTATCTGGCAAACAAAACTCAGCTGCCCTGCTTCTGGATGGAAGATTGCAGGAGCCAATTAGTACTATCAAGCCAGCCCAACTTGGCATTGGTGCCACCTTGGGTCTGGGAACCATCCTGCGTATCGGTGATTTTCAGGAGCCAGCTGGCCACACCCAACCACAAGCCCTACAACTTAAACCACAGCCCTTTTCTGTGGCAAACAAAACTCAGCTGCCCTGCTTCTGGATGGCAGATTTCAGGAGCGACTTGGTACTATCAAACCAGCCCAGCTTGGCACTGGTGCCACCTTGGGTCGGGGAACCATCCTGCGTATCGTGGATTTTCAGGAGCCAGGCAGCCACTGCCAGACACAAGCCCTCAAACTCCAACCACCCCCTTTACTCTGGTAAACAAAATTCAGATGCCCCACTTCTGGATGGCAGATTGCAGGAGGCACTTGGTACTATCAAACCAGCCCAACTTGTCATTGGTGACACCTTGGGTCTTCGAAACATCTTGCATAACGTGGATTTTCAGGAGCCCGCCGGACACTCTCAGCTATAGGCTGCCAAACACAAACCACGGCCCTTTTCCCTGGCTAACAACATTCATCTGCCCTGCTTCTGGATGGCAGATTGCAGGAGGTACTTGGCACTATCAAACCAGCCCGACTTGGAACTGGAGCCACCTTGGGTCTGGGAACCATCCTGTGTATTGTGGATTTTCAGGAGCCAGATGGCCACTCCCAGCCACAGGCTCCAAAAACAAAGTTCGGCCCTTTTCCCTGAAAAAAAAAACTCAGCAACCCCGCTTCTGGACAGCAGATTTCAGGAGCCACTTGGTATTGTCAAAGCAGCCCAACTTGGCACTGGTGCCATCTTGGGTCTGGGACCCATCCTGCGTATCGTGGAATTTCAGGAGCCACAAGGCCACTCCCAGCCACAAGCCCTCAAACTCAAACCACGGCCCTTTTATCTGGCAAAAAAAACTCAACTGCCCTGCTTCTGGATGGCAGATTGTAGGAGCCACTTGGTACTATCAAACCAGCACAACTTGCACTGGTTCCAGCTTGGGTCTTTGAACCATGCGGCATAACGTGGATTTTCAGGAGCCAGCCGGCAACTCCCAGTCATAGGCTTCCAAACACAAACCACGGCCCTTTTCCCTGGCAAACAAAATTCAGATGCCCCATTCTGGATGGCATATTGCAGGATCTAATCGGCACTGTCAAACGAGAGAGATTTGGAACTGCTGCCACCTTGGGTCTGGGAACCATCCTGCGTACCGTGGATTTTGAGGAGCCAGCCGGCCACTCCCAGCCACAAGCCCTCAAACTCAAACCACGGTCCTTTTCTCTGGCAAACAAAACTCAGCTGCCCTGCTTCTGGATGGAAGATTGCAGGAGCCAATTAGTACTATCAAGACAGCCGAACTTGGCATTGGTGCCACCTTGGGTCTGGGAACCATCCTGCGTATCGGTGATTTTCAGGAGCCAGCTGGCCACACCCAACCACAAGCCCTACAACTTAAACCACAGCCCTTTTCTGTGGCAAACAAAATTCAGATGACCCGCTTCTGGATGGCAGATTTCAGGAGCCACTTGGTACTATCAAACCAACCCAACTTGGCACTGGTGCCACCTTGGGTCGGGGAACCATCCTGCGTATCGTGGATTTTCAGGAGCCAGGCAGCCACTGCCAGCCAGAAGCCCTCAAACTCAAACCACCCACTTTACTCTGGTAAACAAAATTCAGATGCCCCACTTCTGGATGGCAGATTGCAGGAGGCACTTGGTACTATCAAACCAGCCCGACTTGGCACTGGTGCCACCTTGGGTCTTCGAACCATCTTGCATAACGTGGATTTTCAGGAGCCTGCCGGACACTCCCAGCCATAGGCTGCCAAACACAAACCACGGCCCTTTTCCCTGGCTAACAACATTCATCTGCCCTGCTTCTGGATTGCAGATTGCAGGAGGTACTTGGCACTATCAAACCAGCCTGACTTGGAACTGGAGCCACCTTGGGTCTGGGAACCATCCTGCGTATCGTGGATTTTCAGGAGCCAGCCGGCCACTCCCAGCCACAAGCCCTCAAATTCAAACCACGGCCCTTTTTTCTGGCAAACAAAACTCAGCTGCCCTGCTTCTGGATGGCAGATTGCAGGAGCCACTTGGTACTATCAAAACAGGCCAACTTGGACTGGTGCCACCTTTGGTCTGGGAACCATCCTGCGTATCGTGGATAATCAGGGGCCAGCAGGCCACTCCCAGCCATGGGCTGCCAGACACAAACCATGGCCCTTTTCCCTGGCTAACAAAATTCAGATGCCCCGTTCTGGATGGCAGATTGCAGGAGTTACTAGGCATTATCAAACCAGCCCGACTTGGCACTGGTGCCACTTTTAGTCTTGGAACCATCCTGCATATCGTGGATTTTCAGGAGCCAGCCGGCCACTCCCAGCCATAGGCTGCCAAACAAAAACCACGGCACTTTTCCCTGGCAAACAATATTCAGATGCCCGGCTTCTGCATGGCAGATTGCAGACGCCACTTGGCTCTGTTTAACCCGCCAGACTTGATACTGGTGCCACCTTGGGTCTGGGAACCATCCTACGTACCGTGGATTTTCAGGAGCCAGCCGGACACTCCCAGCCACAGGCGCCAAAAACATACCTCGGCCTGTTTCCCTGACAAACAAAACTCAGCAACCCCTATTCTGGACGGCAGATTACAGGAGGCACTTGGTACTATCAAACCAGCCCAACTTGGCACTGGTGCCACCTTGGGTCTGGGAACCATCCTGCGTATCGTTGATTTTCAGGAGCCAGATGGCCACTACAAGACATAGGCTGCCAAACACAAACCACCGCCCTTTTCACTTCTAACAAAATTCAGATGCCCCGTTCTGGATGGCAGATTGCAGGAGCCACTTGGCACTGTCAAACCAGTCTAACTTGGAACAGGTGCCACCTTGGGTCTGGGAACCATCCGGCGTATCGTAGATTTTCAGGAGCCAGCCGGCCACTCCCATCCATAGGCTGCCAGACACAAACCACAACCCTTTTCACTATCATAAAAAATTCAGATGCCCGCCTTCTGGATGGCAGATTGCAGACGCCACTTGGCTCTGTTCAACCAGCCAGACTTGACAGTGGTACCACCTTGGGTCTGGGAACCATCCTACGTATCGTTGATTTTCAGGAGCCAGCCGGGCACTCCCAGCCACAGGCTCCAAAAACAAACTTCGGCCCGTTTCCCTGAAAAAAAAAACTCAGCAACCCCGCTTCTGGACAGCAGATTGCAGGATACACTTGGTATTGTCAAACCAGCCCAACTTGGCTCTGGTGCCATTTGGGTCTGGGACCCATCCTGCGTATCGTGTAATTTCAGGAGCCACCAGGCCACTCCCAGCCACAAGCCCTCAAACTCAAACCACGGCCGTTTTATCTGGCTAAAAAACTCAACTGCCCTGCTTCTGGATGACAGATTTCAGGAGGCACTTGGTACTATCAAACCAGCCCGACTTGGCACTGGTGCCACCTTGGGTCTTTGAACCCTCTTGGGTATCGTGGATTTTCAGGAGCCCCCCGGCCAGTCCCAGCCATAGGCTGCCAAACACAAACCACAGACCTTTTCCCTGGCTAACAATATTCAGATGCCCCTCTTGTAGATGCCAGATTGCAGGAGCTACTAGGCACTGTCAAACCAGTCCGACTTGGAACTGGTCCCACCTTGGGACTGGGAACCATCCTGCGTATCGTGGATTTTCAGGAGCCAGCAGGCCACTCCCAGCCATAGGCTGCCAAACACAAACCACGGCCCTTTTCCCTGGCAAACAAAATTCATATGGCCCGTTCTGGATGGCAGATTGCAGGAGTTACTTGGCACAATCAAACCAGCCCTAATTGGCACTGGTGCTACGTTTGGTCTGGGAACCATCCTGCGTATCGTGGATTTTCAGGAGACAGCCGGCCACTCCCACCAGAAGCACTCAAACTCAAACCACGGGCCTTTTCTCTGGCAAACAAAACTTACCTGCACTGCTTCTATTAGGTAGATTGCAGGAGCCACTTGGTAATGTCAAACCAGCCCAACTTAGCACAGCTGCCACCTTGGGCTGGGAACCATCCTGCGTATCGTGGATTTTCAGGAGCCAGCCGGCCTCACCCAGCCATGGGCTTCCAAACAAAAACCACGGACCTTTTCCCTGCCTAACAAAATTCCGATTCCCCCGTTCTGGATGGCAGATTTCAGGAGCTACTTGGCAATGTCAAACCAGCCCGACTTGGCACTGGTGCCAGCTTCGGTCTGGGAACCATCCTGCGTATCGTGGATTTTCAGGAGCCTCCTGGCCACTCCAAGGCAGAAGCCCTCATACTCATACCACGTCCCTTTCCTCTGACAAACAAAACTCAGCTGCCCTGCTTCTGGATGGCAGATACATGAGACACTTGGTACATTTAAACCAGCCCAACTCTTAGCTGGTGCCACCTTGGGTCTGGGAACCATCCTGCGTATCGTGGATTTTCAGGAGCCAGCCGGCCACTCCCAGCCACAAGCCCCCAAACACAAACCATGGCCCTTTTCTCCTGGCTAACAAAATTCAGATGCCCGGCTTCTGGATGGCAGATTGCAGGAGCCACTTGGCACTTTAAAACCAGCTCGACTAGCAACTGGTGACACCTTAGGTCTGTGAACCATCCTGCGTATAGTTGATTTTCAGGAGCCAGCCGGCCACTCCGGGCCACAGGCCCCAAAAAAAAACCTCGGCCCGTTTCCCTGACAAACAAATCTCAGAAACCCTGCTTCTGGCCGGCAGATTGCAGGAGCCACTTTGTACTGCCAAAGCAGCCCAACTTGCCACTGGGGCCACCTTCGGTCTGGGAACCATCCTTCGTATCTTGGATTTTCAGGAGCCAGCCGGCCACTCCCAGACATAAGCCCTCAAACTCAAATCACGGCCCTTTCCTCTGCCAAAATAATTCAGCTTCCCTGCGTCTGGATGGCAGATTTCAGGAGCCACTTGGTACTATCAAACCAGCCCAACTTGACACTGGTGCCACCTTGGGGCTTTGAACCATGCTGCGTATCGTGGATTTTCAGGAGCCAGCGGGCCACTCCCAGCCATAGGCTTCCAAACAAATACCACAGCCCTTTTCCCTGCCTAACCAAATTCAGATGCCCCGCTTCTGGATGGCAGATTGCAGGAGCCACTCTGCACTGTCAAACCAGCCCAACTTGGAACTGGTGACACCTTGGGTCTGGGAAACATCCTGCTTAAGGTGGATTTTCAGGAGCCAGCAGGCCACTCCCAGCCATGGGCTGCCAAACTCAAACCGCGGCCCTTTTCCCTGCCTAACAAAATACAGATGCTCCGCTTCTGGATGGCAGATTGCTGGAGCTACTTGGAACTGTCCAACCAGCCCAAGTTGGCACTGGTGCCACCTTCGGTCTGGAAACCATCCTACGTACCGTAGATTTTCCAGAGCCGGCCGGCCACTCCTAGCCACAAGCCCTCAAACTACGGGCCTTTTATCTGGCAAACAAAACTCAGCTTCCCTGCTTATGAATGGCAGATTGCCGGAGCCACTTGGCACTGTCAAACCAGCTTGACTTGGAACTGGTGCCACCTTGGGTCGTGGAACCATGCTGCGTATCGTGGATTTTCAGGAGCCAGCCGGCCACTCCGAGCCACAAGCTCTCAAACTCAAACCACGGCCCTTTTCTCTGGCAAAAATATCAGATGCCCTGCTTCTGGATGGCAGATTGCAGGAGCCACTTGGTAATGTCAAAACAGCCCGACTTGGCACTGGTGCCATTTTGGGTCTGGGAACCATACTGCGTATCGTGGATCTTCAGGAGCCACACGGCCACTCCCAGCCATGGGCTGCCAAACACAAACCACGGACCTTTTCCCTGGCTAACAAAATTCAGATGCCCCTCTTCTGGATGGCAGATTGCAGGAGTCCACTTGGCACTGTCAAACCAGTCCGACTTGGAACTGGTGCCACCTTGGGTGTGGGAAGGATACTGCGTATCGTGGATTTTGAGGAGCCAGCCGGCCACTCCCAGCTATCGGCTGCCAAACAAAATCCACGGCCTTTTCCCTGGCTAAAAAATTTCAGATGCCTTGCTTCTGGATGGCAGATTGCAGACGCCACTTGGTTCTGTCAAACCAGCCCAACTTAGCACTGGTGCAACCTTAGGTCTGGGATCAATCCTGCGTATCATGGATTTTCAGGAGCCAGCCGGCCACTCCGAGCCACAAGCTCTCAAACTCAAACCATGGCCCTCTTCTCTGGCAAACAAAACTCAGAGCCCCTGCTTCTGGGTGGCCGATTGCAGGAGCCACATGGTACTATCAAACCAGCCCATACTTAGCACTTGTGACACCTTGAGTCTGAGAACCATCCTGCGTATCGTGGATTTTCAGGAGCCAGCCTGCCACTTCCAGCCATAGGCTTCCTAACACAAACCACGGCCTTTTTCCCTGGCTAACAATACTCAGCTGCCCTGCTTAAGGATGGCAGTTTGCAGGAGGCACTTGGTACTGTCAAACCGGCCTACCTTGGCACTGGTGCCACCTTCGGTCTGGGAACAATCCTGTGTATCGTGGATTTTCAGGAGCCAGCCGGCCACTCCCAGCCACAAGCCCCCAAACTTAAACCACGGCCCTTTTCTCTGGAAACAAATCTCAGCTGCCCCGCTTCAGGACGGCAGATTGCAGGAGCTACATGCTACTATAAAACCAGCCCGACTTGGCACTGGTGACACCTTGGGTCTGGGAACCATCCTGCGTATCCTGGATTTTCAGGAGCCAGCCGGCCACTCCCAGCCATAGGCTGCCAAACACAAGCCAAGGCCCATTTCCTTGGCTAAAAAAATTCAGATGCCCCGCTTCCGGATGGCAGATTACACAAGCCACTTGGCACTGTCAAACCAGTCCGACTTGGAACTGGTGCCACCTTGGGTCTGGAACCATCCTGCGTATCGTGGATTTTCAGGAGCCCGCACGCCACTCCCAGCCATAGGCTGCCAAACATAAACCACGGTCCTTTTAACTGGCTAACAAAATTCAGCTACCCCGCTTCTAGGTGGCAGATTGCAGGAGCCACATCGTACTGTGAAACCAGCCCAACATGGCACTGGTGCAACCTTGGGTCTGGGAACCATCCTGCGTATCATCGATTTTCAGGAGCCAGCCGGCCACTCCTAGACATGGTCGGCCAAACACAAACCACGGTGCTTTTCCCTGCCTAAAAAAAATTCAGATGCCCCGCTGCTGGATGGCAGATTGCAGGAGCCACTTGGCACTGTAAAACCAGCCGGACTTTCCACTGGTGCCACCTTGGGTCTGGGAACCATCCTGCGTATCGTGGATTTTCAGGAGCCAGCCGGCCACTCCAAGGCAGAAGCCCTCAAACTCAAACCACGGCCCTTTTCTCTGGCAAAAAAAACTCAGCTGCCCTGCTTATGGATGGCAGATTGCAGGAGCCACTTTGTACAATCAAGCCAACCCGACTTGTCACTGGTGACATCTTCGGTCTCAGAACCATCCAGCGTATCGTGGATTTTCAGGAGCCAGCCGGCCACTCCCAGCCACAAGCCCTCAAACTCAAACAACGGCTCTCACCTCTGTCAAACAAAATTCAGCTGCCCTGCCTCTGGATGGCAGATTGCAGGAGCCACTTGCAGCTATCAAACAAGCCTACCTTGGCAGTGGTGCAACCTTGGGTCTTGGAACAATCCTGCTTATCGTGGATTTTCAGGAGCTAACCGGCCACTCCCAGCCACAGGCCCCAAAAACAAACCTCAGCCCGTTTCCCTGACAAACAAAACTCAGCTACCCCGCTTCTGGATGGCAGATTGCAGGAGCCACTTGCAGCTATCAAAACAGCCTACCTTGGCAGTGGTGCAACCTTGGGTCTTGGAACTATCCTGCTTATCGTGGATTTTCAGGAGCTAACCGGCCACTCCCAGCCACAGACCCCAAAAAAAAACCACAGCCCGTTTCCCTGACAAACAAAACTCAGCTGCCCTGCTTCGAGATGGCAGATTGCAGGAGCCACTTGTTACTATAAAACCAGCCCGACTTGGCACTGGTGACACTTTGGGTCTGGGAATCATCCTGCGTATCATGGATTTTCAGGAGCCAGCCGGCCACTCCCAGCCATAGGCTGCGAAACACAAACCAAGGCCCATTTCCTTGGCTAAAAAAATTCAGATGCCCCGCTTCCGGATGGCAGATTACACAAGCCACTTGGCACTGTCAAACCAGTCCGACTTGGAACTGGTGCCACCTTGGGTCGTGGAACCATTCTGCGTATCGTGGATTTTCAGGAGCCAGGCAGCCACTCCCAGCCACAAGCCCTGAAACTCAAACCACGGCCCTTTTCTCTGGCAAAAATATCAGATGCCCTGCTTCTGGATGGCAGATTGCAGGAGCCACTTGGTAATGTCAAAACAGCCCGACTTGGCACTTGTGCCATTTTGGGTCTGGGAACCATACTGCGTATCGTGGATCTTCAGGAGCCACACGGCCACTCCCAACCATGGGCTGCCAAACACAAACCACGGACCTTTTCCCTGGCTAACAAAATTCAGATGCCCCTCTTCTGGATGGCAGATTGCAGGAGTCCACTTGGCACTGTCAAACCAGTCCGACTTGGAACTGGTGCCACCT
Source organism: Passerculus sandwichensis (assembly GCA_031885435.1). Taxonomy (NCBI): domain Eukaryota; kingdom Metazoa; phylum Chordata; class Aves; order Passeriformes; family Passerellidae; genus Passerculus; species Passerculus sandwichensis. The sequence continues at coordinate 1,252,523 of CM063146.1, forward strand.
TGGGTGTGGGAAGGATACTGCGTATCGTGGATTTTGAGGAGCCAGCCGGCCACTCCCAGCTATCGGCTGCCAAACAAAATCCACGGCCTTTTCCCTGGCTAAAAAATTTCAGATGCCTTGCTTCTGGATGGCAGATTGCAGACGCCACTTGGTTCTGTCAAACCAGCCCAACTTAGCACTGGTGCAACCTTAGGTCTGGGATCAATCCTGCGTATCATGGATTTTCAGGAGCCAGCCGGCCACTCCGAGCCACAAGCTCTCAAACTCAAACCATGGCCCTCTTCTCTGGCAAACAAAACTCAGAGCCCCTGCTTCTGGGTGGCTGATTGCAGGAGCCACATGGTACTATCAAACCAGCCCATACTTAGCACTTGTGACACCTTGAGTCTGAGAACCATCCTGCGTATCGTGGATTTTCAGGAGCCAGCCTGCCACTTCCAGCCATAGGCTTCCTAACACAAACCACGGCCTTTTTCCCTGGCTAACAATACTCAGCTGCCCTGCTTATGGATGGCAGTTTGCAGGAGCCACTTGGGACTGTCAAACCGGCCTACCTTGGCACTGGTGCCACCTTCGGTCTGGGAACAATCCTGTGTATCGTGGATTTTCAGGAGCCAGCCGGCCACTCCCAGCCACAAGCCCCCAAACTTAAACCACGGCCCTTTTCTCTGGAAACAAATCTCAGCTGCCCCGCTTCAGGACGGCAGATTGCAGGAGCTACATGCTACTATAAAACCAGCCCGACTTGGCACTGGTGACACCTTGGGTCTGGGAACCATCCTGCGTATCCTGGATTTTCAGGAGCCAGCCGGCCACTCCCAGCCATAGGCTGCCAAACACAAGCCAAGGCCCATTTCCTTGGCTAAAAAAATTCAGATGCCCCGCTTCCGGATGGCAGATTACACAAGCCACTTGGCACTGTCAAACCAGTCCGACTTGGAACTGGTGCCACCTTGGGTCTGGAACCATCCTGCGTATCGTGGATTTTCAGGAGCCCGCACGCCACTCCCAGCCATAGGCTGCCAAACATAAACCACGGTCCTTTTAACTGGCTAACAAAATTCAGCTACCCCGCTTCTAGGTGGCAGATTGCAGGAGCCACATCGTACTGTGAAACCAGCCCAACATGGCACTGGTGCAACCTTGGGTCTGGGAACCATCCTGCGTATCATCGATTTTCAGGAGCCAGCCGGCCACTCCTAGACATGGTCGGCCAAACACAAACCACGGTGCTTTTCCCTGCCTAAAAAAAATTCAGATGCCCCGCTGCTGGATGGCAGATTGCAGGAGCCACTTGGCACTGTAAAACCAGCCGGACTTTCCACTGGTGCCACCTTGGGTCTGGGAACCATCCTGCGTATCGTGGATTTTCAGGAGCCAGCCGGCCACTCCAAGGCAGAAGCCCTCAAACTCAAACCACGGCCCTTTTCTCTGGCAAAAAAAACTCAGCTGCCCTGCTTATAGATGGCAGATTGCAGGAGCCACTTTGTACAATCAAGCCAACCCGACTTGTCACTGGTGACATCTTCGGTCTCAGAACCATCCAGCGTATCGTGGATTTTCAGGAGCCAGCCGGCCACTCCCAGCCACAAGCCCTCAAACTCAAACAACGGCTCTCACCTCTGTCAAACAAAATTCAGCTGCCCTGCCTCTGGATGGCAGATTGCAGGAGCCACTTGCAGCTATCAAACAAGCCTACCTTGGCAGTGGTGCAACCTTGGGTCTTGGAACAATCCTGCTTATCGTGGATTTTCAGGAGCTAACCGGCCACTCCCAGCCACAGGCCCCAAAAACAAACCTCAGCCCGTTTCCCTGACAAACAAAACTCAGCTACCCCGCTTCTGGATGGCAGATTGCAGGAGCCACTTGCAGCTATCAAAACAGCCTACCTTGGCAGTGGTGCAACCTTGGGTCTTGGAACTATCCTGCTTATCGTGGATTTTCAGGAGCTAACCGGCCACTCCCAGCCACAGGCCCCAAAAAAAAACCACAGCCCGTTTCCCTGACAAACAAAACTCAGCTGCCCTGCTTCGAGATGGCAGATTGCAGGAGCCACTTGTTACTATAAAACCAGCCCGACTTGGCACTGGTGACACTTTGGGTCTGGGAATCATCCTGCGTATTATGGATTTTCAGGAGCCAGCCGGCCACTCCCAGCCATAGGCTGCGAAACACAAGCCAAGGCCCATTACCTTGGCTAAAAAAATTCAGATGCCCCGCTTCCGGATGGCAGATTACACAAGCCACTTGGCACTGTCAAACCAGTCCGACTTGGAACTGGTGCCACCTTGGGTCTGGGAACCATCCTGTGTATCGTGGATTTTCAGGAGCCACCAGGCCACTCCCAGCCACAAGCCCTCAAACTCCAACCATGGCCATTTTCTCTTGCAAACAAAACTCAGCTGCCCTTCTTTTGGATGGCCAATTGTAGGAGCCACTTGGAACTATGAAACCAGCCCAACTTGGCCCTGGCGACACCTTGGGTCTGGGAACCATCCTGCGTATCGTGGATTTTCAGGAGCCAGCCGGCCGCTCCCAGCCATAGGCTGCCAAACACAAACCACGGCACTTTTCCCTGGCTAACAAAATTCAGATGCCCCTCTTCTGGATGGCAGATTGTAGGAACCACTTGGCACTGTCAAACCAGCCCGTCTTGGAACTGGTGACACCTTGGGTCTGGGAAACATCCTGCTTAAGGTGGATTTTCAGGAGCCAGCCGGCCACTCTCAGCCATGGGCTGCCAAACTCAAACCGCGGCCCTTTTCCCTGCCTAACAAAATACAGATCCCCCTCTTGTGGATGGAAGATTGCAGGAGACACTTGGCACTGTCCAACCTGCCCGACTTGGCACTGGTGCCACTGTTGGAATGGGGACCATCCTGCGTATCGTGGATTTTCAGGAGCAGGGCGGCCACTCCAAGCCACAAGCCCTCAAACTAAAACCACGGCCCTCATCTCTGTGAAACAAAATTCAGCTGCCCTGCTTATGGATGGCAGATTGCAGGAGCCAGTTGGTACTATCAAACCAGCCACACTTGGCACTGGTGACACCTTGGGTCTTGGAACCATCCTGCGTATCGTGAATTTTCAGGAGCCAGCCGGCCACCACCAGTCACAATCCCTCAAACTCAAACCATGGCCATCTACTCTGGCAAACAAAACTCAGCTGCCCTGCTTCTGGGTGGCCGATTGCAAGAGCCACATGGTACTATCAAACCAGCCCATACTTAGCACTGGTGACACCTTGGGTCTGGGAAACATGCTGCGTATCGTGGATTTTCAGGAGCCAGCCTGCCACTTCCAGCCATAGGCTTCCTAACACAAACCACGGCCTTTTTCCCTGGCTAACAATACTCAGCTGCCCTGCTTATGGATGGCAGTTTGCAGGAGCCACTTGGGACTGTCAAACCGGCCTACCTTGGCACTGGTGCCACCTTCTGTCTGGGAACCATCCTGTGTATCGTGGATTTTCAGGAGCCAGCCAGCCACTCCCAGCCACAAGCCCCCAAACTCAAACCACGGCCCTTTTCTCTGGAAACAAATCTCAGCTTCCCCGCTTCAGGATGGCAGATTGCAGGAGCCACTTGGTACTATCAAACCAGCCAAACTTGGCACTGGTGACACCTTGGGTCTCGGAACCATCCTGCGTATCATCGATTTTCAGGAGCCAGCAGGCCACACCCAGCCATAGGGTGCCAAACATAAACCACGGCCCTTTTACCTGGCTAACAAAATTCAGCTACCCCGCTTCTAGGTGGCAGATTGCAGGTGCCACTTCGTACTGTCAAACCAGCCCAACATGGCACTGGTGCCACCTTTGGTCTAGGAAACATCCTGCGTATCATCGATTTTCAGGAGCCAGCCCGCCACTCCCAGCCATGGGCTGCCAAACACAAACCACGGCGCTTTTCCCTGCCTAAAAAAATTCAGATGCCCCGCTTCTGGATGGCAGATTGCAGGAGTCACTTGGCACTGTCCAACCAGACCGACTTTCCACTGGTGCCACCTTGGGTCTGGGAACCATCCTGCGTATCGTGGATTTTCAGGAGCCAGCCGGCTACTCCAAGGCAGAAGCTCTCAAACTCAAACCACGGCACTTTTCTCTGGCAAAAAAAACTCAGCTGCCCTGCTTATGGATGGCAGATTGCAGGAGCCTCTTGGTACGATCAAACCTACCCGACTTGGCACTGGTGACACCTTCGGTCTCAGAACCATCCTGCGTATCGTGGATTTTCAGGAGCCAGCCGGCTACTCCAAGCCACAAGCCCTCAAACTCAAACCACGGCCCTCATCTCTAAAAAACCAAATTGAGGTGCCCTGCTTATGGATGGCAGATTGCAGAAGCCACTTGGTGCTATCAAGCCAGCCTACCTTGGCACTGGTGCCACCTTGGGTCTTGGAACCATCCTGCGTATCGTGGATTTTCAGGAGCGAACCGGCCACTCCCAGCCACAGGCCCCAAAAACAAACCTCAGCCAGTTTCCCTGACAAACAAAACTCAGCTGCCCCGCTTCTGGATGGAAGATTGCAGGAGCCACTTGGTACTATCAAACCAGCCAAACTTGGCACTGGTGACACCTTGGGTCTGGGAACCATCCTGCGTATCTTGGATTTTCAGGAGCCAGCCGGCCACTCCCAGCCAAAGGCTGCCAAACACAAACCATGCCGTTTTTCCCTGCCTAAAAAAATTCATATGCCCTGTTTCTGGATGACAGATTGCAGGAGCCACTCTGCACTGTCAAACCAGACCGACTTGAACTGGTGCCACATTGGTCTGGGAACAATCCTGCCTATCGTGTATTTTCAGGAGCCAGCCGGCCACTCCCAGCCACAGCCCCTTAAACTCAAACCACAGTCTTTTTCTCTGGCAAACAAAACTCAGCTGCCCTGCTTCGGGATGGTAGATTGCAGGAGCCACTTGGTACTATCAAACCAGCCCGACTTGGCACTGGTGACACCTTGGGTCTGGGAAACATCCTGCAAATCCTGGATTTTCAGGAGCCAGCCGGCCACTCCCAGCCATAGGCTGCCAAACACAAACCAAGGCCTTTGTACGTGGCTAACAAAATTCAAATGCCCCGCTTCTGGATGGCAGATTACACAAGCCACTTCGCACTGTCAAACAAGTCCGACTTGGAACTGGTTCCACCTTGGGTCTGGGAACCATCCTGCGTATCGTGGATTTTCAGGAGCCATCCGGCCAATCCCGGCCACAAGCCCTCAAACTCAAACCACGGCCCTTTACTCTGGCAAACAAAACTCATCTGCCCTGCCTTTGGATGGCCGATTGCAAGAGACACTTGGTACTATCAAACCAGCCCAACTTGGCCCTGGTGACACTTTGGGTCTGGGAACCATCCTGCGTATCGTGGATTTTCAGGAGCCAGCCAGCCACTCCCAGACATAAGCCCTCAAACTCAAACCACGGCCCTTTCCTCTGCCAAAAAAAACTCAGCTTCCCTGCGTCTGGATGGCAGATTTCAGGAGCCACTTGGTACTATCAAACCAGCCCAACTTGACACTGGTGCCACCTTGGGGCTTTGAACCATGCTGCGTATCGTGGATTTTCAGGAGCCAGCGGGCCACTCCCAGCCATAGGCTTCCAAACAAATACCACAGCCCTTTTCCCTGCCTAACCAAATTCAGATGCCCCGCTTCTGGATGGCAGATTGCAGGAGCCACTCTGCACTGTCAAACCAGCCCAACTTGGAACTGGTGACACCTTGGGTCTGGGAAACATCCTGCTTAAGGTGGATTTTCAGGAGCCAGCCGGCCACTCCCAGCCATGGGCTGCCAAACTCAAACCACGGCCCTTTTCCCTGCCTAACAAAATACAGATGCTCCGCTTCTGGATGGCAGATTGCTGGAGCTACTTGGCACTGTCCAACCAGCCCAAGTTGGCACTGGTGCCACCTTCGGTCTGGAAACCATCCTACGTACCGTAGATTTTCCAGAGCCAGCCGGCCACTCCTAGCCACAAGCCCTCAAACTACGGGCCTTTTCTCTGGCAAACAAAACTCAGCTGCCCTGCTTATGAATGGCAGATTGCCGGAGTCACTTGGCACTGTCAAACCAGCTTGACTTGGAACTGGTGCCACCTTGGGTCGTGGAACCATTCTGCGTATCGTGGATTTTCAGGAGCCAGGCAGCCACTCCCAGCCACAAGCCCTGAAACTCAAACCACGGCCCTTTTCTCTGGCAAAAATATCAGATGCCCTGCTTCTGGATGGCAGATTGCAGGAGCCACTTGGTAATGTCAAAACAGCCCGACTTGGCACTGGTGCCATTTTGGGTCTGGGAACCATACTGCGTATCGTGGATCTTCAGGAGCCACACGGCCACTCCCAGCCATGGGCTGCCAAACACAAACCACGGACCTTTTCCCTGGCTAACAAAATTCAGATGCCCCTCTTCTGGATGGCAGATTGCAGGAGTCCACTTGGCACTGTCAAACCAGTCCGACTTGGAACTGGTGCCACCTTGGGTGTGGGAAGGATACTGCGTATCGTGGATTTTGAGGAGCCAGCCGGCCACTCCCAGCTATCGGCTGCCAAACAAAATCCACGGCCTTTTCCCTGGCTAAAAAATTTCAGATGCCTTGCTTCTGGATGGCAGATTGCAGACGCCACTTGGTTCTGTCAAACCAGCCCAACTTAGCACTGGTGCAACCTTAGGTCTGGGATCACTCCTGCGTATCATGGATTTTCAGGAGCCAGCCGGCCACTCCGAGCCACAAGCTCTCAAACTCAAACCATGGCCCTCTTCTCTGGCAAACAAAACTCAGAGCCCCTGCTTCTGGGTGGCCGATTGCAGGAGCCACATGGTACTATCAAACCAGCCCATACTTAGCACTTGTGACACCTTGAGTCTGAGAACCATCCTGCGTATCGTGGATTTTCAGGAGCCAGCCTGCCACTTCCAGCCATAGGCTTCCTAACACAAACCACGGCCTTTTTCCCTGGCTAACAATACTCAGCTGCCCTGCTTATGGATGGCAGTTTGCAGGAGCCACTTGGGACTGTCAAACCGGCCTACCTTGGCACTGGTGCCACCTTCGGTCTGGGAACAATCCTGTGTATCGTGGATTTTCAGGAGCCAGCCGGCCACTCCCAGTCACAAGCCCCCAAACTTAAACCACGGCCCTTTTCTCTGGAAACAAATCTCAGCTGCCCCGCTTCAGGACGGCAGATTGCAGGAGCTACATGCTACTATAAAACCAGCCCGACTTGGCACTGGTGACACCTTGGGTCTGGGAACCATCCTGCGTATCCTGGATTTTCAGGAGCCAGCCGGCCACTCCCAGCCATAGGCTGCCAAACACAAGCCAAGGCCCATTTCCTTGGCTAAAAAAATTCAGATGCCCCGCTTCCGGATGGCAGATTACACAAGCCACTTGGCACTGTCAAACCAGTCCGACTTGGAACTGGTGCCACCTTTGGTCTGGAACCATCCTGCGTATCGTGGATTTTCAGGAGCCCGCACGCCACTCCCAGCCATAGGCTGCCAAACATAAACCACGGTCCTTTTAACTGGCTAACAAAATTCAGCTACCCCGCTTCTAGGTGGCAGATTGCAGGAGTCACATCGTACTGTGAAACCAGCCCAACATGGCACTGGTGCAACCTTGGGTCTGGGAACCATCCTGCGTATCATCGATTTTCAGGAGCCAGCCGGCCACTCCTAGACATGGTCGGCCAAACACAAACCACGGTGCTTTTCCCTGCCTAAAAAAAATTCAGATGCCCCGCTGCTGGATGGCAGATTGCAGGAGCCACTTGGCACTGTAAAACCAGCCGGACTTTCCACTGGTGCCACCTTGGGTCTGGGAACCATCCTGCGTATCGTGGATTTTCAGGAGCCAGCCGGCCACTCCAAGGCAGAAGCCCTCAAACTCAAACCACGGCCCTTTTCTCTGGCAAAAAAAACTCAGCTGCCCTGCTTATGGATGGCAGATTGCAGGAGCCACTTTGTACAATCAAGCCAACCCGACTTGTCACTGGTGACATCTTCGGTCTCAGAACCATCCAGCGTATCGTGGATTTTCAGGAGCCAGCCGGCCACTCCCAGCCACAAGCCCTCAAACTCAAACAACGGCTCTCACCTCTGTCAAACAAAATTCAGCTGCCCTGCCTCTGGATGGCAGATTGCAGGAGCCACTTGCAGCTATCAAACAAGCCTACCTTGGCAGTGGTGCAACCTTGGGTCTTGGAACAATCCTGCTTATCGTGGATTTTCAGGAGCTAACCGGCCACTCCCAGCCACAGGCCCCAAAAACAAACCTCAGCCCGTTTCCCTGACAAACAAAACTCAGCTACCCCGCTTCTGGATGGCAGATTGCAGGAGCCACTTGCAGCTATCAAAACAGCCTACCTTGGCAGTGGTGCAACCTTGGGTCTTGGAACTATCCTGCTTATCGTGGATTTTCAGGAGCTAACCGGCCACTCCCAGCCACAGGCCCCAAAAAAAAACCACAGCCCGTTTCCCTGACAAACAAAACTCAGCTGCCCTGCTTCGAGATGGCAGATTGCAGGAGCCACTTGTTACTATAAAACCAGCCCGACTTGGCACTGGTGACACTTTGGGTCTGGGAATCATCCTGCGTATCATGGATTTTCAGGAGCCAGCCGGCCACTCCCAGCCATAGGCTGCGAAACACAAGCCAAGGCCCATTACCTTGGCTAAAAAAATTCAGATGCCCGGCTTCCGGATGGCAGATTACACAAGCCACTTGGCACTGTCAAACCAGTCCGACTTGGAACTGGTGCCACCTTGGGTCTGGGAACCATCCTGTGTATCGTGGATTTTCAGGAGCCACCAGGCCACTCCCAGCCACAAGCCCTCAAACTCCAACCATGGCCATTTTCTCTTGCAAACAAAACTCAGCTGCCCTTCTTTTGGATGGCCAATTGTAGGAGCCACTTGGAACTATGAAACCAGCCCAACTTGGCCCTGGCGACACCTTGGGTCTGGGAACCATCCTGCGTATCGTGGATTTTCAGGAGCCAGCCGGCCGCTCCCAGCCATAGGCTGCCAAACACAAACCACGGCACTTTTCCCTGGCTAACAAAATTCAGATGCCCCTCTTCTGGATGGCAGATTGTAGGAACCACTTGGCACTGTCAAACCAGCCCGTCTTGGAACTGGTGACACCTTGGGTCTGGGAAACATCCTGCTTAAGGTGGATTTTCAGGAGCCAGCCGGCCACTCTCAGCCATGGGCTGCCAAACTCAAACCGCGGCCCTTTTCCCTGCCTAACAAAATACAGATCCCCCTCTTGTGGATGGAAGATTGCAGGAGACACTTGGCACTGTCCAACCTGCCCGACTTGGCACTGGTGCCACTGTTGGAATGGGGACCATCCTGCGTATCGTGGATTTTCAGGAGCAGGGCGGCCACTCCAAGCCACAAGCCCTCAAACTCAAACCACGGCCCTCATCTCTGTGAAACAAAATTCAGCTGCCCTGCTTATGGATGGCAGATTGCAGGAGCCAGTTGGTACTATCAAACCAGCCACACTTGGCACTGGTGACACCTTGGGTCTTGGAACCATCCTGCGTATCGTGAATTTTCAGGAGCCAGCCGGCCACCACCAGTCACAATCCCTCAAACTCAAACCATGGCCATCTACTCTGGCAAACAAAACTCAGCTGCCCTGCTTCTGGGTGGCCGATTGCAAGAGCCACATGGTACTATCAAACCAGCCCATACTTAGCACTGGTGACACCTTGGGTCTGGGAAACATGCTGCGTATCGTGGATTTTCAGGAGCCAGCCTGCCACTTCCAGCCATAGGCTTCCTAACACAAACCACGGCCTTTTTCCCTGGCTAACAATACTCAGCTGCCCTGCTTATGGATGGCAGTTTGCAGGAGCCACTTGGGACTGTCAAACCGGCCTACCTTGGCACTGGTGCCACCTTCTGTCTGGGAACCATCCTGTGTATCGTGGATTTTCAGGAGCCAGCCAGCCACTCCCAGCCACAAGCCCCCAAACTCAAACCACGGCCCTTTTCTCTGGAAACAAATCTCAGCTTCCCCGCTTCAGGATGGCAGATTGCAGGAGCCACTTGGTACTATCAAACCAGCCAAACTTGGCACTGGTGACACCTTGGGTCTCGGAACCATCCTGCGTATCATCGATTTTCAGGAGCCAGCAGGCCACACCCAGCCATAGGGTGCCAAACATAAACCACGGCCCTTTTACCTGGCTAACAAAATTCAGCTACCCCGCTTCTAGGTGGCAGATTGCAGGTGCCACTTCGTACTGTCAAACCAGCCCAACATGGCACTGGTGCCACCTTTGGTCTAGGAAACATCCTGCGTATCATCGATTTTCAGGAGCCAGCCCGCCACTCCCAGCCATGGGCTGCCAAACACAAACCACGGCGCTTTTCCCTGCCTAAAAAAATTCAGATGCCCCGCTTCTGGATGGCAGATTGCAGGAGTCACTTGGCACTGTCCAACCAGACCGACTTTCCACTGGTGCCACCTTGGGTCTGGGAACCATCCTGCGTATCGTGGATTTTCAGGAGCCAGCCGGCTACTCCAAGGCAGAAGCTCTCAAACTCAAACCACGGCACTTTTCTCTGGCAAAAAAAACTCAGCTGCCCTGCTTATGGATGGCAGATTGCAGGAGCCTCTTGGTACGATCAAACCTACCCGACTTGGCACTGGTGACACCTTCGGTCTCAGAACCATCCTGCGTATCGTGGATTTTCAGGAGCCAGCCGGCTACTCCAAGCCACAAGCCCTCAAACTCAAACCACGGCCCTCATCTCTAAAAAACCAAATTGAGGTGCCCTGCTTATGGATGGCAGATTGCAGAAGCCACTTGGTGCTATCAAGCCAGCCTACCTTGGCACTGGTGCCACCTTGGGTCTTGGAACCATCCTGCGTATCGTGGATTTTCAGGAGCGAACCGGCCACTCCCAGCCACAGGCCCCAAAAACAAACCTCAGCCAGTTTCCCTGACAAACAAAACTCAGCTGCCCCGCTTCTGGATGGAAGATTGCAGGAGCCACTTGGTACTATCAAACCAGCCAAACTTGGCACTGGTGACACCTTGGGTCTGGGAACCATCCTGCGTATCTTGGATTTTCAGGAGCCAGCCGGCCACTCCCAGCCAAAGGCTGCCAAACACAAACCATGCCGTTTTTCCCTGCCTAAAAAAATTCATATGCCCTGTTTCTGGATGACAGATTGCAGGAGCCACTCTGCACTGTCAAACCAGACCGACTTGAACTGGTGCCACATTGGTCTGGGAACAATCCTGCCTATCGTGTATTTTCAGGAGCCAGCCGGCCACTCCCAGCCACAGCCCCTTAAACTCAAACCACAGTCTTTTTCTCTGGCAAACAAAACTCAGCTGCCCTGCTTCGGGATGGTAGATTGCAGGAGCCACTTGGTACTATCAAACCAGCCCGACTTGGCACTGGTGACACCTTGGGTCTGGGAAACATCCTGCAAATCCTGGATTTTCAGGAGCCAGCCGGCCACTCCCAGCCATAGGCTGCCAAACACAAACCAAGGCCTTTGTACGTGGCTAACAAAATTCAAATGCCCCGCTTCTGGATGGCAGATTACACAAGCCACTTCGCACTGTCAAACAAGTCCGACTTGGAACTGGTTCCACCTTGGGTCTGGGAACCATCCTGCGTATCGTGGATTTTCAGGAGCCATCCGGCCAATCCCGGCCACAAGCCCTCAAACTCAAACCACGGCCCTTTACTCTGGCAAACAAAACTCATCTGCCCTGCCTTTGGATGGCCGATTGCAAGAGACACTTGGTACTATCAAACCAGCCCAACTTGGCCCTGGTGACACTTTGGGTCTGGGAACCATCCTGCGTATCGTGGATTTTCAGGAGCCAGCCAGCCACTCCCAGACATAAGCCCTCAAACTCAAACCACGGCCCTTTCCTCTGCCAAAAAAAACTCAGCTTCCCTGCGTCTGGATGGCAGATTTCAGGAGCCACTTGGTACTATCAAACCAGCCCAACTTGACACTGGTGCCACCTTGGGGCTTTGAACCATGCTGCGTATCGTGGATTTTCAGGAGCCAGCGGGCCACTCCCAGCCATAGGCTTCCAAACAAATACCACAGCCCTTTTCCCTGCCTAACCAAATTCAGATGCCCCGCTTCTGGATGGCAGATTGCAGGAGCCACTCTGCACTGTCAAACCAGCCCAACTTGGAACTGGTGACACCTTGGGTCTGGGAAACATCCTGCTTAAGGTGGATTTTCAGGAGCCAGCCGGCCACTCCCAGCCATGGGCTGCCAAACTCAAACCACGGCCCTTTTCCCTGCCTAACAAAATACAGATGCTCCGCTTCTGGATGGCAGATTGCTGGAGCTACTTGGCACTGTCCAACCAGCCCAAGTTGGCACTGGTGCCACCTTCGGTCTGGAAACCATCCTACGTACCGTAGATTTTCCAGAGCCAGCCGGCCACTCCTAGCCACAAGCCCTCAAACTACGGGCCTTTTCTCTGGCAAACAAAACTCAGCTGCCCTGCTTATGAATGGCAGATTGCCGGAGTCACTTGGCACTGTCAAACCAGCTTGACTTGGAACTGGTGCCACCTTGGGTCGTGGAACCATTCTGCGTATCGTGGATTTTCAGGAGCCAGGCAGCCACTCCCAGCCACAAGCCCTGAAACTCAAACCACGGCCCTTTTCTCTGGCAAAAATATCAGATGCCCTGCTTCTGGATGGCAGATTGCAGGAGCCACTTGGTAATGTCAAAACAGCCCGACTTGGCACTGGTGCCATTTTGGGTCTGGGAACCATACTGCGTATCGTGGATCTTCAGGAGCCACACGGCCACTCCCAGCCATGGGCTGCCAAACACAAACCACGGACCTTTTCCCTGGCTAACAAAATTCAGATGCCCCTCTTCTGGATGGCAGATTGCAGGAGTCCACTTGGCACTGTCAAACCAGTCCGACTTGGAACTGGTGCCACCTTGGGTGTGGGAAGGATACTGCGTATCGTGGATTTTGAGGAGCCAGCCGGCCACTCCCAGCTATCGGCTGCCAAACAAAATCCACGGGCTTTTCCCTGGCTAAAAAATTTCAGATGCCTTGCTTCTGGATGGCAGATTGCAGACGCCACTTGGTTCTGTCAAACCAGCCCAACTTAGCACTGGTGCAACCTTAGGTCTGGGATCAATCCTGCGTATCATGGATTTTCAGGAGCCAGCCGGCCACTCCGAGCCACAAGCTCTCAAACTCAAACCATGGCCCTCTTCTCTGGCAAACAAAACTCAGAGCCCCTGCTTCTGGGTGGCCGATTGCAGGAGCCACATGGTACTATCAAACCAGCCCATACTTAGCACTTGTGACACCTTGAGTCTGAGAACCATCCTGCGTATCGTGGATTTTCAGGAGCCAGCCTGCCACTTCCAGCCATAGGCTTCCTAACACAAACCACGGCCTTTTTCCCTGGCTAACAATACTCAGCTGCCCTGCTTATGGATGGCAGTTTGCAGGAGCCACTTGGGACTGTCAAACCGGCCTACCTTGGCACTGGTGCCACCTTCGGTCTGGGAACAATCCTGTGTATCGTGGATTTTCAGGAGCCAGCCGGCCACTCCCAGCCACAAGCCCCCAAACTTAAACCACGGCCCTTTTCTCTGGAAACAAATCTCAGCTGCCCCGCTTCAGGACGGCAGATTGCAGGAGCTACATGCTACTATAAAACCAGCCCGACTTGGCACTGGTGACACCTTGGGTCTGGGAACCATCCTGCGTATCCTGGATTTTCAGGAGCCAGCCGGCCACTCCCAGCCATAGGCTGCCAAACACAAGCCAAGGCCCATTTCCTTGGCTAAAAAAATTCAGATGCCCCGCTTCCGGATGGCAGATTACACAAGCCACTTGGCACTGTCAAACCAGTCCGACTTGGAACTGGTGCCACCTTTGGTCTGGAACCATCCTGCGTATCGTGGATTTTCAGGAGCCCGCACGCCACTCCCAGCCATAGGCTGCCAAACATAAACCACGGTCCTTTTAACTGGCTAACAAAATTCAGCTACCCCGCTTCTAGGTGGCAGATTGCAGGAGCCACATCGTACTGTGAAACCAGCCCAACATGGCACTGGTGCAACCTTGGGTCTGGGAACCATCCTGCGTATCATCGATTTTCAGGAGCCAGCCGGCCACTCCTAGACATGGTCGGCCAAACACAAACCACGGTGCTTTTCCCTGCCTAAAAAAAATTCAGATGCCCCGCTGCTGGATGGCAGATTGCAGGAGCCACTTGGCACTGTAAAACCAGCCGGACTTTCCACTGGTGCCACCTTGGGTCTGGGAACCATCCTGCGTATCGTGGATTTTCAGGAGCCAGCCGGCCACTCCAAGGCAGAAGCCCTCAAACTCAAACCACGGCCCTTTTCTCTGGCAAAAAAAACTCAGCTGCCCTGCTTATGGATGGCAGATTGCAGGAGCCACTTTGTACAATCAAGCCAACCCGACTTGTCACTGGTGACATCTTCGGTCTCAGAACCATCCAGCGTATCGTGGATTTTCAGGAGCCAGCCGGCCACTCCCAGCCACAAGCCCTCAAACTCAAACAACGGCTCTCACCTCTGTCAAACAAAATTCAGCTGCCCTGCCTCTGGATGGCAGATTGCAGGAGCCACTTGCAGCTATCAAACAAGCCTACCTTGGCAGTGGTGCAACCTTGGGTCTTGGAACAATCCTGCTTATCGTGGATTTTCAGGAGCTAACCGGCCACTCCCAGCCACAGGCCCCAAAAACAAACCTCAGCCCGTTTCCCTGACAAACAAAACTCAGCTACCCCGCTTCTGGATGGCAGATTGCAGGAGCCACTTGCAGCTATCAAAACAGCCTACCTTGGCAGTGGTGCAACCTTGGGTCTTGGAACTATCCAGCTTATCGTGGATTTTCAGGAGCTAACCGGCCACTCCCAGCCACAGGCCCCAAAAAAAAACCACAGCCCGTTTCCCTGACAAACAAAACTCAGCTGCCCTGCTTCGAGATGGCAGATTGCAGGAGCCACTTGTTACTATAAAACCAGCCCGACTTGGCACTGGTGACACTTTGGGTCTGGGAATCATCCTGCGTATCATGGATTTTCAGGAGCCAGCCGGCCACTCCCAGCCATAGGCTGCGAAACACAAGCCAAGGCCCATTACCTTGGCTAAAAAAATTCAGATGCCCGGCTTCCGGATGGCAGATTACACAAGCCACTTGGCACTGTCAAACCAGTCCGACTTGGAACTGGTGCCACCTTGGGTCTGGGAACCATCCTGTGTATCGTGGATTTTCAGGAGCCACCAGGCCACTCCCAGCCACAAGCCCTCAAACTCCAACCATGGCCATTTTCTCTTGCAAACAAAACTCAGCTGCCCTTCTTTTGGATGGCCAATTGTAGGAGCCACTTGGAACTATGAAACCAGCCCAACTTGGCCCTGGCGACACCTTGGGTCTGGGAACCATCCTGCGTATCGTGGATTTTCAGGAGCCAGCCGGCCGCTCCCAGCCATAGGCTGCCAAACACAAACCACGGCACTTTTCCCTGGCTAACAAAATTCAGATGCCCCTCTTCTGGATGGCAGATTGTAGGAACCACTTGGCACTGTCAAACCAGCCCGTCTTGGAACTGGTGACACCTTGGGTCTGGGAAACATCCTGCTTAAGGTGGATTTTCAGGAGCCAGCCGGCCACTCTCAGCCATGGGCTGCCAAACTCAAACCGCGGCCCTTTTCCCTGCCTAACAAAATACAGATCCCCCTCTTGTGGATGGAAGATTGCAGGAGACACTTGGCACTGTCCAACCTGCCCGACTTGGCACTGGTGCCACTGTTGGAATGGGGACCATCCTGCGTATCGTGGATTTTCAGGAGCAGGGCGGCCACTCCAAGCCACAAGCCCTCAAACTCAAACCACGGCCCTCATCTCTGTGAAACAAAATTCAGCTGCCCTGCTTATGGATGGCAGATTGCAGGAGCCAGTTGGTACTATCAAACCAGCCACACTTGGCACTGGTGACACCTTGGGTCTTGGAACCATCCTGCGTATCGTGAATTTTCAGGAGCCAGCCGGCCACCACCAGTCACAATCCCTCAAACTCAAACCATGGCCAACTACTCTGGCAAACAAAACTCAGCTGCCCTGCTTCTGGGTGGCCGATTGCAAGAGCCACATGGTACTATCAAACCAGCCAATACTTAGCACTGGTGACACCTTGGGTCTGGGAAACATGCTGCGTATCGTGGATTTTCAGGAGCCAGCCTGCCACTTCCAGCCATAGGCTTCCAAACACACACCACGGCCCTTTTCCCTGGCTAACAATACTCAGCTGCCCTGCTTATGGATGGCAGTTTGCAGGAGCCACTTGGGACTGTCAAACCGGCCTACCTTGGCACTGGTGCCACCTTCTGTCTGGGAACCATCCTGTGTATCGTGGATTTTCAGGAGCCAGCCGGCCACTCCCAGCCACAAGCCCCCAAACTCAAACCACGGCCCTTTTCTCTGGAAACAAATCTCAGCTTCCCCGCTTCAGGATGGCAGATTGCAGGAGCCACTTGGTACTATCAAACCAGCCAAACTTGGCACTGGTGACACCTTGGGTCTCGGAACCATCCTGCGTATCATCGATTTTCAGGAGCCAGCAGGCCACACCCAGCCATAGGGTGCCAAACATAAACCACGGCCCTTTTACCTGGCTAACAAAATTCAGCTACCCCGCTTCTAGGTGGCAGATTGCAGGTGCCACTTCGTACTGTCAAACCAGCCCAACATGGCACTGGTGCCACCTTTGGTCTAGGAAACATCCTGCGTATCATCGATTTTCAGGAGCCAGCCCGCCACTCCCAGCCATGGGCTGCCAAACACAAACCACGGCGCTTTTCCCTGCCTAAAAAAATTCAGATGCCCCGCTTCTGGATGGCAGATTGCAGGAGTCACTTGGCACTGTCCAACCAGACCGACTTTCCACTGGTGCCACCTTGGGTCTGGGAACCATCCTGCGTATCGTGGATTTTCAGGAGCCAGCCGGCTACTCCAAGGCAGAAGCTCTCAAACTCAAACCACGGCACTTTTCTCTGGCAAAAAAAACTCAGCTGCCCTGCTTATGGATGGCAGATTGCAGGAGCCTCTTGGTACGATCAAACCTACCCGACTTGGCACTGGTGACACCTTCGGTCTCAGAACCATCCTGCGTATCGTGGATTTTCAGGAGCCAGCCGGCTACTCCAAGCCACAAGCCCTCAAACTCAAACCACGGCCCTCATCTCTAAAAAACCAAATTCAGGTGCCCTGCTTATGGATGGCAGATTGCAGAAGCCACTTGGTGCTATCAAGCCAGCCTACCTTGGCACTGGTGCCACCTTGGGTCTTGGAACCATCCTGCGTATCGTGGATTTTCAGGAGCGAACCGGCCACTCCCAGCCACAGGCCCCAAAAACAAACCTCAGCCCGTTTCCCTGACAAACAAAACTCAGCTGCCCCGCTTCTGGATGGAAGATTGCAGGAGCCACTTGGTACTATCAAACCAGCCAAACTTGGCACTGGTGACACCTTGGGTCTGGGAACCATCCTGCGTATCTTGGATTTTCAGGAGCCAGCCGGCCACTCCCAGCCAAAGGCTGCCAAACACAAACCATGCCGTTTTTCCCTGCCTAAAAAAATTCATATGCCCTGTTTCTGGATGACAGATTGCAGGAGCCACTCTGCACTGTCAAACCAGACCGACTTGAACTGGTGCCACATTGGTCTGGGAACAATCCTGCCTATCGTGTATTTTCAGGAGCCAGCCGGCCACTCCCAGCCACAGCCCCTTAAACTCAAACCACAGTCTTTTTCTCTGGCAAACAAAACTCAGCTGCCCTGCTTCGGGATGGTAGATTGCAGGAGCCACTTGGTACTATCAAACCAGCCCGACTTGGCACTGGTGACACCTTGGGTCTGGGAAACATCCTGCAAATCCTGGATTTTCAGGAGCCAGCCGGCCACTCTCAGCCATAGGCTGCCAAACACAAACCAAGGCCTTTGTACGTGGCTAACAAAATTCAAATGCCCCGCTTCTGGATGGCAGATTACACAAGCCACTTCGCACTGTCAAACAAGTCCGACTTGGAACTGGTTCCACCTTGGGTCTGGGAACCATCCTGCGTATCGTGGATTTTCAGGAGCCATCCGGCCAATCCCGGCCACAAGCCCTCAAACTCAAACCACGGCCCTTTTCTCTGGCAAACAAAACTCATCTGCCCTGCCTTTGGATGGCCGATTGCAAGAGACACTTGGTACTATCAAACCAGCCCAACTTGGCCCTGGTGACACTTTGGGTCTGGGAACCATCCTGCGTATCGTGGATTTTCAGGAGCCAGCCAGCCACTCCCAGACATAAGCCCTCAAACTCAAACCAGGGCCTTTCCTCTGCCAAAAAAAACTCAGCTTCCCTGCGTCTGGATGGCAGATTTCAGGAGCCACTTGGTACTATCAAACCAGCCCAACTTGACACTGGTGCCACCTTGGGGCTTTGAACCATGCTGCGTATCGTGGATTTTCAGGAGCCAGCGGGCCACTCCCAGCCATAGGCTTCCAAACAAATACCACAGCCCTTTTCCCTGCCTAACCAAATTCAGATGCCCCGCTTCTGGATGGCAGATTGCAGGAGCCACTCTGCACTGTCAAACCAGCCCAACTTGGAACTGGTGACACCTTGGGTCTGGGAAACATCCTGCTTAAGGTGGATTTTCAGGAGCCAGCCGGCCACTCCCAGCCATGGGCTGCCAAACTCAAACCACGGCCCTTTTCCCTGCCTAACAAAATACAGATGCTCCGCTTCTGGATGGCAGATTGCTGGAGCTACTTGGCACTGTCCAACCAGCCCAAGTTGGCACTGGTGCCACCTTCGGTCTGGAAACCATCCTACGTACCGTAGATTTTCGAGAGCCAGCCGGCCACTCCTAGCCACAAGCCCTCAAACTACGGGCCTTTTATCTGGCAAACAAAACTCAGCTGCCCTGCTTATGAATGGCAGATTGCCGGAGTCACTTGGCACTGTCAAACCAGCTTGACTTGGAACTGGTGCCACCTTGGGTCGTGGAACCATTCTGCGTATCGTGGATTTTCAGGAGCCAGGCAGCCACTCCCAGCCACAAGCCCTGAAACTCAAACCACGGCCCTTTTCTCTGGCAAAAATATCAGATGCCCTGCTTCTGGATGGCAGATTGCAGGAGCCACTTGGTAATGTCAAAACAGCCCGACTTGGCACTGGTGCCATTTTGGGTCTGGGAACCATACTGCGTATCGTGGATCTTCAGGAGCCACACGGCCACTCCCAGCCATGGGCTGCCAAACACAAACCACGGACCTTTTCCCTGGCTAACAAAATTCAGATGCCCCTCTTCTGGATGGCAGATTGCAGGAGTCCACTTGGCACTGTCAAACCAGTCCGACTTGGAACTGGTGCCACCTTGGGTGTGGGAAGGATACTGCGTATCGTGGATTTTGAGGAGCCAGCCGGCCACTCCCAGCTATCGGCTGCCAAACAAAATCCACGGCCTTTTCCCTGGCTAAAAAATTTCAGATGCCTTGCTTCTGGATGGCAGATTGCAGACGCCACTTGGTTCTGTCAAACCAGCCCAACTTAGCACTGGTGCAACCTTAGGTCTGGGATCACTCCTGCGTATCATGGATTTTCAGGAGCCAGCCGGCCACTCCGAGCCACAAGCTCTCAAACTCAAACAATGGCCCTCTTCTCTGGCAAACAGAACTCAGAGCCCCTGCTTCTGGGTGGCCGATTGCAGGAGCCACATGGTACTATCAAACCAGCCCATACTTAGCACTTGTGACACCTTGAGTCTGAGAACCATCCTGCGTATCGTGGATTTTCAGGAGCCAGCCTGCCACTTCCAGCCATAGGCTTCCTAACACAAACCACGGCCTTTTTCCCTGGCTAACAATACTCAGCTGCCCTGCTTATGGATGGCAGTTTGCAGGAGCCACTTGGGACTGTCAAACCGGCCTACCTTGGCACTGGTGCCACCTTCGGTCTGGGAACAATCCTGTGTATCGTGGATTTTCAGGAGCCAGCCGGCCACTCCCAGCCACAAGCCCCCAAACTTAAACCACGGCCCTTTTCTCTGGAAACAAATCTCAGCTGCCCCGCTTCAGGACGGCAGATTGCAGGAGCTACATGCTACTATAAAACCAGCCCGACTTGGCACTGGTGACACCTTGGGTCTGGGAACCATCCTGCGTATCCTGGATTTTCAGGAGCCAGCCGGCCACTCCCAGCCATAGGCTGCCAAACACAAGCCAAGGCCCATTTCCTTGGCTAAAAAAATTCAGATGCCCCGCTTCCGGATGGCAGATTACACAAGCCACCAGGCACTGTCAAACCAGTCCGACTTGGAACTGGTGCCACCTTGGGTCTGGAACCATCCTGCGTATCGTGGATTTTCAGGAGCCCGCACGCCACTCCCAGCCATAGGCTGCCAAACATAAACCACGGTCCTTTTAACTGGCTAACAAAATTCAGCTACCCCGCTTCTAGGTGGCAGATTGCAGGAGCCACATCGTACTGTGAAACCAGCCCAACATGGCACTGGTGCAACCTTGGGTCTTGGATCCATCCTGCGTATCATCGATTTTCAGGAGCCAGCCGGCCACTCCTAGACATGGTCGGCCAAACACAAACCACGGTGCTTTTCCCTGCCTAAAAAAAATTCAGATGCCCCGCTGCTGGATGGCAGATTGCAGGAGCCACTTGGCACTGTAAAACCAGCCGGACTTTCCACTGGTGCCACCTTGGGTCTGGGAACCATCCTGCGTATCGTGGATTTTCAGGAGCCAGCCGGCCACTCCAAGGCAGAAGCCCTCAAACTCAAACCACGGCCCTTTTCTCTGGCAAAAAAAACTCAGCTGCCCTGCTTATGGATGGCAGATTGCAGGAGCCACTTTGTACAATCAAGCCAACCCGACTTGTCACTGGTGACATCTTCGGTCTCAGAACCATCCAGCGTATCGTGGATTTTCAGGAGCCAGCCGGCCACTCCCAGCCACAAGCCCTCAAACTCAAACAACGGCTCTCACCTCTGTCAAACAAAATTCAGCTGCCCTGCCTCTGGATGGCAGATTGCAGGAGCCACTTGCAGCTATCAAACAAGCCTACCTTGGCAGTGGTGCAACCTTGGGTCTTGGAACAATCCTGCTTATCGTGGATTTTCAGGAGCTAACCGGCCACTCCCAGCCACAGGCCCCAAAAACAAACCTCAGCCCGTTTCCCTGACAAACAAAACTCAGCTACCCCGCTTCTGGATGGAAGATTGCAGGAGCCACTTGCAGCTATCAAAACAGCCTACCTTGGCAGTGGTGCAACCTTGGGTCTTGGAACTATCCTGCTTATCGTGGATTTTCAGGAGCTAACCGGCCACTCCCAGCCACAGGCCCCAAAAAAAAACCACAGCCCGTTTCCCTGACAAACAAAACTCAGCTGCCCTGCTTCGAGATGGCAGATTGCAGGAGCCACTTGTTACTATAAAACCAGCCCGACTTGGCACTGGTGACACTTTGGGTCTGGGAATCATCCTGCGTATCATGGATTTTCAGGAGCCAGCCGGCCACTCCCAGCCATAGGCTGCGAAACACAAGCCAAGGCCCATTTCCTTGGCTAAAAAAATTCAGATGCCCCGCTTCCGGATGGCAGATTACACAAGCCACTTGGCACTGTCAAACCAGTCCGACTTGGAACTGGTGCCACCTTGGGTCTGGGAACCATCCTGTGTATCGTGGATTTTCAGGAGCCAGCCGGCCACTCCCAGCCACAAGCCCTCAAACTCCAACCATGGCCATTTTCTCTTGCAAACAAAACTCAGCTGCCCTTCTTTTGGATGGCCAATTGCAGGAGCCACTTGGAACTATGAAACCAGCCCAACTTGGCCCTGGCGACACCTTGGGTCTGGGAACCATCCTGCGTATCGTGGATTTCCAGGAGCCAGCCGGCCGCTCCCAGCCATAGGCTGCCAAACACAAACCACGGCACTTTTCCCTGGCTAACAAAATTCAGATGCCCCTCTTCTGGATGGCAGATTGTAGGAACCACTTGGCACTGTCAAACCAGCCCGACTTGGAACTGGTGACACCTTGGGTCTGGGAAACATCCTGCTTAAGGTGGATTTTCAGGAGCCAGCCGGCCACTCTCAGCCATGGGCTGCCAAACTCAAACCGCGGCCCTTTTCCCTGCCTAACAAAATACAGATCCCCCTCTTATGGATGGAAGATTGCAGGAGACACTTGGCACTGTCCAACCTGCCCGACTTGGCACTGGTGCCACTGTTGGAATGGGGACCATCCTGCGTATCGTGGATTTTCAGGAGCAGGGCGGCCACTCCAAGCCACAAGCCCTCAAACTCAAACCACGGCCCTCATCTCTGTGAAACAAAATTCAGCTGCTCTGCTTATGGATGGCAGATTGCAGGAGCCAGTTGGTACTATCAAACCAGCCACACTTGGCACTGGTGACACCTTGGGTCTTGGAACCATCCTGCGTATCGTGAATTTTCAGGAGCCAGCCGGCCACCACCAGTCACAAGCCCTCAAACTCAAACCATGGCCATCTACTCTGGCAAACAAAACTCAGCTGCCCTGCTTCTGGGTGGCCGATTGCAAGAGCCACATGGTACTATCAAACCAGCCCATACTTAGCACTGGTGACACCTTGGGTCTGGGAAACATCCTGCGTATCGTGGATTTTCAGGAGCCAGCCTGCCACTTCCAGCCATAGGCTTCCAAACACACACCACGGCCCTTTTCCCTGGCTAACAATACTCAGCTGCCCTGCTTATGGATGGCAGTTTGCAGGAGCCACTTGGGACTGTCAAACCGGCCTACCTTGGCACTGGTGCCACCTTCTGTCTGGGAACCATCCTGTGTATCGTGGATTTTCAGGAGCCAGCCGGCCACTCCCAGCCACAAGCCCCCAAACTCAAACCACGGCCCTTTTCTCTGGAAACAAATCTCAGCTTCCCCGCTTCAGGATGGCAGATTGCAGGAGCCACTTGGTACTATCAAACCAGCCAAACTTGGCACTGGTGACACCTTGGGTCTCGGAACCATCCTGCGTATCATCGATTTTCAGGAGCCAGCAGGCCACACCCAGCCATAGGGTGCCAAACATAAACCACGGCCCTTTTACCTGGCTAACAAAATTCAGCTACCCCGCTTCTAGGTGGCAGATTGCAGGTGCCACTTCGTACTGTCAAACCAGCCCAACATGGCACTGGTGCCACCTTTGGTCTAGGAAACATCCTGCGTATCATCGATTTTCAGGAGCCAGCCCGCCACTCCCAGCCATGGGCTGCCAAACACAAACCACGGCGCTTTTCCCTGCCTAAAAAAATTCAGATGCCCCGCTTCTGGATGGCAGATTGCAGGAGTCACTTGGCACTGTCCAACCAGACCGACTTTCCACTGGTGCCACCTTGGGTCTGGGAACCATCCTGCGTATCGTGGATTTTCAGGAGCCAGCCGGCTACTCCAAGGCAGAAGCTCTCAAACTCAAACCACGGCACTTTTCTCTGGCAAAAAAAACTCAGCTGCCCTGCTTATGGATGGCAGATTGCAGGAGCCTCTTGGTACGATCAAACCTACCCGACTTGGCACTGGTGCCACCTTGGGTCTGGGAACCATCCTGCGTATCGTGGATTTTCAGGAGCCAGCCGGCTACTCCAAGCCACAAGCCCTCAAACTCAAACCACGGCCCTCATCTCTAAAAAACCAAATTCAGGTGCCCTGCTTATGGATGGCAGATTGCAGAAGCCACTTGGTGCTATCAAGCCAGCCTACCTTGGCACTGGTGCCACCTTGGGTCTTGGAACCATCCTGCGTATCGTGGATTTTCAGGAGCGAACCGGCCACTCCCAGCCACAGGCCCCAAAAACAAACCTCAGCCCGTTTCCCTGACAAACAAAACTCAGCTGCTCCGCTTCTGGATGGAAGATTGCAGGAGCCACTTGGTACTATCAAACCAGCCAAACTTGGCACTGGTGACACCTTGGGTCTGGGAACCATCCTGCGTACCTTGGATTTTCAGGAGCCAGCCGGCCACTCCCAGCCAAAGGCTGCCAAACACAAACCATGCCGTTTTTCCCTGCCTAAAAAAATTCATATGCCCTGTTTCTGGATGACAGATTGCAGGAGCCACTCTGCACTGTCAAACCAGACCGACTTGAACTGGTGCCACATTGGTCTGGGAACAATCCTGCCTATCGTGTATTTTCAGGAGCCAGCCGGCCACTCCCAGCCACAGCCCCTTAAACTCAAACCACAGTCTTTTTCTCTGGCAAACAAAACTCAGCTGCCCTGCTTCGGGATGGCAGATTGCAGGAGCCACTTGGTACTATCAAACCAGCCCGACTTGGCACTGGTGACACCTTGGGTCTGGGAAACATCCTGCAAATCCTGGATTTTCAGGAGCCAGCCGGCCACTCCCAGCCATAGGCTGCCAAACACAAACCAAGGCCTTTGTACGTGGCTAACAAAATTCAAATGCCCCGCTTCTGGATGGCAGATTACACAAGCCACTTCGCACTGTCAAACAAGTCCGACTTGGAACTGGTTCCACCTTGGGTCTGGGAACCATCCTGCGTATCGTGGATTTTCAGGAGCCATCCGGCCAATCCCGGCCACAAGCCCTCAAACTCAAACCACGGCCCTTTACTCTGGCAAACAAAACTCATCTGCCCTGCCTTTGGATGGCCGATTGCAAGAGAGACTTGGTACTATCAAACCAGCCCAACTTGGCCCTGGTGACACTTTGGGTCTGGGAACCATCCTGCGTATCGTGGATTTTCAGGAGCCAGCCAGCCACTCCCAGCCTTTGGCTTCCAAACACAAACCACGGCCCTTTTCCCTGGCTAACAAAATTCAGATGCCCCGCTTCTGGATGGCAGATTGCAGGAGCTACTTTGCACTGTCCAACCAGCCCAAGTTGGCACTGGTGCAACCTTCGGTCTGGGAACCATCCTACGTACCGTAGATTTTCCAGAGCCAGCCGGCCACTGCCAGCCACAAGCCTTCAAACTACGGCCCTTTTCTCTTGCAAACAAAACTCAGCTGCCCTGATTCTAGATGGCCGATTGCAGGAGCCACATGGTACTATCAAACCAGCCCAACTTGGCACTGGTGACACATTGAGTCTGGGAACCATCCTGCGTGTCGTGGATTTTTAGGAGCCAGCCTGCCATTCCCAGCCGTAGGCTTCCAAACATAAACCACGGCCCTTTACCCTGGCTAACAAAATTCAGATGCCCCGCTTCTGGATGGCCGATTGCAGGAGCCACTTGGTACTGTCAAACCAGCCCAACTTGGCCCTGTGGACACCTTGTGTCTGGGAACCATCCTGCGTATCGTTGATTTTCAGGAGCCAGCTGGCCACTCCCAGCCATAGGCTGCCAAACACAAGCCAAGGACCATGTCCTTGGCTAAAAAAATTCAGATGCCTCGCTTCCGGATGGCAGATTACACAAGCCACTTGGCACTGTCAAACCAGTCCGACTTGGAACTGGTGCCACCTTGGGTCTGAGAACCATCCTGTGTATCGTGGATTATCAGGAGCCAGCCGGCCACTCCCAGCCACAAGCCCTCAAACTCCAACCATGGCCCTTTTCTCTTGCAAACAAAACTCAGCTGCCCTGCTTTTGGATGGCCGATTGCAGGAGCCACTTGGTACTATCAAACCTGCCCCACTTGTCCCTGGTGACACCTTGGGTCTAGGAACCTTCCTGCGTATCGTGGATTTTCAGGAGCCAGCCGGCCACTCCCAGCCATAGGCTGCCAAACACAAACCACGGCACTTTTCCCTGGCTAACAAAATTCAGATGCCCCTCTTCTGGATGGCAGATTGTAGGAACCACTTGGCACTGTCAAACCAGCCCGACTTGGAACTGGTGACACCTTGGGACTGGGAAACATCCTGCTTAAGGTGGATTTTCAGGAGCCAGCCGGCCACTCCCAGCCATGGGCTGCCAAACTCAAACCACGGCCCTTTTCCCTGCCTAACAAATACAGATCCCCCTCTTGTGGATGGAAGATTGCAGGAGACACTTGGCACTGTCCAACCCGCCCGACTTGGCACTGGTGCCACCTTGGGTCTGGGAACCATCCTGCGTATCGTGGATTTTCAGGAGCCAGCCGGCCACCACCAGTCACAAGCCCTCAAACTCAAACCATGGCCTACTTCTCTGGCAAACAAAACTCAGCTGCCCTGCTTCTAGGTGGCCGATTGCAGGAGCCACATGGTACTATCAAACCAGCCCATACTTAGCACTGGTGACACCTTGAGTCTGGGAACCCTCCTGCGTATCGTGGAATTTCAGGAGCTAACCGGCGACTCCCAGCCACAGGCCCCAAAAACAAATCTCGCCCCGTTTCACTGACAAACAAAACTCAGCTACCCCGCTTCTGGATGGCAGATTGAAGGAGCCACTTGGAACTGCCAAACCAGCCCAAGTTGGCATTGGTGCCACCTTGGGTCTGGGAACCATCCTGCGTATCGTGGATTTTCTTGAGACAGCCGGCCACTACCAGCCATGGTCTGCCAAACACAAACCATGGCGCTTTTCCCTGCCTAAAAAAATTCAGATGCCCCGCTTCTGGATGGCAGATTGCAGGAGCCACTTGGCACTGTCAAACCAGCCCGACTAGAACTGGTGCCACCTTGGGTCTGTGAACAATCCTGTGTATCGTGGATTTTCAGGAGCCAGCCGGCCAATCCCAGCCACAGGCCCTCAAACTGCAACCACGGCCCTTTTCCCTGCCTAACAAAATTAAAATGTCCCGCTTCTGGTTGGCAGATTGCACATGCCTCTTGGCAGTGTCAAACGAATTTGAGTTGGAACTGCTGCCACCTTGGTCGGGGAACCATCCTGCGTATCGTGGATTTTCAGGAGGCAGCCGGCCACTCCCAGGCATAGGCTGCCAAACACAAACCATGGCCCTTTTCCCTGGCTAACAAAATTCAGATGCCCCGCTTCTGGATGGCAGATTGCAGATGACACTTGGCTATGTCCAACCAGCTCGACTTGGAACTGGTGCCTCCTTTGGTCTGGGAACCATCCTGCGTATCTTGGATTTTCAGGAGCTAACCGGCCACTCCCAACCACAGGCCCCGAAAACAATCCTAGGCCCGTTTCCCTGACAAACAAAACTCAGCTACCCCGCTTCTGGATGGAGATCTCAGGAGCCACTTGGTACTGTCAAACCAGCCCAACTTGGTACTGGTGCCACCTTGGGTCTGGGAACCATACTGCGTATCATGGATTTCCAGGAGCCAGCCGGCCACTCCCAGCCATAAGCCCTCAAACACAAACCACAGCTCTTTTTCCTGGCTAACAAAATTCAGATGTCCGGCTTCTGGTTGGCAGATTGCACACGCCACTTGACACTGTCAAACCAGTCCGAGTTGAACTGTTGCCACCTTGGGTCTGGGAACCATCCTGGGTATCGTGGATTTTCAGGAGCCAGCCGGCCAGTCCCAGCCATGGGCTGCCAAACTCAAACCGCGGCCCTTTTCCCTGCATAACAAAATACAGATCCCCCTCTTGTGGATGGAAGATTGCAGGAGCCACTTGGCACTGTCCAACCAGCTTAACCTGGCACTGGTGCCACCTTCGGTCTGGGAACCCTACTGCGTATCGTGGATTTTCAGGAGCCAGCCAGCCACTCCCAGCCACAAGCCCTCAAACTAAAACCAAGGCCCTTTTCCCTGGCAAACAAAACTCAGCTGCCCTGCTTCTGGCTGGCCGAGTGCAGGAGCCACTTGGTACTATCAAATCAGCCCAAGTTGGCACTGGTGCCACCTTGTGTCTGGGAACCATCCTGCGTATCGTGGATTTTCAGGAGCCAGCCGGCCACTCCCAGCCATAGGCTGCCAAACAAACACCACGGCCTTTTTCCCTGGCTAACAAAACTCAGCTACCCCGTCTCTAGATGGCAGATTGCAGGAGCCACTTGGCACTGTCAAACCAGCCCGACTTGGAACTGGTGACTCCTTGGGTCTGGGAACCATCCTGCGTATCGTGAATTTTCAGGAGCCAACCGGCCACTGCAAGCAGCAAGCCCTCCTACTCAAACCACGGCCCCTTTCTCAGGAAAACAAAACTCAGCTGCTCTGCTTCTGGATGGCCGATTGCAGGAGCCACTTTGTAATATCAAGCCAACCCGACTTGGCACTGGTGACACCTTCGGTCTCAGAACCATTCTGCGTATCGTGGATTTTCAGGAGCCAGACGGCCACTCCAAGGCACAAGCCCTCAAACTCAAACAACGGCTCTCACCTCTGTCAAACAAAATTCAGCTGCCCTGCTTCTGGATGGCAGATTGCAGGAGCCACTTGCAGCTATCAAACAAGCCTACGTTGGCAGTGGTGCAACCTTGGGTCTTGGAACAATCCTGCTTATCGTGGATTTTCAGGAGCTAACCGGCCACTCCCAGCCACAGGCCCCAAAAACAAACCTCAGCCCGTTTCCCTGACAAACAAAACTCAGCTACCCCGCTTCTGGATGGCAGATTACAGGAGCCACTTGGTACTGTCACACCAGCCCAACTTGGCACTGGTGACACCTTGGGCCTGGGAACCATCCTGCGTATTGTGGATTTTCAGGAGCCAGCCTGCCACTTCCAGCCATAGGCTTCCAAACACACACCACGGCCCTTTTCCCTGGCTAACAATACTCAGCTGCCCTGCTTATGGATGGCAGTTTGCAGAAGCCACTTGGGACTGTCAAACCGGCCTACCTTGGCACTGGTGCCACCTTCTGTCTGGGAACCATCCTGTGTATCGTGGATTTTCAGGAGCCAGCCGGCCACTCCCAGCCACAAGCCCCCAAACTCAAACCACGGCCCTTTTCTCTGGAAACAAATCTCAGCTTCCCCGCTTCAGGATGGCAGATTGCAGGAGCCACTTGGTACTATCAAACCAGCCAAACTTGGCACTGGTGACACCTTGGGTCTCGGAACCATCCTGCGTATCATCGATTTTCAGGAGCCAGCAGGCCACACCCAGCCATAGGGTGCCAAACATAAACCACGGCCCTTTTACCTGGCTAACAAAATTCAGCTACCCCGCTTCTAGGTGGCAGATTGCAGGTGCCACTTCGTACTGTCAAACCAGCCCAACATGGCACTGGTGCCACCTTTGGTCTAGGAAACATCCTGCGTATCATCGATTTTCAGGAGCCAGCCCGCCACTCCCAGCCATGGGCTGCCAAACACAAACCACGGCGCTTTTCCCTGCCTAAAAAAATTCAGATGCCCCGCTTCTGGATGGCAGATTGCAGGAGTCACTTGGCACTGTCCAACCAGACCGACTTTCCACTGGTGCCACCTTGGGTCTGGGAACCATCCTGCGTATCGTGGATTTTCAGGAGCCAGCCGGCTACTCCAAGGCAGAAGCTCTCAAACTCAAACCACGGCACTTTTCTCTGGCAAAAAAAACTCAGCTGCCCTGCTTATGGATGGCAGATTGCAGGAGCCTCTTGGTACGATCAAACCTACCCGACTTGGCACTGGTGACACCTTCGGTCTCAGAACCATCCTGCGTATCGTGGATTTTCAGGAGCCAGCCGGCTACTCCAAGCCACAAGCCCTCAAACTCAAACCACGGCCCTCATCTCTAAAAAACCAAATTCAGGTGCCCTGCTTATGGATGGCAGATTGCAGAAGCCACTTGGTGCTATCAAGCCAGCCTACCTTGGCACTGGTGCCACCTTGGGTCTTGGAACCATCCTGCGTATCGTGGATTTTCAGGAGCGAACCGGCCACTCCCAGCCACAGGCCCCAAAAACAAACCTCAGCCCGTTTCCCTGACAAACAAAACTCAGCTGCTCCGCTTCTGGATGGAAGATTGCAGGAGCCACTTGGTACTATCAAACCAGCCAAACTTGGCACTGGTGACACCTTGGGTCTGGGAACCATCCTGCGTATCTTGGATTTTCAGGAGCCAGCCGGCCACTCCCAGCCAAAGGCTGCCAAACACAAACCATGCCGTTTTTCCCTGCCTAAAAAAATTCATATGCCCTGTTTCTGGATGACAGATTGCAGGAGCCACTCTGCACTGTCAAACCAGACCGACTTGAACTGGTGCCACATTGGTCTGGGAACAATCCTGCCTATCGTGTATTTTCAGGAGCCAGCCGGCCACTCCCAGCATCAGCCCCTTAAACTCAAACCACAGTCTTTTTCTCTGGCAAACAAAACTCAGCTGCCCTGCTTCGGGATGGCAGATTGCAGGAGCCACTTGGTACTATCAAACCAGCCCGACTTGGCACTGGTGACACCTTGGGTCTGGGAAACATCCTGCAAATCCTGGATTTTCAGGAGCCAGCCGGCCACTCCCAGCCATAGGCTGCCAAACACAAACCAAGGCCTTTGTACGTGGCTAACAAAATTCAAATGCCCCGCTTCTGGATGGCAGATTACACAAGCCACTTCGCACTGTCAAACAAGTCCGACTTGGAACTGGTTCCACCTTGGGTCTGGGAACCATCCTGCGTATCGTGGATTTTCAGGAGCCATCCGGCCAATCCCGGCCACAAGCCCTCAAACTCAAACCACGGCCCTTTACTCTGGCAAACAAAACTCATCTGCCCTGCCTTTGGATGGCCGATTGCAAGAGACACTTGGTACTATCAAACCAGCCCAACTTGGCCCTGGTGACACTTTGGGTCTGGGAACCATCCTGCGTATCGTGGATTTTCAGGAGCCAGCCAGCCACTCCCAGCCTTTGGCTTCCAAACACAAACCACGGCCCTTTTCCCTGGCTAAAAAAATTCAGATGCCCCGCTTCTGGATGGCAGATTGCAGGAGCTACTTTGCACTGTCCAACCAGCCCAAGTTGGCACTGGTGCAACCTTCGGTCTGGGAACCATCCTACGTACCGTAGATTTTCCAGAGCCAGCCGGCCACTGCCAGCCACAAGCCTTCAAACTACGGCCCTTTTCTCTTGCAAACAAAACTCAGCTGCCCTGATTCTAGATGGCCGATTGCAGGAGCCACATGGTACTATCAAACCAGCCCAACTTGGCACTGGTGACACATTGAGTCTGGGAACCATCCTGCGTGTGGTGGATTTTTAGGAGCCAGCCTGCCATTCCCAGCCATAGGCTTCCAAACACAAACCACGGCCCTTTACCCTGGCTAACAAAATTCAGATGCCCCGCTTCTGGATGGCCGATTGCAGGAGCCACTTGGTACTGTCAAACCAGCCCAACTTGGCCCTGTGGACACCTTGTGTCTGGGAACCATCCTGCGTATCGTTGATTTTCAGGAGCCAGCCGGCCACTCCCAGCCATAGGCTGCCAAACACAAGCCAAGGACCATGTCCTTGGCTAAAAAAATTCAGATGCCTCGCTTCCGGATGGCAGATTACACAAGCCACTTGGCACTGTCAAACCAGTCCGACTTGGAACTGGTGCCACCTTGGGTCTGAGAACCATCCTGTGTATCGTGGATTATCAGGAGCCAGCCGGCCACTCCCAGCCACAAGCCCTCAAACTCCAACCATGGCCCTTTTCTCTTGCAAACAAAACTCAGCTGCCCTGCTTTTGGATGGCCGATTGCAGGAGCCACTTGGTACTATCAAACCTGCCCCACTTGTCCCTGGTGACACCTTGGGTCTAGGAACCTTCCTGCGTATCGTGGATTTTCAGGAGCCAGCCGGCCACTCCCAGCCATAGGCTGCCAAACACAAACCACGGCACTTTTCCCTGGCTAACAAAATTCAGATGCCCCTCTTCTGGATGGCAGATTGTAGGAACCACTTGGCACTGTCAAACCAGCCCGACTTGGAACTGGTGACACCTTGGGACTGGGAAACATCCTGCTTAAGGTGGATTTTCAGGAGCCAGCCGGCCAGTCCCAGCCATGGGCTGCCAAACTCAAACCGCGGCCCTTTTCCCTGCATAACAAAATACAGATCCCCCTCTTGTGGATGGAAGATTGCAGGAGCCACTTGGCACTGTCCAACCAGCTTAACCTGGCACTGGTGCCACCTTCGGTCTGGGAACCCTACTGCGTATCGTGGATTTTCAGGAGCCAGCCAGCCACTCCCAGCCACAAGCCCTCAAACTAAAACCAAGGCCCTTTTCCCTGGCAAACAAAACTCAGCTGCCCTGCTTCTGGCTGGCCGAGTGCAGGAGCCACTTGGTACTATCAAATCAGCCCAAGTTGGCACTGGTGCCACCTTGTGTCTGGGAACCATCCTGCGTATCGTGGATTTTCAGGAGCCAGCCGGCCACTCCCAGCCATAGGCTGCCAAACAAACACCACGGCCTTTTTCCCTGGCTAACAAAACTCAGCTACCCCGTCTCTAGATGGCAGATTGCAGGAGCCACTTGGCACTGTCAAACCAGCCCGACTTGGAACTGGTGACTCCTTGGGTCTGGGAACCATCCTGCGTATCGTGAATTTTCAGGAGCCAACCGGCCACTGCAAGCAGCAAGCCCTCCTACTCAAACCACGGCCCCTTTCTCAGGAAAACAAAACTCAGCTGCCCTGCTTCTGGATGGCCGATTGCAGGAGCCACTTTGTAATATCAAGCCAACCCGACTTGGCACTGGTGACACCTTCGGTCTCAGAACCATTCTGCGTATCGTGGATTTTCAGGAGCCAGACGGCCACTCCAAGGCACAAGCCCTCAAACTCAAACAACGGCTCTCACCTCTGTCAAACAAAATTCAGCTGCCCTGCTTCTGGATGGCAGATTGCAGGAGCCACTTGCAGCTATCAAACCAGCCTACGTTGGCAGTGGTGCAACCTTGGGTCTTGGAACAATCCTGCTTATCGTGGATTTTCAGGAGCTAACCGGCCACTCCCAGCCACAGGCCCCAAAAACAAACCTCAGCCCGTTTCCCTGACAAACAAAACTCAGCTACCCCGCTTCTGGATGGCAGATTACAGGAGCCACTTGGTACTGTCACACCAGCCCATACTTAGCACTGGTGACACCTTGGGCCTGGGAACCATCCTGCGTATTGTGGATTTTCAGGAGCCAGCCTGCCACTTCCAGCCATAGGCTTCCAAACACACACCACGGCCCTTTTCCCTGGCTAACAATACTCAGCTGCCCTGCTTATGGATGGCAGTTTGCAGGAGCCACTTGGGACTGTCAAACCGGCCTACCTTGGCACTGGTGCCACCTTCTGTCTGGGAACCATCCTGTGTATCGTGGATTTTCAGGAGCCAGCCGGCCACTCCCAGCCACAAGCCCCCAAACTCAAACCACGGCCCTTTTCTCTGGAAACAAATCTCAGCTTCCCCGCTTCAGGATGGCAGATTGCAGGAGCCACTTGGTACTATCAAACCAGCCAAACTTGGCACTGGTGACACCTTGGGTCTCGGAACCATCCTGCGTATCATCGATTTTCAGGAGCCAGCAGGCCACACCCAGCCATAGGGTGCCAAACATAAACCACGGCCCTTTTACCTGGCTAACAAAATTCAGCTACCCCGCTTCTAGGTGGCAGATTGCAGGTGCCACTTCGTACTGTCAAACCAGCCCAACATGGCACTGGTGCCACCTTTGGTCTAGGAAACATCCTGCGTATCATCGATTTTCAGGAGCCAGCCCGCCACTCCCAGCCATGGGCTGCCAAACACAAACCACGGCGCTTTTCCCTGCCTAAAAAAATTCAGATGCCCCGCTTCTGGATGGCAGATTGCAGGAGTCACTTGGCACTGTCCAACCAGACCGACTTTCCACTGGTGCCACCTTGGGTCTGGGAACCATCCTGCGTATCGTGGATTTTCAGGAGCCAGCCGGCTACTCCAAGGCAGAAGCTCTCAAACTCAAACCACGGCACTTTTCTCTGGCAAAAAAAACTCAGCTGCCCTGCTTATGGATGGCAGATTGCAGGAGCCTCTTGGTACGATCAAACCTACCCGACTTGGCACTGGTGACACCTTCGGTCTCAGAACCATCCTGCGTATCGTGGATTTTCAGGAGCCAGCCGGCTACTCCAAGCCACAAGCCCTCAAACTCAAACCACGGCCCTCATCTCTAAAAAACCAAATTCAGGTGCCCTGCTTATGGATGGCAGATTGCAGAAGCCACTTGGTGCTATCGAGCCAGCCTACCTTGGCACTGGTGCCACCTTGGGTCTTGGAACCATCCTGCGTATCGTGGATTTTCAGGAGCGAACCGGCCACTCCCAGCCACAGGCCCCAAAAACAAACCTCAGCCCGTTTCCCTGACAAACAAAACTCAGCTGCTCCGCTTCTGGATGGAAGATTGCAGGAGCCACTTGGTACTATCAAACCAGCCAAACTTGGCACTGGTGACACCTTGGGTCTGGGAACCATCCTGCGTATCTTGGATTTTCAGGAGCCAGCCGGCCACTCCCAGCCAAAGGCTGCCAAACACAAACCATGCCGTTTTTCCCTGCCTAAAAAAATTCATATGCCCTGTTTCTGGATGACAGATTGCAGGAGCCACTCTGCACTGTCAAACCAGACCGACTTGAACTGGTGCCACATTGGTCTGGGAACAATCCTGCCTATCGTGTATTTTCAGGAGCCAGCCGGCCACTCCCAGCATCAGCCCCTTAAACTCAAACCACAGTCTTTTCCTCTGGCAAACAAAACTCAGCTGCCCTGCTTCGGGATGGCAGATTGCAGGAGCCACTTGGTACTATCAAACCAGCCCGACTTGGCACTGGTGACACCTTGGGTCTGGGAAACATCCTGCAAATCCTGGATTTTCAGGAGCCAGCCGGCCACTCCCAGCCATAGGCTGCCAAACACAAACCAAGGCCTTTGTACGTGGCTAACAAAATTCAAATGCCCCGCTTCTGGATGGCAGATTACACAAGCCACTTCGCACTGTCAAACAAGTCCGACTTGGAACTGGTTCCACCTTGGGTCTGGGAACCATCCTGCGTATCGTGGATTTTCAGGAGCCATCCGGCCAATCCCGGCCACAAGCCCTCAAACTCAAACCACGGCCCTTTACTCTGGCAAACAAAACTCATCTGCCCTGCCTTTGGATGGCCGATTGCAAGAGACACTTGGTACTATCAAACCAGCCCAACTTGGCCCTGGTGACACTTTGGGTCTGGGAACCATCCTGCGTATCGTGGATTTTCAGGAGCCAGCCAGCCACTCCCAGCCTTTGGCTTCCAAACACAAACCACGGCCCTTTTCCCTGGCTAAAAAAATTCAGATGCCCCGCTTCTGGATGGCAGATTGCAGGAGCTACTTTGCACTGTCCAACCAGCCCAAGTTGGCACTGGTGCAACCTTCGGTCTGGGAACCATCCTACGTACCGTAGATTTTCCAGAGCCAGCCGGCCACTGCCAGCCACAAGCCTTCAAACTACGGCCCTTTTCTCTTGCAAACAAAACTCAGCTGCCCTGATTCTAGATGGCCGATTGCAGGAGCCACATGGTACTATCAAACCAGCCCAACTTGGCACTGGTGACACATTGAGTCTGGGAACCATCCTGCGTGTGGTGGATTTTTAGGAGCCAGCCTGCCATTCCCAGCCATAGGCTTCCAAACACAAACCACGGCCCTTTACCCTGGCTAACAAAATTCAGATGCCCCGCTTCTGGATGGCCGATTGCAGGAGCCACTTGGTACTGTCAAACCAGCCCAACTTGGCCCTGTGGACACCTTGTGTCTGGGAACCATCCTGCGTATCGTTGATTTTCAGGAGCCAGCCGGCCACTCCCAGCCATAGGCTGCCAAACACAAGCCAAGGACCATGTCCTTGGCTAAAAAAATTCAGATGCCTCGCTTCCGGATGGCAGATTACACAAGCCACTTGGCACTGTCAAACCAGTCCGACTTGGAACTGGTGCCACCTTGGGTCTGAGAACCATCCTGTGTATCGTGGATTATCAGGAGCCAGCCGGCCACTCCCAGCCACAAGCCCTCAAACTCCAACCATGGCCCTTTTCTCTTGCAAACAAAACTCAGCTGCCCTGCTTTTGGATGGCCGATTGCAGGAGCCACTTGGTACTATCAAACCTGCCCCACTTGTCCCTGGTGACACCTTGGGTCTAGGAACCTTCCTGCGTATCGTGGATTTTCAGGAGCCAGCCGGCCACTCCCAGCCATAGGCTGCCAAACACAAACCACGGCACTTTTCCCTGGCTAACAAAATTCAGATGCCCCTCTTCTGGATGGCAGATTGTAGGAACCACTTGGCACTGTCAAACCAGCCCGACTTGGAACTGGTGACACCTTGGGACTGGGAAACATCCTGCTTAAGGTGGATTTTCAGGAGCCAGCCGGCCACTCCCAGCCATGGGCTGCCAAACTCAAACCACGGCCCTTTTCCCTGCCTAACAAAATACAGATCCCCCTCTTGTGGATGGAAGATTGCAGGAGACACTTGGCACTGTCCAACCCGCCCGACTTGGCACTGGTGCCACCTTGGGTCTGGGAACCATCCTGCGTATCGTGGATTTTCAGGAGCCAGCCGGCCACCACCAGTCACAAGCCCTCAAACTCAAACCATGGCCTACTTCTCTGGCAAACAAAACTCAGCTGCCCTGCTTCTAGGTGGCCGATTGCAGGAGCCACATGGTACTATCAAACCAGCCCATACTTAGCACTGGTGACACCTTGAGTCTGGGAACCCTCCTGCGTATCGTGGAATTTCAGGAGCTAACCGGCGACTCCCAGCCACAGGCCCCAAAAACAAATCTCGCCCCGTTTCACTGACAAACAAAACTCAGCTACCCCGCTTCTGGATGGCAGATTGAAGGAGCCACTTGGAACTGCCAAACCAGCCCAAGTTGGCATTGGTGCCACCTTGGGTCTGGGAACCATCCTGCGTATCGTGGATTTTCTTGAGACAGCCGGCCACTACCAGCCATGGTCTGCCAAACACAAACCATGGCGCTTTTCCCTGCCTAAAAAAATTCAGATGCCCCGCTTCTGGATGGCAGATTGCAGGAGCCACTTGGCACTGTCAAACCAGCCCGACTAGAACTGGTGCCACCTTGGGTCTGTGAACAATCCTGTGTATCGTGGATTTTCAGGAGCCAGCCGGCCAATCCCAGCCACAGGCCCTCAAACTGCAACCACGGCCCTTTTCCCTGCCTAACAAAATTAAAATGTCCCGCTTCTGGTTGGCAGATTGCACATGCCTCTTGGCAGTGTCAAACGAATTTGAGTTGGAACTGCTGCCACCTTGGTCGGGGAACCATCCTGCGTATCGTGGATTTTCAGGAGGCAGCCGGCCACTCCCAGGCATAGGCTGCCAAACACAAACCATGGCCCTTTTCCCTGGCTAACAAAATTCAGATGCCCCGCTTCTGGATGGCAGATTGCAGATGACACTTGGCTATGTCCAACCAGCTCGACTTGGAACTGGTGCCTCCTTTGGTCTGGGAACCATCCTGCGTATCTTGGATTTTCAGGAGCTAACCGGCCACTCCCAACCACAGGCCCCGAAAACAATCCTAGGCCCGTTTCCCTGACAAACAAAACTCAGCTACCCCGCTTCTGGATGGAGATCTCAGGAGCCACTTGGTACTGTCAAACCAGCCCAACTTGGTACTGGTGCCACCTTGGGTCTGGGAACCATCCTGCGTATCATGGATTTCCAGGAGCCAGCCGGCCACTCCCAGCCATAAGCCCTCAAACACAAACCACAGCTCTTTTTCCTGGCTAACAAAATTCAGATGTCCGGCTTCTGGTTGGCAGATTGCACACGCCACTTGACACTGTCAAACCAGTCCGAGTTGAACTGTTGCCACCTTGGGTCTGGGAACCATCCTGGGTATCGTGGATTTTCAGGAGCCAGCCGGCCAGTCCCAGCCATGGGCTGCCAAACTCAAACCGCGGCCCTTTTCCCTGCATAACAAAATACAGATCCCCCTCTTGTGGATGGAAGATTGCAGGAGCCACTTGGCACTGTCCAACCAGCTTAACCTGGCACTGGTGCCACCTTCGGTCTGGGAACCCTACTGCGTATCGTGGATTTTCAGGAGCCAGCCAGCCACTCCCAGCCACAAGCCCTCAAACTAAAACCAAGGCCCTTTTCCCTGGCAAACAAAACTCAGCTGCCCTGCTTCTGGCTGGCCGAGTGCAGGAGCCACTTGGTACTATCAAATCAGCCCAAGTTGGCACTGGTGCCACCTTGTGTCTGGGAACCATCCTGCGTATCGTGGATTTTCAGGAGCCAGCCGGCCACTCCCAGCCATAGGCTGCCAAACAAACACCACGGCCTTTTTCCCTGGCTAACAAAACTCAGCTACCCCGCTTCTAGATGGCAGATTGCAGGAGCCACTTGGCACTGTCAAACCAGCCCGACTTGGAACTGGTGACTCCTTGGGTCTGGGAACCATCCTGCGTATCGTGAATTTTCAGGAGCCAACCGGCCACTGCAAGCAGCAAGCCCTCCTACTCAAACCACGGCCCCTTTCTCAGGAAAACAAAACTCAGCTGCCCTGCTTCTGGATGGCCGATTGCAGGAGCCACTTTGTAATATCAAGCCAACCCGACTTGGCACTGGTGACACCTTCGGTCTCAGAACCATCCTGCGTATCGTGGATTTTCAGGAGCCAGACGGCCACTCCAAGGCACAAGCCCTCAAACTCAAACAACGGCTCTCACCTCTGTCAAACAAAATTCAGCTGCCCTGCTTCTGGATGGCAGATTGCAGGAGCCACTTGCAGCTATCAAACCAGCCTACGTTGGCAGTGGTGCAACCTTGGGTCTTGGAACAATCCTGCTTATCGTGGATTTTCAGGAGCTAACCGGCCACTCCCAGCCACGGGCCCCAAAAACAAACCTCAGCCCGTTTCCCTGACAAACAAAACTCAGCTACCCCGCTTCTGGATGGCAGATTACAGGAGCCACTTGGTACTGTCACACCAGCCCAACTTGGCACTGGTGACACCTTGGGCCTGGGAACCATCCTGCGTATTGTGGATTTTCAGGAGCCAGCCGGCCACTCCCAGCCAAGGGCTGCCAAACACAAACCACGGCGCTTTTCCCTGGCTAACAAAATTCATATGCCCTGTTTCAGGATGGCAGATTGCAGGAGCCACTCTGCACTGTCAAGTAAGCTCGACTTGAACTGGTGCCCCATTGGGTCTGGGAACAATCCAGCGTATCATGTATTTTCAGGAGCCAGCCGGCCACACCCAGTCACAGCCCCACAAACGCAAACCACGGCCCTATTCTCTGGCAAACAAAACTCAGCTGCCCTGCTTCGAGATGGCAGATGGCAGGAGCCACT
Organism: Passerculus sandwichensis; assembly: GCA_031885435.1. Lineage (NCBI taxonomy): Eukaryota > Metazoa > Chordata > Aves > Passeriformes > Passerellidae > Passerculus > Passerculus sandwichensis. Next base: position 1,291,742 of record CM063146.1, read on the forward strand.
TGGTACTATAAAACCAGCCCTACTTGGCACTGGTGACACCTTGGGTCTGGGAACCATCCTGCGTGTCGTTGATTTTCAGGAGCCAGCAAGCCACTCCCAGCCATAGGCTGCCAAACACAAGCCAAGGCCCATTTCCTTGGCTAACAAAATTCAGATGCCCCGCTTCCGGATGGCAGATTACACAACCCACTTGGCATTGTCAAACCAGTACGACTTGGCACTGGTGCCACCTTGGGTCTGGGAACTATCCTGCGTATCGTGGATTTTCAGGAGCCAGCACGCCACTCCCAGCCATAGGCTGCGAAACATAAACCACGGTCCTTTTAACTGGCCAACAAAATTCAGCTACCCCGCTTCTAGGTGGCAGATGGCAGGAGCCACATCGTACTGTGAACCCAGCCCAACATGGCACTGGTGCCACCTTGGGTCTTGGAACCATCCTGCGTATCGTGGATTTTCAGGAGCCAGCCGGCCACTCCAAGGCAGAAGCCCTCAAACTCAAACCACGGCCCTTTTCTCTGGCAAAAAAAACTCAGCTGCCCTGCTTATGGATGGCAGATTGCAGGAGCCACTTGGTACAATCAAGCCAACCCGACTTGGCACTGGTGACACCTTCGGTCTCAGAACCATCCTGCGTATCGTGGATTTTCAGGACCCAGCCGGCCACTCCAACCACAAGCCCTCAAACTCAAACAACGGCTCTCACCTCTGTCAAACAAAATTCAGCTGCCCTGCTTCTGGATTGCAGTTTGCAGGAGCCACTTGGAGCTATCAAACCAGCCTACCTTGGCAGTGGTGCAACCTTGGGTCTTGGAACAATCTTGCTTATCGTGGATTTTCAGGAGCTAACCGGCCACTCCCAGCCACAGGCCCCAAAAACAAACTTCAGCCCGTTTCCCTGACAAACAAAACTCAGCTACCCCGCTTCTGGATGGCAGATTACAGGAGCCACTTGGTACTGTCACACCAGCCCAACTTGGCACTGGTGACACCTTGGGCCTGGGAACCATCCTGCGTATTGTGGATTTTCAGGAGCCAGCCGGCCACTCCCAGCCAAGGGCTGCCAAACACAAACCACGGCGCTTTTCCCTGCCTAAAAAACTTCATATGCCCTGTTTCAGGATGGCAGATTGCAGGAGCCACTCTGCACTGTCAAGCAAGCTCGACTTGAACTGGTGCCCCATTGGGTCTGGGAACAATCCAGCGTATCATGTATTTTCAGGAGCCAGCCGGCCACACCCAGTCACAGCCCCACAAACGCAAACCACGGCCCTATTCTCTGGCAAACAAAACTCAGCTGCCCTGCTTCGAGATGGCAGATTGCAGGAGCCACTTGGTACTATAAAACCAGCCCGACTTGGCACTGGTGACACCTTGGGTCTGGGAACCATCCTGCGTGTCGTTGATTTTCAGGAGCCAGCAAGCCACTCCCAGCCATAGGCTGCCAAACACAAACCAGAGCCCATTTCCTTGGCTAAAAAAATTCAGATTCCCCGCTTCCGGATGGCAGATTGCAGGAGCCTCATGGCACTGTCAAACCAATCCGACTTGGAACTGGTGCTACCTTGGGTCTGGGAACCATCCTGCGTATCGTGGATTTTCAGGAGCCAGCCGGCCACTCCCAGCCATAGGCTGCCAAACACAAACCACGGCACTTTTCCCTGGCTAACAAAATTCAGATGCCCCGCTTCTGGATGGCAGATTGCAGGAGCCAGTTGGTACTATCAAACCAGCCACACTTGGCACTGGTGACACCTTGGGTCTTGGAACCATCCTGCGTATCGTGAATTTTCAGGAGCCAGCCGGCCACCACCAGTCACAAGCCCTCAAATTCAAACCACGGCCTTCTTCTCTGGCAAACAAAACTCAGCTGCCCTGCTTCTGGGTGGCCGATTGCAGGAGCCACATGGTATTATCAAACCAGCCCATACTTAGCACTGGTGACACCTTGAGTCTGAGAACCATCCTGCGTATCGTGGATTTTCAGGAGCCAGCCTGCCACTTCCAGCCATAGGCTTCCTAACACAAACCACGGCCATTTTCCCTGGCTAACAATACTCAGCTGCCCTGCTTATGGATGGCAGTTTGCAGGAGGCACTTGGTACTGTCAAACCGGCCTACCTTGGCACTGGTGCCACCTTCGGTCTGGGAACAATCCTGTGTATCGTGGATTTTCAGGAGCCAGCCGGCCACTCCCAGCTACAAGCCCCCAAACTCAAACCACGGCCCTTTTCTCTGGAAACAAATCTCAGCTGCCCCGCTTCAGGATGGCAGATTGCAGGAGCTACTTGGTACTATCAAACCAGCCCAACTTTGCACTGGTGACACCTTGGGTCTGGGAACCATCCTGCGTATCATCGATTTTCAGGAGCCAGCAGGCCACACCCAGCCAGAGGCTGCCAAACATAAACCACGGCGCTTTTCCCTGCCTAAAAAAATTCAGATGCCCCACTTCTGGATGGCAGATTGCAGGAGTCACTTGGAACTGTCCAACCAGCCCAACTTTCCACTGGTGCCACCTTGGGTCTGGGAACCATCCTGCGTATCGGGGATTTTCAGGAGCCAGCCGGCCACTTCAAGGCAGAAGCTCTCAAACTCAAACCACGGCACTTTTCTCTGGCAAAAAAAACTCAGCTGCCCTGCTTATGGATGGCAGATTGCAGGAGCCACTTGGTACGATCAAACCAACCCGACTTGGCACTGGTGACACCTTCGGTCTCGGAACCATCCTGCGTATCGTGGATTTTCAGGAGCCAGCCGGCCACTCCAAGCCACAAGCCCTCAAACTGAAACCACGGCCCTCATCTCTGAAAAACCAAATTCAGCTGCCCTGATTATGGATGGCAGATTGCAGAAGCCATTTGGTGCTATCAAACCAGCCTACCTTGGCAGTGGTGCAACCTTGGGTCTTGGAACAATCCTGCTTATCGTGGATTTTCAGGAGCTGACCGGCGACTCCCAGCCACAGGTCCCAAAAACCAATCTCGCCCCGTTTCACTGACAAACAAAACTCAGCTACCCCGCTTCTGCATGGCAGATTGAAGGAGCCACTTGTTACTGCCAAACAAGCCCAAGTTGGCACTGGTGCCACCTTGGGTCTGGGAACCATCCTGCGTATCGTGGATTTTCTTGAGACAGACGGCCACTCCCAGCCATGGTCTGCCAAACACAAACCACGGTGCTTTTCTCTGCCTAAAAAAATTCAGATGCCCAGCTTCTGGATGGCAGATTGCAGGAGCCACTTGGCACTGTCAAACCAGCCCGACTTGAACTGGTGCCACCTTGGGTCTGTGAACAATCCTGTATACCGTTGATTTTCAGGAGCCAGCCGGCCAATCCCAGCCAAGGCCCTCAAACTGCAACCACGGCCCTTTTCCCTGCCTAACAAAATTAAGATGTCCCGCTTCTGGTTGGCAGATTGCACATGCCACGTGGCAGTGTCAAACGAATTTGAGTTGGAACTGCTGCCACCTTGGGTCCGGGAACCATCCTGCGTATCGTGGATTTTCAGGAGGCAGCCTGCCACTCCCAGGCATAGGCTGCCAAACACAAACCATGGCCCTTTTCCCTGGCTAACAAAATTCAGATGCCCCGCTTCTGGATGGCAGATTGCAGGAGCCACTTGGCACTGTCCAACCAGCCTGACTTGGCACTGGTGCCACCGTCGGTCTGGGAACCATCCTGCGTATCAGGGCTTTTCAGGAGCCAGTCGGCCACTCCCAGCCACAAGCACTCAAACTTAAACCACAGCCCTTTTCTCTGGCAAAAAAAACTCAGCTTCCCTGCTTGTGGATGGCAGATTGCAGGAGGCACTTAGTACTGTCAAACCGGCCTACCTTGGCACTGGTGCCCCGTTCGGTCTGGGAACAATCCTCTGTATCGTGGATTTTCAGGAGCCAGCCGGCCACTCCCAGCCACAAGCCCCCAAATTCAAACCACGGCCCTTTTCTCGGGAAACAAATCTCAGCTGCCCCGCTTCAGGATGGCAGATGGCAGGAGCTACTTGGTACCATCAAACCAGCCCAACTTGGCACTGGTGACACCTTGGGTCTGGGAACTATCCTGCGTATCATCGATTTTCAGGAGCCAGCAGGCCACACCCAGCCAGAAGCTGCCAAACATAAACCACGGCGCTTTTCCCTGCCTAAAAAAATTCAGATGCCCCACTTCTGGATGGCAGATTGCAGGAGTCACTTGGAACTGTCCAACCAGCCCATCTTTCCACTGGTGCCACCTTGGGTCTGGGAACCATCCTGCGTATCGGGGATTTTCAGGAGCCAGCCGGCCACTCCAAGGCAGAAGCTCTCAAACTCAAACCACGGCACTTTTCTCTGGCAAAAAAAACTCAGCTGCCCTGCTTATGGATGGCAGATTGCAGGAGCCACTTGGTACGATCAAACCAACCCGACTTGGCACTGGTGACACCTTCGGTCTCGGAACCATCCTGCGTATCGTGGATTTTCAGGAGCCAGCCGGCCACTCCAAGCCACAGGCCCCAAAAACAAACCTCAGCCTGTTTCCCTGACAAACAAAACTCAGCTACCCCGCTTCTGGCTGGAAGATTGCAGGAGCCACTTGGTACTGTCAAACCAGCCCAACTTGGCACTGGTGCCACCTTGGGTCTGGGAACCATCCTGCGTATTGTGGATTTTCAGGAGCAGGGCGGCCACTCCCAGCCACAAGCCCTCAAACTCATACCACGGCACTTTTCTCTCGTAAACAAAACTCAGCTGCCCTGCTTCTGGATGGCAGATTGCAGGAGCCAGTTGGTACTATCAAACCAGCCACACTTGGCACTGGTGACACCTTGGGTCTTGGAACCATCCTGCGTATCGTGAATTTTAAGGAGCCAGCCGGCCACCACCAGTCACAAGCCCTCAAATTCAAACCACGGCCTTCTTCTCTGGCAAACAAAACTCCGCTGCCCTGCTTCTGGGTGGCCGATTGCAGGAGCCACATGGTATTATCAAACCAGCCCATACTTAGCACTGGTGACGCCTTGAGTCTGAGAACCATCCTGCGTATCGTGGATTTTCAGGAGCCAGCCTGCCACTTCCAGCCATAGGCTTCCTAAAGCAAACCACGGCCATTTTCCCTGGCTAACAATACTCAGCTGCCCTGCTTATGGATGGCAGTTTGCAGGAGGCACTTGGTACTGTCAAACCGGCCTACCTTGGCACTGGTGCCACCTTCGGTCTGGGAACAATCCTGTGTATCGTGGATTTTCAGGAGCCAGCCGGCCACTCCCAGCCACAAGCCCCCAAACTCAAACCACGGCCCATTTCTCTGGAAACAAATCTCAGCTGCCCCGCTTCAGGATGGCAGATTGCAGGAGCTACTTGGTACTATCAAACCAGCCCAACTTGGCACTGGTGACACCTTGGGTCTGGGAACCATCCTGCGTATCATCGATTTTCAGGAGCCAGCAGGCCACACCCAGCCAGAGGCTGCCAAACATAAACCACGGCGCTTTTCCCTGCCTAAAAAAATTCAGATGCCCCACTTCTGGATGGCAGATTGCAGGAGTCACTTGGAACTGTCCAACCAGCCCAACTTTCCACTGGTGCCACCTTGGGTCTGGGAACCATCCTGCGTATCGGGGATTTTCAGGAGCCAGCCGGCCACTCCAAGGCAGAAGCTCTCAAACTCAAACCACGGCACTTTTCTCTGGCAAAAAAAACTCAGCTGCCCTGCTTATGGATGGCAGATTGCAGGAGCCACTTCTACGATCAAGCCAACCCGACTTGGGACTGGTGACCCCTTCGGTCTCGGAACCATCCTGCGTATCGTGGATTTTCAGGAGCCAGCCGGCCACTCCAAGCCACAAGCCCTCAAACTGAAACCACGGCCCTCATCTCTGAAAAAACAAATTCAGCTGCCCTGATTATGGATGGCAGATTGCAGAAGCCATTTGGTGCTATCAAACCAGCCTACCTTGGCAGTGGTGCAACCTTGGGTCTTGGAACAATCCTGCTTATCGTGGATTTTCAGGAGCTAACCGGCCACTCCCAGCCACAGGCCCCAAAAACAAACCTCAGCCTGTTTCCCTGACAAACAAAACTCCGCTACCCCGCTTCTGGCTGGAAGATTGCAGGAGCCACTTGGTACTGTCAAAGCAGCCCAACTTGGCACGGGTGACACCTTGGGTCTGGGAACCATCCTGCGTATCGTGGATTTTCAGGAGCCAGCCGGCCACTCCCAGCCATAGGCTGCGAAACACAAACCTCGGCCTTTTTCCCTGGCTAACAAAATTCAGATGCCCTGCTTCTGGATGGCAGATTGCCGACGCCACTTGGCTCTATCCAACCAGCCCGATTTGGCACTGGTGCCACCTTCGGTCTGGGAACCATCCTGCGTATCGTGGATTTTCAGGAGCTGACCGGTGACTCCCAGCCACAGGTCCCAAAAACCAATCTCTCCCCGTTTCACTGACAAACAAAACTCAGCTACCCCGCTTCTGCATGGCAGATTGAAGGAGCCACTTGTTACTGCCAAACAAGCCCAAGTTGGCACTGGTGCCACCTTGGGTCTGGGAACCATCCTGCATATCGTGGATTTTCTTGAGACAGACGGCCACTCACAGCCATGGTCTGCCAAACACAAACCACGGTGCTTTTCCCTGCCTAAAAAAATTCAGATGCCCAGCTTCTGGATGGCAGATTGCAGGAGCCAGTTGGCACTGTCAAACCAGCCCGACTTGAACTGGTGCCACCTTGGGTCTGTGAACAATCCTGTGTACCGTTGATTTTCAGGAGCCAGCCGGCCAATTTCAGCCAAGGCCCTATACTGCAACCACGGCCCTTTTCCCTGCCTAACAAAATTAAGATGTCCCGCTTCTGGTTGGCAGATTGCACATGCCACGTGGCAGTGTCAAACGAATTTGAGTTGGAACGGCTGCCACCTTGGGTCGGGGAACCATCCTGCGTATCGTGGATTTTCAGGAGGCAGCCTGCCACTCCCAGGCATAGGCTGCCAAACACAAACCATGGCCCTTTTCCCTGGCTAACAAAATTCAGATGCCCCGCTTCTGGATGGCAGATTGCAGATGCAATTGCCTCTGTCCAACCAGCCAGACTTGGAACTGGTGCCTCCTTTGGTCTGGGAACCATCCTGCGTATCATGGATTTTCAGGAGCCAGCCGGCCACTCCCAGCCACAAGCCCTCAAACACAAACCACGGCTATTTTTCCTGGCTAACAAAATTCAGATGTCCGGCTTCTGGTTGGCAGATTGCACACGCCACTTGGCACTGTCAAACCAGTCCGAGTTGAACTGTTGCCACCTTGGGTCTGGGAACCATCCCGCGTATCGTGGATTTTCAGGAGGCAGACGGCCAGTCCCAGCCATGGGCTGCCAAACACACACCACGGCCCTTTTCCCTGGCTAACAATACTCAGCTGCCCTGCTTATGGATGGCAGTTTGCAGAAGCCACTTGGGACTGTCAAACCGGCCTACCTTGGCACTGGTGCCACCTTCTGTCTGGGAACCATCCTGTGTATCGTGGATTTTCAGGAGCCAGCCGGCCACTCCCAGCCACAAGCCCCCAAACTCAAACCACGGCCCTTTTCTCTGGAAACAAATCTCAGCTTCCCCGCTTCAGGATGGCAGATTGCAGGAGCCACTTGGTACTATCAAACCAGCCAAACTTGGCACTGGTGACACCTTGGGTCTCGGAACCATCCTGCGTATCATCGATTTTCAGGAGCCAGCAGGCCACACCCAGCCATAGGGTGCCAAACATAAACCACGGCCCTTTTACCTGGCTAACAAAATTCAGCTACCCCGCTTCTAGGTGGCAGATTGCAGGTGCCACTTCGTACTGTCAAACCAGCCCAACATGGCACTGGTGCCACCTTTGGTCTAGGAAACATCCTGCGTATCATCGATTTTCAGGAGCCAGCCCGCCACTCCCAGCCATGGGCTGCCAAACACAAACCACGGCGCTTTTCCCTGCCTAAAAAAATTCAGATGCCCCGCTTCTGGATGGCAGATTGCAGGAGTCACTTGGCACTGTCCAACCAGACCGACTTTCCACTGGTGCCACCTTGGGTCTGGGAACCATCCTGCGTATCGTGGATTTTCAGGAGCCAGCCGGCTACTCCAAGGCAGAAGCTCTCAAACTCAAACCACGGCACTTTTCTCTGGCAAAAAAAACTCAGCTGCCCTGCTTATGGATGGCAGATTGCAGGAGCCTCTTGGTACGATCAAACCTACCCGACTTGGCACTGGTGACACCTTCGGTCTCAGAACCATCCTGCGTATCGTGGATTTTCAGGAGCCAGCCGGCTACTCCAAGCCACAAGCCCTCAAACTCAAACCACGGCCCTCATCTCTAAAAAACCAAATTCAGGTGCCCTGCTTATGGATGGCAGATTGCAGAAGCCACTTGGTGCTATCAAGCCAGCCTACCTTGGCACTGGTGCCACCTTGGGTCTTGGAACCATCCTGCGTATCGTGGATTTTCAGGAGCGAACCGGCCACTCCCAGCCACAGGCCCCAAAAACAAACCTCAGCCCGTTTCCCTGACAAACAAAACTCAGCTGCTCCGCTTCTGGATGGAAGATTGCAGGAGCCACTTGGTACTATCAAACCAGCCAAACTTGGCACTGGTGACACCTTGGGTCTGGGAACCATCCTGCGTATCTTGGATTTTCAGGAGCCAGCCGGCCACTCCCAGCCAAAGGCTGCCAAACACAAACCATGCCGTTTTTCCCTGCCTAAAAAAATTCATATGCCCTGTTTCTGGATGACAGATTGCAGGAGCCACTCTGCACTGTCAAACCAGACCGACTTGAACTGGTGCCACATTGGTCTGGGAACAATCCTGCCTATCGTGTATTTTCAGGAGCCAGCCGGCCACTCCCAGCATCAGCCCCTTAAACTCAAACCACAGTCTTTTTCTCTGGCAAACAAAACTCAGCTGCCCTGCTTCGGGATGGCAGATTGCAGGAGCCACTTGGTACTATCAAACCAGCCCGACTTGGCACTGGTGACACCTTGGGTCTGGGAAACATCCTGCAAATCCTGGATTTTCAGGAGCCAGCCGGCCACTCCCAGCCATAGGCTGCCAAACACAAACCAAGGCCTTTGTACGTGGCTAACAAAATTCAAATGCCCCGCTTCTGGATGGCAGATTACACAAGCCACTTCGCACTGTCAAACAAGTCCGACTTGGAACTGGTTCCACCTTGGGTCTGGGAACCATCCTGCGTATCGTGGATTTTCAGGAGCCATCCGGCCAATCCCGGCCACAAGCCCTCAAACTCAAACCACGGCCCTTTACTCTGGCAAACAAAACTCATCTGCCCTGCCTTTGGATGGCCGATTGCAAGAGACACTTGGTACTATCAAACCAGCCCAACTTGGCCCTGGTGACACTTTGGGTCTGGGAACCATCCTGCGTATCGTGGATTTTCAGGAGCCAGCCAGCCACTCCCAGCCTTTGGCTTCCAAACACAAACCACGGCCCTTTTCCCTGGCTAAAAAAATTCAGATGCCCCGCTTCTGGACGGCAGATTGCAGGAGCTACTTTGCACTGTCCAACCAGCCCAAGTTGGCACTGGTGCAACCTTCGGTCTGGGAACCATCCTACGTACCGTAGATTTTCCAGAGCCAGCCGGCCACTGCCAGCCACAAGCCTTCAAACTACGGCCCTTTTCTCTTGCAAACAAAACTCAGCTGCCCTGATTCTAGATGGCCGATTGCAGGAGCCACATGGTACTATCAAACCAGCCCAACTTGGCACTGGTGACACATTGAGTCTGGGAACCATCCTGCGTGTGGTGGATTTTTAGGAGCCAGCCTGCCATTCCCAGCCATAGGCTTCCAAACACAAACCACGGCCCTTTACCCTGGCTAACAAAATTCAGATGCCCCGCTTCTGGATGGCCGATTGCAGGAGCCACTTGGTACTGTCAAACCAGCCCAACTTGGCCCTGTGGACACCTTGTGTCTGGGAACCATCCTGCGTATCGTTGATTTTCAGGAGCCAGCCGGCCACTCCCAGCCATAGGCTGCCAAACACAAGCCAAGGACCATGTCCTTGGCTAAAAAAATTCAGATGCCTCGCTTCCGGATGGCAGATTACACAAGCCACTTGGCACTGTCAAACCAGTCCGACTTGGAACTGGTGCCACCTTGGGTCTGAGAACCATCCTGTGTATCGTGGATTATCAGGAGCCAGCCGGCCACTCCCAGCCACAAGCCCTCAAACTCCAACCATGGCCCTTTTCTCTTGCAAACAAAACTCAGCTGCCCTGCTTTTGGATGGCCGATTGCAGGAGCCACTTGGTACTATCAAACCTGCCCCACTTGTCCCTGGTGACACCTTGGGTCTAGGAACCTTCCTGCGTATCGTGGATTTTCAGGAGCCAGCCGGCCACTCCCAGCCATAGGCTGCCAAACACAAACCACGGCACTTTTCCCTGGCTAACAAAATTCAGATGCCCCTCTTCTGGATGGCAGATTGTAGGAACCACTTGGCACTGTCAAACCAGCCCGACTTGGAACTGGTGACACCTTGGGACTGGGAAACATCCTGCTTAAGGTGGATTTTCAGGAGCCAGCCGGCCAGTCCCAGCCATGGGCTGCCAAACTCAAACCGCGGCCCTTTTCCCTGCATAACAAAATACAGATCCCCCTCTTGTGGATGGAAGATTGCAGGAGCCACTTGGCACTGTCCAACCAGCTTAACCTGGCACTGGTGCCACCTTCGGTCTGGGAACCCTACTGCGTATCGTGGATTTTCAGGAGCCAGCCAGCCACTCCCAGCCACAAGCCCTCAAACTAAAACCAAGGCCCTTTTCCCTGGCAAACAAAACTCAGCTGCCCTGCTTCTGGCTGGCCGAGTGCAGGAGCCACTTGGTACTATCAAATCAGCCCAAGTTGGCACTGGTGCCACCTTGTGTCTGGGAACCATCCTGCGTATCGTGGATTTTCAGGAGCCAGCCGGCCACTCCCAGCCATAGGCTGCCAAACAAACACCACGGCCTTTTTCCCTGGCTAACAAAACTCAGCTACCCCGTCTCTAGATGGCAGATTGCAGGAGCCACTTGGCACTGTCAAACCAGCCCGACTTGGAACTGGTGACTCCTTGGGTCTGGGAACCATCCTGCGTATCGTGAATTTTCAGGAGCCAACCGGCCACTGCAAGCAGCAAGCCCTCCTACTCAAACCACGGCCCCTTTCTCAGGAAAACAAAACTCAGCTGCCCTGCTTCTGGATGGCCGATTGCAGGAGCCACTTTGTAATATCAAGCCAACCCGACTTGGCACTGGTGACACCTTCGGTCTCAGAACCATTCTGCGTATCGTGGATTTTCAGGAGCCAGACGGCCACTCCAAGGCACAAGCCCTCAAACTCAAACAACGGCTCTCACCTCTGTCAAACAAAATTCAGCTGCCCTGCTTCTGGATGGCAGATTGCAGGAGCCACTTGCAGCTATCAAACCAGCCTACGTTGGCAGTGGTGCAACCTTGGGTCTTGGAACAATCCTGCTTATCGTGGATTTTCAGGAGCTAACCGGCCACTCCCAGCCACAGGCCCCAAAAACAAACCTCAGCCCGTTTCCCTGACAAACAAAACTCAGCTACCCCGCTTCTGGATGGCAGATTACAGGAGCCACTTGGTACTGTCACACCAGCCCATACTTAGCACTGGTGACACCTTGGGCCTGGGAACCATCCTGCGTATTGTGGATTTTCAGGAGCCAGCCTGCCACTTCCAGCCATAGGCTTCCAAACACACACCACGGCCCTTTTCCCTGGCTAACAATACTCAGCTGCCCTGCTTATGGATGGCAGTTTGCAGGAGCCACTTGGGACTGTCAAACCGGCCTACCTTGGCACTGGTGCCACCTTCTGTCTGGGAACCATCCTGTGTATCGTGGATTTTCAGGAGCCAGCCGGCCACTCCCAGCCACAAGCCCCCAAACTCAAACCACGGCCCTTTTCTCTGGAAACAAATCTCAGCTTCCCCGCTTCAGGATGGCAGATTGCAGGAGCCACTTGGTACTATCAAACCAGCCAAACTTGGCACTGGTGACACCTTGGGTCTCGGAACCATCCTGCGTATCATCGATTTTCAGGAGCCAGCAGGCCACACCCAGCCATAGGGTGCCAAACATAAACCACGGCCCTTTTACCTGGCTAACAAAATTCAGCTACCCCGCTTCTAGGTGGCAGATTGCAGGTGCCACTTCGTACTGTCAAACCAGCCCAACATGGCACTGGTGCCACCTTTGGTCTAGGAAACATCCTGCGTATCATCGATTTTCAGGAGCCAGCCCGCCACTCCCAGCCATGGGCTGCCAAACACAAACCACGGCGCTTTTCCCTGCCTAAAAAAATTCAGATGCCCCGCTTCTGGATGGCAGATTGCAGGAGTCACTTGGCACTGTCCAACCAGACCGACTTTCCACTGGTGCCACCTTGGGTCTGGGAACCATCCTGCGTATCGTGGATTTTCAGGAGCCAGCCGGCTACTCCAAGGCAGAAGCTCTCAAACTCAAACCACGGCACTTTTCTCTGGCAAAAAAAACTCAGCTGCCCTGCTTATGGATGGCAGATTGCAGGAGCCTCTTGGTACGATCAAACCTACCCGACTTGGCACTGGTGACACCTTCGGTCTCAGAACCATCCTGCGTATCGTGGATTTTCAGGAGCCAGCCGGCTACTCCAAGCCACAAGCCCTCAAACTCAAACCACGGCCCTCATCTCTAAAAAACCAAATTCAGGTGCCCTGCTTATGGATGGCAGATTGCAGAAGCCACTTGGTGCTATCGAGCCAGCCTACCTTGGCACTGGTGCCACCTTGGGTCTTGGAACCATCCTGCGTATCGTGGATTTTCAGGAGCGAACCGGCCACTCCCAGCCACAGGCCCCAAAAACAAACCTCAGCCCGTTTCCCTGACAAACAAAACTCAGCTGCTCCGCTTCTGGATGGAAGATTGCAGGAGCCACTTGGTACTATCAAACCAGCCAAACTTGGCACTGGTGACACCTTGGGTCTGGGAACCATCCTGCGTATCTTGGATTTTCAGGAGCCAGCCGGCCACTCCCAGCCAAAGGCTGCCAAACACAAACCATGCCGTTTTTCCCTGCCTAAAAAAATTCATATGCCCTGTTTCTGGATGACAGATTGCAGGAGCCACTCTGCACTGTCAAACCAGACCGACTTGAACTGGTGCCACATTGGTCTGGGAACAATCCTGCCTATCGTGTATTTTCAGGAGCCAGCCGGCCACTCCCAGCATCAGCCCCTTAAACTCAAACCACAGTCTTTTCCTCTGGCAAACAAAACTCAGCTGCCCTGCTTCGGGATGGCAGATTGCAGGAGCCACTTGGTACTATCAAACCAGCCCGACTTGGCACTGGTGACACCTTGGGTCTGGGAAACATCCTGCAAATCCTGGATTTTCAGGAGCCAGCCGGCCACTCCCAGCCATAGGCTGCCAAACACAAACCAAGGCCTTTGTACGTGGCTAACAAAATTCAAATGCCCCGCTTCTGGATGGCAGATTACACAAGCCACTTCGCACTGTCAAACAAGTCCGACTTGGAACTGGTTCCACCTTGGGTCTGGGAACCATCCTGCGTATCGTGGATTTTCAGGAGCCATCCGGCCAATCCCGGCCACAAGCCCTCAAACTCAAACCACGGCCCTTTACTCTGGCAAACAAAACTCATCTGCCCTGCCTTTGGATGGCCGATTGCAAGAGACACTTGGTACTATCAAACCAGCCCAACTTGGCCCTGGTGACACTTTGGGTCTGGGAACCATCCTGCGTATCGTGGATTTTCAGGAGCCAGCCAGCCACTCCCAGCCTTTGGCTTCCAAACACAAACCACGGCCCTTTTCCCTGGCTAAAAAAATTCAGATGCCCCGCTTCTGGATGGCAGATTGCAGGAGCTACTTTGCACTGTCCAACCAGCCCAAGTTGGCACTGGTGCAACCTTCGGTCTGGGAACCATCCTACGTACCGTAGATTTTCCAGAGCCAGCCGGCCACTGCCAGCCACAAGCCTTCAAACTACGGCCCTTTTCTCTTGCAAACAAAACTCAGCTGCCCTGATTCTAGATGGCCGATTGCAGGAGCCACATGGTACTATCAAACCAGCCCAACTTGGCACTGGTGACACATTGAGTCTGGGAACCATCCTGCGTGTGGTGGATTTTTAGGAGCCAGCCTGCCATTCCCAGCCATAGGCTTCCAAACACAAACCACGGCCCTTTACCCTGGCTAACAAAATTCAGATGCCCCGCTTCTGGATGGCCGATTGCAGGAGCCACTTGGTACTGTCAAACCAGCCCAACTTGGCCCTGTGGACACCTTGTGTCTGGGAACCATCCTGCGTATCGTTGATTTTCAGGAGCCAGCCGGCCACTCCCAGCCATAGGCTGCCAAACACAAGCCAAGGACCATGTCCTTGGCTAAAAAAATTCAGATGCCTCGCTTCCGGATGGCAGATTACACAAGCCACTTGGCACTGTCAAACCAGTCCGACTTGGAACTGGTGCCACCTTGGGTCTGAGAACCATCCTGTGTATCGTGGATTATCAGGAGCCAGCCGGCCACTCCCAGCCACAAGCCCTCAAACTCCAACCATGGCCCTTTTCTCTTGCAAACAAAACTCAGCTGCCCTGCTTTTGGATGGCCGATTGCAGGAGCCACTTGGTACTATCAAACCTGCCCCACTTGTCCCTGGTGACACCTTGGGTCTAGGAACCTTCCTGCGTATCGTGGATTTTCAGGAGCCAGCCGGCCACTCCCAGCCATAGGCTGCCAAACACAAACCACGGCACTTTTCCCTGGCTAACAAAATTCAGATGCCCCTCTTCTGGATGGCAGATTGTAGGAACCACTTGGCACTGTCAAACCAGCCCGACTTGGAACTGGTGACACCTTGGGACTGGGAAACATCCTGCTTAAGGTGGATTTTCAGGAGCCAGCCGGCCACTCCCAGCCATGGGCTGCCAAACTCAAACCACGGCCCTTTTCCCTGCCTAACAAAATACAGATCCCCCTCTTGTGGATGGAAGATTGCAGGAGACACTTGGCACTGTCCAACCCGCCCGACTTGGCACTGGTGCCACCTTGGGTCTGGGAACCATCCTGCGTATCGTGGATTTTCAGGAGCCAGCCGGCCACCACCAGTCACAAGCCCTCAAACTCAAACCATGGCCTACTTCTCTGGCAAAAAAAACTCAGCTGCCCTGCTTCTAGGTGGCCGATTGCAGGAGCCACATGGTACTATCAAACCAGCCCATACTTAGCACTGGTGACACCTTGAGTCTGGGAACCCTCCTGCGTATCGTGGAATTTCAGGAGCTAACCGGCGACTCCCAGCCACAGGCCCCAAAAACAAATCTCGCCCCGTTTCACTGACAAACAAAACTCAGCTACCCCGCTTCTGGATGGCAGATTGAAGGAGCCACTTGGAACTGCCAAACCAGCCCAAGTTGGCATTGGTGCCACCTTGGGTCTGGGAACCATCCTGCGTATCGTGGATTTTCTTGAGACAGCCGGCCACTACCAGCCATGGTCTGCCAAACACAAACCATGGCGCTTTTCCCTGCCTAAAAAAATTCAGATGCCCCGCTTCTGGATGGCAGATTGCAGGAGCCACTTGGCACTGTCAAACCAGCCCGACTAGAACTGGTGCCACCTTGGGTCTGTGAACAATCCTGTGTATCGTGGATTTTCAGGAGCCAGCCGGCCAATCCCAGCCACAGGCCCTCAAACTGCAACCACTGCCCTTTTCCCTGCCTAACAAAATTAAAATGTCCCGCTTCTGGTTGGCAGATTGCACATGCCTCTTGGCAGTGTCAAACGAATTTGAGTTGGAACTGCTGCCACCTTGGTCGGGGAACCATCCTGCGTATCGTGGATTTTCAGGAGGCAGCCGGCCACTCCCAGGCATAGGCTGCCAAACACAAACCATGGCCCTTTTCCCTGGCTAACAAAATTCAGATGCCCCGCTTCTGGATGGCAGATTGCAGATGACACTTGGCTATGTCCAACCAGCTCGACTTGGAACTGGTGCCTCCTTTGGTCTGGGAACCATCCTGCGTATCTTGGATTTTCAGGAGCTAACCGGCCACTCCCAACCACAGGCCCCGAAAACAATCCTAGGCCCGTTTCCCTGACAAACAAAACTCAGCTACCCCGCTTCTGGATGGAGATCTCAGGAGCCACTTGGTACTGTCAAACCAGCCCAACTTGGCACTGGTGCCACCTTGGGTCTGGGAACCATCCTGCGTATCATGGATTTCCAGGAGCCAGCCGGCCACTCCCAGCCATAAGCCCTCAAACACAAACCACAGCTCTTTTTCCTGGCTAACAAAATTCAGATGTCCGGCTTCTGGTTGGCAGATTGCACACGCCACTTGACACTGTCAAACCAGTCCGAGTTGAACTGTTGCCACCTTGGGTCTGGGAACCATCCTGGGTATCGTGGATTTTCAGGAGCCAGCCGGCCAGTCCCAGCCATGGGCTGCCAAACTCAAACCGCGGCCCTTTTCCCTGCATAACAAAATACAGATCCCCCTCTTGTGGATGGAAGATTGCAGGAGCCACTTGGCACTGTCCAACCAGCTTAACCTGGCACTGGTGCCACCTTCGGTCTGGGAACCCTACTGCGTATCGTGGATTTTCAGGAGCCAGCCAGCCACTCCCAGCCACAAGCCCTCAAACTAAAACCAAGGCCCTTTTCCCTGGCAAACAAAACTCAGCTGCCCTGCTTCTGGCTGGCCGAGTGCAGGAGCCACTTGGTACTATCAAATCAGCCCAAGTTGGCACTGGTGCCACCTTGTGTCTGGGAACCATCCTGCGTATCGTGGATTTTCAGGAGCCAGCCGGCCACTCCCAGCCATAGGCTGCCAAACAAACACCACGGCCTTTTTCCCTGGCTAACAAAACTCAGCTACCCCGCTTCTAGATGGCAGATTGCAGGAGCCACTTGGCACTGTCAAACCAGCCCGACTTGGAACTGGTGACTCCTTGGGTCTGGGAACCATCCTGCGTATCGTGAATTTTCAGGAGCCAACCGGCCACTGCAAGCAGCAAGCCCTCCTACTCAAACCACGGCCCCTTTCTCAGGAAAACAAAACTCAGCTGCCCTGCTTCTGGATGGCCGATTGCAGGAGCCACTTTGTAATATCAAGCCAACCCGACTTGGCACTGGTGACACCTTCGGTCTCAGAACCATCCTGCGTATCGTGGATTTTCAGGAGCCAGACGGCCACTCCAAGGCACAAGCCCTCAAACTCAAACAACGGCTCTCACCTCTGTCAAACAAAATTCAGCTGCCCTGCTTCTGGATGGCAGATTGCAGGAGCCACTTGCAGCTATCAAACCAGCCTACGTTGGCAGTGGTGCAACCTTGGGTCTTGGAACAATCCTGCTTATCGTGGATTTTCAGGAGCTAACCGGCCACTCCCAGCCACGGGCCCCAAAAACAAACCTCAGCCCGTTTCCCTGACAAACAAAACTCAGCTACCCCGCTTCTGGATGGCAGATTACAGGAGCCACTTGGTACTGTCACACCAGCCCAACTTGGCACTGGTGACACCTTGGGCCTGGGAACCATCCTGCGTATTGTGGATTTTCAGGAGCCAGCCGGCCACTCCCAGCCAAGGGCTGCCAAACACAAACCACGGCGCTTTTCCCTGGCTAACAAAATTCATATGCCCTGTTTCAGGATGGCAGATTGCAGGAGCCACTCTGCACTGTCAAGTAAGCTCGACTTGAACTGGTGCCCCATTGGGTCTGGGAACAATCCAGCGTATCATGTATTTTCAGGAGCCAGCCGGCCACACCCAGTCACAGCCCCACAAACGCAAACCACGGCCCTATTCTCTGGCAAACAAAACTCAGCTGCCCTGCTTCGAGATGGCAGATGGCAGGAGCCACTTGGTACTATAAAACCAGCCCTACTTGGCACTGGTGACACCTTGGGTCTGGGAACCATCCTGCGTGTCGTTGATTTTCAGGAGCCAGCAAGCCACTCCCAGCCATAGGCTGCCAAACACAAGCCAAGGCCCATTTCCTTGGCTAACAAAATTCAGATGCCCCGCTTCCGGATGGCAGATTACACAACCCACTTGGCATTGTCAAACCAGTACGACTTGGCACTGGTGCCACCTTGGGTCTGGGAACTATCCTGCGTATCGTGGATTTTCAGGAGCCAGCACGCCACTCCCAGCCATAGGCTGCGAAACATAAACCACGGTCCTTTTAACTGGCCAACAAAATTCAGCTACCCCGCTTCTAGGTGGCAGATGGCAGGAGCCACATCGTACTGTGAACCCAGCCCAACATGGCACTGGTGCCACCTTGGGTCTTGGAACCATCCTGCGTATCGTGGATTTTCAGGAGCCAGCCGGCCACTCCAAGGCAGAAGCCCTCAAACTCAAACCACGGCCCTTTTCTCTGGCAAAAAAAACTCAGCTGCCCTGCTTATGGATGGCAGATTGCAGGAGCCACTTGGTACAATCAAGCCAACCCGACTTGGCACTGGTGACACCTTCGGTCTCAGAACCATCCTGCGTATCGTGGATTTTCAGGACCCAGCCGGCAACTCCAACCACAAGCCCTCAAACTCAAACAACGGCTCTCACCTCTGTCAAACAAAATTCAGCTGCCCTGCTTCTGGATTGCAGTTTGCAGGAGCCACTTGGAGCTATCAAACCAGCCTACCTTGGCAGTGGTGCAACCTTGGGTCTTGGAACAATCTTGCTTATCGTGGATTTTCAGGAGCTAACCGGCCACTCCCAGCCACAGGCCCCAAAAACAAACTTCAGCCCGTTTCCCTGACAAACAAAACTCAGCTACCCCGCTTCTGGATGGCAGATTACAGGAGCCACTTGGTACTGTCACACCAGCCCAACTTGGCACTGGTGACACCTTGGGCCTGGGAACCATCCTGCGTATTGTGGATTTTCAGGAGCCAGCCGGCCACTCCCAGCCAAGGGCTGCCAAACACAAACCACGGCGCTTTTCCCTGCCTAAAAAACTTCATATGCCCTGTTTCAGGATGGCAGATTGCAGGAGCCACTCTGCACTGTCAAGCAAGCTCGACTTGAACTGGTGCCCCATTGGGTCTGGGAACAATCCAGCGTATCATGTATTTTCAGGAGCCAGCCGGCCACACCCAGTCACAGCCCCACAAACGCAAACCACGGCCCTATTCTCTGGCAAACAAAACTCAGCTGCCCTGCTTCGAGATGGCAGATTGCAGGAGCCACTTGGTACTATAAAACCAGCCCGACTTGGCACTGGTGACACCTTGGGTCTGGGAACCATCCTGCGTGTCGTTGATTTTCAGGAGCCAGCAAGCCACTCCCAGCCATAGGCTGCCAAACACAAACCAGAGCCCATTTCCTTGGCTAAAAAAATTCAGATTCCCCGCTTCCGGATGGCAGATTGCAGGAGCCTCATGGCACTGTCAAACCAATCCGACTTGGAACTGGTGCTACCTTGGGTCTGGGAACCATCCTGCGTATCGTGGATTTTCAGGAGCCAGCCGGCCACTCCCAGCCATAGGCTGCCAAACACAAACCACGGCACTTTTCCCTGGCTAACAAAATTCAGATGCCCCGCTTCTGGATGGCAGATTGCAGGAGCCAGTTGGTACTATCAAACCAGCCACACTTGGCACTGGTGACACCTTGGGTCTTGGAACCATCCTGCGTATCGTGAATTTTCAGGAGCCAGCCGGCCACCACCAGTCACAAGCCCTCAAATTCAAACCACGGCCTTCTTCTCTGGCAAACAAAACTCAGCTGCCCTGCTTCTGGGTGGCCGATTGCAGGAGCCACATGGTATTATCAAACCAGCCCATACTTAGCACTGGTGACACCTTGAGTCTGAGAACCATCCTGCGTATCGTGGATTTTCAGGAGCCAGCCTGCCACTTCCAGCCATAGGCTTCCTAACACAAACCACGGCCATTTTCCCTGGCTAACAATACTCAGCTGCCCTGCTTATGGATGGCAGTTTGCAGGAGGCACTTGGTACTGTCAAACCGGCCTACCTTGGCACTGGTGCCACCTTCGGTCTGGGAACAATCCTGTGTATCGTGGATTTTCAGGAGCCAGCCGGCCACTCCCAGCTACAAGCCCCCAAACTCAAACCACGGCCCTTTTCTCTGGAAACAAATCTCAGCTGCCCCGCTTCAGGATGGCAGATTGCAGGAGCTACTTGGTACTATCAAACCAGCCCAACTTTGCACTGGTGACACCTTGGGTCTGGGAACCATCCTGCGTATCATCGATTTTCAGGAGCCAGCAGGCCACACCCAGCCAGAGGCTGCCAAACATAAACCACGGCGCTTTTCCCTGCCTAAAAAAATTCAGATGCCCCACTTCTGGATGGCAGATTGCAGGAGTCACTTGGAACTGTCCAACCAGCCCAACTTTCCACTGGTGCCACCTTGGGTCTGGGAACCATCCTGCGTATCGGGGATTTTCAGGAGCCAGCCGGCCACTTCAAGGCAGAAGCTCTCAAACTCAAACCACGGCACTTTTCTCTGGCAAAAAAAACTCAGCTGCCCTGCTTATGGATGGCAGATTGCAGGAGCCACTTGGTACGATCAAACCAACCCGACTTGGCACTGGTGACACCTTCGGTCTCGGAACCATCCTGCGTATCGTGGATTTTCAGGAGCCAGCCGGCCACTCCAAGCCACAAGCCCTCAAACTGAAACCACGGCCCTCATCTCTGAAAAACCAAATTCAGCTGCCCTGATTATGGATGGCAGATTGCAGAAGCCATTTGGTGCTATCAAACCAGCCTACCTTGGCAGTGGTGCAACCTTGGGTCTTGGAACAATCCTGCTTATCGTGGATTTTCAGGAGCTAACCGGCCACTCCCAGCCACAGGCCCCAAAAACAAACCTCAGCCAGTTTCCCTGACAAACAAAACTCCGCTACCCCGCTTCTGGCTGGAAGATTGCAGGAGCCACTTGGTACTGTCAAAGCAGCCCAACTTGGCACGGGTGACACCTTGGGTCTGGGAACCATCCTGCGTATCGTGGATTTTCAGGAGCCAGCCGGCCACTCCCAGCCATAGGCTGCGAAACACAAACCTCGGCCTTTTTCCCTGGCTAACAAAATTCAGATGCCCTGCTTCTGGATGGCAGATTGCCGACGCCACTTGGCTCTATCCAACCAGCCCGATTTGGCACTGGTGCCACCTTCGGTCTGGGAACCATCCTGCGTATCGTGGATTTTCAGGAGCTGACCGGCGACTCCCAGCCACAGGTCCCAAAAACAAATCTCGCCCCGTTTCACTGACAAACAAAACTCAGCTACCCCGCTTCTGCATGGCAGATTGAAGGAGCCACTTGTTACTGCCAAACAAGCCCAAGTTGGCACTGGTGCCACCTTGGGTCTGGGAACCATCCTGCGTATCGTGGATTTTCTTGAGACAGACGGCCACTCCCAGCCATGGTCTGCCAAACACAAACCACGGTGCTTTTCTCTGCCTAAAAAAATTCAGATGCCCAGCTTCTGGATGGCAGATTGCAGGAGCCACTTGGCACTGTCAAACCAGCCCGACTTGAACTGGTGCCACCTTGGGTCTGTGAACAATCCTGTATACCGTTGATTTTCAGGAGCCAGCCGGCCAATCCCAGCCAAGGCCCTCAAACTGCAACCACGGCCCTTTTCCCTGCCTAACAAAATTAAGATGTCCCGCTTCTGGTTGGCAGATTGCACATGCCACGTGGCAGTGTCAAACGAATTTGAGTTGGAACTGCTGCCACCTTGGGTCCGGGAACCATCCTGCGTATCGTGGATTTTCAGGAGGCAGCCTGCCACTCCCAGGCATAGGCTGCCAAACACAAACCATGGCCCTTTTCCCTGGCTAAAAAAATTCAGATGCCCCGCTTCTGGATGGCAGATTGCAGGAGCCACTTGGCACTGTCCAACCAGCCTGACTTGGCACTGGTGCCACCGTCGGTCTGGGAACCATCCTGCGTATCATGGCTTTTCAGGAGCCAGTCGGCCACTCCCAGCCACAAGCACTCAAACTTAAACCACAGCCCTTTTCTCTGGCAAAAAAAACTCAGCTTCCCTGCTTGTGGATGGCAGATTGCAGGAGGCACTTAGTACTGTCAAACCGGCCTACCTTGGCACTGGTGCCCCGTTCGGTCTGGGAACAATCCTCTGTATCGTGGATTTTCAGGAGCCAGCCGGCCACTCCCAGCCACAAGCCCCCAAATTCAAACCACGGCCCTTTTCTCGGGAAACAAATCTCAGCTGCCCCGCTTCAGGATGGCAGATGGCAGGAGCTACTTGGTACCATCAAACCAGCCCAACTTGGCACTGGTGACACCTTGGGTCTGGGAACTATCCTGCGTATCATCGATTTTCAGGAGCCAGCAGGCCACACCCAGCCAGAAGCTGCCAAACATAAACCACGGCGCTTTTCCCTGCCTAAAAAAATTCAGATGCCCCACTTCTGGATGGCAGATTGCAGGAGTCACTTGGAACTGTCCAACCAGCCCATCTTTCCACTGGTGCCACCTTGGGTCTGGGAACCATCCTGCGTATCGGGGATTTTCAGGAGCCAGCCGGCCACTCCAAGGCAGAAGCTCTCAAACTCAAACCACGGCACTTTTCTCTGGTAAAAAAAACTCAGCTGCCCTGCTTATGGATGGCAGATTGCAGGAGCCACTTGGTACGATCAAACCAACCCGACTTGGCACTGGTGACACCTTCGGTCTCGGAACCATCCTGCGTATCGTGGATTTTCAGGAGCCAGCCGGCCACTCCAAGCCACAGGCCCCAAAAACAAACCTCAGCCTGTTTCCCTGACAAACAAAACTCAGCTACCCCGCTTCTGGCTGGAAGATTGCAGGAGCCACTTGGTACTGTCAAACCAGCCCAACTTGGCACTGGTGCCACCTTGGGTCTGGGAACCATCCTGCGTATTGTGGATTTTCAGGAGCAGGGCGGCCACTCCCAGCCACAAGCCCTCAAACTCATACCACGGCACTTTTCTCTCGTAAACAAAACTCAGCTGCCCTGCTTCTGGATGGCAGATTGCAGGAGCCAGTTGGTACTATCAAACCAGCCACACTTGGCACTGGTGACACCTTGGGTCTTGGAACCATCCTGCGTATCGTGAATTTTCAGGAGCCAGCCGGCCACCACCAGTCACAAGCCCTCAAATTCAAACCACGGCCTTCTTCTCTGGCAAACAAAACTCCGCTGCCCTGCTTCTGGGTGGCCGATTGCAGGAGCCACATGGTATTATCAAACCAGCCCATACTTAGCACTGGTGACGCCTTGAGTCTGAGAACCATCCTGCGTATCGTGGATTTTCAGGAGCCAGCCTGCCACTTCCAGCCATAGGCTTCCTAAAGCAAACCACGGCCATTTTCCCTGGCTAACAATACTCAGCTGCCCTGCTTATGGATGGCAGTTTGCAGGAGGCACTTGGTACTGTCAAACCGGCCTACCTTGGCACTGGTGCCACCTTCGGTCTGGGAACAATCCTGTGTATCGTGGATTTTCAGGAGCCAGCCGGCCACTCCCAGCCACAAGCCTGCAAACTCAAACCACGGCCCATTTCTCTGGAAACAAATCTCAGCTGCCCCGCTTCAGGATGGCAGATTGCAGGAGCTACTTGGTACTATCAAACCAGCCCAACTTGGCACTGGTGACACCTTGGGTCTGGGAACCATCCTGCGTATCATCGATTTTCAGGAGCCAGCAGGCCACACCCAGCCAGAGGCTGCCAAACATAAACCACGGCGCTTTTCCCTGCCTAAAAAAATTCAGATGCCCCACTTCTGGATGGCAGATTGCAGGAGTCACTTGGAACTGTCCAACCAGCCCAACTTTCCACTGGTGCCACCTTGGGTCTGGGAACCATCCTGCGTATCGGGGATTTTCAGGAGCCAGCCGGCCACTCCAAGGCAGAAGCTCTCAAACTCAAACCACGGCACTTTTCTCTGGCAAAAAAAACTCAGCTGCCCTGCTTATGGATGGCAGATTGCAGGAGCCACTTCTACGATCAAGCCAACCCGACTTGGGACTGGTGACCCCTTCGGTCTCGGAACCATCCTGCGTATCGTGGATTTTCAGGAGCCAGCCGGCCACTCCAACCCACAAGCCCTCTAACTGAAACCACGGCCCTCATCTCTGAAAAAACAAATTCAGCTGCCCTGATTATGGATGGCAGATTGCAGAAGCCATTTGGTGCTATCAAACCAGCCTACCTTGGCAGTGGTGCAACCTTGGGTCTTGGAACAATCCTGCTTATCGTGGATTTTCAGGAGCTAACCGGCCACTCCCAGCCACAGGCCCCAAAAACAAACCTCAGCCTGTTTCCCTGACAAACAAAACTCCGCTACCCCGCTTCTGGCTGGAAGATTGCAGGAGCCACTTGGTACTGTCAAAGCAGCCCAACTTGGCACGGGTGACACCTTGGGTCTGGGAACCATCCTGCGTATCGTGGATTTTCAGGAGCCAGCCGGCCACTCCCAGCCATAGGCTGCGAAACACAAACCTCGGCATTTTTCCCTGGCTAACAAAATTCAGATGCCCTGCTTCTGGATGGCAGATTGCCGACGCCACTTGGCTCTATCCAACCAGCCCGATTTGGCACTGGTGCCACCTTCGGTCTGGGAACCATCCTGCGTATCGTGGATTTTCAGGAGCTGACCGGTGACTCCCAGCCACAGGTCCCAAAAACCAATCTCTCCCCGTTTCACTGACAAACAAAACTCAGCTACCCCGCTTCTGCATGGCAGATTGAAGGAGCCACTTGTTACTGCCAAACAAGCCCAAGTTGGCACTGGTGCCACCTTGGGTCTGGGAACCATCCTGCATATCGTGGATTTTCTTGAGACAGACGGCCACTCACAGCCATGGTCTGCCAAACACAAACCACGGTGCTTTTCCCTGCCTAAAAAAATTCAGATGCCCAGCTTCTGGATGGCAGATTGCAGGAGCCAGTTGGCACTGTCAAACCAGCCCGACTTGAACTGGTGCCACCTTGGGTCTGTGAACAATCCTGTGTACCGTTGATTTTCAGGAGCCAGCCGGCCAATTTCAGCCAAGGCCCTATACTGCAACCACGGCCCTTTTCCCTGCCTAACAAAATTAAGATGTCCCGCTTCTGGTTGGCAGATTGCACATGCCACGTGGCAGTGTCAAACGAATTTGAGTTGGAACGGCTGCCACCTTGGGTCGGGGAACCATCCTGCGTATCGTGGATTTTCAGGAGGCAGCCTGCCACTCCCAGGCATAGGCTGCCAAACACAAACCATGGCCCTTTTCCCTGGCTAACAAAATTCAGATGCCCCGCTTCTGGATGGCAGATTGCAGATGCAATTGCCTCTGTCCAACCAGCCAGACTTGGAACTGGTGCCTCCTTTGGTCTGGGAACCATCCTGCGTATCATGGATTTTCAGGAGCCAGCCGGCCACTCCCAGCCACAAGCCCTCAAACACAAACCACGGCTATTTTTCCTGGCTAACAAAATTCAGATGTCCGGCTTCTGGTTGGCAGATTGCACACGCCACTTGGCACTGTCAAACCAGTCCGAGTTGAACTGTTGCCACCTTGGGTCTGGGAACCATCCCGCGTATCGTGGATTTTCAGGAGGCAGACGGCCAGTCCCAGCCATGGGCTGCCAAACTCAAACCACGGCCCTTTTCCCTGCCTAACAAAATACAGATCCCCCTCTTGTGGATGAAAGATTGCAGGAGCCACTTGCCACTGTCCAACCAGCTTAACCTTGCACTGGTGCCACCTTTGGTCTGGGAACCATACTGCGTATCGTGGATTTTCAGGAGCCAGCCGGCCACTCCCAGCCACAATCCCTCAACCTCAAATCACGGCCCTTTTCCCTGGCAAACAAAACTCAGCTGCCCTTCTTCTGGCTGGCCGAGTGCAGGAGCCACTTGGTACTATCAAATCAGCCCAAGTTGGCACTGGTGCCACCTTGTGTCTGGGAACCATCCTGCGTATCGTGGATTTTCAGGAGCCAGCCGGCCCCTCCCAGCCATAGGCTGCCAAACACAAACCACGGCCTTTTTCCCAGGCTAAAAAAATTCAGATGCCCCGCTTCTAGAGGGCAGATTGCAGGAGCCACTTGGCACTGTCAAACCAGCCAGACTTGGAACTGGTGACACCTTGGGTCTGGGAACCATGCTGCGTATCGTGAATTTTCAGGCCAACCGGCCACTCCAAGCAGCAAGCCCTCACACTAAAACCACGGCCCCTTTCTCAGGAAAACAAAACTCAACTGCCCTGCTTCTGGATGGCAGATTGCAGGAGCCCCTTGGTACTGTCAAACCGGCCTACCTTTGCATTGGTGTCACCTTGGGTCTTGCAACCATCCTGCGTATCGTGGATTTTCAGGAGCCAGCCGGCCACTCCCAGCCACAACCCCCCAAACTCAAACCACGGCTCTTTTCTCTGGAAAAAACACTCAGCTGCCCAGCTTATGGATGGCCGATTGCAGGAGCCACTGGGCACTGTCAAACCAGGCCTACTTGGAACTGGTGCCACCTTCGGTCTGGGAACCATCCTGCGAATCATGTATTTTAAGGAGCCAGCCGGCCACTCCAAGCCACAGGCTGCCAAGCACAAACCACGGACCTTTTCTCTGGCAAACAAAACTCAGCTGCCCCGCTTAAGGATGGCAGATTGCAGGAGCCACTTGGTACTATCAAACCATCCCGACTTAGCAGTGGTGCCACCTTGGGTCTGGGAACCATCCTGAGTATCGTGGATTTTCAGGAGCCAGCACGCCACTCCCAGCCATAGGCTGCCAAACATAAACCACGGTCCTTTTAACTGGCTAACAAAATTCAGCTACCCCGCTTCTAGGTGGCAGATGGCAGGAGCCACATCGTACTGTGAAACCAGCCCAACATGGCACTGGTGCCACCTTGGGTCTGGGAACCATCCTGCGTATCATCGATTTTCCGGAGCCAGCCGGCCACTCCTAGACATGGTCTGCCAAACACAAACCAAGGTGCTTTTCCCTGCCTAAATAAATTCAGATGCCTCGCTTCTGGATGGCAGATTGCAGGAGCCACTTGGCACTGTAAACCAGCCGGACTTTCCACTGGTGCCACCTTTGGTCTGGGAACCATCCTGCGTATCGTGGATTTTCAGGAGCCAGCAGGCCACTCCAAGCCACAAGCCCTCAAACTCAAACAACGGCTCTCACCTCTGTCAAACAAAATTCAGCTGCCCTGCTTCTGGATGGCAGATTGCAGGAGCCACTTGCAGCTATCAAAAAAGCCTACCTTGGCAGTGGTGCAACCTTGAGTCTTGGAACAATCCTGCTTATAGTGGATTTTCAGGAGCTAACCGGCCACTCCCAGCCACAGGCCCCAAAAACAAACCTCAGCCCGTTTCCCTGACAAACAAAACTCAGCTACCCCGCTTCTGGATGGCAGATTACAGGAGCCACTTGGTACTGTCACACCAGCCCAACTTGGCACTGGTGACACCTTGGGCCTGGGAACCATCCTGCGTATTGTGGATTTTCAGGAGCCAGCCGGCCACTCCCAGCCAAGGGCGGCCAAACACAAACCACGGCGCTTTTCCCTGCCTAAAAAATTCATATGCCCTGTTTCAGGATGGCAGATTGCAGGAGCCACTCTGCACTGTCAAACAAGCCCGACTTGAAATGGTGCCACATTGGGTCTTGGAACAATCCTGCGTATCATGTATTTTCAGGAGCCAGCCGGCCACTCCCAGTCACAGCCCCCCAAACTCACACCACGGCCCTATTCTCTGGCAAACAAAACTCAGCTGCCCTGCTTCGAGATGGCAGATTGCAGGAGCCACTTGGCACTGTAAAACCAGCCGGACTTTCCACTGGTGCCACCTTGGGTCTGGGAACCATCCTGCGTGTCCTGGATTTTCAGGAGCCAGCCGGCCACTCCCAGCCATAGGCTGCCAAACACAAGCCAAGGCCCATTTCCTTGGCTAAAAAAATTCAGATGCCCCGCTTCCGGATGGCAGATTACACAAGCCACTTGGCACCGTCAAACCAGTCCGACTTGGAACTTGTGCCACCTTGGGTCTGGGAACCATCCTGCGTATCTTGGATTTTCAGGAGCCTGCCGGCCACTCCCAGCCACAAGCCCTCAAACTCCAACCATGGCCCTTTTCTCTTGCAAACAAAACTCAGCTGCCCTGCTTTTGGATGGCCGATTGCAGGAGCCACTTGGTACTATCAAACCAGCCCAACTTGGCCCTGGTGACACCTTGTGTCTGAGAACCATCCTGCGTGTCGTGGATTTTCAGGAGCCAGCCGGCCACTCCCAGCCATAGGCTGCCAAACACAAACCACGGCACTTTTCCCTGGCTAACAAAATTCAGATGCCCCTCTTCTGGATGGCAGATTGTAGGAACCACTTGGCACTGTCAAACCAGCCCGACTTGGAACTGGTGACACCTTGGGTCTGGGAAACATCCTGCTTAAGGTGGATTTTCAGGAGCCAGCCGGCCACTCGCAGCCATGGGCTGCCAAACTCAAACCACGGCCCTTTTCCCTGCCTAACAAAATACAGATCCCCCTCTTGTGGATGGAAGATTGCAGGAGACACTTGGCACTGTCCAACCCGCCCGACTTGGCACTGGTGCCACCTTTGGTCTGGGAACCTTCCTGCGTATCGTGGATTTTCAGGAGCAGGGCGGCCACTCCCAGCCACAAGCCCTCAAACTCATACCACGGCCATTTTCTCTCGTAAACAAAACTCAGCTCCTCTGCTTCTGGATGGCAGATTGCAGGAGCCAGTTGGTACTATCAAACCAGCCACACTTGGCACTGGTGACACCTTGGGTCTTGGAACCATCCTGCGTATCGTGAATTTTCAGGAGCCAGCCGGCCACCACCAGTCACAAGCCCTCAAACTCAAACCATGGCCTTCTTCTCTGGCAAAGAAAACTCAGCTGCCCTGCTTCTGGATGACAGATTGCAGGAGCCACTCTGCACTGTCAAACCATTCCGACTTCTACTGGTGCCACATTGGTCTGGGAACAATCCTGCGTATCGTGTATTTTCAGGAGCCAGCCGGCCACTCCCAGCCACAGCCCCTTAAACTCAAACCACAGTCCTTTTCTCTGGCAAACAAAACTCAGCTGCCCTGCTTCGGGATGGCAGATTGCAGGAGCCACTTGGTACTATCAAACCAGCCCGACTTGGCACTGGTGCCACCTTGGGTCTGGGAAACATCCTGCAAATCCTGGATTTTCAGGAGCCAGCCGGTCACTCCCAGCCATAGGCTGCCAAACACAAACCAAGGCCCTTGTACGTGGCTAACAAAATTCAAATGCCCCGCTTCTGGATGGCAGATTACACAAGCCACTTCGCACTGTCAAACCAGTCCGACTTGGAACTGGTTCCACCTTGGGTCTGGGAACCATCCTGCGTAAAGTGGATTTTCAGGAGCCATCCGGCCAATCCCAGACACAAGCCATCAAACTCAAACCACGGCCCTTTTCTCTGGCAAACAAAACTCATCTGCCCTGCCTTTGGATGGCCGATTGCAAGAGACACTTGGTACTATCAAACCAGCCCAACTTGGCCCTGGTGACACCTTGGGTCTGGGAACCATCCTGCGTATCGTGGATTTTCAGGAGCCAGCCAGCCACTCCCAGCCTTTGGCTTCCAAACACAAACCACGGCCCTTTTCCCTGGCTAACAAAATTCAGATGCCCCGCTTCTGGATGGCAGATTGCAGGAGCTACTTGGCACTGTCCAACCAGCCCAAGTTGGCACTGGTGCCACCTTCGGTCTGGGAACCATCCTACGTACCGTAGATTTTCCAGAGCCAGCGGCCACTGCCAGCCACAAGCCCTCCAACTACGGCCCTTTTCTCTGGCAAACAAAACTCAGCTGCCC
This sequence comes from Passerculus sandwichensis, assembly GCA_031885435.1. NCBI lineage: Eukaryota > Metazoa > Chordata > Aves > Passeriformes > Passerellidae > Passerculus > Passerculus sandwichensis. The sequence continues at coordinate 1,321,622 of CM063146.1, forward strand.
TGATTCTAGATGGCCGATTGCAGGAGCCACATGGTACTATCAAACCAGCCCAACTTGGCACTGGTGACACCTTGAGTCTTGGAACCATCCTGCGTATCGTGGATTTTTAGGAGCCAGCCTGCCACTCCCAGCCATAGGCTTCCAAACACAAACCACGGCCCTTTTCCCTGGCTAACAAAATTCAGATGCCCCGCTTCGGGATGGCCGATTGCAGGAGCCACTTGGTACTGTCAAACCAGACCAACTTGGCCCTGGTGACACCTTGTGTCTGGGAACCATCCTGCGTATCGTGGATTTTCAGGAGCCAGCCGGCCACTCCCAGCCATAGGCTGCCAAACACAAGCCAAGGCCCATTTCCTTGGCTAAAAAAATTCAGATGCCCCGCTTCCGGATGGCAGATTACACAAGCCACTTGGCACTGTCAAACCAGTCCGACTTGGAACTGGTGCCACCTTTGGTCTGGGAACCATCCTGCGTATCGTGGATTTTCAGGAGCCAGCCGGCCACTCCCAGCCACAAGCCCTCAAACTCCAACCATGGCCCTTTTCTCTTGCAAACAAAACTCAGCTGCCCTGCTTTTGGATGGCCGATTGCAGGAGCCACTTGGTACTATCAAACCTGCCCAACTTGTCCCTGCTGACACCTTGGGTCTGGGAACCTTCCTGCGTATCTTGGATTTTCAGGAGCCAGCCGGCCACTCCCAGCCGTAGGCTGCCAAACACAAACCACGGCACTTTTCCCTGGCTAACAAAATTCAGATGCCCCTCTTCTGGATGGCAGACTGTAGGAACCACTTGGCACTGTCAAACCAGCCCGACTTGGAAATGGTGACACCTTGGGTCTGGGAAACATCCTGCTTAAGGTGGATTTTCAGGAGCCAGCCGGCCACTCCCAGCCATGGGCTGCCAAACTCAAACCACGGCCCTTCTCCCTGCCTAACAAAATACAGATCCCCCTCTTGTGGATGGAAGATTGCAGGAGACACTTGGCACTGTCCAACCCGCCCGACTTGGCACTGGTGCCACCTTCGTTCTGGGAACCATCCTGCGTATCGTGGATTTTCAGGAGCAGGGCGGCCACTCCCAGCCACAAGCCCTCAAACTCAAACCACGGCCCTCATCTCTGTGAAACCAAATTCAGCTGCCCTGCCTATGGATAGCAGATTGCAGAAGCCACTTGGTGGTATCAAACCAGCCTACCTTGGCACTGGTGCAACCTTGGGTCTTGGAACAATCCTGCGTATCGTGGATTTTCAGGAGCCAGCCGGCCACTCCCAGCCATAGGCTGCCAAACACAAACCTCGGCCCTTTTCCCTGGCTAACAAAATTCAGATTCCCCGCTTCTGGATGGCAGATTGCCGACGCCACTTGGCTATATCCAACCAACCCGACTTGGCACTGGTGCCACCTTCGATCTGGGAACCCTCCTGCGTATCGTGGAATTTCAGGAGCCAACCGGCGAATCCCAGCCACAGGCCCGAAAAACAAATCTCGCCCCGTTACACTGACAAAGAAAACTCAGCTACCCCGCTTCTGGATGGCAGATTGAAGGAGCCACTTGGTACTGCCAAACCAGCCCAAGTTGGCACTGGTGCCACCTTGGGTCTGGGAACCATCCTGCGTATCGTGGATTTTCTTGAGACAGCTGGCCACTCCCAGCCATGGTCTGCCAAACACAAACCACGGCCCTTTTCCCTGCCTAAAAAAATTCAGATGCCCCGCTTCTGGATGGCAGATTGCAGGAGCCACTTGGCACTGTCAAACCAGCCCGACTTGAACTGGTGCCACCTTGGGTCTGTGAACAATCCTGTGTATCGTGGATTTTCAGGAGCCAGCCGGCCAATCCCAGCCACAGGCTTTCAAACTGAAACCAAGGACATTTTCCCTGCCTAAGAAAATTAAGATGTCCCGCTTCTGGTTGACAGATTGCACATGCCTCTTGGCAGTTTCAAACGAATTTGAGTTGGAACTGCTGCAACCTTGGGTCGGGGAACCATCCTGCGTATCGTGGATTTTCAGGAGGCAGCCGGCCACTCCCAGGCATAGGCTGCCAAACACAAACCATGGCACTTTTCTCTGGCTAAGAAAATTCAGATGCCCCACTTCTGGATGGCAGATTGCAGATGCCACTTGGCAATGTCCAACCAGCCCGACTTGGAACTGGTGCCTCCTTTGGTCTGGGAACCATCCTGCGTATCGTGGATTTTCAGGAGCTATCCGGCCACTCCCAGCCTCAGGCCCCAAAAACAAACCTCAGCCCGTTTCCCTGACAAACAAAACTCAGCTACCCCGCTTCTGGATGGAGATTTCAGGAGCCACTTGGTACTGTCAAACCAACCCAATTTGGCACTGGTGCCACCTTGGGTCTGGGAACCATCCTGCGTATCGTGGATTTTCAGGAGCCAGCCGGCCAGTCCCAGCCATGGGCTGCCAAACTCAAACCACAGCTCTTTTTCCTGGCTAACCAAATTCAGATGTCCGGCTTCTGGTTGGCAGATTGCACACGCCACTTGGCACTGTCAAACCAGTCCGAGTTGAACTGTTGCCACCTTGGGTCTGGGAACCATCCTGCGTATCGTGGATTTTCAGGAGCCAGCCGGCCAGTCCCAGCCATGGGCTGCCAAACTCAAACGACGGCCCTTTTCCCTACCTAACAAAATACAGATCCCCCTATTGTGGATGGAAGATTGCAGGAGCCACTTGGCACTGTCCAACCAGCTTAACCTGGCACTGGTGCCACCTTCGTTCTGGGAACCATACTGCGTATCGTGGATTTTCAGGAGCCAGCCGGCCACTCCAAGCCACAAGATTTCAAACTCAAACCACGGCCCTTTTCCCTAGCAAACAAAACTCAGCTGCCCTGCTTCTGGCTGGCCGAGTGCAGGAGCCACTTGGTACTATCAAATCAGCCCAAGTTGGCACTGGTGACACCTTGTGTCTGGGAACCATCCTGCGTATCGTGGATTTTCAGGAGCCAGCCGGCCACTCCCAGCCATAGGCTGCCAAACACAAGCCACGGCCTTTTTCCCTGGCTAAAAAAATTCAGCTACCCCGCTTCTAGATGGCAGATTGCAGGAGCCACTTGGCACTGTCAAACGAGCCTGACTTGGAACTGGTGACACCTTGGGTCTGGGAACCATCCTGCGTATCGTGGATTTTCAGGAGCCAGCCGGCCACTCCCAGCCATAGGCTTCCAAAGACAAACCACGGCCCTTTTCCCTGGCTAACAAAATTCAGCTGCCCTGCTTCTGGATGGCAGACTGCGGGAGACACTTGGCACTGTCAAACCAGCCCGACTTGGAACTGGTGAAACCTTGGGTCTGGGAACCATTCTGCGTATGGTGGATTTTCAGGAGATAGCGGGGCACTCCCAGCCTTAGGCTTCCAAACACAAACCACGGTCCTTTTCCCTGACTATTAAAATTCAGATGCCTGGCGTCTTGATGGCAGATTGCAGGAGCCACTTGGCACTGCCTAACCAGCCCGAGTTGGCACTGGTGCCACCTTCGGTCTGGGAACCATCCTGCATACCGTGGATATTCCGGAGCCAGCCGGCCACTCCTAGCCACAAGCCCTCAAACTACGGCCCTTTTCCCTGGCTAAAAAACTCAGCTTCCCTGCTTATGGATGGCAGATTGCAGAAGCCACTTGGTACTGTCAAACCGGCCTACCTTGGCACTGGTGCCACCTTCGGTCTGGGAACCATCCTGCGTATCGTGGATTTTCAGGAGCAAGTGGGACACTCCCAGCCACAAGCCCCCAAACTCAAACCACGGCTCTTTTCTCTGGAAAAAACACTCAGCTGCCCTGCTTATGGATGGCCGTTTGCAGGAGCCACTTGGCACTCTCCAACCAGCCTGATTTGGAACTGGTGACACCTTGGGTCTCGGAACCATCCTGCGAATCATGTATTTTTTCAGGAGCCAGCCGGCCACTCCAAGCCACAGGCTGCCAAACACAAACCACGGACCTTTTCTCTGGCAAAAAAAACTCAGCTGCCCCGCTTCAGGACGGAAGATTGCAGGAGCCACTTTGTACTATCAAACCAGCCTGACTTGGCACTGGTGCCACCTTGGGTCTGGGAACCATCCTGCGTATCGTGGATTTTCAGGAGCCAGCAGGCCCCTCCCAGCCATAGGCTGCCAAACATAAACCACGGTCCTTTTAACTGGCTAACAAAATTCAGCTACCCCGCTTCTAGGTGGCAGATTGCAGGAGCCACATCGTACTGTCAAACCAGCCCAACATGGCACTGGTGCCACCTTGGGTCTGGGAACCATCCTGCGAATCATCAATTTTAAGGAGCCAGCCGGCCACTCCTAGCCATGGACTGCCAAACAGAAACCACGGCGCTTTTCCCTGCCTAAATAAATTCAGATGCCCTGCTTCTGGATGGCAGATTGCAGGAGCCACTTAGCACTGTAAAACCAGCCGGACTTTCCACTGGTGCCACCTTGGGTCTGGGAACCATCTTGATTATTGTGGATTTTCAGGAGCCAGCCGGCCACTCCAAGGCAGAAGCCCTCAATATCAATCCATGGCCCTTTTCCTTGGCAAAAAAAACTCAGCTGCCCTGCTTATGGATGGCAGATTGCAGGAGCCACTTGGTACAATCAAGCCAACCCGACTTGGCACTGGTGACACCTTCGGTCTCAGAACCATCCTGCGTATCGTGGATTTTCAGGAGCCAGCGGGCCACTCCCAGCCAAGGGCTGCCAAACACAAACTACGGCACTTTTCCCTGCCTAAAAAATTCATATGCCCTTTTTCTGGATGGCAGATTGCAGGAGCCACTCTGCACTGTCAAACAAGCCCGACTTGAACTGGTGCCACATTGGGTCTGGGAACAATCCTGCGTATAGTGTATTTTCAGGTTCCAGCCGGCCACTCCCAGTAACAGCCCCCCAAACTCACACCACGGCCCTATTCTCTGGCAAACAAAACTCAGCTGCCCTGCTTCGAGATGGCAGATTGCAGGAGCCACTTGGTACTATAAAACCAGCCCGACTTGGCACTGGTTCCACCTTGGGTCTGGGAATCATCCTGCGTATCCTGGATTTTCAGGAGCCAGCCGGCCACTCCCAGACATGGTCGGCCAAACACAAGCCAAGGCCCATTTCCGTGGCTAAAAAATTCAGATGCCCCGCTTCTGGATGGCAGATTACACAAGCCACTTGGCACTGTCAAACCAGTCCGACTTGGAACTGGTGCCACCTTGGGTCTGGGAACCATCCTGTGTATCGTGGATTTTCAGGAGCCAGCCGGCCACTCCCAGCCACAAGCCCTCAAACTCCAACCATAGCCCTTTTCTCTTGCAAACAAAACTCAGCTGCCCTGCTTTTGGATGGCAGATTGCAGGAGCCACTTGGTACTATCAAACCAGCCCAACTTGGCCCTGGTGACACCTTGGGTCTGGGAAAAATCCTGCGTATCGTGGATTTTCAGGAGCCAGCCGGCCACTCCCAGCCATAGGCTGCCCAACACAAACCACGGAACTTTTCCCTGGCTAACAAAATTCAGATGCGCCTCTTCTGGATGGCAGATTGCAGGAACCACTTGGTACTGTCAAACCAGCCCGACTTGGAACGGTGACACCTTGGGTCTGGGAACCATCCTGCCTAAGGTGGATTTTAAGGAGCCAGCCGGCCACACCCAGCCATGGGCTGCCAAACTCAAACCACGGCCCTTTTCCCTGCCTAAAAAAATACAGATCCCCCTTTTGTGGATGGAAGATTGCAGGAGCCACTTGGCACTGTCCAACCAGCCCGACTTGGCACTGGTGCCACCTTTGGTCTGGGAACCATCCTGCGTATCGTGGATTTTCAGGAGCCGGGCGGCCACTTCCAGCCACAAGCCCTCAAACTCATACCACGTCCCTTTTCTTTGGCAAACAAAACTCAGCTGCTCTGCTTCTGGATGGCAGATTTCAGGAGCCAGTTGGTACTATCAAACCAGCCACACTTGGCACTGGTGACACCTTGGGTCTGGGAACCATCCTGCGTATCGTGGATTTTCAGGAGCCAGCCGGCCACTCCCAGCCATAGGATGCCAAACAAAAAACAACGGCCATTTTCCCTGGCTAACAAAATTCAGATGCCCCGCTTCTGGATGGCAGATTGAAGGAGCCACTTGGCACTGTCAAACCAGCCCGACTTGGAACTGGTGACACCTTGGGTCTGGGAACCATCCTGCGTATCGTGGATTTTCAGGGGCTAGCCGGCCACTGCCAACCATAGGCTTCCAAACACAAACCATGGCGCTTTTCCCTGGCTAACAAAATTCAGATTCGCTGCTTCTGGATGGCAGATTGCTAGAGCCACTTGGCACTGTCCCACCAGCCCAAGTTGGCACTGGTGCCACCTTGGGTCTGGGAACCATCCTGCGTATCGTGGATTTTCAGGAGCCAGCAGGCCCCTCCCAGCCATAGGCTGCCAAACATAAACCACGGTCCTTTTAACTGGCTAACAAAATTCAGCTACCCCGCTTCTAGGTGGCAGATTGCAGGAGCCACATCGTACTGTCAAACCAGCCCAACATGGCACTGGTGCCACCTTGGGTCTGGGAACCATCCTGCGAATCATCAATTTTAAGGAGCCAGCCGGCCACTCCTAGCCATGGACTACCAAACAGAAACCACGGCGCTTTTCCCTGCCTAAATAAATTCAGATGCCCTGCTTCTGGATGGCAGATTGCAGGAGCCACTTAGCACTGTAAAACCAGCCGGACTTTCCACTGGTGCCACCTTGGGTCTGGGAACCATCTTGATTATTGTGGATTTTCAGGAGCCAGCCGGCCACTCCAAGGCAGAAGCCCTCAATATCAATCCATGGCCCTTTTCCCTGGCAAAAAAAACTCAGCTGCCCTGCTTATGGATGGCAGATTGCAGGAGCCACTTGGTACAATCAAGCCAACCCGACTTGGCACTGGTGACACCTTCGGTCTCAGAACCATCCTGCGTATCGTGGATTTTCAGGAGCCAGCGGGCCACTCCCAGCCAAGGGCTGCCAAACACAAACTACGGCACTTTTCCCTGCCTAAAAAATTCATATGCCCTTTTTCTGGATGGCAGATTGCAGGAGCCACTCTGCACTGTCAAACAAGCCCTACTTGAACTGGTGCCACATTGGGTCTGGGAACAATCCTGCGTATAGTGTATTTTCAGGTTCCAGCCGGCCACTCCCAGTAACAGCCCCCCAAACTCACACCACGGCCCTATTCTCTGGCAAACAAAACTCAGCTGCCCTGCTTCGAGATGGCAGATTGCAGGAGCCACTTGGTACTATAAAACCAGCCCGACTTGGCACTGGTTCCACCTTGGGTCTGGGAATCATCCTGCGTATCCTGGATTTTCAGGAGCCAGCCGGCCACTCCCAGCCATGGTCGGCCAAACACAAGCCAAGGCCCATTTCCGTGGCTAAAAAAATTCAGATGCCCCGCTTCTGGATGGCAGATTACACAAGCCACTTGGCACTGTCAAACCAGTCCGACTTGGAACTGGTGCCACCTTGGGTCTGGGAACCATCCTGCGTATCGTGGATTTTCAGGAGCCAGCCGGCCACTCCCAGCCACAAGCCCTCAAACTCCAACCATAGCCCTTTTCTCTTGCAAACAAAACTCAGCTGCCCTGCTTTTGGATGGCAGATTGCAGGAGCCACTTGGTACTATCAAACCAGCCCAACTTGGCCCTGGTGACACCTTGGGTCTGGGAAAAATCCTGCGTATCGTGGATTTTCAGGAGCCAGCCGGCCACTCCCAGCCATAGGCTGCCCAACACAAACCACGGAACTTTTCCCTGGCTAACAAAATTCAGATGCGCCTCTTCTGGATGGCAGATTGCAGGAACCACTTGGTACTGTCAAACCAGCCCGACTTGGAACGGTGACACCTTGGGTCTGGGAACCATCCTGCCTAAGGTGGATTTTAAGGAGCCAGCCGGACACACCCAGCCATGGGCTGCCAAACTCAAACCACGGCCCTTTTCCCTGCCTAAAAAAATACAGATCCCCCTTTTGTGGATGGAAGATTGCAGGAGCCACTTGGCACTGTCCAACCAGCCCGACTTGGCACTGGTGCCACCTTTGGTCTGGGAACCATCCTGCGTATCGTGGATTTTCAGGAGCCGGGCGGCCACTTCCAGCCACAAGCCCTCAAACTCATACCACGTCCCTTTTCTTTGGCAAACAAAACTCAGCTGCTCTGCTTCTGGATGGCAGATTTCAGGAGCCAGTTGGTACTATCAAACCAGCCACACTTGGCACTGGTGACACCTTGGGTCTGGGAACCATCCTGCGTATCGTGGATTTTCAGGAGCCAGCCGGCCACTCCCAGCCATAGGATGCCAAACAAAAAACAACGGCCATTTTCCCTGGCTAACAAAATTCAGATGCCCCGCTTCTGGATGGCAGATTGAAGGAGCCACTTGGCACTGTCAAACCAGCCCGACTTGGAACTGGTGACACCTTGGGTCTGGGAACCATCCTGCGTATCGTGGATTTTCAGGGGCTAGCCGGCCACTGCCAACCATAGGCTTCCAAACACAAACCATGGCGCTTTTCCCTGGCTAACAAAATTCAGATTCGCTGCTTCTGGATGGCAGATTGCTAGAGCCACTTGGCACTGTCCCACCAGCCCAAGTTGGCACTGGTGCCACCTTCGGTCTGGGAACCATCCTACGTACGGTGGATTTTCCAGAGCCAACCGGCCACTCCCAGCCACAAGCCCTCAAACTACGGCCTATATCTCTGGCAAACAAAACTCAGCTCCCCTGATTCTTGATGGCTGATTGCAGGAGCCACTGGGCACTATCAAAGCAGCCCGAATTGGCACTGGTGACACCTTGTGTCTTGGAACAATCCTGCGTATCGTGAATATTCAGGAGCCAACCGGCCACTCCAAGCAGCCAGCCCTAAAACTCAAACCATGCCCCCTTTCTCAAGAAAACAAAATTCAGCTGCCCTGCTTCTGGATGGCCGATTGCAGGAGCAACATGGTAATATCAAACCAGCCCAACTTGCACTGGTGACACCTTGGGTCTGGGAACCATACTGCGCATAGTGGATTTTCAGGAGCTAGCCAGCCACTCCCAGCCATAGGCTTCCAAACACAAACCACGGCCCTTTTCCCTGCAAACAATATTCACCTGCCCCGTATCTGGTTGGCAGATTGCAGGAGCTACTTGGCACTGTCCAACCAGCCCAAGTTGGCACTGGTGCCACCTTCGGTCTGGGAACCATCCTACGTACGGTAGATTTTCCAGAGCCAGCCGGCCACTGCCAGCCACAAGCCCTCAAACTACGGCCCTTTTCTCTGGCAAACAAAACTCAGCTGCCCTGATTCTAGATGGCCGATTGCAGGGGCCACTTGGTACTATCAAACCAGCCCAACTTGGCCCTGGTGACACCTTGGGTCTGGGAACCAACCTGCGTATCGTGGATTTTCAGGAGCCAGCCGGCGACTCCCAGCCATAGGCTGCCAAACAAAAACCACGTCCTTTTTCCCTGGCTAACACAATTCAGATGCCCCGCTTCTGGATGGCAGATTGCAGGAGACGCTTGCCGCTGTCAAACTAGCCCGACTTGGAACTGGTGATACCTTGGGTCTGGGAACAATCCTGAGTATTGTGGATTTTCAGGAGACAGCCGGCCACTCCCAGACTTAGGCTTCCAAAGACAAACCACGACGCTTTTCCCTGGCTGAGAAGATTCAGATGCCCCGATTCTGGATGGCAGACTGCAGACGCCACTTGGCTCTGTCCAACCAGCCCAAGTTGGCACTGGTGCCACCTACGGTCTGGGAACTAACCTGCGTACCATGGATTTTCCGGAGCCAGCCGGCCGCTCCTAGCCACAAGCCCTCAAACTACTGCCCTTTTCCCTGGCAAAAAAAACTCAGCTGCCCTGCTTATTGAGGGTAGATTGCAGGAGCCAGTTGGCACTGTGAAATCAGCTTGACTTGGAACTGGTGCCACCTTGGGTCTTGGAAGCATCCTGCTTATCGTGAATTTTCAGGAGCCAGCCGGCCACTCCCACACACAAGACCTCAAACTCAAACCATGGCCCTTTTCTCTGGCAAAGAAAACTCAGCTGCCCTTTTTCTGGATGGCCTATTTCAGGAGCCACATTGTTATATCAAACCAGCCCAACTTGGCACTGGTGACACCTTGGGTCTGGGAACCATCCTGCGTATCATCGATTTTTAGGAGCCAGTCGGCCACTCCCAGTCATGGGCTGCCAAACACAAATCACGGCGTTTTTCCCTGCCTAAAAAAATTCATATGCCCTGCTTCTGGATGGCAGATTGCAGGAGCCACTCTGCACTGTCAAACCAGACCGACTTGAACTGGTGCCACCTTTGGTCTGGGAACCATCCTGCGTATCGTGGATTTTCAGGAGCCGGGCGGCCACTTCCAGCCACAAGCCCTCAAACTCATACCACGTCCCTTTTCTTTGGCAAACAAAACTCAGCTGCTCTGCTTCTGGATGGCAGATTTCAGGAGCCAGTTGGTACTATCAAACCAGCCACACTTGGCACTGGTGACACCTTGGGTCTGGGAACCATCCTGCGTATCGTGGATTTTCAGGAGCCAGCCTGCCACTCCCAGCCATAGGATGCCAAACAAAAAACAACGGCCATTTTCCCTGGCTAACAAAATTCAGATGCCCCGCTTCTGGATGGCCGATTGCAGGAGCCACTTTGTACTATTAAACCAGCCCAACTTGGCACTGGTGCCACCTTAGGTCTGGGAACCATCCTGCGTATCGTGGATTTTCAGGAGCCAGCCGGCCACTCCCAGCCAGAAGCCCTCAAACTCTAACCACGGCCCTTTTCTCTGGCAAACAAATCTCAGCTGCCCTGCTTTTGGATGGCCGATTGCAAGAGCCACTTGGTACTATCAAACCAGCCCAACTTGGCCCTGGCGACACCTTGGGTCTTGGAACCTTCCTGCGTATCGTGGATTTTCAGGAGCCAGCCAGCCACTCCCAGCCTTTGGCTTCCAGACACAAACCACAGCCCTTTTCCCTGCCTAACCAAATTCAGATGCCCCGCTTCTGGATGGCAGATTGCAGGATCTACTTGGCACTGTCCAACCAGCCCAAGTTGGCACTGGTGCCACCTTCGGTCTGGGAACAATCCTACGTACCGTAGATTTTCCAGAGCCAGCCGGCCACTGCCAGCCACAAGCCCTCAAACTACGGCCCTTTTCTCTGGCAAACAAAACTCAGCTGCGCTGATTCTAGATGGCCGATTGCAGGAGCCACATGCTACAATCAAACCAGCCCAACTTGGCACTGGTGCCACCTTGGGTCTGGGAACCATCCTGCGTATCATCGATTTTCAGGAGCCAGCCCGCCACTCCCAGCCATGGGCTGCCAAACATAAACCACGGCGCTTTTCCCTGCCTAAAAAAATTCAGATGCCCCGCTTCTGGATGGCAGATTGCAGGAGTCACTTGGCACTTTCCAACCAGCCTGACTTGGCACTGGTGCCACCTTAGGTCTGGGAACCATCCTGCGTATCGTGGATTTTCAGGAGCCAGCCGGCCACTCTCAGCCACAATCCCTCAAACTCAAACCAAGGCCCTTTTCCCTGGCAAACAAAACTCAGCAGCCCTGCTTCTGGCTGGCCGAGTGCAGGTGCCGCTTGGTACTGTCAAATCAGCCGAAGTTGGCACTCGTTCACCTTCGGTCTGGGAACCATCCTGCGTATTGTGGATTTTCCGAAGCCAGCCGGCCAATCCCAGCCACAATCGCTCAAACTAAGGCCCTTTTATCTGGCAAACAAAACTCAGCTGCCCTGCTTTTGGATGCCGATTGCAGGAGCAAATTGGTACTATCAAACCAGCCCAACTTTGCACTACTGCCACCTTGGTTCTGGGAACCATCCTGCGTATCGTGGATTTTCAGGAGCCAGCAGGCCTCTCAGAGAGATAGGCTGCCAAACATAAACCACGGCCTTTTTCCCTGGCTAACAAAAGTCAGCTGACCCGCTTCTGGATTGCAGATTGCAGGAGCCACTTGGCATTATGAAACCATCCCGACTTGGCTCTGGTGACACCTTGGGTCTGGGAACCATCCTGCTCATCCTTAATTTTCAGGAGCAAGCGGGCCACTCCCAGGAGCAAGCCCTCAAACTCAAACCACGGCCCTTTTCTCTGGCAAACAAAACTCAGCTGCCCTGCTTCTGGATGGCCGATTGCAGGAGCCACTTGGCACTGTCAAAGGAGCCCGACTTGGCACTGGTGCCACCTTGGGTCTGGGAACCATCCTGCGTGTCGTGGATTTTCAGGAGCCAGCCGGCCACTCCCAGCCACAAGCACTCAAACTCAAACCACAGCCCTTTTCTCTGGCAAAAAAACCTCAGCTGCCCTGCTTCTGGATGGCCGATTGCAGGAGCCACTTTGTACTATTAAACCAGCCCAACTTGGCACTGGTGCCACCTTCGGTCTGGGAACCATCCTGCGTATCGTGGATTTTCAGGAGCCAGCCGGCCACTCCGAGCCATAGGCGGCCAAACACAAACCGCAGCCATTTTCCCTGCCTAAACAAATTCAGATGCCCCTCTTGTGGATGGCAGATTGCAGCAGCTACTTTGTATTATCAAACCAGTCTGACTTGGCAGTGGTGCAACCTTCGGTCTGAGAACCATCCTGCGTATCGTGGATCTTCAGGAGCCAGCCGGCCACGCTAAGCCACAAGCCCTCCTACTCAAACCAAGGCCCTTTTCTCAGGAAACAAAACTCAGCTGCCCTGCTTCTGGATGGCAGATTGCAGGAGCCACTTGATACTATCAAACCAGCCCAACTTGGCACTGGTGCCACCTTAGGTCTTAGAACCTTCCTGCGTATCGTGGATTTTCAGGAGCCAGCCGGCCACTCCCAGCCACAAGCCGTATAACTCATACCACGGCCCTTTTCTCAGGCAAACAAAACTCAGCTGACCCGCTTCTGGATGGCAGATTGCAAGAGCCACTTGGCACTGTCAAAGGAGGCCGATTTGGCACTGGTGCAACCTTGGGTTTGGGAACCATCCTGCCTACCGTGGATTTTCAGGAACCAGCCTGCCACTCCCAGCCATAGGCTGCCACTCAAAAACAACGGCCCTTTTCCCGGGCTAACAAAAATCAGATGACCCAATTCTGTATGGCAGATTGCAGGAGATACATGGCACTATCAAAGCAGCCCAACATGGCACTGGTGCCACCTTTGGTCTGGGAACCATCCTGCGTAACGTGGATTTTCAAGAGCCAGACGGCCACTCCCAGCCTTAGGCTTCCAAACACAAACCACGGCCCATTTCCCTGGCTAAAAAAATTAAGATGCCCCTCTTTTGGATGGCAGATTGCAGGAGCCACTTGGCACTGTCCAACCAGCCCGACTTGGCACTGCTGCGACCTTGGGTCTGGGAACCATCCGGCGTATCGTGGATTTTCCAGAGCCAGCCAGCCACTCCCAGCCACAAGCCCTCAAACTACGGCCCTTTTATCTGGCAAACGAAACTCAGCTGCCCTGCTTCTGGATGGCCGATTGCAGGAGCCACTTGGTACTATCAAACCAGCCCGACTTGGCACTGGTGCCACCTTGGGTCTGGGAACCATCCTGCGTATCATGGATTTTCAGGACCCAGCCCGCCACTCAAAGCAATGCTCTGCCAAACAAAAATCACGGCACTTTTCCCTGCCTAAACAAATTCAGATGCCCCTCTTGAGGATGGCATATTGCAGGAGCCACTTGGCACTGTCCAAACAGCCTTATTTGGCACTGGTGCCAACTTCGGTCTGGGAACCATCCTGCGTATCATGGATTTTCAGGAGCCAGTCGGCCACTCCCAGCCACAAGTACTCAAACTCAAACCACGGCCCTTTTCTCTGGCAAAAAAAACTCAGCTTCCCTGTTTATGGATGGCAGATTGCAGGAGCCACTTGATACTATCAACCCAGCCCAACTTGACACTGGTGCCACCTTGGGTCTTAGAACCATCCTGCATATCGTGGATTTTCTGGAGCCAGCAGGCCACTCCCAGCCACAATCCCTATAACTCATACCACGGCCATTTTCTCAGGCAAAGAAAACTCAGCTGCCCTGCTTCTTGATGGCAGATTGCAGGAGCCACTTGGCACTGTAAAACCAGCCCGACGTTCCACTGGTGCCAGCTTGGGTCTGGGAACCATCCTGCGTGTCGTGGATTTTCAGGAGCCAGCCGGCCACTCCCAGCCACAAGAGCTCAAACTCAAACCACGGCCCTTTACTCCGGCAAGCAAAACTCAGCTGTCCTGCTTCTTTCTTGGCAGATGGCAGGAGCCACTTGGCACTATCAAACCAGCCCAACTTGGCACTGGTGCCACCTTGGCTCAGGGAAACATCCTGCGTATCGTGGATTTTCAGGAGCCAGTCAGCTACTTCCAGCCACAGGCTTCCAAACACATACCACGGCCTTTTTCCCTGACTAACAAAATTCAGATGCCCCGCTTCTGGATGGCAGATTGCAGGAGCCACTTCTTACTGTCAAAGCAGCCCAACTTTGAAATGGTGCCACCTTGGGTAAGGGAACCATCCTGCGTATCGTGGATTTTCCGGAGCCAGCCGGCCACTCCCAGCCACAAGCCCTCAAACTATGGCACATTTCTCTGGGAAACAAATATCATCTGCCCTGCTTCTGGATGGCAGATTGCAGGAGCCACTTGGTACTGTCAAACCGGCCTACCTAGGCACTGGTGCCACCTTGGGTCTGGGAAGCAACCTGCGTATCATGGATTTTCATGAGCCAGCCGGCCACTCCCAGCCACAAGTCCTCAAACACAAACCACGGTCCTTTTCCCAGGCAAACGACACTCAGCTGCCCTGCTTCTGGATGGTCGATTGCAGGAGCCACTTGGTCCTATCAAACCAGCCCAACTTGGCACTGGTGCCGCCTTGGCTCTGGGAAACCTCCTGCGTATCATGGATTTTCAGGTGCTATCCGGCCACTCCCAGCCATAGGTTTCCAAACACAAACCACGGCCCATTCCCTTGGCTAACAAAATTAAGATGCCCCTCTTGTTGTTGGCAGATTGCAGGAGCCACTTGGCACTGTCCAACCAGCCTGACTTGGCACTGGTGCCACCTTGGGTCTGGGAACCATCCTGCGTAACGTGGATTTTCAGGAGCCAGCCGGCCACTCCCAGCCGCAAGCCCTCAAACTACGGCACATTTCTCTGGCAAAAAAACGCAGCTGCCCTGCTTCTGGATGGCAGATTGCAGGAGTCACTTGGTACTGTCAAACAGGCCTACCTTGGCACTGGTGCCACCTTGGGTCTGGGAAGCATCCTGCGTATCGTGTATTTTCAGGAGCGAGCCGGCCAATCCCAGCCACAAGCACTATAACTCATACCACGGCCCTTTTCTCAGGCAAACAAAAATCAGCTGCCCCGCTTCTAGATGGCAGATTGCAGTAGACACTTGGCACTGCCAAACCACCCCGACTTGGCACTTGTGCCACTTTGGGTCTGGGAATCATCCTGTGTATCGTGGATTTTCAGGAGCCAGCCGGCCACTCCCAGCGATGGTCTGCCAAACACAAATCACGGCCCTTTTCCCTGCTTAAACAAATTCAGATGCCCCGCTTCTGGATGGCAGATTGCAAGAGCCACTTGGCACTGTCAAAGGAGCCCGACTTGGCACTGGTGCCACCTTGGGTTTGGGAACCATGCTGCGTACCGTGGATTTTCAGGAGCCAGCCGGCCACTCCCAGCCATAGGCTGCCAAACACAAACAACGGCCCTTTTCCCCGGCTAACAAAAATCAGATGACCCAATTCTGTATGGCAGATTTCAGGAGGAACATGGCACTATCAAAGCAGCCCAACTTGGAACTGGTGCCACCTTTGGTCTGGGAACCATCCTGCGTAACGTGGATTTTCAAGAGCCAGCCGGCCACTCCCAGCCATAGGATTCCAAACAAAAACCATGGCCCATTTCCGTGGCTAACAGAGTTAAGATGCCCCACCTGTGGATGGCGCATTGCAGGAGCCACATGGCACTGTCCAACCACCCTGGCTTGGCACTGGTCCCACCTTTGGTCTGGGAAACATCCTGCCTAACGTGGATTTTCAAGAGCCAGACGGCCACTCCCAGCCACAAGCCCTATAATTCATACCGCGGCCCTTTTCTCAGGCAAACAAAGCACAGCTGCCCCTATTCTGGATGGCAGATTGCAGGAGCCAATTGGCACAGTCAAACCACCCCGACCTGGCACTGGCGCCACTTTGGGTCTGGGAACCATCCTGCGTATCGTGGATTTTCAGGAGCCAGCCGGCCACTCCCAGCCACAAGCCCTAAACTAAAACCACCGCCCTTTACTGTGGCCAGCAAAACTCTGCTGCCCTGCTTTTTGATGGCCAATATCAGGAGCCACTTTGTACTATCAAACCAGGCTACCTTGGAAGTGGTGCCACCTTGGGTCTTGGAACCATCCTGCGTATCGTGGATTTTCAGGAGCCCGCCGGCCACTCCCCGCCACAAGGCCTCAAACTCAAACCACGGCCATTATCCCTGGCAAACAAAACTCAGCAGCCCTGCTTCTGGATGGCCGATTGCAGGAGCCACTTGGTACTATCAAACCAGCCCAACTTGGCACTGGTGCCACCTTGGGTGTGGGAACCATCCTGCGTATCATGGATTTTCAGGAGCCAGCCGGCCACTCCCAGCCAGGGGCTTCCAAACACAAAACACGGCCCATTTCCCTGCCTAAACAAATTCAGATGCCCCGCTTCTGGATGGCAAATTGCAGGAGCCACTTGGCACTGTCCAACCACCCTTACTTGGCACTGGTGCCACCTTGGGTCCGGGAACCATACTGCGTATCGTGGATTTTCAGGAGCCAGTCGGCCACTCCCAGCCACAAGCACTCAAATTCAAACCACGGCCCTTTTCTCTGGCAAAAAAAATTCATCTTCCCTGCCTATGGATGGCTGATTGCAGGAGCCACTTGGTACTATCAAACCAGCCCAACTTGGCACTGGTGCCACCTTGGGTCTTGGAACCATCCTGCGTATCGTGGATTTCTGGAGCCAGCCGGCCACTCCCAGCCACAAGCCGTAAAACTCATACCACGGCCCTTTTCTCAGGTAAACAAAACTCAGCTGCCCCTCTTCTGAATGGCAGATTGCAGGAGCCACTTGGCACTGTCAAACCACCCTGACTTGGCACTGGTGCCAATTTGCGTCTGGGAACCATCCTGCCGTATCTTGTATTTTCAGGAGCCAGGCGGCCAAACCCAGCCTCAAGCCCTCAAACTCAAACCAGGGCCCTTTACTCTGGCAATCAAAACTCAGCTGCCCTGCTTCTGGATGGCCGATTGCAGGAGCCACTTCGTACCATCAAACCAGCCCGACTTGGAACTGGTGACACCTTGGGTCTGGGAACCATCCTGCGTATCGTGGATTTTCAGGAGCCAGCCGGCCACTCCCAGCAACAGGCTGCCAAACAAAAACCACGGCCTTTTTCCCTGACTAACAAAATTCAGATGCCCCGCTTCTGGATGGCAGATTGCAGGAGTCACTTGGCACTGTCAAAGCAGCCCAACTTTGAAATGGTGCCACCTTGGGTCTTGGAACCATCCTGCGTATCGTGGATTTTCAGGTGCCAGCCGGACAGTCCAAGGCAGAAGCCCTATAACTCATACCACGGCCCTTTTCTCTGGCAAGCAAAACCCAGCTTCCCTGCTTATGGATCGCAGATTGCAGGAGCCACTTTGTACAGTCAAACCGGCCTCCCTTTGCACTGGTGCCACCTTGGGTCTGGAAACCATCCTGCGTATCGTGGATTTTCAGGACCCAGCCGGACACTCCCAGCCATAGGCTGCCAAACACAAACCACAAAGTTTTTCCCTGGCTAACAAAATTCAGATGCCCCGCTTCTGGATGGCAGATTGCAGGAGCCACTTCGCACTGTCCAACCAGCCCAACTTGGTACTGGTGCCACCTTCGGTCTTGACACCTCCTGCGTATCGTGGACTTTCATGAGCCAGCCGGCCACTCCCCGCCACAAGTCCTCAAACTAAACCACGGCACTTTCCTCTGGTAAAAAAAACACAGCTGCCCTGATTCTGGATGAAAGATTGCAGGAGCCACTTGGCACTGTCAAGCCAGCCCGACTTAGATATCGTGACAGCTTTGGTCTGGGAACCACCCTGCGTATCGTGGATTTTCAGGAGCCAGCCCGCCACTCCCAGCCATGGGTGCCAAACACAAACCACGGCCCTTTTCCCTGGCTAACAAAATTCAGATGCCTTTCTTCTGGATGGCAGTTTGCAGGAGCTACTTGGCATTGTCAAACCAGAACGACTTGGCACAGATGCAATCTTTGGTCTGGGGACCATCCTGCATATCGTGGATTTTCAGGAGCCAGCTGGCCACTCCAAGCCACAAGCCCTCAAACCCAAACCACAGCCCTTTTCTCTGGAAACAAAACTCAGCTGCCCTGCTTCTGGATGGCAGATTGCAGGAGTCACTTGGTACTATCAAACTGGACTACCTTGGCACTGGTGCCAACTTGGGTCTGGGAACCATCCTGCGTATCGTGGATTTTCAGGAGCCAGCCGGGCACACCAAGCCATAGGCTTCCAAACAAAAACCACGGCGCTTTTCCCTGGCTAAAAAAATTCAGATGCCCCGCTTCTGGATGTCAGATTGCAGGAGTCACTTGGCACTGTCCAACCAGTCCAAATTGGCACTGGTGCCACCTTGGGTCTGGGAACCATCCTGCGTATCATGGATTTTCATGGGCCAGTCGGCCACTCCCAGCCATAGGCTGCGAAAAACAAACCACGGATCTTTTCCCTGGCTAACAAAATTCAGATGCCCCGCTTCTGAATGACAGATTGCAGGAGCCTCTTGGCACTGTCAAACCAGTGCCCAACTTGGCAATGCGCAAACTTGGGTCTGGGAACCACCCTGCGTATCGTGGATTTTCCGGAGTCAGCCGGCCTCTCCCAGCCATAAGCCCTCAAACTACGGCCCTTTTATCTGGAAAACAAAACTCAGTTGCCCTGCTTCTGGATGTCCGATTGCAGGAGGCACTTGTTACTATCAAACCAGCCTGACTTGGCACTGGTGCTACCTTGGGTCTGGGAACCATCCTGCGTATCGTGGATTTTCAGTAGCCAGCCGGCCACTCCCAGCAACAGTCAGCCAAACACAAACCACGGCCTTTATCCCTGACTAACAAAATTCAGATGCCCCGCTTCTGGATGACAGATTGCAAGAGCCACTTGGCACTGTCAAACCAGCCTGACTTGGAAATGGTGACACCTTGGGTCTGGGAACCATCCTGCGTATCGTGGATTTTCATGAGCCAGCCGGCCACTCCCAGCCATAGGCTGCCAAAAAAAAACCACGGCACTTTTCCCTGGCTAACAAAATTCAGATGCCCCGCTTCTGGATGGCAGATTGCAGGAGCCACTTGGCACTGTCAAACCAGCCCGACTTGAACTGGTGCCACCTTGGGTCTGTGAACAATCCTGTGTATCGTGGATTTTCAGGAGCCAGCCGGCCAATCCCAGCCACAGGCTTTCAAACTGCAACCAAGGACCTTTTCCCTGCCTAAGAAAATTAAGATGTCCCGCTTCTGGTTGGCAGATTGCACATGCCTTTTGGCAGTTTCAAATGAATTTGAGTTGGAACTGCTGCAACCTTGGGTCGGGGAACCTTCCAGCGTATCGTGGATTTTCAGGAGCCAGCCGGCCACTCCCAGGCATAGGCTGCCAAACACAAACCACGGCACTTTTCCCTGGCTAACAAAATTCAGATGCCCCTCTTCTGGATGGCAGATTGTAGGAACCACTTGGCACTGTCAAACCAGCCCGACTTGGAAATGGTGACACCTTGGGTCTGGGAAACATCCTGCTTAAGGTGGATTTTCAGGAGCCAGCCGGCCACTCCCAGCCATGGGCTGCCAAACTCAAACCACGGCCCTTCTCCCTGCCTAACAAAATACAGATCCCCCTCTTGTGGATGGAAGATTGCAGGAGACACTTGGCACTGTCCAACCCGCCCGACTTGGCACTGGTGCCACCTTCGTTCTGGGAACCATACTGCGTATCGTGGATTTTCAGGAGCAGGGCGGCCACTCCCAGCCACAAGCCCTCAAACTCAAACCACGGCCCTCATCTCTGTGAAACCAAATTCAGCTGCCCTGCCTATGGATAGCAGATTGCAGAAGCCACTTGGTGGTATCAAACCAGCCTACCTTGGCACTGGTGCAACCTTGGGTCTTGGAACAATCCTGTGTATCGTGGATTTTCAGGAGCCAGCCGGCCACTTCCAGCCATAGGCTGCCAAACACAAACCTCGGCCCTTTTCCCTGGCTAACAAAATTCAGATGCCCCGCTTCTGGATGGCAGATTGCCGACGCCACTTGGCTATATCCAACCAACCCGACTTGGCACTGGTGCCACCTTCGATCTGGGAACCCTCCTGCGTATCGTGGAATTTCAGGAGCCAACCGGCGAATCCCATCCACAGGCCCCAAAAACAAACCTCAGCCCGTTTCCCTGACAAACAAAACTCAGCTACCCCGCTTCTGGATGGAGATTTCAGGAGCCACTTGGTACTGTCAAACCAACCCAATTTGGCACTGGTGCCACCTTGGGTCTGGGAACCATCCTGCGTATCGTGGATTTTCAGGAGCCAGCCGGCCAGTCCCAGCCATGGGCTGCCAAACTCAAAACACAGCTCTTTTTCCTGGCTAACCAAATTCAGATGTCCGGCTTCTGGTTGGCAGATTGCACACGCCACTTGGCACTGTCAAACCAGTCCGAGTTGAACTGTTGCCACCTTGGGTCTGGGAACCATCCTGCGTATCGTGGATTTTCAGGAGCCAGCCGGCCAGTCCCAGCCATGGGCTGCCAAACTCAAACCACGGCCCTTTTCCCTGCCTAACAAAATACAGATCCCCCTATTGTGGATGGAAGATTGCAGGAGCCACTTGGCACTGTCCAACCAGCTTAACCTGGCACTGGTGCCACCTTCGTTCTGGGAACCATACTGCGTATCGTGGATTTTCAGGAGCCAGCCGGCCACTCCAAGCCACAAGATTTCAAACTCAAACCACGGCCCTTTTCCCTGGCAAACAAAACTCAGCTGCCCTGCTTCTGGCTGGCCGAGTGCAGGAGCCACTTGGTACTATCAAACCAGCCCAAGTTGGCACTGGTGACACCTTGTGTCTGGGAACCATCCTGCGTATCGTGGATTTTCAGGAGCCAGCACGCCACTCCCAGCCATAGGCTGCCAAACACAAGCCACGGCCTTTTTCCCTGGCTAAAAAAATTCAGCTACCCCGCTTCTAGATGGCAGATTGCAGGAGCCACTTGGCACTGTCAAACCAGCCCGACTTGGAACTGGTGACACCTTGGGTCTGGGAACCATCCTGCGTATGGTGGATTTTCAGGAGATAGCGGGGCACTCCCAGCCTTAGGATTCCAAACACAAACCACGGTCCTTTTCCCTGATTATTAAAATTCAGATGCCTGGCGTCTTGATGGCAGATTGCAGGAGCCACTTGGCACTGCCTAACCAGCCCGAGTTGGCACTGGTGCCACCTTCGGTCTGGGAACCATCCTGCATACCGTGGATATTCCGGAGCCAGCCGGCCACTCCTAGCCACAAGCCCTCAAACTACGGCCCTTTTCCCTGGCTAAAAAAACTCAGCTTCCCTGCTTATGGATGGCAGATTGCAGAAGCCACTTGGTACTGTCAAACCGGCCTACCTTGGCACTGGTGCCACCTTCGGTCTGGGAACCATCCTGCGTATCGTGGATTTTCAGGAGCAAGTGGGACACTCCCAGCCACAAGCCCCCAAACTCAAACCACGGCTCTTTTCTCTGGAAAAAACACTCAGCTGCCCTGCTTATGGATGGCCGTTTGCAGGAGCCACTTGGCACTCTCCAACCAGCCTGATTTGGAACTGGTGACACCTTGGGTCTCGGAACCATCCTGCGAATCATGTATTTTTTCAGGAGCCAGCCGGCCACTCCAAGCCACAGGCTGCCAAACACAAACCATGGACCTTTTCTCTGGCAAAAATACTCAGCTGCCCCGCTTCAGGACGGAAGATTGCAGGAGCCACTTTGCACTATCAAACCAGCCCGACTTGGCACTGGTGCCACCTTGGGTCTGGGAACCATCCTGCGTATCGTGGATTTTCAGGAGCCAGCAGGCCCCTCCCAGCCATAAGCTGCCAAACATAAACCACGGTCCTTTTAACTGGCTAACAAAATTCAGCTACCCCGCTTCTAGGTGGCAGATTGCAGGAGCCACATCGTACTGTCAAACCAGCCCAACATGGCACTGGTACCACCTTGGGTCTGGGAACCATCCTGCGAATCATCAATTTTAAGGAGCCAGCCGGCCACTCCTAGCCATGGACTGCCAAACAGAAACCACGGCGCTTTTCCCTGCCTAAATAAATTCAGATGCCCTGCTTCTGGATGGCAGATTGCAGGAGCCACTTAGCACTGTAAAACCAGCCCGACTTTCCACTGGTGCCACCTTGGGTCTGGGAACCATCTTGATTATTGTGGATTTTCAGGAGCCAGCCGGCCACTCCAAGGCAGAAGCCCTCAATATCAATCCACGGCCCTTTTCCCTGGCAAAAAAAACTCAGCTGCCCTGCTTATGGATGGCCGATTGCAAGAGCCACTTGGTACTATCAAACCATCCCAACTTGGCCCTGGTGACACCTTGGGTTTGGGAACCATCCTGCGTATCGTGGATTTTCAGGAGCCAGCCAGCCACTCCCAGCCTTTGGCTTCCAAACACAAACCACGGCCCTTTTCCCTGGCTAACAAAATTCAGATGCCCCGCTTCTGGATGGCAGATTGCAGGAGCTACTTGGCACTGTCCAACCAGCCCAAGTTGGCACTGGTGCCACCTTCGGTCTGGGAACCATCCTACGTACGGTTGATTTTCCAGAGCCAGCCGGCCACTGCCAGCTACAAGCCCTCAAACTACGGCCCTTTTCTCTGGCAAACACAATTCAGATGCCCCGCTTCTGGATGGCCGATTGCAGGAGACGCTTGCCGCTGTCAAACTAGCCCGACTTGGAACTGGTGATACCTTGGGTCTGGGAACAATCCTGAGTATTGTGGATTTTCAGGAGACAGCCGGCCACTCCCAGCCTTAGGCTTCCAAAGACAAACCACGACGCTTTTCCCTGGCTGAGAAGATTCAGATGCCCCGATTCTGGATGGCAGACTGCAGACGCCACTTGGCTCTGTCCAACCAGCCCAAGTTGGCACTGGTGCCACCTACGGTCTGGGAACTAACCTGCGTACCATGGATTTTCCGGAGCCAGCCGGCCGCTCCTAGCCACAAGCCCTCAAACTACTGCCCTTTTCCCTGGCAAAAAAAACTCAGCTGCCCTGCTTATTGAGGGTAGATTGCAGGAGCCAGTTGGCACTGTGAAACCAGCTTGACTTGGAACTGGTGCCACCTTGGGTCTTGGAAGCATCCTGCGTATCGTGAATTTTCAGGAGCCAGCCGGCCACTCCCACACACAAGCCCTCAAACTCAAACCATGGCCCTTTTCTCTGGCAAAGAAAACTCAGCTGCCCTTTTTCTGGATGGCCTATTTCAGGAGCCACATTGTTATATCAAACCAGCCCAACTTGGCACTGGTGCCACCTTGGGTCTGGGAACCATCCTGCGTATCATCGATTTTTAGGAGCCAGTCGGCCACTCCCAGTCATGGGCTGCCAAACACAAATCACGGCGTTTTTCCCTGCCTAAAAAAATTCATATGCCCTGCTTCTGGATGGCAGATTGCAGGAGCCACTCTGCACTGTCAAACCAGACCGACTTGAACTGGTGCCACATTGGTCTGGGAACAATCCTGCGTATCGTGTATTTTCAGGAGCCAGCCGGCCACTCCCAGCCACAGCCCCTTAAATTCAAACCACAGTCCTTTTCTCTGGCAAACAAAACTCAGCTGCCCTGCTTCGGGATGGCAGATTGCAGGAGCCACTTGGTACTATCCAACCTGCCCAACTTGGCACTGGTGCCACCTTGGGTCTGGGAAAAATCCTGCAAATCTTGGATTTTCAGGAGCCGGCCGGCCAGTCCCAGCCATAGGCTGCCAAACACAAACCACGGCCCTTGTCCGTGGTTAACAAAATTCAGATGCCCCGCTTCTGGATGACAGATTACACAAGACACTTGGCACTGTCAAACCAGTCCGACTTGGAACAGGTGCCACCTTGGGTCTGGGAACCATCCTGCGTATCGTGGATTTTCAGGAGCCAGCCGGCCACTCCCAGCCAGAAGCCCTCAAACTCTAACCACGGCCCTTTTCTCTGGCAAACAAATCTCAGCTGCCCTGCTTTTGGATGGCCGATTGCAAGAGCCACTTGGTACTATCAAACCAGCCCAACTTGGCCCTGGTGACACCTTGGGTCTTGGAACCTTCCTGCGTATCGTGGATTTTCAGGAGCCAGCCAGCCACTCCCAGCCTTTGGTTTCCAGACACAAACCACAGCCCTTTTCCCTGCCTAACCAAATTCAGATGCCCCGCTTCTGGATGGCAGATTGCAGGATCTACTTGGCACTGTCCAACCAGCCCAAGGTGGCACTGGTGCCACCTTCGGTCTGGGAACAATCCTACGTACCGTAGATTTTCCAGAGCCAGCCGGCCACTGCCAGCCACAAGCCCTCAAACTACGGCCCTTTTCTCTGGCAAACAAAACTCAGCTGCGCTGATTCTAGATGGCCGATTGCAGGAGCCACATGCTACTATCAAACCAGCCCAACTTGGCACTGGTGCCACCTTGGGTCTGGGAACCATCCTGCGTATCATCGATTTTCAGGAGCCAGCCCGCCACTCCCAGCCATGGGCTGCCAAACATAAACCACGGCGCTTTTCCCTGCCTAAAAAAATTCAGATGCCCCGCTTCTGGATGGCAGATTGCAGGAGTCACTTGGCACTTTCCAACCAGCCTGACTTGGCACTCGTTCAACCTTTGGTCTGGGAACCATCCTGCGTATTGTGGATTTTCCGTAGCCAGCCGGCCAATCCCAGCCAAAATCGCTCAAACTAAGGCCCTTTTATCTGGCAAACAAAACTCAGCTGCCGTGCTTATGGATGGGAGATTGCAGGAGCCACTTGGTACTGTCAAACCGGCCTGCATTGCACTGGTGCCACCTTGGTTTTGGGAACTATCCTGCGTATCGTGGATTTTCAAGAGGCAGCCAGCCACTCCCAGCCACAAGCCCTCAAAGTAAAACCACGGCCCTTTTCTTTGGCAAACAAAACTCAGCTGCCCTGCTTTTGGATGCCGATTGCAGGAGCAAATTGGTACTATCAAACCAGCCCAACTTTGCACTACTGCCACTTTGGGCCTGGGAACCATCCTGCGTATCGTGGATTTTCAGGAGCCAGCAGGCCTCTCACAGAGATAGGCTGCCAAACATAAACCACGGCCTTTTTACCTGGCTAAACAAAAGTCAGCTAACCCGCTTCTGGATTGCAGATTGCAGGAGCCACTTGGCATTATGAAACCATCCCGACTTGGCTCTGGTGACACCTTGGGTCTGGGAACCATCCTGCTCATCCTTAATTTTCAGGAGCAAGCGGGCCACACCCAGGAGCAAGCCCTCAAACTCAAACCACGGCCCTTTTCTCTGGCAAACAAAACTCAGCTGCCCTGCTTCTGGATGGCCGATTGCAGGAGCCACTTGTCACTGTCAAAGGAGCCCGACTTGGCACTGGTGCCACCTTGGGTCTGGGAACCATCCTGCGTGTCGTGGATTTTCAGGAGCCAGCCGGCCACTCCCAGCCACAAGCACTCAAACTCAAACCACAGCCCTTTTCTCTGGCAAAAAAACCTCAGCTGCCCTGCTTCTGGATGGCCGATTGCAGGAGCCACTTTGTACTATTAAACCAGCCCAACTTGGCACTGGTGCCACCTTCGGTCTGGGAACCATCCTGCGTATCGTGGACTTTCAGGAGCCAGCCGGCCACTCCAAGCCATAGGCGGCCAAACACAAACCGCAGCCATTTTCCCTGCCTAAACAAATTCAGATGCCCCTCTTGTGGATGGCAGATTGCAGCAGCTACTTTGTATTATCAAACCAGTCTGACTTGGCAGTGGTGCAACCTTCGGTCTGAGAACCATCCTGCGTATCGTGGATCTTCAGGAGCCAGCCGGCCACTCTAAGCCACAAGCCCTCCTACTCAAACCAAGGCCCTTTTCTCAGGAAACAAAACTCAGCTGCCCTGCTTCTGGATGGCAGATTGCAGGAGCCACTTGATACTATCAAACCAGCCCAACTTGGCACTGGTGCCACCTTAGGTCTTAGAACCTTCCTGCGTATCGTGGATTTTAGGGAGCCAGCCGGCCACTCCCAGCCACAAGCCGTATAACTCATACCACGGCCCTTTTCTCAGGCAAACAAAACTCAGCTGACCCGCTTCTGGATGGCAGATTGCAAGAGCCACTTGGCACTGTCAAAGGAGGCCGATTTGGCACTGGTGCAACCTTGGGTTTGGGAACCATCCTGCCTACCGTGGATTTTCAGGAACCAGCCTGCCACTCCCAGCCATAGGCTGCCACTCAAAAACAACGGCCCTTTTCCCGGGCTAACAAAAATCAGATGACCCAATTCTGTATGGCAGATTGCAGGAGATACATGGCACTATCAAAGCAGCCCAACTTGGCACTGGTGCCACCTTTGGTCTGGGAACCATCCTGCGTAACGTGGATTTTCAAGAGCCAGACGGCCACTCCCAGCCTTAGGCTTCCAAACACAAACCACGGCCCATTTCCCTGGCTAAAAAAATTAAGATGCCCCTCTTTTGGATGGCAGATTGCAGGAGCCACTTGGCACTTTCCAACCAGCCCGACTTGGCACTGCTCCGACCTTGGGTCTGGGAACCATCCTGCGTATCGTGGATTTTCCAGAGCCAGCCAGCCACTCCCAGCCACAAGCCCTCAAACTACGGCCCTTTTATCTGGCAAACGAAATTCAGCTGCCCTGCTTCTGGATGGCCGATTGCAGGAGCCACTTGGTACTATCAAACCAGCCCGACTTGGCACTGGTGCCACCTTGGGTCTGGGAACCATCCTGCGTATCATGGATTTTCAGGACCCAGCCCGCCACTCAAAGCAATGGTCTGCCAAACAGAAATCACGGCCCTTTTCCCTGCCTAAACAAATTCAGATGCCCCTCTTGAGGATGGCATATTGCAGGAGCCACTTGGCACTGTCCAAACAGCCTTATTTGGCACTGGTGCCAACTTCGGTCTGGGAACCATCCTGCGTATCATGGATTTTCAGGAGCCAGTCGGCCACTCCCAGCCACAAGCACTCAAACTCAAACCACGGCCCTTTTCTCTGGCACAGAAAACTCAGCTTCCCTGCTTATGGATGGCAGATTGCAGGAGCCACTTGATACTATCAACCCAGCCCAACTTGACACTGGTGCCACCTTGGGTCTTAGAACCATCCTGCATATCGTGGATTTTCAGGAGCCAGCAGGCCACTCCCAGCCACAATCCCTATAACTCATACCACGGCCTTTTTCTCAGGCAAAGAAAACTCAGCTGCCCTGCTTCTTGATGGCAGATTGCAGGAGCCACTTGGCACTGTAAAACCAGCCCGACGTTCCACTGTTGCCACCTTGGGTCTGGGAACCATCCTGCGTGTCGTGGATTTTCAGGAGGCAGCCGGCCACTCCCAACCACAAGAGCTCAAACTCAAACCACGGCCCTTTACTCCGGCAAGCAAAACTCAGCTGTCCTGCTTCTTGCTTGGCAGATGGCAGGAGCCACTTGGCACTATCAAACCAGCCCAACTTGGCACTGGTGCCACCTTGGCTCAGGGAAACATCCTGCGTATCGTGGATTTTCAGGAGCCAGTCGGCTACTTCCAGCCACAGGCTTCCAAACACATACCACGGCCTTTTTCCCTGACTAACAAAATTCAGATGCCCCGCTTCTGGATGGCAGATTGCAGGAGCCACTTGTTACTGTCAAAGCAGCCCAACTATGAAATGGTGCCACCTTGGGTAAGGGAACCATCCTGCGTATCGTGGATTTTCCGGAGCCAGCCGGCCACTCCCAGCCACAAGCCCTCAAACTATGGCACATTTCTCTGGGAAACAAATATCATCTGCCCTGCTTCTGGATGGCAGATTGCAGGAGCCACTTGGTCCTATCAAACCGGCCTACCTAGGCACTGGTGCCACCTTGGGTCTGGGAAGCAACCTGCGTATCATGGATTTTCATGAGCCAGCCGGCCACTCCCAGCCACAAGACCTCAAACTCAAACCACGGCCCTTTTCCCAGGCAAACGACACTCAGCTGCCCTGCTTCTGGATGGTCGATTGCAGGAGCCACTTGGTCCTATCAAACCAGCCCAACTTGGCATTGGTGCCGCCTTGGGTATGGGAACCATCCTGCGTATCATGGATTTTCAGGAGACAGCCGGCCACTCCCAGCCATGGGCTGCCAAACACAAAACACGGCCCTTTTCCCTGCCTGAACAAATTCAGATGCCCCTCTTGTGAATGGCAGATTGCAGGAGCCGCTTTGTATTATCAAACTAGCCTGACTTGGCACTGTTCCCACCTTCGGTCTTGGAACCATCTTGCGTATCGTGGATTTTCAAGAGCCAGCCGGCCACTCCAAGCCACAAGCCCTCAAACTCCAACCGCGGCCCTTTTCTCTGGCAAACAAAACTCAGCTGCCCTGTTTCTGGATGGCAGATTGCAGGAGCCACATCATACAATCAAACCAGCCCAACTCTGCACTGGTGCCACCTTGGGTCTGGGAAACCTCCTGCGTATCTTGGAACTTCAGGTGCTATCCGGCCACTCCCAGCCATAGGTTTCCAAACACAAACCACGGCCCATTCCCTTGGCTAACAAAATTAAGATGCCCCTCTTGTTGTTGGCAGATTGCAGGAGCCACTTGGCACTGTCCAACCAGCCTGACTTGGCACTGGTGCCACCTTGGGTCTGGGAACCATCCTGCGTAACGTGGATTTTCAGGAGCCAGCCGGCCACTCCCAGCCGCAAGCCCTCAAACTACGGCACATTTCTCTGGCAAACAAAACGCAGCTGCCCTGCTTCTGGATGGCAGATTGCAGGAGTCACTTGGTACTGTCAAACAGGCCTACCTTGGCACTGGTGCCACCTTGGGTCTGGGAAGCATCCTGCGTATCGTGTATTTTCAGGAGCGAGCCGGCCAATCCCAGCCACAAGCACTATAACTCATACCACGGCCCTTTTCTCAGGCAAACAAAAATCAGCTGCCCCGCTTCTAGATGGCAGATTGCAGTAGACACTTGGCACTGCCAAACCACCCCGACTTGGCACTTGTGCCACTTTGGGTCTGGGAATCATCCTGTGTATCGTGGATTTTCAGGAGCCAGCCGGCCACTCCCAGCGATGGTCTGCAAAACACAAATCACGGCACTTTTCCCTGCTTAAACAAATTCAGATGCCCCGCTTCTGGATGGCAGATTGCAAGAGCCACTTGGCACTGTCAAAGGAGCCCGACTTGGCACTGGTGCCACCTTGGGTTTGGGAACCATGCTGCGTACCGTGGATTTTCAGGAGCCAGCCGGCCACTCCCAGCCATAGGCTGCCAAACACAAACAACGGCCCTTTTCCCCGGCTAACAAAAATCAGATGACCCAATTCTGTATGGCAGATTTCAGGAGGAACATGGCACTATCAAAGCAGCCCAACTTGGCACTGGTGCCACCTTTGGTCTGGGAACCATCCTGCGTAACGTGGATTTTCAAGAGCCAGCCGGCCACTCCCAGCCATAGGATTCCAAACAGAAACCATGGCCCATTTCCGTGGCTAACAAAGTTAAGATGCCCCACTTGTGGATGGCGCATTGCAGGAGCCACATGGCACTGTCCAACCACCCTGGCTTGGCACTGGTCCCACCTTTGGTCTGGGAACCATCCTGCCTAACGTGGATTTTCAAGAGCCAGACGGCCACTCCCAGCCACAAGCCCTATAATTCATACCGCGGCCCTTTTCTCAGGCAAACAAAGCTCAGCTGCCCCGCTTCTGGATGGCAGATTGCAGGAGCCAATTGGCACAGTCAAACCACCCCGAACTGGCACTGGCGCCACTTTGGGTCTGGGAACCATCCTGCGTATCGTGGATTTACAGGAGCCAGCCGGCCACTCCCAGCCACAAGCCCTAAACTAAAACCACCGCCCTTTACTGTGGCAAGCAAAACTCTGCTGCCCTGCTTTTTGATGGCCTATATCAGGAGCCACTTTGTACTATCAAACCAGGCTACCTTGGAAGTGGTGCCACCTTGGGTCTTGGAACCATCCTGCGTATCGTGGATTTTCAGGAGCCCGCCGGCCACTCCCCGCCACAAGGCCTCAAACTCAAACCACGGCCATTATCCCTGGCAAACAAAACTCAGCAGCCCTGCTTCTGGATGGCCGATTGCAGGAGCCACTTGGTACTATCAAACCAGCCCAACTTGGCACTGGTGCCACCTTGGGTGTGGGAACCATCCTGCGTATCATGGATTTTCATGAGCCAGCCGGCCACTCCCAGCCAGGGGCTTCCAAACACAAAACACGGCCCATTTCCCTGCCTAAACAAATTCAGATGCCCCGCTTCTGGATGGCAAATTGCAGGAGCCACTTGGCACTGTCCAACCACCCTTACTTGGCACTGGTGCCACCTTGGGTCCGGGAACCATACTGCGTATCGTGGATTTTCAGGAGCCAGTCGGCCACTCCCAGCCACAAGCACTCAAATTCAAACCACGGCCCTTTTCTCTGGCAAAAAAAATTCATCTTCCCTGCCTATGGATGGCTGATTGCAGGAGCCACTTGGTATTATCAAACCAGCCCAACTTGGCACTGGTGCCACCTTGGGTCTTGGAACCATCCTGCGTATCGTGGATTTCTGGAGCCAGCCGGCCACTCCCTGCCACAAGCCGTGAAACTCATACCACGGCCCTTTTCTCAGGCAAACAAAACTCAGCTGCCCCTCTTCTGAATGGGAGATTGCAGGAGCCACTTGGCACTGTCAAACCACCCTGACTTGGCACTGGTGCCAATATGCGTCTGGGAACCATCCTGCCGTATCTTGTATTTTCAGGAGCCAGCCGGCCAAACCCAGCCTCAAGCCCTCAAACTCAAACCAGGGCCCTTTACTCTGGCAATCAAAACTCAGCTGCCCTGCTTATGGATGTCAGATTGCAGGAGCCACTTTGTACTATCAAATCAGCCTACATAGGATCTGGTGCCACCTTGGGTCTTGGAACCATCCTGCGTATCGTGGATTTTCAGGAGCCAGCCGGCCACTCCCAGCCACAAGCCCTCAAACTCAAACCACAGCCATTTTCTCTGGCAAACAAAACTCAGCTGCCCTGCTTCTGGATGGCCGATTGCAGGAGCCACTTCGTACCATCAAACCAGCCCGACTTGGAACTGGTGACACCTTGTGTCTGGGAACCATCCTGCGTATCGTGGATTTTCAGGAGCCAGCCGGCCACTCCCAGCAACAGGCTGCCAAACAAAAACCACGGCCTTTTTCCCTGACTAACAAAATTCAGATGCCCCGCTTCTGGATGGCAGATTGCAGGAGTCACTTGGCACTGTCAAAGCAGCCCAACTTTGAAATGGTGCCACCTTGGGTCTTGGAACCATCCTGCGTATCGTGGATTTTCAGGTGCCAGCCGGACAGTCCAAGGCAGAAGCCCTATAACTCATACCACGGCCCTTTTCTCTGGCAAGCAAAACCCAGCTTCCCTGCTTATGGATCGCAGATTGCAGGAGCCACTTTGTACAGTCAAACCGGCCTCCCTTTGCACTGGTGCCACCTTGGGTCTGGAAACCATCCTGCGTATCGTGGATTTTCAGGATCCAGCCGGCCACTCCCAGCCATAGGCTGCCAAACACAAACCACAAAGTTTTTCCCTGGCTAACAAAATTCAGATGCCCCGCTTCTGGATGGCAGATTGCAGGAGCCACTTCGCACTGTCCAACCAGCCCAACTTGGTACTGGTGCCACCTTCGGTCTTGACACCTCCTGCGTATCGTGGACTTTCATGAGCCAGCTGGCCACTCCCCGCCACAAGTCCTCAAACTAAACCACGGCACTTTCCTCTGGTAAAAAAAACACAGCTGCCCTGATTCTGGATGAATGATTGCAGGAGCCACTTGGCACTGTCAAGCCAGCCCGACTTAGATATCGTGACAGCTTTGGTCTGGGAACCACCCTGCGTATCGTGGATTTTCAGGAGCCAGCCCGCCACTCCCAGCCATGGGTGCCAAACACAAACCACGGCACTTTTCCCTGGCTAACAAAATTCAGATGCCTTTCTTCTGGATGGCAGTTTGCAGGAGCTACTTGGCATTGTCAAACCAGAATGACTTGGCACAGATGCAATCTTTGGTCTGGGGACCATCCTGCATATCGTGGATTTTCAGGAGCCAGCTGGCCACTCCAAGCCACAAGCCCTCAAACTCAAACCACAGCCCTTTTCTCTGGAAACAAAACTCAGCTGCCCTGCTTCTGGATGGCAGATTGCAGGAGTCACTTTGTACTATCAAACCGGACTACCTTGGCACTGGTGCCAACTTGGGTCTGGGAACCATCCTGCGTATCGTAGATTTTCAGGAGCCAGCCGGGCACACCAAGCCATAGGCTTCCAAACACAAACCACGGCGCTTTTCCCTGGCTAAAAAAATTCAGATGCCTAGCTTCTGGATGTCAGATTGCAGGAGTCACTTGGCACTGTCCAACCAGTCCAAATTGGCACTGGTGCCACCTTGGGTCTGGGAACCATCCTGCGTATCATGGATTTTCATGGGCCAGTCGGCCACTCCCAGCCATAGGCTGCGAAAAACAAACCACGGATCTTTTCCCTGGCTAACAAAATTCAGATGCCCCGCTTCTGAATGACAGAATGCAGGAGCCTCTTGGCACTGTCAAACCAGTGCCCAACTTGGCAATGCGCAACCTTGGGTCTGGGAACCACCCTGCGTATCGTGGATTTTCCGGAGTCAGCCGGCCACTCCCAGCCACAAGCCCTCAAACTACGGCCCTTTTATCTGGAAAACAAAACTCAGTTGCCCTGCTTCTGGATGGCCGATTGCAGGAGGCACTTGTTACTATCAAACCAGCCTGACTTGGCACTGGTGCTACCTTGGGTGTGGGAACCATCCTGCGTATTGTGGATTTTCAGTAGCCAGCCGGCCACTCCCAGCAACAGGCAGCCAAACACAAACCACGGCCTTTATCCCTGACTAACAAAATTCAGATGCCCCGCTTCTGGATGACAGATTGCAAGAGCCACTTGGCACTGTCAAACCAGCCTGACATGGAAATGGTGACACCTTGGGTCTGGGAACCATCCTGCGTATCGTGGATTTTCATGAGCCAGCCGGCCACTCCCAGCCATAGGCTGCCAAAAAAAAACCACGGCACTTTTCCCTGGCTAACAAAATTCAGATGCCCCGCTTCTGGATGGCAGATATCAGGAGCCTCTTGGCACTGTCCAACCAGCCCGACTTGGCACTACTGCGACCTTGGGTCTGGGAACCATCCTCCGTATCGTGGATTTTCCTGAGCCAGCCGGCCACTCCCAGCCACAAGCCCTCAAACTACGGCCCTTTTTTCTGGCAAACGAAACTCAGCTGCCCTGCCTCTGCATGGCAGATTGCAGGAGCCACTTGGTTCTATCAAACCAGCCCAACTTGGCACTGATGACACCTTGGGTCTGGGAACCATCCTGCGTATCGTGGATTTTCAGGAGCCAGCCGGCCACTCCCAGCCATAGGCTGCCAAACACACACCACGGCCTTTTTCCCTGAATAAAAAAATTCAGATGCCCCGCTTCTGGATGGCAGATTGCAGGGGCCATTTGGTACTGTCAAAGCAGCCCAACTTTGAAATGGTGCCACCTTGGGTCTTGGAACCATCCTGCGTATGGTGGATTTTCAGGTGCCAGCCAGACACTCCCAGCCACAAGCCCTATAACTCATACCACGGCACTTTTCTCTGGCAAGCAAAACCCAGCTTCCCTGCTTATGGATGGCAGATTGCAGGAGCCACTTTGTACTGTCAAACCGGCCTACCTTTGCACTGGTGCCACCTTGGGTCTGGAAACCATCCTGCGTATCGTGGATTTTCAGGATCCAGCCGGCAACTCAAAGCCATAGGCTTCCAAACACAAACCACCAAGTTTTTCCCTGGCTAACAAAATTCAGATGCCCCGCTTCTGCATGGCAGATTGCAGGAGACACTTCGCACTGTAAAACCAGCCCGACGTTCCACTGGTGCCACCTTGGGTCTGGGAACCATCCTGCGTATTGTGGATTTTCAGGAGCTAGCCGTCCACTCCCAGCCACAAGACCTCAAACTCAAACCACGGCCCTTTACTCCGGCAAGCAAAACTCAGCTGCCCTGCTTCTTGATGGCAGATGGCAGGAGCCACTTGGTACTATCAAACCAGCCCAACTTGGCGGTGGTGCCACCTTGGGTCAGGGAACCATCCTGCGTATCGTGGATTTTCAGGAGCCAGCCGGCCACTCCCAGCCATAGGCTGCCAAACACAAACAACGGCCCTTTTCCTGGTCTAAAAAAAATCAGATGACCCAATACTGTATGGCAGATTGCAGGAGGTACACGGCACTATCAAAGCAGCTTAACCTGGCACTGGTGCCACCTTTGGTCTGGGAACCATCCTGCGTAACGTGGATTTTCAAGAGCCAGCCGGCCACTCCCAGCCATAGGCTTCCAAACACAAACCACGGCCCATTTCCCTGGCTAACAAAATTAAGATGCCCCTCTTGTGGATGGCAGTTTGCAGGAGCCACTTGGCACTGTCCAACCACCCTGGCTTGGCACTGGTGCCACCTTTGGTCTGGGAACCATCCTGCGTAACGTGGATTTTCAAGAGCCAGCCGGCCACTCCCAGCCACAAGCCCTAAATTAAATCTACCGCCCTTTACTCTGGCAAGCAAAACTCTGCTGCCCTGCTTTTGATGGCCAATATCAGGAGCCACTTTGTACTATCAAACCAGCCTACCTTGGAACTGGTGCCATCTTGGGTCTTGGAACCATCCTGCGTATCGTGGATTTTCAGGAGCCCGCCGGCCACTCCCCGCCACAAGGTGTCAAACTCAAACCACGGCCCTTTTCCCTGGCAAACAAAACTCAGCAGCCCTGCTTCTGGATGGCCGATTGCAGGAGCCACTTGGTACTATCAAACCAGCCCAACTTGGCACTGGTGCCACCTCGGGTGTGGGAACCATCCGGCGTATCATGGATTTTCAGGAGGCAGCCGGCCACTCCCAGCCAGGGGCTGCCAAACAGAAAACACGGCCCATTTCCCTGCCTAAACAAATTCAGATGCCCCGCTTCTGGATGGCAAATTGCAGGAGCCACTTGGCACTGTCCAACCACCCTTACTTGTCACTGGTGCCACCTTGGGTCTGGAAACAATCCTGCGTAACGTGGATTTTCAGGAGCCAGCCTGCCACTCCCAGCCACAATTCGTATAACTCATACCACGGCCCTTTTCTCAGGCAAACAAAACTCAGCTGCCCCACTTCTGAATGGTAGATTGCAGGAGGCACTTGGCACCGTCAAACCACCCTGACTTGGCACTGGTGCCTCTTTGGGTCTCGGAACCATACTGCGTATCATGTATTTTCAGCAGCCACCCGGCCAATCCCAGCCACAAGCCGTCAAACTCAAACCAGGGCCCTTTACTCTGGCAATCAAAACTCAGCTGCCCTGCTTATGGATGGCAGATTGCAGGAGCCACTTGGTACTATCAAACCAGCCTACATTGGAACTGGAGCCACCTTGGGTCTTGGAACCATCCTGCGTATCGTGGATTTTCAGGAGCAAGCCGGCCACTCCCTGCCACAAGACCTCAAAATCAAACAACAGCCATTTTCTCTGGGAAACAAATCTCAGCTGACCTGCTTCTGGATTGCCGATTGCAGGAGCCACTTGGTACTTACAAACCAGATCAACTTGGCACTGGTGCCACCTTGGGTCTGGGAACCATCCTGCGTATCGTGGATTTTCAGTAGCCAGCCGGCCACTCCCAGCTACAGGCTGCCAAACACAAACCACGGCCTTTTTCCCTGACTAACAAAATTCAGATGCCACGCTTCTCGATGGCAGATTGCAGGAGACACTTGGTACTATCAAACCAGCCCAACTCAGCAACGGTTCCACCTTGGGTCTGGGAACCATCCTCCGTATCGTAGATTTTCAGGATCCAGCCGGCCACTCCCAGCCATAGGTGCCGAACACACACCACGGCCTTTTTCCCTGACTAACAAAATTCAGATGCCCCGCTTCTGGATGGCAGATTGCAGGAGCCACTTGGTACTGTCACAGCAGCACAACTTTGAAATTGTGCCACCTTGGGTCTTGGAACCATCCAGCGTATCGTAGATTTTCAGGTGCCAGCCGGACACTCCCCACCACAAGCCCTATAACTCATACCACGGCCCTTTTCTCTGGCAAGCAAAACCCAGCTTCCCTGCTTATGGATGGCAGATTGCAGGGCCCACTTTGTACTGTCAAACCGGCCTACCTTTGCACTGGTGACACCTTAGGTCAGGGAACCATCATGCGTATAGTGGATTTTCAGGAGTCAGCCTGCCACTCCCAGCCATGGACTGCCAAACACAAAACATGGCCCTTTTCCCTGCCTAAACAAATTCAGATGCCCCTCTTGTGGATGGCAGATTGCAGGAGCCACTTGGCACTATCGAAACAGCCTGACTTGGCACTGGTGCCACCGTCGGTCTGGGAACCATCGTGCGTATCATGGATTTTCAGGAGCCAGTCGGCCACTCCCAGACACAAGCACTCAAACTCAAACCACAACCCTTTCCTCTGGCAAAAACCACTCAGCTTCCCTGCTTATAGATGGCAGATTGCAGGAGCCAGTTGGTACGATCAAACCAGCCCTACTTTGCACTGGTGCCACCTTGGGTCTTGGAAACATCCTGCGTAACGTGGATTTTCAGGAGCCAGCCGGCCACTCCCAGCCACAAGACCTGTAACTCATACCACGGCATTTTCTCAGGAAAACAAAACTCAGCTGCCCCGCTTCTGGATGGCAAATTTAAGGAGCCACTTGGCACTGTCAGACTAGCCCGACTTGGAACTGGTGACACCTTGGGTATTGGAACCATCCTGCGTATCGTGGATTTTCAGGAGCCAGCCGGCCACTACCAGCCATAGGCTTACAAACACAAACCACGGCCCATTTCCGTGGCTAACAATATTAAGATGCCCCTCTTGTGGATGGCAGATTGCAGGAGCCACTTGGCACTGTCCAACCAGCCTGACTTGGTACTGGTGCCACCTTGGGTCAGGGAACCATCCTGCGTATCGTGGATTTTCAGGAGCCAGCCGGCCACTCCCAGCCATGCGCTGCCAAACACAAATAACGGCCCTTTTCCCTGCTTAAACAAATTCTGATGACCCGCTTCTGGATGGCAGATTGCAAGAGCCACTTGGCACTGTCAAAGGAGCCCAACTTGGCCCTGGTGCCACCTTGAGTTTGGGAACCATGCTGCGTACCGTGGATTTTCAGGAGCCAGCCGGCCACTCCCAGCCATAGGCTGCCAAACACAAACAACGGCCCTTTTCCTGGTCTAAAAAAAATCAGATGACCCAATACTGTATGGCAGATTGCAGGAGGTACACGGCACTATCAAAGCAGCTTAACCTGGCACTGGTGCCACCTTTGGTCTGGGAACCATCCTGCGTAACGTGGATTTTCAAGAGCCAGCCGGCCACTCCCAGCCATAGGCTTCCAAACACAAACCACGGCCCATTTCCCTGGCTAACAAAATTAAGATGCCCCTCTTGTGGATGGCAGTTTGCAGGAGCCACTTGGCACTGTCCAACCACCCTGGCTTGGCACTGGTGCCACCTTTGGTCTGGGAACCATCCTGCGTAACGTGGATTTTCAAGAGCCAGCCGGCCACTCCCAGCCACAAGCCCTAAATTAAATCTACCGCCCTTTACTCTGGCAAGCAAAACTCTGCTGCCCTGCTTTTGATGGCCAATATCAGGAGCCACTTTGTACTATCAAACCAGCCTACCTTGGAACTGGTGCCATCTTGGGTCTTGGAACCATCCTGCGTATCGTGGATTTTCAGGAGCCCGCCGGCCACTCCCCGCCACAAGGTGTCAAACTCAAACCACGGCCCTTTTCCCTGGCAAACAAAACTCAGCAGCCCTGCTTCTGGATGGCCGATTGCAGGAGCCACTTGGTACTATCAAACCAGCCCAACTTGGCACTGGTGCCACCTCGGGTGTGGGAACCATCCGGCGTATCATGGATTTTCAGGAGGCAGCCGGCCACTCCCAGCCAGGGGCTGCCAAACAGAAAACACGGCCCATTTCCCTGCCTAAACAAATTCAGATGCCCCGCTTCTGGATGGCAAATTGCAGGAGCCACTTGGCACTGTCCAACCACCCTTACTTGTCACTGGTGCCACCTTGGGTCTGGAAACAATCCTGCGTAACGTGGATTTTCAGGAGCCAGCCTGCCACTCCCAGCCACAATTCGTATAACTCATACCACGGCCCTTTTCTCAGGCAAACAAAACTCAGCTGCCCCACTTCTGAATGGTAGATTGCAGGAGGCACTTGGCACCGTCAAACCACCCTGACTTGGCACTGGTGCCTCTTTGGGTCTCGGAACCATACTGCGTATCATGTATTTTCAGCAGCCACCCGGCCAATCCCAGCCACAAGCCGTCAAACTCAAACCAGGGCCCTTTACTCTGGCAATCAAAACTCAGCTGCCCTGCTTATGGATGGCAGATTGCAGGAGCCACTTGGTACTATCAAACCAGCCTACATTGGAACTGGAGCCACCTTGGGTCTTGGAACCATCCTGCGTATCGTGGATTTTCAGGAGCAAGCCGGCCACTCCCTGCCACAAGACCTCAAAATCAAACAACAGCCATTTTCTCTGGGAAACAAATCTCAGCTGACCTGCTTCTGGATTGCCGATTGCAGGAGCCACTTGGTACTTACAAACCAGATCAACTTGGCACTGGTGCCACCTTGGGTCTGGGAACCATCCTGCGTATCGTGGATTTTCAGTAGCCAGCCGGCCACTCCCAGCTACAGGCTGCCAAACACAAACCACGGCCTTTTTCCCTGACTAACAAAATTCAGATGCCACGCTTCTCGATGGCAGATTGCAGGAGACACTTGGTACTATCAAACCAGCCCAACTCAGCAACGGTTCCACCTTGGGT
This sequence comes from Passerculus sandwichensis, assembly GCA_031885435.1. Lineage (NCBI taxonomy): Eukaryota > Metazoa > Chordata > Aves > Passeriformes > Passerellidae > Passerculus > Passerculus sandwichensis. The sequence continues at coordinate 1,360,889 of CM063146.1, forward strand.
CTGGGAACCATCCTCCGTATCGTAGATTTTCAGGATCCAGCCGGCCACTCCCAGCCATAGGTGCCGAACACACACCACGGCCTTTTTCCCTGACTAACAAAATTCAGATGCCCCGCTTCTGGATGGCAGATTGCAGGAGCCACTTGGTACTGTCACAGCAGCACAACTTTGAAATTGTGCCACCTTGGGTCTTGGAACCATCCAGCGTATCGTAGATTTTCAGGTGCCAGCCGGACACTCCCCACCACAAGCCCTATAACTCATACCACGGCCCTTTTCTCTGGCAAGCAAAACCCAGCTTCCCTGCTTATGGATGGCAGATTGCAGGGCCCACTTTGTACTGTCAAACCGGCCTACCTTTGCACTGGTGACACCTTAGGTCAGGGAACCATCATGCGTATAGTGGATTTTCAGGAGTCAGCCTGCCACTCCCAGCCATGGACTGCCAAACACAAAACATGGCCCTTTTCCCTGCCTAAACAAATTCAGATGCCCCTCTTGTGGATGGCAGATTGCAGGAGCCACTTGGCACTATCGAAACAGCCTGACTTGGCACTGGTGCCACCGTCGGTCTGGGAACCATCGTGCGTATCATGGATTTTCAGGAGCCAGTCGGCCACTCCCAGACACAAGCACTCAAACTCAAACCACAACCCTTTCCTCTGGCAAAAACCACTCAGCTTCCCTGCTTATAGATGGCAGATTGCAGGAGCCAGTTGGTACGATCAAACCAGCCCTACTTTGCACTGGTGCCACCTTGGGTCTTGGAAACATCCTGCGTAACGTGGATTTTCAGGAGCCAGCCGGCCACTCCCAGCCACAAGACCTGTAACTCATACCACGGCATTTTCTCAGGAAAACAAAACTCAGCTGCCCCGCTTCTGGATGGCAAATTTAAGGAGCCACTTGGCACTGTCAGACTAGCCCGACTTGGAACTGGTGACACCTTGGGTATTGGAACCATCCTGCGTATCGTGGATTTTCAGGAGCCAGCCGGCCACTACCAGCCATAGGCTTACAAACACAAACCACGGCCCATTTCCGTGGCTAACAATATTAAGATGCCCCTCTTGTGGATGGCAGATTGCAGGAGCCACTTGGCACTGTCCAACCAGCCTGACTTGGTACTGGTGCCACCGTCGGTCTGGGAACCATCCTGGGTATCATGGATTTTCAGGAGCCAGTCGGCCACTCCAAGCCACAAGCCCTGTAACTCATACCACGGCCTTTTTCTCATGCAAACATAACTCAGCTGCCCCGCTTCTGGATGGCAGATTGCCGGAGCCACTTGGCACTGTCAGACCAGCCCGACTTGGAACTGGTGACACCTTGGGTCTTGGAACCATCCTGTGTATCGTGGATTTTCCGGAGCCAGCCGGCCACTCCCAGCCACAAGCCCTCTAACTCATACCACGGCCTTTTACTCATGCAAACAAAACTCAGCTGCCCCGCTTCTGAATGGCAGATTGCAGGAGCCTCTTGGCACTGTCAAAATAGACCAACTTGGCACTGCGCGACCTTGGGTCTGGGAACCATCCTGCGTATCGTGGATTTTCCGGAGCCAGCCGGCCACTCCCAGCCACAAGCCCTCAAACTACGGCCCATTTATCTGGCAAACAAAACTCAGTTGCCTTGCTTCTGGATGGCCGATTGCAGGAGGCAATGGTACAATCAAACCAGTCTTACTTGGCACTGGTGCCACCTTGGGTCTGGGAACCATCCTGCGTATCGTGGATTTTCAGGAGCCAGCCGGCCACTCCCAGCCATAGGCTGCCAAACACAAACCACGGCCTTTTTCCCTGACTAACAAAATTCAGATGCCCCGCTTCTGGATGGCAGATTGCAGGCGCCACTTGGTACTCTCAAACCAGCCCAACTTTGAAATGGTGCCACCTTGGGTCTTGGAAGCATCCTGCGTATCGTCGATTTTCAGGTGCCAGCCGGACACTCCCCACCACAAGCCCTATAACTCAAACCACGGCCATTTTCTCAGGCAAACAAAACTCATCTGCCCCGCTTGTGTGTGGCACATTGCAGGAGCCACATGGCACTGTCCAACCAGACCAACTTAGCAATGATGCCACCTTCTGTCTGGACACATCCTGCGTATCGTGGATTTTCAAGAGCCAGCCGGCCACTCCAAGCCAAAATCACTCAAACTCAAACCACGGGCCTTTACTGTGGCAAAAAAAACTGAGCTTCCCTGCACGTGGATGGCAGATTGCAGGAGCCACTTGGCACTGTCCAACCAGCCCAACTTGGCACTGGTGCAACCTTGGGTCTGGGAACCATCCTGCGTATCGTGGATTTTCCGGAGCCAGCCGGCCACTCCCAGCCACAAGCCTTCAAACTGCGGCCGTTTTCCCTGGCAAACAAAACTCACCTGCCCTGCTTATGGATGGCAGATTGCAGGAGCCACTTGGTAATGTCAAACCGGCCTACCTTGGCACTGGTGCCACCTTGGGTCTTGGAACCATCCTGCGTATCGTGGATTTTCAGGAGCCAGCCGGCCACTCCCAGCCACAAGCCCTCAAACTAAAACCACGGCCCTTTTCCCTGGCAAACAAAACTCAGCTGCCCTGAATCTGGATGGCAGATTGCAGGAGCCGCTTGGTACTATCAAACCAGCCAGGCTTGGCACTGGTGCCACCTTGTGTCTGGGAACCATCCTGCGTATCGTGGATTTTCAGGAGCCAGCCGACCACTCCCAGCCACAAGCACTCAAACTCAAACAACGACCCTTTACTCTGTCAAACAAAACTCAGCTGCCCTGCTTTTGGATGGCAGATTGCAGGAGCCACTTTGTACAATCAAACCAGCCGAACATGGCTGTGGTGACACCTTGGGTCTAGGGACCATCCTGCGTAACGTGGATTTTCAGGAGCCAGACGTCCACTCCCAGCCACAAGCCCTCACACTCGACCCACGGACCTTTTATCTGGTTAACAAAACTCAGCTGCCCTGCTTCTGGATGGCCGATTGCAGGAGCCACTTGGTACTATCAAACCAGCCCAACTTGGCACTGGTGCCACCTTCGGTCTGGGAACCATCCTGCGTATCGTGGATTTTCAGGAGCCAGCCGGCCACTCCCAGCCACAGGCTTCCAAACACAAACCACGGCCTTTTTCCCTGATTAAAAAAATTCAGCTGCCCCGCTTCTGGATGGCAAATTGCAGGAGCCACTTGGCATTGTCAAACCAGACCGACTTGTAACTGGTGACACCTTGGGTCAGGGAACCATCCTGCGTATCGTGGATTTTCAGGAGTCAGCCGGCCACTCCCAGCCATGGTCTGCCAAACACAAAACACGGCCCTTTTCCCTGCCTAAACAAATTCAGATGCCTTGCTTCGGGATGGCAGATTGCTGGAGCCACTTGGCACTGCCAACCAGCCTGACTTGGAACTGGTTGCACCTATAGTCTGGGAACCATCTTTTGTATCGTGGATTTTCAGGAGCGAGACGGTCACTCCCAGCCACAAGACCTCAAGCTCAAACCACGGCCCTTTTCTCTCGTAAACAACACTCAGCTGCCCTGCTTCTGGATGGCAGATTGCAGGAGGCACTTGGTACTATAAAACCAGCCCGACTTGGCACTGGTGCCACCTTGGGCCTGGGAACCATCCTGGGTATCGTGGATTTTCAGGAGCCAGCCAGCCACTCCCAGCCATACGCTTCCACACAAAACCACGGCCCTTTTCCCTGGCTAACAAAATTCAGATGCCCCGCTTCTGGATGGCAGATTGCAGGAACCACTTGGCAATGTCCAACCAGCCTAACTTGGCACTGGTGCCACCTTCGGTCTGGGAAACATCCTGCGTATCGTGGATTTTCAGGAGCCAGTCGGCCACGCCCAGCCACAAGCACTCAAAATCAAACCACGGCCCTTTCCTCTGGCAAAAGCCAATCAGCTTCCCTGCTTATAGATGGCAGATTGCAGGAGCCACTTTGTATGATCAAACCAGCCCTACTTGGCACTTGTGCCACCTTGGGTCTTGGAACCATCCTGCGTAACGTGGATTTTCAGGAGCCAGCCGCCCACTCCCATCCATAGGCTTCCAAACACAAACCACGGCCCATTTCCCTGGCTGACAATATTAGGATGCCCCTCTTGTGGATGGCTGATTGCAGGAGTCACTTGGCACTGTCGAAACAGCCTGACTTGGCACTGGTGCCACCTTGGGTCTGGGAACCATCCTGCGTATCATGGATTTTCAGGAGCCAGCCGGCCACTCCCAGCCACAAGCCCTGTAACTCATACCACGGCATTTTTCTCAGGGAAACCAAACTCAGCTGCCCCGCTTCTGGATGGCAGATTTCAGGAGCCACCTGGCACTGTCCAACCAGCCCGACTTGGAACTGGTGACACCTTGGGTCTTGGAACCATCCTGCGTATTTTGGATTTATGGGAGCCAGCCGGCCACTCCCAGCCATAGGTTTCCAAACACAAACCACGGCCCATTTCCCTGGCTAACAAAATTAATATGCCCCTCTGGTGGATCGCAGATTGCAGGAGCCACTTGGCACTGTCCAAACAGCCTGACTTGGCACTGGTGCCACCGTCGGCCTGGGAACCATCCTGCTTATCGTGGATTTTCCGGAGCCAGCCGGCCACTCCCAGCCACAAGCCCTGTAACTCATACCACGGCCTTTTACACATGCAAACAAAACTCAGCTGCCCCGCTTCTGGATGGCAGATTACAGGAGCCACTTGGAAATGTCAAACCCTCCTGACTTGGCCCTGGTTCCACTTTGGGTCTGGGTACCATCCTGCGTATCTTGGATTTTCAGGAGCCAGCCGGCCACTCCCAGCCATAGGCTTCCAAACACAACCACGGCCCTTTTCCCTGGCTAACAAAATTCAGATGCCTTGCTTCTGGATGGCAGATTGCAGGAGCCATTTGGCACTGTCCAACCAGCCGAACTTGGTACTGGTGCCACCTTTGGTCTGGGAACCATCCTGCGTATCGTGGATTTTCCGGAGCCAGCCAGCCACTCCCAGCCACGAGCCCTCAAACTGCGGCCATTTTTCTGGCAAACGAAACTCAGCTGCCCTGCTTCTGCATGGCAGATTGCAGGAGCCACTTGGTTCTATCAAACCAACCCAACTTGGCACTAGTGCCACCTTGGGTCTGGGAACCATTCTGCGTATCGTGGATTTTCAGGAGCCAGCCGGCCACTCCCAGCCATAGGCTGCCAAACACACACCACGGCCTTTTTCCCTGAATAACAAAATTCAGATGCCCCGCTTCTGGATGGCAGATTGCAGGGGCCATTTGGTACTGTCAAAGCAGCCTAACTTTGAAATGGTGCCACCTTGGGTCTTGGAACCATCCTGCGTATGGTGGATTTTCAGGTGCCAGCCGGACACTCCCAGCCACAAGCCCTATAACTCATACCACGGCACTTTTCTCTGGCAAGCAAAACCCAGCTTCCCTGCTTATGGATGGCAGATTGCAGGAGCCACTTTGTACTGTCAAACCGGCCTACCTTTGCACTGGTGCCACCTTGGGTCTGGAAACCATCCTGCGTATCGTGGATTTTCAGGATCCAGCCGGCCACTCAAAGCCATAGGCTTCCAAACACAAACCACAAAGTTTTTCCCTGGCTAACAAAATTCAGATGCCCCGCTTCTGCATGGCAGATTGCAGGAGACACTTCGCACTGTAAAACCAGCCCGACGTTCCACTGGTGCCACCTTGGGTCTGGGAACCATCCTGCGTATTGTGGATTTTCAGGAGCTAGCCGTCCACTCCCAGCCACAAGACCTCAAACTCAAACCACGGCCCTTTACTCCGGCAAGCAAAACTCAGCTGCCCTGCTTCTTGATGGCAGATGGCAGGAGCCACTTGGTACAATCAAACCAGCCCAACTTGGCGGTGGTGCCACCTTGGGTCAGGGAACCATCCTGCGTATCGTGGATTTTAAGGAGCCAGTCGGCCACTCCCAGCCATAGGCTGCCAAACACAAACCACGGCCTTTTTCCCTGACTAACAAAATTCAGATGCCTTGCTTCTGGATGGCAGATTGCAGGAGCCACTTGGTACTCTCAAACCAGCCCAACTTTGAAATGGTGCCACCTTGGGTCTTGGAACCATCCTGCGTATCATGGATTTTCAGGAGCCAGCCGGCCACTCCCAGCCATGCGCTGCCAAACACAAATAACGGCCCTTTTCCCTGCTTAAACAAATTCTGATGACCCGCTTCTGGATGGCAGATTGCAAGAGCCACTTGGCACTGTCAAAGGAGCCCAACTTGGCCCTGGTGCCACCTTGGGTTTGGGAACCATGCTGCGTACCGTGGATTTTCAGGAGCCAGCCGGCCACTCCCAGCCATAGGCTGCCAAACACAAACAACGGCCCTTTTCCTGGTCTAAAAAAAATCAGATGACCCAATTCTGTATGGCAGATTGCAGGAGGTACATGGCACTATCAAAGCAGCCCAACCTGGCACTGGCGCCACCTTTGGTCTGGGAACCATCCTGCGTAACGTGGATTTTCAAGAGCCAGCTGGCCACTCCCAGCCATAGGCTTCCAAACACAAACCACGGCCCATTTCCCTGGCTAACAAAATTAAGATGCCCCTCTTGTGGATGGCAGTTTGCAGGAGCCACTTGGCACTGTCCAACCACCCTGGCTTGGCACTGGTGCCACCTTTGGTCTGGGAACCATCCTGCGTAACGTGGATTTTCAAGAGCCAGCCGGCCACTCCCAGCCATAGTCTTCCAAACACAAACCACGGCCCATTTCCATGGCTAACAAAATTAAGATGCCCCTCTTGTGGATGGCAGTTTGCAGGAGCCACTTGGCACTGTCCAACCACCCTGGCTTGGCACTGGTGCCACCTTTGGTCTGGGAACCATCCTGCGTAACGTGGATTTTCAAGAGCCAGCCGGCCACTCCCAGCCACAAGCCCTAAATTAAATCCACCGCCCTTTACTCTGGCAAGCAAAACTCTGCTGCCCTGCTTTTGATGGCCAATATCAGGAGCCACTTTGTACTATCAAACCAGCCTACCTTCGAACTGGTGCCATCTTGGGTCTTGGAACCATCCTGCGTATCGTGGATTTTCAGGAGCCCGCCGGCCACTCCCCGCCACAAGGCCTCAAACTCAAACCACGGCCCTTTTCCCTGGCAAACAAAACTCAGCAACCCTGCTTCTGGATGGCCGATTGCAGGAGCCACTTGGTACTATCAAACCAGCCCAACTTGGCACTGGTGCCACCTCGGGTGTGGGAACCATCCGGCGTATCATGGATTTTCAGGAGGCAGCCGGCCACTCCCAGCCAGGGGCTGCCAAACACAAAACACGGCCCATTTCCCTGCCTAAACAAATTCAGATGCCCCGCTTCTGGATGGCAAATTGCAGGAGCCACTTGGCACTGTCCAACCACCCTTACTTGTCACTGGTGCCACCTTGGGTCTGGGAACAATCCTGCGTAACGTGGATTTTCAGGAGCCAGCCTGCCACTCCCAGCCACAATTTGTATAATTCATACCACGGCCCTTTTCTCAGGCAAACAAAACTCAGCTGCCCCACTTCTGAATGGTAGATTGCAGGAGGCACTTGGCACCGTCAAACCACCCTGACTTGGCACTGGTGCCTCTTTGGGTCTGGGAACCATACTGCGTATCATGTATTTTCAGCAGCCACCCGGCCAATCCCAGCCACAAGCCGTGAAACTCAAACCAGGGCCCTTTACTCTGGCAATCAAAACTCAGCTGCCCTGCTTATGGATGGCAGATTGCAGGAGCCACTTGGTACTATCAAACCAGCCTACATTGGAACTGGAGCCACCTTGGGTCTTGGAACCATCCTGCGTATCGTGGATTTTCAGGAGCAAGCCGGCCACTCCCTGCCACAAGACCTCAAAATCAAACAACAGCCATTTTCTCTGGGAAACAAATCTCAGCTGCCCTGCTTCTGGATGGCCGATTGCAGGAGCCACTTGGTACTTACAAACCAGCTCAACTTGGCACTGGTGCCACCTTGGGTCTGGGAACCATCCTGCGTATCGTGGATTTTCAGTAGCCAGCCGGCCACTCCCAGCAACAGGCTGCCAAACACAAACCACGGCCTTTTTCCCTGACTAACAAAATTCAGATGCCACGGTTCTCGATGGCAGATTGCAGGAGACACTTGGTACTATCAAACCAGCCCAACTCAGCAACGGTTCCACCTTGGGTCTGGGAACCATCCTCCGTATCGTAGATTTTCAGGATCCAGCCGGCCACTCCCAGCCATAGGTGCCGAACACACACCACGGCCTTTTTCCCTGACTAACAAAATTCAGATGCCCCGCTTCTGGATGGCAGATTGCAGGAGCCACTTGGTACTGTCACAGCAGCACAACTTTGAAATTGTGCCACCTTGGGTCTTGGAACCATCCAGCGTATCGTAGATTTTCAGGTGCCAGCCGGACACTCCCCACCACAAGCCCTATAACTCATATCACGGCCTTTTTCTCTGGCAAGCAAAACCCAGCTTCCCTGCTTATGGATGGCAGATTGCAGGGCCCACTTTATACTGTCAAACCGGCCTACCTTTGCACTGGTGACACCTTAGGTCAGGGAACCATCATGCGTATCGTGGATTTTCAGGAGTCAGCCTGCCACTCCCAGCCATGGACTGCCAAACACAAAACATGGCCCTTTTCCCTGCCTAAACAAATTCAGATGCCCCTCTTGTGGATGGCAGATTGCAGGAGCCACTTGGCACTATCGAAACAGCCTGACTTGGCACTGGTGCCACCGTCGGTCTGGGAACCATCGTGCGTATCATGGATTTTCAGGAGCCAGTCGGCCACTCCCAGACACAAGCACTTAAACTCAAACCACAACCCTTTCCTCTGGAAAAAACCACTCAGCTTCCCTGCTTATAGATGGCAGATTGCAGGAGCCAGTTGGTACGATCAAACCAGCCCTACTTGGCACTGGTGCCACCTTGGGTCTTGGAAACATCCTGCGTAACGTGGATTTTCAGGAGCCAGCCGGCCACTCCCAGCCACAAGACCTGTAACTCATACCACGGCATTTTCTCAGGAAAACAAAACTCAGCTGCCCCGCTTCTGGATGGCAAATTTCAGGAGCCACTTGGCACTGTCAGACTAGCCCGACTTGGAACTGGTGACACCTTGGGTATTGGAACCATCCTGCGTATCGTGGATTTTCAGGAGCCAGCCGGCCACTACCAGCCATAGGCTTACAAACACAAACCACGGCCCATTTCCGTGGCTAACAATATTAAGATGCCCCTCTTGTGGATGGCAGATTGCAGGAGCCACTTGGCACTGTCCAACCAGCCTGACTTGGTACTGGTGCCACCGTCGGTCTGGGAACCATCCTGGGTATCATGGATTTTCAGGAGCCAGTCGGCCACTCCAAGCCACAAGCCCTGTAACTCATACCACGGCCTTTTTCTCATGCAAACATAACTCAGCTGCCCCGCTTCTGGATGGCAGATTGCCGCAGCCACTTGGCACTGTCAGACCAGCCAGACTTGGAACTGGTGACACCTTAGGTCTTGGAACCATCCTGCGTATCGTGGATTTTCAGGAGCCAGCCGGCCACTCCCAGCCACAAGCCCTGTAACTCATACCACGGCCTTTTACTCATGCAAACAAAACTCAGCTGCCCCGCTTCTGAATGGCAGATTGCAGGAGCCTCTTGGCACTGTCAAAATAGACCAACTTGGCACTGCGCGACCTTGGGTCTGGGAACCATCCTGCGTATCGTGGATTTTCCGGAGCCAGCCGGCCACTCCCAGCCACAAGCCCTCAAACTACGGCCCATTTATCTGGCAAACAAAACTCAGTTGCCTTGCTTCTGGATGGCCGATTGCAGGAGGCAATGGTACAATCAAACCAGCCTTACTTGGCACTGGTGCCACCTTGGGTCTGGGAACCATCCTGCGTATCGTGGATTTTCAGGGGCCAGCCGGCCACTCCCAGCCATAGGCTGCCAAACACAAACCACGGCCTTTTTCCCTGACTAACAAAATTCAGATGCCCCGCTTCTGGATGGCAGATTGCAGGAGCCACTTGGTGCTCTCAAACCAGCCCAACTTTGAAATGGTGCCACCTTGGGTCTTGGAAGCATCCTGCGTATCGTCGATTTTCAGGTGCCAGCCGGACACTCCCCACCACAAGCCCTATAACTCAAACCACGGCCATTTTCTCAGGCAAACAAAACTCATCTGCCCCGCTTGTGTGTGGCACATTGCAGGAGCCACATGGCACTGTCCAACCAGACCAACTTAGCAATGATGCCACCTTCTGTCTGGACACAACCAGCGTATCGTGGATTTTCAAGAGCCAGCCGGCCACTCCAAGCCAAAATGACTCAAACTCAAACCACGGGCCTTTACTGTGGCAAAAAAAACTGAGCTTCCCTGCACGTGGATGGCAGATTGCAGGAGCCACTTGGCACTGTCCAACCAGCCCAACTTGGTACTGGTGCAACCTTGGGTCTGGGAACCATCCTGCGTATCGTGGATTTTCCGGAGCCAGCCGGCCACTCCCAGCCACAAGCCTTCAAACTGCGGCCGTTTTCCCTGGCAAACAAAACTCACCTGCCCTGCTTATGAATGGCAGATTGCAGGAGCCACTTGGTAATGTCAAACCGGCCTACCTTGGCACTGGTGCCACCTTGGGTCTTGGAACCATCCTGCGTATCGTGGATTTTCAGGAGCCAGCCGGCCACTCCCAGCCACAAGCCCTCAAACTCAAACCACGGCCCTTTTCCCTGGCAAACAAAACTCAGCTGCCCTGATTCCGGATGGCCGATTGCACGAGCCACTTGGTACTATCAAACCAGCCAGGCTTGGCACTGGTGCCACCTTGTGTCTGGGAACCATCCTGCGTATCGTGGATTTTCAGGAGCCAGCCGACCACTCCCAGCCACAAGCACTCAAACTCAAACAACGACCCTTTACTCTGTCAAACAAAACTCAGCTGCCCTGCTTTTGGATGGCAGATTGCAGGAGCCACTTTGTACAATCAAACCAGCCGAACATGGCTGTGGTGACACCTTGGGTCTAGGAACCATCCTGCGTAACGTGGATTTTCAGGAGCCAGACGGCCACCCCCAGCCACAAGCCCTCACACTCGACCCACGGACCTTTTATCTGGTTAACAAAACTCAGCTGCCCTGCTTCTGGATGGCCGATTGCAGGAGCCACTTGGTACTATCAAACCAGCCCAACTTGGCACTGGTGCCACCTTCGGTCTGGGAACCATCCTGCGTATCGTGGATTTTCAGGAGCCAGCCGGCCACTCCCAGCCACAGGCTTCCAAACACAAACCACGGCCTTTTTCCCTGATTAACAAAATTCAGCTGCCTTGCTTCTGGATGGCAAATTGCAGGAGCCACTTGGCATTGTCAAACCAGACCGACTTGTAACTGGTGACACCTTGGGTCAGGGAACCATCCTGCGTATCGTGGATTTTCAGGAGTCAGCCGGCCACTCCCAGCCATGGTCTGCCAAACACAAAACACGGCCCTTTTCCCTGCCTAAACAAATTCAGATGCCTTGCTTCTGGATGGCTGATTGCAGGAGCCACTTGGCACTGCCATCCAGCCTGACTTGGAACTGGTTGCACCTATAGTCTGGGGACCATCTTGCGTATCGTGGATTTTCAGGAGCGAGACGGTCACTCCCAGCCACAAGACCTCAAGCTCAAACCACGGCCCTTTTCTCTCGTAAACAACACTCAGCTGCCCTGCTTCTGGATGGCAGATTGCAGGAGGCACTTGGTACTATAAAACCAGCCCGACTTGGCACTGGTGCCACCTTGGGCCTGGGAACCATCCTGCGTATCGTGGATTTTCAGGAGCCAGCCAGCCACTCCCAGCCATACGCTTCCACACAAAACCACGGCCCTTTTCCCTGGCTAACAAAATTCAGATGCCCGGCTTCTGGATGGCAGATTGCAGGAGCCACTTGGCAATGTCCAACCAGCCTAACTTGGCACTGGTGCCACCTTCGGTCTGGGAAACATCCTGCGTATCGTGGATTTTCAGGAGCCAGTCGGCCACTCCCAGCCACAATCACTCAAACTCAAACCACGGCCCTTTCCTCTGGCAAAAGCCAATCAGCTTCCCTGCTTATAGATGGCAGATTGCAGGAGCCACATTGTACGATCAAACCAGCCCTACTTGGCACTTGTGCCACCTTGGGTCTTGGAACCATCCTGCGTAACGTGGATTTTCAGGAGCCAGCCGCCCACTCCCAGCCATAGGCTTCCAAACACAAACCACGGCCCATTTCCCTGGCTGACAATATTAGGATGCCCCTCTTGTGGATGGCTGATTGCAGGAGTCACTTGGCACTGTCGAAACAGCCTGACTTGGCACTGGTGCCACCTTGGGTCTGGGAACCATCCTGCGTATCATGGATTTTCAGGAGCCAGCCGGCCACTCCCAGCCACAAGCCCTGTAACTCATACCACGGCATTTTTCTCAGGGAAACAAAACTCAGCTGCCCCGCTTCTGGATGGCAGATTTCAGGAGCCACCTGGCACTGTCCAACCAGCCCGACTTGGAACTGGTGACACCTTGGGTCTTGGAACCATCCCGCGTATTTTGGATTTATGGGAGCCAGCCGGCCACTCCCAGCCATAGGCTTCCAAACACAAACCACGGCCCCTTTCCCTGGCTAACAAAATTAATATGCCCCTCTGGTGGATGGCAGATTGCAGGAGCCACTTGGCACTGTCCAACCAGCCTGACTTGGCACTGGTGCCACCGTCGGCCTGGGAACCATCCTGCTTATCGTGGATTTTCCGGAGCCAGCCGGCCACTCCCAGCCACAAGCCCTGTAACTCATACCACGGCCTTTTACACATGCAAACAAAACTCAGCTGCCCCGCTTCTGGATGGCAGATTGCAGGAGCCACTTGGAAATGTCAAACCCTCCTGACTTGGCCCTGGTTCCACTTTGGGTCTGGGTACCATCCTGCGTATCTTGGATTTTCAGGAGCCAGCCGGCCACTCCCAGCCATAGGCTTCCAAACACAACCACGGCCCTTTTCCCTGGCTAACAAAATTCAGATGCCTTGCTTCTGGATGGCAGATTGCAGGAGCCATTTGGCACTGTCCAACCAGCCGAACTTGGTACTGGTGCCACCTTTGGTGAGGGAACCATCCTGCATATCGTGGATTTTCCAGAGCCAGCCAGCCACTCCCAGCCACAAGCCCTCAAACTGCGGCCATTTTCCCTGGCAAACAAAACTCAGCTGCGCTGCTTATGGATGGCAGATTGCAGGAGCCACTTGGTAATGTCAAACCGGCCTACCTTGGCACTGGTGCCACCTTGTGTCTGGGAACCATCCTGCTTATCGTGGATTTTCAGGAGCCAGCCGGCCACTCCCAGCCTTAGGCTTCCAAACACAATCCACGGCCCATTTCCCTGGCTAACAAAATTAAGATGCCCCTCATGTGGATGGCAGATTGCAGGAGCCACTTGGCACTGTCCAACCACCCTGGCTTGGCACTGGTGCCACCTTTGGTCTGGGAACCATCCTGCGTAACGTGGATTTTCAGGAGCCAGTCGGCCACTCCCAGCCACAATCACTCAAACTCAAACCACGGCCCTTTTCTCAGGCAAACAAAACTCAGCTGCCCTGCTTCTGGATGGCAGATTACAGGAGCCAATTTGCACTGTCAAACAACCCCGACCTGACACTGGCGCCACTTTGGGTCTGGGAAACCTCCTGCGTATCGTGGATTTTCAGGAGCCAGCCGGCCACTCCCAGCCAAAAGCCCTCAAATTAAACACGGCCCTTTTTTCCTGGGAAACAAAATTCAGCTGCCCTGGTTCCGGATGGCCGATTGCACGAGCCACTTGTAACTATCAAACCAGCCAGACTTGGCACTGGTGCCACCTTGTGTCTGGGAACCATCCTGCGTATCGTGGATTTTCAGGAGCCAGCCGGCCACTCCCAGCCACAAGGCCTCAAACTCAAACAACGACCCTTTTCTCTGGCAAACAAAACTCAGCTGCCCTGCTGTTGGATGGCCGATTGCAGGCGCCACTTTGTACAATCAAACCAGCCGAACATGGCTGTGGTTACACCTTGGGTCTGGGAACCATCCTGCGTATCGTGGATTTTAAGGAGCCAGCCGGCCTCTCCTAGCCATGGGCTGCCAAACACAAACCACGGCCCTTTTCCCTGCCTAAACCAATTCAGATGCCCCGCTTCTGGATGTCAGATTGCAGGAGCCACTTGGCACTGTCAAAGAGCCCGACTTGGGACTGGTGCCACCTTGGGTCTGGGAACCATCCTGCGTATCGTGGATTTTCTGGATCCAGCCGGACACTCCCAGCCATTTGCTTCCAAACAAAACCACGGCCCTTTTCCCTGGCTAACAAAATTCAGATGCCCCGCTTCTGGATGGCAGATTGCAGGAGCCACTTGGCACTGTCCAACCAGCCCAACTTGGCACTGGTGCCACCTTCGGTCTGGGAACCATCCTGCGTATCGTGGATTTTCAGGAGCCAGCCGGCCACTCCCAGCCACAAGCCCTGTAACTCATCATACGGCCTTCTTCTCAGGGATACAAAACTCAGCTGCCCCGCTTCTGGATGGCAGATTGCAGGAGCCACTTGGCACTGTCAACCCAGCCCGACTTGGAACTGGTGACACCTTGGGTCTTGGAACCATCCTGCGTATTGTGGATTTTTGGGAGCCAGCCGGCCACTCCCAGCCATAGGCTTCCAAACACAAACCAAGCCCCATTTGCCTGGCTAACAAAATTAAGATGCCCCTCTTGTGGATGGCAGGTTGCAGGAGCCACTTGGCTCTGTCCAAACAGCCTGACTTGGCAATGGTACCACCGTCGGTCTGGGTACCATCCTGCGTATCGTGGATTATCAGGAGCCAGCCGACCACTCCCAGCCACAAGCCCTGTAACTCATGCCACGGCCTTTTTCTCATGCAGACAAAACTCAGCTGCCCCGCATCTGGATGGCAGATTGCAGGAGCCACTTGGCACTGTCAAACCACCCCGACTTGGCACTGGTTCCACTTTGGGTCTGGGTACCATCCTGCGTATCGTGGATTTTCAGGAGCCAGCCAGCCACTTCCAGCTATAGGCTTCCAAACACAAACCACGGCCCTTTTCCCTGGCTAACAAAATTCAGATGCCTTGCTTCTGGATGGCAGATTGCAGGAGCCACTTGGCACTGTCCAACCAGCCCAACCTGGTACTGGTGCTACCTTTGCTGAGGGAACCATCCTGCGTATCGTGGATTTTCCGGAGCCAGCCGGCCACTCCCAGCCACAAGCCCTCAAACTGCGGCCGTTTTCCCTGGCAAACAAAACTCAGCTGCCCTGCTTATGGATGGCAGATTGCAGGAGCCACTTGGTAATGTCAAACCGGACTACCTTGGCACTGGTGCCACCTAGGGTCTGGGAACCATCCTGCGTATCGTGGATTTTCATGAGCCAGCCGGCCACTCCCAGCCACAAGCCCTCAAACTCAAACCACGGCCCTTTTCCCTGGCAAACAAAACTCAGCTGCCCTGATTCCGGATGGCCGATTGCACGAGCCACTTGGAACTATCAAACCAGCCAGACTTGGCATTGGTGCCACCTTGTGTATGGGAACCATCCTGCGTATCGTGGATTTTCAGGAGCCAGCCGGCCACTCCCAGCCACAAGGCCTGAAACTCAAACAACGACCCTTTCCTCTGGCAAACAAAACTCAGCTGCCCTGCTTTTGGATGGCCGATTGCAGGAGCCACTTTGTACAATCAAACCAGCCGAACATGGCTGTGGTGCCACCTTGGGTCTGGGAACCATCCTGCGTATCGTGGATTTTCAGGAGCCAGCCGGCCACTCCCAGCCATAGGCTGCCAAACACAAACCATTGCATTTTTCCCTCCCTAACAAAATTCAGATGCCCCTCTTCTGGATGGGCGATTGCAGGAGCCACTTGGCACTGTTCAACCAGCCCGACTTGGAAATGGCGACACCTTGGGTCTGGGAACCATCCTGCGTATCGTGCATTTTCAGGAGCCAGCCGGGAACTCCCAGTCATGGGCTGCCAAACACAAAACACGGCCCTTTTCCCTGCCTAAACCAATTCAGATGCCCCGCTTCTGGATGGCAGATTGCAGGAGCCACTTGGCACTGCAAAGGAGCCCGACTTGGCACTGGTGTCACATTGGGTTTGGGAACCATTCTGCGTATTGTGGATTTTCAGGAGCCAGCTGGCCACCCCCAGCCATCGCAGCCAAACACAAACTACGGCCCTTTTCCCTGGCTAACAATATTCAGATGCCCCGATTCTGGATGGCAGATTGCAGGAGCTATATGGCACTCTCAAAGCAGCCAAACTTGGCAGTTGTGCCACCTTGGGTCAGGGAACCATCCTGCGTAACGTGGATTTTCAGGAGCCAGCCGGCCACTCCCAGCCAAAGGCCCTCAAACTACGGCACATTTCTCAGGGAAACAAAACTCAGCTGCCCTGCTTCTGGATGGCAGATTGCAGGAGCTACTTCGTACTGTCAAACCGGCGTTCCTTGCCGCTGGTTCCACGTTCGGTTTGGGAACATTCCTGCGTATCGTGGATTTTCAGGAGCCAGCCGGCCTCTCCCAGCCACAAGCCCTCAAACTCAAACCACGGCCCTTTTCTCTGGCAAACAAAACTCAGCTGCCCTGCTTATGGATGGCAGATTTCAGGAGCCACCTGGCACTGTCCAACCAGCCCGACTTGGAACTGGTGACACCTTGGGTCTTGGAACCATCCTGCGTATTTTGGATTTATGGGAGCCAGCCGGCCACTCCCAGCCATAGGCTTCCAAACACAAACCACGGCCCATTTCCCTGGCTAACAAAATTAATATGCCCCTCTGGTGGATGGCAGATTGCAGGAACCACTTGGCACTGTCCAACCAGCCTGACTTGGCACTGGTGCCACCGTCGGCCTGGGAACCATCCTGCTTATCGTGGATTTTCCGGAGCCAGCCGGCCACTCCCAGCCACAAGCCCTGTAACTCATACCACGGCCTTTTACACATGCAAACAAAACTCAGCTGCCCCGCTTCTGGATGGCAGATTGCAGGAGCCACTTGGAAATGTCAAACCCTCCTGACTTGACCCTGGTTCCACTTTGGGTCTGGGTACCATCCTGCGTATCTTGGATTTTCAGGAGCCAGCCGGCCACTCCCAGCCATAGGCTTCCAAACTACGGCCCTTTTATCTGGCAAACGAAACTCATCTGCCCTGCTTCTGGATGGCCGATTGCAGGAGCCACTTGGTACTATCAAACCAGCCTTACTTGGCACTGGTGCCACCTTGGGTCTGGGAACCATCCTGCGTATCGTGGATTTTCAGGAGCCAGCTGGCCACTCCCAGCCATAGGCTGCCAAACACACCACGGCCTTTTTCCCTGACTACCAAAATTCAGCTGCTCCGCTTCTGGATGGCAGATTGCAGGAGCCAGTTGGTACTGTCAAAGCTGCCCAACTTTGAAAGGGTGCCACCTTGGGTCTTGGAACCATCCTGCGTAACGTGGATTTTCAGGTGCCAGCCTGACACTCCCAGCCACAAGCCCTATAACTCATACCACGGCCCTTACCTCAGGCAAACGACACTCAGCTGCCCCGCTTCTGGATGGCAGATTGCAGGAGCCACTTGGCACTGTCAAACCTCCCCGACTTGGCACTGGCGCCACTTTGCGTCTGGGAACCATCCTGCGTATCATGGATTTTCAGGAGGCAGCCGGCCACTCCAAGCCACAAGCCCTCAAACTCAAACCACGGCCCTTTTCTCTGGAAACAAAACTCAGCTGCCCTGCTTCTGGATGGCAGATTGCAGGAGCCACTTGGTACTGTCAAACCGGCCTAACTTGGCACTGGTCCCACCTTCGGTCTGGGAACCATCCTGCGTATCGTGGATTTCCATGAGCCAGACGGCCACTCCCAGCCGTAGGCTTCCAAACACAAACCACAGCCCATTTCCCTGGCTAACATTATTAAGATGCCCCTCTTGTTGATGGCAGATTGCAGGAGCCTCTTGGAACTGTCCCAACAGCCCAACTTGACACTGCGCGACCTTGGGTCTGGGAACCATCCTGCGTATTGTGGATTTTCCGGAGCCAGCCGGCCACTCCCAGCCACAAGCCCTCAAACTTCGGCCCTTTTAACTGGCAAACAAAACTCAGTTGCCCTGCTTCTGGATGGCCGATTGCCGGAGCCACTTGATACTATCAAACCAGCCCAACTTGGCACTGGTGCCACCTTGGGTCTGGGAACAATCCTGCGTGTCGTGGATTTTCAGGAGCCAGCCGGCACCTCCCAGCCATAGGCAGCCAAACACAAACCACGGCCCTTTTCCCTGGCTAACAAAATTAAGATGCCTTGCTTCTGGATGGCAGATTTGCAGGAGCTTCTTGACATTGTCAAACCAGACGGACTTGCCACAGGTGCAATCTTTGGTCTGGGGACCATCCTGCGTATCGTGGATTTTCAGGAGCCAGCCGGCCACTCGCAGCCACAAGCCCTCAAACTAAAACCACGGCCCTTTTCTCTGGAAGCAAAACTCAGCTGCCCTGCTTCTGGATGGCAGATTGCAGGAGCCACTTGGTACTATCAAACCGGCCTACCTTGGCACTGGTGCCACCTTGGGTCTGGGAACCATCCTGCGTATCGTGGATTTTCAGGAGCCAGCCGGCCACACCAAGCCATAGGCTTCCAAACACAAACCACGGCCCTTTTCCCTGGCTAACAAAATTCAGATGCCCTGCTTCTGGATGGCAGATTGCAGGAGCCACTTTGTACTGTCCAACCAGCCCAACTTGGCACTGGTGCCACCTTCGGTCTGTGAACCATCCTGCGTATCGTGGATTTCCATGAGCCAGACGGCCACTCCCAGCCATAGGCTGCCAAAAACAAAGCAGGGCTTTTTCCCTGTCTAACAAAATTCAGATGGCCCGCTTCTGGATGGCAGATCACAGGAGCCACTTGGTACTGTCAAAGCAGCCCAACTTTGAAATCGAGCCACCTTGGGTCTTGGAACCATCCTGCGTATCGTGGATTTTCAGGTACCAGCCGGACACTCCCAGCCACAAGACCTATAACTCATACCACGGCCCTTTTCTCAGGCAAACAATACTCAGCTGCCCCGCTTGTGGGTGGCACATTGCAGGAGCCACATGGCACTGTCCAACCAGACCAACTTGGCAATGGTGCCACGTTCTGTCTGGACACATCCTGCGTATCGCAGATTTTCAAGAGCCAGCCGGCCACTCCCAGCCACAAGCCCTCAAACTACGGCCCTTTTATCTCGCAAACAAAAATCAGTTGCCTTGCTTCTGGATGGCCGATTGCAGGAGGCACTTGGTACTATCAAACCAGCCTTAATTGGCACTGGTGCCACCTTGGGTCTGGGAACCATCCTGCGTAACGTGGATTTTCAGGAGCCAGCAGGCCACTCCCAGCCACAGGCTGCCAAACACATTCCACGGCATTTTTCCCTGAAAAACAAAATTATGATGCCCCTCTTGTGGATGGCAGATTGCAGGAGCCACTTGGCACTGTCCAAACAGCCCAACTTGACCCTGGTACCACCGTCGGTCTGGGAAAAATCCTGCGTATCATGGATTTTCAGGAGGCAGTCCGCCACTCCCAGCCACAAGCACTCAATCTCAAACCACGGCCCTTTCCTCTGGCAAAAAAAAAATCAGCTTCCCTGCTTATGGATGGCAGTTTGTAGGAGCCACTTGGTACGATCAAACCAGCGCACCTTGGCACTGGTGCCACCTTGGGTCTTGGAACCATCCTGCGTATCGTGGATTTTCAGGAGCCACCTGGCCTCTCCCAGCCATAGGCTGCCAAACACAAACCATTGCATTTTTCCCTCGCTAACAAAATTCATATTCCCCGCTCCTGGATGGCAGATTTCAGGAGCCACTTGGCACTGTCCAACCAGCCCGACTTGGTTCTGGTGACAGCTTGGGTCTGGGAACCATCCTGCGTATCGTGGATTATCAGGAGCCAGCTGGCCTCTCCAAGCCATGGGCTACCAAATACAAAACACGCCCCTTTTCCCTGGCTAACAAAACTAAGATGCTCCTCTTGTGGATGGCAGATTGCAAGAGCTACTTGGCACTGTCCAACCAGACCGACTTGGCACAGGTGCCACCTTCGGTCTGTGGACCATCCTGCGTATCGTGGATTTTCAGGAGCCAGACGGCCACTCCCAGCCACAAGCCCTCAAACTCAAACCACAGCCCTTTTCTGTGACAAACAAAGCTCAGCTGCCCTGCTTCTGGATGGCCAATTGCAGTAGCCACTTGGTACTATGAAACCAGCCCAACTTGGCACTGGTACCACCTTGGGTCTGGGAACAATCCTGCGTATCGTGGCTTTTCAGGAGCCTGCCGGCCACTCCCTGCCACAGGCTTCCAAACACAAACCACGGCTTTTTCCATGACTAACAAAATTCAGATGCCCTGCTTCTGGATGGCAGATTGCAGGAGCCACTTGGCACTGTCAAACCAGCCCAACTTGGAACTGGTGACACCTTGGCTCTGGGAACCATCCTGCGTATCGTGGATTTTCAGGAGCCAGCCGGCCTTTCCCAACCATGGTCCGCAAAACACAAAACACGGCCATTTTCCCTGCCTGAAGAAATTCAGATGCCCCGCTTCTGGATGGCAGATTGCAGGAGCCAATTGGCACTGTCCAACCAGCCTGACTTGGAACTGGTTACACCTTGGGTCTGGGAATCATCATGCGTAACGTTGATTTTCAGGAGCCAGCCGGCCACTCCCACCCACAAGCCCTCAAACTCAACACACGGCCCTTTACTCTCGTAAAAAAAACTCAGCTGCCCTGCTTCTGGATGGCAGATTTCAGGAACCACTTGGTACTATCAAACCAGCTCAACTTGGCACTGGTGCCACCTTCGGTCTGGGAACCATCCTGCGTATCGTGGATTTTCAGGAGCCAGCAGGCCACTCCCAGCCACAAGACCTCAAACACAAACCACGGCCCTTTTCTCTGGCAAACAAAAATCAGCTGCCCTGCTTCTGGATGGCCGATTGCAGGAGCCACGTGGTACTATAAAACCAGCCCAACTTGGCACTGGTGACACCTTGGTTCTGAGAACCATCCTGCGTATCGTGGATTTTCTGGAGCCAGCCGGCCACTCCCAGCCACAGGCTGCCAAACACATTCCACGGCATTTTTCCCTGAAAAACAAAATTATGATGCCCCTCTTGTGGATGGCAGATTGCAGGAGCCACTTGGCACTGTCCAAACAGCCCAACTTGACCCTGGTACCACCGTCGGTCTGGGAAAAATCCTGCGTATCATGGATTTTCAGGAGGCAGTCCGCCACTCCCAGCCACAAGCACTCAATCTCAAACCACGGCCCTTTCCTCTGGCAAAAAAAAAATCAGCTTCCCTGCTTATGGATGGCAGTTTGTAGGAGCCACTTGGTACGATCAAACCAGCGCACCTTGGCACTGGTGCCACCTTGGGTCTTGGAACCATCCTGCGTATCGTGGATTTTCAGGAGCCACCTGGCCTCTCCCAGCCATAGGCTGCCAAACACAAACCATTGCATTTTTCCCTCGCTAACAAAATTCATATTCCCCGCTCCTGGATGGCAGATTTCAGGAGCCACTTGGCACTGTCCAACCAGCCCGACTTGGTTCTGGTGACAGCTTGGGTCTGGGAACCATCCTGCGTATCGTGGATTATCAGGAGCCAGCTGGCCTCTCCAAGCCATGGGCTACCAAATACAAAACCCGTCCCTTTTCCCTGGCTAACAAAACTAAGATGCTCCTCTTGTGGATGGCAGATTGCAAGAGCTACTTGGCACTGTCCAACCAGACCGACTTGGCACAGGCGCCACCTTTGGTCTGTGGACCATCCTGCGTATCGTGGATTTTCAGGAGCCAGACGGCCACTCCCAGCCACAAGCCCTCAAACTCAAACCACAGCCCTTTTCTGTGGCAAACAAAGCTCAGCTGCCCTGCTTCTGGATGGCCGATTGCAGGAGCCACTTGGTACTATGAAACCAGCCCAACTTGGCACTGGTACCACCTTGGGTCTGGGAACAATCCTGCGTATCGTGGCTTTTCAGGAGCCTGCCGGCCACTCCCTGCCACAGGCTTCCAAACACAAACCACGGCTTTTTCCATGACTAACAAAATTCAGATGCCCTGCTTCTGGATGGCAGATTACAGGAGCCAATTGGCACTGTCCAACCAGCCTGACTTGGAACTGGTTACACCTTGGGTCTGGGAATCATCATGCGTAACGTTGATTTTCAGGAGCCAGCCGGCCACTCCCACCCACAAGCCCTCAAACTCAAAAAAAGGCCCTTTACTCTCGTAAAAAAAACTCAGCTGCCCTGCTTCTGGATGGCAGATTTCAGGAGCCCCTTGGTACTATCAAACAAGCTCAACTTGGCACTGGTGCCACCTTCGGTCTGGGAACGATCCTGCGTATCGTGGATTTTCAGGAGCCAGCAGGACACTCCCAGCCACAAGACCTCAAACACAAACCACGGCCCTTTTCTCTGGCAAACAAAAATCAGCTGCCCTGCTTCTGGATGGCCGATTGCAGGAGCCACGTGGTACTATAAAACCAGCCCAACTTGGCACTGGTGACACCTTGGTTCTGAGAACCATCCTGCGTATCGTGGATTTTCAGGAGCCAGCCGGCCACTCCCAGACACAGGCTTCCAAACACATTCCACGGCATTTTTCCCTGAAAAAAAAAATTATGATGCCCCGCTTGTGGATGGCAGATTGCAGGAGCCACTTGGCACTGTCCAAACAGCCCAACTTCACACTGGTACCACCGTCGGTCTGGGAACCATCCTGCGTATTATGGATTTTCAGGAGGCAGTCGGTGACTCCCAGCCACAAGCACTCAAATTCAAACCACTGCCCTTTCCTCTGGCAAAAAGAACTCAGCTTCCCTGCTTATGGATGGCAGTTTGCAGGAGTCACGTGGTACGATCAAACCAGCCCACCTTGGCACTGGTGCCAACTTGGGTCTTGGAACCATCCTGCGTAACGTGGATTTTCAGGAGCCAGCCGGCCACTCCCAGCCACAAGCCCTGTAACTCATACCACGGCCTTTTCCTCAGGGAAACAAAAATCAGCTGCCCCGCTTCGGGATGGCAGATTGCAGGAGCCACTTGTTACTGTCAAACCGGCCTAGCTTAGCACGGGTGCCACCTTGGGTCTTGGAACAATCATGCGTTTCGTGGATTTTCAGGAGCCAGCCGGCCACTCCCAGCCACAAGCCCTCAAACCCAATCCACGGCCCTTTTCCCTGGCAAACAAAACTCAGCTGCCCTGATTCCGGATGGCCGATTGCACGAGCCACTTGGTACTATCAAACCAGCCAGACTTGGCACTGGTGCCACCTTGGGTCTGGGAACCATCCTGCGTATCGTGGATTTTCACGGGCCAACCAGCCACTCGCAGCCACAAGGCCTCAAACTCAAACAACGACCCTTTTCTCTGGCAAAAAAAACTCAGCTGCCCTGCTTTTGGATGGCCGATTGGAGGAGCCACTTGGTACTATCAAACCAGCCCAACATGGCTGTGGTTCCACCTTGGGTCTGGGAACCATCCTGCGTATAGTGGATTTTCAGGAGCCACCTGGCCTCTCCCAGCCATAGGCTGCCAAACACAAACCATTGCATTTTTCCCTCGCTAAACAAATTCAGATGCCCCGCTTCTGGATGGCCGATTGCAGGAGCTACTTAGCACTGTCCAACCAGCCCAACTTGGATATGGTGACACCTTGGGTCTGGGAACCATCCTGGGTATCGCGGATTTCCAGGAGCCAGCCACCAACTCCGAGCCATGGGCTGCCAAACACAAAACACGGCCCTTTTCCCTGCCTAAACCAATTCAGATGCCCTGCTTCTGGATGGCAAATTGCAGGAGCCACTTGGCAGTGTCAAAGAGCCGGACTTGGAACTGGTGTCACCTTGGGTTTGGGAACCATCCTGCGTATCGTGGATTTTCAGGAGCCAGCTGGACACTCCCAGCCATAGGCAGCCAAACACAAACTACGGCACTTTTCCCTGGCTAAAAAAATTCAGATGCCCCGATTCTGGATGGCAGATTGCAGGAGCTACATGGCACTCTCAAAGCAGCCCTACTTGGAAGTGGTGCCACCTTTGGTCTGGGAACCATCCTGTTTAACTTGGATTTTCAGGAGCCAGCCGGCCACTCCCAGCCACAAGCCCTCAAACTACGGCACATTTCTCTGGGAAACAAAACTCAGCTGCCCTGCTTATGGATGGCAGATAGCAGGAGCCACTTGGTACTATCAAACCGGCGCACCTTGCCACTGCTTCCACCTTGGGTCTGGGAACCATGCTGCGTATTGTGGATTTTCAGGAGCCAGCCGGCCTCTCCCAGCCACAAGCACTCAAACTCGAACCACGGACCTTTTCTCTGGCAAATAAAACTCAGCTGCCCGGC
Organism: Passerculus sandwichensis; assembly: GCA_031885435.1. Classification (NCBI taxonomy): domain Eukaryota; kingdom Metazoa; phylum Chordata; class Aves; order Passeriformes; family Passerellidae; genus Passerculus; species Passerculus sandwichensis. The sequence goes on from CM063146.1 coordinate 1,385,351, forward strand.
TTATGGATGGCAGATTGCAGGAGCCACGTGGTACTATAAAACCTGCCCAACTTGGCACTGGTGACACCTTTGGCCTGAGGACCATCCTGCGTATCGTGGATTTTCAGGAGCCATCCGGCCACTCCCAGCCGCAAGCCCTCAAACTAAAACCACGGCCATTTTCCCTGGCAAAAATAACTCAGCTGCCCTGCTTATGGATGGCTGATTGCAGGAGACACTTGGTACTATCAGACCAGCCCTACTTGACACTGGTGCCACCTTGGGTCTGGGAAACATCCTGCGTATCGTGGATTTTCAGGAGCCAGCCGGCCACTCCCAGCCATGGGTTGCCAAACACAAAACACGGCCCTTTTCCCTGGCTAACAAGACTCACTTCCCCTGCTTCTGGATGGCAGATTGCAGGAGACACTTAGGACAGTCAAAGGAGCCCGACTTGGCACTGCTGCCACCTTGGGTTAGGGAACCATCCTGCGTACCGTGGATTTTCAGGAGCCAGCAGGCCACTCCCAGCCATAGGCGTCCAAACACAAAGCACGTCCCTTTTCCCTGGCTAACAAAATTCAGATGACCCAATTCTGGATGGCAGATTGCAGGAGCCACTTGGCACTGTCAATCCAGCCTGACTTGGAACTGGTGACACCTTGGGTCTGGGAACCATCCTGCGTATCGTAGATTTTCAGGAGCCAGCTGGCCACTCTCAGCCATAGGCAGCCAAACACAAACCACAAGCCTTTGCCATGGCTAGAAAAATTCAGATGCCTTGCTCCTGGATGGCAGATTGCAGGAGCCACTTGGCATTGTCCAACCAGCCCAACTTGGCACTGGTGCCACCTTCGGTCTGGGAAACATCCTGCGTATCGTGGATTTTCCAGAGCCAGCCGGCCACTGCCAGCCACAAGCCCTCAAACTACGGCCATTTTATCTGGAAAACAAAACTCAGCAGCCCTGCTTATGCATGGCAGATTACAGGAGCCACTTGGTTCTGTCAAACCAGCCCGACTTGGAACTGGTGACACCTTGGGTCTGGGAACCATCCAGCATATCGTGGATTTTTAGGAGCGAGCCGGCCACTCCCAGCCATAGCCTGCCAAAAACAAACCACAATCTTTTTCCCTGGCTAAGAACATTCAGATGCCCCGCTTCTGGATGGCAGATTGTATGAGTCACTTTGCACTGTTGAACCAGCCTGACTTGGAACTGTTGACACCTTGGGTCTGGGAACCATCCTGCGTATCTTGGATTTTCAGGGGCCAGCTGGCCACTCCCAGCCATAGGCTTCTAAACGCAAAACACAGCCCTTTTGCCTGGCTAGAAATATTCATATTCCCCGCTCCTGGATGGCAGATTGCAGGAGCCACTTGGCACTGTCCAACCAGCCCTACTTGGCACGGTTGCCGCCTTGGGTCTTGGAACCATCCTGCAGATCGTGGATTTTCAGGAGCCAGACGGCCACTCCCAGCCATAAGCTTCCTAACAGTAACCACAACCCTTTACCCAGGCTAACAAAATTCAGATGCCTTGCTTCTGGATGGCAGATTGCAGCAGCTACATGGCACTATCAAAGCAGCCCAACTTGGCACGGGTGCCACCTTGGGTCTGGGAACCATCCTGCGTATCGTGGATTTTCAGGAGCCAGCCGGCCACTCCCAGCCGCAAGCCCTCAAACTCAAACCACGGCCCTTTTACCTGGCAAAAATAACTCAGCTGCCCTGCTTATGGATGGTTGATTGCAGGAGCCACTTGGTACTATCAAACCAGCCCAACTTGGCACTGGTGCCAACTTGGGTCTTGGAGCCCTCCTGCGTATCGTGGATTTTCAGGAGCCAGGCGGCCACTCCAAGCGACAAGCCCTCAAACTAAAACCACGTCCCTTTTCCCTGGCAAAAAAAACTCAGCTGCCCTGCTTATGCATGGCTGATTGCCGGAGCCACTTGGTACTATCAAACCAGCCCAACTTGGAACTGGTGCCACCTTTGGGTCTGGGAACCATACTGTGTATCGTGGATTTTCAGGAGCCAGCCGGCCACTCCCAGCCATAGGCTTCCAAACACAAACCACGGCCCTTTTCCCTGGCTAACAAAACTCACCTGCCCCGCTTCTGGAGGGCAGATTGCAGGAGCCACTTGGAACTGTCCAACCAGGCCGACTTGGCAATGGTGAAACCTTGGATCTAGGAACCATCCTGCGTATCGCGGATTTTCAGGAGCCAGCCGGCCTCTCCCAGCCACAAGCCTTAAAACTCATACCACGGCCATTTTCTCAGGCAAACAAAACTCAGCTGCCCTGCTTCTGGATGGCCGATTGCAGGAGCCACTTGGTACTATTAAACCAGCCCAACTTGGCACTGGTTCCACCTTAGGTCTTGGAACCATCCTGCGTATCGTGGATTTTCAGGAGCCAGCCGGCCACTCCCAGCCACAAGCCCTAAATCTCAAACCACGGCCCTTTTCCCTGGCAAACAAAACTCAGTTGCCCTCCTTCTGTATGGCCGATTGCAGGAGCCACTTTGTACTATCAAACCAGCCGAACTTGGCACGGGTGACACCTAGGGTCTTGGAACCATCCTGCGTATCGTGGATTTTCAGGAGCCAGCCGGCCAATCCCAGCCATAGGCTGCCAAAAACAAACCACAGATTTTTTCCCAGGCTAACAAAATTCAGATGCCCCGCTTCTGGATGGCAGATTGCAAAAGCCACTTGGCACTGTTGAACCAGCCCGACTTGGCACTGGTGCCACCTTGGGTCTGGGAACCATCCTGCGTATCGTGGATTCTCAGTAGCCAGCCGGCCACTCCGAGCCACAAGCCGTGTAACTCATACCACGGCATTTTTCTGAGTGAAACAAAACTCAGCTGCCCCGCATCTGGATGTCAGATTGCAGGAGCCACTTGGCACTGTCAAACCAGCCCGACTTGGCACAGGTGACACCTTGGGTCTTGGAACAATCCTGCGTATCGTGGATTTTCAGTATCCAGCCGGCCACTCCCAGCCATAGGCTTCCAAACACAAACCACGGCCCATTTCCCTGGCTAACATAATTAAGATGCCCCTCTTGTGGATGGCAGATTGCAGGAGCCACTTGGCACTGTCCAACCAGCCTGACTTGGCACTGGTGCCACCGTCGGTCTGGGAACCATCCTGCGTATCATGGCTTTTCAGGAGCCAGTCGGCCACTCCCAGCCACAAGCACTCAAACTTAAACCACGGCCCTTTTCTCTGGCAAAAAAAACTCAGCTTCCCTGCTTGTGGATGGCAGATTGCAGGAGCCACTTGGTACTGTCAAACGGGCCTACCTTGGCACTGGTGCCCCCTTGGGTCTTGGAACCATCCTGCGTATCGTGGATTTTCAGGAGCCAGCCGTCCACTCCCAGCCACAAGACCTCAAACTCAAACAACGACCCTTTTCTCTGGCAAACAAAACACAGCTGCCCTGCTTTTTTGTAGCGCATTGCAGGAGCCACTTGGTACTATCAAACCAGCCCAACTTGGCACTGGTGCCACCTTGGTCTGGGAAGAATCCTGCGTATCGTGGATTTTCAGGTGCCAGCCGGACACTCCCAGCCATAGGCTGCCAAAAACAAACCACAGAATTTTTCCCTGGCTAACAAGACTCACTTCCCCCGCTTCTGGATGCCATATTGCAGGAGCCACTTGGCACTGTTGAACCGGCCCGACTTGGAATAGGTGACACCTTGGGTCTGGGAACCATCCTGCGTATCGTGGATTTTCAGGAGCCAGCCGGCCACTCCCCGCCACAAGCCCTCAAACTCAAACCATGGCCCTTTTCTCTGGCAAACAAAACTCAGGTGCCCTGCTTATGGATGGCAGATTGCAGGAGCCACTTGGTACTTTCAAAGGGACCTACTTTGGCACTGGTGTCACCTTGGGTCTTTGAGCTATCCTGCGTATCGTGGAATATTCAGGAGCCAGCCGGCCACTCCCAGCCACAATCACTCAAACTCAAACAACGACCCTTTTCTCTGGCAAACAAGACTCACTTGCCCTGCTTCTGGATGGCCGATTGCAGGAGCCACTTGGTACTCTCAAACCAGCCTGACTTGGCACTAGTGCCACCTTGGGTCTGGGAAAAATCCTGCGTATCATGGATTTTCAGGAGCCGACCGGCCACTCCCAGCCATAGGCTGCCAAACACAAACCACAACCTTTTTCCCTGACTAACGAAAGTCAGCTGCCATGCTTCTGGATGGCTGATTGCAGGAGCCACTTGGTACTATCACACCAGCCCTCCTTGGTTGGTGACACCTTGGGTCTGGGAACCATCCTGCATATCGTGGATTTTCAGGAGCCGGCCGGCCTCTCCCAGCCATAGGCTGCCAAACACAAACCACGGCCTTTTTCCCTGCCTAACAAAATTCAGATGCCCCGTTTCTAGATGGAAGATTGCAGGAGCCACTTGGTACTATCAAACCAGCCTGACTTGGCACTGGTGCCGCCTTGGGTCGGGGAACCATTCTACGTATCGTGGATTTTCCGGAGCCAGCCGGCCAGTCCCAGCCACATGCCTTCAAACTATGGCACATTTCTCTGGCAAACAAAACTCAGTTGCCCTACTTCTGGATGGCAGATTGCAGGAGCCACTTGGTACTCTCAAACCGGCCTGCCTTGGCACTGGTGCCACCTTGGGTCTGGGAACCATCCTGCGTATCGAGGATTTTCAGGAGCCAGCCGGCCACTCCCAGCCACAAGACCTCAAACACAAACCACAACCTTTTTCCCTGACTAACTAAATTCAGATGCCCCGCTTCTGGATGGCAGATTGCAGACGCCACTTGGCTCTGTCCTACCAGCCCGACTTGACACTGTTGCCACATTCGGTCTGGGAACGATCCTGTGTATCCTGGATTTTCAGGAGCCAGCCGGCCACTCCCAGCCACAAGCCCTATAACTCAAACCACGGCCCTTTTGCCTGGCAAATAAAACTCATCTGCCCCGCTTCTGGATGGCAGATTGCAGGAGCCACTTGGCACTGTAAAACCAGCCCAACTTCAAACTGGTGCCACCTTGGGTCTGGGAACCATCCTGCGTATATTGGATTTTCAGGAGCCAGCCAGCCACTCCCAGCCACAAGTCCTCAAACTGAAACCACGGCTCTTTACTCTGGCAAGCAAAACTCAGCTGACTTTCTTCTAGATGGCAGATTGCAGGAGCCACTTTGTACTATCAAACCACCCTACCTTGGAACTGGTGACACCTTGGGTCTTGGAACCATCCTGCGTATCGTGGATTTTCAGGAGTCAGCCAGCTACTCCCAGCCATGGGCTGCCAAACACAAAACACAGCCCTTTTGCCTGCCTGAACAAATTCAGATGCCCCTCTTGTGGATGGCAGATTGCAGGAGCTACTTTGTATTATCAAACCAGCCTGACTTGGCACTGGTGCGACATTCGGTCTGGGAACCATCCTGCGTATCGTGGATTTTCAGGAGCCAGCCGGCCACTCCAAGCCATAGGCTGCCAAACATAAACCACGGCTTTTTTCCCTGACTAAAAAATTCAGATGCCCCGCTTCTGGATGGCAGATTCAAGGAGCCACTTGGCACTGTAAAAGCAGCCCGACTTGGAACTGGTGACACCTTTGGTCTGGGAACCATCCTGCGTATCGTGGATTTTCAGGAGCCAGCCAGCCACTCCCAGACATAGGATTCCAAACACAAACCACGGCCTTTTTCCCTGGCTAACAATATTCAGATTCCTTGCTTCTGTAGCAGATTGCAGGAGCCACATGGCACTGTAAAGCCAGCACAACTTGGCACTGGTGCCACCTTCGGTCTGGGAACCATCCTGCGTATCGTGGATTATCCGGAGCCAGCCGGCCACTCCCAGCCACAAGCCCTATAATTCATACCCTGGCCCTTTTCTCAGGCAAACAAAACTCAGCTGACCCGCTTCTGGATGACAGATTGCAGGAGCCACTTGGCACTGTCAAACCAGCCCGACTTGGCACTGGCGCCACTTTCGGTCTGGGAACCATCCTGCGTATCGTGAATTTTCAGGAGCCAGCCGGCCACTCCCAGCCACCAACCCTCAAACTCAAACCAAGTCCCTTTACTCTGGCAAGCAAAACTCAGCTGCCCTGCTTTTGATGGCAGACTGCAGGAGCCACTTTGTACTATCAAACCATCCTACCTTGGAACAGCTGCCACCTTGGGTCTTGGAACCATCCTGTGTATCGTGGATTTTCAGGAGCCAGCAGGCCACTCCCAGTCACAAGCCCTCAAACTCAGACCACAGCCTTTTTCCCTGGCAAACAATACTCAGCTGCCCTGTTCTGGATGGCCGATTTCAGGAGACACTTGATACTGTCAAACCAGCCCAAGTTGGCACTGGTGCCACCTTGGGTCTGGGAACCATCCTGCGTATCGTGGATTTTCAGGAGCCAGCCGGTCACTCCCAGCCACAAGAACCCAAACTCAAACCACGGCACTTTTCTCTGGTAAACAAAACTGAGCTGCCCTGCCTATTGATGGAAAATTGCAGGAGCCACTTGGTACTATCAAACCAGCCCAACTTGGCACTGGTGCCACCTTGGGTCTTGGAAGATCCGGCGTACCGTGGATTTTCAGGAGCCAGCCGGCCACTCCCAGCCACAAGCCCTATAATTCATACCCCGGCCCTTTCCTCAGGCAAACAAAACTCAGCTGACCCGCTTCTGGATGGCAGATTGCAGGAGCAACTTGGCACTTTCAAACCAGCCCGACTTGGCACTGGCGCCACTTTGGGTCTGGGAACCATCATGCGTATCTTGGATTTTCAGGAGCCAGCCGGCCACTCCCAGCCACAAGCCCTCAAAATCAAACCAAGACCCTTTACTCTGGCAAGCAAAACTCAGCTGCCCTGCTTTTGATGGCAGATTGCAGGAGCCACTTTGTACTATCAAACCAGCCTACCGTGGAACTGCTGCCACCTTGGGTCTTGGAACCATCCTGATTATCGTGGATTTTCAGGAGCCAGCAGGCCGCTCCACGCCACAAGCCCTAAAACTCAGACCACGGCCTTTTCCACTGGCAAACAATACTCAGCTGCCCTACTTCTGGATGGCCGATTTCAGGAGACACTTGGTACTATCAAACCAGACCAAGTTGGCACTGGTGCCACCTTGGGTCTGGGAACCATCCTGCGTATCGTGGATTTTCAGGAGCCAGCCGGCCACTCCCAGCCATGGGCTGCCAAACAAAAAACACGGCCCTTTTGACTGCCTAAACAAATTCAGATGCCCCGCTTCTGGATGGCAGATTGCAGGAGCCACTTGGCAGTGTCAAAGGAGCCCAGCTTGGCAATGGTGCCACCTTGGGTTTTGGAACCATCCTGCGTATCGTGGATTTTCAGGAGCCAGTCGGCCACTCTCAGCCATGGGTTGCCAAACACAAACACGGCCCTTTTCCCTACCTAGAGAAATTCAGATGACCCGATTCTGGATGGCAGATTGCAGTTGCCACTTGGCACTGTCCAACCAGCCCGACTTGGAACTGGTGACACCTTGGGTCTGGGAACCATCCTGCGTATCGTGGATTTTCCATAGCCAGCCGGCCACTCCCAGCCACAAGCCCGCAAAGTCAACCCACCTCCCTTTCCTCTGGTAAACAAAACTCAGCTGCCCTGCTTTTGGATGGCCGATTGCAGCAGCCACTTGGTACTATTAAAGCATCCCCACTTGGCACTGGTGCCACCTTGAGTCTGGGAACCATCCTGCGTATCGAGGATTTTCAGGAGCCAGCAGGCCACTCCCAGCCACAGGCTGCCAAAAACAAACCACGGCCTTTTTCCCTGACTAACAAAATTCATATGCCCCGCTTCTGGATGGCAGATTGCAGACGCCACTTGGCTCTGTCCTACAAGGCCGACTTGGCACTGGTGCCACCTTCGGTCTGGGAACCATCCTGCGTATCGTGGATTTTCAGGAGCCAGCCGGCCAATCCCAGCCACAAGCCCTCAAACTCAAACCACGGCCCTTTTCCCTGGCAAACAAAATTCAGCTGCCCTGCTTTTGGGTGGCCGATTGCAGGAGCCACTTGGTACTATCAAACCAGCCCAAGTTGGCACTGGTGACACCTTGGGTCTGGGAACCATCCTGCGTATCGTGGATTTTCAGGAGACAGCCGGCTACTCCCAGCCATGGGCTGCCAAACACAAAACACAGCCCTTTTGCCTGCCTGAACAAATTCATATGCCCCTCTTTTGGATGGCAGATTGCAGGAACTACTTTGTATTATCAAACCAGCCTGACTTGGCACTGGTGCCACCTTCGGTCTGGGAACCATCCTGCGTATCGTGGATTTTCAGGAGCCAGCCGGCCACTCCAAGCCATAGGCTGCCAAACAAAAAACCACGGCTTTTTTCCCTGACTAAAAAAATCAGATGCCCCGCTTCTGGATTGCAGATTCAAGGAGCCACTTGGCACTGTAAAAGCGGCCCGACTTGGAACTGGTGACACCTTTGGTCTGGGAACCATCCTCCGTATCGTGGATTTTCAGGAGCCAGCCAGCCACTCCCAGCCATAGGCTTCCAAACACAAACCACGGCCTTTTTCCCTGGCTAACAAAATTCAGATGCCTTGCTTCTGTATGGCAAATTGCAGGAGCCACATGGCACTGTAAAGCCAGCCAACTTGGCACTGGTGCCACCTTCGGTCTGGGAACCAACCTGCGTATCCTGGATTATCCGGAGCCAGCCGGCCACTCCCAGCCATAAGCCCTATAATTCATACCCGGGCCCTTTTCTCAGGCAAACAAAACTCAGCTGACCCGCTTCTGGATGGCAGATTGCAGGAGCCACTTGGCACTGTCAAACCAGCCCGACTTGGCACTGGCGCCACTTTGGGTCTGGGAACCATCCTGCGTATCGTGAATTTTCAGGAGCCAGCCGGCCACTCCCAGCCACAAGCTTTCAAACTCAAACCAAGGCCCTTTACTCTGGCAAGCAAAACTCAGCTGCCCTGCTTTTGATGGCAGATTGCAGGAGCCACTTTGTACTATCAAACCAGCCTACCTTGGAAGTGCTGCCACCTTGGGTCTTGGAACCATCCTGTGTATCGTGGATTTTCAGGAGCCAGCAGGCCACTCTTAGTTACAAGCCCTCAAACTCAGACCACAGCCTTTTTCCCTGGCAAACAATACTCAGCTGCCCTGCTTCTGGATGGCCGATTTCAGGAGACACTTAATACTGTCAAAGCAGCCCAAGTTGGCACTGGTGCCACCTTCGGTCTGGGAACCATCCTGCGTATCGTGGATTTTCAGGAGCCAGCCGGCCACTCCCAGCCACAAGAACCCAAACTCAAACCACGGCACATTTCTCTGGTAAACAAAACTCAGCTGCCCTGCCTATTGAGGGCAGATTGCAGGAGCCACTTGGTACTATCAAACCAGCCCAACTTGGCACTGGTGCCACCTTGGGTCTTGGAAGATCCGGCGTATCGTGGATTTTCAGGAGCCAGCCGGCCACTCCCTCCACAAGCCCTATAATTCATACCCAGGCCCTCTTCTCAGGCAAACAAAACTCAGCTGACCCGCTTCTGGATGGCAGATTGCAGGAGCCACTTGGCACTTTCAAACCAGCCCGACTTGGCACTGGCGCCACTTCGGGTCTGGGAACCATCCTGCGTATCGTGGATTTTCAGGAGCCAGCCGGCCACTCCCAGCCACAAGCCCTCAAAATCAAACCAAGACCCTTTACTCTGGCAAGCAAAACTCAGCTGCCCTGCTTTTGATGGTAGATTGCAGGAGCCACTTTGTACTATCAAACCAGCCTACCTTGGAACTGGTGCCACCTTGGGTCTTTGAACCCTCCTGCGTATCGTGGATTTTCAGGAGCCAGCAGGCCACTCCCACCCACAAGCCCTAAAACTCAGACCACAGCCTTTTCCCCTGGCAAACAATACTCAGCTGCCCTACTTCTGGATGGCCGATTTCAGGAGACACTTGGTTCTATCAAATCAGCCCAAGTTGGCACTGGTGCCACCTTGGGTCTGGGAACCATCCTGCTTATCGTGGATTTTCAGGAGGCAGCTGGCCACTCCCAGCCATGGGCTGCCAAACACAAAACACGGCCCTTTTCCCTGCATAAACAAATTCAGATGCCCCGCTTCTGCATGGCAGATTGCAGGAGCCACTTGGCACTGTCCAACCAGCCCGACTTGGCACTGGTGCCACCTTGGGTCTGGGAACCATCCTGCGTATTGTGGATTTTCAGGAGCCAGCCGGCCACTCCCAGCCACAAGAACTCAAACTCAAACCAAGGCCCTTTTCTCTGGCAAACAAAACTCAGCTGCCCTGCGTATTGATGGCAGATTGCAGGAGACACTTGGTACTATCAAACCAGCGCATCTTGGCACTGGTGCCACCTGGGGTCTTGGAACCATCCAGCGTATCGTGGATTTTCAGGAGCCAACCGGCCACTCCCAGCCACAAGCCCTATAATTCATACCCCGGCCCTTTTCTCAGGCAAACTAAACTCAGCTGACCTGCTTCTGGATGGCACATTGCAGGAGCTACTTGGCACTTTCAAACCAGCCCGACTTGGCACTGGTGCCACCTTGGGTCTGGGAACCATCCTGCGTATCGTGGATTTTCACGAGCCAGCCGGCCACTGCCAGCCATATACTTCCAAACACAAAGCACGGCCCTTTTCCCTGGCTAAAAAAATTCAGATGACCCGATACTGGATGGCAGATTGCAGGAGCCACTTGGCACTGTCCAATCAGCCCAACTTGGCACTGGTGCCATCTTGGGTCTGGGAACCATCCTGCGTATCGTGGATTTTCCAGAGCCAGCCGGCCACTCCCAGCCACAAGCCCAAAAACTACGGCAATTTTATCTGGAAAACAAAAGTCAACAGCCCTCCTTATGGATGGCAGATTACAGGAGCCACTTGGTTCTGTCAAACCAGCCCGACTTGGGACTGGTGACACCTTGGGTCTGGGAACCATCCTGCGTATCGTGGATTTTCAGGAGCCAGCCGGCCTCTCCAAGCCATAGGCTTCCAAACACAAACCTCAATACTTTTCTTTGGCTAACAAGACTCACTTGCCCTGCTTCTGGTGGCAGATTGCAGGAGCCACTTGTCACTGTCCGACCAGCTCGACTTGGCTCTGGTGACACCTTCGATCTGGGAACCATCCTGCGTATCGTGGATTTTCAGGAGCCAGCCGGCCACGCCCAGCTACAAGCCCTCAAGCTCAAACCATGGCCCTTTTCTCTGCGAAACAAAACTCAGCTGCCCTGCGTATGGATGGCAGATTGCAGGAGCCACTTCGTACTGTCAAACCGGCCTACCTTGGCATTGGTGCCACATTGGGTCTTGGAGCCATCCTGGGTATCGTCGATTTTCTGGAGCCAGCCGGCCATTCCCAGCCACAAGCCCACAAACTCAAACCACGGCCCTTTTCCCTGGCAAAAATAACTCAGCTGCCCTGCTTATGGATGGCTGTTTGCAGGAGCCACTTGGTACTATCAAACCAGCCCAACTTGGCACTGGTGCCACCTTGGGTCTGGGAACCATCCTGCGTATCGTGGATTTTCAGGAGCCAGCCGGCCACTCCCAGCCATGGGTTGCCAAACACAAATCACGGCCCTTTACCCTACCTAAACAAATTCAGATGACCCGATTCTGGATGGCAGATTGCAGGAGCCACTTGGCACTGTCCAACCAGCCCTACTTGGCACGGTTGCCACCTTGGGTCTGGGAACCATCCTGCGTATCGTGGATTTTCAGGAGCCAGCCGGCCACTCCCAGCCACAAGCCCTCAAACTCAAACCACGGCCCTTTTGTCTGGCAAGCAAAACTCAGCTGCCCTGCTTATGGATGGCAGATTGCAGGAGCCACTTGGTACTATCAAACCTATCCGACTTGGAACTGGTGCCACCTTGGGTCTGGGAACCATCCTGCGTATCGTGGATTTTCAGGAGCCAGCTGGCCACGCCCAGCCATAGGCAGCCAAACACATACCACAGCCCTTTTCCCTGGCTAGAAAAATTCAGATGCCCTGCTCCTGGATGGCAGATTGCAGGAGCCACTTGGCACTGTCCAACCAGCCCTTCTTGGCACGGTTGCCACCTTGGGTCTGGGAACCATCCTGCGTACTGTGGATTTTCAGGAGCCAGCCGGTCACTCCCCGCCACAAGCCCTCAAACTCAAACCACGGCCCTTTTCTCTGGCAAACAAATCTTACCTGCCCTGCTTCTGGATGGCAGATTCCAGGAGCCACTTGGTACTATCAAACCGGCCCAACTTGGCACTAGTGACACCTTGGGTCTTGGAACCATCCTGCGTATCGTGGATTTTCAGGAGTCAGCCGGCCACTCCCAGCCATAGGCTTCCAAACACAAACCTCAAAACTATTCCCTGGCTAACAAGACTCACTTGCCCTGCTTCTGGTGGCAGATTGCAGGAGCCACTTGGCACTGTCCAACCAGCTCGACTTGGCACTGGTGACACCTTGGGTCTGGGAACCATCCTGCGTATCGTGGATTTTCAGGAGCCAGCCGGCCACTCCCAGCCACAAGCCCTCAAACTCAAACCATGGCCCTTTTCTCTGCCAAACAAAACTCAGCTGCTCTGCATATGGATGGCAGATTGCAGGAGCCACTTGGTACTGTCAAACCGGCCTACCTTGTCTCTGGTGCCACCTTGGGTCTTGGAACCATCCTGCGTATCGTCGATTTTCTGGAGCCAGCCGGCCATTCCCAGCCACAAGCCCTCAAACTCAAACCACGGCCCTTTTCCCTGGCAAAAATAACTCAGCTGCCCTGGTTATGGATGGCTGTTTGCAGGAGCCACTTGGTACTATCAAACAAGCCCAACTTCGCACTGATGCCACCTGGGGTCTGGGAACCATCCTGCGTATCATGGATTTTCAGGAGCCAGCCGGCCACTCCCAGCCATAGGCTGTCAAAAACAAACCACAGATTTTTCCCTGGCTAACAAAATTCAGATGCCCCGATCTGGATGACAGATATCAAAAGCCACTTGGCACTGTTGAACCAGCCCGACTTGGAACTTGTGACACCTTGGGTCTGGGAACCATCCTGCGTATCGTGGATTTTCAGGAGCCAGCTGGCCACTCCCAGCCTTAGGCAGCCAAACACAAACCACAGGCCTTTTCCCTGGCTAGAAAAATTCAGATGCCCCGCTCCTGGATGGCAGATTGCAGGAGACACTTGGCACTGTCCAACCAGCCCTACTTGGCACGGTTGCCACCTTGGGTCTGGGAACCATCCTGCGTATGGTGGATTTTCAGGAGCAAGCCGGCCACTCCCCGCCACAAGCCCTCTAACTCAAACCACAGCCTTTTACTCTGGCAAAAAAATTCAGATGCCCTGCTTCTGGATGGCAGATTGCAGGAGCCACTTGGTACTATCAAACCGGCCCAACTTGGCACTGGTGACACCTTGGGTCTGGGAACCATCCTGCGTATTGTGGATTTTCAGGAGCCAGCCGGCCACTCCCAGCCATAGGCTTCCAAACAAAAACCACGGCACTTTTCCCTAGCTAACAAGACTCACTTGCCCTGCTTCTGGATGGCAGATTGCAGGAGACACTTGGCACTGTCAAAGGAGCCCGACTTGGCACTGGTGCCACCTTGGGTGAGGTAACCATCCTGCGTATCGTGGATTTTCAGGAGCCAGCCGGCCACTGCCAGCCATAGGCTTCCAAACACAAAGCACGGCCCTTTTCCCGGGCTAAAAAATTTCAGATGACCCGATTCTGGATGGCAGATTGCAGGAGACACTTGGCACTGTCCAATCAGCCCAACTTGGCACTGGTGCCACCTTCGGTCTGGGAACCATGCTGCGTATCGTGGATTTTCCAGAGCCAGCCGGCCACTCCCAGCCACAAGCCCTCAAACTACGGAAATTTTATCTGGAAAACAAAACTCAGCAGCCCTACTTATGGATGGCAGATTAGAGGAGCCACTTGGTTCTGTCAAACCAGCCCGACTTGGGACTGGTGACACCTTGGGTCTGGGAACCATCCTGCGTATCGTGGATTTTCAGGAGCCAGCCGGCCACTCCCAGCCATAGGCTGCCCAACACAAACAACGGACCTTTTCCCTGGCTAACAAAATTAAGATTCCCCGATTCTTATGGCAGATTGCACACGCCACTTGGCACTGTCAAACCTGTCCGACTTGGAACTGGTGCCACCTTGGGTCTGGGAACCATCCTGCGTCTCGTGGATTTTCAGGAGCTAGCCGGCCACTCCCAGCCATAGGCTGCCAAACAAAAAACACGGCCCTTTTGACTGCCTAAACAAATTCAGATGCCCCGCTTCTGGATGGCAGATTGCAGGAGACACTTGGCACTGTCAAAGGAGCCCGACTTGGCAATGGCGCCACCTTGGGTTTGGGAACCATCCTGCGTATCATGGATTTTCAGGAGCCAGCCGGCCACTCCCAGCCACAAGCCCTCAAACTCAAAACACGGCCCTTTACTCTGGCAAGCAAAACTCAGCTGCCCTGCTTCTGGATGGCAGATTGCAGGAGCCGCTTTGCACTATCAAACCAGCCTACCTTGGAAGTGGTGACACTTTGGGTCTGGGAACCATCCTGCATATCGTGGATTTTCAGAAGCCAGCCGGCCACTCCCAGCCATAGGCAGCCAAAAACAAACCACGGCATTTTTCCATGACTAACAAAATTCAGATGCCTTGCTTCTGGATGGCGGATTGCAGGAGCCACTTGGTACTATCAAACCAGACAAACTTGGCACTGGTGCCACCTTGGGTCTGGGAAACATCCTGCGTATCGTGGATTTTCAGGAGCCAGCCGGCCACTCCCAGCCATAGGCTGTCAAAAACAAACCACAGATTTTTCCCTGGCTAAAAAAATTCAGATGCCCCGCTTCTGGATGGCAGATATCAAAAGCCACTTGGCACTGTTGAACCAGCCCGACTTGGAACTTGTGACACCTTGGGTCTGGGAACCATCCTGCGTATCGTGGATTTTCAGGAGCCAGCTGGCCACTCCCAGCCATAGGCAGCCAAACACAAACCACAGGCCTTTTCCCTGGCTAGAAAAATTCAGATGCCCCGCTCCTGGATGGCAGAGGCAGGAGACACTTGGCACTGTCCAACCAGCCCAACTTGGCACGGTTGCCACCTTGGGTCTGGGAACCATCCTGCGTACAGTGGATTTTCAGGAGCAAGCCGGTCACTCCCCGCCACAAGCCCTCTAACTCAAACCACAGCCCTTTTCTCTGGCAAAAAAATCTTAGCTGCCCTGCTTCTGGATGGCAGATTGCAGGAGCCACTTGGTACTATCAAACCGGCCCAACTTGGCACTGGTGCCACCTTGGGTCTGGGTACCATCCTGCGTATCGTGGATTTTCAGGAGCCAGCCGGCCACTCCCAGCCATAGGCTTCCAAGCACAAACCACGGCCCTTTTCCCTGGCTAAAAAAATTCAGATGACCCGATTCTGGATGGCAGATTGCAGGAGCCACTTGGCACTGTCCAATCAGCCCAACTTGGCACTGGTGCCACCTTCGGTCTGGGAACCATCCTGCGTATCGTGGATTTTCCAGAGCCAGCCGGCCACTCCCAGCCACAAGCCCTCAAACTACGGCAATTTTATCTGGAAAACAAAACTCAGCAGCCCTACTTATGGATGGCAGATTACTGGAGCCACTTGGTTCTTTCAAACCAGCCCGACTTGGGACTGGTGACACCTTGGGTCTGGGAACCATCCTGCGTATCGTGGATTTTCAGGAGCCACCAGGCCACTCCCAGCCATTGGCTGCCCAACACAAACAACGGACCTTTTCCCTGGCTAACAAAATTAAGATGCCCCGATTCTTATGGCAGATTGCACACGCCACTTGGCACTGTCAAACCTGTCCGACTTGGAACTGGTGCCACCTTGGGTGTGGGAACCATCTTGCATATTGTGGATTTTCAGGAGCTAGCCGGCCACTCCCAGCCATGGGCTGCCAAACACAAAACACGGCCCTTTTGACTGCCTAAACAAATTCAGATGCCCCGCTTCTGGATGGCATATTGCAGGAGCCACTTGGCACTGTCAATGGAGACCGACTTGGCAATGGTGCCACCTTGGGTTTGGGAACCATCCTGCGTATCATGGATATTCAGGAGCCAGCCGGCCACTCCCAGCCACAAGCCCTCAAACTCAAAACACGGCCCTTTACTCTGGCAAGCAAAACTCAGCTGCCCTGCTTCTGGATGGCAGATTGCAGGAGCCACTTTGTACTATCAAACCAGCCTACCTTGGAAGTGGTGCCACCTTGGGTCTGGAACCATCCTGTGTATCGTGGATTTTCAGGAGCCAGCTGGCCACTCCCAGCCATAGGCAGACAAACACAAACAACAGCCCTTTTCCCTGGCTTACAAGACTCACTTGCCCTGCTTCTGGATGGCAGATTGCAGGAGACACTGGGCACTGTCAAAGGAGCCCGACTTGGCACTGGTGCCACCTTGGGTGAGGTAACCATCCTGCGTATCGTGGATTTTCAGGAGCCAGCCGGCCACTCCCAGCCATAAGCTTCCAAGCACAAAGCACGGCCCTTTTCCCTGGCTAAAAAAATTCAGATGACCCGATTCTGGATGGCAGATTGCAGGAGCCACTTGGCACTGTCCAATCAGCCCAACTTGGCACTGGTGCCACCTTCGGTCTGGGAACCATCCTGCGTATCGTGGATTTTCCAGAGCCAGCCGGCCACTCCCAGCCACAAGCCCTCAAACTACGGCAATTTTATCTGGAAAACAAAACTCAGCAGCCCTACTTATGGATGGCAGATTACTGGAGCCACTTGGTTCTTTCAAACCAGCCCGACTTGGGACTGGTGACACCTTGGGTCTGGGAACCATCCTGCGTATCGTGGATTTTCAGGAGCCAGCAGGCCACTCCCAGCCATTGGCTGCCCAACACAAACAACGGACCTTTTCCCTGGCTAACAAAATTAAGATGCCCCGATTCTTATGGCAGATTGCACACGCCACTTGGCACTGTCAAACCTGTCCGACTTGGAACTGGTGCCACCTTGGGTGTGGGAACCATCTTGCATATTGTGGATTTTCAGGAGCTAGCCGGCCACTCCCAGCCATGGGCTGCCAAACACAAAACACGGCCCTTTTGACTGCCTAAACAAATTCAGATGCCCCGCTTCTGGATGGCATATTGCAGGAGCCACTTGGCACTGTCAATGGAGACCGACTTGGCAATGGTGCCACCTTGGGTTTGGGAACCATCCTACGTATCATGGATATTCAGGAGCCAGCCGGCCACTCCCAGCCACAAGCCCTCAAACTCAAAACACGGCCCTTTACTCTGGCAAGCAAAACTCAGCTGCCCTGCTTCTGGATGGCAGATTGCAGGAGCCACTTTGTACTATCAAAGCAGCCTACCTTGGAAGTGGTGCCACCTTGGGTCTGGAACCATCCTGTGTATCGTGGATTTTCAGGAGCCAGCTGGCCACTCCCAGCCATAGGCAGACAAACACAAACAACAGCCCTTTTCCCTGGCTAGAAAAATTCAGATGCCTCGCTCCTGGATGGCAGATTGCAGGAGCCACTTGGCACTGTCCAACCAGCCCGACTTGGAACTTGTGACACCTTGGGTCTGGGAACCATCCTGCGTATCGTGGATTTTCAGGAGCCAGCCGGCCACTCCCAGCCACAAGCCATATAACTCATACCACGGTATTTTTCTTAGGCAAACAAAACACAGCTGCACCGCTTCTGGATGTCAGATTGCAGGAGACACTTGGAACTGTCAAACTACCCCGACTTGGCACTGTTGCCACCTTGGGTCTGGGAACCATCCTGCGTATCGTGGATTTTCAGGAGCCAGCCGGCCACTTCCAGCCATAGGCTGTCAAATACAAACCACAGATTTTTCCCTGGCTAACAAAATTCAGATGCCCCGCTTCTGGATGGCAGATATCAAAAGCCACTTGGCACTGTTGAGCCAACCCAACTCTGAACTTCTGACACCTTTGGTCTGGGAACCATCCTGCGTATCGTGGATTTTCAGGAGCCAGCTGGCCACTCCCAGCCATAGGCAGCCAAACACAAACCACAGCCCTTTTCCCTGGCTAGAAAAATTCAGATGCCCCGCTCCTGGATGGCAGATTGCAGGAGACACTTGGTACTGTCCAACCAGCCCTACTTGGCACGGTTGTCACCTTGGGTCTGGAAACCATCCTGCGTACAGTGGATTTTCAGGAGCCAGCCGGTCACTCCCCGCCACAAGCCCTCTAACTCAAACCACGGCCCTTTTCTCTGGCAAAAAAAACTTAGCTACCCTGCTTCTGGATGGCAGATTGCAGGAGCCACTTGGTACTATCAAACAGGCCGAACTTGGCACTGGTGACACCTTGGGTGTGGGAACCATCCTGCGTATCGTGGATTATCAGGAGCCAGCCGGCCACTCCCAGCCACAAGCCCTATAACTCATACCACGGTATTTTTCTTAGGCAAACAAAACTCATCTGCCGTGCTTATGGATGGTTGTTTGCAGGAGCCACTTGGTACTATCAAACCAGCCAAACTTGGCACTGGTGCCACCTTGGGTCTGGGAACCATCCTGCATATCGTGGATTTTCAGAAGCCAGCCGGCCACTCCCAGCCATAGGCGGCCAAAAACAAACCACGGCATTTTTCCCTGACTAACAAAATTCAGATGCCTTGCTTCTGGATGGCGGATTGCAGGAGCCACTTGGTACTGTCCAACCAGGCTGACTTGGCACTGGTGCCACCTTGGGTCTGGGAACCATCCTGCGTATCGTGGATTTTCACGAGCCAGCCGGCCACTGCCAGCCATATACTTCCAAACACAAAGCACGGCCCTTTTCCCTGGCTAAAAAAATTCAGATGACCCGATACTGGATGGCAGATTGCAGGAGCCACTTGGCACTGTCCAATCAGCCCAACTTGGCACTGGTGCCATCTTGGGTCTGGGAACCATCCTGCGTATCGTGGATTTTCCAGAGCCAGCCGGCCACTCCCAGCCACAAGCCCAAAAACTACGGCAATTTTATCTGGAAAACAAAAGTCAACAGCCCTCCTTATGGATGGCAGATTACAGGAGCCACTTGGTTCTGTCAAACCAGCCCGACTTGGGACTGGTGACACCTTGGGTCTGGGAACCATCCTGCGTATCGTGGATTTTCAGGAGCCAGCCGGCCTCTCCAAGCCATAGGCTTCCAAACACAAACCTCAATACTTTTCTTTGGCTAACAAGACTCACTTGCCCTGCTTCTGGTGGCAGATTGCAGGAGCCACTTGTCACTGTCCGACCAGCTCGACTTGGCTCTGGTGACACCTTCGATCTGGGAACCATCCTGCGTATCGTGGATTTTCAGGAGCCAGCCGGCCACGCCCAGCTACAAGCCCTCAAGCTCAAACCATGGCCCTTTTCTCTGCGAAACAAAACTCAGCTGCCCTGCGTATGGATGGCAGATTGCAGGAGCCACTTCGTACTGTCAAACCGGCCTACCTTGGCACTGGTGCCACATTGGGTCTTGGAGCCATCCTGCGTATCGTCGATTTTCTGGAGCCAGCCGGCCATTCCCAGCCACAAGCCCACAAACTCAAACCACGGCCCTTTTCCCTGGCAAAAATAACTCAGCTGCCCTGCTTATGGATGGCTGTTTGCAGGAGCCACTTGGTACTATCAAACCAGCCCAACTTGGCACTGGTGCCACCTTGGGTCTGGGAACCATCCTGCGTATCGTGGATTTTCAGGAGCCAGCCGGCCACTCCCAGCCATGGGTTGCCAAACACAAATCACGGCCCTTTACCCTACCTAAACAAATTCAGATGACCCGATTCTGGATGGCAGATTGCAGGAGCCACTTGGCACTGTCCAACCAGCCCTACTTGGCACGGTTGCCACCTTGGGTCTGGGAACCATCCTGCGTATCGTGGATTTTCAGGAGCCAGCCGGCCACTCCCAGCCACAAGCCCTCAAACTCAAACCACGGCCCTTTTGTCTGGCAAGCAAAACTCAGCTGCCCTGCTTATGGATGGCAGATTGCAGGAGCCACTTGGTACTATCAAACCTATCCGACTTGGAACTGGTGCCACCTTGGGTCTGGGAACCATCCTGCGTATCGTGGATTTTCAGGAGCCAGCTGGCCACGC
The DNA here is from genome assembly GCA_031885435.1 of Passerculus sandwichensis. Lineage (NCBI taxonomy): Eukaryota > Metazoa > Chordata > Aves > Passeriformes > Passerellidae > Passerculus > Passerculus sandwichensis. Next base: position 1,405,460 of record CM063146.1, read on the forward strand.
CCAGCCATAGGCAGCCAAACACATACCACAGCCCTTTTCCCTGGCTAGAAAAATTCAGATGCCCCGCTCCTGGATGGCAGATTGCAGGAGCCACTTGGCACTGTCCAACCAGCCCTACTTGGCACGGTTGCCACCTTGGGTCTGGGAACCATCCTGCGTACTGTGGATTTTCAGGAGCCAGCCGGTCACTCCCCGCCACAAGCCCTCAAACTCAAACCACGGCCCTTTTCTCTGGCAAACAAATCTTACCTGCCCTGCTTCTGGATGGCAGATTCCAGGAGCCACTTGGTACTATCAAACCGGCCCAACTTGGCACTAGTGACACCTTGGGTCTTGGAACCATCCTGCGTATCGTGGATTTTCAGGAGTCAGCCGGCCACTCCCAGCCATAGGCTTCCAAACACAAACCTCAAAACTATTCCCTGGCTAACAAGACTCACTTGCCCTGCTTCTGGTGGCAGATTGCAGGAGCCACTTGGCACTGTCCAACCAGCTCGACTTGGCACTGGTGACACCTTGGGTCTGGGAACCATCCTGCGTATCGTGGATTTTCAGGAGCCAGCCGGCCACTCTCAGCCACAAGCCCTCAAACTCAAACCATGGCCCTTTTCTCTGCCAAACAAAACTCAGCTGTCCTGCATATGGATGGCAGATTGCAGGAGCCACTTGGTACTGTCAAACCGGCCTACCTTGTCTCTGGTGCCACCTTGGGTCTTGGAACCATCCTGCGTATCGTCGATTTTCTGGAGCCAGCCGGCCATTCCCAGCCACAAGCCCTCAAACTCAAACCACGGCCCTTTTCCCTGGCAAAAATAACTCAGCTGCCCTGCTTATGGATGGCTGTTTGCAGGAGCCACTTGGTACTATCAAACAAGCCCAACTTCGCACTGATTCCACCTGGGGTCTGGGAACCATCCTGCGTATCATGGATTTTCAGGAGCCAGCCGGCCACTCCCAGCCATAGGCTGTCAAAAACAAACCACAGATTTTTCCCTGGCTAACAAAATTCAGACGCCCCGATCTGGATGACAGATATCAAAAGCCACTTGGCACTGTTGAACCAGCCCGACTTGGAACTTGTGACACCTTGGGTCTGGGAACCATCCTGCGTATCGTGGATTTTCAGGAGCCAGCTGGCCACTCCCAGCCTTAGGCAGCCAAACACAAACCACAGGCCTTTTCCCTGGCTAGAAAAATTCAGATGCCCCGCTCCTGGATGGCAGATTGCAGGAGACACTTGGCACTGTCCAACCAGCCCTACTTGGCACGGTTGCCACCTTGGGTCTGGGAACCATCCTGCGTAAGGTGGATTTTCAGGAGCAAGCCGGCCACTCCCCGCCACAAGCCCTCTAACTCAAACCACAGCCTTTTACTCTGGCAAAAAAATTCAGATGCCCTGCTTCTGGATGGCAGATTGCAGGAGCCACTTGGTACTATCAAACCGGCCCAACTTGGCACTGGTGACACCTTGGGTCTGGGAACCATCCTGCGTATTGTGGATTTTCAGGAGTCAGCCGGCCACTCCCAGCCATAGGCTTCCAAACAAAAACCACGGCACTTTTCCCTAGCTAACAAGACTCACTTGCCCTGCTTCTGGATGGCAGATTGCAGGAGACACTTGGCACTGTCAAAGGAGCCCGACTTGGCACTGGTGCCACCTTGGGTGAGGTAACCATCCTGCGTATCGTGGATTTTCAGGAGCCAGCCGGCCACTGCCAGCCATAGGCTTCCAAACACAAAGCACGGCCCTTTTCCCGGGCTAAAAAATTTCAGATGACCCGATTCTGGATGGCAGATTGCAGGAGACACTTGGCACTGTCCAATCAGCCCAACTTGGCACTGGTGCCACCTTCGGTCTGGGAACCATGCTGCGTATCGTGGATTTTCCAGAGCCAGCCGGCCACTCCCAGCCACAAGCCCTCAAACTACGGAAATTTTATCTAGAAAACAAAACTCAGCAGCCCTACTTATGGATGGCAGATTAGAGGAGCCACTTGGTTCTGTCAAACCAGCCCGACTTGGGACTGGTGACACCTTGGGTCTGGGAACCATCCTGCGTATCGTGGATTTTCAGGAGCCAGCCGGCCACTCCCAGCCATAGGCTGCCCAACACAAACAACGGACCTTTTCCCTGGCTAACAAAATTAAGATTCCCCGATTCTTATGGCAGATTGCACACGCCACTTGGCACTGTCAAACCTGTCCGACTTGGAACTGGTGCCACCTTGGGTCTGGGAACCATCCTGCGTCTCGTGGATTTTCAGGAGCTAGCCGGCCACTCCAAGCCATGGGCTGCCAAACAAAAAACACGGCCCTTTTGACTGCCTAAACAAATTCAGATGCCCCGCTTCTGGATGGCAGATTGCAGGAGACACTTGGCACTGTCAAAAGAACCCGACTTGGCAATGGCGCCACCTTGGGTTTGGGAACCATCCTGCGTATCATGGATTTTCAGGAGCCAGCCGGCCACTCCCAGCCACAAGCCCTCAAACTCAAAACACGGCCCTTTACTCTGGCAAGCAAAACTCAGCTGCCCTGCTTCTGGATGGCAGATTGCAGGAGCCGCTTTGCACTATCAAACCAGCCTACCTTGGAAGTGGTGACACTTTGGGTCTGGGAACCATCCTGCATATCGTGGATTTTCAGAAGCCAGCCGGCCACTCCCAGCCATAGGCAGCCAAAAACAAACCACGGCATTTTTCCATGACTAACAAAATTCAGATGCCTTGCTTCTGGATGGCGGATTGCAGGAGCCACTTGGTACTATCAAACCAGACAAACTTGGCACTGGTGCCACCTTGGGTCTGGGAAACATCCTGCGTATCGTGGATTTTCAGGAGCCAGCCGGCCACTCCCAGCCATAGGCTGTCAAAAACAAACCACAGATTTTTCCCTGGCTAAAAAAATTCAGATGCCCCGCTTCTGGATGGCAGATATCAAAAGCCACTTGGCACTGTTGAACCAGCCCGACTTGGAACTTGTGACACCTTGGGTCTGGGAACCATCCTGCGTATCGTGGATTTTCAGGAGCCAGCTGGCCACTCCCAGCCATAGGCAGCCAAACACAAACCACAGGCCTTTTCCCTGGCTAGAAAAATTCAGATGCCCCGCTCCTGGATGGCAGAGGCAGGAGACACTTGGCACTGTCCAACCAGCCCAACTTGGCACGGTTGCCACCTTGGGTCTGGGAACCATCCTGCGTACAGTGGATTTTCAGGAGCAAGCCGGTCACTCCCCGCCACAAGCCCTCTAACTCAAACCACAGCCCTTTTCTCTGGCAAACAAATCTTAGCTGCCCTGCTTCTGGATGGCAGATTGCAGGAGCCACTTGGTACTATCAAACCGGCCCAACTTGGCACTGGTGCCACCTTGGGTCTGGGTACCATCCTGCGTATCGTGGATTTTCAGGAGCCAGCCGGCCACTCCCAGCCATAGGCTTCCAAGCACAAAGCACGGCCCTTTTCCCTGGCTAAAAAAATTCAGATGACCCGATTCTGGATGGCAGATTGCAGGAGCCACTTGGCACTGTCCAATCAGCCCAACTTGGCACTGGTGCCACCTTCGGTCTGGGAACCATCCTGCGTATCGTGGATTTTCCAGAGCCAGCCGGCCACTCCCAGCCACAAGCCCTCAAACTACGGCAATTTTATCTGGAAAACAAAACTCAGCAGCCCTACTTATGGATGGCAGATTACTGGAGCCACTTGGTTCTTTCAAACCAGCCCGACTTGGGACTGGTGACACCTTGGGTCTGGGAACCATCCTGCGTATCGTGGATTTTCAGGAGCCACCAGGCCACTCCCAGCCATTGGCTGCCCAACACAAACAACGGACCTTTTCCCTGGCTAACAAAATTAAGATGCCCCGATTCTTATGGCAGATTGCACACGCCACTTGGCACTGTCAAACCTGTCCGACTTGGAACTGGTGCCACCTTGGGTGTGGGAACCATCTTGCATATTGTGGATTTTCAGGAGCTAGCCGGCCACTCCCAGCCATGGGCTGCCAAACACAAAACACGGCCCTTTTGACTGCCTAAACAAATTCAGATGCCCCGCTTCTGGATGGCATATTGCAGGAGCCACTTGGCACTGTCAATGGAGACCGACTTGGCAATGGTGCCACCTTGGGTTTGGGAACCATCCTGCGTATCATGGATATTCAGGAGCCAGCCGGCCACTCCCAGCCACAAGCCCTCAAACTCAAAACACGGCCCTTTACTCTGGCAAGCAAAACTCAGCTGCCCTGCTTCTGGATGGCAGATTGCAGGAGCCACTTTGTACTATCAAACCAGCCTACCTTGGAAGTGGTGCCACCTTGGGTCTGGAACCATCCTGTGTATCGTGGATTTTCAGGAGCCAGCTGGCCACTCCCAGCCATAGGCAGACAAACACAAACAACAGCCCTTTTCCCTGGCTAGAAAAATTCAGATGCCTCGCTCCTGGATGGCAGATTGCAGGAGCCACTTGGCACTGTCCAACCAGCCCGACTTGGAACTTGTGACACCTTGGGTCTGGGAACCATCCTGCGTATCGTGGATTTTCAGGAGCCAGCCGGCCACTCCCAGCCACAAGCCATATAACTCATACCACGGTATTTTTCTTAGGCAAACAAAACACAGCTGCACCGCTTCTGGATGTCAGATTGCAGGAGACACTTGGAACTGTCAAACTACCCCGACTTGGCACTGTTGCCACCTTGGGTCTGGGAACCATCCTGCGTATCGTGGATTTTCAGGAGCCAGCCGGCCACTTCCAGCCATAGGCTGTCAAATACAAACCACAGATTTTTCCCTGGCTAACAAAATTCAGATGCCCCGCTTCTGGATGGCAGATATCAAAAGCCACTTGGCACTGTTGAGCCAACCCAACTCTGAACTTCTGACACCTTTGGTCTGGGAACCATCCTGCGTATCGTGGATTTTCAGGAGCCAGCTGGCCACTCCCAGCCATAGGCAGCCAAACACAAACCACAGCCCTTTTCCCTGGCTAGAAAAATTCAGATGCCCCGCTCCTGGATGGCAGATTGCAGGAGACACTTGGTACTGTCCAACCAGCCCTACTTGGCACGGTTGTCACCTTGGGTCTGGAAACCATCCTGCGTACAGTGGATTTTCAGGAGCCAGCCGGTCACTCCCCGCCACAAGCCCTCTAACTCAAACCACGGCCCTTTTCTCTGGCAAAAAAAACTTAGCTACCCTGCTTCTGGATGGCAGATTGCAGGAGCCACTTGGTACTATCAAACAGGCCGAACTTGGCACTGGTGACACCTTGGGTGTGGGAACCATCCTGCGTATCGTGGATTATCAGGAGCCAGCCGGCCACTCCCAGCCACAAGCCCTATAACTCATACCACGGTATTTTTCTTAGGCAAACAAAACTCATCTGCCGTGCTTATGGATGGTTGTTTGCAGGAGCCACTTGGTACTATCAAACCAGCCAAACTTGGCACTGGTGCCACCTTGGGTCTGGGAACCATCCTGCATATCGTGGATTTTCAGAAGCCAGCCGGCCACTCCCAGCCATAGGCGGCCAAAAAAAAACCACGGCATTTTTCCCTGACTAACAAAATTCAGATGCCTTGCTTCTGGATGGCGGATTGCAGGAGCCACTTGGTACTGTCCAACCAGGCTGACTTGGCACTGGTGCCACCTTGGGTCTGGGAACCATCCTGCGTATCGTGGATTTTCACGAGCCAGCCGGCCACTGCCAGCCATATACTTCCAAACACAAAGCATGGCCCTTTTCCCTGGCTAAAAAAATTCAGATGACCCGATACTGGATGGCAGATTGCAGGAGCCACTTGGCACTGTCCAATCAGCCCAACTTGGCACTGGTGCCATCTTGGGTCTGGGAACCATCCTGCGTATCGTGGATTTTCCAGAGCCAGCCGGCCACTCCCAGCCACAAGCCCAAAAACTACGGCAATTTTATCTGGAAAACAAAAGTCAACAGCCCTCCTTATGGATGGCAGATTACAGGAGCCACTTGGTTCTGTCAAACCAGCCCGACTTGGGACTGGTGACACCTTGGGTCTGGGAACCATCCTGCGTATCGTGGATTTTCAGGAGCCAGCCGGCCTCTCCAAGCCATAGGCTTCCAAACACAAACCTCAATACTTTTCTTTGGCTAACAAGACTCACTTGCCCTGCTTCTGGTGGCAGATTGCAGGAGCCACTTGTCACTGTCCGACCATCTCGACTTGGCTCTGGTGACACCTTCGATCTGGGAACCATCCTGCGTATCGTGGATTTTCAGGAGCCAGCCGGCCACGCCCAGCTACAAGCCCTCAAGCTCAAACCATGGCCCTTTTCTCTGCGAAACAAAACTCAGCTGCCCTGCGTATGGATGGCAGATTGCAGGAGCCACTTCGTACTGTCAAACCGGCCTACCTTGGCACTGGTGCCACATTGGGTCTTGGAGCCATCCTGCGTATCGTCGATTTTCTGGAGCCAGCCGGCCATTCCCAGCCACAAGCCCACAAACTCAAACCACGGCCCTTTTCCCTGGCAAAAATAACTCAGCTGCCCTGCTTATGGATGGCTGTTTGCAGGAGCCACTTGGTACTATCAAACCAGCCCAACTTGGCACTGGTGCCACCTTGGGTCTGGGAACCATCCTGCGTATCGTGGATTTTCAGGAGCCAGCCGGCCACTCCCAGCCATGGGTTGCCAAACACAAATCACGGCCCTTTACCCTACCTAAACAAATTCAGATGACCCGATTCTGGATGGCATATTGCAGGAGCCACTTGGCACTGTCCAACCAGCCCGACTTGGAACTGGTGACACCTTGGGTCTGGGAGCCATCCTGCGTATCGTGGATTTTCAGGAGCCAGCCGACCACTCCAAGCCACAAGCCATATAACTCATACCACGGTATTTTTCTTAGGCAAACAAAACTCAGCTGCCCCGCTTCTGGATGGCAGATTGCAGGAGACACTTGGAACTTTCAAACTACCCCGACTTGGCACTGGTGCCACTTTGGGTCTGGGAACCATCCTGCATATCGTGGATTTTCAGAAGCCAGCCGGCCACTCCCAGCCGTAGGCGGCCAAAAACAAACCACGGCATTTTACCCTGACTAACAAAACTCAGATGCCTTGCTTCTGGATGGCGGATTGCAGGAGCCACTTGGTACTGTCCAACCAGCCGGACTTGGCACTGGTGACACCTTGGGTCTGGGAACCATCCTGCGTATGGTGGATTTTCAGGAGCCAGCAGGCCACTCACAGCCATAGGCTGCCCAACAAAAACAACGGCCCTTTTCCCTGGCTAACAAAATTAGGATGCCCCGATTATTACAGCAGATTGCACACGCCACTTGGCACTGTCAAACCTGTCCGACTTGGCACTGGTGCCACCTTGGGTCTGGGAACCATCCTGCGTATCATGGATTTTCAGGAGCCAGCCGGCCACTCCCAGCCACAAGCCCTCAAACTCAAAACACGGCCCTTTTCTCTGGCAAGCAAAACTCAGCTGCCCTGCTTCTGGATGGCAGATTGCAGGAGCCACTTTGTACTATCAAACCGGCCCAACTTGGCACTGGTGACACCTTGGGTCTTGGAACCATCCAGCGTATCGTGGATTTTCAGGAGCCAGCCGGCCACTCCCAGCCATAGGCTTCCAAACACAAACCACGGCCCATTTCCCTGGCTAACAAAATTAAGATGCCCCTCTTGTGTATGGCAGATTGCAGGAGCCACTTGGAACTGTCCAACCAGCCTGACATGGCACTTGTGCCACCTTGGGTCTGGGAACCATCCTGCGTATCGTGGATTTTCAGGAGCCAGCCGGCCACTCCTAGCCACAAGCCCTCAAACTCAAACCCGGCCCTTTACTCGGGCAAGCAAAACTCAGCTACCCTGCTTCTGGATGGCAGATTGCAGGAGCCACTTTGTACTATCAAACCAGCCTACCCGGGAACAGGTGCCACCTTGGGTCTTGGAACCTTCCTGCGTATCGTGGATTTTCAGGAGCCAGCCGCCCACTCCCAGCCACAAGCCCTCAAACTCAAACCACAGCCCTTTTCTCTGGAAAACAAAACTCAGCTTCCCTGCACCTGGATGGCCGATTTCAGGAGCCACTTGGTACTATCAAACCAGTCCAAGTTGGCACTGGTGCCACCTTGGGTCTGGGAACCATCCTGCTTATCGTGGATTTTCAGGAGGCAGCTGGCCACTCCCAGCCATGGGCTGCCAAACACAAAACACGGCCCTTTTCCCTGCATAAACAAATTCAGATGCCCCGCTTCTGCATGGCAGATTGCAGGAGCCACTTGGCACTGTCCAACCAGCCCGACTTGGCACTGGTGCCACCTTGGGTCTGGGAACCATCCTGCGTATTGTGGATTTTCAGGAGCCAGCCGGCCACTCCCAGCCACAAGAACTCAAACTCAAACCAAGGCCCTTTTCTCTGGCAAACAAAACTCAGCTGCCCTGCGTATTGATGGCAGATTGCAGGAGACACTTGGTACTATCAAACCAGCGCATCTTGGCACTGGTGCCACCTGGGGTCTTGGAACCATCCAGCGTATCGTGGATTTTCAGGAGCCAACCGGCCACTCCCAGCCACAAGCCCTATAATTCATACCCCGGCCCTTTTCTCAGGCAAACTAAACTCAGCTGACCTGCTTCTGGATGGCACATTGCAGGAGCTACTTGGCACTTTCAAACCAGCCCGACTTGGCACTGGTGCCACCTTGGGTCTGGGAACCATCCTGCGTATCGTGGATTTTCACGAGCCAGCCGGCCACTGCCAGCCATATACTTCCAAACACAAAGCACGGCCCTTTTCCCTGGCTAAAAAAATTCAGATGACCCGATACTGGATGGCAGATTGCAGGAGCCACTTGGCACTGTCCAATCAGCCCAACTTGGCACTGGTGCCATCTTGGGTCTGGGAACCATCCTGCGTATCGTGGATTTTCCAGAGCCAGCCGGCCACTCCCAGCCACAAGCCCAAAAACTACGGCAATTTTATCTGGAAAACAAAAGTCAACAGCCCTCCTTATGGATGGCAGATTACAGGAGCCACTTGGTTCTGTCAAACCAGCCCGACTTGGGACTGGTGACACCTTGGGTCTGGGAACCATCCTGCGTATCGTGGATTTTCAGGAGCCAGCCGGCCTCTCCAAGCCATAGGCTTCCAAACACAAACCTCAATACTTTTCTTTGGCTAACAAGACTCACTTGCCCTGCTTCTGGTGGCAGATTGCAGGAGCCACTTGTCACTGTCCGACCAGCTCGACTTGGCTCTGGTGACACCTTCGATCTGGGAACCATCCTGCGTATCGTGGATTTTCAGGAGCCAGCCGGCCACGCCCAGCTACAAGCACTCAAGCTCAAACCATGGCCCTTTTCTCTGCGAAACAAAACTCAGCTGCCCTGCGTATGGATGGCAGATTGCAGGAGCCACTTCGTACTGTCAAACCGGCCTACCTTGGCACTGGTGCCACATTGGGTCTTGGAGCCATCCTGCGTATCGTCGATTTTCTGGAGCCAGCCGGCCATTCCCAGCCACAAGCCCACAAACTCAAACCACGGCCCTTTTCCCTGGCAAAAATAACTCAGCTGCCCTGCTTATGGATGGCTGTTTGCAGGAGCCACTTGGTACTATCAAACCAGCCCAACTTGGCACTGGTGCCACCTTGGGTCTGGGAACCATCCTGCGTATCGTGGATTTTCAGGAGCCAGCCGGCCACTCCCAGCCATGGGTTGCCAAACACAAATCACGGCCCTTTACCCTACCTAAACAAATTCAGATGACCCGATTCTGGATGGCAGATTGCAGGAGCCACTTGGCACTGTCCAACCAGCCGACTTGGAACTGGTGACACCTTGGGTCTGGGAGCCATCCTGCGTATCGTGGATTTTCAGGAGCCAGCCGACCACTCCAAGCCACAAGCCATATAACTCATACCACGGTATTTTTCTTAGGCAAACAAAACTCAGCTGCCCTGCTTCTGGATGGCAGATTGCAGGAGACACTTGGAACTTTCAAACTACCCCGACTTGGCACTGGTGCCACTTTGGGTCTGGGAACCATCCTGCATATCGTGGATTTTCAGAAGCCAGCCGGCCACTCCCAGCCGTAGGCGGCCAAAAACAAACCACGGCATTTTACCCTGACTAACAAAACTCAGATGCCTTGCTTCTGGATGGCGGATTGCAGGAGCCACTTGGTACTGTCCAACCAGCCGGACTTGGCACTGGTGACACCTTGGGTCTGGGAACCATCCTGCGTATGGTGGATTTTCAGGAGCCAGCAGGCCACTCACAGCCATAGGCTGCCCAACAAAAACAACGGCCCTTTTCCCTGGCTAACAAAATTAGGATGCCCCGATTATTACAGCAGATTGCACACGCCACTTGGCACTGTCAAACCTGTCCGACTTGGCACTGGTGCCACCTTGGGTCTGGGAACCATCCTGCGTATCATGGATTTTCAGGAGCCAGCCGGCCACTCCCAGCCACAAGCCCTCAAACTCAAAACACGGCCCTTTTCTCTGGCAAACAAAACTCAGCTGCCCTGCGTATTGATGGCAGATTGCAGGAGCCACTTTGTACTATCAAACCGGCCCAACTTGGCACTGGTGACACCTTGGGTCTTGGAACCATCCTGCGTATCGTGGATTTTCAGGAGCCAGCCGGCCACTCCCAGCCATAGGCTTCCAAACACAAACCACGGCCCATTTCCCTGGCTAACAAAATTAAGATGCCCCTCTTGTGTATGGCAGATTGCAGGAGCCACTTGGAACTGTCCAACCAGCCTGACATGGCACTTGTGCCACCTTGGGTCTGGGAACCATCCTGCGTATCGTGGATTTTCAGGAGCCAGCCGGCCACTCCTAGCCACAAGCCCTCAAACTCAAACCCGGCCCTTTACTCTGGCAAGCAAAACTCAGCTGCCCTGCTTCTGGATGGCAGATTGCAGGAGCCACTTTGTACTATCAAACCAGCCTACCCGGGAACAGGTGCCACCTTGGGTCTTGGAACCTTCCTGCGTATCGTGGATTTTCAGGAGCCAGCCGCCCACTCCCAGCCACAAGCCCTCAAACTCAAACCACAGCCCTTTTCTCTGGAAAACAAAACTCAGCTTCCCTGCACCTGGATGGCCGATTTCAGGAGCCACTTGGTACTATCAAACCAGTCCAAGTTGGCACTGGTGCCGCCTTGGGTCTGGGAACCATCCTGGTTATCGTGGATTTTCAGGAGGCAGCTGGCCACTCCCAGCCATGGGCTGCCAAACACAAAACACGGCCCTTTTCCCTGCATAAACAAATTCAGATGCCCCGCTTCTGCATGGCAGATTGCAGGAGCCACTTGGCACTGTCCAACCAGCCCGACTTGGCACTGGTGCCACCTTGGGTCTGGGAACCATCCTGCGTCTCGTGGATTTTCAGGAGCCAGCCGGCCACCCCCAGCCACAAGAACTCAAACTCAAACCAAGGCCCTTTTCTCTGGCAAACAAAACTCAGCTGCCCTGCGTATTGATGGCAGATTGCAGGAGACACTTGGTACTATCAAACCAGCGCATCTTGGCACTGGTGCCACCTGGGGTCTTGGAACCATCCAGCGTATCGTGGATTTTCAGGAGCCAACCGGCCACTCCCAGCCACAAGCCCTATAATTCATACCCCGGCCCTTTTCTCAGGCAAACTAAACTCAGCTGACCTGCTTCTGGATGGCACATTGCAGGAGCTACTTGGCACTTTCAAACCAGCCCGACTTGGCACTGACGCCACTTTGGGTCTGGGAACCATCCTGCGTATCGTGGATTTTCAGGAGCCAGCCTGCCACTCCCAGCCAGAAGCCCTCAAACTCAAACCAAGAACCTTTACTCTGGCAAGCAAAACTCAGCTGCCCTGATTTTGATGGCAGATTGCAGGAGCCACTTTGTACTATCAAACCAGCCTACCTTGGAACTGCTACCACCTTGGGTCTTGGAACCATCCTGATTATCGTGGATTTTCAGGAGCCAGCAGGCCACTCCCAGCCACAAGCCCTCAAACTCTGACCACAGCCTCTTTCCCTGGGAAACAATACTCAGCTGCCCTGCTTCTGGATGGCCATTTTCAGGAGCCACTTGGTACTATCAAACCAGCCCAAGTTGGCACTGGTGCCACCTTGGGTCTGGGAACCAACCTGCGTATCGTGGATTTTCAGGAGCCAGCCGGCCACTCCAAGCCATGGGCTGCCAAACACAAAACACGGCCCTTTTGACTGCCTAAACAAATTCAGATGCCCCGCTTCTGGATGGCAGATTGCAGGAGCCACTTGGCACTGTCAAAGGAGCCCGACTTGGAACTGGTGCCACCTTGGGTTTGGGAACCATCCTGCGTATCGTGGATTTTCCGGAGCCAGTCGGCCACTCCCAGCAAAAAGGCCCCAAACTCAAATCACGGCCCTTTACTCTGGCAAGCAAAACTCAGCTGCCCTGCTTCTGGATGGCAGATTGCAGGAGCCACTTTGTACTATCAAACCAGCCTACCTTGGAACTGGTACAACCTTGGGTCTTGGAACCATCCTGCGTATCGTGGATTTTCAGGAGCCAGCCGGCCACTCCCAGCCACAAGCCCTCAAATTCAAACCACAGCCCTTTCCTCTGGCAAACAAAACTCAGCCTCCCTGCACCTGGATGGCTGATTTCAGGAGCCACTTGGTACTATCAAACCAGCCCTACTTTGCACTGGTGCCACCTTTGGTCTGGGAACCATCCTGCGTATCGTGGATTTTCAGCAGCCAGCCGGCCACTCCCAGTCATGGGCTGCCAAACACAAAACCGTCCCTTTTCCCTGCCTAAACAAATTCAGATGCCCCGCTTCTGGATGGCAGATTGAAGGAGCCACTTGGCACTGTCAAACCACCTTGACTTGGCACTGGTGCCACATTGGGTTTGGGAACCATCCTGCGTATTGTGGATTTTCAGGAGCCAGCCGGCCACTCCACGCCACAAGCCCCCACACTTGTAACACAGCCCTTTACTCTAGCAAGCAAAACTCAGCTGCCCTGCTTCTGGATGGCAGATTGCAGGAGCCACTTTGTACTATCAAACCAGCCTACCTTGGAACTGGTGCCACCTTGGGTCTTGGAACCATCCTGCGTATCGTGGATTTTCCAGAGCCAGCCGGCCACTCCCAGCCACAACCCTCAAACTCAAACCACAGCCCTTTTCTCTGGCACACAAAACTCAGCTTCCCTGCACCTGGATGGCTGATTTCAGGAGCCACTTGGTACTATCAAACCAACCCAACTTCGCACTGGTGCCACCTTGGGTCTGGGAACCATCCTGCGTCTCGTGGATTTTCAGGAGCCAGCAGGCCACTCCCAGCCATGGGCTGCCAAACACAAAAAACGGCCCTTTTCCCTGCCTAAACAAATTCAGATGCCCCACTTCTGGATGGCAGATTGAAGGAGCCACTTGGCACTGTCAAACAACCCTGACTTGGCACTGGTGCCACCTTGGGTTTGGGAACCATCCTGCGTATCGTGGATTTTCAGCAGCCAGCCGGCCACTCCCAACCACAAGCCCTCAAACTCCATCCACAGCCCTTTTCTCAGGAAACAAAACTCAGTTGCCCTGCTTCTGGATGGCAGATTGCAGGAGCCACTTGATACTATCAAACCAACCCAACTTCGCACTGGTGCCACCTTGGGTCTGGGAACCATCCTGCGTCTCGTGGATTTTCAGGAGCCAGCCGGCCACCCCCAGCCATAGGCTTCCAAACACAAACCACGTCACTTTTCCCTGGCTAACAAGACTCATTTGCCCTGCTTCTCCATGGCAGATTCCAGGGGACACTTGGTACTGGCAAAGGAGCCCGACTCGGCACTGGTGCCAACTTGGGTGAGGGAACCATCCTGCGTATCGTGGATTTTCAGGGGCCAGCCGGCCACTGCCAGCCATAGGCTTCCAAACACAAACCACGGCCCTTTTCCCTGGCTAAAAATATTCAGATGACCCGATTCTGGATGGCAGATTGCAGGAGCCACTTGGCACTGTCCAATCAGCCCAACTTGGCACTGGTGCCCCCTTCGGTCTGGGAACCATCCTGTGTATCGTGGATTTTCCAGAGCCAGCCGGCCACTCCCAGCCACAAGCCCTCAAACTACGGCAATTTTATCTGGAAAACAAAACTCAGCAACCCTGCTTATGGATCGCAGATTACAGGAGCCACTTGGTTCTGTCAAACCAGCCCGACTTGGGACTGGTGACACCTTGCGTCTGGGAACCATCCTGCGTATCGTGGATTTTGAGGAGCCAGCAGGCCACTCCCAGCCATAGGCTGCCCAACACAAACAACGGACCTTTTCCCTGGCTAACAAAATTAAGGTGCCCCGATTCCTATGGCAGATTGCACACGACACTTGGCACTGTCAAACCTGTCCGACTTGGAACTGGTGCCACCTTGGGTCTGGGAACCATCCTGCGTATCTTGGATTTTCAGGAGACAGCCGGCCACTCCCAGCCATGGGCTGCCAACCAAAAAACACGGCCCTTTTGACTGCCAAAAGAAATTCAGATGCCCCGCTCCTGGATGGCAGATTGCAGGAGCCACTTGGCACTGTCAAAGGAGCCCGACTTGGCAATGGTGCCACCTTGGGTTTGGGAACCATCCTGCGTATCGTGGATTTTCAGGAGCCAGCCGGCCACTCCCAGCCACAAGCCCTCAAACTCAAAACACGGCCCTTTACTCTGGCAAGCAAAACTCAGCTGCCCTGATTTTGATGGCAGATTGCAGGAGCCACTTTGTACTATCAAACCAGCCTACCTTGGAACTGCTGCCACCTTGGGTCTTGGAACCATCCTGATTATCGTGGATTTTCAGGAGCCAGCAGGCCACTCCCAGCCACAAGCCCTCAAACTCTGACCACAGCCTCTTTCCCTGGGAAACAATACTCAGCTGCCCTGCTTCTGGATGGCCATTTTCAGGAGCCACTTGGTACTATCAAACCAGCCCAAGTTGGCACTGGTGCCACCTTGGGTCTGGGAACCAACCTGCGTATCGTGGATTTTCAGGAGCCAGCCGGCCACTCCAAGCCATGGGCTGCCAAACACAAAACACGGCCCTTTTGACTGCCTAAACAAATTCAGATGCCCCGCTTCTGGATGGCAGATTGCAGGAGCCACTTGGCACTGTCAAAGGAGCCCGACTTGGAACTGGTGCCACCTTGGGTTTGGGAACCATCCTGCGTATCGTGGATTTTCCGGAGCCAGTCGGCCACTCCCAGCAAAAAGGCCCCAAACTCAAATCACGGCCCTTTACTCTGGCAAGCAAAACTCAGCTGCCCTGCTTCTGGATGGCAGATTGCAGGAGCCACTTTGTACTATCAAACCAGCCTACCTTGGAACTGGTACAACCTTGGGTCTTGGAACCATCCTGCGTATCGTGGATTTTCAGGAGCCACCCGGCCACTCCCAGCCACAAGCCCTCAAATTCAAACCACAGCCCTTTCCTCTGGCAAACAAAACTCAGCCTCCCTGCACCTGGATGGCTGATTTCAGGAGCCACTTGGTACTATCAAACCAGCCCTACTTTGCACTGGTGCCACCTTTGGTCTGGGAACCATCCTGCGTATCGTGGATTTTCAGCAGCCAGCCGGCCACTCCCAGTCATGGGCTGCCAAACACAAAACCGTCCCTTTTCCCTGCCTAAACAAATTCAGATGCCCCGCTTCTGGATGGCAGATTGAAGGAGCCACTTGGCACTGTCAAACCACCTTGACTTGGCACTGGTGCCACATTGGGTTTGGGAACCATCCTGCGTATTGTGGATTTTCAGGAGCCAGCCGGCCACTCCACGCCACAAGCCCCCACACTTGTAACACAGCCCTTTACTCTAGCAAGCAAAACTCAGCTGCCCTGCTTCTGGATGGCAGATTGCAGGAGCCACTTTGTACTATCAAACCAGCCTACCTTGGAACTGGTGCCACCTTGGGTCTTGGAACCATCCTGCGTATCGTGGATTTTCCAGAGCCAGCCGGCCACTCCCAGCCACAACCCTCAAACTCAAACCACAGCCCTTTTCTCTGGCACACAAAACTCAGCTTCCCTGCACCTGGATGGCTGATTTCAGGAGCCACTTGGTACTATCAAACCAACCCAACTTCGCACTGGTGCCACCTTGGGTCTGGGAACCATCCTGCGTCTCGTGGATTTTCAGGAGCCAGCAGGCCACTCCCAGCCATGGGCTGCCAAACACAAAAAACGGCCCTTTTCCCTGCCTAAACAAATTCAGATGCCCCACTTCTGGATGGCAGATTGAAGGAGCCACTTGGCACTGTCAAACAACCCTGACTTGGCACTGGTGCCACCTTGGGTTTGGGAACCATCCTGCGTATCGTGGATTTTCAGCAGCCAGCCGGCCACTCCCAACCACAAGCCCTCAAACTCCATCCACAGCCCTTTTCTCAGGAAACAAAACTCAGTTGCCCTGCTTCTGGATGGCAGATTGCAGGAGCCACTTGATACTATCAAACCAACCCAACTTCGCACTGGTGCCACCTTGGGTCTGGGAACCATCCTGCGTCTCGTGGATTTTCAGGAGCCAGCCGGCCACCCCCAGCCATAGGCTTCCAAACACAAACCACGTCACTTTTCCCTGGCTAACAAGACTCATTTGCCCTGCTTCTCCATGGCAGATTCCAGGGGACACTTGGTACTGGCAAAGGAGCCCGACTCGGCACTGGTGCCAACTTGGGTGAGGGAACCATCCTGCGTATCGTGGATTTTCAGGGGCCAGCCGGCCACTGCCAGCCATAGGCTTCCAAACACAAACCACGGCCCTTTTCCCTGGCTAAAAATATTCAGATGACCCGATTCTGGATGGCAGATTGCAGGAGCCACTTGGCACTGTCCAATCAGCCCAACTTGGCACTGGTGCCCCCTTCGGTCTGGGAACCATCCTGTGTATCGTGGATTTTCCAGAGCCAGCCGGCCACTCCCAGCCACAAGCCCTCAAACTACGGCAATTTTATCTGGAAAACAAAACTCAGCAACCCTGCTTATGGATCGCAGATTACAGGAGCCACTTGGTTCTGTCAAACCAGCCCGACTTGGGACTGGTGACACCTTGCGTCTGGGAACCATCCTGCGTATCGTGGATTTTGAGGAGCCAGCAGGCCACTCCCAGCCATAGGCTGCCCAACACAAACAACGGACCTTTTCCCTGGCTAACAAAATTAAGGTGCCCCGATTCCTATGGCAGATTGCACACGACACTTGGCACTGTCAAACCTGTCCGACTTGGAACTGGTGCCACCTTGGGTCTGGGAACCATCCTGCGTATCTTGGATTTTCAGGAGACAGCCGGCCACTCCCAGCCATGGGCTGCCAACCAAAAAACACGGCCCTTTTGACTGCCTAAAGAAATTCAGATGCCCCGCTCCTGGATGGCAGATTGCAGGAGCCACTTGGCACTGTCAAAGGAGCCCGACTTGGCAATGGTGCCACCTTGGGTTTGGGAACCATCCTGCGTATCGTGGATTTTCAGGAGCCAGCCGGCCACTCCCAGCCACAAGCCCTCAAACTCAAAACACGGCCCTTTACTCTGGCAAGCAAAACTCACCTGTCCTGCTTCTGGATGGCAGATTGCAGGAGCCACTTTTTACTATCAAACCAGCCTACCTTGGAACTGGTGCCACCTTGGGTCTTGGAACCATCCTGCGTATCGTGGATTTTCAGGAGCCAGCCGGCCACTCCCAGCCACAAGCCCTCAAACTCAAACCACAGCCCTTTTCTCTGGCAAACAAAACTTAGCTTCCCTGCACCTGGATGTCCGATTTCAGGAGCCACTTGGTACTATCAAACCAGCCCAAGTTGGCACTGGTGCCACCTTGGGTCTGGGAACCATCCTGCGTATCGTGGATTTTCAGGAGCCAGCTGGCCACTCCCAGCCATGGGCTGCCAAACACAAAACACGGCCCTTTTCCCTGCCTAAACAAATTCAGATGCCCCGCTTCTGGATGGCAGATTGCAGGAGCCACTTGGCACTGTCAAACCACCCTGACTTGGCACTGGTGCCACCTTGGGTTTGGGAACCATCCTGCGTATCGTGGATTTTCAGGAGCCAGCAGGCCACTCCCAGCCACAAGACCTCAAACTCAATCCACAGCCCTTTTCTCAGGAAACAAAACTCAGTTGCCCTGCTTCTGGATGGCAGATTGCAGGAGCCACTTGATACTATCAAACCAACCCATCTTCGCACTGGTGCCTCCTTGGGTCTGGGAACCATCCTGCGTAACGTGGATTTTCAGGAGCCAGACGGCCACTCCCAGCCATAGGCTTCCAAACACAAACCACGCCCCATTTCCCTGGCTAACAAAATTAAGATGCCCCTCTTGTGGATGGCAGATTGCAGGAGCCACTTGGCACTGTCCAACCAGCCTGACTTGGCACTTGTGCCACCTTGGGTCTGGGAGCCTTCCTGCGTATCGTGGATTTTCAGGAGCCAGCCGGCCACTCCCAGCCACGAGAACTCAAACTCAAACCACGGCCCTTTTCTCTGGCAAACAAAACTCAGCTGCCCTGCTTATTGATGGCAGATTGCAGGAGCCACTTGGTACTATCAAACCAGCCCAACTTGGCACGGGTGCCACCTTGGGTCTTGGAACCATCCGGTGTATCGTGGATTTTCAGGAGCCAGCCGGCCACTCCCAGCCACAAGCCCTATAATTCATACCCCGGCCCTTTTCTCAGGCAAACAAAACTCAGCTGACCCGCTTCTGGATGGCAGATTTCAGGAGCCACTTGGCACTGTCAAACCACCCTGACTTGGCACTGGTGCCACCTTGGGTTTGGGAACCATCCTGCGTATCGTGGATTTTCAGCAGCCAGCTGGCCACTCCCAGCCACAAGCCCTCAAACTCAATCCACAGCCGTTTTCTCAGGAAACAAAACTCAGTTGCCCTGCTTCTGGATGGCAGATTGCAGGAGCCTCTTGATACTATCAAACCAACCCAACTTCGCACTGGTGCCACCTTGGGTCTGGGAACCATCCTGCGTCTCGTGGATTTTCAGGAGCCAGCCGGCCACTCCCAGCCATAGGCTTCCAAACACATACCACGGCCCATTTCCCTGGCTAACAAATTTAAGACGCCCCTCTTTTGGATGGCAGATTGCAGGAGCCACTTGCCACTGTCCAACCACCCTTACTTGGCACTGGTGCCACCTTTGGTCTGGGAACCATCCTGCGTATCGTGGATTTTCAGGAGCCAGCCGGCCACTCCCAGCCACAAGCACTCAAACTCAAACCACGGCCCTTTTCTCTGGCAAAAAAAACTCAGCTGCCCCGATTCTGAATGGCAGATTGCAGGAGCCACTTGCCACTGTCAAACCACCCCGACTTGGCACTGGTGCCACTTTGGGTCTGGGAACCATCCTGCGTATCGTGGATTTTCAGGAGCCAGCCGGCTACTCCCAGCCTGTTGCCTTCTGATGCAAGGCGAGGTGACCTGGTTCCGAGGAAACGGCACGGCGACCCAAACTCTCCAGGGTCACTCGGGCCAGGAACACACACAGACACCAGTATGGTGGACGGTTCAAGACCTTTATTGTCCCGTTTTGTCGGGTTTTATACCGGGAAAGTTTTTTCCCTACGTCAGGGGGCTTTACTTTACTGTAATTGTTTAGTGAGGAGTAGAAAGTTACTAATGTTAGGGGGGACTACATTCTTGGGTGATCCCTTATCACTAGGCATTAGGGGGAGAGGAGCTCTACTGCTTTCCGTAACATCGCGAGACCTTCCTAGCGCTTGACCCTATCCACTACATCTCCCCCCCCTTTTTTACAAATGAAAAAAGTAGTCATACACATAGGTACTGAGATGAGGCATGGGGTTGTCAACAGAGAAAGGGGTTTGGTGAACCTGGGTAGAAAATCTTGTGACTGGCAGTGTTTGCTGGTCGAATTCACAGCAGTGAATTGCCAGCCTATGAGCAGGATGTTGGTCCGTTCTAGGCGGGTCTGGACGAATGTGACCAGCTTGTTCAGCAGGAATGGTCCGAAGGTGACAGCTAAAAGCAGCATTGCCAATGGACCTGTTAGGGTAGAAATTAGGGTGGTTAGCCATGGTAATTGATTGAACCAGGACTCGAACCAACCCTGTTGGGCTTCCCTGTCTTTCTGTCTCTGAGTCAGTCTGTTTTGGAGTTCTGCCATGGAGTCTTTCACGACTCCCATGTGGTCTGCATAGAAGCAGCACTCCTCTTTCAAGGCGGCACACAGGCCCTCTTTTTGCATGAACAGGAGGTCTAGACCTCGCCCGTTCTGCAAGATCACTTCTGAGAGTGAGGAGACCGACTTCTCTAAAAGGGAGATGGATTTCTCAATCCTCTGCGGGTCCTCATCAATTGTTGTCTGCAGCTGTGACAGTCCCCGGCGCTGGGTCGCTAGGGCTGAGACTCCCGTGGCCGCCCCGGCTGCTCCCAGGCCCAGCAGCATCGCGACAGTTACACCTGTTGCTATTTCTCCTCTGTGGAGCCGGCTGGGCTCCCCGAAATGGCGATACACTTCTTCATCTGCGTGGCACAGGGCCCTAGGAACAATTAGAACTTGGACACAACAGTCGTTAGAGTCATTGAATTTGGCAAGGAACACACAGGGACTCACTCTGTGTCGCTGGCAAACCCACATCCCAGATGCGGATTGGTCTGCCCACTTATTGTTTTTCCCGTTGGGTTTGACAACTTCGGCGCAGACGCTGCCCCTCTGCCTAGCTAGGATTGCACTGCCAAAGCATCTGCCTCGGCCCGTGACTTGACTCAGGGTGATTCCCTTGCGGGGGGTGTCCCGTCTACATTGGTTGGGTGCATCTGCTGTGGGGTAACTGAAGGGAGTGTTTAAAGCGACTCCTTTGTAAAAGGGTGTGAAGGTCCGCCCGAAATAAACGGGTGACGAATGATTTTTGGGTGCAAAAATAACCAACACAAGGCACAGGGGTTTTGCAGTAACAAATCAACAAGGTGCAATTTATTGATTACAACCACAGCTAAATATGCGTTTGGTTAAGGGATCCGGGGAAGAGAAGGGTAAGACAAGGAAGAAGGGAGGAAAGAAGGTCAGGGAATGGGGTATAGCTACCAAAACGTGATGTCTTCGGGGTCCCGCCGCCGAAACTCGCTGGTACACGTCTTGGGGAGTACTCAAAGGACAGTCGGGCCGAACCCCAATATTTATACTGTTCTTGGTTGGGGGAAGGTAACTGAAATTAGGTTTCCATGGAGGGGAGAAGTCCATTGTTTTCATGGCCGAATGCTCACATGTACGTTAAGTTTTCCCCCTCCCTGAGTTGGGAGGGAGTGCAGTCCCAGTCTCTGGAAGGAGGTTGCCATGGGGGTGCCATGGGGGTGCCATGGGGGTGTCAATAGGGTGCCAGAGGGGTTCTTGGTTCCTTGACGAGGGGATTTGCATCTCAGTTGGTCTGTCACGGTGGTTGGAGACAGGCAAGAGGGGTCTTCTCATGGAGCGGAGGGGAACCACCCCAGAGCTCAGTCCAGCCAGATCAGGAGTTTGGAAGAAAGTCCAGTTCAATTGTCCAGAAAAAGGGCAGCATGCCCCCTTCGAGTACAGCATGGTGTGTTCTGCAAACATCACTCGTGAACACAGTAGATAAGCAGGAGACTTTCTTTCCCAACCGGCTCAGCAGTTTTAACTCTTCGGTAGTCTTTTCTCATGACAATTGTGAGGCAAAAAATGAAGGATTTTCGGATGGACTTCTACAAAGGGAGATTCGACATTGTAACAGAGCCAGCAGGATTCGGTTAGGTTAGGGTTAGATTCGTTCAGGGATAGGCAGGTAGCTTCTAACATACGAAGGATTGGATCTAAATCTGACTCGGCTAAATGGTCTACCTGAAAGAACACGTGTGTGGCGTGTGGGGAACAGAGGCCTACCTTTGGCTGTCCCGGAAACAGGTCGGTGATGCGGAGCACGAAGGATGGGGTGTTTGGTGTGGTGATTTCTCTGAGCACCTTGTCACTACTAAGGCCTTGCATGACCCACCTGAATGGCCGATGGGGGTTGTGGTCTGGGCTGGTTTGCCCTCTGGCAACAAGCCCCAACAGCAAAATCGCACAGAAACACCATTGATGCTTGGGTCTCACCCGTGCGGGTCTCTCGGGCGCTGCCTGGCGGCTTGGTGGTCTGTCGCTTTTGTCTGGAACCGGAATGTACACGTCCCGAGGACGTCCCACGAGCAGGTCCTGCGAACAGAAACTCGCAACTCTCATCAGTCTCATTCTGCTCGCTATGGAGGTCCGGCTTAATTGACTTAAGTGGACACCACCTGATTTGCCGTCCCTTTTGACAGCTGCGTACCCTCTCCCCGTGAGCGTCAACCTCCAGCCCCATCCCCATTTGCCTAGCTCGTTTCTAATTACCACCTGTGGGCCCCCTGCTCTCATGGCCAGGGCCACCCAGGGGTCCCGCGCTGGGGCGCCCCCTGTTGGCCCTGTGCCACCGGCGTAGCTTGTGGCAGTGGGGGGTGCGAAAGCATTACTGGTGGTGGTGTGCAGTTCTGGCATCGCGTTGTAGGTGGGGACGTAAAATTGACTGCTCCCTGTGGGGGCATGGGGTACGAGGGTCCCCTGCCCCACTGGGGGTTGCTGTAGCTGGGCCACTGCACATTCCAGGTGGGAGGGGGCTGAACATGGCCCGGCCACCCCCTCCCTCCCCCGTTTCCCTGGAGCCTGGATCTGCATTCCTCAGCTAAATGCCCCTTCTTCCCACATGCCCAGCACGGTCCCCTAAGTTCTCCTTTTTGTGGTGGAGCAGCTGCTGGTAGGCACCTTGGCTGGGGGCAGTTTGCTGCCACGTGGCCTGCCTGGCCACACTCAAGGCACGCCATCACACTGGTTATTGCAGTGTGGACCGCTGCTTGGATGGGAGCAAGGTGTTCCTCCTTTGCCACATGTCTGATCATGTCGGCTATGTTAGCCCCAGGTGGCAGTGATCTTAAGATGTCCTTGGTGGCTGAATTGCATTGCTGGCGTAGGCAGTCTGCCAGCACGGGACCCTTCGCCTCTGAGGGTAACGCAGAGGAATCTAATGCAGCCTGAAGTTTGTCCACAAACAGAGTGAAGCTTTCACTCTCACCCTGTTTTATGGAAGACCACGGTGATGGTTTGGCTACCACTTTAGAAGCGTCACAGATGGCTTCTCGGGCAGCACGGGTTGTTGCCATGACCTCATGGGCCCGCAAGCCCTCAGCTTGTTGCTGGGGGGTGATCATAGTGGGGTCTGTGCCCATTAGCCTCTGTATGCTGGAGCCGTGCAGTGGGTGGTCTGCCCCTGTTACCAACGCTAGCTGTTTAATGCAATTGTCCTCCCATTCTTGTTCAAAAACAATCATCCCCGCGCCATCGAAAATCGTCCTACACGTCTGTTTGATGTCAAAAGGAAGCATGTCATTCCCCCCAAAAACCCCGTCTATGAGTGTGTTGACCATGGCAGAGTTAATTCCCTTATCCGCAATCGCTTTAACAATTGCCTGCACATCTTTCGGATTGACCGGTGAATAGATCCTTTGGTTTCCGCCTGCCCCCCCTACACGGACAGGGAACACTAACTTAGCTGAAGGGGTGTACTCGGCACAGGCTATCTTTATTTTTCGCCAGTCTGTAAGCGGGGTCTGGTCTTTCTCCGATGACCCCTTCACCCATGCAGGAACGCTGCGACTAGAGACCTTACATGCTGCTGCTCTCCCTCTGTTAAGGCTAGTATCCGAACCGGAGCTCCATGACTTCCCCTCGGACTCGTCCCGGCTCGAGTCTGAGTCGGAGTCGGAAGCGGAATGGACGAGCACTTCCGGGCTGCTCTGCCTTTTTCTCGGGCTCCGACCCCGCCCCCACCGGCGCGAGGCGGACCGTTCCCTCCCCCTGGGGTCCCCCCGCCTCCTGCTGGGGGAGGTCCTTGCCTTATACGGGCTTAATTTGAATAGAGCGCTCTGATTGGTCTCACCCTCCACCGCGGGGAACGCCCCCCCGCCCCGCTCTCCCGCGCATGCGATGTTAGGCGGGCTGACTCCATTTCCGCCCTTTGTCCCCTCTTCTCTTCCGCCCTGACCATGCGGTCGGTCGCCATTATTGAGCCCATACGGCGGCGGAGAGATCGTATCGATCCGGGCGGTTTCTGACCGTCCCGCCGCTTCCCGCGCCTCCTCCGCCAGCCCCCCCCAAAAACACTGCGCCCGTTGCTCTGCCTCCTGCGTCGGGTCGGCAATCGGCGGGGGGGGGACGGGTAGAGGGGCCGCGGTTTTGTCGAGGGGCTCCGAGGGGGGGCTGGGATCTGGCGGGCTCCACGGGGGGGTTGGGGGGTCTACCGGGGGTTCTGGACTTTGGCTCGGGGGGAGGTGGGACGCGCCTAGCCCCCGCACATCCCCGTCTGCAATCTGATCACTTTCCGCGGTGGTCTGTGTCGCTGCCCCCAACCCTAGCTGCGGAGAAACTATTAAGCAGTTTCTGGACGATTTCCAGGTTTCTTGCTCTTCTCGAGCTTTTTGCAGAGCCCGGATGACTCTGCACCACGATTTTAGGGCTTTCCCCGAGCCCGAAGACATGGTATCCTCGGCCAGGGTTTTCGTACAATCATCCCACACCTCCGGGTGTAAAATATCCCCGGGGCTCTCTATAGCCCCCAGCTTAATCAATCTCGACAATGCGAGAGTCGTATCTTTAAGCTTACAATCAGTTCCCTATCGTGTGCACACTTCACTTACGACCTTTGCAATTGCTTCCATGACTCGAGGGCGTCCCCGCCCCGCTGCACAAGGCCAGCTGTGCAGCCGCCGTCCTCTGTCCAGGCGATCCCCGTTCCCCAGGCACTGGTTCGATCCCGGGTTCGGCACCACTTGTTGCCTTCTGATGCAAGGCGAGGTGACCTGGTTCCGAGGAAACGGCACGGCGACCCAAACTCTCAAGGGTCACTCGGGCCAAGAACACACACAGACACCAGTATGGTGGACGGTTCAAGACCTTTATTGTCCCGTTTTGTCGGGTTTTATACCGGGAAAGTTTTTTCCCTACGTCAGGGGGCTTTACTTTACTGTAATTGGTAAGTGAGGAGTAGAAAGTTACTAATGTTAGGGGGGACTACATTCTTGGGTGATCCCTTATCAATAGGCATTAGGGGGAGAGGAGCTCTACTGCGTTCCGTAACATCGTGAGACCTTCCGAGCGCTTGACCCTATCCACTACACCAGCCACAAGCCCTATAACTCATACCACGGCACTTTTCTCAGGCAAACAAAACTCAGCTGCCCCGCTTCTGGATGGCAGATTTCAGCAGACACTTGGCACTGTCAAACCACCCCGACTTGGCACTGGTGCCACTTTGCTTCTGGGAACCATCCTGCGTATCGTGGATTTTCAGGAGCCAGCCGGCCACTCCCAACCACAAGCCCTCAAACTCAAACCACGGCCCTTTTCTGTGGCAAGAAAAACTCAGCTGCCCTGCTTATGGATGGCAGATTGCAGGAGCCACTTGGTACTATCAAACCAGCCTACCTTGGAACTGGTGACACCTTGGGTCTTGGAACCATCCTGCGTATCGTCGATTTTCAGGAGCCAGCCAGCCACTCCCAGCCAAAAAAACTCAAACTCAAACCACAGCCCTTTTCTCAGGCAAACAAAACTCAGCTGCCATGCTTCTGGATGGCCGATTGCAGGAGCCACTTGGCACTGTCAAAGGAGCCCGACTTGGCACTGGTACCACCTTGGATTTGGGAACCATCCTGCGTATCGTTGATTTTCAGAAGCCAGCCGGCCACTCCCAGCCATAGTCGGCCAAACACAAACCACGGCTTTTTTCCCTGACTAACAAAATTCAGATGCCTTGCTTCTGGATGGCAGATTGCAGGAGCCACTTGGCACTGTCCAACCAGCCCAAATTGGCACTGGTGCCACCTTCGGTCTGGGAACCATCCTGCGTATCCGGGATTATCTGGAGCAAGCCGGACACTCCCAGCTACAAGCCCTAAAACTACGGCCTTTTTCCCTGGCAAACAAAACTCAGCTGCCCTGCTTCTGCATGGCAGATTGCAGGAGCCACTTGGTACCGTCAAACCGGCCTACCTAGGCACTGGTGCCACCTTGGGTCTTAGAACCATCCTGCGTATCGTGGATTTTCAGGAGCCCGCCGGCCACTCCCAGCCACAAGCCCTCAAACTCAAACCACGGCCCTTTTCTCTGGCAAGCAAAACTCAGCTGCCCTGCTTATGGATGGTTGTTTGCAGGAGCCACTTGGTACTATCAAACCAGCCCAACTTGGCCCTGGTGCCACCTTGGGTCTGGGAACCATCCTGCGTATCGTGGATTTTCAAGAGCCAGCTGGCCACTCCCAGCCATAGGATGTCAAAAACAAACCACAGACTTTTTCCCTGGCTAACAAAATTCAGATGCCCCGCTTCTGGATGGCAGATTGCAAAAGCCACTTGGCACTGTTGAACCAGCCCGACTTGGAACTTGTGACACCTTGGGTCTGGGAACCATCCTGCGTATCGTGGATTTTCAGGAGACAGCCGGCCACTCCCAGCCATAGGCAGCCAAACACAAACTACAGCACTTTTCCCTGGCTAGAAAAATTCAGATGCCCCGCTCCTGGATGGCAGATTGCAGGAGCCACTTGGCACTGTCTAAACAGCCTTACTTGGCACGGTTGCCACCTTGGGTCTGGGAAGCATTCTGCGTACCGTGGATTTTCAGGAGCCAGACGGCCACTCCCCGCCACAAGCACTCTAACTCAAACCACGGCCCTTTTCTCTGGCAAACAAATCTTAGCTGCCCTGCTTCTGGATGGCAGATTGCAAGAGCCACTTGGTACTATCAAACCGGCCCAACTTGGCACTGGTGAAACCTTGGGTCTGGGAACCATCCTGCGTATCGTGGATTTTCAGGGGCCAGCCGGCCACTCCCAGCCATAGGCTTCCAAACACAAACCTCGGAACTTTTCCCTGGCTAACAAGACTCACTTGCCCTGCTTCTGGATGGCAGATTGCAGGAGACACTTGGCACTGTCAAACCAGCCCGACTTGGCACTGGTGACACCTTCGATCTGGGAACCATCCTGCGTATCGTGGATTTTCAGGAGCCAGCCGGCCACTCCCAGCCACAAGACCTCAAACTCAAACCATGGCCCTTTTCTCTGCCAAACAAAACTCAGCTGCCCTGCGTATGGATGGCAGATTGCAGGAGCCACTTGGTACTGTCAAACCGGCCTACCTTGGCACTGGTGCCACCTTGGGTCTTGGAGCCATCTTGCGTATCGTCGATTTTCTGGAGCCAGCCGGCCATTCCCAGCCACAAGCCCTCAAACTCAAACCACGGCCCTTTTCCCTGGCAAAAAAAACTCAGCTACCCTGCTTATGGATGGCTGTTTGCAGGAGCCACTTGGTACTATCAAACCAGCCCAACTTGGCACTGGTGCCACCTTGGGTCTGGGAACCATCCTGAGTATCGTGGATTTTCAGGAGCCAGCCGGCCACTCCCAGCCATGGGTTGCCAAACACAAAACACAGCCCTTTTCCCTACCTAAACAAATTCAGATGCCCCTCTTGTGGATGGCAGATTGCAGGAGCCACTTGGTACTATCAAACCAGCCTGACTTGGAACTGGTGACACCTTGGGTCTGGGAACCATCCTGCGTATCGTGGATTTTCAGAAGCCAGCCGGCCACTCCCAGCCACAAGCCCTATAAGTCATACCACGGTATTTTTATTAGGCAAATAAAACTCAGCTGCCCCACTTCTGGATGGCAGATTGCAGGAGAAACTTGGAACTGTCAAACTACCCCGACTTGGCACTGGTGCCACCTTGGGTCTGGGAACCATCCTGCATATCGTGGATTTTCAGAAGCCAGCCGGCCACTCCCAGCCATAGGCGGCCAAAAATAAAACCACGGCATTTTTCCCTGACTAACAAAATTCAGATGCCTTGCTTCTGGATGGCGGATTGCAGGAGCCACTTGGTACTGTCCAACCAGCCTGACTTGGCACTGGTGCCACCTTGGGTCTGGGAACCATCCTGCGTACCGTGGATTTTCAGGAGCCAGCCGGCCACTCCCAGCGATAGGCTTCCAAACACAAACCACGGCACTTTTCCCTGGCTAACAAGACTCACTTCCCCTGCTTCGGGATGGCAGATTGCAGGAGCCACTTGGCACTGTCAAAGGAACCCGACTTGGCACTGGTGCCACCTTGGGTTTGGGAACCATCCTGCGTATCGTGGATTTTCAGGAGCCAGACGGCCACTCCCAGCCATAGGATTCCAAACACTAACCACGGCCCTTTTCCCTGGCTAACAAAATTCAGATGACTTGCTTCTGGATGGCAGATTGCAGGAGCTACATGGCACTATCAAAGCAGCCAAACTTGGCGCTGGTGCCACCTTGCGTCTTGGAACCATCCTGCGTATCGTGGATTTTCCAGAGCCAGCCGGCCACTCCCAGCCACAAGCCCTCAAACTACGGCAATTTTATCTGGAAAACAAAACTCAGCAGCCCTGCGTATGGATAGCAGATTACAGGAGCCACTTGTTTCTGTCAAACCGGCACGACTTTGGACTGGTGACACCTTGGGTCTGGGAACCATCCTGCGTATCGTGGATTTACAGGAGCCAGCCGGCTACTCCCAGCCAAAGGTTTCCAAACACTAAGCACAGCACTTTGCCCTGGCTAAAAAAAATCAGCTTTCCCACCTCTTGATGGCATACTGCAGGAGCCACTTGGCACTATCAAGCAGCCTGACTTGGCATTGGTGACAACTTGGGTCTAGGAACCATCCTGCGTATCGTGAATTTTCAGGAAACAGCCGGCCACTCCCAGCAGCAAGAACTCAAACTCAAACCACGGCCTTTTCCCTGGCAAACAAAACTCAGCTTCCCTGCTTCTGGATGGCGGATTGCAGGAGCCACTTGGTACTAACAAACCAGCCCAACTTGGCACTGGTGCCACCTTGTGTCTGGGAACCATCCTGCGTGTCCTGGATTTTCAGAGGCCATCCGGCCACTCCCTGCCATAGGCTTCCAAACACAAACCACGGCCCTTTTCCCTGGCTAAAAAAACTCACCTGCCCCGCTTCTGGATGGCAGATTGCAGGAGCCACTTGGCACTGTCCAACCAGCCCGACTTGGCACTGGTGAAACCTTTGATCTGGGAACCATCCTGCGTATCGTGGATTTTCAGGAGCCAGCAGGTCACTCCCCGCCACAAGCCCTCAAACTCAAACCATGGCCCTTTTCTCTGGCAAACAAAACTCAGCTGCCCTGCTTATGGATGGCAGATTGCAGGAGCCACTTGGTACTCTCAAACGGATTAACCTTGGCACTGGTGTCACCTTGGGTCTTGGAACCATCCTGCGTATCGTGGATTTTCAGGAGCCAGCCGGCCACTCCCAGCCACAATCACTGAAACTCAAACAACGAACCTTTTCTCTGGCAAACAAAACTCAGCTGCCCTGCCTTTGGATGGCTGATTACAGGAGCCACTTGGTACTATCAAACCAGCCCAAAAGGGCACTGGTGCCACCTTGAGTCTGGGAACAATCCTGCGTATCGTGGATTTTAAGGAGCCAGCCGGCCTCTCCCTGCCACAAGCCCTATAACTCATACCACGGCACTTTTCTCAGGCAAACAAAACTCAGCTGCCCCGCTTCTGGATGGCAGATTTCAGGAGCCACCTGGCACTGTCAAAGGAGCCCGTCATGGCACTGGTGCCACATTGGGTCTGGGAACCATCCTGCGTATCGTGGATTTTCAGGAGCCAGCCGCCCTCTCCCAGCCACAAGCCCTCAAACTCAAACCACGGCCCTTTTCTCTGGCAAACAAAATTCAGCTGCCCTGCTTCTGGATGGCCGATTGCCTGAGCCACTTGGTACTATTAAACCAGCCAACTTGGCACTGGTGCCACCTTAGGCCTGGGAACCATCCTGCGTATCATGGATTTTCAGGAGCCAACCGGCCACTTCCAGCCATAGGCTGCCAAACACAAACCACGGCCTTTTTCCCTGACTAACAAAAGTCAGCTGCCCTGCTTCTGGATGGCCGATTGCAGGAGCCACTTGGTACTATCAAACCAGCCCTCCTTGGCTGGTGCCACCTTCGGTCTGGGAACCATCCTGCGTATCATGGATTTTCAGGAACCAGCCATCCACTCCCAGCCACAAGACCTCAAACTCACCAACGACCATTTTCTCTGGCAAACAAAACTCAGCTGCCCTGCTTTTGGGTGGCGGATTGCAGGAGCCACTTGGTACTATCAAACCAGCCCAACTTGGCACTGGTGCCACCTTGGGTCTGGGAACCATCCTGAGTATCGTGGATTTTCAGGAGCCAGCCGGCCACTCCCAGCCATGGGTTGCCAAACACAAAACACAGCCCTTTTCCCTACCTAAACAAATTCAGATGCCCCTCTTGTGGATGGCAGATTGCAGAAGCCACTTGGTACTATCAAACCAGCCTGACTTGGAACTGGTGACACCTTGGGTCTGGGAACCATCCTGCGTATCGTGGATTTTCAGAAGCCAGCTGGCCACTCCCAGCCACAAGCCCTATAAGTCATGCCACGGTATTTTTATTAGGCAAATAAAACTCAGCTGCCCCACTTCTGGATGGCAGATTGCAGGAGAAACTTGGAACTGTCAAACTACCCCGACTTGGCACTGGTGCCACCTTGGGTCTGGGAACCATCCTGCATATCGTGGATTTTCAGAAGCCAGCCGGCCACTCCCAGCCATAGGCGGCCAAAAATAAAACCACGGCATTTTTCCCTGACTAACAAAATTCAGATGCATTGCTTCTGGATGGCGGATTGCAGGAGCCACTTGGTACTGTCCAACCAGCCTGACTTGGCACTGGTGCCACCTTGGGTCTGGGAACCATCCTGCGTACCGTGGATTTTCAGGAGCCAGCCGGCCACTCCCAGCGATAGGCTTCCAAACACAAACCACGGCACTTTTCCCTGGCTAACAAGACTCACTTCCCCTGCTTCGGGGTGGCAGATTGCAGGAGCCACTTGGCACTGTCAAAGGAACCCGACTTGGCACTGGTGCCACCTTGGGTTTGGGAACCATCCTGCGTATCGTGGATTTTCAGGAGCCAGACGGCCACTCCCAGCCATAGGATTCCAAACACTAACCACGGCCCTTTTCCCTGGCTAACAAAATTCAGATGACTTGCTTCTGGATGGAAGATTGCAGGAGCTACATGGCACTATCAAAGCAGCCAAACTTGGCGCTGGTGCCACCTTGCGTCTTGGAACCATCCTGCGTATCGTGGATTTTCCAGAGCCAGCCGGCCACTCCCAGCCACAAGCCCTCAAACTACGGCAATTTTATCTGGAAAACAAAACTCAGCAGCCCTGCGTATGGATAGCAGATTACAGGAGCCACTTGTTTCTGTCAAACCAGCACGACTTTGGACTGGTGACACCTTGGGTCTGGGAACCATCCTGCGTATCGTGGATTTTCAGGAGCCAACCGGCTACTCCCAGCCAAAGGTTGCCAAACACTAACCACAGCACTTTGCCCTGGCTAAAAAAAATCAGCTTTCCCACCTCTTGATGGCATACTGCAGGAGCCACTTGGCACTATCAAGCAGCCTGACTTGGCATTGGTGACAACTTGGGTCTAGGAACCATCCTGCGTATCGTGAATTTTCAGGAAACAGCCGGCCACTCCCAGCAGCAAGAACTCAAACTCAAACCACGGCCTTTTCCCTGGCAAACAAAACTCAGCTTCCCTGCTTCTGGATGGCGGATTGCAGGAGCCACTTGGTACTAACAAACCAGCACAACTTGGCACTGGTGCCACCTTGTGTCTGGGAACCATCCTGCGTGTCCTGGATTTTCAGAGGCCATCCGGCCACTCCCTGCCATAGGCTTCCAAACACAAACCACGGCCCTTTTCCCTGGCTAAAAAAACTCACCTGCCCCGCTTCTGGATGGCAGATTGCAGGAGCCACTTGGCACTGTCCAACCAGCCCGACTTGGCACTGGTGAAACCTTTGATCTGGGAACCATCCTGCGTATCGTGGATTTTCAGGAGCCAGCAGGTCACTCCCCGCCACAAGCCCTCAAACTCAAACCATGGCCCTTTTCTCTGGCAAACAAAACTCAGCTGCCCTGCTTATGGATGGCAGATTGCAGGAGCCACTTGGTACTCTCAAACGGATTAACCTTGGCACTGGTGTCACCTTGGGTCTTGGAACCATCCTGCGTATCGTGGATTTTCAGGAGCCAGCCGGCCACTCCCAGCCACAATCACTGAAACTCAAACAACGAACATTTTCTCTGGCAAACAAAAATCAGCTGCCCTGCCTTTGGATGGCTGATTACAGGAGCCACTTGGTACTATCAAACCAGCCCAAAAGGGCACTGGTGCCACCTTGGGTCTGGGAACAATCCTGCGTATCGTGGATTTTCAGGAGCCAGCCGGCCTCTCCCTGCCACAAGCCCTATAACTCATACCACGGCACTTTTCTCAGGCAAACAAAACTCAGCTGCCCCGCTTCTGGATGGCAGATTTCAGGAGCCACCTGGCACTGTCAAAGGAGCCCGTCATGGCACTGGTGCCACATTGGGTCTGGGAACCATCCTGCGTATCGTGGATTTTCAGGAGCCAGCCGCCCTCTCCCAGCCACAAGCCCTCAAACTCAAACCACGGCCCTTTTCTCTGGCAAACAAAATTCAGCTGCCCTGCTTCTGGATGGCCGATTGCCTGAGCCACTTGGTACTATTAAACCAGCCCAACTTGGCACTGGTGCCACCTTAAGCCTGGGAACCATCCTGCGTATCATGGATTTTCAGGAGCCAACCGGCCACTTCCAGCCATAGGCTGCCAAACACAAACCACGGCCTTTTTCCCTGACTAACAAAAGTCAGCTGCCCTGCTTCTGGATGGCCGATTGCAGGAGCCACTTGGTACTATCAAACCAGCCCTCCTTGGCTGGTGCCACCTTCGGTCTGGGAACCATCCTGCGTATCATGGATTTTCAGGAACCAGCCATCCACTCCCAGCCACAAGACCTCAAACTTACCAACGACCATTTTCTCTGGCAAACAAAACTCAGCTGCCCTGCTTTTGGGTGGCGGATTGCAGGAGCCACTTGGAACTATCAAACCAGCCCAGCATGGCACTGGTGCCACCTTGGGTCTGGGAACCATCCTGCATATCGTGGATTTTCAGGAACCAGCCATCCACTCCCAGCCACAAGACCTCAAACTCAAACCACGGCCTTTTTCCCTGGCTAACAAAATTCAGATGCCTCGCTTCTGGATGGTAGATTGCAGGAGCCACTTGGCACTGTCAAACCGGCCTACCTTGGCAATGGTGCCACCTTGCGTCTTGGAACCATCCTGCGTAACGTCGATTTTCAGGAGCCAGCCGGCCACTCCCAGCCATGGGCTACCAAACACAAAACACGGCCCTTGTCCCTGGCTAACAAAACTAAGATTCTCCTCTTGCAGATGGCAGATTGCAAGAGCTACTTGACACTGTCCAACCAGACCGACTTGGAACAGGTGCCACCTTCGGTCTGGGGACCATCCTGCGTATCGTGGATTTTCAGGAGCCAGCCAGCCACTCCCAGCCATAGGCTACCAAACACAAAACACGGCCCTTTTCCCAGGCTAAAAAAACTAAGATGCTCCTCTTGTGGATGGCAGATTGCAAGAGCTACTTGGCACTATTAAACCAGATCGACTTGTAACAGGTGCCACCTTCGGTCTGGGGACCATCCTGCGTATCGTGGATTTTCAGGAGCCAGCCTCCCTCTCCAAGCCACAAGCCCTATAACTCAAACCACGGCACTTTTCCCTGAAAAATAAAACTCAGCTGCCCTGCTTTTGGATGGCAGATTGCAGGAGCCACTTGGCACAGTCAAACCACCCCGACTTGGCACTGGTGCCACCTTAGGTCTGGGAACCATCCTGCGTATCGTGGATTTTCAAGAGCCAGCTGGCCATTCCGAGCCACAAGCCCTCAAACTCAAACCACGTCCGTTTTCTCCGGCAAACAAAATTCATATGGCCCTCTTGTGGATGGCAGATTGCAGGAGCCACTTGGCACTGTCCAACCACCCTGAATTGGCACTGGTGCAAACTTCAGTCTGGGAACCATCTTGCGTATTGTGGATTTTCAGGAGCCAGCCGCCCACTCCCAGCCAAAAGGCCTCACACTGCGGCCCTTTACTCTGGCAAAAAAACTCAGCTGCCCTACTTCTGGATGGCCGATTGCAGGAGCCACTTGGTACTATCATACCAGCCTGACTTGGCACTGGTGCCACCTTGGGTCTTGGAACCATCCTGCGTATCGTGGATTTTCAGGAGCCAGCCGGCCACTCCCAGCCATAGGCTTCCAAACACAAACCACGGCCTTTTTCCCTGACTAACAAAATTCAGATACCCCGCTTCTGGATGGCAGATTGCAGGAGCCACATGGCACTGTCCAACCAGACCAACTTTGAAATGGTGCCACCTTGGGTCTTGGAACCATCCTGCGTATCATGGATTTTCAGGTGCCAGCGGGACACTCCCAGCCACACACACTATAACTCATACCACGGCTTTTTCCCTGGCTAACCAAACGCAGCTGCCCCGCTTCTGGATTGCAGATTGCAGGAGACACATGGCACTGTCCAGCCTGCCCAACTTGTCACTGGTGCCACCTTGGGTCTGGGAACCACCCTGCGTATAGTGGGTTTTCAAGAGCCAGCCGGCCAATCCAAGCCACAATCACTCAAACTCAAACCACGGCCTTTTTCTCTGGCAAGCAAAACCCAGCTGCCCTGCTTATGGATGGCAGATTGCTGGAGCCACTTGGTACTGTCAAACCAGCCTACCTTTGCACTGGTGAAAACTTGGGTCTGGGAACCATCCTGCGTATCGTGGATTTTCAGGATCCAGCCGGCCACACCCAGCCATAGGCTGCCAAACACAAACCACGGCGTTTTTCACTGGCTTACAAAATTCAGATGCCCCACTTCTGGGTGGCAGATTCCAGGAGCCACTTTGCACTGTCTAACCAGGCAACATGGCACTGGTGCCACCTTCGGTCTGGATACATCCTGCGTATCGTGGATTTTCAGCAGCCAGCAGGCCACTCCCCGCCACAAGCCCTCAAACTAAACCACGGCCATTTCCTATGGCAAACAAAACTCAGCTGCCCTGCTTCTGGATTGCAGATTGCAGGAGCCACTTGGCACTGTCCAACCAGCCCAACTTGGCACTGGTGCAACCTTCGGTCTGGGAACCACCCTGCGTATCGTGGGTTTTCAAGAGCCAGTCGGCCACTCCAAGCCAATAGCCCTCAAACTCAAACCACGGCCCTTTTCTCTGGCAAGCAAAACCCAGCTGCCCTGCTATGTATGGCAGATTGCAGGAGCCACTTTGTACTGTCAAACCGGCCTACCTTTGCACTGGTGACACCTTGGGTCTGGGAACCATCCTGCGTATCGTGGATTTTCAGTATCCAGCCGGCCACTCCCGGCCATAGGCTGCCAAACACAAACCACGGCATTTTTCCATAGCAAACAAAATTCAGATACCCCGCTTCTGGATGGCAGATTGCAGGAGCCACTTCGCACTGCCCAAACAGCACAACTTGGCACTGGTGCCACCTTCGGTCTGGAAACATCCTGCGTATCGTGGATTTTCAGGAGCCAGCCGGGCACTCACAGCCATGGGTGCCAAACACAAACCACGGCACTTTTCCCTGGCTAACAAAATTGAGATGCCCTGCTTATGGATGGCAGATTGCAGGAGCTACTTGGCATTGTCAAACCAGACCGACTTGGCACAGGTGCAATCTTAGGTCTGGTGACCATCATGCGTATCGTGGATTTTCAGGAGCAAGCCGGCCACTCCCAGCCACAAGCCCTAAAACTCAAAACACGGCCCTTTTCTCTGGAAAGAAAATTCAGCTGCCCTGCTTCTGGAAGTCAGATTGCAGGAGTCACGTGGCACTGTCCAACCAGCTCAACTTGGCACTGGTGCCACCATCGTTCTGGCAACCATCCTGCGTATCGCGGATTTTCCGGAGCCAGCCGGCCACTCCCAGCCAAAAGCCCTCAAACTCAAACCACGGCCCTTTTCTCTGGCAAAAGAAACACAGTTGCCATTCTTATGGATGGCAGATTACAGGAGCCACTTGGTGCTATCAAACCAGCCAGACTTTGCACTGGTGCCACCTTGGGTGTGGGAACCATCCTGCGTATCGTGGATTTTCAGGAGCCAGCCGGCCACTCCCAGCCAAAGTCGGCACAACACAAACCACAGCACTTTTCCCTGGCTAAAAAAATTCAGATGGCCCGCTTCTGGATGGCAGATTGCAGGAGCCACTTGGTACTATCAAAACAGCCTACCTTCGCACTGGTGCCACCTTGTGTCTTGGAACCATCTTGCGTATCGTGGATTTTCAGGATCCAGCCGGCCAGTCCCAGCCATAGGCTGCCAAACACAAACGACGGTACTTTTCCCTGGCTAACAAATTTCAGATGCCCCTCTTCTGGATGGCAGATTGCAGGAGCCACATGATACTGTCAAACCAGCCCGACTTGGATCTGGTGACACCTTCGGTCTGGGAACCATCCTGCGTATCGTGGATTTTCAGGAGCCAGCCGGCCACTCCCAGCCATGGGCTACAAAACACAAAACACGGCCCTTTTCCCTGGCTAACAAAACTAAGATGCTCCTCTAGTGGATGGCAGATTGCAAGAGCTACTTGGCACTTTCCAACCAGACCGACTTGGAACATGTGCCACCTTCGGTCTGGGGACCATCCTGCGTATCGTGGATTTTCAGGAGCCAGCCGGCCACTTCCAGCCATGGGCTACCAAACACAAAACACGGCCCTTTCCCCTGGCTAACAAAACTAAGATTCTCATCTTGTGGATGGCAGATTGCAAGAGCTACTTGGCACTGTCAAACCACACCGACTTGGAACAGGTGCCACCTTCGGTCTGGGAATCATCCAGCGTATCGTGGATTTTCAGGAGCCAGCCGGCCACTCCCAGACACAAGCCCTCAAACCCAAGACATGGCCCTTTTCTCTGGCAAACAAAACTCAGCTGCCCTGCTATGGATGGCATAATGCAGGAGCCACTTTGTACTGTCAAACCGGCCTACCTTGGCACTGGTGCCACCTTGGGTCTAGGAACCATCCTGCGTATTGTGGATTTTCAGGAGCCAGCCGGCCACTCCCAGACACAAGCCCTCAAACTCAAACAACGACCCTTTTCTCAGGCAAACAAAACTCAGCTGCCCTGCTTTTGGATGGCCGATTGCAGGAGCCACTTGGTACTATCAAACCAGCCCAACATGGCAGTGGTGCCACCTTGGGTCTGGGAACCATCCTGCGTATCGTGGATTTTCAGGAGCCAGCCGGCCACTCCCAGCCATAAGCGCTCACACTCAAACCACGGCCCTTTTCTCTGGCATGCAAAACTCAGCAGCCCTGCTTCTGGATGGCAAATTGCAGGAGCCACTTTGTAGTATCAAACCAGCCCAAGTTGGCACTGGTGCCACCTTGGGTCTTGGAACCATCCTGCGTATCGTAGATTTTCAGGAGCCAGCCGGCCACTCCCAGCCACAAGCCCTATAACTCATACCACAGCCCTTTCCTCAGGCAAACAAAACTCAGCTGCCCCGCTTCTCAATGGCAAATTGCAGGAGCCACTTGGCACTGTCAAACCACCCCGACTTGGCACTGGATCCACTTTGATTCAGGGAACCATCCTGCGTATCGTGGATTTTCAGGAGCCAGCTGTCCACTCCCAGCCACAAGCCCTCAAATTCAAACCAGGGCCCTTTACTCTGGCAAGCAAAACTCACCTGCCCTGCTTATGGATGGCAGATTGCAGGAGCCATTTTGTACTATCAAACCAGCCCAACAGGGCACTGGTGCCACCTTGGGTCTAGGAACCGTCCTGCGTATCGTGGATTTTCAGGTGCCAGCCGGCCACTCCGAGCCACAGGCTGGCAAACAAAAACCACAACCCTTTTCCCTGGCTAAAAAAATTCAGATGCCTTGCTTCTGGATGGCAGATTGCAGGAGCCTCTCTGCACTGTCCAAACAGCCCCACTTGGAACTGCTGCGACCTTGGGTCTGGGAACAATCCTGCGTATCGAGGATTTTCCGCAGCCAGCCGGCCACTCCCAGCCACAAGCCCTCAAACGACGGCCCTTTTATCTGGCAAACAAAACTCACCTACCCTGCTTCTGGATGGCCGATTGCAGGAGCCACTTGGTACTATCAAACGAGCCTGACTTGGCACTGGTGCCACCTTGGGTCTGGGAACCATCCTGCGTATCGTGGATTTTAAGGAGCCAGCCGGCCACAAACAGCCATAGGCTGCCAAACAAAAACGACGGTACTTTTCCCTGGCTAACAAATTTCAAATGCCCCTCTTATGGATGGCAGATTGCAGGAGCCACTTGGTACTGTCAAACCAGCCCGACTTGGATCTGGTGACACCTTCGGTCTGGGAACCATCCTGCGTATCGTGGATTTTCAGGAGCCAGCCGGCCACTCCAAGCCATGGGCTACCAAACACAAACCACGGCCCTTTTCCCTGGCTAACAAAACTAAGATGATCCTCTTGTGGATGGCAGATTGCAAGAGCTACTTGGGACTGTCCAACCAGACCGACTTGGAACAGGTGCCACCTTCGGTCTGGGTACCATCCTGCGTATCGTGGATTTTCAGGAGCCAGCCAGCCACTCCCAGCCATGGGCTACCAAACACAAAACACGGCCCTTTTCCCAGGCTAACAAAACTAAGATACTCCTCTTGTGGATGGCAAATTGCAAGAGCTACTTGGCACTATCAAACCAGACCGACTTGTAACAGGTGCCACCTTCGGTCTGGGGACTATCCTGCGTAACGTGGATTTTCAGGAGCCAGCCGGCCACTCCCAGCCACAAGCCCTCAAAATCAAACCACGGCCCTTATCTCTGGCAAACAAAACTCAGCTGCCCTGCTTCTGGATGGCAGATTGGAGGAGCCACTTGGCACTGTCAAACCACCCCGACTTGGCACTCGTGCCACCTTAGGCCTGGGAACCATCCTGCGTATCCTGGATTTTCAAGAGCCAGCCGGCCACTCCGAGCCAAAAGCCCTCAAACTCAAACCACAGCCCTTTTCCATGGCTAACAAAATTCAGATGCCCCTCTTGTGGATGGCAGATTGCAGGAGCCACTTGGCACTGTCCAAACACCCTGACTTGGCACTGGTGCAACCTTCGGTCTGGGAACCATCCTGCGTATCGTGGATTTTCAGGAGCCAACCGGCCACTCCCAGACACAAGCCCTCGAACTAAAACCATGGCCCTTTTCTCTGGCAAAAAAAACTCAGCTGCACTACTATGGATGGCAGATTGCAGGAGCCACTTTGTATTGTCAAACCGGCCTACCTTGGCACTGGTTCCACCTTGGGTCTAGGAACCATCCTGCGTATTGTGGATTTTCAGGAGCCAGCCGGCCACTCCCAGCCACAAGCCCTCAAACTCAAACAACGACCCTTTTCTCTGGAAAACAAAACTCAGCTGCCCTGCTTTTCGATGGCCGATTGCAGGAGCCACTTTGTACTATCAAACCAGCCCAACATGGCAGTGGTAACACCTTCGGTCTCGGAACAATCCTGCGTATGGTGGATTTTCCTGAGCCAGCCGGCCACTCCCAGCCATAGGCTGCCAAAAATAATCCACAGCCCTTTTCTCTGGCAAACAAAACTCTGCTTCCCTGCACCTGGATGGCAAATTGCAGGAGCCACTTGGCACGGTCCAACCAGCCCGACTTAGAAATGGTGACACCTTGGGTCTTGGAACCATCCTGCGTATCGTGGGTTTTCAGGAGACAGCCGGCAAGTCCCAGCCATCGGCTGCCGAACACAAAACACGGCCCTTTTCCCTGCCTAAATAAACTCAGATGCCCCACTTCTGCTTGGCAGATTGCACGAGCCACTTCGCACTGTCAAACCAGCCCGACTTGGCACTGGTGACACCTTGGTCTGGGAACCATCCTGTGTATCGTGGATTTTCAGGAGCCAGCCGGGCACGCCCAGCCACAAAACCTCAACTCAAACCACGGCCCTTTTCTCTGGCATGCAAAACTCAGCTGCCCTGCTTCTGGATGGCCGATTGCAGGAGCCACTTGGTACTATCAAACCAACCAGACTTGGCACTGCTGCCACCTTGGGTCTTGGAACCATCCTGCATATCGCGGATTTTCAGGAGCCAGACGGCCACTCCCAGCCACAAGCCCTCAAAATCAAACCACAGCCCTTTCCACTGGCAAAGAAAACTCAGCTGCCCTGCTTGTGGATGGCCGATTCCAGGGGCTACTTGGCACTGTCAAACCAGCCATACTTGGCACTGGTGCCACTTTGGTTCTGGGAACCATCCTGCGTATCGTGGATTTTCAGGAGCCAGCCGGCCACTTCATGCCATAGGCTGCCAAACTCAAACCACTGCACTTTTTACCTGGCTCACACAATTCAGATTCCCCGCTTCTGGATGGCAGATTGTAGGAGCCACTTGGCACTGTCAAAGGAGCCCGACTTGGCACTGGTGCCACATTGGGTTTGGGAACCATCCTGCGTATCGTGGATTTTCAGGAGCCAGCCGGCCACTCCCAACCATAGGCAGCTAAACACAATCCACGGCACATTTCCCTGGCAAACAAAATGCAGATGACCCGATTCTGGATGGCAGATTGCAGGAGCTACATGGCACTCTCAAAGCAGCCCAACTTGGCACTGGTGCAACCTTTGGTCTGGGAACCATCCTGCGTATCGTGGATTTTCAGGAGCCAGCAGGTCACTCCCCGCCACAAGCCCTCAAACTCAAACCATGGCCCTTTTCTCTGGCAAACAAAACTCAGCTGCCCTGCTTATGGATGGCAGATTGCAGGAGCCACTTGGTACTCTCAAACGGATTAACCTTGGCACTGGTGTCACCTTGGGTCTTGGAACCATCCTGCGTATCGTGGATTTTCAGGAGCCAGCCGGCCACTCCCAGCCACAATCACTGAAACTCAAACAACGAACCTTTTCTCTGGCAAACAAAACTCAGCTGCCCTGCCTTTGGATGGCTGATTACAGGAGCCACTTGGTACTATCAAACCAGCCCAAAAGGGCACTGGTGCCACCTTGGGTCTGGGAACAATCCTGCGTATCGTGGATTTTCAGGAGCCAGCCGGCCTCTCCCTGCCACAAGCCCTATAACTCATACCACGGCACTTTTCTCAGGCAAACAAAACTCAGCTGCCCCGCTTCTGGATGGCAGATTTCAGGAGCCACCTGGCACTGTCAAAGGAGCCCGTCATGGCACTGGTGCCACCTTGGGTCTGGGAACCATCCTGCGTATCGTGGATTTTCAGGAGCCAGCCGCCCTCTCCCAGCCACAAGCCCTCAAACTCAAACCACGGCCCTTTTCTCTGGCAAACAAAATTCAGCTGCCCTGCTTCTGGATGGCCGATTGCCTGAGCCACTTGGTACTATTAAACCAGCCCAACTTGGCACTGGTGCCACCTTAAGCCTGGGAACCATCCTGCGTATCATGGATTTTCAGGAGCCAACCGGCCACTTCCAGCCATAGGCTGCCAAACACAAACCACGGCCTTTTTCCCTGACTAACAAAAGTCAGCTGCCCTGCTTCTGGATGGCCGATTGCAGGAGCCACTTGGTACTATCAAACCAGCCCTCCTTGGCTGGTGCCACCTTCGGTCTGGGAACCATCCTGCGTATCATGGATTTTCAGGAACCAGCCATCCACTCCCAGCCACAAGACCTCAAACTTACCAACGACCATTTTCTCTGGCAAACAAAACTCAGCTGCCCTGCTTTTGGGTGGCGGATTGCAGGAGCCACTTGGAACTATCAAACCAGCCCAGCATGGCACTGGTGCCACCTTGGGTCTGGGAACCATCCTGCATATCGTGGATTTTCAGGAACCAGCCATCCACTCCCAGCCACAAGACCTCAAACTCAAACCACGGCCTTTTTCCCTGGCTAACAAAATTCAGATGCCTCGCTTCTGGATGGTAGATTGCAGGAGCCACTTGGCACTGTCAAACCGGCCAACCTTGGCAATGGTGCCACCTTGCGTCTTGGAACCATCCTGCGTAACGTCGATTTTCAGGAGCCAGCCGGCCACTCCCAGCCATGGGCTACCAAACACAAAACACGGCCCTTGTCCCTGGCTAACAAAACTAAGATTCTCCTCTTGCAGATGGCAGATTGCAAGAGCTACTTGACACTGTCCAACCAGACCGACTTGGAACAGGTGCCACCTTCGGTCTGGGGACCATCCTGCGTATCGTGGATTTTCAGGAGCCAGCCAGCCACTCCCAGCCATAGGCTACCAAACACAAAACACGGCCCTTTTCCCAGGCTAAATAAACTAAGATGCTCCTCTTGTGGATGGCAGATTGCAAGAGCTACTTGGCACTATTAAACCAGACCGACTTGTAACAGGTGCCACCTTCGGTCTGGGGACCATCCTGCGTATCGTGGATTTTCAGGAGCCAGCCTCCCTCTCCAAGCCACAAGCCCTATAACTCAAACCACGGCACTTTTCCCTGAAAAATAAAACTCAGCTGCCCTGCTTTTGGATGGCAGATTGCAGGAGCCACTTGGCACAGTCAAACCACCCCGACTTGGCACTGGTGCCACCTTAGGTCTGGGAACCATCCTGCGTATCGTGGATTTTCAAGAGCCAGCTGGCCATTCCGAGCCACAAGCCCTCAAACTCAAACCACGTCCGTTTTCTCCGGCAAACAAAATTCATATGGCCCTCTTGTGGATGGCAGATTGCAGGAGCCACTTGGCACTGTCCAACCACCCTGAATTGGCACTGGTGCAAACTTCAGTCTGGGAACCATCTTGCGTATTGTGGATTTTCAGGAGCCAGCCGCCCACTCCCAGCCAAAAGGCCTCACACTGCGGCCCTTTACTCTGGCAAAAAAACTCAGCTGCCCTACTTCTGGATGGCCGATTGCAGGAGCCACTTGGTACTATCATACCAGCCTGACTTGGCACTGGTGCCACCTTGGGTCTTGGAACCATCCTGCGTATCGTGGATTTTCAGGAGCCAGCCGGCCACTCCCAGCCATAGGCTTCCAAACACAAACCACGGCCTTTTTCCCTGACTAACAAAATTCAGATACCCCGCTTCTGGATGGCAGATTGCAGGAGCCACATGGCACTGTCCAACCAGACCAACTTTGAAATGGTGCCACCTTGGGTCTTGGAACCATCCTGCGTATCATGGATTTTCAGGTGCCAGCGGGACACTCCCAGCCACACACACTATAACTCATACCACGGCTTTTTCCCTGGCTAACCAAACGCAGCTGCCCCGCTTCTGGATTGCAGATTGCAGGAGACACATGGCACTGTCCAGCCTGCCCAACTTGTCACTGGTGCCACCTTGGGTCTGGGAACCACCCTGCGTATAGTGGGTTTTCAAGAGCCAGCCGGCCAATCCAAGCCACAATCACTCAAACTCAAACCACGGCCTTTTTCTCTGGCAAGCAAAACCCAGCTGCCCTGCTTATGGATGGCAGATTGCTGGAGCCACTTGGTACTGTCAAACCAGCCTACCTTTGCACTGGTGAAAACTTGGGTCTGGGAACCATACTGCGTATCGTGGATTTTCAGGATCCAGCCGGCCACACCCAGCCATAGGCTGCCAAACACAAACCACGGCGTTTTTCACTGGCTTACAAAATTCAGATGCCCCACTTCTGGGTGGCAGATTCCAGGAGCCACTTTGCACTGTCTAACCAGGCAACATGGCACTGGTGCCACCTTCGGTCTGGACACATCCTGCGTATCGTGGATTTTCAGCAGCCAGCAGGCCACTCCCCGCCACAAGCCCTCAAACTAAACCACGGCCATTTCCTATGGCAAAAAAAACTCAGCTGCCCTGCTTCTGGATTGCAGATTGCAGGAGCCACTTGGCACTGTCCAACCAGCCCAAATTGGCACTGGTGCCACCTTCGGTCTGGGAACCATCCTGCGTATCCGGGATTATCTGGAGCAAGCCGGACACTCCCAGCCACAAGCCCTAAAACTACGGCCTTTTTCCCTGGCAAACAAAACTCAGCTGCCCTGCTTCTGCATGGCAGATTGCAGGAGCCACTTGGTACCGTCAAACCGGCCTACCTAGGCACTGGTGCCACCTTGGGTCTTAGAACCATCCTGCGTATCGTGGATTTTCAGGAGCCCGCCGGCCACTCCCAGCCACAAGCCCTCAAACTCAAACCACGGCCCTTTTCTCTGGCAAGCAAAACTCAGCTGCCCTGCTTATGGATGGTTGTTTGCAGGAGCCACTTGGTACTATCAAACCAGCCCAACTTGGCACTGGTGCCACCTTGGGTCTGGGAACCATCCTGCGTATCGTGGATTTTCAAGAGCCAGCCGGCCACTCCCAGCCATAGGCTGTCAAAAACAAACCACAGAATTTTTCCCTGGCTAACAAAATTCAGATGCCCCGCTTCTGGATGGCAGATTGCAAAAGCCACTTGGCACTGTTGAACCAGCCCGACTTGGAACTTGTGACACCTTGGGTCTGGGAACCATCCTGCGTATCGTGGATTTTCAGGAGACAGCCGGCCACTCACAGCCATAGGCAGCCAAACACAAACTACAGCACTTTTCCCTGGCTAGAAAAATTCAGATGCCCCGCTCCTGGATGGCAGATTGCAGGAGCCACTTGGCACTGTCTAAACAGCCTTACTTGGCACGGTTGCCACCTTGGGTCTGGGAAGCATTCTGCGTACCGTGGATTTTCAGGAGCCAGACGGCCACTCCCCGCCACAAGCACTCTAACTCAAACCACGGCCCTTTTCTCTGGCAAACAAATCTTAGCTGCCCTGTTCTGGATGGCAGATTGCAAGAGCCACTTGGTACTATCAAACCGGCCCAACTTGGCACTGGTGAAACCTTGGGTCTGGGAACCATCCTGCGTATCGTGGATTTTCAGGGGCCAGCC
Organism: Passerculus sandwichensis; assembly: GCA_031885435.1. NCBI lineage: Eukaryota > Metazoa > Chordata > Aves > Passeriformes > Passerellidae > Passerculus > Passerculus sandwichensis. The sequence continues at coordinate 1,450,437 of CM063146.1, forward strand.
GGCCACTCCCAGCCATAGGCTTCCAAACACAAACCTCGGAACTTTTCCCTGGCTAACAAGACTCACTTGCCCTGCTTCTGGATGGCAGATTGCAGGAGACACTTGGCACTGTCAAACCAGCCCGACTTGGCACTGGTGACACCTTCGATCTGGGAACCATCCTGCGTATCGTGGATTTTCAGGAGCCAGCCGGCCACTCCCAGCCACAAGACCTCAAACTCAAACCATGGCCCTTTTCTCTGCCAAACAAAACTCAGCTGCCCTGCGTATGGATGGCAGATTGCAGGAGCCACTTGGTACTGTCAAACCGGCCTACCTTGGCACTGGTGCCACCTTGGGTCTTGGAGCCATCTTGCGTATCGTCGATTTTCTGGAGCCAGCCGGCCATTCCCAGCCACAAGCCCTCAAACTCAAACCACGGCCCTTTTCCCTGGCAAAAAAAACTCAGCTGCCCTGCTTATGGATGGCTGTTTGCAGGAGCCACTTGGTACTATCAAACCAGCCCAACTTGGCACTGGTGCCACCTTGGGTCTGGGAACCATCCTGAGTATCGTGGATTTTCAGGAGCCAGCCGGCCACTCCCAGCCATGGGTTGCCAAACACAAAACACAGCCCTTTTCCCTACCTAAACAAATTCAGATGCCCCTCTTGTGGATGGCAGATTGCAGGAGCCACTTGGTACTATCAAACCAGCCTGACTTGGAACTGGTGACACCTTGGGTCTGGGAACCATCCTGCGTATCGTGGATTTTCAGAAGCCAGCCGGCCACTCCCAGCCACAAGCCCTATAAGTCATACCACGGTATTTTTATTAGGCAAATAAAACTCAGCTGCCCCACTTCTGGATGGCAGATTGCAGGAGAAACTTGGAACTGTCAAACTACCCCGACTTGGCACTGGTGCCACCTTGGGTCTGGGAACCATCCTGCATATCGTGGATTTTCAGAAGCCAGCCGGCCACTCCCAGCCATAGGCGGCCAAAAATAAAACCACGGCATTTTTCCCTGACTAACAAAATTCAGATGCCTTGCTTCTGGATGGCGGATTGCAGGAGCCACTTGGTACTGTCCAACCAGCCTGACTTGGCACTGGTGCCACCTTGGGTCTGGGAACCATCCTGCGTACCGTGGATTTTCAGGAGCCAGCCGGCCACTCCCAGCGATAGGCTTCCAAACACAAACCACGGCACTTTTCCCTGGCTAACAAGACTCACTTCCCCTGCTTCGGGATGGCAGATTGCAGGAGCCACTTGGCACTGTCAAAGGAACCCGACTTGGCACTGGTGCCACCTTGGGTTTGGGAACCATCCTGCGTATCGTGGATTTTCAGGAGCCAGACGGCCACTCCCAGCCATAGGATTCCAAACACTAACCACGGCCCTTTTCCCTGGCTAACAAAATTCAGATGACTTGCTTCTGGATGGCAGATTGCAGGAGCTACATGGCACTATCAAAGCAGCCAAACTTGGCGCTGGTGCCACCTTGCGTCTTGGAACCATCCTGCGTATCGTGGATTTTCCAGAGCCAGCCGGCCACTCCCAGCCACAAGCCCTCAAACTACGGCAATTTTATCTGGAAAACAAAACTCAGCAGCCCTGCGTATGGATAGCAGATTACAGGAGCCACTTGTTTCTGTCAAACCGGCACGACTTTGGACTGGTGACACCTTGGGTCTGGGAACCATCCTGCGTATCGTGGATTTTCAGGAGCCAGCCGGCTACTCCCAGCCAAAGGTTGCCAAACACTAACCACAGCACTTTGCCCTGGCTAAAAAAAATCAGCTTTCCCACCTCTTGATGGCATACTGCAGGAGGCACTTGGCACTATCAAGCAGCCTGACTTGGCATTGGTGACAACTTGGGTCTAGGAACCATCCTGCGTATCGTGAATTTTCAGGAAACAGCCGGCCACTCCCAGCAGCAAGAACTCAAACTCAAACCACGGCCTTTTCCCTGGCAAACAAAACTCAGCTTCCCTGCTTCTGGATGGCGGATTGCAGGAGCCACTTGGTACTAACAAACCAGCACAACTTGGCACTGGTGCCACCTTGTGTCTGGGAACCATCCTGCGTGTCCTGGATTTTCAGAGGCCATCCGGCCACTCCCTGCCATAGGCTTCCAAACACAAACCACGGCCCTTTTCCCTGGCTAAAAAAACTCACCTGCCCCGCTTCTGGATGGCAGATTGCAGGAGCCACTTGGCACTGTCCAACCAGCCCGACTTGGCACTGGTGAAACCTTTGATCTGGGAACCATCCTGCGTATCGTGGATTTTCAGGAGCCAGCAGGTCACTCCCCGCCACAAGCCCTCAAACTCAAACCATGGCCCTTTTCTCTGGCAAACAAAACTCAGCTGCCCTGCTTATGGATGGCAGATTGCAGGAGCCACTTGGTACTCTCAAACGGATTAACCTTGGCACTGGTGTCACCTTGGGTCTTGGAACCATCCTGCGTATCGTGGATTTTCAGGAGCCAGCCGGCCACTCCCAGCCACAATCACTGAAACTCAAACAACGAACCTTTTCTCTGGCAAACAAAACTCAGCTGCCCTGCCTTTGGATGGCTGATTACAGGAGCCACTTGGTACTATCAAACCAGCCCAAAAGGGCACTGGTGCCACCTTGGGTCTGGGAACAATCCTGCGTATCGTGGATTTTCAGGAGCCAGCCGGCCTCTCCCTGCCACAAGCCCTATAACTCATACCACGGCACTTTTCTCAGGCAAACAAAACTCAGCTGCCCCGCTTCTGGATGGCAGATTTCAGGAGCCACCTGGCACTGTCAAAGGAGCCCGTCATGGCACTGGTGCCACATTGGGTCTGGGAACCATCCTGCGTATCGTGGATTTTCAGGAGCCAGCCGCCCTCTCCCAGCCACAAGCCCTCAAACTCAAACCACGGCCCTTTTCTCTGGCAAACAAAATTCAGCTGCCCTGCTTCTGGATGGCCGATTGCCTGAGCCACTTGGTACTATTAAACCAGCCCAACTTGGCACTGGTGCCACCTTAAGCCTGGGAACCATCCTGCGTATCATGGATTTTCAGGAGCCAACCGGCCACTTCCAGCCATAGGCTGCCAAACACAAACCACGGCCTTTTTCCCTGACTAACAAAAGTCAGCTGCCCTGCTTCTGGATGGCCGATTGCAGGAGCCACTTGGTACTATCAAACCAGCCCTCCTTGGCTGGTGCCACCTTCGGTCTGGGAACCATCCTGCGTATCATGGATTTTCAGGAACCAGCCATCCACTCCCAGCCACAAGACCTCAAACTTACCAACGACCATTTTCTCTGGCAAACAAAACTCAGCTGCCCTGCTTTTGGGTGGCGGATTGCAGGAGCCACTTGGAACTATCAAACCAGCCCAGCATGGCACTGGTGCCACCTTGGGTCTGGGAACCATCCTGCATATCGTGGATTTTCAGGAACCAGCCATCCACTCCCAGCCACAAGACCTCAAACTCAAACCACGGCCTTTTTCCCTGGCTAACAAAATTCAGATGCCTCGCTTCTGGATGGTAGATTGCAGGAGCCACTTGGCACTGTCAAACCGGCCTACCTTGGCAATGGTGCCACCTTGCGTCTTGGAACCATCCTGCGTAACGTCGATTTTCAGGAGCCAGCCGGCCACTCCCAGCCATGGGCTACCAAACACAAAACACGGCCCTTGTCCCTGGCTAACAAAACTAAGATTCTCCTCTTGCAGATGGCAGATTGCAAGAGCTACTTGACACTGTCCAACCAGACCGACTTGGAACAGGTGCCACCTTCGGTCTGGGGACCATCCTGCGTATCGTGGATTTTCAGGAGCCAGCCAGCCACTCCCAGCCATAGGCTACCAAACACAAAACACGGCCCTTTTCCCAGGCTAAAAAAACTAAGATGCTCCTCTTGTGGATGGCAGATTGCAAGAGCTACTTGGCACTATTAAACCAGACCGACTTGTAACAGGTGCCACCTTCGGTCTGGGGACCATCCTGCGTATCGTGGATTTTCAGGAGCCAGCCTCCCACTCCAAGCCACAAGCCCTATAACTCAAACCACGGCACTTTTCCCTGAAAAATAAAACTCAGCTGCCCTGCTTTTGGATGGCAGATTGCAGGAGCCACTTGGCACAGTCAAACCACCCCGACTTGGCACTGGTGCCACCTTAGGTCTGGGAACCATCCTGCGTATCGTGGATTTTCAAGAGCCAGCTGGCCATTCCGAGCCACAAGCCCTCAAACTCAAACCACGTCCGTTTTCTCCGGCAAACAAAATTCATATGGCCCTCTTGTGGATGGCAGATTGCAGGAGCCACTTGGCACTGTCCAACCACCCTGAATTGGCACTGGTGCAAACTTCAGTCTGGGAACCATCTTGCGTATTGTGGATTTTCAGGAGCCAGCCGCCCACTCCCAGCCAAAAGGCCTCACACTGCGGCCCTTTACTCTGGCAAAAAAACTCAGCTGCCCTACTTCTGGATGGCCGATTGCAGGAGCCACTTGGTACTATCATACCAGCCTGACTTGGCACTGGTGCCACCTTGGGTCTTGGAACCATCCTGCGTATCGTGGATTTTCAGGAGCCAGCCGGCCACTCCCAGCCATAGGCTTCCAAACACAAACCACGGCCTTTTTCCCTGACTAACAAAATTCAGATACCCCGCTTCTGGATGGCAGATTGCAGGAGCCACATGGCACTGTCCAACCAGACCAACTTTGAAATGGTGCCACCTTGGGTCTTGGAACCATCCTGCGTATCATGGATTTTCAGGTGCCAGCGGGACACTCCCAGCCACACACACTATAACTCATACCACGGCTTTTTCCCTGGCTAACCAAACGCAGCTGCCCCGCTTCTGGATTGCAGATTGCAGGAGACACATGGCACTGTCCAGCCTGCCCAACTTGTCACTGGTGCCACCTTGGGTCTGGGAACCACCCTGCGTATAGTGGGTTTTCAAGAGCCAGCCGGCCAATCCAAGCCACAATCACTCAAACTCAAACCACGGCCTTTTTCTCTGGCAAGCAAAACCCAGCTGCCCTGCTTATGGATGGCAGATTGCTGGAGCCACTTGGTACTGTCAAACCAGCCTACCTTTGCACTGGTGAAAACTTGGGTCTGGGAACCATCCTGCGTATCGTGGATTTTCAGGATCCAGCCGGCCACACCCAGCCATAGGCTGCCAAACACAAACCACGGCGTTTTTCACTGGCTTACAAAATTCAGATGCCCCACTTCTGGGTGGCAGATTCCAGGAGCCACTTTGCACTGTCTAACCAGGCAACATGGCACTGGTGCCACCTTCGGTCTGGACACATCCTGCGTATCGTGGATTTTCAGCAGCCAGCAGGCCACTCCCCGCCACAAGCCCTCAAACTAAACCACGGCCATTTCCTATGGCAAACAAAACTCAGCTGCCCTGCTTCTGGATTGCAGATTGCAGGAGCCACTTGGCACTGTCCAACCAGCCCAACTTGGCACTGGTGCAACCTTCGGTCTGGTAACCACCCTGCGTATCGTGGGTTTTCAAGAGCCAGTCGGCCACTCCAAGCCAATAGCCCTCAAACTCAAACCACGGCCCTTTTCTCTGGCAAGCAAAACCCAGCTGCCCTGCTTATGTATGGCAGATTGCAGGAGCCACTTTGTACTGTCAAACCGGCCTACCTTTGCACTGGTGACACCTTGGGTCTGGGAACCATCCTGCGTATCGTGGATTTTCAGTATCCAGCCGGCCACTCCCGGCCATAGGCTGCCAAACACAAACCACGGCATTTTTCCATAGCAAACAAAATTCAGATACCCCGCTTCTGGATGGCAGATTGCAGGAGCCACTTCGCACTGCCCAAACAGCACAACTTGGCACTGGTGCCACCTTCGGTCTGGAAACATCCTGCGTATCGTGGATTTTCAGGAGCCAGCCGGGCACTCACAGCCATGGGTGCCAAACACAAACCACGGCACTTTTCCCTGGCTAACAAAATTGAGATGCCCTGCTTATGGATGGCAGATTGCAGGAGCTACTTGGCATTGTCAAACCAGACCGACTTGGCACAGGTGCAATCTTAGGTCTGGTGACCATCATGCGTATCGTGGATTTTCAGGAGCAAGCCGGCCACTCCCAGCCACAAGCCCTAAAACTCAAAACACGGCCCTTTTCTCTGGAAAGAAAATTCAGCTGCCCTGCTTCTGGAAGTCAGATTGCAGGAGTCACGTGGCACTGTCCAACCAGCTCAACTTGGCACTGGTGCCACCATCGTTCTGGCAACCATCCTGCGTATCGCGGATTTTCCGGAGCCAGCCGGCCACTCCCAGCCAAAAGCCCTCAAACTCAAACCACGGCCCTTTTCTCTGGCAAAAGAAACACAGTTGCCATTCTTATGGATGGCAGATTACAGGAGCCACTTGGTGCTATCAAACCAGCCAGACTTTGCACTGGTGCCACCTTGGGTGTGGGAACCATCCTGCGTATCGTGGATTTTCAGGAGCCAGCCGGCCACTCCCAGCCAAAGTCGGCACAACACAAACCACAGCACTTTTCCCTGGCTAAAAAAATTCAGATGGCCCGCTTCTGGATGGCAGATTGCAGGAGCCACTTGGTACTATCAAAACAGCCTACCTTCGCACTGGTGCCACCTTGTGTCTTGGAACCATCTTGCGTATCGTGGATTTTCAGGATCCAGCCGGCCAGTCCCAGTTATAGGCTGCCAAACACAAACGACGGTACTTTTCCCTGGCTAACAAATTTCAGATGCCCCTCTTCTGGATGGCAGATTGCAGGAGCCACATGATACTGTCAAACCAGCCCGACTTGGATCTGGTGACACCTTCGGTCTGGGAACCATCCTGCGTATCGTGGATTTTCAGGAGCCAGCCGGCCACTCCCAGCCATGGGCTACAAAACACAAAACACGGCCCTTTTCCCTGGCTAACAAAACTAAGATGCTCCTCTAGTGGATGGCAGATTGCAAGAGCTACTTGGCACTTTCCAACCAGACCGACTTGGAACATGTGCCACCTTCGGTCTGGGGACCATCCTGCGTATCGTGGATTTTCAGGAGCCAGCCGGCCACTTCCAGCCATGGGCTACCAAACACAAAACACGGCCCTTTCCCCTGGCTAACAAAACTAAGATTCTCTTCTTGTGGATGGCAGATTGCAAGAGCTACTTGGCACTGTCAAACCACACCGACTTGGAACAGGTGCCACCTTCGGTCTGGGAATCATCCAGCGTATCGTGGATTTTCAGGAGCCAGCCGGCCACTCCCAGACACAAGCCCTCAAACCCAAGACATGGCCCTTTTCTCTGGCAAACAAAACTCAGCTGCCCTGCTATGGATGGCATAATGCAGGAGCCACTTTGTACTGTCAAACCGGCCTACCTTGGCACTGGTGCCACCTTGGGTCTAGGAACCATCCTGCGTATTGTGGATTTTCAGGAGCCAGCCGGCCACTCCCAGACACAAGCCCTCAAACTCAAACAACGACCCTTTTCTCAGGCAAACAAAACTCAGCTGCCCTGCTTTTGGATGGCCGATTGCAGGAGCCACTTGGTACTATCAAACCAGCCCAACATGGCAGTGGTGCCACCTTGGGTCTGGGAACCATCCTGCGTATCGTGGATTTTCAGGAGCCAGCCGGCCACTCCCAGCCATAAGCGCTCACACTCAAACCACGGCCCTTTTCTCTGGCATGCAAAACTCAGCAGCCCTGCTTCTGGATGGCAGATTGCAGGAGCCACTTTGTAGTATCAAACCAGCCCAAGTTGGCACTGGTGCCACCTTGGGTCTTGGAACCATCCTGCGTATCATAGATTTTCAGGAGCCAGCCGGCCACTCCCAGCCACAAGCCCTATAACTCATACCACAGCCCTTTCCTCAGGCAAACAAAACTCAGCTGCCCCGCTTCTCAATGGCAAATTGCAGGAGCCACTTGGCACTGTCAAACCACCCCGACTTGGCACTGGATCCACTTTGATTCAGGGAACCATCCTGCGTATCGTGGATTTTCAGGAGCCAGCTGTCCACTCCCAGCCACAAGCCCTCAAATTCAAACCAGGGCCCTTTACTCTGGCAAGCAAAACTCACCTGCCCTGCTTATGGATGGCAGATTGCAGGAGCCACTTTGTAGTATCAAACCAGCCCAAGTTGGCACTGGTGCCACCTTGGGTCTTGGAACCATCCTGCGTATCATAGATTTTCAGGAGCCAGCCGGCCACTCCCAGCCACAAGCCCTATAACTCATACCACAGCCCTTTCCTCAGGCAAACAAAACTCAGCTGCCCCGCTTCTCAATGGCAAATTGCAGGAGCCACTTGGCACTGTCAAACCACCCCGACTTGGCACTGGATCCACTTTGATTCAGGGAACCATCCTGCGTATCGTGGATTTTCAGGAGCCAGCTGTCCACTCCCAGCCACAAGCCCTCAAATTCAAACCAGGGCCCTTTACTCTGGCAAGCAAAACTCACCTGCCCTGCTTATGGATGGCAGATTGCAGGAGCCATTTTGTACTATCAAACCAGCCCAACAGGGCACTGGTGCCACCTTGGGTCTAGGAACCGTCCTGCGTATCGTGGATTTTCAGGTGCCAGCCGGCCACTCCGAGCCACAGGCTGGCAAACAAAAACCACAACCCTTTTCCCTGGCTAAAAAAATTCAGATGCCTTGCTTCTGGATGGCAGATTGCAGGAGCCTCTCTGCACTGTCCAAACAGCCCCACTTGGAACTGCTGCGACCTTGGGTCTGGGAACAATCCTGCGTATCGAGGATTTTCCGCAGCCAGCCGGCCACTCCCAGCCACAAGCCCTCAAACGACGGCCCTTTTATCTGGCAAACAAAACTCACCTACCCTGCTTCTGGATGGCCGATTGCAGGAGCCACTTGGTACTATCAAACGAGCCTGACTTGGCACTGGTGCCACCTTGGGTCTGGGAACCATCCTGCGTATCGTGGATTTTAAGGAGCCAGCCGGCCACAAACAGCCATAGGCTGCCAAACAAAAACGACGGTACTTTTCCCTGGCTAACAAATTTCAAATGCCCCTCTTATGGATGGCAGATTGCAGGAGCCACTTGGTACTGTCAAACCAGCCCGACTTGGATCTGGTGACACCTTCGGTCTCGGAACCATCCTGCGTATCGTGGATTTTCAGGAGCCAGCCGGCCACTCCAAGCCATGGGCTACCAAACACAAACCACGGCCCTTTTCCCTGGCTAACAAAACTAAGATGATCCTCTTGTGGATGGCAGATTGCAAGAGCTACTTGGGACTGTCCAACCAGACCGACTTGGAACAGGTGCCACCTTCGGTCTGGGTACCATCCTGCGTATCCTGGATTTTCAGGAGCCAGCCAGCCACTCCCAGCCATGGGCTACCAAACACAAAACACGGCCCTTTTCCCAGGCTAACAAAACTAAGATACTCCTCTTGTGGATGGCAAATTGCAAGAGCTACTTGGCACTATCAAACCAGACCGACTTGTAACAGGTGCCACCTTCGGTCTGGGGACTATCCTGCGTAACGTGGATTTTCAGGAGCCAGCCGGCCACTCCCAGCCACAAGCCCTCAAAATCAAACCACGGCCCTTATCTCTGGCAAACAAAACTCAGCTGCCCTGCTTCTGGATGGCAGATTGGAGGAGCCACTTGGCACTGTCAAACCACCCCGACTTGGCACTCGTGCCACCTTAGGCCTGGGAACCATCCTGCGTATCCTGGATTTTCAAGAGCCAGCCGGCCACTCCGAGCCAAAAGCCCTCAAACTCAAACCACAGCCCTTTTCCATGGCTAACAAAATTCAGATGCCCCTCTTGTGGATGGCAGATTGCAGGAGCCACTTGGCACTGTCCAAACACCCTGACTTGGCACTGGTGCAACCTTCGGTCTGGGAACCATCCTGCGTATCGTGGATTTTCAGGAGCCAACCGGCCACTCCCAGACACAAGCCCTCGAACTAAAACCATGGCCCTTTTCTCTGGCAAAAAAAACTCAGCTGCCCTACTATGGATGGCAGATTGCAGGAGCCACTTTGTATTGTCAAACCGGCCTACCTTGGCACTGGTTCCACCTTGGGTCTAGGAACCATCCTGCGTATTGTGGATTTTCAGGAGCCAGCCGGCCACTCCCAGCCACAAGCCCTCAAACTCAAACAACGACCCTTTTCTCTGGAAAACAAAACTCAGCTGCCCTGCTTTTCGATGGCCGATTGCAGGAGCCACTTTGTACTATCAAACCAGCCCAACATGGCAGTGGTAACACCTTCGGTCTCGGAACAATCCTGCGTATGGTGGATTTTCCTGAGCCAGCCGGCCACTCCCAGCCATAGGCTGCCAAAAATAATCCACAGCCCTTTTCTCTGGCAAACAAAACTCTGCTTCCCTGCACCTGGATGGCAAATTGCAGGAGCCACTTGGCACGGTCCAACCAGCCCGACTTAGAAATGGTGACACCTTGGGTCTTGGAACCATCCTGCGTATCGTGGGTTTTCAGGAGACAGCCGGCAACTCCCAGCCATCGGCTGCCGAACACAAAACACGGCCCTTTTCCCTGCCTAAATAAACTCAGATGCCCCACTTCTGCTTGGCAGATTGCACGAGCCACTTCGCACTGTCAAACCAGCCCGACTTGGCACTGGTGACACCTTGGTCTGGGAACCATCCTGTGTATCGTGGATTTTCAGGAGCCAGCCGGGCACGCCCAGCCACAAAACCTCAACTCAAACCACGGCCCTTTTCTCTGGCATGCAAAACTCAGCTGCCCTGCTTCTGGATGGCCAATTGCAGGAGCCACTTGGTACTATCAAACCAGCCAGACTTGGCACTGCTGCCACCTTGGGTCTTGGAACCATCCTGCATATCGCGGATTTTCAGGAGCCAGACGGCCACTCCCAGCCACAAGCCCTCAAAATCAAACCACAGCCCTTTCCACTGGCAAAGAAAACTCAGCTGCCCTGCTTCTGGATGGCCGATTCCAGGGGCTACTTGGCACTGTCAAACCAGCCATACTTGGCACTGGTGCCACTTTGGTTCTGGGAACCATCCTGCGTATCGTGGATTTTCAGGAGCCAGCCGGCCACTTCATGCCATAGGCTGCCAAACTCAAACCACTGCACTTTTTACCTGGCTCACACAATTCAGATTCCCCGCTTCTGGATGGCAGATTGTAGGAGCCACTTGGCACTGTCAAAGGAGCCCGACTTGGCACTGGTGCCACATTGGGTTTGGGAACCATCCTGCGTATCGTGGATTTTCAGGAGCCAGCCGGCCACTCCCAACCATAGGCAGCTAAACACAATCCACGGCACATTTCCCTGGCAAACAAAATGCAGATGACCCGATTCTGGATGGCAGATTGCAGGAGCTACATGGCACTCTCAAAGCAGCCCAACTTGGCACTGGTGCAACCTTTGGTCTGGGAACCATCCTGCGTATCGTGGATTTTCAGGAGCCAGCAGGTCACTCCCCGCCACAAGCCCTCAAACTCAAACCATGGCCCTTTTCTCTGGCAAACAAAACTCAGCTGCCCTGCTTATGGATGGCAGATTGCAGGAGCCACTTGGTACTCTCAAACGGATTAACCTTGGCACTGGTGTCACCTTGGGTCTTGGAACCATCCTGCGTATCGTGGATTTTCAGGAGCCAGCCGGCCACTCCCAGCCACAATCACTGAAACTCAAACAACGAACCTTTTCTCTGGCAAACAAAACTCAGCTGCCCTGCCTTTGGATGGCTGATTACAGGAGCCACTTGGTACTATCAAACCAGCCCAAAAGGGCACTGGTGCCACCTTGGGTCTGGGAACAATCCTGCGTATCATGGATTTTCAGGAGCCAGCCGGCCTCTCCCTGCCACAAGCCCTATAACTCATACCACGGCACTTTTCTCAGGCAAACAAAACTCAGCTGCCCCGCTTCTGGATGGCAGATTTCAGGAGCCACCTGGCACTGTCAAAGGAGCCCGTCATGGCACTGGTGCCACATTGGGTCTGGGAACCATCCTGCGTATCGTGGATTTTCAGGAGCCAGCCGCCCTCTCCCAGCCACAAGCCCTCAAATTCAAACCACGGCCCTTTTCTCTGGCAAACAAAATTCAGCTGCCCTGCTTCTGGATGGCCGATTGCCTGAGCCACTTGGTACTATTAAACCAGCCCAACTTGGCACTGGTGCCACCTTAAGCCTGGGAACCATCCTGCGTATCATGGATTTTCAGGAGCCAACCGGCCACTTCCAGCCATAGGCTGCCAAACACAAACCACGGCCTTTTTCCCTGACTAACAAAAGTCAGCTGCCCTGCTTCTGGATGGCCGATTGCAGGAGCCACTTGGTACTATCAAACCAGCCCTCCTTGGCTGGTGCCACCTTCGGTCTGGGAACCATCCTGCGTATCATGGATTTTCAGGAACCAGCCATCCACTCCCAGCCACAAGACCTCAAACTTACCAACGACCATTTTCTCTGGCAAACAAAACTCAGCTGCCCTGCTTTTGGGTGGCGGATTGCAGGAGCCACTTGGAACTATCAAACCAGCCCAGCATGGCACTGGTGCCACCTTGGGTCTGGGAACCATCCTGCATATCGTGGATTTTCAGGAACCAGCCATCCACTCCCAGCCACAAGACCTCAAACTCAAACCACGGCCTTTTTCCCTGGCTAACAAAATTCAGATGCCTCGCTTCTGGATGGTAGATTGCAGGAGCCACTTGGCACTGTCAAACCGGCCTACCTTGGCAATGGTGCCACCTTGCGTCTTGGAACCATCCTGCGTAACGTCGATTTTCAGGAGCCAGCCGGCCACTCCCAGCCATGGGCTACCAAACACAAAACACGGCCCTTGTCCCTGGCTAACAAAACTAAGATTCTCCTCTTGCAGATGGCAGATTGCAAGAGCTACTTGACACTGTCCAACCAGACCGACTTGGAACAGGTGCCACCTTCGGTCTGGGGACCATCCTGCGTATCGTGGATTTTCAGGAGCCAGCCAGCCACTCCCAGCCATAGGCTACCAAACACAAAACACGGCCCTTTTCCCAGGCTAAAAAAACTAAGATGCTCCTCTTGTGGATGGCAGATTGCAAGAGCTACTTGGCACTATTAAACCAGACCGACTTGTAACAGGTGCCACCTTCGGTCTGGGGACCATCCTGCGTATCGTGGATTTTCAGGAGCCAGCCTCCCACTCCAAGCCACAAGCCCTATAACTCAAACCACGGCACTTTTCCCTGAAAAATAAAACTCAGCTGCCCTGCTTTTGGATGGCAGATTGCAGGAGCCACTTGGCACAGTCAAACCACCCCGACTTGGCACTGGTGCCACCTTAGGTCTGGGAACCATCCTGCGTATCGTGGATTTTCAAGAGCCAGCTGGCCATTCCGAGCCACAAGCCCTCAAACTCAAACCACGTCCGTTTTCTCCGGCAAACAAAATTCATATGGCCCTCTTGTGGATGGCAGATTGCAGGAGCCACTTGGCACTGTCCAACCACCCTGAATTGGCACTGGTGCAAACTTCAGTCTGGGAACCATCTTGCGTATTGTGGATTTTCAGGAGCCAGCCGCCCACTCCCAGCCAAAAGGCCTCACACTGCGGCCCTTTACTCTGGCAAAAAAACTCAGCTGCCCTACTTCTGGATGGCCGATTGCAGGAGCCACTTGGTACTATCATACCAGCCTGACTTGGCACTGGTGCCACCTTGGGTCTTGGAACCATCCTGCGTATCGTGGATTTTCAGGAGCCAGCCGGCCACTCCCAGCCATAGGCTTCCAAACACAAACCACGGCCTTTTTCCCTGACTAACAAAATTCAGATACCCCGCTTCTGGATGGCAGATTGCAGGAGCCACATGGCACTGTCCAACCAGACCAACTTTGAAATGGTGCCACCTTGGGTCTTGGAACCATCCTGCGTATCGTGGATTTTCAGGTGCCAGCGGGACACTCCCAGCCACACACACTATAACTCATACCACGGCTTTTTCCCTGGCTAACCAAACGCAGCTGCCCCGCTTCTGGATTGCAGATTGCAGGAGACACATGGCACTGTCCAGCCTGCCCAACTTGTCACTGGTGCCACCTTGGGTCTGGGAACCACCCTGTGTATAGTGGGTTTTCAAGAGCCAGCCGGCCAATCCAAGCCACAATCACTCAAACTCAAACCACGGCCTTTTTCTCTGGCAAGCAAAACCCAGCTGCCCTGCTTATGGATGGCAGATTGCTGGAGCCACTTGGTACTGTCAAACCAGCCTACCTTTGCACTGGTGAAAACTTGGGTCTGGGAACCATCCTGCGTATCGTGGATTTTCAGGATCCAGCCGGCCACACCCAGCCATAGGCTGCCAAACACAAACCACGGCGTTTTTCACTGGCTTACAAAATTCAGATGCCCCACTTCTGGGTGGCAGATTCCAGGAGCCACTTTGCACTGTCTAACCAGGCAACATGGCACTGGTGCCACCTTCGGTCTGGACACATCCTGCGTATCGTGGATTTTCAGCAGCCAGCAGGCCACTCCCCGCCACAAGCCCTCAAACTAAACCACGGCCATTTCCTATGGCAAACAAAACTCAGCTGCCCTGCTTCTGGATTGCAGATTGCAGGAGCCACTTGGCACTGTCCAACCAGCCCAACTTGGCACTGGTGCAACCTTCGGTCTGGGAACCACCCTGCGTATCGTGGGTTTTCAAGAGCCAGTCGGCCACTCCAAGCCAATAGCCCTCAAACTCAAACCACGGCCCTTTTCTCTGGCAAGCAAAACCCAGCTGCCCTGCTTATGTATGGCAGATTGCAGGAGCCACTTTGTACTGTCAAACCGGCCTACCTTTGCACTGGTGACACCTTGGGTCTGGGAACCATCCTGCGTATCGTGGATTTTCAGTATCCAGCCGGCCACTCCCGGCCATAGGCTGCCAAACACAAACCACGGCATTTTTCCATAGCAAACAAAATTCAGATACCCCGCTTCTGGATGGCAGATTGCAGGAGCCACTTCGCACTGCCCAAACAGCACAACTTGGCACTGGTGCCACCTTCGGTCTGGAAACATCCTGCGTATCGTGGATTTTCAGGAGCCAGCCGGGCACTCACAGCCATGGGTGCCAAACACAAACCACGGCACTTTTCCCTGGCTAACAAAATTGAGATGCCCTGCTTATGGATGGCAGATTGCAGGAGCTACTTGGCATTGTCAAACCAGACCGACTTGGCACAGGTGCAATCTTAGGTCTGGTGACCATCATGCGTATCGTGGATTTTCAGGAGCAAGCCGGCCACTCCCAGCCACAAGCCCTAAAACTCAAAACACGGCCCTTTTCTCTGGAAAGAAAATTCAGCTGCCCTGCTTCTGGAAGTCAGATTGCAGGAGTCACGTGGCACTGTCCAACCAGCTCAACTTGGCACTGGTGCCACCATCGTTCTGGCAACCATCCTGCGTATCGCGGATTTTCCGGAGCCAGCCGGCCACTCCCAGCCAAAAGCCCTCAAACTCAAACCACGGCCCTTTTCTCTGGCAAAAGAAACACAGTTGCCATTCTTATGGATGGCAGATTACAGGAGCCACTTGGTGCTATCAAACCAGCCAGACTTTGCACTGGTGCCACCTTGGGTGTGGGAACCATCCTGCGTATCGTGGATTTTCAGGAGCCAGCCGGCCACTCCCAGCCAAAGTCGGCACAACACAAACCACAGCACTTTTCCCTGGCTAAAAAAATTCAGATGGCCCGCTTCTGGATGGCAGATTGCAGGAGCCACTTGGTACTATCAAAACAGCCTACCTTCGCACTGGTGCCACCTTGTGTCTTGGAACCATCTTGCGTATCGTGGATTTTCAGGATCCAGCCGGCCAGTCCCAGCCATAGGCTGCCAAACACAAACGACGGTACTTTTCCCTGGCTAACAAATTTCAGATGCCCCTCTTCTGGATGGCAGATTGCAGGAGCCACATGATACTGTCAAACCAGCCCGACTTGGATCTGGTGACACCTTCGGTCTGGGAACCATCCTGCGTATCGTGGATTTTCAGGAGCCAGCCGGCCACTCCCAGCCATGGGCTACAAAACACAAAACACGGCCCTTTTCCCTGGCTAACAAAACTAAGATGCTCCTCTAGTGGATGGCAGATTGCAAGAGCTACTTGGCACTTTCCAACCAGACCGACTTGGAACATGTGCCACCTTTGGTCTGGGGACCATCCTGCGTATCGTGGATTTTCAGGAGCCAGCCGGCCACTTCCAGCCATGGGCTACCAAACACAAAACACGGCCCTTTCCCCTGGCTAACAAAACTAAGATTCTCTTCTTGTGGATGGCAGATTGCAAGAGCTACTTGGCACTGTCAAACCACACCGACTTGGAACAGGTGCCACCTTCGGTCTGGGAATCATCCAGCGTATCGTGGATTTTCAGGAGCCAGCCGGCCACTCCCAGACACAAGCCCTCAAACCCAAGACATGGCCCTTTTCTCTGGCAAACAAAACTCAGCTGCCCTGCTATGGATGGCATAATGCAGGAGCCACTTTGTACTGTCAAACCGGCCTACCTTGGCACTGGTGCCACCTTGGGTCTAGGAACCATCCTGCGTATTGTGGATTTTCAGGAGCCAGCCGGCCACTCCCAGACACAAGCCCTCAAACTCAAACAACGACCCTTTTCTCAGGCAAACAAAACTCAGCTGCCCTGCTTTTGGATGGCCGATTGCAGGAGCCACTTGGTACTATCAAACCAGCCCAACATGGCAGTGGTGCCACCTTGGGTCTGGGAACCATCCTGCGTATCGTGGATTTTCAGGAGCCAGCCGGCCACTCCCAGCCATAAGCGCTCACACTCAAACCACGGCCCTTTTCTCTGGCATGCAAAACTCAGCAGCCCTGCTTCTGGATGGCAGATTGCAGGAGCCACTTTGTAGTATCAAACCAGCCCAAGTTGGCACTGGTGCCACCTTGGGTCTTGGAACCATCCTGCGTATCGTAGATTTTCAGGAGCCAGCCGGCCACTCCCAGCCACAAGCCCTATAACTCATACCACAGCCCTTTCCTCAGGCAAACAAAACTCAGCTGCCCCGCTTCTCAATGGCAAATTGCAGGAGCCACTTGGCACTGTCAAACCACCCCGACTTGGCACTGGATCCACTTTGATTCAGGGAACCATCCTGCGTATCGTGGATTTTCAGGAGCCAGCTGTCCACTCCCAGCCACAAGCCCTCAAATTCAAACCAGGGCCCTTTACTCTGGCAAGCAAAACTCACCTGCCCTGCTTATGGATGGCAGATTGCAGGAGCCATTTTGTACTATCAAACCAGCCCAACAGGGCACTGGTGCCACCTTGGGTCTAGGAACCGTCCTGCGTATCGTGGATTTTCAGGTGCCAGCCGGCCACTCCGAGCCACAGGCTGGCAAACAAAAACCACAACCCTTTTCCCTGGCTAAAAAAATTCAGATGCCTTGCTTCTGGATGGCAGATTGCAGGAGCCTCTCTGCACTGTCCAAACAGCCCCACTTGGAACTGCTGCGACCTTGGGTCTGGGAACAATCCTGCGTATCGAGGATTTTCCGCAGCCAGCCGGCCACTCCCAGCCACAAGCCCTCAAACGACGGCCCTTTTATCTGGCAAACAAAACTCACCTACCCTGCTTCTGGATGGCCGATTGCAGGAGCCACTTGGTACTATCAAACGAGCCTGACTTGGCACTGGTGCCACCTTGGGTCTGGGAACCATCCTGCGTATCGTGGATTTTAAGGAGCCAGCCGGCCACAAACAGCCATAGGCTGCCAAACAAAAACGACGGTACTTTTCCCTGGCTAACAAATTTCAAATGCCCCTCTTATGGATGGCAGATTGCAGGAGCCACTTGGTACTGTCAAACCAGCCCGACTTGGATCTGGTGACACCTTCGGTCTGGGAACCATCCTGCGTATCGTGGATTTTCAGGAGCCAGCCGGCCACTCCAAGCCATGGGCTACCAAACACAAACCACGGCCCTTTTCCCTGGCTAACAAAACTAAGATGATCCTCTTGTGGATGGCAGATTGCAAGAGCTACTTGGGACTGTCCAACCAGACCGACTTGGAACAGGTGCCACCTTCGGTCTGGGTACCATCCTGTGTATCCTGGATTTTCAGGAGCCAGCCAGCCACTCCCAGCCATGGGCTACCAAACACAAAACACGGCCCTTTTCCCAGGCTAACAAAACTAAGATACTCCTCTTGTGGATGGCAAATTGCAAGAGCTACTTGGCACTATCAAACCAGACCGACTTGTAACAGGTGCCACCTTCGGTCTGGGGACTATCCTGCGTAACGTGGATTTTCAGGAGCCAGCCGGCCACTCCCAGCCACAAGCCCTCAAAATCAAACCACGGCCCTTATCTCTGGCAAACAAAACTCAGCTGCCCTGCTTCTGGATGGCAGATTGGAGGAGCCACTTGGCACTGTCAAACCACCCCGACTTGGCACTCGTGCCACCTTAGGCCTGGGAACCATCCTGCGTATCCTGGATTTTCAAGAGCCAGCCGGCCACTCCGAGCCAAAAGCCCTCAAACTCAAACCACAGCCCTTTTCCATGGCTAACAAAATTCAGATGCCCCTCTTGTGGATGGCAGATTGCAGGAGCCACTTGGCACTGTCCAAACACCCTGACTTGGCACTGGTGCAACCTTCGGTCTGGGAACCATCCTGCGTATCGTGGATTTTCAGGAGCCAACCGGCCACTCCCAGACACAAGCCCTCGAACTAAAACCATGGCCCTTTTCTCTGGCAAAAAAAACTCAGCTGCCCTACTATGGATGGCAGATTGCAGGAGCCACTTTGTATTGTCAAACCGGCCTACCTTGGCACTGGTTCCACCTTGGGTCTAGGAACCATCCTGCGTATTGTGGATTTTCAGGAGCCAGCCGGCCACTCCCAGCCACAAGCCCTCAAACTCAAACAACGACCCTTTTCTCTGGAAAACAAAACTC
Source organism: Passerculus sandwichensis (assembly GCA_031885435.1). Lineage (NCBI taxonomy): Eukaryota > Metazoa > Chordata > Aves > Passeriformes > Passerellidae > Passerculus > Passerculus sandwichensis. The sequence continues at coordinate 1,469,352 of CM063146.1, forward strand.
AGCTGCCCTGCTTTTCGATGGCCGATTGCAGGAGCCACTTTGTACTATCAAACCAGCCCAACATGGCAGTGGTAACACCTTCGGTCTCGGAACAATCCTGCGTATGGTGGATTTTCCTGAGCCAGCCGGCCACTCCCAGCCATAGGCTGCCAAAAATAATCCACAGCCCTTTTCTCTGGCAAACAAAACTCTGCTTCCCTGCACCTGGATGGCAAATTGCAGGAGCCACTTGGCACGGTCCAACCAGCCCGACTTAGAAATGGTGACACCTTGGGTCTTGGAACCATCCTGCGTATCGTGGGTTTTCAGGAGACAGCCGGCAACTCCCAGCCATCGGCTGCCGAACACAAAACACGGCCCTTTTCCCTGCCTAAATAAACTCAGATGCCCCACTTCTGCTTGGCAGATTGCACGAGCCACTTCGCACTGTCAAACCAGCCCGACTTGGCACTGGTGACACCTTGGTCTGGGAACCATCCTGTGTATCGTGGATTTTCAGGAGCCAGCCGGGCACGCCCAGCCACAAAACCTCAACTCAAACCACGGCCCTTTTCTCTGGCATGCAAAACTCAGCTGCCCTGCTTCTGGATGGCCGATTGCAGGAGCCACTTGGTACTATCAAACCAGCCAGACTTGGCACTGCTGCCACCTTGGGTCTTGGAACCATCCTGCATATCGCGGATTTTCAGGAGCCAGACGGCCACTCCCAGCCACAAGCCCTCAAAATCAAACCACAGCCCTTTCCACTGGCAAAGAAAACTCAGCTGCCCTGCTTCTGGATGGCCGATTCCAGGGGCTACTTGGCACTGTCAAACCAGCCATACTTGGCACTGGTGCCACTTTGGTTCTGGGAACCATCCTGCGTATCGTGGATTTTCAGGAGCCAGCCGGCCACTTCATGCCATAGGCTGCCAAACTCAAACCACTGCACTTTTTACCTGGCTCACACAATTCAGATTCCCCGCTTCTGGATGGCAGATTGTAGGAGCCACTTGGCACTGTCAAAGGAGCCCGACTTGGCACTGGTGCCACATTGGGTTTGGGAACCATCCTGCGTATCGTGGATTTTCAGGAGCCAGCCGGCCACTCCCAACCATAGGCAGCTAAACACAATCCACGGCACATTTCCCTGGCAAACAAAATGCAGATGACCCGATTCTGGATGGCAGATTGCAGGAGCTACATGGCACTCTCAAAGCAGCCCAACTTGGCACTGGTGCAACCTTTGGTCTGGGAACCATCCTGCGTATCGTGGATTTTCAGGAGCCAGCAGGTCACTCCCCGCCACAAGCCCTCAAACTCAAACCATGGCCCTTTTCTCTGGCAAACAAAACTCAGCTGCCCTGCTTATGGATGGCAGATTGCAGGAGCCACTTGGTACTCTCAAACGGATTAACCTTGGCACTGGTGTCACCTTGGGTCTTGGAACCATCCTGCGTATCGTGGATTTTCAGGAGCCAGCCGGCCACTCCCAGCCACAATCACTGAAACTCAAACAACGAACCTTTTCTCTGGCAAACAAAACTCAGCTGCCCTGCCTTTGGATGGCTGATTACAGGAGCCACTTGGTACTATCAAACCAGCCCAAAAGGGCACTGGTGCCACCTTGGGTCTGGGAACAATCCTGCGTATCATGGATTTTCAGGAGCCAGCCGGCCTCTCCCTGCCACAAGCCCTATAACTCATACCACGGCACTTTTCTCAGGCAAACAAAACTCAGCTGCCCCGCTTCTGGATGGCAGATTTCAGGAGCCACCTGGCACTGTCAAAGGAGCCCGTCATGGCACTGGTGCCACATTGGGTCTGGGAACCATCCTGCGTATCGTGGATTTTCAGGAGCCAGCCGCCCTCTCCCAGCCACAAGCCCTCAAATTCAAACCACGGCCCTTTTCTCTGGCAAACAAAATTCAGCTGCCCTGCTTCTGGATGGCCGATTGCCTGAGCCACTTGGTACTATTAAACTAGCCCAACTTGGCACTGGTGCCACCTTAAGCCTGGGAACCATCCTGCGTATCATGGATTTTCAGGAGCCAACCGGCCACTTCCAGCCATAGGCTGCCAAACACAAACCACGGCCTTTTTCCCTGACTAACAAAAGTCAGCTGCCCTGCTTCTGGATGGCCGATTGCAGGAGCCACTTGGTACTATCAAACCAGCCCTCCTTGGCTGGTGCCACCTTCGGTCTGGGAACCATCCTGCGTATCATGGATTTTCAGGAACCAGCCATCCACTCCCAGCCACAAGACCTCAAACTTACCAACGACCATTTTCTCTGGCAAACAAAACTCAGCTGCCCTGCTTTTGGGTGGCGGATTGCAGGAGCCACTTGGAACTATCAAACCAGCCCAGCATGGCACTGGTGCCACCTTGGGTCTGGGAACCATCCTGCATATCGTGGATTTTCAGGAACCAGCCATCCACTCCCAGCCACAAGACCTCAAACTCAAACCACGGCCTTTTTCCCTGGCTAACAAAATTCAGATGCCTCGCTTCTGGATGGTAGATTGCAGGAGCCACTTGGCACTGTCAAACCGGCCTACCTTGGCAATGGTGCCACCTTGCGTCTTGGAACCATCCTGCGTAACGTCGATTTTCAGGAGCCAGCCGGCCACTCCCAGCCATGGGCTACCAAACACAAAACACGGCCCTTGTCCCTGGCTAACAAAACTAAGATTCTCCTCTTGCAGATGGCAGATTGCAAGAGCTACTTGACACTGTCCAACCAGACCGACTTGGAACAGGTGCCACCTTCGGTCTGGGGACCATCCTGCGTATCGTGGATTTTCAGGAGCCAGCCAGCCACTCCCAGCCATAGGCTACCAAACACAAAACACGGCCCTTTTCCCAGGCTAAAAAAACTAAGATGCTCCTCTTGTGGATGGCAGATTGCAAGAGCTACTTGGCACTATTAAACCAGACCGACTTGTAACAGGTGCCACCTTCGGTCTGGGGACCATCCTGCGTATCGTGGATTTTCAGGAGCCAGCCTCCCACTCCAAGCCACAAGCCCTATAACTCAAACCACGGCACTTTTCCCTGAAAAATAAAACTCAGCTGCCCTGCTTTTGGATGGCAGATTGCAGGAGCCACTTGGCACAGTCAAACCACCCCGACTTGGCACTGGTGCCACCTTAGGTCTGGGAACCATCCTGCGTATCGTGGATTTTCAAGAGCCAGCTGGCCATTCCGAGCCACAAGCCCTCAAACTCAAACCACGTCCGTTTTCTCCGGCAAACAAAATTCATATGGCCCTCTTGTGGATGGCAGATTGCAGGAGCCACTTGGCACTGTCCAACCACCCTGAATTGGCACTGGTGCAACCTTCAGTCTGGGAACCATCCTGCGTATTGTGGATTTTCAGGAGCCAGCCGCCCACTCCCAGCCAAAAGGCCTCACACTGCGGCCCTTTACTCTGGCAAAAAAACTCAGCTGCCCTACTTCTGGATGGCCGATTGCAGGAGCCACTTGGTACTATCATACCAGCCTGACTTGGCACTGGTGCCACCTTGGGTCTTGGAACCATCCTGCGTATCGTGGATTTTCAGGAGCCAGCCGGCCACTCCCAGCCATAGGCTTCCAAACACAAACCACGGCCTTTTTCCCTGACTAACAAAATTCAGATACCCCGCTTCTGGATGGCAGATTGCAGGAGCCACATGGCACTGTCCAACCAGACCAACTTTGAAATGGTGCCACCTTGGGTCTTGGAACCATCCTGCGTATCGTGGATTTTCAGGTGCCAGCGGGACACTCCCAGCCACACACACTATAACTCATACCACGGCTTTTTCCCTGGCTAACCAAACGCAGCTGCCCCGCTTCTGGATTGCAGATTGCAGGAGACACATGGCACTGTCCAGCCTGCCCAACTTGTCACTGGTGCCACCTTGGGTCTGGGAACCACCCTGCGTATAGTGGGTTTTCAAGAGCCAGCCGGCCAATCCAAGCCACAATCACTCAAACTCAAACCACGGCCTTTTTCTCTGGCAAGCAAAACCCAGCTGCCCTGCTTATGGATGGCAGATTGCTGGAGCCACTTGGTACTGTCAAACCAGCCTACCTTTGCACTGGTGAAAACTTGGGTCTGGGAACCATCCTGCGTATCGTGGATTTTCAGGATCCAGCCGGCCACACCCAGCCATAGGCTGCCAAACACAAACCACGGCGTTTTTCACTGGCTTACAAAATTCAGATGCCCCACTTCTGGGTGGCAGATTCCAGGAGCCACTTTGCACTGTCTAACCAGGCAACATGGCACTGGTGCCACCTTCGGTCTGGACACATCCTGCGTATCGTGGATTTTCAGCAGCCAGCAGGCCACTCCCCGCCACAAGCCCTCAAACTAAACCACGGCCATTTCCTATGGCAAACAAAACTCAGCTGCCCTGCTTCTGGATTGCAGATTGCAGGAGCCACTTGGCACTGTCCAACCAGCCCAACTTGGCACTGGTGCAACCTTCGGTCTGGGAACCACCCTGCGTATCGTGGGTTTTCAAGAGCCAGTCGGCCACTCCAAGCCAATAGCCCTCAAACTCAAACCACGGCCCTTTTCTCTGGCAAGCAAAACCCAGCTGCCCTGCTTATGTATGGCAGATTGCAGGAGCCACTTTGTACTGTCAAACCGGCCTACCTTTGCACTGGTGACACCTTGGGTCTGGGAACCATCCTGCGTATCGTGGATTTTCAGTATCCAGCCGGCCACTCCCGGCCATAGGCTGCCAAACACAAACCACGGCATTTTTCCATAGCAAACAAAATTCAGATACCCCGCTTCTGGATGGCAGATTGCAGGAGCCACTTCGCACTGCCCAAACAGCACAACTTGGCACTGGTGCCACCTTCGGTCTGGAAACATCCTGCGTATCGTGGATTTTCAGGAGCCAGCCGGGCACTCACAGCCATGGGTGCCAAACACAAACCACGGCACTTTTCCCTGGCTAACAAAATTGAGATGCCCTGCTTATGGATGGCAGATTGCAGGAGCTACTTGGCATTGTCAAACCAGACCGACTTGGCACAGGTGCAATCTTAGGTCTGGTGACCATCATGCGTATCGTGGATTTTCAGGAGCAAGCCGGCCACTCCCAGCCACAAGCCCTAAAACTCAAAACACGGCCCTTTTCTCTGGAAAGAAAATTCAGCTGCCCTGCTTCTGGAAGTCAGATTGCAGGAGTCACGTGGCACTGTCCAACCAGCTCAACTTGGCACTGGTGCCACCATCGTTCTGGCAACCATCCTGCGTATCGCGGATTTTCCGGAGCCAGCCGGCCACTCCCAGCCAAAAGCCCTCAAACTCAAACCACGGCCCTTTTCTCTGGCAAAAGAAACACAGTTGCCATTCTTATGGATGGCAGATTACAGGAGCCACTTGGTGCTATCAAACCAGCCAGACTTTGCACTGGTGCCACCTTGGGTGTGGGAACCATCCTGCGTATCGTGGATTTTCAGGAGCCAGCCGGCCACTCCCAGCCAAAGTCGGCACAACACAAACCACAGCACTTTTCCCTGGCTAAAAAAATTCAGATGGCCCGCTTCTGGATGGCAGATTGCAGGAGCCACTTGGTACTATCAAAACAGCCTACCTTCGCACTGGTGCCACCTTGTGTCTTGGAACCATCTTGCGTATCGTGGATTTTCAGGATCCAGCCGGCCAGTCCCAGCCATAGGCTGCCAAACACAAACGACGGTACTTTTCCCTGGCTAACAAATTTCAGATGCCCCTCTTCTGGATGGCAGATTGCAGGAGCCACATGATACTGTCAAACCAGCCCGACTTGGATCTGGTGACACCTTCGGTCTGGGAACCATCCTGCGTATCGTGGATTTTCAGGAGCCAGCCGGCCACTCCCAGCCATGGGCTACAAAACACAAAACACGGCCCTTTTCCCTGGCTAACAAAACTAAGATGCTCCTCTAGTGGATGGCAGATTGCAAGAGCTACTTGGCACTTTCCAACCAGACCGACTTGGAACATGTGCCACCTTCGGTCTGGGGACCATCCTGCGTATCGTGGATTTTCAGGAGCCAGCCGGCCACTTCCAGCCATGGGCTACCAAACACAAAACACGGCCCTTTCCCCTGGCTAACAAAACTAAGATTCTCTTCTTGTGGATGGCAGATTGCAAGAGCTACTTGGCACTGTCAAACCACACCGACTTGGAACAGGTGCCACCTTCGGTCTGGGAATCATCCAGCGTATCGTGGATTTTCAGGAGCCAGCCGGCCACTCCCAGACACAAGCCCTCAAACCCAAGACATGGCCCTTTTCTCTGGCAAACAAAACTCAGCTGCCCTGCTATGGATGGCATAATGCAGGAGCCACTTTGTACTGTCAAACCGGCCTACCTTGGCACTGGTGCCACCTTGGGTCTAGGAACCATCCTGCGTATTGTGGATTTTCAGGAGCCAGCCGGCCACTCCCAGACACAAGCCCTCAAACTCAAACAACGACCCTTTTCTCAGGCAAACAAAACTCAGCTGCCCTGCTTTTGGATGGCCGATTGCAGGAGCCACTTGGTACTATCAAACCAGCCCAACATGGCAGTGGTGCCACCTTGGGTCTGGGAACCATCCTGCGTATCGTGGATTTTCAGGAGCCAGCCGGCCACTCCCAGCCATAAGCGCTCACACTCAAACCACGGCCCTTTTCTCTGGCATGCAAAACTCAGCAGCCCTGCTTCTGGATGGCAGATTGCAGGAGCCACTTTGTAGTATCAAACCAGCCCAAGTTGGCACTGGTGCCACCTTGGGTCTTGGAACCATCCTGCGTATCGTAGATTTTCAGGAGCCAGCCGGCCACTCCCAGCCACAAGCCCTATAACTCATACCACAGCCCTTTCCTCAGGCAAACAAAACTCAGCTACCCCGCTTCTCAATGGCAAATTGCAGGAGCCACTTGGCACTGTCAAACCACCCCGACTTGGCACTGGATCCACTTTGATTCAGGGAACCATCCTGCGTATCGTGGATTTTCAGGAGCCAGCTGTCCACTCCCAGCCACAAGCCCTCAAATTCAAACCAGGGCCCTTTACTCTGGCAAGCAAAACTCACCTGCCCTGCTTATGGATGGCAGATTGCAGGAGCCATTTTGTACTATCAAACCAGCCCAACAGGGCACTGGGGCCACCTTGGGTCTAGGAACCGTCCTGCGTATCGTGGATTTTCAGGTGCCAGCCGGCCACTCCGAGCCACAGGCTGGCAAACAAAAACCACAACCCTTTTCCCTGGCTAAAAAAATTCAGATGCCTTGCTTCTGGATGGCAGATTGCAGGAGCCTCTCTGCACTGTCCAAACAGCCCCACTTGGAACTGCTGCGACCTTGGGTCTGGGAACAATCCTGCGTATCGAGGATTTTCCGCAGCCAGCCGGCCACTCCCAGCCACAAGCCCTCAAACGACGGCCCTTTTATCTGGCAAACAAAACTCACCTACCCTGCTTCTGGATGGCCGATTGCAGGAGCCACTTGGTACTATCAAACGAGCCTGACTTGGCACTGGTGCCACCTTGGGTCTGGGAACCATCCTGCGTATCGTGCATTTTAAGGAGCCAGCCGGCCACAAACAGCCATAGGCTGCCAAACAAAAACGACGGTACTTTTCCCTGGCTAACAAATTTCAAATGCCCCTCTTATGGATGGCAGATTGCAGGAGCCACTTGGTACTGTCAAACCAGCCCGACTTGGATCTGGTGACACCTTCGGTCTGGGAACCATCCTGCGTATCGTGGATTTTCAGGAGCCAGCCGGCCACTCCAAGCCATGGGCTACCAAACACAAACCACGGCCCTTTTCCCTGGCTAACAAAACTAAGATGATCCTCTTGTGGATGGCAGATTGCAAGAGCTACTTGGGACTGTCCAACCAGACCGACTTGGAACAGGTGCCACCTTCGGTCTGGGTACCATCCTGCGTATCCTGGATTTTCAGGAGCCAGCCAGCCACTCCCAGCCATGGGCTACCAAACACAAAACACGGCCCTTTTCCCAGGCTAACAAAACTAAGATACTCCTCTTGTGGATGGCAAATTGCAAGAGCTACTTGGCACTATCAAACCAGACCGACTTGTAACAGGTGCCACCTTCGGTCTGGGGACTATCCTGCGTAACGTGGATTTTCAGGAGCCAGCCGGCCACTCCCAGCCACAAGCCCTCAAAATCAAACCACGGCCCTTATCTCTGGCAAACAAAACTCAGCTGCCCTGCTTCTGGATGGCAGATTGGAGGAGCCACTTGGCACTGTCAAACCACCCCGACTTGGCACTCGTGCCACCTTAGGCCTGGGAACCATCCTGCGTATCCTGGATTTTCAAGAGCCAGCCGGCCACTCCGAGCCAAAAGCCCTCAAACTCAAACCACAGCCCTTTTCCATGGCTAACAAAATTCAGATGCCCCTCTTGTGGATGGCAGATTGCAGGAGCCACTTGGCACTGTCCAAACACCCTGACTTGGCACTGGTGCAACCTTCGGTCTGGGAACCATCCTGCGTATCGTGGATTTTCAGGAGCCAACCGGCCACTCCCAGACACAAGCCCTCGAACTAAAACCATGGCCCTTTTCTCTGGCAAAAAAAACTCAGCTGCCCTACTATGGATGGCAGATTGCAGGAGCCACTTTGTATTGTCAAACCGGCCTACCTTGGCACTGGTTCCACCTTGGGTCTAGGAACCATCCTGCGTATTGTGGATTTTCAGGAGCCAGCCGGCCACTCCCAGCCACAAGCCCTCAAACTCAAACAACGACCCTTTTCTCTGGAAAACAAAACTCAGCTGCCCTGCTTTTCGATGGCCGATTGCAGGAGCCACTTTGTACTATCAAACCAGCCCAACATGGCAGTGGTAACACCTTCGGTCTCGGAACAATCCTGCGTATGGTGGATTTTCCTGAGCCAGCCGGCCACTCCCAGCCATAGGCTGCCAAAAATAATCCACAGCCCTTTTCTCTGGCAAACAAAACTCTGCTTCCCTGCACCTGGATGGCAAATTGCAGGAGCCACTTGGCACGGTCCAACCAGCCCGACTTAGAAATGGTGACACCTTGGGTCTTGGAACCATCCTGCGTATCGTGGGTTTTCAGGAGACAGCCGGCAACTCCCAGCCATCGGCTGCCGAACACAAAACACGGCCCTTTTCCCTGCCTAAATAAACTCAGATGCCCCACTTCTGCTTGGCAGATTGCACGAGCCACTTCGCACTGTCAAACCAGCCCGACTTGGCACTGGTGACACCTTGGTCTGGGAACCATCCTGTGTATCGTGGATTTTCAGGAGCCAGCCGGGCACGCCCAGCCACAAAACCTCAACTCAAACCACGGCCCTTTTCTCTGGCATGCAAAACTCAGCTGCCCTGCTTCTGGATGGCCGATTGCAGGAGCCACTTGGTACTATCAAACCAGCCAGACTTGGCACTGCTGCCACCTTGGGTCTTGGAACCATCCTGCATATCGCGGATTTTCAGGAGCCAGACGGCCACTCCCAGCCACAAGCCCTCAAAATCAAACCACAGCCCTTTCCACTGGCAAAGAAAACTCAGCTGCCCTGCTTCTGGATGGCCGATTCCAGGGGCTACTTGGCACTGTCAAACCAGCCATACTTGGCACTGGTGCCACTTTGGTTCTGGGAACCATCCTGCGTATCGTGGATTTTCAGGAGCCAGCCGGCCACTTCATGCCATAGGCTGCCAAACTCAAACCACTGCACTTTTTACCTGGCTCACACAATTCAGATTCCCCGCTTCTGGATGGCAGATTGTAGGAGCCACTTGGCACTGTCAAAGGAGCCCGACTTGGCACTGGTGCCACATTGGGTTTGGGAACCATCCTGCGTATCGTGGATTTTCAGGAGCCAGCCGGCCACTCCCAACCATAGGCAGCTAAACACAATCCACGGCACATTTCCCTGGCAAACAAAATGCAGATGACCCGATTCTGGATGGCAGATTGCAGGAGCTACATGGCACTCTCAAAGCAGCCCAACTTGGCACTGGTGCAACCTTTGGTCTGGGAACCATCCTGCGTATCGTGGATTTTCAGGAGCCAGCAGGTCACTCCCCGCCACAAGCCCTCAAACTCAAACCATGGCCCTTTTCTCTGGCAAACAAAACTCAGCTGCCCTGCTTATGGATGGCAGATTGCAGGAGCCACTTGGTACTCTCAAACGGATTAACCTTGGCACTGGTGTCACCTTGGGTCTTGGAACCATCCTGCGTATCGTGGATTTTCAGGAGCCAGCCGGCCACTCCCAGCCACAATCACTGAAACTCAAACAACGAACCTTTTCTCTGGCAAACAAAACTCAGCTGCCCTGCCTTTGGATGGCTGATTACAGGAGCCACTTGGTACTATCAAACCAGCCCAAAAGGGCACTGGTGCCACCTTGGGTCTGGGAACAATCCTGCGTATCATGGATTTTCAGGAGCCAGCCGGCCTCTCCCTGCCACAAGCCCTATAACTCATACCACGGCACTTTTCTCAGGCAAACAAAACTCAGCTGCCCCGCTTCTGGATGGCAGATTTCAGGAGCCACCTGGCACTGTCAAAGGAGCCCGTCATGGCACTGGTGCCACATTGGGTCTGGGAACCATCCTGCGTATCGTGGATTTTCAGGAGCCAGCCGCCCTCTCCCAGCCACAAGCCCTCAAATTCAAACCACGGCCCTTTTCTCTGGCAAACAAAATTCAGCTGCCCTGCTTCTGGATGGCCGATTGCCTGAGCCACTTGGTACTATTAAACCAGCCCAACTTGGCACTGGTGCCACCTTAAGCCTGGGAACCATCCTGCGTATCATGGATTTTCAGGAGCCAACCGGCCACTTCCAGCCATAGGCTGCCAAACACAAACCACGGCCTTTTTCCCTGACTAACAAAAGTCAGCTGCCCTGCTTCTGGATGGCCGATTGCAGGAGCCACTTGGTACTATCAAACCAGCCCTCCTTGGCTGGTGCCACCTTCGGTCTGGGAACCATCCTGCGTATCATGGATTTTCAGGAACCAGCCATCCACTCCCAGCCACAAGACCTCAAACTTACCAACGACCATTTTCTCTGGCAAACAAAACTCAGCTGCCCTGCTTTTGGGTGGCGGATTGCAGGAGCCACTTGGAACTATCAAACCAGCCCAGCATGGCACTGGTGCCACCTTGGGTCTGGGAACCATCCTGCATATCGTGGATTTTCAGGAACCAGCCATCCACTCCCAGCCACAAGACCTCAAACTCAAACCACGGCCTTTTTCCCTGGCTAACAAAATTCAGATGCCTCGCTTCTGGATGGTAGATTGCAGGAGCCACTTGGCACTGTCAAACCGGCCTACCTTGGCAATGGTGCCACCTTGCGTCTTGGAACCATCCTGCGTAACGTCGATTTTCAGGAGCCAGCCGGCCACTCCCAGCCATGGGCTACCAAACACAAAACACGGCCCTTGTCCCTGGCTAACAAAACTAAGATTCTCCTCTTGCAGATGGCAGATTGCAAGAGCTACTTGACACTGTCCAACCAGACCGACTTGGAACAGGTGCCACCTTCGGTCTGGGGACCATCCTGCGTATCGTGGATTTTCAGGAGCCAGCCAGCCACTCCCAGCCATAGGCTACCAAACACAAAACACGGCCCTTTTCCCAGGCTAAAAAAACTAAGATGCTCCTCTTGTGGATGGCAGATTGCAAGAGCTACTTGGCACTATTAAACCAGACCGACTTGTAACAGGTGCCACCTTCGGTCTGGGGACCATCCTGCGTATCGTGGATTTTCAGGAGCCAGCCTCCCACTCCAAGCCACAAGCCCTATAACTCAAACCACGGCACTTTTCCCTGAAAAATAAAACTCAGCTGCCCTGCTTTTGGATGGCAGATTGCAGGAGCCACTTGGCACAGTCAAACCACCCCGACTTGGCACTGGTGCCACCTTAGGTCTGGGAACCATCCTGCGTATCGTGGATTTTCAAGAGCCAGCTGGCCATTCCGAGCCACAAGCCCTCAAACTCAAACCACGTCCGTTTTCTCCGGCAAACAAAATTCATATGGCCCTCTTGTGGATGGCAGATTGCAGGAGCCACTTGGCACTGTCCAACCACCCTGAATTGGCACTGGTGCAAACTTCAGTCTGGGAACCATCTTGCGTATTGTGGATTTTCAGGAGCCAGCCGCCCACTCCCAGCCAAAAGGCCTCACACTGCGGCCCTTTACTCTGGCAAAAAAACTCAGCTGCCCTACTTCTGGATGGCCGATTGCAGGAGCCACTTGGTACTATCATACCAGCCTGACTTGGCACTGGTGCCACCTTGGGTCTTGGAACCATCCTGCGTATCGTGGATTTTCAGGAGCCAGCCGGCCACTCCCAGCCATAGGCTTCCAAACACAAACCACGGCCTTTTTCCCTGACTAACAAAATTCAGATACCCCGCTTCTGGATGGCAGATTGCAGGAGCCACATGGCACTGTCCAACCAGACCAACTTTGAAATGGTGCCACCTTGGGTCTTGGAACCATCCTGCGTATCGTGGATTTTCAGGTGCCAGCGGGACACTCCCAGCCACACACACTATAACTCATACCACGGCTTTTTCCCTGGCTAACCAAACGCAGCTGCCCCGCTTCTGGATTGCAGATTGCAGGAGACACATGGCACTGTCCAGCCTGCCCAACTTGTCACTGGTGCCACCTTGGGTCTGGGAACCACCCTGCGTATAGTGGGTTTTCAAGAGCCAGCCGGCCAATCCAAGCCACAATCACTCAAACTCAAACCACGGCCTTTTTCTCTGGCAAGCAAAACCCAGCTGCCCTGCTTATGGATGGCAGATTGCTGGAGCCACTTGGTACTGTCAAACCAGCCTACCTTTGCACTGGTGAAAACTTGGGTCTGGGAACCATCCTGCGTATCGTGGATTTTCAGGATCCAGCCGGCCACACCCAGCCATAGGCTGCCAAACACAAACCACGGCGTTTTTCACTGGCTTACAAAATTCAGATGCCCCACTTCTGGGTGGCAGATTCCAGGAGCCACTTTGCACTGTCTAACCAGGCAACATGGCACTGGTGCCACCTTCGGTCTGGACACATCCTGCGTATCGTGGATTTTCAGCAGCCAGCAGGCCACTCCCCGCCACAAGCCCTCAAACTAAACCACGGCCATTTCCTATGGCAAACAAAACTCAGCTGCCCTGCTTCTGGATTGCAGATTGCAGGAGCCACTTGGCACTGTCCAACCAGCCCAACTTGGCACTGGTGCAACCTTCGGTCTGGGAACCACCCTGCGTATCGTGGGTTTTCAAGAGCCAGTCGGCCACTCCAAGCCAATAGCCCTCAAACTCAAACCACGGCCCTTTTCTCTGGCAAGCAAAACCCAGCTGCCCTGCTTATGTATGGCAGATTGCAGGAGCCACTTTGTACTGTCAAACCGGCCTACCTTTGCACTGGTGACACCTTGGGTCTGGGAACCATCCTGCGTATCGTGGATTTTCAGTATCCAGCCGGCCACTCCCGGCCATAGGCTGCCAAACACAAACCACGGCATTTTTCCATAGCAAACAAAATTCAGATACCCCGCTTCTGGATGGCAGATTGCAGGAGCCACTTCGCACTGCCCAAACAGCACAACTTGGCACTGGTGCCACCTTCGGTCTGGAAACATCCTGCGTATCGTGGATTTTCAGGAGCCAGCCGGGCACTCACAGCCATGGGTGCCAAACACAAACCACGGCACTTTTCCCTGGCTAACAAAATTGAGATGCCCTGCTTATGGATGGCAGATTGCAGGAGCTACTTGGCATTGTCAAACCAGACCGACTTGGCACAGGTGCAATCTTAGGTCTGGTGACCATCATGCGTATCGTGGATTTTCAGGAGCAAGCCGGCCACTCCCAGCCACAAGCCCTAAAACTCAAAACACGGCCCTTTTCTCTGGAAAGAAAATTCAGCTGCCCTGCTTCTGGAAGTCAGATTGCAGGAGTCACGTGGCACTGTCCAACCAGCTCAACTTGGCACTGGTGCCACCATCGTTCTGGCAACCATCCTGCGTATCGCGGATTTTCCGGAGCCAGCCGGCCACTCCCAGCCAAAAGCCCTCAAACTCAAACCACGGCCCTTTTCTCTGGCAAAAGAAACACAGTTGCCATTCTTATGGATGGCAGATTACAGGAGCCACTTGGTGCTATCAAACCAGCCAGACTTTGCACTGGTGCCACCTTGGGTGTGGGAACCATCCTGCGTATCGTGGATTTTCAGGAGCCAGCCGGCCACTCCCAGCCAAAGTCGGCACAACACAAACCACAGCACTTTTCCCTGGCTAAAAAAATTCAGATGGCCCGCTTCTGGATGGCAGATTGCAGGAGCCACTTGGTACTATCAAAACAGCCTACCTTCGCACTGGTGCCACCTTGTGTCTTGGAACCATCTTGCGTATCGTGGATTTTCAGGATCCAGCCGGCCAGTCCCAGCCATAGGCTGCCAAACACAAACGACGGTACTTTTCCCTGGCTAACAAATTTCAGATGCCCCTCTTCTGGATGGCAGATTGCAGGAGCCACATGATACTGTCAAACCAGCCCGACTTGGATCTGGTGACACCTTCGGTCTGGGAACCATCCTGCGTATCGTGGATTTTCAGGAGCCAGCCGGCCACTCCCAGCCATGGGCTACAAAACACAAAACACGGCCCTTTTCCCTGGCTAACAAAACTAAGATGCTCCTCTAGTGGATGGCAGATTGCAAGAGCTACTTGGCACTTTCCAACCAGACCGACTTGGAACATGTGCCACCTTCGGTCTGGGGACCATCCTGCGTATCGTGGATTTTCAGGAGCCAGCCGGCCACTTCCAGCCATGGGCTACCAAACACAAAACACGGCCCTTTCCCCTGGCTAACAAAACTAAGATTCTCTTCTTGTGGATGGCAGATTGCAAGAGCTACTTGGCACTGTCAAACCACACCGACTTGGAACAGGTGCCACCTTGCGTCTTGGAACCATCCTGCGTAACGTCGATTTTCAGGAGCCAGCCGGCCACTCCCAGCCATGGGCTACCAAACACAAAACACGGCCCTTGTCCCTGGCTAACAAAACTAAGATTCTCCTCTTGCAGATGGCAGATTGCAAGAGCTACTTGACACTGTCCAACCAGACCGACTTGGAACAGGTGCCACCTTCGGTCTGGGGACCATCCTGCGTATCGTGGATTTTCAGGAGCCAGCCAGCCACTCCCAGCCATAGGCTACCAAACACAAAACACGGCCCTTTTCCCAGGCTAAAAAAACTAAGATGCTCCTCTTGTGGATGGCAGATTGCAAGAGCTACTTGGCACTATTAAACCAGACCGACTTGTAACAGGTGCCACCTTCGGTCTGGGGACCATCCTGCGTATCGTGGATTTTCAGGAGCCAGCCTCCCACTCCAAGCCACAAGCCCTATAACTCAAACCACGGCACTTTTCCCTGAAAAATAAAACTCAGCTGCCCTGCTTTTGGATGGCAGATTGCAGGAGCCACTTGGCACAGTCAAACCACCCCGACTTGGCACTGGTGCCACCTTAGGTCTGGGAACCATCCTGCGTATCGTGGATTTTCAAGAGCCAGCTGGCCATTCCGAGCCACAAGCCCTCAAACTCAAACCACGTCCGTTTTCTCCGGCAAACAAAATTCATATGGCCCTCTTGTGGATGGCAGATTGCAGGAGCCACTTGGCACTGTCCAACCACCCTGAATTGGCACTGGTGCAAACTTCAGTCTGGGAACCATCTTGCGTATTGTGGATTTTCAGGAGCCAGCCGCCCACTCCCAGCCAAAAGGCCTCACACTGCGGCCCTTTACTCTGGCAAAAAAACTCAGCTGCCCTACTTCTGGATGGCCGATTGCAGGAGCCACTTGGTACTATCATACCAGCCTGACTTGGCACTGGTGCCACCTTGGGTCTTGGAACCATCCTGCGTATCGTGGATTTTCAGGAGCCAGCCGGCCACTCCCAGCCATAGGCTTCCAAACACAAACCACGGCCTTTTTCCCTGACTAACAAAATTCAGATACCCCGCTTCTGGATGGCAGATTGCAGGAGCCACATGGCACTGTCCAACCAGACCAACTTTGAAATGGTGCCACCTTGGGTCTTGGAACCATCCTGCGTATCGTGGATTTTCAGGTGCCAGCGGGACACTCCCAGCCACACACACTATAACTCATACCACGGCTTTTTCCCTGGCTAACCAAACGCAGCTGCCCCGCTTCTGGATTGCAGATTGCAGGAGACACATGGCACTGTCCAGCCTGCCCAACTTGTCACTGGTGCCACCTTGGGTCTGGGAACCACCCTGCGTATAGTGGGTTTTCAAGAGCCAGCCGGCCAATCCAAGCCACAATCACTCAAACTCAAACCACGGCCTTTTTCTCTGGCAAGCAAAACCCAGCTGCCCTGCTTATGGATGGCAGATTGCTGGAGCCACTTGGTACTGTCAAACCAGCCTACCTTTGCACTGGTGAAAACTTGGGTCTGGGAACCATCCTGCGTATCGTGGATTTTCAGGATCCAGCCGGCCACACCCAGCCATAGGCTGCCAAACACAAACCACGGCGTTTTTCACTGGCTTACAAAATTCAGATGCCCCACTTCTGGGTGGCAGATTCCAGGAGCCACTTTGCACTGTCTAACCAGGCAACATGGCACTGGTGCCACCTTCGGTCTGGACACATCCTGCGTATCGTGGATTTTCAGCAGCCAGCAGGCCACTCCCCGCCACAAGCCCTCAAACTAAACCACGGCCATTTCCTATGGCAAACAAAACTCAGCTGCCCTGCTTCTGGATTGCAGATTGCAGGAGCCACTTGGCACTGTCCAACCAGCCCAACTTGGCACTGGTGCAACCTTCGGTCTGGGAACCACCCTGCGTATCGTGGGTTTTCAAGAGCCAGTCGGCCACTCCAAGCCAATAGCCCTCAAACTCAAACCACGGCCCTTTTCTCTGGCAAGCAAAACCCAGCTGCCCTGCTTATGTATGGCAGATTGCAGGAGCCACTTTGTACTGTCAAACCGGCCTACCTTTGCACTGGTGACACCTTGGGTCTGGGAACCATCCTGCGTATCGTGGATTTTCAGTATCCAGCCGGCCACTCCCGGCCATAGGCTGCCAAACACAAACCACGGCATTTTTCCATAGCAAACAAAATTCAGATACCCCGCTTCTGGATGGCAGATTGCAGGAGCCACTTCGCACTGCCCAAACAGCACAACTTGGCACTGGTGCCACCTTCGGTCTGGAAACATCCTGCGTATCGTGGATTTTCAGGAGCCAGCCGGGCACTCACAGCCATGGGTGCCAAACACAAACCACGGCACTTTTCCCTGGCTAACAAAATTGAGATGCCCTGCTTATGGATGGCAGATTGCAGGAGCTACTTGGCATTGTCAAACCAGACCGACTTGGCACAGGTGCAATCTTAGGTCTGGTGACCATCATGCGTATCGTGGATTTTCAGGAGCAAGCCGGCCACTCCCAGCCACAAGCCCTAAAACTCAAAACACGGCCCTTTTCTCTGGAAAGAAAATTCAGCTGCCCTGCTTCTGGAAGTCAGATTGCAGGAGTCACGTGGCACTGTCCAACCAGCTCAACTTGGCACTGGTGCCACCATCGTTCTGGCAACCATCCTGCGTATCGCGGATTTTCCGGAGCCAGCCGGCCACTCCCAGCCAAAAGCCCTCAAACTCAAACCACGGCCCTTTTCTCTGGCAAAAGAAACACAGTTGCCATTCTTATGGATGGCAGATTACAGGAGCCACTTGGTGCTATCAAACCAGCCAGACTTTGCACTGGTGCCACCTTGGGTGTGGGAACCATCCTGCGTATCGTGGATTTTCAGGAGCCAGCCGGCCACTCCCAGCCAAAGTCGGCACAACACAAACCACAGCACTTTTCCCTGGCTAAAAAAATTCAGATGGCCCGCTTCTGGATGGCAGATTGCAGGAGCCACTTGGTACTATCAAAACAGCCTACCTTCGCACTGGTGCCACCTTGTGTCTTGGAACCATCTTGCGTATCGTGGATTTTCAGGATCCAGCCGGCCAGTCCCAGCCATAGGCTGCCAAACACAAACGACGGTACTTTTCCCTGGCTAACAAATTTCAGATGCCCCTCTTCTGGATGGCAGATTGCAGGAGCCACATGATACTGTCAAACCAGCCCGACTTGGATCTGGTGACACCTTCGGTCTGGGAACCATCCTGCGTATCGTGGATTTTCAGGAGCCAGCCGGCCACTCCCAGCCATGGGCTACAAAACACAAAACACGGCCCTTTTCCCTGGCTAACAAAACTAAGATGCTCCTCTAGTGGATGGCAGATTGCAAGAGCTACTTGGCACTTTCCAACCAGACCGACTTGGAACATGTGCCACCTTCGGTCTGGGGACCATCCTGCGTATCGTGGATTTTCAGGAGCCAGCCGGCCACTTCCAGCCATGGGCTACCAAACACAAAACACGGCCCTTTCCCCTGGCTAACAAAACTAAGATTCTCTTCTTGTGGATGGCAGATTGCAAGAGCTACTTGGCACTGTCAAACCACACCGACTTGGAACAGGTGCCACCTTCGGTCTGGGAATCATCCAGCGTATCGTGGATTTTCAGGAGCCAGCCGGCCACTCCCAGACACAAGCCCTCAAACCCAAGACATGGCCCTTTTCTCTGGCAAACAAAACTCAGCTGCCCTGCTATGGATGGCATAATGCAGGAGCCACTTTGTACTGTCAAACCGGCCTACCTTGGCACTGGTGCCACCTTGGGTCTAGGAACCATCCTGCGTATTGTGGATTTTCAGGAGCCAGCCGGCCACTCCCAGACACAAGCCCTCAAACTCAAACAACGACCCTTTTCTCAGGCAAACAAAACTCAGCTGCCCTGCTTTTGGATGGCCGATTGCAGGAGCCACTTGGTACTATCAAACCAGCCCAACATGGCAGTGGTGCCACCTTGGGTCTGGGAACCATCCTGCGTATCGTGGATTTTCAGGAGCCAGCCGGCCACTCCCAGCCATAAGCGCTCACACTCAAACCACGGCCCTTTTCTCTGGCATGCAAAACTCAGCAGCCCTGCTTCTGGATGGCAGATTGCAGGAGCCACTTTGTAGTATCAAACCAGCCCAAGTTGGCACTGGTGCCACCTTGGGTCTTGGAACCATCCTGCGTATCGTAGATTTTCAGGAGCCAGCCGGCCACTCCCAGCCACAAGCCCTATAACTCATACCACAGCCCTTTCCTCAGGCAAACAAAACTCAGCTGCCCCGCTTCTCAATGGCAAATTGCAGGAGCCACTTGGCACTGTCAAACCACCCCGACTTGGCACTGGATCCACTTTGATTCAGGGAACCATCCTGCGTATCGTGGATTTTCAGGAGCCAGCTGTCCACTCCCAGCCACAAGCCCTCAAATTCAAACCAGGGCCCTTTACTCTGGCAAGCAAAACTCACCTGCCCTGCTTATGGATGGCAGATTGCAGGAGCCATTTTGTACTATCAAACCAGCCCAACAGGGCACTGGGGCCACCTTGGGTCTAGGAACCGTCCTGCGTATCGTGGATTTTCAGGTGCCAGCCGGCCACTCCGAGCCACAGGCTGGCAAACAAAAACCACAACCCTTTTCCCTGGCTAAAAAAATTCAGATGCCTTGCTTCTGGATGGCAGATTGCAGGAGCCTCTCTGCACTGTCCAAACAGCCCCACTTGGAACTGCTGCGACCTTGGGTCTGGGAACAATCCTGCGTATCGAGGATTTTCCGCAGCCAGCCGGCCACTCCCAGCCACAAGCCCTCAAACGACGGCCCTTTTATCTGGCAAACAAAACTCACCTACCCTGCTTCTGGATGGCCGATTGCAGGAGCCACTTGGTACTATCAAACGAGCCTGACTTGGCACTGGTGCCACCTTGGGACTGGGAACCATCCTGCGTCTCGTGGATTTTAAGGAGCCAGCCGGCCACAAACAGCCATAGGCTGCCAAACAAAAACGACGGTACTTTTCCCTGGCTAACAAATTTCAAATGCCCCTCTTATGGATGGCAGATTGCAGGAGCCACTTGGTACTGTCAAACCAGCCCGACTTGGATCTGGTGACACCTTCGGTCTGGGAACCATCCTGCGTATCGTGGATTTTCAGGAGCCAGCCGGCCACTCCAAGCCATGGGCTACCAAACACAAACCACGGCCCTTTTCCCTGGCTAACAAAACTAAGATGATCCTCTTGTGGATGGCAAATTGCAAGAGCTACTTGGCACTATCAAACCAGCCTACATTGGAACTGGAGCCACCTTGGGTCTTGGAACCATCCTGCGTATCGTGGATTTTCAGGAGCAAGCCGGCCACTCCCTGCCACAAGACCTCAAAATCAAACAACAGCCATTTTCTCTGGCAAACAAAACTCAGCTGCCCTGCTTCTGGATGGCAGATTGGAGGAGCCACTTGGCACTGTCAAACCACCCCGACTTGGCACTCGTGCCACCTTAGGCCTGGGAACCATCCTGCGTATCCTGGATTTTCAAGAGCCAGCCGGCCACTCCGAGCCAAAAGCCCTCAAACTCAAACCACAGCCCTTTTCCATGGCTAACAAAATTCAGATGCCCCTCTTGTGGATGGCAGATTGCAGGAGCCACTTGGCACTGTCCAAACACCCTGACTTGGCACTGGTGCAACCTTCGGTCTGGGAACCATCCTGCGTATCGTGGATTTTCAGGAGCCAACCGGCCACTCCCAGACACAAGCCCTCGAACTAAAACCATGGCCCTTTTCTCTGGCAAAAAAAACTCAGCTGCCCTACTATGGATGGCAGATTGCAGGAGCCACTTTGTATTGTCAAACCGGCCTACCTTGGCACTGGTTCCACCTTGGGTCTAGGAACCATCCTGCGTATTGTGGATTTTCAGGAGCCAGCCGGCCACTCCCAGCCACAAGCCCTCAAACTCAAACAACGACCCTTTTCTCTGGAAAACAAAACTCAGCTGCCCTGCTTTTCGATGGCCGATTGCAGGAGCCACTTTGTACTATCAAACCAGCCCAACATGGCAGTGGTAACACCTTCGGTCTCGGAACAATCCTGCGTATGGTGGATTTTCCTGAGCCAGCCGGCCACTCCCAGCCATAGGCTGCCAAAAATAATCCACAGCCCTTTTCTCTGGCAAACAAAACTCTGCTTCCCTGCACCTGGATGGCAAATTGCAGGAGCCACTTGGCACGGTCCAACCAGCCCGACTTAGAAATGGTGACACCTTGGGTCTTGGAACCATCCTGCGTATCGTGGGTTTTCAGGAGACAGCCGGCAACTCCCAGCCATCGGCTGCCGAACACAAAACACGGCCCTTTTCCCTGCCTAAATAAACTCAGATGCCCCACTTCTGCTTGGCAGATTGCACGAGCCACTTCGCACTGTCAAACCAGCCCGACTTGGCACTGGTGACACCTTGGTCTGGGAACCATCCTGTGTATCGTGGATTTTCAGGAGCCAGCCGGGCACGCCCAGCCACAAAACCTCAACTCAAACCACGGCCCTTTTCTCTGGCATGCAAAACTCAGCTGCCCTGCTTCTGGATGGCCGATTGCAGGAGCCACTTGGTACTATCAAACCAGCCAGACTTGGCACTGCTGCCACCTTGGGTCTTGGAACCATCCTGCATATCGCGGATTTTCAGGAGCCAGACGGCCACTCCCAGCCACAAGCCCTCAAAATCAAACCACAGCCCTTTCCACTGGCAAAGAAAACTCAGCTGCCCTGCTTCTGGATGGCCGATTCCAGGGGCTACTTGGCACTGTCAAACCAGCCATACTTGGCACTGGTGCCACTTTGGTTCTGGGAACCATCCTGCGTATCGTGGATTTTCAGGAGCCAGCCGGCCACTTCATGCCATAGGCTGCCAAACTCAAACCACTGCACTTTTTACCTGGCTCACACAATTCAGATTCCCCGCTTCTGGATGGCAGATTGTAGGAGCCACTTGGCACTGTCAAAGGAGCCCGACTTGGCACTGGTGCCACATTGGGTTTGGGAACCATCCTGCGTATCGTGGATTTTCAGGAGCCAGCCGGCCACTCCCAACCATAGGCAGCTAAACACAATCCACGGCACATTTCCCTGGCAAACAAAATGCAGATGACCCGATTCTGGATGGCAGATTGCAGGAGCTACATGGCACTCTCAAAGCAGCCCAACTTGGCACTGCTGCAACCTTTGGTCTGGGAACCATCCTGCGTATCGTGGATTTTCAGGAGCCAGCAGGTCACTCCCCGCCACAAGCCCTCAAACTCAAACCATGGCCCTTTTCTCTGGCAAACAAAACTCAGCTGCCCTGCTTATGGATGGCAGATTGCAGGAGCCACTTGGTACTCTCAAACGGATTAACCTTGGCACTGGTGTCACCTTGGGTCTTGGAACCATCCTGCGTATCGTGGATTTTCAGGAGCCAGCCGGCCACTCCCAGCCACAATCACTGAAACTCAAACAACGAACCTTTTCTCTGGCAAACAAAACTCAGCTGCCCTGCCTTTGGATGGCTGATTACAGGAGCCACTTGGTACTATCAAACCAGCCCAAAAGGGCACTGGTGCCACCTTGGGTCTGGGAACAATCCTGCGTATCATGGATTTTCAGGAGCCAGCCGGCCTCTCCCTGCCACAAGCCCTATAACTCATACCACGGCACTTTTCTCAGGCAAACAAAACTCAGCTGCCCCGCTTCTGGATGGCAGATTTCAGGAGCCACCTGGCACTGTCAAAGGAGCCCGTCATGGCACTGGTGCCACATTGGGTCTGGGAACCATCCTGCGTATCGTGGATTTTCAGGAGCCAGCCGCCCTCTCCCAGCCACAAGCCCTCAAATTCAAACCACGGCCCTTTTCTCTGGCAAACAAAATTCAGCTGCCCTGCTTCTGGATGGCCGATTGCCTGAGCCACTTGGT
Source organism: Passerculus sandwichensis (assembly GCA_031885435.1). Taxonomy (NCBI): domain Eukaryota; kingdom Metazoa; phylum Chordata; class Aves; order Passeriformes; family Passerellidae; genus Passerculus; species Passerculus sandwichensis. Next base: position 1,492,248 of record CM063146.1, read on the forward strand.
ACTATTAAACCAGCCCAACTTGGCACTGGTGCCACCTTAAGCCTGGGAACCATCCTGCGTATCATGGATTTTCAGGAGCCAACCGGCCACTTCCAGCCATAGGCTGCCAAACACAAACCACGGCCTTTTTCCCTGACTAACAAAAGTCAGCTGCCCTGCTTCTGGATGGCCGATTGCAGGAGCCACTTGGTACTATCAAACCAGCCCTCCTTGGCTGGTGCCACCTTCGGTCTGGGAACCATCCTGCGTATCATGGATTTTCAGGAACCAGCCATCCACTCCCAGCCACAAGACCTCAAACTTACCAACGACCATTTTCTCTGGCAAACAAAACTCAGCTGCCCTGCTTTTGGGTGGCGGATTGCAGGAGCCACTTGGAACTATCAAACCAGCCCAGCATGGCACTGGTGCCACCTTGGGTCTGGGAACCATCCTGCATATCGTGGATTTTCAGGAACCAGCCATCCACTCCCAGCCACAAGACCTCAAACTCAAACCACGGCCTTTTTCCCTGGCTAACAAAATTCAGATGCCTCGCTTCTGGATGGTAGATTGCAGGAGCCACTTGGCACTGTCAAACCGGCCTACCTTGGCAATGGTGCCACCTTGCGTCTTGGAACCATCCTGCGTAACGTCGATTTTCAGGAGCCAGCCGGCCACTCCCAGCCATGGGCTACCAAACACAAAACACGGCCCTTGTCCCTGGCTAACAAAACTAAGATTCTCCTCTTGCAGATGGCAGATTGCAAGAGCTACTTGACACTGTCCAACCAGACCGACTTGGAACAGGTGCCACCTTCGGTCTGGGGACCATCCTGCGTATCGTGGATTTTCAGGAGCCAGCCAGCCACTCCCAGCCATAGGCTACCAAACACAAAACACGGCCCTTTTCCCAGGCTAAAAAAACTAAGATGCTCCTCTTGTGGATGGCAGATTGCAAGAGCTACTTGGCACTATTAAACCAGACCGACTTGTAACAGGTGCCACCTTCGGTCTGGGGACCATCCTGCGTATCGTGGATTTTCAGGAGCCAGCCTCCCACTCCAAGCCACAAGCCCTATAACTCAAACCACGGCACTTTTCCCTGAAAAATAAAACTCAGCTGCCCTGCTTTTGGATGGCAGATTGCAGGAGCCACTTGGCACAGTCAAACCACCCCGACTTGGCACTGGTGCCACCTTAGGTCTGGGAACCATCCTGCGTATCGTGGATTTTCAAGAGCCAGCTGGCCATTCCGAGCCACAAGCCCTCAAACTCAAACCACGTCCGTTTTCTCCGGCAAACAAAATTCATATGGCCCTCTTGTGGATGGCAGATTGCAGGAGCCACTTGGCACTGTCCAACCACCCTGAATTGGCACTGGTGCAAACTTCAGTCTGGGAACCATCTTGCGTATTGTGGATTTTCAGGAGCCAGCCGCCCACTCCCAGCCAAAAGGCCTCACACTGCGGCCCTTTACTCTGGCAAAAAAACTCAGCTGCCCTACTTCTGGATGGCCGATTGCAGGAGCCACTTGGTACTATCATACCAGCCTGACTTGGCACTGGTGCCACCTTGGGTCTTGGAACCATCCTGCGTATCGTGGATTTTCAGGAGCCAGCCGGCCACTCCCAGCCATAGGCTTCCAAACACAAACCACGGCCTTTTTCCCTGACTAACAAAATTCAGATACCCCGCTTCTGGATGGCAGATTGCAGGAGCCACATGGCACTGTCCAACCAGACCAACTTTGAAATGGTGCCACCTTGGGTCTTGGAACCATCCTGCGTATCGTGGATTTTCAGGTGCCAGCGGGACACTCCCAGCCACACACACTATAACTCATACCACGGCTTTTTCCCTGGCTAACCAAACGCAGCTGCCCCGCTTCTGGATTGCAGATTGCAGGAGACACATGGCACTGTCCAGCCTGCCCAACTTGTCACTGGTGCCACCTTGGGTCTGGGAACCACCCTGCGTATAGTGGGTTTTCAAGAGCCAGCCGGCCAATCCAAGCCACAATCACTCAAACTCAAACCACGGCCTTTTTCTCTGGCAAGCAAAACCCAGCTGCCCTGCTTATGGATGGCAGATTGCTGGAGCCACTTGGTACTGTCAAACCAGCCTACCTTTGCACTGGTGAAAACTTGGGTCTGGGAACCATCCTGCGTATCGTGGATTTTCAGGATCCAGCCGGCCACACCCAGCCATAGGCTGCCAAACACAAACCACGGCGTTTTTCACTGGCTTACAAAATTCAGATGCCCCACTTCTGGGTGGCAGATTCCAGGAGCCACTTTGCACTGTCTAACCAGGCAACATGGCACTGGTGCCACCTTCGGTCTGGACACATCCTGCGTATCGTGGATTTTCAGCAGCCAGCAGGCCACTCCCCGCCACAAGCCCTCAAACTAAACCACGGCCATTTCCTATGGCAAACAAAACTCAGCTGCCCTGCTTCTGGATTGCAGATTGCAGGAGCCACTTGGCACTGTCCAACCAGCCCAACTTGGCACTGGTGCAACCTTCGGTCTGGGAACCACCCTGCGTATCGTGGGTTTTCAAGAGCCAGTCGGCCACTCCAAGCCAATAGCCCTCAAACTCAAACCACGGCCCTTTTCTCTGGCAAGCAAAACCCAGCTGCCCTGCTTATGTATGGCAGATTGCAGGAGCCACTTTGTACTGTCAAACCGGCCTACCTTTGCACTGGTGACACCTTGGGTCTGGGAACCATCCTGCGTATCGTGGATTTTCAGTATCCAGCCGGCCACTCCCGGCCATAGGCTGCCAAACACAAACCACGGCATTTTTCCATAGCAAACAAAATTCAGATACCCCGCTTCTGGATGGCAGATTGCAGGAGCCACTTCGCACTGCCCAAACAGCACAACTTGGCACTGGTGCCACCTTCGGTCTGGAAACATCCTGCGTATCGTGGATTTTCAGGAGCCAGCCGGGCACTCACAGCCATGGGTGCCAAACACAAACCACGGCACTTTTCCCTGGCTAACAAAATTCAGATGCACTGCTTATGGATGGCAGATTGCAGGAGCTACTTGGCATTGTCAAACCAGACCGACTTGGCACAGGTGCAATCTTAGGTCTGGTGACCATCATGCGTATCGTGGATTTTCAGGAGCAAGCCGGCCACTCCCAGCCACAAGCCCTAAAACTCAAAACACGGCCCTTTTCTCTGGAAAGAAAATTCAGCTGCCCTGCTTCTGGAAGTCAGATTGCAGGAGTCACGTGGCACTGTCCAACCAGCTCAACTTGGCACTGGTGCCACCATCGTTCTGGCAACCATCCTGCGTATCGCGGATTTTCCGGAGCCAGCCGGCCACTCCCAGCCAAAAGCCCTCAAACTCAAACCACGGCCCTTTTCTCTGGCAAAAGAAACACAGTTGCCATTCTTATGGATGGCAGATTACAGGAGCCACTTGGTGCTATCAAACCAGCCAGACTTTGCACTGGTGCCACCTTGGGTGTGGGAACCATCCTGCGTATCGTGGATTTTCAGGAGCCAGCCGGCCACTCCCAGCCAAAGTCGGCACAACACAAACCACAGCACTTTTCCCTGGCTAAAAAAATTCAGATGGCCCGCTTCTGGATGGCAGATTGCAGGAGCCACTTGGTACTATCAAAACAGCCTACCTTCGCACTGGTGCCACCTTGTGTCTTGGAACCATCTTGCGTATCGTGGATTTTCAGGATCCAGCCGGCCAGTCCCAGCCATAGGCTGCCAAACACAAACGACGGTACTTTTCCCTGGCTAACAAATTTCAGATGCCCCTCTTCTGGATGGCAGATTGCAGGAGCCACATGATACTGTCAAACCAGCCCGACTTGGATCTGGTGACACCTTCGGTCTGGGAACCATCCTGCGTATCGTGGATTTTCAGGAGCCAGCCGGCCACTCCCAGCCATGGGCTACAAAACACAAAACACGGCCCTTTTCCCTGGCTAACAAAACTAAGATGCTCCTCTAGTGGATGGCAGATTGCAAGAGCTACTTGGCACTTTCCAACCAGACCGACTTGGAACATGTGCCACCTTCGGTCTGGGGACCATCCTGCGTATCGTGGATTTTCAGGAGCCAGCCGGCCACTTCCAGCCATGGGCTACCAAACACAAAACACGGCCCTTTCCCCTGGCTAACAAAACTAAGATTCTCTTCTTGTGGATGGCAGATTGCAAGAGCTACTTGGCACTGTCAAACCACACCGACTTGGAACAGGTGCCACCTTCGGTCTGGGAATCATCCAGCGTATCGTGGATTTTCAGGAGCCAGCCGGCCACTCCCAGACACAAGCCCTCAAACCCAAGACATGGCCCTTTTCTCTGGCAAACAAAACTCAGCTGCCCTGCTATGGATGGCATAATGCAGGAGCCACTTTGTACTGTCAAACCGGCCTACCTTGGCACTGGTGCCACCTTGGGTCTAGGAACCATCCTGCGTATTGTGGATTTTCAGGAGCCAGCCGGCCACTCCCAGACACAAGCCCTCAAACTCAAACAACGACCCTTTTCTCAGGCAAACAAAACTCAGCTGCCCTGCTTTTGGATGGCCGATTGCAGGAGCCACTTGGTACTATCAAACCAGCCCAACATGGCAGTGGTGCCACCTTGGGTCTGGGAACCATCCTGCGTATCGTGGATTTTCAGGAGCCAGCCGGCCACTCCCAGCCATAAGCGCTCACACTCAAACCACGGCCCTTTTCTCTGGCATGCAAAACTCAGCAGCCCTGCTTCTGGATGGCAGATTGCAGGAGCCACTTTGTAGTATCAAACCAGCCCAAGTTGGCACTGGTGCCACCTTGGGTCTTGGAACCATCCTGCGTATCGTAGATTTTCAGGAGCCAGCCGGCCACTCCCAGCCACAAGCCCTATAACTCATACCACAGCCCTTTCCTCAGGCAAACAAAACTCAGCTGCCCCGCTTCTCAATGGCAAATTGCAGGAGCCACTTGGCACTGTCAAACCACCCCGACTTGGCACTGGATCCACTTTGATTCAGGGAACCATCCTGCGTATCGTGGATTTTCAGGAGCCAGCTGTCCACTCCCAGCCACAAGCCCTCAAATTCAAACCAGGGCCCTTTACTCTGGCAAGCAAAACTCACCTGCCCTGCTTATGGATGGCAGATTGCAGGAGCCATTTTGTACTATCAAACCAGCCCAACAGGGCACTGGTGCCACCTTGGGTCTAGGAACCGTCCTGCGTATCGTGGATTTTCAGGTGCCAGCCGGCCACTCCGAGCCACAGGCTGGCAAACAAAAACCACAACCCTTTTCCCTGGCTAAAAAAATTCAGATGCCTTGCTTCTGGATGGCAGATTGCAGGAGCCTCTCTGCACTGTCCAAACAGCCCCACTTGGAACTGCTGCGACCTTGGGTCTGGGAACAATCCTGCGTATCGAGGATTTTCCGCAGCCAGCCGGCCACTCCCAGCCACAAGCCCTCAAACGACGGCCCTTTTATCTGGCAAACAAAACTCACCTACCCTGCTTCTGGATGGCCGATTGCAGGAGCCACTTGGTACTATCAAACGAGCCTGACTTGGCACTGGTGCCACCTTGGGTCTGGGAACCATCCTGCGTATCGTGGATTTTAAGGAGCCAGCCGGCCACAAACAGCCATAGGCTGCCAAACAAAAACGACGGTACTTTTCCCTGGCTAACAAATTTCAAATGCCCCTCTTATGGATGGCAGATTGCAGGAGCCACTTGGTACTGTCAAACCAGCCCGACTTGGATCTGGTGACACCTTCGGTCTGGGAACCATCCTGCGTATCGTGGATTTTCAGGAGCCAGCCGGCCACTCCAAGCCATGGGCTACCAAACACAAACCACGGCCCTTTTCCCTGGCTAACAAAACTAAGATGATCCTCTTGTGGATGGCAGATTGCAAGAGCTACTTGGGACTGTCCAACCAGACCGACTTGGAACAGGTGCCACCTTCGGTCTGGGTACCATCCTGCGTATCCTGGATTTTCAGGAGCCAGCCAGCCACTCCCAGCCATGGGCTACCAAACACAAAACACGGCCCTTTTCCCAGGCTAACAAAACTAAGATACTCCTCTTGTGGATGGCAAATTGCAAGAGCTACTTGGCACTATCAAACCAGACCGACTTGTAACAGGTGCCACCTTCGGTCTGGGGACTATCCTGCGTAACGTGGATTTTCAGGAGCCAGCCGGCCACTCCCAGCCACAAGCCCTCAAAATCAAACCACGGCCCTTATCTCTGGCAAACAAAACTCAGCTGCCCTGCTTCTGGATGGCAGATTGGAGGAGCCACTTGGCACTGTCAAACCACCCCGACTTGGCACTCGTGCCACCTTAGGCCTGGGAACCATCCTGCGTATCCTGGATTTTCAAGAGCCAGCCGGCCACTCCGAGCCAAAAGCCCTCAAACTCAAACCACAGCCCTTTTCCATGGCTAACAAAATTCAGATGCCCCTCTTGTGGATGGCAGATTGCAGGAGCCACTTGGCACTGTCCAAACACCCTGACTTGGCACTGGTGCAACCTTCGGTCTGGGAACCATCCTGCGTATCGTGGATTTTCAGGAGCCAACCGGCCACTCCCAGACACAAGCCCTCAAACTAAAACCATGGCCCTTTTCTCTGGCAAAAAAAACTCAGCTGCCCTACTATGGATGGCAGATTGCAGGAGCCACTTTGTATTGTCAAACCGGCCTACCTTGGCACTGGTTCCACCTTGGGTCTAGGAACCATCCTGCGTATTGTGGATTTTCAGGAGCCAGCCGGCCACTCCCAGCCACAAGCCCTCAAACTCAAACAACGACCCTTTTCTCTGGAAAACAAAACTCAGCTGCCCTGCTTTTCGATGGCCGATTGCAGGAGCCACTTTGTACTATCAAACCAGCCCAACATGGCAGTGGTAACACCTTCGGTCTCGGAACAATCCTGCGTATGGTGGATTTTCCTGAGCCAGCCGGCCACTCCCAGCCATAGGCTGCCAAAAATAATCCACAGCCCTTTTCTCTGGCAAACAAAACTCTGCTTCCCTGCACCTGGATGGCAAATTGCAGGAGCCACTTGGCACGGTCCAACCAGCCCGACTTAGAAATGGTGACACCTTGGGTCTTGGAACCATCCTGCGTATCGTGGGTTTTCAGGAGACAGCCGGCAACTCCCAGCCATCGGCTGCCGAACACAAAACACGGCCCTTTTCCCTGCCTAAATAAACTCAGATGCCCCACTTCTGCTTGGCAGATTGCACGAGCCACTTCGCACTGTCAAACCAGCCCGACTTGGCACTGGTGACACCTTGGTCTGGGAACCATCCTGTGTATCGTGGATTTTCAGGAGCCAGCCGGGCACGCCCAGCCACAAAACCTCAACTCAAACCACGGCCCTTTTCTCTGGCATGCAAAACTCAGCTGCCCTGCTTCTGGATGGCCGATTGCAGGAGCCACTTGGTACTATCAAACCAGCCAGACTTGGCACTGCTGCCACCTTGGGTCTTGGAACCATCCTGCATATCGCGGATTTTCAGGAGCCAGACGGCCACTCCCAGCCACAAGCCCTCAAAATCAAACCACAGCCCTTTCCACTGGCAAAGAAAACTCAGCTGCCCTGCTTCTGGATGGCCGATTCCAGGGGCTACTTGGCACTGTCAAACCAGCCATACTTGGCACTGGTGCCACTTTGGTTCTGGGAACCATCCTGCGTATCGTGGATTTTCAGGAGCCAGCCGGCCACTTCATGCCATAGGCTGCCAAACTCAAACCACTGCACTTTTTACCTGGCTCACACAATTCAGATTCCCCGCTTCTGGATGGCAGATTGTAGGAGCCACTTGGCACTGTCAAAGGAGCCCGACTTGGCACTGGTGCCACATTGGGTTTGGGAACCATCCTGCGTATCGTGGATTTTCAGGAGCCAGCCGGCCACTCCCAACCATAGGCAGCTAAACACAATCCACGGCACATTTCCCTGGCAAACAAAATGCAGATGACCCGATTCTGGATGGCAGATTGCAGGAGCTACATGGCACTCTCAAAGCAGCCCAACTTGGCACTGGTGCAACCTTTGGTCTGGGAACCATCCTGCGTATCGTGGATTTTCAGGAGCCAGCAGGTCACTCCCCGCCACAAGCCCTCAAACTCAAACCATGGCCCTTTTCTCTGGCAAACAAAACTCAGCTGCCCTGCTTATGGATGGCAGATTGCAGGAGCCACTTGGTACTCTCAAACGGATTAACCTTGGCACTGGTGTCACCTTGGGTCTTGGAACCATCCTGCGTATCGTGGATTTTCAGGAGCCAGCCGGCCACTCCCAGCCACAATCACTGAAACTCAAACAACGAACCTTTTCTCTGGCAAACAAAACTCAGCTGCCCTGCCTTTGGATGGCTGATTACAGGAGCCACTTGGTACTATCAAACCAGCCCAAAAGGGCACTGGTGCCACCTTGGGTCTGGGAACAATCCTGCGTATCGTGGATTTTCAGGAGCCAGCCGGCCTCTCCCTGCCACAAGCCCTATAACTCATACCACGGCACTTTTCTCAGGCAAACAAAACTCAGCTGCCCCGCTTCTGGATGGCAGATTTCAGGAGCCACCTGGCACTGTCAAAGGAGCCCGTCATGGCACTGGTGCCACATTGGGTCTGGGAACCATCCTGCGTATCGTGGATTTTCAGGAGCCAGCCGCCCTCTCCCAGCCACAAGCCCTCAAACTCAAACCACGGCCCTTTTCTCTGGCAAACAAAATTCAGCTGCCCTGCTTCTGGATGGCCGATTGCCTGAGCCACTTGGTACTATTAAACCAGCCCAACTTGGCACTGGTGCCACCTTAAGCCTGGGAACCATCCTGCGTATCATGGATTTTCAGGAGCCAACCGGCCACTTCCAGCCATAGGCTGCCAAACACAAACCACGGCCTTTTTCCCTGACTAACAAAAGTCAGCTGCCCTGCTTCTGGATGGCCGATTGCAGGAGCCACTTGGTACTATCAAACCAGCCCTCCTTGGCTGGTGCCACCTTCGGTCTGGGAACCATCCTGCGTATCATGGATTTTCAGGAACCAGCCATCCACTCCCAGCCACAAGACCTCAAACTTACCAACGACCATTTTCTCTGGCAAACAAAACTCAGCTGCCCTGCTTTTGGGTGGCGGATTGCAGGAGCCACTTGGAACTATCAAACCAGCCCAGCATGGCACTGGTGCCACCTTGGGTCTGGGAACCATCCTGCATATCGTGGATTTTCAGGAACCAGCCATCCACTCCCAGCCACAAGACCTCAAACTCAAACCACGGCCTTTTTCCCTGGCTAACAAAATTCAGATGCCTCGCTTCTGGATGGTAGATTGCAGGAGCCACTTGGCACTGTCAAACCGGCCTACCTTGGCAATGGTGCCACCTTGCGTCTTGGAACCATCCTGCGTAACGTCGATTTTCAGGAGCCAGCCGGCCACTCCCAGCCATGGGCTACCAAACACAAAACACGGCCCTTGTCCCTGGCTAACAAAACTAAGATTCTCCTCTTGCAGATGGCAGATTGCAAGAGCTACTTGACACTGTCCAACCAGACCGACTTGGAACAGGTGCCACCTTCGGTCTGGGGACCATCCTGCGTATCGTGGATTTTCAGGAGCCAGCCAGCCACTCCCAGCCATAGGCTACCAAACACAAAACACGGCCCTTTTCCCAGGCTAAAAAAACTAAGATGCTCCTCTTGTGGATGGCAGATTGCAAGAGCTACTTGGCACTATTAAACCAGACCGACTTGTAACAGGTGCCACCTTCGGTCTGGGGACCATCCTGCGTATCGTGGATTTTCAGGAGCCAGCCTCCCACTCCAAGCCACAAGCCCTATAACTCAAACCACGGCACTTTTCCCTGAAAAATAAAACTCAGCTGCCCTGCTTTTGGATGGCAGATTGCAGGAGCCACTTGGCACAGTCAAACCACCCCGACTTGGCACTGGTGCCACCTTAGGTCTGGGAACCATCCTGCGTATCGTGGATTTTCAAGAGCCAGCTGGCCATTCCGAGCCACAAGCCCTCAAACTCAAACCACGTCCGTTTTCTCCGGCAAACAAAATTCATATGGCCCTCTTGTGGATGGCAGATTGCAGGAGCCACTTGGCACTGTCCAACCACCCTGAATTGGCACTGGTGCAAACTTCAGTCTGGGAACCATCTTGCGTATTGTGGATTTTCAGGAGCCAGCCGCCCACTCCCAGCCAAAAGGCCTCACACTGCGGCCCTTTACTCTGGCAAAAAAACTCAGCTGCCCTACTTCTGGATGGCCGATTGCAGGAGCCACTTGGTACTATCATACCAGCCTGACTTGGCACTGGTGCCACCTTGGGTCTTGGAACCATCCTGCGTATCGTGGATTTTCAGGAGCCAGCCGGCCACTCCCAGCCATAGGCTTCCAAACACAAACCACGGCCTTTTTCCCTGACTAACAAAATTCAGATACCCCGCTTCTGGATGGCAGATTGCAGGAGTCACATGGCACTGTCCAACCAGACCAACTTTGAAATGGTGCCACCTTGGGTCTTGGAACCATCCTGCGTATCGTGGATTTTCAGGTGCCAGCGGGACACTCCCAGCCACACACACTATAACTCATACCACGGCTTTTTCCCTGGCTAACCAAACGCAGCTGCCCCGCTTCTGGATTGCAGATTGCAGGAGACACATGGCACTGTCCAGCCTGCCCAACTTGTCACTGGTGCCACCTTGGGTCTGGGAACCACCCTGCGTATAGTGGGTTTTCAAGAGCCAGCCGGCCAATCCAAGCCACAATCACTCAAACTCAAACCACGGCCTTTTTCTCTGGCAAGCAAAACCCAGCTGCCCTGCTTATGGATGGCAGATTGCTGGAGCCACTTGGTACTGTCAAACCAGCCTACCTTTGCACTGGTGAAAACTTCGGTCTGGGAACCATCCTGCGTATCGTGGATTTTCAGGATCCAGCCGGCCACACCCAGCCATAGGCTGCCAAACACAAACCACGGCGTTTTTCACTGGCTTACAAAATTCAGATGCCCCACTTCTGGGTGGCAGATTCCAGGAGCCACTTTGCACTGTCTAACCAGGCAACATGGCACTGGTGCCACCTTCGGTCTGGACACATCCTGCGTATCGTGGATTTTCAGCAGCCAGCAGGCCACTCCCCGCCACAAGCCCTCAAACTAAACCACGGCCATTTCCTATGGCAAACAAAACTCAGCTGCCCTGCTTCTGGATTGCAGATTGCAGGAGCCACTTGGCACTGTCCAACCAGCCCAACTTGGCACTGGTGCAACCTTCGGTCTGGGAACCACCCTGCGTATCGTGGGTTTTCAAGAGCCAGTCGGCCACTCCAAGCCAATAGCCCTCAAACTCAAACCACGGCCCTTTTCTCTGGCAAGCAAAACCCAGCTGCCCTGCTTATGTATGGCAGATTGCAGGAGCCACTTTGTACTGTCAAACCGGCCTACCTTTGCACTGGTGACACCTTGGGTCTGGGAACCATCCTGCGTATCGTGGATTTTCAGTATCCAGCCGGCCACTCCCGGCCATAGGCTGCCAAACACAAACCACGGCATTTTTCCATAGCAAACAAAATTCAGATACCCCGCTTCTGGATGGCAGATTGCAGGAGCCACTTCGCACTGCCCAAACAGCACAACTTGGCACTGGTGCCACCTTCGGTCTGGAAACATCCTGCGTATCGTGGATTTTCAGGAGCCAGCCGGGCACTCACAGCCATGGGTGCCAAACACAAACCACGGCACTTTTCCCTGGCTAACAAAATTGAGATGCCCTGCTTATGGATGGCAGATTGCAGGAGCTACTTGGCATTGTCAAACCAGACCGACTTGGCACAGGTGCAATCTTAGGTCTGGTGACCATCATGCGTATCGTGGATTTTCAGGAGCAAGCCGGCCACTCCCAGCCACAAGCCCTAAAACTCAAAACACGGCCCTTTTCTCTGGAAAGAAAATTCAGCTGCCCTGCTTCTGGAAGTCAGATTGCAGGAGTCACGTGGCACTGTCCAACCAGCTCAACTTGGCACTGGTGCCACCATCGTTCTGGCAACCATCCTGCGTATCGCGGATTTTCCGGAGCCAGCCGGCCACTCCCAGCCAAAAGCCCTCAAACTCAAACCACGGCCCTTTTCTCTGGCAAAAGAAACACAGTTGCCATTCTTATGGATGGCAGATTACAGGAGCCACTTGGTGCTATCAAACCAGCCAGACTTTGCACTGGTGCCACCTTGGGTGTGGGAACCATCCTGCGTATCGTGGATTTTCAGGAGCCAGCCGGCCACTCCCAGCCAAAGTCGGCACAACACAAACCACAGCACTTTTCCCTGGCTAAAAAAATTCAGATGGCCCGCTTCTGGATGGCAGATTGCAGGAGCCACTTGGTACTATCAAAACAGCCTACCTTCGCACTGGTGCCACCTTGTGTCTTGGAACCATCTTGCGTATCGTGGATTTTCAGGATCCAGCCGGCCAGTCCCAGCCATAGGCTGCCAAACACAAACGACGGTACTTTTCCCTGGCTAACAAATTTCAGATGCCCCTCTTCTGGATGGCAGATTGCAGGAGCCACATGATACTGTCAAACCAGCCCGACTTGGATCTGGTGACACCTTCGGTCTGGGAACCATCCTGCGTATCGTGGATTTTCAGGAGCCAGCCGGCCACTCCCAGCCATGGGCTACAAAACACAAAACACAGCCCTTTTCCCTGGCTAACAAAACTAAGATGCTCCTCTAGTGGATGGCAGATTGCAAGAGCTACTTGGCACTTTCCAACCAGACCGACTTGGAACATGTGCCACCTTCGGTCTGGGGACCATCCTGCGTATCGTGGATTTTCAGGAGCCAGCCGGCCACTTCCAGCCATGGGCTACCAAACACAAAACACGGCCCTTTCCCCTGGCTAACAAAACTAAGATTCTCTTCTTGTGGATGGCAGATTGCAAGAGCTACTTGGCACTGTCAAACCACACCGACTTGGAACAGGTGCCACCTTCGGTCTGGGAATCATCCAGCGTATCGTGGATTTTCAGGAGCCAGCCGGCCACTCCCAGACACAAGCCCTCAAACCCAAGACATGGCCCTTTTCTCTGGCAAACAAAACTCAGCTGCCCTGCTATGGATGGCATAATGCAGGAGCCACTTTGTACTGTCAAACCGGCCTACCTTGGCACTGGTGCCACCTTGGGTCTAGGAACCATCCTGCGTATTGTGGATTTTCAGGAGCCAGCCGGCCACTCCCAGACACAAGCCCTCAAACTCAAACAACGACCCTTTTCTCAGGCAAACAAAACTCAGCTGCCCTGCTTTTGGATGGCCGATTGCAGGAGCCACTTGGTACTATCAAACCAGCCCAACATGGCAGTGGTGCCACCTTGGGTCTGGGAACCATCCTGCGTATCGTGGATTTTCAGGAGCCAGCCGGCCACTCCCAGCCATAAGCGCTCACACTCAAACCACGGCCCTTTTCTCTGGCATGCAAAACTCAGCAGCCCTGCTTCTGGATGGCAGATTGCAGGAGCCACTTTGTAGTATCAAACCAGCCCAAGTTGGCACTGGTGCCACCTTGGGTCTTGGAACCATCCTGCGTATCGTAGATTTTCAGGAGCCAGCCGGCCACTCCCAGCCACAAGCCCTATAACTCATACCACAGCCCTTTCCTCAGGCAAACAAAACTCAGCTGCCCCGCTTCTCAATGGCAAATTGCAGGAGCCACTTGGCACTGTCAAACCACCCCGACTTGGCACTGGATCCACTTTGATTCAGGGAACCATCCTGCGTATCGTGGATTTTCAGGAGCCAGCTGTCCACTCCCAGCCACAAGCCCTCAAATTCAAACCAGGGCCCTTTACTCTGGCAAGCAAAACTCACCTGCCCTGCTTATGGATGGCAGATTGCAGGAGCCATTTTGTACTATCAAACCAGCCCAACAGGGCACTGGTGCCACCTTGGGTCTAGGAACCGTCCTGCGTATCGTGGATTTTCAGGTGCCAGCCGGCCACTCCGAGCCACAGGCTGGCAAACAAAAACCACAACCCTTTTCCCTGGCTAAAAAAATTCAGATGCCTTGCTTCTGGATGGCAGATTGCAGGAGCCTCTCTGCACTGTCCAAACAGCCCCACTTGGAACTGCTGCGACCTTGGGTCTGGGAACAATCCTGCGTATCGAGGATTTTCCGCAGCCAGCCGGCCACTCCCAGCCACAAGCCCTCAAACGACGGCCCTTTTATCTGGCAAACAAAACTCACCTACCCTGCTTCTGGATGGCCGATTGCAGGAGCCACTTGGTACTATCAAACGAGCCTGACTTGGCACTGGTGCCACCTTGGGTCTGGGAACCATCCTGCGTATCGTGGATTTTAAGGAGCCAGCCGGCCACAAACAGTCATAGGCTGCCAAACAAAAACGACGGTACTTTTCCCTGGCTAACAAATTTCAAATGCCCCTCTTATGGATGGCAGATTGCAGGAGCCACTTGGTACTGTCAAACCAGCCCGACTTGGATCTGGTGACACCTTCGGTCTGGGAACCATCCTGCGTATCGTGGATTTTCAGGAGCCAGCCGGCCACTCCAAGCCATGGGCTACCAAACACAAACCACGGCCCTTTTCCCTGGCTAACAAAACTAAGATGATCCTCTTGTGGATGGCAGATTGCAAGAGCTACTTGGGACTGTCCAACCAGACCGACTTGGAACAGGTGCCACCTTCGGTCTGGGTACCATCCTGCGTATCCTGGATTTTCAGGAGCCAGCCAGCCACTTCCAGCCATGGGCTACCAAACACAAAACACGGCCCTTTTCCCAGGCTAACAAAACTAAGATACTCCTCTTGTGGATGGCAAATTGCAAGAGCTACTTGGCACTATCAAACCAGACCGACTTGTAACAGGTGCCACCTTCGGTCTGGGGACTATCCTGCGTAACGTGGATTTTCAGGAGCCAGCCGGCCACTCCCAGCCACAAGCCCTCAAAATCAAACCACGGCCCTTATCTCTGGCAAACAAAACTCAGCTGCCCTGCTTCTGGATGGCAGATTGGAGGAGCCACTTGGCACTGTCAAACCACCCCGACTTGGCACTCGTGCCACCTTAGGCCTGGGAACCATCCTGCGTATCCTGGATTTTCAAGAGCCAGCCGGCCACTCCGAGCCAAAAGCCCTCAAACTCAAACCACAGCCCTTTTCCATGGCTAACAAAATTCAGATGCCCCTCTTGTGGATGGCAGATTGCAGGAGCCACTTGGCACTGTCCAAACACCCTGACTTGGCACTGGTGCAACCTTCGGTCTGGGAACCATCCTGCGTATCGTGGATTTTCAGGAGCCAACCGGCCACTCCCAGACACAAGCCCTCGAACTAAAACCATGGACCTTTTCTCTGGCAAAAAAAACTCAGCTGCCCTACTATGGATGGCAGATTGCAGGAGCCACTTTGTATTGTCAAACCGGCCTACCTTGGCACTGGTTCCACCTTGGGTCTAGGAACCATCCTGCGTATTGTGGATTTTCAGGAGCCAGCCGGCCACTCCCAGCCACAAGCCCTCAAACTCAAACAACGACCCTTTTCTCTGGAAAACAAAACTCAGCTGCCCTGCTTTTCGATGGCCGATTGCAGGAGCCACTTTGTACTATCAAACCAGCCCAACATGGCAGTGGTAACACCTTCGGTCTCGGAACAATCCTGCGTATGGTGGATTTTCCTGAGCCAGCCGGCCACTCCCAGCCATAGGCTGCCAAAAATAATCCACAGCCCTTTTCTCTGGCAAACAAAACTCTGCTTCCCTGCACCTGGATGGCAAATTGCAGGAGCCACTTGGCACGGTCCAACCAGCCCGACTTAGAAATGGTGACACCTTGGGTCTTGGAACCATCCTGCGTATCGTGGGTTTTCAGGAGACAGCCGGCAACTCCCAGCCATCGGCTGCCGAACACAAAACACGGCCCTTTTCCCTGCCTAAATAAACTCAGATGCCCCACTTCTGCTTGGCAGATTGCACGAGCCACTTCGCACTGTCAAACCAGCCCGACTTGGCACTGGTGACACCTTGGTCTGGGAACCATCCTGTGTATCGTGGATTTTCAGGAGCCAGCCGGGCACGCCCAGCCACAAAACCTCAACTCAAACCACGGCCCTTTTCTCTGGCATGCAAAACTCAGCTGCCCTGCTTCTGGATGGCCGATTGCAGGAGCCACTTGGTACTATCAAACCAGCCAGACTTGGCACTGCTGCCACCTTGGGTCTTGGAACCATCCTGCATATCGCGGATTTTCAGGAGCCAGACGGCCACTCCCAGCCACAAGCCCTCAAAATCAAACCACAGCCCTTTCCACTGGCAAAGAAAACTCAGCTGCCCTGCTTCTGGATGGCCGATTCCAGGGGCTACTTGGCACTGTCAAACCAGCCATACTTGGCACTGGTGCCACTTTGGTTCTGGGAACCATCCTGCGTATCGTGGATTTTCAGGAGCCAGCCGGCCACTTCATGCCATAGGCTGCCAAACTCAAACCACTGCACTTTTTACCTGGCTCACACAATTCAGATTCCCCGCTTCTGGATGGCAGATTGTAGGAGCCACTTGGCACTGTCAAAGGAGCCCGACTTGGCACTGGTGCCACATTGGGTTTGGGAACCATCCTGCGTATCGTGGATTTTCAGGAGCCAGCCGGCCACTCCCAACCATAGGCAGCTAAACACAATCCACGGCACATTTCCCTGGCAAACAAAATGCAGATGACCCGATTCTGGATGGCAGATTGCAGGAGCTACATGGCACTCTCAAAGCAGCCCAACTTGGCACTGGTGCAACCTTTGGTCTGGGAACCATCCTGCGTATCGTGGATTTTCAGGAGCCAGCAGGTCACTCCCCGCCACAAGCCCTCAAACTCAAACCATGGCCCTTTTCTCTGGCAAACAAAACTCAGCTGCCCTGCTTATGGATGGCAGATTGCAGGAGCCACTTGGTACTCTCAAACGGATTAACCTTGGCACTGGTGTCACCTTGGGTCTTGGAACCATCCTGCGTATCGTGGATTTTCAGGAGCCAGCCGGCCACTCCCAGCCACAATCACTGAAACTCAAACAACGAACCTTTTCTCTGGCAAACAAAACTCAGCTGCCCTGCCTTTGGATGGCTGATTACAGGAGCCACTTGGTACTATCAAACCAGCCCAAAAGGGCACTGGTGCCACCTTGGGTCTGGGAACAATCCTGCGTATCATGGATTTTCAGGAGCCAGCCGGCCTCTCCCTGCCACAAGCCCTATAACTCATACCACGGCACTTTTCTCAGGCAAACAAAACTCAGCTGCCCCGCTTCTGGATGGCAGATTTCAGGAGCCACCTGGCACTGTCAAAGGAGCCCGTCATGGCACTGGTGCCACATTGGGTCTGGGAACCATCCTGCGTATCGTGGATTTTCAGGAGCCAGCCGCCCTCTCCCAGCCACAAGCCCTCAAATTCAAACCACGGCCCTTTTCTCTGGCAAACAAAATTCAGCTGCCCTGCTTCTGGATGGCCGATTGCCTGAGCCACTTGGTACTATTAAACCAGCCCAACTTGGCACTGGTGCCACCTTAAGCCTGGGAACCATCCTGCGTATCATGGATTTTCAGGAGCCAACCGGCCACTTCCAGCCATAGGCTGCCAAACACAAACCACGGCCTTTTTCCCTGACTAACAAAAGTCAGCTGCCCTGCTTCTGGATGGCCGATTGCAGGAGCCACTTGGTACTATCAAACCAGCCCTCCTTGGCTGGTGCCACCTTCGGTCTGGGAACCATCCTGCGTATCATGGATTTTCAGGAACCAGCCATCCACTCCCAGCCACAAGACCTCAAACTTACCAACGACCATTTTCTCTGGCAAACAAAACTCAGCTGCCCTGCTTTTGGGTGGCGGATTGCAGGAGCCACTTGGAACTATCAAACCAGCCCAGCATGGCACTGGTGCCACCTTGGGTCTGGGAACCATCCTGCATATCGTGGATTTTCAGGAACCAGCCATCCACTCCCAGCCACAAGACCTCAAACTCAAACCACGGCCTTTTTCCCTGGCTAACAAAATTCAGATGCCTCGCTTCTGGATGGTAGATTGCAGGAGCCACTTGGCACTGTCAAACCGGCCTACCTTGGCAATGGTGCCACCTTGCGTCTTGGAACCATCCTGCGTAACGTCGATTTTCAGGAGCCAGCCGGCCACTCCCAGCCATGGGCTACCAAACACAAAACACGGCCCTTGTCCCTGGCTAACAAAACTAAGATTCTCCTCTTGCAGATGGCAGATTGCAAGAGCTACTTGACACTGTCCAACCAGACCGACTTGGAACAGGTGCCACCTTCGGTCTGGGGACCATCCTGCGTATCGTGGATTTTCAGGAGCCAGCCAGCCACTCCCAGCCATAGGCTACCAAACACAAAACACGGCCCTTTTCCCAGGCTAAAAAAACTAAGATGCTCCTCTTGTGGATGGCAGATTGCAAGAGCTACTTGGCACTATTAAACCAGACCGACTTGTAACAGGTGCCACCTTCGGTCTGGGGACCATCCTGCGTATCGTGGATTTTCAGGAGCCAGCCTCCCACTCCAAGCCACAAGCCCTATAACTCAAACCACGGCACTTTTCCCTGAAAAATAAAACTCAGCTGCCCTGCTTTTGGATGGCAGATTGCAGGAGCCACTTGGCACAGTCAAACCACCCCGACTTGGCACTGGTGCCACCTTAGGTCTGGGAACCATCCTGCGTATCGTGGATTTTCAAGAGCCAGCTGGCCATTCCGAGCCACAAGCCCTCAAACTCAAACCACGTCCGTTTTCTCCGGCAAACAAAATTCATATGGCCCTCTTGTGGATGGCAGATTGCAGGAGCCACTTGGCACTGTCCAACCACCCTGAATTGGCACTGGTGCAAACTTCAGTCTGGGAACCATCTTGCGTATTGTGGATTTTCAGGAGCCAGCCGCCCACTCCCAGCCAAAAGGCCTCACACTGCGGCCCTTTACTCTGGCAAAAAAAACTCAGCTGCCCTACTTCTGGATGGCCGATTGCAGGAGCCACTTGGTACTATCATACCAGCCTGACTTGGCACTGGTGCCACCTTGGGTCTTGGAACCATCCTGCGTATCGTGGATTTTC
Organism: Passerculus sandwichensis; assembly: GCA_031885435.1. Taxonomy (NCBI): domain Eukaryota; kingdom Metazoa; phylum Chordata; class Aves; order Passeriformes; family Passerellidae; genus Passerculus; species Passerculus sandwichensis. Next base: position 1,511,360 of record CM063146.1, read on the forward strand.
AGGAGCCAGCCGGCCACTCCCAGCCATAGGCTTCCAAACACAAACCACGGCCTTTTTCCCTGACTAACAAAATTCAGATACCCCGCTTCTGGATGGCAGATTGCAGGAGCCACATGGCACTGTCCAACCAGACCAACTTTGAAATGGTGCCACCTTGGGTCTTGGAACCATCCTGCGTATCGTGGATTTTCAGGAGCCAGCGGGACACTCCCAGCCACACACACTATAACTCATACCACGGCTTTTTCCCTGGCTAACCAAACGCAGCTGCCCCGCTTCTGGATTGCAGATTGCAGGAGACACATGGCACTGTCCAGCCTGCCCAACTTGTCACTGGTGCCACCTTGGGTCTGGGAACCACCCTGCGTATAGTGGGTTTTCAAGAGCCAGCCGGCCAATCCAAGCCACAATCACTCAAACTCAAACCACGGCCTTTTTCTCTGGCAAGCAAAACCCAGCTGCCCTGCTTATGGATGGCAGATTGCTGGAGCCACTTGGTACTGTCAAACCAGCCTACCTTTGCACTGGTGAAAACTTGGGTCTGGGAACCATCCTGCGTATCGTGGATTTTCAGGATCCAGCCGGCCACACCCAGCCATAGGCTGCCAAACACAAACCACGGCGTTTTTCACTGGCTTACAAAATTCAGATGCCCCACTTCTGGGTGGCAGATTCCAGGAGCCACTTTGCACTGTCTAACCAGGCAACATGGCACTGGTGCCACCTTCGGTCTGGACACATCCTGCGTATCGTGGATTTTCAGCAGCCAGCAGGCCACTCCCCGCCACAAGCCCTCAAACTAAACCACGGCCATTTCCTATGGCAAACAAAACTCAGCTGCCCTGCTTCTGGATTGCAGATTGCAGGAGCCACTTGGCACTGTCCAACCAGCCCAACTTGGCACTGGTGCAACCTTCGGTCTGGGAACCACCCTGCGTATCGTGGGTTTGCAAGAGCCAGTCGGCCACTCCAAGCCAATAGCCCTCAAACTCAAACCACGGCCCTTTTCTCTGGCAAGCAAAACCCAGCTGCCCTGCTTATGTATGGCAGATTGCAGGAGCCACTTTGTACTGTCAAACCGGCCTACCTTTGCACTGGTGACACCTTGGGTCTGGGAACCATCCTGCGTATCGTGGATTTTCAGTATCCAGCCGGCCACTCCCGGCCATAGGCTGCCAAACAAAAACCACGGCATTTTTCCATAGCAAACAAAATTCAGATACCCCGCTTCTGGATGGCAGATTGCAGGAGCCACTTCGCACTGCCCAAACAGCACAACTTGGCACTGGTGCCACCTTCGGTCTGGAAACATCCTGCGTATCGTGGATTTTCAGGAGCCAGCCGGGCACTCACAGCCATGGGTGCCAAACACAAACCACGGCACTTTTCCCTGGCTAACAAAATTCAGATGCACTGCTTATGGATGGCAGATTGCAGGAGCTACTTGGCATTGTCAAACCAGACCGACTTGGCACAGGTGCAATCTTAGGTCTGGTGACCATCATGCGTATCGTGGATTTTCAGGAGCAAGCCGGCCACTCCCAGCCACAAGCCCTAAAACTCAAAACACGGCCCTTTTCTCTGGAAAGAAAATTCAGCTGCCCTGCTTCTGGAAGTCAGATTGCAGGAGTCACGTGGCACTGTCCAACCAGCTCAACTTGGCACTGGTGCCACCATCGTTCTGGCAACCATCCTGCGTATCGCGGATTTTCCGGAGCCAGCCGGCCACTCCCAGCCAAAAGCCCTCAAACTCAAACCACGGCCCTTTTCTCTGGCAAAAGAAACACAGTTGCCATTCTTATGGATGGCAGATTACAGGAGCCACTTGGTGCTATCAAACCAGCCAGACTTTGCACTGGTGCCACCTTGGGTGTGGGAACCATCCTGCGTATCGTGGATTTTCAGGAGCCAGCCGGCCACTCCCAGCCAAAGTCGGCACAACACAAACCACAGCACTTTTCCCTGGCTAAAAAAATTCAGATGGCCCGCTTCTGGATGGCAGATTGCAGGAGCCACTTGGTACTATCAAAACAGCCTACCTTCGCACTGGTGCCACCTTGTGTCTTGGAACCATCTTGCGTATCGTGGATTTTCAGGATCCAGCCGGCCAGTCCCAGCCATAGGCTGCCAAACACAAACGACGGTACTTTTCCCTGGCTAACAAATTTCAGATGCCCCTCTTCTGGATGGCAGATTGCAGGAGCCACATGATACTGTCAAACCAGCCCGACTTGGATCTGGTGACACCTTCGGTCTGGGAACCATCCTGCGTATCGTGGATTTTCAGGAGCCAGCCGGCCACTCCCAGCCATGGGCTACAAAACACAAAACACGGCCCTTTTCCCTGGCTAACAAAACTAAGATGCTCCTCTAGTGGATGGCAGATTGCAAGAGCTACTTGGCACTTTCCAACCAGACCGACTTGGAACATGTGCCACCTTCGGTCTGGGGACCATCCTGCGTATCGTGGATTTTCAGGAGCCAGCCGGCCACTTCCAGCCATGGGCTACCAAACACAAAACACGGCCCTTTCCCCTGGCTAACAAAACTAAGATTCTCTTCTTGTGGATGGCAGATTGCAAGAGCTACTTGGCACTGTCAAACCACACCGACTTGGAACAGGTGCCACCTTCGGTCTGGGAATCATCCAGCGTATCGTGGATTTTCAGGAGCCAGCCGGCCACTCCCAGACACAAGCCCTCAAACCCAAGACATGGCCCTTTTCTCTGGCAAACAAAACTCAGCTGCCCTGCTATGGATGGCATAATGCAGGAGCCACTTTGTACTGTCAAACCGGCCTACCTTGGCACTGGTGCCACCTTGGGTCTAGGAACCATCCTGCGTATTGTGGATTTTCAGGAGCCAGCCGGCCACTCCCAGACACAAGCCCTCAAACTCAAACAACGACCCTTTTCTCAGGCAAACAAAACTCAGCTGCCCTGCTTTTGGATGGCCGATTGCAGGAGCCACTTGGTACTATCAAACCAGCCCAACATGGCAGTGGTGCCACCTTGGGTCTGGGAACCATCCTGCGTATCGTGGATTTTCAGTATCCAGCCGGCCACTCCCGGCCATAGGCTGCCAAACACAAACCACGGCATTTTTCCATAGCAAACAAAATTCAGATACCCCGCTTCTGGATGGCAGATTGCAGGAGCCACTTCGCACTGCCCAAACAGCACAACTTGGCACTGGTGCCACCTTCGGTCTGGAAACATCCTGCGTATCGTGGATTTTCAGGAGCCAGCCGGGCACTCACAGCCATGGGTGCCAAACACAAACCACGGCACTTTTCCCTGGCTAACAAAATTCAGATGCACTGCTTATGGATGGCAGATTGCAGGAGCTACTTGGCATTGTCAAACCAGACCGACTTGGCACAGGTGCAATCTTAGGTCTGGTGACCATCATGCGTATCGTGGATTTTCAGGAGCAAGCCGGCCACTCCCAGCCACAAGCCCTAAAACTCAAAACACGGCCCTTTTCTCTGGAAAGAAAATTCAGCTGCCCTGCTTCTGGAAGTCAGATTGCAGGAGTCACGTGGCACTGTCCAACCAGCTCAACTTGGCACTGGTGCCACCATCGTTCTGGCAACCATCCTGCGTATCGCGGATTTTCCGGAGCCAGCCGGCCACTCCCAGCCAAAAGCCCTCAAACTCAAACCACGGCCCTTTTCTCTGGCAAAAGAAACACAGTTGCCATTCTTATGGATGGCAGATTACAGGAGCCACTTGGTGCTATCAAACCAGCCAGACTTTGCACTGGTGCCACCTTGGGTGTGGGAACCATCCTGCGTATCGTGGATTTTCAGGAGCCAGCCGGCCACTCCCAGCCAAAGTCGGCACAACACAAACCACAGCACTTTTCCCTGGCTAAAAAAATTCAGATGGCCCGCTTCTGGATGGCAGATTGCAGGAGCCACTTGGTACTATCAAAACAGCCTACCTTCGCACTGGTGCCACCTTGTGTCTTGGAACCATCTTGCGTATCGTGGATTTTCAGGATCCAGCCGGCCAGTCCCAGCCATAGGCTGCCAAACACAAACGACGGTACTTTTCCCTGGCTAACAAATTTCAGATGCCCCTCTTCTGGATGGCAGATTGCAGGAGCCACATGATACTGTCAAACCAGCCCGACTTGGATCTGGTGACACCTTCGGTCTGGGAACCATCCTGCGTATCGTGGATTTTCAGGAGCCAGCCGGCCACTCCCAGCCATGGGCTACAAAACACAAAACACGGCCCTTTTCCCTGGCTAACAAAACTAAGATGCTCCTCTAGTGGATGGCAGATTGCAAGAGCTACTTGGCACTTTCCAACCAGACCGACTTGGAACATGTGCCACCTTCGGTCTGGGGACCATCCTGCGTATCGTGGATTTTCAGGAGCCAGCCGGCCACTTCCAGCCATGGGCTACCAAACACAAAACACGGCCCTTTCCCCTGGCTAACAAAACTAAGATTCTCTTCTTGTGGATGGCAGATTGCAAGAGCTACTTGGCACTGTCAAACCACACCGACTTGGAACAGGTGCCACCTTCGGTCTGGGAATCATCCAGCGTATCGTGGATTTTCAGGAGCCAGCCGGCCACTCCCAGACACAAGCCCTCAAACCCAAGACATGGCTCTTTTCTCTGGCAAACAAAACTCAGCTGCCCTGCTATGGATGGCATAATGCAGGAGCCACTTTGTACTGTCAAACCGGCCTACCTTGGCACTGGTGCCACCTTGGGTCTAGGAACCATCCTGCGTATTGTGGATTTTCAGGAGCCAGCCGGCCACTCCCAGACACAAGCCCTCAAACTCAAACAACGACCCTTTTCTCAGGCAAACAAAACTCAGCTGCCCTGCTTTTGGATGGCCGATTGCAGGAGCCACTTGGTACTATCAAACCAGCCCAACATGGCAGTGGTGCCACCTTGGGTCTTGGAACCATCCTGCGTATCGTAGATTTTCAGGAGCCAGCCGGCCACTCCCAGCCACAAGCCCTATAACTCATACCACAGCCCTTTCCTCAGGCAAACAAAACTCAGCTGCCCCGCTTCTCAATGGCAAATTGCAGGAGCCACTTGGCACTGTCAAACCACCCCGACTTGGCACTGGATCCACTTTGATTCAGGGAACCATCCTGCGTATCGTGGATTTTCAGGAGCCAGCTGTCCACTCCCAGCCACAAGCCCTCAAATTCAAACCAGGGCCCTTTACTCTGGCAAGCAAAACTCACCTGCCCTGCTTATGGATGGCAGATTGCAGGAGCCATTTTGTACTATCAAACCAGCCCAACAGGGCACTGGTGCCACCTTGGGTCTAGGAACCGTCCTGCGTATCGTGGATTTTCAGGTGCCAGCCGGCCACTCCGAGCCACAGGCTGGCAAACAAAAACCACAACCCTTTTCCCTGGCTAAAAAAATTCAGATGCCTTGCTTCTGGATGGCAGATTGCAGGAGCCTCTCTGCACTGTCCAAACAGCCCCACTTGGAACTGCTGCGACCTTGGGTCTGGGAACAATCCTGCGTATCGAGGATTTTCCGCAGCCAGCCGGCCACTCCCAGCCACAAGCCCTCAAACGACGGCCCTTTTATCTGGCAAACAAAACTCACCTACCCTGCTTCTAGATGGCCGATTGCAGGAGCCACTTGGTACTATCAAACGAGCCTGACTTGGCACTGGTGCCACCTTGGGTCTGGGAACCATCCTGCGTATCGTGGATTTTAAGGAGCCAGCCGGCCACAAACAGCCATAGGCTGCCAAACAAAAACGACGGTACTTTTCCCTGGCTAACAAATTTCAAATGCCCCTCTTATGGATGGCAGATTGCAGGAGCCACTTGGTACTGTCAAACCAGCCCGACTTGGATCTGGTGACACCTTCGGTCTGGGAACCATCCTGCGTATCGTGGATTTTCAGGAGCCAGCCGGCCACTCCAAGCCATGGGCTACCAAACACAAACCACGGCCCATTTCCCTGGCTAACAAAACTAAGATGATCCTCTTGTGGATGGCAGATTGCAAGAGCTACTTGGGACTGTCCAACCAGACCGACTTGGAACAGGTGCCACCTTCGGTCTGGGTACCATCCTGCGTATCCTGGATTTTCAGGAGCCAGCCAGCCACTCCCAGCCATGGGCTACCAAACACAAAACACGGCCCTTTTCCCAGGCTAACAAAACTAAGATACTCCTCTTGTGGATGGCAAATTGCAAGAGCTACTTGGCACTATCAATCCAGACCGACTTGTAACAGGTGCCACCTTCGGTCTGGGGACTATCCTGCGTAACGTGGATTTTCAGGAGCCAGCCGGCCACTCCCAGCCACAAGCCCTCAAAATCAAACCACGGCCCTTATCTCTGGCAAACAAAACTCAGCTGCCCTGCTTCTGGATGGCAGATTGGAGGAGCCACTTGGCACTGTCAAACCACCCCGACTTGGCACTCGTGCCACCTTAGGCCTGGGAACCATCCTGCGTATCCTGGATTTTCAAGAGCCAGCCGGCCACTCCGAGCCAAAAGCCCTCAAACTCAAACCACAGCCCTTTTCCATGGCTAACAAAATTCAGATGCCCCTCTTGTGGATGGCAGATTGCAGGAGCCACTTGGCACTGTCCAAACACCCTGACTTGGCACTGGTGCAACCTTCGGTCTGGGAACCATCCTGCGTATCGTGGATTTTCAGGAGCCAACCGGCCACTCCCAGACACAAGCCCTCAAACTAAAACCATGGCCCTTTTCTCTGGCAAAAAAAACTCAGCTGCCCTACTATGGATGGCAGATTGCAGGAGCCACTTTGTATTGTCAAACCGGCCTACCTTGGCACTGGTTCCACCTTGGGTCTAGGAACCATCCTGCGTATGGTGGATTTTCAGGAGCCAGCCGGCCACTCCCAGCCACAAGCCCTCAAACTCAAACAACGACCCTTTTCTCTGGAAAACAAAACTCAGCTGCCCTGCTTTTCGATGGCCGATTGCAGGAGCCACTTTGTACTATCAAACCAGCCCAACATGGCAGTGGTAACACCTTCGGTCTCGGAACAATCCTGCGTATGGTGGATTTTCCTGAGCCAGCCGGCCACTCCCAGCCATAGGCTGCCAAAAATAATCCACAGCCCTTTTCTCTGGCAAACAAAACTCTGCTTCCCTGCACCTGGATGGCAAATTGCAGGAGCCACTTGGCACGGTCCAACCAGCCCGACTTAGAAATGGTGACACCTTGGGTCTTGGAACCATCCTGCGTATCGTGGGTTTTCAGGAGACAGCCGGCAACTCCCAGCCATCGGCTGCCGAACACAAAACACGGCCCTTTTCCCTGCCTAAATAAACTCAGATGCCCCACTTCTGCTTGGCAGATTGCACGAGCCACTTCGCACTGTCAAACCAGCCCGACTTGGCACTGGTGACACCTTGGTCTGGGAACCATCCTGTGTATCGTGGATTTTCAGGAGCCAGCCGGGCACGCCCAGCCACAAAACCTCAACTCAAACCACGGCCCTTTTCTCTGGCATGCAAAACTCAGCTGCCCTGCTTCTGGATGGCCGATTGCAGGAGCCACTTGGTACTATCAAACCAGCCAGACTTGGCACTGCTGCCACCTTGGGTCTTGGAACCATCCTGCATATCGCGGATTTTCAGGAGCCAGACGGCCACTCCCAGCCACAAGCCCTCAAAATCAAACCACAGCCCTTTCCACTGGCAAAGAAAACTCAGCTGCCCTGCTTCTGGATGGCCGATTCCAGGGGCTACTTGGCACTGTCAAACCAGCCATACTTGGCACTGGTGCCACTTTGGTTCTGGGAACCATCCTGCGTATCGTGGATTTTCAGGAGCCAGCCGGCCACTTCATGCCATAGGCTGCCAAACACAAACCACTGCACTTTTTACCTGGCTCACACAATTCAGATTCCCCGCTTCTGGATGGCAGATTGTAGGAGCCACTTGGCACTGTCAAAGGAGCCCGACTTGGCACTGGTGCCACATTGGGTTTGGGAACCATCCTGCGTATCGTGGATTTTCAGGAGCCAGCCGGCCACTCCCAACCATAGGCAGCTAAACACAATCCACGGCACATTTCCCTGGCAAACAAAATGCAGATGACCCGATTCTGGATGGCAGATTGCAGGAGCTACATGGCACTCTCAAAGCAGCCCAACTTGGCACTGGTGCAACCTTTGGTCTGGGAACCATCCTGCGTAACGTGGATTTTCAGTAGCCAGCCAGGCACTCCCAGCCATAAGCGCTCACACTCAAACCACGGCCCTTTACCCTGGCTAAAATAATTCAGATGCCTTGCTTCTGGATGGCAGATTGCAGGAGCCTCTCTGCACTGTCCAAACAGCCCCACTTGGAACTGCTGCGACCTTGGGTCTGGGAACAATCCTGCGTATCGAGGATTTTCCGCAGCCCTCCGGCCACTCCCAGCCACAAGCCCTCAAACGACGGCCCTTTTATCTGGCAAACAAAACTCACCTGCCCTGCTTCTGGATGGCCGATTGCAGGAGCCACTTGGTACTATCAAACCAGCCTGACTTGGCACTGGTGCCACCTTGGGTCTGGGAACAATCCTGCGTATCGTGGATTTTCAGGGGCCAGCCGGCCACTCACAGCCATAGGCTGCCAAACAAAAACGACGGTACTTTTCCCTGGCTAACAAATTTCAAATGCCCCTCTTCTGGATGGCAGATTGCAGGAGCCACTTGGTACTGTCAAACCAGCCCGACTTGGATCTGGTGACAGTTTCGGTCTGGGAACCATCCTGCGTATCGTGGATTTTCAGGAGCCATCCGGCCACTCCCAGCCACAAGCCCTATAACTCATACCACGGCACTTTTCTCAGGAAAACAAAACTCACTGCCCCGGTTCTCAATGGCAAATTGCAGGAGACACTTGGCACTGTCAAACCACCCCGACTTGGAACTGGTGCCACTTTGAGTCTGGGAACCATCCTGCGTATCGTGGATTTTCAGGAGCCAGCCGTCCACTCCCAGCCACAAGCCCTCAATTTCACACCAGGGCCCTTTACTCTGGCAAGCAAAACTCAGCTGCCATGCTTATGGATGGCAGATTGCAGGAGCCATTTGGTACTATCAAACCAGCACAGCAGGGCACTTGTGCCAACTTGGGTCTAGGAACCGTCCTGCGAATCGTGGATTTTCAGGTGCCAGCCGGCCTCTCCCAGCCACAAGCCCTCAAACTCAAACCACAGCCATTTTCTCTGGCAAACAAAACTCAGCTGCCCTGCTTATGGATGGCAGATTGCAGGAGCCACTTGGTGCTGTCAAACCGGCCTACCTTTGCGCTGGTGCCACCTTGGGTCTTGGAACCATCTTGGGTATGGTGGATTTTCCTGAGCCAGCCGGCCACTCCCAGCCATAGTCTGCCAAAAACAAACCACGGCGCTTTTCCGTGGCTAACAAAATTCAGATGCCTTGCTTCTGGATGGCAGATTGCACACGCCACTTGGCACTGTCAAACCAGTCATTCTTGGAACTGGTGCCACCTTGGGTCTGGGAACCATCCTTCATATCGTCGATTTTCAGGAGCCAGCCGGACACTCCCAGCCATAGGCTTCCAAACACAAACCACGGCCCTTTTCCCTGGCTAAAAAAATTCAGATGCCCTGTTTCTGGATGGCAGATTGCAGGAGCCACTTGAAAATGTCCAACCAGCATAACTTGGCACTGGTGCCACCTTCGGTCTTGGAACATCCTGCGTATCGTGGATTTTCAGGAGCCAGCCGGCCACTCCCACCCAAAAAACCTCAAACTCAAACCACGGTCCTTTTCTCTGTCAAAGAAAACTCCGCTGCCCTGCTTCTGGATGGTTGATTCCAGGAGCTACTTGGTACTATCAAACCAGCCCAACTTGGCACTGGTGCCACCTTGGGTCTGGGAACCATCCTGCGTATCATGGATTTTAAGGAGCCAGACGGCCACTCCAAGCCATAGGCTTGCAAACTCAAACCATGGCACTTTTTCCCTGGCTAAAAAAATTCTGATGCCCCGGTTCTGGATGGCCGATTGCAGGAGCCACTTGACACTGTCAAACCAGCCCAACTTGCAATTGGCGACACCTTGGGTGTGGGAACCATCCTGCGTATCGTGGATTTTCAGGAGCCAGCCGGCCACTCCCAGCCAGAGGCTGCCAAACACAAACCTCGGCAATTTTTTCCCTGGCTTACAAAATTCAGATGCCCCGCTACTGGATGGCCGATTGCAGGAGCCACTTGGTACTATCAAACCAGCATACCTTGGCACTGGTGCCACCTTGGGTCTTGGAACCATCCTGCGTATCGTGGATTTTCAGGAGCCCGCCGGCCACTCCCAGCAATGGGCTGCCAATCACAAACCACGGCGCTTTATCCTGCCTAAAAAAATTCAGATGCCCCACTTCTGCTTGGCAGATTGCAGGAGCCTCTTCGCACTGTCAAACCAGCCCTACTTGGCACTGGTGACCCCTTGGTCTGGGAACCATCCTGTGTATAGTGGATTTTCAGGTGCCAGCCGGGCACTCCCAGCCACAAGCACTCAAACTCAAACCATGGCCCTTTTCACTGGGAAAGAAAACTCAGCTGCACTGCTTCTGGATGGCCGATTCCAGGGGCTACTTGGCACTGTCATACCAGCCCAACTTGGTACTGGTGCCACCTTGGGTCTGGCAACCATCCTGCGTATCGTGGATTTTCAGGAGCCAGCCGGCCACTCCAAGCCATAGGCTGCCAAACTCAAACCACTGCACTTTTTCCCTGGCTCACAAAATTCAGATGCCCCGCTTCTGGATGGCAGATTGCAGGAGCCACTTGGCACTGTAAAACCAGCCAAAGTTGGAACTGGCGACACCTTGGGTGTGGGAACCATCCTGCGTATCGTGGATTTTCAGGAGCCAGCCGGCCACTCCAAGCCACAAGCCCTATAATTCAAACGACGGCCCTCTTCTCTGGTAAACAAAACTCAGCTGCCCTGCTTATGGATAACAGATTGCAGGAGCCACTTGGTCCTGTCAAACCGGCCTACATTGGCACTGGTGCCACCTTGGGTCTTGGAACCATCCTCCGTATCGTGGATTTTCAGGAGCCAGCGGGCCACTCCCAGCCACAAAAACTCAAACTCAAACCACGGCATTTTTCTCTGGTATGCAAAACTCAGCTGCCCTGCTTCTGAATGGCCGATTGCAGGAGATACTTTGTACTATCAAATCAGCCCTAGTTGGCACTGGTGCCAACTTGGGTCTGGAAACCATCCTGCATATCTTGGATTTTCAGGAGCCCGGCGGCAACTCCAAGCCAGAGGCTGCCAAACAAAAACCACGGCTTTTTTTCCTGGCTATCAAAATTCAGATCCCCCGCTTCTGGATGGCATATTGCAGGAGTCTCATGACACTGTCAAACCAGCCCGACTTGGAACTGCTGACACCTTGGGTCTGGGAACCGTCCTGCGTATCGTGGATTTTCAGGAGCCAGCCGGCATCTCTAAGCCATAGGCTGCCAAACACAAACCACGGACTTTTTCCCTGACTAACAAAATTGAGATGCCCGGCTTGTGGATTGCAGATTACAGGAGCCACTTGGTACTATCAAACCGGCATACCTTGGCCCTGGTGACACCTTGGGTCTGCGAACCATACTGAGTATCGTGGATTTTCAGGAGCGAGCCGGCCACTCCAAGCCATAGGATTCCAAACACAAACCACGGCCCTTTTCCCTGGCTAATAAAACTCAGCTGCCCTGCATATGGATGGCAGATTGCAGGAGCCACTTGGTATTATCAAACCAGCCCAAATTGGCACTGGTGCCACCTTGAGTCTTGGAACCATCCGGAGAGAGTCACAGCCTCGGCAAGGTGAAGAAGGAAGCTGCACAACACTGGGATTGTGTGCGCAGCTTGCCAAGTGATAGAAAAGAGTACCTTAACACTCTCCTCACTTTTCCAAACACATGAACATTCGATTGGAAGCTGTTTTGGACAACTTTTCTTTTCTTCCTGCCAATCACTTGGCACACCTCCGTGCAAGGTCTAGAACACGATGGGAGATGTTTTTTGTGCTGGCACAGTTTTTACGTGCCAGACATAGTAGAAAAGCTTTGTGCTAAGACGTAGCCTGCAAAAGACGCTAACGACGAAGGTAAGGTTATCTCCGGACCTAAGCGCCGCTCCCGGGCGTCTTTCGGCAGAAGCCACGCTAAGGAGAGCACAGTGTGCGGCACAATCGTCTCTGCGCGAAGAAGCCGCTTCTTCGCCTCAGGAAGCCGGAGAGAGTCGCAGCCTCGGCAAGGTGGAGAAGGAAGCTGCACAACACTGGGATTGTGTGCGCAGCTTGCCAAGTGATAGAAAACAGTACCTTAGCACTCTCCTCACTTTTCCAACCTCATGAACATTCGATTGGAAGCTGTTTTGGACAACTTTTTTTTCGTCCTGCCAAACACTTGGAACACCTCCGTGCAACGTCTAGAACACGATGGGAGATGTTTTTTGTGCTGGCACAGTTTTTACGTGCCAGACATAGTAGAAAAGCTTTGTGCTAAGACGTAGACTAGAAAAGACGCTAACGACGAAGGTAAGGTTCTCTCCGGAGCTAAGCGACGCTGCCTGTCGTCTTTTGGCACAAGCCGCGCTAAGGAGAGCACTGTGAGCGGCACAATCGTGTTTGCGCGAAGAAGCCGCTTCTTCGCCTCAGGGAGCCAGAGAGAGTCGCAGCCTCGGCAAGGTGAAGAAGGAAGCTGCACAACACTGGGATTGTGTGCGCAGCTTGCCAAGTGATAGAAAACAGTACCTTAGCACTCTCCTCACTTTTCCAATCACATGAACATTCGATTGGAAGCTGTTTTGGACAACTTTTCTTTTCTTCCTGCCAATCACTTGGCACACCTCCGTGCAACGTCTAGAACACTATGGGAGATGTTTTCTGTGCTGGCACAGTTTTTACGTGCCAGACATAGTAGAAAAGCTTTGTGCTAAGACGTAGACTAGAAAAGACGCTAACGACGAAGGTAAGGTTCTCTCCGGAGCTTATCGCCGCTCCCGGGCGTCTTTCGGCAGAAGCCGCGCTAAGGAGAGCACTGTGAGAGGCACAATCTTGTTTGCGCGAAGAAGCCGCTTCTTTGCCTCAGGGAGCCGGAGAGAGTCGCAGCCTCTGCAAGGTGAAAAAGGAAGCTGCTCAACACTGGGATTGTGTGCGCAGCTTGCCAACTGATAGAAAACAGTACCTTAGCACTCTCCTCACTTTTCCAATCACATGAACATTCGATTGGAAGCTGGTTTGGACAACTTTTCTTTTCCTCCTTGCAATCACTTGGCACACCTCCGTGCAACGTCTAGAACACGATGGGAGATGTATTTTGTGCTGGCACAGTTTTTACGTGCCAGACATATTAGAAAAGCTTTGTGCTAAGACGTAGCCTACAAAAGACGCTAACGACAAAGGTAAGGTTCTCTCCGGAGCTAAGCGCCGCTCCCGGGCGTCTTTCGGCGGAAGCCGCGCTAAGGAGAGCACTGTGAGCGGCACAGTCGTGTTTGCGCGAAGAAGCCGCTTCTTCGCCTCAGGGAGCTGGAGAGAGTCGAAGCCTCTGCAAGGTGAAGAAGGAAGCTGCACAACACTGGGATTGTGTGCGCAGCTTGCCAAGTGATAGAAAACAGTACCTTAGCACTCTCCTCACTTTTCCAATCACATGAACATTCGATTGGAAGCTGGTTTGGACAACTTTTCTTTTCTTCCTGCCAAACAATTGGCACACCTCCGTGCAAGGTCTAGAACACGATGGGAGATGTTTTTTGTGCTGGCACAGTTTTTACGTGCCAGACATAGTAGAAAAATTTATGTTAGTACGTAGCCTGCAAAAGACGCTAACGACGAAGGTAAGGTTCTCTCCGGAGCTAAGCTCCGCTCCCGGGCGTCTTTCGGCAGAAGCTGCGCTACGGAGAGCACTGTGAGCGGCACAATCTTCTTTGCGCGAAGAAGCCGCTTCTTCGCCTCAGGGAGCTGGAGAGTGTCGCAGCCTCGGCAAGGTGAAGAAGGAAGCTGCACAACACTGGGATTGTGTGCGCAGCTTGCCAAGTGATAGAAAACAGTACCTTAGCACTCTCCTCACTTTTCCAATCACATGAACATTCGATTGGAAGCTGGTTTGGACAACTTTTCTTTTCTTCCTGCCAATCAGTTGGCACACTTCCGTGCAACGTCTAGAACACGATGGGAGATGTATTTTGTGCTGGCACAGTTTTTACGTGCCAGACATATTAGAAAAGCTTTGTGCTAAGACGTAGACTACAAAAGACGCTAACGACGAAGGTAAGGTTCTCTCCGGAGCTAAGCGCCGCTCCCGGGCGTCTTTCGGCGGAAGCCGCGCTAAGGAGAGCACTGTGAGCGGCACAATCGTCTTTGCGCGAAGAAGCCGCTTCTTCGCCTCAGGGAGCCGGAGAGAGTCGAAGCCTCTGCAAGGTGAAGAAGGAAGCTGCACAACACTGGGATTGTGTGCGCAGCTTGCCAAGTGATAGAAAACAGTACCTTAGCACTCTCCTGACTTTTCCAATCACATGAACATTCGATTGGAAGCTGTTTTGGACAACTATTCTTTTCTTCCTGCCAATCACTTGGCACACCTCCGTGCAACGTCTAGAACACGATGGGAGATGTTTTTTGTGCTGGCACAGTTTTTACGTGCCAGACATAGTAGAAAAGCTTTGTGCTAAGACGTAGACTAGAAAAGACGCTAACGACGAAGGTAAGGTTCTCTCCGGAGCTAAGCGCCGCTTCCGGGCGTCTTTCGGCAGAAGCCGCGCTAAGGAGAGCACTGTGAGCGGCACAATCGTCTTTGCGCGAAGAAGCCGCTTCTTCGCCTCAGGGAGCCGGAGAGAGTCGCAGCCTCGGCAAGGTGAAGAAGGAAGCTGCACAACACTGGGATTGTGTGCGCAGCTTGCCAAGTGATAGAAAACAGTACCTTAGCACTCTCCTCACTTTTCCAATCACATGAACATTCGATTGGAAGCTGTTTTGGACAACTTTTCTTTTCTTCCTGCCAATCACTTGGCACACCTCCGTGCAAGGTCTAGAACACGATGGGAGATGTTTTTTGTGCTGGCACAGTTTTTACGTGCCAGACATATTAGAAAAGTTAGTGCTAAGACGTAGACTAGAAAAGACGCTAACGACGAAGGTAAGGTTCTCTCCGGAGCTTATCGCTGCTCCCGGGCGTCTTTCGGCGGAAGCCGCGCTAAGGAGAGCACTGTGAGCGGCACAATCGTCTTTGCGCGAAGAAGCCGCTTCTTCGCCTCAGGGAGCCGGAGAGAGTCGCAGCCTCGGCAAGGTGAAGAAGGAAGCTGCACAACACTGGGATTGTGTGCGCAGCTTGCCAAGAGATAGAAAACAGTACCTTAGCACTCTCCTCACTTTTCCAATCACATGAACATTCGATTGGAAGCTGGTTTGGACAACTTTTCTTTTCTTCCTGCCAAACACTTGGCACACCTCCGTGCAAGGTCTAGAACACGATGGGAGATGTTTTTTGTGCTGGCACAGTTTTTACGTGCCAGACATAGTAGAAAAGATTTGTGTTAGTACGTAGCCTGCAAAAGACGCTAACGACGAAGGTAAGGTTCTCTCCGGAGCTAAGCTCCGCTCCCGGGCGTCTTTCGGCAGAAGCTGCGCTACGGAGAGCACTGTGAGCGGCACAATCGTCTTTGCGCGAAGAAGCCGCTTCTTCGCCTCAGGGAGCTGGAGAGTGTCGCAGCCTCGGCAAGGTGAAGAAGGAAGCTGCACAACACTGGGATTGTGTGCGCAGCTTGCCAAGTGATAGAAAACAGTACCTTAGCACTCTCCTCACTTTTCCAATCACATGAACATTCGATTGGAAGCTGGTTTGGACAACTTTTCTTTTCTTCCTGCCAATCAGTTGGCACACCTCCGTGCAAGGTCTAGAACACGATGGGAGATGTTTTTTGTGCTGGCACAGTTTTTACGTACCAGACATAGTAGAAAAGCTTTGTGCTAAGACGTAGACTAGAAAAGACGCTAACGACGAAGGTAAGGTTCTCTCCGGAGCTAAGCGCCGCTTCCGGGCGTCTTTCGGCAGAAGCCGCGCTAAGGAGAGCACTGTGAGCGGCATAATCGTCTTTGCGCGAAGAAGCCGCTTCTTCGCCTCAGGGAGCCGGAGAGAGTCGCAGCCTCGGCAAGGTGAAGAAGGAAGCTGCACAACACTGGGATTGTGTGCGCAGCTTGCCAAGTGATAGAAAACAGTACCTTAGCACTCTCCTCACTTTTCCAATCACATGAACATTCGATTGGAAGCTGTTTTGGACAACTTTTCTTTTCTTCCTGCCAATCACTTGGCACACCTCCGTGCAAGGTCTAGAACACGATGGGAGATGTTTTTTGTGCTGGCACAGTTTTTACGTGCCAGACATATTAGAAAAGTTAGTGCTAAGACTTCGACTAGAAAAGACGCTAACGACGAAGGTAAGGTTCTCTCCGGAGCTTATCGCTGCTCCCGGGCGTCTTTCGGCAGAAGCCGCGCTAAGGAGAGCAGTGTGAGCGGCACAATCGTCTTTGCGCGAAGAAGCCGCTTCTTCACCTCAGGGAGCCGGAGAGAGTCGCAGCCTCGGCAAGGTGAAGAAGGAAGCTGCACAACACTGGGATTGTGTGCGCAGCTTGCCAAGTGATAGAAAACAGTACCTTAGCACTCTCCTCACTTTTCCAATCACATGAACATTCGATTGGAAGCTGTTTGGGACAACTTTTCTTTTCTTCCTGCCAAACACTTGGCACACCACCGTGCAACGTCTAGAACATGATGGGAGATGTTTTTTGTGCTGTCACAGTTTTTACGTGCCAGACATAGTAGAAAAGCTTTGTGCTAAGACGTAGCCTGCAAAAGACGCTAACGACGAAGGTAAGGTTCTCTCCAGAGCTAAGCGACGCTCCCGGGCGTCTTTCGGCAGAAGCCGCGCTAAGGAGAGCACTGTGAGCGGCACAATCGTCTTTGCGCGAAGAAGCCGCTTCTTCGCCTCAGGGAGCTGGAGAGTGTCGCAGCCTCGGCAAGGTGAAGAAGGAAGCTGCACAACACTGGGATTGTGTGCGCAGCTTGCCAAGTGATAGAAAACAGTACCTTAGCACTCTCCTCACTTTTCCAATCACATGAACATTCGATTGGAAGCTGTTATGGACAACTTTTCTTTTCTTCCTCCCAAACACTTGGCACATTTCCGTGCAACGTCTAGAAAACGATGGGAGATGTTTTTTGTGCTGGCACAGTTTTTACGTGCCAGACATAGTAGAAAAGCTTTGTGCTAAGACGTAGACTAGAAAAGACGCTAACGACGAAGGTAAGGTTCTCTCCGGAGCTGAGCGCCGCTCCCGGGCGTCTTTCGGCAGAAGCCGCGCTAAGGAGAGCACTGTGAGCGGCACAATCGTCTTTGCGCGAAGAAGCCGCTTCTTCGCCTCAGGGAGCCGGAGAGAGTCGCAGCCTCGGCAAGGTGAAGAAGGAAGCTGCACAACACTGGGATTGTGTGCGCAGCTTGCCAAGTGATAGAAAACAGTACCTTAGCACTCTCCTCACTTTTCCAATCACATGAACATTCGATTGGAAGCTGTTTTGGAAAACTTTTCTTTTCTTCCTGCCAATAACTTGGCACACCTCCGAGCAACGTCTAGAACACGATGGGAGATGTTTTTTGTGGTGGCACAGTTTTTACGTGCCAGACATAGTAGAAAAGCTTTGTGCGAAGACGTAGCCTACAAAAGACTCTAACGATGAAGGTAAGGTTCTCTCCGGAGCTAAGCGCCGCTCCCGGGCGTCTTTCGGCAGAAGCCGCGCTAAGGAGAGCACTGTGAGCAGCACAATCGTCTTTGCGCGAAGAAGCCGCTTCTTCGCCTCAGGGAGCCGGAGAGAGTCGCAGCCACTGCAAGGTGAAGAAGGAAGCTGCACAACACTGGGATTGTGTGCGCAGCTTGCCAAGTGATAGAAAACAGTACCTTAGCACTCTCCTCACTTTTCCAATCACATGAACATTCGATTGGAAGCTGTTTTGGACAACTTTTCTTTTCTTCCTGCCAATCACTTGGCACACCTCCGTGCACCATCTAGAACACGATGGGAGATGTTTTTTGTGCTGGCACAGTTTTTACGTGCCAGACATAGTAGAAAAGCTTTGTGCTAAGACGTAGCCTACAAAAGACGCTAACGACGAAGGTAATGTTATCTCCGGAGCTAAGCGCCGCTGCTTGTCGTCTTTTGGCACAAGCTGCGCTAAGGAGAGCACTGTGAGCGGCACAGTCGTGTTTGCGCGAAGAAGCCGCTTCTTCGCCTCAGGGAGCCGGAGAGAGTCGCAGCCTCGGCAAGGTGAAGAAGGAAGCTGCACAACACTGGGATTGTGTGCGCAGCTTGCCAAGTGATAGAAAACAGTACCTTAGCACTCTCCTCACTTTTCCAACCTCATGAATATTCGATTGGAAGCTGTTTTGGACAACTTTTCTTTTCTTCCTGCCAAACACTTGGAACACCTCTGTGCAATGTCTAGAACACGATGGGAGATGTTTTTTGTGCTGGCACAGTTTTTACGTGCCAGACATAGTAGAAAAGTTTTGTGCTAATACGTAGACTACAAAAGACGCTAACGACGAAGGTAAGGTTCTCTCCGGAGCTAAGCGCCGCTGCCTGTCGTCTTTTGGCACAAGCCGCGCCAAGGAGAGCACTGTCAGCGGCACAATCGTCTTTGCGCGAAGAAGCCGCTTCTTCGCCTCAGGGAGCCAGAGAGAGTCGCAGCCTCGGCAAGGTGAAGAAGGAAGCTGCACAACACTGGAATTGTGTGCGCAGCTTGCCAAGTGATAGAAAACAGTACTTTAGCACTCTCCTCACTTTTCCAACCTCATGAATATTCGATTGGAAGCTGTTTTGGACAAATTTTCCTTTATTCCTGCCAAACACTTGGAACACCTCTGT
Source organism: Passerculus sandwichensis (assembly GCA_031885435.1). Taxonomy (NCBI): domain Eukaryota; kingdom Metazoa; phylum Chordata; class Aves; order Passeriformes; family Passerellidae; genus Passerculus; species Passerculus sandwichensis. The sequence goes on from CM063146.1 coordinate 1,530,274, forward strand.
GCAACGTCTAGAGCACAATGGGAAATGTTTTTTGTGCTGGCACAGTTTTTACGTGCCAGACATAGTAGAAGAGCTTTGTGCTAAGACGTAGATTACAAAAGACGCTGACGACGAATGTAAGGTTCTCTCCGGAGCTAAGCGCCGCTCCCGGGCGTCTTTTGGCAGAAGCCTCGCTAAGGAGAGCACTGTGAGCGGCACAATCGTGTTTGCGCGAAGAAGCCGCTTCTTCACCTCAGGGAGCCGGAGAGAGTCGCAGCCTCGGCAAGGTGAAGAAGGAAGCTGCACAACACTGGGACGGTGTGCGCAGCTTGCCAAGTGATAGAAAACAGTACCTTAGCACTCTCCTCACTTTTCCAATCACATGAACATTCGATTGGAAGCTGGTTTGGACAACTTTTCTTTTCTTCCTGCCAAACACTTGGCACACCTCCGTGCAACGTCTAGAACACGATGGGAGATGTTTTGTGTGCTGGCAAATTTTTTACGTGCCCGATATAGTAGAAAAGCTTTGTGGAAAGACGTAGACTAGAAAAGACGCTAACGACGAAGGTAAGATTCTCTCCGGAGCATATCGGCGCTCCCTGGCGTCTTTCGGCAGAAGCCGCGCTAAGGAGAGCACTGTGAGCGGCAAAATCGTCTTTGCGCGAAGAAGCCGCTTCTTCGCCTCAGGGAGCCGGAGAGAGTCGCAGCCTCGGCAAGGTGAAGAAGGAAGCTGCACAACACTGGGATTGTGTGCGCAGCTTGCCAAGTGATAGAAAACAGTACCTTAGCACTCTCCTCACTATTCCAATCACATGAATATTCGATTGGAATCTGTTTTGGACAACTTTTCTTTTCTTCCTGCCAAACACTTGGCACACCTCCGTGCAAGGCCTAGAACACGATGGGAGATGTTTTTTGTGCTGGCACAGTTTTTACGTGCCAGACATAGTAGAAAAGCTTTGTGCTAAGACGTAGCCTACAAAAGACGCTAACGACGAAGGTAAGGTTCTCTCCGGAGCTAAGCGCCGCTCCCGGGCGTCTTTCAGCAGAAGCCGCGCTAAGGAGAGCACTGTGAGCAGCACAATCGTCTTTGCGCGAAGAAGCCGCTTCTTCGCCTCAGGGAGCCGGAGAGAGTCGCAGCCTCGGCAAGGTGAAGAAGGAAGCTGCACAACACTGGGACTGTGTGCGCAGCTTGCCAAGTGATAGAAAACAGTACCTTAGCACTCTCCTCACTTTTCCAATCACATGAACATTCAATTGGAACCTGTTTTGGACAACTTTTCTTTTCTTCCTGCCAATCACTTGGCACACCACCGTGCAATGTCTAGAACACGATGGGAGATGTTTTTTGTGCTGGCAGAGTTTTTACGTGCCAGACATATTAGAAAAGCTTTGTGCTAAGACGTAGACTAGAAAAGACGCTAACGACGAAGGTAAGGTTCTCTCCGGAGCTAAGCGCCGCTCCCGGGTGTCTTTTGGCAGAAGCCGCGCTAAGGAGAGCACTGTGAGCGGCACAATCGTCTTTGCGCGAAGAAGCCGCTTCTTCGCCTCAGGGAGCCGGAGAGAGTCGCAGCCTCGGCAAGGTGAAGAAGGAAGCTGCACAACACTGGGACTGTGTGCGCAGCTTGCCAAGTGATAGAAAAGAGTACCTTAGCACTCTCCTCACTTTTCCAATCACATGAACATTCGATTGGAAGCTGTTTTGGACAACTTTTCTTTTCTTCCTGCCAAACACTTGGCACACATCCGTGCAACGTCTAGAACACGTTGGGAGATGTTTTTTGTGCTGGCACAGTTTTTACGTGCCAGACATAGTAGAAAAGTTTTGTGCTAATACGTAGACTACAAAAGACGCTAAAGACGAAGGTAAGGTTCTCTCCGGAGCTAAGCGCCGCTGCCTGTCGTCTTTTGGCACAAGCCGCGCTAAGGAGAGCACTGTGAGCGGCACAATCGTCTTTGCGCGAAGAAGCCGCTTCTTCGCCTCAGGGAGCCAGAGAGAGTCGCAGCCTCGGCAAGGTGAAGAAGGAAGCTGCACAACATTGGGACTGTGTGCGCAGCTTGCCAAGGGATAGAAAACAGTACCTTAGCACTCTCCTCACTTTTCCAATCACATGAACATTCGATTGGAAGCTCTTTTGGACAAATTTTCCTTTATTCCTGCCAAAAACTTGGAACACCTCTGTGCAACGTCTAGAGCACAATGGGAAATGTTTTTTGTGCTGGCACAGTTTTTACGTGCCAGACATAGTAGAAGAGCTTTGTGCTAAGACGTAGATTACAAAAGACGCTAACGACGAATGTAAGGTTCTCTCCGGAGCTAAGCGCCGCTCCCGGGCGTCTTTCGGCAGAAGCCTCGCTAAGGAGAGCACTGTGAGCGGCACAATCGTGTTTGCGCGAAAAAGCCGCTTCTTCGCCTCAGGGAGCCGGAGAGAGTCGCAGCCTCGGCAAGGTGAAGAAGGAAGCTGCACAACACTGGGACGGTGTGCGCAGCTTGCCAAGTGATAGAAAACAGTACCTTAGCACTCTCCTCACTTTTCCAATCACATGAACATTCGATTGGAAGCTGGTTTGGACAACTTTTCTTTTCTTCCTGCCAAACACTTGGCACACCTCCGTGCAACGTCTAGAACAAGATGGGTGACGTTTTGTGTGCTGGCACAGTTTTTACATGCCCGATATAGTAGAAAAGCTTTGTGGAAAGACGTAGACTAGAAAAGACGCTAACGACGAAGGTAAGGTTCTCTCCGGAGCTAAGCGCCGCTCCCGCGCGTCTTTTGGCAGAAGCCGCGCTAAGGAGAGCACTGTGAGCGGCACAATCGTGTTTGCGCGAAGAAGCCGCTTCTTCGCCTCAGGGAGCCGGAGAGAGTCGCAGCCTCGGCAAGATGAAGAAGGAACCTGCACAACACTGGGATTTTGTGCGCAGCTTGCCAAGTGATAGAAAACAGTACCTTAGCACTCTCCTCACTTTTCCAATCACATGACCATTCGATTGGAAGCTGTTTTGGACAACTTTTCTTTTCTTCCTCCCAAACACTTGGCACACCTCCGTGCAAGGTCTAGAACACGATGGGAGATGTTTTTTGTGCTGGCACAGTTTTTACGTGCCAGACATAGTAGAAAAGTTTTGTGCTAAGACATACACTACAAAACACCCTAACGACGATGGTAAGGTTCTCTCCGGAGCTAAGCGCCGCTCCCAGACGTATTTCGGAAGAAGCCGCGCTAAGGAGAGCACTGTGAGAGGCACAATCGTCTTTGCGCGAAGAAGCCGCTTCTTCGCCTCAGGGAGCCGGAGAGAGTCGCAGCCTCGGCAAGGTGAAGAAGGAAGCTGCACAACACTGGGATTGTGTGCGCAGCTTGCCAAGTGATAGAAAAGAGTACCTTAGCACTCTCCTCACTTTTCCAATCACATGAACATTCGATTGGAAGCTGTTTTGGACAACTTTTCTTTTCTTCCTGCCAATCACTTGGCAAACATCCGTGCAACGTCTAGAACACGATGGGAGATGTTTTTTGTGCTGGCACAGTTTTTACGTGCCAGACATAGTATAAAAGCCTTGTGCTAAGACGTAGACTAAAAAAGACGCTAACGACGAAGGTAACGTTCTCTCTGGAGCTTAACGCCGCTCCCGGGCGTCTTTCGGCAGAAGCCGCGCTAAGGAGAGCACTGTGAGCGGCACAATCATCTTTGCGCGAAGAAGCCGCTTCTTCGCCTCAGGGAGCCTGAGAGAGTCGCAGCCTCGGCAAGGTGAAGAAGGAAGCTGCACAACACTGGGACTGTGTGCGCAGCTTGCCAAGTGATAGAAAACAGTACCTTAGTACTCTCCTCACTTTTCCAATCATATGAATATTCGATTGGAAGCTGTTTTGGACAACACTTGTTTTCTTCTTGCCAATCACTTGGCACACCTCCGTGCAACGTCTAGAACACGATGGAAGATGTTTTTTGTGCTGGCACAGTTTTTACGTGCCAGACATAGTAGAAAAGCTTTGTGCTAAGACGTAGACTGCAAAAGACGTTATCGATGAAGGTTAGGTTCTCCCCAGAGCTAAGCGCCGCTCCCGGGCGTCTTTCGGCAGAAGCCACGCTAAGGAGAGCACTGTGAGCGGCACAATCGTCTTTGCGCGAAGAAGCCGCTTCTTCACCTCAGGGAGCCGGAGAGAGTCGCAGCCTCGGCAAGGTGAAGAAGGAAGCTGCACAACACTGGGATTGTGTGCGCAGCTTGCCATGTGATAGAAAACAGTACCTTAGCACTCTCCTCACTTTTCCCATCATATGAACATTCGATTGGAAGCTGTTTTGGATAACTTTTCTTTTCTTCCTGCCAATCACTTGGCACACCTCCGTGCAACGTCTAGAACACGATGGGAGATGTTTTTTGTGCTGGCACAGTTTTTACGTGCCAGACTTGGCAGAAAAGCTTTGTGCTAAGACGTAGCATACAAAAGACGCTAACGACGAAGGTAAGGTTCTCTCCGGAGCAAAGCGCCGCTCCCGGGCGTCTTTCGGCAGAAGCCGAGCTAAGGAGAGCAGTGTGAGCGGCACAATCGTCTTTGCGCGAGGAAGCCGCTTCTTCGCCTCAGGGAGCCGGAGAGCGTCGCAGCCTCGGCAAGGTGAAGAAGGAAGCTGCACAACACTGGGATTGTGTGCGCAGCTTGCCAAGTTATAGAAAACAGTACCTTAGCACTCTCCTCACTTTTCCAATCACATGAACATTCGATTGGAAGCTGTTTTGGACAACTTTTCTTTTCTTCCTGCCAATTAATTGGCACACCTCCGTGCAAGGTCTAGAACACGATGGGAGATGTTTTTTGTGCTGGCACAGTTTTTACATGCCAGACATAGTAGAAAAGCCTTGTGCTAAGACGTAGACTACAAAAGACGCTAACAACGAAGGTAAGGTTCTCTCCGGAGCTAAGCGCCGCTCCCGGGCGTCTTTCGGCAGAAGCCGCGCTAAGGAGAGCACTGTGAGCGGCACAATCGCCTTTGCGCGAAGAAGCCGCTTCTTCGCCTCAGGGAGCCGGAGAGAGTCGCAGCCTCGGCAAGGTGAGGAAGGAAGCTGCACAACACTGGGATTGTGTGCGCAGCTTGCCAAGTGATAGAAAACAGTACCTTAGCACTCTCCTCACTTTTCCAATCACATGAACATTCAATTGGATGCTGTTTTGGACAACTTTTCTTTTCTTCCTGCTAGTCACTTGGCACACCTCCGTGCAACGTCTAGAACACGATGGGAGATGTTTTTTGTGCTGGCACAGTTTTTACGTGCCAGACATAGTAGAAAAGCTTTGTGCTAAGACGTAGACTACAAAAGACACTAACGACGAAGGTAAGGTTCTCTCCGGAGATAAGCGCCGCTCCCGGGCGTCTTTCGGCAGAAGCCGCGCTAAGGAGAGCACTGTGAGCGGCACAATTGTCTTTGCGCGAAGAATCCGCTTCTTCGCCTCAGGGAGCCGGAGAGAGTCGCAGCCTCTGCAATGTGAAGAAGGAAGCTGCACAATACTGGGATTGTGTGCGCAGCTTGCCAAGTGATAGAAAACAGTACCTTAGCACTCTCCTCACTTTTCCAATCACATGAACATTCGATTGGAAGCTGTTTTGGACAACTTTTCTTTTCTTCCTGCCAAACACTTGGCAAACCTCCGTGCAACGTCTAGAACACGATGGGAGATGTTTTTGGTGCTGGCACGGTTTTTACGTGCCAGACATAGTAGTAAAGCTTTGTGCTAAGACGTAGACTACAAAAGACGCTAACGACGAAGGTAAGGTTCTCTCCGGAGCTAAGCGCCGCTCCCGGGCGTCTTTCGGCAGAAGCCGCGCTAAGGAGAGCACTGTGAGTGGCACAATCGTCTTTGCGCGAAGAAGCCGCTTCTTCGCCTCAGGGAGCCGGAGAGAGTCGCAGCCTCGGCAAGGTGAAGAAGGAAGCTGCACAACACTGGGATTGTGTGCGCAGCTTGCCAAGTGATAGAAAACAGTACCTTAGCACTCTCCTCACTTTTCCAATCACATGAACATTCGATTGGAAGCTGTTTTGGACAACTTTTCTCTTTTTCCTGCCAATCACTTGGCAAACCTCCGTGCAACGTCTAGAACACGATGGGAGATGTTTTTTGTACTGGCACAGTTCTTAGGTGCCAGACATAGTTGAAAAGCTTTGTGCTAAGACGTAGACTACAAAAGACGCTAACGACGAAGGTAAGGTTCTCTCCGGAGCTTAGCGCCGCTCCCGGGCGTCTTTCGGCAGAAGCCGCGCTAAGGAGAGCACTGTGAGCGGCACAATGGTCTTTGCGCGAAGAAGCCGCTTCTTTGCCTCAGGGAGCCGGAGAGAGTCGCAGCCTCGGCAAGGTGAAGAAGGAAGCTGCACAACACTGGGATTGTGTGCGCAGCTTGCCAAGTGATAGAAAACAGTACCTTAGCCCTCTCCTCACTTTTCCAATCACATGAACATTCGATTGGAAGCTGTTTTGGACAACTTTTCTTTTCTTCCTGCCAAACACTTGGCACACCTCCGTGCGACGTCTAGAACACGATGGGAGATGTTTTTTGTGCTGGCACAGTTTTTACGTGCCAGACATAGTAGAAAAGCTTTGTGCTAAGACGTAGCCTACAAAAGACGCTAACGACGAAGGTAAGGTTATCTCCGGAGCTAAGCGCCGCGGCCGGGCGTCTATCGGCAGAAGCCGCGCTAAGGAGAGCACTGTGAGCGGCACAATCGTCTTTGCGCGAAGAAGCCGCTTCTTCGCCTCAGGGAGCCGGAGAGAGTCGCAGCCTCGGCAAGGTGAAGAAGGAAGCTACACAACACTGGGATTGTGTGCGCAGCTTGCCAAGTGATAGAAAACAGTACCTTAGCACTCTCCTCACTTTTCCAATCACATGAACATTCGATCGGAAGCTGTTTTGGACAACTTTTCTTTTTTTCCTGCCAATAACTTGGCACACCTCCATGCAACGTCTAGAACACGATGGGAGATGTTTTTTGTGCTGCCACAGTTTTTACGTGCCAGACATAGTAGAAAAGCTTTGTGCCAAGACGTAGACTACAAAAGACGCTAACGACGAAGGTAAGGTTCTCTCCGGAGCTAAGCGCCGCTCACGGGCGTCTTTCGGCAGAAGCCGCGCTAAGGAGAGCACTGTGAGCGGCACAAGCGTCTTTGCGCGAAGAAGCCGCTTCTTCGCCTCAGGGAGCCGGAGAGAGTCGCAGCCTCGGCAAGGTGAAGAAGGAAGCTGCACAACACTGGGATTGTGTGCGCAGCTTGCCAAGTGATAGAAAACAGTACCTTAGCACTCTCGTCACTTTTCCAATCACATGAACTTTCGATTGTAATCTCTTTTGGACAACTTTTCTTCCTGCCAAACACTTGGCAAACCTCCGTGCGACGTCTAGAACACGATGGGAGATGTTTTTTGTGCTGGCACAGTTTTTACGTGCCAGACATAATAGAAAAGCTTTGTGCAAAGACGTAGCCTACAAAAGACGCTAACGACGAAGGTAAGGTTCACTCCGGAGCTAAGCGCCGCTTCCGGCGTCTTTCGGCAGAAGCCGTGCTCAGGAGAGCACTGTGAGCGGCACAATCGTCTTTGCGCGAAGAAGCCGCTTCTTCGCCTCAGGGAGCCGGAGAGTGTCGCAGCCTCGGCAAGGTGAAGAAGGAAGCTGCCCAACACTGGGACTGTGTGCGCAGCTTGCGAAGTGATAGAAAAAAGTACCTTAGCACTCTCCTCACTTTTCCAATCACATGAACATTCGATTGGAAGCTGTTTTGGACAACTTTTCTTTTCTTCCTGCCAAACACTTGGCAAACCTCCGTGCAACGTCTAGAACAAGATGGGAGATGTTTTTTGTGCTGGCACAATTTTTACGTGCCAGATATAGTAGAAAAGCTTTGTGCTAAGACGTAGACTAAAAATGACGCTAATGACGAATGTAAGGTTATCTCCGGAGCTAAGCTCTCTGCCGGTCGTCTTTCGGCTGAAGCCGCGCTAAGGAGAGCACTGTGAGCGGCACAATCGTGTTTGCGCGTAGAAGCCGCTTCTTCGCCTCAGGGAGCCGCAGAGAGTCGCAGCCTCGGCAAGGTGAAGAAGGAATTTGCACAACACTGGGATTGTGTGCGCAGCTTGCCAAGTGATAGAAAACAGTACCTTAGCACTCTCCTCACTTTTCCAATCACATGACCATTCGATTGTAAGCTGTTTTGGACAACTTTTCTTTTCTTCCTGCCAAACACTTGGCACACCTCCGTGCAAGGTCTAGAACACGATGGGAGATGTTTTTTGTGCTGGCACAGTTTTTACGTGCCAGACATAGTAGAAAAGCCTTGTGCTAAGACGTAGACTAGAAAAGACGCTAACGACGAAGGTAAGGTTCTCTCCGGAGCTTAACGCCGCTCCCGGGCGTCTTTCGGCAGAAGCCGCGCTAAGGAGAGCACTGTGAGCGGCACAATCGTCTTTGCGTGAAGAAGCCGCTTCTTCGCCTCAGGGAGCCGGAGAGAGTCGCAGCCTCGGCAAGGTGAAGAAGGAAGCTGCACAACACTGGGATTGTGTGCGCAGCTTGCCAAGTGATAGAAAACAGTACCTTGGCACTATACTCACCTTTCCAATCACATGAACATTCGATTGGAAGCTGTTTTGGACAACTTTTCTTTTCTTCCTGCCAATCACTTGGCACACTTCCGTGCAACGTCTAGAACACGATGGGAGATGTTTTTTGTGCTGGCACAGTTGTTACGTGCCAGACATAGTAGAAAAGCTTTGTGCTAAGACGTAGACTACAAAAGACGTTAACGACGAAGGTAAGGTTCTCCCCCGAGCTTAGCGCCGCTCCCGGGCGTCTTTCGGCAGAAGCCGCCGAAGGGGAGCACTGTGAGCGGCAAAATCGTCTTTGCGCAAGGAAGCCGCTTCTTCGCCTCAGGGAGCCGGAGAGAGTCGCAGCCTCGGCAAGATGAAGAAGGAACCTGCACAACAATGGGATTTTGTGCGCAGCTTGCCAAGTGATAGAAAACAGTCCCTTAGCACTCTCCTCACTTTTCCAATCACATGAATATTCGATTGGAATCTGTTTTGGACAACTTTTCTTTTCTTCCTGCCAAACACTTGGCACACCTCCGTGCAACGTCTACAACACGATGGGAGATGTTTTTTGTGCTGGCACAGTTTTTACGTGCCAGACATAGTAGAAAAGCTTTGTGCTAAGACGTAGACTAGAAAAGACGCTAACGACGAAGGTAAGGTTCTCACCGGAGCTAAGTGCCGCTCCCGGGCGTCTTTCGGCAGAAGCCGCGCTAAGGAGAGCACTGTGAGTGGCACAATCGTCTTTGCGCGAAGAAGCCGCTTCTTCGCCTCAGGGAGCCGGAGAGAGTCGCAGCCTCGGCAAGGTGAAGAAGGAAGCTGCACAACACTGGGATTGTGTGCGCAGCTTGCCAAGTGATAGAAAACAGTACCTTAGCACTCTCCTCACTTTTCCAATCACATGAACATTCGATTGGAAGCTGTTTTGGACAACTTTTCTCTTTTTCCTGCCAATCACTTGGCAAACCTCCGTGCAACGTCTAGAACACGATGGGAGATGTTTTTTGTACTGGCACAGTTCTTAGGTGCCAGACATAGTTGAAAAGCTTTGTGCTAAGACGTAGACTACAAAAGACGCTAACGACGAAGGTAAGGTTCTCTCCGGAGCTTAGCGCCGCTCCCGGGCGTCTTTCGGCAGAAGCCGCGCTAAGGAGAGCACTGTGAGCGGCACAATGGTCTTTGCGCGAAGAAGCCGCTTCTTTGCCTCAGGGAGCCGGAGAGAGTCGCAGCCTCGGCAAGGTGAAGAAGGAAGCTGCACAACACTGGGATTGTGTGCGCAGCTTGCCAAGTGATAGAAAACAGTACCTTAGCCCTCTCCTCACTTTTCCAATCACATGAACATTCGATTGGAAGCTGTTTTGGACAACTTTTCTTTTCTTCCTGCCAAACACTTGGCACACCTCCGTGCGACGTCTAGAACACGATGGGAGATGTTTTTTGTGCTGGCACAGTTTTTACGTGCCAGACATAGTAGAAAAGCTTTGTGCTAAGACGTAGCCTACAAAAGACGCTAACGACGAAGGTAAGGTTATCTCCGGAGCTAAGCGCCGCGGCCGGGCGTCTATCGGCAGAAGCCGCGCTAAGGAGAGCACTGTGAGCGGCACAATCGTCTTTGCGCGAAGAAGCCGCTTCTTCGCCTCAGGGAGCCGGAGAGAGTCGCAGCCTCGGCAAGGTGAAGAAGGAAGCTACACAACACTGGGATTGTGTGCGCAGCTTGCCAAGTGATAGAAAACAGTACCTTAGCACTCTCCTCACTTTTCCAATCACATGAACATTCGATCGGAAGCTGTTTTGGACAACTTTTCTTTTTTTCCTGCCAATAACTTGGCACACCTCCGTGCAACGTCTAGAACACGATGGGAGATGTTTTTTGTGCTGCCACAGTTTTTACGTGCCAGACATAGTAGAAAAGCTTTGTGCCAAGACGTAGACTACAAAAGACGCTAACGACGAAGGTAAGGTTCTCTCCGGAGCTAAGCGCCGCTCACGGGCGTCTTTCGGCAGAAGCCGCGCTAAGGAGAGCACTGTGAGCGGCACAAGCGTCTTTGCGCGAAGAAGCCGCTTCTTCGCCTCAGGGAGCCGGAGAGAGTCGCAGCCTCGGCAAGGTGAAGAAGGAAGCTGCACAACACTGGGATTGTGTGCGCAGCTTGCCAAGTGATAGAAAACAGTACCTTAGCACTCTCGTCACTTTTCCAATCACATGAACTTTCGATTGTAATCTCTTTTGGACAACTTTTCTTCCTGCCAAACACTTGGCAAACCTCCGTGCGACGTCTAGAACACGATGGGAGATGTTTTTTGTGCTGGCACAGTTTTTACGTGCCAGACATAATAGAAAAGCTTTGTGCAAAGACGTAGCCTACAAAAGACGCTAACGACGAAGGTAAGGTTCTCTCCGGAGCTAAGCGCCGCTTCCGGCGTCTTTCGGCAGAAGCCGTGCTCAGGAGAGCACTGTGAGCGGCACAATCGTCTTTGCGCGAAGAAGCCGCTTCTTCGCCTCAGGGAGCCGGAGAGTGTCGCAGCCTCGGCAAGGTGAAGAAGGAAGCTGCCCAACACTGGGACTGTGTGCGCAGCTTGCGAAGTGATAGAAAAAAGTACCTTAGCACTCTCCTCACTTTTCCAATCACATGAACATTCGATTGGAAGCTGTTTTGGACAACTTTTCTTTTCTTCCTGCCAAACACTTGGCAAACCTCCGTGCAACGTCTAGAACAAGATGGGAGATGTTTTTTGTGCTGGCACAATTTTTACGTGCCAGATATAGTAGAAAAGCTTTGTGCTAAGACGTAGACTAAAAATGACGCTAATGACGAATGTAAGGTTATCTCCGGAGCTAAGCTCTCTGCCGGTCGTCTTTCGGCTGAAGCCGCGCTAAGGAGAGCACTGTGAGCGGCACAATCGTGTTTGCGCGTAGAAGCCGCTTCTTCGCCTCAGGGAGCCGCAGAGAGTCGCAGCCTCGGCAAGGTGAAGAAGGAATTTGCACAACACTGGGATTGTGTGCGCAGCTTGCCAAGTGATAGAAAACAGTACCTTAGCACTCTCCTCACTTTTCCAATCACATGACCATTCGATTGTAAGCTGTTTTGGACAACTTTTCTTTTCTTCCTGCCAAACACTTGGCACACCTCCGTGCAAGGTCTAGAACACGATGGGAGATGTTTTTTGTGCTGGCACAGTTTTTACGTGCCAGACATAGTAGAAAAGCCTTGTGCTAAGACGTAGAGTAGAAAAGACGCTAACGACGAAGGTAAGGTTCTCTCCGGAGCTTAACGCCGCTCCCGGGCGTCTTTCGGCAGAAGCCGCGCTAAGGAGAGCACTGTGAGCGGCACAATCGTCTTTGCGTGAAGAAGCCGCTTCTTCGCCTCAGGGAGCCGGAGAGAGTCGCAGCCTCGGCAAGGTGAAGAAGGAAGCTGCACAACACTGGGATTGTGTGCGCAGCTTGCCAAGTGATAGAAAACAGTACCTTGGCACTATCCTCACCTTTCCAATCACATGAACATTCGATTGGAAGCTGTTTTGGACAACTTTTCTTTTCTTCCTGCCAATCACTTGGCACACTTCCGTGCAACGTCTAGAACACGATGGGAGATGTTTTTTGTGCTGGCACAGTTGTTACGTGCCAGACATAGTAGAAAAGCTTTGTGCTAAGACGTAGACTACAAAAGACGTTAACGACGAAGGTAAGGTTCTCCCCCGAGCTTAGCGCCGCTCCCGGGCGTCTTTCGGCAGAAGCCGCCGAAGGGGAGCACTGTGAGCGGCAAAATCGTCTTTGCGCAAGGAAGCCGCTTCTTCGCCTCAGGGAGCCGGAGAGAGTCGCAGCCTCGGCAAGATGAAGAAGGAACCTGCACAACAATGGGATTTTGTGCGCAGCTTGCCAAGTGATAGAAAACAGTCCCTTAGCACTCTCCTCACTTTTCCAATCACATGAACATTCGATTGGAATCTGTTTTGGACAACTTTTCTTTTCTTCCTGCCAAACACTTGGCACACCTCCGTGCAACGTCTACAACACGATGGGAGATGTTTTTTGTGCTGGCACAGTTTTTACGTGCCAGACATAGTAGAAAAGCTTTGTGCTAAGACGTAGACTAGAAAAGACGCTAACGACGAAGGTAAGGTTCTCACCGGAGCTAAGTGCCGCTCCCGGGCGTCTTTCGGCAGAAGCCGAGCTAAGGAGAGCACTGTGAGCGGCACAACCGTGTTTGCGCGAAGAAGCCGCTTCTTCGCCTCAGGGAGCCGGAGAGCGTCGCAGCCTCGGCAAGGTGAAGAAGGAAGCTGCACAACAATGGGACTGTGTGCGCAGCTTGCCAAGTGATAGAAAACAGTACCTTAGCACTCTCCTCACATTTCCAATCACATGAATATTCGATTGTAATCTGTTTTGGACAACTTTTCTTTTCTTCCTGCCAATCACTTGGCACACTTCCGTGCAACGTCTAGAACACGATGGGAGATGTTTTTTGTGCTGGCACAGTTGTTACGTGCCAGACATAGTAGAAAAGCTTTGTGCTAAGACGTAGACTACAAAAGACGTTAACGACGAAGGTAAGGTTCTCCCCCGAGCTTAGCGCCGCTCCCGGGCGTCTTTCTGCAGAAGCCGCCGAAGGGGAGCACTGTGAGCGGCACAATCGTCTTTGCGCAAGGAAGCCGCTTCTTCACCTCAGGGAGCCGGAGAGAGTCGCAGCCTCGGCAAGATGAAGAAGGAACCTGCACAACACTGGGATTTTGTGCGCAGCTTGCCAAGTTATAGAAAACAGTCCCTTAGCACTCTCCTCACTTTTCCAATCACATGAACATTCGATTGGAACCTGTTTTGGACAACTTTTCTTTTCTTCCTGCCAAACACTTGGCACACCTCCGTGCAACGTCTAGAACACGATGGGAGATGTTTTTTGTGCTGGCACAGTTTTTACGTGCCAGACATAGTAGAAAAGCTTTGTGCTAAGACGTAGACTAGAAAAGACGCTAACGACGAAGGTAAGGTTCTCTCCGGAGCTAAGCGCCGCTCCCAGGCATCTTTCGGCAGAAGCCGAGCTAAGGGGAGCAGTGTGAGCGGCACAATCGTCTTTGCGCGAGGAAGCCGCTTCTTCGCCTCAGGGAGCCGGAGAGAGTCGCAGCCTCGGCCAGGTGAAGAAGGAAGCTGCACAACACTGGGATTGTGTGCGCAGCTTGCCATGTGATAGAAAACAGTACCTTAGCACTCTCCTCACTTTTCCAATCACATGAACATTCGATTGGAAGCTGTTTTGGACAACTTTTCTTCCTGCCAATTACTTGGCACACCTCCGTGCGACGTCTAGAACACGATGGGAGATGTTTTTTGTGCTGGCACAGTTTTTACGTGCCAGACATAGTAGAAAAGCTTTGTGCTAAGACGTAGACTAGAAAAGACGCTAACGACGAAGGTAAGGTTCTCTTCGGAGCTAAGCGCCGCTCCCGGGCGTCTTTTGGCAGAAGCCGCGCTAAGGAGAGCACTGTGAGCGGAACAATCGTGTTTGCGCGAGGAAGCCGCTTCTTCGCCTCAGGGAGCCGGAGAGAGTCGCAGCCTCGGCAAGGTGACGAAGGAAGCTGCACAACACTGGGACTGTGTGCGCAGCATGCCAAGTGTTAGAAAACAGTACCTTAGCACTCTCCTCACTTTTCCAATCACATGAACATTCGATTGGAAGCTGTTTTGGACAACTTTTCTTTTCTTCCTGTCAATCACTTGGCACACCTCCGTGCAACGTCTAGAACAAGATGGGAGATGTTTTTTCTGCTGGCACAATTTTTACGTGCCAGATATAGTAGAAAAGCTTTGTGCTAAGACGTAGACTAAAAATGACGCTAACGACGAATGTAAGGTTATCTCCGGAGCTAAGCGCTCTGCCGGTCGTCTTTCGGCACAAGCCGCGGTAAGGATAGCACTGTGAGCGGCACAATCGTCTTTGCGCGAAGAAGCCGCTTCTTCGCCTCAGGGAGCCGGAGAGAGTCGCAGCCTCGGCCAGGTGAAGAAGGAAGCTGCACAACACTGGGATTGTGTGCGCAGCTTGCCAAGTGATAGAAAACAGTACCTTAGCACTCCCCTCACTTTTCCAATCACATGACCATTCGATTGTAAGCTGTTTTGGACAACTTTTCTTTTCTTCCTGCCAAACACTTGGCACACCTCCGTGCAAGGTCTAGAACACGATGGGAGGTGTTTTTTGTGCTGGCACAGTTTTTACGTGCCAGACATAGTAGAAAAGCTTTGTGCTAAGACGTAGGCTAGAAAAGACGCTAACGACGAAGGTAAGGTTCTCTCCGGAGCTAAGCGCCGCTCCCGGGCGTCTTTCGGCAGAAGCCGCGCTAAGGAGAGCACTGTGAGCGGCACAATCGTCTTTGCGCGAAGAAGCCGCTTCTTCGCCTCAGGGAGCCGGAGAGAGTCGCAGCCTCGGCAAGGTGAAGAAGGAAGCTGCACAACACTGGGATTGTGTGCGCAGCTTGCCAAGTGATAGAAAACAGTACCTTAGCACTCTCCTCACCTTTCCAATCACATGAACATTCGATTGGTAGCTGTTTTGGACAACTTTTCTTTTCTTCCTGCCAATTACTTGGCACACTTCCGTGCAACGTCTAGAACACGATGGGAGATGTTTTTTGTGCTGGCACAGTTTTTACGTGCCAGACATAGTAGAAAATCTTTGTGCTAAGACGTAGACTACAAAAGACATTAACGACGAAGGTAAGGTTCTCCCAAGAGCTTAGCGCCGCTCCCGGGCGTCTTTCGGCAGAAGCCGCCCGAAGGGGAGCACTGTGAGCGGCACAATCGTCTTTGCGCAAGGAAGCCGCTTCTTCGCCTCAGGGAGCCGGAGAGAGTCGCAGCCTCGGCAAGATGAAGAAGGAACCTGCACAACACTGGGATTTTGTGCGCAGCTTGCCAAGTGATAGAAAACAGTACCTTAGCACTCTCCTCACTTTTCCAATCACATGACCATTCGATTGGAAGCTGTTTTGGACAACTTTTCTTTTCTTCCTCCCGAACACTTGGCACACCTCCGTGCAAGGCCTAGAACACGATGGGAGATGTTTTTTGTGCTGGCACAGTTTTTACGTGCCAGACATAGTAGAAAAGCTTTGTGCTAAGACGTACACTACAAAAGACCCTAACGACGATGGTAAGGTTCTCTCCGGAGCTAAGCGCCGCTCCCAGACGTCTTTCGGCAGAAGCCGCGCTAAGGAGAGTACTGTGAGAGGCACAATCGTCTTTGCGCGAAGAAGCCGCTTCTTCGCCTCAGGGAGCCGGAGAGAGTCGCAGCCTCGGCAAGGTGAAGAAGGAAGCTGCACAACACTGGGATTGTGTGCGCAGCTTGCCAAGTGATAGAAAAGAGTACCTTAGCACTCTCCTCACTTTTCCAATCACATGAACATTCGATTGGAAGCTGTTTTGGACAACTTTTCTTTTCTTCCTGCCAATCACTTGGCAAATATCCGTGCAACGTCTAGAACACGATGGGAGATGTTTTTTGTGCTGGCACAGTTTTTACGGGCCAGACATAGTATAAAAGCCTTGTGCTAAGACGTAGACTACAAAAGACGCTAACGACGAAGGTAAGGTTCTCTCCGGAGCTAAGCGCCGCTCCCGAGCGTCTTTCGGCAGAAGCCGCGCTAAGGAGAGCACTGTGAGCGGCACAATCATCTTTGCGCTAAGAAGCCGCTTCTTCGCCTCAGGGAGCCGGAGAGAGTCGCACCCTCGGCAAGGTGAAGAAGGAAGCTGCACAACACTGGGACTGTGTGCGCAGCTTGCCAAGTGATAGAAAACAGTACCTTAGCACTCTCCTCACTTTTCCAATCATATGAATATTCGATTGGAAGCTGTTTTGGACAACACTTGTTTTCTTCTTGCCAATCACTTGGCACACCTCCGTGCAACGTCTAGAACACGATGGAAGATGTTTTTTGTGCTGGCATAGTTTTTACGTGCCAGACATAGTAGAAAACCTTTGTGCTAAGACGTAGACTGCAAAAGACGTTATCGATGAAGGTTAGGTTCTCCCCAGAGCTAATCGCCGCTCCCGGGCGTCTTTCGGCAGAAGCCACGCTAAGGAGAGCACTGTGAGCGGCACAATCGTCTTTGCGCGAAGAAGCCGCTTCTTCACCTCAGGGAGCCGGAGAGAGTCGCAGCCTCGGCAAGGTGAAGAAGGAAGCTGCACCACACTGGGATTGTGTGCGCAGCTTGCCAAGTGATAGAAAACAGTACCTTAGCACTCTCCTCACTTTTCCCATCATATGAACATTCGATTGGAAGCTGTTTTGGATAACTTTTCTTTTCTTCCTGCCAATCACTTGGCACACCTCCGTGCAACGTCTAGAACACGATGGGAGATGTTGTTTGTGCTGGCACAGTTTTTACGTGCCAGACTTGGCAGAAAAGCTTTGTGCTAAGACGTAGCTTACAAAAGACGCTAACGACGAAGGTAAGGTTATCTCCGGAGCTAAGCGCCGCTCCCGGGCGTCTATCGGCAGAAGCCGCGCTAAGGAGAGCACTGTGAGTGGCACAACCGTGTTGGCGCGAAGAAGCCGCTTCTTCGCCTCAGGGAGCCGGAGAGAGTCGCAGTCTCGGCAAGGTGAAGAAGGAAGCTGCACAACAATGGGACTGTGTGCGCAGCTTGCCAAGTGATAGAAAACAGTACCTTAGCACTCTCCTCACTTTTCCAATCACATGAACATTCGATTGGAAGCTGTTTTGGACAACTTTTCTTTTCTTCCTGCCAAACACTTTGTATACCTCCGTGCAAAGTCTAGAACACTATGGGAGATGTTTTTTGTGCTGGCACAGTTTTTACGTGCCAGACATAGTAGAAAAGCTTTGTGCTAAGACGTAGACTACAAAAGACACTAACGACGAAGGTAAGGTTCTCTCCGGAGCAAAGCGCCGCTCCAGGGCGTCTTTCGGCAGAAGCCGAGCTAAGGAGAGCTGTGTGAGCGGCACAATCGCCTTTGCGCGAGGAAGCCGCTTCTTCGCCTCAGGGAGCCGGAGAGCGTCGCAGCCTCGGCAAGGTGAAGAAGGAAGCTGCACAACACTGGGATTGTGTGCGCAGCTTGCCAAGTTATAGAAAACAGTACCTTAGCACTCTCCTCACTTTTCCAATCACATGAACATTCGATTGGAAGCTGTTTTGGACAACTTTTCTTTTCTTCCTGCCAATTACTTGGCACACCTCCGTGCAACGTCTACAACACGATGGGAGATGTTTTTTGTGCTGGCACAGTTTTTACGTGCCAGACATAGTAGAAAAGCTTTGTGCTAAGACGTAGACTACAAAAGACACTAACGACGAAGGTAAGGTTCTCTCCGGAGATAAGCCCTGCTCACGGGCGTCTTTTGGCAGAAGCCGCGCTAAGGAGAGCACTGTGAGCGGCACAATCGTGTTTGCGCGAGGAAGCCGCTTCTTCGCCTCAGGGAGCCGGAGAGAGTCGCAGCCTCGGCAAGGTGACGAAGGAAGCTGCACAACACTGGGACTGTGTGCGCAGCATGCCAAGTGTTAGAAAACAGTACCTTAGCACTCTCCTCACTTTTCCAATCACATGAACATTCGATTGGAAGCTGTTTTGGACAACTTTTCTTTTCTTCCTGCCAATCACTTGGCACACCTCCGTGCAACGTCTAGAACAAGATGGGAGATGTTTTTTCTGCTGGCACAATTTTTACGTGCCAGATATAGTAGAAAAGCTTTGTGCTAAGACGTAGACTAAAAATGACGCTAACGACGAATGTAAGGTTATCTCCGGAGCTAAGCGCTCTGCCGGTCGTCTTTCGGCACAAGCCGCGCTAAGGATAGCACTGTGAGCGGCACAATCGTCTTTGCGCGAAGAAGCCGCTTCTTCGCCTCAGGGAGCCGGAGAGAGTCGCAGCCTCGGCCAGGTGAAGAAGGAAGCTGCACAACACTGGGATTGTGTGCGCAGCTTGCCAAGTGATAGAAAACAGTACCTTAGCACTCCCCTCACTTTTCCAATCACATGACCATTCGATTGTAAGCTGTTTTGGACAACTTTTCTTTTCTTCCTGCCAAACACTTGGCACACCTCTGTGCAAGGTCTAGAACACGATGGGAGGTGTTTTTTGTGCTGGCACAGTTTTTACGTGCCAGACATAGTAGAAAAGCTTTGTGCTAAGACGTAGGCTAGAAAAGACGCTAACGACGAAGGTAAGGTTCTCTCCGGAGCTAAGCGCCGCTCCCGAGCGTCTTTCGGCAGAAGCCGCGCTAAGGAGAGCACTGTGAGCGGCACAATCATCTTTGCGCTAAGAAGCCGCTTCTTCGCCTCAGGGAGCCTGAGACAGTCGCACCCTCGGCAAGGTGAAGAAGGAAGCTGCACAACACTGGGACTGTGTGCGCAGCTTGCCAAGTGATAGAAAACAGTACCTTAGCACTCTCCTCACTTTTCCAATCATATGAATATTCGATTGGAAGCTGTTTTGGACAACACTTGTTTTCTTCTTGCCAATCACTTGGCACACCTCCGTGCAACGTCTAGAACACGATGGAAGATGTTTTTTGTGCTGGCATAGTTTTTACGTGCCAGACATAGTAGAAAACCTTTGTGCTAAGACGTAGACTGCAAAAGACGTTATCGATGAAGGTTAGGTTCTCCCCAGACCTAAGCGCCGCTCCCGGGGGTCTTTCGGCAGAAGCCACGCTAAGGAGAGCACTGTGAGCGGCACAATCGTCTTTGCGCGAAGAAGCCGCTTCTTTACCTCAGGGAGCCGGAGAGAGTCGCAGCCTCGGCAAGGTGAAGAAGGAAGCTGCACCACACTGGGATTGTGTGCGCAGCTTGCCAAGTGATAGAAAACAGTACCTTAGCACTCTCCTCACTTTTCCCATCATATGAACATTCGATTGGAAGCTGTTTTGGATAACTTTTCTTTTCTTCCTGCCAATCACTTGGCACACATCCGTGCAACGTCTAGAACACGATGGGAGATGTTGTTTGTGCTGGCACAGTTTTTACGTGCCAGACTTGGCAGAAAAGCTTTGTGCTAAGACGTAGCTTACAAAAGACGCTAACGACGAAGGTAAGGTTATCTCCGGAGCTAAGCGCCGCTCCCGGGCGTCTATCGGCAGAAGCCGCGCTAAGGAGAGCACTGTGAGCGGCACAACCGTGTTGGCGCGAAGAAGCCGCTTCTTCGCCTCAGGGAGCCGGAGAGAGTCGCAGTCTCGGCAAGGTGAAGAAGGAAGCTGCACAACAATGGGACTGTGTGCGCAGCTTGCCAAGTGATAGAAAACAGTACCTTAGCACTCTCCTCACTTTTCCAATCACATGAACATTCGATTGGAAGCTGTTTTGGACAACTTTTCTTTTCTTCCTGCCAAACACTTTGTACACCTCCGTGCAAAGTCTAGAACACTATGGGAGATGTTTTTTGTGCTGGCACAGTTTTCACGTGCCAGACATAGTAGAAAAGCTTTGTGCTAAGACGTAGACTACAAAAGACGCTAACGACGAAGGTAAGGTTCTCTCCGGAGCAAAGCGCCGCTCCAGGGCGTCTTTCGGCAGAAGCCGAGCTAAGGAGAGCTGTGTGAGCGGCACAATCGTCTTTGCGCGAGGAAGCCGCTTCTGCGCCTCAGGGAGCCGGAGAGCGTCGCAGCCTCGGCAAGGTGAAGAAGGAAGCTGCACAACACTGGGATTGTGTGCGCAGCTTGCCAAGTTTTAGAAAACAGTACCTTAGCACTCTCCTCACTTTTCCAATCACATGAACATTCGATTGGAAGCTGTTTTGGACAACTTTTCTTTTCCTCCTGCCAATTACTTGGCACACCTCCGTGCAACGTCTAGAACACGATGGGAGATGTTTTTTGTGCTGGCACAGTTTTTACGTGCCAGACATAGTAGAAAAGCCTTGTGCTAAGACGTAGACTACAAAAGACGCTAACAACGAAGGTAAGGTTCTCTCAGGAGCTAAGCGCCGCTCCCAGGCGTCTTTCGGCAGAAGCCGCGCTAAGGAGAGCACTGTGAGCGGCACAATCGTCTTTGCGCGAAGAAGCCGCTTCTTCGCCTCAGGGAGCCGGAGAGAGTCGCAGCCTCGGCAAGGTGAAGAAGGAAGCTACACAACACTGGGATTGTGTGCGCAGTTTGCCAAGTGATAGAAAACAGTACCTTAGCACTCTCCTCACTTTTCCAATCACATGAATATTCGATTGGAAGCTGTTTTGGACAACTTTTCTTTTCTTACTGCCAAACACTTGGGACACCTCCGTGCAACATCTAGAACACGATGGGAGATGTTTTTTGTGCTGGCACAGTTTTTACGTGCCAGACATAGTAGGAAAGCTTTGTGCTAAGACGTAGCCTACAAAAGACGCTAACGACGAAGGTAAGGTTCTCTCCGGAGCTAAGCGCCGCTCCCGGGCGTTCTTTCGGCAGAAGCCGCGCTAAGGAGAGCACTGTGAGCGGCACAATCTTCTTTGCGTGAAGAAGCCGCTTCTTTGCCTCAGGGAGCCGGAGGGAGTCGCAGCCTCGGCAAGGTGAAGAAGGAAGCTGCACAAAACTGGGACTGTGTGCGCAGCTTGCCAAGTGATAGAAAACAGTACCTTAGCACTCTCCTCACTTTTCCAATCACATGAACATTCGATTGGAAGCTGTTTTGGACAACTTTTCCTCCTGCCAAACACTTGGCACACTTCCGTGCAACGTCTAGAACACGATGGGAGATTTTTTTTGTGCTGCCACAGTTTTTACATGCCAGACATAGTAGAAGAGCTTTGTGCTAAGACGTAGACCACAAAAGACGCTAACGATGAATGTAAAGTTCTATCCGGAGCAAAGCGCCGCTCCCGGGCGTCTTTCGACAGAAGCCGCGCTAAGGAGAGCACTGTGAGCGGCACAATCGTCTTTGCGCGAAGAAGCCGCTTCTTCGCCTCAGGGAGCCGGAGAGAGTCGCAGCCTCGGCAAGGTGAAGAAGGAAGCTGCACAACAATGGGACTGTGCGCGCAGCCTGCCAAGTGATAGAAAACAGTACCTTAGTACTCTCCTCACTTTTCCAATCATATGAACATTCGATTGGAAGCTGTTTTGGATAACTTTAGTTTTCTTCCTGCCAATCACTTGGCACACCTCCGTGCAACGTCTAGAACATGATGGGAGATGATTTTTCTGCTGGCAGAGTTTTTACGTGCCAGACATAGTAGAAAAGCTTTGTGCTAAGACGTAGACCACAAAACAGGCTAACGACGAAGGTAAGGTTCTCTCCGGAGCTAAGCGCCGCTCCCGGCCGTCTATTGGCAGAAGCCGCGCTAAGGAGAGCACTGTGAGCAGCACAATCGTCTTTGCGCGAAGAAGACGCTTCTTCGCCGCAGGGAGCCGGAGAGAGTCGCATCCTCGGCAAGGTGAAGAAGAAAGCTGCACAACACTGGGACTGTGTGCGCAGCTTGCCAAGTGATAGAAAGCAGTACATTAGCACTCTTCTCACTTTTCCAATCACATGAACATTCGATTGGAAGCTGTTTTGGACAACTTTTCTTTTCTTCCTGCCAAACACTTGGCAAACCTCCGTGCAACGTCTAGAACACGATGGGAGATGTTTTTGGTGCTGGCACGGTTTTTACGTGCCAGACATAGTAGTAAAGCTTTGTGCTAAGACGTAGACTACAAAAGACGCTAACGACGAAGGTAAGGTTCTCTCCGGAGCTAAGCGCCGCTCCCGGGCGTCTTTCGGCAGAAGCCGCGCTAAGGAGAGCACTGTGAGTGGCACAATCGTCTTTGCGCGAAGAAGCCGCTTCTTCGCCTCAGGGAGCCGGAGAGAGTCGCAGCCTCGGCAAGGTGAAGAAGGAAGCTGCACAACACTGGGATTGTGTGCGCAGCTTGCCAAGTGATAGAAAACAGTACCTTAGCACTCTCCTCACTTTTCCAATCACATGAACATTCGATTGGAAGCTGTTTTGGACAACTTTTCTCTTTTTCCTGCCAATCACTTGGCAAACCTCCGTGCAACGTCTAGAACACGATGGGAGATGATTTTGTACTGGCACAGTTCTTAGGTGCCAGACATAGTTGAAAAGCTTTGTGCTAAGACGTAGACTACAAAAGACGCTAACGACGAAGGTAAGGTTCTCTCCGGAGCTTAGCGCCGCTCCCGGGCGTCTTTCGGCAGAAGCCGCGCTAAGGAGAGCACTGTGAGCGGCACAATGGTCTTTGCGCGAAGAAGCCGCTTCTTTGCCTCAGGGAGCCGGAGAGAGTCGCAGCCTCGGCAAGGTGAAGAAGGAAGCTGCACAACACTGGGATTGTGTGCGCAGCTTGCCAAGTGATAGAAAACAGTACCTTAGCCCTCTCCTCACTTTTCCAATCACATGAACATTCGATTGGAAGCTGTTTTGGACAACTTTTCTTTTCTTCCTGCCAAACACTTGGCACACCTCCGTGCGACGTCTAGAACACGATGGGAGATGTTTTTTGTGCTGGCACAGTTTTTACGTGCCAGACATAGTAGAAAAGCTTTGTGCTAAGACGTAGCCTACAAAAGACGCTAACGACGAAGGTAAGGTTATCTCCGGAGCTAAGCGCCGCGGCCGGGCGTCTATCGGCAGAAGCCGCGCTAAGGAGAGCACTGTGAGCGGCACAATCGTCTTTGCGCGAAGAAGCCGCTTCTTCGCCTCAGGGAGCCGGAGAGAGTCGCAGCCTCGGCAAGGTGAAGAAGGAAGCTACACAACACTGGGATTGTGTGCGCAGCTTGCCAAGTGATAGAAAACAGTACCTTAGCACTCTCCTCACTTTTCCAATCACATGAACATTCGATCGGAAGCTGTTTTGGACAACTTTTCTTTTTTTCCTGCCAATAACTTGGCACACCTCCGTGCAACGTCTAGAACACGATGGGAGATGTTTTTTGTGCTGCCACAGTTTTTACGTGCCAGACATAGTAGAAAAGCTTTGTGCCAAGACGTAGACTACAAAAGACGCTAACGACGAAGGTAAGGTTCTCTCCGGAGCTAAGCGCCGCTCACGGGCGTCTTTCGGCAGAAGCCGCGCTAAGGAGAGCACTGTGAGCGGCACAATCGTCTTTGCGCGAAGAAGCCGCTTCTTCGCCTCAGGGAGCCGGAGAGAGTCGCAGCCTCGGCAAGGTGAAGAAGGAAGCTGCACAACACTGGGATTGTGTGCGCAGCTTGCCAAGTGATAGAAAACAGTACCTTAGCACTCTCGTCACTTTTCCAATCACATGAACTTTCGATTGTAATCTCTTTTGGACAACTTTTCTTCCTGCCAAACACTTGGCAAACCTCCGTGCGACGTCTAGAACACGATGGGAGATGTTTTTTGTGCTGGCACAGTTTTTACGTGCCAGACATAATAGAAAAGCTTTGTGCAAAGACGTAGCCTACAAAAGACGCTAACGACGAAGGTAAGGTTCTCTCCGGAGCTAAGCGCCGCTTCCGGCGTCTTTCGGCAGAAGCCGTGCTCAGGAGAGCACTGTGAGCGGCACAATCGTCTTTGCGCGAAGAAGCCGCTTCTTCGCCTCAGGGAGCCGGAGAGTGTCGCAGCCTCGGCAAGGTGAAGAAGGAAGCTGCCCAACACTGGGACTGTGTGCGCAGCTTGCGAAGTGATAGAAAAAAGTACCTTAGCACTCTCCTCACTTTTCCAATCACATGAACATTCGATTGGAAGCTGTTTTGGACAACTTTTCTTTTCTTCCTGCCAAACACTTGGCAAACCTCCGTGCAACGTCTAGAACAAGATGGGAGATGTTTTTTGTGCTGGCACAATTTTTACGTGCCAGATATAGTAGAAAAGCTTTGTGCTAAGACGTAGACTAAAAATGACGCTAATGACGAATGTAAGGTTATCTCCGGAGCTAAGCTCTCTGCCGGTCGTCTTTCGGCTGAAGCCGCGCTAAGGAGAGCACTGTGAGCGGCACAATCGTGTTTGCGCGTAGAAGCCGCTTCTTCGCCTCAGGGAGCCGGAGAGAGTCGCAGCCTCGGCAAGGTGAAGAAGGAATTTGCACAACACTGGGATTGTGTGCGCAGCTTGCCAAGTGATAGAAAACAGTACCTTGGCACTATCCTCACCTTTCCAATCACATGAACATTCGATTGGAAGCTGTTTTGGACAACTTTTCTTTTCTTCCTGCCAATCACTTGGCACACTTCCGTGCAACGTCTAGAACACGATGGGAGATGTTTTTTGTGCTGGCACAGTTGTTACGTGCCAGACATAGTAGAAAAGCTTTGTGCTAAGACGTAGACTACAAAAGACGTTAACGACGAAGGTAAGGTTCTCCCCCGAGCTTAGCGCCGCTCCCGGGCGTCTTTCGGCAGAAGCCGCCGAAGGGGAGCACTGTGAGCGGCAAAATCGTCTTTGCGCAAGGAAGCCGCTTCTTCGCCTCAGGGAGCCGGAGAGAGTCGCAGCCTCGGCAAGATGAAGAAGGAACCTGCACAACAATGGGATTTTGTGCGCAGCTTGCCAAGTGATAGAAAACAGTCCCTTAGCACTCTCCTCACTTTTCCAATCACATGAATATTCGATTGGAATCTGTTTTGGACAACTTTTCTTTTCTTCCTGCCAAACACTTGGCACACCTCCGTGCAACGTCTACAACACGATGGGAGATGTTTTTTGTGCTGGCACAGTTTTTACGTGCCAGACATAGTAGAAAAGCTTTGTGCTAAGACGTAGACTAGAAAAGACGCTAACGACGAAGGTAAGGTTCTCTCCGGAGCTAAGTGCCGCTCCCGGGCGTCTTTCGGCAGAAGCCGAGCTAAGGAGAGCACTGTGAGCGGCACAACCGTGTTTGCGCGAAGAAGCCGCTTCTTCGCCTCAGGGAGCCGGAGAGCGTCGCAGCCTCGGCAAGGTGAAGAAGGAAGCTGCACAACAATGGGACTGTGTGCGCAGCTTGCCAAGTGATAGAAAACAGTACCTTAGCACTCTCCTCACATTTCCAATCACATGAATATTCGATTGTAATCTGTTTTGGACAACTTTTCTTTTCTTCCTGCCAATCACTTGGCACACTTCCGTGCAACGTCTAGAACACGATGGGAGATGTTTTTTGTGCTGGCACAGTTGTTACGTGCCAGACATAGTAGAAAAGCTTTGTGCTAAGACGTAGACTACAAAAGACGTTAACGACGAAGGTAAGGTTCTCCCCCGAGCTTAGCGCCGCTCCCGGGCGTCTTTCTGCAGAAGCCGCCGAAGGGGAGCACTGTGAGCGGCACAATCGTCTTTGCGCAAGGAAGCCGCTTCTTCACCTCAGGGAGCCGGAGAGAGTCGCAGCCTCGGCAAGATGAAGAAGGAACCTCCACTACACTGGGATTTTGTGCGCAGCTTGCCAAGTGATAGAAAACAGTCCCTTAGCACTCTCCTCACTTTTCCAATCACATGAACATTCGATTGGAACCTGTTTTGGACAACTTTTCTTTTCTTCCTGCCAAACACTTGGCACACCTCCGTGCAACGTCTACAACACGATGGGAGATGTTTTTTGTGCTGGCACAGTTTTTACGTGCCAGACATAGTAGAAAAGCTTTGTGCTAAGACGTAGACTAGAAAAGACGCTAACGACGAAGGTAAGGTTCTCTCCGGAGCTAAGCGCCGCTCCCAGGCATCTTTCGGCAGAAGCCGAGCTAAGGGGAGCAGTGTGAGCGGCACAATCGTCTTTGCGCGAGGAAGCCGCTTCTTCGCCTCAGGGAGCCGGAGAGAGTCGCAGCCTCGGCCAGGTGAAGAAGGAAGCTGCACAACACTGGGATTGTGTGCGCAGCTTGCCATGTGATAGAAAACAGTACCTTAGCACTCTCCTCACTTTTCCAATCACATGAACATTCGATTGGAAGCTGTTTTGGACAACTTTTCTTCCTGCCAATTACTTGGCACACCTCCGTGCGACGTCTAGAACACGATGGGAGATGTTTTTTGTGCTGCCACAGTTTTTACGTGCCAGACATAGTAGAAAAGCTTTGTGCTAAGACGTAGACTAGAAAAGACGCTAACGACGAAGGTAAGGTTCTCTCCGGAGCTAAGCGCCGCTCCCGGGCGTCTTTTGGCAGAAGCCGCGCTAAGGAGAGCACTGTGAGCGGAACAATCGTGTTTGCGCGAGGAAGCCGCTTCTTCGCCTCAGGGAGCCGGAGAGAGTCGCAGCCTCGGCAAGGTGACGAAGGAAGCTGCACAACACTGGGACTGTGTGCGCAGCATGCCAAGTGTTAGAAAACAGTACCTTAGCACTCTCCTCACTTTTCCAATCACATGAACATTCGATTGGAAGCTGTTTTGGACAACTTTTCTTTTCTTCCTGCCAATCACTTGGCACACCTCCGTGCAACGTCTAGAACAAGATGGGAGATGTTTTTTCTGCTGGCACAATTTTTACGTGCCAGATATAGTAGAAAAGCTTTGTGCTAAGACGTAGACTAAAAATGACGCTAACGACGAATGTAAGGTTATCTCCGGAGCTAAGCGCTCTGCCGGTCGTCTTTCGGCACAAGCCGCGGTAAGGATAGCACTGTGAGCGGCACAATCGTCTTTGCGCGAAGAAGCCGCTTCTTCGCCTCAGGGAGCCGGAGAGAGTCGCAGCCTCGGCCAGGTGAAGAAGGAAGCTGCACAACACTGGGATTGTGTGCGCAGCTTGCCAAGTGATAGAAAACAGTACCTTAGCACTCCCCTCACTTTTCCAATCACATGACCATTCGATTGTAAGCTGTTTTGGACAACTTTTCTTTTCTTCCTGCCAAACACTTGGCACACCTCCGTGCAAGGTCTAGAACACGATGGGAGGTGTTTTTTGTGCTGGCACAGTTTTTACGTGCCAGACATAGTAGAAAAGCTTTGTGCTAAGACGTAGGCTAGAAAAGACGCTAACGACGAAGGTAAGGTTCTCTCCGGAGCTAAGCGCCGCTCCCGGGCGTCTTTCGGCAGAAGCCGCGCTAAGGAGAGCACTGTGAGCGGCACAATCGTCTTTGCGCGAAGAAGCCGCTTCTTCGCCTCAGGGAGCCGGAGAGAGTCGCAGCCTCGGCAAGGTGAAGAAGGAAGCTGCACAACACTGGGATTGTGTGCGCAGCTTGCCAAGTGATAGAAAACAGTACCTTAGCACTCTCCTCACCTTTCCAATCACATGAACATTCGATTGGAAGCTGTTTTGGACAACTTTTCTTTTCTTCCTGCCAATTACTTGGCACACTTCCGTGCAACGTCTAGAACACGATGGGAGATGTTTTTTGTGCTGGCACAGTTTTTACGTGCCAGACATAGTAGAAAATCTTTGTGCTAAGACGTAGACTACAAAAGACATTAACGACGAAGGTAAGGTTCTCCCAAGAGCTTAGCGCCGCTCCCGGGCGTCTTTCGGCAGAAGCCGCCCGAAGGGGAGCACTGTGAGCGGCACAATCGTCTTTGCGCAAGGAAGCCGCTTCTTCGCCTCAGGGAGCCGGAGAGAGTCGCAGCCTCGGCAAGATGAAGAAGGAACCTGCACAACACTGGGATTTTGTGCGCAGCTTGCCAAGTGATAGAAAACAGTACCTTAGCACTCTCCTCACTTTTCCAATCACATGACCATTCGATTGGAAGCTGTTTTGGACAACTTTTCTTTTCTTCCTCCCGAACACTTGGCACACCTCCGTGCAAGGCCTAGAACACGATGGGAGATGTTTTTTGTGCTGGCACAGTTTTTACGTGCCAGACATAGTAGAAAAGCTTTGTGCTAAGACGTACACTACAAAAGACCCTAACGACGATGGTAAGGTTCTCTCCGGAGCTAAGCGCCGCTCCCAGACGTCTTTCGGCAGAAGCCGCGCTAAGGAGAGTACTGTGAGAGGCACAATCGTCTTTGCGCGAAGAAGCCGCTTCTTCGCCTCAGGGAGCCGGAGAGAGTCGCAGCCTCGGCAAGGTGAAGAAGGAAGCTGCACAACACTGGGATTGTGTGCGCAGCTTGCCAAGTGATAGAAAAGAGTACCTTAGCACTCTCCTCACTTTTCCAATCACATGAACATTCGATTGGAAGCTGTTTTGGACAACTTTTCTTTTCTTCCTGCCAATCACTTGGCAAATATCCGTGCAACGTCTAGAACACGATGGGAGATGTTTTTTGTGCTGGCACAGTTTTTACGGGCCAGACATAGTATAAAAGCCTTGTGCTAAGACGTAGACTACAAAAGACGCTAACGACGAAGGTAAGGTTCTCTCCGGAGCTAAGCGCCGCTCCCGAGCGTCTTTCGGCAGAAGCCGCGCTAAGGAGAGCACTGTGAGCGGCACAATCGTCTTTGCGCGAAGAAGCCGCTTCTTCGCCTCAGGGAGCCGGAGAGAGTCGCACCCTCGGCAAGGTGAAGAAGGAAGCTGCACAACACTGGGACTGTGTGCGCAGCTTGCCAAGTGATAGAAAACAGTACCTTAGCACTCTCCTCACTTTTCCAATCATATGAATATTCGATTGGAAGCTGTTTTGGACAACACTTGTTTTCTTCTTGCCAATCACTTGGCACACCTCTGTGCAACGTCTAGAACACGATGGAAGATGTTTTTTGTGCTGGCATAGTTTTTACGTGCCAGACATAGTAGAAAACCTTTGTGCTAAGACGTAGACTGCAAAAGACGTTATCGATGAAGGTTAGGTTCTCCCCAGAGCTAATCGCCGCTCCCGGGCGTCTTTCGGCAGAAGCCACGCTAAGGAGAGCACTGTGAGCGGCACAATCGTCTTTGCGCGAAGAAGCCGCTTCTTCACCTCAGGGAGCCGGAGAGAGTCGCAGCCTCGGCAAGGTGAAGAAGGAAGCTGCACCACACTGGGATTGTGTGCGCAGCTTGCCATGTGATAGAAAACAGTACCTTAGCACTCTCCTCACTTTTCCCATCATATGAACATTCGATTGGAAGCTGTTTTGGATAACTTTTCTTTTCTTCCTGCCAATCACTTGGCACACCTCCGTGCAACGTCTAGAACACGATGGGAGATGTTGTTTGTGCTGGCACAGTTTTTACGTGCCAGACTTGGCAGAAAAGCTTTGTGCTAAGACGTAGCTTACAAAAGACGCTAACGACGAAGGTAAGGTTATCTCCGGAGCTAAGCGCCGCTCCCGGGCGTCTATCGGCAGAAGCCGCGCTAAGGAGAGCACTGTGAGTGGCACAACCGTGTTGGCGCGAAGAAGCCGCTTCTTCGCCTCAGGGAGCCGGAGAGAGTCGCAGTCTCGGCAAGGTGAAGAAGGAAGCTGCACAACAATGGGACTGTGTGCGCAGCTTGCCAAGTGATAGAAAACAGTACCTTAGCACTCTCCTCACTTTTCCAATCACATGAACATTCGATTGGAAGCTGTTTTGGACAACTTTTCTTTTCTTCCTGCCAAACACTTTGTATACCTCCGTGCAAAGTCTAGAACACTATGGGAGATGTTTTTTGTGCTGGCACAGTTTTTACGTGCCAGACATAGTAGAAAAGCTTTGTGCTAAGACGTAGACGACAAAAGACACTAACGACGAAGGTAAGGTTCTCTCCGGAGCAAAGCGCCGCTCCAGGGCGTCTTTCGGCAGAAGCCGAGCTAAGGAGAGCTGTGTGAGCGGCACAATCGCCTTTGCGCGAGGAAGCCGCTTCTTCGCCTCAGGGAGCCGGAGAGAGTCGCAGCCTCGGCAAGGTGAAGAAGGAAGCTGCACAACACTGGGATTGTGTGCGCAGCTTGCCAAGTTATAGAAAACAGTACCTTAGCACTCTCCTCACTTTTCCAATCACATGAACATTCGATTGGAAGCTGTTTTGGACAACTTTTCTTTTCTTCCTGCCAATTACTTGGCACACCTCCGTGCAACGTCTAGAACACGATGGGAGATGTTTTTTGTGCTGGCACAGTTTTTACGTGCCAGACATAGTAGAAAAGCTTTGTGCTAAGACGTAGACTACAAAAGACACTAACGACGAAGGTAAGGTTCTCTCCGGAGATAAGCCCTGCTCACGGGCGTCTTTTGGCAGAAGCCGCGCTAAGGAGAGCACTGTGAGCGGCACAATCGTGTTTGCGCGAGGAAGCCGCTTCTTCGCCTCAGGGAGCCGGAGAGAGTCGCAGCCTCGGCAAGGTGACGAAGGAAGCTGCACAACACTGGGACTGTGTGCGCAGCATGCCAAGTGTTAGAAAACAGTACCTTAGCACTCTCCTCACTTTTCCAATCACATGAACATTCGATTGGAAGCTGTTTTGGACAACTTTTCTTTTCTTCCTGCCAATCACTTGGCACACCTCCGTGCAACGTCTAGAACAAGATGGGAGATGTTTTTTCTGCTGGCACAATTTTTACGTGCCAGATATAGTAGAAAAGCTTTGTGCTAAGACGTAGACTAAAAATGACGCTAACGACGAATGTAAGGTTATCTCCGGAGCTAAGCGCTCTGCCGGTCGTCTTTCGGCAGAAGCCGCGCTCAGGAGAGCACTGTGAGCGGCACAATCGTCTTTGCGCGAAGAAGCCGCTTCTTCGCCTCAGGGAGCCGGAGAGAGTCGCAGCCTCGGCCAGGTGAAGAAGGAAGCTGCACAACACTGGGATTGTGTGCGCAGCTTGCCAAGTGATAGAAAACAGTACCTTAGCACTCCCCTCACTTTTCCAATCACATGACCATTCGATTGTAAGCTGTTTTGGACAACTTTTCTTTTCTTCCTGCCAAACACTTGGCACACCTCCGTGCAAGGTCTAGAACACAATGGGAGGTGTTTTTTGTGCTGGCACAGTTTTTACGTGCCAGACATAGTAGAAAAGCTTTGTGCTAAGACGTAGGCTAGAAAAGACGCTAACGACGAAGGTAAGGTTCTCTCCGGAGCTAAGCGCCGCTCCCGAGCGTCTTTCGGCAGAAGCCGTGCTAAGGAGAGCACTGTGAGCGGCACAATCATCTTTGCGCTAAGAAGCCGCTTCTTCGCCTCAGGGAGCCGGAGAGAGTCGCAGCCTCGGCAAGGTGAAGAAGGAAGCTGCACAACACTGGGACTGTGTGCGCAGCTTGCCAAGTGATAGAAAACAGTACCTTAGCACTCTCCTCACTTTTCCAATCATATGAATATTCGATTGGAAGCTGTTTTGGACAACACTTGTTTTCTTCTTGCCAATCACTTGGCACACCTCCGTGCAACGTCTAGAACACGATGGAAGATGTTTTTTGTGCTGGCATAGTTTTTACGTGCCAGACATAGTAGAAAACCTTTGTGCTAAGACGTAGACTGCAAAAGACGTTATCGATGAAGGTTAGGTTCTCCCCAGAGCTAAGCGCCGCTCCCGGGGGTCTTTCGGCAGAAGCCACGCTAAGGAGAGCACTGTGAGCGGCACAATCGTCTTTGCGCGAAGAAGCCGCTTCTTTACCTCAGGGAGCCGGAGAGAGTCGCAGCCTCGGCAAGGTGAAGAAGGAAGCTGCACCACACTGGGATTGTGTGCGCAGCTTGCCAAGTGATAGAAAACAGTACCTTAGCACTCTCCTCACTTTTCCCATCATATGAACATTCGATTGGAAGCTGTTTTGGATAACTTTTCTTTTCTTCCTGCCAATCACTTGGCACACCTCCGTGCAACGTCTAGAACACGATGGGAGATGTTGTTTGTGCTGGCACAGTTTTTACGTGCCAGACTTGGCAGAAAAGCTTTGTGCTAAGACGTAGCTTACAAAAGACGCTAACGACGAAGGTAAGGTTATCTCCGGAGCTAAGCGCCGCTCCCGGGCGTCTATCGGCAGAAGCCGCGCTAAGGAGAGCACTGTGAGTGGCACAACCGTGTTGGCGCGAAGAAGCCGCTTCTTCGCCTCAGGGAGCCGGAGAGAGTCGCAGTCTCGGCAAGGTGAAGAAGGAAGCTGCACAACAATGGGACTGTGTGCGCAGCTTGCCAAGTGATAGAAAACAGTACCTTAGCACTCTCCTCACTTTTCCAATCACATGAACATTCGATTGGAAGCTGTTTTGGACAACTTTTCTTTTCTTCCTGCCAAACACTTTGTACACCTCCGTGCAAAGTCTAGAACACTATGGGAGATGTTTTTTGTGCTGGCACAGTTTTTACGTGCCAGACATAGTAGAAAAGCTTTGTGCTAAGACGTAGACTACAAAAGACGCTAACGACGAAGGTAAGGTTCTCTCCGGAGCAAAGCGCCGCTCCAGGGCGTCTTTCGGCAGAAGCCGAGCTAAGGAGAGCTGTGTGAGCGGCACAATCGTCTTTGCGCGAAGAAGCCGCTTCTTCGCCTCAGGGAGCCGGAGAGCGTCGCAGCCTCGGCAAGGTGAAGAAGGAAGCTGCACAACACTGGGATTGTGTGCGCAGCTTGCCAAGTTTTAGAAAACAGTACCTTAGCACTCTCCTCACTTTTCCAATCACATGAACATTCGATTGGAAGCTGTTTTGGACAACTTTTCTTTTCTTCCTGCCAATTACTTGGCACACCTCCGTGCAACGTCTAGAACACGATGGGAGATGTTTTTTGTGCTGGCACAGTTTTTACGTGCCAGACATAGTAGAAAAGCCTTGTGCTAAGACGTAGACTACAAAAGACGCTAACAACGAAGGTAAGGTTCTCTCAGGAGCTAAGCGCCGCTCCCAGGCGTCTTTCGGCAGAAGCCGCGCTAAGGAGAGCACTGTGAGCGGCACAATCGTCTTTGCGCGAAGAAGCCGCTTCTTCGCCTCAGGGAGCCGGAGAGAGTCGCAGCCTCGGCAAGGTGAAGAAGGAAGCTACACAACACTGGGATTGTGTGCGCAGTTTGCCAAGTGATAGAAAACAGTACCTTAGCACTCTCCACACTTTTCCAATCACATGAATATTCGATTGGAAGCTGTTTTGGACAACTTTTCTTTTCTTACTGCCAAACACTTGGGACACCTCCGTGCAACATCTAGAACACGATGGGAGATGTTTTTTGTGCTGGCACAGTTTTTACGTGCCAGACATAGTAGGAAAGCTTTGTGCTAAGACGTAGCCTACAAAAGACGCTAACGACGAAGGTAAGGTTCTCTCCGGAGCTAAGCGCCGCTCCCGGGCGTTCTTTCGGCAGAAGCCGCGCTAAGGAGAGCACTGTGAGCGGCACAATCTTCTTTGCGTGAAGAAGCCGCTTCTTTGCCTCAGGGAGCCGGAGGGAGTCGCAGCCTCGGCAAGGTGAAGAAGGAAGCTGCACAAAACTGGGACTGTGTGCGCAGCTTGCCAAGTGATAGAAAACAGTACCTTAGCACTCTCCTCACTTTTCCAAACACATGAACATTCGATTGGAAGCTGTTTTGGACAACTTTTCCTCCTGCCAAACACTTGGCACACTTCCGTGCAACGTCTAGAACACGATGGGAGATTTTTTTTGTGCTGCCACAGTTTTTACATGCCAGACATAGTAGAAGAGCTTTGTGCTAAGACGTAGACCACAAAAGACGCTAACGACGAAGGTAAGGTTCTATCCGGAGCAAAGCGCCGCTCCCGGGCGTCTTTCGACAGAAGCCGCGCTAAGGAGAGCACTGTGAGCGGCACAATCGTCTTTGCGCGAAGAAGCCGCTTCTTCGCCTCAGGGAGCCGGAGAGAGTCGCAGCCTCGGCAAGGTGAAGAAGGAAGCTGCACAACAATGGGACTGTGCGCGCAGCCTGCCAAGTGATAGAAAACAGTACCTTAGTACTCTCCTCACTTTTCCAATCATATGAACATTCGATTGGAAGCTGTTTTGGATAACTTTAGTTTTCTTCCTGCCAATCACTTGGCACACCTCCGTGCAACGTCTAGAACATGATGGGAGATGATTTTTCTGCTGGCAGAGTTTTTACGTGCCAGACATAGTAGAAAAGCTTTGTGCTAAGACGTAGACCACAAAACAGGCTAACGACGAAGGTAAGGTTCTCTCCGGAGCTAAGCGCCGCTCCCGGCCGTCTATTGGCAGAAGCCGCGCTAAGGAGAGCACTGTGAGCAGCACAATCGTCTTTGCGCGAAGAAGACGCTTCTTCGCCGCAGGGAGCCGGAGAGAGTCGCATCCTCGGCAAGGTGAAGAAGAAAGCTGCACAACACTGGGACTGTGTGCGCAGCTTGCCAAGTGATAGAAAGCAGTACATTAGCACTCTTCTCACTTTTCCAATCACATGAACATTCGATTGGAAGCTGTTTTGGACAACTTTTCCTCCTGCCAAACACTTGGCACACCTCCGTGCAACGTCTAGAACACGATGGGAGATGTTTTTTGTGCTGCCACAGTTTTTACATGCCAGACATAGTAGAAGAGCTTTGTGCTAAGACGTAGACCACAAAAGACGCTAACGACGAAGGTAAGGTTCTATCCGGAGCAAAGCGCCGCTCCCGGGCGTCTTTCGGCAGAAGCCGCGCTAAGGAGAGCACTGTGAGCGGCACAATCGTCTTTGCGCGAAGAAGCCGCTTCTTCGCCTCAGGGAGCCGGAGAGAGTCGCAGCCTCGGCAAGGTGAAGAAGGAAGCTGCACAACAATGGGACTGTGTGCGCAGCCTGCCAAGTGATAGAAAACAGTACCTTAGCACTCTCCTCACTTTTCCAATCACATGAACATTCGATTGGAAGCTGTTTTGGACAACTTTTCTTTTTTTCCTGCCAAACACTTGGCACACCTCCGTGCAACGTCTAGAACACGATGGGAGATGTTTTTTGTGCTGGCACAGTTTTTACGTTCCAGACATAGTAGAAAAGCTTTGTGCTAAGACGTAGATTACAAAAGACGCTAACGACGAAGGTAAGGTTCTCTCCGGAGCTAAGCGCCGCTCCCGGGCGTCTTTCGGCAGAAGCCGCGCTAAGGAGAGCACTGTGAGCGGCACAATCGTCTTTGCGCGAAGAAGCCGCTTCTTCGCCTCAGGGAGCCGGAGTGAGTCGCAGCCTCGGCAAGGTGAAGAAGGAAGCTGCACAACAATGGGATTGTGTGCGCAGCTTGCCAAGTGATAGAAAACAGTACCTTAGCACTCTCCTCACTTTTCCAAACACATGAACATTCGATTGGAAGCTGTTTTGGACAACTTTTATTTTCTTCCTTCCAAACACTTGGCACAATTCCGTGCAACGTCTAGAACACGATGGGAGATGTTTTTTGTGCTGGCACAGTTTTTACGTGCCAGACATAGTATAAAAGCTTGGTGCTAAGACGTAGACTACAAAAGACGCTAACGACGAAGGTAAGGTTCTCTCCGGAGCTAAGCGCCGCTCCCGGGCGTCTATCGGCAGAAGCCGCGCTAAGGAGAGCACTGTGAGCGGCACAATCGTCTTTGCGCGAAGAAGCCGCTTTTTCGCCTCAGGGAGCCGGAGTGAGTCGCAGCCTCGGCAAGGTGAAGAAGGAAGCTGTACAAAACTGGGATTGTGTGCGCAGCTTGCCAAGTGATAGAAAACAGTACCTTAGCACTCTCCTCACTTTTCCAAACACATGAACATTTGATTGGAAGCTGTTTTGGAAAACTTTTCTTTTCTTCCTTCCAATCACTTGGCACACCTCCGTGCAAGGTCTAGAACACGATGGGAGATGTTTTTTGTGCTGCCAGAGTTTTTACGTGCCAGACATAGTAGAAAAGCTTTGTGCCAAGACGTAGACTACAAAAGACGCTAACGACGAAGGTAAGGTTCTCTCCGGAGCTAAGCGCCGCTCACGGGCGTCTTTCGGCAGAAGCCGCGCTAAGGAGAGCACTGTGAGCGGCACAAGCGTCTTTGCGCGAAGAAGCCGCTTCTTCGCCTCAGGGAGCCGGAGAGAGTCGCAGCCTCGGCAAGGTGAAGAAGGAAGCTGCACAACACTGGGATTGTGTGCGCAGCTTGCCAAGTGATAGAAAACAGTACCTTAGCACTCTCGTCACTTTTCCAATCACATGAACTTTCGATTGTAATCTCTTTTGGACAACTTTTCTTCCTGCCAAACACTTGGCAAACCTCCGTGCGACGTCTAGAACACGATGGGAGATGTTTTTTGTGCTGGCACAGTTTTTACGTGCCAGACATAGTAGAAAAGCTTTGTACAAAGACGTAGCCTACAAAAGACGCTAACGACGAAGGTAAGGTTCTCTCCGGAGCTAAGCGCCGCTTCCGGCGTCTTTCGGCAGAAGCCGCGCTCAGGAGAGCACTGTGAGCGGCACAATCGTCTTTGCGCGAAGAAGCCGCTTCTTCGCCTCAGGGAGCCGGAGAGTGTCGCAGCCTCGGCAAGGTGAAGAAGGAAGCTGCCCAACACTGGGACTGTGTGCGCAGCTTGCGAAGTGATAGAAAAAAGTAACTTAGCACTCTCCTCACTTTTCCAATCACATGAACATTCGATTGGAAGCTGTTTTGGACAACTTTTCTTTTCTTCCTGCCAAACACTTGGCAAACCTCCGTGCAACGTCTAGAACAAGATGGGAGATGTTTTTTGTGCTGGCACAATTTTTACGTGCCAGATATAGTAGAAAAGCTTTGTGCTAAGACGTAGACTAAAAATGACGCTAATGACGAATGTAAGGTTATCTCCGGAGCTAAGCTCTCTGCCGGTCGTCTTTCGGCACAAGCCGCGCTAAGGAGAGCACTGTGAGCGGCACAATCGTGTTTGCGCGAAGAAGCCGCTTCTTCGCCTCAGGGAGCCGGAGAGAGTCGCAGCCTCGGCAAGGTGAAGAAGGAAGCTGCACAACACTGGGATTGTGTGCGCAGCTTGCCAAGTGATAGAAAACAGTACCTTAGAACTCTCCTCACTTTTCCAATCACATGAACATTCGATTGGAAGCTGTTTTGGACAACTTTTCTTTTCTTCCTGCCAAACACTTGGCACACCTCCGTGCAAGGTCTAGAACACGATGGGAGATGTTTTTTGTGCTGGCACAGTTTTTACGTGCCAGACATAGTAGAAAAGCTTTGTGCTAAGACGTAGGCTAGAAAAGATGCTAACGACGAAGGTAAGGTTCTCTCCGGAGCTTAACGCCGCTCCCGGGCGTCTTTCGGCAGAAGCCGCGCTAAGGAGAGCACTGTGAGCGGCACAATCGTCTTTGCGCAAAGAAGCCGCTTCTTCGCCTCAGGGAGCCGGAGAGAGTCGCAGCCTCGGCAAGGTGAAGAAGGAAGCTGCACAACACTGGGATTGTGTGCGCAGCTTGCCAAGTGATAGAAAACAGTACCTTGGCACTCTCCTCACCTTTCCAATCACATGAACATTCGATTGGAAGCTGTTTTGGACAACTTTTCTTTTCTTCCTGCCAATCACTTGGCACACTTCCGTGCAACGTCTAGAACACGATGGGAGATGTTTTTTGTGCTGGCACAGTTGTTACGCGCCAGACATAGTAGAAAAGCTTTGTGCTAAGACGTAGCCTACAAAAGACGCTAACGACGAAGGTAAGGTTCTCTCCAGAGCTAAGCGCCACTCCCGGGCGTCTTTCGTCAGAAGCCGCGCTAAGGAGAGCACTGTGAGCGGCACAATCGTCTTTGCGCGAAGAAGCCGCTTCTTCGCCTCAGGGAGCCGGAGAGAGTCGCAGCCTCGGCAAGGTGAAGAAGGAAGCTGCACAACACTGGGATTGTGTGCGCAGCTTGCCAAGTTATAGAAAACAGTACCTTAGCACTCTCCTCACTTTTCCAATCACATGAACATTCGATTGGAAACTGTTTTGGACAACTTTTCTTTTTTTCCTGCCAATCACTTGGCACACCTCCGTGCAACGTCTAGAACACGATGGGAGATGTTTTTTGTACTGGCACAGTTCTTACGTGCCAGACATACTAGAAAAGCTTTGTGCTAAGACGTAGACTACAAAAGACTCTAACGACGAAGGTAAGGTTCTCTCCGGAGCTAAGCGCCGCTCCCGGGCGTCTTTCGGCAGAAGCCGCGCTAAGGAGAGCACTGTGAGCGGCACAATCGTGTTTGCGCGAAGAAGCCGCTTCTTCGCCTCAGGGAGCCGGAGAGAGTCGCAGCCTCGGCAAGGTGAAGAAGGAAGCTGCACAACACTGGGACTGTGTGCGCAGCTTGCCAAGAGATAGAAAACAGTACCTTACCACTCTCCTCACTTTTCCAATCACATGAACATTCGATTGGAAGCTGTTTTGGACAACTTTTCTTTTCTTCCTGCCAAACACTTGGCACACCTCCGTGCAACGTCTACAACACGATGGGAGATGTTTTTTGTGCTGGCACAGTTTTTACGTGCCAGACATAGTAGAAAAGCTTTGTGCTAAGACGTAGACTACAAAAGACGCTAACGACGAAGGTAAGGTTCTCTCCGGAGCTAAGCACCGCTCCCGGCGTCTTTCGGCAGAAGCCGCGCTAAGGAGAGCACTGTGAGCGGCACAATCGTCTTTGCGCGAGGAAGCCGCTTCTTCGCCTCAGGGAGCCAGAGAGAGTCGCAGCCTCGGCAAGGTGAAGAAGGAAGCTGCACAACACTGGGATTGTGTGCGCAGCTTGCCAAGTGATAGAAAACAGTACCTTAGCACTCTCCTCACTTTTCCAATCACATGAACATTCGATTGGAAGCTGTTTTGGACAACTTTTCTTTTCTTCCTGCCAATTACTTGGCACACCTCCGTGCGACGTCTAGAACACGATGGGAGATGTTTTTTGCGCTGGCACAGTTTTTACGTGCCAGACATAGTAGAAAAGCTTTGTGCCAAGACGTAGACTACAAAAGACACTAACGACGAAGGTAAGGTTCTCTCCGGAGCTAAGCGCCGCTCCCGGGCGTCTTTCGGCAGAAGCCGCGCTAAGGAGAGCACTGTGAGCGGCACAATCGTCTTTGCGCGAAGAAGCCGCTTCTTCGCCTCAGGGAGCCGGAGAGAGTCGCAGCCTCGGCAAGGTGAAGAAGGAAGCTGCACAACACTGGGATTGTGTGCGCAGCTTGCCAAGTGATAGAAAACAGTACCTTAGCACTCTCCTCACCTTTCCAATCACATGAACATTCGATTGGAAGCTGTTTTGGACAACTTTTCTTTTCTTCCTGCCAATTACTTGGCACACTTCCGTGCAACGTCTAGAACACGATGGAAGATGTTTTTTGTGCTGGCAGAGTTGTTACGTGCCAGACATAGTAGAAAATTTTTGTGCTAAGACGTAGAATACAAAAGACATTAACGACGAAGGTAAGGTTCTCCCAAGAGCTTAGCGCCGCTCCCGGGCGTCTTTCGGCAGAAGCCGCCCGAAGGGGAGCACTGTGAGCGGCACAATCGTCTTTGCGCGAAGAAGCCGCTTTTTCGCCTCAGGGAGCCGGAGAGAGTCGCAGCCTCGGCAAGATGAAGAAGGAACCTGCACAACACTTGGATTGTGTGCGCAGCTTGCCAAGTGATAGAAAACAGTACCTTAGCACTCTCCTCACTTTTCCAATCACATGACCATTCGATTGTAAGCTGTTTTTGACAACTTTTCTTTTCTTCCTGCCAAACACTTGGCACACCTCCGTGCAACATCTAGAACACGATGGGAGATGTTTTTTGTGCTGGCACAGTTTTTACGTGCCAGACATAGTAGAAAAGCTTTGTGCTAAGACATACACTACAAAAGACCCTAACGACGATGGTAAGGTTCTCTCCGGAGCTAAGCGCCGCTCCCAGACGTCTTTCGGCAGAAGCCGCGCTAAGGAGAGCACTGTGAGAGGCACAATCGTCTTTGCGCGAAGAAGCCGCTTCTTCGCCTCAGGGAGCCGGAGAGAGTCGCAGCCTCGGCAAGGTGAAGAAGGAAGCTGCACAACACTGGGATTGTGTGCGCAGCTTGCCAAGTGATAGAAAAGAGTACCTTAGCACTCTCCTCACTTTTCCAATCACATGAACATTCGATTGGAAGCTGTTTTGGACAACTTTTCTTTTCTTCCTGCCAATCACTTGGCAAACATCCGTGCAACGTCTAGAACACGATGGGAGATGTTTTTTGTGCTGGCACAGTTTTTACGTGCCAGACATAGTATAAAAGCCTTGTGCTAAGACGTAGACTACAAAAGACGCTAACGACGAAGGTAAGGTTCTCTCCGGAGCTAAGCGCCGCTCCCGAGCGTCTTTCGGCAGAAGCCGCGCTAAGGAGAGCACTGTGAGCGGCACAATCATCTTTGCGCTAAGAAGCCGCTTCTTCGCCTCAGGGAGCCTGAGAGAGTCGCAGCCTCGGCAAGGTGAACAAGGAAGCTGCACAACACTGGGACTGTGTGCGCAGCTTGCCAAGTGATAGAAAACAGTACCTTAGCACTCTCCTCACTTTTCCAATCATATGAATATTCGATTGGAAGCTGTTTTGGACAACACTTGTTTTCTTCCTGCCAATCACTTGGCACACCTCCGTGCAACGTCTAGAACACGTTGGGAGATGTTTTTTGCGCTGGCACAGTTTTTACGTGCCAGACTTGGCAGAAAAGCTTTGTGCTAAGACGTAGCATACAAAAGACGCTAACGACGAAGGTAAGGTTATCTCCGGAGCTAAGCGCCGCTCCCGGGCGTCTATCGGCAGAAGCCGCGCTAAGGAGAGCACTGTGAGTGGCACAACCGTGTTGGCGCGAAGAACCCGCTTCTTGGCCTCAGAGAGCCGGAGAGTGTCGCAGTCTCGGCAAGGTGAAGAAGGAAGCTGCACAACAATGGGACTGTGTGCGCAGCATTCCAAGTGATAGAAAACAGTACCTTACCACTCTCCTCACTTTTCCAATCACATGAACATTCGATTGGAAGCTGTTTTGGACAACTTTTCTTTTCTTCCTGCCAAACACTTTCTACACCTCCGTGCAAAGTCTAGAACACTATGGGAGATGTTTTTTGTGCTGGCACAGTTTTTACGTGCCAGACATAGTAGAAAAGCTTTGTGCTAAGACGTAGACTACAAAAGACGCTAACGACGAAGGTAAGGTTCTCTCCGGAGCAAAGCGCCGCTCCAGGGCGTCTTTCGGCAGAAGCCGAGCTAAGGAGAGCTGTGTGAGCGGCACAATCGTCTTTGCACGAGGAAGCCGCTTCTTCGCCTCAGGGAGCCGGAGAGCGTCGCAGCCTCGGCAAGGTGAAGAAGGAAGCTGCACAACACTGGGATTGTGTGCGCAGCTTGCCAAGTTATAGAAAACAGTACCTTAGCACTCTCCTCACTTTTCCAATCACATGAACATTCGATTGGAAGCTGTTTTGGACAACTTTTCTTTTCTTCCTGCCAATTACTTGGCACACCTCCGTGCAAAGTCTAGAACACGATGGGAGATGTTTTTTGTGCTGGCACAGTTTTTACGTGCCAGACATAGTAGAAAAGCCTTGTGCTAAGACGTAGACTACAAAAGACGCTAACAACGAAGGTAAGGTTCTCTCCGGAGCTAAGCGCCGCTCCCGGGCGTCTTTCGGCAGAAGCCGCGCTAAGGAGAGCACTGTGAGCGGCACAATCGCCTTTGCGCGAAGAAGCCGCTTCTTCGCCTCAGGGAGCCGCAGAGAGTCGCAGCCTCGGCAAGGTGAAGAAGGAAGCTGCACAACACTGGGATTGTGTGCGCAGCTTGCCAAGTGATAGAAAACAGTACCTTAGCACTCTCCTCACTTTTCCAATCACATGAACATTCAATTGGAAGCTGTTTTGGACAACTTTTCTTTTCTTCCTGCTAATCACTTGGCACACCTCCGTGCAAGGTCTAGAACACGATGGGAGATGTTTTTTGTGCTGGCACAGTTTTTACGTGCCAGACATAGTAGAAAAGCTTTGTGCTAAGACGTAGACTACAAAAGACACTAACGACGAAGGTAAGGTTCTCTCCGGAGATAATCGCCGCTCACGGGCGTCTTTCGGCAGAAGCCGCGCTAAGGAGAGCACTGTGAGCGGCACAATCGTCTTTGCGCGAAGAAGCCGCTTCTTCGCCTCAGGGAGCCGGAGAGAGTCGCAGCCTCTGCAAGGTGAAGAAGGAAGCTGCACAACACTGGGATTGTGTGCGCAGCTTGCCAAGAGATAGAAAACAGTACCTTAGCACTCTCCTCACTTTTCCAATCACATGAATATTCGATTGGAAGCTTTTTTCGAAAACTTTTCTTTTCTTCCTGCCAATGACTTGGCACACCTCCATGCAACGTCTAGAACACGATGGGAGATGTTTTTTGTGCTGCCAAAGTTTTTACATGCCAGACATAGTAGAAAAGCCTTGTGCTAAGACGTAGAGTAGAAAAGACGCTAACGACGAAGGTAAGGTTCTCTCCGGAGCTAATCGCCGCTGCCGGTCGTCTTTCGGCAGAAGCCGCGCTAAGGAGAGCACTGTGAGCGGCACAATCGTCTTTGCGCGAAGAAGCCGCTTCTTCGCCTCAGGGAGCCGGAGAGAGTCGCAGCCTCGGCAAGGTGAAGAAGGAAGCTGCACAAAACTGGGATTGTGTGCGCAGCTTGCCAAGTGATAGAAAACAGTACCTTAGCACTCTCCTCACTTTTCCAATCACGTGAACATTCGATTGGAAGCTGTTTTGGACAACTTTTCTTTTCTTCCTGCCAA
Organism: Passerculus sandwichensis; assembly: GCA_031885435.1. NCBI lineage: Eukaryota > Metazoa > Chordata > Aves > Passeriformes > Passerellidae > Passerculus > Passerculus sandwichensis. Next base: position 1,573,060 of record CM063146.1, read on the forward strand.
ACACTTGGCAAACCTCCGTGCAACGTCTAGAACAAGATGGGAGATGTTTTTGGTGCTGGCACGGTTTTTACGTGCCAGACATAGTAGAAAAGCTTTGTGCTAAAACGTAGACTACAAAAGACGCTAACGACGAAGGTAAGGTTCTCTCCGGAGCTAAGCGCCGCTCCCGGGCGTTTTTCGGCAGAAGCCGCGCTAAGGAGAGCACTGTGAGCGGCACAATCGTGTTTGCGCGAAGAAGCCGCTTCTTCGCCTCAGGGAGCCGGAGAGAGTCGCAGCCTCAGCAAGGTGAAGAAGGAAGCTGCACAACACTGGGATTGTGTGCGCAGCTTGCCAAGTGATAGAAAACAGTACCTTAGCACTCTCCTCACTTTTCCAATCACATGAACATTCGATTGGAAGCTGTTTTGGACAACTTTTCTTTTTTTCCTGCCAATAACTTGGCACACCTCCGTGCAACGTCTAGAACACGATGGGAGATGTTTTTTGTACTGGCACAGTTCTTACGTGCCAGACATAGTTGAAAAGCTTTGTGCTAAGACGTAGACTACAAAAGACGCTAACGACGAAGGTAAGGTTCTCTCCGGAGCTTAGCGCCGCTCCCGGGCGTCTTTCGGCAGAAGCCGCGCTAAGGAGAGCACTGTGAGCGGCACAATGGTCTTTGCGCGAAGAAGCCGCTTCTTTGCCTCAGGGAGCCGGAGAGAGTCGCAGCCTCGGCAAGGTGAAGAAGGAAGCTGCACAACACTGGGATTGTGTGCGCAGCTTGCCAAGTGATAGAAAACAGTACCTTAGCCCTCTCCTCACTTTTCCAATAACATGAACATTCGATTGGAAGCTGTTTTGGACAACTTTTCTTTTCTTCCTGCCAAACACTTGGCACACCTCCGTGCGACGTCTAGAACACGATGGGAGATGTTTTTTGTGCTGGCACATTTTTTACGTGCCAGACATAGTAGAAAAGCTTTGTGCTAAGACGTAGCCTACAAAAGACGCTAACGACGAAGGTAAGGTTATCTCCGGAGCTAAGCGCCGCGGCCGGGCGTCTATAGGCAGAAGCCGCGCTAATGAGAGCACTGTGAGCGGCACAATCGTCTTTGCGCGAAGAAGCCGCTTCTTCGCCTCAGGGAACCGGAGAGAGTCGCAGCCTCGGCAAGGTGAAGAAGGAAGCTGCACAACACTGGGATTCTGTGCGCAGCTTGCCAAGTGATAGAAAACAGTACCTTAGCATTCTCCTCACTTTTCCAATCACATGAACATTCGATTGGAACCAGTTTTGGACAACTTTTCTTTTCTTCCTGCCAAACAATTTGCACACCTCTGTGCAAGGTCTAGAACACGATGGGAGATGTTTTTTGTGCTGGCACAGTTTTTACGTGCCAGACATAGTAGAAAAGCTTTGTGCTAAGACGTAGCCTACAAAAGACGCTAACGACGAAGGTAAGGTTCTCTCCAGAGCTAAGCGCCACTCCCGGGCGTCTTTCGTCAGAAGCCGCGCTAAGGAGAGCACTGTGAGCGGCACAATGGTCTTTGCGCGAAGAAGCCGCTTCTTCGCCTCAGGGAGCCGGAGTGAGTCGCAGCCTCGGCAAGGTGAAGAAGGAAGCTGCACAACACTGGGATTGTGTGCGCAGCTTGCCAAGTGATAGAAAACAGTACCTTAGCACTCTCCTCACTTTTCCAATCACATGAACATTCGATTGGAAACTTTTTTGGACAACTTTTCTTTTTTTCCTGCCAACCACTTGGCACACCTCCGTGCAACGTCTAGAACACGATGGGAGATGTTTTTTGTACTGGCACAGTTCTTACGTGCCAGACATACTAGAAAAGCTTTGTGCTAAGACGTAGACTACAAAAGACTCTAACGACGAAGGTAAGGTTCTCTCCGGAGCTAAGCGCCGCTCCCGGGCGTCTTTCGGCAGAAGCCGCGCTAAGGAGAGCACTGTGAGCGGCACAATCGTGTTTGCGCGAAGAAGCCGCTTCTTCGCCTCAGGGAGCCGGAGAGAGTCGCAGCCTCAGCAAGGTGAAGAAGGAAGCTGCAAAACACTGGGACTGTGTGCGCAGCTTGCCAAGAGATAGAAAACAGTACCTTACCACTCTCCTCACTTTTCCAATCACATGAACATTCGATTGGAAGCTGTTTTGGACAACTTTTCTTTTCTTCCTGCCAAACACTTGGCACACCTCCGTGCAACGTCTACAACACGATGGGAGATGTTTTTTGTGCTGGCACAGTTTTTACGTGCCAGACATCGTAGAAAAGCTTTGTGCTAAGACGTAGACTACAAAAGACGCTAAAGACGAAGGTAAGGTTCTCTCCGGAGCTAAGCACCGCTCCCGGCGTCTTTCGGCAGAAGCCGCGCTAAGGAGAGCACTGTGAGCGGCATTAGTCTTTGCGCGAAGAAGCCGCTTCTTCGCCTCAGGGAGCCGGAGAGAGTCGCAGCCTCTGCAAGGTGAAGAAGGAAGCTGCACAACACTGGGACTGTGTGCGCAGCTTGCCAAGTGATAGAAAACAGTACCTTAGCACTCTCCTCACTTTTCCAATCACATAAACATTCGATTGGAAGCTGTTTTGGACAACTTTTCTTTTCTTCCTGCCAAACTCTAGGCACACCTCCGTGCAACGTCTAGAAAACGATGGGAGATGTTTTTTGTGCTGGCACGGTTTTTACGTGCCAGACATAGTAGAAAAGCTTTGTGCTAAGACATAGACTAGAAAAGACGCTAACGACGAAAGTAAGGTTATCTCCGGAGCAAAGCGCCGCTGCCGGTCGTCTTTTGGCAGAAGCCGCGCTAAGGAGAGCACTGTGAGCGGCACAATCGTCTTTGCGCGAAGAAGCCGCTTCTTTGCCTCAGGGAGCCGGAGAGAGTCGCAGCCTCGGCAAGGCGAAGAAGGAAGCTGCACAACACTGGGATTGTGTGCGCAGCTTGCCAAGTGATAGAAAACAGTACCTTAGCACTCTCCTCACTTTTCCAATCACATGAACATTCGATTGGAAGCTGTTTTGGACAACTTTTCTTTTCTTACTGCCAAACACTTGGGACACCTCCGTGCAACATCTAGAACACGATGGGAGATGTTTTTTGTGCTGGCACAGTTTTTACGTGCCAGACATAGTAGGAAAGCTTTGTGCTAAGACGTAGCCTACAAAAGACGCTAACGACGAAGGTAAGGTTCTCTCCGGAGCTAAGCGCCGCACCCGGGCGTTCTTTCGGCAGAAGCCGCGCTAAGGAGAGCACTGTGAGCGGCACAATCTTCTTTGCGTGAAGAAGCCGCTTCTTTGCCTCAGGGAGCCGGAGAGAGTCGCAGCCTCGGCAAGGTGAAGAAGGAAGCTGCACAACACTGGGACTGTGTGCGCAGCTTGCCAAGTGATAGAAAACAGTACCTTAGCACTCTCCTCACTTTTCCAATCACATGAACATTCGATTGGAAGCTGTTTTGGACAACTTTTCCTCCTGCCAAACACTTGGCACACTTCCGTGCAACGTCTAGAACACGATGGGAGATTTTTTTTGTGCTGCCACAGTTTTTACATGCCAGACATAGTAGAAGAGCTTTGTGCTAAGACGTAGACTAGAAAAGACGCTAAGGACGAAGGTAAGGTTCTATCCGGAGCAAAGCGCCGCTCCCGGGCGTCTTTCGGCAGAAGCCGCGCTAAGGAGAGCACTGTGAGCGGCACAATCGTCTTTGCGCGAAGAAGCCGCTTCTTCGCCTCAGGGAACCGGAGAGAGTCGCAGCCTCGGCAAGGTGAAGAAGGAGGCTGCACAACACTGGGACTGTGTGCGCAGCTTGCCAAGTGATAGAAAACAGTACCTTAGTACTCTCCTCACTTTTCCAATCATATGAACATTCGATTGGAAGCTGTTTTGGATAACTTTAGTTTTCTTCCTGCCAATCACTTGGCACACCTCCGTGCAACGTCTAGAACACGATGGGAGATGTTTTTTCTGCTGGCAGAATTTTTACGTGCCAGACATAGTAGAAAAGCTTTGTGCTAAGACGTAGACTACAAAAGACGCTAACGACGAAGGTAAGGTTCTCTCCGGAGCTAAGCGCCGCTCCCGGGCGTCTTTCGGCAGAAGCCGCGCTAAGGAGAGCACTGTGAGCGGCACAATCGTCTTTGCGCGAAGAAGCCGCTTCTTTGCCTCAGGGAGCCGGAGAGAGTCGCAGCCTCGGCAAGGCGAAGAAGGAAGCTGCACAACACTGGGATTGTGTGCGCAGCTTGCCAAGTGATAGAAAACAGTACCTTAGCACTCTCCTCACTTTTCCAATCACATGAACATTCGATTGGAAGCTGTTTTGGACAACTTTTCTTTTCTTACTGCCAAACACTTGGGACACCTCCGTGCAACATCTAGAACACGATGGGAGATGTTTTTTGTGCTGGCACAGTTTTTACGTGCCAGACATAGTAGGAAAGCTTTGTGCTAAGACGTAGCCTACAAAAGACGCTAACGACGAAGGTAAGGTTCTCTCCGGAGCTAAGCGCCGCACCCGGGCGTTCTTTCGGCAGAAGCCGCGCTAAGGAGAGCACTGTGAGCGGCACAATCTTCTTTGCGTGAAGAAGCCGCTTCTTTGCCTCAGGGAGCCGGAGAGAGTCGCAGCCTCGGCAAGGTGAAGAAGGAAGCTGCACAACACTGGGACTGTGTGCGCAGCTTGCCAAGTGATAGAAAACAGTACCTTAGCACTCTCCTCACTTTTCCAATCACATGAACATTCGATTGGAAGCTGTTTTGGACAACTTTTCCTCCTGCCAAACACTTGGCACACTTCCGTGCAACGTCTAGAACACGATGGGAGATTTTTTTTGTGCTGCCACAGTTTTTACATGCCAGACATAGTAGAAGAGCTTTGTGCTAAGACGTAGACTAGAAAAACGCTAAGGACGAAGGTAAGGTTCTATCCGGAGCAAAGCGCCGCTCCCGGGCGTCTTTCGGCAGAAGCCGCGCTAAGGAGAGCACTGTGAGCGGCACAATCGTCTTTGCGCGAAGAAGCCGCTTCTTCGCCTCAGGGAACCGGAGAGAGTCGCAGCCTCGGCAAGGTGAAGAAGGAGGCTGCACAACACTGGGACTGTGTGCGCAGCTTGCCAAGTGATAGAAAACAGTACCTTAGTACTCTCCTCACTTTTCCAATCATATGAACATTCGATTGGAAGCTGTTTTGGATAACTTTAGTTTTCTTCCTGCCAATCACTTGGCACACCTCCGTGCAACGTCTAGAACACGATGGGAGATGTTTTTTCTGCTGGCAGAATTTTTACGTGCCAGACATAGTAGAAAAGCTTTGTGCTAAGACGTAGACTACAAAAGACGCTAACGACGAAGGTAAGGTTCTCTCCGGAGCTAAGCGCCGCTCCCGGGCGTCTTTCGGCAGAAGCCGCGCTAAGGAGAGCACTGTGAGCGGCACAATCGTCTTTGCGCGAAGAAGCCGCTTCTTCGCCTCAGGGAGCCGCAGTGAGTCGCAGCCTCGGCAAGGTGAAGAAGGAAGCTGCACAACAATGGGACTCTGTGCGCAGCTTGCCAAGTGATAGAAAACAGTACCTTAGCACTCTCCTCACTTTTCCAATCACATGAACATTCGATTGGAAGCTGTTTTGGACAACTTTTATTTTCTTCCTTCCAAACACTTGGCACAACTCCGTGCAACGTCTAGAACACGATGGGAGATGTTTTTTGTGCTGGCACAGTTTTTACGTGCCAGACATAGTAGAAAAGCTTTGTGCTAAGACGTAGACTACAAAAGACGCTAACGACGAAGGTAAGGTTCTCTCCGGAGCTAAGCGCCGCTCCCGGGCGTCTTTCGGCAGAAGCTGCGCTACGGAGAGCACTGTGAGCGGCACAATCGTCTTTGCGCGAAGAAGCCGCTTCTTCGCCTCAGGGAGCCGGAGTGAGTCGCAGCCTCGACAAGGTGAATAAGGAAGCTTCACAACACTGGGATTGTGTGCGCAGCTTGCTAAGTTATAGAAAACAGTACCTTAGCACTCTCCTCACTTTTCCAATCACATGAACATTCGATTGGAAGCTCTTTTGGACAACTTTTCTTCCTGCAAACACTTGGCACTACTCCGTGCAACGTCTAGAACACGATGGGAGATGTTTTTTGTGCTGACACAGTTTTTATGTGCCAGACATAGTAGAAAAGCTTTGTGCTAAGACGTAGACTACAAAAGACGCTAACGACGATGGTAAGGTTCTCTCCAGAGCTAAGCGCCGCTCCCGGGCGTCTTTCGGCAGAAGCCGCGCTAAGGAGAGCACTGTGAGCGGCACAATCGTCATTGCGCGAAGAAGCCGCTTCTTAGCCTCAGGGAGCCGGAGAGAGTCGCAGCCTCGGTAAGGTGAAGAAGGAAGCTGCACAACAATGGGACTGTGTGCGCAGCTTGCCAAGTGATAGAAAACAGTACCTTAGCACTCTCCTCACTTTTCCAATCACATGAACATTCGATTGGAAGCTGTTTTGGAAAACTTTACTTTTCTTCCTGCCAAACACTTGGTACACCTCCGTGCAACGTCTAGAACACGATGGGATATGTTTTTTGTGCTGGCACAGTTTTTACGTGCCAGATATAGTAGAAAAGCTTTGTGCTAAGACGTAGACTACAAATGACGCTAACAACGAAGGTAAGGTTCTCTCCGGAGCTAAGCGCCGCTCCCGGGCGTCTTTCGGCAGAAGCCGCGCTAATGAGAGCACTGTGAGCGGCACAATCGTCTTTGCGCGAAGAAGCCGCTTCTTCGCCTCAGGGAGCCGGAGAGAGTCGCAGCCTCGGCAAGGTGAAGAAGGAAGCTGCACAACACTGGGATTGTGTGCGCAGCTTGCCAAGTGATAGAAAACAGTACCTTAGCACTCTCCTCACTTTTCCAATCACATTAATATTCGATTGGAAGCTGTTTTGGACAACTTTTCTTTTCTTCCTGCCAAACACTTGGCACACCTCCGTGCAACGTCTCGAACACGATGGGATATGTTTTTTGTGCTGGCACAGTTTTTACGTGCCAGACATAGTAGAAAAGCTTTGTGCTAAGACGTAGACTAGAAAAGACAATAAAGAAGAAGGTAAGGTTCTCCCCAGAGCTAAGCGCCGCTTTTGGGGCGTCTTTCGGCAGAAGCTGCGCTAAGGAGAGCAGTGTGAGCGGCACAATCATCTTTGCGCGAAGAAGCCGCTTCTTCGCCTCAGGGAGCCGGAGAGAGTCGCAGCCTCGGCAAGGTCAAGAAGGAAGCTGCACAACACTGAGATTTTTGCGCGGCTTGCCAAGTGATAGAAAACAGTACCTTAGCACTCTCCTCACTTTTCCAATCACATGAACATTTGATTGGAAGCTGTTTTGGACAACTTTACTTTTCTTCCTCCCAAACACTTGGTACACCTCCGTGCAAAGTCTAGAACACTATGGGAGATGTTTTTTGTGCTGGCACAGTTTTTACGTGCCAGACATAGTAGAAAAGCTTTGTGCTAAGACGTAGACTAGAAAAGACGCTAACGACGAAAGTAAGGTTCTCTCCGGAGCTAAGCGCCGCTCTCGGGCGTCTTTCGGCAGAAGCGGCGCTAAGGAGAGCACTGTGAGCGGCACAATCGTCATTGCGCGAAGAAGCCGCTTCTTCGCCTCAGGGAGCCGGAGTGAGTCGCAGCCTCGGCAAGGTGAAGAAGGAAGCTGCAAAACACTGGGATGGTGTGCGCAGCTTGCCAAGTGATAGAAAACAGTACCTTAGCACTCTCCTCACTTTTCCAATCACATGAACATTCGATTGGAAGCTGTTTTGGACAACTTTTCTTTTCTTCCTTCCAAGCACTTGGCACACCTCCGTGCAACGTCTAGAACACGATGGGAGATGTTTTTTGTGCTGGCACAGTTTTTACGTGCCAGACATAGTATAAAGCTTGGTGCTAAGACGTAGATTACAAAAGACGCTAACGACGAAGGTAAGGTTCTCTCCGGAGCTAAGCGCCGCTCCCGGGCGTCTATCGGCAGAAGCCGCGCTAAGGAGAGCACTGTGAGCGGCACAATCGTCTTTGCGCGAAGAAGCCGCTTTTTCGCCTCAGGGAGCCGGAGTGAGTCGCAGCCTCGGCAAGGTGAAGAAGGAAGCTGTACAAAACTGGGATTGTGTGCACAGCTTGCCAAGTGATAGAAAACAGTACCTTAGTACTCTCCTCACTTTTCCAAACACATGAACATTTGATTGGAAGCTGTTTGTACAACTTTTCTTTTCTTCCTTCCAATCACTTGGCACACCTCCGTGCAAGGTCTAGAACACGATGGGAGATGATTTTTGTGCTGGCAGAGTTTTTACGTGCCAGACATAGTAGAAAAGCTTTGTGCTAAGACGTACCCTACAAAAGACGCTAACGACGATGGTAAGGTTCTCTCCAGAGCTAAGCGCCGCTCCCGGGCGTCTTTCGGCAGAAGCCGCGCTAAGGAGAGCACTGTGAGCGGCACAATCGTCTTTGCGCGAAGAAGCCGCTTCTTCGCCTCAGGGAGCCGGAGAGAGTCGCAGCCTCGGCAAGGTGAAGAAGGAAGCTGCACAACACTGGGATTGTGTGCGCAGCTTGCCAAGTGATAGAAAACAGTACCTTAGCACTCTCCTCACTTTTCCAATCACATTAATATTCGATTGGAAGCTGTTTTGGACAACTTTTCTTTTCTTCCTGCCAAACAATTGGCACACCTCCGTGCAACGTCTCGAACACGATGGGATATGTTTTTTGTGCTGGCACAGTTTTTACGTGCCAGACATAGTAGAAAAGCTTTGTGCTAAGACGTAGACTAGAAAAGACATTAAAGAAGAAGGTAAGGTTCTCCCCAGAGCTAAGCGCCGCTTTTGGGGCGTCTTTCGGCAGAAGCCGCGCTAAGGAGAGCACTGTGAGCGGCACAATCGTCTTTGCGCAAAGAAGCCGCTTCTTCGCCTCAGGGAGCCGGAGAGAGTCGCAGCCTCGGCAAGGTCAAGAAGGAAGCTGCACAACACTGGGATTGTGTGCGCAGCTTGCCAAGTGATAGAAAACAGTACCTTAGCACTCTCCTCACTTTTCCAATCACATGAAATTTCGATTGGAAGCTGTTTTGGACAACTTTTCTTTTCTTCCTGCCAATCACTTGGCACACCTCCGTGCAACGTCTAGAACGCGATGGGAGATGTTTTTTGTGCTGGCAGAGTTTTTACGTGCCAGGCTTGGTAGAAAACCTTTGTGCTAAACGTAGACTACAAAAGACGCTAACGACGAAGGTAAGGTTCTCTCCAGAGCTAAGCGTCGCTCCCGGGCGTCTTTCGGCAGAAGCCGCGCTAAGGAGAGCACGTTGAGTGGCACAATCGTCTTTGCGCGAAGAAGCCGCTTCTTCGCCTCAGGGAGCCGGAGAGAGTCGCCGCCTCGGCAAGGTGAAGAAGGAAGCTGCACAACACTGGGATTGTGTGCGCAGCTTGCCAAGTGATAGAAAACAGTACCTTAGCACTCTCCTCACTTTTCCAATCACATGAACATTCGATTGGAAGCTGTTTTGGACAACTTTTCTTTTTTTCCTGCCAATCACTTGGCACACCTCCGTGCAACGTCTAGAACACGATGGGAGATGTTTTTTGTGCTGGCAGAGTTTTTACGTGCCAGACATAGTAGAAAAGCTTTGTGCTAAGACGTACACTACAAAAGACGCTAACGACGAAGGTAAGGTTCTCTCCGGAGCTAAGCGCTGCTCCCGGGCGTCTTTCGGCAGAAGCCGCGCTAAGGAGAGCACTGTGAGCGGCACAATCGTCTTTGCGCGAAGAAGCCGCTTCTTCGCCTCAGGGAGCCGGAGAGAGTCGCAGCCTCGGCAAGGTGAAGAAGGAAGCTGCACAACACTGGGACTGTGTGCGCAGCTTGCCAAGCGATAGAAAACAGTACCTTAGCACTCTCCTCACTTTTCCAATCACATGAACATTCGATTGGAAGCTGTTTTGGACAACTTTTCTGTTCTTCCTGCCAATCACTTGGCACACCACCGTGCAACGTCTAGAACACGATGGGAGATGTTTTTTGTGCTGGCACAGTTTTTACGTGCCAGACTTTTTGGAAAAGCTTTGTGCCAAGACGTAGACTACAAAAGACGCTAACGACGAAGGTAAGGTTCTCTCCAGAGCTAAGCGCCGCTCCCGGGCGTCTTTCGGCAGAAGCCGCGCAAAGGAGAGCACTGTGAGCGGCACAATCGTCTTTGCGCGAAGAAGCCGCTTCTTCGCCTCAGAGAGCCGGAGAGAGTTGCAGCCTCGGCAACGGTGAAGAAGGAAGCAGCACAACACTGGGATTGTGTGCGCAGCTTGCCAAGATATAGAAAACAGTTCCATAGCACTCTCCTCACTTTTCCAATCACATGAATATTCGACTGGAAGCTGTTATGGACAACTTTACTTTTCTTCCTGCCAAACACTTGGCACACTTCCGTGCAACGTCTAGAACACGATGGGAGATGTTTTTTGTGCTGGCACAGTTTTTACGTGCCAGACATAGTAGAAAAGCTTTGTGCTAAGACGTAGACTACAAAAGATGCTAACAACGAAGGTAAGGTTCTCTCCGGAGCTAAGCGCCGCTCCCGGGCGTTTTTCGGCAGAAGCCGCGCAAAGGAGAGCACTGTGAGCGGCACAATCGTCTTTGCGCGAAGAAGCCGCTTCTTCGCCGCAGGGAGCCGGAGAGAGTCGCAGCCTCGGCAAGGTGAAGAAGGAACCTGCACAACACTGGGACTGTGTGCGAAGCTTGCCAAGTGATAGAAAACAGTACCTTAGCACTCTCCTCACTTTTCCAATCACATGAACATTCGATTGGAAGCTGTTTTGGACAACTTTTCTTTTTTTCCTGCCAATCACTTGGCACACCTCCGTGCAACGTCTAGAACACGATGGGAGATGTTTTTTGTGCTGGCACAGTTTTTACGTGCCAGACATAGTAGAAAAGCTTTGTGCTAAGACGTAGACTACAAAAGACGCTAACGACGAAGGTAAGGTTCTCTCCGGAGCTAAGCGCTTCTCCCGGGCGTCTTTCGGCAGAAGCCGCGCTAAGGAGAGCACTGTGAGCGGCACAATCGTCTTTGCGCGAAGAAGCCGCTTTTTCGCCTCAGGGAGCCGGAGAGAGTCGCAGCCTCGGCAAGGTGAAGAAGGAAGCTGCACAACACTGGGACTGTGTGCGCAGCTTGCCAAGCGATAGAAAACAGTACCTTAGCACTCTCCTCACTTTTCCAATCACATGAACATTCGATTGGAAGCTGTTTTGGACAACTTTTCTGTTCTTCCTGCCAATCACTTGGCACAGCACCGTGCAACGTCTAGAACACGATGGGAGATGTTTTTTGTGCTGGCACAGTTTTTACGTGCCAGACTTTTTGGAAAAGCTTTGTGCCAAGACGTAGACTACAAAAGACGCTAACGACGTAGGTAAGGTTCTCTCCAGAGCTAAGCGCCGCTCCCGGGCGTCTTTCGGCAGAAGCCGCGCAAAGGAGAGCACTGTGAGCGGCACAATCGTCTTTGCGCGAAGAAGCCGCTTCTTCGCCTCAGGGAGCCGGAGAGAGTTGCAGCCTCGGCAACGGTGAAGAAGGAAGCAGCACAACACTGGGATTGTGTGCGCAGCTTGCCAAGATATAGAAAACAGTTCCATAGCACTCTCCTCACTTTTCCAATCACATGAATATTCGACTGGAAGCTGTTATGTACAACTTTACTTTTCTTCCTGCCAAACACTTGGCACACTTCCGTGCAACGTCTAGAACACGATGGGAGATGTTTTTTGTGCTGGCACAGTTTTTACGTGCCAGACATAGTAGAAAATCTTTGTGCTAAGACGTAGACTACAAAAGATGCTAACAACGAAGTTAAGGTTCTCTCCGGAGCTAAGCGCCGCTCCCGGGCGTTTTTCGGCAGAAGCCGCGCTAAGGAGAGCACTGTGAGCGGCACAATCGTCTTTGCGCGAAGAAGCCGCTTCTTCGCCGCAGGGAGCCGGAGAGAGTCGCAGCCTCGGCAAGGTGAAGAAGGAACCTGCACAACACTGGGACTGTGTGCGAGGCTTGCCAAGTGATAGAAAACAGTACCTTAGCACTCTCCTCACTTTTCCAATCACATGAACATTCGATTGGAAGCTGTTTTGGACAACTTTTCTTCTCTTCCTGCCAAACACTTGGCACACCTCCGTGCAAGGTCTAGAACACAATGGGAGATGTTTTTTGTGCTGGCACAGTTTTCACGTTCCAGACATAATAGGAAAGCTTTGTGCTAAGACGTAGACTACAAAAGACGTTAACAACGAAGGTAAGGTTCTCTCCAGAGCTAAGCGCCGCTCCCGGGCGTCTTTCGGCAGAAGCCGAGCTAAGGGGAGCAGTGTGAGCGGCACAATCGTCTTTGCGCGAGGAAGCCGCTTCTTCGCCTCAGGGAGCCGGAGAGCGTCGCAGCCTCGGCAAGGTGAAGAAGGAAGCTGCACAACACTGGGATTGTGTGCGCAGCTTGCCAAGTGATAGAAAACAGTACCTTAGCACTCTCCTCACTTTTCCAATCACATGAACATTCGATTGGAAGCTGTTTTGGACAACTTTTCTTTTCTTCCTGCCAATTACTTGGCACACCTCCGTGCGACGTCTAGAACACGATGGGAGATGTTTTTTGTGCTGGCACAGTTTTTACGTGCCAGACATAGTAGAAAAGCTTTGTGCTAAGACGTAGACTAGAAAAGACGCTAACGACGAAGGTAAGGTTCTCTCCGGAGCTAAGCGCCGCTCCCGGGCGTCTTTTGGCAGAAGCCGCGCTAAGGAGAGCACTGTGAGCGCCACAATCGTGTTTGCGCGAGGAAGCCGCTTCTTCGCCTCAGGGAGCCGGAGAGAGTCGCAGCCTCGGCAAGGTGACGAAGGAAGCTGCACAACACTGGGACTGTGTGCGCAGAATGCCAAGTGATAGAAAACAGTACCTTAGCACTCTCCTCACTTTTCCAATCACATGAACATTCGATTGGAAGCTGTTTTGGACAACTTTTCTTTTCTTCCTGCTAATCACTTGGCACACCTCCGTGCAAGGTCTAGAACACGATGGGAGATGTTTTTTGTGCTGGCACAGTTTTTACGTGCCAGACATAGTAGAAAAGCTTTGTGCTAAGACGTAGACTACAAAAGACACTAACGACGAAGGTAAGGTTCTCTCCGGAGCTAAGCGCCGCTCCCGGGCGTTTTTCGGCAGAAGCCGCGCTAAGGAGAGCACTGTGAGCGGCACAATCGTCTTTGCGCAAAGAAGCCGCTTCTTCGCCTCAGGGAGCCGGAGAGAGTCGCAGCCTCTGCAAGGTGAAGAAGGAAGCTGCACAACACTGGGATTGTGTGCGCAGCTTGCCAAGTGATAGAAAACAGTACCTTAGCACTCTCCTCACTTTTCCAAACACATGAATATTCGATTGGAAGCTTTTTTCGAAAACTTTTCTTTTCTTCCTGCCAATAACTTGGCACACCTCCATGCAACGTCTAGAACACGATGGGAGATGTTTTTTGTGCTGCCACAGTTTTTACATGCCAGACATAGTAGAAAAGCCTTGTGCTAAGACGTAGAGTAGAAAAGACGCTAACGACGAAGGTAAGGTTCTCTCCGGAGCTAATCGCCGCTGCCGGTCGTCTTTCGGCAGAAGCCGCGCTAAGGAGAGCACTGTGAGCGGCACAATCGTCTTTGCGCGAAGAAGCCGCTTCTTCGCCTCAGGGAGCCGGAGAGAGTCGCAGCCTCGGCAAGGTGAAGAAGGAAGCTGCACAAAACTGGGATTGTGTGCGCAGCTTGCCAAGTGATAGAAAACAGTACCTTAGCACTCTCCTCACTTTTCCAATCACATGAACATTCGATTGGAAGCTGTTTTGGACAACTTTTCTTTTCTTCCTGCCAAACACTTGGCAAACCTCCGTGCAACGTCTAGAACAAGATGGGAGATGTTTTTCGTGCTGGCACGGTTTTTACGTGCCAGACATAGTAGAAAAGCTTTGTGCTAAGACGTAGACTACAAAAGATGCTAACGACGAAGGTAAGGTTCTCTCCGGAGCTAAGCGCCGCTCCCGGGCGTCTTTCGGCAGAAGCCGCGCTAAGAAGAGCACTGTGAGCGGCACAATCGTGTTTGCACGAAGAAGCCGCTTCTTCGCCTCAGGGAGCCGGAGAGAGTCGCAGACTCGGCAAGGTGAAGAAGGAAGCTGCACAACACTGGGATTGTGTGCGCAGCTTGCCAAGTGATAGAAAACAGTACCTTAGCACTCTCCTCACTTTTCCAATCACATGAACATTCGATTGGAATCTTTTTTGGACAACTTTTCTTTTTTTCCTGCCAATCACTTGGCACACCTCCGTGCAACGTCTAGAACACGATGGGAGATGTTTTTTGTACTGGCACAGTTCTTACGTGCCAGACATAGTTGAAAAGCTTTGTGCTAAGACGTAGACTACAAAAGACGCTAACGACGAAGGTAAGGTTCTCTCCGGAGCTTAGCGCCGCTCCCGGGCGTCTTTCGGCAGAAGCCGCGCTAAGGAGAGCACTGTGAGCGGCACAATGGTCTTTGCGCGAAGAAGCCGCTTCTTCGCCTCAGGGAGCCGGAGAGAGTCGCAGCCTCGGCAAGGTGAAGAAGGAAGCTGCACAACACTGGGATTGTGTGCGCAGCTTGCCAAGTGATAGAAAACAGTACCTTAGCCCTCTCCTCACTTTTCCAATAACATGAACATTCGATTGGAAGCTGTTTTGGACAACTATTCTTTTCTTCCTGCCAAACACTTGGCACACCTCCGTGCGACGTCTAGAACACGATGGGAGATGTTTTTTGTGCTGGCACATTTTTTACGTGCCAGACATAGTAGAAAAGCTTTGTGCTAAGACGTAGCCTACAAAAGACGCTAACGACGAAGGTAAGGTTCTCTCCGGAGCTAAGCGCCGCGGCCGGGCGTCTTTTGGCAGAAGCCGCGCTAAGGAGAGCACTGTGAGCGGCACAATCGTGTTTGCGCGAGGAAGCCGCTTCTTCGCCTCAGGGAGCCGGAGAGAGTCGCAGCCTCGGCAAGGTGACGAAGGAAGCTGCACAACACTGGGACTGTGTGCGCAGCATGCCAAGTGATAGAAAACAGTACCTTAGCACTCTCCTCACTTTTCCAATCACATGAACATTCGATTGGAAGCTGTTTTGGACAACTTTTCTTTTCTTCCTGCTAATCACTTGGCACACCTCCGTGCAAGGTCTAGAACACGATGGGAGATGTTTTTTGTGCTGGCACAGTTTTTACGTGCCAGACATAGTAGAAAAGCTTTGTGCTAAGACGTAGACTACAAAAGACACTAACGACGAAGGTAAGGTTCTCTCCGGAGCTAAGCGCCGCTCCCGGGCGTTTTTCGGCAGAAGCCGCGCTAAGGAGAGCACTGTGAGCGGCACAATCGTCTTTGCGCGAAGAAGCCGCTTCTTCGCCTCAGGGAGCCGGAGAGAGTCGCAGCCTCTGCAAGGTGAAGAAGGAAGCTGCACAACACTGGGATTGTGTGCGCAGCTTGCCAAGTGATAGAAAACAGTACCTTAGCACTCTCCTCACTTTTCCAAACACATGAATATTCGATTGGAAGCTTTTTTCGAAAACTTTTCTTTTCTTCCTGCCAATAACTTGGCACACCTCCATGCAACGTCTAGAACACGATGGGAGATGTTTTTTGTGCTGCCACAGTTTTTACATGCCAGACATAGTAGAAAAGCCTTGTGCTAAGACGTAGAGTAGAAAAGACGCTAACGACGAAGGTAAGGTTCTCTCCGGAGCTAATCGCCGCTGCCGGTCGTCTTTCGGCAGAAGCCGCGCTAAGGAGAGCACTGTGAGCGGCACAATCGTCTTTGCGCGAAGAAGCCGCTTCTTCGCCTCAGGGAGCCGGAGAGAGTCGCAGCCTCGGCAAGGTGAAGAAGGAAGCTGCACAAAACTGGGATTGTGTGCGCAGCTTGCCAAGTGATAGAAAACAGTACCTTAGCACTCTCCTCACTTTTCCAATCACATGAACATTCGATTGGAAGCTGTTTTGGACAACTTTTCTTTTCTTCCTGCCAAACACTTGGCAAACCTCCGTGCAACGTCTAGAACAAGATGGGAGATGTTTTTCGTGCTGGCACGGTTTTTACGTGCCAGACATAGTAGAAAAGCTTTGTGCTAAGACGTAGACTACAAAAGATGCTAACGACGAAGGTAAGGTTCTCTCCGGAGCTAAGCGCCGCTCCCGGGCGTCTTTCGGCAGAAGCCGCGCTAAGAAGAGCACTGTGAGCGGCACAATCGTGTTTGCACGAAGAAGCCGCTTCTTCGCCTCAGGGAGCCGGAGAGAGTCGCAGACTCGGCAAGGTGAAGAAGGAAGCTGCACAACACTGGGATTGTGTGCGCAGCTTGCCAAGTGATAGAAAACAGTACCTTAGCACTCTCCTCACTTTTCCAATCACATGAACATTCGATTGGAATCTTTTTTGGACAACTTTTCTTTTTTTCCTGCCAATCACTTGGCACACCTCCGTGCAACGTCTAGAACACGATGGGAGATGTTTTTTGTACTGGCACAGTTCTTACGTGCCAGACATAGTTGAAAAGCTTTGTGCTAAGACGTAGACTACAAAAGACGCTAACGACGAAGGTAAGGTTCTCTCCGGAGCTTAGCGCCGCTCCCGGGCGTCTTTCGGCAGAAGCCGCGCTAAGGAGAGCACTGTGAGCGGCACAATGGTCTTTGCGCGAAGAAGCCGCTTCTTCGCCTCAGGGAGCCGGAGAGAGTCGCAGCCTCGGCAAGGTGAAGAAGGAAGCTGCACAACACTGGGATTGTGTGCGCAGCTTGCCAAGTGATAGAAAACAGTACCTTAGCCCTCTCCTCACTTTTCCAATAACATGAACATTCGATTGGAAGCTGTTTTGGACAACTTTTCTTTTCTTCCTGCCAAACACTTGGCACACCTCCGTGCGACGTCTAGAACACGATGGGAGATGTTTTTTGTGCTGGCACATTTTTTACGTGCCAGACATAGTAGAAAAGCTTTGTGCTAAGACGTAGCCTACAAAAGACGCTAACGACGAAGGTAAGGTTCTCTCCGGAGCTAAGCGCCGCGGCCGGGCGTCTTTTGGCAGAAGCCGCGCTAAGGAGAGCACTGTGAGCGGCACAATCGTGTTTGCGCGAGGAAGCCGCTTCTTCGCCTCAGGGAGCCGGAGAGAGTCGCAGCCTCGGCAAGGTGACGAAGGAAGCTGCACAACACTGGGACTGTGTGCGCAGCATGCCAAGTGATAGAAAACAGTACCTTAGCACTCTCCTCACTTTTCCAATCACATGAACATTCGATTGGAAGCTGTTTTGGACAACTTTTCTTTTCTTCCTGCTAATCACTTGGCACACCTCCGTGCAAGGTCTAGAACACGATGGGAGATGTTTTTTGTGCTGGCACAGTTTTTACGTGCCAGACATAGTAGAAAAGCTTTGTGCTAAGACGTAGACTACAAAAGACACTAACGACGAAGGTAAGGTTCTCTCCGGAGCTAAGCGCCGCTCCCGGGCGTTTTTCGGCAGAAGCCGCGCTAAGGAGAGCACTGTGAGCGGCACAATCGTCTTTGCGCGAAGAAGCCGCTTCTTCGCCTCAGGGAGCCGGAGAGAGTCGCAGCCTCTGCAAGGTGAAGAAGGAAGCTGCACAACACTGGGATTGTGTGCGCAGCTTGCCAAGTGATAGAAAACAGTACCTTAGCACTCTCCTCACTTTTCCAAACACAAGAATATTCGATTGGAAGCTTTTTTCGAAAACTTTTCTTTTCTTCCTGCCAATAACTTGGCACACCTCCATGCAACGTCTAGAACACGATGGGAGATGTTTTTTGTGCTGCCACAGTTTTTACATGCCAGACATAGTAGAAAAGCCTTGTGCTAAGACGTAGAGTAGAAAAGACGCTAACGACGAAGGTAAGGTTCTCTCCGGAGCTAATCGCCGCTGCCGGTCGTCTTTCGGCAGAAGCCGCGCTAAGGAGAGCACTGTGAGCGGCACAATCGTCTTTGCGCGAAGAAGCCGCTTCTTCGCCTCAGGGAGCCGGAGAGAGTCGCAGCCTCGGCAAGGTGAAGAAGGAAGCTGCACAAAACTGGGATTGTGTGCGCAGCTTGCCAAGTGATAGAAAACAGTACCTTAGCACTCTCCTCACTTTTCCAATCACATGAACATTCGATTGGAAGCTGTTTTGGACAACTTTTCTTTTCTTCCTGCCAAACACTTGGCAAACCTCCGTGCAACGTCTAGAACAAGATGGGAGATGTTTTTCGTGCTGGCACGGTTTTTACGTGCCAGACATAGTAGAAAAGCTTTGTGCTAAGACGTAGACTACAAAAGACGCTAACGACGAAGGTAAGGTTCTCTCCGGAGCTAAGCGCCGCTCCCGGGCGTCTTTCGGCAGAAGCCGCGCTAAGGAGAGCACTGTGAGCGGCACAATCGTGTTTGCGCGAAGAAGCCGCTTCTTCGCCTCAGGGAGCCGGAGAGAGTCGCAGACTCGGCAAGGTGAAGAAGGAAGCTGCACAACACTGGGATTGTGTGCGCAGCTTGCCAAGTGATAGAAAACAGTACCTTAGCACTCTCCTCACTTTTCCAATCACATGAACATTCGATTGGAATCTTTTTTGGACAACTTTTCTTTTTTTCCTGCCAATCACTTGGCACACCTCCGTGCAACGTCTAGAACACGATGGGAGATGTTTTTTGTACTGGCACAGTTCTTACGTGCCAGACATAGTTGAAAAGCTTTGTGCTAAGACGTAGACTACAAAAGACGCTAACGACGAAGGTAAGGTTCTCTCCGGAGCTTAGCGCCGCTCCCGGGCGTCTTTCGGCAGAAGCCGCGCTAAGGAGAGCACTGTGAGCGGCACAATGGTCTTTGCGCGAAGAAGCCGCTTCTTCGCCTCAGGGAGCCGGAGAGAGTCGCAGCCTCGGCAAGGTGAAGAAGGAAGCTGCACAACACTGGGATTGTGTGCGCAGCTTGCCAAGTGATAGAAAACAGTACCTTAGCCCTCTCCTCACTTTTCCAATAACATGAACATTCGATTGGAAGCTGTTTTGGACAACTTTTCTTTTCTTCCTGCCAAACACTTGGCACACCTCCGTGCGACGTCTAGAACACGATGGGAGATGTTTTTTGTGCTGGCACATTTTTTACGTGCCAGACATAGTAGAAAAGCTTTGTGCTAAGACGTAGCCTACAAAAGACGCTAACGACGAAGGTAAGGTTATCTCCGGAGCTAAGCGCCGCGGCCGGGCGTCTATCGGCAGAAGCCGCGCTAAGGAGAGCACTGTGAGCGGCACAATCGTCTTTGCGCGAAGAAGCCGCTTCTTCGCCTCAGGGAGCCGGAGAGAGTCGCAGCCTCGGCAAGGTGAAGAAGGAAGCTACACAACACTGGGATTGTGTGCGCAGTTTGCCAAGTGATAGAAAACAGTACCTTAGCACTCTCCTCACTTTTCCAATCACATGAACATTCGATCGGAAGCTGTTTTGGACAACTTTTCTTTTTTTCCTGCCAATAACTTGGCACACCTCCGTGCAACGTCTAGAACACGATGGGAGATGTTTTTTGTGCTGCCACAGTTTTTACGTGCCAGACATAGTAGAAAAGCTTTGTGCCAAGACGTAGACTACAAAAGACGCTAACGACGAAGGTAAGGTTCTCTCCGGAGCTAAGCGCCGCTCACGGGCGTCTTTCGGCAGAAGCCGCGCTAAGGAGAGCACTGTGAGCGGCACAAGCGTCTATGCGCGAAGAAGCCGCTTCTTCGCCTCAGGGAACCGGAGAGAGTCGCAGCCTCGGCAAGGTGAAGAAGGAAGCTGCACAACACTGGGATTGTGTGCGCAGCTTGCCAAGTGATAGAAAACAGTACCTTAGCACTCTCCTCACTTTTCCAATCACATGAACTTTCGATTGTAATCTCTTTTGGACAACTTTTCTTCCTGCCAAACACTTGGCAAACCTCCGTGCGACGTCTAGAACACGATGGGAGATGTTTTTTGTGCTGGCACAGTTTTTACCTGCCAGACATAATAGAAAAGCTTTGTGCAAAGACGTAGCCTACAAAAGACGCTAACGACGAAGGTAAGGTTCTCTCCGGAGCTAAGCGCCGCTTCCGGCGTCTTTCGGCAGAAGCCGCGCTCAGGAGAGCACTGTGAGCGGCACAATCGTCTTTGCGCGAAGAAGCCGCTTCTTCGCCTCAGGGAACCGGAGAGAGTCGCAGCCTCGGCAAGGTGAAGAAGGAAGCTGCACAACACTGGGATTGTGTGCGCAGCTTGCCAAGTGATAGAAAACAGTACCTTAGCATTCTCCTCACTTTTCCAATCACATGAACATTCGATTGGAAGCTGTTTTGGACAACTTTTCTTTTCTTCCTGCCAATCACTTGGCACACCTCCGTGCAAGGTCTAGAACACGATGGGAGATGTTTTTTGTGCTGGCACAGTTTTTACGTGCCAGACATAGTAGAAAAGCTTTGTGCTAAGACGTAGCCTACAAAAGACGCTAACGACGAAGGTAAGGTTCTCTCCAGAGCTAAGCGCCACTCCCGGGCGTCTTTCGTCAGAAGACGCGCTAAGGAGAGCACTGTGAGCGGCACAATGGTCTTTGCGCGAAGAAGCCGCTTCTTCGCCTCAGGGAGCCGGAAAGAGTCGCAGCCTCGGCAAGGTGAAGAAGGAAGCTGCACAACACTGGGATTGTGTGCGCAGCTTGCCAAGTGATAGAAAACAGTACCTTAGCACTCTCCTCACTTTTCCAATCACATGAACATTCGATTGGAAGCTTTTTTGTACAACTTTTCTTTTTTTCCTGCCAATCACTTGGCACACCTCCGTGCAACGTCTAGAACACGATGGGAGATGTTTTTTGTACTGGCACAGTTCTTACGTGCCAGACATACTAGAAAAGCTTTGTGCTAAGACGTAGACTACAAAAGACGCTAACGACGAAGGTAAGGTTCTCTCCGGAGCTAAGCGCCGCTCCCGGGCGTCTTTCGGCAGAAGCCGCGCTAAGGAGAGCACTGTGAGCGGCACAATCGTGTTTGTGCGAAGAAGCCGCTTCTTCGCCTCAGGGAGCCGGAGAGAGTCGCAGCCTCAGCAAGGTGAAGAAGGAAGCTGCAAAACACTGGGACTGTGTGCGCAGCTTGCCAAGAGATAGAAAACAGTACCTTAGCACTCTCCTCACTTTTCTAATCACATGAACATTCGATTGGAAGCTGTTTTGGACAACTTTTGTTTTCTTCCTTCCAAACACTTGGCACACCTCCGTGCAACGTCTACAACACGATGGGAGATGTTTTTTGTGCTGGCACAGTTTTTACGTGCCAGAAATAGTAGAAAAGCTTTGTGCTAAGACGTAGACTACAAAAGACGCTAACGACGAAGGTAAGGTTCTCTCCGGAGCTAAGCGCCGCTCCCGGCGTCTTTCGGCAGAAGCCGCGCTAAGGAGAGCACTGTGAGCGGCACAATGGTCTTTGCGCGAAGAAGCCGCTTCTTCGCCTCAGGGAGCCGGAGAGAGTCGCAGCCTCTGCAAGGTGAAGAAGGAAGCTGCACAACACTGGGACTGTGTGCGCAGCTTGCCAAGTGATAGAAAACAGTACCTTAGCACTCTCCTCACTTTTCCAATCACATGAACATTCGATTGGAAGCTGTTTTGGACAACTTTTCTTTTCTTCCTGCCAAACTATAGGCACACCTCCGTGCAACGTCTAGAAAACGATGGGAGATGTTTTTTGTGCTGGCACGGTTTTTACGTGCCAGACATAGTAGAAAAGCTTTGTGCTAAGACATAGACTAGAAAAGACGCTAACGACGAAGGTAAGGTTATCTCCGGAGCAAAGCGCCGCTGCCGGTCGTCTTTTGGCAGAAGCCGCGCTAAGGAGAGCACTGTGAGCGGCACAATCGTCTTTGCGCGAAGAAGCCGCTTCTTTGCCTCAGGGAGCCGGAGAGAGTCGCAGCCTCGGCAAGGCGAAGAAGGAAGCTGCACAACACTGGGATTGTGTGCGCAGCTTGCCAAGTGATAGAAAACAGTACCTTAGCACTCTCCTCACTTTTCCAATCACATGAACATTCGATTGGAAGCTGTTTTGGACAACTTTTCTGTTCTTCCTGCCAATCACTTGGCACACCACCGTGCAACGTCTAGAACACGATGGGAGATGTTTTTTGTGCTGGCACAGTTTTTACGTGCCAGACTTTTTGGAAAAGCTTTGTGCCAAGACGTAGACTACAAAAGACGCTAACGACGAAGGTAAGGTTCTCTCCAGAGCTAAGCGCCGCTCCCGGGCGTCTTTCGGCAGAAGCCGCGCAAAGGAGAGCACTGTGAGCGGCACAATCGTCTTTGCGCGAAGAAGCCGCTTCTTCGCCTCAGGGAGCCGGAGAGAGTTGCAGCCTCGGCAACGGTGAAGAAGGAAGCAGCACAACACTGGGATTGTGTGCGCAGCTTGCCAAGATATAGAAAACAGTTCCATAGCACTCTCCTCACTTTTCCAATCACATGAATATTCGACTGGAAGCTGTTATGGACAACTTTACTTTTCTTCCTGCCAAACACTTGGCACACTTCCGTGCAACGTCTAGAACACGATGGGAGATGTTTTTTGTGCTGGCACAGTTTTTACGTGCCAGACATAGTAGAAAAGCTTTGTGCTAAGACGTAGACTACAAAAGATGCTAACAACGAAGTTAAGGTTCTCTCCGGAGCTAAGCGCCGCTCCCGGGCGTTTTTCGGCAGAAGCCGCGCTAAGGAGAGCACTGTGAGCGGCACAATCGTCTTTGCGCGAAGAAGCCGCTTCTTCGCCGCAGGGAGCCGGAGAGAGTCGCAGCCTCGGCAAGGTGAAGAAGGAACCTGCACAACACTGGGACTGTGTGCGAGGCTTGCCAAGTGATAGAAAACAGTACCTTAGCACTCTCCTCACTTTTCCAATCACATGAACATTCGATTGGAAGCTGTTTTGGACAACTTTTCTTCTCTTCCTGCCAAACACTTGGCACACCTCCGTGCAAGGTCTAGAACACAATGGGAGATGTTTTTTGTGCTGGCACAGTTTTCACGTTCCAGACATAATAGGAAAGCTTTGTGCTAAGACGTAGACTACAAAAGACGTTAACAACGAAGGTAAGGTTCTCTCCAGAGCTAAACGCCGCTCCCGGGCGTCTTTCGGCAGAAGCCGAGCTAAGGGGAGCAGTGTGAGCGGCACAATCGTCTTTGCGCGAGGAAGCCGCTTCTTCGCCTCAGGGAGCCGGAGAGCGTCGCAGCCTCGGCAAGGTGAAGAAGGAAGCTGCACAACACTGGGATTGTGTGCGCAGCTTGCCAAGTGATAGAAAACAGTACCTTAGCACTCTCCTCACTTTTCCAATCACATGAACATTCGATTGGAAGCTGTTTTGGACAACTTTTCTTTTCTTCCTGCCAATTACTTGGCACACCTCCGTGCGACATCTAGAACACGATGGGAGATGTTTTTTGTGCTGGCACAGTTTTTACGTGCCAGACATAGTAGAAAAGCTTTGTGCTAAAACGTAGACTACAAAAGACGCTAACGACGAAGGTAAGGTTCTCTCCGGAGCTAAGCGCCGCTCCCGGGCGTCTTTTGGCAGAAGCCGCGCTAAGGAGAGCACTGTGAGCGGCACAAGCGTCTTTGCGCGAGGAAGCCGCTTCTTCGCCTCAGGGAGCCGGAGAGAGTCGCAGCCTCGGCAAGGTGACGAAGGAAGCTGCACAACACTGGGACTGTGTGCGCAGCATGCCAAGTGATAGAAAACAGTACCTTAGCACTCTCCTCACTTTTCCAATCACATGAACATTCGATTGGAAGCTGTTTTGGACAACTTTTCTTTTCTTCCTGCCAATCACTTAGCACACCTCCGTGCAACGTCTAGAACAAGATGGGAGATGTTTTTTCTGCTGGCACAATTTTTACGTGCCAGATATAGTAGAAAAGCTTTGTGCTAAGTCGTAGACTAAAAATGACGCTAACGACGAATGTAAGGTTATCTCCGGAGCTAAGCGCTCTGCCGGTCGTCTTTCGGCACAAGCCGCGCTAAGGATAGCACTGTGAGCGGCACAATCGTCTTTGCGCGAAGAAGCCGCTTCTTCGCCTCAGGGAGCCGGAGAGAGTCGCAGCCTCGGCAAGGTGAAGAAGGAAGCTGCACAACACTGGCATTGTGTGCGCACCTTGCCAAGTGATAGAAAACAGTACCTTAGCACTCTCCTCACTTTTCCAATCACATGAACATTCGATTGGAAGCTGTTTTGGACAACTTTTCCGTCTGCCAAACACTTGGCAAACATCCGTGCAACGTCTAGAACACGATGGGAGATGTTTTTTGTGCTGGCACAGTTTTTACGTGCCAGACATAGTATAAAAGCCTTGTGCTAAGACGTAGTCTACAAAAGACGCTAACGACGAAGGTAAGGTTCTCTCCGGAGCTAAGCGCCGCTCCCGAGCGTCTTTCGGCAGAAGCCGCGCTAAGGAGAGCACTGTGAGCGGCACAATCATCTTTGCGCTAAGAAGCCGCTTCTTCGCCTCAGGGAGCCTGAGAGAGTCGCAGCCTCGGCAAGGTGAAGAAGGAAGCTGCACAACACTGGGACTGTGTGCGCAGCTTGCCAAGTGATAGAAAACAGTACCTTAGCACTCTCCTCACTTTTCCAATCATATGAATATTAGATTGGAAGCTGTTTTGGACAACACTTGTTTTCTTCTTGCCAATAACTTGGCACACCTCCGTGCAACGTCTAGAACACGATGGAAGATGTTTTTTGTGCTGGCATAGTTTTTACGTGCCAGACATAGTAGAAAAGCTTTGTGCTAAGACGTAGACTGCAAAAGACGTTATCGATGAAGGTTAGGTTCTCCCCAGAGCTAAGCGCCGCTCCCGGGCGTCTTTCGGCAGAAGCCACGCTAAGGAGAGCACTGTGAGCGGCACAATCATCTTTGCGCGAAGAAGCCGCTTCTTTGCCTCAGGGAGCCGGAGAGAGTCGCAGCCTCGGCAAGGTGAAGAAGGAAGCTGCACAACACTGGGATTGTGTGCGCAGCTTGCCAAGTGATAGAAAACAGTACCTTAGCACTCTCCTCACTTTTCCCATCATATGAACATTCGATTGGAAACTGTTTTGGATAACTTTTCTTTTCTTCCTGCCAATCACTTGGCACACCTCCGTGCAACGTCTAGAACACGATGGGAGATGTTTTTTGTGCTGGCACAGTTTTTACGTGCCAGACTTGGCAGAAAAGCTTTGTGCTAAGACGTAGCATACAAAAGACGCTAACGACGAAGGTAAGGTTATCTCCGGAGCTAAGCGCCGCTCCCGGGCGTCTATCGGCAGAAGCCGCGCTAAGGAGAGCACTGTGAGCGGCATAACCGTGTTGGCGCGAAGAAGCCGCTTCTTCGCCTCAGGGAGCCGGAGAGAGTCGCAGTCTCGGCAAGGTGAAGAAGGAAGCTGCACAACAATGGGACTGTGTGCGCAGCTTGCCAAGTGATAGAAAACAGTACCTTAGCACTCTCCTCACTTTTCCAATCACATGAACATTCGATTGGAAGCTGTTTTGGACAACTTTTCTTTTCTTCCTGCCAAACACTTTGTACACCTCCGTGCAAAGTCTAGAACACTATGGGAGATGTTTTTTGTGCTGGCACAGTTTTTACGTGCCAGACATAGTAGAAAAGCCTTGTGCTAAGACGTAGACTACAAAAGACGCTAACAACGAAGGTAAGGTTCTCTCCGGAGCTAAGCGCCGCTCCCGGGCGTCTTTCGGCAGAAGCCGCGCTAAGGAGAGCACTGTGAGCGGCACAATCGCCTTTGCGCGAAGAAGCCGCTTCTTCGCCTCAGGGAGCCGCAGAGAGTCGCAGCCTCGGCAAGGTGAAGAAGGAAGCTGCACAACACTGGGATTGTGTGCGCAGCTTGCCAAGTGATAGAAAACAGTACCTTAGCACTCTCCTCACTTTTCCAATCACATGAACATTCAATTGGAAGCTGTTTTGGACAACTTTTCTTTTCTTCCTGCTAATCACTTGGCACACCTCCGTGCAAGGTCTAGAACACGATGGGAGGTGTTTTTTGTGCTGGCACAGTTTTTACGTGCCAGACATAGTAGAAGAGCTTTGTGCTAAGACGTAGACTACAAAAGACACTAACGACGAAGGTAAGGTTCTCTCCGGAGCTAAGCGCCGCTCCCGGGCGTTTTTCGGCAGAAGCCGCGCTAAGGAGAGCACTGTGAGCGGCACAATCGTCTTTGCGCGAAGAAGCCGCTTCTTCGCCTCAGGGAGCCGGAGAGAGTCGCAGCCTCTGCAAGGTGAAGAAGGAAGCTGCACAACACTGGGATTGTGTGCGCAGCTTGCCAAGTGATAGAAAACAGTACCTTAGCACTCTCCTCACTTTTCCAATCACATGAATATTCGATTGGAAGCTTTTTTCGAAAACTTTTCTTTTCTTCCTGCCAATAACTTGGCACACCTCCATGCAACGTCTAGAACACGATGGGAGATGTTTTTTGTGCTGCCACAGTTTTTACATGCCAGACATAGTAGAAAAGCCTTGTGCTAAGACGTAGAGTAGAAAAGACGCTAACGACGAAGGTAAGGTTCTCTCCGGAGCTTAGCGCCGCTCCCGGGCGTCTTTCGGCAGAAGCCGCGCTAAGGAGAGCACTGTGAGCGGCACAATGGTCTTTGCGCGAAGAAGCCGCTTCTTCGCCTCAGGGAGCCGGAGAGAGTCGCAGCCTCGGCAAGGTGAAGAAGGAAGCTGCACAACACTGGGATTGTGTGCGCAGCTTGCCAAGTGATAGAAAACAGTACCTTAGCCCTCTCCTCACTTTTCCAATAACATGAACATTCGATTGGAAGCTGTTTTGGACAACTTTTCTTTTCTTCCTGCCAAACACTTGGCACACCTCCGTGCGACGTCTAGAACACGATGGGAGATGTTTTTTGTGCTGGCACATTTTTTACGTGCCAGACATAGTAGAAAAGCTTTGTGCTAAGACGTAGCCTACAAAAGACGCTAACGACGAAGGTAAGGTTATCTCCGGAGCTAAGCGCCGCGGCCGGGCGTCTATCGGCAGAAGCCGCGCTAAGGAGAGCACTGTGAGCGGCACAATCGTCTTTGCGCGAAGAAGCCGCTTCTTCGCCTCAGGGAGCCGGAGAGAGTCGCAGCCTCGGCAAGGTGAAGAAGGAAGCTACACAACACTGGGATTGTGTGCGCAGTTTGCCAAGTGATAGAAAACAGTACCTTAGCACTCTCCTCACTTTTCCAATCACATGAACATTCGATCGGAAGCTGTTTTGGACAACTTTTCTTTTTTTCCTGCCAATAACTTGGCACACCTCCGTGCAACGTCTAGAACACGATGGGAGATGTTTTTTGTGCTGCCACAGTTTTTACGTGCCAGACATAGTAGAAAAGCTTTGTGCCAAGACGTAGACTACAAAAGACGCTAACGACGAAGGTAAGGTTCTCTCCGGAGCTAAGCGCCGCTCACGGGCGTCTTTCGGCAGAAGCCGCGCTAAGGAGAGCACTGTGAGCGGCACAAGCGTCTATGCGCGAAGAAGCCGCTTCTTCGCCTCAGGGAACCGGAGAGAGTCGCAGCCTCGGCAAGGTGAAGAAGGAAGTTGCACAACACTGGGATTGTGTGCGCAGCTTGCCAAGTGATAGAAAACAGTACCTTAGCACTCTCCTCACTTTTCCAATCACATGAACTTTCGATTTTAATCTCTTTTGGACAACTTTTCTTCCTGCCAAACACTTGGCAAACCTCCGTGCGAAGTCTAGAACACGATGGGAGATGTTTTTTGTGCTGGCACAGTTTTTACGTGCCAGACATAATAGAAAAGCTTTGTGCAAAGACGTAGCCTACAAAAGACGCTAACGACGAAGGTAAGGTTCTCTCCGGAGCTAAGCGCCGCTTCCGGCGTCTTTCGGCAGAAGCCGCGCTCAGGAGAGCACTGTGAGCGGCACAATCGTCTTTGCGCGAAGAAGCTGCTTCTTCGCCTCAGGGAACCGGAGAGAGTCGCAGCCTCGGCAAGGTGAAGAAGGAAGCTGCACAACACTGGGATTGTGTGCGCAGCTTGCCAAGTGATAGAAAACAGTACCTTAGCATTCTCCTCACTTTTCCAATCACATGAACATTCGATTGGAAGCTGTTTTGGACAACTTTTCTTTTCTTCCTGCCAATCACTTGGCACACCTCCGTGCAAGGTCTAGAACACGATGGGAGATGTTTTTTGTGCTGGCACAGTTTTTACGTGCCAGACATAGTAGAAAAGCTTTGTGCTAAGACGTAGCCTACAAAAGACGCTAACGACGAAGGTAAGGTTCTCTCCAGAGCTAAGCGCCACTCCCGGGCGTCTTTCGTCAGAAGCCGCGCTAAGGAGAGCACTGTGAGCGGCACAATGGTCTTTGCGCGAAGAAGCCGCTTCTTCGCCTCAGGGAGCCGGAAAGAGTCGCAGCCTCGGCAAGGTGAAGAAGGAAGCTGCACAACACTGGGATTGTGTGCGCAGCTTGCCAAGTGATAGAAAACAGTACCTTAGCACTCTCCTCACTTTTCCAATCACATGAACATTCGATTGGAAGCTTTTTTGTACAACTTTTCTTTTTTTCCTGCCAATCACTTGGCACACCTCCGTGCAACGTCTAGAACACGATGGGAGATGTTTTTTGTACTGGCACAGTTCTTACGTGCCAGACATACTAGAAAAGCTTTGTGCTAAGACGTAGACTACAAAAGACGCTAACGACGAAGGTAAGGTTCTCTCCGGAGCTAAGCGCCGCTCCCGGGCGTCTTTCGGCAGAAGCCGCGCTAAGGAGAGCACTGTGAGTGGCACAATCGTGTTTGTGCGAAGAAGCCGCTTCTTCGCCTCAGGGAGCCGGAGAGAGTCGCAGCCTCAGCAAGGTGAAGAAGGAA
This sequence comes from Passerculus sandwichensis, assembly GCA_031885435.1. Lineage (NCBI taxonomy): Eukaryota > Metazoa > Chordata > Aves > Passeriformes > Passerellidae > Passerculus > Passerculus sandwichensis. Next base: position 1,601,899 of record CM063146.1, read on the forward strand.
GCTGCAAAACACTGGGACTCTGTGCGCAGCTTGCCAAGAGATAGAAAACAGTACCTTAGCACTCTCCTCACTTTTCCAATCACATGAACATTCGATTGGAAGCTGTTTTGGACAACTTTTCTTTTCTTCCTGCCAAACTCTAGGCACACCTCCGTGCAACGTCTAGAAAACGATGGGAGATGTTTTTTGTGCTGGCACGGTTTTTACGTGCCAGACATAGTAGAAAAGCTTTGTGCTAAGACATAGACTAGAAAAGACGCTAACGACGAAAGTAAGGTTATCTCCGGAGCAAAGCGCCGCTGCCGGTCGTCTTTTGGCAGAAGCCGCGCTAAGGAGAGCACTGTGAGCGGCACAATCGTCTTTGCGCGAAGAAGCCGCTTCTTTGCCTCAGGGAGCCGGAGAGAGTCGCAGCCTCGGCAAGGCGAAGAAGGAAGCTGCACAACACTGGGATTGTGTGCGCAGCTTGCCAAGTGATAGAAAACAGTACCTTAGCACTCTCCTCACTTTTCCAATCACATGAACATTCGATTGGAAGCTGTTTTGGACAACTTTTCTTTTCTTACTGCCAAACACTTGGGACACCTCCGTGCAACATCTAGAACACGATGGGAGATGTTTTTTGTGCTGGCACAGTTTTTACGTGCCAGACATAGTAGGAAAGCTTTGTGCTAAGACGTAGCCTACAAAAGACGCTAACGACGAAGGTAAGGTTCTCTCCGGAGCTAAGCGCCGCTCCCGGGCGTTCTTTCGGCAGAAGCCGCGCTAAGGAGAGCACTGTGAGCGGCACAATCTTCTTTGCGCGAAGAAGCCGCTTCTTTGCCTCAGGGAGCCGGAGGGAGTCGCAGCCTCGGCAAGGTGAAGAAGGAAGCTGCACAACACTGGGACTGTGTGCGCAGCTTGCCAAGTGATAGAAAACAGTACCTTAGCACTCTCCTCACTTTTCCAATCACATGAACATTCGATTGGAAGCTGTTTTGGACAACTTTTCCTCCTGCCAAACACTTGGCACACTTCCGTGCAACGTCTAGAACACGATGGGAGATTTTTTTTGTGCTGCCACAGTTTTTACATGCCAGACATAGTAGAAGAGCTTTGTGCTAAGACGTAGACTAGAAAAGACGCTAACGACGAAGGTAAGGTTCTATCCGGAGCAAAGCGCCGCTCCCGGGCGTCTTTCGGCAGAAGCCGCGCTAAGGAGAGCACTGTGAGCGGCACAATCGTCTTTGCGCGAAGAAGCCGCTTCTTCGCCTCAGGGAACCGGAGAGAGTCGCAGCCTCGGCAAGGTGAAGAAGGAGGCTGCACAACACTGGGACTGTGTGCGCAGCTTGCCAAGTGATAGAAAACAGTACCTTAGTACTCTCCTCACTTTTCCAATCATATGAACATTCGATTGGAAGCTGTTTTGGATAACTTTAGTTTTCTTCCTGCCAATCACTTGGCACACCTCCGTGCAACGTCTAGAACATGATGGGAGATGTTTTTTCTGCTGGCAGAGTTTTTACGTGCCAGACATAGTAGAAAAGCTTTGTGCTAAGACGTAGACCACAAAACAGGCTAACGACGAAGGTAAGGTTCTCTCCGGAGCTAAGCGCCGCTCCCGGCCGTCTATTGGCAGAAGCCGCGCTAAGGAGAGCACTGTGAGCAGCACAATCGTCTTTTCGCGAAGAAGACGCTTCTTCGCCGCAGGGAGCCGGAGAGAGTCGCAGCCTCGGCAAGGTGAAGAAGAAAGCTGCACAACACTGGGACTGTGTGCGCAGCTTGCCAAGTGATAGAAAACAGTACATTAGCACTCTTCTCACTTTTCCAATCACATGAACATTCGATTGGAAGCTGTTTTGGACAACTTTTCCTCCTGCCAAACACTTGGCACACCTCCGTGAAACGTCTAGAACACGATGGGAGATGTTTTTTGTGCTGCCACAGTTTTTACATGCCAGACATAGTAGAAGAGCTTTGTGCTAAGACGTAGACCACAAAAGACGCTAACGACGAAGGTAAGGTTCTATCCGGAGCAAAGCGCCGCTCCCGGGCGTCTTTCGGCAGAAGCCGCGCTAAGGAGAGCACTGTGAGCGGCACAATCGTCTTTGCGCGAAGAAGCCGCTTCTTCGCCTCAGGGAGCCGGAGAGAGTCGCAGCCTCGGCAAGGTGAAGAAGGAAGCTGCACAACACTGGGACTGTGTGCGCAGCCTGCCAAGTGGTAGAAAACAGTACCTTAGCACTCTCCTCACTTTTCCAATCACATGAACATTCGATTGGAAGCTGTTTTGGACAACTTTTCTTTTCTTCCTGCCAAACACTTGGCACAACTCCGTGCAACGTCTAGAACACGATGGGAGACGTTTTTTGTGCTGGCACAGTTTTTACGTGCCAGACATAGTATAAAAGCTTGGTGCTAAGACGTAGAATACAAAAGACGCTAACGACGAAGGTAAGGTTCTCTCCGGAGCTAAGCGCCGCTCCCGGGCGTCTATCGGCAGAAGCCGCGCTAAGGAGAGCACTGTGAGCGGCACAATCGTCTTTGCGCGAAGAAGCCGCTTCTTCGCCTCAGGGAACCGGAGAGAGTCGCAGCCTCGGCAAGGTGAAGAAGGAGGCTGCACAACACTGGGACTGTGTGCGCAGCTTGCCAAGTGATAGAAAACAGTACCTTAGTACTCTCCTCACTTTTCCAATCATATGAACATTCGATTGGAAGCTGTTTTGGATAACTTTAGTTTTCTTCCTGCCAATCACTTGGCACACCTCCGTGCAACGTCTAGAACATGATGGGAGATGTTTTTTCTGCTGGCAGAGTTTTTACGTGCCAGACATAGTAGAAAAGCTTTGTGCCAAGACGTAGACTACAAAAGACGCTAACGACGAAGGTAAGGTTCTCTCCGGAGCTAAGCGCCGCTCACGGGCGTCTTTCGGCAGAAGCCGCGCTAAGGAGAGCACTGTGAGCGGCACAATCGTCTTTGTGCGAAGAAGCCGCTTCTTCGCCTCAGGGAACCGGAGAGAGTCGCAGCCTCGGCAAGGTGAAGAAGGAAGCTGCACAACACTGGGATTGTGTGCGCAGCTTGCCAAGTGATAGAAAACAGTACCTTAGCACTCTCCTAACTTTTCCAATCACATGAACTTTCGATTGTAATCTCTTTTGGACAACTTTTCTTCCTGCCAAACACTTGGCAAACCTCCGTGCGACGTCTAGAACACGATGGGAGATGTTTTTTGTGCTGGCACAGTTTTTACGTGCCAGACATAATAGAAAAGCTTTGTGCAAAGACGTAGTCTACAAAAGACGCTAACGACGAAGGTAAGGTTCTCTCCGGAGCTAAGCGCCGCTTCCGGCGTCTTTCGGCAGAAGCCGCGCTCAGGAGAGCACTGTGAGCGGCACAATCGTCTTTGCGCGAAGAAGCCGCTTCTTCGCCTCAGGGAACCGGAGAGAGTCGCAGCCTCGGCAAGGTGAAGAAGGAAGCTGCACAACACTGGGATTGTGTGCGCAGCTTGCCAAGTGATAGAAAACAGTACCTTAGCATTCTCCTCACTTTTCCAATCACATGAACATTCGATTGGAAGCTGTTTTGGACAACTTTTCTTTTCTTCCTGCCAATCACTTGGCACACCTCCGTGCAAGGTCTAGAACACGATGGGAGATGTTTTTTGTGCTGGCACAGTTTTTACGTGCCAGACATAGTAGAAAAGCTTTGTGCTAAGACGTAGCCTACAAAAGACGCTAACGACGAAGGTAAGGTTCTCTCCGGAGCTAAGCGCCGCTCCCGGCGTCTTTCGGCAGAAGCCGCGCTAAGGAGAGCACTGTGAGCGGCACAATGGTCTTTGCGCGAAGAAGCCGCTTCTTCGCCTCAGGGAGCCGGAGAGAGTCGCAGCCTCGGCAAGGTGAAGAAGGAAGCTGCACAACACTGGGACTGTGTGCACAGCTTGCCAAGTGATAGAAAACAGTACCTTAGCACTCTCCTCACTTTTCCAATCACATGAACATTCGATTGGAAGCTGTTTTGGACAACTTTTCTTTTCTTCCTGCCAATCACTTGGCACACCTCCGTGCAAGGTCTAGAACACGATGGGAGATGTTTTTTGTGCTGGCACAGTTTTTACGTGCCAGACATAGTAGAAAAGCTTTGTGCTAAGACGTAGCCTACAAAAGACGCTAACGACGAAGGTAAGGTTCTCTCCGGAGCTAAGCGCCGCTCCCGGCGTCTTTCGGCAGAAGCCGCGCTAAGGAGAGCACTGTGAGCGGCACAATGGTCTTTGCGCGAAGAAGCCGCTTCTTCGCCTCAGGGAGCCGGAGAGAGTCGCAGCCTCTGCAAGGTGAAGAAGGAAGCTGCACAACACTGGGACTGTGTGCACAGCTTGCCAAGTGATAGAAAACAGTACCTTAGCACTCTCCTCACTTTTCCAATCACATGAACATTCGATTGGAAGCTGTTTTGGACAACTTTTCTTTTCTTCCTGCCAAACTCTAGGCACACCTCCGTGCAACGTCTAGAAAACGATGGGAGATGTTTTTTGTGCTGGCACGGTTTTTACGTGCCAGACATAGTAGAAAAGCTTTGTGCTAAGACATAGACTAGAAAAGAAGCTAACGACGAAAGTAAGGTTATCTCCGGAGCAAAGCGCCGCTGCCGGTCGTCTTTTGGCAGAAGCCGCGCTAAGGAGAGCACTGTGAGCGGCACAATCGTCTTTGCGCGAAGAAGCCGCTTCTTTGCCTCAGGGAGCCGGAGAGAGTCGCAGCCTCGGCAAGGCGAAGAAGGAAGCTGCACAACACTGGGATTGTGTGCGCAGCTTGCCAAGTGATAGAAAACAGTACCTTAGCACTCTCCTCACTTTTCCAATCACATGAACATTCGATTGGAAGCTGTTTTGGACAACTTTTCCTCCTGCCAAACACTTGGCACACTTCCGTGCAACGTCTAGAACACGATGGGAGATTTTTTTTGTGCTGCCACAGTTTTTACATGCCAGACATAGTAGAAGAGCTTTGTGCTAAGACGTAGACTAGAAAAGACGCTAACGACGAAGGTAAGGTTCTATCCGGAGCAAAGCGCCGCTCCCGGGCGTCTTTCGGCAGAAGCCGCGCTAAGGAGAGCACTGTGAGCGGCACAATCGTCTTTGCGCGAAGAAGCCGCTTCTTCGCCTCAGGGAACCGGAGAGAGTCGCAGCCTCGGCAAGGTGAAGAAGGAGGCTGCACAACACTGGGACTGTGTGCGCAGCTTGCCAAGTGATAGAAAACAGTACCTTAGTACTCTCCTCACTTTTCCAATCATATGAACATTCGATTGGAAGCTGTTTTGGATAACTTTAGTTTTCTTCCTGCCAATCACTTGGCACACCTCCGTGCAACGTCTAGAACATGATGGGAGATGTTTTTTCTGCTGGCAGAGTTTTTACGTGCCAGACATAGTAGAAAAGCTTTGTGCTAAGACGTAGACCACAAAACAGGCTAACGACGAAGGTAAGGTTCTCTCCGGAGCTAAGCGCCGCTCCCGGCCGTCTATTGGCAGAAGCCGCGCTAAGGAAGGCACTGTGAGCAGCACTATCGTCTTTGCGCGAAGAAGACGCTTCTTCGCCGCAGGGAGCCGGAGAGAGTCGCAGCCTCGGCAAGGTGAAGAAGAAAGCTGCACAACACTGGGACTGTGTGCGCAGCTTGCCAAGTGATAGAAAACAGTACATTAGCACTCTTCTCACTTTTCCAATCACATGAACATTCGATTGGAAGCTGTTTTGGACAACTTTTCCTCCTGCCAAACACTTGGCACACCTCCGTGCAACGTCTAGAACACGATGGGAGATGTTTTTTGTGCTGCCACAGTTTTTACATGCCAGACATAGTAGAAGAGCTTTGTGCTAAGACGTAGACCACAAAAGACGCTAACGACGAAGGTAAGGTTCTATCCGGAGCAAAGCGCCGCTCCCGGGCGTCTTTCGGCAGAAGCCGCGCTAAGGAGAGCACTGTGAGTGGCACAATCGTCTTTGCGCGAAGAAGCCGCTTCTTCGCCTCAGGGAGCCGGAGAGAGTCGCAGCCTCGGCAAGGTGAAGAAGGAAGCTGCACAACACTGGGACTGTGTGCGCAGCCTGCCAAGTGGTAGAAAACAGTACCTTAGCACTCTCCTCACTTTTCCAATCACATGAACATTCGATTGGAAGCTGTTTTGGACAACTTTTCTTTTCTTCCTGCCAAACACTTGGCACACCTCCGTGCAACGTCTAGAACACGATGGGAGATGTTTTTTGTGCTGGCACAGTTTTTACGTGCCAGACATAGTAGAAAAGCTTTGTGCTAAGACGTAGATTACAAAAGACGCTAACGACGAAGGTAAGCTTCTCTCCGGAGCTAAGCGCCGCTCCCGGGCGTTTTTCGGCAGAAGCCGCGCTAAGGAGAGCACTGTGAGCGGCACAATCGTCTTTGCGCGAAGAAGCCGCTTCTTCGCCTCAGGGAGCCGGAGTGAGTCGCAGCCTCGGCAAGGTGAAGAAGGAAGCTGCACAACAATGGGACTCTGTGCGCAGCTTGCCAAGTGATAGAAAACAGTACCTTAGCACTCTCCTCACTTTTCCAAACACATGAACATTCGATTGGAAGCTGTTTTGGACAACTTTTATTTTCTTCCTTCCAAACACTTGGCACAACTCCGTGCAACGTCTAGAACACGATGGGAGATGTTTTTTGTGCTGGCACAGTTTGTACGTGCCAGACATAGTATAAAAGCTTGTTGCTAAGACGTAGACTACAAAAGACGCTAACGACGAAGGTAAGGTTCTCTCCGGAGCTAAGCGCCGCTCCCGGGCGTCTATCGGCAGAAGCCGCGCTAAGGAGAGCACTGTGAGCGGCACAATCGTCTTTGCGCGAAGAAGCCGCTTTTTCGCCTCAGGGAGCCGGAGTGAGTCGCAGCCTCGGCAAGGTGAAGAAGGAAGCTGTACAAAACTGGGATTGTGTGCGCAGCTTGCCAAGTGATAGAAAACAGTACCTTAGCTCTCTCCTTACTTTTCCAAACACATGAACATTTGATTGGAAGCTGCTTTGGACAACTTTTCTTTTCTTCCTTCCAATCACTTGGCACACCTCCGTGCAAGGTCTAGAACACGATGGGAGATGATTTTTGTGCTGGCAGAGTTTTTACGTGCCAGACATAGTAGAAAAGCTTGGTGCTAAGACGTAGACTACAAAAGACGCTAACGACGAAGGTAAGTTCTCTCCGGAGCTAAGCGCCGCTCCCGGGCGTCTTTCGGCAGAAGCCGCGCCAAGGAGAGCACTGTGAGCGGCACAATCGTCTTTGCGCGAAGAAGCCGCTTCTTCGCCTCAGGGAGCCGGAGAGAGTCGCAGCCTCGACAAGGTGAATAAGGAAGTTGCACAACACTGGGATTGTGTGCGCAGCTTGCTAAGTTATAGAAAACAGTACCTTAGCACTCTCCTCACTTTTCCAATCACATGAACATTCGATTGGAAGCTGTTTTGGACAACTTTTCTTCCTGCAAACACTTGGCACTACTCCGTGCAACGTCTAGAACACGATGGGAGATGTTTTTTGTGCTGACACAGTTTTTATGTGCCAGACATAGTAGAAAAGCTTTGTGCTAAGACGTACCCTACAAAAGACGCTAACGACGATGGTAAGGTTCTCTCCAGAGCTAAGCGCCGCTCCCGGGCGTCTTTCGGCAGAAGCCGCGCTAATGAGAGCACTGTGAGCGGCACAATCGTCATTGCGCGAAGAAGCCGCTTCTTAGCCTCAGGGAGCCGGAGAGAGTCGCAGCCTCGGTAAGGTGAAGAAGGAAGCTGCACAACAATGGGACTGTGTGCGCAGCTTGCCAAGTGATAGAAAACAGTACCTTAGCACTCTCCTCACTTTTCCAATCACATGAACATTCGATTGGAAGCTGTTTTGGACAACTTTACTTTTCTTCCTGCCAAACACTTGGTACACCTCCGTGCAACATCTAGAACACGATGGGAGATGTTTTTTGTGCTGGCACAGTTTTTACGTGCCAGATATAGTAGAAAAGCTTTGTGCTAAGACGTAGACTACAAATGACGCTAACGACGAAGGTAAGGTTCTCTCCGGAGCTAAGCGCCGCTCCCGGGCGTCTTTCGGCAGAAGCCGCGCTAATGAGAGCACTGTGAGCGGCACAATCGTCTTTGCGCAAAGAAGCCGCTTCTTCGCCTCAGGGAGCCGGAGAGAGTCGCAGCCTCGGCAAGGTGAAGAAGGAAGCTGCACAACACTGGGATTGTGTGCGCAGCTTGCCAAGTGATAGAAAACAGTACCTTAGCACTCTCCTCACTTTTCCAATCACATGAACATTCGATTGGAAGCTGTTTTGGACAACTTTTCTTTTCTTACTGCCAAACACTTGGGACACCTCCGTGCAACATCTAGAACACGATGGGAGATGTTTTTTGTGCTGGCACAGTTTTTACGTGCCAGACATATTAGGAAAGCTTTGTGCTAAGACGTAGCCTACAAAAGACGCTAACGACGAAGGTAAGGTTCTCTCCGGAGCTAAGCGCCGCTCCCGGGCGTTCTTTCGGCAGAAGCCGCGCTAAGGAGAGCACTGTGAGCGGCACAACCTTCTTTGCGCGAAGAAGCCGCTTCTTTGCCTCAGGGAGCCAGAGGGAGTCGCAGCCTCGGCAAGGTGAAGAAGGAAGCTGCACAACACTGGGACTGTGTGCGCAGCTTGCCAAGTGATAGAAAACAGTACCTTAGCACTCTCCTCACTTTTCCAATCACATGAACATTCGATTGGAAGCTGTTTTGGACAACTTTTCCTCCTGCCAAACACTTGGCACACTTCCGTGCAACGTCTAGAACACGATGGGAGATTTTTTTTGTGCTGCCACAGTTTTTACATGCCAGACATAGTAGAAGAGCTTTGTGCTAAGACGTAGACTAGAAAAGACGCTAACGACGAAGGTAAGGTTCTATCCGGAGCAAAGCGCCGCTCCCGGGCGTCTTTCGGCAGAAGCCGCGCTAAGGAGAGCACTGTGAGCGGCACAATCGTCTTTGCGCGAAGAAGCCGCTTCTTCGCCTCAGGGAACCGGAGAGAGTCGCAGCCTCGGCAAGGTGAAGAAGGAGGCTGCACAACACTGGGACTGTGTGCGCAGCTTGCCAAGTGATAGAAAACAGTACCTTAGTACTCTCCTCACTTTTCCAATCATATGAACATTCGATTGGAAGCTGTTTTGGATAACTTTAGTTTTCTTCCTGCCAATCACTTGGCACACCTCCGTGCAACGTCTAGAACATGATGGGAGATGTTTTTTCTGCTGGCAGAGTTTTTACGTGCCAGACATAGTAGAAAAGCTTTGTGCTAAGACGTAGACCACAAAACAGGCTAACGACGAAGGTAAGGTTCTCTCCAGAGCTAAGCGCCGCGGCCGGGCGTCTATCGGCAGAAGCCGCGCTAAGGAGAGCACTGTGAGCGGCACAATCGTCTTTGCGCGAAGAAGCCGCTTCTTCGCCTCAGGGAGCCGGAGAGAGTCGCAGCCTCGGCAAGGTGAAGAAGGAAGCTACACAACACTGGGATTGTGTGCGCAGTTTGCCAAGTGATAGAAAACAGTACCTTAGCACTCTCCTCACTTTTCCAATCACATGAACATTCGATCGGAAGCTGTTTTGGACAACTTTTCTTTTTTTCCTGCCAATAACTTGGCACACCTCCGTGCAACGTCTAGAACACGATGGGAGATGTTTTTTGTGCTGCCACAGTTTTTACGTGCCAGACATAGTAGAAAAGCTTTGTGCCAAGACGTAGACTACAAAAGACGCTAACGACGAAGGTAAGGTTCTCTCCGGAGTTAAGCGCCGCTCACGGGCGTCTTTCGGCAGAAGCCGCGCTAAGGAGAGCACTGTGAGCGGCACAAGCGTCTTTGCGCGAAGAAGCCGCTTCTTCGCCTCAGGGAACCGGAGAGAGTCGCAGCCTCGGCAAGGTGAAGAAGGAAGCTGCACAACACTGGGATTGTGTGCGCAGCTTGCCAAGTGATAGAAAACAGTACCTTAGCACTCTCCTCACTTTTCCAATCACATGAACTTTCGATTGTAATCTCTTTTGGACAACTTTTCTTCCTGCCAAACACTTGGCAAACCTCCGTGCGACGTCTAGAACACGATGGGAGATGTTTTTTGTGCTGGCACAGTTTTTACGTGCCAGACATAATAGAAAAGCTTTGTGCAAAGACGTAGCCTACAAAAGACGCTAACGACGAAGGTAAGGTTCTCTCCGGAGCTAAGCGCCGCTTCCGGCGTCTTTCGGCAGAAGCCGCGCTCAGGAGAGCACTGTGAGCGGCACAATCGTCTTTGCGCGAAGAAGCCGCTTCTTCGCCTCAGGGAACCGGAGAGAGTCGCAGCCTCGGCAAGGTGAAGAATGAAGCTGCACAACACTGGGATTGTGTGCGCAGCTTGCCAAGTGATAGAAAACAGTACCTTAGCATTCTCCTCACTTTTCCAATCACATGAACATTCGATTGGAAGCTGTTTTGGACAACTTTTCTTTTCTTCCTGCCAATCACTTGGCACACCTCCGTGCAAGGTCTAGAACACGATGGGAGATGTTTTTTGTGCTGGCACAGTTTTTACGTGCCAGACATAGTAGAAAAGCTTTGTGCTAAGACGTAGCCTACAAAAGACGCTAACGACGAAGGTAAGGTTCTCTCCAGAGCTAAGCGCCACTCCCGGGCGTCTTTCGTCAGAAGCCGCGCTAAGGAGAGCACTGTGAGCGGCACAATGGTCTTTGCGCGAAGAAGCCGCTTCTTCGCCTCAGGGAGCCGGAGAGAGTCGCAGCCTCGGCAAGGTGAAGAAGGAAGCTGCACAACACTGGGATTGTGTGCGCAGCTTGCCAAGTGATAGAAAACAGTACCTTAGCACTCTCCTCACTTTTCCAATCACATGAACATTCGATTGGAAGCTTTTTTGTACAACTTTTCTTTTTTTCCTGCCAATCACTTGGCACACCTCCGTGCAACGTCTAGAACACGATGGGAGATGTTTTTTGTACTGGCACAGTTCTTACGTGCCAGACATACTAGAAAAGCTTTGTGCTAAGACGTAGACTACAAAAGACGCTAACGACGAAGGTAAGGTTCTCTCCGGAGCTAAGCGCCGCTCCCGGGCGTCTTTCGGCAGAAGCCGCGCTCAGGAGAGCACTGTGAGCGGCACAATCGTGTTTGTGCGAAGAAGCCGCTTCTTCGCCTCAGGGAGCCGGAGAGAGTCGCAGCCTCAGCAAGGTGAAGAAGGAAGCTGCAAAACACTGGGACTGTGTGCGCAGCTTGCCAAGAGATAGAAAACAGTACCTTAGCACTCTCCTCAGTTTTCTAATCACATGAACATTCGATTGGAAGCTGTTTTGGACAACTTTTGTTTTCTTCCTGCCAAACACTTGGCACACCTCCGTGCAACGTCTACAACACGATGGGAGATGTTTTTTGTGCTGGCACAGTTTTTACGTGCCAGAAATAGTAGAAAAGCTTTGTGCTAAGACGTAGACTACAAAAGACGCTAACGACGAAGGTAAGGTTCTCTCCGGAGCTAAGCGCCGCTCCCGGCGTCTTTCGGCAGAAGCCGCGCTAAGGAGAGCACTGTGAGCGGCACAATGGTCTTTGCGCGAAGAAGCCGCTTCTTCGCCTCAGGGAGCCGGAGAGAATCGCAGCCTCTGCAAGGTGAAGAAGGAAGCTGCACAACACTGGGACTGTGTGCGCAGCTTGCCAAGTGATAGAAAACAGTACCTTAGCACTCTCCTCACTTTTCCAATCACATGAACATTCGATTGGAAGCTGTTTTGGACAACTTTTCTTTTCTTCCTGCCAAACACTTGGCACACCTCCGTGCGACGTCTAGAACACGATGGGAGATGTTTTTTGTGCTGGCACATTTTTTACGTGCCAGACATAGTAGAAAAGCTTTGTGCTAAGACGTAGCCTACAAAAGACGCTAATGACGATGGTAAGGTTCTCTCCAGAGCTAAGCGCCGCGGCCGGGCGTCTATCGGCAGAAGCCGCGCTAAGGAGAGCACTGTGAGCGGCACAATCGTCTTTGCGCGAAGAAGCCGCTTCTTCGCCTCAGGGAGCCGGAGAGAGTCGCAGCCTCGGCAAGGTGAAGAAGGAAGCTACACAACACTGGGATTGTGTGCGCAGTTTGACAAGTGATAGAAAACAGTACCTTAGCACTCTCCTCACTTTTCCAATCACATGAACATTCGATCGGAAGCTGTTTTGGACAACTTTTCTTTTTTTCCTGCCAATAACTTGGCACACCTCCGTGCAACGTCTAGAACACGATGGGAGATGTTTTTTGTGCTGCCACAGTTTTTACGTGCCAGACATAGTAGAAAAGCTTTGTGCCAAGACGTAGACTACAAAAGACGCTAACGACGAAGGTAAGGTTCTCTCCGGAGCTAAGCGCCGCTCACGGGCGTCTTTCGGCAGAAGCCGCGCTAAGGAGAGCACTGTGAGCGGCACAAGCGTCTTTGCGCGAAGAAGCCGCTTCTTCGCCTCAGGGAACCGGAGAGAGTCGCAGCCTCGGCAAGGTGAAGAAGGAAGCTGCACAACACTGGGATTGTGTGCGCAGCTTGCCAAGTGATAGAAAACAGTACCTTAGCACTCTCCTCACTTTTCCAATCACATGAACATTCGATTGGAAGCTGTTTTGGACAACTTTTCCTCCTGCCAAACACTTGGCACACCTCCGTGAAACGTCTAGAACACGATGGGAGATGTTTTTTGTGCTGCCACAGTTTTTACATGCCAGACATAGTAGAAAAGCTTTGTGCTAAGACGTAGACCACAAAAGACGCTAACGACGAAGGTAAGGTTCTATCCGGAGCAAAGCGCCGCTCCCGGGCGTCTTTCGGCAGAAGCCGCGCTAAGGAGAGCACTGTGAGCGGCACAATCGTCTTTGCGCGAAGAAGCCGCTTCTTCGCCTCAGGGAGCCGGAGAGAGTCGCAGCCTCGGCAAGGTGAAGAAGGAAGCTGCACAACACTGGGACTGTGTGCGCAGCCTGCCAAGTGGTAGAAAACAGTACCTTAGCACTCTCCTCACTTTTCCAATCACATGAACATTCGATTGGAAGCTGTTTTGGACAACTTTTCTTTTCTTCCTGCCAAACACTTGGCACAACTCCGTGCAACGTCTAGAACACGATGGGAGACGTTTTTTGTGCTGGCACAGTTTTTACGTGCCAGACATAGTATAAAAGCTTGGTGCTAAGACGTAGACTACAAAAGACGCTAACGACGAAGGTAAGGTTCTCTCCGGAGCTAAGCGCCGCTCCCGGGCGTCTATCGGCAGAAGCCGCGCTAAGGAGAGCACTGTGAGCGGCACAATCGTCTTTGCGCGAAGAAGCCGCTTTTTCGCCTCAGGGAGCCGGAGTGAGTCGCAGCCTCGGCAAGGTGAAGAAGGAAGCTGTACAAAACTGGGATTGTGTGCACAGCTTGCCAAGTGATAGAAAACAGTACCTTAGCACTCTCCTTACTTTTCCAAACACATGAACATTTGATTGGAAGCTGCTTTGGACAACTTTTCTTTTCTTCCTTCCAATCACTTGGCACACCTCCGTGCAAGGTCTAGAACACGATGGGAGATGATTTTTGTGCTGGCAGAGTTTTTACGTGCCAGACATAGTAGAAAAGCTTTGTGCTAAGACGTAGACTACAAAAGACGCTAACGACGAAGGTAAGGTTCTCTCCGGAGCTAAGCGCCGCTCCCGGGCGTCTTTCGGCAGAAGCCGCGCCAAGGAGAGCACTGTGAGCGGCACAATCGTCTTTGCGCGAAGAAGCCGCTTCTTCGCCTCAGGGAGCCGGAGAGAGTCGCAGCCTCGACAAGGTGAATAAGGAAGTTGCACAACACTGGGATTGTGTGCGCAGCTTGCTAAGTTATAGAAAACAGTACCTTAGCACTCTCCTCACTTTTACAATCACATGAACATTCGATTGGAAGCTGTTTTGGACAACTTTTCTTCCTGCAAACACTTGGCACTACTCCGTGCAACGTCTAGAACACGATGGGAGATGTTTTTTGTGCTGACACAGTTTTTACGTGCCAGACATAGTAGAAAAGCTTTGTGCTAAGACGTACCCTACAAAAGACGCTAACGACGATGGTAAGGTTCTCTCCAGAGCTAAGCGCCGCTCCCGGGCGTCTTTCGGCAGAAGCCGCGCTAAGGAGAGCACTGTGAGCGGCACAATCGTCATTGCGCGAAGAAGCCGCTTCTTAGCCTCAGGGAGCCGGAGAGAGTCGCAGCCTCGGTAAGGTGAAGAAGGAAGCTGCACAACAATGGGACTGTGTGCGCAGCTTGCCAAGTGATAGAAAACAGTACCTTAGCACTCTCCTCACTTTTCCAATCACATGAACATTCGATTGGAAGCTGTTTTGGACAACTTTACTTTTCTTCCTGCCAAACACTTGGTACACCTCCGTGCAACATCTAGAACACGATGGGAGATGTTTTTTGTGCTGGCACAGTTTTTACGTGCCAGATATAGTAGAAAAGCTTTGTGCTAAGACGTAGACTACAAATGACGCTAACGACGAAGGTAAGGTTCTCTCCGGAGCTAAGCGCCGCTCCCGGGCGTCTTTCGGCAGAAGCCGCGCTAATGAGAGCACTGTGAGCGGCACAATCGTCTTTGCGCGAAGAAGCCGCTTCTTCGCCTCAGGGAGCCGGAGAGAGTCGCAGCCTCGGCAAGGTGAAGAAGGAAGCTGCACAACACTGGGATTGTGTGCGCAGCTTGCCAAGTGATAGAAAACAGTACCTTAGCACTCTCCTCACTTTTCCAATCACATGAACATTCGATTGGAAGCTGTTTTGGACAACTTTTCTTTTCTTACTGCCAAACACTTGGGACACCTCCGTGCAACATCTAGAACACGATGGGAGATGTTTTTTGTGCTGGCACAGTTTTTACGTGCCAGACATATTAGGAAAGCTTTGTGCTAAGACGTAGCCTACAAAAGACGCTAACGACGAAGGTAAGGTTCTCTCCGGAGCTAAGCGCCGCTCCCGGGCGTTCTTTCGGCAGAAGCCGCGCTAAGGAGAGCACTGTGAGCGGCACAACCTTCTTTGCGCGAAGAAGCCGCTTCTTTGCCTCAGGGAGCCGGAGGGAGTCGCAGCCTCGGCAAGGTGAAGAAGGAAGCTGCACAACACTGGGACTGTGTGCGCAGCTTGCCAAGTGATAGAAAACAGTACCTTAGCACTCTCCTCACTTTTCCAATCACATGAACATTCGATTGGAAGCTGTTTTGGACAACTTTTCCGTCTGCCAAACACTTGGCACACTTCCGTGCAACGTCTAGAACACGATGGGAGATTTTTTTTGTGCTGCCACAGTTTTTACATGCCAGACATAGTAGAAGAGCTTTGTGCTAAGACGTAGACTAGAAAAGACGCTAACGACGAAGGTAAGGTTCTATCCGGAGCAAAGCGCCGCTCCCGGGCGTCTTTCGGCAGAAGCCGCGCTAAGGAGAGCACTGTGAGCGGCACAATCGTCTTTTCGCGAAGAAGCCGCTTCTTCGCCTCAGGGAACCGGAGAGAGTCGCAGCCTCGGCAAGGTGAAGAAGGAGGCTGCACAACACTGGGACTGTGTGCGCAGCTTGCCAAGTGATAGAAAACAGTACCTTAGTACTCTCCTCACTTTTCCAATCATATGAACATTCGATTGGAAGCTGTTTTGGATAACTTTAGTTTTCTTCCTGCCAATCACTTGGCACACCTCCGTGCAACGTCTAGAACATGATGGGAGATGTTTTTTCTGCTGGCAGAGTTTTTACGTGCCAGACATAGTAGAAAAGCTTTGTGCCAAGACGTAGACTACAAAAGACGCTAACGACGAAGGTAAGGTTCTCTCCGGAGCTAAGCGCCGCTCACGGGCGTCTTTCGGCAGAAGCCGCGCTAAGGAGAGCACTGTGAGCGGCACAATCGTCTTTGTGCGAAGAAGCCGCTTCTTCGCCTCAGGGAACCGGAGAGAGTCGCAGCCTCGGCAAGGTGAAGAAGGAAGCTGCACAACACTGGGATTGTGTGCGCAGCTTGCCAAGTGATAGAAAACAGTACCTTAGCACTCTCCTCACTTTTCCAATCACATGAACTTTCGATTGTAATCTCTTTTGGACAACTTTTCTTCCTGCCAAACACTTGGCAAACCTCCGTGCGACGTCTAGAACACGATGGGAGATGTTTTTTGTGCTGGCACAGTTTTTACGTGCCAGACATAATAGAAAAGCTTTGTGCAAAGACGTAGCCTACAAAAGACGCTAACGACGAAGGTAAGGTTCTCTCCGGAGCTAAGCGCCGCTTCCGGCGTCTTTCGGCAGAAGCCGCGCTCAGGAGAGCACTGTGAGCGGCACAATCGTCTTTGCGCGAAGAAGCCGCTTCTTCGCCTCAGGGAACCGGAGAGAGTCGCAGCCTCGGCAATGTGAAGAAGGAAGCTGCACAACACTGGGATTGTGTGCGCAGCTTGCCAAGTGATAGAAAACAGTACCTTAGCATTCTCCTCACTTTTCCAATCACATGAACATTCGATTGGAAGCTGTTTTGGACAACTTTTCTTTTCTTCCTGCCAATCACTTGGCACACCTCCGTGCAAGGTCTAGAACACGATGGGAGATGTTTTTTGTGCTGGCACAGTTTTTACGTGCCAGACATAGTAGAAAAGCTTTGTGCTAAGACGTAGCCTACAAAAGACGCTAACGACGAAGGTAAGGTTCTCTCCGGAGCTAAGCGCCGCTCCCGGCGTCTTTCGGCAGAAGCCGCGCTAAGGAGAGCACTGTGAGCGGCACAATGGTCTTTGCGCGAAGAAGCCGCTTCTTCGCCTCAGGGAGCCGGAGAGAGTCGCAGCCTCTGCAAGGTGAAGAAGGAAGCTGCACAACACTGGGACTGTGTGCACAGCTTGCCAAGTGATAGAAAACAGTACCTTAGCACTCTCCTCACTTTTCCAATCACATGAACATTCGATTGGAAGCTGTTTTGGACAACTTTTCTTTTCTTCCTGCCAAACTCTAGGCACACCTCCGTGCAACGTCTAGAAAACGATGGGAGATGTTTTTTGTGCTGGCACGGTTTTTACGTGCCAGACATAGTAGAAAAGCTTTGTGCTAAGACATAGACTAGAAAAGACGCTAACGACGAAAGTAAGGTTATCTCCGGAGCAAAGCGCCGCTGCCGGTCGTCTTTTGGCAGAAGCCGCGCTAAGGAGAGCACTGTGAGCGGCACAATCGTCTTTGCGCGAAGAAGCCGCTTCTTTGCCTCAGGGAGCCGGAGAGAGTCGCAGCCTCGGCAAGGCGAAGAAGGAAGCTGCACAACACTGGGATTGTGTGCGCAGCTTGCCAAGTGATAGAAAACAGTACCTTAGCACTCTCCTCACTTTTCCAATCACATGAACATTCGATTGGAAGCTGTTTTGGACAACTTTTCCTCCTGCCAAACACTTGGCACACTTCCGTGCAACGTCTAGAACACGATGGGAGATTTTTTTTGTGCTGCCACAGTTTTTACATGCCAGACATAGTAGAAGAGCTTTGTGCTAAGACGTAGACTAGAAAAGACGCTAACGACGAAGTTAAGGTTCTATCCGGAGCAAAGCGCCGCTCCCGGGCGTCTTTCGGCAGAAGCCGCGCTAAGGAGAGCACTGTGAGCGGCACAATCGTCTTTGCGCGAAGAAGCCGCTTCTTCGCCTCAGGGAACCGGAGAGAGTCGCAGCCTCGGCAAGGTGAAGAAGGAGGCTGCACAACACTGGGACTGTGTGCGCAGCTTGCCAAGTGATAGAAATCAGTACCTTAGTACTCTCCTCACTTTTCCAATCATATGAACATTCGATTGGAAGCTGTTTTGGATAACTTTAGTTTTCTTCCTGCCAATCACTTGGCACACCTCCGTGCAACGTCTAGAACATGATGGGAGATGTTTTTTCTGCTGGCAGAGTTTTTACGTGCCAGACATAGTAGAAAAGCTTTGTGCTAAGACGTAGACCACAAAACAGGCTAACGACGAAGGTAAGGTTCTCTCCGGAGCTAAGCGCCGCTCCCGGCCGTCTATTGGCAGAAGCCGCGCTAAGGAGAGCACTGTGAGCAGCACAATCGTCTTTGCGCGAAGAAGACGCTTCTTCGCCGCAGGGAGCCGGAGAGAGTCGCAGCCTCGGCAAGGTGAAGAAGAAAGCTGCACAACACTGGGACTGTGTGCGCAGCTTGCCAAGTGATAGAAAACAGTACATTAGCACTCTTCTCACTTTTCCAATCACATGAACATTCGATTGGAAGCTGTTTTGGACAACTTTTCCTCCTGCCAAACACTTGGCACACCTCCGTGAAACGTCTAGAACACGATGGGAGTTGTTTTTTGTGCTGCCACAGTTTTTACATGCCAGACATAGTAGAAGAGCTTTGTGCTAAGACGTAGACCACAAAAGACGCTAACGACGAAGGTAAGGTTCTATCCGGAGCAAAGCGCCGCTCCCGGGCGTCTTTCGGCAGAAGCCGCGCTAAGGAGAGCACTGTGAGTGGCACAATCGTCTTTGCGCGAAGAAGCCGCTTCTTCGCCTCAGGGAGCCGGAGAGAGTCGCAGCCTCGGCAAGGTGAAGAAGGAAGCTGCACAACACTGGGACTGTGTGCGCAGCCTGCCAAGTGGTAGAAAACAGTACCTTAGCACTCTCCTCACTTTTCCAATCACATGAACATTCGATTGGAAGCTGTTTTGGACAACTTTTCTTTTCTTCCTGCCAAACACTTGGCACACCTCCGTGCAACGTCTAGAACACGATGGGAGATGTTTTTTGTGCTGGCACAGTTTTTACGTGCCAGACATAGTAGAAAAGCTTTGTGCTAAGACGTAGATTACAAAAGACGCTAACGACGAAGGTAAGCTTCTCTCCGGAGCTAAGCGCCGCTCCCGGGCGTTTTTCGGCAGAAGCCGCGCTAAGGAGAGCACTGTGAGCGGCACAATCGTCTTTGCGCGAAGAAGCCGCTTCTTCGCCTCAGGGAGCCGGAGTGAGTCGCAGCCTCGGCAAGGTGAAGAAGGAAGCTGCACAACAATGGGACTCTGTGCGCAGCTTGCCAAGTGATAGAAAACAGTACCTTAGCACTCTCCTCACTTTTCCAAACACATGAACATTCGATTGGAAGCTGTTTTGGACAACTTTTATTTTCTTCCTTCCAAACACTTGGCACAACTCCGTGCAACGTCTAGAACACGATGGGAGATGTTTTTTGTGCTGGCACAGTTTTTACGTGCCAGACATAGTATAAAAGCTTGGTGCTAAGACGTAGACTACAAAAGACGCTAACGACGAAGGTAAGGTTCTCTCCGGAGCTAAGCGCCGCTCCCGGGCGTCTATCGGCAGAAGCCGCGCTAAGGAGAGCACTGTGAGCGGCACAATCGTCTTTGCGCGAAGAAGCCGCTTTTTCGCCTCAGGGAGCCGGAGTGAGTCGCAGCCTCCGCAAGGTGAAGAAGGAAGCTGTACAATACTGGGATTGTGTGCGCAGCTTGCCAAGTGATAGAAAACAGTACCTTAGCTCTCTCCTTACTTTTCCAAACACATGAACATTTGATTGGAAGCTGCTTTGGACAACTTTTCTTTTCTTCCTTCCAATCACTTGGCACACCTCCGTGCAAGGTCTAGAACACGATGGGAGATGATTTTTGTGCTGGCAGAGTTTTTACGTGCCAGACATAGTAGAAAAGCTTGGTGCTAAGACCTAGACTACAAAAGACGCTAACGACGAAGGTAAGTTCTCTCCGGAGCTAAGCGCCGCTCCCGGGCGTCTTTCGGCAGAAGCCGCGCCAAGGAGAGCACTGTGAGCGGCACAATCGTCTTTGCGCGAAGAAGCCGCTTCTTCGCCTCAGGGAGCCGGAGAGAGTCGCAGCCTCGACAAGGTAAATAAGGAAGTTGCACAACACTGGGATTGTGTGCGCAGCTTGCTAAGTTATAGAAAACAGTACCTTAGCACTCTCCTCACTTTTCCAATCACATGAACATTCGATTGGAAGCTGTTTTGGACAACTTTTCTTCCTGCAAACACTTGGCACTACTCCGTGCAACGTCTAGAACACGATGGGAGATGTTTTTTGTGCTGACACAGTTTTTATGTGCCAGACATAGTAGAAAAGCTTTGTGCTAAGACGTACCCTACAAAAGACGCTAACGACGAAGGTAAGGTTCTATCCGGAGCAAAGCGCCGCTCCCGGGCGTCTTTCGGCAGAAGCCGCGCTAAGGAGAGCACTGTGAGCGGCACAATCGTCATTGCGCGAAGAAGCCGCTTCTTAGCCTCAGGGAGCCGGAGAGAGTCGCAGCCTCGGTAAGGTGAAGAAGGAAGCTGCACAACAATGGGACTGTGTGCGCAGCTTGCCAAGTGATAGAAAACAGTACCTTAGCACTCTCCTCACTTTTCCAATCACATGAACATTCGATTGGAAGCTGTTTTGGACAACTTTACTTTTCTTCCTGCCAAACACTTGGTACACCTCCGTGCAACATCTAGAACACGATGGGAGATGTTTTTTGTGCTGGCACAGTTTTTACGTGCCAGATATAGTAGAAAAGCTTTGTGCTAAGACGTAGACTACAAATGACGCTAACGACGAAGGTAAGGTTCTCTCCGGAGCTAAGCGCCGCTCCCGGGCGTCTTTCGGCAGAAGCCGCTCTAATGAGAGCACTGTGAGCGGCACAATCGTCTTTGCGCAAAGAAGCCGCTTCTTCGCCTCAGGGAGCCGGAGAGAGTCGCAGCCTCGGCAAGGTGAAGAAGGAAGCTGCACAACACTGGGATTGTGTGCGCAGCTTGCCAAGTGATAGAAAACAGTACCTTAGCACTCTCCTCACTTTTCCAATCACATGAACATTCGATTGGAAGCTGTTTTGGACAACTTTTCTTTTCTTACTGCCAAACACTTGGGACACCTCCGTGCAACATCTAGAACAAGATGGGAGATGTTTTTTGTGCTGGCACAGTTTTTACGTGCCAGACATATTAGGAAAGCTTTGTGCTAAGACGTAGCCTACAAAAGACGCTAACGACGAAGGTAAGGTTCTCTCCGGAGCTAAGCGCCGCTCCCGGGCGTTCTTTCGGCAGAAGCCGCGCTAAGGAGAGCACTGTGAGCGGCACAACCTTCTTTGCGCGAAGAAGCCGCTTCTTTGCCTCAGGGAGCCGGAGGGAGTCGCAGCCTCGGCAAGGTGAAGAAGGAAGCTGCACAACACTGGGACTGTGTGCGCAGCTTGCCAAGTGATAGAAAACAGTACCTTAGCACTCTCCTCACTTTTCCAATCACATGAACATTCGATTGGAAGCTGTTTTGGACAACTTTTCCGTCTGCCAAACACTTGGCACACTTCCGTGCAACGTCTAGAACACGATGGGAGATTTTTTTTGTGCTGCCACAGTTTTTACATGCCAGACATAGTAGAAGAGCTTTGTGCTAAGACGTAGACTAGAAAAGACGCTAACGACGAAGGTAAGGTTCTATCCGGAGCAAAGCGCCGCTCCCGGGCGTCTTTCGGCAGAAGCCGCGCTAAGGAGAGCACTGTGAGCGGCACAATCGTCTTTGCGCGAAGAAGCCGCTTCTTCGCCTCAGGGAACCGGAGAGAGTCGCAGCCTCGGCAAGGTGAAGAAGGAGGCTGCACAACAATGGGACTGTGTGCGCAGCTTTCCAAGTGATAGAAAACAGTACCTTAGTACTCTCCTCACTTTTCCAATCATATGAACATTCGATTGGAAGCTGTTTTGGATAACTTTAGTTTTCTTCCTGCCAATCACTTGGCACAACTCCGTGCAACGTCTAGAACATGATGGGAGATGTTTTTTCTGCTGGCAGAGTTTTTACGTGCCAGACATAGTAGAAAAGCTTTGTGCTAAGACGTAGACCACAAAACAGGCTAACGACGAAGGTAAGGTTCTCTCCGGAGCTAAGCGCCGCTCCCGGCCGTCTATTGGCAGAAGCCGCGCTAAGGAGAGCACTGTGAGCAGCACAATCGTCTTTGCGCGAAGAAGACGCTTCTTCGCCGCAGGGAGCCGGAGAGAGTCGCAGCCTCGGCAAGGTGAAGAAGAAAGCTGCACAACACTGGGACTGTGTGCGCAGCTTGCCAAGTGATAGAAAACAGTACATTAGCACTCTTCTCACTTTTCCAATCTCATGAACATTCGATTGGAAGCTGTTTTGGACAAATTTTCTTTTCTTCCTGCCAAACACTTGGCACACCTCCGTGCGACGTCTAGAACACGATGGGAGATGTTTTTTGTGCTGGCACATTTTTTACGTGCCAGACATAGTAGAAAAGCTTTGTGCTAAGACGTAGCCTACAAAAGACGCTAACAACGATGGTAAGGTTCTCTCCAGAGCTAAGCGCCGCGGCCGGGCGTCTATCGGCAGAAGCCGCGCTAAGGAGAGCACTGTGAGCGGCACAATCGTCTTTGCGCGAAGAAGCCGCTTCTTCGCCTCAGGGAGCCGGAGAGAGTCGCAGCCTCGGCAAGGTGAAGAAGGAAGCTACACAACACTGGGATTGTGTGCGCAGTTTGCCAAGTGATAGAAAACAGTACCTTAGCACTCTCCTCACTTTTCCAATCACATGAACATTCGATCGGAAGCTGTTTTGGACAACTTTTCTTTTTTTCCTGCCAATAACTTGGCACACCTCCGTGCAACGTCTAGAACACGATGGGAGATGTTTTTTGTGCTGCCACAGTTTTTACGTGCCAGACATAGTAGAAAAGCTTTGTGCCAAGACGTAGACTACAAAAGACGCTAACGACGAAGGTAAGGTTCTCTCCGGAGCTAAGCGCCGCTCACGGGCGTCTTTCGGCAGAAGCCGCGCTAAGGAGAGCACTGTGAGCGGCACAAGCGTCTTTGCGCGAAGAAGCCGCTTCTTCGCCTCAGGGAACCGGAGAGAGTCGCAGCCTCGGCAAGGTGAAGAAGGAAGCTGCACAACACTGGGATTGTGTGCGCAGCTTGCCAAGTGATAGAAAACAGTACCTTAGCACTCTCCTCACTTTTCCAATCACATGAACTTTCGATTGTAATCTCTTTTGGACAACTTTTCTTCCTGCCAAACACTTGGCAAACCTCCGTGCGACGTCTAGAACACGATGGGAGATGTTTTTTGTGCTGGCACAGTTTTTACGTGCCAGACATAATAGAAAAGCTTTGTGCAAAGACGTAGCCTACAAAAGACGCTAACGACGAAGGTAAGGTTCTCTCCGGAGCTAAGCGCCGCTTCCGGCGTCTTTCGGCAGAAGCCGCGCTCAGGAGAGCACTGTGAGCGGCACAATCGTCTTTGCGCGAAGAAGCCGCTTCTTCGCCTCAGGGAACCGGAGAGAGTCGCAGCCTCGGCAAGGTGAAGAAGGAAGCTGCACAACACTGGGATTGTGTGCGCAGCTTGCCAAGTGATAGAAAACAGTACCTTAGCATTCTCCTCACTTTTCCAATCACATGAACATTCGATTGGAAGCTGTTTTGGACAACTTTTCTTTTCTTCCTGCCAATCACTTGGCACACCTCCGTGCAAGGTCTAGAACACGATGGGAGATGTTTTTTGTGCTGGCACAGTTTTTACGTGCCAGACATAGTAGAAAAGCTTTGTGCTAAGACGTAGCCTACAAAAGACGCTAACGACGAAGGTAAGGTTCTCTCCAGAGCTAAGCGCCACTCCCGGGCGTCTTTCGTCAGAAGCCGCGCTAAGGAGAGCACTGTGAGCGGCACAATGGTCTTTGCGCGAAGAAGCCGCTTCTTCGCCTCAGGGAGCCGGAGAGAGTCGCAGCCTCGGCAAGGTGAAGAAGGAAGCTGCACAACACTGGGATTGTGTGCGCAGCTTGCCAAGTGATAGAAAACAGTACCTTAGCACTCTCCTCACTTTTCCAATCACATGAACATTCGATTGGAAGCTTTTTTGTACAACTTTTCTTTTTTTCCTGCCAATCACTTGGCACACCTCCGTGCAACGTCTAGAACACGATGGGAGATGTTTTTTGTACTGGCACAGTTCTTACGTGCCAGACATACTAGAAAAGCTTTGTGCTAAGACGTAGACTACAAAAGACGCTAACGACGAAGGTAAGGTTCTCTCTGGAGCTAAGCGCCGCTCCCGGGCGTCTTTCGGCAGAAGCCGCGCTCAGGAGAGCACTGTGAGCGGCACAATCGTGTTTGTGCGAAGAAGCCGCTTCTTCGCCTCAGGGAGCCGGAGAGAGTCGCAGCCTCAGCAAGGGGAAGAAGGAAGCTGCAAAACACTGGGACTGTGTGCGCAGCTTGCCAAGAGATAGAAAACAGTACCTTAGCACTCTCCTCAGTTTTCTAATCACATGAACATTCGATTGGAAGCTGTTTTGGACAACTTTTGTTTTCTTCCTGCCAAACACTTGGCACACCTCCGTGCAACGTCTACAACACGATGGGAGATGTTTTTTGTGCTGGCACAGTTTTTACGTGCCAGAAATAGTAGAAAAGCTTTGTGCTAAGACGTAGACTACAAAAGACGCTAACGACGAAGGTAAGGTTCTCTCCGGAGCTAAGCGCCGCTCCCGGCGTCTTTCGGCAGAAGCCGCGCTAAGGAGAGCACTGTGAGCGGCACAATGGTCTTTGCGCGAAGAAGCCGCTTCTTCGTCTCAGGGAGCCGGAGAGAGTCGCAGCCTCTGCAAGGTGAAGAAGGAAGCTGCACAACACTGGGACTGTGTGCGCAGCTTGCCAAGTGATAGAAAACAGTACCTTAGCACTCTCCTCACTTTTCCAATCACATGAACATTCGATTGGAAGCTGTTTTGGACAACTTTTCTTTTCTTCCTGCCAAACACTTGGCACACCTCCGTGCGACGTCTAGAACACGATGGGAGATGTTTTTTGTGCTGGCACATTTTTTACGTGCCAGACATAGTAGAAAAGCTTTGTGCTAAGACGTAGCCTACAAAAGACGCTAACGACGATGGTAAGGTTCTCTCCAGAGCTAAGCGCCGCGGCCGGGGGTCTATCGGCAGAAGCCGCGCTAAGGAGAGCACTGTGAGCGGCACAATCGTCTTTGCGCGAAGAAGCCGCTTCTTCGCCTCAGGGAGCCGGAGAGAGTCGCAGCCTCTGCAAGGTGAAGAAGGAAGCTACACAACACTGGGATTGTGTGCGCAGTTTGCCAAGTGATAGAAAACAGTACCTTAGCACTCTCCTCACTTTTCCAATCACATGAACATTCGATCGGAAGCTGTTTTGGACAACTTTTCTTTTTTTCCTGCCAATAACTTGGCACACCTCCGTGCAACGTCTAGAACACGATGGGAGATGTTTTTTGTGCTGCCACAGTTTTTACGTGCCAGACATAGTAGAAAAGCTTTGTGCCAAGACGTAGACTACAAAAGACGCTAACGACGAAGGTAAGGTTCTCTCCGGAGCTAAGCGCCGCTCACGGGCGTCTTTCGGCAGAAGCCGCGCTAAGGAGAGCACTGTGAGCGGCACAAGCGTCTTTGCGCGAAGAAGCCGCTTCTTCGCCTCAGGGAACCGGAGAGAGTCGCAGCCTCGGCAAGGTGAAGAAGGAAGCTGCACAACACTGGGATTGTGTGCGCAGCTTGCCAAGTGATAGAAAACAGTACCTTAGCACTCTCCTCACTTTTCCAATCACATGAACTTTCGATTGTAATCTCTTTTGGACAACTTTTCTTCCTGCCAAACACTTGGCAAACCTCCGTGCGACGTCTAGAACACGATGGGAGATGTTTTTTGTGCTGGCACAGTTTTTACGTGCCAGACATAATAGAAAAGCTTTGTGCAAAGACGTAGCCTACAAAAGACGCTAACGACGAAGGTAAGGTTCTCTCCGGAGCTAAGCGCCGCTTCCGGCGTCTTTCGGCAGAAGCCGCGCTCAGGAGAGCACTGTGAGCGGCACAATCGTCTTTGCGCGAAGAAGCCGCTTCTTCGCCTCAGGGAACCGGAGAGAGTCGCAGCCTCGGCAAGGTGAAGAATGAAGCTGCACAACACTGGGATTGTGTGCGCAGCTTGCCAAGTGATAGAAAACAGTACCTTAGCATTCTCCTCACTTTTCCAATCACATGAACATTCGATTGGAAGCTGTTTTGGACAACTTTTCTTTTCTTCCTGCCAATCACTTGGCACACCTCCGTGCAAGGTCTAGAACACGATGGGAGATGTTTTTTGTGCTGGCACAGTTTTTACGTGCCAGACATAGTAGAAAAGCTTTGTGCTAAGACGTAGCCTACAAAAGACGCTAACGACGAAGGTAAGGTTCTCTCCAGAGCTAAGCGCCACTCCCGGGCGTCTTTCGTCAGAAGCCGCGCTAAGGAGAGCACTGTGAGCGGCACAATGGTCTTTGCGCGAAGAAGCCGCTTCTTCGCCTCAGGGAGCCGGAGAGAGTCGCAGCCTCGGCAAGGTGAAGAAGGAAGCTGCACAACACTGGGATTGTGTGCGCAGCTTGCCAAGTGATAGAAAACAGTACCTTAGCACTCTCCTCACTTTTCCAATCACATGAACATTCGATTGGAAGCTTTTTTGTACAACTTTCCTTTTTTTCCTGCCAATCACTTGGCACACCTCCGTGCAACGTCTAGAACACGATGGGAGATGTTTTTTGTACTGGCACAGTTCTCACGTGCCAGACATACTAGAAAAGCTTTGTGCTAAGACGTAGACTACAAAAGACGCTAACGACGAAGGTAAGGTTCTCTCCGGAGCTAAGCGCCGCTCCCGGGCGTCTTTCGGCAGAAGCCGCGCTAAGGAGAGCACTGTGAGCGGCACAATCGTGTTTGTGCGAAGAAGCCGCTTCTTCGCCTCAGGGAGCCGGAGAGAGTCGCAGCCTCAGCAAGGTGAAGAAGGAAGCTGCAAAACACTGGGACTGTGTGCGCAGCTTGCCAAGAGATAGAAAACAGTACCTTAGCACTCTCCTCACTTTTCTAATCACATGAACATTCGATTGGAAGCTGTTTTGGACAACTTTTGTTTTCTTCCTGCCAAACACTTGGCACACCTCCGTGCAACGTCTACAACACGATGGGAGATGTTTTTTGTGCTGGCACAGTTTTTACGTGCCAGAAATAGTAGAAAAGCTTTGTGCTAAGACGTAGACTACAAAAGACGCTAACGACGAAGGTAAGGTTCTCTCCGGAGCTAAGCGCCGCTCCCGGAGTCTTTCGGCAGAAGCCGCGCTAAGGAGAGCACTGTGAGCGGCACAATGGTCTTTGCGCGAAGAAGCCGCTTCTTCGCCTCAGGGAGCCGGAGAGAGTCGCAGCCTCTGCAAGGTGAAGAAGGAAGCTGCACAACACTGGGACTGTGTGCGCAGCTTGCCAAGTGATAGAAAACAGTACCTTAGCACTCTCCTCACTTTTCCAATCACATGAACATTCGATTGGAAGCTGTTTTGGACAACTTTTCCTCCTGCGAAACACTTGGCACACTTCCGTGCAACGTCTAGAACACGATGGGAGATTTTTTTTGTGCTGCCACAGTTTTTACATGCCAGACATAGTAGAAGAGCTTTGTGCTAAGACGTAGACTAGAAAAGACGCTAACGACGAAGGTAAGGTTCTATCCGGAGCAAAGCGCCGCTCCCGGGACTCTTTCGGCAGAAGCCGCGCTAAGGAGAGCACTGTGAGCGGCACAATCGTCTTTGCGCGAAGAAGCCGCTTCTGCGCCTCAGAGAGCCGGAGAGAGTCGCAGCCTCGGCAAGGTGAAGAAGGAGGCTGCACAACACTGGGACTGTGTGCGCAGCTTGCCAAGTGATAGAAAACAGTACCTTAGTACTCTCCTCACTTTTCCAATCATATGAACATTCGATTGGAAGCTGTTTTGGATAACTTTAGTTTTCTTCCTGCCAATCACTTCGCACACCTCCGTGCAACGTCTAGAACATGATGGGAGATGTTTTTTCTGCTGGCAGAGTTTTTACGTGCCAGACATAGTAGAAAAGCTTTGTGCTAAGACGTAGACCACAAAACAGGCTAACGACGAAGGTAAGGTTCTCTCCGGAGCTAAGCGCCGCTCCCGGCCGTCTATTGGCAGAAGCCGCGCTAAGGAGAGCACTGTGAGCAGCACAATCGTCTTTGCGCGAAGAAGACGCTTCTTCGCCTCAGGGAGCCGGAGAGAGTCGCAGCCTCGGCAAGGTGAAGAAGAAAGCTGCACAACACTGGGACTGTGTGCGCAGCTTGCCAAGTGATAGAAAACAGTACATTAGCACTCTTCTCACTTTTCCAATCACATGAACATTCGATTGGAAGCTGTTTTGGACAACTTTTCCTCCTGCCAAACACTTGGCACACCTCCGTGAAACGTCTAGAACACGATGGGAGATGTTTTTTGTGCTGCCACAGTTTTTACATGCCAGACATAGTAGAAGAGCTTTGTGCTAAGACGTAGACCACAAAAGACGCTAACGACGAAGGTAAGGTTCTATCCGGAGCAAAGCGCCGCTCCCGGGCGTCTTTCGGCAGAAGCCGCGCTAAGGAGAGCACTGTGAGCGGCACAATCGTCTTTGCGCGAAGAAGCCGCTTCTTCGCCTCAGGGAGCCGGAGAGAGTCGCAGCCTCGGCAAGGTGAAGAAGGAAGCTGCACAACACTGGGACTGTGTGCGCAGCCTGCCAAGTGATAGAAAACAGTACCTTAGCACTCTCCTCACTTTTCCAATCACATGAACATTCGATTGGAAGCTGTTTTGGACAACTTTTCCTCCTGCCAAACACTTGGCACACTTCCGTGCAACGTCTAGAACACGATGGGAGATTTTTTTTGTGCTGCCACAGTTTTTACATGCCAGACATAGTAGAAGAGCTTTGTGCTAAGACGTAGACTAGAAAAGACGCTAACGACGAAGTTAAGGTTCTATCCGGAGCAAAGCGCCGCTCCCGGGCGTCTTTCGGCAGAAGCCGCGCTAAGGAGAGCACTGTGAGCGGCACAATCGTCTTTGCGCGAAGAAGCCGCTTCTTCGCCTCAGGGAACCGGAGAGAGTCGCAGCCTCGGCAAGGTGAAGAAGGAGGCTGCACAACACTGGGACTGTGTGCGCAGCTTGCCAAGTGATAGAAATCAGTACCTTAGTACTCTCCTCACTTTTCCAATCATATGAACATTCGATTGGAAGCTGTTTTGGATAACTTTAGTTTTCTTCCTGCCAATCACTTGGCACACCTCCGTGCAACGTCTAGAACATGATGGGAGATGTTTTTTCTGCTGGCAGAGTTTTTACGTGCCAGACATAGTAGAAAAGCTTTGTGCTAAGACGTAGACCACAAAACAGGCTAACGACGAAGGTAAGGTTCTCTCCGGAGCTAAGCGCCGCTCCCGGCCGTCTATTGGCAGAAGCCGCGCTAAGGAGAGCACTGTGAGCAGCACAATCGTCTTTGCGCGAAGAAGACGCTTCTTCGCCGCAGGGAGCCGGAGAGAGTCGCAGCCTCGGCAAGGTGAAGAAGAAAGCTGCACAACACTGGGACTGTGTGCGCAGCTTGCCAAGTGATAGAAAACAGTACATTAGCACTCTTCTCACTTTTCCAATCACATGAACATTCGATTGGAAGCTGTTTTGGACAACTTTTCCTCCTGCCAAACACTTGGCACACCTCCGTGAAACGTCTAGAACACGATGGGAGTTGTTTTTTGTGCTGCCACAGTTTTTACATGCCAGACATAGTAGAAGAGCTTTGTGCTAAGACGTAGACCACAAAAGACGCTAACGACGAAGGTAAGGTTCTATCCGGAGCAAAGCGCCGCTCCCGGGCGTCTTTCGGCAGAAGCCGCGCTAAGGAGAGCACTGTGAGTGGCACAATCGTCTTTGCGCGAAGAAGCCGCTTCTTCGCCTCAGGGAGCCGGAGAGAGTCGCAGCCTCGGCAAGGTGAAGAAGGAAGCTGCACAACACTGGGACTGTGTGCGCAGCCTGCCAAGTGGTAGAAAACAGTACCTTAGCACTCTCCTCACTTTTCCAATCACATGAACATTCGATTGGAAGCTGTTTTGGACAACTTTTCTTTTCTTCCTGCCAAACACTTGGCACACCTCCGTGCAACGTCTAGAACACGATGGGAGATGTTTTTTGTGCTGGCACAGTTTTTACGTGCCAGACATAGTAGAAAAGCTTTGTGCTAAGACGTAGATTACAAAAGACGCTAACGACGAAGGTAAGCTTCTCTCCGGAGCTAAGCGCCGCTCCCGGGCGTTTTTCGGCAGAAGCCGCGCTAAGGAGAGCACTGTGAGCGGCACAATCGTCTTTGCGCGAAGAAGCCGCTTCTTCGCCTCAGGGAGCCGGAGTGAGTCGCAGCCTCGGCAAGGTGAAGAAGGAAGCTGCACAACAATGGGACTCTGTGCGCAGCTTGCCAAGTGATAGAAAACAGTACCTTAGCACTCTCCTCACTTTTCCAAACACATGAACATTCGATTGGAAGCTGTTTTGGACAACTTTTATTTTCTTCCTTCCAAACACTTGGCACAACTCCGTGCAACGTCTAGAACACGATGGGAGATGTTTTTTGTGCTGGCACAGTTTTTACGTGCCAGACATAGTATAAAAGCTTGGTGCTAAGACGTAGACTACAAAAGACGCTAACGACGAAGGTAAGGTTCTCTCCGGAGCTAAGCGCCGCTCCCGGGCGTCTATCGGCAGAAGCCGCGCTAAGGAGAGCACTGTGAGCGGCACAATCGTCTTTGCGCGAAGAAGCCGCTTTTTCGCCTCAGGGAGCCGGAGTGAGTCGCAGCCTCCGCAAGGTGAAGAAGGAAGCTGTACAATACTGGGATTGTGTGCGCAGCTTGCCAAGTGATAGAAAACAGTACCTTAGCTCTCTCCTTACTTTTCCAAACACATGAACATTTGATTGGAAGCTGCTTTGGACAACTTTTCTTTTCTTCCTTCCAATCACTTGGCACACCTCCGTGCAAGGTCTAGAACACGATGGGAGATGATTTTTGTGCTGGCAGAGTTTTTACGTGCCAGACATAGTAGAAAAGCTTGGTGCTAAGACCTAGACTACAAAAGACGCTAACGACGAAGGTAAGTTCTCTCCGGAGCTAAGCGCCGCTCCCGGGCGTCTTTCGGCAGAAGCCGCGCCAAGGAGAGCACTGTGAGCGGCACAATCGTCTTTGCGCGAAGAAGCCGCTTCTTCGCCTCAGGGAGCCGGAGAGAGTCGCAGCCTCGACAAGGTAAATAAGGAAGTTGCACAACACTGGGATTGTGTGCGCAGCTTGCTAAGTTATAGAAAACAGTACCTTAGCACTCTCCTCACTTTTCCAATCACATGAACATTCGATTGGAAGCTGTTTTGGACAACTTTTCTTCCTGCAAACACTTGGCACTACTCCGTGCAACGTCTAGAACACGATGGGAGATGTTTTTTGTGCTGACACAGTTTTTATGTGCCAGACATAGTAGAAAAGCTTTGTGCTAAGACGTACCCTACAAAAGACGCTAACGACGAAGGTAAGGTTCTATCCGGAGCAAAGCGCCGCTCCCGGGCGTCTTTCGGCAGAAGCCGCGCTAAGGAGAGCACTGTGAGCGGCACAATCGTCATTGCGCGAAGAAGCCGCTTCTTAGCCTCAGGGAGCCGGAGAGAGTCGCAGCCTCGGTAAGGTGAAGAAGGAAGCTGCACAACAATGGGACTGTGTGCGCAGCTTGCCAAGTGATAGAAAACAGTACCTTAGCACTCTCCTCACTTTTCCAATCACATGAACATTCGATTGGAAGCTGTTTTGGACAACTTTACTTTTCTTCCTGCCAAACACTTGGTACACCTCCGTGCAACATCTAGAACACGATGGGAGATGTTTTTTGTGCTGGCACAGTTTTTACGTGCCAGATATAGTAGAAAAGCTTTGTGCTAAGACGTAGACTACAAATGACGCTAACGACGAAGGTAAGGTTCTCTCCGGAGCTAAGCGCCGCTCCCGGGCGTCTTTCGGCAGAAGCCGCTCTAATGAGAGCACTGTGAGCGGCACAATCGTCTTTGCGCAAAGAAGCCGCTTCTTCGCCTCAGGGAGCCGGAGAGAGTCGCAGCCTCGGCAAGGTGAAGAAGGAAGCTGCACAACACTGGGATTGTGTGCGCAGCTTGCCAAGTGATAGAAAACAGTACCTTAGCACTCTCCTCACTTTTCCAATCACATGAACATTCGATTGGAAGCTGTTTTGGACAACTTTTCTTTTCTTACTGCCAAACACTTGGGACACCTCCGTGCAACATCTAGAACACGATGGGAGATGTTTTTTGTGCTGGCACAGTTTTTACGTGCCAGACATATTAGGAAAGCTTTGTGCTAAGACGTAGCCTACAAAAGACGCTAACGACGAAGGTAAGGTTCTCTCCGGAGCTAAGCGCCGCTCCCGGGCGTTCTTTCGGCAGAAGCCGCGCTAAGGAGAGCACTGTGAGCGGCACAACCTTCTTTGCGCGAAGAAGCCGCTTCTTTGCCTCAGGGAGCCGGAGGGAGTCGCAGCCTCGGCAAGGTGAAGAAGGAAGCTGCACAACACTGGGACTGTGTGCGCAGCTTGCCAAGTGATAGAAAACAGTACCTTAGCACTCTCCTCACTTTTCCAATCACATGAACATTCGATTGGAAGCTGTTTTGGACAACTTTTCCGTCTGCCAAACACTTGGCACACTTCCGTGCAACGTCTAGAACACGATGGGAGATTTTTTTTGTGCTGCCACAGTTTTTACATGCCAGACATAGTAGAAGAGCTTTGTGCTAAGACGTAGACTAGAAAAGACGCTAACGACGAAGGTAAGGTTCTATCCGGAGCAAAGCGCCGCTCCCGGGCGTCTTTCGGCAGAAGCCGCGCTAAGGAGAGCACTGTGAGCGGCACAATCGTCTTTGCGCGAAGAAGCCGCTTCTTCGCCTCAGGGAACCGGAGAGAGTCGCAGCCTCGGCAAGGTGAAGAAGGAGGCTGCACAACAATGGGACTGTGTGCGCAGCTTTCCAAGTGATAGAAAACAGTACCTTAGTACTCTCCTCACTTTTCCAATCATATGAACATTCGATTGGAAGCTGTTTTGGATAACTTTAGTTTTCTTCCTGCCAATCACTTGGCACAACTCCGTGCAACGTCTAGAACATGATGGGAGATGTTTTTTCTGCTGGCAGAGTTTTTACGTGCCAGACATAGTAGAAAAGCTTTGTGCTAAGACGTAGACCACAAAACAGGCTAACGACGAAGGTAAGGTTCTCTCCGGAGCTAAGCGCCGCTCCCGGCCGTCTATTGGCAGAAGCCGCGCTAAGGAGAGCACTGTGAGCAGCACAATCGTCTTTGCGCGAAGAAGACGCTTCTTCGCCGCAGGGAGCCGGAGAGAGTCGCAGCCTCGGCAAGGTGAAGAAGAAAGCTGCACAACACTGGGACTGTGTGCGCAGCTTGCCAAGTGATAGAAAACAGTACATTAGCACTCTTCTCACTTTTCCAATCTCATGAACATTCGATTGGAAGCTGTTTTGGACAACTTTTCTTTTCTTCCTGCCAAACACTTGGCACACCTCCGTGCGACGTCTAGAACACGATGGGAGATGTTTTTTGTGCTGGCACATTTTTTACGTGCCAGACATAGTA
Source organism: Passerculus sandwichensis (assembly GCA_031885435.1). Lineage (NCBI taxonomy): Eukaryota > Metazoa > Chordata > Aves > Passeriformes > Passerellidae > Passerculus > Passerculus sandwichensis. Next base: position 1,635,329 of record CM063146.1, read on the forward strand.
GAAAAGCTTTGTGCTAAGACGTAGCCTACAAAAGACGCTAACAACGATGGTAAGGTTCTCTCCAGAGCTAAGCGCCGCGGCCGGGCGTCTATCGGCAGAAGCCGCGCTAAGGAGAGCACTGTGAGCGGCACAATCGTCTTTGCGCGAAGAAGCCGCTTCTTCGCCTCAGGGAGCCGGAGAGAGTCGCAGCCTCGGCAAGGTGAAGAAGGAAGCTACACAACACTGGGATTGTGTGCGCAGTTTGCCAAGTGATAGAAAACAGTACCTTAGCACTCTCCTCACTTTTCCAATCACATGAACATTCGATCGGAAGCTGTTTTGGACAACTTTTCTTTTTTTCCTGCCAATAACTTGGCACACCTCCGTGCAACGTCTAGAACACGATGGGAGATGTTTTTTGTGCTGCCACAGTTTTTACGTGCCAGACATAGTAGAAAAGCTTTGTGCCAAGACGTAGACTACAAAAGACGCTAACGACGAAGGTAAGGTTCTCTCCGGAGCTAAGCGCCGCTCACGGGCGTCTTTCGGCAGAAGCCGCGCTAAGGAGAGCACTGTGAGCGGCACAAGCGTCTTTGCGCGAAGAAGCCGCTTCTTCGCCTCAGGGAACCGGAGAGAGTCGCAGCCTCGGCAAGGTGAAGAAGGAAGCTGCACAACACTGGGATTGTGTGCGCAGCTTGCCAAGTGATAGAAAACAGTACCTTAGCACTCTCCTCACTTTTCCAATCACATGAACTTTCGATTGTAATCTCTTTTGGACAACTTTTCTTCCTGCCAAACACTTGGCAAACCTCCGTGCGACGTCTAGAACACGATGGGAGATGTTTTTTGTGCTGGCACAGTTTTTACGTGCCAGACATAATAGAAAAGCTTTGTGCAAAGACGTAGCCTACAAAAGACGCTAACGACGAAGGTAAGGTTCTCTCCGGAGCTAAGCGCCGCTTCCGGCGTCTTTCGGCAGAAGCCGCGCTCAGGAGAGCACTGTGAGCGGCACAATCGTCTTTGCGCGAAGAAGCCGCTTCTTCGCCTCAGGGAACCGGAGAGAGTCGCAGCCTCGGCAAGGTGAAGAAGGAAGCTGCACAACACTGGGATTGTGTGCGCAGCTTGCCAAGTGATAGAAAACAGTACCTTAGCATTCTCCTCACTTTTCCAATCACATGAACATTCGATTGGAAGCTGTTTTGGACAACTTTTCTTTTCTTCCTGCCAATCACTTGGCACACCTCCGTGCAAGGTCTAGAACACGATGGGAGATGTTTTTTGTGCTGGCACAGTTTTTACGTGCCAGACATAGTAGAAAAGCTTTGTGCTAAGACGTAGCCTACAAAAGACGCTAACGACGAAGGTAAGGTTCTCTCCAGAGCTAAGCGCCACTCCCGGGCGTCTTTCGTCAGAAGCCGCGCTAAGGAGAGCACTGTGAGCGGCACAATGGTCTTTGCGCGAAGAAGCCGCTTCTTCGCCTCAGGGAGCCGGAGAGAGTCGCAGCCTCGGCAAGGTGAAGAAGGAAGCTGCACAACACTGGGATTGTGTGCGCAGCTTGCCAAGTGATAGAAAACAGTACCTTAGCACTCTCCTCACTTTTCCAATCACATGAACATTCGATTGGAAGCTTTTTTGTACAACTTTTCTTTTTTTCCTGCCAATCACTTGGCACACCTCCGTGCAACGTCTAGAACACGATGGGAGATGTTTTTTGTACTGGCACAGTTCTTACGTGCCAGACATACTAGAAAAGCTTTGTGCTAAGACGTAGACTACAAAAGACGCTAACGACGAAGGTAAGGTTCTCTCTGGAGCTAAGCGCCGCTCCCGGGCGTCTTTCGGCAGAAGCCGCGCTCAGGAGAGCACTGTGAGCGGCACAATCGTGTTTGTGCGAAGAAGCCGCTTCTTCGCCTCAGGGAGCCGGAGAGAGTCGCAGCCTCAGCAAGGGGAAGAAGGAAGCTGCAAAACACTGGGACTGTGTGCGCAGCTTGCCAAGAGATAGAAAACAGTACCTTAGCACTCTCCTCAGTTTTCTAATCACATGAACATTCGATTGGAAGCTGTTTTGGACAACTTTTGTTTTCTTCCTGCCAAACACTTGGCACACCTCCGTGCAACGTCTACAACACGATGGGAGATGTTTTTTGTGCTGGCACAGTTTTTACGTGCCAGAAATAGTAGAAAAGCTTTGTGCTAAGACGTAGACTACAAAAGACGCTAACGACGAAGGTAAGGTTCTCTCCGGAGCTAAGCGCCGCTCCCGGCGTCTTTCGGCAGAAGCCGCGCTAAGGAGAGCACTGTGAGCGGCACAATGGTCTTTGCGCGAAGAAGCCGCTTCTTCGTCTCAGGGAGCCGGAGAGAGTCGCAGCCTCTGCAAGGTGAAGAAGGAAGCTGCACAACACTGGGACTGTGTGCGCAGCTTGCCAAGTGATAGAAAACAGTACCTTAGCACTCTCCTCACTTTTCCAATCACATGAACATTCGATTGGAAGCTGTTTTGGACAACTTTTCTTTTCTTCCTGCCAAACACTTGGCACACCTCCGTGCGACGTCTAGAACACGATGGGAGATGTTTTTTGTGCTGGCACATTTTTTACGTGCCAGACATAGTAGAAAAGCTTTGTGCTAAGACGTAGCCTACAAAAGACGCTAACGACGATGGTAAGGTTCTCTCCAGAGCTAAGCGCCGCGGCCGGGGGTCTATCGGCAGAAGCCGCGCTAAGGAGAGCACTGTGAGCGGCACAATCGTCTTTGCGCGAAGAAGCCGCTTCTTCGCCTCAGGGAGCCGGAGAGAGTCGCAGCCTCTGCAAGGTGAAGAAGGAAGCTACACAACACTGGGATTGTGTGCGCAGTTTGCCAAGTGATAGAAAACAGTACCTTAGCACTCTCCTCACTTTTCCAATCACATGAACATTCGATCGGAAGCTGTTTTGGACAACTTTTCTTTTTTTCCTGCCAATAACTTGGCACACCTCCGTGCAACGTCTAGAACACGATGGGAGATGTTTTTTGTGCTGCCACAGTTTTTACGTGCCAGACATAGTAGAAAAGCTTTGTGCCAAGACGTAGACTACAAAAGACGCTAACGACGAAGGTAAGGTTCTCTCCGGAGCTAAGCGCCGCTCACGGGCGTCTTTCGGCAGAAGCCGCGCTAAGGAGAGCACTGTGAGCGGCACAAGCGTCTTTGCGCGAAGAAGCCGCTTCTTCGCCTCAGGGAACCGGAGAGAGTCGCAGCCTCGGCAAGGTGAAGAAGGAAGCTGCACAACACTGGGATTGTGTGCGCAGCTTGCCAAGTGATAGAAAACAGTACCTTAGCACTCTCCTCACTTTTCCAATCACATGAACTTTCGATTGTAATCTCTTTTGGACAACTTTTCTTCCTGCCAAACACTTGGCAAACCTCCGTGCGACGTCTAGAACACGATGGGAGATGTTTTTTGTGCTGGCACAGTTTTTACGTGCCAGACATAATAGAAAAGCTTTGTGCAAAGACGTAGCCTACAAAAGACGCTAACGACGAAGGTAAGGTTCTCTCCGGAGCTAAGCGCCGCTTCCGGCGTCTTTCGGCAGAAGCCGCGCTCAGGAGAGCACTGTGAGCGGCACAATCGTCTTTGCGCGAAGAAGCCGCTTCTTCGCCTCAGGGAACCGGAGAGAGTCGCAGCCTCGGCAAGGTGAAGAATGAAGCTGCACAACACTGGGATTGTGTGCGCAGCTTGCCAAGTGATAGAAAACAGTACCTTAGCATTCTCCTCACTTTTCCAATCACATGAACATTCGATTGGAAGCTGTTTTGGACAACTTTTCTTTTCTTCCTGCCAATCACTTGGCACACCTCCGTGCAAGGTCTAGAACACGATGGGAGATGTTTTTTGTGCTGGCACAGTTTTTACGTGCCAGACATAGTAGAAAAGCTTTGTGCTAAGACGTAGCCTACAAAAGACGCTAACGACGAAGGTAAGGTTCTCTCCAGAGCTAAGCGCCACTCCCGGGCGTCTTTCGTCAGAAGCCGCGCTAAGGAGAGCACTGTGAGCGGCACAATGGTCTTTGCGCGAAGAAGCCGCTTCTTCGCCTCAGGGAGCCGGAGAGAGTCGCAGCCTCGGCAAGGTGAAGAAGGAAGCTGCACAACACTGGGATTGTGTGCGCAGCTTGCCAAGTGATAGAAAACAGTACCTTAGCACTCTCCTCACTTTTCCAATCACATGAACATTCGATTGGAAGCTTTTTTGTACAACTTTCCTTTTTTTCCTGCCAATCACTTGGCACACCTCCGTGCAACGTCTAGAACACGATGGGAGATGTTTTTTGTACTGGCACAGTTCTCACGTGCCAGACATACTAGAAAAGCTTTGTGCTAAGACGTAGACTACAAAAGACGCTAACGACGAAGGTAAGGTTCTCTCCGGAGCTAAGCGCCGCTCCCGGGCGTCTTTCGGCAGAAGCCGCGCTAAGGAGAGCACTGTGAGCGGCACAATCGTGTTTGTGCGAAGAAGCCGCTTCTTCGCCTCAGGGAGCCGGAGAGAGTCGCAGCCTCAGCAAGGTGAAGAAGGAAGCTGCAAAACACTGGGACTGTGTGCGCAGCTTGCCAAGAGATAGAAAACAGTACCTTAGCACTCTCCTCACTTTTCTAATCACATGAACATTCGATTGGAAGCTGTTTTGGACAACTTTTGTTTTCTTCCTGCCAAACACTTGGCACACCTCCGTGCAACGTCTACAACACGATGGGAGATGTTTTTTGTGCTGGCACAGTTTTTACGTGCCAGAAATAGTAGAAAAGCTTTGTGCTAAGACGTAGACTACAAAAGACGCTAACGACGAAGGTAAGGTTCTCTCCGGAGCTAAGCGCCGCTCCCGGAGTCTTTCGGCAGAAGCCGCGCTAAGGAGAGCACTGTGAGCGGCACAATGGTCTTTGCGCGAAGAAGCCGCTTCTTCGCCTCAGGGAGCCGGAGAGAGTCGCAGCCTCTGCAAGGTGAAGAAGGAAGCTGCACAACACTGGGACTGTGTGCGCAGCTTGCCAAGTGATAGAAAACAGTACCTTAGCACTCTCCTCACTTTTCCAATCACATGAACATTCGATTGGAAGCTGTTTTGGACAACTTTTCCTCCTGCGAAACACTTGGCACACTTCCGTGCAACGTCTAGAACACGATGGGAGATTTTTTTTGTGCTGCCACAGTTTTTACATGCCAGACATAGTAGAAGAGCTTTGTGCTAAGACGTAGACTAGAAAAGACGCTAACGACGAAGGTAAGGTTCTATCCGGAGCAAAGCGCCGCTCCCGGGACTCTTTCGGCAGAAGCCGCGCTAAGGAGAGCACTGTGAGCGGCACAATCGTCTTTGCGCGAAGAAGCCGCTTCTGCGCCTCAGAGAGCCGGAGAGAGTCGCAGCCTCGGCAAGGTGAAGAAGGAGGCTGCACAACACTGGGACTGTGTGCGCAGCTTGCCAAGTGATAGAAAACAGTACCTTAGTACTCTCCTCACTTTTCCAATCATATGAACATTCGATTGGAAGCTGTTTTGGATAACTTTAGTTTTCTTCCTGCCAATCACTTCGCACACCTCCGTGCAACGTCTAGAACATGATGGGAGATGTTTTTTCTGCTGGCAGAGTTTTTACGTGCCAGACATAGTAGAAAAGCTTTGTGCTAAGACGTAGACCACAAAACAGGCTAACGACGAAGGTAAGGTTCTCTCCGGAGCTAAGCGCCGCTCCCGGCCGTCTATTGGCAGAAGCCGCGCTAAGGAGAGCACTGTGAGCAGCACAATCGTCTTTGCGCGAAGAAGACGCTTCTTCGCCTCAGGGAGCCGGAGAGAGTCGCAGCCTCGGCAAGGTGAAGAAGAAAGCTGCACAACACTGGGACTGTGTGCGCAGCTTGCCAAGTGATAGAAAACAGTACATTAGCACTCTTCTCACTTTTCCAATCACATGAACATTCGATTGGAAGCTGTTTTGGACAACTTTTCCTCCTGCCAAACACTTGGCACACCTCCGTGAAACGTCTAGAACACGATGGGAGATGTTTTTTGTGCTGCCACAGTTTTTACATGCCAGACATAGTAGAAGAGCTTTGTGCTAAGACGTAGACCACAAAAGACGCTAACGACGAAGGTAAGGTTCTATCCGGAGCAAAGCGCCGCTCCCGGGCGTCTTTCGGCAGAAGCCGCGCTAAGGAGAGCACTGTGAGCGGCACAATCGTCTTTGCGCGAAGAAGCCGCTTCTTCGCCTCAGGGAGCCGGAGAGAGTCGCAGCCTCGGCAAGGTGAAGAAGGAAGCTGCACAACACTGGGACTGTGTGCGCAGCCTGCCAAGTGATAGAAAACAGTACCTTAGCACTCTCCTCACTTTTCCAATCACATGAACATTCGATTGGAAGCTGTTTTGGACAACTTTTCTTTTCTTCCTGCCAAACACTTGGCACACCTCCGTGCAACGTCTAGAACACGATGGGAGATGTTTTTTGTGCTGGCACAGTTTTTACGTGCCAGACATAGTAGAAAAGCTTTGTGCTAAGACGTAGATTACAAAAGACGCTAACGACGAAGGTAAGGTTCTCTCCGGAGCTAAGCGCCGCTCCCGGGCGTTTTTCGGCAGAAGCCGCGCTAAGGAGAGCACTGTGAGCGGCACAATCGTCTTTGCGCGAAGAAGCCGCTTCTTCGCCTCAGGGAGCCGGAGTGAGTCGCAGCCTCGGCAAGGTGAAGAAGGAAGCTGCACAACAATGGGACTCTGTGCGCAGCTTGCCAAGTGATAGAAAACAGTACCTTAGCACTCTCCTCACTTTTCCAAACACATGAACATTCGATTGGAAGCTGTTTTGGACAACTTTTATTTTCTTCCTTCCAAACACTTGGCACAACTCCGTGCAACGTCTAGAACACGATGGGAGATGTTTTTTGTGCTGGCACAGTTTTTACGTGCCAGACATAGTATAAAAGCTTGGTGCTAAGACGTAGACTACAAAAGACGCTAACGACGAAGGTAAGGTTCTCTCCGGAGCTAAGCGCCGCTCCCGGGCGTCTATCGGCAGAAGCCGCGCTAAGGAGAGCACTGTGAGCGGCACAATCGTCTTTGCGCGAAGAAGCCGCTTTTTCGCCTCAGGGAGCCGGAGTGAGTCGCAGCCTCGGCAAGGTGAAGAAGGAAGCTGTACAAAACTGGGATTGTGTGCGCAGCTTGCCAAGTGATAGAAAACAGTACCTTAGCACTCTCCTTACTTTTCCAAACACATGAACATTTGATTGGAAGCTGCTTTGGACAACTTTTCTTTTCTTCCTTCCAATCACTTGGCACACCTCCGTGCAAGGTCTAGAACACGATGGGAGATGTTTTTTGTGCTGACACAGTTTTTATGTGCCAGACATAGTAGAAAAGCTTTGTGCTAAGACGTACCCTACAAAAGACGCTAACGACGATGGTAAGGTTCTCTCCAGAGCTAAGCGCCGCTCCCGGGCGTCTTTCGGCAGAAGCCGCGCTAAGGAGAGCACTGTGAGCGGCACAATCGTCATTGCGCGAAGAAGCCGCTTCTTAGCCTCAGGGAGCCGGAGAGAGTCGCAGCCTCGGTAAGGTGAAGAAGGAAGCTGCACAACAATGGCACTGTGTGCGCAGCTTGCCAAGTGATAGAAAACAGTACCTTAGCACTCTCCTCACTTTTCCAATCACATGAACATTCGATTGGAAGCTGTTTTGGACAACTTTACTTTTCTTCCTGCCAAACACTTGGTACACCTCCGTGCAACATCTAGAACACGATGGGAGATGTTTTTTGTGCTGGCACAGTTTTTACGTGCCAGATATAGTAGAAAAGCTTTGTTCTAAGACGTACCCTACAAATGACGCTAACGACGAAGGTAAGGTTCTCTCCGGAGCTAAGCGCCGCTCCCGGGCGTCTTTCGGCAGAAGCCGCGCTAAGGAGAGCACTGTGAGCGGCACAATCGTCTTTGCGCGAAGAAGCCGCTTCTTCGCCTCAGGGAGCCGGAGAGAGTCGCAGCCTCGGCAAGGTGAAGAAGGAAGCTGCACAACACTGGGATTGTGTGCGCAGCTTGCCAAGTGATAGAAAACAGTACCTTAGCACTCTCCTCACTTTTCCAATCACATGAACATTCGATTGGAAGCTGTTTTGGACAACTTTTCTTTTCTTCCTTCCAATCACTTGGCACACCTCCGTGCAACGTCTAGAACACGATGGGAGATGATTTTTGTGCTGGCACAGTTTTTACGTGCCAGACATATTAGGAAAGCTTTGTGCTAAGACGTAGCCTACAAAAGACGCTAACGACGAAGGTAAGGTTCTCTCCGGAGCTAAGCGCCGCTCCCGGGCGTTCTTTCGGCAGAAGCCGCGCTAAGGAGAGCACTGTGAGCGGCACAACCTTCTTTGCGCGAAGAAGCCGCTTCTTTGCCTCAGGGAGCCGGAGGGAGTCGCAGCCTCGGCAAGGTGAAGAAGGAAGCTGCACAACACTGGGACTGTGTGCGCAGCTTGCCAAGTGATAGAAAACAGTACCTTAGCACTCTCCTCACTTTTCCAATCACATGAACATTCGATTGGAAGCTGTTTTGGACAACTTTTCCGTCTGCCAAACACTTGGCACACTTCCGTGCAACGTCTAGAACACGATGGGAGATTTTTTTTGTGCTGCCACAGTTTTTACATGCCAGACATAGTAGAAGAGCTTTGTGCTAAGACGTAGACTAGAAAAGACGCTAACGACGAAGGTAAGGTTCTATCCGGAGCAAAGCGCCGCTCCCGGGCGTCTTTCGGCAGAAGCCGCGCTAAGGAGAGCACTGTGAGCGGCACAATCGTCTTTGCGCGAAGAAGCCGCTTCTTCGCCTCAGGGAACCGGAGAGAGTCGCAGCCTCGGCAAGGTGAAGAAGGAGGCTGCACAACACTGGGACTGTGTGCGCAGCTTGCCAAGTGATAGAAAACAGTACCTTAGTACTCTCCTCACTTTTCCAATCATATGAACATTCGATTGGAAGCTGTTTTGGATAACTTTAGTTTTCTTCCTGCCAATCACTTGGCACACCTCCGTGCAACGTCTAGAACATGATGGGAGATGTTTTTTCTGCTGGCAGAGTTTTTACGTGCCAGACATAGTAGAAAAGCTTTGTGCTAAGACGTAGACCACAAAACAGGCTAACGACGAAGGTAAGGTTCTCTCCGGAGCTAAGCGCCGCTCCCGGCCGTCTATTGGCAGAAGCCGCGCTAAGGAGAGCACTGTGAGCAGCACAATCGTCTTTGCGCGAAGAAGACGCTTCTTCGCCGCAGGGAGCCGGAGAGAGTCGCAGCCTCGGCAAGGTGAAGAAGAAAGCTGCACAACACTGGGATTGTGTGCGCAGCTTGCCAAGTGATAGAAAACAGTACATTAGCACTCTTCTCACTTTTCCAATCACATGAACATTCGATTGGAAGCTGTTTTGGACAACTTTTCCTCCTGCCAAACACTTGGCACACTTCCGTGCAACGTCTAGAACACGATGGGAGATGTTTTTTGTGCTGCCACAGTTTTTACATGCCAGACATAGTAGAAGAGCTTTGTGCTAAGACGTAGACCACAAAAGACGCTAACGACGAAGGTAAGGTTCTATCCGGAGCAAAGCGCCGCTCCCGGGCGTCTTTCGGCAGAAGCCGCGCTAAGGAGAGCACTGTGAGCGGCACAATCGTCTTTGCGCGAAGAAGCCGCTTCTTCGCCTCAGGGAGCCGGAGAGAGTCGCAGCCTCGGCAAGGTGAAGAAGGAAGCTGCACAACACTGGGACTGTGTGCGCAGCCTGCCAAGTGATAGAAAACAGTACCTTAGCACTCTCCTCACTTTTCCAATCACATGAACATTCGATTGGAAGCTGTTTTGGACAACTTTTCTTTTCTTCCTGCCAAACACTTGGCACACCTCCGTGCAACGTCTAGAACACGATGGGAGATGTTTTTTGTGCTGGCACAGTTTTTACGTGCCAGACATAGTAGAAAAGCTTTGTGCTAAGACGTAGATTACAAAAGACGCTAACGACGAAGGTAAGGTTCTCTCCGGAGCTAAGCGCCGCTCCCGGGCGTTTTTCGGCAGAAGCCGCGCTAAGGAGAGCACTGTGAGCGGCACAATCGTCTTTGCGCGAAGAAGCCGCTTCTTCGCCTCAGGGAGCCGGAGTGAGTCGCAGCCTCGGCAAGGTGAAGAAGGAAGCTGCACAACAATGGGACTCTGTGCGCAGCTTGCCAAGTGATAGAAAACAGTACCTTAGCACTCTCCTCACTTTTCCAAACACATGAACATTCGATTGGAAGCTGTTTTGGACAACTTTTATTTTCTTCCTTCCAAACACTTGGCACAGCTCCGTGCAACGTCTAGAACACGATGGGAGATGTTTTTTGTGCTGGCACAGTTTTTACGTGCCAGACATAGTATAAAAGCTTGGTGCTAAGACGTAAACTACAAAAGACGCTAACGACGAAGGTAAGGTTCTCTCCGGAGCTAAGCGCCGCTCCCGGGCGTCTATCGGCAGAAGCCGCGCTAAGGAGAGCACTGTGAGCGCCACAATCGTCTTTGCGCGAAGAAGCCGCTTCTTCGCCTCAGGGAGCCGGAGAGAGTCGCAGCCTCGGCAAGGTGAAGAAGGAAGCTGCACAACACTGGGATTGTGTGCGCAGCTTGCCAAGTGATAGAAAACAGTACCTTAGCACTCTCCTCACTTTTCCAATCACATTAATATTCGATTGGAAGCTGTTTTGGACAACTTTTCTTTTCTTCCTGCCAAACACTTGGCACACCTCCGTGCAACGTCTCGAACACGATGGGATATGTTTTTTGTGCTGGCACAGTTTTTACGTGCCAGACATATTAGAAAAGCTTTGTGCTAAGACGTAGACTAGAAAACACATTAAAGAAGAAGGTAAGGTTCTCCCCAGAGCTAAGCGCCGCTTTTGGGGCGTCTTTCGGCAGAAGCCGCGCTAAGGAGAGCACTGTGAGCGGCACAATCGTCTTTGCGCAAAGAAGCCGCTTCTTCGCCTCAGGGAGCCGGAGAGAGTGGCAGCCTCGGCAAGGTCAAGAAGGAAGCTGCACAACACTGAGATTTTTCCGCGGCTTGCCAAGTGATAGAAAACAGTACCTTAGCACTCTCCTCACTTTTCCAAACACATGAACATTTGATTGGAAGCTGTTTTGGACAACTTTTCTTTTCTTCCTCCCAAACACTTGGTACACCTCCGTGCAAAGTCTAGAACACTATCGGAGATGTTTTTTGTGCTGGCACAGTTTTTACGTGCCAGACATAGTAGAAAAGCTTTGTGCTAAGACGTAGACTAGAAAAGACGCTAACGACGAAGGTAAGGTTCTCTCCGGAGCTAAGCGCCGCTCCCGGGCGTCTTTCGGCAGAAGCCGCGCTAAGGAGAGCACTGTGAGCGGCACAATCGTCATTGCGCGAAGAAGCCGCTTCTTCGCCTCAGGGAGCCGGAAAGAGTCGCAGCCTCGGCAAGGTGAAGAAGGAAGCTGCACAACACTGGGATTGTGTGCGCAGCTTGCCAAGTGATAGAAAACAGTACCTTAGCACTCTCCTCACTTTTCCAATCACATGAAATTTTGATTGGAAGCTGTTTTGGACAACTTTTCTTTTCTTCCTGCCAATCACTTGGCACACCTCCGTGCAACGTCTAGAACACGATTGGAGATGTTTTTTGTGCTGGCACAGTTTTTACGTGCCAGACTTGGTAGAAAACCTTTGTGCTAAACGTAGACTGCAAAAGACGCTAACGACGAAGGTAAGGTTCTCTCCAGAGCTAAGCGTCGCTCCCGGGCGTCTTTCGGCAGAAGCCGCGCTAAGGAGAGCACGTTGAGTGGCACAATCGTCTTTGCGCGAAGAAGCCGCTTCTTCGCCTCAGGGAGCCGGAGTGAGTCGCAGCCTCGGCAAGGTGAAGAAGGAAGCTGCACAACACTGGGATTGTGTGCGCAGCTTGCCAAGTGATAGAAAACAGTACCTTAGCACTCTCCTCACTTTTCCAATCACATGAACATTCGATTGGAAGCTGTTTTGGACAACTTTTCTTTTCTTCCTTCCAAGCACTTGGCACACCTCCGTGCAACGTCTAGAACACGATGGGAGATGTTTTTTGTGCTGGCACAGTTTTTACGTGCCAGACATAGTATAAAAGCTTGGTGCTAAGACGTAGACTACAAAAGACGCTAACGACGAAGGTAAGGTTCTCTCCGGAGCTAAGCGCCGCTCCCGGGCGTCTATCGGCAGAAGCCGCGCTCAGGAGAGCACTGTGAGCGCCACAATCGTCTTTGCGCGAAGAAGCCGCTTTTTCGCCTCAGGGAGCCGGAGTGAGTCGCAGCCTCGGCAAGGTGAAGAAGGAAGCTGTACAAAACTGGGATTGTGTGCGCAGCTTGCCAAGTGATAGAAAACAGTACCTTACCACTCTCCTCACTTTTCCAAACTCATGAACATTTGATTGGAAGCTGTTTTGGACAACTTTTCTTTTCTTCCTTCCAATCACTTGGCACACCTCCGTGCAACGTCTAGAACACGATGGGAGATGATTTTTGTGCTGGCAGAGTTTTTTCGTGCCAGACATAGTAGAAAAGCTTTGTGCTAAGACGTACCCTACAAAAGACGCTAACGACGATGGTAAGGTTCTCTCCAGAGCTAAGCGATGCTCCTGGGCGTCTTTCGGCAGAAGCCGCGCTAAGGAGAGCACTGTGAGCGGCACAATCGTCTTTGCGCGAAGAAGTCGCTTCTTCGCCTCAGGGAGCCGGAGAGAGTCGCAGCCTCGGCAAGGTGAAGAAGGAAGCTGCACAACATTGGGATTGTGTGCGCAGCTTGCCAAGTGATAGAAAACAGTACCTTAGCACTCTCCTCACTTTTCCAATCACATTAATATTCGATTGGAATCTGTTTTGGACAACTTTTGTTTTCTTCCTGCCAATCACTTGGCACACCTCCGTGCAACGTCTCGAACACGATGGGATATGTTTTTTGTGCTGGCACAGTTTTTACTTGCCAGACATAGTAGAAAAGCTTTGTGCTAAGACGTAGACTAGAAAAGACATTAAAGAAGAAGGTAAGGTTCTCCCCAGAGCTAAGCGCCGCTTTTGGGGCATCTTTCGGCAGAAGCCGCGCTAAGGAGAGCACTGTGAGCGGCACAATCGTCTTTGCGCAAAGAAGCCGCTTCTTCGCCTCAGGGAGCCGGAGAGAGTCGCAGCCTCGGCAAGGTCAAGAAGGAAGCTGCACAACACTGAGATTTTTGCGCGGCTTGCCAAGTGATAGAAAACAGTACCTTAGCACTCTCCTCACTTTTCCAAACACATGAACATTTGATTGGAAGCTGTTTTGGACAACTTTTCTTTTCTTCATCCCAAACACTTGGTAGACCTCCGTTCAAAGTCTAGAACACTATGGGAGATGTTTTTTGTGCTGACACAGTTTTTATGTGCCAGACATAGTAGAAAAGCTTTGTGCCAAGACGTAGACTAGAAAAGACGCTAACGACGAAAGTAAGGTTCTCTCCGGAGCTAAGCGCCGCTCCCGGGCGTCTTTCGGCAGAAGCGGCGCTAAGGAGAGCACTGTGAGCGTCACAATCGTCATTGCGCGAAGAAGCCGCTTCTTCGCCTCAGGGAGCCGGAGAGAGTCGCAGCCTCGGCAAGGTGAAGAAGGAACCTGCACAACACTGGGATTGTGTGCGCAGCTTGCCAAGTGATAGAAAACAGTACCTTAGCACTCTCCTCACTTTTCCAATCACATGAAATATCGATTGGAAGCTGTTTTGGACAACTTTTCTTTTCTTCCTGCCAATCACTTGGCACACCTCCGTGCAACGTCTAGAACACGATGGGAGATGTTTTTTGTGCTGGCACAGTTTTTACGTGCCAGACTTGGTAGAAAACCTTTGTGCTAAAGGTAGACTACAAAAGACGCTAACGCGAAGGTAAGGTTCTCTCCAGAGCTAAGCGTCGCTCCCGGGCGTCTTTCAACAGAAGCCGCGCTAAGGAGAGCACGTTGAGTGGCACAATCGTCTTTGCGCGAAGAAGCCGCTTCTTCGCCTCAGGGAGCCGGAGAGAGTCGCAGCCTCGGCAAGGTGAAGAAGGAAGCTGCACAACACTGGGATTGTGTGCGCAGCTTGCCAAGTGATAGAAAACAGTACCTTAGCACTCTCCTCACTTTTCCCAACACATTAATATTCGATTGGAAGCTATTTTGGACAACTTTTCTTTTCTTCCTTCCAATCACTTGGCACACCTCCGTGCAACGTCTAGAACACGATTGGAGATGTTTTTTGTGCTGGCACAGTTTTTACGTGCCAGACCGGGTGGAAAAGCTTTGTGCTAAGACGTAGCCTACAAAAGACGCTAAAGACGAAGGTAAGGTTCTCTCCGGAGCTAAGCGCCGCTCCCGGGCGTCTTTCGGCAGAAGCCGCGCTAACGAGAGCACTGTGAGCGGCACAATCGTCTTTGCGCAAAGAAGCCGCTTCTGCGCCTCAGAGAGCCGGAGAGAGTCGCAGCCTCGGCAAGGTGAAGAAGGAAGCTGCACAACACTGAGATTGTGTGCGCAGCATGCCAAGTGATAGAAAACAGTACCTTAGCACTCTCCTCACTTTTCCAATCACATAAATATTCAATTGGAAGCTGTTTTGGACAACTTTTCTTTTCTTCCTGCCAAACACATGGCACACCTCCGTGCAACGTCTAGAACACGATGGGAGATTTTTTTTTGTGCTGGCACAGTTTTTACGTGCCATACATAGTAGAAAAACTTTGTGCTAAGACGTAGACTACAAAAGACGCTAACGACGAAGGTAAGGTTCTCTCCGGAGCTAATCGCCGCTCCCGGGCGTCTTTCGGCAGAAGCCGCGCTAAGGAGAGCACTGTGAGCGGCACAATCGTCTTTGCGCGAAGAAGCCGCTTCTTCGCCTCAGGGAGCCGGAGAGAGTCGCAGCCTCGGCAAGGTGAAGAAGGAAGCTGCACAACACTGGGATTGTGTGCGCAGCTTGCCAAGTGATAGAAAACAGTACCTTAGCACTCTCCTCACTTTTCCAATCACATGAACATTCGATTGGAAGCTGTTTTGGACAACTTTTCTTTTCTTCCTGCCAATCACTTGGCACACCACCGTGCAACGTCTAGAACACGATGGGAGATGTTTTTTGTGCTGGCACAGTTTTTACCTGCCAGACTTGTTGGAAAAGTTTTGTGCCAAGACGTAGACAACGAAGACGCTAACGACGAACGTAAGGTTCTCTCCGGAGCTAAGCGCCGCTCCCAGGCGTCTTTCGGCAGAAGCCGCGCTAAGGAGAGCACTGTGAGCGGCACAATCGTCTTTGGGCGAAGAAGCCGCTTCTTCGCCTCAGGGAGCCGGAGAGAGTCGCAGCCTCGGCAACGGTGAAGAAGGAAGCAGCACAACACTGGGATTGTGTGCGCAGCTTGCCAAGTGATAGAAAACAGTTCCATAGCACTCTCATCACTTTTCCAATCACATGAATATTCGATTGGAAGCTGTTTTGGACAACTTTTCTTCTCTTCCTGCCAAACACTTGGAACACCTCCGTGCAAGGTCTAGAACACGATGGGAGGTGTTTTTTGTGCTGGCACAGTTTTTACGTTCCAGACATAGTAGGAAAGCTTTGTGCTAAGACATAGACTACAAAAGACGTTAACAACGAAGGTAAGGTTCTCTCCAGAGCTAAACGCCGCTCCCGGGTGTCTTTCGGCAGAAGCCGCGCTAAGGAGAGCACTGTGAGCGGCACAATCGTCTTTGCGCGAAGAAGCCGCTTCTTCGCCTCAGGGAGCCGGAGAGAGTCGCAGCCTCGGCGAGGTGAAGAAGGAAGCTGCACAACACTGGGATTGTGTGCGCAGCTTGCCAAGTGATAGAAAACAGTACCTTAGCACGTTCCTCACTTTTCCAATCACATGAATATTTGATAGGAAACTGTTTTGGAAAACTTTTCTTCCCTTCCTGCCAAACACTTGGCACACCTCCGTGCAACGTCTACAACACGATGGGAGATGTTTTTTGTGCTGGCACAGTTTTTACGTGCCAGATATAGTAGAAAAGCTTTGTGCTAAGACGTAGACTAGAAAAGATGCTAACGACGAAGGTAAGGATCTCTCCGGAGCTAAGCGCCGCTCCCGGGCGTCTTTCGGCAGAAGCCGTGCTAAGGAGAGCACGGTGAGCGGCACAATCGTCTTTGCGCGAAGAAGCCGCTTCTTCGCCTCAGGGAGCCGGAGAGAGTCGCAGCCTCGGCAAGGTGAAGAAGGAAGCTGCACAACACTGGGATTGTGTGCGCAGCTTGCCAAGTGATAGAAAACAGTACCTTAGCACTCTCCTCACTTTTCCAATCACATGAACATTCGATTGGAAGCTGTTTTTGACAACTTTTATTCTCTTCCTGCCAAACACTTGGCACACCTCCGTGCAACGTCTAGAACACGATGGGTGATGTTTTTTGTGCTGGCACAGTTTTTACGTGCCAGACTTGGTGGAAAAGCTTTGTGCCAAGACGTAGACTACAAAAGACGCTAACGACGAAGGTAAGGTTATCTCCGGAGCTAAGCGCAGCTGCCGGTCGTCTTTCGGCAGAAGTCGCGCTAAGGAGAGCACTGTGAGCGGCACAATCGTCTTTGCGCGAAGAAGCCGCTTCTTCGCCTCAGGGAGCCGGAGAGAGTCGCAGCCTCGGCAAGGTGAAGAAGGAAGCTGCACAACACTGGGATTGTGTGCGCAGCTTGCCAAGTGATAGAAAACAGTACCTTAGCACTCTCCTCACTTTTCCAATCACATGAACATTCGATCGGAAGCTGTTTTGGACAACTTTTCTTTTCTTCCTGCCAAACACTTGGCACACCTCCGTGCAAAGTCTAGAACACGATGGGAGATGTTTTTTGTGCTGGCACAGTGTTTACGTGCCAGACATAGTAGAAAAGCTTTGTGCTAAGACGTAGACTACAAAAGATGCTAACGACGAAGTTAAGGTTCTCTCCGGAGCTAAGCGCCGCTCCCGGGCGTCTTTCGGCAGAAGCCGCGCTAAGGAGAGCAGTGTGAGCGGCACAATCGTCTTTGCGCGAAGAAGCCGCTTCTTCGCCTCAGGGAGCCGGAGAGAGTCGCAGCCTCGGCAAGGTGAAGAAGGAAGCTGCACAACACTGGGATTGTGTGCGCAGCTTGCCAAGTGATAGAAAACAGTACCTTAGCACTCTCCTCACTTTTCCAATCACATGAACATTCGATTGGAAGCTGTTTTGGACAACTTTTCCTCCTGCCAAACACTTGGCACACTTCCGTGCAACGTCTAGAACACGATGGGAGATGTTTTTTGTGCTGCCACAGTTTTTACATGCCAGACATAGTAGAAGAGCTTTGTGCTAAGACGTAGACCACAAAAGACGCTAACGACGAAGGTAAGGTTCTATCCGGAGCAAAGCGCCGCTCCCGGGCGTCTTTCGGCAGAAGCCGCGCTAAGGAGAGCACTGTGAGCGGCACAATCGTCTTTGCGCGAAGAAGCCGCTTCTTCGCCTCAGGGAGCCGGAGAGAGTCGCAGCCTCGGCAAGGTGAAGAAGGAAGCTGCACAACACTGGGACTGTGTGCGCAGCCTGCCAAGTGATAGAAAACAGTACCTTAGCACTCTCCTCACTTTTCCAATCACATGAACATTCGATTGGAAGCTGTTTTGGACAACTTTTCTTTTCTTCCTGCCAAACACTTGGCACACCTCCGTGCAACGTCTAGAACACGATGGGAGATGTTTTTTGTGCTGGCACAGTTTTTACGTGCCAGACATAGTAGAAAAGCTTTGTGCTAAGACGTAGATTACAAAAGACGCTAACGACGAAGGTAAGGTTCTCTCCGGAGCTAAGCGCCGCTCCCGGGCGTTTTTCGGCAGAAGCCGCGCTAAGGAGAGCACTGTGAGCGGCACAATCGTCTTTGCGCGAAGAAGCCGCTTCTTCGCCTCAGGGAGCCGGAGTGAGTCGCAGCCTCGGCAAGGTGAAGAAGGAAGCTGCACAACAATGGGACTCTGTGCGCAGCTTGCCAAGTGATAGAAAACAGTACCTTAGCACTCTCCTCACTTTTCCAAACACATGAACATTCGATTGGAAGCTGTTTTGGACAACTTTTATTTTCTTCCTTCCAAACACTTGGCACAGCTCCGTGCAACGTCTAGAACACGATGGGAGATGTTTTTTGTGCTGGCACAGTTTTTACGTGCCAGACATAGTATAAAAGCTTGGTGCTAAGACGTAAACTACAAAAGACGCTAACGACGAAGGTAAGGTTCTCTCCGGAGCTAAGCGCCGCTCCCGGGCGTCTATCGGCAGAAGCCGCGCTAAGGAGAGCACTGTGAGCGCCACAATCGTCTTTGCGCGAAGAAGCCGCTTCTTCGCCTCAGGGAGCCGGAGAGAGTCGCAGCCTCGGCAAGGTGAAGAAGGAAGCTGCACAACACTGGGATTGTGTGCGCAGCTTGCCAAGTGATAGAAAACAGTACCTTAGCACTCTCCTCACTTTTCCAATCACATTAATATTCGATTGGAAGCTGTTTTGGACAACTTTTCTTTTCTTCCTGCCAAACACTTGGCACACCTCCGTGCAACGTCTCGAACACGATGGGATATGTTTTTTGTGCTGGCACAGTTTTTACGTGCCAGACATATTAGAAAAGCTTTGTGCTAAGACGTAGACTAGAAAACACATTAAAGAAGAAGGTAAGGTTCTCCCCAGAGCTAAGCGCCGCTTTTGGGGCGTCTTTCGGCAGAAGCCGCGCTAAGGAGAGCACTGTGAGCGGCACAATCGTCTTTGCGCAAAGAAGCCGCTTCTTCGCCTCAGGGAGCCGGAGAGAGTGGCAGCCTCGGCAAGGTCAAGAAGGAAGCTGCACAACACTGAGATTTTTCCGCGGCTTGCCAAGTGATAGAAAACAGTACCTTAGCACTCTCCTCACTTTTCCAAACACATGAACATTTGATTGGAAGCTGTTTTGGACAACTTTTCTTTTCTTCCTCCCAAACACTTGGTACACCTCCGTGCAAAGTCTAGAACACTATCGGAGATGTTTTTTGTGCTGGCACAGTTTTTACGTGCCAGACATAGTAGAAAAGCTTTGTGCTAAGACGTAGACTAGAAAAGACGCTAACGACGAAGGTAAGGTTCTCTCCGGAGCTAAGCGCCGCTCCCGGGCGTCTTTCGGCAGAAGCCGCGCTAAGGAGAGCACTGTGAGCGGCACAATCGTCATTGCGCGAAGAAGCCGCTTCTTCGCCTCAGGGAGCCGGAAAGAGTCGCAGCCTCGGCAAGGTGAAGAAGGAAGCTGCACAACACTGGGATTGTGTGCGCAGCTTGCCAAGTGATAGAAAACAGTACCTTAGCACTCTCCTCACTTTTCCAATCACATGAAATTTTGATTGGAAGCTGTTTTGGACAACTTTTCTTTTCTTCCTGCCAATCACTTGGCACACCTCCGTGCAACGTCTAGAACACGATTGGAGATGTTTTTTGTGCTGGCACAGTTTTTACGTGCCAGACTTGGTAGAAAACCTTTGTGCTAAACGTAGACTGCAAAAGACGCTAACGACGAAGGTAAGGTTCTCTCCAGAGCTAAGCGTCGCTCCCGGGCGTCTTTCGGCAGAAGCCGCGCTAAGGAGAGCACGTTGAGTGGCACAATCGTCTTTGCGCGAAGAAGCCGCTTCTTCGCCTCAGGGAGCCGGAGTGAGTCGCAGCCTCGGCAAGGTGAAGAAGGAAGCTGCACAACACTGGGATTGTGTGCGCAGCTTGCCAAGTGATAGAAAACAGTACCTTAGCACTCTCCTCACTTTTCCAATCACATGAACATTCGATTGGAAGCTGTTTTGGACAACTTTTCTTTTCTTCCTTCCAAGCACTTGGCACACCTCCGTGCAACGTCTAGAACACGATGGGAGATGTTTTTTGTGCTGGCACAGTTTTTACGTGCCAGACATAGTATAAAAGCTTGGTGCTAAGACGTAGACTACAAAAGACGCTAACGACGAAGGTAAGGTTCTCTCCGGAGCTAAGCGCCGCTCCCGGGCGTCTATCGGCAGAAGCCGCGCTAAGGAGAGCACTGTGAGCGCCACAATCGTCTTTGCGCGAAGAAGCCGCTTTTTCGCCTCAGGGAGCCGGAGTGAGTCGCAGCCTCGGCAAGGTGAAGAAGGAAGCCGTACAAAACTGGGATTGTGTGCGCAGCTTGCCAAGTGATAGAAAACAGTACCTTACCACTCTCCTCACTTTTCCAAACTCATGAACATTTGATTGGAAGCTGTTTTGGACAACTTTTCTTTTCTTCCTTCCAATCACTTGGCACACCTCCGTGCAACGTCTAGAACACGATGGGAGATGATTTTTGTGCTGGCAGAGTTTTTTCGTGCCAGACATAGTAGAAAAGCTTTGTGCTAAGACGTACCCTACAAAAGACGCTAACGACGATGGTAAGGTTCTCTCCAGAGCTAAGCGATGCTCCTGGGCGTCTTTCGGCAGAAGCCGCGCTAAGGAGAGCACTGTGAGCGGCACAATCGTCTTTGCGCGAAGAAGTCGCTTCTTCGCCTCAGGGAGCCGGAGAGAGTCGCAGCCTCGGCAAGGTGAAGAAGGAAGCTGCACAACATTGGGATTGTGTGCGCAGCTTGCCAAGTGATAGAAAACAGTACCTTAGCACTCTCCTCACTTTTCCAATCACATTAATATTCGATTGGAATCTGTTTTGGACAACTTTTGTTTTCTTCCTGCCAATCACTTGGCACACCTCCGTGCAACGTCTCGAACACGATGGGATATGTTTTTTGTGCTGGCACAGTTTTTACTTGCCAGACATAGTAGAAAAGCTTTGTGCTAAGACGTAGACTAGAAAAGACATTAAAGAAGAAGGTAAGGTTCTCCCCAGAGCTAAGCGCCGCTTTTGGGGCATCTTTCGGCAGAAGCCGCGCTAAGGAGAGCACTGTGAGCGGCACAATCGTCTTTGCGCAAAGAAGCCGCTTCTTCGCCTCAGGGAGCCGGAGAGAGTCGCAGCCTCGGCAAGGTCAAGAAGGAAGCTGCACAACACTGAGATTTTTGCGCGGCTTGCCAAGTGATAGAAAACAGTACCTTAGCACTCTCCTCACTTTTCCAAACACATGAACATTTGATTGGAAGCTGTTTTGGACAACTTTTCTTTTCTTCATCCCAAACACTTGGTAGACCTCCGTTCAAAGTCTAGAACACTATGGGAGATGTTTTTTGTGCTGACACAGTTTTTATGTGCCAGACATAGTAGAAAAGCTTTGTGCTATAACGTAGACTAGAAAAGACGCTAACGACGAAAGTAAGGTTCTCTCCGGAGCTAAGCGCCGCTCCCGGGCGTCTTTCGGCAGAAGCGGCGCTAAGGAGAGCACTGTGAGCGTCACAATCGTCATTGCGCGAAGAAGCCGCTTCTTCGCCTCAGGGAGCCGGAGAGAGTCGCAGCCTCGGCAAGGTGAAGAAGGAACCTGCACAACACTGGGATTGTGTGCGCAGCTTGCCAAGTGATAGAAAACAGTACCTTAGCACTCTCCTCACTTTTCCAATCACATGAAATATCGATTGGAAGCTGTTTTGGACAACTTTTCTTTTCTTCCTGCCAATCACTTGGCACACCTCCGTGCAACGTCTAGAACACGATGGGAGATGTTTTTTGTGCTGGCACAGTTTTTACGTGCCAGACTTGGTAGAAAACCTTTGTGCTAAAGGTAGACTACAAAAGACGCTAACGCGAAGGTAAGGTTCTCTCCAGAGCTAAGCGTCGCTCCCGGGCGTCTTTCAACAGAAGCCGCGCTAAGGAGAGCACGTTGAGTGGCACAATCGTCTTTGCGCGAAGAAGCCGCTTCTTCGCCTCAGGGAGCCGGAGAGAGTCGCAGCCTCGGCAAGGTGAAGAAGGAAGCTGCACAACACTGGGATTGTGTGCGCAGCTTGCCAAGTGATAGAAAACAGTACCTTAGCACTCTCCTCACTTTTCCCAACACATTAATATTCGATTGGAAGCTATTTTGGACAACTTTTCTTTTCTTCCTTCCAATCACTTGGCACACCTCCGTGCAGCGTCTAGAACACGATGGGAGATTTTTTTTGTGCTGGCACAGTTTTTACGTGCCAGACCGGGTGGAAAAGCTTTGTGCTAAGACGTAGCCTACAAAAGACGCTAAAGACGAAGGTAAGGTTCTCTCCGGAGCTAAGCGCCGCTCCCGGGCGTCTTTCGGCAGAAGCCGCGCTAACGAGAGCACTGTGAGCGGCACAATCGTCTTTGCGCAAAGAAGCCGCTTCTGCGCCTCAGAGAGCCGGAGAGAGTCGCAGCCTCGGCAAGGTGAAGAAGGAAGCTGCACAACACTGAGATTGTGTGCGCAGCATGCCAAGTGATAGAAAACAGTACCTTAGCACTCTCCTCACTTTTCCAATCACATAAATATTCAATTGGAAGCTGTTTTGGACAACTTTTCTTTTCTTCCTGCCAAACACATGGCACACCTCCGTGCAACGTCTAGAACACGATGGGAGATTTTTTTTTGTGCTGGCACAGTTTTTACGTGCCATACATAGTAGAAAAACTTTGTGCTAAGACGTAGACTACAAAAGACGCTAACGACGAAGGTAAGGTTCTCTCCGGAGCTAATCGCCGCTCCCGGGCGTCTTTCGGCAGAAGCCGCGCTAAGGAGAGCACTGTGAGCGGCACAATCGTCTTTGCGCGAAGAAGCCGCTTCTTCGCCTCAGGGAGCCGGAGAGAGTCGCAGCCTCGGCAAGGTGAAGAAGGAAGCTGCACAACACTGGGATTGTGTGCGCAGCTTGCCAAGTGATAGAAAACAGTACCTTAGCACTCTCCTCACTTTTCCAATCACATGAACATTCGATTGGAAGCTGTTTTGGACAACTTTTCTTTTCTTCCTGCCAATCACTTGGCACACCACCGTGCAACGTCTAGAACACGATGGGAGATGTTTTTTGTGCTGGCACAGTTTTTACCTGCCAGACTTGTTGGAAATTTTTGTGCCAAGACGTAGACAACGAAGACGCTAACGACGAACGTAAGGTTCTCTCCGGAGCTAAGCGCCGCTCCCAGGCGTCTTTCGGCAGAAGCCGCGCTAAGGAGAGCACTGTGAGCGGCACAATCGTCTTTGGGCGAAGAAGCCGCTTCTTCGCCTCAGGGAGCCGGAGAGAGTCGCAGCCTCGGCAACGGTGAAGAAGGAAGCAGCACAACACTGGGATTGTGTGCGCAGCTTGCCAAGTGATAGAAAACAGTTCCATAGCACTCTCATCACTTTTCCAATCACATGAATATTCGATTGGAAGCTGTTTTGGACAACTTTTCTTCTCTTCCTGCCAAACACTTGGAACACCTCCGTGCAAGGTCTAGAACACGATGGGAGGTGTTTTTTGTGCTGGCACAGTTTTTACGTTCCAGACATAGTAGGAAAGCTTTGTGCTAAGACATAGACTACAAAAGACGTTAACAACGAAGGTAAGGTTCTCTCCAGAGCTAAACGCCGCTCCCGGGTGTCTTTCGGCAGAAGCCGCGCTAAGGAGAGCACTGTGAGCGGCACAATCGTCTTTGCGCGAAGAAGCCGCTTCTTCGCCTCAGGGAGCCGGAGAGAGTCGCAGCCTCGGCGAGGTGAAGAAGGAAGCTGCACAACACTGGGATTGTGTGCGCAGCTTGCCAAGTGATAGAAAACAGTACCTTAGCACGTTCCTCACTTTTCCAATCACATGAATATTTGATAGGAAACTGTTTTGGAAAACTTTTCTTCCCTTCCTGCCAAACACTTGGCACACCTCCGTGCAACGTCTACAACACGATGGGAGATGTTTTTTGTGCTGGCACAGTTTTTACGTGCCAGATATAGTAGAAAAGCTTTGTGCTAAGACGTAGACTAGAAAAGATGCTAACGACGAAGGTAAGGATCTCTCCGGAGCTAAGCGCCGCTCCCGGGCGTCTTTCGGCAGAAGCCGTGCTAAGGAGAGCACGGTGAGCGGCACAATCGTCTTTGCGCGAAGAAGCCGCTTCTTCGCCTCAGGGAGCCGGAGAGAGTCGCAGCCTCGGCAAGGTGAAGAAGGAAGCTGCACAACACTGGGATTGTGTGCGCAGCTTGCCAAGTGATAGAAAACAGTACCTTAGCACTCTCCTCACTTTTCCAATCACATGAACATTCGATTGGAAGCTGTTTTTGACAACTTTTATTCTCTTCCTGCCAAACACTTGGCACACCTCCGTGCAACGTCTAGAACACGATGGGTGATGTTTTTTGTGCTGGCACAGTTTTTACGTGCCAGACTTGGTGGAAAAGCTTTGTGCCAAGACGTAGACTACAAAAGACGCTAACGACGAAGGTAAGGTTATCTCCGGAGCTAAGCGCAGCTGCCGGTCGTCTTTCGGCAGAAGTCGCGCTAAGGAGAGCACTGTGAGCGGCACAATCGTCTTTGCGCGAAGAAGCCGCTTCTTCGCCTCAGGGAGCCGGAGAGAGTCGCAGCCTCGGCAAGGTGAAGAAGGAAGCTGCACAACACTGGGATTGTGTGCGCAGCTTGCCAAGTGATAGAAAACAGTACCTTAGCACTCTCCTCACTTTTCCAATCACATGAACATTCGATCGGAAGCTGTTTTGGACAACTTTTCTTTTCTTCCTGCCAAACACTTGGCACACCTCCGTGCAAAGTCTAGAACACGATGGGAGATGTTTTTTGTGCTGGCACAGTGTTTACGTGCCAGACATAGTAGAAAAGCTTTGTGCTAAGACGTAGACTACAAAAGATGCTAACGACGAAGTTAAGGTTCTCTCCGGAGCTAAGCGCCGCTCCCGGGCGTCTTTCGGCAGAAGCCGCGCTAAGGAGAGCAGTGTGAGCGGCACAATCGTCTTTGCGCGAAGAAGCCGCTTCTTCGCCTCAGGGAGCCGGAGAGAGTCGCAGCCTCGGCAAGGTGAAGAAGGAAGCTGCACAACACTGGGATTGTGTGCGCAGCTTGCCAAGTGATAGAAAACAGTACCTTAGCACTCTCCTCACTTTTCCTATAACATGAACATTCGATTGGAAACTGTTTTTGACAACTTTTATTCTCTTCCTGCCAAACACTTGGCACACCTCCGTGCAACGTCAAGAACACGATGGGAGATGTTTTTTGTGCTGGCACAGTTTTTACGTGCCAGACTTGGTGGAAAAGCTTTGTGCCAAGACGTAGACTACAAAAGACGCTAACGACGAAGGTAAGGTTATCTCCAGAGCTAAGCGCAGCTGCCGGTCGTCTTTCGGCTGAAGTCGCGCTAAGGAGAGCACTGTGAGCGGCACAATCGTCTTTGCGCGAAGAAGCCGCTTCTTCGCCTCAGGGAGCCGGAGAGAGTCGCAGCCTCGGCAAGGTGAAGAAGGAAGCTGCACAACACTGGGATTGTGTGCGCAGCTTTCCAAGTGATAGAAAACAGTACCTTAGCACTCTCCTCACTTTTCCAATCACATGAACATTCGATTGGAAGCTGTTTTGGACAACTTTTCTTGTCATCCTGCCAAACACTTGGCACACTTCCGTGCAACGTCTAGAAAACGATGGGAGATGTTTTTTGTGCTGGCACTGTTTTTACGTGCCAGACATAGTAGAAAAGCTTTGTGCTAAGACGTAGACTACAAAAGACGTTAACGACGAAGGTAAGGTTCACTCCAGAGCTAAGCGCCGCTCCCGGGCGTCTTTCGGCAGAAGCCGCGCTAAGGAGAGCACTGTGAGCGGCACAATCGTCTTAGCGCGAAGAAGCCGCTTCTTCGCCTCAGAGAGCCGGAGAGAGTCGCAACTTCGGCAAGGTGAAGAATGATGCTGCACAACACTGGGATTGTGTGCGCAGCTTGACAAGTGATAGAAAACAGTACCTTTGCACTCTCCTCACATATCCAATCACATGAACATTCGATTGGAAGCTGTTTTGGACAACTTTTCTTTTCTTCCTGCCAATCACTTGGCACAACTCCGTGCAACGTCTAGAACACGATGGGAGATGTTTTTTGTGCTGGCACAGTTTTTACGTGCCAGACATAGTAGAAAAGCTTTGTGCTAAGACGTAGACTAGAAAAGACGCTAACGACGAAGGTAAGGTTCTCTCCGGAGCTAAGCGCCGCTCCCGGGCGTCTTTCGGCAGAAGCCGCGCTCAGGAGAGCACTGTGAGCGGCACAATCGTCTTTGCGCGAAGAAGCCGCTTCTTCGCCTCAGGGAACCGGAGAGAGTCGCAGCCTCGGCAAGGTGAAGAATGAAGCTGCACAACACTGGGATTGTGTGCGCAGCTTGCCAAGTGATAGAAAACAGTACCTTAGCATTCTCCTCACTTTTCCAATCACATGAACATTCGATTGGAAGCTGTTTTGGACAACTTTTCTTTTCTTCCTGCCAATCACTTGGCACACCTCCGTGCAAGGTCTAGAACACGATGGGAGATGTTTTTTGTGCTGGCACAGTTTTTACGTGCCAGACATAGTAGAAAAGCTTTGTGCTAAGACGTAGCCTACAAAAGACGCTAACGACGAAGGTAAGGTTCTCTCCAGAGCTAAGCGCCACTCCCGGGCGTCTTTCGTCAGAAGCCGCGCTAAGGAGAGCACTGTGAGCGGCACAATGGTCTTTGCGCGAAGAAGCCGCTTCTTCGCCTCAGGGAGCCGGAGAGAGTCGCAGCCTCGGCAAGGTGAAGAAGGAAGCTGCACAACACTGGGATTGTGTGCGCAGCTTGCCAAGTGATAGAAAACAGTACCTTAGCACTCTCCTCACTTTTCCAATCACATGAACATTCGATTGGAAGCTTTTTTGTACAACTTTCCTTTTTTTCCTGCCAATCACTTGGCACACCTCCGTGCAACGTCTAGAACACGATGGGAGATGTTTTTTGTACTGGCACAGTTCTCACGTGCCAGACATACTAGAAAAGCTTTGTGCTAAGACGTAGACTACAAAAGACGCTAACGACGAAGGTAAGGTTCTCTCCGGAGCTAAGCGCCGCTCCCGGGCGTCTTTCGGCAGAAGCCGCGCTAAGGAGAGCACTGTGAGCGGCACAATCGTGTTTGTGCGAAGAAGCCGCTTCTTCGCCTCAGGGAGCCGGAGAGAGTCGCAGCCTCAGCAAGGTGAAGAAGGAAGCTGCAAAACACTGGGACTGTGTGCGCAGCTTGCCAAGAGATAGAAAACAGTACCTTAGCACTCTCCTCACTTTTCTAATCACATGAACATTCGATTGGAAGCTGTTTTGGACAACTTTTGTTTTCTTCCTGCCAAACACTTGGCACACCTCCGTGCAACGTCTACAACACGATGGGAGATGTTTTTTGTGCTGGCACAGTTTTTACGTGCCAGAAATAGTAGAAAAGCTTTGTGCTAAGACGTAGACTACAAAAGACGCTAACGACGAAGGTAAGGTTCTCTCCGGAGCTAAGCGCCGCTCCCGGAGTCTTTCGGCAGAAGCCGCGCTAAGGAGAGCACTGTGAGCGGCACAATGGTCTTTGCGCGAAGAAGCCGCTTCTTCGCCTCAGGGAGCCGGAGAGAGTCGCAGCCTCTGCAAGGTGAAGAAGGAAGCTGCACAACACTGGGACTGTGTGCGCAGCTTGCCAAGTGATAGAAAACAGTACCTTAGCACTCTCCTCACTTTTCCAATCACATGAACATTCGATTGGAAGCTGTTTTGGACAACTTTTCCTCCTGCGAAACACTTGGCACACTTCCGTGCAACGTCTAGAACACGATGGGAGATTTTTTTTGTGCTGCCACAGTTTTTACATGCCAGACATAGTAGAAGAGCTTTGTGCTAAGACGTAGACTAGAAAAGACGCTAACGACGAAGGTAAGGTTCTATCCGGAGCAAAGCGCCGCTCCCGGGACTCTTTCGGCAGAAGCCGCGCTAAGGAGAGCACTGTGAGCGGCACAATCGTCTTTGCGCGAAGAAGCCGCTTCTGCGCCTCAGAGAGCCGGAGAGAGTCGCAGCCTCGGCAAGGTGAAGAAGGAGGCTGCACAACACTGGGACTGTGTGCGCAGCTTGCCAAGTGATAGAAAACAGTACCTTAGTACTCTCCTCACTTTTCCAATCATATGAACATTCGATTGGAAGCTGTTTTGGATAACTTTAGTTTTCTTCCTGCCAATCACTTCGCACACCTCCGTGCAACGTCTAGAACATGATGGGAGATGTTTTTTCTGCTGGCAGAGTTTTTACGTGCCAGACATAGTAGAAAAGCTTTGTGCTAAGACGTAGACCACAAAACAGGCTAACGACGAAGGTAAGGTTCTCTCCGGAGCTAAGCGCCGCTCCCGGCCGTCTATTGGCAGAAGCCGCGCTAAGGAGAGCACTGTGAGCAGCACAATCGTCTTTGCGCGAAGAAGACGCTTCTTCGCCTCAGGGAGCCGGAGAGAGTCGCAGCCTCGGCAAGGTGAAGAAGAAAGCTGCACAACACTGGGACTGTGTGCGCAGCTTGCCAAGTGATAGAAAACAGTACATTAGCACTCTTCTCACTTTTCCAATCACATGAACATTCGATTGGAAGCTGTTTTGGACAACTTTTCCTCCTGCCAAACACTTGGCACACCTCCGTGAAACGTCTAGAACACGATGGGAGATGTTTTTTGTGCTGCCACAGTTTTTACATGCCAGACATAGTAGAAGAGCTTTGTGCTAAGACGTAGACCACAAAAGACGCTAACGACGAAGGTAAGGTTCTATCCGGAGCAAAGCGCCGCTCCCGGGCGTCTTTCGGCAGAAGCCGCGCTAAGGAGAGCACTGTGAGCGGCACAATCGTCTTTGCGCGAAGAAGCCGCTTCTTCGCCTCAGGGAGCCGGAGAGAGTCGCAGCCTCGGCAAGGTGAAGAAGGAAGCTGCACAACACTGGGACTGTGTGCGCAGCCTGCCAAGTGATAGAAAACAGTACCTTAGCACTCTCCTCACTTTTCCAATCACATGAACATTCGATTGGAAGCTGTTTTGGACAACTTTTCTTTTCTTCCTGCCAAACACTTGGCACACCTCCGTGCAACGTCTAGAACACGATGGGAGATGTTTTTTGTGCTGGCACAGTTTTTACGTGCCAGACATAGTAGAAAAGCTTTGTGCTAAGACGTAGATTACAAAAGACGCTAACGACGAAGGTAAGGTTCTCTCCGGAGCTAAGCGCCGCTCCCGGGCGTTTTTCGGCAGAAGCCGCGCTAAGGAGAGCACTGTGAGCGGCACAATCGTCTTTGCGCGAAGAAGCCGCTTCTTCGCCTCAGGGAGCCGGAGTGAGTCGCAGCCTCGGCAAGGTGAAGAAGGAAGCTGCACAACAATGGGACTCTGTGCGCAGCTTGCCAAGTGATAGAAAACAGTACCTTAGCACTCTCCTCACTTTTCCAAACACATGAACATTCGATTGGAAGCTGTTTTGGACAACTTTTATTTTCTTCCTTCCAAACACTTGGCACAACTCCGTGCAACGTCTAGAACACGATGGGAGATGTTTTTTGTGCTGGCACAGTTTTTACGTGCCAGACATAGTATAAAAGCTTGGTGCTAAGACGTAGACTACAAAAGACGCTAACGACGAAGGTAAGGTTCTCTCCGGAGCTAAGCGCCGCTCCCGGGCGTCTATCGGCAGAAGCCGCGCTAAGGAGAGCACTGTGAGCGGCACAATCGTCTTTGCGCGAAGAAGCCGCTTTTTCGCCTCAGGGAGCCGGAGTGAGTCGCAGCCTCGGCAAGGTGAAGAAGGAAGCTGTACAAAACTGGGATTGTGTGCGCAGCTTGCCAAGTGATAGAAAACAGTACCTTAGCACTCTCCTTACTTTTCCAAACACATGAACATTTGATTGGAAGCTGCTTTGGACAACTTTTCTTTTCTTCCTTCCAATCACTTGGCACACCTCCGTGCAAGGTCTAGAACACGATGGGAGATGTTTTTTGTGCTGACACAGTTTTTATGTGCCAGACATAGTAGAAAAGCTTTGTGCTAAGACGTACCCTACAAAAGACGCTAACGACGATGGTAAGGTTCTCTCCAGAGCTAAGCGCCGCTCCCGGGCGTCTTTCGGCAGAAGCCGCGCTAAGGAGAGCACTGTGAGCGGCACAATCGTCATTGCGCGAAGAAGCCGCTTCTTAGCCTCAGGGAGCCGGAGAGAGTCGCAGCCTCGGTAAGGTGAAGAAGGAAGCTGCACAACAATGGCACTGTGTGCGCAGCTTGCCAAGTGATAGAAAACAGTACCTTAGCACTCTCCTCACTTTTCCAATCACATGAACATTCGATTGGAAGCTGTTTTGGACAACTTTACTTTTCTTCCTGCCAAACACTTGGTACACCTCCGTGCAACATCTAGAACACGATGGGAGATGTTTTTTGTGCTGGCACAGTTTTTACGTGCCAGATATAGTAGAAAAGCTTTGTTCTAAGACGTACCCTACAAATGACGCTAACGACGAAGGTAAGGTTCTCTCCGGAGCTAAGCGCCGCTCCCGGGCGTCTTTCGGCAGAAGCCGCGCTAAGGAGAGCACTGTGAGCGGCACAATCGTCTTTGCGCGAAGAAGCCGCTTCTTCGCCTCAGGGAGCCGGAGAGAGTCGCAGCCTCGGCAAGGTGAAGAAGGAAGCTGCACAACACTGGGATTGTGTGCGCAGCTTGCCAAGTGATAGAAAACAGTACCTTAGCACTCTCCTCACTTTTCCAATCACATGAACATTCGATTGGAAGCTGTTTTGGACAACTTTTCTTTTCTTCCTTCCAATCACTTGGCACACCTCCGTGCAACGTCTAGAACACGATGGGAGATGATTTTTGTGCTGGCACAGTTTTTACGTGCCAGACATATTAGGAAAGCTTTGTGCTAAGACGTAGCCTACAAAAGACGCTAACGACGAAGGTAAGGTTCTCTCCGGAGCTAAGCGCCGCTCCCGGGCGTTCTTTCGGCAGAAGCCGCGCTAAGGAGAGCACTGTGAGCGGCACAACCTTCTTTGCGCGAAGAAGCCGCTTCTTTGCCTCAGGGAGCCGGAGGGAGTCGCAGCCTCGGCAAGGTGAAGAAGGAAGCTGCACAACACTGGGACTGTGTGCGCAGCTTGCCAAGTGATAGAAAACAGTACCTTAGCACTCTCCTCACTTTTCCAATCACATGAACATTCGATTGGAAGCTGTTTTGGACAACTTTTCCGTCTGCCAAACACTTGGCACACTTCCGTGCAACGTCTAGAACACGATGGGAGATTTTTTTTGTGCTGCCACAGTTTTTACATGCCAGACATAGTAGAAGAGCTTTGTGCTAAGACGTAGACTAGAAAAGACGCTAACGACGAAGGTAAGGTTCTATCCGGAGCAAAGCGCCGCTCCCGGGCGTCTTTCGGCAGAAGCCGCGCTAAGGAGAGCACTGTGAGCGGCACAATCGTCTTTGCGCGAAGAAGCCGCTTCTTCGCCTCAGGGAACCGGAGAGAGTCGCAGCCTCGGCAAGGTGAAGAAGGAGGCTGCACAACACTGGGACTGTGTGCGCAGCTTGCCAAGTGATAGAAAACAGTACCTTAGTACTCTCCTCACTTTTCCAATCATATGAACATTCGATTGGAAGCTGTTTTGGATAACTTTAGTTTTCTTCCTGCCAATCACTTGGCACACCTCCGTGCAACGTCTAGAACATGATGGGAGATGTTTTTTCTGCTGGCAGAGTTTTTACGTGCCAGACATAGTAGAAAAGCTTTGTGCTAAGACGTAGACCACAAAACAGGCTAACGACGAAGGTAAGGTTCTCTCCGGAGCTAAGCGCCGCTCCCGGCCGTCTATTGGCAGAAGCCGCGCTAAGGAGAGCACTGTGAGCAGCACAATCGTCTTTGCGCGAAGAAGACGCTTCTTCGCCGCAGGGAGCCGGAGAGAGTCGCAGCCTCGGCAAGGTGAAGAAGAAAGCTGCACAACACTGGGATTGTGTGCGCAGCTTGCCAAGTGATAGAAAACAGTACATTAGCACTCTTCTCACTTTTCCAATCACATGAACATTCGATTGGAAGCTGTTTTGGACAACTTTTCCTCCTGCCAAACACTTGGCACACTTCCGTGCAACGTCTAGAACACGATGGGAGATGTTTTTTGTGCTGCCACAGTTTTTACATGCCAGACATAGTAGAAGAGCTTTGTGCTAAGACGTAGACCACAAAAGACGCTAACGACGAAGGTAAGGTTCTATCCGGAGCAAAGCGCCGCTCCCGGGCGTCTTTCGGCAGAAGCCGCGCTAAGGAGAGCACTGTGAGCGGCACAATCGTCTTTGCGCGAAGAAGCCGCTTCTTCGCCTCAGGGAGCCGGAGAGAGTCGCAGCCTCGGCAAGGTGAAGAAGGAAGCTGCACAACACTGGGACTGTGTGCGCAGCCTGCCAAGTGATAGAAAACAGTACCTTAGCACTCTCCTCACTTTTCCAATCACATGAACATTCGATTGGAAGCTGTTTTGGACAACTTTTCTTTTCTTCCTGCCAAACACTTGGCACACCTCCGTGCAACGTCTAGAACACGATGGGAGATGTTTTTTGTGCTGGCACAGTTTTTACGTGCCAGACATAGTAGAAAAGCTTTGTGCTAAGACGTAGATTACAAAAGACGCTAACGACGAAGGTAAGGTTCTCTCCGGAGCTAAGCGCCGCTCCCGGGCGTTTTTCGGCAGAAGCCGCGCTAAGGAGAGCACTGTGAGCGGCACAATCGTCTTTGCGCGAAGAAGCCGCTTCTTCGCCTCAGGGAGCCGGAGTGAGTCGCAGCCTCGGCAAGGTGAAGAAGGAAGCTGCACAACAATGGGACTCTGTGCGCAGCTTGCCAAGTGATAGAAAACAGTACCTTAGCACTCTCCTCACTTTTCCAAACACATGAACATTCGATTGGAAGCTGTTTTGGACAACTTTTATTTTCTTCCTTCCAAACACTTGGCACAGCTCCGTGCAACGTCTAGAACACGATGGGAGATGTTTTTTGTGCTGGCACAGTTTTTACGTGCCAGACATAGTATAAAAGCTTGGTGCTAAGACGTAAACTACAAAAGACGCTAACGACGAAGGTAAGGTTCTCTCCGGAGCTAAGCGCCGCTCCCGGGCGTCTATCGGCAGAAGCCGCGCTAAGGAGAGCACTGTGAGCGCCACAATCGTCTTTGCGCGAAGAAGCCGCTTCTTCGCCTCAGGGAGCCGGAGAGAGTCGCAGCCTCGGCAAGGTGAAGAAGGAAGCTGCACAACACTGGGATTGTGTGCGCAGCTTGCCAAGTGATAGAAAACAGTACCTTAGCACTCTCCTCACTTTTCCAATCACATTAATATTCGATTGGAAGCTGTTTTGGACAACTTTTCTTTTCTTCCTGCCAAACACTTGGCACACCTCCGTGCAACGTCTCGAACACGATGGGATATGTTTTTTGTGCTGGCACAGTTTTTACGTGCCAGACATATTAGAAAAGCTTTGTGCTAAGACGTAGACTAGAAAACACATTAAAGAAGAAGGTAAGGTTCTCCCCAGAGCTAAGCGCCGCTTTTGGGGCGTCTTTCGGCAGAAGCCGCGCTAAGGAGAGCACTGTGAGCGGCACAATCGTCTTTGCGCAAAGAAGCCGCTTCTTCGCCTCAGGGAGCCGGAGAGAGTGGCAGCCTCGGCAAGGTCAAGAAGGAAGCTGCACAACACTGAGATTTTTCCGCGGCTTGCCAAGTGATAGAAAACAGTACCTTAGCACTCTCCTCACTTTTCCAAACACATGAACATTTGATTGGAAGCTGTTTTGGACAACTTTTCTTTTCTTCCTCCCAAACACTTGGTACACCTCCGTGCAAAGTCTAGAACACTATCGGAGATGTTTTTTGTGCTGGCACAGTTTTTACGTGCCAGACATAGTAGA
The DNA here is from genome assembly GCA_031885435.1 of Passerculus sandwichensis. Classification (NCBI taxonomy): domain Eukaryota; kingdom Metazoa; phylum Chordata; class Aves; order Passeriformes; family Passerellidae; genus Passerculus; species Passerculus sandwichensis. The sequence goes on from CM063146.1 coordinate 1,669,042, forward strand.
AAAGCTTTGTGCTAAGACGTAGACTAGAAAAGACGCTAACGACGAAGGTAAGGTTCTCTCCGGAGCTAAGCGCCGCTCCCGGGCGTCTTTCGGCAGAAGCCGCGCTAAGGAGAGCACTGTGAGCGGCACAATCGTCATTGCGCGAAGAAGCCGCTTCTTCGCCTCAGGGAGCCGGAAAGAGTCGCAGCCTCGGCAAGGTGAAGAAGGAAGCTGCACAACACTGGGATTGTGTGCGCAGCTTGCCAAGTGATAGAAAACAGTACCTTAGCACTCTCCTCACTTTTCCAATCACATGAAATTTTGATTGGAAGCTGTTTTGGACAACTTTTCTTTTCTTCCTGCCAATCACTTGGCACACCTCCGTGCAACGTCTAGAACACGATTGGAGATGTTTTTTGTGCTGGCACAGTTTTTACGTGCCAGACTTGGTAGAAAACCTTTGTGCTAAACGTAGACTGCAAAAGACGCTAACGACGAAGGTAAGGTTCTCTCCAGAGCTAAGCGTCGCTCCCGGGCGTCTTTCGGCAGAAGCCGCGCTAAGGAGAGCACGTTGAGTGGCACAATCGTCTTTGCGCGAAGAAGCCGCTTCTTCGCCTCAGGGAGCCGGAGTGAGTCGCAGCCTCGGCAAGGTGAAGAAGGAAGCTGCACAACACTGGGATTGTGTGCGCAGCTTGCCAAGTGATAGAAAACAGTACCTTAGCACTCTCCTCACTTTTCCAATCACATGAACATTCGATTGGAAGCTGTTTTGGACAACTTTTCTTTTCTTCCTTCCAAGCACTTGGCACACCTCCGTGCAACGTCTAGAACACGATGGGAGATGTTTTTTGTGCTGGCACAGTTTTTACGTGCCAGACATAGTATAAAAGCTTGGTGCTAAGACGTAGACTACAAAAGACGCTAACGACGAAGGTAAGGTTCTCTCCGGAGCTAAGCGCCGCTCCCGGGCGTCTATCGGCAGAAGCCGCGCTCAGGAGAGCACTGTGAGCGCCACAATCGTCTTTGCGCGAAGAAGCCGCTTTTTCGCCTCAGGGAGCCGGAGTGAGTCGCAGCCTCGGCAAGGTGAAGAAGGAAGCTGTACAAAACTGGGATTGTGTGCGCAGCTTGCCAAGTGATAGAAAACAGTACCTTACCACTCTCCTCACTTTTCCAAACTCATGAACATTTGATTGGAAGCTGTTTTGGACAACTTTTCTTTTCTTCCTTCCAATCACTTGGCACACCTCCGTGCAACGTCTAGAACACGATGGGAGATGATTTTTGTGCTGGCAGAGTTTTTTCGTGCCAGACATAGTAGAAAAGCTTTGTGCTAAGACGTACCCTACAAAAGACGCTAACGACGATGGTAAGGTTCTCTCCAGAGCTAAGCGATGCTCCTGGGCGTCTTTCGGCAGAAGCCGCGCTAAGGAGAGCACTGTGAGCGGCACAATCGTCTTTGCGCGAAGAAGTCGCTTCTTCGCCTCAGGGAGCCGGAGAGAGTCGCAGCCTCGGCAAGGTGAAGAAGGAAGCTGCACAACATTGGGATTGTGTGCGCAGCTTGCCAAGTGATAGAAAACAGTACCTTAGCACTCTCCTCACTTTTCCAATCACATTAATATTCGATTGGAATCTGTTTTGGACAACTTTTGTTTTCTTCCTGCCAATCACTTGGCACACCTCCGTGCAACGTCTCGAACACGATGGGATATGTTTTTTGTGCTGGCACAGTTTTTACTTGCCAGACATAGTAGAAAAGCTTTGTGCTAAGACGTAGACTAGAAAAGACATTAAAGAAGAAGGTAAGGTTCTCCCCAGAGCTAAGCGCCGCTTTTGGGGCATCTTTCGGCAGAAGCCGCGCTAAGGAGAGCACTGTGAGCGGCACAATCGTCTTTGCGCAAAGAAGCCGCTTCTTCGCCTCAGGGAGCCGGAGAGAGTCGCAGCCTCGGCAAGGTCAAGAAGGAAGCTGCACAACACTGAGATTTTTGCGCGGCTTGCCAAGTGATAGAAAACAGTACCTTAGCACTCTCCTCACTTTTCCAAACACATGAACATTTGATTGGAAGCTGTTTTGGACAACTTTTCTTTTCTTCATCCCAAACACTTGGTAGACCTCCGTTCAAAGTCTAGAACACTATGGGAGATGTTTTTTGTGCTGACACAGTTTTTATGTGCCAGACATAGTAGAAAAGCTTTGTGCCAAGACGTAGACTAGAAAAGACGCTAACGACGAAAGTAAGGTTCTCTCCGGAGCTAAGCGCCGCTCCCGGGCGTCTTTCGGCAGAAGCGGCGCTAAGGAGAGCACTGTGAGCGTCACAATCGTCATTGCGCGAAGAAGCCGCTTCTTCGCCTCAGGGAGCCGGAGAGAGTCGCAGCCTCGGCAAGGTGAAGAAGGAACCTGCACAACACTGGGATTGTGTGCGCAGCTTGCCAAGTGATAGAAAACAGTACCTTAGCACTCTCCTCACTTTTCCAATCACATGAAATATCGATTGGAAGCTGTTTTGGACAACTTTTCTTTTCTTCCTGCCAATCACTTGGCACACCTCCGTGCAACGTCTAGAACACGATGGGAGATGTTTTTTGTGCTGGCACAGTTTTTACGTGCCAGACTTGGTAGAAAACCTTTGTGCTAAAGGTAGACTACAAAAGACGCTAACGCGAAGGTAAGGTTCTCTCCAGAGCTAAGCGTCGCTCCCGGGCGTCTTTCAACAGAAGCCGCGCTAAGGAGAGCACGTTGAGTGGCACAATCGTCTTTGCGCGAAGAAGCCGCTTCTTCGCCTCAGGGAGCCGGAGAGAGTCGCAGCCTCGGCAAGGTGAAGAAGGAAGCTGCACAACACTGGGATTGTGTGCGCAGCTTGCCAAGTGATAGAAAACAGTACCTTAGCACTCTCCTCACTTTTCCCAACACATTAATATTCGATTGGAAGCTATTTTGGACAACTTTTCTTTTCTTCCTTCCAATCACTTGGCACACCTCCGTGCAACGTCTAGAACACGATTGGAGATGTTTTTTGTGCTGGCACAGTTTTTACGTGCCAGACCGGGTGGAAAAGCTTTGTGCTAAGACGTAGCCTACAAAAGACGCTAAAGACGAAGGTAAGGTTCTCTCCGGAGCTAAGCGCCGCTCCCGGGCGTCTTTCGGCAGAAGCCGCGCTAACGAGAGCACTGTGAGCGGCACAATCGTCTTTGCGCAAAGAAGCCGCTTCTGCGCCTCAGAGAGCCGGAGAGAGTCGCAGCCTCGGCAAGGTGAAGAAGGAAGCTGCACAACACTGAGATTGTGTGCGCAGCATGCCAAGTGATAGAAAACAGTACCTTAGCACTCTCCTCACTTTTCCAATCACATAAATATTCAATTGGAAGCTGTTTTGGACAACTTTTCTTTTCTTCCTGCCAAACACATGGCACACCTCCGTGCAACGTCTAGAACACGATGGGAGATTTTTTTTTGTGCTGGCACAGTTTTTACGTGCCATACATAGTAGAAAAACTTTGTGCTAAGACGTAGACTACAAAAGACGCTAACGACGAAGGTAAGGTTCTCTCCGGAGCTAATCGCCGCTCCCGGGCGTCTTTCGGCAGAAGCCGCGCTAAGGAGAGCACTGTGAGCGGCACAATCGTCTTTGCGCGAAGAAGCCGCTTCTTCGCCTCAGGGAGCCGGAGAGAGTCGCAGCCTCGGCAAGGTGAAGAAGGAAGCTGCACAACACTGGGATTGTGTGCGCAGCTTGCCAAGTGATAGAAAACAGTACCTTAGCACTCTCCTCACTTTTCCAATCACATGAACATTCGATTGGAAGCTGTTTTGGACAACTTTTCTTTTCTTCCTGCCAATCACTTGGCACACCACCGTGCAACGTCTAGAACACGATGGGAGATGTTTTTTGTGCTGGCACAGTTTTTACCTGCCAGACTTGTTGGAAAAGTTTTGTGCCAAGACGTAGACAACGAAGACGCTAACGACGAACGTAAGGTTCTCTCCGGAGCTAAGCGCCGCTCCCAGGCGTCTTTCGGCAGAAGCCGCGCTAAGGAGAGCACTGTGAGCGGCACAATCGTCTTTGGGCGAAGAAGCCGCTTCTTCGCCTCAGGGAGCCGGAGAGAGTCGCAGCCTCGGCAACGGTGAAGAAGGAAGCAGCACAACACTGGGATTGTGTGCGCAGCTTGCCAAGTGATAGAAAACAGTTCCATAGCACTCTCATCACTTTTCCAATCACATGAATATTCGATTGGAAGCTGTTTTGGACAACTTTTCTTCTCTTCCTGCCAAACACTTGGAACACCTCCGTGCAAGGTCTAGAACACGATGGGAGGTGTTTTTTGTGCTGGCACAGTTTTTACGTTCCAGACATAGTAGGAAAGCTTTGTGCTAAGACATAGACTACAAAAGACGTTAACAACGAAGGTAAGGTTCTCTCCAGAGCTAAACGCCGCTCCCGGGTGTCTTTCGGCAGAAGCCGCGCTAAGGAGAGCACTGTGAGCGGCACAATCGTCTTTGCGCGAAGAAGCCGCTTCTTCGCCTCAGGGAGCCGGAGAGAGTCGCAGCCTCGGCGAGGTGAAGAAGGAAGCTGCACAACACTGGGATTGTGTGCGCAGCTTGCCAAGTGATAGAAAACAGTACCTTAGCACGTTCCTCACTTTTCCAATCACATGAATATTTGATAGGAAACTGTTTTGGAAAACTTTTCTTCCCTTCCTGCCAAACACTTGGCACACCTCCGTGCAACGTCTACAACACGATGGGAGATGTTTTTTGTGCTGGCACAGTTTTTACGTGCCAGATATAGTAGAAAAGCTTTGTGCTAAGACGTAGACTAGAAAAGATGCTAACGACGAAGGTAAGGATCTCTCCGGAGCTAAGCGCCGCTCCCGGGCGTCTTTCGGCAGAAGCCGTGCTAAGGAGAGCACGGTGAGCGGCACAATCGTCTTTGCGCGAAGAAGCCGCTTCTTCGCCTCAGGGAGCCGGAGAGAGTCGCAGCCTCGGCAAGGTGAAGAAGGAAGCTGCACAACACTGGGATTGTGTGCGCAGCTTGCCAAGTGATAGAAAACAGTACCTTAGCACTCTCCTCACTTTTCCAATCACATGAACATTCGATTGGAAGCTGTTTTTGACAACTTTTATTCTCTTCCTGCCAAACACTTGGCACACCTCCGTGCAACGTCTAGAACACGATGGGTGATGTTTTTTGTGCTGGCACAGTTTTTACGTGCCAGACTTGGTGGAAAAGCTTTGTGCCAAGACGTAGACTACAAAAGACGCTAACGACGAAGGTAAGGTTATCTCCGGAGCTAAGCGCAGCTGCCGGTCGTCTTTCGGCAGAAGTCGCGCTAAGGAGAGCACTGTGAGCGGCACAATCGTCTTTGCGCGAAGAAGCCGCTTCTTCGCCTCAGGGAGCCGGAGAGAGTCGCAGCCTCGGCAAGGTGAAGAAGGAAGCTGCACAACACTGGGATTGTGTGCGCAGCTTGCCAAGTGATAGAAAACAGTACCTTAGCACTCTCCTCACTTTTCCAATCACATGAACATTCGATCGGAAGCTGTTTTGGACAACTTTTCTTTTCTTCCTGCCAAACACTTGGCACACCTCCGTGCAAAGTCTAGAACACGATGGGAGATGTTTTTTGTGCTGGCACAGTGTTTACGTGCCAGACATAGTAGAAAAGCTTTGTGCTAAGACGTAGACTACAAAAGATGCTAACGACGAAGTTAAGGTTCTCTCCGGAGCTAAGCGCCGCTCCCGGGCGTCTTTCGGCAGAAGCCGCGCTAAGGAGAGCAGTGTGAGCGGCACAATCGTCTTTGCGCGAAGAAGCCGCTTCTTCGCCTCAGGGAGCCGGAGAGAGTCGCAGCCTCGGCAAGGTGAAGAAGGAAGCTGCACAACACTGGGATTGTGTGCGCAGCTTGCCAAGTGATAGAAAACAGTACCTTAGCACTCTCCTCACTTTTCCAATCACATGAACATTCGATTGGAAGCTGTTTTGGACAACTTTTCCTCCTGCCAAACACTTGGCACACTTCCGTGCAACGTCTAGAACACGATGGGAGATGTTTTTTGTGCTGCCACAGTTTTTACATGCCAGACATAGTAGAAGAGCTTTGTGCTAAGACGTAGACCACAAAAGACGCTAACGACGAAGGTAAGGTTCTATCCGGAGCAAAGCGCCGCTCCCGGGCGTCTTTCGGCAGAAGCCGCGCTAAGGAGAGCACTGTGAGCGGCACAATCGTCTTTGCGCGAAGAAGCCGCTTCTTCGCCTCAGGGAGCCGGAGAGAGTCGCAGCCTCGGCAAGGTGAAGAAGGAAGCTGCACAACACTGGGACTGTGTGCGCAGCCTGCCAAGTGATAGAAAACAGTACCTTAGCACTCTCCTCACTTTTCCAATCACATGAACATTCGATTGGAAGCTGTTTTGGACAACTTTTCTTTTCTTCCTGCCAAACACTTGGCACACCTCCGTGCAACGTCTAGAACACGATGGGAGATGTTTTTTGTGCTGGCACAGTTTTTACGTGCCAGACATAGTAGAAAAGCTTTGTGCTAAGACGTAGATTACAAAAGACGCTAACGACGAAGGTAAGGTTCTCTCCGGAGCTAAGCGCCGCTCCCGGGCGTTTTTCGGCAGAAGCCGCGCTAAGGAGAGCACTGTGAGCGGCACAATCGTCTTTGCGCGAAGAAGCCGCTTCTTCGCCTCAGGGAGCCGGAGTGAGTCGCAGCCTCGGCAAGGTGAAGAAGGAAGCTGCACAACAATGGGACTCTGTGCGCAGCTTGCCAAGTGATAGAAAACAGTACCTTAGCACTCTCCTCACTTTTCCAAACACATGAACATTCGATTGGAAGCTGTTTTGGACAACTTTTATTTTCTTCCTTCCAAACACTTGGCACAGCTCCGTGCAACGTCTAGAACACGATGGGAGATGTTTTTTGTGCTGGCACAGTTTTTACGTGCCAGACATAGTATAAAAGCTTGGTGCTAAGACGTAAACTACAAAAGACGCTAACGACGAAGGTAAGGTTCTCTCCGGAGCTAAGCGCCGCTCCCGGGCGTCTATCGGCAGAAGCCGCGCTAAGGAGAGCACTGTGAGCGCCACAATCGTCTTTGCGCGAAGAAGCCGCTTCTTCGCCTCAGGGAGCCGGAGAGAGTCGCAGCCTCGGCAAGGTGAAGAAGGAAGCTGCACAACACTGGGATTGTGTGCGCAGCTTGCCAAGTGATAGAAAACAGTACCTTAGCACTCTCCTCACTTTTCCAATCACATTAATATTCGATTGGAAGCTGTTTTGGACAACTTTTCTTTTCTTCCTGCCAAACACTTGGCACACCTCCGTGCAACGTCTCGAACACGATGGGATATGTTTTTTGTGCTGGCACAGTTTTTACGTGCCAGACATATTAGAAAAGCTTTGTGCTAAGACGTAGACTAGAAAACACATTAAAGAAGAAGGTAAGGTTCTCCCCAGAGCTAAGCGCCGCTTTTGGGGCGTCTTTCGGCAGAAGCCGCGCTAAGGAGAGCACTGTGAGCGGCACAATCGTCTTTGCGCAAAGAAGCCGCTTCTTCGCCTCAGGGAGCCGGAGAGAGTGGCAGCCTCGGCAAGGTCAAGAAGGAAGCTGCACAACACTGAGATTTTTCCGCGGCTTGCCAAGTGATAGAAAACAGTACCTTAGCACTCTCCTCACTTTTCCAAACACATGAACATTTGATTGGAAGCTGTTTTGGACAACTTTTCTTTTCTTCCTCCCAAACACTTGGTACACCTCCGTGCAAAGTCTAGAACACTATCGGAGATGTTTTTTGTGCTGGCACAGTTTTTACGTGCCAGACATAGTAGAAAAGCTTTGTGCTAAGACGTAGACTAGAAAAGACGCTAACGACGAAGGTAAGGTTCTCTCCGGAGCTAAGCGCCGCTCCCGGGCGTCTTTCGGCAGAAGCCGCGCTAAGGAGAGCACTGTGAGCGGCACAATCGTCATTGCGCGAAGAAGCCGCTTCTTCGCCTCAGGGAGCCGGAAAGAGTCGCAGCCTCGGCAAGGTGAAGAAGGAAGCTGCACAACACTGGGATTGTGTGCGCAGCTTGCCAAGTGATAGAAAACAGTACCTTAGCACTCTCCTCACTTTTCCAATCACATGAAATTTTGATTGGAAGCTGTTTTGGACAACTTTTCTTTTCTTCCTGCCAATCACTTGGCACACCTCCGTGCAACGTCTAGAACACGATTGGAGATGTTTTTTGTGCTGGCACAGTTTTTACGTGCCAGACTTGGTAGAAAACCTTTGTGCTAAACGTAGACTGCAAAAGACGCTAACGACGAAGGTAAGGTTCTCTCCAGAGCTAAGCGTCGCTCCCGGGCGTCTTTCGGCAGAAGCCGCGCTAAGGAGAGCACGTTGAGTGGCACAATCGTCTTTGCGCGAAGAAGCCGCTTCTTCGCCTCAGGGAGCCGGAGTGAGTCGCAGCCTCGGCAAGGTGAAGAAGGAAGCTGCACAACACTGGGATTGTGTGCGCAGCTTGCCAAGTGATAGAAAACAGTACCTTAGCACTCTCCTCACTTTTCCAATCACATGAACATTCGATTGGAAGCTGTTTTGGACAACTTTTCTTTTCTTCCTTCCAAGCACTTGGCACACCTCCGTGCAACGTCTAGAACACGATGGGAGATGTTTTTTGTGCTGGCACAGTTTTTACGTGCCAGACATAGTATAAAAGCTTGGTGCTAAGACGTAGACTACAAAAGACGCTAACGACGAAGGTAAGGTTCTCTCCGGAGCTAAGCGCCGCTCCCGGGCGTCTATCGGCAGAAGCCGCGCTAAGGAGAGCACTGTGAGCGCCACAATCGTCTTTGCGCGAAGAAGCCGCTTTTTCGCCTCAGGGAGCCGGAGTGAGTCGCAGCCTCGGCAAGGTGAAGAAGGAAGCCGTACAAAACTGGGATTGTGTGCGCAGCTTGCCAAGTGATAGAAAACAGTACCTTACCACTCTCCTCACTTTTCCAAACTCATGAACATTTGATTGGAAGCTGTTTTGGACAACTTTTCTTTTCTTCCTTCCAATCACTTGGCACACCTCCGTGCAACGTCTAGAACACGATGGGAGATGATTTTTGTGCTGGCAGAGTTTTTTCGTGCCAGACATAGTAGAAAAGCTTTGTGCTAAGACGTACCCTACAAAAGACGCTAACGACGATGGTAAGGTTCTCTCCAGAGCTAAGCGATGCTCCTGGGCGTCTTTCGGCAGAAGCCGCGCTAAGGAGAGCACTGTGAGCGGCACAATCGTCTTTGCGCGAAGAAGTCGCTTCTTCGCCTCAGGGAGCCGGAGAGAGTCGCAGCCTCGGCAAGGTGAAGAAGGAAGCTGCACAACATTGGGATTGTGTGCGCAGCTTGCCAAGTGATAGAAAACAGTACCTTAGCACTCTCCTCACTTTTCCAATCACATTAATATTCGATTGGAATCTGTTTTGGACAACTTTTGTTTTCTTCCTGCCAATCACTTGGCACACCTCCGTGCAACGTCTCGAACACGATGGGATATGTTTTTTGTGCTGGCACAGTTTTTACTTGCCAGACATAGTAGAAAAGCTTTGTGCTAAGACGTAGACTAGAAAAGACATTAAAGAAGAAGGTAAGGTTCTCCCCAGAGCTAAGCGCCGCTTTTGGGGCATCTTTCGGCAGAAGCCGCGCTAAGGAGAGCACTGTGAGCGGCACAATCGTCTTTGCGCAAAGAAGCCGCTTCTTCGCCTCAGGGAGCCGGAGAGAGTCGCAGCCTCGGCAAGGTCAAGAAGGAAGCTGCACAACACTGAGATTTTTGCGCGGCTTGCCAAGTGATAGAAAACAGTACCTTAGCACTCTCCTCACTTTTCCAAACACATGAACATTTGATTGGAAGCTGTTTTGGACAACTTTTCTTTTCTTCATCCCAAACACTTGGTAGACCTCCGTTCAAAGTCTAGAACACTATGGGAGATGTTTTTTGTGCTGACACAGTTTTTATGTGCCAGACATAGTAGAAAAGCTTTGTGCTATAACGTAGACTAGAAAAGACGCTAACGACGAAAGTAAGGTTCTCTCCGGAGCTAAGCGCCGCTCCCGGGCGTCTTTCGGCAGAAGCGGCGCTAAGGAGAGCACTGTGAGCGTCACAATCGTCATTGCGCGAAGAAGCCGCTTCTTCGCCTCAGGGAGCCGGAGAGAGTCGCAGCCTCGGCAAGGTGAAGAAGGAACCTGCACAACACTGGGATTGTGTGCGCAGCTTGCCAAGTGATAGAAAACAGTACCTTAGCACTCTCCTCACTTTTCCAATCACATGAAATATCGATTGGAAGCTGTTTTGGACAACTTTTCTTTTCTTCCTGCCAATCACTTGGCACACCTCCGTGCAACGTCTAGAACACGATGGGAGATGTTTTTTGTGCTGGCACAGTTTTTACGTGCCAGACTTGGTAGAAAACCTTTGTGCTAAAGGTAGACTACAAAAGACGCTAACGCGAAGGTAAGGTTCTCTCCAGAGCTAAGCGTCGCTCCCGGGCGTCTTTCAACAGAAGCCGCGCTAAGGAGAGCACGTTGAGTGGCACAATCGTCTTTGCGCGAAGAAGCCGCTTCTTCGCCTCAGGGAGCCGGAGAGAGTCGCAGCCTCGGCAAGGTGAAGAAGGAAGCTGCACAACACTGGGATTGTGTGCGCAGCTTGCCAAGTGATAGAAAACAGTACCTTAGCACTCTCCTCACTTTTCCCAACACATTAATATTCGATTGGAAGCTATTTTGGACAACTTTTCTTTTCTTCCTTCCAATCACTTGGCACACCTCCGTGCAGCGTCTAGAACACGATGGGAGATTTTTTTTGTGCTGGCACAGTTTTTACGTGCCAGACCGGGTGGAAAAGCTTTGTGCTAAGACGTAGCCTACAAAAGACGCTAAAGACGAAGGTAAGGTTCTCTCCGGAGCTAAGCGCCGCTCCCGGGCGTCTTTCGGCAGAAGCCGCGCTAACGAGAGCACTGTGAGCGGCACAATCGTCTTTGCGCAAAGAAGCCGCTTCTGCGCCTCAGAGAGCCGGAGAGAGTCGCAGCCTCGGCAAGGTGAAGAAGGAAGCTGCACAACACTGAGATTGTGTGCGCAGCATGCCAAGTGATAGAAAACAGTACCTTAGCACTCTCCTCACTTTTCCAATCACATAAATATTCAATTGGAAGCTGTTTTGGACAACTTTTCTTTTCTTCCTGCCAAACACATGGCACACCTCCGTGCAACGTCTAGAACACGATGGGAGATTTTTTTTTGTGCTGGCACAGTTTTTACGTGCCATACATAGTAGAAAAACTTTGTGCTAAGACGTAGACTACAAAAGACGCTAACGACGAAGGTAAGGTTCTCTCCGGAGCTAATCGCCGCTCCCGGGCGTCTTTCGGCAGAAGCCGCGCTAAGGAGAGCACTGTGAGCGGCACAATCGTCTTTGCGCGAAGAAGCCGCTTCTTCGCCTCAGGGAGCCGGAGAGAGTCGCAGCCTCGGCAAGGTGAAGAAGGAAGCTGCACAACACTGGGATTGTGTGCGCAGCTTGCCAAGTGATAGAAAACAGTACCTTAGCACTCTCCTCACTTTTCCAATCACATGAACATTCGATTGGAAGCTGTTTTGGACAACTTTTCTTTTCTTCCTGCCAATCACTTGGCACACCACCGTGCAACGTCTAGAACACGATGGGAGATGTTTTTTGTGCTGGCACAGTTTTTACCTGCCAGACTTGTTGGAAATTTTTGTGCCAAGACGTAGACAACGAAGACGCTAACGACGAACGTAAGGTTCTCTCCGGAGCTAAGCGCCGCTCCCAGGCGTCTTTCGGCAGAAGCCGCGCTAAGGAGAGCACTGTGAGCGGCACAATCGTCTTTGGGCGAAGAAGCCGCTTCTTCGCCTCAGGGAGCCGGAGAGAGTCGCAGCCTCGGCAACGGTGAAGAAGGAAGCAGCACAACACTGGGATTGTGTGCGCAGCTTGCCAAGTGATAGAAAACAGTTCCATAGCACTCTCATCACTTTTCCAATCACATGAATATTCGATTGGAAGCTGTTTTGGACAACTTTTCTTCTCTTCCTGCCAAACACTTGGAACACCTCCGTGCAAGGTCTAGAACACGATGGGAGGTGTTTTTTGTGCTGGCACAGTTTTTACGTTCCAGACATAGTAGGAAAGCTTTGTGCTAAGACATAGACTACAAAAGACGTTAACAACGAAGGTAAGGTTCTCTCCAGAGCTAAACGCCGCTCCCGGGTGTCTTTCGGCAGAAGCCGCGCTAAGGAGAGCACTGTGAGCGGCACAATCGTCTTTGCGCGAAGAAGCCGCTTCTTCGCCTCAGGGAGCCGGAGAGAGTCGCAGCCTCGGCGAGGTGAAGAAGGAAGCTGCACAACACTGGGATTGTGTGCGCAGCTTGCCAAGTGATAGAAAACAGTACCTTAGCACGTTCCTCACTTTTCCAATCACATGAATATTTGATAGGAAACTGTTTTGGAAAACTTTTCTTCCCTTCCTGCCAAACACTTGGCACACCTCCGTGCAACGTCTACAACACGATGGGAGATGTTTTTTGTGCTGGCACAGTTTTTACGTGCCAGATATAGTAGAAAAGCTTTGTGCTAAGACGTAGACTAGAAAAGATGCTAACGACGAAGGTAAGGATCTCTCCGGAGCTAAGCGCCGCTCCCGGGCGTCTTTCGGCAGAAGCCGTGCTAAGGAGAGCACGGTGAGCGGCACAATCGTCTTTGCGCGAAGAAGCCGCTTCTTCGCCTCAGGGAGCCGGAGAGAGTCGCAGCCTCGGCAAGGTGAAGAAGGAAGCTGCACAACACTGGGATTGTGTGCGCAGCTTGCCAAGTGATAGAAAACAGTACCTTAGCACTCTCCTCACTTTTCCAATCACATGAACATTCGATTGGAAGCTGTTTTTGACAACTTTTATTCTCTTCCTGCCAAACACTTGGCACACCTCCGTGCAACGTCTAGAACACGATGGGTGATGTTTTTTGTGCTGGCACAGTTTTTACGTGCCAGACTTGGTGGAAAAGCTTTGTGCCAAGACGTAGACTACAAAAGACGCTAACGACGAAGGTAAGGTTATCTCCGGAGCTAAGCGCAGCTGCCGGTCGTCTTTCGGCAGAAGTCGCGCTAAGGAGAGCACTGTGAGCGGCACAATCGTCTTTGCGCGAAGAAGCCGCTTCTTCGCCTCAGGGAGCCGGAGAGAGTCGCAGCCTCGGCAAGGTGAAGAAGGAAGCTGCACAACACTGGGATTGTGTGCGCAGCTTGCCAAGTGATAGAAAACAGTACCTTAGCACTCTCCTCACTTTTCCAATCACATGAACATTCGATCGGAAGCTGTTTTGGACAACTTTTCTTTTCTTCCTGCCAAACACTTGGCACACCTCCGTGCAAAGTCTAGAACACGATGGGAGATGTTTTTTGTGCTGGCACAGTGTTTACGTGCCAGACATAGTAGAAAAGCTTTGTGCTAAGACGTAGACTACAAAAGATGCTAACGACGAAGTTAAGGTTCTCTCCGGAGCTAAGCGCCGCTCCCGGGCGTCTTTCGGCAGAAGCCGCGCTAAGGAGAGCAGTGTGAGCGGCACAATCGTCTTTGCGCGAAGAAGCCGCTTCTTCGCCTCAGGGAGCCGGAGAGAGTCGCAGCCTCGGCAAGGTGAAGAAGGAAGCTGCACAACACTGGGATTGTGTGCGCAGCTTGCCAAGTGATAGAAAACAGTACCTTAGCACTCTCCTCACTTTTCCTATAACATGAACATTCGATTGGAAACTGTTTTTGACAACTTTTATTCTCTTCCTGCCAAACACTTGGCACACCTCCGTGCAACGTCAAGAACACGATGGGAGATGTTTTTTGTGCTGGCACAGTTTTTACGTGCCAGACTTGGTGGAAAAGCTTTGTGCCAAGACGTAGACTACAAAAGACGCTAACGACGAAGGTAAGGTTATCTCCAGAGCTAAGCGCAGCTGCCGGTCGTCTTTCGGCTGAAGTCGCGCTAAGGAGAGCACTGTGAGCGGCACAATCGTCTTTGCGCGAAGAAGCCGCTTCTTCGCCTCAGGGAGCCGGAGAGAGTCGCAGCCTCGGCAAGGTGAAGAAGGAAGCTGCACAACACTGGGATTGTGTGCGCAGCTTTCCAAGTGATAGAAAACAGTACCTTAGCACTCTCCTCACTTTTCCAATCACATGAACATTCGATTGGAAGCTGTTTTGGACAACTTTTCTTGTCATCCTGCCAAACACTTGGCACACTTCCGTGCAACGTCTAGAAAACGATGGGAGATGTTTTTTGTGCTGGCACTGTTTTTACGTGCCAGACATAGTAGAAAAGCTTTGTGCTAAGACGTAGACTACAAAAGACGTTAACGACGAAGGTAAGGTTCACTCCAGAGCTAAGCGCCGCTCCCGGGCGTCTTTCGGCAGAAGCCGCGCTAAGGAGAGCACTGTGAGCGGCACAATCGTCTTAGCGCGAAGAAGCCGCTTCTTCGCCTCAGAGAGCCGGAGAGAGTCGCAACTTCGGCAAGGTGAAGAATGATGCTGCACAACACTGGGATTGTGTGCGCAGCTTGACAAGTGATAGAAAACAGTACCTTTGCACTCTCCTCACATATCCAATCACATGAACATTCGATTGGAAGCTGTTTTGGACAACTTTTCTTTTCTTCCTGCCAATCACTTGGCACAACTCCGTGCAACGTCTAGAACACGATGGGAGATGTTTTTTGTGCTGGCACAGTTTTTACGTGCCAGACATAGTAGAAAAGCTTTGTGCTAAGACGTAGACTAGAAAAGACGCTAACGACGAAGGTAAGGTTCTCTCCGGAGCTAAGCGCCGCTCCCGGGCGTCTTTCGGCAGAAGGCGCGCTAAGGAGAGCACTGTGAGCGGCACAATCGTCTTTGCGCGCAGAAGCCGCTTCTTCGCCTCAGAGAGCCGGTAAGAGTCGCAGCCTCGGCAAGGTGAAGAATGAAGCTGCACAACACTGGGATTGTGTGCGCAGCTTGCCAAGTGATAGAAAACAGTACCTTAGCACTCTCCTCACTTTTCCAGTCACATGAACATTCGATTGGAAGCTGTTTTGGACAACTTTTCTTCTCTTCCTGCCAAACACTTGGCACACCTCCGTGCAACATCTAGAACACGATGGGAGATGTTTTTTGTGCTGGCACAGTTTTTACGTGCCAGACATAGTAGAAAAGCTTTGTGTTAAGACGTAGACTATAAAAGACGCTAATGACGAAGGTAAGGTTCTCTCCGGAGCTAAGCGCCGCTCCCGGGTGTCTTTCGGCAGAAGGCGCGCTAAGGAGAGCACTGTGAGCGGCACAGTCGTCTTTGCGCGAAGAAGCCGCTTCTTCGCCTCAGGGAGCTTGAGAGAGTCGCACCCTCGGCAAGGTGAAGAAGGAAGCTGCACAACACTGGGATTGTGTGCGCAGCTTGCCAATATATAGAAAAGCGTTCCTTAGCACTCTCCTCACTTTTCCAATCACATGAACATTCGATTGGAAGCTGTTTTGGACAACTTTACTTTTCTTCCTGCCAAACATTTGGCACACCTCCGTGCAAGGTCTAGAACACGATGGGAGATTTTTTTTCTGCTGGCACAGTTTTTACGTGCCAGACATAGTAGAAAAGCTTTGTGCTAAGACGTAGACTAGAAAAGACGCTAACGATGAAGGTAAGGTTCTCTCCGGAGCTAAGCGCCGCTCCCGGGCGTCTTTCGGCAGAAGCCGCGCTAAGGAGAGCACTGTGAGCGGCACAATCGTCTTTGCGCGAAGAAGCCGCTTCTTCGCCTCAGGGAGCTGGAGAGAGTCGCAGCCTCGGCAAGGTGAAGAAGGAAGCTGCACAACACTGTGATTGTGTTTGCAGCTTGCCAAGTGATAGAAAACAGTACTTTAGCACGTTCCTCACTTTTCCAATCACATGAATATTTGATTGGAAACTGTTTTGGACAACTTTTCTTTTCTTCCTGCCAAACACTTGGCACACCTCCGTGCAACGTCTAGAACACGATGGGAGATGTTTTTGTGCTGGCACAGTTTTTACATGCCAGACATAGTAGAAAAGCTTTGTGCTAAGACGTAGACTAGAAAAGACGCTAACGACGAAGGTAAGGTTCTCTCCGGAGCTAAGCGCCGCTCCCGGTCGTCTTTCGGCATTAGCCGCGCTAAGGAGAGCACTGTGAGCGGCACAATCATCTTTGCACGAAGAAGCCGCTTCTTCGCCTCAGGGAGCCGGAGAGAGTCGCAGCCTCGGCAAGGTGAAGAAGGAAGCTGCACAACACTGGGATTGTGTGCGCAGCTTGCCAAGATATAGAAAACAGTACCTTAGCACTCTCCTCACTTTTCCAATCACATGAACATTCGATTGGAAGCTATTTTGGACAACTTTTTTTTCTTCCTGCCAAACACTTGGCACACCTCCGTGCAACATCTAGAACACGATGGGAGATGTTTTTTGTGGTGGCACAGGTTTTTTCGTGCCAGACATAGTAGAAAAGCTTTGTGCTAAGACGTAGCCTACAAAAGACGCTAACGACGAATGTAAGGTTCTCTCCGGAGCTAAGCGCCGCTCCCGGGCGTCTTTCGGCAGAAGCCACGCTAAGGAGAGCACTGTGAGCGGCACAATGGTCTTTGCGCGAAGAAGCCGCTTCTTCGCCTCAGGGAGCCGGAGAGAGTCGCAGCCTCTGCAAGGTGAAGAAGGAAGCTGCACAACACTGGGACTGTGTGCGCAGCTTGCCAAGTGATAGAAAACAGTACCTTAGCCCTCTCCTCACTTTTCCAATCACATGAACATTCGATTGGAAGCTGTTTTGGACAACTTTTCTTTTCTTCCTGCCAAACACTTGGCACACCTCCGTGCAACGTCTAGAACACGATGGGAGATGTTTTCTGTGCTGGCACAGTTTTTTCCTGCCTGACATAGTGGAAAAGCTTTTTGCTAAGATGTAGACGAGAAGAGACGCTAAAGACGAAGGTACGCTGCTCTGCGGAGCTAAGCGCCGCTCCCGGGCGTCTTTCGGCAGAAGCCGCGCTAAGGAGAGCACTGTGAGGCGGCACAATCGTCTTTGCGCGAAGAAGCCGCTTCTTCGCCTCAGGGAGCCGGAGAGAGTCGCAGCCTCGGCAAGGTGAAGAAGGAAGCTGCACAACACTGGGATTGTGTGCGCAGCTTGCCAAGTGATAGAAAACAGTACCTTAGCACTCTCCTCACTTTTCCAATCACATGAACATTCGATTGGAAGCTGTTTTGGACAACTTTTCTTTTCTTCCTGCCAATCACTTGGCACACCTCCGTGCAACGTCTAGAACACGATGGGAGATGTTTTTTGTGCTGGCACAGTTTTTACGTGCCAGACATAGTAGAAAAGCTTTGTGCTAAGACGTAGACTAGAAAAGACGCTAACGACGAAGGTAAGGTTCTCTCCGGAGCTAAGCGCCGCTCCCGGGCGTCTTTCGGCAGAAGCCGCGCTAAGGAGAGCACTGTGAGCGGCACAATCGTCTTTGCGCGAAGAAGCCGCTTCTTCGCCTCAGGGAGCCGGAGAGAGTCGCAGCCTCGGCAAGGTGAAGAAGGAACCTGCACAACACTGGGATTGTGTGCACAGCTTGCCAAGTGATAGAAAACAGTACCTTAGCACTCTCCTCACTTTTCCTATCACATGAACATTCGATTGGAAGCTGTTTTGGACAAGTTCCATTCCCTTCTTCCAAAACACTTGGCACACCTCCGTGCAATGTCTAGAACACGTATGGAGATGTTTTCTGTGCTGGCACAGTTTTTTTCCTGCCAGACATATGGGAACACTTTTTGCTAAGATGTAGAACACAAGAGACGCTAAAGGCTGGATGGAAGCAAACGACAGCCATCTTCAAAAAAGGCAATTAAGAGGACTCGGAATAGTAGAAACCATCCAGCCTCTTTTTTATCCCCAGGAAGTTGATGAAGCAGCTCTTCCTTGAAAACCTTGCCAGGCACATGAAATACGACAAAATGTCTTAGAATGATTTCTCAGGGGAATTTCATGCTGAACATCACTTTTAACTCCTCTGATGGATGAACTTGACAGGTAGTGAAGGAAATATTATCTGCCTGGGCTTCAGGGAGGTTTTTCACATATCTCTACATGGCAGCACACATACATATGGAAGCAATAGCGCAAAGGAGAGGGAATCAGTGTCTTTTCAGTGATGCTGAGTGAAAAGACAAGAGGCAGTGGGCACACACTGCCCACACACTGAAATACAGGAGATTTCCTTTGAACATCAGTAAATGATTCTTTACTTTGAGGGTGACTGAACCACGGCACAGACTGCCCAGAAAGATTGTGGAGCCTGGATCTTTGAAGATATTAAAAGTACACCCAGATAGAATCCTGGGCAAGAGGCTCTAGGTATCCTGGTTTAGGCAGGGGGGTTGGGCCTGGTTAGCCCCACCAACCCCTTCCACTCTCATTCATTCTGTGCTATTGAATTCTCTTCAAGATGCATTTCAAGCACTGGCATGACAAAGTTCTGTGCAGACAGAGATCCAAATGAACATGGCATCTAAGTTCCTTAAGCAGTCTTCAAGAAGAATGTAAAACTCTGGGACAAGTGTCTCTTCCCTAACTGAATCCCTTTCATGGGAAAATTCCCAGCTCTAGAAAGATCTTCTGATACGCATGCTTAAGACTGACACTGGCTGAGCAAATTTCTCCCTATGTGTATCTAAGACCAGTAAGGATCTTCACCCAAAGTGCTGTCAACATAGTCACAGAATGCCTATTGTTAAGAAGTGACAACTTCCATCAGAATGGAAACTATTGGTCCACAAAATGGATGAACGGATGGGAATTATCTACGTGGGTTAAAAACAGAAATAAAGAATTGGTCTTTATTTATCAATTTCATTGCAATATTGATAAGGGAAGAAAAAGACCTCAGTCCTTGACTTTCTGAATTTGAGGAAAGATTTTAAAAATTCCTTGTAAAAATGTATGACCACAATCAGACTACTGAAACCATTTTATTTGGGAAAAAAGTTCCAAAATTGTCTAGATAGTGGCAAAGAAGCCAAGAAAATAGGAAAGAAACAAAAACAGAGCAAAAGAGTCAGCTTCAGTGTACAAGGTCGTTCTAGAAGTAGTCTGCTGGAGAAAGGAAACCCAGTTGAATTTTCAATGTATTCCAGCGCTTGATTCAGTAAGTGGTCAATGCAAAAACCAATCCTTTTGCACAACTTTTTCCAGCAACAAAAACTCCAGCAGGTTGACACTACAATCATGCCTGTTCAAGACATATTTAAGAGAGAAATGATGATTTTCCTGAAAACCTACTTGCATAAAAGTTGCAAGATGGTGGAGGGATTCCCACATGCTCCTTCCACCATCTGGCTTAAAGCATATTTGATAAAATATGCAACAAAGCACATGATAAACAGGGTCTCTGGTGACACCTCCCAACTTGGCACTGGTGACACCTTCGGTCAGGGAACCATCCTTCGTATCACGAATTATGAGGAGCCAGCCGGCCACTCATAGCCACAAGCCCTCAAAATCAATCCATGGCCTATTGCTCTGGCAAACAAAACTCAGCTACCCTGCTTATGGATGGCAGATTGCAGGAGCCACTTGGTACAATCAAACCAGCCCAACTTGGCACTGGTGCCACCTTGGGTCTGGGAACCATCCTGCGTATCGTGAATTTTCAGGAGCCAGCCGGTGACTCCCAGCCAAAAGACCTCAAACTCAAACCACGGCCCTTTTCTCTGGGAAACAAAACTCAGCTACCCGGCTTATGGATGGCAGATTGCAGGAGCCAGTTGGTACTATCAAAACTGCCTGCCTTGGCACTGGTGCCACCTTGGGTCTTCGAACCATCCTGCGTATCGTGGATTTTCAGGAGCCAGCCGGCCACTCCCAGCCATAGGCTGCCAAACACAAACCATGGCAATTTTCCCTGGCTAACAAAATTCAGATGCCCCGCTTCCGGATGGCGGATTGCAGGAGCCTCTTGGCACTATCAAAGCAGACCAACTTGGCACTGGTGCCACCTTCGGTCTGGGAACCATCCAGCGTATCGTGGATGTTCAGGAGTCAGCAGGCCACTCCAAGCCATAGGCTGCCAAACACAAACCACGGCCCTTTTCCCTGGCTAACAAAATTCAGATGACCCGCTTCTGGATAGCAGATTGCAGAGGCCACTTGGCTCTGTCCAATCAGCCCGACTTGGTACTAGTGCCACCTTCGGTCTTGGAACCATCCTGCGTATCGTGGATTTTCAGGAGCAAACCGGCAACTCCCAGGCACAGGCCCCAAAAACAAACCTCGGCCCGTTTCGCTGATAATCAAAACTCAGCTACCCCGATTCTGGATGGCAGTTTGCAGGAGCCACTTGGCACTGTCAAAGCAGCCCGACTTGGAACTGGTGACACCTTGGGTCTAGGGACCATCCTGCGTATCGTGGATTTTCAGGAGCCAGCCGGGCACTACATGCCACAAAACCTCAAAATCAAATCACGGCCCTTTTCTCTGGCAAACAAAACTCAGCTTCAATGCTTATGGATGGCAGATAACAGGAGCCACTAGGAACTGTCAAACCGGCCTACCTTGGCACTGGTGCCACCTTGGGTCTTGGAACCATCCAGCATATCGTGGATTTTTGGGAGCCAGACGGCCACTCCCAGCCACAAGCCCTCAAACTCAAACCATGGCCCTTTTCTCTGGCAAACTAAACTCAGATGCCCTGCTTCTGGATGGCCGATTTTAGGAGCCACATGGTACTATCAAACCAGCCCAAGTTGGCACTGGTGCCACCTTGGGTCTGGAAACCATCCTGCGTATCGTGGATTTTCAGGAGCCAGCAGGCCACTCCCAGCCATAGGCTTCCAAACACAAACCACGGGCTTTTTCCCTGGCTAACAAAATTCAGATGCCCCGCTTCTGGATGGCAGATTGCAGGAGCCACATCGCACTGCCAAACCAGCCCGACTTGGAACTGGTGACAGCTTGGGTCTGGGAACCATCCTGCGTATCTTGGATTTTCAGGAGCCAGCCGGCCACTCCCAGCCATAGGCTTCCAAACACAAACCACGGCCCTTTTCCCTGGCTAAAAAAATTCAGATGCCCTGCTTCTGGATGGCAGGTTGCAGGAACCACTTGGAACAGTCCAACCAGCACAACTTGGCACTGGTGCCACCTTCGGTCTGGGAACATCCTTCGTATCGTGGATTTTCAGGAGACAGCCGGCAACTCTCAGCCACAAGCCATCAAACTCAAACCACGGCCCTTTCCTCTGGCAAACAAAACTCAGCTGCCCTGCTTCTGGATGGCAGATTGCAGGAGCCACTTGGTACTTTCAAACCAGCATACTTTGGCACTGGTGCCACCTTGGGTCTTGTAAACATCCTGCGTATCGTTGATTTTCAGGAGCCAGCCGGCCACTCCAAGCCATAGGCTGCCAAACACAAACCACGGCATTTTTCCCTGGCTAACAAAATTCAGATGCCCCGCTTTTGGATGGCAGATTGCAGGAGCCACTTAGCACTGTCAAACCAGCCACACTTAACTATGGTGAAACCTCGATTTGGGAACCATCCTGCGTATTGTGGATTTTCAGAAGCCAGACGGCCACTCCCAGCCACAAGACCTCAAACTCAAACCACGGCCCTTTTCTCTGGCAAACAACACTCAGCTGCCCTGCTTCTGGATGGCAGATTTCAGGAGCCACTCGGTACTATCAAACCAGCCAAACTTGGCACTGGTGACACCTTGGGTCTGGGAAGCATCCTGCGTATCGTGGATTTTCAGCCGCCAGCTGGCCAAACCCAGGCATGGTCTGCCAAACACAAACAAAGGCATTTTACCCTGGCAAACAAAACTCAGCTTCCCTGCTTAGGGATGGCAGATTGAAGGAGCCACTTGGTACTGTCAAACCAGCCTACCTGGGCACTGGTGCTACCTTGGCTCTTGGAACCATCCTGCGTATCGTGGATTTTCAGGAGCCAGCCGGCCACTCCCAGCCGTAGGCTGCCAAACACAAACCATGGCCTTTTTCCCTGGCTAACAAAATTCAGATGCCCTGCTTCTGAATGGCAGATTGCAGGAGCCACTTGGCACTGTACAACCAGCCCGACTTGGCAGTGGTGCCACATTCGATCATGGAACCATCCTGCGTGCCATGGATTTTCAGGAGCCAGAGGGCCACTCCGAGCCACAAGATCTCAAAATCAAACCACGGCCCTTTTCTCTGGCTAACAAAATTCAGCTGCCCCGCTTCGGGAATGCAGATTGCAGGAGCCAATTGGTACTATCAAACCAACCCAACTTGGCACTGGTGCCACCTTGGGTCTGGGAACCATCTTGCGTATCGTGGATTTTCAGGAGCCAGCCGACCACTCCCAGCCATGGGTTGCCAAACGCAATCCACGGGTCTTTTCCCTGCAAAAAAAAATTCAGATGCCCCTCTTCTGGATGGCAGATTGCAGGAGCCACTTGGTATTATCAAACCAGCTGGACTTGGAACTGGTGCCACCTTGGGTCTGGGGACCATCCTGTGTATCGTGCATTTTCAGGAGCCAGCCGACCACTCCCAGCCATGGGTTCCCAAACGCAATCCACAGGTCTTTTCCCTGCAAAAAAAAATTCAGATGCCCCGCTTCTGGATGGCAGATTGCAGGAGCCACTTGGTACTATCAAAAAAGCCCAACCCGTCACTTGTGCTTCCTTGGGTATGGGAACCACCCTGCGTAACGTGGATTTTCAGGAGCTAACCGGCCACTCCTAGCCACAGGCCCCAAAAACAAACCTCAGCCCGTTTCCCTGACAAACAAAACTCAGCTACCCCGCTTCTGGATGGCAGATTGCCCGAGCCACTTGGTACTGTCAAACCGGCCTACCTTGGCACTGGTGCCAGCTTGGGTCTTGGAAACATCCTGCATATCGTTGATTTTCAGGAGGCAGCCGGCCACTCCAAGCCATAGGCTGCCAAACCCAAACCACGGCCTTTTTCCCTGGCTAACAAAATTCAGATGCCCCGCTTCTGGATGGCAGATTGCAGACCCCACGAGGAACTGTCAAACCAGCCCAACTTGTAATTGGTGCCACCTTGGGTCTGGGAACCATCTTGCGTATCGTGGATTATCATGAGCCAGCCGGCCACTCCCAGCCATAGGCTGCCAAACACAAAGCACGGCCCTTTACCCTGGCTAACAAAATTCAGATGCCCTGCTTCTGGATGGCAGAGTGCAGGAGCTACTTGGCACTATCAAACCAGCCCGACTTGGCAGTGGTGTCACCTTCGGTCTGGGAACCATCCTGCGTATCGTTGATTTTCAGGAGCCAGCCGGCCACTCCCCGCCACAAGCCCTCAAACTCTAACCACGGCCCTTGTCTCTGGCAAAGAAAACTCAGCTGCCCTGCTTCTGGATGGCAGATTGCAGGAGACATTTTGTATTCTCAAACCAGCCCAACTTGGCACTGGTGCAACTTTGGGTCGGGGGACCATCCTGCGTATCGTGGTTTTTCAGGAGCCAGCCGGACACTCCCAGCCCTAGGTTTCCAAACACAAACCACGGCACTTTTCCCTGGCTAACAAAATTCAGATGCCCCTCTTCTGGATGGCAGATTGCAGGACACACTTGGTACTAACAAACCAGCCCGACTTGGAACTGGTGCCACCTTGGGTATGGGGACCATCCTGCGTATCGTGGATTTTCAGGAGCCAGCCGGCCACTCCCTGCCATGGGCTGCCACACACAAACCACGGCCCTTTCCCCTGCCTAACATAATTCAGATGCCCTGCTTCTGGATGCCTGATTGCAAGAGCTACTTGGCACTGTCAAACCAGCCCAACTTGGCAGTGGTGCCACCTTGGGTCTGGGAAGCATCCTGCGTATCGTGGATTTTCAGGAGCCAGCCAGCCAATCCTAGACACAAGCCCTCAAACTCAAACAACGGCCATTTTCTCTCGCAAGCAAAACTCAGCTTCCCTGATTCTGGATGGCAGATTGCAGGAGCCACTTGGTAATATCAAACCATCCCTACTTGGAACTGGTGACACCTTTAGTCTGGGAACCATCCAGCGTATCGTGGATTTTCAGGAGTTAGCCAGACACTCCCAGCCATAGGCTGCCAAACACAAACCACAGCCATTTTCCCTGGGAAACAAAATTCAGATGCCCCGCATCTGGATGGCAGATTGCAGACCCCACGAGGCACTGTCAAACCAGCCCGACTTGTAACTGGTGCCACATTGGGGTCTGGGAACCATCCTACATATCGTGGATTTTCAGGAGCCAGCCGGCCACTCCCAGCCATAGGGCGCCAAATAAAACCACGGCCCTCTCCCTGGAAAACAAAATTCAGATTCCCCCCTTCTGGATGGCAGATTGCAGATGCCACTTGGATCTATCCAATCAGCTCGATTTGGCACCGCTGCCACATTCGCTCTTGGAACCATCCTGCGTATCGTGGATTTTCGGGAGCCAGCCGGCTACTCCCAGCCACAGGCCACAAAAACAAACCTCGGCCCGTTTCCCTGACAAACAAAACTCAGCTGCCCCGATTCGGGATGGCAGATTGCAGGAGCCACTAGTACTGTCAGACCAGCCAAACTTGGCACTGGTGCCACCTTGGGTCTGGAAACCATCCTGCGTATCGTGGATTTTGAGGAGCCAGCCGGCCATTACCAGCCACAAGACCTCAAACTTAAACCACGGCCCTTTTCTCTGACAAACAAAACTCATCTGCCCTGCTTCTGGATGGCAGATTGCAGGAGTCACTTGGCAGTATCAAACCAGCCCGACTTGGCAGTGGTGCCACCTTGGGTCATTGAACCATCCAGCGTATCGTGGATTTTCAGGAGCCAGCCGGCCACTCCCAGCCACAAGCCCTCAAACTCAAACCACGGCCCTTTTCTCTGGCAAACAAAACTCAGCTGCCCTGCTTCTCGATGGCAGATTGCAGGAGCCATTTGGTATTCTCAAACCAGCCCAACTTGTCACTGGTGCAACTTTTGGTCTGGGGACCATCCTGCGTATCGTGGATTTTCAGGAGCCAGCCGGCCACTCCCAGCCTAACGCTTCCAAACACAAAGCACGGCCCTTTTCCCTGGCTAACAAAATTCAGATGCCCCTCTTCTGGATGGCAGATTGTAGAAGACACTTGGTACTAACAAACCAGCCTGACTTGGAACTGGTGCCACCTTGGGTCTGGGAACCATCCTGCGTGTCATCGATTTTCAGGAGACAGCCATCCACTCCCAGGCACAAGACCTCAAACTCAAACAACGACCCTTTTCTCTGGCAAACAAATCTCAGCTGCCCTGCTTTTCGGTGGCCGATTGCAGGAGCCACTTGGCACTGTCCAACCAGCATGACTTGGCACTGGTTCCACCTTCGGTCTGGGAACCATCCTCCGTATCGTGGATTTTCAGGAGCCAGCCAGCCACTCCCAGCCAGAAGCCCTCAAACTCAAACCACGGCCCTTTTCCCTAGCAAACAAAACTCAGCTGCCCTGCTTCTGGATGGCCGATTGCAGGAGCCGCTTGGCACTCACAAAGGAGCCCGACTTGGCACTGGTGCCACCTTGGCTTTGGGAACCATCCTACGTATCGTCAATTTTCAGAAGCCAGCCGGCAACTCTTAGCCATAGTCGGCCAAACACAAACCACGGCCTTTTTCCCTGACTAACAAAATTCAGATGCCTTGCTTCTGCATGGCAGATTGCAGGAGCCACTTGGCACTGTCCAACCAGCCCAACTTGGCACTGGTGCTACCTTCGTTCTGGGAACCATCCTGCGTATCCTGGATTTTCCGGAGCCAGCCGGACACTCCCAGCCAAAAGCCCTCAAACTATGGCCTTTTTCCCTGGCAAACAAAATTCAGATGACCCGATTCTGGATGGCAGATTGCACGAGCCACTTGGTACTTTAAAACCAGCCTACCTTGGCACTAGTGCCACCTTTGGTCTGGACACCTTCTGCGTACCGTGGATTTTCAGGAGCCTGCCGGCCACTCCCCGCCACAAGCACTCAAACTAAAACCACGTCCCTTTCCTCTGGCAAAAAATACTCAGCTGCCCTGCTTCTGGATGGCAGATTGCAGGAGCCCCTTGGCACTATCAAACCGGCCTACCTTTGCACTGGTGCCACCTTGGGTCTGGGAACCATCCTGCATATCGTGGATTTTCAGGATCCACCCGGCCACACCAAGCCATAGGCTTCCAAACACAAACCACGGCCCTTTTCCCTGGCTAACAAAATTCAGATGCCCTGCTTCTGGATGGCAGGTTGCAGGAGTCACTTGGCACTGTCCAAACAGCCCAACTTGGCACTGGTGCCACCTTCGGTCTGGGAACCATCCTGCTTATCGTGGATTTTCATGAGCCTGACGGCTACTCCCAGCCATAGGCTGCCAAAAAAAAACCACGGAACTTTTCCCTGGCTAAAAAAATTCAGATGCCCCGCTTCTGAATGGCAGATTGCAGGAGCCTCTTGGCACTGTCCAACCCGCCCAACTTGGCACTGCGCGACCTTGGGTCTGGGAATGATCCTGCGTATCGTGGATTTTCCGGAGCCAGCCGCCCGCTCCCAGCCATAGGCTGCCAAACACAAACCACGGCCTTTTTCCCTGACTAACAATATTCAGATGCCCCGCTTCTGGATGGCAGATTGCAGGAGCCACTTGGTACTGTCAGACCAGCCAAACTTGGCACTGGTGCCACCTTGGGTCTGGGAACCATCCTGCGTATAATGGATTTTCAGGAGCCAGCCGGCCACTACCAGCCACAAGCCCTCAAACTTAAACCATGGCACTTTTCTCTGAGAAACATAACTCAGCTGCCCTGCTTCTGGATTGCAGATTGCAGGAGTCACTTGGTACTATCAAACCAGCCCAAGTTGGCACTGGTGCCACCTTGAGTCTGGAAACCTTCCTGCGTATCGTGGATTTTCAGAAGCCAGCCGGCCACTCCCAGCCATAGGCTGCCAAACACAAACCACGGCCCTTTTCCCTGGCAAACAAAACTGAGATGCTCCGCTTCTGGATGGCAGATTGCAGTTGACACTTGATACTGTCCAACCACCCCTATTTGGATTTGGTGACACCTTGGGTCTGGGAACCATCCTGCGTATCGTGGATTTTCAGGAGTCAGCCGGCCACTCCAAGCCACAATCACTTAAACTCAAACCACGGCCCTTTTCTCTGGCAAACAAAACTCAGCTTCCCTGCACCTGGATGGCAGATTGCAGGAGCCACTTGGCACTATCAAACCGGCCTACCTTGGCGCTGGTGCCACCTTGGGTCTTGGAACCATCTTGCGTATCGTGGATTTTCAGGAGCCAGCCGGCCACTCACAGCCATAGGCTGCCAAACACAAACAACGGCACTTTTGCCTGGCTAACAAAATTCAGATGCCCCTCTTCTGGATGGCAGATTGCAGGAGCCACTTGGCACTGTCAAACCAGCCCGACTTGGATCTGGTGACACCTTGGGTCTGGGAACCATCCTGCGTATCGTGGATTATCAGGAGCCAGCTGGCCACTCCCAGCCATGGGCTACCAAACACAAAACACGGCCCTTTTCCCTGGCTAACAAAACTAAGATGCTCCTCTTGTGGATGGCAGATTGCAAGAGCTACTTGGCACTGTCCAACCAGACCGACTTGGCACAGGTGCCACATTCGGTCTGTGGACCATCCTGCGTATCGTGGATTTTCAGGAGCCAGACAGCCACTCCCAGCCACAAGCCCTCAAACTCAAACCACAGCTCTTTTCTGTGGTAAACAAAACACAGCTGCCCTATTTTTGGATGGCCGATTGCAGGAGCCACTTGGTACTATCAAACCAGCCCAACTTGGCACAGGTGCCACCTTGGGTCTGGGAACCATTCTGCGTATCGTGGCTTTTCAGGAGCCTGCCGGCCACTCCCTGCCACAGGCTTCCAAACACAAACCACGGCCTTTTTCCATGACAAACAAAATTCATATGCCCCGCTTCTGGATGGCAGATTGCAGGAGCTACTTGGTACTGTCAAACCAGCCCGACTAGGAACTGTTGACACCTTGGGTCTGGGAACCATCCTGCGTATCGTGGATTATCAGGAGTCAGCCGGCCACTCCCAGCCATGGTCTGCCAAACACAAAATTGGGCACTTTTCCCTGCCTAAACAAATTCAGATGCACCGCTTCTGGGTGGCACATTGCAGGAGCCAATTGGCACTGTCCAACCAGCCTGACTTGGCACTGCGCGACCTTGGGTCTGGGAATCATCCTGCGTATCGTGGATTTTCCTGAGCCAGCAGACCACTCCCAGCCACAAGCCCTCAAACTACGGCCCATTTATCTGGCAAACAAAACTCAGTTGCCCTGCTTCTGGATGGCAGGTTTCAGCAGCCACTTCTCACTGTCAAACCAGCCCAACTTGAAAGGTGTGCCGCCTTCGGTCTGGGAACCATCCTGCGTATCGTGTATTTTCAGGAGCCAGCCGGCCACTCCCAGCCTCAGGTCCCCAAACTCAAACCACGGCCCTTTTCTCTGGCAAACAAAACTCAGCGGCCCTGCTTCTGGATGGCAGATTGCAGGAGCCACTTGACACTGTCAAACCAGCCCGACTTGGCACAGGTGCCTCCTTTGGTCTGGGAACCATCCTGCGTATCGTGGATTTTCAGGAGCCAGCCGGCCACTCCCAGCCTCAGGTCCCCAAACTCAAACCACGGCCCTTTTCTCTGGCAAACAAAACTCAGCGGCCCTGCTTCTGGATAGCAGATTGCAGGAGCCACTTGGCACTGTCAAACCAGCCCGACTTGGATCTGGTGACACCTTGGGTCTGGGAACCATCCTGCGTATCGTGGATTATCAGGAGCCAGCTGGCCACTCCCAGCCATGGGCTACCAAACACAAAACACGGCCCTTTTCCCTGGCTAACAAAACTAAGATGCTCCTCTTGTGGATGGCAGATTGCAAGAGCTACTTGGCACTGTCCAACCAGACCGACTTGGCACAGGTGCCACATTCGGTCTGTGGACCATCCTGCGTATCGTGGATTTTCAGGAGCCAGACAGCCACTCCCAGCCACAAGCCCTCAAACTCAAACCACAGCTCTTTTCTGTGGTAAACAAAACACAGCTGCCCTATTTTTGGATGGCCGATTGCAGGAGCCACTTGGTACTATCAAACCAGCCCAACTTGGCACAGGTGCCACCTTGGGTCTGGGAACCATTCTGCGTATCGTGGCTTTTCAGGAGCCTGCCGGCCACTCCCTGCCACAGGCTTCCAAACACAAACCACGGCCTTTTTCCATGACAAACAAAATTCATATGCCCCGCTTCTGGATGGCAGATTGCAGGAGCTACTTGGTACTGTCAAACCAGCCCGACTAGGAACTGTTGACACCTTGGGTCTGGGAACCATCCTGCGTATCGTGGATTATCAGGAGTCAGCCGGCCACTCCCAGCCATGGTCTGCCAAACACAAAATTGGGCACTTTTCCCTGCCTAAACAAATTCAGATGCACCGCTTCTGGGTGGCACATTGCAGGAGCCAATTGGCACTGTCCAACCAGCCTGACTTGGCACTGCGCGACCTTGGGTCTGGGAATCATCCTGCGTATCGTGGATTTTCCTGAGCCAGCAGACCACTCCCAGCCACAAGCCCTCAAACTACGGCCCATTTATCTGGCAAACAAAACTCAGTTGCCCTGCTTCTGGATGGCAGGTTTCAGCAGCCACTTCTCACTGTCAAACCAGCCCAACTTGAAAGGTGTGCCGCCTTCGGTCTGGGAACCATCCTGCGTATCGTGTATTTTCAGGAGCCAGCCGGCCACTCCCAGCCTCAGGTCCCCAAACTCAAACCACGGCCCTTTTCTCTGGCAAACAAAACTCAGCGGCCCTGCTTCTGGATGGCAGATTGCAGGAGCCACTTGACACTGTCAAACCAGCCCGACTTGGCACAGGTGCCTCCTTTGGTCTGGGAACCATCCTGCGTATCGTGGATTTTCAGGAGCCAGCCGGCCACTCCCAGCCTCAGGTCCCCAAACTCAAACCACGGCCCTTTTCTCTGGCAAACAAAACTCAGCGGCCCTGCTTCTGGATAGCAGATTGCAGGAGCCACTTGGCACTGTCAAACCTGCCCAACTTTCAACTATTGACACCTTGGGTCTCGGAACCATCCTGCGTATCGTGGATTTTCAGGAGCCAGCCGGTTACTCCAGGGCATAGGCTGCCAAACACAAACCACGGCCCTTTTCCTGGCGAACAAAATTCAGATGCCCCTCTTCTGGATGGCAGATTGCAGGAGCCACTTGGTACTATCAAACCAGCCGGACTTGGAACTGGTGCCACCTTGGGTCTGGGGACCATCCTGCGTATCGTGCATTTTCAGGAGCCAGCCGACCACTCCCAGCCATGGGTGGCTAAACACAATCCACGGCTCTATTCCCTGACAAAAAAAATTCAGATGCCTTGCTTCTGGATGGCAAATTGCTGGAGTCACTTGGTATTATCAAAAAGCCCAACCTGTCACTTGTGCCTCCTTGGGTATGGGAACCATCCTGCGTATCGTGGATTTTCAGGAGCCAGCCGGCCACTCCCAGCCTCAGGTCCCCAAACTCAAACCACGGCCCTTTTCTCTGGCAAAAAATACTGAGCTGCCCTGCTTCTGGACGGCAGATTACAGGAGCCACTTGGTATTATCTAACCAGCCCAACTTGGCACTGGTGCCACCTTGGGTCTGGGAACCAGCCTGCGTATCGTGGATTTTCAGGAGCCAGCCGGCCACGCCCAGCCATGGGCTGCAAAACACAAACCACGGCTCTTTTCCCTGGCTAAAAAAATTCAGATGCGCAGCTTCTGGATGGCAGATTTCAGGAGCCACTTGGCACTGTCGAACCAGCCTGACTTGGAAATATTGACACCTTGGGTCAGGGAACCATCCTGCGTATCGTGGATTTTCAGGAGCCAGCCGGCCACTCCCAGCCACAAGCCCTCAAACTTAAACCACGGCACTTTTCTCTGGCAAACAAACCTCCGCTGCCCTGCTTCTTGATGGCAGATGGCAGGAGCCACTTGGTACTATCAAAAAAGCCCAACTTGGCACTGGTGCCACCTTGGGTCTGGGAACCATCCTGCTTAACCTGGATTTTCAAGAGCCAGCCGGCAACTACCAGCCACAAGCCCTCATACTTAAACCACGGCACTTTTCTCTGGCAAACGAAACTCAGCTCCCCTGCTTCTGGATGGCAGATTGCAGGAGTCACTTGGTACTATCAAACCAGCCCAACTTGGCCCTCGTGCCACCTTGGGTGTGGGAAACATCCTGCGTATTGTGGATTTTCTGGAGCCAGCCGGCCACTCAGAGCCACAAGCCCTCCAACTCAAACCACGGCCTTTTCTCTGGAAAACAAAACTCAGCTGCCCTGCTTCTGCATGGTAGATTGCAGGAGTCACTTGGTACTATCAAACCAGCTCAACATAGTACTGGTGCCACCTTGGGTCTGGGAACCATCCTGCTTATCGTGGATTTTCAGGAGCCACCCGGACACTCCAAGCCATAGGCTGCCAAACACAAACCACGTCTCTTTTCCCTGGCTAACAACAATTCAGAGGCCCCTCTTCTAGATGGCAGATTGCAGGAACCACTTCGCACTGTCAAACCAGCCCAACTTGGAACTATTGACACCTTGGGTCTGGGAACCATCTGGCATAACGTGGATTTTCAGGAACCAGCCGGCCACTCCCAGGCATAAGCTGCCAAACAAAAACCACGGCCCTTTTCCCTGACAAACAAAACTCAGCTACGCCCTTCTGGATGGCAAATTGCGGGAGCCACTTGGTACTATCAAACCAGCTCAACATAGTACTGGTGCCACCTTGGGTTCGGGAACCATCCTGCTTATCGTGGATTTTCAGGAGCCACCCGGACACTCCAAGCCATAGGCTGCCAGACAAAAACCATGGCCCATTTCCCTGGCTAACAAAACTCATATGCACTGCTTCTAGATGGCATATGGGAGACACCACTTGGCTCGGTCCAACCAGCCCGACTTGGTACTGGTGCCACCTTCAGTCTGGGAACCATCCTGTGTATCGTGGATTTTCTGGAGCCAGCCGGCCACTCCCAGCCATATGCTGCCAAACACAAACCACGGCCCTTTTCCCTGGCAAACAAAATTCAGATGCACCCATTCTGGATGGTAGATGGCAGACGCCACTTGGCTCTGTCCAACCAGCCCGACTTGGCACTGGTGCCACTTTCGGTCTGTGAACGATAATGCGTATCGTGGATTTTCAGGAGCCAGCCGGCCACTCCCAGCCACAGGACCCAAAAACAAACCTCGTCCCCTTTCCCTGACAAACAAAACTCAGCTGCCCCGCTTCGGAATGGCAGATGGCAGGAGCCACTTGGTATTGTCAAAGCAGCCCGACTTGGAATTATTGACACCTTGGGTCTGGGAATCATCTTGCGTATCGTGGATTTTCAGGAGCTAGCTGGCCACTCCCAGCCGTAGGCTGCCAAACACAAACCACGGCCCTTTTCCCAGGCTAACAAAACTCAGCTGCACTGCTTCTGGATGGTAGATTGCAGGAGCAAATTTGTACTATCAAACCAGCCCAACTTGGCGCTGGTGCCTCCTTGGGTCTGGGAACCATCCTGCATATCGTGGATTTTCACGAGCCAGCCGGCCTCTTCCAGCCACAAGCCCTAAAACTAAAACCACGGCACTTTTCTCTGGTAAACAAAATGCAGCGGCCCTGCTGCTGGATTGCAGATTGCAGGAGCCACTTGGCACTATCAAACCAGCCCAACTTGGCACTAGTGTCACCTGGGAACCATCCTGCGTATCTTGGATTTTCAGGAACCAGCCGGCCACTCCCAGCCCTGGGCTGCCAAACACAAACCACGGCCCTTTACCCTGGCTAACAAAATTCAGATGCCCGCTTCTAGGTGGCAGATTGCAGGAGCCACTTGGCACTATCCAACCAGCCCGACTTGGCACTCGTGCCACCTTGTGTCATTGAACCATCCTGCGTATCGTGGATTTTCAGGAGCCAGCCGGCCACTCCCAGCCAAAGGCCTCAAACTCAAACCACGGCCATTTTCTATGGCAAACAAAACTCATCTGCCCTGCTTCTGGATTGCAGATTGCAGGAGCCACTTGGTACTATCAAACCACCCAAACTTGGCACTGGTGACACCTTGGGTCTGGGAACCATCCTGCGTATCGTGGATTTTCAGGAGCCAGCCGGCCAATCACAGCCATAGGCTGCCAAACACAAACCACGGCCCTTTTCCCTGGCTAACAAAATTCAGATGCCCCTCTTCTGGATGGCAGATTGCAGGAGCCACTTGATCCTATCAAACCACCCCGACTTGGCACTGGTGCCACCTTAGGTCTGGGAGCCATCCTGCGTATCGTGGATTTTCTGGAGCTAGCCGGCCACTCTCATCTACAAGTCCTCAAACTCAAACCACGGCCCTTTCCTCTGGGAAACAATACTCAGCTGGCCTGCTTCTAGATGGCAGATTGCAGGAGCGACTTGGTACTATCAATCCAGCCCAACTTGGCACTGGTGCCACCTTGGGTCTGGGAACCATCCTGCGTATTGTGGATTTTCAGGAGCCACCCGGCCACTACCAGCTACAAATCCTCAAACTCAATCTACGGCCCATTTCTCTGGCCAAGAATAGTCAGATGCCCTCCTTCTGGATGGCAGATTGCAGGAGCCACTTGGTAATATCATACCAGCCCAACTTGGCCCTGGTGCTACCTTGGGTCTGGGAACAATCCTGCATATCGTGGATTTTCATGAGTCAGCCGGCCACTCTCAGCCATAGGCTGCCAAACACAAACCACGGCCCTTTTCCATGCCTAACAATATTCAGATGCCTCGATTATAGATGGCTGATTGCAGGAGCTACTGGGCATTGTCAAACCAGCCCTACTTGCACTGGTGGCGCCTTGGGTCTGGGAAACATCCTGCGTATCGTGGATTTTCAGGGGCCAGCCGGCCACTCCCAGCCACAAGCCCTCAAACTCAAACCACGGCCCATTCCTCTGGGAAAAAATACTCATCTGCCCTGCTTCTGGATGGCAGATTGCAGGAGGCACTTGGTACTATCAAACCAGCCTAACTTGGCACTGGTGACACCTTGGGTCTTTGAACCATCCTGCGTATCGTGGATTTTCAGGAGCCAGACGGCCAATCCCAGCCATAGGCTGCGAAACACCAACCACGGCCCTTTTCCCTGGCTAACAAAATTCAGATGCCCCTCTTCTGGATGGCAGATTGCAGGAGCCACTTGATCCTATCAAACCAGCCCGACTTGGCACTGCTTCCACCTTCGGTCTGGGAGGCATCCTGTGTATCGTGGATTATGAGGAGCCAGCAGGCCACTTCAAGCCACAAACCCTCAAACGTAAACCATTGCCCTTTTCTCTGGCAAACAAACTCAGCTGCCCTTCTTCTGGATGGCAAATTGCAGGTGACTCTAGGTACTATCAAACCAGCCCATCTTGGCACTGGTGCCACCTTGGGTCTTTGAACCATCCTGCATATAGTGGATTTTCAGGAGCCAGCCGGCCACTCCGAGCCCTGGGCTGCCGCACACAAACCACGGCCCTTTTCCCAGCCTAACAAAACACACATGGCCCGCTTCTGGATGGGTGATTGCAGGAGCTACTTGGCACTGTCAAACCAGCCTGACTTGGCACTTGTGCCACCTTGGGTCTGGGAACCATCCTGTGTATTATGGATTTTCACGAGCCAGCCGGCCACTCCCAGCCATAAGCTGCCAAACAACAATCACGGCCCTTTCCCCTGGCTAAACAAAATTCAGATGCCCCGCTTCTGTATGACAGATTGCAGCAGCCACTTGGCACTGTAAAACCAGCCAAACTTGGAACTGGTGACACCTTGTGTCTAGGAACAATCCTGCGTATCGTGGATTTTCAGGAGCCAGCCGGCCACTCCCAGCCACAAGCCCTCAAACTGAAACCACGGCCCTTTCCTCTGGCAAACAAAAATCAGTTGTCCTGCTTCTGGATGGCAGATTGCAGGAGCCACTTGGTACTATCAAACCAGCCCACCTTGGCACTACTGTCACCTGGGGTCTGCAAACCATCCTGCGTATCGTAGATTTTCAGGAGTCAGCCAGCGACTCGCAGCCAGAAACCCTCAAACTCTCTCCGCGGCCCTTTTCTCTGGCCAACACAACTCAGATGCCCTGCTTCTGGATGGCAGATTGCAGGAGCCACTTGGTAATATCAAACCAGCCCAACTTGGCTCTGGTGCTACATTGGGTCTGGGAACCATCCTGCGTATCGTGGATTTTCAGGAGCCTGCTGGCCACTCCCAGAAACAAGCCCTCAAACTGAAACCACGGCCATTTTCTCTAGCAAAGAAAACTCAGCTTCACTGCTTCTAGATGGCAGATTGCAGGAGCGACTTGGTACTATCAATCCAGCCCAACTTGGCACTGGTGCCACCTTGGGTCTGGGAACCATCCTGCGTATCGTGGATTTTCAGGAGCCAGCCGGCCACTCCCAGCCATAGGATGCGAAACACCAACCACGGCCCTTTTCCCTGGCTAACAAAATTCAGATGCCCTGTTCTGGATGGCAGATTGCAGGAGCCACTTGGCACGGTCAAACCAGCCTGACTTGGCACTGGTGCCACCTTGGGTCTGGGAACCATCCTGCGTATCGTGGATTTTCAGGAGCCAGCCGGCCACTCCCAGCCACAAGCCCTCAAACTCAAACCAAAGCCCTTTCCTCTGTCAAACAAAACTCAGCTGCCACGCTTCTGGATGGCAAATTGCAGGAGCCACTTGGTACTATCAAACCAGCCCAACTTGGCACTGGTGCCACCTTGGGTCTTTGAACCATCCTGCGTATCGTGGATTTTCTGGAGCTAGCCGGCCACTCCCAGCTACGAGTCCTCAAACTCAAACCACGGCCCATTCCTCTGGGAAAAAATACTCAGCTGCCCTGCTTCTGGATGGCAGATTGCAGGAGGCACTTGGTACTATCAAACCAGCCCAACTTGGCACTGGTGACACCTTGGGTCTTTGAACCATCCTGCGTATCGTGGATTTTCAGGAGCCAGACGGCCAATCCCAGCCATAGGCTGCGAAACACAAACCACGGCCTTTTTCCCTGGCTAACAAAATTCAGATGCCCCTCTTCTGGATGGCAGATTGCAGGAGCCACTTGATCCTATCAAACCAGCCCGACTTGGCACTGCTTCCACCTTCGGTCTGGGAGGCATCCTGTGTATCGTGGATTATGAGGAGCCAGCAGGCCACTTCCAGCCACAAACCCTCAAACGTAAACCATTGCCCTTTTCTCTGGCAAACAAACTCAGCTGCCCTTCTTCTGGATGGCAAATTGCAGGAGACTCTAGGTACTATCAAACCAGCCCATCTTGGCACTGGTGCCACCTTGGGTCTTTGAACCATCCTGCGTATAGTGGATTTTCAGGAGCCAGCCGGCCACTCCGAGCCCTGGGCTGCCGCACACAAACCACGGCCCTTTTCCCAGCCTAACAAAATACACATGGCCCGCTTCTGGATGGGTGATTGCAGGAGCTACTTGGCACTGTCAAACCAGCCTGACTTGGCACTTGTGCCACCTTGGGTCTGGGAACCATCCTGTGTATTGTGGATTTTCACGAGCCAGCCGGCCACTCCCAGCCATAAGCTGCCAAACAACAATCACGGCCCTTTCCCCTGGCTAAACAAAATTCAGATTCCCCGCTTCTGGATGACAGATTGCAGTAGCCACTTGGCACTGTAAAACCAGCCCAACTTGGAACTGGTGACACCTTGTGTCTGGGAACAATCCTGCGTATCGTGGATTTTCAGGAGCCAGCCGGCCACTCCCAGCTACAAGCCCTCAAATTGAAACCACGGCACTTTCCTCTGGCAAACAAAAATCAGTTGTCCCGCTTCTGGATGGCAGATTGCAGGAGCCACTTGGTACTATCAAACCAGCCCACCTTGGCACTGGTGCCACCTTGGGTCTGGGAACCATCCTGCGTATCGTGGATTTTCTGGAGCTAGCCGGCCACTCCCAGCTACAAGTCCTCAAACTCAAACCACGGCCCATTGCTCTGGGAAAAAATACTCAGCTGCCCTGCTTCTGGATGGCAGATTGCAGGAGCCACTTGGTACTATGAAACCAGGACAGCTTGGCACTAGTCACCCCTGGGGTCTGGGAACACTCCTGCCTATCGTGGATTTTCAGGAGCCACCCGGCCACTACCAGCTACAAACCCTCAAACTTAATCCACGGCTCATTTCTCTGGCCAAGAAAACTCAGATGCCCTCCTTCTGGATGGCAGATTGCAGGAGCCCCTTGGTAATATCAAACCAGCCCAACTTGGCCCTGGTGCAACCTTGGCTCTGGGAACAATCCTGCGTCTCGTGGATTTTCATGAGCCAGCCGGCCACTCCCAGACACAAGCCCTCAAAATCAAACCACGGCCCTTTTCTGTGCAAAGAAATCTCAGCTGCCCTGCTTCTGGATGAGAGATGGCAGGAGCCACTTGGAACTATCAAACCAGCCCGACTTGGCACTGGTGCCACCTTGGGTCTGGGAACCATCCTGTGTATCGTGGATTTTCAGGAGCCAGCCGGCCACTCCCAGCCATAAGCTGCCAAACACAAACCACGGCCCTTTCCCCTTTCTAAACAAATTGCAGATGCCCCGCTTCTGGATGACAGATTGCAGCAGCCACTTGGCACTGTCAAACCAGCCCGACTTGGAACTGGTGACACCTTGGGTCTGGGAACAATCCTGCGTATCGTGGATTTTCAGGAGCCAGCGGGCCACTCCAAGCCATAGGCTACCAAACACAAACCACGGCACTTTTCCCTGGGCAACAAAATTCAGATGCCACGCTTCTGGATGGCAGATTACAGAAGCCACTTGGCTCTGTCCAACCAGTCCGACTTGGCACTGGTGCCACCTTGGGTTTGGGAACCATCCTGCGTATGGTGGATTTCCAGGAGCGAGCCGGCCACTACCAGCCACAAGCCCTCAAACTTAAACCACGGCCCTTTTCTCTGGCAAACAAAACTCAGCTGCCCTGCTTCTGGATGGCTGATTGCAGGAGCCATTTGGTACTTTCAAACAAGCCCAACTTGGAACTGGTGCCACCTTGGGTCTTTGATCCATCCTGCATCTCGTGGATTTTCAGAGGGAGCCGGTCACTCCCATCCATAGGTTGCCAAACAAATAACTACGCCACTTTTCCCTGGCTAACAAAATTCAGATCCCCCTCTTCTTGATGGCAGATTGCAGACGCCACTTGCCACTGTCAAAACAACCCGACTTGGAACTATTGACACCTTGGATCTGGGAACCATCATGCATATCGTGGATTTTCAGGAGCCAGCCGGTTACTCCAGGCCATAGGCTGCAAACACAAACCACGGCCCTTTTACCTGGCGAACAAAATTCAGATGCCCCTCTTCTGGATGGCTGATTGCAGGAGCCATTTGGTACTATCAAACCAGCCCAACTTGGAACTGGTGCCACCTTGGGTCTTTGAACCCTCCTGCGTATGGTGGATTTTCAGGAGCCAGCCGGCCACTCCCAGCCCTGTGCTGCCACACAAACCACGGAACTTTTCCCAGCCTAACAAAATTCAGATGCCCCTCTTCTGGATGGCAGAATTCAGGAGCTACTTGGCACTGTCAAACTTGCCTGACTTGGCACAGGTGCCACCTTAGGTCTGGAAACCATCCTGTGTATCGTGGATTTTCAGGAGCCACTCCCAGCCACAAGCCCTCAAACTCCAACCACGGCCCTTTCCTCTGGTAAAAAACACTCAGCTGCCCCGCTTCTGGATGGCAGATTGCAGGAATCACTTGGTACTATCAAACCAACCCAGCTTGTCACTAGTGTCACCTGGGGTCTGCAAACCAACCTTCGTATCGTGGATTTTCAGAAGCCAGCAAGCCACTACCAGCCAAAAACCCACAAACTCAAAACACGGCCCTTTTCTCTGGCCAACAAAACTCAGATGCCCTGCTTCTGGATGGCTGATTGCAGGAGCCACTTGGTAATATCAAACCACCCCAACTTGGCACTGGTGCTACCTTGGGTCTGGGAACCATCATGCATATCGTGGATTTTCAGGAGCCCTCCGCCACTCCCTCACACAGGCCCACAAAACCAAATCACGGCCCTTTTCTCTAGCAAACAAAACGCAGCGGCCCTGCTTCTGGATAGCAGATTGCAGGAGCCAATTTGTACTATCAAACCAGCCCAACTTGGCACCTGTGTCACTTGGGGTCTGGGAACCATCCTGCGTATCGTGGATTTTCAGGAGCCAGACGGCCACTCTCAGCCGTAGGCTGCCAAACAAAAACCACTGACCTTTTCCCTGGCAAAGAAAATTCAGATGCCCCGCTTCTGGATGGCAGATTGCAGACGCCACTTGGCTCTTTCCAACCAGCCAGACTTGGACTGGTGCCACCTTCGGTATGGGAACCATCCTGCATATCGTGGATTTTGAGGAGCCAGCCGGCCACTCCCAGCCACAAGCCCTCAAACTTAAACCCCGGCCCATTTCCCTGACAAACAAAACTCAGCTACCCTGCTTCTGGGTGGCAGATTACAGGAGCCGCTTGGTACGGTCAAACCAGGCCAACTTGGCACTGGTGTCACCTTGGGACTGGGAACCATCCTGCGTATGGTGGATTTTCAGGAGCCAGCCGGCCTCTCCCAGCCACACGCCCACAAACTCAAACCACTGCCCTTTGCCCTGGCAAAAAAACCTCAGCGGCCCAGCTTGTGAATAGCAGATTACAGAAAGCACTTGGTACTATCAAACCAGCCAAACTTGGCACTAGAATCACCTGGGGTCTGGGAACCATCCTGCGTATCGTGGATTTTCAGGAGCCAGACGGCCACTCCCAGTAATAAGATGACAAACACAAACCACGGCCCTTTCCCCTGGCTAAACAAAATTCAGATGCCCTGCTTCTGGGTGACAGATTGCAGCAGCCACTTGGCACTGTCAAACCAGCCCGACTTGGAACTGGTGACACCTTGGGTCTGGGAACCATCCTGCGTATCGTGGATTTTCAGGAGCCAGCGGGCCACTCCCAGCCATAGGTGTCCAAACACAAGCCACGGAGCTTTTCTCTTGCTAACAAAATTCAGATGCCCCGTTCTGGATGACAGATTGCAGGAGCTATTTGGCACAATCAAAATAGCCCGACTTAGCACTGGTGCCAGCTTCCGTCTGGGAACCATCCTGCGTATCATGGATTTTCAGGATCCAGCTGGCCACTCCCTGACACAAGCCCTCAAACTGAAACCACGGCCCTTTTCTCTAGCAAAGAAAACTCAGCTGCCCTGCTTCTAGATGGCAGATTGCTGGAGCTACTTGGTACTATCAAACCAGCCCAACTTGGCACTGGCTCCACCTTGTGTCTGGGAACCATCCTGCGTATCGTGGATATTCAGGAGCCAGCAGGCCAATCCAAGTCATAGGTTGCCAAACACAAACAACGGCCCTATTCCCTGGCTAACAAAACTCAGATGCCCCTCTTCTGGATGACAGACTGCAGGAGCCACTTGGTACTATCAAACCAGCCCAACTTGTCACTGGTGCCACCGTGGGTCTTTGAACCATCCTGCGTATCGAGGATTTTCCGGAGCTAGCCGGCACTCCCAGCCACAAGCCCTAAAACTCAAACCACGGCCCTTTTCTCTGGCAAACAAAACTCAGCTGCGCTGCTTCTGGATGGCAGATTGCAGGAGCAACTTGGTACTATCAAACCAGCCCAACTTGGCACTGGTGCAACCTTGGGTCTTTGAACCATCTTGCGTATCGTGGATTTTCTGGAGCTAGCCGGCCACTCCCAGCCACAAGTCCTCCGACTCAAACCACGGCCCTTTCCTCTGGAAACAAAACTCAGCTGCCCCGCTTCTGGATGCCAGATTGCAGGAGACACTTGGTACTATCAAACCAGCCCAGCTTGGAACTAGTCACCCCTGGGGTCTGGGAACAATCCTGCGTATCTTGGATTTTCAGGAGCCACCCGGCCACTACCAGCCACAAACACTCAAACTCAAACCACGGCCCATTTCTCTGGCCAAGAAAACTCAGATGCCCTCCTTCTGGTTGGCAGATTGCAGGAGCCACTTGGTAATATCAAACAAGCCCAACTTGGCCCTGGTGCTACCTTGGGTCTGGGAACAATCCTGCGTATCATGGATTTTCAGGAGCCAGCCGGCCACTCCCAGCCATGGGCTGCCAAACTCAAACCAAGGCTCTTTTCTCTGGCAAACAAAACTCAGCTGCCCTGCTTCTGGATGGCAGACTGCAGGAGCCACTTGGTACTATCAAACCAGCACCACTTGTCACTGGTGCCACCATGGGTCTTAGAACCATCCTGCATATCGTGGATTTTCAGGAGCATTCCGGCCATTCCCAGCCATAGGCTGCCAAACACAAACCACGGCCCTTTTCCCTGGCTAACAAAATTCAGATGCCCCTCTTCTGGATGGCAGATTGCAGGAGCCACTTGGTCATACCAAACCAGCCAAACTTGGCACTGGTGCCTCCTTTAATCTGGGAACCATTCTGCATATCGTGGATTTTCAGGAGCCAGCTGGCCTCTTCCAGCCACAAACCCTCAAACTCAAACCACGGCCCATTTCTCTGGCCAAGAAAACTCAGATGCCCTCCTTCTGGTTGGCAGATTGCAGGAGCCACTTGGTAATATCAAACCAGCCCTACTTGGCCCTGGTGCTACCTTGGGTCTGGGAACAATCCTGCGTATCATGTATTTTCAGGAGCCAGCCGGCCACTCCCAGCCATGGGCTGCCAAACTCAAACCAAGGCTCTTTTCTCTGGCAAACAAAACTCAGCTGCCCTGCTTCTGGATGGCAGACTGCAGGAGCCACTTGGTACTATCAAACCAGCACCACTTGGCACTGGTGCCACCATGGGTCTGGGAACCATCCTGCATATCGTGGATTTTCAGGAGCATTCCGGCCATTCCCAGCCATAGGCTGCCAAACACAAACCACGGCCCTTTTCCCTGGCTAACAAAATTCAGATGCCCCTCTTCTGGATGGCAGATTGCAGGAGCCACTTGGTCATACCAAACCAGCCAAACTTGGCACTGGTGCCTCCTTGGGTCTGGGAACCATCCTGCATATCGTGGATTTTCAGGAGCCAGCTGGCCTCTTCCAGCCACAAGCCCTTAAACTAAAACCACAGCCCTTTTCTCTGGTAAACAAACTCAGCTGCCCTACTTCTGGATGGCAGATTGCAGGAGCCACTTGGTACTATCAAACCAGCCCAACTTGGCACTGGTGCCACCTTGGGTCATTAAACCATTCGGCATATCGTGGATTTTCAGGAGCCAGCCGGCCACTCCCAGCCATAGGCTGCCAAACACCAACCACGGCCCTTTTCCCTGGCTAACAAAATTCAGATGCCCCGTTCTGGATTGCAGATTGCAGGAGCCACTTGGCAGGGTTAAACCAGCCCGACTTGCATTGGTGCCACATTGGGTCTGGGAGCCATCCTGCGTATCGTGGATTATGACGAGCCAGCCGGCCACTTCCAGCCACAAACCCTCAAACGTAAACCATTGCCCTTTTCTCTGGCAAACAAAACTCAGCTACCCTGCTTCTGGATGGCAAATTGCAGGAGCCACTTGGTACTATCAAACCAGCCAAACTTGGCACTGGTGCCACCTTGGGTCTTTGAACCATCCTGCGTATCGTGGATTTTCAGGAGCCAGCCGGCCACTCCGAGCCCTGGGCTGCCACATTCAAACCACGGCACTTTTCCTAGCCTAACAAAATTCTGATGGCCCGCTTCTGGATGGCTGATTGCAAGAGCTACATGGCACTGTCAAACCAGCTCGACTTGGCACTGGTGCCACCTTTGGTCTTGGAACCATCCTGCCTATCGTGGATTTTCAGGAGCCAGCCGGCAACACCCATCCATAGGCTACCAAACAAACACCACGGCCTTTTTCCCTGTCTAACAAAATTCAGATGCACCGCTTCTGGATGGCAGACTACAGAAGCCACTTGGCTCTGTCCAACCAGTCCGACTTGGCACTGGTGCCACCTTGGGTCTGGGAACCATCCTGCGTATGGTGGATTTCCAGGAGTGAGCCGGCCACTACCAGCCACAAGCCCTCAAACTTAAGCCACGGTTTCTTTCTCAGGCAAACAAAACTCAGCTGCCCTGCTTCTGGATGGCAGATTGCAGGTGCCACTTGGTGCTATCAAACCATCCCAACTTTGGGTTGGTGCCACCTTGTGTCTGGTAACCATCCTGCATATCGTGGATTTTCAGGAGACAGCCGGTCACGCCCAGCCACAACTCTCAAACTTTAAACCACAGCCCTGTTCTCTGGCAAACAAAACTCAGCTGCCTTGCTTCTGGATGGCAGATTGCAGGAGCCACTTGCTACTATCAAACCAGGCACTCTTGGCACTGGTGCCACCTTGGGTGTGGGAACCATCTTGCGTATCGTGGATTTTCAGGAGCCAGCCGGCCACTCCCA
The DNA here is from genome assembly GCA_031885435.1 of Passerculus sandwichensis. Classification (NCBI taxonomy): domain Eukaryota; kingdom Metazoa; phylum Chordata; class Aves; order Passeriformes; family Passerellidae; genus Passerculus; species Passerculus sandwichensis. The sequence continues at coordinate 1,712,507 of CM063146.1, forward strand.
GCCACAAGCCTTCAAACTCAAACAACGGCCCTTTCCTCTGGCAAACAAAACTCAGCTGCCACGCTTCTGGATGGCAGATTGCAGGAACCACTTGGTACTATCAAAGCAGCCCAACATGGCACTGGTGCCACCTTGGGTCATTGAACCATACTGCGTATCGTGGATTTTCAGGAGCCAGCCGGCCACTCCCATCCAAAGGCCTCAAACTCAAACCACGGCCCTTTTCTATGGGAAACAAAACTCAGCTGCCACGCTTCTGGATGGCAGATTGCAGGAGCCACTTGGTACTTTCAAACCAGCCCAACTTGGCAGTGGTGCCACCTTGGGTCTTTGAACCATCCTGCGTATTGTGGATTTTCAGGAACCAGCCAGCCACTCCGAGCCCTGGGCTGCACGCACAAACCACGGCCCTTTTCCCAGCCTAACAAAATTCAGATGGCCCGCATCTGGATGGCTGATTGCAGGAGCTACTTGGCACGGTCAAACCAGCCCGACTTGGCACTGGTGCCACCTTGGGTCTGGGAACCATCCTGTGTATCGTGGATTTTCAGGAGCCAGCCGGCCACTCCCAGCCATAAGCTGCCAAACACAAACCACGGCCCTTTCCCCTGTCTAAACAAATTGCAGATGCCCCGCTTCTGGATGACAGATTGCAGCAGCCACTTGGCACTGTCAAACCAGCCCGACTTGGAACTGGTGACACCTTGGGTCTGGGAACAATCCTGCGTATCGTGGATTTTCAGGAGCCAGCGGGCCACTCCAAGCCATAGGCTACCAAACACAAACCACGGCACTTTTCCCTGGGCAACAAAATTCAGATGCCACGCTTCTGGATGGCAGATTACAGAAGCCACTTGGCTCTGTCCAACCAGTCCGACTTGGCACTGGTGCCACCTTGGGTTTGGGAACCATCCTGCGTATGGTGGATTTCCAGGAGCGAGCCGGCCACTACCAGCCACAAGCCCTCAAACTTAAACCACGGCCCTTTTCTCTGGCAAACAAAACTCAGCTGCCCTGCTTCTGGATGGCTGATTGCAGGAGCCATTTGGTACTTTCAAACAAGCCCAACTTGGAACTGGTGCCACCTTGGGTCTTTGATCCATCCTGCATATCGTGGATTTTCAGGAGTGAGCCGGTCACTCCCATCCATAGGTTGCCAAACAAATAACTACGCCACTTTTCCCTGGCTAACAAAATTCAGATCCCCCTCTTCTTGATGGCAGATTGCAGACGCCACTTGCCACTGTCAAAACAACCCGACTTGGAACTATTGACACCTTGGATCTGGGAACCATCATGCATATCGTGGATTTTCAGGAGCCAGCCGGTTACTCCAGGCCATAGGCTGCAAACACAAACCACGGCCCTTTTACCTGGCGAACAAAATTCAGATGCCCCTCTTCTGGATGGCTGATTGCAGGAGCCATTTGGTACTATCAAACCAGCCCAACTTGGAACTGGTGCCACCTTGGGTCTTTGAACCCTCCTGCGTATGGTGGATTTTCAGGAGCCAGCCGGCCACTCCCAGCCCTGTGCTGCCACACAAACCACGGAACTTTTCCCAGCCTAACAAAATTCAGATGCCCCTCTTCTGGATGGCAGAATTCAGGAGCTACTTGGCACTGTCAAACTTGCCTGACTTGGCACAGGTGCCACCTTAGGTCTGGGAACCATCCTGTGTATCGTGGATTTTCAGGAGCCACTCCCAGCCACAAGCCCTCAAACTCCAACCACGGCCCTTTCCTCTGGTAAAAAACACTCAGCTGCCCCGCTTCTGGATGGCAGATTGCAGGAATCACTTGGTACTATCAAACCAACCCAGCTTGTCACTAGTGTCACCTGGGGTCTGCAAACCAACCTTCGTATCGTGGATTTTCAGAAGCCAGCAAGCCACTACCAGCCAAAAACCCACAAACTCAAAACACGGCCCTTTTCTCTGGCCAACAAAACTCAGATGCCCTGCTTCTGGATGGCTGATTGCAGGAGCCACTTGGTAATATCAAACCAGCCCAACTTGGCACTGGTGCTACCTTGGGTCTGGGAACCATCATGCATATCGTGGATTTTCAGGAGCCCTCCGCCACTCCCTCACACAGGCCCACAAAACCAAATCACGGCCCTTTTCTCTAGCAAACAAAACGCAGCAGCCCTGCTTCTGGATAGCAGATTGCAGGAGCCAATTTGTACTATCAAACCAGCCCAATTTGGCACCTGTGTCACTTGGGGTCTGGGAACCATCCTGCGTATCGTGGATTTTCAGGAGCCAGACGGCCACTCTCAGCCGTAGGCTGCCAAACAAAAACCACTGACCTTTTCCCTGGCAAAGAAAATTCAGATGCCCCGCTTCTGGATGGCAGATTGCAGACGCCACTTGGCTCTTTCCAACCAGCCAGACTTGGACTGGTGCCACCTTCGGTATGGGAACCATCCTGCATATCGTGGATTTTGAGGAGCCAGCCGGCCACTCCCAGCCACAAGCCCTCAAACTTAAACCCCGGCCCATTTCCCTGACAAACAAAACTCAGCTACCCTGCTTCTGGGTGGCAGATTACAGGAGCCGCTTGGTACGGTCAAACCAGGCCAACTTGGCACTGGTGCCACCTTGGGACTGGGAACCATCCTGCGTATGGTGGATTTTCAGGAGCCAGCCGGCCTCTCCCAGCCACACGCCCACAAACTCAAACCACTGCCCTTTGCCCTGGCAAAAAAAACTCAGCTGCCCTGCTTCTGGATGGCAGATTGCAGGAGTCACTTGGTACTATCAAACCAGCCCAATTTGGCACTGGTGCCACCTTGGGTCTGGGAACCATCCTGCGTATCATGGATTTTCAGGAGCCAGCCGCCCACTCCCAGCCCCAAGCCCTCAAACTCAAACCACAGCCCTTTTCTCTGGTAAACAAAACTCAGCTGCCCTGATTCTTGATGGCAGACTGCCGACGCCACTTGGCTCTGTAAAACCAGCCCGACTTGGCACTGGTGCCACCTTGGGTCTGGGAACCATCCTGCGTATCGTGGATTTTCAGGAGCCAGCTAGCCCCTCCCAGCCATGGGCTGCCAAACTCAGACCACGGCCCTTTTCCCTGGTTAACAAAATTCAGATGCCCCGTTTCTGGATGGCAGATTGCAGCAGACACTTGGTACTATCAAACGTGCCCGAGTTGGCACTGGTGCCACCTTTGGTCTGGGAACCATCCTGTGTAACGTGGATTTTAAGGAGCCAGCCGGCCACTCCCAGCCACAAGCCCTCAAACTCAAACCACGGCTTTTCTCTCTGGCAAAAAAAACTCAGGTGCCCGGCTTCTGGATGGCAGATTGCAGGAGTCACTTGGTGCTATCAAAATAGACCAACATGGCACTGGTGCCACCTTGGGTCTGGGAACCATCCTGCGTAACATGGATTTTCAGGAGCCAGGCGGCCACTCCCAACCTTAAGCTGCCAAACAAAAACCACGGCCCTTTTCCGTGGCTAGCAATATTCAGCTGCCCCGCTTCTGGATGGCAGATTGCAGGAGCCACCTAATACTACCCAACCATCCACACTTGTCACTGGTGCCACCTTGCGACTTGGAAACATCCTGCGTATCGTGGATTTTCAGGAGCCAGCTGGCCACACCCAGCCACAAGCCGTCAAACTCAAACCACGGCCCTTTTCTCTGGCAAGAAAATCTCAGCTGCCCTGCTTCTGGATGGCAGATTGCAGGAGCCACTTGGTACTATCAAACCAGCCCAACTTGCAATGGTGACACCGTGGGTCTTTGAACCATCCTGCGTATCGTGGATTTTCAGGAGCCAGCCGGCCACTCCCAGCCATAGGCTACCAAAAACAAACTACGGCCCTTTACCCTGGGTAACACAGTTCAGATGCCCCGCTTCTGGATGGCAGATTACTGGAGCCGCTTGGAACTGTCCAACCAGCCCGAATTGGAACTGAGGCCACCTTCGGTCTGAGAACCATCCTGCGAATCGTGGATTTTCAGGATCCAGCCGGCCACTCCCAGCCATGGGGTGCCAAACACAATCCTCGGAACTTTTCACTCCATAATAAAATTCAGATGCCCCGATTATAGATGGCAGATGGCAGGAGCTACTTGGCACTGGCAAAACAGCCCAACACTGCACCGGTGCCACCTTTGGTCTGGGAACCACCCTGCGTATCGTGGATTTTCAGGAGCCAGCCGGCCACTCCCAGCCACAGGCCCCAAAAAAAATCCTCTGCCCGTTTCCCTGACAAACAAAACTCAGCTACCCCGCTTCTGCAGGCAGATTGCAGGAGCCACTTGGTACTATCAAACCAGCCCAACTTGGCACTAGTTTCACCTGAGGTCTCGGAACAATCCTGCGTATCATGGATTTTCAGGAGCCAGCAGGCAACTAACAGCCACACGCCCTAAAACACAAATCACGGCCCTTTTCTCTGGCAAACAAAAGTCAGCTGCCCTGCTTCTGGATGGCAGATTGCAGGAGCCACTTGGTAATATCAAACCAGCCCAACTAGGCACTGGTACCCCCTTGAGTCTGGGAAACATGGTTCCTATCGTGGATTTTCAGGAGCCAGCCGGCCACTCCCAGCCATAGGCTGCCAAATAGAAACCACGGCCCTTTTCCCTGGCTAACAAAATTCAGATGCCCTGTTTCAGGATGGGAGTTTGCAGGAGATACTTGGCACTATCAAACCAGCCCGACTTGCACTGGTTCCACTTTTGGTCTTGGAACCATCCTATGTATCGTGGATTTTCAGGAGCCAGCCGGCCCCCCCCAGCCACAAAAAGCAAACTGAACCCATGGCACTTTTCTCTGGCAAACAAAACTCAGCGGCCCTGCTTCTGGATGGCAGATTGTAGGAGACACTTGGTAGTAACAAACCAGCCCAACTTGGCACTAGTGTCCCTGGGGTCTGGGAACAATCCTGCGTATCGTGGATTTTCAGGAGCCACCCGGCCACTCCCAGCCATAGGCTGCCAAACACAAAACACGGCCCATTTCCCTGGCTAACAAAATTCAGATGCCCCGCTACTGGATGGCAGATTGCAGGAGCCACTTCGCACTGTCAAACCAGCCGGATTTGGAACTGGTGCCACCTTGGGTCTGGGAACCATCATGCGTATCATGGATTTTCAGGAGCCAGCCGGACACTCCCAGCCATAGGCTGCCAAACACATACCACGGCACTTTCCCTGGCTAAGAAAATTCAGATGGCCCGCTTCTGGATGGCAGATTGCAGGAGCTAATTGGCACTATCAAACCAGCCCGATATGGCACTGGTGTCACCTTGGGTCTGGGAGCCATCCTACATATAGTGGATTTTCATGAGCCAGCCGGCCACTCCCAGCCACAAGCCCTCAAATTCAAACCATGGCCCTTTTCTTTGGCAAATTAAACTCAGTTGCCCTGCTTCTGGATGGCTGATTGCAGGAGCCACTTGGCACTGTCAAACCAGCCCGACTTGGAACTGGTGCCACCTTCGGTCTGGGAACCATCCTGCGTATCGTGGATTTTCAGGAGCCAGCCGGCCACTCCCAGCCACGGGCTGCCAAACACAAACCATGGCCCTTTTCCCTGGCCAACAAAATTCAGCTGCCCCGCTTCTGGATGGCGGATTATAGACGCCACTTGGCTCTGTCCAACCAGCCCGACTTGGCACTGGTGCCACCTTGGGTCTAGGAACCATCCTGCGTATCGTGGATTTTCAGGAGCCAGATGGCCACTCCCAGCCCCAAGCCCTCAAACTCAAACCACGGCCCTTTTCTCTGGCAAACAAAAATCAGCTGCCCTGCTACTGAATGGCAGATGGCAGGAGACACTTGGTACTATCAAACCAGCCCATCTTGGCACTGGTGCCACCTTGGGTCTTTGAACCTTCCGGCATATCGTGGAATTTCAGGAGCCAGCCGGCCACTCCCAGGCATAGGCTGCCAAACACAATCCATGGCCCTTTTCCCTGGCCTAACAAAATTCAGATGCCCCGCTTATGGATGGCAGATTGCAGGAGCTACTTGGCACAATCATACCTGCCCAACTTGGCAGTGGTGCCACCTTGGGTCTGGAAACCATCCTGCATATCTTGTATTTTCAGGAGACAGCCGGCCACTCCCAGCCATAGGCTACCAAACACAAACCACGGTCATTTACCCTGGGTAACAATATTCAGATGCCCCGCTTCTAGATGGCAGATTACAGAAGCCACTTGGAACTGTCCAACCAGCCCGAATTGGAACTGATGCCACCTTGGGTCTGTGAACCATCCTGCGAATCGTGGATTTTCAGGATCCAGCCGGCCACTCCAAACAATTGGATGACAAACACAAACCACGGCCCTTTTCCCAGGCTAACAAAATTCAGATGCCCCACTTCTTGATGGCAGATTGCGGGAGCCACTGGGCACTGTCCAACCAGCTCGACTTGGCACTGGTGCCGCCTTTGGTCTTTGAACCATCCTGCGTATCGTGGATTTTCAGGAGCCAGCCGGCCACACCCAGCAAGAAGCCCTCAAACTTAAACCACGGCCATTTTCTCTGGCAAACAAACTTCAGCTGCCCTGCTTCTGGATGGCAGATTGCAGGAGCCATTTGGTACTATCAAACCAGCCCAACTTTGCACTGGTGCCACGATGGGTCTTTGAACCATCCTGCATATTGTGGATTTTCAGGAGCCAGCCGGCCACTCGCAGCCATAGGCTGCCAACCACGGCACTTTTCCCTGGCTAACAAAATTCATATTTCCCGCTCCTGGATGGCAGATTGCAGGAGCCACTTCGCATTGAAAAACCAGCCCGACTTGGAACTGGTACCACCTTGGGTCTGTAAGCCATCTTGCGTATCGTGGATTTTCAGGAGCCAGCCGGCCACTCCCAGCCACAGGCCCCCAAACTCAAACCACGGCCCTTTTCTCTGGCAAAAAACCTCAGCGGCCCAGCTTGTGAATAGCAGATTACAGAAAGCACTTGGTACTATCAAACCAGCCAAACTTGGCACTAGAATCACCTGGGGTCTGGGAACCATCCTGCGTATCGTGGATTTTCAGGAGCCAGCCGGCCCCTCCCACCCAAACGCGTCAAACTCAAACCACGGCCCTTTTCTATGGGAAACAAAACTCAGCAGCCACGCTTCTGGATGGCAGATTGCAGGAGCTACTTGGCACTATCAAACCAGCCCGACTTGGCACTGGTGCCGCCTTGGGTGTGGGAACCATCTTGCGTATCGTGGATTTTCAGGAGCCAGCCGGCCACTCCCAGCCACAAGCCTTCAAACTCAAACAACGGCCCTTTCCTCTGGCAAACAAAACTCAGCTGCCACGCTTCTGGATGGCAGATTGCAGGAACCACTTGGTACTATCAAAGCAGCCCAACATGGCACTGGTGCCACCTTGGGTCATTGAACCATACTGCGTATCGTGGATTTTCAGGAGCCAGCCGGCCACTCCCATCCAAAGGCCTCAAACTCAAACCACGGCCCTTTTCTATGGGAAACAAAACTCAGCTGCCACGCTTCTGGATGGCAGATTGCAGGAGCCACTTGGTACTTTCAAACCAGCCCAACTTGGCAGTGGTGCCACCTTGGGTCTTTGAACCATCCTGCGTATTGTGGATTTTCAGGAACCAGCCAGCCACTCCGAGCCCTGGGCTGCACGCACAAACCACGGCCCTTTTCCCAGCCTAACAAAATTCAGATGGCCCGCATCTGGATGGCTGATTGCAGGAGCTACTTGGCACGGTCAAACCAGCCCGACTTGGCACTGGTGCCACCTTGGGTCTGGGAACCATCCTGTGTATCGTGGATTTTCAGGAGCCAGCCGGCCACTCCCAGCCATAAGCTGCCAAACACAAACCACGGCCCTTTCCCCTGTCTAAACAAATTGCAGATGCCCCGCTTCTGGATGACAGATTGCAGCAGCCACTTGGCACTGTCAAACCAGCCCGACTTGGAACTGGTGACACCTTGGGTCTGGGAACAATCCTGCGTATCGTGGATTTTCAGGAGCCAGCGGGCCACTCCAAGCCATAGGCTACCAAACACAAACCACGGCACTTTTCCCTGGGCAACAAAATTCAGATGCCACGCTTCTGGATGGCAGATTACAGAAGCCACTTGGCTCTGTCCAACCAGTCCGACTTGGCACTGGTGCCACCTTGGGTTTGGGAACCATCCTGCGTATGGTGGATTTCCAGGAGCGAGCCGGCCACTACCAGCCACAAGCCCTCAAACTTAAACCACGGCCCTTTTCTCTGGCAAACAAAACTCAGCTGCCCTGCTTCTGGATGGCTGATTGCAGGAGCCATTTGGTACTTTCAAACAAGCCCAACTTGGAACTGGTGCCACCTTGGGTCTTTGATCCATCCTGCATATCGTGGATTTTCAGGAGTGAGCCGGTCACTCCCATCCATAGGTTGCCAAACAAATAACTACGCCACTTTTCCCTGGCTAACAAAATTCAGATCCCCCTCTTCTTGATGGCAGATTGCAGACGCCACTTGCCACTGTCAAAACAACCCGACTTGGAACTATTGACACCTTGGATCTGGGAACCATCATGCATATCGTGGATTTTCAGGAGCCAGCCGGTTACTCCAGGCCATAGGCTGCAAACACAAACCACGGCCCTTTTACCTGGCGAACAAAATTCAGATGCCCCTCTTCTGGATGGCTGATTGCAGGAGCCATTTGGTACTATCAAACCAGCCCAACTTGGAACTGGTGCCACCTTGGGTCTTTGAACCCTCCTGCGTATGGTGGATTTTCAGGAGCCAGCCGGCCACTCCCAGCCCTGTGCTGCCACACAAACCACGGAACTTTTCCCAGCCTAACAAAATTCAGATGCCCCTCTTCTGGATGGCAGAATTCAGGAGCTACTTGGCACTGTCAAACTTGCCTGACTTGGCACAGGTGCCACCTTAGGTCTGGGAACCATCCTGTGTATCGTGGATTTTCAGGAGCCACTCCCAGCCACAAGCCCTCAAACTCCAACCACGGACCTTTCCTCTGGTAAAAAACACTCAGCTGCCCCGCTTCTGGATGGCAGATTGCAGGAATCACTTGGTACTATCAAACCAACCCAGCTTGTCACTAGTGTCACCTGGGGTCTGCAAACCAACCTTCGTATCGTGGATTTTCAGAAGCCAGCAAGCCACTACCAGCCAAAAACCCACAAACTCAAAACACGGCCCTTTTCTCTGGCCAACAAAACTCAGATGCCCTGCTTCTGGATGGCTGATTGCAGGAGCCACTTGGTAATATCAAACCAGCCCAACTTGGCACTGGTGCTACCTTGGGTCTGGGAACCATCATGCATATCGTGGATTTTCAGGAGCCCTCCGCCACTCCCTCACACAGGCCCACAAAACCAAATCACGGCCCTTTTCTCTAGCAAACAAAACGCAGCAGCCCTGCTTCTGGATAGCAGATTGCAGGAGCCAATTTGTACTATCAAACCAGCCCAATTTGGCACCTGTGTCACTTGGGGTCTGGGAACCATCCTGCGTATCGTGGATTTTCAGGAGCCAGACGGCCACTCTCAGCCGTAGGCTGCCAAACAAAAACCACTGACCTTTTCCCTGGCAAAGAAAATTCAGATGCCCCGCTTCTGGATGGCAGATTGCAGACGCCACTTGGCTCTTTCCAACCAGCCAGACTTGGACTGGTGCCACCTTCGGTATGGGAACCATCCTGCATATCGTGGATTTTGAGGAGCCAGCCGGCCACTCCCAGCCACAAGCCCTCAAACTTAAACCCCGGCCCATTTCCCTGACAAACAAAACTCAGCTACCCTGCTTCTGGGTGGCAGATTACAGGAGCCGCTTGGTACGGTCAAACCAGGCCAACTTGGCACTGGTGCCACCTTGGGACTGGGAACCATCCTGCGTATGGTGGATTTTCAGGAGCCAGCCGGCCTCTCCCAGCCACACGCCCACAAACTCAAACCACTGCCCTTTGCCCTGGCAAAAAAAACTCAGCTGCCCTGCTTCTGGATGGCAGATTGCAGGAGTCACTTGGTACTATCAAACCAGCCCAATTTGGCACTGGTGCCACCTTGGGTCTGGGAACCATCCTGCGTATCATGGATTTTCAGGAGCCAGCCGCCCACTCCCAGCCCCAAGCCCTCAAACTCAAACCACAGCCCTTTTCTCTGGTAAACAAAACTCAGCTGCCCTGATTCTTGATGGCAGACTGCCGACGCCACTTGGCTCTGTAAAACCAGCCCGACTTGGCACTGGTGCCACCTTGGGTCTGGGAACCATCCTGCGTATCGTGGATTTTCAGGAGCCAGCTAGCCCCTCCCAGCCATGGGCTGCCAAACTCAGACCACGGCCCTTTTCCCTGGTTAACAAAATTCAGATGCCCCGTTTCTGGATGGCAGATTGCAGCAGACACTTGGTACTATCAAACGTGCCCGAGTTGGCACTGGTGCCACCTTTGGTCTGGGAACCATCCTGTGTAACGTGGATTTTAAGGAGCCAGCCGGCCACTCCCAGCCACAAGCCCTCAAACTCAAACCACGGCTTTTCTCTCTGGCAAAAAAAACTCAGGTGCCCGGCTTCTGGATGGCAGATTGCAGGAGTCACTTGGTGCTATCAAAATAGACCAACATGGCACTGGTGCCACCTTGGGTCTGGGAACCATCCTGCGTAACATGGATTTTCAGGAGCCAGGCGGCCACTCCCAACCTTAAGCTGCCAAACAAAAACCACGGCCCTTTTCCGTGGCTAGCAATATTCAGCTGCCCCGCTTCTGGATGGCAGATTGCAGGAGCCACCTAATACTACCCAACCATCCACACTTGTCACTGGTGCCACCTTGCGACTTGGAAACATCCTGCGTATCGTGGATTTTCAGGAGCCAGCTGGCCACACCCAGCCACAAGCCGTCAAACTCAAACCACGGCCCTTTTCTCTGGCAAGAAAATCTCAGCTGCCCTGCTTCTGGATGGCAGATTGCAGGAGCCACTTGGTACTATCAAACCAGCCCAACTTGCAATGGTGACACCGTGGGTCTTTGAACCATCCTGCGTATCGTGGATTTTCAGGAGCCAGCCGGCCACTCCCAGCCATAGGCTACCAAAAACAAACTACGGCCCTTTACCCTGGGTAACACAGTTCAGATGCCCCGCTTCTGGATGGCAGATTACTGGAGCTGCTTGGAACTGTCCAACCAGCCCGAATTGGAACTGAGGCCACCTTCGGTCTGAGAACCATCCTGCGAATCGTGGATTTTCAGGATCCAGCCGGCCACTCCCAGCCATGGGGTGCCAAACACAATCCTCGGAACTTTTCACTCCATAACAAAATTCAGATGCCCCGATTATAGATGGCAGATGGCAGGAGCTACTTGGCACTGGCAAAACAGCCCAACACTGCACCGGTGCCACCTTTGGTCTGGGAACCACCCTGCGTATCGTGGATTTTCAGGAGCCAGCCGGCCACTCCCAGCCACAGGCCCCAAAAAAAATCCTCTGCCCGTTTCCCTGACAAACAAAACTCAGCTACCCCGCTTCTGCAGGCAGATTGCAGGAGCCACTTGGTACTATCAAACCAGCCCAACTTGGCACTAGTTTCACCTGAGGTCTCGGAACAATCCTGCGTATCATGGATTTTCAGGAGCCAGCAGGCAACTAACAGCCACACGCCCTAAAACACAAATCACGGCCCTTTTCTCTGGCAAACAAAAGTCAGCTGCCCTGCTTCTGGATGGCAGATTGCAGGAGCCACTTGGTAATATCAAACCAGCCCAACTAGGCACTGGTACCCCCTTGAGTCTGGGAAACATGGTTCCTATCGTGGATTTTCAGGAGCCAGCCGGCCACTCCCAGCCATAGGCTGCCAAATAGAAACCACGGCCCTTTTCCCTGGCTAACAAAATTCAGATGCCCTGTTTCAGGATGGGAGTTTGCAGGAGATACTTGGCACTATCAAACCAGCCCGACTTGCACTGGTTCCACTTTTGGTCTTGGAACCATCCTATGTATCGTGGATTTTCAGGAGCCAGCCGGCCCCCCCCAGCCACAAAAAGCAAACTGAACCCATGGCACTTTTCTCTGGCAAACAAAACTCAGCGGCCCTGCTTCTGGATGGCAGATTGTAGGAGACACTTGGTAGTAACAAACCAGCCCAACTTGGCACTAGTGTCCCTGGGGTCTGGGAACAATCCTGCGTATCGTGGATTTTCAGGAGCCACCCGGCCACTCCCAGCCATAGGCTGCCAAACACAAAACACGGCCCATTTCCCTGGCTAACAAAATTCAGATGCCCCGCTACTGGATGGCAGATTGCAGGAGCCACTTCGCACTGTCAAACCAGCCGGATTTGGAACTGGTGCCACCTTGGGTCTGGGAACCATCATGCGTATCATGGATTTTCAGGAGCCAGCCGGACACTCCCAGCCATAGGCTGCCAAACACATACCACGGCACTTTCCCTGGCTAAGAAAATTCAGATGGCCCGCTTCTGGATGGCAGATTGCAGGAGCTAATTGGCACTATCAAACCAGCCCGATATGGCACTGGTGCCACCTTGGGTCTGGGAGCCATCCTACATATAGTGGATTTTCATGAGCCAGCCGGCCACTCCCAGCCACAAGCCCTCAAATTCAAACCATGGCCCTTTTCTTTGGCAAATTAAACTCAGTTGCCCTGCTTCTGGATGGCTGATTGCAGGAGCCACTTGGCACTGTCAAACCAGCCCGACTTGGAACTGGTGCCACCTTCGGTCTGGGAACCATCCTGCGTATCGTGGATTTTCAGGAGCCAGCCGGCCACTCCCAGCCACGGGCTGCCAAACACAAACCATGGCCCTTTTCCCTGGCCAACAAAATTCAGCTGCCCCGCTTCTGGATGGCGGATTATAGACGCCACTTGGCTCTGTCCAACCAGCCCGACTTGGCACTGGTGCCACCTTGGGTCTAGGAACCATCCTGCGTACCGTGGATTTTCAGGAGCCAGATGGCCACTCCCAGCCCCAAGCCCTCAAACTCAAACCACGGCCCTTTTCTCTGGCAAACAAAAATCAGCTGCCCTGCTACTGAATGGCAGATGGCAGGAGACACTTGGTACTATCAAACCAGCCCATCTTGGCACTGGTGCCACCTTGGGTCTTTGAACCTTCCGGCATATCGTGGAATTTCAGGAGCCAGCCGGCCACTCCCAGGCATAGGCTGCCAAACACAATCCATGGCCCTTTTCCCTGGCCTAACAAAATTCAGATGCCCCGCTTATGGATGGCAGATTGCAGGAGCTACTTGGCACAATCATACCTGCCCAACTTGGCAGTGGTGCCACCTTGGGTCTGGAAACCATCCTGCATATCTTGTATTTTCAGGAGACAGCCGGCCACTCCCAGCCATAGGCTACCAAACACAAACCACGGTCATTTACCCTGGGTAACAATATTCAGATGCCCCGCTTCTAGATGGCAGATTACAGAAGCCACTTGGAACTGTCCAACCAGCCCGAATTGGAACTGATGCCACCTTGGGTCTGTGAACCATCCTGCGAATCGTGGATTTTCAGGATCCAGCCGGCCACTCCAAACAATTGGATGACAAACACAAACCACGGCCCTTTTCCCAGGCTAACAAAATTCAGATGCCCCACTTCTTGATGGCAGATTGCGGGAGCCACTGGGCACTGTCCAACCAGCTCGACTTGGCACTGGTGCCGCCTTTGGTCTTTGAACCATCCTGCGTATCGTGGATTTTCAGGAGCCAGCCGGCCACACCCAGCAAGAAGCCCTCAAACTTAAACCACGGCCATTTTCTCTGGCAAACAAACTTCAGCTGCCCTGCTTCTGGATGGCAGATTGCAGGAGCCATTTGGTACTATCAAACCAGCCCAACTTTGCACTGGTGCCACGATGGGTCTTTGAACCATCCTGCATATTGTGGATTTTCAGGAGCCAGCCGGCCACTCGCAGCCATAGGCTGCCAACCACGGCACTTTTCCCTGGCTAACAAAATTCATATTTCCCGCTCCTGGATGGCAGATTGCAGGAGCCACTTCGCATTGAAAAACCAGCCCGACTTGGAACTGGTACCACCTTGGGTCTGTAAGCCATCTTGCGTATCGTGGATTTTCAGGAGCCAGCCGGCCACTCCCAGCCATAGACTGCAAAACACAAACCACGGCCCTTTTCCCTGGCTAACAAAATTCAGATGCCCAGCTTCTGGATGGGAGATTGCAGACGACACCTTGCTCTGTCCAACCAGTCCAACTTGGCACTGGTGCCACCTTTGGTCTGGGAACAATCCTGCGTATCGTGTATTTTCAGGAACCAGCCGGCCATTCCCATCCTGATACCCTCAAACTGAAACCACGGCCCTTTTCTGTGGAAAACAAAACTCAGCTAACCCGCTTCTGGATGGCAGATTGTAGGAGCCACTTGGTATTATCAAACAAGCCCAACATGGCATTGGTGACACCTTGGGTCTGGGAACCATCCTGCGTATCGTGGATTTTCAGGAGCCAGCCTGCCACTCCCAGCCATAGGCTGCGAAACATAAACCACGGCCCTTTTCCCTGCCTAACAAAACTCAGATGCCTCTCTTCTGGATGTCAGATTGCAGGAGCTACTTGGCACTGTCAAACCAGCCCAACTTGGGGCTGGTTACACCTTCGGTCTGGGGAGCATCCTGCGTATCGTGCATTTTCAGGAGCCAGCTGGCCACTCCCAGCCACAAGCCCTCAAACTCAAACCAATGCCCTTTTAACTTGCAAACAAAACTCAGTTGCCCTGCTTCTGGATGGCAGATTGCAAGAGCCTCTTGGTACTATCATGCCAGCCCGACTTGGCACTGGTGCCACCTTGGGTCTGGAAACCATCCTGCGTATCGTGGATTTTCAGGAGCCAGCCGGGCAATCCCAGCCATAGGTTGCCAAACACAAACCACGGCCCTTTTCTCTGCCTAAAAAAATTCAGATGTCCCGCTTCTGGATGGCAGATTGCAGGAGCCACTTGGCAATCTCAAAATAGCCCGATTTGGAACTGGTGCCACCTTGGGTCTGGGAACCATCCTGCGTATCATGGATTTTCAGGAGCCAGCCAGCAACTCCCAGCCACTGACAGCAAAATCAAACCAGGGCCCATTTCCCTGGTAAACAAATTTCAGATGCCCCGCATTTGGATGGCAAATTGCAGGAATCTCTTAGTACTATCAAACCAGCCCGACTTGGCACTGGTTCCACCTTGGGTATTTGAACCATCTGGAATATCTTGGATTTTCAGGAGCCAGCCGGCCACTCCCAGACATAAGCTGCCAAACAAAATCCACGGCCCTTTTCCCTGGCTAACAAAATTCAGATGTCCCGCTTCTGGATGGCAGATTGCAGGAGATACTAGGCACTGTCAAACCAGCCCGACTTTGCACTGGTGCCAACTTCAGTCTGGGGAGCATCCTGCGTATCGTGGATTTTCAGGAGCCAGCAGGCCACTCCAAGCCACAAGCCCTCAAACTCAATCCACGGCCCTTTTCTATGGCTAACAAAACTCAGCTGCCTTGCTTCTGGATGGCAGATTGCAGGAGGCATTTGTTACTATCAAACAAGCCCATCTTGGCACGGGTGCCACCTTTGGTCTGGGAAACATACTGCCTATCGTGGATTTTCAGGAGCCAGCCGGCCACTCCCATCCCCAAGCGCTCAAAGTCAAACCACAGATCTTTTCTCTGGCAAACAAAAGTCAGCTGCCCCGCTTCTTGATGACCGATTGCCAAAGCCACTTGGCTCAGTCCAACCAGCCCGACTTGGCACTGGTGCCTACTTGGATCTGGGAACCATCCTGCGTTATGTGGATTTTCAGGAGCCAGCCGCCCACTCCAAGCAATTGGCTGCCAAACAAAAACCACAGGCCTTTTTCCTGGTAAACAAAATTCAGATGCCCCGCTTCTGGATGGCAGATTGCAGGAGCTACTTGGCACTGTCAAACCAGCCCGACTTTGCACTGGTGCCACCTTCGGTCTGGAATTCATCCTGCGTAAAGTGGATTTTCCGGAGCCAGCAGGCCACTCCCAGCCACACACCCTCAAACTCAAACCATGGCCCTGTACTCTGGTAAACAAAACTCAGCTGCCCTGCTTCTGGATGGCAGATTGCAGGAGCCACTTGGTACTGTCAAACCAGCCAAACTTGGCACGGATGCCACCTTGGGTCTTGGAACCATCCTGCGTGTCGTGGATTTTCCGGAGCCAGCCTCCCACTCCCAGCCATAGGCTGCCAAACACAAACCACGGCCCTTTTCCCTGGCTAACAGAAGTCAGATAGCCCCTTCTGCATGGCAGATTGCAGTAGCTACTTGGCACTTTGTAACAAGCGCGACTTGGCACTGATGCCACCATGGGTCTGGGAAAGATCCTGCGTGTCGTGGATTTTCAGGAGCCTCCCGGCCACTCCCCGCCACAAGGCCTCAAAAAAAACCACGGCCCTTTTCCATGGCTAACAAAATTCAGATGCCCTGCTTCTGGATAGCAGATTGCAGATGCCACTTGGCTCGGTCCAACCACCCCGACTTTTAACTGGTGACACCTTGGGTCTGGGAACCATCCTGCGTATCGTGGATTTTCAGGAGCCAGCCGGCCACTCCCAGCTATGGGCTGCCAAACACAAACCACGGCCCTTTTCCCTGGCTAAAAAAATTCAAATGCCCCGCTTCTGGATGGCAAATTGCAGGAGCCACTTGGCACTGTCTAACCAGCCCGACTTGGCAATGGTGCCACCTTCGGTCTGGGAACCATCCTGCGTATCGTTGATTTTCTAGAGCCAGCAGGTCACTCCCAGCCAAAGGCCCCAAAAAAAAACCTCGGCTTGTGTCCCTGACAAACAAAACTCATCTACCCTGCTTCTGGATGGCAGATTGCAGGAGCCACTTGGTAGTGTCAAACCAGCCCAACTTGGCACATTTGCCACCTTGGGTCTGGGAACCATCCTGCGTATCGTGGATTTTCAGGAGCCAGCCGGCCACTCCCAGCCATCGGCAGCGACACTCAAATCACGGCCCTTTTATCTGGCAAACAAAACTCAGCTTCCCTGCTTCTGGATGGCAGATTGCAGGAGCCACATTGTACTATCAAACCAGCCCAACTTGGCCTTGGGGTCACCTGGGGTCTAGAAACCATCCTGAGGATGGTGGATTATAAAGAGCCAGCTGGGCAATCCCAGCCATAGGCTGCCAAAAAAAGCCACGGCCCTTTTCCCTGGCTAACAAAATTCAGATACCCTGCTCCTGGATGGCAGATTGCAAATGCCACTTGGCACTGTCAAACCAAATGTACCTGGAAGTCGTGCCACCTTCGGTCTGGGAAAGATCCTGCGTATCGTGGATTTTCAGGCACCAGCCAGCCACTCCAAGCCACAAAACGTCAAACTCAAACCACGGCCCTTTATACTGGCAAACAAAACTCAGCTGCCCTGCTTGTGGATGGCAGATTGCAGGAGCTACTTGGCGGTATGAATCCCGCCCGACTTGGCACTGGTGCCACCTTTGGTCTGGGAACCATCCTGCGTATCGTGGATTTTCAGGAGCCACCCGGGCACTCCCAGCCATAGGCTGCCAAACAAAAACCACGGCCCTTTTCACTTCCTAACAAATTCTGATGCCCCTCTTTTGGATTTCAGATTGCAGGAGCATCTTGGCACTGTCAAACCAGCCCAACTTGGCACTGGTGCCACCTTCAGTCTGGGAACCATCCTGCGTATTGTGGATTTTCAGGAGCCAGCCGGCCACTACCAGCCACAAACCCGAAAAACAAACCTCTGCCCATTTCCATTCCTAACAAAACTCAGCGAACCAGCATCTGGATGGCAGATTGCAGGAGCTACTTGGCACTGTCAAACCAGCCCGACTTGGCACTGGTGCCACCTTCGGTCTGGGAACCATCCTGCGTATCGTAGATTTTCAGGAGCCAGCCGGCCACTCCCAGCTACAAGCCCTCAGACTCAAACCACAGCACTTTTCTCTAGCAAACAAAACTCAGCTGCCCTTCTTTTGAATGGCAAATTGCAGGAGCCACTTGGTAATATCAAACCAGCCAAACCCCATCAGACTCAAACCACAGCCTTTGTCTCTAGAAAACAAAAATCAGCTGCCCTGCTTCTGAATGGCAGATTGCAGGAGCCACTTGGTACTATCAAACCAGCCAAACAAGGCACTGGCGCCACCTTGGGTCTGGGAACCAACCTGCGTATCGTCTATTTTCAGGAGCCAGCAGGCCACTCCCAGCCATGTGCTGCCAAACACAAACCACGGCCATTTTCCCTGACAAACAAAACTCAGCTACCCTGCTTCTGGATGGCAGATTGCAGGAGCCACTTGGTACTATCAAACCAGCCCAACATGGCACTGGTGCCACCTTGGGTCTGGGAACCATCCTGCGTATCGTGGATTTTCAGAAGCCAGCCGGCCACTCCCAGCCATAGGCTGCCAAACACAAACCACGGCCCTTTTCCCTGGCTAACAAAATTGAGAGTCCCGGCTTCTGGATGGCAGATTGCAGAAGCCACTTGGCACTGTCAAACCAGCCCGACTTGGCACTGGTTCCACCTTCGGTTTGGGAACCATCCAGCGTATCGTGGATTTTCAGGAGCCAGCCGGCCACTCCCAGCTAAAAGCCCTCAGACTCAAACCACAGCACATTTCTCTAGCAAACAAAACTCAGCTGCCCTGCTTTTGAATGGCAGATTGCAGGAGCCACTTGGTAATATCAAACCAGCCAAACGCCATCAGACTCAAACCAGAGCCTTTGTCTCTAGAAAACAAAAATCAGCTGCCCTGCTTCTGAATGGCAGATTGCAGGAGCCACTTGGTACTATCAAACCAGCCAAACAAGGCACTGGTGCCACCTTGGGCCTGGGAACCAACCTGCGTATCGTCTATTTTCAGGAGCCAGCAGGCCACTCCCAGCCATGTGCTGCCAAACACAAACCACGGCCCTTTTCCCTGGCTAACAAAATTGAGATGCCCCGCTTCTGGATGGCAGATTGCAGGAGCCACATGGCACTGTCAAGGCAGCCCGACTTGGCACTGGTGCCACCTTTGGTCTGGGAACCCTCCAGCGTATGGTGGATTTTCAGGAGCCAGCCGGCCACTCCCAGCCAAATACCCCAAAGAAATCCTCGGCTGGCATCCCTGACAAACAAAACTCAGCTACCCTGCTTCTGGATGGCAGATTGCAGGAGCCACTTGGTACTATCAAACCAGCCCAACATGGCACTGGGGTCACCTGGGGTCTGGGAACCATCCTGCGTATCGTGGATTTTCAGGAGCCACCCGGCCACTCCCAGACATAGGCTGCCAAAGACAAACCACGGCCCTTTCCCCTGGCTTACAAAATTCAGATGCCCCTCTTCTGGATAGCAGATTGCAGGAGCCACTTGACACTGTCAAACCAGCCTGAGTTGGCACTGGTGCCACCTTGGGTCTGGAAACCATCCTGCATATCGTGGATTTGCTGGAGCCACCCGGCTACTCCCAGACATAGGCCGCCAAACACAAACTCTGGCAGTTTCCCCTGGATTACACAATTTAGATGCCCCGCTTCTGGATGGCAGATTGCAGGAGCCACTTCGCACTGTCAAACCACCCCGACATGGTAGTGGTGCCACCTTAGGTCTGGGAACCATCCTGCATAACGTGGATTTTCAGGAGCCAGCCGGCCACTCCCAGCCATGGGCTGCGAAACACAAACCACCACACTTTTCCCTGCCTAACAAAATTCAGATGCCCCTCTACTGGATGGCAGATTGCAGGAGCTACTTGGGACTGTCAAACCAGCCTGACCTGGCACTGGTGCCACCTTCGGTCTGGGAACCATCCTGCGTATCGTGGATTTTCAGGACCCAGCCAGCCACTCTAAGCCAGAAGCCGTCAAACTCAAACCACGGCCCTTTTCCCTAGCAAACAAAACTCAGCTGCCCTGCTTCTGGATGGCAGATTGCAGGAGCCACTTGGTACTATCAAACCAGCCAAACTAGGCACTGGTGCCACCTTGGGTCTGGGAACCATCCTGCGTATCGTGGATTTTCAGGAGCCAGCAGGCCACTCCCAGCCATTGGCTGCCAAGCACAAACCACGGCCCTTTTCCCTTGCTAACAAAATTCAGATGCCCCGCTTCTGGATGGCAGATTGCAGACGTCACTTGGCACTGTCAAACCAGCCCGACTTGGAACTGGTGCCACCTTTGTTCTGGGAACCATCCTGCGTATCGTTGATTTTCAGGAGCAAGCCAGCCACCCCAAAACCACAAGCCGCTAAAATGAAACCACAGCCCTTTATACTGGCAAACAAAACTAAGCCTTCCTGCATCAGGATAGCAGATTGCAGGGGCCACTTGGTACTACCAAACCAGCCCAACTTTGCCCTGGGGTCCCCTTGGGTCTGGGAACCATCCTGCGTGTCGTGGATTTTAAAGAGCCAGCTGGCCAATCCCAGCCATAGGCTGCCAAAAAAAACCCACGGACCTTTCCCCTGAATAACAAAATTGAGATGCCTCGCTTCTGGAGGGCAGATTGCAGGAGCCACTTGGCATTGTTACACCAGCCCGACTTGGCACTGGTGCCACCTTGGGTCTGGGAACCATCCTGCACATCGTGTATTTTCAGGAGCCAGCCGGCCACTACAAGCCATGGGCTGCCAAACACAAACCACGGCCCTTTTCCCTTCCTACCAAAATTCAGATGCCCCTCTTGTGGATGGCAGATTGCAGGAGCTACTTGGCGCTATGAAAGCAGCCCGACTTGGCACTGGTGCAACCTTTGGTCTGGGAACCATCCTGCGTATCGTAGATTTTCTGGAGCCAGCCGGCCACTCCCAGCCACAAGCCCTCAAACTCAAACCCCAGCGCTTTTCTCTAGCAAACAAAACTCAGCTGCCTTGCTTCTGAATGGCAGATTGCAGGAGCCACTTGGTACTGTCATACCAGCCCGACTTGGAACTGGTGCCACTTTCGGACTGGGAACCATCCTGCGTATCGTGGATTTTCAGGAGCCAGCCAGCCACTCTAAGGCATAGGCTGCAAAAGTCAAACCACGGCACTTTTCTCTGGCAAACCAAACTCAGCTGCCCTGCTTGTGGATGGCAGATTGGAGGAGCCACATGGTACTATAAACCAGCCCGACTTGGCACTGGTGACACCTTCGGTCTGGGAACCATCTAGCGTATCGTGGATTTTCAGGAGCCAGCCGGGCACTCCCAGCCATAAGCTGCCAAACATAAACCACGGCCCGTTTCCCTGCCTAACAAAATTCAGATGCCCCTCTTGTGGATGGCAGATTGCAGGAGCTACCTGGCACTGTCAAGCCAGCCCGTCTTTGCATTGGTGCCACCTTTAGTCTGGGAACCATCTTGCGTATTCTGGATTTTCAGGAGGCAGACGGCCACTCCCAGTCACAGGCCCTCAAACTCAAACTACGGCCCTTTATACTGGCAAACAAAACTCTGCTGCCCTGCTTCTGGATGGCAGATTGCAGGAGCCACTTGGTACTATCAAACCAGCCCAACTTGGCACTGGTGCCATCGTCGGTCTGGGAACCATCCTGCGCATCGTGGATTTTCAGGAGCCAGCCGGCCACTCCAGGCCATAAGCTGCCAAACACAAACCATGACCCTTTACCCTTCTGAAGAAAATTCAGATGCCCCTCTTGTGAATGGCAGATTGCAGGAGCTACGTGGCACTGAAAACCAGCCCGACCTGGCACTGGTGCCACCTTTGGCCTGGGAACCATCCTGCGTATTGTGGATTTTCAGCAGCCAGCCGGCCACTCCCAGCCATAGGCCCTCAAAATCTAACCACAGCCCTTTTCTCTGGAAAACAAAACTAAGCCTTCCTGCATCAGGATAGCTGACTGCAGGAGCCACTTGGTATTATCAAACCAGCCCAACTTGGCCCTGGGGTCACCTGGGGTCTGGGAACCATCCTGCCTATCGTGGATTTTAAAGAGCCAGCTGGCCACTCCCAACCATAGGCTGCCAAACACAAACCACGGCCTTTTTCCCTGGCTAACAAAATTCACATGCCCTGCTACTGGATGGCAGATTGCAGGAGCCACTTGGCACTGTCATACCAGCCCGACTTGGAACTGGTGCCACTTTCGGTCTGGGAACCATCCTGCGTATCGTGGATTTTCAGGAGCCAGCCAGCCACTCCAAGCCACAAACCGTCAAACTCTAACCACGGCTCTTTCCCCTGGATAACAAAATTCAGATGCCCCGCTTCTGGAGGGAAGATTGCAGGAGCCACTTGGCACTGTTAAACCAGCCCGACTTGGCATTGAAGCCATCTTGGGTCTGGAAACCATCCTGCATATCGTGTATTTTCAGGAGCCAGTCGGCCACTCCAATCCATGGGCTGCCAAAAAAAAACCACGGCCCTTTTCCCTTCCTAACAAAATTCAGATGCCCCTCTTGTGGATGGCAGATTGCAGGAGCTACATGGAACTGTCAAACCAGCCCGACTTGGCACTGGTGCCACCTTGGGTCTTGGAACCATCCTGCGTATCGTGGATTTTCAGGAGCCACCCGGCAAATCCCAGCCATAGGCTGCCAAACACAAACTCGGCAGTTTCCCCTGGCTTACACAATTCGGATGCCCCTATTGTGGATGGCAGATTGCAGGAGCTACTTGGCACTGCCAAACCAGCTCGACTTGGCACTGTTGCCACCTTGGGTCTGGGATCTATCCTGCGTATCGTGGATTTTCAGGAGCCACCCGGCCACTCCCAGACACACGCCCCGAAAACAAACCTCTGCCCGTTTCGCTGCCTAACAAAACTCGGCTACCCCGCTTCTGGATGGCAGATTGCAGGAGCCACTTGGTACTATCAAACCAGACCGACTTGGCACTGGTTCCACCTTGGGTCTGGGAACCCTCCTGCGTATCGTGGATTTTCAAAAGCCAGTCGGCCACTCCCAGCCATAGGCTGCCATACACAGTCCATGGCGCTTTTCCCTGGGTAACAAAATTCAGATGCCCTGCTTCTGGATGGCAGATTGCAGACGCCACTTGGCTCTGTCCAACCAGCCCGACTTGGCACTGGTGCCACCTTCGGTCTGGGAACCATCCTGCGTATCGTGGATTTTCAGGAGCCAGCCGGCCACTCCCAGCCACAGGCCCCAAAAACACCTCTGCCAGTTTCGCTGACAAACAAAACTCAGCTACCCCGCTTCTGGATGGCAGATTGCAGGAAACACTTGGTACTGTCAAACAAGCCCAGCTTGGCACTGGTGCCAGCTTGGGTCTGGGAGCCATCCTGCGTATCGTAGATTTTCAGGAGCCAGCCGGCCACTCCCAGACAAAAGCCCTCAAAATAAAAACAAGGCCCTTTACTATGGCAAACAAAACTCCGCTTCCATGCTTCTGGATGGCAGATTGCAGGAGCCACTTGGTTCTGTCAAACCAGCCAAACTTGGCCCTGGTGCCACCTTTGGTCTGGGAACACTCTTGCGTGTCGTGGATTTTCAGGAGGCAGCCGGCCGCTCCCAGCCACAGGCCCTCAAACTCTAACCACGCCCCTTTCCCTGGCAAACAAAACTATGCCTTCCTGCTTCTGGATAGCAGATTGCAGGAGCCACTTGGTACTATCAAACCAGCCCAACTTGTCCCTGGTGTCACCTGGGGTCTGGGAACCATCCTGCGTATCGTGGATTTTCAGGCCGGCCACTCCCAGCAATGTGCAGCCAAACACAAACCACAGCACATTCCCTCTCTAAAAACATTCAGATGCCTCTCCTCTGGATGGCAGATTGCAGGAACCACTTGGCACTGTCATACCAGCCCAACTTGGAACTTTTGCCACCTTGGGTCTGGGAACCATCCTGCGTATCGTGGATTTTCAAGAGCCTGCCAGCCACCCCAAACCACAAGCTGTCAAACACAAACCATGGCCCTTTACTCTGGCAAAGAAATCTCAGCTGCCCTTCTTCTGGATGGCAGATTGCAGGAGCCACATGGTACTGTCAAACAAGCCCAACTTGGCACTGGTGCCACCTTGGGTCTGGGAACCCTCCTGCGTATCGTGTATTTTCAGGAGCCAGCCGGCCACTCCCAGCCATAGGCTGCCAAACAAAAACCACAGCCCTTTCCCCTGGCAAAAAAATTCAGATGCCCCGTTTCTGGATGGCAGATTGCAGAAGCCTCTTGGCACTTTCAATCAAGCCCGACTTGGAACTGGTGCCACCTTCGGTCTGGGAACTATCCAGCGTATCGTGGATTTTCAGGAGCCAGCCGGCCACTCCCAGCCACAAGCCCGCAAACTCAAACCACTGTCCTTTTCTCAAGCAAACAAAACTCAGCTGCCCTTCTTCTGGATGGCAGATTGCAGGAGCCACTTGGTACTATCAAACCTGCCAAACTAGGCACTGGTGCCACCTTGGATCGGGGGACCATCCTGCGTATCGTGGATTTTCAGGAGCCAGCTGGCCACTCCCAGCCATGTGCTGCCAAACACAAACCATCGCAGTTTATCCTGTCTAACAAAATTCAGATGCCTCTCCTCTGGATGGCAGATTGCAGGAACCACTTGGCACTGTCATACCAACCCAACTTGGAACTGGTGCCACCTTGGGTCTGGGAACCATCCTGCGTATCGTGGATTTTCAGGAGCCAGCCGGCCACTCCCAGCTATAGGCTGCCAAACACAAACCACGGCCCTTTTCCCTGGCTAACAAAATTCAGATGCCCCGCTTCTGGATGGCAGATTGCAAATGCCGCTTGGCACTGTCAAACCAGCCCGACTTGGAACTGGTGCCACGTTCAGGCTGGGAACCATCCTGCGTATCGTGGATTTTCAGGAGTCAGCCGGCCACTCCCAGCCAAAGGCCCCAAAAATAAACCTCGGCTTGTGTCCCTGACAAACAAAACTCAGCTACCCTGCTTCTGAATGGCAGATTGCAGGAGCCACTTAGTACTGTCAAACCAGCCCAACTTGGCACTGGTGCCATTTTGGGTCTGGGAACCACTTTGCGTATCGTGGATTTTCAGGAGCCAGCCGGCCACTCCCAGCCATAGGCTGCGAAACTCAAATCACGACCCTTTCCTCTGGAAAACAAAACTCAGCTGCCCTGCTTCTTGGTGGCAGATTGCAGGAGCTACATGGTACTATCAATCCAGCCCAACTTGGCCCTGGTGCCACCTTGGGTCTGGGAACCATCCTGCGTATCGTGGATTTTCAGGAGCCAGCCGGCCGCTCCCAGCCATAGGCTGCCAAACACAAACCACGGCCGGGTTCCCTGCCTAAAGAAATTCAGATGCCCCTCTTGTGGATGGCAGATTGCAGGAGGTACCTGGCACTGTCAAACCAGCCCGACTTGGCACTGGTGCCACCTTGGGTCTGGGAACCATCCTGCATATCGTGCATTTTCAGGAGACAGCCGGCCACGCCAAGCCACAGACCCTCAAACACAAACCACAAAACTTTTGTCTGGCAAACAAAACGAAGCTGCCCTGCTTCTGGATGGTAGATTGCAGGAGCCACTTGGTACTATCAAACCAGCCCAACTTGGCACTGGTGCCACCTTGGGTTTGGGAACCATCCTGTGTATCGTGGATTTTCAGGAGCCACCCAGCCACTCCCAGACACAGGACCTCAAACTCTAACCCCGGCACTTTTCTCTGGCAACCAAAACTAAGCCTTCCTGCTTCTGGATGGTAGATTGCAGGATCCACATGGTACTATCAAACCAGCCCTATTTGGCACTGGTGCCACCTTGGGTCTGGGAACCATCCTGCGTATCGTGGATTTTCAGGAGCCAGCCGGACACTCCCAGCCATAGGCTGCCAAACACAAACCACGGTCCTTTTCCCTGGCTAACAAAATTCACCTCCCCCGCTTCTGGATGGAAGATTGCAGAAGCCACTTGGCACTGTCAATCCAGCCCGACTTGGAAAAGGTGCCAACTTCGGTCTGGGAAAGATCCTGCATATCGTGGATTTTCAGGTGCCAGCCAGCCACTCCAAGCCACAAGCCGTCAAACTCAAACCACGGCCCTTTATACTGGCAAACAAAACTCAGCTGCCCTGCTTCTGGATGGCAGATTGCAGGAGCCACTTGGTACTATCAAACCAGCCCAACTTGGCACTGGTGCCACCTTGGGTCTGGGAAGCATCCTGCGTATCGTGGATTTTCAGGAGCCACCCGGCCACTCCCAGCCATTGGCTGCCAAACACATACTCCGGCAGTTTCCCCTGTCTAACACAATTCAGATGCCCCGCTTCTGGATGGGAAATTGCAGGAGCCACTTGGCACGCTCAAACCAGCCCGACATGGTACTGGTGCCACCTTTGGTCTTGGAACCATCCTGCATTTCGTGGATTTTCAGGAGTCAGCCGGCCACTCCCAGCCTTGGGCTGCGAAACACAAACCACCACAATTTTCGCTGCCTAACAAAACTCAGCTACCCCGCTTCTGGATGGCAGATTGCAGGAGCCACTTGCTACTGTCAAACCAGCCCAACTTGGCACTAGTGCCACCTTGGGTTAGGGAACCATCCTGCATATCGTGGATTATCAGGAGCCAGCCGGCCACTCCCAGCCACAGGCCCTCAAACTCTAACCACGGCCCTTTTCTCTGGCAAACAAAACTACGCCTTCCTGTTTCGGGATAGCAGATTGCAGACGCCACTTGGCACTGTCAAACCAGCCCGACTTGGCACTGGTGCCACCTTTGGTCTGGGTACCATCCGGCGTATCGTGGATTTTCAGGAGCCAGCCGGCCACTCCCAGCCATAGGCTGCCAAAGACAAACAACGGCCCTTTTCCGTTCCTAACAAAATTCAGATGCCCCTCTTGTGGATGGCAGATTGCAGGAGCTACTTGGCACTGTCAAACCAGCCCGACTTGGCACTGGTGCCACCTTGGGTCTGGGATCCATCCTGCTTATCGTGGATTTTCAGGCCGGCCACTCCCAGCCATAGGCTGCCAAACACGAACCACAGCCCTTTCCCCTGCCTAACAAAACTCAGATGCCCCGCTTCTAGATGGCAGATTGCAGAAGCCACTTGGCACTGTCAATCCAGCCTGACTTGGAACTGGTGCCAGCTTCGTTCTGGGAACCATCCTTCGTATCGTGGATTTTCAGGAGCCAGCCGGCCACACCCAGCCACAGGCCCCAAAAACACCTTTGCCCGTTTCGCTGACAAACAAAACTCAGCTACCCTTCTTCTGGATGGCAGATTGCAGGAGCCACTTGGTACTGTCAAACCAGCCATACTTGGCACTGGTGCCACCTTGGGTCTGGGAACCCGCCTGCGTATCGTGTATTTTCAGGAGCCAGCCGGCCACTCCCAGCCATAGGCTGTCAAAAACAAACCACAGATTTTTCCCTGGCTAACAAAATTCAGATGCCCCGCTTCTGGATGGCAGAATGTAGAAGCCACTGGGAACTGTCAATCAAGCCCGACTTGGATCTGGTGCCACATTCGGTCTGGTAACCATCCTGCATATCGTGGATTTTCAGGAGACAGCCAGCCACTCCAAGCCACAAACCCTCAAACTCAAACCACGGAACTTTTCTCTGGCAAACAAAACTAAGCTGCTCTGCTTCTGGATGGCAGATTGCAGGAGCCACTTGGTACTATCAAACCAGCCCAACTTGGCACTGGTGCCACCTTGGGTTTGGGAACAATCCTGTATATCGTGGATTTTCAGGAGCCACCCAGCCACTCCCAGACACAGAACCTCAAACTCTAACCACGGCCCTTTTCTCTGGCAAAAAAACTAAGCCTTCCTACTTCTGGATGGTAGATTGCAGGATCCACATGGTGCTATCAAAACAGCCCAATTTGGCACTGGTGCCACCTTTGGTCTGGGAACCATCCTGCGTATGGTGGATTTTCAGGAGCCAGCCGGACATTCCCAGCCATAGGCTGCCAAACACAAACCACGGCACTTTGCCCTGTTTAACAAAATTCAGATGCCCCGCTTCTGGATGGCAGATTGTAGGAGCCACTTGGCACTGTCTAACCAGCTCGACTTGGAACTGGTGCCACCTTCTGTCTGGGAACCATCCTGCCTATCGTGGATTTTCAGGAGCCAGCCGGCAACTCCCAGCCATGGGTTGCTAAACAAAAACAGCGGTCCTTTTCCCTGTCTAACAGAATGCAGATGCCCCTCTTGTGGATGGCAGATTGCAGGAGCTACTTGGCACTGTCAAAACTTCCCGGATTGGCACTGGTGCCACCTTCGGTCTGGGGACAATCCTGCGTGTCGTGGACTTTCAGGAGCCAGCAGGCCACTCTAAGCCACAAGCCCTCAAACTGAAACCACAGGCCTTTTCTCTGGCAAACAAAACTCAGGTGCCCTGCTTCTGGATGGCAGATTGCAGGAGCTACTTGGCGCTATGAAACCAGCCTAACTTGGCATTGGTGCCACCTTGGGTCTGGGAACCATCCTGCGTATCGTGGCTTTTCAGGAGCCAGCCGGCCACTCCCAGCCATAGGCTGCCAAACACATACCACGGCCCTTTTCCCTGGCTAACAAAATTCAAATGCCCCACTTCTGGATGGCAGATTGCAGAGGCCTCTTGGCTCTGTCCAACCAGCCATACTTGGCACTGGAGCCACCTTGGGTCTGGGAACCATCTGGCGTATCGTGGATTTTCAGGAACCAAGCCGGCCACTCCCAGCCATAGGCCGCCAAACACAATCCTCGGCCGTTTTCCCTGGCAAAAAAAATTCAGATGCCCCACTTCTGGATGGCAGATTGCAGATGCCACTTGGCACTGTCAAACCAGCCCGACTCTGAACTGGTGCCACCTTGGGTCTGGGAACCCTCCTGCGTATCATGGATTTTCAGGAGCCAGTCGGCCACTCCCAGCCATAGGCTGCCAAACAGAAACCACAGCCCTTTCCCCTGGCTAACAAAATTCAGATGCCCCGCTTCTGGATGCCAGAATGTAAAAGCCACTTGGAACTGTCAATCAAGCACGACTTGGATCTGGTGCCACCTTCGGTCCGGTAACCATCCTGTGTATCGTGGATTTTCAGGAGCCAGCCGGCCACTCCTAGCCACAAGCCCTCAAATTCAAACAACAGCCCTTTTCTCAAGCAAACAAAACTCAGCTGCCCTTCTTCTGGATGGCAGATTGCAGGAGCCACTTGGTACTATCAAACCAGCCAAACTAGGCACTGGTGCCACCTTGGGTCTTGGAACCATCCTGCGTATCGTGGATTTTCAGGAGCCAGCCGGCCACTCCCAGTCATAGGCTGCCAAACACAAACCACGGCACCTTGCCCTGTTTAACAAATTTCAGATGCCCCGCTTCTGGATGGCAGATTGCAGGAGCCACTTGGCACTGTCAAACCAGCCCGACTTGGAACTGGTGCCACCTTCTGTCTGGGAACCGTCCTGCCTATCGTGGATTTTCAGGAGCCAGCCGGCCACTCCCAGCCAAAGGCCCCAAAAATAAACCTCGGCTTGTGTCCCTGACAAACAAAACGCAGCTACCCTACTTCTCAATGGCAGATTGCAGGAGCCACTTTGTACTGTCAAACCAGCCCAACTTGGCATTGGTGCCACCTTGGGTCTGGGAACCATCCAGCGTATCGTGGATTTTCAGGAGCCAGCAGGCCAATCCAAGCCATAGGCTGCCAAACTCAAATCACGGCCCTTCTCTCTGGAAAACAAAACTCAACTGCCCTGCTTCTGGGTGGCAGACTGCAGGAGCAACATGGTACTATCAAACCAGCCAAACTAGGCACTGGTGCCACCTTGGGTCTGGGAACCATCCTGCGTATCGTGGATTTTCAGGAGCCAGCCGGCCACTCCCAGCCATAGGCTGCCAAACACAAACCACGGCCCTTTTCCCTGGCTAACAAAATTCAGATGCCCCGCATCTGGATGGCAGATTGCAAATGCCACTTGGCAATGTCAAACCAGCCCGACTTGGAACTGGTGCCACCTTGGGTCTGGGAACCATCCTGCATATCGTGGATTTTCAGGAGTCAGCCGGCCACTCCAAGCCACAAACCCTCAAACTCAAACCACGGAACTTTTCTCTGGCAAACAAAACTAAGCTGCTCTGCTTCTGGATGGCAGATTGCAGGAGCCACTTGGTACTATCAAACCAGCCCAACTTGGCACTGGTGCCACCTTGGGTTTGGGAACAATCCTGTATATCTTGGATTTTCAGGAGCTACCCAGCCACTCCCAGACACAGAACCTCAAACTCTAACCACGGCCCTTTTCTCTGGCAAACAAAACTAAGCCTTCCTACTTCTGGATGGTAGATTGCAGGATCCACATGGTGCTATCAAACCAGCCCAATTTGGCACTGGTGCCACCTTTGGTCTGGGAACCATCCTGCGTATGGTGGATTTTTAGGAGCCAGCCGGACACTCCCAGCCATAGGCTGCCAAAAACAAACCACGGCACTTTGCCCTGTTTAACAAAATTCAGATGCCCCGCTTCTGGATGGCAGATTGCAGGAGCCACTTGGCACTGTCAAACCAGCCCGACTTGGAACTGGTGCCACCTTCTGTCTGGGAACCATCCTGCCTATTGTGGATTTTCAGGAGCCAGCCGGCAACTCCCAGCCATGGGTTGCTAAACAAAAACAGCGGTCCTTTTCCCTGTCTAACAGAATGCAGATGCCCCTCTTGTGGATAGCAGATTGCAGGAGCTACTTGGCACTGTCAAAACTTCCCGGATTGGCACTGGTGCCACCTTCGGTCTGGGGACAATCCTGCGTATCGTGGACTTTCAGGAGCCAGCTGGCCACTCTAAGCCACAAGCCCTCAAACTGAAACCACAGGCCTTTTCTCTGGCAAACAAAACTCAGGTGCCCTGCTTCTGGATGGCAGATTGCAGGAGCAACTTGGCGCTATGAAACCAGCCTAACTTGGCACTGGTGCCACCTTGGGTCTGGGAACCATCCTGCGTACCGTGTATTTTCAGGAGCCAGCCGGCCACTCCCAGCCATAGGCTGCCAAACACATACCACGGCCCTTTTCCCTGGCTAACAAAATTCAAATGCCCCACTTCTGGATGGCAGATGGCAGAGGACTCTTGGCTCTGTCCAACCAGCCAGACTTGGCACTGGAGCCACCTTGGGTCTGGGAACCATCTGACGTATCGTGGATTTTCAGGAGCCAGCCGGGCACTCCCAGCCATAGGCCGCCAAACACAATCCACGGCGGTTTTCCCTGGCAAAAAAAATTCAGATGCCCCGCTTCTGGATGGCAGATTGCAGATGCCACTTGGCACTGTCAAACCAGCCCGACTCTTAACTGGTGCCACCTTGGGTCTGGGAACCCTCCTGCGTATCGTGGATTTTCAGGAGCCAGTCGGCCACTCCCAGCCATAGGCTGCCAAACAGAAACCACAGCCCTTTCCCCGGGCTAACAAAATTCAGATGCCCCGCTTCTGGATGCCGGTCTGTAGAAGCCACTTGGAACTGTCAATCAAGCCCGACTTGGATCTGGTGCCACCTTCGGTCTGGTAACCATCCTGCGTATCGTGGATTTTCAGGAGCCAGCAGGCCACTCCTAGTCACAAGCCCTCAAATTCAAACAACAGCCCTTTTCTCAAGCAAACAAAACTCAGCTGCCCTTCTTCTGGATGGCAGATTGCAAGAGCCACTTGGTACTATCAAACCAGCCAAACTAGGCACTGGTGCCACCTTGGGTCTGGGAACCATCCTGCGTATCGTGGATTTTCAGGAGCCAGCCGGCCACTCCCAGCCATAGGCTGCCAAACACAAACTACGGCTCTTTTCCCTGGCTAACAAAATTCAGATGCCCCGCTTCTGGATCGCAGATTCCAAATGCCACTTGGCAATGTCTAACCAGCCCGACTTGGCACAGGTGCCACGTTCAGGCTGGGAACCATCCTGCGTATCGTGGATTTTCAGGAGCCAGCCGGCCACTCCCAGCCAAAGGCCCCAAAAATAAACCTCGGCTTGTGTCCCTGACAAAAAAAACGCAGCTACCCTGCTTCTCGATGGCAGACTGCAGGAGCCACTTGGTACTGTCAAACCAGCCCAACTTGGCACTGGTGCCACCTTGGGTCTGGGAACCATCCTGCGTATCGTGGATTTTCAGGAGCCAGCAGGCATATCCCAGCCATAGGCTGCCAAACTCAAATCACGGCCCTTTTCTCTGGAAAACAAACTCAGCTGCCCTGCTTCTGGGTGGCAGATTGAAGGAGCCAATTGGTACTATCAAACCAGAACAACTTGGCCCTGGTGACACATTCGGTCTGGGAACCATCCTGCGTATCGTGGATTTTCAGGACCCAGCCGGCCACTCCCAGCCATAGGCTGCCAAACACAAACCACGGCCCTTTTCCCTGGCTAACAAAATTCAGATGCCCCTCTTGTGGATGGCAGATTGCAGGAGGTACCTGGAACTGTCAAACCAGCCCGACTTGGCACTGGCGCCACCTTGGGTCTGGGAACCATCCTGCATATCGTGGATTTTCAGGAGACAGCCGGCCACTCCAAGCCACAAACCCTCAAACTCAAACCACGGAACTTTTCTCTGGCAAACAAAACTAAGCTGCTCTGCTTCTGGATGGCAGATTGCAGGAGCCACTTGGTACTATCAAACTAGCCCAACTTGGCACTGGTGCCACCTTGGGTTTGGGAACCATCCTGTATATCGTGGATTTTCAGGAGCCACCCAGCCACTCCCAGACACAGAACCTCAAACTCTAACCACGGCCTTTACTCTGGCAAACAAAACTAAGCCTTACTACTTCTGGATGGTAGATTACAGGATCCACATGGTACTATCAAACCAGCCCAACTTGGCACTGGTGCCACCTTGGGTCTGGGAACCATCCTGCGTATGGTGGATTTTCAGGAGCCAGCCGGACACTCCCAGCCATAGGCTGCCAAACACAAACCACGGCACTTTGC
Source organism: Passerculus sandwichensis (assembly GCA_031885435.1). Classification (NCBI taxonomy): domain Eukaryota; kingdom Metazoa; phylum Chordata; class Aves; order Passeriformes; family Passerellidae; genus Passerculus; species Passerculus sandwichensis. Next base: position 1,745,327 of record CM063146.1, read on the forward strand.
CCTGTCTAAAAAAATTCAGATGCCCCGCTTCTGGATGGCAGATTGCAGGAGCTACTTGGCACTGTCAAAACTTCCCGGATTGGCACTGGTGCCACCTTCGGTCTGGGGACAATCCTGCGTATCGTTGATTTTCAGGAGCCAGCTGGCCACTCTAAGCCACAAGCCCTCAAACTGAAACCACAGGCCATTTCTCTGGCAAACAAAACTCAGGTGCCCTGCTTATGGATGGCAGATTGCAGGAGCTACTTGGCGCTATGAAACCAGCCTAACTTGGCACTGGTGCCACCTTAGGTCTGGGAACCATCCTGCGTATCGTGGCTTTTCAGGAGCCAGCCGGCCACTCCCAGCCATAGGCTGCTAAACACATACCACGGCCCTTTTCCCTGGCTAACGAAATTCAAATGCCCCACTTCTAGATGGCAGATTGCAGAGGCCACTTGGCTCTGTCCAACCAGCCAGACTTGGCACTGGAGCCACCTTGGGTCTGGGAACCATCCTGCGTATCGTGGATTCTCAGGAGCCAGCCGGCCTCTCCCAGCCATAGGCCGCCAAACACAATCCACGGCCCTTTTCCCTGGCAAAAAAAATTCAGATGCCCCGCTTCTGGATGGCAGATTGCAGATGCCACTTGGCACTGTCAAACAAGCTCGACTTGGAACTGGTGCAACCTTTGGTCTGGGAACCATCCTGCGTATCGTGGATTTTCAGGAGCCAGCCGGACACTCCCGGCCATAGGCTGCCAAACACAATCCACGGCAGTTTGCCCTGTCTAACAAAATTCAGAGGCCTCGCTTCTGGATGGCAGATTGCAGAAGCCAGTTGGCTCTGTCCAACAAGCCCGACTTGGAACTAGTGCCACCTTCGGTCTGGGAACCATCCAGCGTATCGTGGATTTTCAGGAGCCAGCCGGCCACTCCCAGCCATAGTCTGCTAAGCAAAAACCACGGCCCTTTTCCCTGGCTAACAAAATTCAGATGCCCCGTTCTGGATGGCAGATTGCAGGAACTACTTGGCACTCTCAAACCTGTCCGACTTGGCAATGCTGCCACCTTTGGTCTGGGAACCATCCTGCGTATCGTGGATTTTCAGGAGCCAGCTGGCCACTCCCAGCCACAAGCCCTCAAATTTAAACAACGTCTCTTTTCTCGGGCAAACAAAAATCAGCTGCGCTACTTCTGGATGGCAGATTGCAGGAGACACTTGGTACTATCAAACCAGCCCAACTTGGCACTGGTGCCACCTTGGGTCTGGGTACCATCCTGCGTATCGTGGATTTTCAGGAGCCAGTCGGCCACTCCCAGCCATAGGCTGCCAAACAGAAACCACAGCCCTTTCCCCGGGCTAACAAAATTCAGATGCCCCGCTTCTGGATGCCGGTCTGTAGAAGCCACTTGGAACTGTCAATCAAGCCCGACTTGGATCTGGTGCCACCTTCGGTCTGGTAACCATCCTGCGTATCGTGGATTTTCAGGAGCCAGCAGGCCACTCCTAGTCACAAGCCCTCAAATTCAAACAACAGCCCTTTTCTCAAGCAAACAAAACTCAGCTGCCCTTCTTCTGGATGGCAGATTGCAAGAGCCACTTGGTACTATCAAACCAGCCAAACTAGGCACTGGTGCCACCTTGGGTCTGGGAACCATCCTGCGTATCGTGGATTTTCAGGAGCCAGCCGGCCACTCCCAGCCATAGGCTGCCAAACACAAACTACGGCTCTTTTCCCTGGCTAACAAAATTCAGATGCCCCGCTTCTGGATCGCAGATTCCAAATGCCACTTGGCAATGTCTAACCAGCCCGACTTGGCACAGGTGCCACGTTCAGGCTGGGAACCATCCTGCGTATCGTGGATTTTCAGGAGCCAGCCGGCCACTCCCAGCCAAAGGCCCCAAAAATAAACCTCGGCTTGTGTCCCTGACAAAAAAAACGCAGCTACCCTGCTTCTCGATGGCAGACTGCAGGAGCCACTTGGTACTGTCAAACCAGCCCAACTTGGCACTGGTGCCACCTTGGGTCTGGGAACCATCCTGCGTATCGTGGATTTTCAGGAGCCAGCAGGCATATCCCAGCCATAGGCTGCCAAACTCAAATCACGGCCCTTTTCTCTGGAAAACAAACTCAGCTGCCCTGCTTCTGGGTGGCAGATTGAAGGAGCCAATTGGTACTATCAAACCAGAACAACTTGGCCCTGGTGACACATTCGGTCTGGGAACCATCCTGCGTATCGTGGATTTTCAGGACCCAGCCGGCCACTCCCAGCCATAGGCTGCCAAACACAAACCACGGCCCTTTTCCCTGGCTAACAAAATTCAGATGCCCCTCTTGTGGATGGCAGATTGCAGGAGGTACCTGGAACTGTCAAACCAGCCCGACTTGGCACTGGCGCCACCTTGGGTCTGGGAACCATCCTGCATATCGTGGATTTTCAGGAGACAGCCGGCCACTCCAAGCCACAAACCCTCAAACTCAAACCACGGAACTTTTCTCTGGCAAACAAAACTAAGCTGCTCTGCTTCTGGATGGCAGATTGCAGGAGCCACTTGGTACTATCAAACTAGCCCAACTTGGCACTGGTGCCACCTTGGGTTTGGGAACCATCCTGTATATCGTGGATTTTCAGGAGCCACCCAGCCACTCCCAGACACAGAACCTCAAACTCTAACCACGGCCTTTACTCTGGCAAACAAAACTAAGCCTTACTACTTCTGGATGGTAGATTACAGGATCCACATGGTACTATCAAACCAGCCCAACTTGGCACTGGTGCCACCTTGGGTCTGGGAACCATCCTGCGTATGGTGGATTTTCAGGAGCCAGCCGGACACTCCCAGCCATAGGCTGCCAAACACAAACCACGGCACTTTGCCCTGTCTAAAAAAATTCAGATGCCCCGCTTCTGGATGGCAGATTGCAGGAGCTACTTGGCACTGTCAAAACTTCCCGGATTGGCACTGGTGCCACCTTCGGTCTGGGGACAATCCTGCGTATCGTTGATTTTCAGGAGCCAGCTGGCCACTCTAAGCCACAAGCCCTCAAACTGAAACCACAGGCCATTTCTCTGGCAAACAAAACTCAGGTGCCCTGCTTATGGATGGCAGATTGCAGGAGCTACTTGGCGCTATGAAACCAGCCTAACTTGGCACTGGTGCCACCTTAGGTCTGGGAACCATCCTGCGTATCGTGGCTTTTCAGGAGCCAGCCGGCCACTCCCAGCCATAGGCTGCTAAACACATACCACGGCCCTTTTCCCTGGCTAACGAAATTCAAATGCCCCACTTCTAGATGGCAGATTGCAGAGGCCACTTGGCTCTGTCCAACCAGCCAGACTTGGCACTGGAGCCACCTTGGGTCTGGGAACCATCCTGCGTATCGTGGATTCTCAGGAGCCAGCCGGCCTCTCCCAGCCATAGGCCGCCAAACACAATCCACGGCCCTTTTCCCTGGCAAAAAAAATTCAGATGCCCCGCTTCTGGATGGCAGATTGCAGATGCCACTTGGCACTGTCAAACAAGCTCGACTTGGAACTGGTGCAACCTTTGGTCTGGGAACCATCCTGCGTATCGTGGATTTTCAGGAGCCAGCCGGACACTCCCGGCCATAGGCTGCCAAACACAATCCACGGCAGTTTGCCCTGTCTAACAAAATTCAGAGGCCTCGCTTCTGGATGGCAGATTGCAGAAGCCAGTTGGCTCTGTCCAACAAGCCCGACTTGGAACTAGTGCCACCTTCGGTCTGGGAACCATCCAGCGTATCGTGGATTTTCAGGAGCCAGCCGGCCACTCCCAGCCATAGTCTGCTAAGCAAAAACCACGGCCCTTTTCCCTGGCTAACAAAATTCAGATGCCCCGTTCTGGATGGCAGATTGCAGGAACTACTTGGCACTCTCAAACCTGTCCGACTTGGCAATGCTGCCACCTTTGGTCTGGGAACCATCCTGCGTATCGTGGATTTTCAGGAGCCAGCTGGCCACTCCCAGCCACAAGCCCTCAAATTTAAACAACGTCTCTTTTCTCGGGCAAACAAAAATCAGCTGCGCTACTTCTGGATGGCAGATTGCAGGAGACACTTCATACTATCAAACCAGCCCAACTTGGCACTGGTGCCACCTTGGGTCTGGGTACCATCCTGCGTATCGTGGATTTTCAGGAGCCAGCCGGCCACTCGCAACCACAAGCCCTCAAACTCAAACCACGGCCCTTTACTCTGGTAAATAAAACTCAGCCGCCCTGCTTCTGGATGGCAGATTGCAGTAGACATTTTGTACTATCAAACCAGCCCAACTTGGCAGTCATGCCACCTTGGGTCTTTGAACCATCTGGCATATCTTTGATTTTCTAGAGCCAGCTGGCCACTCGCAGCCATAGGCTGCCAAACACACCCACGCCCCTTTTTCCTGGCAAACAAAATTCAGATGCCCCGCTTCTGGATGGCAGAGTGCAGACGCCACTTGGCACAGTCAAACCAGCGCGACTTGCACCTGGTGCCACCTCTGGTCTGGGAACCATCCTGCGTATCGTGGATTTTCAGGTGCCAGCCGGGCACTCCCAGCCATAGGCTGCCAACCAAAAACCACGGCCCTTTTCCCTGCCTAAGAATATTCAGATGCCCCGTTCTGGATGGCAGATTGCAAGAGTTACTTGGCACTGTCAAACCAGCCCGACTTGGCACTGATGCCACCTTCGGTCTGGGAACCATCCTGCGTATCGTGGATTTTCAGGAGCCAGCCCGCCACGACAAGCCATAGGCTGCCAAACACAAACCACGGCCCATTTCCCTGGCTAACACAATTCAGATGCCCTGCTTCTGGATTGCAGATTGCAGGATCCACTTCAAACTGTCAAACCAGCCCGACTTGGAACTGGTGCCACCTTCGGTCTGGGAACCATTCTGCGTATCGTGTATTTTCAGGAGACAGCCATCCACTCCCAGCCACAAGCCATCAAACTCAAACCACAGCCCTTGCCTCTAGCAAAAATACTCAGCTGCCCTGCTTGTGGATGGCAGATTGCAGGAGCCACTTGGTACTATCAAAACAAGCAAAACTAGGCCCTGGTGCCACCATCGGTCTGGGAGCCATCCTGCGTATCGTGGATTTTCAGGAGCCAGCCCGCCACTCCCAGCCAAAGACCCCAAAAAAACCTCGGCTTCTGTCCCTGACAAACAAAACTCAGCTACCCTGCTTCTGGATGGCAGATTGCAAATGCAGCTTGGCACTGTCAAACCAGCCCAACTTGGCACTGGTGCCACCTTGGGTCTGGGAACCATCCTGCGTATCGTGGATTTTCAGGAGCCAGCCGGCCACTCCCAGCCATGGGATGCCAAACACAAACATCGGCCCTTTTCCCAGTCTAACAGAATTCAGATGCCCCTCTTGTGGATGGCAGATTGCAGGAGCTACTTGGTATTGTCAAACTAGCCCAACTTGGCACTGGTGCCACCTTCTGTCTGGGAACCATTCAGCCTATCAGGAATTTTAAGGAGCCAGCCGGCAACTCCCAGCTATGGGCTGCCAAACAAAAACAGCGGCCCTTTTCCCTGCCTAACAGAATTGAGATGCCCCTCTTGTAGATGACAGATTGCAGGAGCTACTTGGCACTGTCAAACTTCCTGGCTTGGCACTGGTGCCACCTTCGGTCTGGAGACAATCCTGTGTATCGTGGATTTTCCGGAGCCAGCTGGCCACTCCAAGCCACAAGCCCTGAAACTCAAACAACGGCCATTTTCTCCAGCAAAATAAACGCAGGTGCCCTGCTTCTGGATGGCGGATTTCAGGAGCCACTTGGTACTATCAAACCAGCCCAACTTGGCACTGGTGCCACCTTGGGTCTGGGAATCATCCTGCGTAACGTGGATATTCAGGATCCAGCCAGCCACTCCCATCCATGGGCTGACAAACACAAACCACGGCCCTTTTCCCTGGCTAACAAAACTCAGCTGCCCTGCTTCTGGATGGCAGATTGCAGGAGCTACTTGGCGCTATGAAACCAGCCTAACTTGGCACTGGTGCCACCTTTGGTCTGGGAACCATCCTGAGTATCGTGGATTTTCAGGAGCCAGTTGGCCGCTACCAACCACAAGCCCTAAAATTTAAACCACGGCCATTTTTCTGGCAAACAAAACTCAGCTGCCCTGCTTCTGGATGGCAGATTGCAGGAGCCACTTGGTACTGTCAAACCAGCCCAACTTGGCACTGGGATCACCTGGAGTCTGGGAACCATCGTGCGTATCGTGGATTTTCAGGAGTCCCCCGGCCACTCCTAGCCATAGGCTGCCAAACACAGTCCATGGCCCTTTTTTCTGGGTAAGAAAATTCAGATGCCCTGCTTCTGGATGGCAGATTGCAGACGCCACTTGGCTCTGTCCAACCAGCCCGACTTGGCACTGGTGCCACCTTCGGTCTGGGAACAATCCTGCTTATCGTGGATTTTCAGGAGCCAGCCAGCGCCTCCCAGCCACAGGCCCCATAAACACCTTTGCCCGTTTCGCTGACAAACTAAACTCAGCTACCCCGCTTCTGGGTGGCAGATTGCAGGAGCCACTTGGTACTGTCAAACAGGCCCGACTTGGCACTGGTGCCAGCTTGGGTCTGAGAACCATCCTGCTTGCCGTGGATTTTCAGGAGACAGCCGGCCACTCCCAGCCACAAGCCCTCAAACTTAAAACACGGCCCTTTTCTGTGGCAAACAAAACTCCGCTGCCATGCTTCTGGATGGCAGATTGCAGGAGCCACTTGGTAATGTCAAACCAGCCAAACTTAGCACTGGTGCCACCTTTTGTCTGGGAACACTCCTGCTTGTCGTGGATTGTCAGGAGGCAGCCGGCCGCTCCCAGCCACAGGCCTTTAAAATCTAACCACGCCCCTTTGCTCTGGCAAACAAAACTAAGGCTTCCTGCTTCTGGATAGCAGATTGCAGGAGCCACGTGGTACTATCAAACCAGCCTAACTTGTCCCTGGGGTCACCTGGGGTCTGGGAACCATCCTGCGTATCGTGGATTTTCAGGAGCCACCCAGCCACTCCCAGCCATGTGCTGCCAAACACAAACCACCGCAATTTTCCCTGTCTAAAATAATTCAGATGCCTCTCCTCTGGATGGCAGATTGCAGGAACCACTTGGCACTGTCATACCAGCCCAACTTGGAATTTGTGCCACCTTTGATCTGGGAACCTTCCTGCGTATCGTGGATTTTCAGGATCCAGCCGGCCACTCCCAGCCATAGGCTGCCAAACACAAACCACGGCCCTTTTCCCTGGCTAACAAAATTCAGATGCCTCTCCTCTGCAGGGCAGATTGCAGACGCCACTTGGCACTGTCAAACCAGCCCAACATGGAACTGGTGCCACCTTTGGTCTGGGAACCATCCTGTGTATAGTGGATTTTCAGGAGCCAGCCGGCCACTCCCAGCCACAAGCCCTCAAACTCAAAACACAGCCCTTTTCTCTAGCAAAAAAAAACTGAGCAGACCTGCTTCTGGATGGCAGATTGCAGGAGCCACTTGGTACTGTCAAACCAGCCCAACATGGCCCTGGTGCCACCTTGGGTCTGGGAACCATCCTGCGTATCGTGGATTTTCAGGAGCCAGCCGGCCACTCCCAGCCATAGGCTGCCAAACACAAACCACAGCCCTTTCCGCTTGCTAACAAAATTCAGATGCCCCGCTTCTGGATGGCAGATTGCAGACGCCACTTGGCAATGTCAAACCAGCCCGATTTGGCACTGGTGCCACCTTGGGTCTGGGAACCATCCTGTGTATCATGGATTTTCAGGAGGCAGCCGGCCACTCCCAGCCACAAGCCCTCATACTCAAACCACAGCTCTTTCCTCTAGCAAACAAAACTCAGCAGACCTGCTTCTGGATGGCAGATTGCAGGAGCCACTTGGTACTATCACACCAGCCAAACTAGGCACTGGTGCCACCTTGGGTCTGGGAACCATCCTGGGTATTGTGTATTTTCAGGACCCAGCTGGCCACTCCCAGCCATGTGCTGCCAAACACAAACGACCGCAGTTTTCCCTGTCTAACATAATTCAGATGCCTCTCCGCTGGATGGCAGATTGCATGAACCACTTGGAACTGTCATACCAACCCAACTTGGAACTGGTGCCACCTTGGGTCTGGGAACCATCCTGCGTATCGTGGATTTTCAGGAGCCAGCCGGCCACTCCCAGCCATAGGCTGCCAAAAAAAAATCACGGCCTGGTTCCTTGCCTAACAAAATTCAGATGTCCCTCTTGTGGATGGCAGATTGCAGGAGGTACCTGGCACTGTCAAACCAGCCCGACTTGGCACTGGTGCCACCTTGGGTCTGGGAACCATCCTGCATATCGTGCATTTTCAGGAGCCAGCCAACCACTCCAAGCCACAAGCCCTCAAACTCAAACCACGGCACTTTACTCTGGCAAACAAAACTCAGCTGCCCTGCTTCTGGATGGCAGATTACAGGAGACACTTGGTACTATCAAACCAGCCCAACTTGGCACTGGTGCCACCTTGGGTCTTTGAACCATCTGGCATATCGTGGAATTTCAGGAGCCAGCCGGCCTCTCCCCGCTATATGCTGCCAAACACAAACCACGGCCCGTTTCCATGCCTAACAAAATTCAGATGCCCTCTTGTGGATGGGAGATTGCAGGAGCTACCTGTTAATGTCAAACCAGCCCGACCTGGCACTGGTGCCACCTTGGGTCTGGGAACCATCCTGCGTATCGTGGATTTTCAGGAGCCAGTCAGCCACTCACATCCACAAGCCCTCAAACTCAAACCACTGCCCTTTTCCCTGTCTAACATATTTCAGATGCCCCTCTTGTGGATGGCACATTGCAGGAGCTACTTGGCACTGTCAAACCAGCCCGACTTGGCACTGGTGTTACCTTTGGTCTGGGGACAATCCTGCGTATCGTGTATTTTCTGGAGCCTCCCGGACACTCCAGACACAGGACCTCAAATTCTAACCACGGCCCTTTTCTCTGGCAAACAAATATAAGCCTTCCTGCTTCTGGATGGTAGATTGCAGGATCCACATGGTACTATCAAACCAGCCCAATTTGGCACTGGTGCCACCTTGGGTCTGGGAACCATCCTGCTTATGGTGGATTTTCAGGAGCCAGCCGGACACTCCCAGCCATGTGCTGCCAAACACAAACCACGGCCCTTTTCCCTGGCTAACAAAATTCAGATGCCCTGCTTCTGGATGGCAGATTGCAAATGCAGCTTGGCACTGTCAAACCAGCCCGACTTGGAACTGGTGCCACCTTCTGTCTGGGAACCATCCTGCCTATCGTGGATTTTCAGGAGCCAGCCGGCAACTCCCAGCTATGGGCTGCCAAACAAAAACAGCGGCCCGTTTCCCTGCCTAAATGAATTGAGATGCCCCTCTTGTGGATGACAGATTGCAGGAGCTACTTGGCACTGTCAAAACTTCCTGGCTTGGCACTGGTGCCACCTTCGGTCTGGGGACAATGCTGCGTATCGTGGATTTTCAGGACCCAGCTGGCCACTTCAAGCCATGTGATGCCAAACACAAACCACCGCAATTTTCCCTGTCTAAAAAAATTCAGATGCCTCTCCTCTGGATGGCAGATTCCAGGAACCACTTGGCACTGTCATACCAGGCCAACTTGGAACTTTTGCCACCTTTGATCTGGGAACCGTCCGGCGTATGGTGGATTTTCAGGATCCAGCCGGCCACTCCCAGCCATAGGCTGCCAAACACAAACCACGGCCCTTTTCCCTGGCTAACAAAATTCAGATGCCTCTCCTCTGGAGGGCAGATTGCAGACGCCATTGGCACTGTCAAACCAGCCCACCTTGGAACTGGTGCCACCTTTGGTCTGGGAACCATCCTGCATATCGTGGATTTTCAGGAGCCAGCCAGCCACACCAAACCACAAGCCGTCAAACTCAAACCACGGCCCTTTTCTCTGGCAAAGAAAACTCAGCTGCCCTGCTTCTGGATGGCATATTGCAGGAGCCACTTGGTACTGTCAAACCAGCCCAACTTGGCACTGGTGCCACCTTCGGTCTGGTAACCATCCTGCGTATCGTGGATTTTCAGGAGCCAGCCGGCCACTCCCAGCCATAGGCTGCCAAACACAAACCACAGCCCTTTCCCCTGGCTAAAAAAATTCAGATGCCCCGCTTCTGGATGGCAGATTGCAGAAACCACTTGGAACTGTCAATCAAGACCGACTTGGCACTGGTGCCACCTTGGGTCTGGGAACCATCCTGCGTATCGTGGATTTTCAGGAGCCAGCAGGCCACTCCCAGCCATAGGCTGCAAAACTCAAACCAGGGCCCTTTTCTCTGGCAAACAAAACTCAGCCTCCCTGCTTTTGGATGGCAGATGGCAGGAGCCACATTGTACTATCAAACCAGCCAAACTAGGCACTGGTGCCACCTTGGGTCTGGGAACCATCCTGCGTATCGTGGATTTTCAGGACCCAGCTGGCCACTCCCAGCCATGTGCTGCCAAACACAAACCATCGCTGTTTTCCCTGTCTAACATAATTCAGATGCTTCTCCTCTGGATGGCACATTGCATGAACCACTTAGCACTGTCATAGCAGCCCAACTTGGAACTGGTGCCACCTTGGGTCTGGGAACCATCCTGCGTATCGTGGATTTTCAGGAGACAGCCGGCCACTCCCAGCCATGTGCTGCCAAACACAAACCACGGCCCTTTTCCCTGGCTAACAAAATTCAGATGCCCTGCTTCTGGATGGCAGATTGCAAATGCAGCTTGGCACTGTCAAACCAGCCCGACTTGGAACTGGTGCCACCTTGGGTCTGGGAACCATCCTGCGTATCGTGGATTTTCAGGAGCCAGCCGGCCACTCCCAGCCATAGGCTGCCAAACACAAACCACGGCCCTTTTCCCTGGCTAACGAAATTCAGACGCCCCGCTTCTGGATGGCAGATTGCAAATGCCACTTGGCACTGTCAAACCAGCCCGACTTGGAACTAGTGCCACCTTCGGTCTGGGAACCATCCTGCGTATCGTGGATTTTCAGGAGACAGCCGGCCACTCCCAGCCAAAGGCCCCAAAAATAAACATCGGCTTGTGTCCCTGACAAGCAAAACTAAGCTGCCCTGCTTCTGGATGGTAGATTGCAGGAGCCACTTGGTACTGTCAAACCAGCCCAACTTGGCACTGGTGCCACCTTGGGTCTGGGAACAATCCTGCGTATCGTGGATTTTCAGGAGCCAGCAGGCATATCCCAGCCATAGGCTGCCAAACTCAAATCACGGCCCTTTTCTCTGGAAAACAAAACTCAGCTGCCCTGCTTCTGGGTGGCAGATTGAAGGAGCCAATTGGTACTATCAAACCAGAACAACTTGGCCCTGGTGACACATTCGGTCTGGGAACCATCCTGCGTATCGTGGATTTTCAGGAGCCAGACGGCCACTCCCAGCCATAGGCTTCCAAACACAAACCACGGCCCTTTTCCCTGGCTAACAAAATTCAGATGCCCCTCTTCTGGATGGCAGATTGCAGGAACCACTTGGCACTGTCAAAACTTCCTGGCTTGGCACTGGTGCCACCTTCGGTCTGGGGACAATCCTGCGTATCGTGGATTTTCAGGAGCCAGCTGGCCACTCTATGCCACAAGAACTCAAACTCAAACCACAGCCCATTTCTCTGGAAAACAAAACTCAGGTGCCCTGCTTCTGGATGGCAGATTGCAGGAGCCACTTGGTACTATGAAACCAGCCCAACTTGTCCCTGGGGTCACCTGGGCTCTGGGAACCATCCTGCGTATGGTGGATTTTCAGGAGCCACCCAGGCACTCCCAGCCATGTGCTGCCAAACACAAACCACCGCACTTTTCCCTGTCTAAAAAAATTCAGATGCCACTCCTCTGGATGGCAGATTACAGGAACCACTTGGCACTGTCATACCAGCCCAACTTGGAACTTTTGCCACCGTTTATCTGGGAACCTTCCTGCGTATGGTGGATTTTCAGGATCCAGCCGGCCACTCCCAGCCATAGGCTGCCAAACACAAACCACGGCCCTTTTCCCTGGCTAACAAAATTCAGATGCCTCTCCTCTGGAGGGCAGATTGCAGACGCCATTTGGCACTGTCAAACCAGCCCAACTTGGAACTGGTGCCACCTTTGGTCTGGGAACCATCCTGCATATGGTGGATTTTCAGGATCCAGCCAGCCACACCATACCACAAGGCGTCAAACTCAAACCACGGCCCTTTTCTCTGGCAAAGAAAACTCAGCTGCCCTGCTTCTGGATGGCAGATTGCAGGTGCCACTTGGTACTGTCAAACCAGCCCAACTTGGCACTGGTGCCACCTGGAGTCTGGGAACCATCCTGCGTATCGTGGATTTTCAGGAGCCAGCCGGCCACTCCCAGCCATAGGCTGCCAAACACAAACCACAGCCATTTCCCCTGGCTAACAAAATTTAGATGCCCTGCTTCTGGGTGGCAGATTGCAGAAGCCACTTGGCACTGTCAATCAAGACCGACTTGGCCCTGGTGCCACCTTGGGTCTGGGAACCATCCTGTGTATCGTGGATTTTCAGGAGCCAGTCGGCCACTCCCAGCCACAAGCCCTCAAACTCAAACCACAGCCCTTTTCTCTAGCAAACAAAACTCAGCAGACCTGCCTCTGGATGGCAGATTGCAGAAGCCACTTGGCACTGTCAATCAAGACCGACTTGGCACTGGTGCCACCTTGGGTCTGGGAACCATCCTGTGTATGGTGGATTTTCAGGAGCCAGTCGGCCACTCCCAGCCACAAGCCCTCAAAATCAGACCAGAGTCCCTTACTCTAGCAAACAAAACTCAGCAGACCTGCTTCTGGATGGCAGATTTCAGGAGCCACTTGGTACAATCAAACCAGCCAAACTAGGCACTGGTGCCACCTTGCCTCTGGGAACCATCCTGCGTATCGTGGATTTTCAGGAGCCAGCCGGCCACTCCCAGCCATGTGCTGCCAAACACAAACCACGGCCCTTTTCCCTGGCTAGCAAAATTCAGATGCCCCGCTTCTGGATGGCAGATTGCAAATGCCACTTGGCACTGTCAAACCAGCCCGACTTGGAACTGGTGCCACCTTCGGTCTGGGAACCATCCTGCGTATCGTGGATTTTCAGGAGCCAGCCCGCCACTCCCAGCCAAAGGCTGCCAAACACAAACCACAGCCATTTCCCCTGGCTAACAAAATTTAGATGCCCCGCTTCTGGGTGGCAGATTGCAGAAGCCACTTGGCACTGTCAATCAAGACCGACTTGGCCCTGGTGCCACCTTGGGTCTGGGAACCATCCTGTGTATCGTGGATTTTCAGGAGCCAGTCGGCCACTCCCAGCCACAAGCCCTCAAACTCAAACCACAGCCCTTTTCTCTAGCAAACAAAACTCAGCAGACCTGCTTCTGGATGGCAGATTGCAGAAGCCACTTGGCACTGTCAATCAAGACCGACTTGGCACTGGTGCCACCTTGGGTCTGGGAACCATCCTGTGTATGGTGGATTTTCAGGAGCCAGTCGGCCACTCCCAGCCACAAGCCCTCAAAATCAGACCAGAGTCCCTTACTCTAGCAAACAAAACTCAGCAGACCTGCTTCTGGATGGCAGATTTCAGGAGCCACTTGGTACAATCAAACCAGCCAAACTAGGCACTGGTGCCACCTTGCCTCTGGGAACCATCCTGCGTATCGTGGATTTTCAGGAGCCAGCCGGCCACTCCCAGCCATGTGCTGCCAAACACAAACCACGGCCCTTTTCCCTGGCTAACAAAATTCAGATGCCCCGCTTCTGGATGGCAGATTGCAAATGCCACTTGGCACTGTCAAACCAGCCCGACTTGGAACTGGTGCCACCTTCGGTCTGGGAACCATCCTGCGTATCGTGGATTTTCAGGAGCCAGCCCGCCACTCCCAGCCAAAGGCGCCAAAAATAAACCTCGGCTTGTGTCCCTGACAAACAAAACTCAGCTACCCTGCTTCTGGATGGCAGACTGCAGGAGCCACTTGGTACTGTCAAACCAGCCCAACCTTGCACTGGTGCCACCTTGGGTCTGGGAACCATCCTGCGTATCGTGGATTTTCAGGAGCCAGCAGGCATATCACAGCCATAGGCTGTCAAACTCAAATCACGGCCCTTTTCTCTGGAAAACAAAACTCAGCTGCCCTGCTTCTGGGTGGCAGATTGCACGAGCCAATTGGTACTATCAAACCAGAACAACTTGGCCCTGGTGACACATTCGGTCTGGATACCATCCTGCATATCGTGGATTTTCAGGAGACAGCCGGCCACTCCCAGCCATAGGCTGCCAAACATAAACCACAGACCGGTTCCTTGCCTAACAAAATTCAGATGCCCCTCTTGTGGATGGCAGATTGCAGGAGGTACCTGGCACTGTCAAACCAGCCCGACTTGGAACTGGTGCCACCTTGGGTCTGGGAACCATCCTGCATATCGTGGATTTTCAGGAGCCAGCCGGCCAATCCCAGCCACAGGCCCCAAAAACACCTTTGCCCGTTTCGCTGACAAACAAAACTCAGCTACCCCGCTTCTGGATGGCAGATTGCAGGAGCCACTTTGTACTGTCAAACAAGCCCAACTTGGAACTGGTGCCACCTTGGGCCTGGGAACCATCCTGCGTATCGTGGATTTTCAGGATCCAGCCGGCCACTCCCAGACACAAGCCTTTAAAATCTAACCACGCCTCTTTGCTCTGGCAAACAAAACTAAGCCTTCCTGCTTCTGGATAGCAGATTGCAAAAGCCACTTGGTACTATCAAAGCAGCCCAACTTGTCCCTGGGGTAACCTGGGGTCTGGGAACAATCCTGCGTATCGTGGATTTTCAGGAGCCACCCAGCCACTCCCAGCCATGTGCTGCCAAACACAAGCCACCGCACTTTTCCCTGTCTAAAAAAATTCAGATGCCTCTCCTCTGGATGGCAGATTGCAGGAACCACTTGGCAGTGTCATACCAGCCCAACTTGGAACTGGTGCCACCTTTGGTCTGGGAACCATCCTGTGTATAGTGGATTTTCAGGAGCCAGCCGGCCACTCCCAGCCACAAGCCCTCAAACTCAAAACACAGCCATTTTCTCTAGCAAAAAAAAACTCAGCAGACCTGCTTCTGGATGGCAGATTGCAGGAGCCACTTGGTACTGTCAAACCAGCCCAACTTGGCACTGAGATCACCTGGAGTCTGGGAACAATCCTGCGTATCGTGGATTTTCAGGAGCCACCCGGCCACTCCCAGCCATAGGCTGCCAAACACAAACCACAGCCCTTTCCCCTGGCTAACAAAATTCAGATGCCCCGCTTCTGGATGGCAGATTGCAGAAGCCACTTGGCACTGTCAAACAAGACCGACTTGGCACTGGTGCCACCTTGGGTCTGGGAACCATCCTGTGTATCGTGGATTTTCAGGAGCCAGCCGGCCTCTCCCAGCTATAGGCTGCCAAACACAAACCACGGCCCGTTTCCATGCCTAACAAAATTCAGATGCCCTCTTGTGGATGGCAGATGGCAGGAACTACCTGTTAATGTCAAACCAGCCGACCTGGCACTGGTGCCACCTTGGGTCTGGGAACCATCCTGCGTATCGTGGATTTTCAGGAGCCAGTCGGCCACTCACATCCACAAGCCCTCAAACTCAAACCACTGCCCTTTTCCTTGTCTAACATATTTCAGATGCCCCTCTTGTGGATGGCACATTGCAGGAGCTACTTGGCACTGTCAAACCAGCCTGACTTGGCACTGGTGTTACCTTTGGTCTGGGGACAATCCTGCGTATCGTGTATTTTCAGGAGGCTGCCAGCCACTTCCAGACACAGGACCTCAAATTCTAACCACAGCCTTTTTCCCTGGCAAACAAATATAAGCCTTCCTGCTTCTGGATGGTAGATTGCAGGATCCACATGGTACTATCAAACCAGCCCAATTTGGCACTGGTGCCACCTTGGGTCAGGGAAACATCCTGCGTATCGTGGCTTTTCAGGAGCCACCCAGCCACTCCCAGAGACAGAGCCTCAAACTCTTACCACGGCCCTTTTCTCTGGCAAACAAAACTAAGCCTTCCTACTTCTGGATGGTCGATTGCAGGAGCCACTTGGCACAGTCAAACCAGCCCGACTTGGAACTGGTGCCACCTTCTGTCTGGGAACCATCCTGCCTATCATGGATTTTCAGGAGCCAGCCGGCAACTCCCAGCCATGGGTGGCTAAACAAAAACAGCGGTCCTTTTCCCTGTCTAACAGAATGCAGATGCCCCTCTTGTGGATGGCAGATTGCAGGAGCTACTTGGCACTGTCAAAACTTCCCGGATTGGCACTGGTGCCACCTTCGGTCTGGGGACAATCCTGCGTATCGTGGACTGTCAGGAGCCAGCTGGCCAGTCTAAGCCACAAGCCCTCAAACTGAAACCACAGGCCTTTTCTCTGGCAAACAAAACTCAGGTGGCCTGCTTCTGGATGGCAGATTGCAGGAGCTACTTGGCGCTATGAAACCAGCCTAACTTGGCACTGGTGCCACCTTGGGTCTGGGAACCATCCTGCGTATCGTGTATTTTCAGGAGCCAGCCGGCCACTCCCAGCCATAGGCTGCCAAACACAAACCACGGCCCTTTTCCCTGGCTAACAAAATTCAGATGCCTCTCCTCTGGATGGCATATTGCAGGAGCCACTTGGTACTGTCAAACCAGCCCAACTTGGCACTGGTGCCACCTTCGGTCTGGTAACCATCCTGCGTATCGTGGATTTTCAGGAGCCAGCCGGCCACTCCCAGCCATAGGCTGCCAAACAAAAACCACAGCCCTTTCCCCTGGCTAAAAAAATTCAGATGCCCCGCTTCTGGATGGCAGATTGCAGAAACCACTTGGCACTGTCAATAAAGACCGACTTGGCACTGGTGCCACCTTGGGTCTGGGAACCATCCTGCGTATCGTGGATTTTCAGGAGCCAGCAGGCCACTCCCAGCCATCGGCTGCAAAACTCAAACCAGGGCCCTTTTCTCTGGCAAACAAAACTCAGCCTCCCTGCTTTTGGATGGCAGATGGCAGGAGCCACATTGTACTATCAAACCAGCCAAACTAGGCACTGGTGCCACCTTGGGTCTGGGAACCATCCTGCGTATCGTGGATTTTCAGGACCCAGCTGGCCACTCCCAGCCATGTGCTGCCAAACACAAACCATCGCTGTTTTCCCTGACTAACATAATTCAGATGCTTCTCCTCTGGATGGCACATTGCATGAACCACTTGGCACTGTCATAGCAGCCCAACTTGGAACTGGTGCCACCTTGGGTCTGGGAACGATCCTGCGTATCGTGGATTTTCAGGAGCCAGCCGGCCACTCCCAGCCATGTGCTGCCAAACACAAACCACGGCCCTTTTCCCTGGCAAACAAAATTCAGATGCCCTGCTTCTGGATGGCAGATTGCAAATGCAGCTTGGCACTGTCAAACCAGCCCGACTTGGAACTGGTGCCACCTTGGGTCTGGGAACCATCCTGCGTATCGTGGATTTTCAGGAGCCAGCCGGCCACTCCCAGCCATAGGCTGCCAAACACAAACCACGGCCCTTTTCCCTGGCTAACGAAATTCAGATGCCCCGCTTCCGGATGGCAGATTGCAAATGCCACTTGGCACTGTCAAACCAGCCCGACTTGGAACTAGTGCCACCTTCGGTCTGGGAACCATCCTGCGTATCGTGGATTTTCAGGAGACAGCCGGCCACTCCCAGCCAAAGGCCCAAAAAATAAACATCGGCTTGTGTCCCTGACAAGCAAAACTAAGCTGCCCTGCTTCTGGATGGTAGATTGCAGGAGCCACTTGGTACTGTCAAACCAGCCCAACTTGGCACTGGTGCCACCTTGGGTCTGGGAACAATCCTGCGTATCGTGGATTTTCAGGAGCCAGCAGGCATATCCCAGCCATAGGCTGCCAAACTCAAATCACGGCCCCTTTCTCTGGAAAACAAAACTCAGCTGCCCTGCTTCTGGCTGGCAGATTGAAGGAGCCAATTGGTACTATCAAACCAGAACAACTTGGCCCTGGTGACACATTCGGTCTGGGAACCATCCTGCGTATCGTGGATTTTCAGGAGCCTGCCGGCCACTCCCAGCCATAGGCTTCCAAACACAAACCACGGCCCTTTTCCCTGGCTAACAAAATTCAGATGCCCCTCTTCTGGATGGCAGATTGCAGGAACCACTTGGCACTGTCAAAACTTCCTGGCTTGGCACTGGTGCCACCTTCGGTCTGGGGACAATCCTGCGTATCGTGGATTTTCAGGAGCCAGCTGGCCACTCTATGCCACAAGAACTCAAACTCAAACCACAGCCCATTTCGCTGGAAAACAAAACTCAGGTGCCCTGCTTCTGGATGGCAGATTGCAGGAGCCACTTGGTACTATCAAACCAGCCCAACTTGTCCCTGGGGTCACCTGGGCTCTGGGAACCATCCTGCGTATGGTGGATTTTCAGGAGCCACCCAGGCACTCCCAGCCATGTGCTGCCAAACACAAACCACCGCACTTTTCCCTGTCTAAAAAAATTCTGATGCCACTCCTCTTGATGGCAGATTACAGGAACCACTTGGCACTGTCATACCAGCCCAACTTGGAACTTTTGCCACCGTTTATCTGGGAACCTTCCTGCGTATGGTGGATTTTCAGGATCCAGCCGGCCACTCCCAGCCATAGGCTGCCAAACACAAACCACGGCCCTTTTCCCTGGCTAACAAAATTCAGATGCCTCTCCTCTGGAGGGCAGATTGCAGACGCCATTTGGCACTGTCAAACCAGCCCAACTTGGAACTGGTGCCACCTTTGGTCTGGGAACCATCCTGCATATCGTGGATTTTCAGGAGCCAGCCAGCCACACCATACCACAAGGCGTCAAACTCAAACCACGGCCCTTTTCTCTGGCAAAGAAAACTCAGCTGCCCTGCTTCTGGATGGCAGATTGCAGGTGCCACTTGGTACTGTCAAACCAGCCCAACTTGGCACTGGTGCCACCTTCGGTCTGGTAACCATCCTGCGTATCGTGGATTTTCAGGAGCCAACCGGCCACTCCCAGCCATAGGCTGCCAAACACAAACCACAGCCATTTCCCCTGGCTAACAAAATTTAGATGCCCCGCTTCTGGGTGGCAGATTGCAGAAGCCACTTGGCACTGTCAATCGAGACCGACTTGGCCCTGGTGCCACCTTGGGTCTGGGAACCATCCTGTGTATCGTGGATTTTCAGGAGCCAGTCGGCCACTCCCAGCCACAAGCCCTCAAAATCAAACCACAGCCCTTTTCTCTAGCAAACAAAACTCAGCAGACCTGCTTCTGGATGGCAGATTGCAGAAGCCACTTGGCACTGTCAATCAAGACCGACTTGGCACTGGTGCCACCTTGGGTCTGGGAACCATCCTGTGTATGGTGGATTTTCAGGAGCCAGTCGGCCACTCCCAGCCACAAGCCCTCAAACTCAAACCACAGTCCCTTTCTCTAGCAAACAAAACTCAGCAGACCTGCTTCTGGATGGCAGATTTCAGGAGCCACTTGGTACAATCAAACCAGCCAAACTAGGCACTGGTGCCACCTTGCCTCTGGGAACCATCCTGCGTATCGTGGATTTTCAGGAGCCAGCCGGCCACTCCCAGCCATGTGCTGCCAAACACAAACCACGGCCCTTTTCCCTGGCTAACAAAATTGAGATGCCCCGCTTCTGGATGGCAGATTGCAAATGCCACTTGGCACTGTCAAACCAGCCCGACTTGGAACTGGTGCCACCTTCGGTCTGGGAACCATCCTGCGTATCGTGGATTTTCAGGAGCCAGCCCGCCACTCCCAGCCAAAGGCGCCAAAAATAAACCTCGGCTTGTGTCCCTGACAAACAAAACTCAGCTACCCTGCTTCTGGATGGCAGACTGCAGGAGCCACTTGGTACTGTCAAACCAGCCCAACCTTGCACTGGTGCCACCTTGGGTCTGGGAACCATCCTGCGTATCGTGGATTTTCAGGAGCCAGCAGGCATATCACAGCCATAGGCTGTCAAACTCAAATCACGGCCCTTTTCTCTGGAAAACAAAACTCAGCTGCCCTGCTTCTGGGTGGCAGATTGCACGAGCCAATTGGTACTATCAAACCAGAACAACTTGGCCCTGGTGACACATTCGGTCTGGATACCATCCTGCGTATCGTGGATTTTCAGGAGCCAGCCGGCCAATCCCAGCCATAGGCTGCCAAACATAAACCACAGACCGGTTCCTTGCCTAACAAAATTCAGATGCCCCTCTTGTGGATGGCAGATTGCAGGAGGTACCTGGCACTGTCAAACCAGCCCGACTTGGCACTGGTGCCACCTTGGGTCTGGGAACCATCCTGCATATCGTGGATTTTCAGGAGCCAGCCGGCCAATCCCAGCCACAGGCCCCAAAAACACCTTTGCCCGTTTCGCTGACAAACAAAACTCAGCTACCCCGCTTCTGGATGGCAGATTGCAGGAGCCACTTTGTACTGTCAAACAAGCCCAACTTGGCACTGGTGCCACCTTGGGCCTGGGAACCATCCTGCGTATCGTGGATTTTCAGGATCCAGCCGGCCACTCCCAGACACAGGCCTTTAAAATCTAACCACGCCCCTTTGCTCTGGCAAACAAAACTAAGCCTTCCTGCTTCTGGATAGCAGATTGCAAAAGCCACTTGGTACTATCAAACCAGCCCAACTTGTCCCTGGGGAAACCTGGGGTATGGGAACAATCCTGCGTATCGTGGATTTTCAGGAGCCACCCAGCCACTCCCAGCCATGTGCTGCCAAACACAAGCCACCGCACTTTTCCCTGTCTAAAAAAATTCAGATGCCTCTCCTCTGGATGGCAGATTGCAGGAACCACTTGGCAGTGTCATACCAGCCCAACTTGGAACTGGTGCCACCTTTGGTCTGGGAACCATCCTGTGTATAGTGGATTTTCAGGAGCCAGCCGGCCACTCCCAGCCACAAGCCCTCAAACTCAAAACACAGCCATTTTCTCTAGCAAAAAAAAACTCAGCAGACCTGCTTCTGGATGGCAGATTGCAGGAGCCACTTGGTACTGTCAAACCAGCCCAACTTGGCACTGAGATCACCTGGAGTCTGGGAACAATCCTGCGTATCGTGGATTTTCAGGAGCCACCCGGCCACTCCCAGCCATAGGCTGCCAAACACAAACCACAGCCCTTTCCCCTGGCTAACAAAATTCAGATGCCCCGATTCTGGATGGCAGATTGCAGAAGCCACTTGGCACTGTCAAACAAGACCGACTTGGCACTGGTGCCACCTTGGGTCTGGGAACCATCCTGTGTATCGTGGATTTTCAGGAGCCAGCCGGCCTCTCCCAGCTATAGGCTGCCAAACACAAACCACGGCCCGTTTCCATGCCTAACAAAATTCAGATGCCCTCTTGTGGATGGCAGATGGCAGGAACTACCTGTTAATGTCAAATCAGCCGACCTGGCACTGGTGCCACCTTGGGTCTGGGAACCATCCTGCGTATCGTGGATTTTCAGGAGCCAGTCGGCCACTCACATCCACAAGCCCTCAAACTCAAACCACTGCCCTTTTCCTTGTCTAACATATTTCAGATGCCCCTCTTGTGGATGGCACATTGCAGGAGCTACTTGGCACTGTCAAACCAGCCTGACTTGGCACTGGTGTTACCTTTGGTCTGGGGACAATCCTGCGTATCGTGTATTTTCAGGAGGCTGCCAGCCACTTCCAGACACAGGACCTCAAATTCTAACCACGGCCTTTTTCTCTGGCAAACAAATATAAGCCTTCCTGCTTCTGGATGGTAGATTGCAGGATCCACATGGTACTATCAAACCAGCCCAATTTGGCACTGGTGCCACCTTGGGTCAGGGAAACATCCTGCGTATCGTGGCTTTTCAGGAGCCACCCAGCCACTCCCAGAGACAGAGCCTCAAACTCTTACCACGGCCCTTTTCTCTGGCAAACAAAACTAAGCCTTCCTACTTCTGGATGGTCGATTGCAGGAGCCACTTGGCACAGTCAAACCAGCCCGACTTGGAACTGGTGCCACCTTCTGTCTGGGAACCATCCTGCCTATCGTGGATTTTCAGGAGCCAGCCGGCAACTCCCAGCCATGGGTTGCTAAACAAAAACAGCGGTCCTTTTCCCTGTCTAACAGAATGCAGATGCCCCTCTTGTGGATGGCAGATTGCAGGAGCTACTTGGCACTGTCAAAACTTCCCGGATTGGCACTGGTGCCACCTTCGGTCTGGGGACAATCCTGCGTATCGTGGACTGTCAGGAGCCAGCTGGCCAGTCTAAGCCACAAGCCCTCAAACTGAAACCACAGGCCTTTTCTCTGGCAAACAAAACTCAGGTGCCCTGCTTCTGGATGGCAGATTGCAGGAGCTACTTGGCGCTATGAAACCAGCCTAACTTGGCACTGGTGCCACCTTGGGTCTGGGAACCATCCTGCGTATCGTGTATTTTCAGGAGCCAGCCGGCCACTCCCAGCCATAGGCTGCCAAACACAAACCACGGCCCTTTTCCCTGGCTAACAAAATTCAGATGCCTCTCCTCTGGAGGGCAGATTGCAGACGCCATTGGCACTGTCAAACCAGCCCAACTTGGAACTGGTGCCACCTTTGGTCTGGGAACCATCCTGCATATCGTGGATTTTCAGGAGCCAGCCAGCCACACCAAACCACAAGCTGTCAAACTCAAACCACGGCCCTTTTCTCTGGCAAAGAAAACTCAGCTGCCCTGCTTCTGGATGGCATATTGCAGGAGCCACTTGGTACTGTCAAACCAGCCCAACTTGGCACTGGTGCCACCTTCGGTCTGGTAACCATCCTGCGTATCGTGGATTTTCAGGAGCCAACCGGCCACTCCCAGCCATAGGCTGCCAAACACAAACCACAGCCCTTTCCCCTGGCTAAAACAATTCAGATGCCCCGCTTCTGGATGGCAGATTGCAGAAACCACTTGGCACTGTCAATCAAGACCGACTTGGCACTGGTGCCACCTTGGGTCTGGGAACCATCCTGCGTATCGCTGATTTTCAGGAGCCAGCAGGCCACTCCCAGCCATAGGCTGCAAAACTCAAACCAGGGCCCTTTTCTCTGGCAAACAAAACTCAGCCTCCCTGCTTTTGGATGGCAGATGGCAGGAGCCACATTGTACTATCAAACCAGCCAAACTAGGCACTGGTGCCACCTTGGGTCTGGGAACCATCCTGCGTATCGTGGATTTTCAGGACCCAGCTGGCCACTCCCAGCCATGTGCTGCCAAACACAAACCATCGCTGTTTTCCCTGTCTAACATAATTCAGATGCTTCTCCTCTGGATGGCACATTGCATGAACCACTTGGCACTGTCATAGCAGCCCAACTTGGAACTGGTGCCACCTTGGGTCTGGGAACCATCCTGCGTATCGTGGATTTTCAGGAGCCAGCCGGCCACTCCCAGCCATGTGCTGCCAAACACAAACCACGGCCCTTTTCCCTGGCAAACAAAATTCAGATGCCCTGCTTCTGGATGGCAGATTGCAAATGCAGCTTGGCACTGTCAAACCAGCCCGACTTGGAACTGGTGCCACCTTGGGTCTGGGAACCATCCTGCGTATCGTGGATTTTCAGGAGCCAGCCGGCCACTCCCAGCCATGTGCTGCCAAACACAAACCACGGCACTTTTCCCTGGCTAACGAAATTCAGATGCCCCGCTTCTGGATGGCAGATTGCAAATGCCACTTGGCACTGTCAAACCAGCCCGACTTGGAACTAGTGCCACCTTCGGTCTGGGAACCATCCTGCGTATCGTGGATTTTCAGGAGACAGCCGGCCACTCCCAGCCAAAGGCCCCAAAAATAAACATCGGCTTGTGTCCCTGACAAGCAAAACTAAGCTGCCCTGCTTCTGGATGGTAGATTGCAGGAGCCACTTGGTACTGTCAAACAAGCCCAACTTGGCACTGGTGCCACCTTGGGTCTGGGAACAATCCTGCGTATCGTGGATTTTCAGGAGCCAGCAGGCATATCCCAGCCATAGGCTGCCAAACTCAAATCACGGCCCTTTTCTCTGGAAAACAAAACTCAGCTGCCCTGCTTCTGGGTGGCAGATTGAAGGAGCCAATTGGTACTATCAAACCAGAACAACTTGGCCCTGGTGACACATTCGGTCTGGGAACCATCCTGCGTATCGTGGATTTTCAGGAGCCAGCCGGCCACTCCCAGCCATAGGCTTCCAAACACAAACCACGGCCCTTTTCCCTGGCTAACAAAATTCAGATGCCCCTCTTCTGGAGGGCAGATTGCAGGAACCACTTGGCACTGTCAAAACTTCCTTGCTTGGCACTGGTGCCACCTTCGGTCTGGGGACAATCCTGCGTATCGTGGATTTTCAGGAGCCAGCTGGCCACTCTATGCCACAAGAACTCAAACTCAAACCACAGGCCTTTTCTCTGGCAAACAAAACTCAGGTTCCCTGCTTCTGGATGGCAGATTGCAGGAGCCACTTGGTACTATCAAACCAGCCCAACTTGTCCCTGGGGTCACCTGGGCTCTGGGAACCATCCTGCGTATGGTGGATTTTCAGGAGCCACCCAGGCACTCCCAGCCATGTGCTGCCAAACACAAACCACCGCACTTTTCCCTGTCTAAAAAAATTCAGATGCCACTCCTCTGGATGGCAGATTACAGGAACCACTTGGCACTGTCATACCAGCCCAACTTGGAACTTTTGCCACCGTTTATCTGGGAACCTTCCTGCGTATGGTGGATTTTCAGGATCCAGCCGGCCACTCCCAGCCATAGGCTGCCAAACACAAACCACGGCCCTTTTCCCTGGCTAACAAAATTCACATGCCTCTCCTCTGGAGGGCAGATTGCAGACGCCATTTGGCACTGTCAAACCAGCCCAACTTGGAACTGGTGCCACCTTTGGTCTGGGAACCATCCTGCATATCGTGGATTTTCAGGAGCCAGCCAGCCACACCATACCACAAGGCGTCAAACTCAAACCACGGCCCTTTTCTCTGGCAAAGAAAACACAGCTGCCCTGCTTCTGGATGGCAGATTGCAGGTGCCACTTGGTACTGTCAAACCAGCCCAACTTGGCACTGGTGCCACCTGGAGTCTGGGAACCATCCTGCGTATCGTGGATTTTCAGGAGCCAGCCGGCCACTCCCAGCCATAGGCTGCCAAACACAAACCACAGACCGGTTCCTTGCCTAACAAAATTCAGATGCCCCTCTTGTGGATGGCAGATTGCAGGAGGTACCTGGCACTGTCAAACCAGCCCGACTTGGCACTGGTGCCACCTTGGGTCTGGGAACCATCCTGCATATCGTGGATTTTCAGGAGCCAGCCGGCCACACCCAGCCACAGGCCCCAAAAACACCTTTGCCCGTTTCGCTGACAAACAAAACTCAGCTACCCCGCTTCTGGATGGCAGATTGCAGGAGCCACTTTGTACTGTCAAACAAGCCCAACTTGGCACTGGTGCCAACTTGGGCCTGGGAACCATCCTGCGTATCGTGGATTTTCAGGATCCAGCCGGCCACTCCCAGACACAGGCCTTTAAAATCTAACCACGCCCCTTTGCTCTGGCAAACAAAACTAAGCCTTCCTGCTTCTGGATAGCAGATTGCAAAAGCCACTTGGTACTATCAAACCAGCCCAACTTGTCCCTGGGGTAACCTGGGGTCTGGGAACAATCCTGCGTATCGTGGATTTTCAGGAGCCACCCAGCCACTCCCAGCCATGTGCTGCCAAACACAAGCCACCGCACTTTTCCCTGTCTAAAAAAATTCAGATGCCTCTCCTCTGGATGGCAGATTGCAGGAACCACTTGGCAGTGTCATACCAGCCCAACTTGGAACTGGTGCCACCTTTGGTCTGGGAACCATCCTGTGTATAGTGGATTTTCAGGAGCCAGCCGGCCACTCCCAGCCACAAGCCCTCAAACTCAAAACACAGCCATTTTCTCTAGCAAAAAAAAACTCAGGAGACCTGCTTCTGGATGGCAGATTGCAGGAGCCACTTGGTACTGTCAAACCAGCCCAACTTGGCACTGAGATCACCTGGAGTCTGGGAACAATCCTGCGTATCGTGGATTTTCAGGAGCCACCCGGCCACTCCCAGCCATAGGCTGCCAAACACAAACCACAGCCCTTTCCCCTGGCTAACAAAATTCAGATGCCCCGCTTCTGGATGGCAGATTGCAGAAGCCACTTGGCACTGTCAATCAAGTCCGACTTGGCCCTGGTGCCACCTTGGGTCTGGGAACCATCCTGTGTATCGTGGATTTTCAGGAGCCAGTCGGCCACTCCCAGCCACATGCCCTCAAACTCAAACCACAGCCCTTTTCTCTAGCAAACAAAACTCAGCAGACCTGCTTCTGGATGGCAGATTGCAGAAGCCACTTGGCACTGTCAATCAAGACCGACTTGGCACTGGTGCCACCTTGGGTCTGGGAACCATCCTGTGTATGGTGGATTTTCAGGAGCCAGTCGGCCACTCCCAGCCACAAGCCCTCAAACTCAAACCACAGTCCCTTTCTCTAGCAAACAAAACTCAGCAGACCTGCTTCTGGATGGCAGATTTCAGGAGCCACTTGGTACAATCAAACCAGCCAAACTAGGCACTGGTGCCACCTTAGGTCTGGGAACCATCCTGCGTATCGTGGATTTTCAGGAGCCATCCGGCCACTCCCAGCCATGTGCTGCCAAACACAAACCACGGCCCTTTTCCCTGGCTAGCAAAATTCAGATGCCCCGCTTCTGGATGGCAGATTGCAAATGCCACTTGGCACTGTCAAACCAGCCCGACTTGGAACTGGTGCCACCTTCGGTCTGGGAACCATCCTGCGTATCGTGGATTTTCAGGAGCCAGCCGGCCACTCCCAGCCAAAGGCGCCAAAAATAAACCTCGGCTTGTGTCCCTGACAAACATAACTCAGCTACCGTGCTTCTGGATGGCAGACTGCAGGAGCCACTTGGTACTGTCAAACCAGCCCAACATGGCACTGGTGCCACCTTGGGTCTGGGAACCATCCTGCGTATCGTGGATTTTCAGGAGCCAGCAGGCATATCACAGCCATAGGCTGCCAAACTCAAATCACGGCCCTTTTCTCTGGAAAACAAAACTCAGCTGCCCTGTTTCTGGGTGGCAGATTGCAGGTACCAATTGGTACTATCAAACCAGAACAACTTGGCCCTGGTGACACATTCGGTCTGGATACCATCATGCGTAACGTGGATTTTCAGGAGCCATCCGGCCACTCCCAGCCATAGGCTGCCAAACATAAACCACGGCCCGGTTCCTTGCCTAAAAAAATTCAGATGCCCCTCTTGTGGATGGCAGATTGCAGGAGGCACCTGGCACTGTCAAAGCAGCCCGACTTGGAACTGGTGCCACCTTCGGTCTGGGAACCATGCTGCGTATCGTGGATTTTCAGGAGCCAGCCCGCCACACCCAGCCAAAGGCACCAAAAATAAACCTCGGCTTGTGTCCCTGACAAACAAAACTCAGCTGCCCTGCTTCTGGATGGCAGACTGCAGGAGCCACTTGGTACTGTCAAACCAGCCCAACTTGGCACTGGTGCCACCTTGGGTCGGGGAACCATCCTGCGTATCGTGGATTTTCAGGAGCCAGCAGGCATATCACAGCCATAGGCTGTCAAACTCAAATCACGGCCCTTTTCTCTGGAAAACAAAACTCAGCTGCCCTGCTTCTGGGTGGCAGATTGCACGAGCCAATTGGTACTATCAAACCAGAACAACTTGGCCCTGGTGACACATTCGGTCTGGATACCATCCTGCGTATCGTGGATTTTCAGGAGCCAGCCGGCCACTCCCAGCCATAGGCTGCCAAACATAAACCACAGACCGGTTCCTTGCCTA
Source organism: Passerculus sandwichensis (assembly GCA_031885435.1). Taxonomy (NCBI): domain Eukaryota; kingdom Metazoa; phylum Chordata; class Aves; order Passeriformes; family Passerellidae; genus Passerculus; species Passerculus sandwichensis. Next base: position 1,773,186 of record CM063146.1, read on the forward strand.
ACAAAATTCAGATGCCCCTCTTGTGGATGGCAGATTGCAGGAGGTACCTGGCACTGTCAAACCAGCCCGACTTGGCACTGGTGCCACCTTGGGTCTGGGAACCATCCTGCATATCGTGGATTTTCAGGAGCCAGCCGGCCACTCCCAGCCACAGGCCCCAAAAACACCTTTGCCCGTTTCGCTGACAAACGAAACTCAGCTACCCCGCTTCTGGATGGCAGATTGCAGGAGCCACTTTGTACTGTCAAACAAGCCCAACTTGGCCCTGGTGCCACCTTGGGCCTGGGAACCATCCTGCGTATCGTGGATTTTCAGGATCCAGCCGGCCACTCCCAGACACAGGCCTTTAAAATCTAACCACGCCTCTTTGCTCTGGCAAACAAAACTAAGCCTTCCTGCTTCTGGATAGCAGATTGCAAAAGCCACTTGGTACTATCAAACCAGCCCAACTTGTCCCTGGGGTAACCTGGGGACTGGGAACAATCCTGCGTATCGTGGATTTTCAGGAGCCACCCAGCCACTCCCAGCCATGTGCTGCCAAACACAAGCCACCGCACTTTTCCCTGTCTAAAAAAATTCAGATGCCTCTCCTCTGGATGGCAGATTGCAGGAACCACTTGGCACTGTCATACCAGCCCAACTTGGAACTGGTGCCACCTTTGGTCTGGGAACCATCCTGTGTATAGTGGATTTTCAGGAGCCAGCCGGCCACTCCCAGCCACAAGCCCTCAAACTCAAAACACAGCCATTTTCTCTAGCAAAAAAAAACTCAGCAGACCTGCTTCTGGATGGCAGATTGCAGGAGCCACTTGGTACTGTCAAACCAGCCCAACTTGGCACTGAGATCACCTGGAGTCTGGGAACAATCCTGCGTATCGTGGATTTTCAGGAGCCACCCGGCCACTCCCAGCCATAGGCTGCCAAACACAAACCACAGCCCTTTCCCCTGGCTAACAAAATTCAGATGCCCCGCTTCTGGATGGCAGATTGCAGAAGCCACTTGGCACTGTCAAACAAGACCGACTTGGCACTGGTGCCACCTTGGGTCTGGGAACCATCCTGTGTATCGTGGATTTTCAGGAGCCAGCCGGCCTCTCCCAGCTATAGGCTGCCAAACACAAACCACGGCCCGTTTCCATGCCTAACAAAATTCAGATGCCCTCTTGTGGATGGCAGATGGCAGGAACTACCTGTTAATGTCAAACCAGCCGACCTGGCACTGGTGCCACCTTGGGTCTGGGAACCATCCTGCGTATCGTGGATTTTCAGGAGCCAGTCGGCCACTAACATCCACAAGCCCTCAAACTCAAACCACTGCCCTTTTCCTTGTCTAACATATTTCAGATGCCCCTCTTGTGGATGGCACATTGCAGGAGCTACTTGGCACTGTCAAACCAGCCTGACTTGGCACTGGTGTTACCTTTGGTCTGGGGACAATCCTGCGTATCGTGTATTTTCAGGAGGCTGCCAGCCACTTCCAGACACAGGACCTCAAATTCTAACCACGGCCTTTTTCTCTGGCAAACAAATATAAGCCTTCCTGCTTCTGGATGGTAGACTGCAGGATCCACATGGTACTATCAAACCAGCCCAATTTGGCACTGGTGCCACCTTGGGTCAGGGAAACATCCTGCGTATCGTGGCTTTTCAGGAGCCACCCAGCCACTCCCAGAGACAGAGCCTCAAACTCTTACCACGGCCCTTTTCTCTGGCAAACAAAACTAAGCCTTCCTACTTCTGGATGGTCGATTGCAGGAGCCACTTGGCACAGTCAAACCAGCCCGACTTGGAACTGGTGCCACCTTCTGTCTGGGAACCATCCTGCCTATCGTGGATTTTCAGGAGCCAGCCGGCAACTCCCAGCCATGGGTTGCTAAACAAAAACAGCGGTCCTTTTCCCTGTCTAACAGAATGCAGATGCCCCTCTTGTGGATGGCAGATTGCAGGAGCTACTTGGCACTGTCAAAACTTCCCGGATTGGCACTGGTGCCACCTTCGGTCTGGGGACAATCCTGCGTATCGTGGACTGTCAGGAGCCAGCTGGCCAGTCTAAGCCACAAGCCCTCAAACTGAAACCACAGGCCTTTTCTCTGGCAAACAAAACTCAGGTGGCCTGCTTCTGGATGGCAGATTGCAGGAGCTACTTGGCGCTATGAAACCAGCCTAACTTGGCACTGGTGCCACCTTGGGTCTGGGAACCATCCTGCGTATCGTGTATTTTCAGGAGCCAGCCGGCCACTCCCAGCCATAGGCTGCCAAACACATACCACGGCCCTTTTCCCTGGCTAACAAAATTCAAATGCCCCACTTCTGGATGGCAGATTGCAGAGGCCTCTTGGCTCTGTCCAACCAGCCAGACTTGGCACTGGAGCCACCTTGGGTCTGGGAAACATCCTGTGTATCGTGGATTTTCAGGAGCCAGCCGGCCACTCCCAGCCATAGGCCTCCAAACACAATCCACGGCCGTTTTCCCTGGCAAAAAAAAATCAGATGCCCCGCTTCTGGCTGGCAGATTGCAGATGCCACTTGGCACTGTCAAACCAGCCCGACTCTGAACTGGTCCCACCTTGGGTCTGGGAACCCTCCTGCGTATCGTGGATTTTCAGGAGCCAGTCGGCCACTCCCAGCCATAGGCTGCCAAACAGAAACCACAGCCCTTTCCCCTGGCTAACAAAATTCAGATGCCCCGCTTCTGGTTGCCAGAATGTAGAAGCAACTTGGAACTGTCAATCAAGCCCGACTTGGATCTGGTGCCACCTTCGGTCTGGTAACCATCCTGCGTATCGTGGATTTTCAGGAGCCAGCCGGCCACTCCTAGCCAAAGGCCCCAAAAATAAACCTCGGCTTGTGTCCCTGACAAACAAAACGCAGCTACCCTGCTTCTGGATGGCAGATTGCAGGAGCCACTTGGTACTGTCAAACCAGCCCAACTCGGCACTGGTGCCACCTTGGGTCTGGGAACCATCCTGCGTATCGTGGATTTTCAGGAGCCAGCCGGCCATTCCCAGCCATAGGCTGCCAAACACAAACCACGGCCCTTTTCCCTGGCTAACAAAATTCAGATGCCCCGCATCTGGATGGCAGATTTCAAATGCCACTTGGCACTGTCAAACCAGCCCGACTTGGAACTGGTGCGACGTTCAGGCTGGGAACCATCCTGCGTATCGTGGACTGTCAGGAGCCAGCTGGCCAGTCTAAGCCACAAGCCCTCAAACTGAAACCACATGCCTTTTCTCTGGCAAACAAAACTCAGGTGCCCTGCTTCTGGATGGCAGATTGCAGGAGCTACTTGGCGCTATGAAACCAGCCTAACTTGGCACTGGTGCCACCTTGGGTCTGGGAACCATCCTGCGTATCGTGTATTTTCAGGAGCCAGCCGGCCACTCCCAGCCATAGGCTGCCAAACACATACCACGGCCCTTTTCCCTGGCTAACAAAATTCAAATGCCCCACTTCTGGATGGCAGATTGCAGAGGCCTCTTGGCTCTGTCCAACCAGCCAGACTTGGCACTGGAGCCACCTTGGGTCTGGGAAACATCCTGTGTATCGTGGATTTTCAGGAGCCAGCCGGCCACTTCCAGCCATAGGCCTCCAAACACAATCCACGGCCGTTTTCCCTGGCAAAAAAAAATCAGATGCCCCGCTTCTGGCTGGCAGATTGCAGATGCCACTTGGCACTGTCAAACCAGCCCGACTCTGAACTGGTCCCACCTTGGGTCTGGGAACCCTCCTGCGTATCGTGGATTTTCAGGAGCCAGTCGGCCACTCCCAGCCATAGGCTGCCAAACAGAAACCACAGCCCTTTCCCCTGGCTAACAAAATTCAGATGCCCCGCTTCTGGATGCCAGAATGTAGAAGCAACTTGGAACTGTCAATCAAGCCCGACTTGGATCTGGTGCCACCTTCGGTCTGGTAACCATCCTGCGTATCGTGGATTTTCAGGAGCCAGCCGGCCACTCCTAGCCAAAGGCCCCAAAAATAAACCTCGGCTTGTGTCCCTGACAAACAAAACGCAGCTACCCTGCTTCTCGATGGCAGATTGCAGGAGCCACTTGGTACTGTCAAACCAGCCCAACTTGGCACTGGTGCCACCTTGGGTCTGGGAACCATCCTGCGTATCGTGGATTTTCAGGAGCCAGCCGGCCATTCCCAGCCATAGGCTGCCAAACACAAACCACGGCCCTTTTCCCTGGCTAACAAAATTCAGATGCCCCGCATCTGGATGGCAGATTTCAAATGCCACTTGGCACTGTCAAACCAGCCCGACTTGGAACTGGTGCGACGTTCAGGCTGGGAACCATCTGGCGTAACGTGGATTTTCAGGAGCCAGCCGGCCACTCCCAGCCAAAGGCCCCAAAAATAAACCTCGGCTTGTGTCCCTGACAAACAAAATGCAGCTAGCCTGCTTCTGGATGGCAGATTGCAGGAGCCACTTGGTACTTTCAAACCAGCCCAACTTGGCACTGGCGCCACCTTCGGTCTGGGAACCATCCAGCGTATCGTGGATTTTCAGGAGCCAGCAGGCCAATCCAAGCCATAGGCTGCCAAACTCAAATCACGGCCCTTCTGTCTGGAAAACAAAACTCAACTGCCCTGCTTCTGGGTGGCAGACTGCAGGAGCCACATGGTACTATCAAACCAGCCCAACTTGGCCCTGGTGAGACCTTCGGTCTGGGAACCATCCTGCGTATCGTGGATTTTCAGGAGCCAGCCGGCCACTCCCAGCCATAGGCTGCCAAACACAAACCACGGCCCTTTTCCCTGGCTAACAAAATTCAGATGCCCCTCTTGTGGATGGCAGATTGCAGGAGGTACCTGGAACTGTCAAACCAGCCTGACTTGGCATTGGCGCCACCTTGGGTCTGGGAACCATCCTGCATATCGTGGATTTTCAGGAGACAGCCGGCCACTCCATGCCACAAACCCTCAAACTCAAACCACGGAACTTTTCTCTGGCAAACAAAACTAAGCCTTCCTACTTCTGGATGGTAGATTGCAGGATCCACATGGTACTATCAAACCAGCCCAATCTGGCACTGGTGCCACCTTGGGTCTGGGAACCATCCTGCGTATGGTGGATTTTCAGGAGCCAGCCGGACACTCCCCGCCATAGGCTGCCAAACACAAACCTCGGCACTTTGCCCTGTCTAACAAAATTCAGATGCCCCGCTTCTGGATGGCAGATTGCAGGAGCTACTTGGCACTGTCAAAACTTCCCGGATTGGCACTGGTGCCACCTTTGGTCTGGGGACAATCCTGCGTATCATGGATTTTCAGGAGCCAGCCGGACACTCCCGGCCATAGGCTGCCAAACACAATCCACGGCACTTTGCCCTGTCTAACAAAATTCAGATGCCTCGCTTCTGGATGGCAGATTGCAGAAGCCACTTGGCTCTGTCCAACCTACCAGACTTGGCAATCGAGCCATCTTGGGTCTGGGAACCATCCAGCGTATCGTGGATTTTCAGGAGCCAGCCGGCCACTCCCAGCCATAGTCTGCTAAGCAAAAACCACGGCCCTTTTCCCTGGCTAACAAAATTCAGATGCCCCGTTCTGGATGGCAGATTGCAGACGCCACTTGGCACTGTCAAACCAGCCCAACTTGGAACTGGTGCCAACTTTGGTCTGGGAACCATCCTGTGTATCGTGGATTTTCAGGAGCCAGCCGGCCACTCCCAGCCACAAGCCCTCAAACTCAAACCACAGCCCTTTTCTCTAGCAAAAAAAAACTCAGCAGACCTGCTTCTGGATGGCAGATTGCAGGAGCCACTTGGTACTGTCAAACCGGCTCAACTTGGAACTGGTGCCACCTTCGGTCTGGGAACCATCCTGCGTATCGTGGATTTTCAGGAGCCAGCCGGCCACTCCCAGCCATAGGCTGCCAAACACAAACCACAGCCCTTTCCCCTGGCTAACAAAATTCAGATGCCCCGCTTCTGGATGGCAGATTGCAGAAGCCACTTGGCTCTGTCCAACCAGCCAAACTAGGCACTGGTGCCACCTTGGGTCTGGGAACCATCCTGCGTATCGTGGATTTTCAGGAGCCAGCCGGCCACTCCCAGCCATAGGCTGCAAAACTCAAACCACGGCCCTTTTCTCTGGCAAACAAAACTCAGCCTCCCTGCTTTTGGATGGCAGATGGCAGGAGCCACATGGTACTATCAAACCAGCCCGACTTGGCGCTGGTGACACATTCGGTCTGGGAACCATCCTGCCTATCGTGGATTTTCAGGAGCCAGCCGGCCACTCCCAGCCATAGGCTACCAAACACAAACCACGGCCCGTTTCCATGCCTAACATAATTCAGATGCCCTCTTGTGGATGGCAGAAAACAGGAGCTACCTGTTAATGTCAAACCAGCCGACCTGGCACTGGTGCCACCTTGGGTCTGGGAACCATTCTGCGTATCGTGGATTTTCAGGAACCAGCCGGCCACTCCAAGCCACAAGCCCTCAAACTCAAACCACGGAACTTTTCCCTGTGTAACATATTTCAGATGCCCCTCTTCTGGATGGCACATTGCAGGAGCTACTTGGCACTGTCAAACCAGCCCGACTTGGCAGTGGTGTTACCTTTATTCTGGGGACAATCCTGAGTATCGTGTATTTTCAGGAGGCTGCCAGCAACTTCCAGACACAGGACCTCAAATTCTAACCACGGCCCTTTTCTCTGGCAAACAAATCTAAGCCTTCCTGCTTGTGGATGGTAGATTGCAGGATCCACATGGTACTATCAAATCAGCCCAATTTGGCACTGGTGCCAACTTGGGTCTGGGAACCATCCTGCGTATCGTGGATTTTCAGGAGCCAGCCGGACACTCCCAGCCATAGGCTGCCAAACACAAACCACGGCCCTTTGCCCTGTCTAAAATAATTCAGATGCCCCGCTTCTGGATGGCAGATTGCAGGAGCCACTTGGTACTATCAAATCAGCCCAACTTGGCACTGGTGACACCTTTGGTCTGGGTGTCATCCTGCGTATCGTGAATTTACAAAAGCCACCGGGCCACTCGCAGCCATAGGCTTCCAAACACAAATCATGGCCCTTTTCCCTGGCTAACAAAATTCAGATGCCCTCTTGTGGATGGCAGATTGCAGGAGCCACTTGGCACTGTCAAAGCAGCCCGACTCGGAACAGGTGCCACCTTGCGTCTGGGAACCATCCTGTGTATCGTGGATTTACTGGAGCCAGCCGGCCACCCCCAACCATAGGCTGCCAAACACCAACCACGGCCCTTTTCCATGGCTAACAAAATTCAGATGCCCCGCTTCTGGATGGCAGATTACAGGAGACACTTTTCACTATCAAACCAGCCCGACTTGGCACTGGTGCCAACTTTGCTCTTGGAACATCCTGCGTATCGTGGATTTTCAGCAGACAGATGACCACTCCAAGCCACAAGCCCTCAAACACAAACCACGGCCCTTTTCTCTGGCAAAGAATACTCAGCTGCCCTGCTTCTGGATGGCAGATTGCAGGAACCACTTGGTACTATCAAACCAGCCGAACTTGGCACTGATGCCGCCTTTGGTCTGGGAACCATCCCGTGTATCGTGGATTTTCAGGAGCCAACCAGCCACTCCCAGCCACAAGCACTCAAACTTAAACCACGGCCCATTTCTCTGGCAAACGAAACTCAATTGCCCTGCTTCAGGATGGCAGATTGCAGGAGCCACTTGGTACTGTCACACAAGCCCATCTTGGCACTGGTGCCATCTTGGGTCTGGGAAACATCCAGCGTATCGTGGATTTTCAGGAGCCAGCTGGCGACTCCCAGCCACAAGCGCTCAAAGTTAAACCACGTTTATTTTCTCTGGCAAACAAAAGTTAGCTGCCCTGCTTCTGGATGGCAGATTCCAGGAGCCACTTGGTACTATCAAACCAGCCCAACTTGGCACTGGTGCCACCTCTGGTCTGGGAACCATCTTGCGTATTATGGATTTTCAGGAGCCAGCCGGCCACTCCCCGCCATAGGCTGCCAAACACAAACCACGGCACTTTGCCCTGGCTAACAAAATTCAGATGCCCTGCTTCTTCATGGCAGACTGCAGACACCACTTGGCTCTGTCCAACCAGCCCGACTTGGCACTGGTGCTGCCATCGGTCTGGGAACCATCCTGCTTACCGTGGATTTTCAGGAGCCAGCTGGCCACTCCGAGCCATAGGCTGCCAAACACAAACCATCGCCCTTTTCCCTGGCCAACAAAATTCAAATTCCTTGCTTCTGGATGGAAGATTGCAGGAGCTACTTGGCCCTATCGAACCAGCCCGACTTGCCACAGGTGCCACCTTTTGTCTGGGAACCATCCTGCGAATCGTGGATTTTCAGCAGCCAGACAGCCACTCCCAGCCACAAGCCCTCAAACCAAAACCACGGCCCTTTTCTCTGGCAAACAAAACTCAGCTTCCCGGCTTATGGATGGCAGATTGCAGGAACCACTTGGTACTATCAAACCAGCCCAACTTGCACTGGTGCCACCTTGGGTCTGGGAACCATCTTGTGTATCGTGGATTTTCAGGAGCCAGCTGGCCACTCCCAGCCACAAGACTTAAAACTCAAACCACGGCCATTTTCCCTGGCAAAGAAAACTCTGCTGCCCTGCTTCTGGAAGGCAGATTGCAGGAGCCACTTGGTTCTATCACAGAGCCCAACTTGGCACTGGTGTAACTTTGGGTCTTTTAACCATCCTGCATATCGTGGATTTTCAGGAGCCAGCCAGCCAAACCCAGCCATAGGCTGCCAAACAGAAACCACGGCCCTTTTCCCTGGCAAAAAAAAAATACAGATGCCCCGCTTCTGGTTTTTTGATTGCAGACACCACTTGGCTCCGTCCAACCAGCCCGACTTGGCACTGGTGCCAACTTAGGTCCTGGAACCATCCTGCCTATCGTGGATTTTCAGAAGCCAGCCGGCCACTCCCATTCAAAAGCCCTCAAACGTAAACCACGGCCGTTTTCTCTTGCAAACAAAATTCAGGTGCCCTGCTTCTGGATGGCAGATTGCAGGAGCCACTTGGTACTATCAAACCAGCCAAACTTGGCACTGGTGCCACCTTCGGTCTGAGAACCATCCTGCGTATCGTGGATTTTCAGGAGACAGCCGTCCACTCCCAGCAATGGGCTGCCGAACCGAAACCACGGCCCTTTTCCCTGCCTAACAAAATTCAGATGCCCCTATTGTGGATGGCAGATTTCAGAACCTTCTTGGCACTGTCAAACCAGCCCAACTTGGCACTGGTGCCACATTAGGTCTTGGAACCATCCAGCATATCGTGGATTTTCAGGAGCCAGCCGTCCAGTCCCAGCCTCAAGCCCTCAAACTTAAACCACGGCCATTTTCTCTGGCAAAAAAAAACTCAGCTGCCCTGCCTCTGGATGGCAGATTGCAGGAGCCACTTGGTACTTCTAAACCAGCCAAAGTTGGCACTGGTGCCACCTTGGGTCTGGGAACCATCCTGCAAATCCTGGATTTTCAGGAGCCAGCCGGCCACTCCCCGCCATAGGCTGCCATGCACAAACGACGGCCCGTTACCCTGGAAAACAAAACTCAGCTGCCCTGCTTATGCATGGCAGATTGCAAGAGCCACTTGGTACTATTAAACCAGCCAAGGTTGGCACTGGTGCCACCTTGGGTCTGGGAACCATCCGGCGTATCGTGGATTTTTAGGAGCCAGCTGGCCCCTTCCAGCCACAAGCCCTCAAACTTCAACCACGGCCATTTTCTCTGGCAAAAAAAACTCAGCTGCCCTGCTTCTGGATGGCAGATTGCAGGAGCCACTTGGTACTTTTAAACCAGCCAAAGCTGGCACTGGTGCCACCTTTGGTCTGGGAACCATCCTGCAAATCCTGGATTTTCAGGAGCCAGCCGGCCACTCCCCGCCATAGGCTGCCATGCACAAACGACGGCTTGTTTCCCTGGAAAACAAAACTCAGCTGCCCTGCTTCTGGATGGCAGATTGCAAGAGCCACTTGGTACTATTAAACCAGCCAAGGTTGGCACTGGTGCCACCTTGGGTCTGGGAACCATCCTGCGTATCGTGGATTTTCAGGAGCCAGCCGGCCACTCCCAGACATAGGCTGCCAAACACAAACCACGGCCCTTTTCCCTGGCTAACAAAATTCAGATGCCCCGCTTCTGGATGGCAGATTGCAGACGCCACTTGGCACTGTCCAACCAGCCAGACTTGGCACTGGTGCCACCTTTGGTCTGGGAACCATCCTGCGTATCGTGGATTTTCAGGTCCCAGCCAGCCACTCCCAGCCACAGACCCCAAAAATAACCCCGGCCTGTTTCCCTTACAAACAAAACTCAGCTGCCCCACTTGTGGACGGCAGATTGCCGGAGCCACTTGGTACTGTCAAACCAGCCCAACTTGGCACTGGTGCCACCTTGGGTCTGGGAACCATCCTGCGTATCGTTGATTTTCAGGAGGCAGCCGGCTACTACCCGCCATAGGCTGGCAAACACAAACCACGGCCCTTTCCCTGGCAAACAAAATTCAGATGCCCCGATTCTGGATGGTAGATTGCAGACGTCACTTGGCTGTGTGCAACCAGCCCAACTTGGCCCTGGAGCCACCTTCCATCTGGGAAATATCCTGCGTATCGTGGATTTTTGGGAGCCAGCCGGCCACTCCCTGCCACAGGACCCAAAAAAAATCCTCGGCCCGTTTCCCTGGCAAACAAAACTCAGCTTCCCCAATTGCGGATGGAAGATTGCCGGAGCCACTTGGTACTGTCATACCAGCCCAATTTGGCACTGCTGCCACCTTCGGTCTGGGAACCATCCTGCGTATCGTGGATTTTCAGGAGCCAGCCATCCACTCCCAACCACAGGCCCCAAAAACAAACCTCGGCCCGTTTCCCTGACAAACAAAACTCAGCTGCCCCACTTGTGGATGGAAGATTGCCGGAGCCACTTGGTACTGTCAAACCAGCCCAACTTGGCACTGGTGCCCCCTTTGGTCTGGGAACCATCCTGCGTATGATGGATTTTTAGGAGCCATCCGGCCACTCCCAGCCACAAGCCTTCAAAATCAAACCACGGCCCTTTTCTCTGGCAAACAAAACTCAGCTGCCCTGCTTCTGGATGGAAGATTGCCGGAGCCACTTGGTACTGTCAAACCAGCCCCACTTGGCACTGGTGCCACCTTGGGTCTGGGAACCATCCTGCGTATCGTGGATTTTTAGGAGCCAGCCGGCCACTCCCAGCCTCAAGCCCTCAAACTTAAACCACGGCCATTTTCTCTGGCAAACAAAACTCAGCTGCCCTGCTTCTGGATGGCAGATTTCAGGAGCCACTTGATACTATTAAACCAGCCCAACTTGTCACTGGTGCCACCTTGGGTCTGGGAACCATCCTGCGTATCGTGGATTTTTAGGAGCCAGCCGGCCACTTCCAGCCACAAGCTCTCAAACATAAACCACGGCCCTTTTCTCTTGAAAACAAAACTCAGCTGCCCTGCTTCTAGATGGCAGATTGCAGGGTACACTTGGTACTTTCAAACCAGCTCAACTTAGCACTTGTGCCACCTTGGGTCTGGGAACCATCCTGCATATTGTGGATTTTCAGGAGCCAGCCGGCCACTCCCAGCCATAGGCTGCCAAACATAAACCACGGACCTTTCCCCTGGCTAACAAAATTCAGATGCCCCGCTTCTGGATGGCAGATTGCAGGAGCCACTTGGCATTTTCAAAGCATCCCGACTTGGAACTGTTTCCACCTTGGGTCTGGGAACCATCCTGTGTGTTTTGGATTTTAAGGAGCCAGCCGTCCACTCCCAGCCATAGGCTGGCAAACACAATCCTCGGCCCGTTTCCCTGACAAAAAGATCTCATCTACCCCGCTTCCTGATGGCAGATTTCAGGAGTCACTTGGTACTATCAAACCAACCCGACTTGGCACTGCTGCCACCTTCGGTCTGGGAACCATCCTGGGTATTGTGGATTTTTTGGAGCGAGCCGGCCGCTCCCATCCACAGGCCCCAAAATAAAACCTCGGCCCGTTTCCCTGACAAACAAAATTCAGCTACCCCATCTGTGGATGGCAGATTGCAGGAGACACTTGGTACTGTCAAACGAGCCCAACATGGCACTGGTGCCACCTTCAGTCTAGGAACCATCCTGCGTATCGTGGATTTTTAGGATCAAGCCGGCCAATCCCAGCCAAAAGCTCTCACAATTAAACCACGGCCCTTTTCACTGGCAAACAAAATTCAGATACCCCGCTTCTGGATGGCAGATTGCAGACGCCACTTGGCTTTTTCCAACCAGCCCGACTTGGCACTGGTGCCACCTTCGGTCTGGGAACCATCCTGCGTATCGTGGATTTTCAGGAGCCAGACAGCCACTCCCAGCCACAGGGCCCAAAAACAAACCTCAGCCCCTTTCCCTGACTAACAAAACTCAGCTACCCCACTTCTGGATGTCAGATTGCCTAAGGCACTTGGTACTGTCAAACCAGCCCAACTTGGCACTGCTGCCACCTTCGGTCAGGGAACCATCCTACCTATGGGTGATTTTTAGGATAGAGCCGGCCACTCCACGCCACAGGCCCCAAAAAGAAACCTCGGCCCGTTTCCCTGGCAAACAAAACTCAGCTACCCAACTTCTGGATGGCAGATTGCAGGAGCCACTTGGTACTATCAAACCAGCACAACATGGCACTGGTGCCACCTTGGTTCTGGGAACCATCCTGCGTATCGTGGATTTTCAGGAGTCAGATGGCCACTCCAAGCCATAGACTGCCAAACACAAACCACGGCCCTTTTCCATGGCTAACAAAATTCAGATGCCCTGATTCTGGATGGCAGACTGCAGACGCCACATTGCTCTGTCCAACCAGCCCGACTTGGCACTGGTGCCACCTTCGGTCTAGGAACCATCCTGCGTATCATGGATTTTCAAGACCCAGCCAGTCACTCCCAGCCACAGGCCCCAAAAATAAACCTCGGCCCGTTTCCCTGACAAACAAAACTCAGCTACCCCACTTCTGGATGGCAGATTGACGGAGCCACTTGGTACTGTCAAACCAGCCCAACTTGGCACTGGTGCCACATTGGGTGTGGGAACCATCCTGCGTATCATGGATTTTCAGGACCCAGACAGCCACTCCCAGCCACAGGCCCAAAAAATAATCCTCAGCCAGTTTCCCTGACAAACGAAACTCAGCTTCCCTCCTTCTGCATGGCAGATTGACGGAGCCACTTGTTACTGTCAAACCAGCCCAACTTGGCACTGGTGCCACCTTGGGTCTGGGAACCATCCTGCGTATCGTGGATTTTCAGGAGCACCCGGCCACTCCAAGCCACAAGCCCTCAAACCTAAACCACGGCCCTTTTCTCAGGCAAACAAAACTCAGCTGACCTGCATCTTAAAGGCAGATTGCAGACGCCACTTGGCACTGTCCAACCAGCCAGACTTGGCACTGGTGCCACCTTCGGTCTGGGAACCATCCTGCGTATCGTGGATTTTCAGGACCCAGCCAGCCACTCCCAGCCACAGACCCCAAAAATAAACCTCGGCCTGTTTCCCTGACAAACAAAACTCAGCTGCCCCACTTGTGGATGCAGATTGCCGGAGCCACTTGGTACTGTCAAACCAGCCCAACTTGGCACTGGTGCCACATTCGGTCTGGGAACCATCCTGCGTATCGTGGATTTTCATGAGCCAGCCCGCCTCTCCCAGCCATAGGCTGCAAAACACAAACCACGGCCCTTTTCCCTGGCAAAAAAAATTCAGATGCCCCACGTCTGGATGGCAGATTGCAGACGCCACTTGGCTCTGTCAAACCAGCCCAACTTGGCCCTGGTGCCACCTGGGGTCCGGGAACCATCCTGCGTATCGTGGAGTTTCAGGAGCACCCGGCCACTCCAAGCCACAAGCCCTCAAACTTAAACCACGGCCCTTTACTCTTGAAAACAAAACTCAGCTGCCCTGCTTCTGGATGGCAGATTTCAGGGTCCACTTGGCATTTTCAAACCAACTCAACTTAGCACTTGTGCCACCTTGGGTCTGGGAACCATCCTGCGTATCGTGGATTTTCAGGAGCCAGCCAGCCACTCCCAGCCATGGGCTGCCAAACACCAACCACAGCCCTTTGCCCTGGCTAACAAAATTCAGATGCCCCACTTCTGGATGGCAGATTGCAGGAGCCACTTGGCATTTTCAAAGCATCCCGACTTGGAACTGTTTCCACCTTGGGTCTGGGAATGATTCTGCGTGTTCTGGATTTTCAGGAGCCAGCCGTCCACTCCCAGCCATAGGCTGGCAAACACAATCCTGGGCCCGTTTCCCTGAGAAAAAAATCTCAACTACCCCGCTTCTTGATGGCAGATTGCAGGAGTCACTTGGTACTATCAAACCAGCCCGACTTGGCGCTGGTGCCATCTTCGGTCTGGGAAGCATCCTGGGTATTGTGGATTCTTAGGAGCGAACCGGCCGCTCCCATCCACAGGCCCCAAAAAAAAACCTCGGCACGTTTCCCTGAAAAACAAAACTCAGCTCCCCCACATCTGGATGGCAGATTGCAGGAGCCACTTGGTACTGTCAAACGAGCCCAACATGGCACTGGTGCCACCTTGGGTCTGGGAACCATCCTGCGTATCGTGGATTTTAAGGACCGAGCCATCCACTCCCCGCACCAGGCCCCAAAAAGAAATCTCGGCCCATTTCCCTGACAAACAAAATTCAGCTGCCCCACTTGGGGATGGCAGATTGCAGGAGACACTTGGTAGTGTCAAACCAGCCCAACATGGCACTGGTGCCACCTTTGGTCTGGGAACCATCCTGCGTATTGTGGATTTTCAGGCCCCAGCCAGCCACTCCCAGCCACAGGCCCCAAAAATAAACCCCGGCGCGTTTCCCTGACAAACAAAACTCAGCTGCCCCACTTGTGGATGGAAGTTTGCCGGAGCCACTAGGTACTGTCATACCAGCCCAATTTGGCACTGGTGCCACCTTCGGTCTGGGAACCATCCTGCGTATCGTGGATTTTCAGGAGCCAGCCAGCCACTCCCAGTCACAGGCCCCAAAAACAAACCTCGGCCCGTTTCCCTGACAAACAAAACTCAGCTACCCCACTTCTGGATGGCAGATATCTGGTGGCACTTGGTACTGTCAAACCAGCACAACATGGCACTGGTGCCACCTTGGGTCTGGGAACCATCCTGCGTATCGTGGATTTTCAGGAGCCAGCCGGACACTCCCCGCCATAGGCTGCCAAACAAAAACCACGGCGCTTTTGCCTGGCAAACAAAGTTAAGATGCCCCGCTTCTCGATGGCAGATTGCAGACGCCACTTGGCTCTATCCAACGAGCCCGACTTGGCACTGGTACCACCTTCCGTCTGGGAACCATCCTGCGTATCGTGGATTTTCAGGACTCAGCCGGCCACAGGCCCCAGCCACAAGCCCTCAAACTCAAACCACGGCCCTTTTCTCTGGCAAACAAAACACAGCTGCCCTGCTTCTGGATGGAAGATTGCCGGAGCCACTGGGTACTGTCATACCAGCCCAATTTGGCACTGGTGCCACATTCGGTCTGGGAACCATCCTGCGTATCGTGGATTTTCAGGAGCCAGCCATCCACTCCTAGCCACAGGCCCCAAAAACAAACCTAGGCCCGTTTCCCTGACAAACAAAACTCAGCTTCCACACTTCTGAAAGGCAGATATCAGGTGGCACTTCGTACTGTCAAACCAGCCATACTTGGCACTGGTGCCACCTTCGGTCTGGGAACCATCCTGCGTATCGTGGATTTTCAGGAGCCAGCCAGACAATCCCCGCGATAGGGTGCCAAACAAAAACCACGGCGCTTTTTCCTGGCAAACACAATTAAGATGCCCCGCTTCTCGTTGGAGATTGCAGACGCCACTTGGCTCTGTCCAACCAGCCCGACATGGCACTGGTGCCACCTTGGGTCTGGGAAGCATCCTGCATATCGTGGATTTTCAGGAGCCAGCCGGCACTCCCATCCATGAGCTGCCAAACACAAACCACGGCCCTTTTCCCTGGCTAACAAAATTCAGATGCCCCGCCTCTTGATGGCAGATTGCAGACGCCACTTGGCTCTGTCCAACCAGCCCGACTTGGCACTGGTGCCACCGTCTGTCTAGGAACCTTCCTTCGTATCGTGGATTTTCAGGACCCAGCCGGCCACTCCCAGCCACAGGCCCTAAAAATAATCCTCGGCCCGTTTCCCTGACAAACAAAACTCAGCTACCCCACTTCTGGATGGCAGATTGCCGGAGCCACTTGTTGCAGTCAAACCAGCCCAACTTGGCACTGGTGCCACCTTCGGTCTGGGAACCATACTGCGTATCGTGGATTTTCAGGAGCCAGCCGGCCACTGCCAGCCATAGTCTGCCAAACAGAAACCACGGCTCTTTTCCCTGGCAAACAAAATTGAGATGCCCCGCTTCTTGATGGCAGATTGCAGACGCCACTTGGCATTGTCCAAGCAGCCCGACTTGGAACTGGTGCCACTTTAGGTCTGGGAGCCATCCTGCGTATCGTGGATTTTCAGGAGCAAGCCGGCCACTCCCAGCCACAGGCCCCAAAAATAAACCTCGGCCCGTTTCCCTGAAAAACAAAACTCAGCTACCCCACATCTGGATGGCAGACTGCAGGAGCCACTTGGTACTATTAAACCAGCACAACTTGGCACTGGTGCTACCTTGGGTCTGGGAACAATCCTGCGTATCGTGGATTTTAAGGAGCCAGTCAACCACTCCCAGCCATAGGTTGCCAAACAAAAACTACGGCACTTTTCCCAGGCTAACAAAATTCAGATGCCCCGATTCTGGATGGCGCATTGCAGACACCACTTGGTACTGTCCAACCAGCCCGACTTGACACTGGTGCCACCTTGGGTTTGGGAACCATCCTGCGTATCGTGGATTTTCAAGAGCAAGTCCGCCACTCCCAGCCACAAAACCTCAAACTCAAACTACGGTCCTTGCAATGGCTAACAAAATTCAGATACCTTGCTTCTGGATGGCAGATTGCAGGAGCCACTTGGCACTGCCAAACCAGCCCGACTTGGCACTTTTCCCACTTCCGGTGTGGGGACCACCCTGCGTATCGTGGATTTTCAGGAGCCAGCCGGCCACTCCCAGCCATGTGCTGCGAAACACAAACCACGGCGCTTTTCCCTGGCAAACAAAATTCAGATGCCCCGCTTCTGGATGGCAGATTGCAGACGACACTTGGCCCTGTCCAACCAGCCCGAAATGGCACTGGCGCCACCTTCGGTCTGGGATCCATCCTGCGTATCTTGGATTTTTAGGAGCGAGCTGGCCATACCCCGCCACAGGACCCAAATACAAACCTCGGCCCGTTTCCCTGGCAAACAAAACTCAGCTACACAACTTCTGGATGGCAGATTGCAGGAGCCACTTGGTACTGTCAAACCAGCCCAACTTGGCACTGGTGTCACCTTGGGTATGGGTACCATCCTGCGTATCGTGGATTTTCAGGAGCCAGCAGGCCACTCCCTGCCACAAGACATCAAACCTAAACCACGGCCCTTTTCTCTTGCAAACAAAACTCAGCTGCCCAGCTTCTGAATGGCAGATATCAGGAGCCACTTGTTACTATCAAACCAGCCTACCATGGCACTGGTGCCACCTTGGGTCTGGGAACCATCCTGAGTGTCGTGGAATTTCAGGAGCGAGCCGGCACTCCCAGCCATGAGCTGCCAAACACAAACCACGGCTCTTTTCCCTGGCTAACAAAATTCAGATGCCCCGCCTCTGGATGGCAGTTTGCAGGAGCCACTTTGTGCTGTCAAACCAGCCCGACTTGGAACTGGTGCCACCTTGGGTCTGGGAACCATCCTGCGTATCGTGGATTTTCAGGAGCCAGCCAGCCACTCCCAGCCATGAGGTTCCAAACAGAAACCACGGCCCTTTTCCCTGTCTAAAAAAATTCAGATGCCCCTCTTTCGGACGGCAAATTGCAGGAGCTACTTGGCGCTGTCAAGCGGGCCCGACGGGGCACTGGTACCACCATCGGACTGGGAACCATCCTGCGTATCGTGGATTTTTAGGAGCCAGCCGGCCACTCCAAGCCACAAGCCCTCAAAGTGAAACCACGGGCCTTTTCTCTGGCAAACAAAACTGAGCTGCCCTGCTTCTTGATGGCAGATTGCAGGAGCCAATTGGTACAATCAAACCAGCGCAACTTGGCACTGGTGCCACCTTGGGTCTGGGAACCATCCTGCGTATCGTGGATTTTCAGGAGCCAGCAGGCCACTCCCAGCTATAGGCTGCCAAACACAAACCACGGCCCTTCTCCTTGGCAAACAAAATTCAGATGCCCCGCTTCTTGATGGCAGATTGCAGACGCCACTTGGCTCTGTCCAACCAGTCCGACTTGTCACTGGTGCCACCTTCTGCCTAGGAACCATCCTGTGTATCGTGGATTTTCAGGACCCAGCCAGCCACTCCCAGCCACAGGCCCTAAAAATAAACCTCGGACCATTTCCCTGACAAACAAAACTCAGCTACCCCACTTCTGGATGGCCGATTGCCGGAGCCACTTGTTGGAGTCAAACCAGCCCAACTTGGCACTGCTGCCACCTTGGGTCTGGGAACCATCCTGTGTATCGTGGATTTTCAGGAGCCAGCCGGCCACTGCCAGCCATGACCTGCCAAACAGAAACCACAGCCCTTTTCCCTGGCAAACAAAATTGAGATGCCCCGCTTCTTGATGGCAGATTGCAGACGCCACTTGGCATTGTCCAAGCAGCCCGATTTGGAACTGGTGCCACTTTGGGTCTCGGAGCCATCCTGCGTATCGTGGATTTTCAGGAGCCAGCCGGCCACTCCCAGCCACAGGCCCCAAAAACAAACCTCGGCCCGTTTCCCTGAAAAACAAAACTCAGCTACTCCACATCTGCATGGCAGACTATAGGAGCCAGTTGGTACTGTTAAACCAGCCCAAATTGGCACTGGTGCTACCTTGGGTCTGGAAACCATCCTGCGTATAATGTATTTTCAGGAACCAGCCGGCCACCCTCAGCCCAGAGCCCTCAAACACAAACCACGTCCCTTTACACTGGCAAACAAAATTCAGATGCCCCGCTTCCGGATGGCAGATTGCAGAAGCAACTTGGCTCTGTCCAAGCAGACCTACTTGGCAGTGGTGACAGCTTGGGTCTGGGAACCATCCTGCGTATCGTGGATTTTCAGGAGCCTGCCGGCCACTCCAAGCCATGTGCTGCCAAACACAAACCACGGCCCTTTTCCCAGTCTAACACAATTCATATGCCCCTCTTGTGGATGGCAGATTTCAGGAGCTACTTGGTACTGTCAAACCAGTCCGACTGGGCACTGGTGCCACCATCGGTCTGGGAACCATCCTGCGTTTTGTGGTTTTCAGGAGCCAGCCGGCCTCTCCAAGCCACAAGCCCTCAAACTGAAATCACGGCCCTTTTCACTGGCAGACAAAACTCATCAGCCCTGCTCCTGGATGGCAGATTGCAGGAGCTACTTGGCACTCTCAAACCAGCCCGACTTGGAACTGGTGCCGCCTTGGGTCTGGAAGCCATCCTGCGTATCGCGGATTTTCAGGAGCGAGCCGGACACTCCAAGCCATGGGCTACAAAACACAAACCACGGCCCTTTTCCCTACCTAACAAAATTCAAATGCCCCTCCTGTGAATGGCAAATTGCAGGAGATACTTGGCACTGTCAAACCAGCCCGACTTGGCACTGCTGCCACCATCGGCCTGGGGACCATCCTGCGTATCGTTGATTTTCAGCAGCCAGCCGGCCACTCCAAGCCACAAACCCTCAAAGTCAAACCACAGCCCTTTTCTCTGGCAAACAAATCTCAGCTGCCCTGCTTCTGGATGGCAGATTGCAGGAGCCACTTGGCACTGTCAAACCAGCCAGACTTGGCACTGGTGCCACCTTGGGTCTGGGAGCCATCCTGCATATCGTGGATTATCAGGAGCCAGCGGGCCACTCCCAGCTATGGGCTGGCAAGCACAAACCACGTCCCTTTTCCCTGCCTAACAAAATGCAGATGCCCCTCCTGTGGATTGCATATTGCAGGAGCTACTTGGCACTGTCACACCAGCCCGACTTGTCACTGCTGCCAATTTCGGCCTGGCGAACATCCTGCGTATCGTGGATTTTCAGGAGCCAGCCGGCCACTCCCAGCAACAAGCCCTCAAACTCAAACCATGGCCATTTTCCCTGGCTAAAAAATTTCAGATGCCCCGCTTCTGGATGGAAGATTGCAGAAGCCACTTGGCAATGACAAACCAGCCCGACTTGGCACTGGTGCGCCCTTGGGTCTTGGAACCATCCTGCGTATCGTGGATTTTCAGGAGCCAGCTGGCCATTCTTAGCCATAGGCTGCCAAACAAAACCACGGCCCTTTTCCCTGGCTAACAAAATTCATTCCCCGCTTCTGGATGGCAGATTGCAACAGCTATTCTGCACTATCAAACCAGCCCACTTGGCACTGGTGCCACCTTTGGTCTGGGATACATTCTGCGTATCATGGATTTTCAGGAGCCAGCCGGCCACTGCCAGCCATAGGCTGACAAAGACAAACCACGGCCATTTTCCCTGCCTAACAAAATTCAGATGCCCCTGTTGTGGATGGCAGATTGCAGGAGCCACTTGGAACAATCAAACCAGTCTAACTTGGCACTGGTGCCACCATCGGTCTGGGAACCATCCTACGTATCGTGGATTTTCAGGAGCCAGCCGGCCACTCCAAGCCACAAGCCCTCTAACTCAAACCACGGCCATTTTCTCTGGCAAACAAAAATTAGCTGCCCTGCTTCTGGATGGCAGATTGCAGGAGCCAGTTGGAACAATCAAACCAGCCCAACTTGGCACGGATGCCACTTTGGATCTGGGAACCATCCTGAGAAACGTGGATTTTCAGGAGCTAGCCGGCCACTCCCCGCCATAGGCTGCCAAACAGAAACCACGTCCTTTTACCCTGGCAAACAAAATTCAGATGCCCCGCATCTGGATGGCAGATTGCAGACGCCACTTGTCTCTGTCCAAGCAGACCTACTTGGCACTGGTGACACCTTGGGTCTGGGATCCATCCTGCGTATCGTGGATTTTCAGGAGCCTGCTGACCACTTCAAGCCATGGGCTGCCAAACACAAACCACGGCCATTTTCCCTGTCTAACACAATTCATATGCCCCTCTTGTGGATGGCAGTTTGCAGGAGCTACTTGGTACTATCAAACCAGTCCGACTGGGCACTGGTGCCCCCATCGGTCTGGCAACCATCCTGCGTATCGTGGATTTTCAGGACCCAGCCGTTCTCTCCAAGCCACAAGCACTCAAACTGAAACCACGGCCCTTTTCACTGGCAGAAAAAACTCATCTGCCCTGCTCCTGGATGGCAGATTGCAGGAGCTACTTGGCACAGTCAAACCAGCCCGACTTGGCAATGGTGCCACCTTCGGCCTGGGGACCATCCTGCGTATTGTGGATTTTCAGGAGCCAGCCGGCCACTCCAAGCCACAAGCCCTCAAAGTCAAACCACGGCCCTTTTCTCTGGCAAACAAAACTCAGCTCCTCTGCTTCTGGATGGCAGATTGTAGGAGCCACTTGGAACAATCAAAACAGCTAATCTTGGAACTGGTGCCACCTTGTATCTGGCAATCATCCTGCGTAACGTGGATTTTCAGGAGCTAGACGGCCACTCCCAGCCATAGGCTGCCAAACAGAAACCACGTCCCTTTACCCTGGCAAACAAAATTCAGATGCCCCGCTTCTGGATGGCAGATTGCAGACGCCACTTTGCTCTGTCCAAGCAGCCCTACTTGGCACTGGTGACACCTTGGGTCTGGGAACCATCCTGTGTAATGTGGATATTCAGGAGCCAGCCGGGCACTCCCAGCCATGGGCTGCCAAAAAAAATCCACGGATCTTTTCCCTGCCTGAAAAAATTCAGATGCCCCACTTCTGGATGGCAGATGGCAGGAGATACTTGGCACTGTCAAACCAGCTCGACTTGGCACTGGTGCCACTTTCGGTCTGGGAACTATCCTGCGTATCGTGGATTTTCAGGTGCCAGCCGGCCACTCCAAGCCACAAGACCTCAAACTCAAACCACGGCCCTTTTCACAGGTAGACAAAACTCTTCTGCCCTATTCTGGATGGCAGTTTGCAAGAGCCACTTTGTGCTATCAAACCAGCCACACTTGGCCCTGGTGCCACCTTGGGTCTGGGAACCATCCTGCGTATCGTGGATTTTCAGGAGCCAGCCGGCCACTCCCCGCCATAGGCTGCCAAACAAAAACCACGGCCCTTTTCCCTGCCTAACAAAATTCAGATGCCCCGCTTCTGGATGGCATATTGCAGACGCCACTTGGCTCTGTCCAAACAGCCTGACGTGGCACTGGTGCCCCCTTGGGTCTGAGAACCATCTTGCGTATCGCGGATTTTCAGGAGCCAGCCGGCCACTCCCAGCCATAGGCTGCCAAACAGAGACCACGGCCCTTTTCCCTGGTAAACAAAATTTAGATGCCCGGCTTCTGGATGGGAGATTGCAGGCAGCTCGTTGCTCTGTGCAACCCGCCCGACTTGGCACTGGTGCCACCTTGGGTCTGGGAACCATCCTGTGTATCGTGGATTTTCAGGAGCCAGCCGGCCACTCCCCGCCATAGGCTGCCAAAGAGAAACCACGCCCCTATTCCCTCGCTAACAAAATTCAGATGCCCCGCTTCTGGATGGCAGATAACAGGAGCTACTTGGCACTATCAAACCAGCCCGACTTGGCACTGGTGCCACCTTGGGTCTGGGAACCATCCTGCGTATCGTGGATTTTCAGGAGCCAGCCGGCCACTCCAAGCCAGAAGCCCTCAAACTCAAACCACGGCCCTTTTCTATGGCAAACAAAACTCAGCTGCCCTGCTTCAGGATGGCAGATTGCAGGGGCCACTTGGAAAAATCAAACCAGCCAAACTTGGCACTGGTGCCACCTGGGATCTGGGAACCATCCTGCGTATCGTGGATTTTCAGGAGCCCGCGGGCCACGCCAAGCCATAGGCTGCAAAAGAAAAACCACGTCCCTTTTCCCTGGGAAAAAAATTCAGATGACCCGCTTCTGGATAGCAGATTTCAGACACTTCTTGGCTCTGTCCAACCAGCCCGACTTTGCACTGGTGCCACCTTGAGTCTGGGAATCATCCAGCGTATCGTGGATTTTCAGGACCCAGCCAGCCACTCCCAGCCACAGACCCCAAAACTAAACCTCGGCCTGTTTCCCTGACAAACAAAACTCAGCTGCCCCACTTGTGGATGCAGATTGCCGGAGCTACGTGGTACTGTCAAACCAGCCCAACTTGGCACTGGTTCCACATTCGGTCTGGGAACCACCCTGCGTATCGTGGATTTTCAGGAGCCAGCCGGCCACTCCCAGCCATAGGGTGCAAAACACAAACCACGGCCCTTTTCCCTGGCAAACAAAATTCACATGCCCTGCTTCTGGATGGCAGATTGCGGACGCCACTCGGCTCTGTCCAACCAGCCAGACTTGGCACTGGTTCCACCTTCGGTCTGGAAACCATCCTGCGTATTGTGGATTTTCAGGAGCCAGCCGGCCACTCCCATGCTCAAACCATCAAACTCAAACCACGGCCATTTTCTATGGCAAAAAAACTCAGCTGCCCTGCTTCTGCATGGCAGATTGCAGGAGCGACTTGGTACTGTCAAACCAGCCCGACTAGGAATTGGTGCCACCTTGGGTCTGGGAACCATCGTGCGAATCGTGGATTTTCAGGAGCCACCCAGCCACTCCAAGCCATGGACTGCCAAACACAAACCACGGCCCTTTTCCCTGCCTAAACAAATTCATATGCCCCTCATGTTTATGGAAGATTGCAGGAGCTACTTTGCACTGTCAAACCAGCTCGATTTGGCACTTGTGCCACCTTGGTTCTGGGAACCATCCTGCGTATCGTGGATTTTCACGAGCCAGCTGGCCACTCCAAGCCACAAGTCCTCAAACTCAAACCACGGCCCTTTTCTCTGGTTAACAAAACCCAGCTGCCCTGCTTCTGGATGGCAGATTGCAGGAGACACTTGGAACAATCAAACCAGCCAAACTTGGCCATGATGTCACCTTGGGTCTGGGAACCATCCTGCGCATCGTGAATTTTCAGGAGCCAGCCGGCCACTCCCAGCCATAGGCTGCCAAACAAAAACCATGGCCATTTCCTTGGCTAGCAAAATTGAGATGCCCCGCTTCTCGATGGCAGATTGCATACAACCACTTGCTCTGTCGAACCAGCCAAACTTGGCACTGGTGCCACCTTAGGTCTGGGAACCATCCTGCGTATCGTGGATTTTCAGGAGCCAGCCGCCCACTCCCAGCCATAGGCTGCCAAATACTAACCACGGCCCTTTTCCCTGGCAAACAAAATTCAGATGCCCCGCTTCTGGATGGCAGATTGCAGACGCCACTTGGCTCTGTCGAAGCACCCCGAGTTGGGACTGGTGACACCTTGGTTCTGGGAACCATCCTGCGTATGGTGGATTTTCAGGAGCCAGCCGCCCACTCCCAGCCATCGGCTGCCAAACACAAACCACGGCCCTTATCCCTGCCTAACAGAATTCAGATGCCCTGCTTCTGGATGGCAGATTGCAGGAGCTACTGGGCACTGACAAACCAGCCCGACTTGGAACTGGTGCCACCTTGGGTCTGGGAACAATCCTGCGTACCGTGGATTTTCAGGAGCCAGCCGGCCACTCCCAGCCACAAGCCCTCAAACTTAAACCACGGCCCTTTTCTCTGGCAAACAAAACTCAGCTGCCCTGATTCTGGATGGCAGATTGCAGGAGCCACTTGGTACTATCCAACCAGCCCGACTTAGCACTGGTGCCACCTTGGTTCTGGGAACAATCCTGCGTACCGTGCATTTTCAGGAGCCAGCCGGCCACTCCCAGCCATAGGCGGCCAAACACAAACCACGGCCCTTTTCCCTGGCAAACAAAATTCAGATGCCCCGCTTATGGATGGCAGATTGCAGACGACACTTGGCTCTGTCCAACCAGCCAGACTTGGCACTGGTGCCACCTTCGGTCTGGGAACCATCCTGCGTGTTGTGGATTTTCAGGAGCCAGCTGGCCAATCCCAGCCACAGGCCTCTAAAATAAACCTTGGCCCGTTTCCCTGACAAACAAAACTCAGCTACTCCGATTGTGGATGGCAGATTGCTGGAGCCACTTGGTACTGTGAAGGCAAAACAACGTTGCACTGGTGCCACTTTGGGTCTGGGAACCATCCTGCGTATCATGGATTTTCAGTAGACACCCGGCGACTCCAAGCCAAAAGCCCTCAAACTGAAACCACAGCCCTTTTCCCTGGCTAACAAAATTCAGATGCCCCTCTTCTGCATGGCAGATTGCAGACGTCACTTGGCATTGTCAAACCAGCCCGACTTGGAACTGATGCCAACTTGGGTCTGGGAACCATCCTGCGTATCGTGGATTTTCAGGAGCCAGCCGGCCATTCCCAGCCAGAAGCCCTCAAACTTAAACCACGGCCCTTTAATCTGGCAAACAAAACTCAGCTGCCCTGCTTCTGGATGGTAGATTGCAGGAGCCACTTGGTACTATCAAACCAGCCCAACCTGGCACTGGTGACACCTTGGGTCTGGGAGCCATCCTGCGTATCGTGCATTTTCAGGAGCCAGCCAGCCACTCCCAGCTATAGGCTGCCAAACAGAAACCACGGCCCTTTTCCCTGGCAAACAAAATTCAGATGCCCGGCTTCTGGATGGGAGATTGCAGACACGTCTTGACTCTCTCCAACCACCCCGACTTTGCACTGGTGCCACATTGGATCTGGGAACCATCCTGTGTATCGTGGATTTTCAGGAGCCAGCTGGCCACTCCCCGCCATAGGCTGCCAAACAGAAACCACGCCCCTTTTCCCTGGCTAACAAAATTCAGAAGCCCCGCTTCTCGATGGCAGATAACAGGAGCTACTTGGCACTATCAAACCATCCCGACTTGGCACTGGTGCCACTTTGGGTCTGGGAACCATCCTGCGTATCGTGGATTTTCAGGAGCCAGCAGGCCACTCCAAGCCAGAAGCCCTCAAACTCAAACCACGGCCCTTTTCTATGGCAAACAAAACTCAGCTGCCCTGCCTCAGGATGGCAGATTGCAGGGGCCACTTGGAAAAATCAAACCAGCCAAACTTGGCACTGGTGCCACCTTGGATCTGGGAACCATCCTGCGTATCATGGATTTTCAGGAGCCCGCGGGCCACGCCAAGCCATAGGCTGCAAAAGACAAACCACGTCACTTTTCCCTGGCAAAAAAATTCAGATGACCCGCTTCTGGATAGCAGATTTCAGACACCTCTTGGCTCTGTCCAACCAGCTCGACTTTGCACTGGTGCCACCTTGAGTCTGGGAATCATCCAGCGTATCGTGGATTTTCAGGAGCCATCCGGCCACTCCCAGCCACAAGCCCTCAAACTTAAACCACGGCCCTTTCCTCTGGCAAACAAAACTCATCTGCCCAGCTTCTGGACGGCAGATTGCAGGAGCCAGTTGGTACTATCAAACCAACCCCTACTTGGCACTGGTGCCACCATGGTTCTGGGAAGCATTCTGCGTATCGTGGATTTTCAGGAGCCAGCCGGGCACTCCTAGCCATAGGCTGCCAAAAAGAAACCACGTCCCTTTTCCCTGGCAAACAAAATTCAGATGCCCCACTTCTGGATGGCAGATTGCAGGAGCTATTTGGCACTATCAAATCAGCCCAACTTGGCACTGGTGCCACCTTGGGTCTGGGAAATATACTGCGTATCGTGGATTTTCAGGAGCCAGACGGCGAGTCCCAGACACAAGCCCTCAAACTCAAACTATGGCCCTTTTCCCTGGCAAACAAAATTCAGATGCCCTGCTTCTGGATGGCAGATTGCAGACGCCACTCGGCTCTGTCCAACCAGCCAGACTTGGCACTGGTTCCACCTTCGGTCTGGAAACCATCCTGCGTATTGTGGATTTTCAGGAGCCAGCCGGCCACTCCCATCCTCAAACCATCAAACTCAAACCACGGCCATTTTCTATGGCAAAAAAAACTCAGCTGCCCTGCTTCTGCATGGCAGATTGCAGGAGCGACTTGGTACTGTCAAACCAGTCCGACTAGGAACTGGTGCCACCTTGGGTCTGGGAACCATCGTGCGAATCGTGGATTTTCAGGAGCCACCCAGCCACTCCCAGCCACAAGCCCTCAAACTTTAACCACGGCCCTTTTCTCTGGCAAACAAAACTCAGCTGCCCTGATTCTGGATGGCAGATTGCAGGAGCCACTTGGTAGTATCCAACCAGCCCGACTTGGCACTGGTGCCACCTTGGGTCTGGGAACCATCCTGCGTATCGTGGATTTTCAGGAGCCAGCCTGCCACTCCCCGCCTCAAGCCCTCAAACTCAAACCATGGCCCTTTTCTCTGGCAAACAAAACTCAGCTGCCCTGCTTCTGGATGGCAGATTGCAGGAGCAATTTGGTACGATCAAACCAGCCCAATTTGGCACTGGTGCCACCTTGGGTCTGGGAACCATCGTGCGAATCGTGGATTTTCAGGAGCCACCCAGCCACTCCCAGCCACAAGCCCTCAAACTATAACCACGGCCCTTTTCTCTGGCAAACAAAACTCAGCTGCCCTGATTCTGGATGGCAGATTGCAGGAGCCACTTGGTACTATCCAACCAGCCCGACTTGGCACTGGTGCCACCTTAGGTCTGGGAACCATCCTTCGTATCGTGGATTTTCAGGAGCCAGCCGGCCGCTCGCAGCCACAGGCCCCAAAAACAAACCTCGGCCCGTTTCCCTGACAAAAAATACTCAGCTACCCCGCTTGTGGATGGCAGATTGCAGGAGCCACTTGGCACTGACAAAACAGCCCAACTTGGCACAGGTGCCACCTTGTGTCTGGGAACCATCCTGCGTATCGTGGATTTTCAGGAGCCACCCGGCCACTCCCAGCCACAAGTCCTCAAACTCAAACCACGGCACTTTTCCCTGGCTAACATAATTCAGATGCCCCGCTTGTGGATGGCAGATTGCAGGAGCCACTTGGCACTGTCAAACCAGCCGACTTGAAACTGGTGCCACCTTGGGTCTGGGAACCATCTTGCGAATCGTGGATTTTCAGGAGCCAGCTGGCCACTCCCGGCCATAGGCTGCCAAAAAAAAAACACGGACATTTCCTTGTCTAAAAAAATTCAGACGCCCCGCTTCTGCATGGCAGATTGAAGACACCACTTGGCTCTGTCCAAGCAGCACGACTTGGCATTGGTGCCACCTTGGGTCTGGGAACCATCCTGCGTATCGTGGATTTTCTGGAGCCAGCCGGCCACTACCAGCCATAGGCTGCCAAAGAAAAACCACGGCCCTTTTCCCTGGCTAACGAAATTCAGATGCCCTGTTCTGGATGGCAGATTTCAGGAGCTATTTGGCACTATCAAACCAGCCCGACTTGGCACTGGTGCCACGTTGGGTCTGGGAACCATCCTGCGTATCGTGGATTTTCAGGATCCAGCTGGCCACTCCCAGCCACAAGCCCTCAAATTTAAACCCCAGCCATTATCTCCGGCAAACAAAACTCAGCAGCCCATCTTCTGGATGGCAGATTGCAGGAGCAACTTTGTACTATCAAACCAGCCCAACTTGGCACGTTTACTACCCTGGGTCTTTGAACCATCCGGCTTATCGTGGATTTTCAGGAGCCACCTGGCCTCGCCCAGCCTTAGGCTACTAAACACAAACCACGGCTCTTTTCCCTGGCTAACATAATTCAGATGCCCCGCTTCTGAATGGCAGATTGCACGAGCCACTTGGCACTGTCAAAGCAGCCTGACTTGGAACTGGTGCCACCTTGGGTCTGAAAACCATCCGTCGTATCGTGGATTTTCAGGAGCCAGCTGGCCACTACCAGCCACAAGTACTAAAACTCAAACCACGGCCCTTTTCTATGGCAAACAAAACTCAGCTGCCCTGCTTCAGGATGGCAGATTGCAGGGGCCACTTGGAAAAATCAAACCAGCCAAACTTGGCACTGGTGCCACCTGGGATCTGGGAACCATCCTGCGTATCGTGGATTTTCAGGAGCCCGCGGGCCACGCCAAGCCATAGGCTGCAAAAGAAAAACCACGTCCCTTTTCCCTGGGAAAAAAATTCAGATGACCCGCTTCTGGATAGCAGATTTCAGACACTTCTTGGCTCTGTCCAACCAGCCCGACTTTGCACTGGTGCCACCTTGAGTCTGGGAATCATCCAGCGTATCGTGGATTTTCAGGACCCAGCCAGCCACTCCCAGCCACAGACCCCAAAACTAAACCGCGGCCTGTTTCCCTGACAAACAAAACTCAGCTGCCCCACTTGTGGATGCAGATTGCCGGAGCTACGTGGTACTGTCAAACCAGCCCAACTTGGCACTGGTTCCACATTCGGTCTGGGAACCACCCTGCGTATCGTGGATTTTCAGGAGCCAGCCGGCCACTCCCAGCCATAGGGTGCAAAACACAAACCACGGCCCTTTTCCCTGGCAAACAAAATTCACATGCCCTGCTTCTGGATGGCAGATTGCGGACGCCACTCGGCTCTGTCCAACCAGCCAGACTTGGCACTGGTTCCACCTTCGGTCTGGAAACCATCCTGCGTATTGTGGATTTTCAGGAGCCAGCCGGCCACTCCCATGCTCAAACCATCAAACTCAAACCACGGCCATTTTCTATGGCAAAAAAACTCAGCTGCCCTGCTTCTGCATGGCAGATTGCAGGAGCGACTTGGTACTGTCAAACCAGCCCGACTAGGAATTGGTGCCACCTTGGGTCTGGGAACCATCGTGCGAATCGTGGATTTTCAGGAGCCACCCAGCCACTCCAAGCCATGGACTGCCAAACACAAACCACGGCCCTTTTCCCTGCCTAAACAAATTCATATGCCCCTCATGTTTATGGAAGATTGCAGGAGCTACTTTGCACTGTCAAACCAGCTCGATTTGGCACTTGTGCCACCTTGGTTCTGGGAACCATCCTGCGTATCGTGGATTTTCACGAGCCAGCTGGCCACTCCAAGCCACAAGTCCTCAAACTCAAACCACGGCCCTTTTCTCTGGTTAACAAAACCCAGCTGCCCTGCTTCTGGATGGCAGATTGCAGGAGACACTTGGAACAATCAAACCAGCCAAACTTGGCCATGATGTCACCTTGGGTCTGGGAACCATCCTGCGCATCGTGAATTTTCAGGAGCCAGCCGGCCACTCCCAGCCATAGGCTGCCAAACAAAAACCATGGCCATTTCCTTGGCTAGCAAAATTGAGATGCCCCGCTTCTCGATGGCAGATTGCATACAACCACTTGCTCTGTCGAACCAGCCAAACTTGGCACTGGTGCCACCTTAGGTCTGGGAACCATCCTGCGTATCGTGGATTTTCAGGAGCCAGCCGCCCACTCCCAGCCATAGGCTGCCAAATACTAACCACGGCCCTTTTCCCTGGCAAACAAAATTCAGATGCCCCGCTTCTGGATGGCAGATTGCAGACGCCACTTGGCTCTGTCGAAGCACCCCGAGTTGGGACTGGTGACACCTTGGTTCTGGGAACCATCCTGCGTATGGTGGATTTTCAGGAGCCAGCCGCCCACTCCCAGCCATCGGCTGCCAAACACAAACCACGGCCCTTATCCCTGCCTAACAGAATTCAGATGCCCTGCTTCTGGATGGCAGATTGCAGGAGCTACTGGGCACTGACAAACCAGCCCGACTTGGAACTGGTGCCACCTTGGGTCTGGGAACAATCCTGCGTACCGTGGATTTTCAGGAGCCAGCCGGCCACTCCCAGCCACAAGCCCTCAAACTTAAACCACGGCCCTTATCTCTGGCAAACAAAACTCAGCTGCCCTGATTCTGGATGGCAGATTGCAGGAGCCACTTGGTACTATCCAACCAGCCCGACTTAGCACTGGTGCCACCTTGGTTCTGGGAACAATCCTGCGTACCGTGCATTTTCAGGAGCCAGCCGGCCACTCCCAGCCATAGGCGGCCAAACACAAACCACGGCCCTTTTCCCTGGCAAACAAAATTCAGATGCCCCGCTTATGGATGGCAGATTGCAGACGACACTTGGCTCTGTCCAACCAGCCAGACTTGGCACTGGTGCCACCTTCGGTCTGGGAACCATCCTGCGTGTTGTGGATTTTCAGGAGCCAGCTGGCCAATCCCAGCCACAGGCCTCTAAAATAAACCTTGGCCCGTTTCCCTGACAAACAAAACTCAGCTACTCCGATTGTGGATGGCAGATTGCTGGAGCCACTTGGTACTGTGAAGGCAAAACAACGTTGCACTGGTGCCACTTTGGGTCTGGGAACCATCCTGCGTATCATGGATTTTCAGTAGACACCCGGCGACTCCAAGCCAAAAGCCCTCAAACTGAAACCACAGCCCTTTTCCCTGGCTAACAAAATTCAGATGCCCCTCTTCTGCATGGCAGATTGCAGACGTCACTTGGCATTGTCAAACCAGCCCGACTTGGAACTGATGCCAACTTGGGTCTGGGAACCATCCTGCGTATCGTGGATTTTCAGGAGCCAGCCGGCCATTCCCAGCCAGAAGCCCTCAAACTTAAACCACGGCCCTTTAATCTGGCAAACAAAACTCAGCTGCCCTGCTTCTGGATGGTAGATTGCAGGAGCCACTTGGTACTATCAAACCAGCCCAACCTGGCACTGGTGACACCTTGGGTCTGGGAGCCATCCTGCGTATCGTGCATTTTCAGGAGCCAGCCAGCCACTCCCAGCTATAGGCTGCCAAACAGAAACCACGGCCCTTTTCCCTGGCAAACAAAATTCAGATGCCCGGCTTCTGGATGGGAGATTGCAGACACGTCTTGACTCTCTCCAACCACCCCGACTTTGCACTGGTGCCACATTGGATCTGGGAACCATCCTGTGTATCGTGGATTTTCAGGAGCCAGCTGGCCACTCCCCGCCATAGGCTGCCAAACAGAAACCACGCCCCTTTTCCCTGGCTAACAAAATTCAGAAGCCCCGCTTCTCGATGGCAGATAACAGGAGCTACTTGGCACTATCAAACCATCCCGACTTGGCACTGGTGCCACTTTGGGTCTGGGAACCCTCCTGCGTATCGTGGATTTTCAGGAGCCAGCAGGCCACTCCAAGCCAGAAGCCCTCAAACTCAAACCACGGCCCTTTTCTATGGCAAACAAAACTCAGCTGCCCTGCCTCAGGATGGCAGATTGCAGGGGCCACTTGGAAAAATCAAACCAGCCAAACTTGGCACTGGTGCCACCTTGGATCTGGGAACCATCCTGCGTATCATGGATTTTCAGGAGCCCGCGGGCCACGCCAAGCCATAGGCTGCAAAAGACAAACCACGTCACTTTTCCCTGGCAAAAAAATTCAGATGACCCGCTTCTGGATAGCAGATTTCAGACACCTCTTGGCTCTGTCCAACCAGCTCGACTTTGCACTGGTGCCACCTTGAGTCTGGGAATCATCCAGCGTATCGTGGATTTTCAGGAGCCATCCGGCCACTCCCAGCCACAAGCCCTCAAACTTAAACCACGGCCCTTTCCTCTGGCAAACAAAACTCATCTGCCCAGCTTCTGGACGGCAGATTGCAGGAGCCAGTTGGTACTATCAAACCAACCCCTACTTGGCACTGGTGCCACCATGGTTCTGGGAAGCATTCTGCGTATCGTGGATTTTCAGGAGCCAGCCGGGCACTCCTAGCCATAGGCTGCCAAAAAGAAACCACGTCCCTTTTCCCTGGCAAACAAAATTCAGATGCCCCACTTCTGGATGGCAGATTGCAGGAGCTATTTGGCACTATCAAATCAGCCCAACTTGGCACTGGTGCCACCTTGGGTCTGGGAAATATACTGCGTATCGTGGATTTTCAGGAGCCAGACGGCGAGTCCCAGACACAAGCCCTCAAACTCAAACTATGGCCCTTTTCCCTGGCAAACAAAATTCAGATGCCCTGCTTCTGGATGGCAGATTGCAGACGCCACTCGGCTCTGTCCAACCAGCCAGACTTGGCACTGGTTCCACCTTCGGTCTGGAAACCATCCTGCGTATTGTGGATTTTCAGGAGCCAGCCGGCCACTCCCATCCTCAAACCATCAAACTCAAACCACGGCCATTTTCTATGGCAAAAAAAACTCAGCTGCCCTGCTTCTGCATGGCAGATTGCAGGAGCGACTTGGTACTGTCAAACCAGTCCGACTAGGAACTGGTGCCACCTTGGGTCTGGGAACCATCGTGCGAATCGTGGATTTTCAGGAGCCACCCAGCCACTCCCAGCCACAAGCCCTCAAACTTTAACCACGGCCCTTTTCTCTGGCAAACAAAACTCAGCTGCCCTGATTCTGGATGGCAGATTGCAGGAGCCACTTGGTAGTATCCAACCAGCCCGACTTGGCACTGGTGCCACCTTGGGTCTGGGAACCATCCTGCGTATCGTGGATTTTCAGGAGCCAGCCTGCCACTCCCCGCCTCAAGCCCTCAAACTCAAACCATGGCCCTTTTCTCTGGCAAACAAAACTCAGCTGCCCTGCTTCTGGATGGCAGATTGCAGGAGCAATTTGGTACGATCAAACCAGCCCAATTTGGCACTGGTGCCACCTTGGGTCTGGGAACCATCGTGCGAATCGTGGATTTTCAGGAGCCACCCAGCCACTCCCAGCCACAAGCCCTCAAATTATAACCACGGCCCTTTTCTCTGGCAAACAAAACTCAGCTGCCCTGATTCTGGATGGCAGATTGCAGGAGCCACTTGGTACTATCCAACCAGCCCGACTTGGCACTGGTGCCACCTTAGGTCTGGGAACCATCCTTCGTATCGTGGATTTTCAGGAGCCAGCCGGCCGCTCGCAGCCACAGGCCCCAAAAACAAACCTCGGCCCGTTTCCCTGACAAAAAATACTCAGCTACCCCGCTTGTGGATGGCAGATTGCAGGAGCCACTTGGCACTGACAAAACAGCCCAACTTGGCACAGGTGCCACCTTGTGTCTGGGAACCATCCTGCGTATCGTGGATTTTCAGGAGCCACCCGGCCACTCCCAGCCACAAGTCCTCAAACTCAAACCACGGCACTTTTCCCTGGCTAACATAATTCAGATGCCCCGCTTGTGGATGGCAGATTGCAGGAGCCACTTGGCACTGTCAAACCAGCCGACTTGAAACTGGTGCCACCTTGGGTCTGGGAACCATCTTGCGAATCGTGGATTTTCAGGAGCCAGCTGGCCACTCCCGGCCATAGGCTGCCAAAAAAAAAACACGGACATTTCCTTGTCTAAAAAAATTCAGACGCCCCGCTTCTGCATGGCAGATTGAAGACACCACTTGGCTCTGTCCAAGCAGCACGACTTGGCATTGGTGCCACCTTGGGTCTGGGAACCATCCTGCGTATCGTGGATTTTCTGGAGCCAGCCGGCCACTACCAGCCATAGGCTGCCAAAGAAAAACCACGGCCCTTTTCCCTGGCTAACGAAATTCAGATGCCCTGTTCTGGATGGCAGATTTCAGGAGCTATTTGGCACTATCAAACCAGCCCGACTTGGCACTGGTGCCACGTTGGGTCTGGGAACCATCCTGCGTATCGTGGATTTTCAGGATCCAGCTGGCCACTCCCAGCCACAAGCCCTCAAATTTAAACCCCAGCCATTATCTCCGGCAAACAAAACTCAGCAGCCCATCTTCTGGATGGCAGATTGCAGGAGCAACTTTGTACTATCAAACCAGCCCAACTTGGCACGTTTACTACCCTGGGTCTTTGAACCATCCGGCTTATCGTGGATTTTCAGGAGCCACCTGGCCTCGCCCAGCCTTAGGCTACTAAACACAAACCACGGCTCTTTTCCCTGGCTAACATAATTCAGATGCCCCGCTTCTGAATGGCAGATTGCACGAGCCACTTGGCACTGTCAAAGCAGCCTGACTTGGAACTGGTGCCACCTTGGGTCTGAAAACCATCCGTCGTATCGTGGATTTTCAGGAGCCAGCTGGCCACTACCAGCCACAAGTACTAAAACTCAAACCACGGCCCTTTTCTCTGGCAAACAAAACTCAGCTGCCCCACATCTGGATGGCAGATTGCAAGAGCCACTTGGTACTATCAAATCAGCCCAACTTGGCACTGGTGCCACCTTGGGTCTTTGAACCATCTGGCATATCGTGGACTTTCAGGAGCCAGCCGGCCACTCCCAGCAATCGGTGCCAAACACAAACCACGGCCCTTTTTTCCCTGGCTAACAAATTTCAGATGCCCCGCTTCTGGATGGCAGATTGCAGGAGCCACTTGGCACTGTCAAACCAGCCCGACTTTGAACTGGTGCCACCCTTGGTCTGGGAACCATCCTGCGTATTGTGGATTTTCAGGATCCATCTGGCGTCTCCCAGCCACAAGCCATCATACTCAAACCACGGCCCTTTTCTCTGGCAAAAAAAACTCAGCTGCCCTTCTTCTGCCTGGTAAATTGCCGGAGGCAGTTGGTACTGTCAAACTAGCCCGACTTGGCACTGGTGACACCTTGGGTCTGGGAACCATCCTGCGTATCGTGGATGTTCAGGAGCCAGCCGGCCACTCCCAGCCATATGATGCCAAACACAAACCACGGCCCTTTTCCCTGGCTAACAAAATTCAGATGCCCCGCTTCTGGATGGCATATTGCAGGAGCTGCTTGGCACTGACAAACCAGCCCGACTTGGAACTGGTGCCACCTTGGGTCTGGGAACCATCCTGCGTATCGTGGATTTTCAGGAGCCAGCCGGACACACCCAGCCATAGGCTGCCAAACACAAACCACGGCCCTTGTCCCTGGCAAACAAAATTCAGATGCCCCGCTTCTGGATGGAAAATTGCAGACGCCACTTGGCTCTGTCCAACCAGCCGGACTTAGCACTGGTGCCACATTTGGTCTGGTAATCATCCTCCGCATCGTGGGTTTTCAGCTGCCAGCCGGCCACTCCCTGCCACAAGCCCTCAAACTTTAACCACGGCCCTTATCTCTGGCAAAAAAACTCAGCAGCCCTGCTTCTGGATGGCAGATTGCAGGAGCAACTTGGTACTATCAATCCAGCCCGACTTGGCACTTGTACCACCCTGGGTCTTTGAACAATCCGGCTTATCGTGCCAAACACATACCACAGCTTTTTTCCCTGGCTAACAAATTCAGATGCCCAGCTTCTGGATGGCAGATTGCAGGAGCCACTTGGCAATGTCAAACTAGCCCGACTTGGAACTGGTGCCACCTTGGGTCTGGGAACCATCCTGCGTATCGTGGATTTTCAGGAGCCAGCCGGGCACTCCCAGCCATAGGGTGCCAAACACATACCACGGCCCTTTGCATTGGATAACAAAATTCAGGTGCCCCGCTTCTGGATGGCAGATTGCAGGAGCTACGTGGCACTACCAAACCAGCCCGACATGGCACTGGTGCCACGTTGGGTCTGGGAACCATCCTGAGTATCGTGGCTTTTCAGGAGCCAGGCAGCCACTCCCAGCCACAAGCACTCAAACTCAAACCACGGCCGTTTTCCCTGGCTAAAAAAATTCAGATACCCTGCTTCTGGATGGCAGATGGCAGGAGCCACTTGGTACGATCAAACCAGCCCAATTTGGCAGTGGTGCCATCTTGGGTCTGGGAACCATCCTGCGTATCGTGGATTTTCAGGAGTCACCCGGCCACTCCCAGCCGTAGGCTGCCAAACACTAACCACGGCCCATTGTCCTGGCTAACAAAATTCAGATGACCCGCTTCTGGATGGCAGATTGCAAAAGCCACTTGGTACTGTCAAACCAGCCCGACTTGGATCTGGTGCCACTTTGGGTTTCGGAACCATCCTGCGTATCGTGGATTTTCAGGAGCCAGGCGGCCACTCCCAGCCGCAAGCCCTCAAATTCAAACCACGGCCCTTTTCCCTGGCAAACAAAATTCAGATGCCCCGCTTCTGCATGGCAGATTGCAGACGCCACTCGGCTCTGTCCAACCAGCCCGACTTGGCACTGGTGCCACCTTCGGTCTGGGAACCATCCTGCGTATTGTGGATTTTCAGGAGCCAGCCGTCCACTCCCAGCCACAGGCCCCAAAAGCAAACCTCGGCTTGTGTCCCTGACAAACAAAACTCAGCTACCCCGCTTCTGGATGGCAGATTTCTGGATCCACTTGGTACTGTCAAACTAGAACAACTTTGCACTGGTGCCACTTTGGGTCTGGGAACTATCCTGCCTATCGTGGATTTTCAGGAGCCAGCTGGACGCTACCAGCGACAAGCCTTCAAACTTAAACCACGGATATTTTCTCTGACAAACAGAATTCAGCTGCCCTGCTTCTGGATGGCAGATTGCAGGAGCCACTTGAAACAATCAAACCAGCCAAACTTGGCACTGGTGTCACCTTGGGTCTGGGAACCATCCGGCATATCGTGGATTTTCAGGAGCCACCCAGCCACTCCAAGCCATCGGCTGCCAAACACAAACCACGGCCCTTTTCCCTGCCTAAAAAAATTCATATGCCCCTCATGTGTATGGCAGATTGCAGGAGCTACTTCGCACTGTCAAACCTGCTCGACTTGGCACTTGTGTCAACTTCGGTCTGGGAACCATCCTGCGTATCGTGGATTTTCAGGAGCCAGCCGGCCACTCCAAGCCACAAGTCCTCAAACTTAAACCACGGCCCTTTTCTCTGGAAAGAAAACTTAGCTGCCCTGCTTCTGGATGGCAGATTGCAGGAGCCACTTGGAAAAATCAAACCAGCCAAACTTGGCACTGGTGTCACCTTGGGTCTTGGAACCATCCGACATATCGTGGATTTTCAGGAGCCAGCCGGCCACTCCCAGCCATCGGCTGCCAAACAGAAACCACGGCCCTTTACCCTGCCTAAAAAAATTCATATGCCCTTCATGTGTATGGCAGATTGCACGAGCCATTTCGCACTGTGAAACCAGCTCGACTTGGCACTTGTGTCAACTTCGGTCTGGGAACCATCCTGCGTATCGTGGATTTTCAGGAGCCAGCCGGCCACTCCAAGACACAAGTCCTCAAAATTTAACCACGGCCCTTTTCTCTGGAAAGAAAACTTACCTGCCCTGCTTCTGGATGGCAGATTGCAGGAGCCACTTGGAAAAATCAAACCAGCAAAACTTGGTACTGGTGTCTCCTTGGGTCTGGGAAACGTCCTGCGTATCAAGGATTTTCAGGAGCCAGCCGGCCACTCCAAGCCATAGGCTGACAAACACAAACCAAGGCCCTTTGCCATGGCAAACAAAATTCAGATGCCCTGCTTCTGGATGGCAGATTGCAGACACCACTTGTCTCTGTCCATACAGCCCGACTTGGCACCGGTGCCACCTTTGGTCTGGGAACCATCCTGCGTATCGTGGATTTTCAGGAGCCAGCCGGCCACTCCCAGCCATAGGGTGCCAAACACAATCCACGGCCCTTTTCCCTGCCTAAAAAAACTCAGATG
The DNA here is from genome assembly GCA_031885435.1 of Passerculus sandwichensis. Lineage (NCBI taxonomy): Eukaryota > Metazoa > Chordata > Aves > Passeriformes > Passerellidae > Passerculus > Passerculus sandwichensis. The sequence goes on from CM063146.1 coordinate 1,811,677, forward strand.
CCCCTGTTGTGGATAGCAGATTGCAGGAGATATTTGGCACTGTCAAACCAGCTCGAATTGGAACTGGTGAAACCTTGGGTCTGGGAACCATCCTGCGTATCGTGGATTTCCAGGAGCCAGCCGGCCACTACCAGCCATAGGCTGCCAAAAAGAAACCACGCCCCTTTTTCCTGGCAAACAAAATTCAGGTGCCCTGATTCTGGATGGCAGATTGCAGGAGATACTTGGCACTGACAAACCAGCCCGACTTGGCACTGCTGCCCCCTTGTGTCTGGGAACCGTCCTGCGTATCGTGGATTTTCAGGAGCCAGCCGGCCACTCCCAGCCACAAGCCCTCAAACTTAAACCACGGCCTTTTTCTCCGGCAAACAAAACTCAGCTGCCCCGCTTCTGGATGGCATATTGCAGGAGCTACATGGCACTGACAAACCAGCCCGACTTGGAACTGGTGCCACCTTGGGTCTGGGAACCATCCTGCGTATCGTGGATTTTCAGGAGCCAGCCGGACACTCCCAGCCATAGGCTGCCAAAAACAAACCACGGCCCTTTCCCCTGGCAAACAAAATAGGGATGCCCCGCTTCTGGATGGCCTATTGCCGACACCACTTGGCTCTGTCCAACCAGACAGACTTGGCACTGGTGCCACCTTTGGCCTGGGAACCATCCTGCGTATCGTGGATTTTCAGGAGCCAGCCGGCCACTCGCAGCCACAGGCCCCAAAAACAAACCTCGGCCAGTTTCCCTGACAAACAAGACTCAGCTACCCCGGTTCTTGATGGCAGATTGCATGAGCCACTTAGTATTGTCAAACATGCCCAACTTGGCACTGGTGCCACCTTGGGTTTGGGAACCATCCTGCATATCATGGATTTTCAGGAGCCAGGTGGCCAATCCCATCCATAGGCTGCCAAACCGAAACCACGTCCCTTTTCCCTGGCAAAAAAAATTCAGATGCCCTGCTTCAAGATGGCAGATTGCAGGAGATACTTGGCACTGTCAAACCAGCCCGACTTGGAACTGGTGCCCCCTTGGGTCTGGGAACCATCCTGCGTATTGTGGATTTTCAGGAGCCAGCCGGCCACTCCCAGCCACAAGCCCTCAAAATGAAACCACGGCCCTTTTCTCTGGCAAACAAAACTCAGCTGCCCTGCTTCTGGATGGCACATTGCAGGAGCCAGTTGGTACTATCAAACCAGACCCACTTCGCACTGGTGCCTCCTTGGTTCTGGGAACCATCCTGCGTATCGTGGATTTTCAGGAGCCAGCCGGCCACTCCCAGCCATAGGCTGCCAAACACAAACCACGGCACTTTTCCCTGCCTATCAAAATTCAGATGCCCCTGTTGTGCATAGCAGATTGCAGGAGCTACTTGGCACTGTCAAACCAGCTCTAATTGGCACTGGTGACACCTTCGGTCTGGGAACCAGCCTGCGTATCGTGGATTTCCAGGAGTCAGCCGGCCACTCCCAGCCACAAGCCCTAAAACTCAAACCACGGCCCTTTTCACTTGCAAACAAAACTCAGCTGCCCTGCTTCTGGATCGCAGATTGCAGGAGACACTTGGAACAATCAAACCAGCCAAACTTGGCACTGGTGCCACCTTGGATCTGGGAACAATCCTGCGTATCGTGGATTTTCAGGAGCCAGCCGGCCACTCCCATCCATAGGCGGACAAACAGAAACCACGCCCCTTTTCCCTGGCAAAAAAAATTCAGATGCCCCGCTTCTGGATGGCAAATTGGAGACGCCACTTGGCTCCGTCCAACCAGCCCGACTTGGCACTGGTGCACCTTTGGTCTGGGAACCATCCTGCGTGTTCTGGATTTTCAGGAGCCAGCCGTCCAATCGAAGCCACAGGTCTCAAAAAGAAACCTCGGCCCGTTTCCCTGACAAACAATACTCAGCTAACCCGTTTCTGGATGGCAGATTGCAGACGCCACTTGGCTCTGTCCAACCAGCCCGACTTGGCACTGGTTACGCCTTGGGTCTGGGAACCATCCTGCGTATCGTGGATTTTCAGGAGCCAGCCCGACGCTCCCAACCGCAAGCCCTAAAACTTAAACCATGGCCCTTTTCTCTGACAAACAAAACTCAGCTGCCCTGCTTCTGGATGTCAGATTGCTGGAGCCACTTGGTACTATCAAACCAGCCCAACTTGGCACTGGTGTCACGTTGGCCCTGGGAAACATCCTGCGTATCATGGATTTTCAGGAGCCAGACGGCCACTCCCAGCCATAGGCTGCCAAACATACACCACGGATCTTTTCCCAGGCAAACAAAATTCAGATGCCCCGCTTCTGGATGGCCGATTCCGACGCCACTTTGCTCTGCCAACCAGGCATACTTGGCACTGGTGCCACCTTCTGTCAGGGAACCATCCTGCGTATCGTGAATTTTCAGGAGCTAGACGGCCTCTCCAAGCCACAGGCCCCAAAAACAAACCTCGGTCGGTTTCCCTGACAAAAAAAACTCAGCTACCACGCTTCTGGATGGCACATTGCAGGAGGCACTTGGTACTGTCAAACCAGCCCAACTTGGCACTAGTGCCAGCTTGGGTTTGGGAACCATCCTGCGTATCGCGGACTTTCAGGAGCCAGCCGGACATGCCCAGCCAAAAGCCCTAAAACTTAAACCACCGCCCTTTCCTCTGGCAACCAAAATCAGCTGCCCTGGTTCTGGATGGCAGATTGCAGGAGCCACTTGGTACTATCAAACCAGCCCAACTTGGAACTGGTGCCACCTTTGGTCTGGGAACCATCGTGCGTTTCATGGATTTTCAGGTGTCACCCGGCGAATCCCAGCCACAAGCCCTCAAACTCAAACCTCTGCACTTTTCCCTGGCTAAAAAAATTCAGCTTCCCCGCTTCTGGATGACAGATTGCAGACGCCACTTGGCATTGTCAAACCAGCTCGACTTGGCACTTGTGTCAACTTCGGTCTGGGAACCATCCTCCGTATCGTGGATTTTCAGGAGCCAGCCTGCCACTCCCCGCCTCAAGCCCTCAAACTCAAACCACGGCCCTTTTCCCTGGCAAAAAAAATTCAGATGCCCTGCTTCAAGATGGCAGATTGCAGGAGATACTTGGCACTGTCAAACCAGCCCGACTTGGAACTGGTGCCACCTTGGGTCTGGGAACCATCCTGCGTATTGTGGATTTTCAGGAGCCAGCCGGCCACTCCCAGCCATAGGCTGCCAAAGAAAAACCACGGCCCTTTTCCCTGGCTAACATAATTCAGATGCCCTCTACTGGATGGCAGATTTCAGGAGCTACTTGGCACTATCAAACCAGCCCGACATGGCACTGGTGCCACGTTGGGTCTGGGAACCATCCTGCGTATCGTGGCTTTTCAGGAGCCAGGCAGCCACTCCCAGCCACAAGCCCTCAAACTCAAACCACGGCGGTTTTCCCTGGCTAAAAAAATTCAGATGCCTTGATACTGGATGGCAGATGGCAGGAGCCACTTGGCACGATCAAACCAGCCCAATTTGGCGGTGGTGCCACCTTGGGTCTGGGAACCATCCTGCGTATCGTGGCTTTTCAGGAGCCAGGCGGCCACTCCCAGCCGCAAGCCCTCAAATTCAAACCACGGCCCTTTTCCCTGGCAAACAAAATTCAGATGCCCCGCTTCTGCATGGCAGATTGCAGACGCCACTCGGCTCTGTCCAACCAGCCCGACTTGGCACTGGTGCCACCTTCGGTCTGGGAACCATCCTGCGTATTGTGGATTTTCAGGAGCCAGCCGGCCACTCCCAGCCACAGGCCCCAAAAGCAAACCTCGGCCCGTTTCCCTGACAAACAAAACTCAGCTACCCCGCTTCTGGATGGCAGATTTCTGGATCCACTTGGTACTGTCAAACCAGAACAACTTTGCACTGGTGCCACTTTGGGTCTGGGAACTATCCTGCCTATCGTGGATTTTCAGGAGCCAGCCGGACGCTCCCAGCCACAAGCCATCAAACTTAAACCACGGACATTTTCTCTGACAAACAAAATTCAGCTGCCCTGCTTCTGGATGGCAGATTGCAGGAGCCACTTGGAACAATCAAACCAGCCAAACTTGGCACTGGTGTCACCTTGGGTCTGGGAACCATCCGGCATATCGTGGATTTTCAGGAGCCACCCAGCCACTCCAAGCCATCGGCTGCCAAACACAAATTACGGCACTTTTCCCTGCCTAAAAAAATTCATATGCCCCTCATGTGTATGGCAGATTGCAGGAGCTACTTCGCACTGTCAAACCAGCTCGACTTGGCACTTGTGTCAACTTCGGTCTGGGAACCATCCTGCGTATCGTGGATTTTCAGGAGCCACCCGGCCACTCCAAGCCACAAGTCCTCAAACTTAAACCACGGCCCTTTTCTCTGGCAAGAAAACATAGCTGCCCTGCTTCTGGATGGAAGATTGCAGGAGCCACTTGGAAAAATCAAACCAGCCAAACTTGGCACTGGTGTCACCTTGGGTCTGGGAAACGTCCTGCGTATCGTGGATTTTCAGGAGCCAGCCGGCCACTCCCAGCCATAGGCTGACAAACACAAACCAAGGCACTTTGCCATGGCAAACAAAATTCAGATGCCCCGCTTCTGGATGGCAGATTGCAGACACCACTTTTCTCTGTCCATACAGCCCGACTTGGCACTGGTGCCACCTTTGGTCTGGGAACCATCCTGCGTATCGTGGATTTTCAGGAGCCAGCCGGCCACTCCCAGACATAGGGTGCCAAACACATACCACGGCCCTTTGCATTGGCTAACAAAATTCAGGTGCCCCGCCTCTGGATGGCAGATTGCAGGAGCCACTTGGCACTCTCAAACCAGCCCGACTTTGAACCGGTGCCACCTTGGGTCTGGAAACCATCCTGCGTATCGTGGATTTTCAGGAGCCAGCCGGCCACTCCCAGCCATAGGCTGCCAAACACAATCCACGGCACTTTTTCCTGCCTAAAAAAACTCAGATGCCCCTGCTTCTGGATGGCAGATTGCAAATGATACTTGGCACTGTCAAACCAGCTCGAATTGGAACTGGTGCCAACTTCGGTCTGGGAACCATCCTGCGTATCGTGGATTTCCAGGAGCCAGCCCGCCACTCACAGCCACAAGCCCACAAACTCAAACCACGGCCCTTTTCACTGGCAAACAAAACTCAGCTGCCCTGCTTCTGGATGGCAGATTGCAGGAGACACTTTGAACAATCAAACCAGCCAAACTTGGCACTGGTGCCACCTTGGATCTGGGAACCATCCTGGTGCCACCTTGGATCTGGGAACCATCCTGGTTCCTGTGAATCAGGAACCACCTGATTCTGGATGGCAGATTGCAGGAGATACTTGGCACTGACAAACCAGCCCGACTTGGCACTGCTGACCCCTTCGGTCTGGGGACCATCCTGCGTATCGTGGATTTTCAGGAGCCAGCCGGCCACTCCCAGCCACAAGCCCTCAAACTTAAACCACGGCCTTTTTCTCCGGCAAACAAAACTCAGCTGCCCCGCTTCTGGATGGCATATTGCAGGAGCTACATGGCACTGACAAACCAGCCCGACTTGGAACTGGTGCCACCTTGGGTCTGGGAACCATCGTGCTTATCGTGGATTTTCAGGAGCCAGCCGGACACTCCCAGCCATAGGCTGCCAAACACAAACCACGGCCCTTTCCCCTGGCAAACAAAATAGAGATGCCCCGCTTCTGGATGGCCTATTGCCGACAACACTTGGCTCTGTCCAACCAGACAGACTTGGCACTGGTGCCACGTTTGGCCTGGGAACCATCCTGCGTATCGTGGATTTTCAGGAGCCAGCCTGCCACTCGCAGCCAAAGGCCCCAAAAACAAACCGCGGCCAGTTTCCCTGACAAACAAAACTCAGCTACCCCGCTTCTGGATGGCAGATTGCATGAGCCACTTAGTATTGTCAAACCTGCCCAACTTGGCACTGGTGCCACCTTGGGTTTGGGAACCATCTTGCATAACATGGATTTTCAGGAGCCAGGTGGCCACTCCCAGCCATAGGCTGCCAAACCCAAACCACGGCCATTTCCTTGTCTAAAAAATTTCAGACGCCCCGCTTCTGGATGGCAGATTGAAGACACCTCTTGGCTCTGTCCAAGCAGCCCGACTTGGCACTGGTGCCACCTTGGGTCTGGGACCCATCCTGCGTATCGTGGATTTTCAGCATCCAGCCAGCCACTCCCAGCCTTAGGCTGCCAAAAACAAACCACGGCCCTTTTCCCTGGCTAACGAAATTCAGATGCCCTGTTCTGGATGGCAGTTTTCAGGAGCTTTTTGGCACTATCAAACCAGCCTGACTTAGCACTGGTGCCACCTTGGGTCTGGGAACCATCCTGCGTATCGTGGATTTTCAGGAGCCAGCCGGCCACTCCAAGCCAGAAGACCTCAAACTTAAACCACGGCCCTTTTCGCTGGCAAACAAAACTCAGCTGCCCTGCTTCTGGATGGCAGATTGCAGGAGCCACTTGGAACAATCAAACCAGCCAAACTTGGAACTGCTGTCACCTTGGATCTGGGAACCATCCTGCGTATCGTGGATTTTCAGGAGCCAGCGCGCCACTCCCAGCCATAGGCTGCCAAACCGAAACCACGTCCCTTTTCCCTAGCAAAAAAAATTCAGATGCCCTGCTTCTGGATGGCAGATTTCAGCAGATACTTGGCACTGTCAAACCAGCCCGACTTGGAACTGGTGCCCCCTTGGGTCTGGGAACCATCCTGCATATCATGGATTTTCAGGAGCTAGCCGGCCACTCCCAGCCACAAGCCATCAAACTGAAACCACGGCCCTTTACTCTGCAAAAAGAAACTCAGCTGCCCTGCTTCTGGATGGCACATTGCAGGAGGCACTTGGTACTGTCAAACCAGCCCAACTTGGCACTGGTGCCAGCTTGGGTTTGGGAACCATCCTGCGTATCGCGGACTTTCAGGAGCCAGCCGGACATGCCCAGCCAAAAGCCCTAAAACTTAAACCACCGCCCTTTCCTCTGGCAACCAAAATCAGCTGCCCTGGTTCTGGATGGCAGATTGCAGGAGCCACTTGGTACTATCAAACCAGCCCAACTTGGAACTGGTGCCACCTTGGGTCTGGGAACCATCCTGCGTATTGTGGATTTTCAGGAGCCAGCCGGCCACTCCCAGCCATAGGCTGCCAAAGAAAAACCACGGCCCTTTTCCCTGGCTAACATAATTCAGATGCCCTCTACTGGATGGCAGATTTCAGGAGCTACTTGGCACTATCAAACCAGCCCGACATGGCACTGGTGCCACGTTGGGTCTGGGAACCATCCTGCGTATCGTGGATTTTCAGGAGCCAGCCGGCCACTCCAAGCCAGAAGACCTCAAACTTAAACCACGGCCCTTTTCGCTGGCAAACAAAACTCAGCTGCCCTGCTTCTGGATGGCAGATTGCAGGAGCCACTTGGAACAATCAAACCAGCCAAACTTGGAACTGCTGTCACCTTGGATCTGGGAACCATCCTGCGTATCGTGGATTTTCAGGAGCCAGCGCGCCACTCCCAGCCATAGGCTGCCAAACCGAAACCACGTCCCTTTTCCCTAGCAAAAAAAATTCAGATGCCCTGCTTCAAGATGGCAGATTGCAGGAGATACTTGGCACTGTCAAACCAGCCCGACTTGGAGCCGGTGGCACCTTGGGTCTGGGAGCCATCCTGCGTATCGTGGATTTTCAGGCGCCAGCCGGCCACACCCCGCCATAGGCTGCCAAACACAAACCACGGATCTTTTCCCTGCCTAACAAAATTCAGATGCCCCTGTTGTGGATAGCAGATTGCAGGAGCTACTTGGCACTGTCAAACCAGCTCAAATTGGCACTGGTGCCACCTTCGGTCTGGGAACCAGCCTGCGTATCGTGGATTTCCAGGAGCCAGCCGGCCACTCCCAGCCACAAGCCCTCCAACACAAACCACGGCCCTTTTCACTGGCAAACAAAATTCAACTGCCCTGCTTCTGGATGGGAAATTGCAGGAGCGACTTGGAAAAATCAAACCCGCAAAACTTGGCAATGGTGCCACCTTGGATCTGGGAACCATCCGGCGTATCGTGGATTTTTAGGAGCCAACCGGCCACTCTGCGTCACAGGCCCCAAAAACAAACCTCGGCCCGTTACCCTGACAAACAAAACTCAGCTACCCCGCTTCTGGATGGCAGATTTCAGGAGCCACTTGGTACTGTCAAACCAGCACAACATTGCACTGGTGCCATCTTAGGTCTGGGAACCCTCCTGCGTATCGTGGATTTTCAGGAGCCAGCCGGACGCTCCCAGCCGCAAGCCCTCAAACATAAACAACCGCCGTTTTCTCTGACAAACAAAACTCAGCTGCCCTGCTTCTGGGTGGCAGATTGCAGAAAACTCTTGGCTCTGTCCAACCAGCCCGACTTGGCAAGGGTGCCCCACTGGGTCTGGGAACCATCCTGTGTATCGTGGATTTTCAGGAGCCAGCCGGCCACGCCCTGCCATAGGCTGCCAAACACAAACCACGGACCTTTTCCCTGGCAAACACAACTCAGATGCCATGCTTCTGGATGGCAGATTACAAAAGCCACTTGGCACTGTCAAACCAGCCTCACTTGGAACTGGTGCCACCTTGTGTCTGGGAACCATCCTGTGTATCGTGGATTTTCAGGAGCCAGCCGGCCACTCCAAGCCACAAGCCCACAAACTTGAACCACGGCCATTATCTCTGTCAAACAAAACTCAGCTGTCCTGCTTCTGAATTGCAGATGGCAGGAGACACTTGTTGCTATCAAACCAGCCCAACTTGGCACTGGTGCCACCTTGGGTTTGGGAACCATCCTGCGTATCGTGGATTTTCAGGAGCCAGCCGGCCACTCCCAGCCATTGGCTGCCAAACATTAACCATGGTTCTTTGCCTTGGCTAACAAAATTCAGATGCCCCGCTTCTGGATGGCAGATTGCAGGAGCCACTTGGCACTGTCAAACCAGCCCGACTTGGATCCGGTGCCACCTTGGGTCTGGGAGCCATCCTGCGTATCGTGGATTTTCAGGTGCCAGCCGGCCACACCCAGCCATGGGCTGGCAAACAGAAACCACGGCCCTTTTCCCTGCCTAACAAAATTCAGTTGCCGCTCTTCTGGATGACAGATTGCAGACACCACTTTGCTCTGTTCAAGCAGCCTCACTTGGCACTGGTGCCACCTTGGGTCTGGGAACCATCCTGCATATCGTGGATTTTCAGGAGCCACCTGGCCACTCCCAGCCATAGGCTCTCAAACAAAAACCAGGGCCCATTGCCACGGCTAACAAAATTCAGATGCCCCGCTTCTGGATGGCAGATTGCAGGAGCCACTTGGCACTGTCAAACCAGCCCGACTTGGAGCCGGTGGCACCTTGGGTCTGGGAGCCATCCTGCGTATCGTGGATTTTCAGGCGCCAGCCGGCCACACCCCGCCATGGGATGCTAAACACAAACCACGGCCTTTTTCCCTGCCTAACAAAATTCAGATGCCGCTCTTATGGATGGCAGATTGCAGACGCCACTTGACTCTGTCCAACCAGCCAGACTTGGAACTGTTGCCACCTTCGGTCTGGGAACCATCCTGCGTATCGTGGATTTTCAGGAGCACCCCGGCCACTCCAAGCCACAGGCCCCAAAAACCAACCTCGGCCCATTACCCTGACAAAGAAAACTCAGTTACCCTTCTTCTGGATGGCAGATTGCAGACGCCACTTGGCTCTGTCGAAGCAGCCCGACTTGGCACTGGTGCTACCTTGGGTCTGGGAGCCATCCTGCGTATCGTGGATTTTCAGGTGCCAGCCGGCCACACCCAGCCATGGGATGCTAAACAAAACCCACGGCCCTTTTCCCTGCCTAACAAAATTCAGATGCCGCTCTTCTGGATGACAGATTGCAGACGCCACTTGGCTCTGTCCAACCAGCCTCACTTGGCACTGGTGCCACCTTGGGTCTGGGGACCATCCTGCGTATCGTGGATTTTCAGGAGCCACCCGGCCATTCCCAGCCATAGGCTCTCAAAAAAAAACCTAGGCCCATTGCCACGGCTAACAAAATTCAGATGCCGCTCTACTGGATGACAGATTGCAGCCGCCTCTTGGCTCTGTCCAACCAGCCTCACTTGGCACTGGTGCCACCTTGGGTCTGGGAACCATCCTGCGTATCTAGGATTTTCAGGAGCCCGCCGGCCACTTCCAGCCACAGGCCCCCAAATCAAACCTCGGCCCGTTTCCCTGATAAACCAAACTCAGCTACCCCACTTCTGGATGGCAGATTGCAGGAGCCACTTGGCTCTGTCCAACCAGCCTCACTTGGCACTGGTGCTACCTTGGGTCTGGGAACCATCCTGCGTATCTTGGATTTTCAGGAGCCAGCTGGCCACTCCCAGCCATAGGCTGAAAAACACATACCACGAAACTTTTCCCTGCCTAACCAAATTCAGATGCCCGGTTCTGGATTGGCAGATTGCAGGAGCTACTTGACACTATCAAACCACCCCGACTTGGCACTGGTGCCAACATTGGTCTTGGAACAATCCTGCGTATCGTTGATTGTCAGGAGGTAGCCGGTCACACCCAGCCATGGGTGCTAAACACAAACCACGGCCCTTTACCCTGCCTAACAAAATTCAGATGCCCCTCTTCTGGATGGCAGATTGCAGACGCCACTTGGCTCTGTCAAACCAGCCAGAATTTGCACAGGTGCAAACTTCGGTCTGGGAACCATCCTGCGTATGGTGGATTTTCAGGAGCAACCCGGCCACTCCCAGGCATAGGCCCCAAAAACAAACCTCGTCCCATTACCCTGACAAAGAAAACTCAGCTACCACGCTTCTGGATGGCAGATTGCAGGAGCCACTTGGTACTGTCAAACCAGCCCAACTTGGCACTGTTGCCACCTTCGGTCTGGGAACCATCCTGCGTATCGTAGATTTTCAGAAACCAGCCGGCCACTCCCAGCCACATGCCCTCAAACTTAAACCACGGCCCTTTTCCCTCACAAACAAAACTCAGACGCCCCGCTTCTGGAAGGCAGATTGCAGACATCACTTCGCTCTGTCCAACCAGCCTGACATGGCACTGGTGCCTCCTTGGGTCTGGGGACCATCCTGCGTATCGTGGATTTTCAGGAGCCAGCCGGCCACTCCCAGCCATGGGCTGCCAAACACAAACCACGGCCCTTTTCCCGGCCTAACAAAATTCAGATGCCCCTGTTGTGGATGTCAAATTGCAGGAGCTACTTGGCATTATCAAACCAGCCCGACTTGGCATTGGTGCAACCTTCGGCCTGGGGACCATCCTGCGTATCGTGTATTTTAAGGCGCCAGCCGGCCACTCCAACCACAAGCCCTCAAAGTCAAGCCACGGCCCTTTCCTCTGGTAAACAAAACTCAGCTACCCCACTTCTGGATGGCAGATCGCAGGAGCCTCTTGGTACTGTCAAACCAGCCCAACTTGGCACTGGTGCCACCTTCGGTCTGGGAAACATCCTGCGTATCGTGGATTTTCAGGAGCCACCTGGCCACTCCCAGACACAGGCTGCTAAAAAAAAACCTCGGCCCATTGCCACGGCTAACAATATTCAGATGCCTCGCTTCTGGATGGCAGATTGCAGGAGCCACTTGGCACTGTCAAAGCAGCCCGACTTGGATCCGGTGCCACCGTGGGTCTGGGGACCATCCTGCGTATCGTGGATTTTCAGGAGCCAGCCGGCCACTCCGAGCCATGGGCTGCCAAACACAAACCACGGCCCTTTTCCCTGCCTAACAAAATTCAGATGCCCCTGTTGTGGATGGAATATTGCAGGAGCTACTTGGCATTATCAAACCAGCCAGACTTGGCATTGGTGCCACCTTCGGCCGGGGGACCATCCTGCGTATCGTGCATTTTCAGGAGTCAGCTGGCCACTCCAACCAAAAGCCCTCAAAGTCAAACCACGGCCCTTTCCTCCGGCAAATAAAACTCAGCTGCCCTGCTTCTGGATGGCAGATTGCAGGAGACACTTGGTACTATTAAACCAGCCAAAGTTGGCACTGGTGCCACCTTGGGTCTGGGAACCATCCTGTGGATCGTGGATTTTCAGGAGCCACCCGGCCACTCCCAGCCACAGGCCCCAAAAAGAAACCTCGGCCCCTTTCCCTGACAAACAAAACTCGGCTACCCCACTTCTGGATGGCAGATCGAAGGAGCCTCTTGGTACTGTCAAACCAGCCCAACTTGGCATTGGTGCCACCTTTGGTCTGGGAATCATCCTGCGTATCGTGGATTTTCAGGAGCCGGCTGGCCACTCCCAGACATAGGCAGGCAAATACATACTACGAAACTTTAGCCTTCCTAACAAAATTCAGATGCCCAGCTTCTGGATGGCAGATAACAAACACCACTTGGCGCTGTCAAACCAGCCCAACTTGGCACTGGTACCACCTTGGGTCTGGGAACCATCCTGCGTATCGTGGATTTCCAGGAGCCAGCCGGCCACTCCCAGACATAGGCTGACAAACATATATCACGAACCTTTTCCCTGGCTAACAAAATTCAGATGCCCCGTTCTGGATGGCAGATTGCAGGAGCTACTTGACACTATCAAACCAGCCCGACTTGGAACTAGTGCCACCTTCGGTCTGGGAAACATCCTGCGTATCGTGGATTTTCAGGAGCCAGCCGGCCACGCCCAGCCATGGGCTGCTAAACACAAACCACGGACCTTTACCCTGCCTAACGAAATTCAGATGCCCCTGTTGTGGATGTCAAATTGCAGGAGCTACTTGGCATTATCAAAACATCCCGACTTGGCACTCTTGCCACCTTCGGCTTCGGGACCATCCTGCGTATCGTGGATTTTCAGTAGCCACCGGCCACTCCAACCACAAGCACTCAAAGTCAAACCACGGCCCTTTACTCTGGCAAACAAAACTTAGCTGCCCTGCTTCTGGATGGCAGATTGCAGGAGCCACTTGGTAATATGAAACCAGACAAAGTTGGCACTGGTGCCACCTCAGGTTTTGGAACCATCCTGTGTATCGTGGATTTTCAGGAGCCAACCGGCCACTCTGCGCCATAGGCTGCCAAACACAAACCACCGACCTGTTTCCTGGCAAACAAAATTCAGATGCCCCGTTACTGCATGGCAGATTGCAGACACCACTTGGCTCTTTCCAGCCAGCCTGACTTGGCACTGGTGCCACCTTGGGTCTGGGAACCATCCTGCGTATCGTGGATTTTCAGGAGCCAGCCGGCCGCTCCAAGCCAGAGGCCCCAAAATGAAACCTCGGGCCGTTTCCCTGACAAACCAAACTCAGCAACCCCACTTCTGGATGGCACATTGCAGGAGCCACTTGGTACTGTCAAACCAGCCAAAGTTGGCACTGGTGCCACCTTGGGTCTGGGAACCATCCCACGTATAGTGGATTTTCACGAGCCAGCCGGCCACTCCAGGCCATAGGCTGACAAATATATACCACGAAACTTTTCCCTGCCTAACAAAATTCAGATGCCCCGTTCTGGATGGCAGATTGCAGGAGCTACTTGACACTATCAAACCAGCCCGACTTGGCACTGGTGCCACCATTGGTCTGGGAACCATCCTGCGTATCGTGGATTTTCAGGAGCCAGCCGGCCACACCCAGCCATGGGCTGCTAAACACAAACCACGGCCCTTTTCCCTGTCTAAAAAAAGTCAGATGCCCCGCTTCTGGATGGGAGATTGCAGACGCCACTTGGCTCTGTCCAACCAGCCAGACTTGGCACTGGTGCCACCTTCGGTCTGGGAACCATCCTGCGTATCGTGGATTTTCCGGAACCAGCCAGCCACCCCCAGCCACAGGCCCCAAAATTAACCTCGGACCTTTTCCCTGACAAACAAATCTCAGCTACCCCGCTTCTCGATGGCAGATTGCAGACGCCAATTGGCTCTATCAAACCAGGCCGTCTTGGCACTGATGCCACCTTGGGACTGGAAACCATCCTGCGTATCGAGGATTTTCAGGAGCCAGCCGGCCACTCCCAGCCATAGGCTGCCAAATAGAAACCACGGCCCTTTTCCCTGCCTAACAAAATTCATATGCCCCGCTTCTGGATGGCAGATTGCAGACACCACTTGGCTCTGTCCAACCATCCAACTTGGCACTGGTGCCAACTTGTGTCCTTGAAACATCCGGCTTATCTTGGATTTTCAGGAGCCACATGGCCTCGCCCAGCCATAGGCTACCAAACACAAACCACGGCTCTTTTCCCTGGCTAACAAAATTCAGATGCCCTGCTTCTGCATGGCAGATTGCAGACTCCACTTGGCACTGTCAAACCAGCCCGACTTGGCACTGGTGGCACCCTCTGTGTGGGGACCATCCTGCGAATCCTGGATTTTCAAGAGCCAGCTGGCCACTCCCAGACAAGGGCTGCCAAAAACAAACCACGGCCCTTTTCACTGGCTAACAAAATTCAGATGCCCCGCTTCTGGATGGCAGATTGCAGACGCCACTTGGTACTGTCAAACCAGCCCAACTTGGCACTGCTCCCACCTTGGGTCTGGGAACCATCCTGCGTATCTTGGATTATCAGGAGCCAGCCTGCCACTCCCAGCCCCAAGCCCACAATCTTAAACCACGGCCCTTTTCTCTGGCAGACAAATCTCAGCTGCCCTGCTTGTGGGTGGCGGATTGCAGGAGCCACTTGGAAATGTCAAAATAGCCCTACTTAGAACTGGTGCCACCTTCGGTCTGGGAACCATCCTGCGTATCGTGGATTTTCAGGAGCCAGCCGGCCAATCCCAGCCATGGGCTGCCAAACACAAACCACAACAATTTTCGCTGCCGAACAAAATTCATATGCCCCGCTTCTGGATTGCAGATTGCAGGAGCTACTTGGCCCTGACAAACAAGCCGGACATTGCACTGGTGCCACCTTGTGTCTGGGAACCATCCTGCGTATGGCGGATTTTCAGGAGCCACACGGGCACGCCCAGCCACAAGCCCTCATACTTAAAACACGGCCCTTTACTTTGGCAAACAAAACTCAGATGCCCTGCTTCTGGATGGCAGATTGCAGGAGCCACTTACCTCTATCAAACCAGCCCAACTTGGCACGGGTGCCACCTTGGGTATGGGAACCACCCTGCGTATCGTGGATTTTCAGGAGCATGCCGGCCACTCCCAGCCATAGGCTACCAAACAAAAACTAAGGCCCTTTGCCCTGGCTAACAAAATTCAGATGCCCCGCTTCTGGATGGCAGATTGCAGACGCCACTTGGCTCTGTCCAACCAGCCAGACTTGGCACTGGTGCCACCTTGGGTCTGGGAACCATCCAGCGTATCGTGGATTTTCAGGAGCCAGCCGGCAACTCCCAGACACAGGCCACAAAAACAAATATAGGCCCGTTACCCTGACAAACAAAATTCAGGTACCCCGCTTCTGGATGGCAGATTGCAGACGCCACTTGGCTCTGTCCAACCAGCCCGACTTGGAACTGGTGCCACCTTGGGTCTGGGAACCATCCTGCGTATGGTGGATTTTCAGGAGCCAGCCGGCCACTCCAAGCCACAAGCACTAAAACTCAAACCACGGCCCTTTTCTCTGGCAAACAAAACTCAGCTGGCCTGCTCCTGGATGGCAGATTGCAAGAGACACTTGATACTATCAAATCAGCCCAACCTGGCACTTGTGCCAGCTTGGGTCTGGGAACCATCTTGCGTATCGTGGATTTTCAGGGGCCACCTGGCTTCGCCCAGCCTTAGGCTACCAAACACAAACCACGGCTCTTTTCCCTGGCTAACAAAATTCATATACCCCACTTCTGGATGGCAAATTGCACGAGCCACTTGGCACTGTCAAACCACGCTGACTTAGAACTGGTGCCACCTTGGGTCTGTGAACCATCCTGCGTATGGTGGATTTTCAGGGGCCACCTGGCCACTCCCAGCCACAAGCACTTAAGCTCAAACCACGGCCCTTTTCTCTGGCCAGCAAAACTCAGCTGGCCTGCTCCTGGATGGCAGATTGCAAGAGACACTTGATACTATCAAATCAGCCCAACCTGGCACTTGTGCCCCCTTGGGTCTGGGAACCATCCTGTGTATCGTGGATTTTCAGGGGCCACCTGGCCACTCCCAGCCATCGGCTGCCAAACACAAACCACGGTATTTTTCCCTGGCTAATAAAATTCAGATGCCCCGCTTCTGGATGGCAGATTGCAGGAGCCACTTGGCACTGTCAAACCAGCCCGACTTTGAACTGGTGCCACCTTGTGTCTGGGAACCATCCTGCGTATCGTGGATTTTCAGGAGCCAGCCGGCCACTCCCAGCCATTGGCTGCCAAACACTAACCACGGTTCTTTGCCTTGGCTAACAAAATTCAGATGCCCCGCTTCTGGATGGCATATTTCAGGAGCCACTTGGCACTGTCAAACCAGCCCGACTTGGATCCGGTGCCACCTTGGGTCTGCGAGCCATCCTGCGTATCGTGGATTTTCAGGCGCCAGCCGGCCACACCCAGCCATGGGATGCTAAACACAAACCACAGCCTTTTTCCCTGCCTAACAAAATTCAGATGCCGCTCTTCTGGATGACAGATTGCAGACACCACTTTGCTCTGTCCAACCAGCCTCACTTGGCACTGGTGCCACCTTGGGTCTGGGAACCATCCTGTGTATCGTGGATTTTCAGGAGCACCCCGGCCACTCCCAGCCACAGGCCCCAAAAACCAACCTCGGCCCATTTCCCTGACAAAGAAAACTCAGCTACCCTGCTTCTGGATGGCAGATTGCAGACGCCACTTGGCTCTGTAGAAGCAGCCCGACTTGGCACTGGTGCCACCCTTGGTCTGGGAGCCATCCTGCGTATCGTGGATTTTCAGGCGCCAGCCGGCCACACTCAGCCATGGGATGCTAAACAAAACCCACGGCCCTTTTCCCTGCCTAACAAAATTCAGATGCCGCTCTTCTGGATGACAGATTGCAGACACCACTTGGCTCTGTCCAACCAGCCTCACTTGGCACTGGTGCTACCTTGGGTCTGGGAACCATCCTGCGTATCTTGGATTTTCAGGAGCCAGCTGGCCACTCCCAGCCATAGGCTGAAAAACACATACCACGAAACTTTTCCCTGCCTAACCAAATTCAGATGCCCGGTTCTGGATTGGCAGATTGCAGGAGCTACTTGACACTATCAAACCACCCCGACTTGGCACTGGTGCCACCATTGGTCTTGGAACAATCCTGCGTATCGTGGATTGTCAGGAGGTAGCCGGTCACACCCAGCCATGGGTGCTAAACACAAACCACGGCCCTTTACCCTGCCTAACAAAATTCAGATGCCCCTCTTCTGGATGGCAGATTGCAGACGCCACTTGGCTCTGTCAAACCAGCCAGACTTGGCACAGGTGCAAACTTCGGTCTGGGAACCATCCTGCGTATGGTGGATTTTCAGGAGCAACCCGGCCACTCCCAGCCATAGGCCCCAAAAACAAACCTCGTCCCATTACCCTGACAAAGAAAACTCAGCTACCACGCTTCTGGATGGCAGATTGCAGGAGCCACTTGGTACTGTCAAACCAGCCCAACTTGGCACTGTTGCCACCTTCGGTCTGGGAACCATCCTGCGTATCGTAGATTTTCAGAAACCAGCCGGCCACTCCCAGCCACATGCCCTCAAACTTAAACCACGGCCCTTTTCCCTCGCAAACAAAACTCAGACGCCCCGCTTCTGGAAGGCAGATTGCAGACATCACTTCGCTCTGTCCAACCAGCCTGACTTGGCACTGGTGCCTCCTTGGGTCTGGGGACCATCCTGCGTATCGTGGATTTTCAGGAGCCAGCCGGCCACTCCAACCACAAGCCCTCAAAGTCAAACCACGGCCCTTTCCTCTGGTAAACAAAACTCAGCTACCCCACTTCTGGATGGCAGATCGCAGGAGCCTCTTGGTACTGTCAAACCAGCCCAACTTGGCACTGGTGCCACCTTCGGTCTGGGAACCATCCTGCGTATCGTGGATTTTCAGGAGCCACCTGGCCACTCCCAGACATAGGCTGCTAAACAAAAACCTCGGCCCATTGCCACGGCTAACAAAATTCAGATGCCCCGCTTCTGGATGGCAGATTGCAGGAGCCACTTGGCACTGTCAAAGCAGCCCGACTTGGATCCGGTGCCACCTTGGGTCTGGGGACCATCCTGCGTATCGTGGATTTTCAGAAGCCAGCCGGCCACTCCGAGCCATGGGCTGCCAAACACAAACCACCGCGCTTTTCCCTGCCTAACAAAATTCAGATGCCCCTGTTGTGGATGGAAAATTGCAGGAGCTACTTGGCATTATCAAACCAGCCAGACTTGGCATTGGTGCCACCTTCGGCCTGGGGACCATCCTGCGTATCGTGGATTTTCAGGAGCCACCGGCCACTCCAACCACAAGCACTCAAAGTCAAACCACGGCCCTTTACTCTGGCAAACAAAACTTAGCTGCCCTGCTTCTGGATGGCAGATTGCAGGAGCCACTTGGTAATATGAAACCAGACAAAGTTGGCACTGGTGCCACCTCAGGTTTTGGAACCATCCTGTGGATCGTGGATTTTCAGGAGCCACCCGGCCACTCCCAGCCACAGGCCCCAAAAAGAAACCTCGGCCCCTTTCCCTGACAAACAAAACTCAGCTACCCCACTTCTGGATGGCAGATCGAAGGAGCCTCTTGGTACTGTCAAACCAGCCCAACTTGGCATTGGTGCCACCTTTGGTCTGGGAACCATCCTGCGTATCGTGGATTTTCAGGCGCCGGCTGGCCACTCCCAGACATAGGCATGCAAACACATACTACGAAACTTTTGACTTCCTAACAAAATTCAGATGCCCCGCTTCTGGATGGCAGATAACAAACACCACTTGGCGCTGTCAAACCAGCCCACCTTGGCACTGGTACCACCTTGGGTCTGGGAACCATCCTGTGTATCGTGGATTTTCAGGAGCCAGCCGGCCACTCCCAGACATAGGCTGACAAACATATATCACGAACATTTTCCCTGGCTAACAAAATTCAGATGCCCCGTTCTGCATGGCAGATTGCAGGAGCTACTTGACACTATCAAACCAGCCCGACTTGGAACTAGTGCCACTTTCGGTCTGGGAACCATCCTGCGTATCGTGGATTTTCAGGAGCCAGCCGGCCACGCCCAGCCATGGGCTGCTAAACACAAACCACGGACCTTTACCCTGCCTAACAAAATTCAGAGGCCGCTCTTATGGATGGCAGATTGCAGACGCCCGTTGGCTCTGTCCAACCAGCCAGACTTGGCACTGGTGCCACCTTCGGTCTGGGAACCATCCTGCGTATCGTGGATTTTCAGGAGCCACCCGGCCACTCCCAGCCACTGGCCCCAAAAACAAACCTCGTCCCATTTCCCTGACAAACAAAACTCAGCTACCCCGCTTCTGGATGGCAGATTTCTGGAGCCACTTGGTACTGTCAAACCAGCCCAACTTGGCACTGGTGCCACCTTGGGTCTGGGAACAATCCTGCGTATCGTGGATTTCCAGGAGCCACCCGGCCAATCCAAGTCATAGGCTCTCAAACAAAAACCATGGCCCATTGCCACGGCTAACAAAATTCAGATGCCCCGCTTCTGGATGGCAGATTGCAGGAGCCACTTGGCACAGTCAAACCAGCACGACTTGGATCCGGTGGCACCTTGGGTCTGGGAACTATCCTGCGTATGGTGGATTTTCAGGAGCCAGCCAGCCACTCCCAGCCATGGGCTGCCAAACACAAACCACGGCCCTTTTCGCTGCCTAAAAAAATTCAGATGCCCCTCTTTTGGATGGCAAACTGCGGGAGCTACTTGGCATTATCAAACCAGCCCGACTTTGCACTGGTGCCACCTTCGGCCTGGGGAACATCCCGCGTATCTTGGATTTTCAGGAGCCAGCTGGCCACTGCAACTACAAGCCCTAAACTCAAACCACGGCCCTTTCCTCTGGCAAACAAAATTCAGCTGCCCTGCTTCTGGATGGCAGATTGCAGGAGCCACTTAGTACTATTAAACCAGCCAAAGTTGGCACTGGTGCCACCTTGGGTCTGGGAAATATCCTGTGTATCATGGATTTTCAGGAGCCACCCGGCCACTCCCAGACATAGGCTGCTAAACAAAAACCTCGGCCCAATGCCACGGCTAACAAAATTGAGATGCCCCGCTTCTGGTTGGCAGATTGCAGACGCCACTTGGCTCTGTCAAACCAGCCCGACTTGGATCCGGTGCCACCTTGGATCTGGGAACCATCCTGCGTATCGTGGATTTTCAGGAGCCAGCGGGCCACTCCCAGACATATGCTGACAAACATATACCACGAACCTTTTCCCTGGCTAACAAAATTCAGATGCCCCGTTCTGGATGGCAGATTGCAGACGCCACTTGGCTCTGTCCAACCAGCCAGACTTAGCACTGGTTCCACCTTCGGTCTGGGAACCACCCTGCGTATCGTGGATTTTCAAGATCACCCCGGCCACTCCCAGCCACTGGCCGCAAAAACAAACCTCGGCCCATTTCCCTGACAAACAAAACTCAGCTACACCGCTTCTGGATGGCAGATTGCAGGAGCCACTTGGTACTGTCTAACCAGCCCAACTTGGCACTGGTACAACCTTGGGTCTGGGAACCATCATCCGTATCGTGTATTTTCAGAAACCAGCCGGCCACTCCCAGCCACAGGCCACACAAACAAACCTCGGCTTGTTTCCCTGACAAAGAAAACTCAGCTAACCCAATTCTGGATGGCAGATTGCAGGAGCCACTTGGTACTGTCCAATCAGCCACACTTGGCACTGGTGCCACCTTGGGTCTGGGAACAATCCTGCGTAATGTGGATTTTCAGGAGCCACCCGGCCACTCCAAGCCTTAGGCTCTCAAACAAAAACCACGGCCCATTGCCACGGCTAACAAAATTCAGATGCCCCGCTTCTGGATGGCAGATTGCAGGAGCCACTTGGCACAGTCAAACCAGCCCGACTTGGATCCGGTGGCACCTTGGGTCTAAGAACTATACTGCATATCGTGGATTTTCAGGGGCCACCCGGCCACTCCCAGCCATGGACTGCCAAACACAAACCACGGCCCTTTTCCCTGCCTAACGAAATTCAGATGCCCCTGTTGTGGATGTCAAATTGCAGGAGCTACTTGGCATTATAAAACCATCCCGACTTGGCACTCTTGCCACCTTCGGCCTCGGGACCATCCTGCGTACTGTGGATTTTCAGGAGCCACCGGCCACTCCAACCACAAGCACTCAAAGTCAAACCACGGCTCTTTACTCTGGCAAACAAAACTTAGCTGCCCTGCTTCTGGATGGCAGATTGCAGGAGCCACTTGGTAATATGAAACCAGACAAAGTTGGCACTGGTGCCACCTCAGGTTTTGGAACCATCCTGTGTATCGTGGATTTTCAGGAGCCAACCGTCCACTCTGCGCCATAGGCTGCCAAACACAAACCACCGACCTGTTTCCTGGCAAACAAAATTCAGATGCCCCGTTACTGCATAGCAGATTGCAGACACGACTTGGCTCTTTCCAGCCAGCCTGACTTGGCACTTGTGCCACCTTCGGTCTGGGAACCATCCTGCGTATCGTGGATTTTCAGGAGCCAGCCGGCCGCTCCAAGCCAGAGGCCCCAAAATGAAACCTCGGCCCGTTTCCCTGACAAACCAAACTCAGCAACCCCACTTCTGGATGGCACATTGCAGGAGCCACTTGGTACTGTCAAACCAGCCAAAGTTGGCACTGGTGCCACCTTGGGTCTGGAAACCATCCCGCGTATAGTGGATTTTCACGAGCCAGCCGGCCACTCCCAGCCATAAGCTGACAAATATATACCACGAAAATTTTCCTTGCCTAACAAAATTCAGATGCCCCGTTCTGGATGGCAGATTGCAGGAGCTACTTGACACTATCAAACCAGCCCGACTTGGCACTGGTGCCACCATTGTTCTGGGAACCATCCTGCGTATCGTGGATTTTCAGGAGCCAGCCGGCCACACCCAGCCATGGGCTGCTAAACACAAACCACGGCCCTTTTCCCTGTCTAAAAATATTCAGATGCCCCGCTTCTGGATGGGAGATTGCAGACGCCACTTGGCTCTGTCCAACCAGCCAGACTTGGCACTGGTGCCACCTTCGGTCTGGGAACCATCCTGCGTATCGTGGATTTTCAGGAGCCAGCCAGCCACCCCCAGCCACAGGCCCCAAAATTAACCTCGGACCTTTTCCCTGACAAACAAATCTCAGCTACCCCGCTTCTCGATGGCAGATAGCAGACGCCACTTGGCTCTGTCAAACCAGACCGTCTTGGCACTGATGCCACCTTGGGACTGGAAACCATCCTGCGTATCGAGGATTTTCAGGAGCCAGCCGCCCACTCCCAGCCATAGGCTGCCAAATAGAAACCACGGACCTTTTCCCTGCCTAACAAAATTCATATGCCCCGCTTCTGGATGGCAGATTGCAGACACCACTTGGCTCTGTCCAACCATCCGACTTGGCACTGGTGCCAACTTGGGTCCTTGAAACATCCGGCTTATCGTGGATTTTCAGGAGCCACATGGCCTCGCCCAGCCATAGACTACCAAACACAAACCACGGCTCTTTTCCCTGGCTAACAAAATTCAGATGCCCTGCTTCTGCATGGCAGATTACAGACTCCGCTTGGCACTGTCAAACCAGCCCGACTTTGCACTGGTGCCACCTTAGGTGTGGGGACCATCCTGCGTATCGTGGATTTTCAAAAGCCAGCCGGCCACTCCAAGCCATAGGCTGCAAAACAAAAACCACGGCCCTTTTCGCTGGCAAACAAAACTCAGCTGCCCTGCTTATGGATGAGAAATTGCAGGAGCAACTTGGTACTATTAAACCAGCCAAAGTTGGCACTGGTGCCACCTTGGTTCTTTGAACCAACCTGTGTATTGTGGATTTTCAGGAGCCAGCCATCCATCCCCAGCCATAGGCAGCCAAACACAAACCACGGCGCTTTGCCCTGGCTAAAAAAATTCAGATGCCCCGCTTCAGCATGGCAGATTGCAGACCCCACTTGGCTCTGCCCAACCAGCCCGACTTGGCACTGGTGCCACCTTCGGTCGGGAAACCATCCTGCGTATCGTGGATGTTCAGGAGAAAGCCGGCCATCCCCAGCCACAGGAACCAAAAACAAACCTCGGCCCATTTACCTGACAAACAAAACTCAGCTACCCTGCTTCTGGATGGCAGATTGCAGGAGCCACTTGGTATTGTCAAACCAGCCCAACTTGGCACTGTTGCCACCTTGGGTGTGGGAACCTCCCTTCGTATCGTGGATTTTCAGGAGCCAGCCGCCCACTCCAAGACACAAGCCCTCAAACTCAAACCACGGCCCTTTCCCCTGGCAAACAAAACTCAGCTGCCCTTCTTCTGGATGGCAGATTTTAGGAAACACTTGGTACTATTAAACCAGCCAAAATTTGCACTGGTGCCACCTTGGGTCTGGGAACCATCCTGTGTATCCTAGATTTTCAGGAGCCAGCCGACCACTCCCCGCCATAGGCTGCCAAACACAAACAAACGAACTTTTCCCTGGCAAACACAATTCAGATGCCCCGCTTCTGGATGGCGGATTGCAGACGCCACTTGGCTCTGTCCAGCTAGCCAGACTTGGCACTGGTGCCACCTTCGGTCTGGGAACCATCCTGCATATCGTGGATTTTCAGGAGCCAGCCGGCTACTCCAAGCCACAGGCCCCAAAATCAAACCTCGGACTTTTTCCATGACAAACAAAACTCAGCTACCCTGCTTGTGGATGGCAGATTGCAGGAGCCTCTTGGTACTTTCAAACCAGCCCAACTTGGCACTGGTGCCACCTTGGGTCTGGAAACCATCCTGCGTATCGTGGATTTTCAGGAGCCAGGCGGCCAATCCCAGCCATGGGCTGCCGAACACAAACCACGGCCCTTTTCCCTGGCAAACAAAATTCAGATGCCCTGCTTCTGGATGACAGATTGCAGACGCCTCTTGGCTCTGCCAAACCAGCCAGACCTGGCACTGGTGCCACCTTCGGTCGGGAAACCATCCTGCGTATCGTGGATTTTCAGGAGCAAGCCGGCCATCCCCAGCCACAGGAACCAAAAACAAACCTCGGCTCATTTACCTGACAAACAAAACTCAGCTACCCTGCTTCTGGATGGCAGATTGCAGGAGCCACTTGGTATTGTCAAACCAGCCCAACATGGCACTGTTGCCACTTTGGGTCTGGGACCTCCCTTCGTGTCGTGGATTTTCAGGAGCCAGCCAGCCGCTCCCAGCCACATGACCTCAAACTCAAACCACGGCCTTTTTCTATGGCAAAAAAAACTCAGATGCCCTGCTTCTGCATGGCAGATTGCAGGAGCTACTTGGTACTATCAAACCAGCCCAACTTGACACTGGTGCCACCTTGGGTCCGGGAACCATCCTGCGTATCGTGGATTTTCAGGAGCCAGCCGGCCACTCCAAGCCATAGGCTGCCAAACAGAAACCACGGCCCTTTTCCCTGGCAAACAAAATTCAGATGCCCCGCTTCTGGATGGCCGATTGCAGACGCCACTTGGCTCTGTCCAACCAGCCAGACTTGGCAATGATTCCAACTTTGGTCTGGGAACCACCCTGCGTATCGTGGATTTTCAGGAGCCAGACGGCCACTCCCAGCCACAGGCCCCAAAAACAAACCTCGGTCCGTTTCCCTGAAAAACAAAACTCAGCTACCCCGCTTCTGGATGGCAGATTGGAGGAGCCACTTGGTACTGTCAAACCAGCCAGACTTGGCACTGGTGCCACCTTGGGTCTGGGAACCATCAAGAGTATCGAGGATTTTCAGGAACGAGCCGGACACTCCCAGCCACAAGCCCTCAAATTCAAACCACGGCACTTTTCCCTGGCTAACAAAATTCAGATGCCCCGCTTCTGCATAGCAGATTGCAGACGCCACTTGGCACTCTCAAACCAGCCCGAATTGGAACTGGTTCAACCTTGGGTCTGGGAACCATCCTGCGTATCGTGGATTTTCAGGAGCTAGACGGCCACTCCCCGCCGCAAGCACTCAAACTCAAACCACGGCCATATTCTCAGGCACACAAAACTCAGCTGCCCTGCTTCTGGATGGCAGATTGCAGGAGCCACTTGGTACTGTCAAACCAGTCAAAGTTGGCACTGGTGCCACCTTCGGTCTGGGAACCATCCTGCATATCGTGGATTTTCAGGAGCCAGCTGGCCACACCCAGCCGTATGCAGCCAAACACAAACCACGGCCGTTTCCTTGGCTAACAAAATTCAGATGCCCCGGTTCTGGATGGCAGATTGCAGAAAACTCTTGGCTCTGTCCAACCAGCACGACTTGGCGCTGGTGCCCACTTGGGTCTGGTTACCATCCTGCGTTTCGTGAATTTTCAGGAGCCAGCCGGCCACTCCAAGCCACAAGACCTCAAGCTCAAGCCACGGACCTTTGCAATGGCTAAAAAAATTCAGATGCCCCGCTTCTGGATGGCAGATTGCAGGAGCCACTTGGCACTGTCAAACCAGCCCGACTTGGCACTGGTGGCACCCTCTGTGTGGGGACCATCCTGCAAATCCTGGATTTTCAAGAGCCAGCCGGCCACTCCCAGACATGGGCTGCCAAAAACAAACCACGGCACTTTTCACTGGCAAACAAAATTCAGATGACCCGCTTCTGGATGGCAGATTGCAGACGCCATTTAGCTCAGTCCAACCAGCACAACTTTGCACTGGGGCCACCTTGCGTCTGGAAAACATCCTGCGTATCGTGGATTTTCAGGAGCCAGCCGGACACTCCCAGCCATAGGCTACCAAACGAAAACTAAGGCCCTTTGCCCTGGCTAACAAAATTCAGATGCCCCGCTTCTGGATGGCAGATTGCAGACGCCACTTGGTACTGTCAAACCAGCCCAACTTGGCACTGCTCCCACCTTGGGTCTGGAAACCATCCTGCGTATCTTGGATTCTCAGGAGCCAGCCTGCCACTCCCAGCCCCAAGCCCACAATCTTAAACCACGGCCCTTTTCTCTGGCAGACAAACCTCAGCTGCCCTGCTTGTGGGTGGCGGATTGCAGGAGCCACTTGGAACTGTCAAAATAGCCCTACTTAGAACTGGTGCCACCTTGGGTCTGGGAACCATCCTGCGTATCGTGGATTTTCAGGAGCCAGCCGGCCAATCCCAGCCATGGGCTGCCAAACACAAACCACAACAATTTTCGCTGCCGAACAAAATTCATATGCCCCGCTTCTGGATTGCAGATTGCAGGAGCTACTTGGCACTGACAAACAAGCCGGACATTGCACTGGTGCCACCTTGTGTCTGGGAACCATCCTGCGTATGGCGGATTTTCAGGAGCCACTCGGGCACGCCCAGCCACAAGCCCTCAAACTTAAAACACGGCCCTTTACTTTGGCAAACAAAACTCAGATGCCCTGCTTCTGGATGGCAGATTGCAGGAGCCACTTACCTCTATCAAACCAGCCCAACTTGGCACGGGTGACACCTTGGGTATGGGAACCACCCTGCGTATCGTGGATTTTCAGGAGCATGCCGGCCACTCCCAGCCATAGGCTACCAAACAAAAACTAAGGCCGTTTGCCCTGGCTAACAAAATTCAGATGCCCCGCTTCTGGATGGCAGATTGCAGACGCCACTTGGCTCTGTCCAACCAGCCAGACTTGGCACTGGTGCCACCTTGGGTCTGGGAACCATCCAGCGTATCGTGGATTTTCAGGAGCCAGCCGGCCACTCCCAGACACAGGCCCCAAAAACAAATATAGGCCCGTTACCCTGACAAACAAAATTCAGGTACCCCGCTTCTGGATGGCAGATTGCAGACGCCACTTGGCTCTGTCCAACCAGCCCGACTTGGAACTGGTGCCACCTTGGGTTTGGGAACCATCGTGCGTATCGTAGATCTTAAGGAGCCTGCCGTCCCATCCCAGCCACAAGACCTCAAATTTAAACCACGGCCCTTTTCCCTGGCTAACAAAATACAGATGCCCCACTTCTGGATGGCTGATTGCAGACATCACTTGGCACTGTTAAACCAACCTGAATTGGAACTGTCGCCACCTTGGGTCTGGCAACCATCCTGCGTATCGTGGATTTTCAGGAGCCAGCATGCCACTCCCAGCCATGGGCTTCAAAACAAAAACCACGGCCCTTTTCCCTGCCTAAAAAAATTAGGATGCCCCTCTTGTGGATGGCAAATTGTAGGAGCTACTTTGCATTATCAAACCAGCCTGACTTGGCACTGGTGCCAACTTCGGCCTGGGGACCATCCTGCGTATCGTGGATTTTCAGGAGCCAGCCTGCCACTCCAACCACAAGCCCTCAAACTCAAACCACGGCCCTTTTCCTCTGGCAAAGAAAATTCAGCTGCCCTGCTTCTGGATTGCAGATTGCAGGAGCCACTTGGTACTATTAAACCAGCCAAATTTGCCACTGGTGCCACCTTGGGTCTGGGAACCATCCTGTGTATCGTGGATTTTCTGGAGCAAGCTGGCCTCTCTTAGACATAGGCTGCCAAACACATACCACGAACCTTTTCCCAGGCTGACAAAATTCAGATGCCACGATCTGGATGGCAGATTACAGGAGCTACTTGACACTATCAAACCAGCCCGACTTGGCTCTGGTGCCACCGTTGGTCTGGGATCCATCCTGCGTATCGTGGATTTTCAGGAGCCAGCCGGACACTCCCAGTCACAAGGCCTCAAACTCAAACCACGGCCCTTTTCTCGGGCAAACAAAATTCAGATGCCCCGCTTCTGGATGGCAGATTGCAGACGACGCTTGGCAGCGTCAAACCAGCCCGACTTGGAACTGGTGCCAGCTTGGGTCTGGGAACCATCCTGCGTATCATGGATTTTCAGGAGCCAGCCGGCCCCTCCCAGCAATGAGCTGCCAAACACAAGCCACGGCCCTTTTCACAGCCTAAAAAAATTCAGATGCCCCGCTTCTGGATTGCAGATTGCCGGAGCTACTTGGCACTGACAAACCAGCCCGACTTGGAACTGGTGCCACCTTTGGTCTGGGAGCCATCCTGCGTATCGTGGATTTTCAGGAGCCAGCCGGCCACTCCCAGCCACAAGCCCTCTATCTTAAACCATGGCCCTTTCCTCTGGCAAACGAAACTCAGCTGCCCTGCTCCTGGATGGCAGATTGCAGCAGCCACTTGGAACAATCAAACCAGCCAAACTTGGCACTGGTAACACCTTGGGTCTGGAAACCATCCTGCGTATCGTGGATTTTCAGGAGCCAGCAGGCCACTCCCAGCCATAGGCTGACAAACACATACCACGAATATTTTCCCTGCCTAACAAAATTCAGATGCCCCTCTTATAGATGGCAGATTGCAGGAGCCACTTGGTACTATCAAACCAGACCAACTTGGCACTGGTGCCACCTTGGGTCTGGGAACCATCAGGCGTATCGTGGATTGTCAGGAGCCAGCCCGCCAATCCCAGCATTAGGCTTCCAAACAGAAACCACGTCCCTTTTCTCTGGCAAACACAATTCAGAGGCCTCGTTCTGGACGGCAGATTGCAGACGCCACGTGGCTCTGTCCAACCAGACAGACTTGGCACTGGTGCCCCATTCGGTCTGGGAACCATCCTGCGTATCATGGATTTTCAGGAACCAGCCGGCCACTCCCATTCACTGGCCCTAAAAACAAACCTCGGCATGTTTCCCTGACAAACAAAACTCAGCTACCCGGCTTCTGGATTGCAGATTGCAGTAGCTACTTGGCACTGACAAACAAGCCGGACTTTGCACTGGTGCCACCTTGTGTCTGAGAACCATCCTGCGTATGGTGGATTTTCAGGAGCCACTCGGGCACGCCCAGCCACAAGCCCTCAAACTAAAAACACGGCCCTTTTCTTTGGCAAACAAAACTCAGATGCCCTGCTTCTGCATGGCAGATTGCAGGAGCCACTTGGCTCTATCAAAACAACCCAACTTGGCACGGGTGCCACCTTGGGTATGGGGACCACCCTGCGTATCGTGGATTTTCAGGAGCCAGAAGGCCACTCCCAGCCATAGGCTACCAAACAAAAACTAAGGACCTTTGCCCTGGCTAACAAAATTCACATGCCCCGCTTCTGGATGGCAGATTGCAGACGCCACTTGGCTCTGTCCAACCAGCCAGACTTGGCACTGGTGCCACCTTGGGTCTGGGAACAATCCTGCGTATCGTGGATTTTCAGGAGCCAGCCGGCCACTCCCAGACACAGGCCCCAAAAACAAATATAGGCCGGTTACCCTGACAAACAAAATTCAGGTACCCCGCTTCTGGATGGCAGATTGCCGACGCCACTTGGCTCTGTCCAACCAGCCCGACTTGGAACTGGTGCCACCTTGGGTCTGGGAACCATCCTGCGTATGGTGGATTTTCAGTAGCCAGCCGGCCACTCCAAGCCACAACCACTAAAACTCAAACCACGGCACTTTTCTCTGGCAAACAAAACTCAGCTGGCCTGCTCCTGGATGGCAGATTGCAAGAGACACTTGATACTATCAAATCAGCCCAACCTGGCACTTGTGCCACCTTGGGTCTGGGAACCATCCTGTGTATCGTGGATTTTCAGGGGCCACCTGGCTTCGCCCAGCCTTAGGCTACCAAACACAAACCACGGCTCTTTTCCCTGACTAACAAAATTCAGATACCCCACTTCTGGATGGCAAATTGCACGAGCCACTTGGCACTGTCAAACCACGCTGACTTAGAACTGGTGCCACCTTGGGTCTGTGAACCATCCTGCGTATGGTGGATTTTCAGGGGCCACCTGGCCACTCCCAGCCACAAGCACTAAAGCTCAAACCACGGCCCTTTTCTCTGGCAAACAAAACTCAGCTGGCCTGCTCCTGGATGGCAGATTGTAAGAGACACTTGATACTACCAAATCAGCCCAACCTGGCACTTGCGCCCCCTTGGGTCTGGGAACCATCCTGTGTATCGTGGATTTTCAGGGGCCACCTGGCCACTCCCAGCTATCGGCTGCCAAACACAAACCACGGTATTTTTCCCTGGCTAATAAAATTCAGATGCCCCGCCTCTGGTTGGCAGATTGCAGGAACCACTTGGCACTGTCAAACCAGCCCGACTTTGAACTGGTGCCACCTTCGGTCTGGGAACCATCCTGCGTATGGTGGATTTTCAGGAGCGAGCCAAAAACTCCCAGCCATAGTCTGCAAAACACAAACCACGGCCCTTTTCCCTGGCAAACAAAATTCAGATGCCCCGCTTCTGGATGGCCGATTGCAGACGCCACTTGGCTCTGTCCAACCAGCAAGACTTGGCAATGGTTCCAACTTTGGTCTGGGAACCACCCTGCGTATCGTGGATTTTCAGGAGCCAGACGGCCACTCTCAGTTACAGGCCCCAAAAACGAACCTCGGCCCGTTTCCCTGACAAACAAAACTCTGCTACCCCGTTTCTGGATGGGAGATTGCAGGAGCCACTTGTTACTATTAAACCAGCCAAAGTTGGCACTGGTGCCACCTTGGGTCTGGAAACCATCCTGCGTATCGTGGATTTTCAGGAGCCAGCATGCCACTCCCAGCCATGGGCTTCAAAACAAAAACCACGGCCCTTTTCCCTGCCTAACAAAATTAGGATGCCCCTCTTGTGGATGGCAAATTGTAGGAGCTACTTTGCATTATCAAACCAGCCCGACTTGGCACTGGTGCCACCTTCGGCCTGGGGACCATCCTGCGTATCGTGGATTTTCAGTAGCCAGCCTGCCACTCCAACCACAAGCCCTCAAACTCAAACCACGGCCCTTTTCCTCTGGCAAACAAAACTCAGCTGCCCTGCGTCTGGACTGCAGATTGCAGGAGACACTTGGTACTATTAAACCAGCCAAAGTTACCACTGGTGCCACCTTGGGTCTGGGAACCATCCTGTGTATCGTGAATTTTCAGGAGCCAGCTGGCCACTCCCAGACATAGGCTGACAAACACATACCACCAACCTTTTCCCAGGCTAACAAAATTCAGATGCCACGTTCTGGATGGCAGATTGCAGACGACACTTGGCAACGTCAAACCAGCCCGACTTGGAACTGGTGCCAGCTTGGGTCTGGGAACCATCCTGCGTATCATGGATTTTCAGGAGCCAGCCGGCCCTTCCCAGCAATGAGCTGCCAAACACAAACCACGGCCCTTTTCACTGCCTAACAAAATTCAGATGCCCCTCTTTTGGATGGCAAATTGCAGGAGCTACTTGGCACTGTCAAACTAGCCCGACTTTGCACTGGTGCCACATTCGGCCTGGGTTCCATCCTGCGTATCGTGGATTTTCAGGAGCCAGCCGGCCTCTCCAAGCCACAAGCCCTCAAACTCAAACCACGGCCATTTTCTATGGCAAACAAAAGTCAGCTGCCCTGTTTCTGGATGGCAGATTGGAGGAGCCACTTGGAACAATCAAACCAGCCAAACTTGGCACTGGTGCCACCTTGGGTCTGGAAACCATCCTGCGTTTCGTGGATTTTCAGGAGCCAGCCGGCCACTCCCAGCCATAGGCTGACAAACACATACCACGAATATTTTCCCTGCCTAACAAAATTCAGATGCCCCTCTTATAGATGGCAGATTGCAGGAGCCACTTGGTACTATCAAACCAGCCCAACTTGGCACTGGTGCCCCCTTGGGTCTGGGAACCATCCTGCGTAT
This sequence comes from Passerculus sandwichensis, assembly GCA_031885435.1. NCBI lineage: Eukaryota > Metazoa > Chordata > Aves > Passeriformes > Passerellidae > Passerculus > Passerculus sandwichensis. Next base: position 1,843,371 of record CM063146.1, read on the forward strand.
CGTGTATTGTCAGGAGCCAGCCCGCCAATCCCAGCATTAGGCTGCCAAACAGAAACCACGTCCCTTTTCCCTGGCAAACACAATTCAGATGCCTCGTTCTGGATGGCAGATTGCAGACGCCACTTGGCTCTGTCTAAGCAGCCCGACTTGGCACTGGTGCCCCATTCGGTCTGGGAACCATCCTGCGTATCATGGATTTTCAGGAACCAGCCGGCCATTCCCAGACACAAGCCTGCAAACTTAAACCAGGGCCGATTTCTCTCTCAAACAAAACTCAGCTCACCTGCTTCTGTATGGAAGATTGCAGGAGCCACTTGGTACTGTCAAACCAGCCCAACTTGGCAAAGGTGCCACCTTGGGTCTGGGAACCATCCTGCGAATCATGGATTTTCAGGAGCCAGCCGGCCACTCCCAGACACAAGACCTCAAATTTAAACCAGGGCCCATTTCTCGGGCAAACAAAACTCAGCTGCCCTGCTTCTGGATGGCAGATTGCTGGAGCCACTTGGTACTATGAAACCAGCCCAACTTGTCACTGGGTGCAGCTTGGGTCTGGGAACCATCCTGCGTATCGTGGATTTTCAGGAGCCAGCCGGCCTCTTCCAGCCATAGGCTGGCAAACACAATCCACGAATATTTTCCCTCCCTAACAAAATTCAGATGCCCCTCTTCTGGATGGCAGATTGCAGGAGCCACTTGGTACTATCAAACCAGCCCAACTTGGCACTGGTGCCACCTTGGGTCTGGGAACCATCCTGCGTATCGTGTATTGTCAGGAGCCAGCCCGCCAATCCCAGCATTAGGCTGCCAAAGAGAAACCACATCCCTTTGCCCTGGCTAACAAAATTCAGATGCCCCGCTTCTGGATGGCAGATTGCAGACGCCACTTGGCTCTGTCCAAGCAGCCCGACTTGGCACTGGTGCCCCATTCGGTCTGGGAACCATCCTGCGTATCGTGGATTTTCAGGAACCATCCGGCCACTCCCATTCACTGGCCCCAAAAACAAACCTCGGCATGTTTCCCTGACGAACAAAACTCAGCTACCCGGCTTCTGTATGGAAGATTGCAGCAGCCACTTGGTATTGTCAAACCAGCCCAACTTGGCACAGGTGCCACCTTGGGTCTGGGAACCATCCTGCGTATCGTGGATTTTCAGGAGCCAGCCGGCCACTCCCAGACACAAGCCCTCAAACTTAAACCAGGGCCCATTTCTCTCTAAAACAAAACTCAGCTGCCCTGCTTCTGGATGGCAGATTGCAGGAGCCACTTGGTACTGTCAAACCAGCCCGACTTGGAACTGGTGCCACCTTGGGTCTGGGAACCATCCTGCGTATCGTGGATTTTCAGGAGCCAGCCGGACGCTCCCAGCCACAAGCCCTCAAACTTAAACCACGGCCCTTTTCTCAGACAAACAAAACTCAGCTGCCCTGCTTCTGGATGGCAGATTGCAGGAGCCACTTGGTACTATCAAACCAGCCCAACTTGGCACTGGTGCCACCTTGGGTCTGGGAACCATCCTGCGTATCGTGGATTTTCAGGAGCCAGCCGGCCACTCCCAGCCATAGGCTGCCAAACTCAAACCACGGCCCTCTTCCCTGACTAAAACTAATCAGATGTCCCTCTTCTGGATGACAGATTGCAGGAGCCACATGGCACTGTCAAACCATCCCGACTTGGAACTGTTTCCATCTTGGGTCTGGGAACTATCCTGCGTATCGTGGATTTTTCAGGAGCCAGCCGGCCACTCCCCGCCGCAAGCCCTCAAAATCAAACCACGGCCCTTTTCTCTGGCAAACAAAACTCAGCTGCCCTGCTTCTGGATGGCAGATTGCAGGAGCCACTTGGCACTGTCAAACCAGTCAAAATTGGCAATGGTGGCACCTTGGGTCTGGGAACCATCCTGCGAATCGTGGATTTTCAGGAGCCACCTGGCCACTCCCAGCAATGGGCTGCCAAACACAAACCACGGCCCTTTTCCCTGGCAAACAATATTCATATGCCCCGCTTCTGGATGGCAGATTGCAGACGTCACTTGGCTCTGTCCAACCAGTCAAAATTGGCAATGGTGCCACCTTGGGTCTGGGAACCACCCTGCGTATCGTGGATTTTCAGGAGCGCCCCGGCAACCCCCAGCCACAAGCCCTCAAACTCAAACCACGGCGCTTTTCTCTGGCAAACAAAACTCAGCTGCCCTGCTTCTGGATGGAAAATTGCATGAGCCACTTTGTACTTTCAAACCAGCCCAACTTTGCACTGGTACCACCTTGGGTCTGGGAACCATCCTGCGTATCGTGAATTTTCAGGAGCCAGCCGGCCACTCCAAGCCACAAGACCTCAAGCTCAAGCCACGGACCTTTGCAATGGCTAAAAAAATTCAGATGCCCCGCTTCTGGATGGCAGATTGCAGGAGACACTTGGCACTGTCAAACCAGCCCGACTTGGCACTGGTGGCACGCTCTGTGTGGGGACCATCCTGCGAATCCTGGATTTTCAAGAGCCAGCCGGCCACTCCCAGACATGGGCTGCCAAAATCAAACCACGGCCCTTTTCACTGGCAAACAAAATTCAGATGACCCGCTTCTGGATGGCAGATTGCAGACGCCATTTAGCTCTGTCCAACCAGCACAACTTTGCACTGGGGCCACCTTGCCTCTGGAAAACATGCTGCATATCGTGGATTTTCAGGAGCCAGCCGGACACTCCCAGCCATAGGCTACCAAACAAAAACTAAGGCCCTTTGCCCTGGCTAACAAAATTCAGATGCCCCGCTTCTGGATGGCAGATTGCAGACGCCACTTGGTACTGTCAAACCAGCCCAACTTGGCACTGCTCCCACCTTGGGTCTGGGAACCATCCTGCGTATCTTGGATTATCAGGAGCCAGCCTGCCACTCCCAGCCCCAAGCCCACAATCTTAAACCACGGCCCTTTTCTCTGGCAGACAAATCTCAGCTGTCCTTCTTGTGTGTGGCGGATTGCAGGAGCCACTTGGAACTGTCAAAATAGCCCTACTTAGAACTGGTGCCACCTTGGGTCTGGGAACCATCCTGCGTATCGTGGATTTTCAGGAGCCAGCCGGCCAATCCCAGCCTTGGGCTGCCAAAGACAAACCACAACAATTTTCGCTGCCAAACAAAATTCATATGCCCCGCTTCTGGATTGCAGATTGCAGGAGCTACTTGGCACTGACAAACAAGCCGGACATTGCACTGGTGCCACCTTGTGTCGGGGAACCATCCTGCGTATGGCGGATTTTCAGGAGCCACTCGGGCACGCCCAGCCACAAGCCCTCAAACTTAAAACACGGCCCTTTACTTTGGCAAAAAAAACTCAGATGCCCTGCTTCTGGATGGCAGATTGCAGGAGCCACTTACCTCTATCAAACCAGCCCAACTTGGCACGGGTGCCACCTCGGGTATGGGAACCACCCTGCGTATCGTGGATTTTCAGGAGCATGCCGGCCACTCCCAGACACAGGCCCCAAAAACAAATATAGGCCCGTTACCCTGACAAACAAAATTCAGGTACCCCTCTTCTGGATGGCGGATTGCAGACGCCACTTGGCTCTGTCCAATCAGCCAGACTTGGAACTGGTGCCACCTTGGGTTTGGGAACCATCCTGCGTATCGTAGATTTTCAGGAGCCTGCCGTCCAATCCCAGCCACAAGACTTCAAATTTAAACCACGGCCCTTTTCCCTGGCTAACAAAATTCAGATGCCCCACTTCTGGATGGCAGATTGCAGACACCACTTGGCACTGTTAAACCAACCTGAATTGGAACTGTCGCCACCTTGGGTCTGGCAACAATCCTGCGTATCGTGGATTTTCAGGAGCCAGCATGCCACTCCCAGCCATGGGCTTCAAAACAAAAACCACGGCCTTTTTCCCTGCCTAACAAAATTAGGATGCCCCTCTTGTGGATGGCAAATTGTAGGAGCTACTTTGCATTATCAAACCAGCCTGACTTGGCACTGGTGCCACCTTCGGCCTGGGGACCATCCTGCGTATCGTGGATTTTCAGGAGCCAGCCTGCCACTCCAACCACAAGCCCTCAAACTCAAACCACGGCCCTTTTCCTCTGGCAAAGAAAATTCAGCTGCCCTGCTGCTGGATTGCAGATTGCAGGATCCACTTGGTACTATTAAACCAGCCAAATTTGCCACTGGTGCCACCTTGGGTCTGGGAACCATCCTGTGTATCGTGGATTTTCAGGAGCAAGCTGGCCACTCCCAGACATAGGCTGCCAAACACATACCACGAACCTTTTCCCAGGCTGACAAAATTCAGATGCCACGATCTGGATGGCAGATTACAGGAGCTACTTGACACTATCAAACCAGCCCGACTTGGCTCTGGTGCCACCTTTGGTCTGGGATCCATCCTGTGTATCGTGGATTTTCAGGAGCCAGCCGGACACTCCCAGTCACAAGGCCTCAAACTCAAACCACGGCCCTTTTCTCGGGCAAACAAAATTCAGATGCCCCGCTTCTGGATGGCAGATTGCAGACGACGCTTGGCAGCGTCAAACCAGCCCGACTTGGAACTGGTGCCAGCTTGGGTCTGGGAACCATCCTGCGTATCATGGATTTTCAGGAGCCAGCCGGCCCCTCCCAGCAATGAGCTGCCAAACACAAGCCACGGCCCTTTTCACTGCGTAAAAAAATTCAGATGCCCCGCTTCTGGATTGCAGATTGCCGGAGCTACTTGGCACTGACAAACCAGCCCGACTTGGATCTGGTGCCACCTTTGGTCTGGGAACAATCCTGCGTATCGTGGATTTTCAGGAGCCAGCCGGCCACTCCCAGCCACAAGCCCTCTATCTTAAACCATGGCCCTTTTCTCTGGCAAACGAAACTCAGCTGCCCTGCTCCTGGATGGCAGATTGCAGCAGCCACTTGGAACAATCAAACCAGCCAAACTTGGCACTGGTAACACCTTGGGTCTGGAAACCATCCTGCGTATCGTGGATTTTCAGGAGCCAGCAGGCCACTCCCAGCCATAGGCTGACAAACACATACCACGAATATTTTCCCTGCCTAACGAAATTCAGATGCCCCTCTTATGGATGGTAGATTGCAGGAGCCACTTGGTAATATCAAACCAGCCCGACTTTGCACTTATACCACCTTGGGTCTGGGAACGTTCAGGCGTATCGTGGATTGTCAGGAGCCAGCCCGCCAATCCCAGCATTAGGCTTCCAAACAGAAACCACGTCCCTTTTCTCTGGCAAACACAATTCAGAGGCCTCGTTCTGGACGGCGGATTGCAGACGCCACGTGGCTCTGTCCAACCAGACAGACTTGGCACTGGTGCCCCATTCGGTCTGGGAACCATCCTGCGTATCGTGGATTTTCAGGAACCAGCCGGCCACTCCCATTCACTGGCCCTAAAAACAAACCTCGGCATGTTTCCCTGACAAACAAAACTCAGCTACCCGGCTTCTGGATTGCAGATTGCAGGAGCTACTTGGCACTGACAAACAAGCCGGACTTTGCACTGGTGCCACCTTGTGTCTGGGAACCATCCTGCGTATGGTGGATTTTCAGGAGCCACTCGGGCACGCCCAGCCACAAGCCCTCAAACTTAAAACACGGCCCTTTTCTTTGGCAAACAAAACTCAGATGCCCTGCTTCTGCATGGCAGATTGCAGGAGCCACTTGGCTCTATCAAAACAACCCAACTTGGCACTGGTGCCACCTTGGGTATGGGAACCACCCTGCGTATCGTGGATTTTCAGGAGCCAGAAGGCCACTCCCAGCCATAGGCTACCAAACAAAAACTAAGGAACTTTGCCCTGGCTAACAAAATTCACATGCCCCGCTTCTGGATGGCAGATTGCAGACGCCACTTGGCTCTGTCCAACCAGCCAGACTTGGCACTGGTGCCACCTTGGGTCTGGCAACAATCCTGCGTATCGTGGATTTTCAGGAGCCAGCCGGCCACTCCCAGACACAGGCCCCAAAAACAAATATAGGCCGGTTACCCTGACAAACAAAATTCAGGTACCCCGCTTCTGGATGGCAGATTGCAGACGCCACTTGGCTCTGTCCAACCAGCCCGACTTGGAACTGGTGCCACCTTGGGTCTGGGAACCATCCTGCGTATGGTGGATTTTCAGGAGCCAGCCGGCCACTCCAAGCCACAAGCACTAAAACTCAAACCACGGCACTTTTCTCTGGCAAACAAAACTCAGCTGGCCTGCTCCTGGATGGCAGATTGCAAGAGACACTTGATACTATCAAATCAGCCCAACCTGGCACTTGTGCCACCTTGGGTCTGGGAACCATCCTGTGTATCGTGGATTTTCAGAGGCCACCTGGCTTCGCCCAGACTTAGGCTACCAAACACAAACCACGGCTCTTTTCCCTGGCTAACAAAATTCAGATACCCCACTTCTGGATGGCAAATTCAACGAGCCACTTGGCACTGTCAAACCACGCTGACTTAGAACTGGTGCCAACTTGGGTCTGTGAACCATCCTGCGTATCGTGGATTTTCACGAGCCAGCCGGACGCTCCCAGCCACAAGCCCTCAAACTTAAACCACGGCCCTTTTCTAAGACAAACAAAACTCAGCTGCCCTGCTTCTGGATGGCAGATTGCAGGAGCCACTTGGTACTATCAAACCAGCCCAACTTGGCACTGGTGCCACCTTGGGTCTGGGAACCATCCTGCGTATCATGGATTTTCATGAGCCAGCCGGGCCACTCCCAGCCATAGGCTGCCAAACTCAAACCACGGCCCTCTTCCCTGGCTAAACTAATCAGATGTCCCTCTTCTGGATGACAGATTGCAGGAGCCACATGGCACTGTCAAACCATCCCGACTTGGAACTGTTTCCATCTTGGGTCTGGGAACTATCCTGCGTATCGTGGATTGTCAGGAGCCAGCCCGCCAATCCCAGCATTAGGCTGCCAAACAGAAACCACGTCCCTTTTCCCTGGCAAACACAATTCAGATGCCTCGTTCTGGATGGCAGATTGCAGACGCCACTTAGCTCTGTCCAACCAGAGAGACTTGGCACTGGTGCCCCATTCGGTCTGGGAACCATCCTGCGTATCGTGGATTTTCAGGAACCAGCCGGCCACTCCCATTCACTGGCCCCAAAAACAAACCTCGGCATGTTTCCCTGACGAACAAAACTCAGCTACCCGGCTTCTGTATGGAAGATTGCAGCAGCCACTTGGTATTGTCAAACCAGCCCAACTTGGCACAGGTGCCACCTTGGGTCTGGGAACCATCCTGCGTATCGTAGATTTTCAGGAGCCAGCCGGCCACTCCCAGACACAAGCCCTCAAACTTAAACCAGGGCCCATTTCTCTCTAAAACAAAACTCAGCTGCCCTGCTTCTGGATGGCAGATTGCAGGAGCCACTTGGTACTGTCAAACCAGCCCGACTTGGAACTGGTGCCACCTTGGGTCTGGGAACCATCCTGCGTATCGTGGATTTTCAGGAGCCAGCCGGACGCTCCCAGCCACAAGCCCTCAAACTTAAACCACGGCCCTTTTCTCAGACAAACAAAACTCAGCTGCCCTGCTTCTGGATGGCAGATTGCAGGAGCCACTTGGTACTATCAAACCAGCCCAACTTGGCACTGGTGCCACCTTGGGTCTGGGAACCATCCTGCGTATCGTGGATTTTCAGGAGCCAGCCGGTCACTCCCAGCCACAGGCACTAAAACTCAAACCACGGTCCTTTTTCCGGCAAACAAAACTCAGCTGGCCTGCTCCTGGATGGCAGATTGCAAGAGACACTTGATATTATCAAACCAGCCCAACCTGGCACTTGTGCCACCTTTTGTCTGGGAAACATCCTGTGTATCGTGGATTTTCAGGGGCCACCTGGCCAATCCCAGCCATCGGCTGCCAAACATAAACCACGGTATTTTTCCCTGGCTAAAAAAATTCAGATGCCCCGCTTCTGGATGGCAGATTTCAGGAGCCACTTGGCACTGTCAAATCAGCCCGACTTTGAACTGGTGCCACCTTGGCTCTGGGAACCATCCTGCGTATTGTGGATTTTCAGGAGCCAGCCAACCACTCCCAGCCATAGGCTGCAAAACACAAACCACGGCCCTTTTCCCTGGTAAACAAAATTCAGATGCCCCACTTATGGATGGCGGATTGCAGACGCCACTTGGCTCTATCCAATCAGCCAGACTTAGAACTGGTGCCACCTTGGGTTTGCGAACCATCCTGCGTATCGTAGATTTTCAGGAGCCTGCCGTCCACTCCCAGCCACAAGACCTCAAATTTAAACCACGGCCCTTTTCCCTGGCTAACAAAATTCAGATGCCCCACTTCTGGATGGCAGATTGCAGACACCACTTGGCACTGTTAAACCATCCTGAATTGGAACTGTCGCCACCTTGGGTCTGGCAACCATCCTGCGTATCGTGGATTTTCAGGAGCCAGCATGCCACTCCCAGCCATGGGCTTCAAAACAAAAACCACGGCCCTTTTCCCTGCCTAACAAAATTAGGATGCCCCTCTTGTGGATGGCAAATTGTAGGAGCTACTTTGCATTATCAAACCAGCCCGACTTGGCACTGGTGCCACCTTCGGTCTGGGAACCACCCTGCGTATCTTGGATTTTCAGGAGCCAGCCGGAAACCCCCAGCCACAAGCCCTCAAACTCAAACCACGGCCCTTTTCTCTGGCAAACAAAACTCAGCTGCCCTGCTTCTGGATGGAAGATTGCATGAGCCACTTTGTACTTTCAAACCAGCCCAACTTGGCACTGGTGCCACCTTGGGTCTGGGAACCATCCTGCGTATCGTGGATTTTCAGGAGCCAGCAGGCCACTCCCAGCCATAGGCTGCCAAACTCAAACCACGGCCCTCTTCCCTGGCTAAAACTAATCAGATGTCCCTCTTCTGGATGACAGATTGCAGGAACCACATGGCACTGTCAAACCATCCCGACTTGGAACAGTTTCCATCTTGGGTCTGGGAACTATCCTGCGTATCGTGGATTTTTCAGGAGCCAGCTGGCCACTCCCCGCCGCAAGCCCTCAAAATTAAACCACGGCCCTTTTCTCTGGCAAACAAAACTCAGCTGCCCTGCTTCTGGATGGCAGATTGCAGGAGCCACTTGGTACTGTCAAACCAGTCAAAATTGGCAATGGTGGCACCTTGGGTCTGGGAACCATCCTGCGAATCGTGGATTTTCAGGAGCCACCTGGCCACTCCCAGCAATGGGCTGCCAAACACAAACCACGGCCCTTTTCCCTGGCAAACAATATTCATATGCCCCGCTTCTGGATGGCAGATTGCAGACGTCACTTGGCTCTGTCCAACCAGCCAGACTTGGCACTGGTGCCACCTTCGGTCTGGGAACCATCCTGCATATCGTGGATTTTCAGGAGCCAGCCGGAAACCCCCAGCCACAAGCACTCAAACCACAGCACTTTTCTCTGGCAAAGAAAACTCAGCAGCCCTGCTTCTGGATGGCAGATTGCAGGAGCAACTTGGTGCTATCAAACCAGCCCAAATTGGCAATGGTGCCACCTTGGGTCTGGGAACCACCCTGCGTATCGTGGATTTTCAGGAGCGCCCCGGCAACCCCCAGCCACAAGCCCTCAAACTCAAACCACGGCGCTTTTCTCTGGCAAACAAAACTCAGCTGCCCTGCTTCTGGATGGAAGATTGCATGAGCCACTTTGTACTTTCAAACCAGCCCAACTTTGCACTGGTACCACCTTGGGTCTTTGAACCATCCGGCATATCGTGGATTTTCAGGAGCCACCTGGCTTCGCCCGGCCTTAGGCTACCAAACACAAACCACGGCTCTTTTCCCTGGCTAACAAAATTCTGATACCCCACTTCTGGATGGCAAATTGCACGAGCCACTTGGCACTGTCAAACCACGCTGACTTAGAACTGGTGCCACCTTGGGTCTGTGAACCATCCTGCGTATCGTGGATTTTCAGGAGCCAGCCGGTCACTCCCAGCCACAGGCACTAAAACTCAAACCACGGTCCTTTTCTCTGGCAAACAAAACTCAGCTGGCCTGCTCCTGGATGGCAGATTGCAAGAGACACTTGATATTATCAAACCAGCCCAACCTGGCACTTGTGCCACCTTGTGTCTGGGAAACATCCTGTGTATCGTGGATTTTCAGGGGCCACCTGGCCAATCCCAGCCATCGGCTGCCAAACATAAACCACGGTATTTTTCCCTGGCTAATAAAATTCAGATGCCCCGCTTCTGGATGGCAGATTTCAGGAGCCACTTGGCACTGTCAAATCAGCCCGACTTTGAACTGGTGCCACCTTGGGTCTGGGAACCATCCTGCGTATTGTGGATTTTCAGGAGCCAGCCAACCACTCCCAGCCATAGGCTGCAAAACACAAACCACGGCCCTTTTCCCTGGTAAACAAAATTCAGATGCCCCACATATGGATGGCGGATTGCAGACGCCACTTGGCTCTGTCCAATCAGCCAGACTTGGAACTGGTGCCACCTTGGGTTTTGGAACCATCCTGCGTATCGTAGATTTTCAGGAGCCTGCCGTCCACTCCCAGCCACAAGACCTCAAATTTAAACCACGGCCCTTTTCCCTGGCTAACAAAATTCAGATGCCCCACTTCTGGATGGCAGATTGCAGACACCACTTGGCACTGTTAAACCATCCTGAATTGGAACTGTCGCCACCTTGGGTCTGGCAACCATCCTGCGTATCGTGGATTTTCAGGAGCCAGCATGCCACTCCCAGCCATGGGCTTCAAAACAAAAACCACGGCCCTTTTCCCTGCCTAACAAAATTAGGATGCCCCTCTTGTGGATGGCAAATTGTAGGAGCTACTTTGCATTATCAAACCAGCCCGACTTGGCACTGGTGCCACCTTCGGCCTGGGGACCATCCTGCGTATCGTGGATTTTCCGGAGCCAGCCTGCCACTCCAACCACAAGCCCTAAAACTCAAACCACGGCCCTTTTCCTCTGGCAAAGAAAATTCAGCTGCCCTGCTTCTGGATTGCAGATTGCAGGAGCCACTTGGTACTATTAAACCAGCCAAATTTGCCACTGGTGCCACCTTGGGTCTGGGAATCATCCTGTGTATTGTGGATTTTCAGGAGCCAGCAGGCCACTCCCAGACATAGGCTGACAAACACATACCACGAAACTTTTCCTTGGCTAACAAAATTCAGATGCCCCGCTTCTGGATGGCAGATTGCAGACGCCACTTGGCTCTGTCAAACCAGCCCGACTTGGCTCTGGTGCCACCTTTGGTCTGGGATCCATCCTGCATATCGTGGATTTTCAGGAGCCAGACGGACACTCTCAGTCACAAGCCCTCAAACTCAAACCACGGCCCTTTTCTCGGGCAAACAAAATTCAGATGCCCCACTTCTGGATGGCAGATTGCAGACGACGCTTGGCAGCGTCAAACCAGCCCGACTTGGAACTGGTGCCAGCTTGTGTCTGGGAACCATCCTGCGTATCATGGATTTTCAGGAGCCAGCCGGCCCCTCCCAGCAATGAGCTGCCAAACACAAGCCACGGCCCTTTTCACTGCCTAAAAAAATTCAGATGCCCCGCTTCTGGATTGCAGATTGCCGGAGCTACTTGGCACTGACAAACCAGTCCGACTTGGAACTGGTGCCACCTTTGGTCTGGGAGCCATCCTGTGTATCGTGGATATTCAGGAGCCAGCCGGCCACTCCCAGCCACAAGCCCTCTATCTTAAACCACGGCCATTTTCTCTGGCAAACAAAACTCAGCTGCCCTGCTCCTGGATGGCAGATTGCAGCAGCCACTTGGAACAATCAAACCAGCCCAACTTGGCACTGGTAACACCTTGGGTCTGGAAACCATCCTGCGTATCGTGGATTTTCAGGAGCCAGCAGGCCACTCCCAGCCATAGGCTGACAAACACATACCACGAATATTTTCCCTGCCTAACAAAATTCAGATGCCCCTCTTATGGATGGCAGATTGCAGGAGCCACTTGGTACTATCAAACCAGCCCAACTTGGCACTGGTGCCACCTTGGGTCTGGGAACCATCAGGCGTATCGTGGATTGTCAGGAGCCAGCCCGCCAATCCCAGCATTAGACTTCCAAACAGAAACCACGTCCCTTTTCTCTGGCAAACACAATTCAGAGGCCTCGTTCTGGACGGCAGATTGCAGACGCCACGTGGCTCTGTCCAACCAGACAGACTTGGCACTGGTGCCCCATTCGGTCTGGGAACCATGCTGCGTATCGTGGATTTTCAGGAACCAGCCGGCCACTCCCATTCACTGGCCCCAAAAAAAACCTCGGCATGTTTCCCTGACCAACAAAACTCAGCTACCCGGCTTCTGTATGGAAGATTGCAGCAGCCACTTGGTATTCTCAAACCAGCCCAACTTGGCACAGGTGCCACCTTGGGTCTGGGAACCATCCTGCGTATCGTGGATTTTCAGGAGCCAGCCGGCCACTCCCAGACACAAGCACTCAAACTTAAACCAGGGCCCATTTCTCTGGCGAACAAAACTCAGCTGCCCTGCTTCTGGATGGCAGATTGCAGGAGCCACTTGGTACTATCAAACCAGGCCAACTTGTCACTGGGTGCAGCTTGGGTCTGGGAACCATCCTGCGTATCGTGGATTTTCAGGAGCCAGACGGCCTCTCCCAGCCATAGGCTGCCAAACAAAAACCACAAATATTTTCCCTGCCTAACAAAACTCAGATACCCCTCTTCTGGATTGGTGATTGCAGGAGCCACTTGGTACTATCAAACCAGCCCAACTTGGCACTGGTGCCACCTTGGGTCTGGGAACCATCCTGCGTATCGTGGATTGTCAGGAGCCAGCCCGCCAATCCCAGCATTAGGCTGCCAAACAGAAACCACGTTCCTTTTCCCTGGCAAAAACAATTCAGATGCCTCGTCCTGGATGGCAGATTGCAGTAGGTACTTGGCCCTGTCAAACCAGGCTGACTTGGAACTGGTGCCACCTTGGCTCTGGGAACCATGCTGCGTATCGTGGATTTTCAGGGGCAAGCAGGCCACTTCCAGCCATAGACTGCCAAACACAAACCACGGCCCTTTTCCATGACTAACAAAATTTTGATGCCCCGTTCTGATGGCAGATTGCAGGAGCTACTTGGCACTATCAAACCAGCCTCACTTGGCACAGGTGCCATCTTGGGTCTGGGAACCATCCTGCGTATCGTGGATTTTCAGGAGCCAGCCGGCCACTCCCAGCCATGGGCTGCAAAACAGAAACCTCGGCCCTTTTTTCTGTGTAACAAATTCAGATGCCCCTCTTGTGGATGGCAGCTTGCAGACGCCACTTGCCTCTTTCCAACCAGCCAGACTTGAAACTGTTGCCCCATTCAGTCTGGGAACCATCCTGCGTATCGTGTATTTTCAGGAGCCAGCCGGCCACTCCCAGCCACAGGCCCCCAAAACAAACCTTGGCCCTTTTCCGTGACAAAGAAATCTCAGGTACCCCGCTTCTGGATGGCAGATTTTAGGAGTCACTTCGTACTGTCAACCAACCCAACTTGGCACTGGTGCCACCTTGGGTCAGGGAACCATTCTGCGTATCGTGGATTTTCAGGAGCCACCCGGCCTCTCCAAGCTATAGGCTGCCAAACACAAACCATGGCACTTTTTCCTGGCTAACAAAATTCAGATGCCCCGCTTCTGGATGGCAGATTGCAGACGCCACTTGGCTCTCTCCAAGCAGCCCGACTTGGCACTGGTGCCACATTCGGTCTGGGAACCATCCTGCGTATCGTGGATTTTCAGGAGCCAGCTGGCCACTCCCAGACATAGGCTGACAAACACATACCACGAAACTTTTCCTTGGCTAACACAATTCAGATGCCCCGCTTCTGGATGGCAGATTGCAGACGCCACTTGACTATGTCCGAGCAGCCCGACTTGGCACTGGTGACACCTTGGGTCTGGGAACCATCCTGCGTATCGTGGATTTTCTGTTGCCAGCCGGCCACTCCCAGCCATGGGCTGCCAAACACAAACCACGGCCCTTTTAGCTGCCTAAAAAAATTAAGATGCACCGCTTCTGGATTGCAGATTGCCGGAGCTACTTGGCACTGACAAACCAGCCCGACTTGGAACTGGTGCCACCTTTGGTCTGGGAGCCATCCTGCGTATCGTGGATTATCAGGAGCCAGCCGGCCACTCCAAGCCACAAGCCCTCAAACTCAAACCACGGCCCTTTTCCTCTGGCAAACAAAACTCAGCTGCCCTGCTTCTGGATTGCAGATTGCAGGAGCCACTTGGTACTGTCAAACCAGCCCGACTTGGAACTGGTGCCACCTTGGGTCTGGGAACCATCCTGTGTATCGTGGATTTTCAGGAGCCAGCTGGCCACTCCCAGACATAGGCTGAGAAACACATACCACGAACCTTTTCCCAGGCTGACAAAATTCAGATGCCACGTTCTGGATGGCAGATTGCAGGAGCTACTTGACACTATCAAACCAGCCCGACTTGGCTCTGGTGCCACCTTTGGTCTGGGAACCATCCTGCGTATCGTGGATTTTCAGGAGCCAGCCGGACACTCCCAGCCACAAGCCCTCAAACTCAAACCACGCCCCTTTTCTAGGGCAAACAAAATTCAGATACCCCGCTTTTGGATGGCAGATTGCAGACGACACTTTGCAGCGTCAAACCAGCCCGACTTGGAACTGGTGCCAGCTTGGGTCTGGGAACCATCCTGCGCATCATGGATTTTCAGGAGCCAGCCGGCTCCTCCCAGCAATGATCTGCCAAACACAAGCCATGGCCATTTTCACTGCCTAACAAAATTCAGATGCCCCTCTTGTGGATCTCAAATTGCAGGAGCTACTTGACACTGTAAAACTAGCCCGACTTGGCACTGGTGCCACCTTCGGCCTGGGTTCCATCCTGCGTATCGTGGATTTTCAGGAGCCAGCCAGCCACTCCAAGCCACAAGCCCTCTAACTCAAACAACGGCCATTTTCGATGGCAAACAAAACTCAGCTGCCCTGTTTCTGGATGGCAGATTGCAGGAGCCACTTGGAACAATCAAACCAGCCAAACTTGGCACTGGTAACGCCTTGGGTCTGGAAACCATCCTGCGTATCGTGCATTTTCAGGTGCCAGCCGGCCACTCCAAGCCATAGGCTGACAAACACATACCACGAATATTTTCCCTGCCTAACCAAATTCAGATGCCCCTCTTATGGATGGCAGATTGCAGGAGCCACTTGGTACTATCAAACCAGCCCAACTTGGCACTGTTGCCACCTTGGGTCTGGGAACCATCAGGCGTATCGTGGATTGTCAGGAGCCAGCCCGCCAATCCCAGCATTAGTTTGCCAAACAGAAACCACGTCCCTTTTCCCTGGCAAACACAATGCAGATGCCTCGTTCTGGATGGCAGATTGCAGACGCCACGTGGCTCTGTCCAACCAGACAGACTTGGCACTGGCCCCATTCGGTCTGGGAACCATCCTGCGTATCGTGGATTTTCATGAACCAGCCGACCACTCCCATTCACTGGCCCCAAAAACAAACCTCGGCATGTTTCCCTGACCAACAAAACTCAGCTACCCGGCTTCTTTATGGAAGATTGCAGGAGCCACTTGGTACTATCAAACCAGCCCAACTTGTCACTGGGGGCAGCTTGGGTCTGGGAACCATCCTGCGTATCGTGGATTTTCAGGAGCCAGCCCGCCAATCCCAGCATTAGGCTGGCAAACACAAACCACGGCCCTTTTCCCTGGCTAACAAAATTCAGATGCCCCGCTTCTGGATGGCAGATTGCAGTAGGTTCTTGGCGCTGTCAAACCAGACTGACTTGGAACTGGTGCCACCTTGGGTCTGGGAACCATGCTGCGTATCGTGGATTTTCAGGGGCAAGCAGGCCACTTCCAGCCATAGGCTGCCAAACACAAACCACGGCCCTTTTCCCTGACTAACAAAATTTTGATGCCCCGTTCTGATGGCAGATTGCAGGAGCTACTTGGCACTATCAAACCAGCCTCACTTGGCACAGGTGCCACCTTGGGTCTGGGAACCATCCTGCGTATCTTGGATTTTCAGGAGCCAGCCGGCCACTCCCAGCCCTGGGCTGCAAAACAGAAACCTCGGCCCTTTTTTCTGTGTAAAAAATTCAGATGCCCCTCTTGTGGATGGCAGATTGCAGACGCCACTTGCCTCTTTCCAACCAGCCAGTCTTGAAACTCGTGCCCCATTCAGTCTGGGAACCATCCTGCGTATCGTGGATTTTCAGGAGCAAGCCGGCCACTCCCAGCCACAGGCCCCCAAAACAAACCTTGGCCCATTTCCGTGACAAAGAAATCTCAGGTACCCCGCTTCTGGATGGCAGATTTTGGGAGTCACTTCGTACTTTCAACCAACCCAACTTGGCACTGGTGCCACCTTGGGTCAGGGAACCATTCTGCGTATCGTGGATTTTCAGAAGCCACCCGGCCACTCCAAGCCATAAGCTGCCAAACACAAACCACAGCCCTTTTTCCTGGCTAACAAAATTCAGTTGCCCCGCTTCTGGATGGCAGATTGCAGACGCCACTTGGCTCTGTCCAAGCAGCCCGACTTGGCACTGGTGCCCCATTCGTTCTGGGAACCATCCAGCGTATCGTGGATTTTCAGGAGCCAGCAGGCCACTCCCAGACATAGGCTGACAAACACATACCACGAAACTTTTCCTTGGCTAACAAAATTCAGATGCCCCACTTCTGGATGGCAGATTGCAGACGCCACTTGGCTCTGTAAAACCAGCCCGACTTGGCATTGGTGCCACCTTTGGTCTGGGAACCATCCTGCTTATCATGGATTTTCAGGAGCCAGCCAGCCACTCCCAGCCACAAGCCCTCAAATTAAAACCACGGCCATTTTTTCTGGAAAAAAAAAACTCAGCTGCCCTGCTTCTGGATGGCAGATTGCAGGAGCCACTTGGTACTGTCAAACCAGCCAAACATGGCACTGGTGCCACCTTGTGTCTGGGAACCATCCTGCGTATCGTGGATTTTCCGGATCCAGCTGGCCACTCCCAGCGTTCGGCTGCCAAACACAAGCCACGGCACTTTTCCCTGGCTAACAAAATTCAGATGCCCTGCTTCTGGATGGCAGATTGTAGACGCCACTTGGCTCTGTCCAACAAGCCCGATGTGGAACTGGTGCCACCTTCGGTTTGGGAACCATCCTGTGCATCGTGGATTTTCAGGAGACAGCCTGCCACTCCCAGCCACAGGCCCTCAAACATAAACGACAGCCCTTTTCTCTGGCAAACAAAACTCAGCTTCCCTGCTTCTGGATGGCAGATTGCAGGAGCCACTTGCAGCAATCAAACCAGACAAACTTGGCACTGGTGCCACCTTGGGTCTAGGAACCATCCTGCGTTTCGTGGATTTTCAGGAGCCACCCGGCCAATCCCTGCCACAAGCCCTCAATCCTAAACCACGGCCCTTTTCACTGGCTAACAAAATTTAGATGCCCCTTTTCTGGATGGCAGACTGCAGGAGCCACTGGGCACTGTCAAACCAGCCAGACTTAGAACTGGTGCCCCCTTGGGTCTGGGAACTATCCTGCGTATCGTGGATTTTCAGGAGCCAGCCAGCCACTACCAGCCATGAGCTACGAAATAAAATCCACAGATCTTTTCCCTGCCTAACAAAATTCACATGCCCCTCTTTCGATGGCAGATTGCAGGAGTTACTTGGCACTGTAAAACAGCCCGACTTGGCACTGCTGCCACCTTGGGTCTGGGAACCATCCTGCGTATCCTGGATTTTCAGGAGCCAGCTGGCAACTCCCAGACATAGGCTGCCAAACACAAACCACGGCCCTTTTCCTTTGCAAAAATAATTCAGATGCCCCGCTTCTGGATGGCAGATTGCAGACGCCACTTGGATCTGTCCAACAAGTGTGACTTGGCACTGGTGCCACCTTCGGTCTGGGAACCATCCTCCATATCGTGGATTTTCAGGAGCCAGCCGGCCAATTCCAGCAACAGGCCCCAAAAAAAACCTGGCCCGTTTGCTGACAAACAAAACTCAGCTACCCCGCTTCGGGAAGGCAGATTGCAGGAGCCACTTGGTACTGTCAAATCAGCCCAACTTGGACCAGGTGCCACGTTGGGTCTGGGAACCATCCTGCGTATGGTGGATTTTCAGGAGCCAGCCGGCCAATTCCAGCAACAGGCCCCATAAACATGCCTGGCACGTATCCTGACAAACAAAACTCATCTACTCCGCTTCTGGATGGCAGATTGCAGGAGCCACTTCGTACTGTCAAACCAGCCCGACTTGGCACTGGTGCCACCTTGGGTCTGGGAACCATCCGGCGTATCGTGGATTTTCAGGAGAGACCCCGCCACTCTCACCCACAAGCCCTCAAATTGAAACCACGGTCTTTTTCTCTGGCAAACAACACTCAACTGGCCTACTTCTGGATGGCAGATTGCAGGAGCAACTTGGTATTAACAAAATAGCCCAACGTGGCACTGGTCCCACCTTGGGTCTTTGAACCATCCTGCGTATCCTGGATTTTCAGCAGCCAGCCCGCCACTCCCATCCATAGGCTGCCAAACACAAACCACAGCCCTTTTCTCTGCCTAACAAAATTCAGATGCCCCGCTTCTGGATGGCAGATTGCAGACACCACTTGACTCTGTCCAACGAGCCCGACTTGGCACTGGTGCCACCTTGGGTCTGGGAACCATCTTGCGTATCGTGGATTTTCAGGAGCCACCTGGCCACTGCGAACCATAGGCTGCCAAATACATACCTTGGCCCTTTTTCCTGGCAAACAAAACTCAGCTGCCCTGCTTCTGGATGGCAGATTGCAGGAGTCACTTGGTACTACCAAACCAGCCCAACTTGGCACTGGTGCCACCTTGGGTATTTGAACCATTCGTCAGATCGTGGATTTTCAGGGCCAGCCGGCCACTCCCAGCCATAGGCTGCCAAACACAAACCACGGCCCTTTTCCCTGGCAAACAAAATTCAGATGGCCCGCTTCTGGATGGCAGATTGCAGACAGCACTTGGCTCTGTCCAACCAGCCCCACTTGGCCCTGGTGCCACCTTGGGTCTGGGATTCATCCTGCGTATCGTGGATTTTCAGTATCCACCCGGCCACTCCCAACCATAGGCTGCCAAACAGCAACCTCGGCCCTTTTCCCTGGCAAACAAAACTCAGCTGCCCTGCTTCTGGATGGCAGATTGCAGGAGCCACTTGGTACTATCAAACCAGCCCAACTTGGCACTGGTGACACCTTGGGTCTGGGAGCCATCCTGCCTATCGTGAATTTTCACGAGCCAGCTGGCCACTTCCAGCCAGAGACTGCCAAATACAAACCACGGCCCTTTTCCCTACCTAACAAAATTCAGATGGCCCTCTTGTGGATGGCAGTTTGCAGAAGCCTCTTGGCACTTTCCAACCATCCCGACTAGGCACTGGTGCCACCTTGGGTCTGGGAACCATCCTGCGTATCGTGGATTTTCTGGACCCAGCCGGCCACTCCCAGCCACAGGCCCCAAAAACAAACCACGGCCCGTTTTCCTGATAAAGAAAATTCAGCTTCCCTGCTTCTGGATGGCAGATTGCAGGAGACACTAGGTACAATCAAACCAGCCCAACTTGGCACTGGTGCCACCTTGGGTCTGGGAACCATCCTGCGTATCGTGGATTTTCAGGAGCCAGCAGGCCACTCCCAGACATAGGATGAAAAATACAAACGACGGACCTTTTCCCTGGGTAACAAAATTAAGACGCCCCGTTATGGATTGCAGACTGCAGGAGCTACTTGGTACTATCAAACCAGCCCGACTTGGCACTGGTGCCACCTTTCGTCTGGGAACCTTACTGCGTATCGTGGATTTTCAGGAGCCACCAGGCCACTCCCAGCCATAAGCTGCCAAACACAAACCACGGCCCTTTTGCCTGCCTAAAAAAATTGAGATGCCCCACTTGTGGATAGCAGATGGCAGGAGCTACTTGGCACTGTCAAAGCAGCTCGACTTGGCACTGGTGCCACCTTCGGTGTGGGGACCATCCTGCGTATCGTGTATTTTCAGGAGCCAGCCGGCCACTCCAAGCCACAAGCCCTCAAACTCAAACCACGGCCCTTTTCTCTGGCAAACAAAACTCAGCTGCCCTGCTTCTGGATGGCAGATTGCAGGAGCCACTTGGTACAATCAAACCAGCCAAACTTGGCACTGGTGCCACCTTCGGTCTGGGAACCATCCTGCGTATCGTGGATTTTCAGGCGCCAGCCGGCCACTTCCAGCAACAGGGCCCAAAAATACACCTGGCCCGTTTCCTGACAACCAAAACACATCCACAGCGCTTCTGGATTGCAGATTGCAGGAGCCACTTGGAACAATAAAACCAGCCCAACTTGGCACTGGTGCCACCTTGGGTCTTTGAACCATCCTGCATATCGTGGATTTTCAGGAGCCAGCTGGCCACTCCCAGCCATGTGCTGCCAAACAAAAACCACGGCCCTTTTTTCTGGCAAACAAAATTCAGATGCCCCTCCTGTGGATAGCAGATTGCAGGAGCTACTTGGCACTGTCAAACCAACGTGACTTGGCACTGGTGCCATCATCTGTCTGGGAACCATCCTGCTTATCGTGGATTTTCAGGAACCATCCGGCCACTCCCAGCCACAAGCACTCAAACTCAAATCACGGCCATTTTCTCTGGCAAAAAAAATTCAGCTGCCCTGCTTCTGGATTGCAGATTGCAGGAGCCACTTGGTACTGTCAAACCAGCCCGACTTGGCGCTGGTGCCACCTTGGGTCTGGGAACAATCCTGCGTATCCTGGATTTTCAGGAGCCACCCGGACAGTCCAAGCCATAGGCTGCCAAAAAGGAACCACGGCCCTTTGCCCTGGCTAACAAAATTCAGGTTTCCCGCTTCTGGATGGCAGATTGCAGACACCACTTGTCTCTATCCAACCAGCCCGACTTGGCAATTCTGCCACCTTGTGTCTTGGAACCATCCTGCGTATCGTGGATTTTCAGGAGTCAGCCGGCCACTCCCAGCCATAGACTGCCAAACAAAAACCACGGCCCTTTTCCCAGGCAAACAAATTCAGATGCCCCGCTTCATGATGGCAGAATGCAGGAGCTACTTGGCACTATAAAACCAGCCCGACTTGGCACTTGTGCCACCTTGGGTCTGGGAACCATCCTGCGTATCGTGGATTTTCAGGAGCCAGCTGGCCACTTCCAGCCATAGACTGCCAAACACAAACCACTGCCTTTTTCCCTGGCTAACAAAATTCAAATACCCGTCTTCTGGATGTCATATACCAGGAGCCACTGGGCACTGTCAAACCAGGCAGACTTGGAACTGGTGCCACCTTGGATCTGGGAACCATCCTGCGTATCGTGGATTTTCAGGACCCACCCAGGAGCTCCCTGCCATGGGCTGCCAAACACAAACACGGGCCCTTTTCTCTGCCTAGCAAAATTCAGATGCCCCTCTTGTGGATGGCAGATTGCAGAAGCTTCTTGGCTCTGTCCAAAAATCCCGACTTGGCACTGGTGTCATCTTGGGTCTGGGAACCATCCTGCGTATCGTGGATTTTCAGGAGCCAGCCGGCCACTTCCAGCCACAGGCCTCAGAAACAAACCTCGGCCCGTTTTCTGATGAACAAAATTCAGCTGCCCTGATTCTGGGTGGCATATTGTAGGAGACACTTGGTACAATCAAACCAGCCCAACTTGGCACTGGTGCCACCTTCATTCTGAAGACCATACTGCGTATCGTGGATATTGAGGAGACAGCCAGCCACTCAGAGCCACAAGCCCTCAAACTTAAACCACGGCCCTTTTCCCTGGCAAACAAAACCCAGCTGCCCTGCTTCTAGATGGCAGATTGCAGGAGCCACTTGGTACTATCAAACCAGCCCGACTTTGCTCTGGTGCCACCTTGGGTCTGCGGACCATCCTGCGTATCGTGGATTTTCAGGAGCCAGCTGGCCACACCCAGCCACAAGCCCCCAAACACAAACCACGGCCATTTTCTCTGGCAAACAAAACTGAGCAGCCCTGCTTCTTCTGGATGGCAGATTGCAGGAGTCACTTTGTACTATCAAACCAGCCCAACTTGGCACTAGTTCCACCTTGGGTCTGGGAACCATCCTTCGTATCGTGGATTTTTAGGAGCCAGCCGGCCAATTCCAGCAACATGCCCCAAAAAAAATCCTGGTCCGTTTCCCTGACAAAAAAAAATCAGCTACCCCCCTTCTGGATGGCAGATTACAGGAGCCACTTGGTAATATCAAACCAGTACAACTTGGCACTGGTGCCACCTTGGGTCTGGGAACTATCCTGCGTATAGTGGATTTTCAGGAACCAGCCGGCCACTCCCAGCTATAGGCTGCCAAACACAAACCACGGTTCTTTTCCCTGGAAAAAAAAAATTCAGATGCCCCGCTTCTGGAAGGCAGATTGCAGACACCACTTGGCCCTGTCCAACCATCCCAACTTGGCACTGGTGCCACCGTGGGTCTGGGAACCATCCTGCGTATCGTGGATTTTCAGGATCCAGCCGGCCACTTCCAGCCACAGGCTCCAAAAAAAAACCTCGGCCCGTTTTCCTGACAAACAAAACTCAGCTGCCCTGCTTCTGGATGGCAGATTGCAGGAGCCACGTGTTACAATCAAACAAGCCCAACTTGGCACTGATGCCACCTTTGGTCTGGGAACCATCCTGCTTCTCATGCATATTCAGGAGCCAGCCAGGCACTCAGAGCCACAAGCCCTCCAACTTAAACCACGGCCCTTTTCTCTGGCAAACAAAACTCAGCTGCCCTGCTACTGGATGGCAGACTGCAGGAGCCACTTGGTACTATCAAACCAGCCCGACTTGGCACTGGTGCCACCTTGGGACTGGGAATTATCCTGCGTAACGTGGATTTTCAGGAGGCACACGGCCTCCCCCATTCACAAGCTTTCAAACTCAAAACACGGCCCTTTTCTCTGGCAAACAAAACTCACCTGCCCTGATTCTTCTGGATGGCATATTGCAAGAGTCTTTTTGTACTATCAAACCAGCCCAACTTGGCTATGGTGCCACCTTGGTTCTTTGAACCATCCGGTATATCGTGGATTTTCAGGGCCAGCCAGCCACTCCCAGCCATAGGCTGCCAAACAAAAACCATGGCCCTATTCCCTGGCTAAGAAAATTAAGATGGCCCTCTTGCAGATGGCAGATTGCAGGAGATACTTGGCACTGTCAAACCAGCCCGACTTGGCATTAGTGCTACCTTCAGTCTTGGGACCATCCTGCGTATCGGGGATTTTCAGGAGCCAGCCGGCCACTCCAAGCCACGAGCGCTCAAATTCAAACCACGGCCCTTTTCTCTGGCAAACAAGCCTCAGCTGCCCTGCTTTGGGATGGCAGATTGCAGGAGCCACTTGGAACAATCATAGCAGCCAAACATGGCATTGGGTCCACCTTGGGTCTGGGAACAATCATGCGTACCGTGGATTTTCAGGAGCCAGCTGTCCACTCCCTTCCATCGGCTGCCAAAATCAAACCACGTCCCTTTCCTCTGGCAAACAAAACTCAGCTGCCCTGCGTCTGGATGGCAGATTGCAGGAGCCACTTGGTATTATAAAACCAGCCCGACTTGGCACTGGTGCCACCTTGGGTCTGGGAACCATCTTGCGCATCGTGGATTTTCAGGAGCCACCCGGCCACTCCCAGCCACAAGCCCTATAACTCAAACCGCGGCCCTTTTCTCTGGCAAACAAAACTCAGCTGCCCTGCTTCTGGATGGCAGATTGCTGGAGCCACTTGGCACTGTCAAACCAGTCCAACTTGGCACTGGTACAACCTTGGTCTTTGAACCATCCTGCATATCGTGGATTTTCAGGAACCAGCCTGCCACTCCAAGCCATATGCTGCCAAAAAAAACCCACGGCATTTTTCCCTGGTTAACAAAATTCAGATGCCCCGCTTCTGGATGGCAGATTGCAGCAGCCACTTGGCACTATCCAACCGGCCTGACTTGGAACTGGTGCCACCTTGGGTCTGGGAATCATCCTGCGTATCGTGGTTTATCCGGAGCAAGCCGGCCACTCCCAGCCATGGCCTGCCAAAAACAAACCGCCGCCGTTTTCCCTAGCTAACAAAATTCAGATGCCCTGTTCTGGATGGCAGATTGCAGGAGCTACTTGTCACTATGAATCCAGCCCAACTTGGCACTGGTGCCACCTTGGACCTTGGAACCATCCAGCGTATCGTGGATTTTCAGTATCCACCCGGCCACTCCCAACCATAGGCTGCCAAACAGCAACCTCGGCCCTTTTCCCTGGCAAACAAAACTCAGCTGCCCTGCTTCTGGATGGCAGATTGCAGGAGCCACTTGGTACTATCAAACCAGCCCAACTTGGCACTGGTGACACCTTAGGTCTGGGAGCCATCCTGCCTATCGTGAATTCTCACGAGCCAGCTGGCCACTTCCAGCCAGAGACTGCCAAATACAAACCACGGCCCTTTTCCCTACCTAACAAAATTCAGATGGCCCTCTTGTGGATGGCAGTTTGCAGAAGCCTCTTGGCACTTTCCAACCATCCCGACTAGGCACTGGTGCCACCTTGGGTCTGGGAACCATCCTGCGTATCGTGGATTTTCTGGACCCAGCCGGCCACTCCCAGCCACAGGCCCCAAAAACAAACCACGGCCCGTTTTCCTGATAAAGAAAATTCAGCTTCCCTGCTTCTGGATGGCAGATTGCAGGAGACACTAGGTACAATCAAACCAGCCCAACTTGGCACTGGTGCCACCTTGGGTCTGGGAACCATCCTGCGTATCGTGGATTTTCAGGAGCCAGCAGGCCACTCCCAGACATAGGATGAAAAATACAAACGACGGACCTTTTCCCTGGGTAACAAAATTAAGACGCCCCTTTATGGATTGCAGACTGCAGGAGCTACTTGGTACTATCAAACCAGCCCGACTTGGCACTGGTGCCACCTTTCGTCTGGGAACCTTACTGCGTATCGTGGATTTTCAGGAGCCACCAGGCCACTCCCAGCCATAAGCTGCCAAACACAAACCACGGCCCTTTTGCCTGCCTAAAAAAATTGAGATGCCCCACTTGTGGATAGCAGATTGCAGGAGCTACTTGGCACTGTCAAAGCAGCTCGACTTGGCACTGGTGCCACCTTCGGTGTGGGGACCATCCTGCGTATCGTGTATTTTCAGGAGCCAGCCGGCCACTCCAAGCCACAAGCCCTCAAACTCAAACCACGGCCCTTTTCTCTGGCAAACAAAACTCAGCTGCCCTGCTTCTGGATGGCAGATTGCAGGAGCCACTTGGTACAATCAAACCAGCCAAACTTGGCACTGGTGCCACCTTCGGTCTGGGAACCATCCTGCGTATCGTGGATTTTCAGGCGCCAGCCGGCCACTTCCAGCAACAGGGCCCAAAAATACACCTGGCCCGTTTCCTGACAACCAAAACACATCCACAGCGCTTCTGGATTGCAGATTGCAGGAGCCACTTGGAACAATAAAACCAGCCCAACTTGGCACTGGTGCCACCTTGGGTCTTTGAACCATCCTGCATATCGTGGATTTTCAGGAGCCAGCTGGCCACTCCCAGCCATGTGCTGCCAAACAAAAACCACGGCCCTTTTTTCTGGCAAACAAAATTCAGATGCCCCTCCTGTGGATAGCAGATTGCAGGAGCTACTTGGCACTGTCAAACCAACGTGACTTGGCACTGGTGCCATCATCTGTCTGGGAACCATCCTGCTTATCGTGGATTTTCAGGAACCATCCGGCCACTCCCAGCCACAAGCACTCAAACTCAAATCACGGCCATTTTCTCTGGCAAAAAAAATTCAGCTGCCCTGCTTCTGGATTGCAGATTGCAGGAGCCACTTGGTACTGTCAAACCAGCCCGACTTGGCGCTGGTGCCACCTTGGGTCTGGGAACAATCCTGCGTATCCTGGATTTTCAGGAGCCACCCGGACAGTCCAAGCCATAGGCTGCCAAAAAGGAACCACGGCCCTTTGCCCTGGCTAACAAAATTCAGGTTTCCCGCTTCATGATGGCAGAATGCAGGAGCTACTTGGCACTATAAAACCAGCCCGACTTGGCACTTGTGCCACCTTGGGTCTGGGAACCATCCTGCGTATCGTGGATTTTCAGGAGCCAGCTGGCCACTTCCAGCCATAGACTGCCAAACACAAACCACTGCCTTTTTCCCTGGCTAACAAAATTCAGATACCCGTCTTCTGGATGTCATATACCAGGAGCCACTGGGCACTGTCAAACCAGGCAGACTTGGAACTGGTGCCACCTTGGATCTGGGAACCATCCTGCGTATCGTGGATTTTCAGGACCCACCCAGGAGCTCCCTGCCATGGGCTGCCAAACACAAACACGGGCCCTTTTCTCTGCCTAGCAAAATTCAGATGCCCCTCTTGTGGATGGCAGATTGCAGAAGCTTCTTGGCTCTGTCCAAAAATCCCGACTTGGCACTGGTGTCATCTTGGGTCTGGGAACCATCCTGCGTATCGTGGATTTTCCGGAGCCAGCCGGCCACTTCCAGCCACAGGCCTCAGAAACAAACCTCGGCCCGTTTTCTGATGAACAAAATTCAGCTGCCCTGATTCTGGGTGGCATATTGTAGGAGACACTTGGTACAATCAAACCAGCCCAACTTGGCACTGGTGCCACCTTCATTCTGAAGACCATACTGCGTATCGTGGATATTGAGGAGACAGCCAGCCACTCAGAGCCACAAGCCCTCAAACTTAAACCACGGCCCTTTTCCCTGGCAAACAAAACCCAGCTGCCATGCTTCTAGATGGCAGATTGCAGGAGCCACTTGGTACTATCAAACCAGCCTGACTTTGCACTGGTGCCACCTTGGGTCTGCGGACCATCCTGCGTATCGTGGATTTTCAGGAGCCAGCTGGCCACACCCAGCCACAAGCCCCCAAACACAAACCACGGCCATTTTCTCTGGCAAACAAAACTGAGCAGCCCTGCTTCTTCTGGATGGCAGATTGCAGGAGTCACTTTGTACTATCAAACCAGCCCAACTTGGCACTAGTTCCACCTTGGGTCTGGGAACCATCCTTCGTATCGTGGATTTTTAGGAGCCAGCCGGCCAATTCCAGCAACATGCCCCAAAAAAAATCCTGGTCCGTTTCCCTGACAAAAAAAAATCAGCTACCCCCCTTCTGGATGGCAGATTACAGGAGCCACTTGGTAATATCAAACCAGTACAACTTGGCACTGGTGCCACCTTGGGTCTGGGAACTATCCTGCGTATAGTGGATTTTCAGGAACCAGCCGGCCCCTCCCAGCTATAGGCTGCCAAACACAAACCACGGTTCTTTTCCCTGGAAAAAAAAAATTCAGATGCCCCGCTTCTGGATGGCAGATTGCAGACGCCACTTGGCCCTGTCCAACCATCCCAACTTGGCACTGGTGCCACCGTGTGTCTGGGAACCATCCTGCGTATCGTGGATTTTCAGGATCCAGCCGGCCACTTCAAGCCACAGGCTCCAAAAAAAAACCTCGGCCCGTTTTCCTGACAAACAAAACTCAGCTGCCCTGCTTCTGGATGGCAGATTGCAGGAGCCACGTGTTACAATCAAACAAGCCCAACTTGGCACTGATGCCACCTTTGGTCTGGGAACCATCCTGCTTCTCATGCATATTCAGGAGCCAGCCAGGCACTCAGAGCCACAAGCCCTCCAACTTAAACCACGGCACTTTTCTCTGGCAAACAAAACTCAGCTGCCCTGCTACTGGATGGCAGACTGCAGGAGCCACTTGGTACTATCAAACCAGCCCGACTTGGCACTGGTGCCACCTTGGGACTGGGAATTATCCTGCGTAACGTGGATTTTCAGGAGGCACACGGCCTCTCCCATTCACAAGCTTTCAAACTCAAACCACGGCCCTTTTCTCTGGCAAACAAAACTCACCTGCCCCGATTCTTCTGGATGGCAGATTGCAGGAGTCACTTTGTACTATCAAACCAGCCCAACTTGGCTATGGTGCCACCTTGGTTCTTTGAACCATCCGGTATATCGTGGATTTTCAGGGCCAGCCAGCCACTCCCAGCCATAGGCTGCCAAACAAAAACCATGGCCCTATTCCCTGGCTAAGAAAATTAAGATGGCCCTCTTGCAGATGGCAGATTGCAGGAGATACTTGGCACTGTCAAACCAGCCCGACTTGGCATTAGTGCTACCTTCAGTCTTGGGACCATCCTGCGTATCGGGGATTTTCAGGAGCCAGCCGGCCACTCCAAGCCACGAGCGCTCAAATTCAAACCACGGCCCTTTTCTCTGGCAAACAAGCCTCAGCTGCCCTGCTTTGGGATGGCAGATTGCAGGAGCCACTTGGAACAATCATAGCAGCCAAACATGGCATTGGGTCCACCTTGGGTCTGGGAACAATCATGCGTACCGTGGATTTTCAGGAGCCAGCTGTCCACTCCCTTCCATCGGCTGCCAAAATCAAACCACGTCCCTTTCCTCTGGCAAACAAAACTCAGCTGCCCTGCGTCTGGATGGCAGATTGCAGGAGCCACTTGGTATTATAAAACCAGCCCGACTTGGCACTGGTGCCACCTTGGGTCTGGGAACCATCTTGCGCATCGTGGATTTTCAGGAGCCACCCGGCCACTCCCAGCCACAAGCCCTATAACTCAAACCGCGGCCCTTTTCTCTGGCAAACAAAACTCAGCTGCCCTGCTTCTGGATGGCAGATTGCTGGAGCCACTTGGCACTGTCAAACCAGTCCAACTTGGCACTGGTACAACCTTGGTCTTTGAACCATCCTGCATATCGTGGATTTTCAGGAACCAGCCTGCCACTCCAAGCCATATGCTGCCAAAAAAAACCCACGGCATTTTTCCCTGGTTAACAAAATTCAGATGCCCCGCTTCTGGATGGCAGATTGCAGCAGCCACTTGGCACTATCCAACCGGCCTGACTTGGAACTGGTGCCACCTTGGGTCTGGGAATCATCCTGCGTATCGTGGTTTATCCGGAGCAAGCCGGCCACTCCCAGCCATGGCCTGCCAAAAACAAACCGCCGCCGTTTTCCCTAGCTAACAAAATTCAGATGCCCTGTTCTGGATGGCAGATTGCAGGAGCTACTTGTCACTATGAATCCAGCCCAACTTGGCACTGGTGCCACCTTGGACCTTGGAACCATCCAGCGTATCGTGGATTTTCAGGAGCCAGCCGGCCCCTCCCACCACAAGCCCTCAAACTCAAACCACGGACTTTTCTCTGGCAAACAAAACTCAGCTGCCCTCCTTCTGGATGGCAGGTTGCAGGAGCCACTTGGTACTATCCAACAAGCCGAACTTGGCACTCGTGCACACTTGGGTCTGGGAACCATCCTGCGTATCGTGTATTTTCAGGAGCCAGCAGGCCACTCCCAGCCACAAGCCCTCAAACTCAATCCACGGTCATTTTCCCTGTCAAAAAAAATTCAGCTGCCCTGCTTCTGGATGGCAGATTGCAGGAGCCACTTGGCACTGGCAAAGCAGCCCGACTTGGGACTTCTGCCGCCTTGGTTCTGGGAACCCTCCTGCGTATCGTGGATTTTCAAGAGGTAGCCGGCCACTCCTAGCCATAGGCTGCCAAACACAAACCACGGCCCTTTTCGCTGGCTAAAAAAATTCAGATGCCCCTCTTGTGGATGGCAGATTGCAGACATCACTTGGCTCTATCCAACCAGCCCGACTTGGCACTGGTGCCCCCTTGGGTCTGGGAACCATCGTGCGTATGTGGATTTTCTGGAGCCAGCCGGCCACTTCCAGCCATAGGGTCCAAAACACAAACCACGGCCCTTTTCCCTGGCTAAAAAAATTCAGATGCCATGCTTCTGGATGGCAGATTGCAGACACCACTTGTCTCTGTCCAATCAGCCCGACTTGGCACTGGTGCCACCTTAGGTCTGGGAACAATCCTGCGTATCGTGGATTTTCAGGAGACAGCCGGTCACTCCCAGCCATAGGCTGCCAAACAAAAACCACGGCCCTTTTCCCAGGCAAAAAAAATTCAGATGCCCCGCTTCATGATAACAGAATGCAGGACATACTTGGCACTATGAAACCAGCCCGACTTGGCACTGGTGCCACCTTTGGTCTGGGAACCATCCGGCATATAGTGGATTTTCAGGAGCCAGCCGGCCACTCCCAGCCACAAGCCCTCCAACTCAAACCACGGCCCTCTTCCCTGGCCAAAAAAATTCAGATGTCCCTCTTCTGGATGGCAGATTGCAGGAGCTACTTGGCACTATCAAAGCATCCCGACGTAGCACTGGTGCCACATTTGGTCTGGGAACCATCCTGTGTATCGTGGATTTTCAGGAGCCATCCGGCCACTCGAAGCCACGAGCCCTCAAATTGAAACCACGGCCCTTTTCTCTGGCAAACAAGCCCCAGCTGCCCTGCTTCGGGATGGCAGATTGCAGGAGCCACTTGGAATAATCATAGCAGCCAAACCTGGCAGTGGGTCCACCTTGGGTCTGCAAACCATCCTGCGTACCGTGGATTTTCAGGAGCCAGCCAGCCACTCCCAGCCATCGGCTGCCAAAATCAAACCACGGCCCTTTTCTCTGGCAAACAAAACTCAGCTGCCCTGCTTCTGGATGGCAGATTGCTGGAGCCACTTGGCACTGTCAAACCACTCCAACTCGGCACTGGTGCCACCTTGGTCTTTGAACCATCCTGCATATCGTGGATTTTCAGGAACCAGCCTGCCACTCCAAGCCATATGCTGCCAAACACAAACCACGGCCCTTTTCCCTGGTTAAAAAAATTCAGATGCCCCGCTTCTGGAATTGCAGATTGCAGCAGCCACTTGGCACTATCAAACTGGCCCGACTTGGCACTGGTGCCACCTTTGGTCTCAGAACAATCCTGCGTATCGTGGATTTTCAGGAGCCACCCGGCCACTCCCAGCTACAAGCCCTCAAACTGAATCTATGGCCTTTTTCTCTGGCAAACAAAACACAGATGCCCTGCTTCTGGATGGCAGATTGCAGGAGCCTCTTGGTAGTATCAAACCAGCCCAAATTGGCCCTGGTGCCACCTTGGGTCTGGGAACCATCCTGCGTATCGTGGATTTTCAGGAGCCAGCCGGCCACTCCCAGACACAAGCCCTAAAACTCAATCCACGGCCCTTTTCTCTGGCAAACAAAGTTCAGCTGCCCTGGTTTTGGATGGCAAATTGCAGGAGCCACTTGGTACTATCAAACCAGCCCAACTTGGCACTGGTGCCACCTTGGGTCTGGGAACCATCCTGCGTATCGTGGATTTTCAGGAGCCAGCCGGCCACTCCTTGCAGTAGGCTGCCAAACAAAAACCACGGCAATTTTCCCTGGCAAAAAAAATTCAGATGCCCTGCTTCTGGATGGCAGATTGCAGATGCCACTTGGCTCTGTCCAACCAGCCCGACTTGGCACTGGTGCCACCTTCGGTGTGGGGACCATCATGCGTATCGTAGTTTTTGCAGAGCAAGCCGGCCACTCCCAGCCATGGCCTGCAAAACACAAACCGCCGCCGTTTTCCCTAGCTAACAAAATTCAGATGCCCTGTTCTGGATGGCAGATTGCAGGAGCTACTTGGCTCTATGGAACCAGCCCAACCTGGCACTGGTGCCACCTTGGGTCTGGGAACCATCCTGCGTATCGTGGATTTTCAGGGACCAGCCGGCACCTCCCAGGCATAGGCTGCCTAACACAAACCACGGCCCGTTTCCCAGGCTATAAAAATTCAGATGCCCCGCTTCTGGATGGCAGATTGCAGGAGCCACTTTGTACTGTCAAACCAGCTCGACTTGGTACTGGTGCCACCTTCTGTCTGGGAACAATCCTGCGTATGGTGGATTTTCAGGAGCCAGACAGCCACTACCAGCCATAGGATGCCAAACACAAACCACGGCCATTTTCCCAGGCTAAAAAATTTCAGATGCCCCGCATCTTCATGGAAGATTGCAGGAGCCACTTGGTACAGTCAAACCAGCCCAACTTGGCACTGGTGCCACCTTGGGTGTGGGAACCATCCTGCGTATGTTGGATTTTCAGGAGCCAGCAGGCCACTCCCAGCCACAAGCCCTCAAAATCAAACCTCGGCCCATTCCCCTGACAAACAAAACTCAGCTGCCCTGCTTCTGGATGGCAGATTGCAGGAGGCACTTGGTAGTATCAAACCAGCCCAACTTGACACTGGTGCCACTTTGGGTCTGGGAACCATCCTGCGCATCGTGGATTTTCAGGAGCCAGACGGCCACTCCCAGCCACAGGACCTCAAACTCTAACCACGGCTCTTTTCTCTGGCAAACAAAACTAAGCCTTCCTGATTCTGGATAGAAGATTGCAGGAGCCACTTGGTACTATCAAACCAGCCCAACTTGTCCCTGGGGTCACCTGGGGTCTGGGAACCATCCTGCGTATCGTGGATTTTCAGGAGCCAGCCGGCCACTCCCAGCCATAGGCTGCAAAACACAAACCACGGCCCTTTTCCCTGACTAACAAAATTGAGATGCCCCGCTTCTGGATGGCAGATTGCAGCAGCCACTTGGCACTGTCAAATAAGCCCGACTTGGAACTGGTGCGACCTTAGGTCTGGGAACCATCCTGCGTATCGTGTATTTTCAGGAGCCAGCCGGCCACTCCCAGCCAACGTCCCCAAAAAAAAACCTCGTCTTGGGTCCCTGAGAAACATAACTCAGCTACCATGCTTCTGGATGGCAGACTGCAGGAGCCACTTGGTACCGTCAAACCAACCCAACTTGGTACTGGGATCACCTGGGGTCTGGGAACCACTCTGCGTATCGTGGATTTTCAGGAACCAGCCGCTCAATCCCAGCCATAGGCTGCCAAACACAAATTCCGACCCTTTCCCCTGGCTAAACACAATTCAGATTCCCCGCTTCTGGATGGCATATTGCAGGAGCCACTTGGCACTGTCAATTCAGCCTGACATGGTACTGGTGCGACCTTAAGTCTGGGAACCATGCTGAGTATCGTGGATTTTCCGGAGCCAGCCGGCCACTCCCAGCCATGGGCAGCGAAACACAAACCACGGCCCATTTCCCTGGCAAAGAAAACTCAGCTGCCCTGCTTCTGGATGGCAGATTGCAGGACCTAGTTGGCGTTATGACACCAGCCCGATTTGGCACTGGTGCCACATTTTGTCTGGGAACCATCCTGCGTATCGTGGATTTTCAGGAGCCACCTCGCCACTCCAAGCCATTTGCTGCCAAACACAAACCACTGCACTTTTCCCTGCCTAACGAAATTCAGATGCCTCTTCTCTGGATGGCAGATATCAGGAACCACTTGGCACTGTCATACCAGCCCGACTTGTCAGTGGTGCCACCTTCGGTCTGGGAACCATCCTGCGTATCATGGATTTTCCGGAGCCAGCCGGCCACTCCCAGCCAAAGGCCCCCAAAAAAAACTTCGGCTTGTGTCCCTGACAAACAAATCTCAGCTACCCTGCTTCTGGATGGCAGACTGCAGCAGCTACTTGGTACTGTCAAACCAGCCCAACTTGGCACTGGTGCTACGTTGGGTCTGGGAACCATCCTGCGTATCGTGTAGTTAAAGGAGCCAGCAGCTCACTCCCAGCCATAGTCTGCAAAACACAAACCACGGCCCTTTTCTCTGGCAAACAAAACTCCGCTGCCCTGCTTCTGGATGGCAGATTGCAGGAGCCACATGGTACTTTCAAACCAGCCCGACTTGGCACTGGTGGCATCTTCGGTCTGGGAACCATCCTGCGTATCGCGGATCTTCAGGAGCCTGCCGGCCACTCCCAGCCATAGGCTGCCAAACACAAACCACTGCCCGTTTCCCTGCCTAACAAAATGCAGATGCCCCTCTTGTGAATGGCATATTGCAGGAGCTACCTGGCGCTATCAAACCAGCCCAACTTGGCACTGGTGCCTCCTTGGGTCTGGGAACCATCCGGCGTGTCGTGGATTTTCAGGACCCAGATGGGCACTCCCAGCCATAGGCTGCCAAACACAAACCACGGCCCTTTTCCCTGGCTAACAAAATTCAGATGGCCTGTACTGTATGGCAGATTGCAGGACTTACTTGGCACTATAAAACCAACCCGACTTGGCACTGCTGCCACCTTGGGTCTGGGAACCATCCTGCGTATTGTGGATTTTCTGAAGCCAGCCGGCCACTCAAGCCATGGACTGCCAGACACAAACCATGGCCCTTTTCCCTGCCTAAAAGAATTCAGATGACCTACTTCTGCATGGCAGATTGCAGGAGCTTCTTGGCACTGTCAAACAAGGTCGACTGGGGACTGTTTCCACCTTGGGTCTGGGAACCATCCTGCGTATCGTGGATTTTCAGGAGCCAGCCGGCCACTCCCAGCCACAAGCCCTCAAACTCAAACCACCGCCCTTTTCTCTGGTAAAAATAACTCAGCTGACATGCTTCTGGAAGGCAGATTGCAGGAGCCATTTGACACTGTCAAACCAGCCCGAATTGGCACTGGTGCCACTTTGGATCTGGGAACCATCCTGCGTATCGTGGACTTTCAGGAGGCACCAGGACACTCCCAGCCATAGGCTGCCAAACAAAAACCACGGCCGTTTTCCCTGCCTAACAAAATTCAGATTACCTGTTGTGGATGGCAGATTGCAGGAGCTACTTGGCAATGTGAAACCAGCCCGACTTGGCACAGGTGCGACCTTGGGTCTGGGGACCATTTTGCGTTTGCTGGATTTTCAGGAGCCAGCCAGCCACTCCAAACCATAAGCCCTCAAACTCAAACCACGGACCTTTTCTCTGGCAAACAAAACTCAGCTGCCCTGCTTCTGGATGGCAGATTGCAGGAGCCACTTGGTACTATCAAACCAACCCAACATGGCACTGGTGCCACCTTGGGTCTGGGAACCATCCTGCGTAATTTGGATTTTCAGGAGCCACCCGGCCACTCCTAGCCACAAGCCCTCAAACTCAAACCACGGCTTTTTCCTCTGGATAAATAAACTCAGCTGCCCTGGTTCGGGATGGCAGATTGCAGGAGCCACTTTTTACTATCAAACCAGCCCAACTTGGTACTGGTGCCACCTTGAGTCTTGGAACCATCCTGCGTATCGTGGATTTTCAGGTGCCAGCCAGCCACTCCTAGCCATAGGCTGCCAAACACAAACCACGGCACTTTTCCCTGGCTAACAAAATTCAGATGACCCGCTTCTGGATGGCAGATTGCAGGAGCCACTTGGTACTGTCAAACCAGCCCAACTTAGAAATGGTGACACCTTGGGTCTGGGAACCATCCTGTCTATCGTGGATTTTCAGGAGCCAGCCGGCCAGTCCCAGCCACTGCCTGCCAAACAAAAAACATGGCTCTTTTCCCTGCCTAACAATATTCATATGCCCTGCTTCTGGATGGCATATTGCAGGAGCCACTTGGTACTATCAAACCAGCCCAACTTGGCACTGGTGCCACATTGCTTCTTGGAACCATCCTGCGTATAGTGGATTTTCAGGAGCTACGGGGCCACTCCCAGCCGTAGGCTGCGATACACAAACCACGGTCCTTTCCATGGGTAACAAAATTCAGATGCCCCGCTTCTTGATGGCAGATTTCAGATGCCAGTTGGCTCTGCCCAACCAGCCCGACTTGGCACTGGTGCCACCTTGGGTCTGGGAACCATCCTGCGTAAAGTGGATTTTCTGGAGCCAGCCGGACACTCCCATCCACAGGCCCCAAAATTAAAAGTCGGCCCATTTCCCTGACAAACAAAACTCAGCTACCATGCTTCTCGATGAGAGATTGCAGGAGCCTCTTGGTACTATCAAACCAGCCCGACTTGGCACTGGTGCCACATTTGGACTGGGAATAATCCTGCGTATCGTGGATTTTCAGGAGCGAGCCGGCCACTCCCAGCCACAAGCCCTTAAACTCAAACCATGGCCCTTTTCTCTGGCAAACAAAACTCAGCTGCCCTGCTTCTGGATGGCAGATTTCAGGAGCCACTTGATACTATCAAACCAGTCCAACTTGGCACTGGTTGCACCTGTGGTCTGGGAACCATCCTGCGTATCGCGGATTTTCAGGAGACAGCCGTCCACTCCAAGCCATAGGCTGCTAAACAGAAACCACGGCCCTTTTCCCTGGCTAACAAAACTCAGCTATCTCGCTTCTGGATGGCAGATTGCAGACACCACTTGGCTCTGCCCAACCAGCCCAACTTGGCACTGGTGCCACCTTCGGTCTGGGAAGCGTCCGGCGTATCGTGGATTTTCAGTAGCCGCCAGGCCACTCCAAGCCACAAGCCCTCAAACTTAAACCACAGCTCCTTTCTCTGACGAACAAAACTCAGATGGCCTGCTTCTGGATGGCAGATTGCAGGAGCCACTTGGTACTGTCAAAACAGCTCAACTTGGCACTGGTGCCACCTTGGGTCTGGGAACCATCCTGCGTATTGTGGATTTTCAAGAGCCACCCGGCCACTCCCAGCCAGAAGCCCTCAAACTCAATCCACGGCCCTTTAATCATGCAAACAAAACTCAGCTGCCCTACTACTGGATGGCAGATCGCAGGAGCCACTTGGTACTATCAAACAAGCCCAACTTAGCGCTGGTGCCACCTTGGGTCTGGGAACCATCCGGCATATCGTGGATTTTCAGGAGACAGCCGGCCGCACCCATCCACAGGCTGCCAAACACAAACCAAGGCCCTTTTCCCTGGGTAACAAAATTCAGATGCCCCGCTTTGGATGGAAAATTGCAAGAGCCACTTGGCACTGTCAAACCAGCCCGACTTGGAACTGGTGCCACCTTCTGTCTGGGAACCATCCTGCTTATCGTGGATTTTCAGGAGCCAGACGGCCAATCACAGCCATTGGCTGCCAAACACAAACCACGGCCCTTTTCCCTGCATAACAAAATTAAGATGCCACTCTTGTGTTTTACAGATTGCAGGAGCTACTTGGCACTGTCAAACCAGCCCGACATGGCACTGGTGCGACCTTCGGTCTGGGAACCATCGTGCGTATCGTGGATTTTCAGAAGCCACCAGGCCACTCCCAGCCACAAGCCCTCAAACTCAAACCACGGCGCTTTTCTCTGGCAAACAAAACTCAGCTGCCCTGCTTCTGGATGGCAGATTGCAGGAGCTACTTAATACTATCAAACCAGCCCTACTTGGCAATGGTGCCACCTTGAGTGTTTTAACCATTCGGCATATCGTGGATTTCCAGGAGCCAGCCGGCAACTCCCAGCCGTGGGCTGCTAAACACAATCCACGGCCCTTTTCCCTGGCTAACAAAATTCAGATGCCCCGTTCTGGATGGCATATTGCAGACGACACTTGGCATTATCAAACCAGCCACTCTTGGCACTGGTGCCACCTTCTGTCTGGGAACCATCCTGCGTACCATGGATTTTCAGGAGCCATCCGGCCACTCCCAGCCACAAACACTTAAACTCAAACCATGGCCCTTTTCTCTGGCAAACAAAACTCAGCTGACCTGCTTCTGGATGGCAGATTGCAGGAGCCAGTTTCTATTATCAAACCAGCCCAACTTGGCACTGGTGCCACCTTGGTTCTCTTAACCATGCGGCATATTGTGGATTTTCAGGAGCCAGCAAGCCACTACAAGCCATAGGTTACAAAATACATATCACGGCCCTTTTCCCTGGCTAACAAAATTCAGATGCCCCGCTTCTGGATGGCAGATTGCAGACACCACTTTGCTCTGTCCAACCAGCGCTACTTGGCACTGGTGCCACCTTCGGTCTGGGAACCCTCCTGCGTATCATCAATTTTCAGAAGCCACCAGTCCACTCCAAGCCACAAGCACTCAAACTTCGACCACAGCTCTTTCCTCTGACTAACAAAACTCCGCTGTCCTGCTTCTGGATGGCAGATTGCAGGAGCCACTTGGTACTGTCAAACCAGCCCAACTTGGCACTGGTACCACATTGGGTCTGGGAACTATCCTGTGTATCGTGGATTTTCGGAAGCCAGCCGGCCACTCCCAGCCAAAAGACCTCAAACTCAATCCACGGCCCTTTAATCTGGCAAACAAAATTCAGATGCCCTACTTCTGGGTGGCAGTGCGCAGGAGCCACTTGGTACTATCAAACCAGCCCAACTTGGCGCTGGTGCCACCTTGGGTCTGGGAACAATCCGGCATATCGTGGATTTTCAGGAGACAGCCGGCCACACCTAGCCATAGGCTGCCAAACACAAACCACGGCCCTTTTCCCTGGCTAACAAAATTCAGATGCCCCGTTCTGGATGGCACATTGCAGACGCCTCTTGGCACTATCAAACCAGCCCGACTTGGCACTGTTGCCACCTTTTGTCTGGGAACCATCCTGCGTATCATGGATTTTTAGCAGCCAGCCGGCCACTCCCAGCCACAAGCCCTCAACCTCAAACCACGGCCCTTTTCTCTGAAAAACAAAACTCAGCTGCCCTGCTTCTGGATGGCAGATTGCAGGAGCCAATTTCTACTATCAAACCAGCCCAACTTCGCACTGGTGCCACCTTGGTTCTCTAAACCATGCGGCACATTGTGGATTTTCAGGAGCCAGCAGGCCACTCCCTGCCATAGGTACCAAACACAAATCACGGCCCTTTTCCCTGGCTAACAAAATTCCGATGCCCCGCTTCTGGATGGCAGACTGCAGGAGCCACATGGTACTATCAAATCTGCCCAACTTGGCACTGGTTCCACCTTGGGTCTTGGACCCATCCTGCATATCGTGGATTTTCAGGAGCCAGCCGGCCACTCCCAGCCATGGGCTGCCAAACACAAACCACGGAATTTTCCCAGCCTAAAAAAAATTCAGATGCCCCTCTTGTGGATCGCAGATTGCAGGAGCTACTTGGCACTGTCCAACCAGCCCGACTTGGCACTGGTGCCACCTTGGTTCTGGGAACCATCCTGCGTATCGTGGATTTTCAGGAGCCAGCCCGACACTCCCAGCCACACGCCCCAGAAACAAACCTCGGCCCGTTTCCCTGAAAAACAAAACTCAGCTACCCCGCTTCTGGATGGCAGATTGCAGGAGCCACTTGGTACTGTCAAACCAGCCAAACTTGGCACTGGTGTCACCTTGGGTCTGGGAACCATCCTGCTTATCGTGGATATTCAGGAGACAGTCGGCCACTCCCAGCCAAAAGACATCAAACTCAATCCACGGCCCTTTAATCTGGAAAACAAAACTTAGCTACCCTACTTCTGGATGGCAGATTACAGGAGCCACTTGGTACAATCAAACAAGCCCAACTTTGCACTGGTGCCACCTTGGATCTGAGAACCATCCTGCGTAATTTGGATTTTCAGGAGCCACCTGGCCACTCCTAGCCACAAGCCCTCAAACTCAAACCACGGCCCTTTCCTCTGGGAAAGAAAACTCAGCTGCCCTGCTTCTGAATGGCAGATGGCAGGACTATCAAACCTGCCCAACTTGGCACTGGTGACACCTTGGGTCTGGGAA
This sequence comes from Passerculus sandwichensis, assembly GCA_031885435.1. Taxonomy (NCBI): domain Eukaryota; kingdom Metazoa; phylum Chordata; class Aves; order Passeriformes; family Passerellidae; genus Passerculus; species Passerculus sandwichensis. The sequence goes on from CM063146.1 coordinate 1,882,815, forward strand.
CCATCCTGCGTATAGTGGATTTTCAGGAGCCACCCGGCCACTCCCAGCCACAAGCCCTATAACTGAAACCACGGCCCTTTCCTCTGGCAAACAAAACTCAGGTGCCCTGGTTCTGGATGGCAGATTGCAGGAGCCACTTGGTAATATCAAACCAGCCCAACTTAGTACTGGTGCCACCTTGAGTCTTGGAACTATCCTGCGTATGGTGGATTGTCAGGTGCCAGCCGGCCACTCCTAGCCATAGGCTGCCAAACACAAACCACGGCCCTTTTCCCTGCAAACAAAATTCAGATGCCCCGCTTCTGGGTGGCAGATTGCAGACGCCACTTGACGCTGTCCAATTAGCCCGACTCGCACTGTTGCCACCTTGGGCCTGGGAACCATCCTGCGTATGGTGGATTTTCAGGAGCCAGCCGGCCACTCCCAACCACAGGCTGCCAAACACAAACCTCGGCCGTTTTCCCTGCCTAACAAAACTCAGCTTACCCGCTTCTGGATGGCAGATTGCAGGAGCCACTTGGTACTGTCAAACCAGTCAAAATTGGCAATGGTGGCACCTTGGGTCTGGGAACCATCCTGCGAATCGTGGATTTTCAGGAGCCACCCGGCCACTCCCAGTCACAAGCCTTCAAACTCAATCCAGGGCCCTTTAATCTTGCAAACAAAACTCAGCTGCCCTTCTTCTGGATGGCAGATTACAGGAGCCACTTGGTACTATCAAACCAGCCCAACTTGGCGCTGGTGCCACGTTGGATATGGGAACCATCCGGCATATCGTGGATTTTCAGGAGACAGCCGGCCACACCCATCCATAGGCTGCCAAACAAAAACCACGGCCCTTTCCCCTGTCTAACAAAATTCAGATGCCCCGCATTGTATGGCAAATTGCAAGTGCCACTTGGCACTGTCAATCCAGCCCGACTTGGAACTGGTTCCACCATGTGTCTGGAACCATCCTGCTTATTGTGGATTTTCAGGAGCCAGACGGCCACTCCCAGCGATGGGCTGCCAAACACAAACCACGGCCCTTTTCCTTGCCTAACAAAATTAAGATGCCACTCTTGTGGTTTGCAGATTGCAGGAGCTACTCAGCACTGTCAAACCAGCCCGACTTGGCACTGGTGCGACCTTGGGTCTGGGGACCATCCTGCGTATCGAGGATTTTCAGGAGCCAGCCAGCCACTCCAAATCATAAGCCCTCAAATTCAAACCACGGCCCTTTTCTTTGGCAAACATAACTCAGCTGCCCTGCTTCTGGATGGCAGATTGCAGGAGCCACTTGGTGCTATCAAATCAGCCCGACTTGGAACTGGTGCCACCTTGGGTCTGGGAACATTTATGCGTATCTTGGATTTTCAGGAGCCACCAGGCCACTCCCCCCCTCAAGCCCTAAAACTTAAACCACAGCACTTTTCTCTGGCTAACAAAATTCAGATGCCCTGCTTTGGATGGCAAATTGCAAGAGGCACTTGGCACTGTCAAACCAGCCCGACTTGGAACTGGTGCCACCATGGGTCTGGGAACCATCCTGCTTATCGTGGATTTTCAGGAGCCAGACGGCCACTCACAGCCATGGGCTGCCAAACACAAACCACGGACCTTTTTTCTGCCTAACAAAATTAAGATGCCACTCTTGTGGTTTGCAGATTGCAGGAGCTACTTGGCACTGTCATACCAGCCCGACTTGGCACTGGTGCGACCTTCGGTCTGTGAACCATCCTGCGTATCGTGGATTTTCAGAAGCCAGCAGGCCACTAGCAGCCACAACACTCAAACGTAAACCACAGGCCTTTTCCCTGGCTAACAAAACTCAGCTGCCCTGCTTCTGGATGGCAGATTGCAGGAGCCACTTGGAACTGTCAAACCAGGCCAACTAGGCACTGGTGCCACCTTGGGTATGGGAACCATCCTGTGCATCGTCGATTTTCAGGAGCCAGCAGGCCACTCCCAGCCATAGGTTGCCAAACACAAATCACGGCCCTTTTCCCTGGCTAACAAAATTCAGATGCCCCGCTTCTGGATGGCAAATTGCAGGAGCCACTTGGTACTATCAAACCAGCCCAACTTGGCACTGGTGCCACCTTGGGTCTGGGAACCATCCTGCGTATCGTGGATTTTCAGGACCCACACGGCCACTCCCAGCCACAAGCCCTCAAACTCAAACCACGGCCCTTTCCTCTGGCAAACAAAACTCAGCTGCCCTGCTTCTGCATGGCAGATTGCAGGAGCCACTTGGCACTGTCAAACCAGCCCAACTTGGCACTGGTGCCACCTTGGTCTGGGAACCATCCTGCGTTTCGTGGATTTTCAGGAGCCAGCCGGCCACTCCCAGCTACAAGCCCTCAAACTAAAACCACGACCCTTTTCTCTGGCAAAAAAAACTCAGCTGCCCTGCTTCTGGATGGCAGATTGCAGGAGCCACTTGGTACTATCAAACCAGCCCAACTTGGCACTGGTGCCACCTTGGGTCTGGGAACCATCCGGCGTTTAGTGTATTTTCAGGAGCCAGCCGGCCACTCCAAGCCATAGGCTCCAAAACACAAACCACCGCCCTTTTCAATGGCTAACAAAATTCCGATGCCCCGCTTCTGGATGGCAGATTGCAGGAGCTACTTGGCTCTGTCCAACCAGCCCGACTCGGCACTGGTGCCACCTTCCGTCTGGGAACCATCCTGCGTATCGTGGATTTTCAGGAGCCAGCCGGCCACTCCCAGCCATAGGCTGCCAAATACAAACCACGGCCCTTTTCCCTGGCTAACAGAACTCAGATGCCCTGCTTCTGGATGGCAGATTGCAGGAGCCACTTGGTAATATCAAACCAGCCCGACTTTGCACTTCTACCACCTTGGGTCTGGGAACCATCCTGCGTATCGTGGATTTTCAGGAGCCAGCCGGCCACTCCAAGCCATAGGCTGCCAAAGACAAACCACGGCCCTTTTCCCTGGCGAGCAAAATTCAGATGCCCCTCTTCTGGATGGCAGATTGCCGAAGCCACTTGGCACTGTCAAACCAGCCCGACTTGGAACTGGTGCCACCTTGGGTCTGGGAAACATCCTGCACACTGTGGATTTTCAGGAGCCAGCCGGACAGTCCCAGCAACAGGCCCAGAAAAAAACCTCAGCCCGTTTCCCTGAAAAACAAAACTCAGCTACCCCAATCCTGGATGTCAGATTGCAGGAGTTTCTTGGCACAATCAAACCAGCCCAACTTGGCACTGGTGCCACCTTTGGTCTGGGAACCCTCTTGCTTATCGTGGATTTTCCGGAGCCAGCCGACCACTCCCAGCCATAGGCTGCCAAACACAAACCACGGCCCTTTTCCCTGGCTAAAAAAATTCAGATGGCCGGAATCTGGATGGCAGATTTCAGACACCACTTGGCTCTATCCCACCCGCCCAACTTGGCCCTGGTGCCACTTTTGGTCTGGAAACCATCCTGCGTATCGTGGATATTCAGTAGTGTTTTGCGGAGAAAAGAAGAAACTTCACAACTTTCTAAAAGTTGTTAACCTCGGTATGTTTATTTTACGACACGTGCTGGACGCAAGTCTCTTAACAAGGATGCGTACTTTTGAAGACTTCAGGTCGTCTTTTATCTCTTTCTCAAATGCATATAGATACAGTTTCACTATAAGTTCATACATATTCATTCTGCGTGACATTTAGCACTAGTTCTTTTTTATCAGGGGAATTTCTAGGTCTGGGGCAGACCGACCTTGCGGTAATTTCTGTTTTCCTTTCTCTGTCTCCTTGCTGTCTCTGGAATGCGGCCTTTGCTTCAGCTTTGGCTCCATAGACCTTTCACCTCTTACAGGCCCTTCACCCAATTCAGAATGGATCCCCACTTCGTCTCATTCCCCCCTTTCCTAGGAAATAAGTAAATTCGTTTACTTAAGGAAAAGTGGCCTGTCGGCCACTCCCAGCCACATGCCATCATACTCAAACCACGGCCCTTTTGCCTGCCTAACAAAACTCAGCTACCCTGTTTCTGGATGGCAGATTGCAGGAGGCACTTGGTACTGTCAAACCAGCCCAACTTGGCAATGGTGCCACATTGGATCTGGGAACCATCCTGCGTATCGTGGGTTTTCAGGGGCCAGCCAGTACCTCCCAGGCATAGGCTGCCAAACACAAACCACGGCCCGTTTCCCAGCCTAAAAAAATTCATATGCCCCGCTTCTGGATGGTAGAATGCAGGAGCCACTTGGTACTGTCAAACCAGGTCGATTTGGTACTGGTGCCACCTTGGGTCTGGGAACCATCCTGCGTATCGTGGATTTTCAGGACCCACACGGCCACTCCCAGCCACAAGCAATCCAACTCAAACCACGGCCCTTTGCCCTGTCTAAAAAAACTCAGCTGCCCTGCTTCTGGATGGCAGATTGCAGGAGGCACTTGGTACTATCAAACCAGCCCAACTTGGCACTGGTGCCACCTTGGGTCTGGGAACCATCCTGCGTATCGTGGATTTTCAGGAGCCAGACGGCCACTCCCAGCCATAGGTTGCCAAACAAAAACCACGGCCCTTTTCACTGGCTAACAAAATTTAGATGTCCCGCTTCTGGATGGCAGATTGCAGACGACACGTGTCTCTGTCCAACCAGCCCGATTTGGGACTGGTGCCACCTTGGGTCTGGGAACCATCCTGCGTATTGTGGATTTACAGGAGCCAGACGGCCACTCCCAGCCACAGGCTGCCAAAGACAAACCACGGCCTTTTTCCCAGCAAATAGAAATACAGATGCCTCACTTCTGGATGGCAGATTGCAGACACCACTTGGCGCTGTCCAACAAGCCAAACTTGGAACTAGTGCCACCTTCGGTCTGAGAACCATCCTGCGTATTGTGGATTTTCAGGAGGCAGCCGACCACCCCCAGCCACAGGCTGCCAAACACAAACCACGGCACTTTCCCCTGTCTAACAAAAGTCAGATGACCCGCATGTGGATGGCAGATTTCACGAGCCACTTGGTACTATCAAAGCAGCCCAACCTGGCACTGGTGCCACCTTGGGTGTGGGAACCATCCTGCGTATCGTGGATTTCGAGGAGCCACCCGGCCACTCCCAGCTATAGGCTGCCGAACACAAACCACGGCCCTTTTACCAGGCTAAAAAAATTCAGATGCCCCGCTTCCGGATGGCAGAATGCAGGAGCCACTTGGTACTGTCAAACTAGCCTGACTTTGCTGTGCTGCCACCTTGGGTCTGGGAAGCATCCTGCGTATCGTGGATTTTCATGAGCCAGCAGGCCACTGCCAGCCACAAGCCCTCAAACCCAAACCACTGCCCTTTTATCTGGCAAACAAAACTCAGCTGCCCTGCTTCTGGATGGCAAATTGCAGAAGGCACTTGTTAATATCAAACCAGCCAAAGTTGGCACTAGTGCCACCTTGGGTCTGGGAACCATACTGCGTATCGTGGATTTTCAGGATCCACCCGGCCACTTCCAGGCATAGGCTGCCAAACACAAACCATGGTCCATTTCCCTGGCTAACAAAAGTCAGATGCCCTGCATCTGGATGGCAGATTGCAGGAGCCACTTGGTACTATCAAAGCAGCCCAACCTGGCACTGGTGCCACCTTGGGTCTGGGAACCATCCTGCGTATCGTGGATGTCGAGGAGCCAGCCGGCCACTCCCAGCTAGAAGCCCTCAAACTCAAACCACGGCCCTTTTCTATGGCAAACAAAACTCAGCTGCCCTGCTTCTGGATGGCAGATTGCAGGAGCCACTTGGTACTATCAAACCAGCCCGACTTGGCACTGGTGCCACCTTTGGTCCGGGAAACATCCTGCGTATCGTGGATTTTCAGGAGCCACCAGGCCACTCCGAGCCACAAGCCTTCCAACTCAAACCACGGCCCTTTTCCCTGGCTAACAAAACTCAGCTGCCCTGCTTCTGTATGGCAGATTGCAGTAGGCACTTTGTACTATCATACCAGCGCAACTTGGCACTGGTGCCACCTTGGGTCTGGGAACCATCCTGCATATCGTGGATTTGCAAGAGCCAGACAGCCACTCCCAGCCATAGGCTGCCAAACACAAACCACGGCCCTTTTCCCTGGCTAACAAAATTCAGATGCCCCGCTTCTGGACAGCAGATTGCAGACGCCACTTTTCTCTGTCCAACCAGCCCGACATGGCACTGGTGCCACCTTTGGTCTTGGAACCATCCTGCGTATTGTGGATTTTCAGGAGCTCGCCGGCCACTCCCAGCCACAAGCCATGAAACTCAAACTACGGCCGTTTTCTCTGGCTAACAAAATTCAGCTGCCCTGCTTCTGGATGGCAGATTGCAGGAGCCACTTGGTATTATCACACCAGCCCGACTCGGCACTGTTGCCACCTTGGGTCTGGGAACCATCCTGCGTATCGTGGATTTTCAGGAGCCACTCGGCCACTCCCTGCCTCAAGCCCTCCAACTCAGACCACGTCCCTTTTCCCTGCCAAAAAAAACTCAGCTTCCCAGTTTCTGGATGGCAGATTGCACGAGCCACTTGGTACTATCAAACCAGCCAAACTTGGCACTGGTGCCACCTTGGGTCTGGGAACCATCTTGCGTATCGTGGATTTTCAGGAGCCAGACGGCCACTCCAAGCCATTAGCTGCCAAACACAAACCACGGCCCGTTTCCCTGGCTAACAAAATTCAGATGCCCCGCTTCTGGATGGCAGATCGCAGACACCTCTTGGCTCTGTCCAACCAGCCCGACTTGGCACTGGTGCCACCTTCGGTCTGGGAACCATCCTGCGTATCGTGGATTTTCAGGATCCAGCTGGCCACTCCCAGCCACACGCCCTCAAACTTAAACTACGGTCCTTTTCTCTGGCAAAAAAAACTCAGCCGCCCTGCTTCTGGATGGCAGATTGCAGGAGCCACCTGGTACTATCAAACCAGCCCAACTTGGCAGTGGTGCCACCTTCGGTTTGGGAACCATCCTGCATATCGTTGATTTTCAGGAGCCAGCCGGCCACTCCCAGCCATAGGCTGCCAAAGACAAACCACGGCCTTGTTCCCAGCAAATAGAAATACAGATGCCTCACTTCTGGATGGCAGATTGCAGACACCACTTGGAGCTGTCCAACAAGCCAAACTTGGCACTGGTGCCACCTTGGGTCTGAGAACCATCCAGCGTTTTGTGGATTTTCAGGAGGCAGCCGACCACCCCCAGCCATACGCTGCCAAACACAAACCACGGCACATTTCCCTGGCTAACAAAAGTCAGATGCCCCGCATCTGGATGGCAGATTGCAGGAGCCACATGGTACTATCAAAGCAGCCCAACCTGGCACTGGTGCCACCTTGGGTCTGGGAACCATCCTGCGTATCGTGGATGTCGAGGAGCCAGCCGGCCACTCCCAGCCAGAAGCCCTCAAACTCAAACCACGGCCCTTTTCTCTGGCAAACAAAACTCAGCTGCCCTGCTTCTGGATGGCAGATTGCAGGAGCCAGTTGGTACTATCAAACCAGCCCGACTTGGCACTGGTGCCACCTTAGGTCCGGGAACCATCATGCGTATAGTGGATTTTCAGGAGCCAGCCGGCCACTCCCAGCCATAGGCTGCCAAACACAAACCACGGCCCTTTTCCCTGCCTAACAAAATTCAGATGCCCCGCTTCTGGATGACAGATTGCAGGAGCTACTTGGCACTATCAAACCAGCCCGACTTGGCACTGGTGCCACCTTTGGTCTGGGAACCATCCTGCGTATCGTGGATTTTCAGGAGCCAGCCTGCCACTCCCAACCATAGGCTGCCAGACACAAACCACGGCCCTTTTCCCTGGCTAACAAAATTCAGATGCCCCGCTTCTGGATGGCAGATCGCAGACACCTCTTGGCTCTGTCCAACCAGCCCGACTTGCCACTGGTGCCACCTTGGGTCTGGGAACCATCCTGCGTATCGTGGATGTCGAGGAGCCAGCTGGCCACTCCCAGCCAGAAGCCCGCAAACTCAAACCACGGCCCTTTTCTCTGGCAAACAAAACTCAGTCGCCCTGCTTCTGGATGGCAGATTGCAGGAGACACTTGGTACTATCAAACCAGCCCAACTTGGCAGTGGTGCCACCTTCGGTTTGGGAACCATCCTGCATATGGTGGATTTTCAGGAGCCAGCCGGCTACTCCCAGCCATAGGCTGCCAAACACAAACCACGGCCCGTTTCCCAGGCCTAAAAAATTCAGATGCCCCGCTTCTGGATGGCAGAGTGCAGGAGCCACTTGGTACTGTCAAACCAGCCCAACTTGGCACTGGTGCCACCTTGGGTCTGGGAACCATGCTGCATATTGTGGATTTTCAGGAGCCAGCCGGCCACTCCCAGCCACAAGCCCTCCAACTCAAACCACGGCCCCTTTCCCTGCCTAAAAAAACTCAGCTGCCCTGCTTCTGGATGGCAGATTGCACGAGCCACTTGGTACTATCAAACCAGCCCCACGTGGCACTGGTGCCACATTGGGTCTGGGAACCATCCTGAGTATCGTGGATTTTCAGGAGCTAGCCGGCCACTCCCAGACTCAGGCCCCAAAAACCAACCTCGGCCCGTTTCCCTGACAAACAATACCCAGCTACCCCGCTTCTGGATGGTAGATTGCAGGAGCCATTTGGTACTGTCAAACCAGCCAAAGTTTGCACTGGTGCCACCTTGGGTCTGGGAACCATCCTGCGTATCGTGGATTTTAAGGGGCCACCCGGCCACTCCCAGCCACAAGCCCTGAAACCTAAAACACGGCCCTTTTCTCTGGCAAACAAAACTCAGCCGCCCTGCTTCTGGATGACAGATTGCAGGAGGCACTTGTTACTATCAAACAAGCCCAACTTGGCACTGGTGCCACCTTGGGTCTGGGAACCATCCTGCGTATCGTGGATTTTCAGGAGCCAGACAGCCACTCCCAGCCATAGGGTGCCAAATACAAACCACGGCCCGTTTCCCAGCCGAAAAAAATTCAGATGCCCCGCTTCTGGATGGCAGATTGCAGGAGCCACTTGGTACTGTCCAACCAGCCTAACTTGGAACTGGTGCCACCTTCGGTCTGGGAACCATCCTGCGTATCGTGGATTTTAAGGAGCCAGCCGGCCACTCCACGCCACTAGCCTTCAAACTGAAACCACGGCCCTTTTCTCTGGCAAACAAAACTCAGCTGCCCTGCTTCTGGATGGCAGATTGCAGGAGCCACTTGGTACTGTCAAACCAGCCCAACTTGGCACTGGTGCCACCTTTGGTCTGGGAACCATCCTGCGTATCGTGGATTTTCAGGAGCCAGCCTGCCACTCCCAACCATAGGCTGCCAGACACAAACCACGGCCCTTTTCCCTGGCTAACAAAATTCAGATGCCCCGCTTCTGGATGGCAGATCGCAGACACCTCTTGGCTCTGTCCAACCAGCCCGACTTGCCACTGGTGCCACCTTGGGTCTGGGAACCATCCTGCGTATCGTGGATGTCGAGGAGCCAGCCGGCCACTCCCAGCCAGAAGCCCGCAAACTCAAACCACGGCCCTTTTCTCTGGCAAACAAAACTCAGTCGCCCTGCTTCTGGATGGCAGATTGCAGGAGACACTTGGTACTGTCAAACCAGCCCAACTTGGCACTGGTGCCACCTTGGGTCTGGGAACCATGCTGCATATTGTGGATTTTCAGGAGCCAGCCGGCCACTCCCAGCCACAAGCCCTCCAACTCAAACCACGGCCCCTTTCCCTGCCTAAAAAAACTCAGCTGCCCTGCTTCTGGATGGCAGATTGCACGAGCCACTTGGTACTATCAAACCAGCCCCACGTGGCACTGGTGCCACATTGGGTCTGGGAACCATCCTGAGTATCGTGGATTTTCAGGAGCTAGCCGGCCACTCCCAGACTCAGGCCCCAAAAACCAACCTCGGCCCGTTTCCCTGACAAACAATACCCAGCTACCCCGCTTCTGGATGGTAGATTGCAGGAGCCATTTGGTACTGTCAAACCAGCCAAAGTTTGCACTGGTGCCACCTTGGGTCTGGGAACCATCCTGCGTATCGTGGATTTTAAGGGGCCACCCGGCCACTCCCAGCCACAAGCCCTGAAACCTAAAACACGGCCCTTTTCTCTGGCAAACAAAACTCAGCCGCCCTGCTTCTGGATGACAGATTGCAGGAGGCACTTGTTACTATCAAACAAGCCCAACTTGGCACTGGTGCCACCTTGGGTCTGGGAACCATCCTGCGTATCGTGGATTTTCAGGAGCCAGACAGCCACTCCCAGCCATAGGGTGCCAAATACAAACCACGGCCCGTTTCCCAGCCGAAAAAAATTCAGATGCCCCGCTTCTGGATGGCAGATTGCAGGAGCCACTTGGTACTGTCCAACCAGCCTAACTTGGAACTGGTGCCACCTTCGGTCTGGGAACCATCCTGCGTATCGTGGATTTTAAGGAGCCAGCCGGCCACTCCACGCCACTAGCCTTCAAACTGAAACCACGGCCCTTTTCTCTGGCAAACAAAACTCAGCTGCCCTGCTTCTGGATGGCAGATTGCAGGAGCCACTTGGTACTGTCAAACCAGCCCAACTTGGCACTGGTGCCACCTTTGGTCTTTGAACCATCCTGCGTAACGTGGATTTTCAGGACGCAGCCGGCCACTCCCAGCCATCGGCTGCCAAACAGAAACCACGGCCTTTTTCTCTGGCTAACAAAATTAAGTTGCCTCTCTTCTGGTGGCACATTGCAGGAGCCAATTGGCACTGTCAAACCAGCCCAACTTGGCACTGGTGCCAACTTGGGTCTGGGAACCACCCTGCATATCGTGGATTTTCAGGAGCCAGCCGGCCACTCCCAGCCATAGGCTGCCAAACACAAACCACGGCCCTTTTCCCTGGCTAACAAAATTCATATTCCTCGCTTCTGGATGGCAGATTGCAGAGCTACTTGGCACTATCAAACCAGCCCGACTTGACACTGGTGACACCTTTGGTCTTGGAACCATCCTGCGTATCGTGGATTTTCAGGAGCCATCCGGCCACTCCAAGCCACAAGCTTTCAAACTCAAACCACGGCCCTTTTCTCTGGGAAACAAAACTTAGCTGCCCTGCTTCTGGATGGCAGATTGCAGGAGCCACTTGGTACTATACAACCAACCCAACTTGGCACTGGTGCCACCTTTGGTTTGGGAACCATCCTGTGTATTGTGGATTTTCAGGAGCCAGCCGGCCACTCCCAGACATCGGCTGCCAAACTCAAACGACGGCCCTTTTCCCTGGCAAACAAAATTCAGATGCCCCGCTTCTGGATGGCAGATTGCAGGAGCCACTTGGTACTGTCCAACCAGCCCAACTTGGCACTGGTGTCACCTTGGGTGTGGGAACCATCCTGCGTATCGTGGATTTTCAGGAGCTAGCCGGCCACTCCCAGGCACAAGCCTTCAAACTCAAACCACGGCCCTTTTCTCTGGTGTCAACAGGAGGGAACCAGGACATCCATTTGATCATCACAGGCTCAATTTTATTGATCCGTACAGCGGATTAAATACAGTTAATAATGAGCTTCATACATATTGCAAAAGTTGAGCTCAGGATTGGTCATCTTACATATCAGCACCTACGCCTCCTTCTACATTCCTATGTTTCTACTTTTGATACTTTCTACATATTCTTAGGATATTTCAGGACTAATCTCAACTCCCTATCCTCATTTTGCAGCAAGGTCACTGCTGACTTTTCCTTTCAGCTTGCTGACTGCTGACTGTTCTCCTTCATCTTAACCAGTGGCATTATATCAGTGTGGTCTTTCTCAGCTAACCAATTATTAATAATACTCTCCACATTTCCCCCATTTTCTTCTTGTGCAAGGAGATTAGTTTGCCATGTTTTTGCTATTGTACGGCCGACCATGTTTTGAATACATTTAAAGATACAAGGCAAAATAAGCAAAAACAGTAAAATTACACCCAGCAGTCCTATAGCATAGATCACAAGGTTCCTCTGCGACGGTCCGAGTCCTAAGCCTTTAAGCCATTCGTCAATTCCTAAACCATCTTCTTCCTTGAGTTTGTGAAGTCCTTGTTGCAATTCTTTTATCTTAGTTTGAATGGACACCGAATGATCAGACAGATTCATGCAACACATTCCCTCAAACTCTTCACATCCATGCCCTTGTGCTAAGAGCAAAAAATCTACAGCAGCTCTATTCTGCAAAACAGCATGGTTAACACTTTGCACATCTGCAGTTAACATGTCTGGAATTTGTGATGTCTTGTTCAGCTCATCCCTTGCCCAGCATCCTAATTGTTTTGCTAAATTCATGGCTTTATTGGCAGATCCTCCTGGTAAGATAGTTGAAACCACCACCTGTTTGAATGTGCCCCAAAACCGTGGATCTCCTATCTTGCTGCAGTCTAAGTCATGTATGCTACGTTTTCTCCTGTTTGAATTTTGACTCAGCTGCATTAGCAAGGACACATTAGGATGAAACAGTGACAATTTTCCCAAAAAACAGGGTCCACCCTGTGGTTTAGCTGGTATACCATTCCATGCCCTGTCTCCACAAATCAAAAATATTCCTGTGGGTAATTTCATTGGTGCTGTGATATTTGTGCCGTTACATTGACTGTAATGCTGTGGAGAGAATTCACTCACATTCAGGGATGAATCTAGGGTGCCCCATGTTTCTTTAGGTTGGTTTAAATTCTGAGCACCTGAAAGTTTGAAGCTAAACCATCCACCAGCTGTAGTGTTAGATATGCTGGCATTTGTACTTCCAAAAAGATCCAATTCTTCAGGAGGAGAATGCAAAGAGGTGTTAAGTGATTGGATTAGTAAGCATTGACGATAGCCATCACTCTGACCTGCAGTATACCCTTGTTGCACCGGCAATGTGATGTTTGACATGTTAGACATACATAAGGTTTGATTGTTTATCAAACTGCAAAATTCTCCAGGAGACCACACCGGAAGTCCCACCAGGCATGTTCGAAATGGGTTAGTGACTCCTCCAAGACTAAGACAAAGTGATGATTGGTTAGTTTGATTAGCAAGTGTCACCCATAAATTTTTCCTTGGTTGACTAAAGTGTGTTACTCCTACTGCTTCACTTGCTACAGCATTGAGCAGTATAACAAAAACAAACCTCATTTTTCTTTCTGCTTGCTTTGCTTCTCCTTTTCTTCCTTCTGCTTACGTTGTTTTTCCTTTCTTCGCTGTCTTTTCCCTGGTTTGCTAGATTGTCTATTGTAAGGCTGAGTCAATTTTTGAATATACTGATCTAATTCTAAATCAGCATCCCTGCTCACAGGTATAGCATGAGGCAAGTTTGAAGGCAAATCAGCTTTGCAGCGAGCTGCTATGATGCGTGAGGCTTTAGTAATTTCAAATATTCTAAGGTTTTCCTGTAACGTCCACCTAAGATATGCTATAATCACTTGTTCTGCACTCTCAAAGAGCTGTAATCCCGTCCGTCCTGGCAGGCCGGTACTTTGTTCAAGAGCTCTAACCCAGATATGATTTCGAATCCACTTTCCAAAACAAGATGTACACCATAAATATCCCAATGACCTCTGTGGATACCAATAAACCTGATTACAATCTGCACAATGCAAAGCTACCCATGCATAGCATTTATCTTTATCCTTTTTTGCAAACATAACAAGGAAGCGAATGTAAGTAAGGACCAGTATAAAATTCTGGTTCTTCAATCCAAAGCAACCAATTCAGTGGTGGTGATTGCAAAGCCTCTTCAGCCTTTTTACTATATGAGGCTAACAGCTCAAGGTCTTTCTTTAACGCAAGGTGTATCTTATTTCGTAATCGTAGTTCTTGTTCGTTATCCTCCTCAACAACTATATCCTCCTGAGGGTCCCACAACTGTAAAAGTGTTCTAATCATAGAAAATTAATTAGCAATCACTGATACCCCTATTCAAATGAGACCGTTCCCTTTTTTGCCTTCTTTTTCTTATCTGTCTTCAATCTTGCTGCTCCTAATTTCACTGGTCCTGCCACTTGCAAACTTAACTTTTGCAACTTATCAATGCAGCAATCTAATGCTCTATCAGGATCCCCTTGGAAGGGTCCTACAACTGAACGCTGTGTTAAAGGCACTAATTTCCTACACCTTATAGAAACTATACGTGATTTACTTTGAACCTTAACTCTATTTACAATACATTGTATTTCCCATCGATAATAAGCAAGAACCTTTTGTTCAGGAGACTCATAAAGATTTAAAGCTATATATGCGTTTTGCCCCGTTTGTCTCCTTAATTCATCTTGCCAGCTTTTTCCCCACGTATGCTCGTATTCACAAGTATGACACCACAAGTCCCACAATAATGATTGTTCTAACCAAAAAGTTCTTTCACAACCCCCACAACGTAGAGCTATCCAGGCAGCACAATGTGGATTGTGACAGTCAAGGCAATGTAGTTTCGCTGGATTTGTTAAGTGAAAAGTTGATAATGAGTCAATAAAACCAATCAACTCCTGGGCTGTCCGGTAGTGACGTGTCAGTGCTCTGTCCACCGCTTCCGAGTACCCCTTCAATTGTAACAGTAGTGGTTGTAGGACCAGAAGCAGTTTCTTCCCCAGTCGCTCCTTGTCCTCCTCCATAAGGCGATCCACCAGACGCTGCATCAAAAAGAGGTTTAGTCCACTTAGCAGGCACCCACAAAGGCCCTGTAGGTGAGGAAACACAAAGATACCCCCGACCCCAATATAATACTTTTGCAGGTTTTTCCCATAATCCTGTACTTGGGTTCTTAACCCAGACCTCTGTTTCCTTAGTATTTTCCTGACCTGACCTCGGATGATGTTTCATTGCAGGGGGGGGTATCATCTTCCCCAAAAATGCATAAATGATTAATCACATACAAGACCTTAGCCAAACATGCTTGTGGATCTGTCAAATCTTGATGTTTTTCAATATACTGCTTAAGGGTACCGTTTGCTCTTTCCACTATTGCCTGTCCAGTAGAAGAGTGTGGAATACCTGTCACATGCTTAACAGACCACTGATTCAAAAATTTCCGGACCCTAGCACTTATATAACCTCGACCATTATCGGTTTTGATACTCTTTGGAACTCCCATAACAGCGAAACAACTTAACAGATGTCTGATAACCTGAAGCCCTAAAGCAGATAGCCTTCCAGAAGTAATGGGTTAAAACATGGAATGAGAGGCATGTAAAGAAGGGCCTAGCACTAGAACACACGGAGAAAGCACAGCACTAGGAAAACAGAGCAATAAATTAGATAAAAGGTAGAGCATCATGACAGGGGAAGAGATAGGTAGAGCATCATGACAGGGGAAGAGATAGGTATAGGAGAAACTAATAAGCTAAGCAGGTTTAGAGCCAGCAATGTCAAAACGACCCTAAGGGTTTTGCCAAGCCACGGGATCTAAGCCAAATACACCGGGAATTGACCAAATTAGGAAAAGAGTTCAAAAGTTTAAAGAGGAAGACTCATCGGAAAGACCCCGTCTATGATGAAGGCAACAGGAACGACCACCTGAAAATTCCCCAAAAGAGATGTCTCCACCTACGCTCCGCCCACGCTCCGCCTACACCACGCCCCATATGAATATGCATGATTATGTATCTGATCTGATGTAATCCTATACCCAAAATTGTATATAAGGCTTGCTTTTGCTATGTGAACTCAGAAATCCATTTTGTGATTTCTCCGACGCGTCGCTAATAAAAATACCTCCTGCTTAATTGACTTAAGCTGAGTCTGATTAGGCAGTCACTCTGCCTGTTTGGGGCAAAATTTGGCATCAAACCTGTATAGCTTTCTGTCCTGCCTGAGCCGTAGCCCATATGTAATGACTATATGTATCTATGGTGACGTGCACATGCTTGACTTTGCCAAATCTAGCTATGTGTGTAACATCCATTTGCCATATCTCATTTATTTTTAAACCTCGAGGATTAACCCCGATGCCTAGACCTATCCCACCATTATGATAACTACATGTTGGACATGCTCTGACAATGGCCTTGGCTTGTGACAAACTCAGCTCAAAGTGTTTTGCTAAACCTCTTGCATTTTGATGATATCTACTATGTGCTTCTCTGGCCAATGTGTGCTTGTCAATAGGACAAGAATTATCAATGGGTAGGGTAACCAATTTATCTGCACGTTCATTCCCTTCTCCTAAACCTTCAGACCACTTATGGCTCCTAATATGAATCACAGAATATGCTGCATTTCTTTCTCGTAAAGCTTTCCTCAACTGTATCAGTAACTCATACAATCGTTTATTATTCACTTCCTTAATTGCTGCTTCCTCTATTCGTTTGACTACTCCTGCAACATACATAGAGTCTGTGACCACATTTAAAGGCTCCTGTAAGTTGGACACCACCCATACTACTGCTAACAATTCCAAAGTTTGTAAGCTATCTGCAGGGTCTGCTGTGAGGAGTTGATGCTTCCATTGTCCTTTTTCTTGCCAGGTAACAGCAGCACGCCTTGATTTCCTTCCTGCATCTGTAAAAACTGTAATAGCTCCTTCTATGGGGTTTTCTTCTCTCAAAGGTCGAGTAATCCAGTTCCATTCTGTCATCCATTGCAAAACTCTAGGCACTAATTTACTGGTCTCTACTTTAGCAGGTGACATCAATAATGCTTCTTGTAAATTCTTTGAATTTATCAAGTACCAGTCCAAGGTTTCTTTTTCCATAGGCAATCTAATAGTAGCAGGTTCTCTACCATCCACTTCAAGAATTCTGAGACGCCCCTTTTTGATTAATGCTGCCAATTGTTCAATTTTTGAAGATATTGTTTTCTTGTGCTGT
The DNA here is from genome assembly GCA_031885435.1 of Passerculus sandwichensis. Classification (NCBI taxonomy): domain Eukaryota; kingdom Metazoa; phylum Chordata; class Aves; order Passeriformes; family Passerellidae; genus Passerculus; species Passerculus sandwichensis. The sequence continues at coordinate 1,899,564 of CM063146.1, forward strand.
AGTGGTGGTGATAACCATTCCAACACCCGTATCTCCCCCGTTTTCTTTTGCAACTGAGAGAGAGCACCAAGCAAGTGGCAAGGGCTATTCCAAATAGTAAGGTCAATGGGGTGCTCGAGTTGTCGACGAGACACATACCCTTGCTGTATACAGTTACTAATTTGCTGCAAGGCAAGACGATGCTCCTTTGTCAGGTGTACAGGAGTAGTAGGGTCCACGCCTTTTAACAAAGGCCGTAGGGCTTCTAATAAATGATTTGGTATTCCCACAATAGGCTTCAGCCACTGTAAGTCTCCCAGCAACTTCTGTGCATCATGTAGAGTTTTAATGTCCAATTGTAATTCCAATTTTTGTGGTATCACTTTTTGATCCGTCAAAGTCCATCCCAAATATTTCCAGGGCTTTGTAGTCTGAATTTTCTCTGCAGCAATAACAAGTGAATATGCAGCAAGAGTATTTTTAATGGTGTCAATCTGCAAAGAGGAGAATGGCTGTTGCTGTGTAAACAAAATATCGTCCATGTAATGATATATTATAGTTGCTGGCCATTTACGACGTAGAGGCTGTAATGCAGCATCAACATAAAGCTGACATAAAGTGGGGGAGTTGCGCATGCCCTGCGGAAGAGACGTCCATTCAAATCTTTTATCTGGTTCCCCACGATTTATTGCTGGTAAAGTAAAAGCAAATCTCTTCATGTCATCAGGATGCAGGCCAATAGTGAAAAAACAATCCTTTAGGTCAATAATTAAAAGTGGCCAGTGTTCTGGAATCATAGCTGGATTTGGAAGACCAGGCTGTAAGGCCCCCATTGGTTCCATTTGGTCATTTACAGCCCTCAAATCATGTATCAAACGATATTTCCCTGATTTATTTTTGATTACAAAAATAGGTGTATTCCAAGGGCTTGTGGACAGTCTTAGGTGCCCTTTTGTATATTGTTCCTGTACCAATTCATGGGCATGCATAAGACTCTCCCCTTTTAATGGCCATTGCTTAACCATCACCGGTGTATCCGTTTTCCAGGTGAGTGGAATGGGGAAAGTCCAAGCAATGGCAATTACCCCAAAGGGTGCTGATTAGTTAACACCACTCCCAATTGTGTTAAAATGTCCCTTCCAATTAAGCAGGAAACTGTAGGAGGCAATTGAACAATTGAAAACACAGCAGATATTTGTTGATTCTCAATGCACACAGACAAAGATGGCAACCTGCTTGCCAATGTAAATCCTCCCACTCCTGTGAGCATGTTTGATGAAGGAAATAGAGGCCAATGTTGTGGCCGTGCTTCTGGAGAAATGATGCTAGTATCTGCTCCTGTATCCAATAATCCATAAAGGGTTATGCTTTGATGCCCATAAGTAATTTCAACCTTTTGCTTTGGTCTATTTTGTAAATCCACAGTTAAAAGTGTAACACCAGTAGAGCCAAAACCTTTTTCATCCCATGTTTGTCCAGTAAATGATTGTATTCCTGATGTCATTTGTGACAGTGGTATCAATTGTGCAATGCGTTGTCCTTTTGTAATTTTAATCGGAGGGTAAAGGGTGTAAGCCATAATTTGTATTTCCCCTGTAAAGTCTGCATCGATAACACCAGGCAAAACAAATAATCCCAACATAGTTATAGAGGAACGTCCCAGCAATAATGCTCCACATGTTTGTCCATTTAATATAAGAGGACCCTTTACTCCAGTGGGTATCCTCTCAGGCCGGTTCGTCATTAGTGTGACGTCTACTGCTGCTGATAAGTCCAAGCCGAGGCTCCCTGTTGTTGTGGGTTGCAGACAGGAGGTAGCAGCGATGTCACGGCAGCAGCTGGTGTCTCCGATGTCCCGGCGGCAACTTGTGTCTGTCCCTCATTGCCGCATCAGTAACACTTGATGAATGGTCTCGAGCCTCTTTATGTGACTGCCAGTGAGCCGCTTTGGAGAGGAGCAAGAGCAACTAGCACCTGATTTTGAGTAGACTCTGCTTGCTTTTGTAACCCTAATCCTAATTTCTTTAAGGCTTCTGCTATAAATGCCTGTGAAGATGTTGGCATTAATGCCATTCGCTCTAATGCTTCCTCAATAGTCCAATTTGCCCCTAAAGTAGCTAACACTCCCTGGGTTGCTGGATTGCTATTTTGCAAGGCACACCGCTTCAATAGTGCCCTGCAACACCAGCCCGATCTATAGCAGTAGCTGTTCTATCGATAAAATTTCCAAATGATTCTTCCCTACCTTGTTTAATGCCCATATAAGCCGGTAACCCTCCTGGCTCTTTAACCATATCTATTGCAGCACGCACTAACCACATAGACTCTCTAAGTTTATCTTCTCCCGATATCATCTGTGCCTCTGTACGTAAAAATGCCTCTAAGCCCATCAGCTCCTTTACTGTTACTCCATGTAATGGGTCATGTGCATTAAACAATAACTGCTGATGCTGAGTAAATATCAACCGAACTATTCCTCTTAAATCATTAGGACATAAAACCTGAGTATTAAAAAGATAATCTAACATTTGCTTAACAGGTTCACTTTTTACTCCAAACTGACTAACCGTAGAACGTAGCTGAGTTAACAGCTTCCAATCTAAGGGAGTATATTCTGCTATATTATGCGTAAGGTTCCCTTGTGCATCATATTGTGGTGTGTATGTAACTGGACATGCAAGACTAGAAGCTATTTCCACTGCCTCACCATCCCCCATTTGCATTACTTCCCTCGCCAAAGCAGCCCAAGCTTCCCTCCTCTGTTTAGCCATCTCCCCCCATGGATCACGGTGTGCCCCTGGGATGGGATCTGGCCCTTTAAGGGTGCTATGCTGCTGGCGCTTCGGTGCAGACACCGAGGTTTCGCGCGGGGGGGGGCAGTGAAGCAGAGGCTGGCTCGCGCGGGGGAAGCAGGGGAAGCAGCCCCCCCTCCCCCGCTGGAGCTGGCAGTGAAACCGGAGCCTATTCACGCGAAGCCAGCCTGCGGGGGAAAGCCAGCCCCCCCGCCGAGGCTGTAACCGGAGCCGGCTCATTGAGGGGAAGCGGCGGAGGCAAGGCTGGCGGCGGAGGCGAAGCTGGCTTGCTCCCACCCCCACCATCTGACCCGCCTGAAGCTGGTGGCAGAGGCAAAGCTGGTTTGCCCCCACCCCCACCATCCAACTCGCCCTCCCCCTCTGACAAGAAAGGTGCAGACGGTTCCACTGTGCTTATAGAAAAATCCTCCACACCACTTTGCTGGGGACTCTTAGGCATAAGTACCTTAGTTACAGAAGGTGCCAGGGGATCATCTTCACGACCATACCCTATATTCCTCTTATGAGCTTCTGTTGCCCTTTCTGCTGCCTTTCTCTCAGAGACTTGCTGAAGTAACGTGTTATACACCACCCGCCATAACTTCCCAAATTTCTTTGCTGACTTATCATCATCTAGCACTGTATCCCACAATATTTCCCCAAACTTTCTCCACTCTGATAACTCATGAACTGTATGAGGATTAGAAAAGATACCCTTAGCATGGCCATAAGATAATACCCTGGTAACTCCTTTTTTAAATCTATCCCTTTTCTCCCACGCCGCTCTAAATAGGCGGTAAATAAATCATATGCCGCTTGCCTATCCATACCTATTAATCAGCGCACGCTGTTGCAGCTCTCCAGGCTCCTGCGGACACGTATTGGCTTAAGTCACTGTTGTGAACCTTAAGGCTGCTTCAAATTCCGGCACCGTCCCTGCTGCCGGGACCCAAACACAACTCCTTCGACCGTGGCGTAATCCCTTTTTCTTTGAATCCGAGAAAAAGGGCAGAGATTCGGTTATGCCCGCATTCTCCAACATTTGTCGACAGGAGGGAACCAGGACATCCATTTGATCATCACAGGCTCAATTTTATTGATCAGTACGGCGGATTAAATACAGTTAATAATGAGCTTCATACATATTGCAAAAGATGAGCTCAGGATTGGACGGCTTACATATCAGCACCTACGCCTACTTCTACATTCCTATGGTACTACTTTTGATAATTTCTACATATTCTTAGGATATTTCAGGACTAATCTCAACTCCCTATCCTCATGTTGCAGCAAGGTCAATGCTGACTATTCCTTTCAGCTTCCTGACTGCTGACTTTGCTCCTTCAGCTTAACCAGTGGCATTCTATCAGTGTGGCATTTCTCAGCTAACCAATTATTAATAATACTCTCCACACTCTGGCAAAAAAAACTCAGCTCCCCTGCTTCTGGATGGACGATTGCAGGAATCACTTGGTACTATCAAAGCAGCCCAACTTTGCACTGGTGCCACCTTTGGTCTGGGAAGCATCCTGCGTATCGTGAATTTTCAGGAGCCAGCCGGCCAATCCCAGCCACAAGCCCTCAAACCCAAACCACAGCCCTTCTCTCTGGCAAACAAAATTCAGCTGTCCTGCTTCTCGAAGGCAGATTGCAGGAGTCACTTGGTACTGTCAAACCAGCCCAACTTGGCACTGGTGCCACCTTGGGTCTGGGAACGATCCTGCATATCGTGGATTTTCAGAAGCCACCCAGAATCTCGAAGCCATAGGCTGCCAAACACAAACCACGGCCCTTTTCCCTGGCTAACAAAATTGAGGTGCCGCGCTTCTGGATGGCAGATTGCAGACACCACTTGGCTCTGTCAAACCAGCCCGACATGGGAGTGGTGCCACCTTGGTTCTGGGAACCATCCTGCGTATCGTGGATTTTCAGGAGCCAGCTGGCCACTCCCAGCCATAGGCTGCCAAACACAAACCACGGCCCTTTTCCCTGGCTAACAAAATTCAGATGCCCCGCTTCTGGATGGCAGATTGCAGGAGCTACTTGGCACTACCAAACCAGCCCGACTTGGCACTGGTGCCACCTGTGGTCTGGGAATCATCCTGCGTACTGTGGATTTTCAGGAGCCAGCCAGACGCTCCCAGCCACAAGCCCTCAAACTCAAACCATGGCGCTTTTCTCTGGCAAACAAAATTCAGCAGCCCTGTTTATGGATGGCAGATTGCAGGAGCCACTTGGTACTATCAAACCAGCCCAACTTGGCACTGGTGCAACCTTGGGTCTGGGAACCATCCTGCGTATCATGGATTTTCAGCAGCCAGCCGGCCACTCCAAGCCACAAGCCCTGAAACTTAAACTACGGCCCTTTCCTCTGTCAAACAAAACTCAGCTGCCCTGCTTCCGGATGGCAGAATGCAGGAGCCACTTGGTATTATCAAACCGGCCCCACTTCGCACTGGTGCCACCTCGGGCCTGGGAACCATCCTGCGTATCGTGGATTTTCAGGAGCCAGCCGGGCACTCCAAGCCACAAGCCCTCAAATTTAAACTACTGCCCTTTTCTCTGGCAAACAAAATTCAGCTGCGCTGCTTCTGGATGGCAGATTGCAGGAGCCACTTGGGACTATCAAACAAGCCCAACTTGGCACTGGTGCAACCTTGGGTCTTTGAAATATCCTGCATACGGTGGATTTTCAGGAGCCAGCCGGCCACTCCCAGCCATGGGCTGCCAAACAAAAACCACGGCCCTTTTCCCTGGCTAACAAAATTCAGATGCCCCGTTCTGGATGGCAGATTGCAGGAGCCACTTGGCACTGTCAAACCAGCCCGACTTGGCACTGGTGCCACCTTGGGTCTGGGAACCATCCTGCGTATCGTGGATTTTCAGGAGCCAGCCGGCCACTCCCAGCCACACGCCCTCAAACTCAAACAACGGCTTTTTTGTCTGGCAAACCAAACTTAGCTGCCCTGTTTCTGGATGGCAGATTGCAGGAGCCACTTGGTACTATCAAACCAGCCCAACTTGGCACTGGTGGCACCTTAGGTCTGGGAACTATCCTGGGTATCATGGATTTTCAGGAGCCAGACGGCAACTCCCAGCCACAAGCCCTCAAACTCAAACCACGGCGCTTTTCTCTGGCAAACAAAACTCAGCTGCCCTGCATCTGGATGGGAGATTGCAGGAGCCACTTGGTACAGTCAAACCAGGTCGACTTGGCAATGGTGCCACCTTGGGTGTGGGAACCATGCGGCGTATCATGGATATTCAGCAGCCAGCCGGCCACGCCCAGCCAAAAGCCCTCAAAATCAAGCCACGGCCCTTTTCTCTGGCAAACAAAACTCAGCTGCCCTTCTTCTGGATGGCAGATTGCAGGAGCCCCGTGGTACTGTCAAAGCAGCCCAACTTGGATCTGGTACCACGTTTGGTCTTTAAACAATCCAGCGTAACATTGATTTTAAAGGAGCCAGCCGGCCACTCCCAGCCATAGGCAGCCAAACAGTAACCACGGCCCTTTTCCCTGGCTAGCAAAATTAAGAGGCCCCACTTGTGGATGGCAGATTGCAGGAGCTACTTGGCACTTTCAAACCAGCCCGACATGACACTAGTGCCACCTTCGGTCTGGGAACCATCCTGCGTATCGTGGATTATCAGGAGCCAGCCGGCCACTCCCAGCCACAGGCCCCAAAAACAAACCTCGGCCCGTTTGCCTGAAAAACCAATCGCAGCTAATCCGCTTCTAGATGGCAGATTGCAGAAGCCACTTGGAAGTGTCAAACCAGCACAACTTGGCACTGGTGCCAACTTGGGTCTGGGAACTATCCTGCGTTTCGCGGATTTTCAAGAGACAGCCGGCCACTCCCAGCCACAAGCCTTAAAACTTAAACCACGGCCCTTTTCTCTGCCAAACGAAACTCAGCTATCCAGCATCTGGATGGCAGATTGCAGGAGCCACTTGGTACTGTCAAACAAGTCCAACTTGGCACTGGTGCCACCTTGGTTCTGGGAACCATCCTGCGTACCGTGGATTTTAAGGGACCCCCGGCCACTCCCAGCCAAAAGCCCTCAAACTCAAACCACGGCCCCGTTCTCTGCCAAAAAAAACTCACCTGCCCCGCTTCTGGATAGCAGATTTCAGGAGCCACTTGGTAGTATCAAACCAGCCCAACTTGGCGCTGGTGCCACCTTCGGTCTGGGAACCATCCTGCGTATCGTGGACTTTCAGGAGCCAGCCGGCCACTCCACGCCACAAGTTCTCAAACTCAAACCACGGCCGTTTTCTCTGGCAAAAAAAACTCAGAAGCCCTGTTTATGGATGGCAGATTGCAGGAGCCACTTGGTACAATCAAACAACCCCAAATTGGCACTGGTGCCACCTGGGGTCTGGGAAACATCCTGCGTATCGTGGATTTTGAGGAGCCAGCCGGCCACTCCCAGTCAAAAGCCCTCAAACTCAAACCAGGGCCCTTTTCTCTGGCAAACAAAACTCAGCTGCCCTGCTTCTGGATGGCAGATTGCAGGAGCCACTTGGGACTATCGAACAAGCCCAACTTGGCACTGGTGCAACCTTGGGTCTTTGAAATATCCTGCATACGGTGGATTTTCAGGAGCCAGCCGGCCACTCCCAGCCATGGGCTGCCAAACAAAAACCACGGCCCTTTTCCCTGGCTAACAAAATTCAGATGCCCCGTTCTGGATGGCAGATTGCAGGAGCCACTTGGCACTGTCAAACCAGCCCGACTTGGCACTGGTGCCACCTTGGGTCTGGGAACCATCCTGCGTATCGTGGATTTTCAGGAGCCAGCCGGCCACTCCCAGCCACACGCCCTCAAACTCAAACAACGGATTTTTTGTCTGGCAAACCAAACTTAGCTGCCCTGTTTCTGGATGGCAGATTGCAGGAGCCACTTGGTACTATTCAGCCAGCCCAACTTGGCACTGGTGGCACCTTAGGTCTGGGAACTATCCTGGGTATCGTGGATTTTCAGGAGCCATCCGGCCACTCCCAGCCATAGGCTGCCAAACACAAACCACGGCCCTTTTCCCTGGCTAAAAAAGTTCAGAAGCCCCGCTTCTGGATGGCAGAGTGCAGACACAACTTCGCTCTGTCCAACCAGCCCCATTTGGAACTGGTGACACCTTGGGTCTGGGAAACATCCTGCGTATTGTGGATTTTCAGGAGCCGGACGGCCACTCCCAGCCATAGGTTGCCAAAAACAAACCACGGCCCTTTTCCCTGCCTAACAAAATTCAGATGCCCCACTTCTGGATGGCAGATAGCAGGAGCTACTTGGCACTATCAAACCAGCCCAACTTCGCACTGGTGCCACATTTGGACTGGGAACCATCCTGCGTATCGTGGATTTTCAGGAGCCAGCCGGCCACTCCAAGCCACAAGACGTCAAACTCAAACCACGGCGCTTTTCTCTGGCAAACAAAACTCAGCTACCCTGTTTCTGGATGGTAGATTGCAAGAGACACTTGCTACTATCAAACCAGCAAAACTTGGCACTGGTGCCACCTTGGGTCTGGGAACCATCCTGTATACAGTGGATTTTCAGGAGCCAGCCGGCCACTCCCAGCCATAGGCTGCCAAACACAAACCACGGCCCGTTTCCCAGGCTAAAAAAATTCAGATGCCCCGCTTCTGGATGGCAGATTGCAGGAGCCACTAGGTACTATCAAACCGGCCCAACTAGACAGAAGTGCCACCTTGGGTCTGGGAACCATCCTGCGTATCATGGATTTTCAGGAGCCAGACGGCAACTCCCAGCCACAAGCCCTCAAACTCAAACCACGGCGCTTTTCTCTGGCAAACAAAACTCAGCTGCCCTGCATCTGGATGGGAGATTGCAGGAGCCACTTGGTACAGTCAAACCAGGTCGACTTGGCAATGGTGCCACCTTGGGTGTGGGAACCATGCGGCGTATCATGGATATTCAGCAGCCAGCCGGCCACGCCCAGCCAAAAGCCCTCAAAATCAAGCCACGGCCCTTTTCTCTGGCAAACAAAACTCAGCTGCCCTTCTTCTGGATGGCAGATTGCAGGAGCCCCGTGGTACTGTCAAAGCAGCCCAACTTGGATCTGGTACCACGTTTGGTCTTTGAACAATCCAGCGTATCATTGATTTTAAAGGAGCCAGCCGGCCACTCCCAGCCATAGGCAGCCAAACAGTAACCACGGCCCTTTTCCCTGGCTAGCAAAATTAAGAGGCCCCACTTGTGGATGGCAGATTGCAGGAGCTACTTGGCACTTTCAAACCAGCCCGACATGACACTAGTGCCACCTTCGGTCTGGGAACCATCCTGCGTATCGTGGATTTTAAGGAGCCAGCCGGCCACTCCAGGGCACAAGCCCTCAAACTCAAGGAACGGCCCTTTATTCTGGCAAACAAAACTCAGATGCCCCGCTTCTGGATGGCAGATTGCAGGAGGCACTTGGTACTATCAAACCAGTCAAACTTGGCACTGGTGCCACTTTGGGTCTGGGAACCATCCTGCGTATGGTGGATTTTCAGGAGCTAGGCAGCCATTCCCAGCCACAAGTCCTCAAACTCAAACCATGGCCCTTTTCTCTGGCAAAAAAAACTCAGCTGCCCTGCTTTTGGATGGCAGATTTCAGGATCCACTTGATACTATCAAACCAGCCCAAATTGGCACTGGTGCCACCTTGGGTCTTTGAAGCATCCTGCATACAGTGGATTATCAGGAGCCAGCCGGCCACTCCCAGCCATTGGTTGCCAAACACAAACCACGGCACTTTTCCCTTGCTGACACAATTCAGATGCCCCGCTTCTGGAGGGCAGATTGCAGGAGCCACTTGGCACTGTCAAAGCAGCCCGACTTTGAACTGGTGACACCTTGGGTCTGGGAACCATCCTGCGTATCGTGGATTTTCCGGAGACAGCCGGCCAGTCCCAGCTAGAGGCTGCCAAACACAAGTCACGGCCCTTTTCCCTGCCTAACAAAACTAAGATGCCCCGTTCTGGATGGCAGATTGCAGGAGCTACTTGGCACTATGAAACCAGACCGACTTGGCACTGGTGCCACCTTGGGTCTGGAAACCCTCCTGCGTATCGTGGATTTTCAGCAGCCAGCAGGGTACTCCCAGCCACAAGCCCTCAAACACAAACCACGCCCTTTTCTCTGGCAAACAAAACTCAGCTGCCCTGCTTCTGGATGGCAGATTGCAGGACCTCTTGGTACTATCAAACCAGTCCAACATGGCACTCGTGCCACCTTCGGTCTGGGAACCATCCTGGGTATCATGGATTTTCAGGAGCCAGCCAACCACTCCCAGCCATGGGCTGCCAAACATAAACCACGGCACTTTTTCTTGCCTAACAAAATTCAGATGCCGTGCTTCTGGATGGCAGAATGCAGGAGATACTTGGCACTATCAAACCAGCCCGACTTGGCACTGGTGCCACCTTTGATATATGAACCATCCTGCGTATCGTGGATTATCAGGAGCCAGCCGGCCACTCCCAGCCACAAACCCTCAAACTTAAACCACGGCCCGTTTCTCTACCAAACAAAACTCACCTGCCACGCTTCTGGATAGCAGATTTCAGGAGCCACTTGGTAGTATCAAACCAGCCCAACTTGGCGCTGGTGCCACCTTCGGTCTGGTAATCATCCTGCGTATCGTGGATTTTCAGGAGCCAGCCGGCCACTCCAAGCCACAAGTCCTCAAAATCAAACCACGGCCCTTTTCTCTGGCAAACAAAACTCAGAAGCCCTGTTTATGGATGGCAGATGGCAGGAGACACTTGGCACAATCAAACAACCCCAAATTGGCACTGGTGCCACCTGGGGTCTGGGAACCATCCTGCGTATCGTGGATTTTGAGGAGCCAGCCGGCCACTCCCAGGCAAAAGCCCTCAAACTCAAACCACGGCACTTTTCTCTGGCAAACAAAACTCAGCTGCCCTGCTTCTGGATGGCAGATTGCAGGAGCCACTTGGTACTATCAAAGCAGCCCAACTTGGCACTCGTGCCACCTTGGGTCTGGGAACCATCCTGGGTATTATGGATTTTCAGGAGCCAGCTGGCCACTCCCAGCCATAGGCTGCCAAACACAAACCAAAGACCTGTTCCCTGGGTAACAAAATTCAGCTGCCCTGCTTCTGTATGGCAGTTTGCATGAGCCAATTGGTACTGTCAAACCAGCCCAACTTGGCACTGGTGCCACCTTCAGTGTGGGAACCATCATGCGTATTGTGGATTATCAGGAGCCACCTAGCCATTCCCAGCCACAGGCCCCAAAAACACACCTCGGCCCTTTTGCCTGACAAACCAATCTCAGCTAACCCGCTTCGAGATGGCAGATTGCAGGAGACACTTAGAAGTGTCAAACCAGCCCAACTTGTCACTGGTGCCACCTTGGGTATTTGAACCATCCAGCATACTTGGATTTTCAGGAGCCACACGGACACTCCGAGCCATAGGCTGCCAAACACAAACCACGGCCCTTTTCCCTGGCTAACAAAATTCCGATGCCCCGCTTCTGGATGGCAGATTTCAGGAGCCACTTGGCTCTGTCAAACCAGCCTTACTTGGCACTGGTGCCACCTTGAGTCTGGGAACCATCCTGCGTGTCCTGGATTTTCAGGAGCCAGCCGGCCACTCCCAGCCACAAGCCCCAAAAACAAACCTCGGCCCGTTTGCCTGAAAAACAAAACTCAGCTAACCTACTTCCTGATGGCTGATTGCAGGAGCCACTTGGAAGTGTCAAACTAGCCCAACCTGGCACTGGTGCCACCTTGGGTCTGGGAACTATCCTGCGTATCGTGGATTTTAAGGAGCCAGCCGGCCACTCCCAGCCACTAGCCCTACAAATTAAACCACGGCCCTTTTCTCTGGCAAACAAAACTCTGCTGCCCTGCTTCTGGATGGCTAATTGCATGAGCCACTTGGTACTATCAAACCAGTCAAACTTGGCACTGGTGCCACCTTGGGTCTGGGAACCATCCTGCGTATCGTGGATTTTCAGGAGCTAGGCAGCCATTCCCAGCCACAAGTCCTCAAACTCAAACCATGGCCCTTTTCTCTGGCAAAAAAAACTCAGCTGCCCTGCTTCTGGATGGCAGATTGCAGGAGCCACTTGGTACTATCAAACCAGCCCAACTTGGCACTGGTGCCACCTTGGGTCTTTGAAGCATCCTGCATACAGTGGATTTTCAGGAGCCATCTGGCCACTCACAGCCATTGGTTGCCAAACACAAACCACGGCACTTTTCCCTGGCTGACACAACTCAGATGCCCCGCTTCTGGAGGGCAGATTGCAGGAGCCACTTGGCACTGTCAAAGCAGCCCGACTTTGAAATGGTGACACCTTGGGTCTGGGAACCATCCTGCGTATCGTGGATTTTCCGGAGACAGCCGGCCAGTCCCAGCTAGAGGCTGCCAAACACAAGTCACGGCCCTTTTCCCTGCCTAACAAAACTAAGATGCCCCGTTCTGGATGGCAGATTGCAGAAGCTACTTGGCACTATGAAACCAGACCGACTTGGCACTGGTGCCACCTTGGGTCTGGGAACCCTCCTGCGTATCGTGGATTTTCAGCAGCCAGCAGGCCACTCCCAGCCACAAGCCCTCAAACAAAAACCACGCTCTTTTCTCTGGCAAACAAACCTCAGCTGCCCTGCTTCTGGATGGCAGATTGCAGGACCTCTGGTTACTATCAAACCAGCCCAACATGGCACTCGTGCCACCTTGGTTCTGGGAACCATCCTGGGTATCATGGATTTTGAGGAGCCAGCTGGCCACTCCCAGCCATAGGCTGCCAAACACAAACCACTGCCCTCTTTCCTGGCTAACAAAATTCAGATGCCCCTCTTGTGGATGGCATATTGCAGGAGCCACTTGGAACTGTCAAACCAGCCCAGCCTGGTACTGGTGCCACCTTGGGTCTGGGAACCATCTTGCGTATCGTAGATTTTCTGGAGCCAGCCAACCACTCCCAGCCATGGGCTGCCAAACACAAACCACGGCACTTTTCCTTGCCTAACAAAATTCAGATGCCGTGCTTCTGGATGGCAGAATGCAGGAGATACTTGGCTCTGTCCAACCAGCCCGACTTGGCAAAGGTGCTTACTTTGGTCTGGGAACCATCCTGCGTATCGTAGACTTTCATGTGCTAGAGGGCCAACCCCAGCCATAGGCCCCAAAAAAAAACCTCGGCCCGTTTCCCAGACAAGCAAAACTCTGCTTTCCAGCTTCTGGATGGCAGATTGCAGGAGACACTTGGCACTGTCAAACCAGCACAACTTCGCACTGGTGCCACCTTGGGTCTGGGAACCATCATGCGTAGCGTGGATTTTCATGAGTCAGCCGGACACTCCCAGCAATAGGCTGCAAAACAAAAACTAAGGCCCATTTCCCTTGCTAACAAAATTCAGTTGCCCCGTTCTGGACGGCAGATTGTAGGAGCTAATGGGCACTATCAAACCAGCCCGACTTGGCACTGGTGCAACCTTTGGTCTGGGAACCATCCTGCGTATCGTGGATTTTCAGGAGCAAGCCGGCCACTCCCAGCCACAAGTCTTCAAACTCAAGCCACGGCCCTTTTCTCTGCCAAACAAAACTCAGCTGCCCCGCTTCTGGATAGCAGATTTCAGGAGCCACTTAGTACTATCAAACCAGCCCAACTTGGCACTGGTGCCACCTTCGGTCTGGGAACCATTCTGCGTATTGTGGATTTTCAGGAGCCAGCCGGCCACTCCCAGCCACAAGCCCTCAAACCCAAACCACGGCCCTTTTCTCTGGCAAACAAAACTCAGCTGCCCTGCTTCTGGATGGCAGATTGCAGGAGCCACTTGGTACTATCAAACAAGCCCAACTTGGCACTGGTGCCACCTGGGGTCTGGGAACCATCCTGCGTACCGTGGATTTTCAGGAGCCAGCCGGCCACTCCCAGCCATAGGCTGCCAAACACAAACCACGGCCCTTTTTCCCTGGCTAACAAAATTCAGATGCCCCGCTTCTGGATGGCAGATTGTAGGAGCTACTTGGCACAGTCAAACCAGCCCAACTTGGCACTGGTGCCACCTTTGGTCTGGGAACCATCCTGCGTATGGTGGATTTTCAGCAGCCAGCAGGCCACTCCCAGCCATGGGCTGCCAAACACAAACCGCGGCCCTTTTCCAGTGTAAACAAAATTCAAATGCCCCGCTTCTGGATGGCAGATTTCAGACTTCAGACGCCACTTGGCTCTGTCCAACAAGCCCAACTTGGCACTGGTGCCACATTCGATCTTGGAACCTTCATGCGTATCGTGGATTTTCACGAGCCAGCCGGCCACTTCAAGCCACAAGCACTCAAACTCAAACCACGGCCCTTTTCTCTGGCAAACAAAACAAAGCTGCCCTGCTCCTGGATGGCAGATTGCAGAAGCCACTTGGTAATATAAAACCAGCCCATCTTTGCACTGGTGCCACCTTGGGTCTGGGAACCATCCTGCGTATCGTGGATTTTCAGGACCCAGCCAACTCTCCCAGCCTTAGGCTGCCAAACAGAAACCACGGCAATTTTCCCTGGCTAACAAAATTCAGATGCCCTGCTACTGGATGGCAGGTTGCCGGAGCTTCTTGGCACTATCAAACCAGCAGGACTGTGGACGGGTGTCACCTTTGGTCTGTGAAGCATCCTGCGTATCGTGGATTTTCAGGAGCCAGCCGGCCACTTCAAGCCACAAGCCCTCAAACTCAAACCACGGCGCTTTTCCCTGGCAAACAAAACTCAGCTGCCCTGCTTCTGGATGGCAGATTGCAGGAGCCACTTGGAATTATCAAACCAGCCCAATCTGGCACTGGTGCCACCTTGGGTCTGGGAAACATCCTGCGTATCGTGGATTTTCCGGAGCCAGCCGTCCACTCCCAGCCACAAGCCCTCAAACTCAAACCACAGCCATTTTCCCTGCCTAAGAAAATTCAGATTCACTGCTTCTGGTTGGCAGATTGCAGACACCACTTGGCTCTGTCTAACCAGCACGACAAGGCAGTGGTGCCGCGTTGAGTCTGGGAACAATCCTGCGTATCGTGGATTTTCAGGAGCCAGCCGGCCACTCCAAGCCATAGGCTGCCAAACACAAACCACGGCACTTTTCCCTGGCTAACAAAATTCAGATGCCCCGCTTCTGGATGGGTGATTGCAGGAGCTTCTTGGCACTATCAAACCTGCCCGACTTGGCAGTGGTGCCAACTTTGGTCACGGAACCATCCTGCGTATTGTGGTTTTTCAGGAGCCAGCCAGCCACTCCCAGCCACAAGCCCTCAAAATCAAACCACGACGCTTTTTTCTGGCAAACAAAACTTAGCTAACCTACTTCTGGATGGCAGATTGCAGGAGCCACTTGGCACAATCAAACCAGTCCAACTTGGCACTTGTGCCCCCTTGGGTCTGAGAATCATCCTGCGTATCGTGGATTTTCAGGAGCCAGGCAGGATTCCCAGCCACATGTCCTCAAACTAAAACCATGGCCCTTTTCTCTGGCATAAAATACTCAGCTGCCCTGCTTCTGGATGGCAGATTGCAGGAGCCACTTGGTACTGTCAAACCAGCAAAACTTGGAACTGGTGCCACCTTGGGTCTTTGAACCATCCTGCATAGAGTGGATTTTCAGGAGCCAGCCGGCCACTCCCAGCCATTGGTTGCCAAACACAAACCACGGCACTTTTCCCTGGCTGACACAATTCAGATGCCCCGCTTCTGGAGGGCAGATTGCAGGAGCCCCTTGGAACTGTCAAACCAGCCCGACTGTTAACTGGTGACACCTTGGGTCTGGGAATCATCCTGCGTATCGTGGATTTTCCGGAGAAAGCCGGCCAGTCCCAGCCATAGGCTGCCAAACAAAAATTATATCCTTTTCCCTGCCTAAGAAAATTCAGATGCCCCGTTCTGGATGGCAGATTGCAAGAGCTACTTGGCACTATAAAACCAGACCGACTTGGCACTGGTGCCACCTTCGGTCCAGGAACCATCCTGCGTATCGTGGATTTTCCGGAGCCAGCCGACCACTCCCAGCCATAGGCTGCAAAAAACAAACCAAGGCCCTTTTCCCTGCCTAACAAAATTCAGATGCCCGCTTCTGGATGGCAGATTGCAGGAGCTGCTTGGATATATCAAACCAGGCCTACTTGCGCTGGTGCCACCTTTGGTCTGCGAACCATCCTGCGGATCGTGCATTTTAAGGAGGCAGCCGGCCACTCCCAGCCACAATCCCTCAAACTCAAACCACGGCGCTTTTATCTGGCAAAATAAACTCAGCTGCCCTGTTTCTGGATGGCAGATTACAGGAGCCACTTGGTACTATCAATGCAGCCCAACTTGGCACTGGTGCAAATTTTGCTCTGGGAACCATCCTGCGTGTCGTGGACTTTCAGGAGCAACCCGGCCACTCCCAGCCATAGGCTGCCAAACAAAAACTACGGCCCTTTTCCCTGGCTAAAAAAATTCAGATCCCCCGCTTCTGTATGGCAGATTGTAGACAACACTTGGCTCTGTCAAACCAGCCTGACTTGGCACTGGTGCCACCTTTGGTCTGGGAACCATCCTGCGTATTGTGGATTTTCAGGAGCCAGCAGGCCACTCCAAGCCACAAGCCCTCAAACACAAACAACGGCCCTTTTCTCTCTCAAACAAAACTCAGCTGCCCTGCTTCTGGATGGCAGATTGCAGGAGCCACTTGGTACTATCAAACAAGCCCAACTTGGCACTGATGCCACCTGGGGTCTGGGAACCATCCTGCGTATCGTGGATTTTCAGGAGCCAGCCGGCCACTCCCAGCCATAGGCTGCCCAACACAAACCACGGCGCTTTTCTCTGGCAAATAAATCTCAGCTGCCCTGCTTCTGGAAGGCAGATTGCAGGAGCCACTTGGTACTGTCAAACCAGCCCAACTTGGCACTGGTGCCACCTTGGGTCTGGGAACCATCCTGTGTATTGTGGATTTTCAGGAGCCAGCCGGCCACTCCGAGCCATAGGCTGCCAAACACAAACCACAGCCCTTTTCCCTGGCTAAAAAAATATAGATACCCAGCTTCTGGATGGAAGAATGCAGGAGCCACTTGGTATTATCAAACCGGCCAAACTTGGCACTGGTGCCACCTCGGGCCTGGGAACCATCCTGCGTATCGTGGATTTTCAGGAGCCAGCCGGCCACTCCCAGCCATAGGCTGCCAAACACAAACCACGGACCTTTTCCCTGGCTAACAAAATTCAGATGCCCCGTTCTGGATGGCAGATTGCAGGAGATGCTCGGCAGTATCAAACCAGCAAAACTTGGCACTGGAGCCACCTTTGGTCTGGGAACCATCCTGCGTATCGTGGATTTTCAGGAGCCAGCCGGCCACTCCCAGCCATAGGCTGCCAAACACAAACTACGGCCCTTTTCCCTGGCTAACAAAATTCAGATGCCCCGCTTCTGGTTGGCAGATTACAGGAGCTACTTGGCCAAATAAAACCAGCCCGACTTGGCACTGGTGCCACCTTGGGTCTGGGAACCATCCTGCGTATCGTGGATTTTCAGGACCCACCAGGCCACTCCCAGCCATAGGCTGCCAAACAAAAACCACGGCCCTTTTCCCTGGCTAACAAAATTCAGATGCCCCGCTTCTGGATGGCAGATTGCAGGAGCCACTTGGTACTGTCAAACCAGCTCAACTTGGTACTGGTGCCACCTTTGGTCTGGGAACCGTCCTGCGTATCGTGGATTTTAAGGGGCCAGACGGCCACTCCCCTGAAAAAGCCCTCAAACTCAAACCACGGCACTTTTCTCTGGCTAACAAAACTCAGCTGCCCTGCTTCTGGAAGGCATATTGCAGGAGCCACTTGGCACTATCAAACCAGGCCGACTTGGCACTTGTGCCATCTTTGGTCTGGGAAACATCCTGCGTATTGTGTATTTTCAGGAGCCAGCCGGCCCCTCGCAGCCATAGGGTGCCCAACACAAACCACGGCGCTTTTCTCTGGCAAATAAATCTCAGCTGCCCTGCTTCTGGAAGGCAGATTGCAGGAGCCACTTGGTACTGTCAAACCAGCTCAACTACGCACTGGTGCCACCTTGGGTCTGGGAACCATCCTGCGTATCGCGGATTTTCAGGAGCAAGCTGGCCACTCCCAGACACAAGCCCTCAAACTCAAACCACGGCCCTTTTCTTTGGCAAATAAAACTCAGCTGCCCTGCTTCTGGAAGGATGATTGCAGGAGCCACTTGGTGCTATCAAACCAGCCCCACTTGGCACTGGTGCCACCTTGGATCTGGGAACCATCCTGAGTATTGTGGATTTTCAGGAGCCAGCCGAACACTCCCAGCCATAGGCTGCCAAACACGAACCACGGCCCTTTTCACTGGCTAACAAAATTCAGCTGCCCCGCTTCTGGATGGCAGATTGCAGACAACACTTGGCTCTATCAAACCAGCCCGACTTGGCACTGGTGCCACCTGGGGTCTGGGAACCATACTGCGTATCGTGGATTTTCAGGAGCCAGCCGGCCACTCCCAGCTATAGGCTGCCAAACACAAACCACGGCCCTTTTCCCAGGCTAAAAATATTCAGATGCCCTGCTTCTGGATGGCAGATTGCAGGAGGCACTTGGTAGATCAAACCAGCCCAACTAGGCACGGGTGCCACCTTGGGTCTGGGAACCATCCTGCATATTGCGGATTTTCAAACCAGCCCCACTTGGCACTGGTGCCACCTTGGATCTGGGAACCATCCTGAGTATTGTGGATTTTCAGGAGCCAGCCGAACACTCCCAGCCATAGGCTGCCAAACACAAACCACGGCCCTTTTCACTGGCTAACAAAGTTCAGATGCCCCGCTTCTGGATGGCAGATTGCAGACAACACTTGGCTCTATCAAACCAGCCTGACTTGGAACTGGTGCCACCTGGGGTCTGGGAAACATCCTGCGTAACGTGGATTTTCAGGAGCCAGCCGGCCACCCTAATCTATAGGCTGTCAAACACAAACCACGGCCCTTTTCCTTGGCGAACAAAATTCAGATGTCCCGCATCTGGTTGGCAGAATGCAGGAGCTACTTGGCATTATCAAACCAGCCTGACTTGGCACTGGTGCCACCTGTGGTCTGGGAACCATCCTGCGTATCGTGGATGTTCAGGAACCTGCCGGCCACTCCCAGCCATTGGCTGCCAAAGACAAACCACGGCCCTTTTCACTGCCTAACAAAATAAAGATGCCCCGCTTCTGGATGGCAGATTGCAGGAGCTACTTTGCACAATCAAACCAGCCCAACTTGGCACTGGTGCCAACTTTGGTCTGGGAACCATCCTGCGTGTCATGGATTTTAAGAGCCAGCCGGCCACTCCCAGCGACAAGACCGCAAACTAAAACCACGGCGGTTTTCTCTGGCAAAAAAAAAAAACAGTTGCCCTGTTTCTGGATGGCAGATTGCAGGAGCCACTTGGTACTATCACACCAGCCCAACTTGGCACTGGTGCCAACTTTTGTCTGGGAACCATGCTGCGTATCGTGGATTTTAAGGAGCCAGCCGGCCACTCCATGCCACAAGCCCTCAAACTCAAACCACAGCCCTTTTCTCTTGAAAACAACACTCAGCTGACCTGCTTCTGGATGGCAGTTGTCTGGGAACCATGCTGCGTATCGTGGATTTTAAGGAGCCAGCCGGACAATCCCAGGCACAAGACCTCAAATTCAAACCATGGCCCTTTTCTCTGGCAAACAAAACTCAGCTGCCCTGGTTCTGGATGGCAGATTGCAGGAGCCACTAGGTACTATCAAACCAGCACAACTTGGCACTGGTGCCACCTTAGGTCTGGGAACCCTCCTGCGTACCGTGGATTTTCAGGAGCCAGCCGGCCACTCCCAGCCACACGCCCTCAAACTGAAACCACGGCCCTTTTCTCTGGCAAACAAAACTCAGTTGCCCTGAATCTGGATGGCAGATTGCATGAGCCACTTTGTAATGTCAAACCAGCCAAACTTGGCACTGGTGCCACTATAGGTCTGGGAACCATCCTGGGTATCGTAGATGTTCAGGAGCCACCCGGCCACTCCCAGCCATAGGCTGCCACACACAAACCACGGCCCTTTTCCCTGGCTAAACCAGTTCAGAAGCCCCGCTTCAGGATGGCAGATTGCCGACACCACTTGGCTCTGTCCAACCAGCCCGACTTGGAACTGGTGCCACCTTGGGTCTGGGAACCATCCTGCGTATCGTGGATTTTCAGGAGCCAGACGGCCAGTCCCAGGCATAGGCTGCCAAACACAAAGCACGGCCCTTTTCCCTGGCTAACAAAATTAAGATGCCCCGCTTCTGGATGGCATACTGGAGACAAAACTTGGCTCTGTCAAACAATCCCGACTTGGCAGTGTTTCCACCTGTGGTCTGGGAACCATACTGCGTATCGTGGATTTTCAGGAGCCAGCCGGCCACTCCCAGCCATAGGCTTCCAAAGACAAACCAGGGCCTTTTCCCAGTCTTACAAAATTCAGATGCCCTGCTTCTGGATGGCAGATCACAGGAGCCACTTTGCACTGTCAAACCAGCCCTACTTGGAACTGTTGACACCTTGGGTCTGGGAACCATCCTGCGTATCGTGGATTTTCAAGAGCCAGCCGGCCACTCCCAGCCATAGTCTGCCAAACAAAAATTACATCCTTTTCCCTGCCTAACAAAATTCAGATGCCCCGCATCTGGATGGCAGATTGCAGGAGCTACTTGGAACTATGGAACCAGCCCGACTTGACGCTGGTGCCACCTTTGGTCAAGGAACCATCCTGTGTATTGTGGATTTTCAGGAGCCAGCCGGCCACTCCCAGGCACAAGCCCTCAAACTGAAACCACGGCCCTTTTCTCTGGCAAAAAAAACTCAGCTGCCCTGCTTCCGGATGGCAGTTTGCAGGAGCCAATTGGTACTATCCAACCAGCCCATCTTGGCATTGGTTTCACCTTGGGTCTGGGAACCATCCTGCGTATCGTGGATTTTCAGGAGCCAGCCGGCCACTCCCAGCCATTGGCTGCCAAACACAAACCACGGCAATTTTGTCTGGCTAACAAAATTCAGATGCCTCGCTTCTGGATGGCAGATTGCAGACACCACTTGGCTCTGTCCAACCAGCTGGATTTGGCACTGGTACCACCCTGGTTCTAGGATCCATCCTGCATATCGTGGATTTTCAAGAGCCAGCCGGCCACTCCCAGCCACAGGCCCCCAAACTCAAACCATGGCCCTTTTCTCTGCCAAACAAAACTCAGCTGTCCTGCTTCTGGATAGCAGATTGCAGGAGCCACTTGGTACTATCAAACCAGCCCAACTTGGCACTGGTTACACCTTGGGTCTTGGAACCATCCTGCGTATCGTGGATTTTCTGGAGCCAGACGGCCACTCCCAGCCATAGGCTGCCAAACACAAACCACGGCCCTTTTCCCTTCCTAACAAAATTCAGATGCCCCGCTTCTGGATGGCAGATCGAAGGAGCCCATTGGCACTGCCAAACCAGCCCTACTAGGAACTGATGCCACCTTGCGTCTGGGAACATTCCTGCGTATCGTGGATTTTCAGGAGCCAGCCGGCCACTCCCAGCCATAGGCTGCCAAACACAAACCACGGCCCTTTACCCTGGCTAACAAAACTGAGCTGCCCCGCTTCTGGATGGCAGATTGCAGGAGCTACTTGGAACTATGGAACCAGCCCGACTTGGCACTGGTTCCACCTTGCGTCTGGGAACAATCCTGCGTATCGTGGATTTTCAGGAGCCAACCGGCCACTCCCAGTCATATGCTGCCAAACACAAACCACGGCAGTTTTCCCTGCCTAACAAAATTCAGATGCCCCTCTTGTGGATGGCAGATTGCAGGAGCTACCTGCACGGTTAAACCAGCCCGACTTGGCACTGGTGCCACCTTCGGTCTTAGAACCATCCTGCGTATCGTAGATTTTCAGGAGCCAGCTGGCCACTCCCAGGCATAGGCTGCCAATCACAAACCATGGCCCTTTTCCCTGGCTAACAAAATTCAGATGCCCCGCTTATGGATGGCAGATTGCAGGAGCTACTTGGCACAATCATACCTGCCCAACATGGCAGTGGTGCCACCTTGGGTCTGGGAACCATCCTGCATATCGTGGATTTTCAGGAGCCAGCCGGCCACTCCCAGCCATAGGCTACCAAAAACAAACCACGGCCCTTTAACCCGGGTAACAAAATTCAGATGCCCCGCTTCTGGATGGCAGATTACAGGAGCCACTTGTAACTGTCCAACCAGCCCGAATTGGAACTGATGCCACCTTGGGTCTGTGAACCGTCCTGCGTATCGTGGATTTTCAGGATCCAGCCGTCCACTCCCAACCATGGGCTGCCAAACACAAACCTCGGAACTTTTCCCTGCATTAGAAAATTCAGATGCCCCGATTATAGATGGCAGAGGGCAGGAGCTACTTGGCACTGGCAAACCAGCCCAACACTGCACTTGTGCCACCTTTGGTCTGGGAACCATCCTGCGTATGGTGGACTTTCAGGAGCCAGCCGGCCACTCCCAGGCACAGGCCCGAAAAAAAAACTCTGCCCGTTTCCCTGACAAGCAAAACTCAGCTACCCCGCTTCTGTATGGCAGATTGCAGGAGCCACTTGTAGTATCAAACCAGCCCAACTTGGCACTAGTTTCACCTGAGGTCTGGGAACAATCCTGCGTATCATGGATTTTCAGGAGCCAGCCGGCAACTCCCAGCCACACGCCCTAAAACTCAAAGCACGGCCCTTATCTCTGGCAAACAAATTCAGCTGTCCTGCTTCTGGATGGCAGATTGCAGGAGCCACTTGGTACTATCAAACCAGCCCAACTAGGCACTGGTACCACCTTGAGTCTGGGAACCATCCTTCCTATCGTGTATTTTAAGGAGCCAGCCGGCCACTCCCAGCCATAGGCTGACCAACACAAACCACAGCCCTTTTCCCTGGCTAACAAAATTTAGAAGCCCCTGTTCTGGATGGCAGATTGCAGGAGCCACTTGGTACTATCAAACCAGTCCAACTTGCACTGGTGACAGCTTGGGTCTTTGAACCATCCTGCATATCGTGGATTTTCAGGAGCCAGCCGGCCACTCCCAGCCATAGGGTGCCAAACAGAAACCACGGCCCTTTTCCCTTGGTAACAAAATTCAGATGCCCTGCTTCTGGATGGGACTTTGCAGGAGATACTTGGCACTATCAAACCAGCCCTACTTGCACTGCTTCCACTTTTGGTCTTGGAACTATCCTACATATCGTGGATTTTCAGGAGCCAGCCGGCCACTCCCAGCCACAAAAAAGCAAACTGGAACCACGGCACTTTTCTCTGGCAAACAAAACTCAGCGGCCCTGCTTCTGGATGGCAGATTGTAGGAGACACTTGGTACTATCAAACCAGCCCAACATGGCACTAGTGTCCCAGGGGACTGGGAACAATCCTGCGTATCGTGGATTTTCAGGAGCCAGCCGGCCACTCCCAGCCATAGGCTGCCAAACACAAACCAAGGCCCTTTGCCCTGCCTAAGAAAATTCAGATGCCCTGCTTCTGGATGGCAGATAGCAGGAGACACTTCGCACTGTCAAACCAGCTGGACTTGGAACTGGTGCCACCTTGGGTCTGGGAACCATCATGCGTGTCGTGGATTTTCAGGAGCCAGCCTCCCACTCCCAGCCATAGGCTGCCAAACACAAACCACGGCCCTTTTCCCTGGCAAACAAAATTCAGATGCCCCTATTCTGGATGGCAGATTGCAGGAGCCACTTGGCACTGTCAAACCAGCCCGACTTGGAACTGGTGCCACCTTGGTTCTGGGAACAATCCTGCGTATTGTGGATTTTCAGGAGCCTGCCGGCCACTCCCAGCCAAAAACACTCAAACTCAAACCACGGCCCTTTTCTTTGGCTAACAAAACTCAGCTGCCCCGCTTCTGGATGGCAGATTACAGGAGCCACTTGGTACTATCAAACCAGTCCAACTTGGCACTGGTGCCACCTTGGGTCTGGGAATCATCCTGCCTATCGTGGATTTTCAGGAGTCAGCCGGCCACTCCCAGTCCCAAGCCCTCAAACTCAAACCACAGCCCTTTTCTCTGGCAAAAAAAACTCAGCTGCCCCGCTTCTTGATGGTAGGCTGCCGATGCCACTTGGCTCTGCCAAACCAGACCGATTTGGCACTGGTGCCTCCTTGGGTCTGGGAACCATCCTGCGTATCGTGGATTTTGAGGAGCCAGCTGGCCACTCACAGCCATGGGCTGCCAAACACAGACCACGGCCCTTTTCCCTGGTTAACTAAATTCAGATGCCCTGCTTCTGGATGGCAGATTGCAGGAGCTACATGGCACTGTCAAACGAGCCCGACTTTGCACTGGTGCCACCTTCGGTCTGGGATTCATCCTGCGTATTGTGGATTTTAAGGAGCCAGACGGCAACACCCAGCCACAGACAGCAAACTCAAACCACGGCACTTTTCTCTGGCAAACAAATTCAGCGGCCCTGCTTCTGGATGGCAGATTGCAGACACCACTTGGCTCTGTCCAATCAGCCTGACATGGCAGTGGTGCCACCTTGGGTCTGGGAACCATCCTGCGTATTGTGGATTTTCAGGAGCCAGCCCGCCACTCCCTGCAATAGGCTGCCAAAGACAAAGCACGGCCCATTTCCGTGGCTAACAAAATTCAGAGGCCCGCTTCTGGATAGCAGATTGCAGGAGCCACTTGGTACTATCAAACCAGCGCAACTTGGCACTGGTGCCTCCCTGGGTCTGGGAACCATCCTACGTATCATGGATTTTCAGGAGCCAGCCGGCCACTCACAGCCCCAAGCCCTCAAACTCAAACCACAGACCTTTTCTCTGGCAAACAACACTCAACTGCCCCGCTTCTTGATGGCAGACTGCCGACGTCACTTGGCTCTGTCCAACTAGCCCGACTTGGCAATGGTGCCACCTTGGGTCTCTAAACCATCCGGAATATCGTGGATTTTCAGGAGCCAGCCGGCCACTCCCAGCCAAAAGCCCTCAAACTCAAACCACGGCCCTTTTCTCTGGCAAAAAAAAACTCAGCTGCCCTGCTTCTGGATGGCACATTGCAGGAGCCACTTGGTACTATCAAGCCATCCAATCTTGGCACTGGTGCCACCTTGGGTCTGGGAACCATCCTGCGTATCGTGGATTTTCAGGAGTCAGCCGGCCACTCCCAGTACCAAGCCCTCAAACTCAAACCACAGCCCTTTTCTCTGGCAAAAAAACTGAGCTGCCCCGCTTCTTGATGGTAGGCTGCCGACGCCACTTGGCTCTGCCAAACCAGACCGATTTGGCACTGGTGCCTCCTTGGGTCTGGGAACCATCCTGCGTATCGTGGATTTTCAGGAGCCAGCTGGCCACTCCCAGCCATGGGCTGCCAAACACAGACCACGGCCCTTTTCCCTGGTTAACTAAATTCAGATGCCCTGCTCCTTGATGGCAGATTGCAGGAGCTACATGGCACTGTCAAACGAGCACGACTTTGCACTGGTGCCACCTTCGGTCTGGGATTCATCCTGCGTATTGTGGATTTTCAGGAGCCAGACGGCAACTTCCAGCCACAGATATCAAACTCAAACCACGGCACTTTTCTCTGGCAAACAAATTCAGCGGCCCTGCTTCTGGATGGCAGATTGCAGGAGACACTTGATACTATCAAACCAGCCCAACTTGGCACTAGTGTCCCTGGGGTCTGGGAACCATCCTGCGTATTGTGGATTTTCAGGAGCCAGCCGGCCACTCCCTGCAATAGGCTGCCAAAGACAAAGCACGGCCCTTTTCCGTGGCTAAAAAAATTCAGATGCCCACTTCTGGATGGCAGATTGCAGGAGCCACTTGGTACTATCAAACCAGCGCAACTTGGCACTGGTGTCACCCTGGGTCTGGGAACCATCCTACGTATCATGGATTTTCAGGAGCCAGCCGGCCACTCACAGCCCCAAGCCCTCAAACTCAAACCACAGACCTTTTCTCTGGCAAACAACACTCAACTGCCCCGCTTCTTGATGGCAGACTGCCGACGTCACTTGGCTCTGTCCAACCAGCCCGACTTGGCACTGGTGCCACCTTGGGTCTCTAAACCATCCGGAATATCGTGGATTTTCAGGAGCCAGCCGGCCACTCCCAGCCAAAAGCCCTCAAACTCAAACCACGGCCCTTTTCTCTGGCAAACAAAACTCAGCTGCCCTGCTTCTGGATGGCACATTGCAGGAGCCACTTGGTACTATCAAACCAGCCTTACTTGGCACTGGTGCCACCTTGGGTCCGGGAACCATCCTGCGTATCGTGGATTTTCAGGAGCCAGCCGGCCACTCCCAGCCATAGGCCTCCAAACACAAACCACGGCCCTTTTCCCTGGCTAACAATATTCAGACGCCCCGCATCCGGATGGCAGATTGCAGACGCCACATGGCTCTGTCCAAAAAGCCCGACTTGGCACTGGTGACACCTTCGGTCTGGGAACCATCCTTGTATCGTGGATTTTCAGGAGCCTGCCGGCCACTCCCAGCAGCAGACCCCGAAAAAAACCTCTGCCCGTTTCGCTGACAAACAAAACTCAGCTACCTTCTTCTGGATGGCAGATTGCAGGAGGCACTTGGTACTGTCAAACCAGCCCAACTTGGCACTGGTGCCACCTTGGGTCTTGGAACCATCCTGCGTATCGTGGATTTTGAGGACCCAGCCGGCCACTCCCAACTACAAGCCCTCAATCTTAAACCACAGTCATTTTATCTGGCAAATAAAATTCCGCTGCCTTGCCTCTGGATGGCAGATTGCAGGAGCCACTTGGTAATGTCAAACCAGCCAAACTTGGCACTGGTGCCACCTAGGGTCTGGGAACCATCATGCATATCGTGGATTTTCAGGAGCCAGCCGTCCACTCCAAGCCACAAGCCCTCAAACAGAAACCACGGCCCTTTTCTCTGGCCAAAAAAACACAGCTGCCCTACTTCTGGATGGCAGATTGCAGGAGACACTTGGAATTATCAAACCAGCCCAATCTGGCACTGGTGCCACCTTGGGTCTGGGAAACATCCTGCGTATCGTGGATTTTCAGGAGCCAGCAGGCCACGCCCAGCCATAGGCTGCGAAACTCAAACCACGGCCCTTTTCTCTGGCTAACAAAACTCAGCTGCCCTGCTTCTGGATGGCAGATTGCAGGAGCCACTTGGTACTATCAAACCAGCCCAACATGGCACTGGTGCCACCTTGGGTCTGGGAACCATCCTGCGTATCGTGGATTTTCAGGAGCCAGCCGGCGACTCCCAGCCATAGGCTGCCAAAGAGAAACTTCGGCCCTTTTCCCTGGCTAAAAAATTCAGATGCCTTGCTTCTGGATGGCAGATTGCAGGAGCCACTTGGCACATTCAAACCACCCGACTTGGAAATGGTGCGACCTTAGGTCTGGGAACCATGCTGAGTATCGTGGATTTTCCGGAGCCAGCCGGACACTTCCAGCCACAGGCCTTCAAAATCAAACCACGGCACTTTACTCTGGCAAAGAAAACTCAGCTGCCCTGCTTCTTGATAGCAGGTTGCAGGAGCAACTTGGTACTATCAAACCTGCCCAACTTGGCTCTGGGGTCACATGGGGTCTGGGAACCATCCTGCGTATCCTGGATTTTCAGGAGACACCCGGCCACTCCCATCCATGGGCTGCCAAACACAATCCACGGCCCTTTTCCCTTCCTAACAAAATTAAGATGCCCCTCTTTTGGATGGCAGATTGCAGGAGCTTCTTGCCACTGTCAAACCAGCCCAACTTGGCACTGGTGCCACCTTGGGTCTGGGAACCATCCTGCGTATCGTGGATTTTCAGGAGCCAGCCGGACACTCCCAGCCACAGGACCTCAAAGTCTAAGCAGGGCCCTTTTCTCTGGCAAACAAAACTAAGCCTTCCTGCTTCTGGATAGCAGATTGTAGGAGCCACTTGGTACTATCAAACCAGCCCAACTTGTCCCTGGGGTCACCTGGGGTCTGGGAACCATCCTGCGTATCGTGGATTTTCAAGAGCCAGCTGGCCACTCCCAGCCATAGGCTGCCAAAAAAAACCCACGGCCCTTATCTCTGGCTAACAAAATTTAGATTCCCTGCTTTTGGATTGCAGATTGCAGACGCCACTTGGCACTGTCAAACCAACCCGACTTGGAACTGGTGCCACGTTCCGTCCGGGAAACATCCTGCGCATCGTGGATTTTCAGGAGCCAGCCAGCCACTCCAAACCACAAGCCGTCAAACTCAAACCACGGCCCTTTATACCGGCAAACAAAACTCAGCTGCCCTGCTTCTGGATTGCAGATTGCAGGAGCTACTTGGTACTATCAAACCAGCCCAACTTGGCACTGGTGCCACCTTGGGTCTGGGAACCATCCTGCGTATCGTGGATTTTCAGGAGCCAGCCGGCCACTCCTAGCCATAGGCTGCCAAGGACAATCCTCGGCCCTTTTCCCTGGCTAAAAAATTCAGATGCCTTGCTTCTGGATGGCAGATTGCAGGAGCCACTTGGCACAGTCAAACCAGCCCGACTTGGAAATGCTGCGACCTTAGGTCTGGGAACCATGCTGAGTATCGTGGATTTTTCCGGAGCCAGCTGGCCACTTCCAGCCACAGGCCTTCAAAATCAAACCACGGCACTTTTCTCTGGCAAACAGAACTCGGCTGCCCTGCTTCTTCATAGCAGATTGCAGGAGCAACTTGGTACTATCAAACTGGCCCAACTTGGCTCTGGGGTAGCATGGGGTCTGGGAACCATCCTGCGTATCCTGGATTTTCAGGAGCCACCCGGCCACTCCCATCCATGGGCTGCCAAACACAAACCACGGGCATTTTCCCTTCGTAACAAAATTCAGATGCCCCTCTTTTGGATGGCAGATTGCAGGAGCTTCTTGGCACTGTCAAACCAGCCCAACTTGGCACTGGTGCCACCTTGGGTCTGGGAATCATCCTGCGTATCGTGGATTGTCAGGAGCCAGCCAGCAACTCTAAGCCATAGGCTGCCAAACAGAAACCACGGCACTTTATACTGGCAAACAAAACTCAGCTGCCCTGCTTCTGGATGGCAGATTGCAGGAGCCACATGGTACTATCAAACCAGACAAAGTAGGCACTTGTGCCAACTTGGGCCTGGGAACCATCCTGCATATCGTGGATTTTCAGGAGCCAGCTGGCCACTCAGAGCCATGTGCTGCCAAACACAAACCACGGCACTTTTCCCTGGCTAACAAAATTCAGATGCCCTGCTTCTGGATGGCAGATTGCAGGAACCACTTGGCACTGTCATACCAGCCCGACTTGGAACTGGTGCCACCTTCGGTCTGGGAACCATCCTGCGTATCGTGGATTTTCTGGAGACAGCCGGCCACTCCCAGCCAAAGGCCCCAAAAACAAACCTCGGCTTGTGTCCCCGACAAACAAAACTCAGCTACCCTGCTCCTGGATGGCAGGTTGCAGGAGCCACTTGGTACTGTCAAACCAGCCCGACTTGGCCTTGGGGTCACCTGGGGTATGGGAACCATCCTGCGGATTCTGGATTTTAAAGAGCCAGCCGGGCAATCCCAGCCATAGGCTGCCAAAAAAAAAACACGGCCCTTTTCCCTGGCTAACAAAATTCAGATGCCCTGATTCTGGATGGCAGATTGCAAACGCCACTTGGCACTGTCAAACCAAGCCGACTTGGAAGTGGTGCCACCTTCGGTCAGGGAACCATCCTGCGTATCGTGGATTTTCAGGTGCCAGCCAGCCACTTCCAGCCACAAGACGTCAAACTCAAACCACCCCCTTTTCTCTGGCAAACAAAACTCAGCTGCCCTGCTTCTGGATGGCAGATTGCAGGAGCAACTTCGTACTCTCAAACCAGCCCAACTTGGCACTGGTGCCACGTTCGGTCTGGGAACCATCCTGCGTATCGTGGATTTTCAGGAGCCAGCCTTCCACTCCCAGTCCCAAGCCCTCAAACTCAAACCACAGCCCTTTTCTTTGGCAAACAAAACTCAGCTGCCCCGCTTCTTGATGGTAGGCTGCCGACGCCACTTGGCTCTGCCAAACCAGACCGATTTGGCACTGGTGCCTCCTTGGGTCTGGGAACCATCCTGCGTATTGTGGATTTTCAGGAGCCAGCTGGCCACTCCCAGCCATGGGCTGCCAAACACAGACCACGGCCCTTTTCCCTAGTTAACTAAATTCAGATGCCCTGCTTCTGGATGGCAGATTGCAGGAGCTACTTGGCACTGTCAAACGAGCCCGACTTTGCACTGGTGCCACCTTCGGTCTGGGATTCATCCTGCGTATTGTGGATTTTCAGGAGCCAGACGGCAACTCCCAGCCACAGACAGCAAACTCAAACCACGGCACTTTTCTCTGGCAAACAAATTCAGTGGCCCTGCTTCTGGATGGCAGATTGCAGGAGACACTTGGTACTATCAAACCAGCCCAACTTGGCACTAGTGTCCCTGGGGTCTGGGAACCATCCTGCGTATTGTGGATTTTCTGGAGCCAGCCAGCCACTCCCTGCAATAGGCTGCCAAAGACAAAGCACGGCCCTTTTCCGTGGCTAACAAAATTCAGATGCCCGCTTCTGGATGGCAGATTGCAGGAGCCACTTGGTATTATCAAACAAGCGCAACTTGGCACTGGTGCCACCCTGGGTCTGAGAACCATCCTGCGTATCATGGATATTCAGGAGCCAGCCGGCCACTCCCAGCCCCAAGCCCTCAAACTCAAACCACAGACCTTTTCTCTGGCAAACAACACTCAACTGCCCCGCTTCTTGATGGCAGACTGCCGACGTCACTTGGCTCTGTCCAACCAGCCCGACTTGGCACTGGTGCCACCTTGGGTCTGGAAACCCTCCTGCGTATCGTGGATTTTCAGCAGCCAGCAGGCCACTCCCAGCCACAAGCCCTCAAACACAAACCACGCCCTTTTCTCTGGCAAACAAAACTCAGCTGCCCTGCTTCTGGATGGCAGATTGCAGGACCTCTTGGTACTATCAAATCAGTCCAACATGGCACTCGTGCCACCTTCGGTCTGGGAACCATCCTGGGTATCATGGATTTTCTGGAGCCAGCCAACCACTCCCAGCCATGGGCTGCCAAACACAAACCACGGCACTTTTTCTTGCCTAACAAAATTCAGATGCCGTGCTTCTGGATGGCAGAATGCAGGAGATACTTGGCACTATCAAACCAGCCCGACTTGGCACTGGTGCCACCTTTGATATATGAACCATCCTGCGTATCGTGGATTTTCAGGAGCCAGCCGGCCACTCCCAGCCACAAACCCTCAAACTTAAACTACGGCCCTTTTCTCTACCAAACAAAACTCACCTGCCACGCTTCTGGATAGCAGATTTCAGGAGCCACTTGGTAGTATCAAACCAGCCCAACTTGGCGCTGGTGCCACCTTCGGTCTGGTAATCATCCTGCGTATCGTGGATTTTCAGGAGCCAGATGGCCACTCCAAGCCACAAGTCCTCAAAATCAAACCACGGCCCTTTTCTCTG
This sequence comes from Passerculus sandwichensis, assembly GCA_031885435.1. NCBI lineage: Eukaryota > Metazoa > Chordata > Aves > Passeriformes > Passerellidae > Passerculus > Passerculus sandwichensis. The sequence goes on from CM063146.1 coordinate 1,930,843, forward strand.
GCAAACAAAACTCAGAAGCCCTGTTTATGGATGGCAGATGGCAGGAGACACTTGGCACAATCAAACAATCCCAAATTGGCACTGGTGCCACCTGGGGTCTGGGAAACATCCTGCGTATCGTGGATTTTGAGGAGCCAGCCGGCCACTCCCAGGCAAAAGCCCTCAAACTCAAACCACGGCACTTTTCTCTGGCAAACAAAACTCAGCTGCCCTGCTTCTGGATGGCAGATTGCAGGAGCCACTTGGTACTATCAAAGCAGCCCAACTTGGCACTCGTGCCACCTTGGGTCTGGGAACCATCCTGGGTATTATGGATTTTCAGGAGCCAGCTGGCCACTCCCAGCCATAGGCTGCCAAACACAAACCAAAGACCTGTTCCCTGGGTAACAAAATTCAGCTGCCCTGCTTCTGTATGGCAGTTTGCATGAGCCAATTGGTACTGTCAAACCAGCCCAACTTGGCACTGGTGCCACCTTCAGTGTGGGAACCATCATGCGTATTGTGGATTATCAGGAGCCAGCTAGCCATTCCCAGCCACAGGCCCCAAAAACACACCTCGGCCCTTTTGCCTGACAAACCAATCTCAGCTAACCCGCTTCGAGATGGCAGATTGCAGGAGACACTTAGAAGTGTCAAACCAGCCCAACTTGTCACTGGTGCCACCTTGGGTATTTGAACCATCCAGCATACTTGGATTTTCAGGAGCCACACGGACACTCCGAGCCATAGGCTGCCAAACACAAACCACGGCCCTTTTCCCTGGCTAACAAAATTCCGATGCCCCGCTTCTGGATGGCAGATTTCAGGAGCCACTTGGCTCTGTCAAACCAGCCCTACTTGGCACTGGTGCCACCTTGAGTCTGGGAACCATCCTGCGTGTCCTGGATTTTCAGGAGCCAGCCGGCCACTCCCAGCCACAAGCCCCAAAAACAAACCTCGGCCCGTTTGCCTGAAAAACAAAACTCAGCTAACCTACTTCCTGATGGCTGATTGCAGGAGCCACTTGGAAGTGTCAAACTAGCCCAACCTGGCACTGGTGCCACCTTGGGTCTGGGAACTATCCTGCGTATCGTGGATTTTAAGGAGCCAGCCGGCCACTCCCAGCCACTAGCCCTACAAATTAAACCACGGCCCTTTTCTCTGGCAAACAAAACTCTGCTGCCCTGCTTCTGGATGGCTAATTGCATGAGCCACTTGGTACTATCAAACCAGTCAAACTTGGCACTGGTGCCACCTTGGGTCTGGGAACCCCCCTGCGTATCGTGGATTTTCAGGAGCTAGGCAGCCATTCCCAGCCACAAGTCCTCAAACTCAAACCATGGCCCTTTTCTCTGGCAAAAAAAACTCAGCTGCCCTGCTTCTGGATGGCAGATTGCAGGAGCCACTTGGTACTATCAAACCAGCCCAACTTGGCACTGGTGCCAACTTGGGTCTTTGAAGCATCCTGCATACAGTGGATTTTCAGGAGCCATCCGGCCACTCACAGCCATTGGTTGCCAAACACAAACCACGGCACTTTTCCCTGGCTGACACAACTCAGATGCCCCGCTTCTGGAGGGCAGATTGCAGGAGCCACTTGGCACTGTCAAAGCAGCCCGACTTTGAACTGGTGACACCTTGGGTCTGGGAACCATCCTGCGTATCGTGGATTTTCCGGAGACAGCCGGCCAGTCCCAGCTAGAGGCTGCCAAACACAAGTCACGGCCCTTTTCCCTGCCTAACAAAATTAAGATGCCCCGTTCTGGATGGCAGATTGCAGAAGCTACTTGGCACTATGAAACCAGACCGACTTGGCACTGGTGCCACCTTGGGTCTGGGAACCCTCCTGCGTATCGTGGATTTTCAGCAGCCAGCAGGCCACTCCCAGCCACAAGCCCTCAAACACAAACCACGCCCTTTTCTCTGGCAAACAAACCTCAGCTGCCCTGCTTCTGGATGGCAGATTGCAGGACCTCTGGTTACTATCAAACCAGCCCAACATGGCACTCGTGCCACCTTGGTTCTGGGAACCATCCTGGGTATCATGGATTTTGAGGAGCCAGCTGGCCACTCCCAGCCATAGGCTGCCAAACACAAACCACTGCCCTCTTTCCTGGCTAACAAAATTCAGATGCCCCTCTTGTGGATGGCATATTGCAGGAGCCACTTGGAACTGTCAAACCAGCCCAGCCTGGTACTGGTGCCACCTTGGGTCTGGGAACCATCTTGCGTATCGTAGATTTTCTGGAGCCAGCCAACCACTCCCAGCCATGGGCTGCCAAACACAAACCACGGCACTTTTCCTTGCCTAACAAAATTCAGATGCCGTGCTTCTGGATGGCAGAATGCAGGAGATACTTGGCTCTGTCCAACCAGCCCGACTTGGCAAAGGTGCTTACTTTGGTCTGGGAACCATCCTGCGTATCGTAGACTTTCATGTGCTAGAGGGCCAACCCCAGCCATAGGCCCCAAAAAAAAACCTCGGCCCGTTTCCCAGACAAACAAAACTCTGCTTTCCAGCTTCTGGATGGCAGATTGCAGGAGACACTTGGCACTGTCAAACCAGCAAAACTTCGCACTGGTGCCACCTTGGGTCTGGGAACCATCATGCGTACCATGGATTTTCATGAGTCAGCCGGACACTCCCAGCAATAGGCTGTAAAACATAAACTAAGGCCCTTTTCCCTTGCTAACAAAATTCAGATGCCCCGTTCTGGACGGCAGATTGTAGGAGCTAATGGGCACTATCAAACCAGCCCGACTTGGCACTGGTGCAACCTTTGGTCTGGGAACCATCCTGCGTATCGTGGATTTTCAGGAGCAAGCCGGCCACTCCCAGCCACAAGTCTTCAAACTCAAGCCACGGCCCTTTTCTCTGCCAAACAAAACTCAGCTGCCCCGCTTCTGGATAGCAGATTTCAGGAGCCACTTAGTACTATCAAACCAGCCCAACTTGGCACTGGTGCCACCTTCGGTCTGGGAACCATTCTGCGTATTGTGGATTTTCAGGAGCCAGCCGGCCACTCCCAGCCACAAGCCCTCAAACCCAAACCACGGCCCTTTTCTCTGGCAAACAAAACTCAGCTGCCCTGCTTCTGGATGGCAGATTGCAGGAGCCACTTGGTACTATCAAACAAGCCCAACTTGGCACTGGTGCCACCTGGGGTCTGGGAACCATCCTGCGTACCGTGGATTTTCAGGAGCCAGCCGGCCACTCCCAGCCATAGGCTGCCAAACACAAACCACGGCCCTTTTTCCCTGGCTAACAAAATTCAGATGCCCCGCTTCTGGATGGCAGATTGTAGGAGCTACTTGGCACAGTCAAACCAGCCCAACTTGGCACTGGTGCCACCTTTGGTCTGGGAACCATCCTGCGTATGGTGGATTTTCAGCAGCCAGCAGGCCACTCCCAGCCATGGGCTGCCAAACACAAACCGCGGCCCTTTTCCAGTGTAAACAAAATTCAAATGCCCCGCTTCTGGATGGCAGATTTCAGACTTCAGACGCCACTTGGCTCTGTCCAACAAGCCCAACTTGGCACTGGTGCCACATTCGATCTTGGAACCTTCATGCGTATCGTGGATTTTCACGAGCCAGCCGGCCACTTCAAGCCACAAGCACTCAAACTCAAACCACGGCCCTTTTCTCTGGCAAACAAAACAAAGCTGCCCTGCTCCTGGATGGCAGATTGCAGAAGCCACTTGGTAATATAAAACCAGCCCATCTTTGCACTGGTGCCACCTTGGGTCTGGGAACCATCCTGCGTATCGTGGATTTTCAGGACCCAGCCAACTCTCCCAGCCTTAGGCTGCCAAACAGAAACCACGGCAATTTTCCCTGGCTAACAAAATTCAGATGCCCTGCTACTGGATGGCAGGTTGCCGGAGCTTCTTGGCACTATCAAACCAGCAGGACTGTGGACGGGTGTCACCTTTGGTCTGTGAAGCATCCTGCGTATCGTGGATTTTCAGGAGCCAGCCGGCCACTTCAAGCCACAAGCCCTCAAACTCAAACCACGGCGCTTTTCCCTGGCAAACAAAACTCAGCTGCCCTGCTTCTGGATGGCAGATTGCAGGAGCCACTTGGAATTATCAAACCAGCCCAATCTGGCACTGGTGCCACCTTGGGTCTGGGAAACATCCTGCGTATCGTGGATTTTCCGGAGCCAGCCGTCCACTCCCAGCCACAAGCCCTCAAACTCAAACCACAGCCATTTTCCCTGCCTAAGAAAATTCAGATTCACTGCTTCTGGTTGGCAGATTGCAGACACCACTTGGCTCTGTCTAACCAGCACGACAAGGCAGTGGTGCCGCGTTGAGTCTGGGAACAATCCTGCGTATCGTGGATTTTCAGGAGCCAGCCGGCCACTCCAAGCCATAGGCTGCCAAACACAAACCACGGCACTTTTCCCTGGCTAACAAAATTCAGATGCCCCGCTTCTGGATGGGTGATTGCAGGAGCTTCTTGGCACTATCAAACCTGCCCGACTTGGCAGTGGTGCCAACTTTGGTCACGGAACCATCCTGCGTATTGTGGTTTTTCAGGAGCCAGCCAGCCACTCCCAGCCACAAGCCCTCAAAATCAAACCACGACGCTTTTTTCTGGCAAACAAAACTTAGCTAACCTACTTCTGGATGGCAGATTGCAGGAGCCACTTGGCACAATCAAACCAGTCCAACTTGGCACTTGTGCCCCCTTGGGTCTGAGAATCATCCTGCGTATCGTGGATTTTCAGGAGCCAGGCAGGATTCCCAGCCACATGTCCTCAAACTAAAACCATGGCCCTTTTCTCTGGCATAAAATACTCAGCTGCCCTGCTTCTGGATGGCAGATTGCAGGAGCCACTTGGTACTGTCAAACCAGCAAAACTTGGAACTGGTGCCACCTTGGGTCTTTGAACCATCCTGCATAGAGTGGATTTTCAGGAGCCAGCCGGCCACTCCCAGCCATTGGTTGCCAAACACAAACCACGGCACTTTTCCCTGGCTGACACAATTCAGATGCCCCGCTTCTGGAGGGCAGATTGCAGGAGCCCCTTGGAACTGTCAAACCAGCCCGACTGTTAACTGGTGACACCTTGGGTCTGGGAATCATCCTGCGTATCGTGGATTTTCCGGAGAAAGCCGGCCAGTCCCAGCCATAGGCTGCCAAACAAAAATTATATCCTTTTCCCTGCCTAAGAAAATTCAGATGCCCCGTTCTGGATGGCAGATTGCAAGAGCTACTTGGCACTATAAAACCAGACCGACTTGGCACTGGTGCCACCTTCGGTCCAGGAACCATCCTGCGTATCGTGGATTTTCCGGAGCCAGCCGACCACTCCCAGCCATAGGCTGCAAAAAACAAACCAAGGCCCTTTTCCCTGCCTAACAAAATTCAGATGCCCGCTTCTGGATGGCAGATTGCAGGAGCTGCTTGGATATATCAAACCAGGCCTACTTGCGCTGGTGCCACCTTTGGTCTGCGAACCATCCTGCGGATCGTGCATTTTAAGGAGGCAGCCGGCCACTCCCAGCCACAATCCCTCAAACTCAAACCACGGCGCTTTTATCTGGCAAAATAAACTCAGCTGCCCTGTTTCTGGATGGCAGATTACAGGAGCCACTTGGTACTATCAATGCAGCCCAACTTGGCACTGGTGCAAATTTTGCTCTGGGAACCATCCTGCGTGTCGTGGACTTTCAGGAGCAACCCGGCCACTCCCAGCCATAGGCTGCCAAACAAAAACTACGGCCCTTTTCCCTGGCTAAAAAAATTCAGATCCCCCGCTTCTGTATGGCAGATTGTAGACAACACTTGGCTCTGTCAAACCAGCCTGACTTGGCACTGGTGCCACCTTTGGTCTGGGAACCATCCTGCGTATTGTGGATTTTCAGGACCCAGCAGGCCACTCCAAGCCACAAGCCCTCAAACACAAACAACGGCCCTTTTCTCTCTCAAACAAAACTCAGCTGCCCTGCTTCTGGATGGCAGATTGCAGGAGCCACTTGGTACTATCAAACAAGCCCAACTTGGCACTGATGCCACCTGGGGTCTGGGAACCATCCTGCGTATCGTGGATTTTCAGGAGCCAGCCGGCCACTCCCAGCCATAGGCTGCCCAACACAAACCACGGCGCTTTTCTCTGGCAAATAAATCTCAGCTGCCCTGCTTCTGGAAGGCAGATTGCAGGAGCCACTTGGTACTGTCAAACCAGCCCAACTTGGCACTGGTGCCACCTTGGGTCTGGGAACCATCCTGTGTATTGTGGATTTTCAGGAGCCAGCCGGCCACTCCGAGCCATAGGCTGCCAAACACAAACCACAGCCCTTTTCCCTGGCTAAAAAAATATAGATACCCAGCTTCTGGATGGAAGAATGCAGGAGCCACTTGGTATTATCAAACCGGCCAAACTTGGCACTGGTGCCACCTCGGGCCTGGGAACCATCCTGCGTATCGTGGATTTTCAGGAGCCAGCCGGCCACTCCCAGCCATAGGCTGCCAAACACAAACCACGGACCTTTTCCCTGGCTAACAAAATTCAGATGCCCCGTTCTGGATGGCAGATTGCAGGAGATGCTCGGCAGTATCAAACCAGCAAAACTTGGCACTGGAGCCACCTTTGGTCTGGGAACCATCCTGCGTATCGTGGATTTTCAGGAGCCAGCCGGCCACTCCCAGCCATAGGCTGCCAAACACAAACTACGGCCCTTTTCCCTGGCTAACAAAATTCAGATGCCCCGCTTCTGGTTGGCAGATTACAGGAGCTACTTGGCCAAATAAAACCAGCCCGACTTGGCACTGGTGCCACCTTGGGTCTGGGAACCATCCTGCGTATCGTGGATTTTCAGGACCCACCAGGCCACTCCCAGCCATAGGCTGCCAAACAAAAACCACGGCCCTTTTCCCTGGCTAACAAAATTCAGATGCCCCGCTTCTGGATGGCAGATTGCAGGAGCCACTTGGTACTGTCAAACCAGCTCAACTTGGTACTGGTGCCACCTTTGGTCTGGGAACCGTCCTGCGTATCGTGGATTTTAAGGGGCCAGACGGCCACTCCCCTGAAAAAGCCCTCAAACTCAAACCACGGCACTTTTCTCTGGCTAACAAAACTCAGCTGCCCTGCTTCTGGAAGGCATATTGCAGGAGCCACTTGGCACTATCAAACCAGGCCGACTTGGCACTTGTGCCATCTTTGGTCTGGGAAACATCCTGCGTATTGTGTATTTTCAGGAGCCAGCCGGCCCCTCGCAGCCATAGGGTGCCCAACACAAACCACGGCGCTTTTCTCTGGCAAATAAATCTCAGCTGCCCTGCTTCTGGAAGGCAGATTGCAGGAGCCACTTGGTACTGTCAAACCAGCTCAACTACGCACTGGTGCCACCTTGGGTCTGGGAACCATCCTGCGTATCGCGGATTTTCAGGAGCAAGCTGGCCACTCCCAGACACAAGCCCTCAAACTCAAACCACGGCCCTTTTCTTTGGCAAATAAAACTCAGCTGCCCTGCTTCTGGAAGGATGATTGCAGGAGCCACTTGGTGCTATCAAACCAGCCCCACTTGGCACTGGTGCCACCTTGGATCTGGGAACCATCCTGAGTATTGTGGATTTTCAGGAGCCAGCCGAACACTCCCAGCCATAGGCTGCCAAACACGAACCACGGCCCTTTTCACTGGCTAACAAAATTCAGCTGCCCCGCTTCTGGATGGCAGATTGCAGACAACACTTGGCTCTATCAAACCAGCCCGACTTGGCACTGGTGCCACCTGGGGTCTGGGAACCATACTGCGTATCGTGGATTTTCAGGAGCCAGCCGGCCACTCCCAGCTATAGGCTGCCAAACACAAACCACGGCCCTTTTCCCAGGCTAAAAATATTCAGATGCCCTGCTTCTGGATAGCAGATTGCAGGAGGCACTTGGTAGATCAAACCAGCCCAACTAGGCACGGGTGCCACCTTGGGTCTGGGAACCATCCTGCATATTGCGGATTTTCAAACCAGCCCCACTTGGCACTGGTGCCACCTTGGATCTGGGAACCATCCTGAGTATTGTGGATTTTCAGGAGCCAGCCGAACACTCCCAGCCATAGGCTGCCAAACACAAACCACGGCCCTTTTCACTGGCTAACAAAGTTCAGATGCCCCGCTTCTGGATGGCAGATTGCAGACAACACTTGGCTCTATCAAACCAGCCTGACTTGGAACTGGTGCCACCTGGGGTCTGGGAAACATCCTGCGTAACGTGGATTTTCAGGAGCCAGCCGGCCACCCTAATCTATAGGCTGTCAAACACAAACCACGGCCCTTTTCCTTGGCGAACAAAATTCAGATGTCCCGCATCTGGTTGGCAGAATGCAGGAGCTACTTGGCATTATCAAACCAGCCTGACTTGGCACTGGTGCCACCTGTGGTCTGGGAACCATCCTGCGTATCGTGGATGTTCAGGAACCTGCCGGCCACTCCCAGCCATTGGCTGCCAAAGACAAACCACGGCCCTTTTCACTGCCTAACAAAATAAAGATGCCCCGCTTCTGGATGGCAGATTGCAGGAGCTACTTTGCACAATCAAACCAGCCCAACTTGGCACTGGTGCCAACTTTGGTCTGGGAACCATCCTGCGTGTCATGGATTTTAAGAGCCAGCCGGCCACTCCCAGCGACAAGACCGCAAACTAAAACCACGGCGGTTTTCTCTGGCAAAAAAAAAAAACAGTTGCCCTGTTTCTGGATGGCAGATTGCAGGAGCCACTTGGTACTATCACACCAGCCCAACTTGGCACTGGTGCCAACTTTTGTCTGGGAACCATGCTGCGTATCGTGGATTTTAAGGAGCCAGCCGGCCACTCCATGCCACAAGCCTTCAAACTCAAACCACAGCCCTTTTCTCTTGAAAACAACACTCAGCTGACCTGCTTCTGGATGGCAGTTGTCTGGGAACCATGCTGCGTATCGTGGATTTTAAGGAGCCAGCCGGACAATCCCAGGCACAAGACCTCAAATTCAAACCATGGCCCTTTTCTCTGGCAAACAAAACTCAGCTGCCCTGGTTCTGGAGGGCAGATTGCAGGAGCCACTAGGTACTATCAAACCAGCACAACTTGGCACTGGTGCCACCTTGGGTCTGGGAACCCTCCTGCGTATCGTGGATTTTCAGGAGCCAGCCGGCCACTCCCAGCCACACGCCCTCAAACTGAAACCACGGCCCTTTTCTCTGGCAAACAAAACTCAGTTGCCCTGAATCTGGATGGCAGATTGCATGAGCCACTTTGTAATGTCAAACCAGCCAAACTTGGCACTGGTGCCACTATAGGTCTGGGAACCATCCTGGGTATCGTAGATGTTCAGGAGCCACCCGGCCACTCCCAGCCATAGGCTGCCACACACAAACCACGGCCCTTTTCCCTGGCTAAACCAGTTCAGAAGCCCCGCTTCAGGATGGCAGATTGCCGACACCACTTGGCTCTGTCCAACCAGCCCGACTTGGAACTGGTGCCACCTTGGGTCTGGGAACCATCCTGCGTATCGTGGATTTTCAGGAGCCAGACGGCCAGTCCCAGGCATAGGCTGCCAAACACAAAGCACGGCCCTTTTCCCTGGCTAACAAAATTAAGATGCCCCGCTTCTGGATGGCATACTGGAGACAAAACTTGGCTCTGTCAAACAATCCCGACTTGGCAGTGTTTCCACCTGTGGTCTGGGAACCATACTGCGTATCGTGGATTTTCAGGAGCCAGCCGGCCACTCCCAGCCATAGGCTTCCAAAGACAAACCAGGGCCTTTTCCCAGTCTTACAAAATTCAGATGCCCTGCTTCTGGATGGCAGATCACAGGAGCCACTTTGCACTGTCAAACCAGCCCTACTTAGAACTGTTGACACCTTGGGTCTGGGAACCATCCTGCGTATCGTGGATTTTCAAGAGCCAGCCGGCCACTCCCAGCCATAGTCTGCCAAACAAAAATTACATCCTTTTCCCTGCCTAACAAAATTCAGATGCCCCGCATCTGGATGGCAGATTGCAGGATCTACTTGGCACTATGGAACCAGCCAGACATAGCACTGGTGCCACCTTCGGTCTGGGAACCATCCTGCGTATCGTGGATTTTCAGGAGCCAGCCAGACTATCCCAGGCACAAGACCTCAAACTCAAACAATGGCACTTTTCTCTGGAAAACAAAACTCAGCTGCCCTGCTTCTGGATGGCAGATTGCAGGAGCCACTTGGCACTATCAAACCATCCCAACTTGCCACTGGTGCCACCTTGGGTCTACGAACCATCATGAGTTTCGTGGATTTTCAGGAGCCAGCCAGCCACTCCCAGCCATAGGCTGCCAAACACAAACCACGGCCCTTTTCACTGGCTAACAAAGTTCAGATGCCCCGCTTCTGGATGGCAGATTGCAGACAACACTTGGCTCTATCAAACCAGCCTGACTTGGAACTGGTGCCACCTGGGGTCTGGGAAACATCCTGCGTAACGTGGATTTTCAGGAGCCAGCCGGCCACCCTAATCTATAGGCTGTCAAACACAAACCACGGCCCTTTTCCTTGGCGAACAAAATTCAGATGTCCCGCATCTGGTTGGCAGAATGCAGGAGCTACTTGGCATTATCAAACCAGCCCGACTTGGCACTGGTGCCACCTGTGGTCTGGGAACCATCCTGCGTATCGTGGATGTTCAGGAACCTGCCGGCCACTCCCAGCCATTGGCTGCCAAAGACAAACCACGGCCCTTTTCACTGCCTAACAAAATAAAGATGCCCCGCTTCTGGATGGCAGATTGCAGGAGCTACTTTGCACAATCAAACCAGCCCAACTTGGCACTGGTGCCAACTTTGGTCTGGGAACCATCCTGCGTGTCATGGATTTTAAGAGCCAGCCGGCCACTCCCAGCGACAAGACCGCAAACTAAAACCACGGCGGTTTTCTCTGGCAAAAAAAAAAAACAGTTGCCCTGTTTCTGGATGGCAGATTGCAGGAGCCACTTGGTACTATCACACCAGCCCAACTTGGCACTGGTGCCAACTTTTGTCTGGGAACCATGCTGCGTATCGTGGATTTTAAGGAGCCAGCCGGCCACTCCATGCCACAAGCCCTCAAACTCAAACCACAGCCCTTTTCTCTTGAAAACAACACTCAGCTGACCTGCTTCTGGATGGCAGTTGTCTGGGAACCATGCTGCGTATCGTGGATTTTAAGGAGCCAGCCGGACAATCCCAGGCACAAGACCTCAAATTCAAACCATGGCCCTTTTCTCTGGCAAACAAAACTCAGCTGCCCTGGTTCTGGATGGCAGATTGCAGGAGCCACTAGGTACTATCAAACCAGCACAACTTGGCACTGGTGCCACCTTAGGTCTGGGAACCCTCCTGCGTACCGTGGATTTTCAGGAGCCAGCCGGCCACTCCCAGCCACACGCCCTCAAACTGAAACCACGGCCCTTTTCTCTGGCAAACAAAACTCAGTTGCCCTGAATCTGGATGGCAGATTGCATGAGCCACTTTGTAATGTCAAACCAGCCAAACTTGGCACTGGTGCCACTATAGGTCTGGGAACCATCCTGGGTATCGTAGATGTTCAGGAGCCACCCGGCCACTCCCAGCCATAGGCTGCCACACACAAACCACGGCCCTTTTCCCTGGCTAAACCAGTTCAGAAGCCCCGCTTCAGGATGGCAGATTGCCGACACCACTTGGCTCTGTCCAACCAGCCCGACTTGGAACTGGTGCCACCTTGGGTCTGGGAACCATCCTGCGTATCGTGGATTTTCAGGAGCCAGACGGCCAGTCCCAGGCATAGGCTGCCAAACACAAAGCACGGCCCTTTTCCCTGGCTAACAAAATTAAGATGCCCCGCTTCTGGATGGCATACTGGAGACAAAACTTGGCTCTGTCAAACAATCCCGACTTGGCAGTGTTTCCACCTGTGGTCTGGGAACCATACTGCGTATCGTGGATTTTCAGGAGCCAGCCGGCCACTCCCAGCCATAGGCTTCCAAAGACAAACCAGGGCCTTTTCCCAGTCTTACAAAATTCAGATGCCCTGCTTCTGGATGGCAGATCACAGGAGCCACTTTGCACTGTCAAACCAGCCCTACTTGGAACTGTTGACACCTTGGGTCTGGGAACCATCCTGCGTATCGTGGATTTTCAAGAGCCAGCCGGCCACTCCCAGCCATAGTCTGCCAAACAAAAATTACATCCTTTTCCCTGCCTAACAAAATTCAGATGCCCCGCATCTGGATGGCAGATTGCAGGAGCTACTTGGAACTATGGAACCAGCCCGACTTGACGCTGGTGCCACCTTTGGTCAAGGAACCATCCTGTGTATTGTGGATTTTCAGGAGCCAGCCGGCCACTCCCAGGCACAAGCCCTCAAACTGAAACCACGGCCCTTTTCTCTGGCAAAAAAAACTCAGCTGCCCTGCTTCCGGATGGCAGTTTGCAGGAGCCAATTGGTACTATCCAACCAGCCCATCTTGGCATTGGTTTCACCTTGGGTCTGGGAACCATCCTGCGTATCGTGGATTTTCAGGAGCCAGCCGGCCACTCCCAGCCATTGGCTGCCAAACACAAACCACGGCAATTTTGTCTGGCTAACAAAATTCAGATGCCTCGCTTCTGGATGGCAGATTGCAGACACCACTTGGCTCTGTCCAACCAGCTGGATTTGGCACTGGTACCACCCTGGTTCTAGGATCCATCCTGCATATCGTGGATTTTCAAGAGCCAGCCGGCCACTCCCAGCCACAGGCCCCCAAACTCAAACCATGGCCCTTTTCTCTGCCAAACAAAACTCAGCTGTCCTGCTTCTGGATAGCAGATTGCAGGAGCCACTTGGTACTATCAAACCAGCCCAACTTGGCACTGGTTACACCTTGGGTCTTGGAACCATCCTGCGTATCGTGGATTTTCTGGAGCCAGACGGCCACTCCCAGCCATAGGCTGCCAAACACAAACCACGGCCCTTTTCCCTTCCTAACAAAATTCAGATGCCCCGCTTCTGGATGGCAGATCGAAGGAGCCCATTGGCACTGCCAAACCAGCCCTACTAGGAACTGATGCCACCTTGCGTCTGGGAACATTCCTGCGTATCGTGGATTTTCAGGAGCCAGCCGGCCACTCCCAGCCATAGGCTGCCAAACACAAACCACGGCCCTTTACCCTGGCTAACAAAACTGAGCTGCCCCGCTTCTGGATGGCAGATTGCAGGAGCTACTTGGAACTATGGAACCAGCCCGACTTGGCACTGGTTCCACCTTGCGTCTGGGAACAATCCTGCGTATCGTGGATTTTCAGGAGCCAACCGGCCACTCCCAGTCATATGCTGCCAAACACAAACCACGGCAGTTTTCCCTGCCTAACAATATTCAGATGCCCCTCTTGTGGATGGCAGATTGCAGGAGCTACCTGCACGGTTAAACCAGCCCGACTTGGCACTGGTGCCACCTTCGGTCTTAGAACCATCCTGCGTATCGTAGATTTTCAGGAGCCAGCTGGCCACTCCCAGGCATAGGCTGCCAAACACAAACCATGGCCCTTTTCCCTGGCTAACAAAATTCAGATGCCCCGCTTATGGATGGCAGATTGCAGGAGCTACTTGGCACAATCATACCTGCCCAACATGGCAGTGGTGCCACCTTGGGTCTGGGAACCATCCTGCATATCGTGGATTTTCAGGAGCCAGCCGGCTACTCCCAGCCATAGGCTACCAAAAACAAACCACGGCCCTTTAACCCGGGTAACAAAATTCAGATGCCCCGCTTCTGGATGGCAGATTACAGGAGCCACTTGTAACTGTCCAACCAGCCCGAATTGGAACTGATGCCACCTTGGGTCTGTGAACCGTCCTGCGTATCGTGGATTTTCAGGATCCAGCCGTCCACTCCCAACCATGGGCTGCCAAACACAAACCTCGGAACTTTTCCCTGCATTAGAAAATTCAGATGCCCCGATTATAGATGGCAGAGGGCAGGAGCTACTTGGCACTGGCAAACCAGCCCAACACTGCACTTGTGCCACCTTTGGTCTGGGAACCATCCTGCGTATGGTGGACTTTCAGGAGCCAGCCGGCCACTCCCAGGCACAGGCCCGAAAAAAAAACTCTGCCCGTTTCCCTGACAAGCAAAACTCAGCTACCCCGCTTCTGTATGGCAGATTGCAGGAGCCACTTGTAGTATCAAACCAGCCCAACTTGGCACTAGTTTCACCTGAGGTCTGGGAACAATCCTGCGTATCATGGATTTTCAGGAGCCAGCCGGCAACTCCCAGCCACACGCCCTAAAACTCAAAGCACGGCCCTTATCTCTGGCAAACAAATTCAGCTGTCCTGCTTCTGGATGGCAGATTGCAGGAGCCACTTGGTACTATCAAACCAGCCCAACTAGGCACTGGTACCACCTTGAGTCTGGGAACCATCCTTCCTATCGTGTATTTTAAGGAGCCAGCCGGCCACTCCCAGCCATAGGCTGACCAACACAAACCACAGCCCTTTTCCCTGGCTAACAAAATTTAGAAGCCCCTGTTCTGGATGGCAGATTGCAGGAGCCACTTGGTACTATCAAACCAGTCCAACTTGCACTGGTGACAGCTTGGGTCTTTGAACCATCCTGCATATCGTGGATTTTCAGGAGCCAGCCGGCCACTCCCAGCCATAGGGTGCCAAACAGAAACCACGGCCCTTTTCCCTTGGTAACAAAATTCAGATGCCCTGCTTCTGGATGGGACTTTGCAGGAGATACTTGGCACTATCAAACCAGCCCTACTTGCACTGCTTCCACTTTTGGTCTTGGAACTATCCTACATATCGTGGATTTTCAGGAGCCAGCCGGCCACTCCCAGCCACAAAAAAGCAAACTGGAACCACGGCACTTTTCTCTGGCAAACAAAACTCAGCGGCCCTGCTTCTGGATGGCAGATTGTAGGAGACACTTGGTACTATCAAACCAGCCCAACATGGCACTAGTGTCCCAGGGGACTGGGAACAATCCTGCGTATCGTGGATTTTCAGGAGCCAGCCGGCCACTCCCAGCCATAGGCTGCCAAACACAAACCAAGGCCCTTTGCCCTGCCTAAGAAAATTCAGATGCCCTGCTTCTGGATGGCAGATAGCAGGAGACACTTCGCACTGTCAAACCAGCTGGACTTGGAACTGGTGCCACCTTGGGTCTGGGAACCATCATGCGTGTCGTGGATTTTCAGGAGCCAGCCTCCCACTCCCAGCCATAGGCTGCCAAACACAAACCACGGCCCTTTTCCCTGGCAAACAAAATTCAGATGCCCCTATTCTGGATGGCAGATTGCAGGAGCCACTTGGCACTGTCAAACCAGCCCGACTTGGAACTGGTGCCACCTTGGTTCTGGGAACAATCCTGCGTATTGTGGATTTTCAGGAGCCTGCCGGCCACTCCCAGCCAAAAACCCTCAAACTCAAACCACGGCCCTTTTCTTTGGCTAACAAAACTCAGCTGCCCCGCTTCTGGATGGCAGATTACAGGAGCCACTTGGTACTATCAAACCAGTCCAACTTGGCACTGGTGCCACCTTGGGTCTGGGAATCATCCTGCCTATCGTGGATTTTCAGGAGTCAGCCGGCCACTCCCAGTCCCAAGCCCTCAAACTCAAACCACAGCCCTTTTCTCTGGCAAAAAAAACTCAGCTGCCCCGCTTCTTGATGGTAGGCTGCCGATGCCACTTGGCTCTGCCAAACCAGACCGATTTGGCACTGGTGCCTCCTTGGGTCTGGGAACAATCCTGCGTATCGTGGATTTTGAGGAGCCAGCTGGCCACTCACAGCCATGGGCTGCCAAACACAGACCACGGCCCTTTTCCCTGGTTAACTAAATTCAGATGCCCTGCTTCTGGATGGCAGATTGCAGGAGCTACATGGCACTGTCAAACGAGCCCGACTTTGCACTGGTGCCACCTTCGGTCTGGGATTCATCCTGCGTATTGTGGATTTTAAGGAGCCAGACGGCAACACCCAGCCACAGACAGCAAACTCAAACCACGGCACTTTTCTCTGGCAAACAAATTCAGCGGCCCTGCTTCTGGATGGCAGATTGCAGACACCACTTGGCTCTGTCCAATCAGCCTGACATGGCAGTGGTGCCACCTTGGGTCTGGGAACCATCCTGCGTATTGTGGATTTTCAGGAGCCAGCCCGCCACTCCCTGCAATAGGCTGCCAAAGACAAAGCACGGCCCATTTCCGTGGCTAACAAAATTCAGAGGCCCGCTTCTGGATAGCAGATTGCAGGAGCCACTTGGTACTATCAAACCAGCGCAACTTGGCACTGGTGCCTCCCTGGGTCTGGGAACCATCCTACGTATCATGGATTTTCAGGAGCCAGCCGGCCACTCACAGCCCCAAGCCCTCAAACTCAAACCACAGACCTTTTCTCTGGCAAACAACACTCAACTGCCCCGCTTCTTGATGGCAGACTGCCGACGTCACTTGGCTCTGTCCAACTAGCCCGACTTGGCAATGGTGCCACCTTGGGTCTCTAAACCATCCGGAATATCGTGGATTTTCAGGAGCCAGCCGGCCACTCCCAGCCAAAAGCCCTCAAACTCAAACCACGGCCCTTTTCTCTGGCAAAAAAAAACTCAGCTGCCCTGCTTCTGGATGGCACATTGCAGGAGCCACTTGGTACTATCAAGCCATCCAATCTTGGCACTGGTGCCACCTTGGGTCTGGGAACCATCCTGCGTATCGTGGATTTTCAGGAGTCAGCCGGCCACTCCCAGTACCAAGCCCTCAAACTCAAACCACAGCCCTTTTCTCTGGCAAAAAAACTGAGCTGCCCCGCTTCTTGATGGTAGGCTGCCGACGCCACTTGGCTCTGCCAAACCAGACCGATTTGGCACTGGTGCCTCCTTGGGTCTGGGAACCATCCTGCGTATCGTGGATTTTCAGGAGCCAGCTGGCCACTCCCAGCCATGGGCTGCCAAACACAGACCACGGCCCTTTTCCCTGGTTAACTAAATTCAGATGCCCTGCTCCTTGATGGCAGATTGCAGGAGCTACATGGCACTGTCAAACGAGCACGACTTTGCACTGGTGCCACCTTCGGTCTGGGATTCATCCTGCGTATTGTGGATTTTCAGGAGCCAGACGGCAACTTCCAGCCACAGATATCAAACTCAAACCACGGCACTTTTCTCTGGCAAACAAATTCAGCGGCCCTGCTTCTGGATGGCAGATTGCAGGAGACACTTGATACTATCAAACCAGCCCAACTTGGCACTAGTGTCCCTGGGGTCTGGGAACCATCCTGCGTATTGTGGATTTTCAGGAGCCAGCCGGCCACTCCCTGCAATAGGCTGCCAAAGACAAAGCACGGCCCTTTTCCGTGGCTAAAAAAATTCAGATGCCCACTTCTGGATGGCAGATTGCAGGAGCCACTTGGTACTATCAAACCAGCGCAACTTGGCACTGGTGTCACCCTGGGTCTGGGAACCATCCTACGTATCATGGATTTTCAGGAGCCAGCCGGCCACTCACAGCCCCAAGCCCTCAAACTCAAACCACAGACCTTTTCTCTGGCAAACAACACTCAACTGCCCCGCTTCTTGATGGCAGACTGCCGACGTCACTTGGCTCTGTCCAACCAGCCCGACTTGGCACTGGTGCCACCTTGGGTCTCTAAACCATCCGGAATATCGTGGATTTTCAGGAGCCAGCCGGCCACTCCCAGCCAAAAGCCCTCAAACTCAAACCACGGCCCTTTTCTCTGGCAAACAAAACTCAGCTGCCCTGCTTCTGGATGGCACATTGCAGGAGCCACTTGGTACTATCAAACCAGCCTTACTTGGCACTGGTGCCACCTTGGGTCCGGGAACCATCCTGCGTATCGTGGATTTTCAGGAGCCAGCCGGCCACTCCCAGCCATAGGCCTCCAAACACAAACCACGGCCCTTTTCCCTGGCTAACAATATTCAGACGCCCCGCATCCGGATGGCAGATTGCAGACGCCACATGGCTCTGTCCAAAAAGCCCGACTTGGCACTGGTGACACCTTCGGTCTGGGAACCATCCTTGTATCGTGGATTTTCAGGAGCCTGCCGGCCACTCCCAGCAGCAGACCCCGAAAAAAACCTCTGCCCGTTTCGCTGACAAACAAAACTCAGCTACCTTCTTCTGGATGGCAGATTGCAGGAGGCACTTGGTACTGTCAAACCAGCCCAACTTGGCACTGGTGCCACCTTGGGTCTTGGAACCATCCTGCGTATCGTGGATTTTGAGGACCCAGCCGGCCACTCCCAACTACAAGCCCTCAATCTTAAACCACAGTCATTTTATCTGGCAAATAAAATTCCGCTGCCTTGCCTCTGGATGGCAGATTGCAGGAGCCACTTGGTAATGTCAAACCAGCCAAACTTGGCACTGGTGCCACCTAGGGTCTGGGAACCATCATGCATATCGTGGATTTTCAGGAGCCAGCCGTCCACTCCATGCCACAAGCCCTCAAACAGAAACCACGGCCCTTTTCTCTGGCCAAAAAAACACAGCTGCCCTACTTCTGGATGGCAGATTGCAGGAGACACTTGGAATTATCAAACCAGCCCAATCTGGCACTGGTGCCACCTTGGGTCTGGGAAACATCCTGCGTATCGTGGATTTTCAGGAGCCAGCAGGCCACGCCCAGCCATAGGCTGCGAAACTCAAACCACGGCCCTTTTCTCTGGCTAACAAAACTCAGCTGCCCTGCTTCTGGATGGCAGATTGCAGGAGCCACTTGGTACTATCAAACCAGCCCAACATGGCACTGGTGCCACCTTGGGTCTGGGAACCATCCTGCGTATCGTGGATTTTCAGGAGCCAGCCGGCGACTCCCAGCCATAGGCTGCCAAAGAGAAACTTCGGCCCTTTTCCCTGGCTAAAAAATTCAGATGCCTTGCTTCTGGATGGCAGATTGCAGGAGCCACTTGGCACATTCAAACCACCCGACTTGGAAATGGTGCGACCTTAGGTCTGGGAACCATGCTGAGTATCGTGGATTTTCCGGAGCCAGCCGGACACTTCCAGCCACAGGCCTTCAAAATCAAACCACGGCACTTTACTCTGCCAAAGAAAACTCAGCTGCCCTGCTTCTTGATAGCAGGTTGCAGGAGCAACTTGGTACTATCAAACCTGCCCAACTTGGCTCTGGGGTCACATGGGGTCTGGGAACCATCCTGCGTATCCTGGATTTTCAGGAGACACCCGGCCACTCCCATCCATGGGCTGCCAAACACAATCCACGGCCCTTTTCCCTTCCTAACAAAATTAAGATGCCCCTCTTTTGGATGGCAGATTGCAGGAGCTTCTTGCCACTGTCAAACCAGCCCAACTTGGCACTGGTGCCACCTTGGGTCTGGGAACCATCCTGCGTATCGTGGATTTTCAGGAGCCAGCCGGACACTCCCAGCCACAGGACCTCAAAGTCTAAGCAGGGCCCTTTTCTCTGGCAAACAAAACTAAGCCTTCCTGCTTCTGGATAGCAGATTGTAGGAGCCACTTGGTACTATCAAACCAGCCCAACTTGTCCCTGGGGTCACCTGGGGTCTGGGAACCATCCTGCGTATCGTGGATTTTCAAGAGCCAGCTGGCCACTCCCAGCCATAGGCTGCCAAAAAAAACCCACGGCCCTTATCTCTGGCTAACAAAATTTAGATTCCCTGCTTTTGGATTGCAGATTGCAGACGCCACTTGGCACTGTCAAACCAACCCGACTTGGAACTGGTGCCACGTTCCGTCCGGGAAACATCCTGCGCATCGTGGATTTTCAGGAGCCAGCCAGCCACTCCAAACCACAAGCCGTCAAACTCAAACCACGGCCCTTTATACCGGCAAACAAAACTCAGCTGCCCTGCTTCTGGATTGCAGATTGCAGGAGCTACTTGGTACTATCAAACCAGCCCAACTTGGCACTGGTGCCACCTTGGGTCTGGGAACCATCCTGCGTATCGTGGATTTTCAGGAGCCAGCCGGCCACTCCTAGCCATAGGCTGCCAAGGACAATCCTCGGCCCTTTTCCCTGGCTAAAAAATTCAGATGCCTTGCTTCTGGATGGCAGATTGCAGGAGCCACTTGGCACAGTCAAACCAGCCCGACTTGGAAATGCTGCGACCTTAGGTCTGGGAACCATGCTGAGTATCGTGGATTTTTCCGGAGCCAGCTGGCCACTTCCAGCCACAGGCCTTCAAAATCAAACCACGGCACTTTTCTCTGGCAAACAGAACTCGGCTGCCCTGCTTCTTCATAGCAGATTGCAGGAGCAACTTGGTACTATCAAACTGGCCCAACTTGGCTCTGGGGTAGCATGGGGTCTGGGAACCATCCTGCGTATCCTGGATTTTCAGGAGCCACCCGGCCACTCCCATCCATGGGCTGCCAAACACAAACCACGGGCATTTTCCCTTCGTAACAAAATTCAGATGCCCCTCTTTTGGATGGCAGATTGCAGGAGCTTCTTGGCACTGTCAAACCAGCCCAACTTGGCACTGGTGCCACCTTGGGTCTGGGAATCATCCTGCGTATCGTGGATTGTCAGGAGCCAGCCAGCAACTCTAAGCCATAGGCTGCCAAACAGAAACCACGGCACTTTATACTGGCAAACAAAACTCAGCTGCCCTGCTTCTGGATGGCAGATTGCAGGAGCCACATGGTACTATCAAACCAGACAAAGTAGGCACTTGTGCCAACTTGGGCCTGGGAACCATCCTGCATATCGTGGATTTTCAGGAGCCAGCTGGCCACTCAGAGCCATGTGCTGCCAAACACAAACCACGGCACTTTTCCCTGGCTAACAAAATTCAGATGCCCTGCTTCTGGATGGCAGATTGCAGGAACCACTTGGCACTGTCATACCAGCCCGACTTGGAACTGGTGCCACCTTCGGTCTGGGAACCATCCTGCGTATCGTGGATTTTCTGGAGACAGCCGGCCACTCCCAGCCAAAGGCCCCAAAAACAAACCTCGGCTTGTGTCCCCGACAAACAAAACTCAGCTACCCTGCTCCTGGATGGCAGGTTGCAGGAGCCACTTGGTACTGTCAAACCAGCCCGACTTGGCCTTGGGGTCACCTGGGGTATGGGAACCATCCTGCGGATTCTGGATTTTAAAGAGCCAGCCGGGCAATCCCAGCCATAGGCTGCCAAACACAAACCACGGCCCTTTTCCCTGGCTAACAAAATTCAGATGCCCTGATTCTGGATGGCAGATTGCAAACGCCACTTGGCACTGTCAAACCAAGCCGACTTGGAAGTGGTGCCACCTTCGGTCAGGGAACCATCCTGCGTATCGTGGATTTTCAGGTGCCAGCCAGCCACTTCCAGCCACAAGACGTCAAACTCAAACCACCCCCTTTTCTCTGGCAAACAAAACTCAGCTGCCCTGCTTCTGGATGGCAGATTGCAGGAGCAACTTCGTACTCTCAAACCAGCCCAACTTGGCACTGGTGCCACGTTCGGTCTGGGAACCATCCTGCGTATCGTGGATTTTCAGGAGCCAGCCTTCCACTCCCAGTCCCAAGCCCTCAAACTCAAACCACAGCCCTTTTCTTTGGCAAACAAAACTCAGCTGCCCCGCTTCTTGATGGTAGGCTGCCGACGCCACTTGGCTCTGCCAAACCAGACCGATTTGGCACTGGTGCCTCCTTGGGTCTGGGAACCATCCTGCGTATTGTGGATTTTCAGGAGCCAGCTGGCCACTCCCAGCCATGGGCTGCCAAACACAGACCACGGCCCTTTTCCCTAGTTAACTAAATTCAGATGCCCTGCTTCTGGATGGCAGATTGCAGGAGCTACTTGGCACTGTCAAACGAGCCCGACTTTGCACTGGTGCCACCTTCGGTCTGGGATTCATCCTGCGTATTGTGGATTTTCAGGAGCCAGACGGCAACTCCCAGCCACAGACAGCAAACTCAAACCACGGCACTTTTCTCTGGCAAACAAATTCAGTGGCCCTGCTTCTGGATGGCAGATTGCAGGAGACACTTGGTACTATCAAACCAGCCCAACTTGGCACTAGTGTCCCTGGGGTCTGGGAACCATCCTGCGTATTGTGGATTTTCTGGAGCCAGCCAGCCACTCCCTGCAATAGGCTGCCAAAGACAAAGCACGGCCCTTTTCCGTGGCTAACAAAATTCAGATGCCCGCTTCTGGATGGCAGATTGCAGGAGCCACTTGGTATTATCAAACAAGCGCAACTTGGCACTGGTGCCACCCTGGGTCTGAGAACCATCCTGTGTATCATGGATATTCAGGAGCCAGCCGGCCACTCCCAGCCCCAAGCCCTCAAACTCAAACCACAGACCTTTTCTCTGGCAAACAACACTCAACTGCCCCGCTTCTTGATGGCAGACTGCCGACGTCACTTGGCTCTGTCCAACCAGCCCGACTTGGCACTGGTGCCACCTTGGGTCTGGAAACCCTCCTGCGTATCGTGGATTTTCAGCAGCCAGCAGGCCACTCCCAGCCACAAGCCCTCAAACACAAACCACGCCCTTTTCTCTGGCAAACAAAACTCAGCTGCCCTGCTTCTGGATGGCAGATTGCAGGACCTCTTGGTACTATCAAATCAGTCCAACATGGCACTCGTGCCACCTTCGGTCTGGGAACCATCCTGGGTATCATGGATTTTCTGGAGCCAGCCAACCACTCCCAGCCATGGGCTGCCAAACACAAACCACGGCACTTTTTCTTGCCTAACAAAATTCAGATGCCGTGCTTCTGGATGGCAGAATGCAGGAGATACTTGGCACTATCAAACCAGCCCGACTTGGCACTGGTGCCACCTTTGATATATGAACCATCCTGCGTATCGTGGATTTTCAGGAGCCAGCCGGCCACTCCCAGCCACAAACCCTCAAACTTAAACTACGGCCCTTTTCTCTACCAAACAAAACTCACCTGCCACGCTTCTGGATAGCAGATTTCAGGAGCCACTTGGTAGTATCAAACCAGCCCAACTTGGCGCTGGTGCCACCTTCGGTCTGGTAATCATCCTGCGTATCGTGGATTTTCAGGAGCCAGCTGGCCACTCCAAGCCACAAGTCCTCAAAATCAAACCACGGCCCTTTTCTCTGGCAAACAAAACTCAGAAGCCCTGTTTATGGATGGCAGATGGCAGGAGACACTTGGCACAATCAAACAATCCCAAATTGGCACTGGTGCCACCTGGGGTCTGGGAAACATCCTGCGTATCGTGGATTTTGAGGAGCCAGCCGGCCACTCCCAGGCAAAAGCCCTCAAACTCAAACCACGGCACTTTTCTCTGGCAAACAAAACTCAGCTGCCCTGCTTCTGGATGGCAGATTGCAGGAGCCACTTGGTACTATCAAAGCAGCCCAACTTGGCACTCGTGCCACCTTGGGTCTGGGAACCATCCTGGGTATTATGGATTTTCAGGAGCCAGCTGGCCACTCCCAGCCATAGGCTGCCAAACACAAACCAAAGACCTGTTCCCTGGGTAACAAAATTCAGCTGCCCTGCTTCTGTATGGCAGTTTGCATGAGCCAATTGGTACTGTCAAACCAGCCCAACTTGGCACTGGTGCCACCTTCAGTGTGGGAACCATCATGCGTATTGTGGATTATCAGGAGCCAGCTAGCCATTCCCAGCCACAGGCCCCAAAAA
The DNA here is from genome assembly GCA_031885435.1 of Passerculus sandwichensis. Classification (NCBI taxonomy): domain Eukaryota; kingdom Metazoa; phylum Chordata; class Aves; order Passeriformes; family Passerellidae; genus Passerculus; species Passerculus sandwichensis. The sequence goes on from CM063146.1 coordinate 1,954,418, forward strand.
CACACCTCGGCCCTTTTGCCTGACAAACCAATCTCAGCTAACCCGCTTCGAGATGGCAGATTGCAGGAGACACTTAGAAGTGTCAAACCAGCCCAACTTGTCACTGGTGCCACCTTGGGTATTTGAACCATCCAGCATACTTGGATTTTCAGGAGCCACACGGACACTCCGAGCCATAGGCTGCCAAACACAAACCACGGCCCTTTTCCCTGGCTAACAAAATTCCGATGCCCCGCTTCTGGATGGCAGATTTCAGGAGCCACTTGGCTCTGTCAAACCAGCCCTACTTGGCACTGGTGCCACCTTGAGTCTGGGAACCATCCTGCGTGTCCTGGATTTTCAGGAGCCAGCCGGCCACTCCCAGCCACAAGCCCCAAAAACAAACCTCGGCCCGTTTGCCTGAAAAACAAAACTCAGCTAACCTACTTCCTGATGGCTGATTGCAGGAGCCACTTGGAAGTGTCAAACTAGCCCAACCTGGCACTGGTGCCACCTTGGGTCTGGGAACTATCCTGCGTATCGTGGATTTTAAGGAGCCAGCCGGCCACTCCCAGCCACTAGCCCTACAAATTAAACCACGGCCCTTTTCTCTGGCAAACAAAACTCTGCTGCCCTGCTTCTGGATGGCTAATTGCATGAGCCACTTGGTACTATCAAACCAGTCAAACTTGGCACTGGTGCCACCTTGGGTCTGGGAACCCCCCTGCGTATCGTGGATTTTCAGGAGCTAGGCAGCCATTCCCAGCCACAAGTCCTCAAACTCAAACCATGGCCCTTTTCTCTGGCAAAAAAAACTCAGCTGCCCTGCTTCTGGATGGCAGATTGCAGGAGCCACTTGGTACTATCAAACCAGCCCAACTTGGCACTGGTGCCAACTTGGGTCTTTGAAGCATCCTGCATACAGTGGATTTTCAGGAGCCATCCGGCCACTCACAGCCATTGGTTGCCAAACACAAACCACGGCACTTTTCCCTGGCTGACACAACTCAGATGCCCCGCTTCTGGAGGGCAGATTGCAGGAGCCACTTGGCACTGTCAAAGCAGCCCGACTTTGAACTGGTGACACCTTGGGTCTGGGAACCATCCTGCGTATCGTGGATTTTCCGGAGACAGCCGGCCAGTCCCAGCTAGAGGCTGCCAAACACAAGTCACGGCCCTTTTCCCTGCCTAACAAAATTAAGATGCCCCGTTCTGGATGGCAGATTGCAGAAGCTACTTGGCACTATGAAACCAGACCGACTTGGCACTGGTGCCACCTTGGGTCTGGGAACCCTCCTGCGTATCGTGGATTTTCAGCAGCCAGCAGGCCACTCCCAGCCACAAGCCCTCAAACACAAACCACGCCCTTTTCTCTGGCAAACAAACCTCAGCTGCCCTGCTTCTGGATGGCAAATTGCAGGACCTCTGGTTACTATCAAACCAGCCCAACATGGCACTCGTGCCACCTTGGTTCTGGGAACCATCCTGGGTATCATGGATTTTCAGGAGCCAGCTGGCCACTCCCAGCCATAGGCTGCCAAACACAAACCACTGCCCTCTTTCCTGGCTAACAAAATTCAGATGCCCCTCTTGTGGATGGCATATTGCAGGAGCCACTTGGAACTGTCAAACCAGCCCAGCCTGGTACTGGTGCCACCTTGGGTCTGGGAACCATCTTGCGTATCGTAGATTTTCTGGAGCCAGCCAACCACTCCCAGCCATGGGCTGCCAAACACAAACCACGGCACTTTTCCTTGCCTAACAAAATTCAGATGCCGTGCTTCTGGATGGCAGAATGCAGGAGATACTTGGCTCTGTCCAACCAGCCCGACTTGGCAAAGGTGCTTACTTTGGTCTGGGAACCATCCTGCGTATCGTAGACTTTCATGTGCTAGAGGGCCAACCCCAGCCATAGGCCCCAAAAAAAAACCTCGGCCCGTTTCCCAGACAAACAAAACTCTGCTTTCCAGCTTCTGGATGGCAGATTGCAGGAGACACTTGGCACTGTCAAACCAGCAAAACTTCGCACTGGTGCCACCTTGGGTCTGGGAACCATCATGCGTACCATGGATTTTCATGAGTCAGCCGGACACTCCCAGCAATAGGCTGTAAAACATAAACTAAGGCCCTTTTCCCTTGCTAACAAAATTCAGATGCCCCGTTCTGGACGGCAGATTGTAGGAGCTAATGGGCACTATCAAACCAGCCCGACTTGGCACTGGTGCAACCTTTGGTCTGGGAACCATCCTGCGTATCGTGGATTTTCAGGAGCAAGCCGGCCACTCCCAGCCACAAGTCTTCAAACTCAAGCCACGGCCCTTTTCTCTGCCAAACAAAACTCAGCTGCCCCGCTTCTGGATAGCAGATTTCAGGAGCCACTTAGTACTATCAAACCAGCCCAACTTGGCACTGGTGCCACCTTCGGTCTGGGAACCATTCTGCGTATTGTGGATTTTCAGGAGCCAGCCGGCCACTCCCAGCCACAAGCCCTCAAACCCAAACCACGGCCCTTTTCTCTGGCAAACAAAACTCAGCTGCCCTGCTTCTGGATGGCAGATTGCAGGAGCCACTTGGTACTATCAAACAAGCCCAACTTGGCACTGGTGCCACCTGGGGTCTGGGAACCATCCTGCGTACCGTGGATTTTCAGGAGCCAGCCGGCCACTCCCAGCCATAGGCTGCCAAACACAAACCACGGCCCTTTTTCCCTGGCTAACAAAATTCAGATGCCCCGCTTCTTGAAGGCAGATTGTAGGAGCTACTTGGCACAGTCAAACCAGCCCAACTTTGCACTGGTGCCACCTTTGGTCTGGGAACCATCCTGCGTATCGTGGATTTTCAGCAGCCACATGGCCACTCCCAGCCATGGGCTGCCAAACACAAACCGCGGCCCTTTTCCAGTGTAAACAAAATTCAAATGCCCCGCTTCTGGATGGCAGATTTCAGACGCCACTTGGCTCTGTCCAGCCAGCCCAACTTGGCACTGGTGCCACCTTGAGTCTGGGAACCATCCTGCGTATCGTGGATTTTCAGGTGCCAGCCGGCCACTCCCAGCCACAGGCCCCAAAAACAAACCTCGGCCCGTTTGCCTGACAAACAAAACACAGCTAACCTACTTCTGGATGGCAGATTGCAGGAGCCACTTGGAAGTGTCAAACTAGCCCAACCTGGCACTGGTGCCACCTTGGGTCTGGGAACTATCCTGCGTATCGTGGATTTTAAGGAGCCAGCCGGCCACTCCCAGCCAGAGGCTGCCAAACACAAACCACGGCCCTTTTCCCAATCTAAAAATATTCAGATGCCCCGCTTCTGGATGGCAGATTGCAGGAGGCACTTGGTACTATCAAACCAGTCAAACTTGGCACTGGTGCCACTTTGGGTCTGGGAACCATCCTGCGCATGGTGGATTTTCAGGAGCTAGGCAGCCATTCCCAGCCACAAGTCCTCAAACTCAAACCATGGCCCTTTTCTCTGGCAAAAAAAACTCAGCTGCCCTGCTTTTGGATGGCAGATTTCAGGATCCACTTGGTACTATCAAACCAGCCCAACTTGGCACTGGTGCCACCTTGGGTCTTTGAAGCATCCTGCATACAGTGGATTTTCAGGAGCCAGCCGGCCACTCCCAGCCATTGGTTGCCAAACACAAACCACGGCACTTTTCCCTTGCTGACACAATTCAGATGCCCCGCTTCTGGAGGGCAGATTGCAGGAGCCACTTGGCACTGTCAAAGCAGCCCGACTTTGAACTGGTGACACCTTGGGTCTGGGAACCATCCTGCGTATCGTGGATTTTCCGGAGACAGCCGGCCAGTCCCAGCTAGAGGCTGCCAAACACAAGTCACGGCCCTTTTCCCTGCCTAACAAAATTAAGATGCCCCGTTCTGGATGGCAGATTGCAGGAGCTACTTGGCACTATGAAACCAGACCGACTTGGCACTGGTGCCACCTTGGGTCTGGAAACCCTCCTGCGTATCGTGGATTTTCAGCAGCCAGCAGGGCACTCCCAGCCACAAGCCCTCAAACACAAACCACGCCCTTTTCACTGGCAAACAAAACTCAGCTGCCCTGCTTCTGGATGGCAGATTGCAGGACCTCTTGGTACTATCAAACCAGTCCAACATGGCACTCGTGCCACCTTCGGTCTGGGAACCATCCTGGGTATCATGGATTTTCAGGAGCCAGCTGGCCACTCCCAGCCATAGGCTGCCAAACACAAACCACTGCCCTCTTTCCTGGCTAACAAAATTGAGATGCCCCTCTTGTCGATGGCATATTGCAGGAGCCACTTGGAACTGTCAAACCAGCCCAGCTTGGCACTGGCGCCACCTTGGGTCTGGGAACCATCTTGCGTATCGTAGATTTTCTGGAGCCAGCCAACCACTCCCAGCCATGGGTTGCCAAACATAAACCACGGCACTTTTTCTTGCCTAACAAAATTCAGATGCCGTGCTTCTGGATGGCAGAATGCAGGAGATACTTGGCACTATCAAACCAGCCCGACTTGGCACTGGTGCCACCTTTGATATATGAACCATCCTGCGTATCGTGGATTTTCAGGAGCCAGCCGGCCACTCCCAGCCACAAACCCTCAAACTTAAACTACGGCCCTTTTCTCTACCAAACAAAACTCACCTGCCACGCTTCTGGATAGCAGATTTCAGGAGCCACTTGGTAGTATCAAACCAGCCCAACTTGGCGCTGGTGCCACCTTCGGTCTGGTAATCATCCTGCGTATCGTGGATTTTCAGGAGCCAGCCGGCCACTCCAAGCCACATGTCCTCAAAATCAAACCACGGCCCTTTTCTCTGGCAAACAAAACTCAGAAGCCCTGTTTATGGATGGCAGATGGCAGGAGACACTTGGTACAATCAAACAACCCCAAATTGGCACTGGTGCCACCTGGGGTCTGGGAAACATCCTGCGTATCGTGGATTTTGAGGAGCCAGCCGGCCACTCCCAGGCAAAAGCCCTCAAACTCAAACCACGGCACTTTTCTCTGGCAAACAAAACTCAGCTGCCCTGCTTCTGGATGGCAGATTGCAGGAGCCACTTGGTACTATCAAAGCAGCCCAACTTGGCACTCGTGCCACCTTGGGTCTGGGAACCATCCTGGGTATTATGGATTTTCAGGAGCCAGCTGGCCACTCCCAGCCATAGGCTGCCAAACACAAACCAAAGACCTGTTCCCTGGGTAACAAAATTCAGCTGCCCTGCTTCTGTATGGCAGTTTGCATGAGCCAATTGGTACTGTCAAACCAGCCCAACTTGGCACTGGTGCCACCTTCAGTGTGGGAACCATCATGCGTATTGTGGATTATCAGGAGCCAGCTAGCCTTTCCCAGCCACAGGCCCCAAAAACACACCTCGGCCCTTTTGCCTGACAAACCAATCTCAGCTAACCCGCTTCGAGATGGCAGATTGCAGGAGACACTTAGAAGTGTCAAACCAGCCCAACTTGTCACTGGTGCCACCTTGGGTATTTGAACCATCCAGCATACTTGGATTTTCAGGAGCCACACGGACACTCCGAGCCATAGGCTGCCAAACACAAACCACGGCCCTTTTCCCTGGCTAACAAAATTCCGATGCCCCGCTTCTGGATGGCAGATTTCAGGAGCCACTTGGCTCTGTCAAACCAGCCCTACTTGGCACTGGTGCCACCTTGAGTCTGGGAACCATCCTGCGTGTCCTGGATTTTCAGGAGCCAGCCGGCCACTCCCAGCCACAAGCCCCAAAAACAAACCTCGGCCCGTTTGCCTGAAAAACAAAACTCAGCTAACCTACTTCCTGATGGCTGATTGCAGGAGCCACTTGGAAGTGTCAAACTAGCCCAACCTGGCACTGGTGCCACCTTGGGTCTGGGAACTATCCTGCGTATCGTGGATTTTAAGGAGCCAGCCGGCCACTCCCAGCCACTAGCCCTACAAATTAAACCACGGCCCTTTTCTCTGGCAAACAAAATTCTGCTGCCCTGCTTCTGGATGGCTAATTGCATGAGCCACTTGGTACTATCAAACCAGTCAAACTTGGCACTGGTGCCACCTTGGGTCTGGGAACCATCCTGCGTATCGTGGATTTTCAGGAGCTAGGCAGCCATTCCCAGCCACAAGTCCTCAAACTCAAACCATGGCCCTTTTCTCTGGCAAAAAAAACTCAGCTGCCCTGCTTCTGGATGGCAGATTGCAGGAGCCACTTGGTACTATCAAACCAGCCCAACTTGGCACTGGTGCCACCTTGGGTCTTTGAAGCATCCTGCATACAGTGGATTTTCAGGAGCCATCTGGCCACTCACAGCCATTGGTTGCCAAACACAAACCACGGCACTTTTCCCTGGCTGACACAACTCAGATGCCCCGCTTCTGGAGGGCAGATTGCAGGAGCCACTTGGCACTGTCAAAGCAGCCCGACTTTGAAATGGTGACACCTTGGGTCTGGGAACCATCCTGCGTATCGTGGATTTTCCGGAGACAGCCGGCCAGTCCCAGCTAGAGGCTGCCAAACACAAGTCACGGCCCTTTTCCCTGCCTAACAAAATTAAGATGCCCCGTTCTGGATGGCAGATTGCAGAAGCTACTTGGCACTATGAAACCAGACCGACTTGGCACTGGTGCCACCTTGGGTCTGGGAACCCTCCTGCGTATCGTGGATTTTCAGCAGCCAGCAGGCCACACCCAGCCACAAGCCCTCAAACACAAACCACGCTCTTTTCTCTGGCAAACAAACCTCAGCTGCCCTGCTTCTGGATGGCAGATTGCAGGACCTCTGGTTACTATCAAACCAGCCCAACATGGCACTCGTGCCACCTTGGTTCTGGGAACCATCCTGGGTATCATGGATTTTGAGGAGCCAGCTGGCCACTCCCAGCCATAGGCTGCCAAACACAAACCACTGCCCTCTTTCCTGGCTAACAAAATTCAGATGCCCCTCTTGTGGATGGCATATTGCAGGAGCCACTTGGAACTGTCAAACCAGCCCAGCCTGGTACTGGTGCCACCTTGGGTCTGGGAACCATCTTGCGTATCGTAGATTTTCTGGAGCCAGCCAACCACTCCCAGCCATGGGCTGCCAAACACAAACCACGGCACTTTTCCTTGCCTAACAAAATTCAGATGCCGTGCTTCTGGATGGCAGAATGCAGGAGATACTTGGCTCTGTCCAACCAGCCCGACTTGGCAAAGGTGCTTACTTTGGTCTGGGAACCATCCTGCGTATCGTAGACTTTCATGTGCTAGAGGGCCAACCCCAGCCATAGGCCCCAAAAGAAAACCTCGGCCCGTTTCCCAGACAAACAAAACTCTGCTTTCCAGCTTCTGGATGGCAGATTGCAGGAGACACTTGGCACTGTCAAACCAGCACAACTTCGCACTGGTGCCACCTTGGGTCTGGGAACCATCCTGCGTATCGTGGATTTTCAGGAGCCAGACGGTCACTCCAACCCAGGGGTTGCCAAACACAAACCACGGCACTTTTCCCTGCCTAACAAAATTCAGATGCCCCTCTTGTGGATGGCAGATTGCAGGAGCTACTTGACACTGTCAAACCAGCCCTACTTGGCACTGGTGCCACCTTCGGTCTGGGAACCATCCTGCGTATCGTGGATTTTCAGGAGCCAGCCAGCCACTCCCAGCCATGGGCTGCCAAACACAAACCACGGCCCTTTTCCCGTGCAAAAAAAATTCAGATGCCTAGCTTCTTGATCGCAGATTGCAGACGCCACTTGGCTCTGTCCAGCCAGCCCAACTTGGCACTGGTGCCACCTTGAGTCTGGGAACCATCCTGCGTATCGTGGATTTTCAGGTGCCAGCCGGCCACTCCCAGCCACAGGCCCCAAAAACAAACCTCGGCCCGTTTGCCTGACAAACAAAACTCTGCTAAACTACTTCTGGATGGCAGATTGCAGGAGCCACTTGGAAGTGTCAAACTAGCCCAACCTGGCACTGGTGCCACCTTGGGTCTGGGAACTATCCTGCGTATCGTGGATTTTAAGGAGCCAGACGGCCACTCCCAGCCCTTGGCTGCCAAACACAAACCACGGCCCTTTTCCCAGGCTAAAAATATTCAGATGCCCCGCTTCTGGATGGCAGATTGCAGGAGGCACTTGGTACTATCAAACCAGTCAAACTTGGCACTGGTGCCACCTTGGGTCTGGGAACCATCCTGCGTATGGTGGATTTTCAGGAGCTAGGCAGCCATTCCCTGCCACAAGTCCTCAAAATCAAAACATGGCCCTTTTCTCTGGCAAACAAAACTCAGCTGCCCTACTTCTGGATGGCAGATTTCAGGATCCACTTGGTACTATCAAACCAGCCCAACTTGGCACTGGTGCCACCTTGGGTCTTTGAAGCATCCTGCATACGGTGGATTTCCAGGAGCCAGCCGGGCACTCCCAGCCATTGGTTGCCAAACACAAACCACGGCACTTTTCCCTTGCTGACACAATTCAGATGCCCCGCTTCTGGAGGGCAGATTGCAGGAGCCACTTGGCACTGTCAAAGCAGCCCGACTTTGAACTGGTGACACCTTGGGTCTGGGAACCATCCTGCGTATCGTGGATTTTCCGGAGACAGCCGGCCAGTCCCAGCTAGAGTCTGCCAAACACAAGTCACGGCCCTTTTGCCTGCCTAACAAAATTAAGATGCCCCGTTCTGGATGGCAGATTGCAGGAGCTACTTGGCACTATGAAACCAGACCGACTTGGCACTGGTGCTACCTTGGGTCTGGGAACCCTCCTGCGTATCGTGGATTTTCAGCAGCCAACAGGCCACTCCCAGCCACAAGCCCTCAAACACAAACCACGCCCTTTTCTCTGGCAAACAAAACTCAGCTGCCCTGCTTCTGGATGGCAGATTGCAGGACCTCTTGGTACTATCAAACCAGTCCCACGTGGCACTCGTGCCACCTTGGGTCTGGGAACCATCCTGGGTATCATGGATTTTCAGGAGCCAGCTGGCCACTCCCAGCCATAGGCTGCCAAACACAAACCACGGCCCTTTTCCCTGGCTAACAAAATTCAGATGCCCTGCTACTGGATGGCAGGTTGCCGGAGCTTCTTGGCACTATCAAACCAGCAGGACTGTGGACGGGTGTCACCTTTGGTCTGTGAAGCATCCTGCGTATCGTGGATTTTCAGGAGCCAACCGGCCACTTCAAGCCACAAGCCCTCAAACTCAAACCACGGCGCTTTTCCCTGGCAAACAAAACTCAGCTGCCCTGCTTCTGGATGGCAGATTGCAGGAGCCACTTGGAATTATCAAACCAGCCCAATCTGGCACTGGTGCCACCTTGGGTCTGGGAAACATCCTGCGTATCGTGTATTTTCCGGAGCCAGCCGTCCACTCCCAGCCACAAGCCCTCAAACTCAAACCACAGCCATTTTCCCTGCCTAAGAAAATTCAGATTCACTGCTTCTGGTTGGCAGATTGCAGACACCACTTGGCTCTGTCTAACCAGCACGACAAGGCAGTGGTGCCGCGTTGAGTCTGGGAACAATCCTGCGTATCGTGGATTTTCAGGAGCCAGCCGGCCACTCCAAGCCATAGGCTGCCAAACATAAACCACGGCACTTTTCCCTGGCTAACAAAATTCAGATGCCCCGCTTCTGGATGGGTGATTGCAGGAGCTTCTTGGCACTATCAAACCTGCCCGACTTGGCAGTGGTGCCAACTTTGGTCACGGAACCATCCTGCGTATTGTGGTTTTTCAGGAGCCAGCCAGCCACTCCCAGCCACAAGCCCTCAAAATCAAACCACGACGCTTTTTTCTGGCAAACAAAACTCAGCTAACCTACTTCTGGATGGCAGATTGCAGGAGCCACTTGGCACAATCAAACCAGTCCAACTTGGCACTTGTGCCCCCTTGGGTCTGAGAATCATCCTGCGTATCGTGGATTTTCAGGAGCCAGGCAGGATTCCCAGCCACATGTCCTCAAACTAAAACCATGGCCCTTTTCTCTGGCATAAAATACTCAGCTGCCCCGCTTCTGGATGGCAGATTGCAGGAGCCACTTGGTACTGTCAAACCAGCAAAACTTGGAACTGGTGCCACCTTGGGTCTTTGAACCATCCTGCATAGAGTGGATTTTCAGGAGCCAGCCGGCCACTCCCAGCCATTGGTTGCCAAACACAAACCACGGCACTTTTCCCTGGCTGACACAATTCAGATGCCCCGCTTCTGGAGGGCAGATTGCAGGAGCCCCTTGGAACTGTCAAACCAGCCCGACTGTTAACTGGTGACACCTTGGGTCTGGGAATCATCCTGCGTATCGTGGATTTTCCGGAGAAAGCCGGCCAGTCCCAGCCATAGGCTGCCAAACAAAAATTATATCCTTTTCCCTGCCTAAGAAAATTCAGATGCCCCGTTCTGGATGGCAGATTGCAGGAGCTACTTGGCACTATAAAACCAGATCGACTTGGCACTGGTGCCACCTTCGGTCCAGGAACCATCCTGCGTATCGTGGATTTTGAGGAGCCAGCCGACCACTCCCAGCCATAGGCTGCAAAAAACAAACCAAGGCCCTTTTCCCTGCCTAACAAAATTCAGATGCCCGCTTCTGGATGGCAGATTGCAGGAGCCGCTTGGAACTATCAAACCAGGCCTACTTGCACTGGTGCCACCTTTGGTCTGCGAACCATCCTGCGGATCGTGCATTTTAAGGAGGCAGCCGGCCACTCCCAGCCACAATCCCTCAAACTCAAACCACGGCGCTTTTATCTGGCAAAATAAACTCAGCTGCCCTGTTTCTGGATGGCAGATTACAGGAGCCACTTGGTACTATCAATGCAGCCCAACTTGGCACTGGTGCAAATTTTGCTCTGGGAACCATCCTGCGTGTCGTGGACTTTCAGGAGCAACCCGGCCACTCCCAGCCATAGGCTGCCAAACAAAAACTACGGCCCTTTTCCCTGGCTAAAAAAATTCAGATCCCCCGCTTCTGTATGGCAGATTGTAGACAACACTTGGCTCTGTCAAACCAGCCTGACTTGGCACTGGTGCCACCTTTGGTCTGGGAACCATCCTGCGTATTGTGGATTTTCAGGAGCCAGCAGGCCACTCCAAGCCACAAGCCCTCAAACACAAACAACGGCCCTTTTCTCTCTCAAACAAAACTCAGCTGCCCTGCTTCTGGATGGCAGATTGCAGGAGCCACTTGGTACTATCAAACAAGCCCAACATGGCACTGATGCCACCTGGGGTCTGGGAACCATCCTGCGTATCGTGGATTTTCAGGAGCCAGCCGGCCACTCCCAGCCATAGGCTGCCCAACACAAACCACGGCGCTTTTCTCTGGCAAATAAATCTCAGCTGCCCTGCTTCTGGAAGGCAGATTGCAGGAGCCACTTGGTACTGTCAAACCAGCCCAACTTGGCACTGGTGCCACCTTGGGTCTGGGAACCATCCTGTGTATTGTGGATTTTCAGGAGCCAGCCGGCCACTCCGAGCCATAGGCTGCCAAACACAAACCACAGCCCTTTTCCCTGGCTAAAAAAATATAGATACCCAGCTTCTGGATGGAAGAATGCAGTAGCCACTTGGTATTATCAAACCGGCCAAACTTGGCACTGGTGCCACCTCGGGCCTGGGAACCATCCTGCGTATCGTGGATTTTCAGGAGCCAGCCGGCCACTCCCAGCCATAGGCTGCCAAACACAAACCACGGACCTTTTCCCTGGCTAACAAAATTCAGATGCCCCGTTCTGCATGGCAGATTGCAGGAGATGCTCGGCAGTATCAAACCAGCAAAACTTGGCACTTGAGCCACCTTTGGTCTGGGAACCATCCTGCGTATCGTGGATTTTCAGGAGCCACCCGGCCACTCCCAGCCATAGGCTGCCAAACACAAACTACGGCCCTTTTCCCTGGCTAACAAAATTCAGATGCCCCGCTTCTGGTTGGCAGATTACAGGAGCTACTTGGCCAAATAAAACCAGCCCGACTTGGCACTGGTGCCACCTTGGGTCTGGGAACCATCCTGCGTATCGTGGATTTTCAGGACCCACCAGGCCACTCCCAGCCATAGGCTGCCAAACACAAACCACGGCCCTTTTCCCAGGCTAAAAATATTCAGATGCCCTGCTTCTGGATGGCAGATTGCAGGAGGCACTTGGTACTATCAAACCAGCCCAACAAGGCACGGGTGCCACCTTGGGTCTGGGAACCATCCTGCATATTGCGGATTTTCAAACCAGCCCCACTTGGCACTGGTGCCACCTTGGATCTGGGAACCATCCTGAGTATTGTGGATTTTCAGGAGCCAGCCGTACACTCCCAGCCATAGGCTGCCAAACACAAACCACGGCCCTTTTCACTGGCTAACAAAGTTCAGATGCCCCGCTTCTGGATGGCAGATTGCAGACAACACTTGGCTCTATCAAACCAGCCTGACTTGGAACTGGTGCCACCTGGGGTCTGGGAAACATCCTGCGTAACGTGGATTTTCAGGAGCCAGCCGGCCACCCTAATCTATAGGCTGTCAAACACAAACCACGGCCCTTTTCCTTGGCGAACAAAATTCAGATGTCCCGCATCTGGTTGGCAGAATGCAGGAGCTACTTGGCATTATCAAACCAGCCCGACTTGGCACTGGTGCCACCTGTGGTCTGGGAACCATCCTGCGTATCGTGGATGTTCAGGAACCTGCCGGCCACTCCCAGCCATTGGCTGCCAAAGACAAACCACGGCCCTTTTCACTGCCTAACAAAATAAAGATGCCCCGCTTCTGGATGGCAGATTGCAGGAGCTACTTTGCACAATCAAACCAGCCCAACTTGGCACTGGTGCCAACTTTGGTCTGGGAACCATCCTGCGTGTCATGGATTTTAAGAGCCAGCCGGCCACTCCCAGCGACAAGACCGCAAACTAAAACCACGGCGGTTTTCTCTGGCAAAAAAAAAAAACAGTTGCCCTGTTTCTGGATGGCAGATTGCAGGAGCCACTTGGTACTATCACACCAGCCCAACTTGGCACTGGTGCCAACTTTTGTCTGGGAACCATGCTGCGTATCGTGGATTTTAAGGAGCCAGCCGGCCACTCCATGCCACAAGCCCTCAAACTCAAACCACAGCCCTTTCTCTTGAAAACAACACTCAGCTGACCTGCTTCTGGATGGCAGTTGTCTGGGAACCATGCTGCGTATCGTGGATTTTAAGGAGCCAGCCGGACAATCCCAGGCACAAGACCTCAAATTCAAACCATGGCCCTTTTCTCTGGCAAACAAAACTCAGCTGCCCTGGTTCTGGATGGCAGATTGCAGGAGCCACTAGGTACTATCAAACCAGCACAACTTGGCACTGGTGCCACCTTGGGTCTGGGAACCCTCCTGCGTATCGTGGATTTTCAGGAGCCAGCCGGCCACTCCCAGCCACACGCCCTCAAACTGAAACCACGGCCCTTTTCTCTGGCAAACAAAACTCAGTTGCCCTGAATCTGGATGGCAGATTGCATGAGCCACTTTGTAATGTCAAACCAGCCAAACTTGGCACTGGTGCCACTATAGGTCTGGGAACCATCCTGGGTATCGTAGATGTTCAGGAGCCACCCGGCCACTCCCAGCCATAGGCTGCCACACACAAACCACGGCCCTTTTCCCTGGCTAAACCAGTTCAGAAGCCCCGCTTCAGGATGGCAGATTGCCGACACCACTTGGCTCTGTCCAACCAGCCCGACTTGGAACTGGTGCCACCTTGGGTCTGGGAACCATCCTGCGTATCGTGGATTTTCAGGAGCCAGACGGCCAGTCCCAGGCATAGGCTGCCAAACACAAAGCACGGCCCTTTTCCCTGGCTAACAAAATTAAGATGCCCCGCTTCGGGATGGCATACTGGAGACAAAACTTGGCTCTGTCAAACAATCCCGACTTGGCAGTGTTTCCACCTGTGGTCTGGGAACCATACTGCGTATCGTGGATTTTCAGGAGCCAGCCGGCCACTCCCAGCCATAGGCTTCCAAAGACAAACCAGGGCCTTTTCCCAGTCTTACAAAATTCAGATGCCCTGCTTCTGGATGGCAGATCACAGGAGCCACTTTGCACTGTCAAACCAGCCCTACTTGGAACTGTTGACACCTTGGGTCTGGGAACCATCCTGCGTATCGTGGATTTTCAAGAGCCAGCCGGCCACTCCCAGCCATAGTCTGCCAAACAAAAATTACATCCTTTTCCCTGCCTAACAAAATTCAGATGCCCCGCATCTGGATGGCAGATTGCAGGATCTACTTGGCACTATGGAACCAGCCAGACATAGCACTGGTGCCACCTTGGGTCTGGGAACCATCCTGCGTATCGTGGATTTTCAGGAGCCAGCCAGACTATCCCAGGCACAAGACCTCAAACTCAAACAATGGCACTTTTCTCTGGAAAACAAAACTCAGCTGCCCTGCTTCTGGATGGCAGATTGCAGGAGCCACTTGGCACTATCAAACCATCCCAACTTGCCACTGGTGCCACCTTGGGTCTACGAACCATCATGAGTTTCGTGGATTTTCAGGAGCCAGCCGTACACTCCCAGCCATAGGCTGCCAAACACAAACCACGGAACTTTTGCCTGGCTAACAAAATTCAGATGCCCCGCTTCTGGATGGCAGATTGCAGGAGCTACTTGGAACTATGGAACCAGCCCGACTTGACGCTGGTGCCACCTTTGGTCAAGGAACCATCCTGTGTATTGTGGATTTTCAGGAGCCAGCCGGCCACTCTCAGGCACAAGCCCTCAAACTGAAACCACGGCCCTTTTCTCTGGCAAACAAAACTCAGCTGCCCTGCTTCCGGATGGCAGTTTGCAGGAGCCAATTGGTACTATCCAACCAGCCCATCTTGGCATTGGTTTCACCTTGGGTCTGGGAACCATCCTGCGTATCGTGGATTTTCAGGAGCCAGCCGGCCACTCCCAGCCATTGGCTGCCAAACACAAACCACGGCAATTTTGTCTGGCTAACAATATTCAGATGCCTCGCTTCTGGATGGCAGATTGCAGACACCACTTGGCTCTGTCCAACCAGCTGGATTTGGCACTGGTACCACCCTGGGTCTAGGATCCATCCTGCATATCGTGGATTTTCAAGAGCCAGCCGGCCACTCCCAGCCACAGGCCCCCAAACTCAAACCATGGCCCTTTTCTCTGCCAAACAAAACTCAGCTGTCCTGCTTCTGGATAGCAGATTGCAGGAGCCACTTGGTACTATCAAACCAGCCCAACTTGGCACTGGTTACACCTTGGGTCTTGGAACCATCCTGCGTATCGTGGATTTTCTGGAGCCAGACGGCCACTCCCAGCCATAGGCTGCCAAACACAAACCACGGCCCTTTTCCCTTCCTAACAAAATTCAGATGCCCCGATTCTGGATGGCAGATCGAAGGAGCCCATTGGCACTGCCAAACCAGCCCTACTAGGAACTGGTGCCACCTTGCGTCTGGGAACATTCCTGCGTATCGTGGATTTTCAGGAGCCAGCCGGCCACTCCCAGCCATAGGCTGCCAAACACAAACCACGGCCCTTTACCCTGGCTAACAAAACTGAGCTGCCCCGCTTCTGGATGGCAGATTGCAGGAGCTACTTGGAACTATGGAACCAGCCCGACTTGGCACTGGTTCCACCTTGCGTCTGGGAACAATCCTGCGTATCGTGGATTTTCAGGAGCCAACCGGCCACTCCCAGTCATATGCTGCCAAACACAAACCACGGCAGTTTTCCCTGCCTAACAAAATTCAGATGCCCCTCTTGTGGATGGCAGATTGCAGGAGCTACCTGCACTGTAAAACCAGCCCGACTTGGCACTGGTGCCACCTTCGGTCTTAGAACCATCCTGCGTATCGTGGATTTTCAGGAGCCAGTCCGCCACTACCAGCCACAACTCCTCAAACTCAAACCACGGCCCTTTTCTCTGGCAAACAATACTCTGCTGCCCTGCTTCTGGATAGCAGATTGCAGGAGCCACTTGGTACTATCAAACCAGCCCAACTTGGCACTGGTGCCACCTTGGGTCTTTGAACCTTCCGGCATATCGTGGAATTTCAGGAGCCAGCCGGCCACTCCCAGCCATAAGCTACCAAACACAAACCACAGCCCTTTTCCCTGCTTAAAAAAATTCAGATGCCCCGCTTCTGGATGGCAGACTGCAGGAGCAACTCGCCGCTGTCAAACCAGCCCGACTTGGAAGTGGTGACAACTTGGGCCTGGCACAATCCTGCGTATCGTAGATTTTCAGGAGCCAGCTGGCCACTCCCAGGCATAGGCTGCCAAACACAAACCATGGCCCTTTTCCCTGGCTAACAAAATTCAGATGCCCCGCTTATGGATGGCAGATTGCAGGAGCTACTTGGCACAATCATACCTGCCCAACATGGCAGTGGTGCCACCTTGGGTCTGGGAACCATCTTGCGTATCGTAGATTTTCTGGAGCCAGCCAACCACTCCCAGCCATGGGCTGCCAAACACAAACCACGGCACTTTTCCTTGCCTAACAACATTCAGATGCCGTGCTTCTGGATGGCAGAATGCAGGAGATACTTGGCTCTGTCCAACCAGCCCGACTTGGCAAAGGTGCTTACTTTGGTCTGGGAACCATCCTGCGTATCGTAGACTTTCATGTGCTAGAGGGCCAACCCCAGCCATAGGCCCCAAAAAAAAACCTCGGCCCGTTTCCCAGACAAACAAAACTCTGCTTTCCAGCTTCTGGATGGCAGATTGCAGGAGACACTTGGCACTGTCAAACCAGCACAACTTCGCACTGGTGCCACCTTGGGTCTGGGAACCATCCTGCGTATCGTGGATTTTCAGGAGCCAGACGGTCACTCCAACCCAGGGGTTGCCAAACACAAACCACGGCACTTTTCCCTGCCTAACAAAATTCAGATGCCCCTCTTGTGGATGGCAGATTGCAGGAGCTACTTGACACTGTCAAACCAGCCCTACTTGGCACTGGTGCCACCTTCGGTCTGGGAACCATCCTGCGTATCGTGGATTTTCAGGAGCCAGCCAGCCACTCCCAGCCATGGGCTGCCAAACACAAACCACGGCCCTTTTCCCGTGCAAAAAAAATTCAGATGCCTAGCTTCTTGATCGCAGATTGCAGACGCCACTTGGCTCTGTCCAGCCAGCCCAACTTGGCACTGGTGCCACCTTGAGTCTGGGAACCATCCTGCGTATCGTGGATTTTCAGGTGCCAGCCGGCCACTCCCAGCCACAGGCCCCAAAAACAAACCTCGGCCCGTTTGCCTGACAAACAAAACTCTGCTAACCTACTTCTGGATGGCAGATTGCAGGAGCCACTTGGAAGTGTCAAACTAGCCCAACCTGGCACTGGTGCCACCTTGGGTCTGGGAACTATCCTGCGTATCGTGGATTTTAAGGAGCCAGACGGCCACTCCCAGCCCTTGGCTGCCAAACACAAACCACGGCCCTTTTCCCAGGCTAAAAATATTCAGATGCCCCGCTTCTGGATGGCAGATTGCAGGAGGCACTTGGTACTATCAAACCAGTCAAACTTGGCACTGGTGCCACCTTGGGTCTGGGAACCATCCTGCGTATGGTGGATTTTCAGGAGCTAGGCAGCCATTCCCTGCCACAAGTCCTCAAAATCAAAACATGGCCCTTTTCTCTGGCAAACAAAACTCAGCTGCCCTACTTCTGGATGGCAGATTTCAGGATCCACTTGGTACTATCAAACCAGCCCAACTTGGCACTGGTGCCACCTTGGGTCTTTGAAGCATCCTGCATACGGTGGATTTCCAGGAGCCAGCCGGGCACTCCCAGCCATTGGTTGCCAAACACAAACCACGGCACTTTTCCCTTGCTGACACAATTCAGATGCCCCGCTTCTGGAGGGCAGATTGCAGGAGCCACTTGGCACTGTCAAAGCAGCCCGACTTTGAACTGGTGACACCTTGGGTCTGGGAACCATCCTGCGTATCGTGGATTTTCCGGAGACAGCCGGCCAGTCCCAGCTAGAGGCTGCCAAACACAAGTCACGGCCCTTTTCCCTGCCTAACAAAATTAAGATGCCCCGTTCTGGATGGCAGATTGCAGGAGCTACTTGGCACTATGAAACCAGACCGACTTGGCACTGGTGCTACCTTGGGTCTGGGAACCCTCCTGCGTATCGTGGATTTTCAGCAGCCAGCAGGCCACTCCCAGCCACAAGCCCTCAAACACAAACCACGCCCTTTTCTCTGGCAAACAAAACTCAGCTGCCCTGCTTCTGGATGGCAGATTGCAGGACCTCTTGGTACTATCAAACCAGTCCCACGTGGCACTCGTGCCACCTTGGGTCTGGGAACCATCCTGGGTATCATGGATTTTCAGGAGCCAGCTGGCCACTCCCAGCCATAGGCTGCCAAACACAAACCACGGCCCTTTTCCCTGGCTAACAAAATTCAGATGCCCTGCTACTGGATGGCAGGTTGCCGGAGCTTCTTGGCACTATCAAACCAGCAGGACTGTGGACGGGTGCCCCCTTTGTCTGTGAAGCATCCTGCGTATCGTGGATTTTCAGGAGCCAACCGGCCACTTCAAGCCACAAGCCCTCAAACTCAAACCACGGCGCTTTTCCCTGGCAAACAAAACTCAGCTGCCCTGCTTCTGGATGGCAGATTGCAGGAGCCACTTGGAATTATCAAACCAGCCCAATCTGGCACTGGTGCCACCTTGGGTCTGGGAAACATCCTGCGTATCGTGGATTTTCCGGAGCCAGCCGTCCACTCCCAGCCACAAGCCCTCAAACTCAAACCACAGCCATTTTCCCTGCCTAAGAAAATTCAGATTCACTGCTTCTGGTTGGCAGATTGCAGACACCACTTGGCTCTGTCTAACCAGCACGACAAGGCAGTGGTGCCGCGTTGAGTCTGGGAACAATCCTGCGTATCGTGGATTTTCAGGAGCCAGCCGGCCACTCCAAGCCATAGGCTGCCAAACACAAACCACGGCACTTTTCCCTGTCTAACAAAATTCAGATGCCCCGCTTCTGGATGGGTGATTGCAGGAGCTTCTTGGCACTATCAAACCTGCCCGACTTGGCAGTGGTGCCAACTTTGGTCACGGAACCATCCTGCGTATTGTGGTTTTTCAGGAGCCAGCCAGCCACTCCCAGCCACAAGCCCTCAAAATCAAACCACGACGCTTTTTTCTGGCAAACAAAACTCAGCTAACCTACTTCTGGATGGCAGATTGCAGGAGCCACTTGGCACAATCAAACCAGTCCAACTTGGCACTTGTGCCCCCTTGGGTCTGAGAATCATCCTGCGTATCGTGGATTTTCAGGAGCCAGGCAGGATTCCCAGCCACATGTCCTCAAACTAAAACCATGGCCCTTTTCTCTGGCATAAAATACTCAGCTGCCCCGCTTCTGGATGGCAGATTGCAGGAGCCACTTGGTACTGTCAAACCAGCAAAACTTGGAACTGGTGCCACCTTGGGTCTTTGAACCATCCTGCATAGAGTGGATTTTCAGGAGCCAGCCGGCCACTCCCAGCCATTGGTTGCCAAACACAAACCACGGCACTTTTCCCTGGCTGACACAATTCAGATGCCCCGCTTCTGGAGGGCAGATTGCAGGAGCCCCTTGGAACTGTCAAACCAGCCCGACTGTTAACTGGTGACACCTTGGGTCTGGGAATCATCCTGCGTATCGTGGATTTTCCGGAGAAAGCCGGCCAGTCCCAGCCATAGGCTGCCAAACAAAAATTATATCCTTTTCCCTGCCTAAGAAAATTCAGATGCCCCGTTCTGGATGGCAGATTGCAGGAGCTACTTGGCACTATAAAACCAGATCGACTTGGCACTGGTGCCACCTTCGGTCCAGGAACCATCCTGCGTATCGTGGATTTTGAGGAGCCAGCCGACCACTCCCAGCCATAGGCTGCAAAAAACAAACCAAGGCCCTTTTCCCTGCCTAACAAAATTCAGATGCCCGCTTCTGGATGGCAGATTGCAGGAGCCGCTTGGAACTATCAAACCAGGCCTACTTGCACTGGTGCCACCTTTGGTCTGCGAACCATCCTGCGGATCGTGCATTTTAAGGAGGCAGCCGGCCACTCCCAGCCACAATCCCTCAAACTCAAACCACGGCGCTTTTATCTGGCAAAATAAACTCAGCTGCCCTGTTTCTGGATGGCAGATTACAGGAGCCACTTGGTACTATCAATGCAGCCCAACTTGGCACTGGTGCAAATTTTGCTCTGGGAACCATCCTGCGTGTCGTGGACTTTCAGGAGCAACCCGGCCACTCCCAGCCATAGGCTGCCAAACAAAAACTACGGCCCTTTTCCCTGGCTAAAAAAATTCAGATCCCCCGCTTCTGTATGGCAGATTGTAGACAACACTTGGCTCTGTCAAACCAGCCTGACTTGGCACTGGTGCCACCTTTGGTCTGGGAACCATCCTGCGTATTGTGGATTTTCAGGAGCCAGCAGGCCACTCCAAGCCACAAGCCCTCAAACACAAACAACGGCCCTTTTCTCTCTCAAACAAAACTCAGCTGCCCTGCTTCTGGATGGCAGATTGCAGGAGCCACTTGGTACTATCAAACAAGCCCAACATGGCACTGATGCCACCTGGGGTCTGGGAACCATCCTGCGTATCGTGGATTTTCAGGAGCCAGCCGGCCACTCCCAGCCATAGGCTGCCCAACACAAACCACGGCGCTTTTCTCTGGCAAATAAATCTCAGCTGCCCTGCTTCTGGAAGGCAGATTGCAGGAGCCACTTGGTACTGTCAAACCAGCCCAACTTGGCACTGGTGCCACCTTGGGTCTGGGAACCATCCTGTGTATTGTGGATTTTCAGGAGCCAGCCGGCCACTCCGAGCCATAGGCTGCCAAACACAAACCACAGCCCTTTTCCCTGGCTAAAAAAATATAGATACCCAGCTTCTGGATGGAAGAATGCAGTAGCCACTTGGTATTATCAAACCGGCCAAACTTGGCACTGGTGCCACCTCGGGCCTGGGAACCATCCTGCGTATCGTGGATTTTCAGGAGCCAGCCGGCCACTCCCAGCCATAGGCTGCCAAACACAAACCACGGACCTTTTCCCTGGCTAACAAAATTCAGATGCCCCGTTCTGCATGGCAGATTGCAGGAGATGCTCGGCAGTATCAAACCAGCAAAACTTGGCACTGGAGCCACCTTTGGTCTGGGAACCATCCTGCGTATCGTGGATTTTCAGGAGCCACCCGGCCACTCCCAGCCATAGGCTGCCAAACACAAACTACGGCCCTTTTCCCTGGCTAACAAAATTCAGATGCCCCGCTTCTGGTTGGCAGAATTCAGGAGCTACTTGGCCAAATAAAACCAGCCCGACTTGGCACTGGTGCCACCTTGGGTCTGGGAACCATCCTGCGTATCGTGGATTTTCAGGACCCACCAGGCCACTCCCAGCCATAGGCTGCCAAACACAAACCACGGCCCTTTTCCCAGGCTAAAAATATTCAGATGCCCTGCTTCTGGATGGCAGATTGCAGGAGGCACTTGGTACTATCAAACCAGCCCAACAAGGCACGGGTGCCACCTTGGGTCTGGGAACCATCCTGCATATTGCGGATTTTCAAACCAGCCCCACTTGGCACTGGTGCCACCTTGGATCTGGGAACCATCCTGAGTATTGTGGATTTTCAGGAGCCAGCCGTACACTCCCAGCCATAGGCTGCCAAACACAAACCACGGCCCTTTTCACTGGCTAACAAAGTTCAGATGCCCCGCTTCTGGATGGCAGATTGCAGACAACACTTGGCTCTATCAAACCAGCCTGACTTGGAACTGGTGCCACCTGGGGTCTGGGAAACATCCTGCGTAACGTGGATTTTCAGGAGCCAGCCGGCCACCCTAATCTATAGGCTGTCAAACACAAACCACGGCCCTTTTCCTTGGCGAACAAAATTCAGATGTCCCGCATCTGGTTGGCAGAATGCAGGAGCTACTTGGCATTATCAAACCAGCCCGACTTGGCACTGGTGCCACCTGTGGTCTGGGAACCATCCTGCGTATCGTGGATGTTCAGGAACCTGCCGGCCACTCCCAGCCATTGGCTGCCAAAGACAAACCACGGCCCTTTTCACTGCCTAACAAAATAAAGATGCCCCGCTTCTGGATGGCAGATTGCAGGAGCTACTTTGCACAATCAAACCAGCCCAACTTGGCACTGGTGCCAACTTTGGTCTGGGAACCATCCTGCGTGTCATGGATTTTAAGAGCCAGCCGGCCACTCCCAGCGACAAGACCGCAAACTAAAACCACGGCGGTTTTCTCTGGCAAAAAAAAAAAACAGTTGCCCTGTTTCTGGATGGCAGATTGCAGGAGCCACTTGGTACTATCACACCAGCCCAACTTGGCACTGGTGCCAACTTTTGTCTGGGAACCATGCTGCGTATCGTGGATTTTAAGGAGCCAGCCGGCCACTCCATGCCACAAGCCCTCAAACTCAAACCACAGCCCTTTCTCTTGAAAACAACACTCAGCTGACCTGCTTCTGGATGGCAGTTGTCTGGGAACCATGCTGCGTATCGTGGATTTTAAGGAGCCAGCCGGACAATCCCAGGCACAAGACCTCAAATTCAAACCATGGCCCTTTTCTCTGGCAAACAAAACTCAGCTGCCCTGGTTCTGGATGGCAGATTGCAGGAGCCACTAGGTACTATCAAACCAGCACAACTTGGCACTGGTGCCACCTTGGGTCTGGGAACCCTCCTGCGTATCGTGGATTTTCAGGAGCCAGCCGGCCACTCCCAGCCACACGCCCTCAAACTGAAACCACGGCCCTTTTCTCTGGCAAACAAAACTCAGTTGCCCTGAATCTGGATGGCAGATTGCATGAGCCACTTTGTAATGTCAAACCAGCCAAACTTGGCACTGGTGCCACTATAGGTCTGGGAACCATCCTGGGTATCGTAGATGTTCAGGAGCCACCCGGCCACTCCCAGCCATAGGCTGCCACACACAAACCACGGCCCTTTTCCCTGGCTAAACCAGTTCAGAAGCCCCGCTTCAGGATGGCAGATTGCCGACACCACTTGGCTCTGTCCAACCAGCCCGACTTGGAACTGGTGCCACCTTGGGTCTGGGAACCATCCTGCGTATCGTGGATTTTCAGGAGCCAGACGGCCAGTCCCAGGCATAGGCTGCCAAACACAAAGCACGGCCCTTTTCCCTGGCTAACAAAATTAAGATGCCCCGCTTCGGGATGGCATACTGGAGACAAAACTTGGCTCTGTCAAACAATCCCGACTTGGCAGTGTTTCCACCTGTGGTCTGGGAACCATACTGCGTATCGTGGATTTTCAGGAGCCAGCCGGCCACTCCCAGCCATAGGCTTCCAAAGACAAACCAGGGCCTTTTCCCAGTCTTACAAAATTCAGATGCCCTGCTTCTGGATGGCAGATCACAGGAGCCACTTTGCACTGTCAAACCAGCCCTACTTGGAACTGTTGACACCTTGGGTCTGGGAACCATCCTGCGTATCGTGGATTTTCAAGAGCCAGCCGGCCACTCCCAGCCATAGTCTGCCAAACAAAAATTACATCCTTTTCCCTGCCTAACAAAATTCAGATGCCCCGCATCTGGATGGCAGATTGCAGGATCTACTTGGCACTATGGAACCAGCCAGACATAGCACTGGTGCCACCTTCGGTCTGGGAACCATCCTGCGTATCGTGGATTTTCAGGAGCCAGCCAGACTATCCCAGGCACAAGACCTCAAACTCAAACAATGGCACTTTTCTCTGGAAAACAAAACTCAGCTGCCCTGCTTCTGGATGGCAGATTGCAGGAGCCACTTGGCACTATCAAACCATCCCAACTTGCCACTGGTGCCACCTTGGGTCTACGAACCATCATGAGTTTCGTGGATTTTCAGGAGCCAGCCGTACACTCCCAGCCATAGGCTGCCAAACACAAACCACGGAACTTTTGCCTGGCTAACAAAATTCAGATGCCCCGCTTCTGGATGGCAGATTGCAGGAGCTACTTGGAACTATGGAACCAGCCCGACTTGACGCTGGTGCCACCTTTGGTCAAGGAACCATCCTGTGTATTGTGGATTTTCAGGAGCCAGCCGGCCACTCCCAGGCACAAGCCCTCAAACTGAAACCACGGCCCTTTTCTCTGGCAAACAAAACTCAGCTGCCCTGCTTCCGGATGGCAGTTTGCAGGAGCCAATTGGTACTATCCAACCAGCCCATCTTGGCATTGGTTTCACCTTGGGTCTGGGAACCATCCTGCGTATCGTGGATTTTCAGGAGCCAGCCGGCCACTCCCAGCCATTGGCTGCCAAACACAAACCACGGCAATTTTGTCTGGCTAACAATATTCAGATGCCTCGCTTCTGGATGGCAGATTGCAGACACCACTTGGCTCTGTCCAACCAGCTGGATTTGGCACTGGTACCACCCTGGGTCTAGGATCCATCCTGCATATCGTGGATTTTCAAGAGCCAGCCGGCCACTCCCAGCCACAGGCCCCCAAACTCAAACCATGGCCCTTTTCTCTGCCAAACAAAACTCAGCTGTCCTGCTTCTGGATAGCAGATTGCAGGAGCCACTTGGTACTATCAAACCAGCCCAACTTGGCACTGGTTACACCTTGGGTCTTGGAACCATCCTGCGTATCGTGGATTTTCTGGAGCCAGACGGCCACTCCCAGCCATAGGCTGCCAAACACAAACCACGGCCCTTTTCCCTTCCTAACAAAATTCAGATGCCCCGCTTCTGGATGGCAGATCGAAGGAGCCCATTGGCACTGCCAAACCAGCCCTACTAGGAACTGGTGCCACCTTGCGTCTGGGAACATTCCTGCGTATCGTGGATTTTCAGGAGCCAGCCGGCCACTCCCAGCCATAGGCTGCCAAACACAAACCACGGCCCTTTACCCTGGCTAACAAAACTGAGCTGCCCCGCTTCTGGATGGCAGATTGCAGGAGCTACTTGGAACTATGGAACCAGCCCGACTTGGCACTGGTTCCACCTTGCGTCTGGGAACAATCCTGCGTATCGTGGATTTTCAGGAGCCAACCGGCCACTCCCAGTCATATGCTGCCAAACACAAACCACGGCAGTTTTCCCTGCCTAACAAAATTCAGATGCCCCTCTTGTGGATGGCAGATTGCAGGAGCTACCTGCACTGTAAAACCAGCCCGACTTGGCACTGGTGCCACCTTCGGTCTTAGAACCATCCTGCGTATCGTGGATTTTCAGGAGCCAGTCCGCCACTACCAGCCACAACTCCTCAAACTCAAACCACGGCCCTTTTCTCTGGCAAACAATACTCTGCTGCCCTGCTTCTGGATAGCAGATTGCAGGAGCCACTTGGTACTATCAAACCAGCCCAACTTGGCACTGGTGCCACCTTGGGTCTTTGAACCTTCCGGCATATCGTGGAATTTCAGGAGCCAGCCGGCCACTCCCAGCCATAAGCTACCAAACACAAACCACAGCCCTTTTCCCTGCTTAAAAAAATTCAGATGCCCCGCTTCTGGATGGCAGACTGCAGGAGCAACTCGCCGCTGTCAAACCAGCCCGACTTGGAAGTGGTGACAACTTGGGCCTGGCACCATCCTGCGTATCGTAGATTTTCAGGAGCCAGCTGGCCACTCCCAGGCATAGGCTGCCAAACACAAACCATGGCCCTTTTCCCTGGCTAACAAAATTCAGATGCCCCGCTTATGGATGGCAGATTGCAGGAGCTACTTGGCACAATCATACCTGCCCAACATGGCAGTGGTGCCACCTTGGGTCTGGGAACCATCCTGCATATCGTGGATTTTCAGGAGCCAGCCGGCCACTCCCAGCCATAGGCTACCAAAAACAAACCACGGCCCTTTACCCCGGGTAACAAAATTCAGATGCCCCGCTTCTGGATGGCAGATTACAGGAGCCACTTGTAACTGTCCAACCAGCCCGAATTGGAACTGATGCCACCTTGGGTCTGTGAACCGTCCTGCGTATCGTGGATTTTCAGGATCCAGCCGTCCACTCCCAACCATGGGCTGCCAAACACAAACCTCGGAACTTTTCCCTGCATTAGAAAATTCAGATGCCCCGATTATAGATGGCAGAGGGCAGGAGCTACTTGGCACTGGCAAACCAGCCCAACACTGCACTTGTGCCACCTTTGGTCTGGGAACCATCCTGCGTATGGTGGATTTTCAGGAGCCAGCCGGCCACTCCCAGGCACAGGCCCGAAAAAAAAAACTCTGCCCGTTTCCCTGACAAGCAAAACTCAGCTACCCCGCTTCTGTATGGCAGATTGCAGGAGCCACTTGTAGTATCAAACCAGCCCAACTTGGCACTAGTTTCACCTGAGGTCTGGGAACAATCCTGCGTATCATGGATTTTCAGGAGCCAGCCGGCAACTCCCAGCCACACGCCCTAAAACTCAAAGCACGGCCCTTATCTCTGGCAAACAAATTCAGCTGTCCTGCTTCTGGATGGCAGATTGCAGGAGCCACTTGGTACTATCAAACCAGCCCAACTAGGCACTGGTACCACCTTGAGTCTGGGAACCATCCTTCCTATCGTGTATTTTAAGGAGCCAGCCAGCCACTCCCAGCCATAGGCTGACCAACACAAACCACAGCCCTTTTCCCTGGCTAACAAAATTTAGAAGCCCCTGTTCTGGATGGCAGATTGCAGGAGCCACTTGGTACTATCAAACCAGTCCAACTTGCACTGGTGACAGCTTGGGTCTTTGAACCATCCTGCATATCGTGGATTTTCAGGAGCCAGCCGGCCACTCCCAGCCATAGGCTGCCAAACAGAAACCACGGCCCTTTTCCCTTGGTAACAAAATTCAGATGCCCTGCTTCTGGATGGGACTTTGCAGGAGATACTTGGCACTATCAAACCAGCCCTACTTGCACTGCTTCCACTTTTGGTCTTGGAACTATCCTACATATCGTGGATTTTCAGGAGCCAGCCGGCCACTCCCAGCCACAAAAAAGCAAACTGGAACCACGGCACTTTTCTCTGGCAAACAAAACTCAGCGGCCCTGCTTCTGGATGGCAGATTGTAGGAGACACTTGGTACTATCAAACCAGCCCAACATGGCACTAGTGTCCCAGGGGACTGGGAACAATCCTGCGTATCGTGGATTTTCAGGAGCCAGCCGGCCACTCCCAGCCATAGGCTGCCAAACACAAACCAAGGCCCTTTGCCCTGCCTAAGAAAATTCAGATGCCCTGCTTCTGGATGGCAGATTGCAGGAGACACTTCGCACTGTCAAACCTGCTGGACTTGGAACTGGTGCCACCTTGGGTCTGGGAACCATCATGCGTATCGTGGATTTTCAGGAGCCAGCCTCCCACTCCCAGCCATAGGCTGCCAAACACAAACCACGGCCCTTTTCCCTGGCAAACAAAATTCAGATGCCCCTATTCTGGATGGCAGATTGCAGGAGCCAATTGGCACTGTCAAACCAGCCCGACTTGGAACTGGTGCCACCTTGGTTCTGGGAACAATCCTGCGTATTGTGGATTTTCAGGAGCCTGCCGGCCACTCCCAGCCAAAAACCCTCAAACTCAAACCACGGCCCTTTTCTTTGGCTAACAAAACTCAGCTGCCCCGCTTCTGGATGGCAGATTACAGGAGCCACTTGGTACTATCAAACCAGTCCAACTTGGCACTGGTGCCACCTTGGGTCTGGGAATCATCCTGCCTATCGTGGACTTTCAGGAGTCAGCCGGCCACTCCCAGTCCCAAGCACTCAAACTCAAACCACAGCCCTTTTCTCTGGCAAAAAAAACTCAGCTGCCCCGCTTCTTGATGGTAGGCTGCCGATGCCACTTGGCTCTGCCAAACCAGACCGATTTGGCACTGGTGCCTCCTTGGGTCTGGGAACAATCCTGCGTATCGTGGATTTTGAGGAGCCAGCTGGCCACTCACAGCCATGGGCTGCCAAACACAGACCACGGCCCTTTTCCCTGGTTAACTAAATTCAGATGCCCTGCTTCTGGATGGCAGATTGCAGGAGCTACATGGCACTGTCAAACGAGCCCGACTTTGCACTGGTGCCACCTTCGGTCTGGGATTCATCCTGCGTATTGTGGATTTTAAGGAGCCAGACGGCAACACCCAGCCACAGACAGCAAACTCAAACCACGGCACTTTTCTCTGGCAAACAAATTCAGCGGCCCTGCTTCTGGATGGCAGATTGCAGACACCACTTGGCTCTGTCCAATCAGCCTGACATGGCAGTGGTGCCACCTTGGGTCTGGGAACCATCCTGCGTATTGTGGATTTTCAGGAGCCAGCCCGCCACTCCCTGCAATAGGCTGCCAAAGACAAAGCACGGCCCATTTCCGTGGCTAAAAAAATTCAGAGGCCCGCTTCTGGATGGCAGATTGCAGGAGCCACTTGGTACTATCAAACCAGCGCAACTTGGCACTGGTGCCACCCTGGGTCTGGGAAACATCCTACGTATCATGGATTTTCAGGAGCCAGCCGGCCACTCCCAGCCCCAAGCCCTCAAACTCAAACCACAGACCTTTTCTCTGGCAAACAACACTCAACTGCCCCGCTTCTTGATGGCAGACTGCCGACGTCACTTGGCTCTGTCCAACTAGCCCGACTTGGCAATGGTGCCACCTTCGGTCTCTAAACCATCCGGAATATCGTGGATTTTCAGGAGCCAGCCGGCCACTCCCAGCCAAAAGCCCTCAAACTCAAACCACGGCCCTTTTCTCTGGCAAAAAAAACTCAGCTGCCCTGCTTCTGGATGGCACATTGCAGGAGCCACTTGGTACTATCAAGCCATCCAATCTTGGCACTGGTGCCACCTTGGGTCTGGGAACCATCCTGCGTATCGTGGATTTTCAGGAGTCAGTCGGCCACTCCCAGTACCAAGCCCTCAAACTCAAACCACAGCCCTTTTCTCTGGCAAAAAAAACTGAGCTGCCCCGCTTCTTGATGGTAGGCTGCCGACGCCACTTGGCTCTGCCAAACCAGACCGATTTGGCACTGGTGCCTCCTTGGGTCTGGGAACCATCCTGCGTATCGTGGATTTTCAGGAGCCAGCTGGCCACTCCCAGCCATGGGCTGCAAAACACAGACCACGGCCCTTTTCCCTGGTTAACTAAATTCAGATGCCCTGCTCCTTGATGGCAGATTGCAGGAGCTACATGGCACTGTCAAACGAGCACGACTTTGCACTGGTGCCACCTTCGGTCTGGGATTCATCCTGCGTATTGTGGATTTTCAGGAGCCAGACGGCAACTTCCAGCCACAGATATCAAACTCAAACCACGGCCCATTTCCGTGGCTAACAAAATTCATATGCCCTTCTTCTGGATGGCAGATTGTAGATGTCACTTGGCTCTGTCCAACCAGCTTGACTTGGCACTGGTGCCACCTTGGGTCTGGGAACCATTCTGCGTAACGTGGATTTTCCGGAGGCAGCCGGCCACTCCAAGTCATAGGCCCTCAAACTCAAACCACGGCCCTTTTCTCTGGCAAAAAAAACTAAGCCTTCCTGCTTCTGGATAGCAGATTGCAGGAGCCACTAGGTACTATCAAACCAGCCTTACTTGGCCCTGGGGTAACCTGGGGTCTGGGAACCATCCTGCGTATCGTGGATTTTCAGGAGGAAGCCGGCCCCTCCCAGCCATAGGCTGCCAAAATAAACCACGGCTATTTTCCCTGGCTAACAAAATTCAGCTGCCCTTCTTCTGCATGGCAGATTGCAGGAGCCCCTTGGTACTATCAAACCAGCACAACTTGGCATTGGTGCCACCTTGGGTCTGGGAACCATCCTTGTATCGTGGATTTTCAGGAGCCTGCCGGCCACTCCCAGCAGAAGACCCCGAAAAAAACCTCTGCCCGTTTCGCTGACAAACAAAACTCAGCTACCTTCTTCTGGATGGCAGATTGCAGGAGGCACTTGGTACTGTCAAACCAGCCCGACTTGGCACTGGTGCCACCTTGGGTCTTGGAACCATCCTGCGTATCGTGGATTTTGAGGACCCAGCCGGCCACTCCCAACTACAAGCCCTCAATCTTAAACCACAGCCATTTTATCTGGCAAATAAAATTCCGCTAACTTGCTTCTTGATGGCAGATTGCAGGAGCCACTTGGTAATGTCAAACCAGCCAAACTTGGCACTGGTGCCACCTAGGGTCTGGGAACCATCATGCATATCGTGGATTTTCAGGAGCCAGCCGTCCACTCCAAGCCACAAGCCCTCAAACAGAAACCACGGCCCTTTTCTCTGGCCAAAAAAACACAGCTGCCCTACTTCTGGATGGCAGATTGCAGGAGACACTTGGAATTATCAAACCAGCCCAATCTGGCACTGGTGCCACCTTGGGTCTGGGAAACATCCTGCGTATCGTGGATTTTCAGGAGCCAGCCGTCCACTCCCAGCCACAAGCCCTCAAACTCAAACCACAGCCATTTTCTCTAGCAAACAAAACTCAGCTGCCCTGCTTCTGGATGGCAGATTGCAGGAGCCACTTGGTACTATCAACCCAGACAAATAGGCACTGGTGCCAACTTTGGTCTGGGAACCATCCTACGTATCGTGTATTTTCAGGAGCCAGCCGGCCACTCCCAGCCATAGGCGGCCAATCACCGTCCATGGCCCTTTTCCCTGGCTAACAAAATTCATATGCCCTTCTTCTGGATGGCAGATTGTAGATGTCACTTGGCTCTGTCCAACCAGCTTGACTTGGCACTGGTGCCACCTTGGGTCTGGGAACCATTCTGCGTAACGTGGATTTTCAGGAGGCAGCCGGCCACTCCAAGTCATAGGCCCTCAAACTCAAACCACGGCCCTTTTCTCTGGCAAAAAAAACTAAGCCTTCCTGCTTCTGGATAGCAGATTGCAGGAGCCACTAGGTACTATCAAACCAGCCTTACTTGGCCCTGGGTTAACCTGGGGTCTGGGAACCATCCTGCGTATCGTGGATTTTCAGGAGGAAGCCGGCCCCTCCCAGCCATAGGCTGCCAAAATAAACCACGGCTATTTTCCCTGGCTAACAAAATTCAGCTGCCCTTCTTCTGCATGGCAGATTGCAGGAGCCACTTGGTACTATCAAACCAGCACATCTTGGCATTGGTGCCACCTTGGGTCTGGGAACCATCCTGCGTATCGTGGATTTTCAGGAGCCAGCCGGCCACTCCCAGCCACAGGCCCCAAACACACCTCGGCCCGTTTTGCTGACAAACAAAACTCAGCTACCCCGTTTCTAAATGGCAGATTGCAGGAGCCACTTGGTACTGTCAAACCAGCCTAACTTGGCACTGCTGCCACCTTGGGTCAGGGAACCATCCTGCGTATCGTGGAATTTCATGGGCCAGCCGGCCACTCCCAGCCAAAGGCCCCAATAAAAACCTCGGCTTGTGTCCCTGACAAACAAAACTCAGCTACCCTGCTTCTGGATGGCAGATTGCAGGAGCCACTTGATACTATCAAACCAGCCCCACTTGGCACTGGTGCCACCTTGGGTCTGGGAAACATCCTGCGTATCGTGGATTTTCAGGAGCCAGCAGGCCACGCCCAGCCATAGGCTGCGAAACTCAAACCACGGCCCTTTTCTCTGGCTAACAAAACTCAGCTGCCCTGCTTCTGGATGGCAGATTGCAGGAGCCACTTGGTACTATCAAACCAGCCCAACTTGGCACTGGTGCCACCTTGGGTCTGGGAACCATCCTGCGTATCGTGGATTTTCAGGAGCCAGCCGGCGACTCCCAGCCATAGGCTGCCAAAGAGAAACTTCGGCCCTTTTCCCTGGCTAAAAAATTCAGATGCCTTGCTTCTGGATGGCAGATTGCAGGAGCCACTTGGCACATTCAAACCACCCGACTTGGAAATGGTGCGACCTTAGGTCTGGGAACCATGCTGAGTATCGTGGATTTTCCGGAGCCAGCCGGACACTTCCAGCCACAGGCCTTCAAAATCAAACCACGGCACTTTACTCTGGCAAAGAAAACTCAGCTGCCCTGCTTCTTGATAGCAGGTTGCAGGAGCAACTTGGTACTATCAAACCTGCCCAACTTGGCTCTGGGGTCACATGGGGTCTGGGAACCATCCTGCGTATCCTGGATTTTCAGGAGACACCCGGCCACTCCCATCCATGGGCTGCCAAACACAATCCACGGCCCTTTTCCCTTCCTAACAAAATTAAGATGCCCCGCTTCTGGATGGCAGATTGCAGGAGCTTCTTGCCACTGTCAAACCAGCCCAACTTGGCACTGGTGCCACCTTGGGTCTGGGAACCATCCTGCGTATCGTGGATTTTCAGGAGCCAGCCGGACACTCCCAGCCACAGGACCTCAAAGTCTAAGCAGGGCCCTTTTCTCTGGCAAACAAAACTAAGCCTTCCTGCTTCTGGATAGCAGATTGCAGGAGCCACTTGGTACTATCAAACCAGCCCAACTTGTCCCTGGGGTCACCTGGGGTCTGGGAACCATCCTGCGTATCGTGGATTTTCAAGAGCCAGCTGGCCACTCCCAGCCATAGGCTGCCAAAAAAAACCCACGGCCCTTATCTCTGGCTAACAAAATTTAGATTCCCTGCTTTTGGATTGCAGATTGCAGACGCCACTTGGCACTGTCAAACCAACCCGACTTGGAACTGGTGCCACGTTCCGTCCGGGAAACATCCTGCGCATCGTGGATTTTCAGGAGCCAGCCAGCCACTCCAAACCACAAGCCGTCAAACTCAAACCACGGCCCTTTATACCGGCAAACAAAACTCAGCTGCCCTGCTTCTGGATTGCAGATTGCAGGAGCTACTTGGTACTATCAAACCAGCCCAACTTGGCACTGGTGCCACCTTGGGTCTGGGAACCATCCTGCGTATCGTGGATTTTCAGGAGCCAGCCGGCCACTCCTAGCCATAGGCTGCCAAGGACAATCCTCGGCCCTTTTCCCTGGCTAAAAAATTCAGATGCCTTGCTTCTGGATGGCAGATTGCAGGAGCCACTTGGCACAGTCAAACCAGCCCGACTTGGAAATGCTGCGACCTTAGGTCTGGGAACCATGCTGAGTATCGTGGATTTTTCCGGAGCCAGCTGGCCACTTCCAGCCACAGGCCTTCAAAATCAAACCACGGCACTTTTCTCTGGCAAACAGAACTCGGCTGCCCTGCTTCTTGATAGCAGATTGCAGGAGCAACTTGGTACTATCAAACTGGCCCAACTTGGCTCTGGGGTCACATGGGGTCTGGGAACCATCCTGCGTATCCTGGATTTTCAGGAGCCACCCGGCCACTCCCATCCATGGGCTGCCAAACACAAACCACGGGCATTTTCCCTTCGTAACAAAATTCAGATGCCCCTCTTTTGGATGGCAGATTGCAGGAGCTTCTTGGCACTGTCAAACCAGCCCAACTTGGCACTGGTGCCACCTTGGGTCTGGGAATCATCCTGCGTATCGTGGATTGTCAGGAGCCAGCCAGCAACTCTAAGCCATAGGCTGCCAAACAGAAACCACGGCACTTTATACTGGCAAACAAAACTCAGCTGCCCTGCTTCTGGATGGCAGATTGCAGGAGCCACATGGTACTATCAAACCAGACAAAGTAGGCACTTGTGCCAACTTGGGCCTGGGAACCATCCTGCATATCGTGGATTTTCAGGAGCCAGCTGGCCACTCAGAGCCATGTGCTGCCAAACACAAACCACGGCACTTTTCCCTGGCTAACAAAATTCAGATGCCCTGCTTCTGGATGGCAGATTGCAGGAACCACTTGGCACTGTCATACCAGCCCGACTTGGAACTGGTGCCACCTTCGGTCTGGGAACCATCCTGCGTATCGTGGATTTTCTGGAGACAGCCGGCCACTCCCAGCCAAAGGCCACAAAAACAAACCTCGGCTTGTGTCCCCGACAAACAAAACTCAGCTACCCTGCTCCTGGATGGCAGGTTGCAGGAGCCACTTGGTACTGTCAAACAAGCCCGACTTGGCACTTGTGCCACCTTGGGTCTGGGAACCATCCTGCGTATCGTGGATTTTCAGGAGACAGCTGGCCACTCCCAGCCATAGGCGGCGAAATTCAAACGATGGCCCTTTTCTCTGGCAAACAAAACTCATCTGCCCTGCTTATGGATGGCAGATGGCAGGTGCCACATGGTACTATCAAACCACCCAACTTGGCCTTGGGGTCACCTGGGGTCTGGGAACCATCCTGCGGATTCTGGATTTTAAAGAGCCAGCCGGGCAATCCCAGCCATAGTCTGCCAAAAAAAAACCACGGCCCTTTTCCCTGGCTAACAAAATTCAGATGCCCTGATTCTGGATGGCAGATTGCAAACGCCACTTGGCACTGTCAAACCAAGCCGACTTGGAAGTGGTGCCACCTTCAGTCAGGGAACCATCCTGCGTATCGTGGATTTTCAGGTGCCAGCCAGCAGCTTCCAGCCACAAGACGTCAAACTCAAACCACAGCCCTTTTCTTTGGCAAACAAAACTCAGCTGCCCCGCTTCTTGATGGTAGGCTGCCGACGCCACTTGGCTCTGCCAAACCAGACCGATTTGGCACTGGTGCCTCCTTGGGTCTGGGAACCATCCTGCGTATTGTGGATTTTCAGGAGCCAGCTGGCCACTCCCAGCCATGGGCTGCCAAACACAGACCACGGCCCTTTTCCCTAGTTAACTAAATTCAGATGCCCTGCTTCTGGATGGCAGATTGCAGGAGCTACATGGCACTGTCAAACGAGCCCGACTTTGCACTGGTGCCACCTTCGGTCTGGGATTCATCCTGCGTATTGCGGATTTTCAGGAGCCAGACGGCAACTCCCAGCCACAGACAGCAAACTCAAACCACGGCACTTTTCTCTGGCAAACAAATTCAGTGGCCCTGCTTCTGGATGGCAGATTGCAGGAGACACTTGGTACTATCAAACCAGCCCAACTTGGCACTAGTGTCCCTGGGGTCTGGGAACCATCCTGCGTATTGTGGATTTTCTGGAGCCAGCCAGCCACTCCCTGCAATAGGCTGCCAAAGACAAAGCACGGCCCTTTTCCGTGGCTAACAAAATTCAGATGCCCGCTTCTGGATGGCAGATTGCAGGAGCCACTTGGTATTATCAAACCAGCGCAACTTGGCACTGGTGCCACCCTGGGTCTGGGAACCATCCTGCGTATCATGGATATTCAGGAGCCAGCCGGCCACTCCCAGCCCCAAGCCCTCAAACTCAAACCACAGACCTTTTCTCTGGCAAACAACACTCAACTGCCCCGCTTCTTGATGGCAGACTGCCGACGTCACTTGGCTCTGTCCAACCAGCCCGACTTGGCACTGGTGCCACGTTGGGTCTCTAAACCATCCGGAATATCGTGGATTTTCAGGAGCCAGCCGGCCACTCCCAGCCAAAATCCCTCAAACTCAAACCACGGCCCTTTTCTCTGGCAAACAAAACTCAGCTGCCCTGCTTCTGGATGGCACATTGCAGGAGCCACTTGGTACTATCAAACCATCCAATCTTGGCACTGGTGCCACCTTGGGTCTGGGAACCATCCTGCGTATCGTGGATTTTCAGGAGCCAGCCGGCCACTCCCAGCCATATGCCTCCAAACACAAACCACGACCCTTTTCCCTGGCTAACAATATTCAGATGCCCCGCTTCCGGATGGCAGATTGCAGACGCAACTTGGCTCTGTCCAACCAGGCTGAATTGGCACTGGTACCACAATAAGTCTGGGATCCAACCTGCGTATTGTGGATTTTCAGGAGCCCGCCAGCCACACCAACCACAGGCCCCAAAAACTAATACCACGGCCCTTTTCTCTGGCAAACAAAACTCAGCTGCCCTGCTTCTGGATGGCAGATTGCAGGAGCCACTTGGTACTATCAAACCAGCCAAACTTGGCACTGGTGCCACCTTGGGTCTGGGAAGCATCCTGCGTATCGTGGATTTTGTGGAGCCAGCCGGCCACTCCCAGCCATAGGCCTCCAAACACAAACCACAGCACTTTTCCGTGGCTAACAATATTCAGATGCCCGGCTTCTGGATGGCAGATTGTAGAGGCCACTTTGGCTCTGTCCAACCAGCCCGACTTGGCACTGGTGACACCATCAGTCTCAGATCCATCCTGCGTATTGTGGATATTCAGGAGCCACCCAGACACTCCCAGCCATGGGCTGCCATACACAAACCACGGCATTTATCCCTGGCTAACAAAATTCAGATGCCCCTCTTGTGGATTGCAGATTGCAGGAGCTACTTGGCACTGTCAAACCAGCCCAACTTGGCACTGGTCCCACCTTGGGTCGGGGGACTATCCTGCGTATCGTTGATTTTCAGGAGCCAGCCGGACACTCCCAGCCCCAAGCCCTCAAACTCAAACCACAGACCTTTTCTCTGGCAAACAACACTCAACTGCCCCGCTTCTTGATGGCAGACTGCCGACGTCACTTGGCTCTGTCCAACTAGCCCGACTTGGCAATGGTGCCACCTTCGGTCTCTAAACCATCCGGAATATCGTGGATTTTCAGGAGCCAGCCGGCCACTCCCAGCCAAAAGCCCTCAAACTCAAACCACGGCCCTTTTCTCTGGCAAAAAAAACTCAGCTGCCCTGCTTCTGGATGGCACATTGCAGGAGCCACTTGGTACTATCAAGCCATCCAATCTTGGCACTGGTGCCACCTTGGGTCTGGGAACCATCCTGCGTATCGTGGATTTTCAGGAGTCAGTCGGCCACTCCCAGTACCAAGCCCTCAAACTCAAACCACAGCCCTTTTCTCTGGCAAAAAAAACTGAGCTGCCCCGCTTCTTGATGGTAGGCTGCCGACGCCACTTGGCTCTGCCAAACCAGACCGATTTGGCACTGGTGCCTCCTTGGGTCTGGGAACCATCCTGCGTATCAGGGATTTTCATCAGCCAGCCGGCCACTCCCAGCCACAGGCCCCCAAACTCAAACCAAGGCCCTTATCTCTAGTAAACAAAACTCAGCTGCCCTGCTTCTGGATGGCAGATTGCAGGAGCTACTTGGTACTGTCAAACCAGCCCAACTTGGCACTGGTGCCACCTTGGGTCTGGGAACCATCCTGCGTATCATGGATTTTCAGGAGCCAGGCGGCCACTCCCAGCCTTGGGCTACCAAACAAAAACCACGGCCCTTTTCCGTGGCTAACAATATTCAGATGCCTTGCTTCTGGATGTCAGATTGTAGGAGCCACTAGGCTCTGTCCAACCAGCCCGACTTGGCACTGGTGCCGCCATCAGTCTCGGATCCATCCTGCGTATTGTGGATTGTCAGGAGCCAGCCGGCCACTCGCAGCCAAAAGCCCTCAAATTCAAACCAGGGCCCTTTTCTGTGGCAAAGAAATCTCAGCTGCCCCGCTTCTGGATAAGAGATTGCAGGAGCCACTTGGAACTATCAAACCAGCCCAACTTGACACTGGTGCCACCTTGGTTCTGGGAACCATCCTGCGTATCGTGGATATTCAGGAGCCAGCCGTCCACTCCCAGCCATAGGCTGCCAAACACAAACCACTGAACTTTTCCTTGGCTTACAAAATTCAGATGCTCCTCATCTGGATGGCAGATTGCATGAGTTACTTGGTACTATCAAACCTGCCCGACTTGGCGCTGGTGCCACATTTGGTCTGGGAACCATCCTGCGTATCGTGGATTTTCAGGAGCCAGCCGGCCTCTTCCTTTCCACAAGCCCTCAAAATCAAACCACGGCACTTTTCTTTGGCCATCAAAATTCAGCTGCCCTGCTTCTGGCTGGCAGATTGCAGGAGCCACTTGGAACTATCAAAAAATCCCGACTTGGCAATGGTGCCTCCTTTGGTCTGGGAACCATCCCGCGTATCGTGGATTTTCAGGAGACATCCGGCCACTCCCAGCCATGGGTTGCCAAACTCAAACCACGGCCCTTTTCCCTGGGAAAGAAAATTCAGATGCCCCACTTCTGGATGGCAGATTGCAGGAGCCACTTTGCACTGTCAAACCAGCCCAACTTGGCACTTGTGCCACCTTGGGTCTCGGAACCATCCTGCGTATCGTGGATTTTCAGGAGCCAGCCAGCCATTCCCATCCATAGGCTGCCAAACACAATCCACGGCCCTTTTCCCTGGCTAAAAAAATTCAGATGCCCCGCTTCTGGATGGCAGATTGCCGGAGCTACTTGGTACTATCAAACATGCATGACTTGGCACTGGTTCCACCTTTGGTCTGGGAACCATCCTGCGTATCGTGGATTTTCAGGAGCCAGCCGGCCTCTCCCAGCCACAAGCCCTCAAACTCAAACCACGGTCCTTTACTCTGGGAAACAAAACTCAGCTGCCCTGCTTCAGGATGGCAGATTGCAGGAGCCACTTGGTGCAATCAAATCAGCCCAACTTGGCACTGGTGCCACCTTGGGTCTGGGTACAATCCTGCGTATTGTGGATTGTCAGGGGCTAGCCGGCCACTCCCTGCCACAAGCTGCCAAAGACAAACCACGGCACTTTTCTCTGCCTAAAAATAATTCAGAAGACCCTCTTGTGGATGGCAGATTGCAGGAGCTACTTGGCACTATCAAACCAGCCCGACTTGGCTCTGGTGCCACCTTGGTTCTGGGAACCATCCTGCGTACGGTGGATTTTCTGGAACAGGCAGGCCACTCCCAACCATAGGCTGCCAAACACACACCACGGCCCTTTTCACTGGCTAACAAAATTCAGATGGCCCGTTCTGGATGGCAGATTGCAGGAGCCACTTGGCACTATCAAACCAGCACTTCTTGGCACGTGTGCCACCTTTGCTCTGGGAACCATCCTGCGTATCGTGGATTTTCAGGAGCCAGACGGACACTCTCAGCTGTGGGCTGCCAAACAAAAACCACGGACCTTTTCCCTGGCAAAGAAAATTCAGATGCCCCGCTTCTGGATGGCAGATTGCAGACGCCACTTGGCTCTTTCCAACCAGCCAGACCTTGCACTGGTGCCACCTTCGGTATGGGAACCATCCTGCGTGTCGTGGATTTTCAGGAGCCAGCCGGCCACTCCCAGCCACAAGCCCTCAAACTTAAACCACGGCCCATTTCCCTGACAAACAAAACTCAGCTACCCTGCTTCTGGATGGCAGATAACAGGAGCCACTTGGTACAGTAAAACCAGCCCAACTTGGCACTCGTGCCACCTTGGGTCTGGGAACCATCCTGCGTATAGTGGATCTTCAGGAGCCAGCCGGCCTCTCCCAGCCACAACCCTAAAAACTCAAACCACGGCCCTTTCCCCTGGCAAAAAAAACTCAGCTGCCCAGCTTCTGGATGGCAGATTGCAGGAGTTACTTGGTACTATCCAACCAGCCCAATTTGGCACTGGTGCCACCTTGGGTCTGGGAACCATCCTGCGTATCGTGTATTTTCAGGAGCCAGCCGGCCACTCCCAGCCTCAGGTCCCCAAACTCAAACCACGGCCCTTTTCTCTGGGAAACAAAACTCAGCGGCCCTGCTTCTGGATGGCAGATTGCAGGAGCCACTTGACACTGTCAAACCAGCCCGACTTGGCACAGGTGCCTCCTTTGGTCTGGGAACCATCCTGCGTATCGTGGATTTTCAGGAGCCAGCCGGCCACTCCCAGCCTCAGGTCCCCAAACTCAAACCACGGCCCTTTTCTCTGGCAAACAAAACTCAGCGGCCCTGCTTCTGGATAGCAGATTGCAGGAGCCACTTGGCACTGTCAAACCAGCCCTACTTGGCACTGGTGCCACCTTGGGTCTGGGAACCATCCTGCATATCGTGGATTTTCAGGAGCCAGCCGGCAACTCTCAGCCATAGGCTGCCAAACAAAAACCACGGGGCTTTTCCCTGGCTAACAAAATTCAGATGCTCCTCTTCAAGATGGCAGATTTAAGGTGCCACTTTGCACTGTCAAACCAGCCCGACCTGGCACTGGTGCCACCTTGGGTTTGGGGACCATCCTGCGTATCGTGGATTTTCAGGACCCAGCAGGCCACTCCCAGACATATGCTGCCAAACAAATCCACGGCCCTTTTCCCTGGCTAAAAAAATTCAGATTCCCCACTTGTGGATGGCAGATTGTAGGAGCTACTTGGCACTGTCCAACCAGTCCGACTTGGCACTGGTGCCACCTTCGTTCTGGGAAACATCCTGCGTATGGTGGATTTTAAGGAACCAGCTGGCCACTTCAAGCCACAATCTCTCAAACGCAAACCACAGCCCTTTTCTCTGGCATAGAAAACTCAGCTGCCCTGCTTCTTGATGCCAGATTGCAGGAGCCACTTGGTACTGTCAAACCAGCCCAAATTGGCACTGGTGCCACCTTGGCACTGGTGCCACCTTGGGTCTGGGAACCATCCTGCGTATCGTGGATTTTCAGGAGCCAGCCGGCCTCTCCAATCCACAAGCACTCAAACTCAAACCACGGCCCTTTTCTTTGGCCATCAAAACTCAGGTGCCGTGCTTCTGGATGGCAGATTGCAGGAGCCACTTGGCACTGTCAAACCAGGCCAACTTGGCACTGGTGCCACCTTGGGTCTGGGAACCATCCTGCGTATCGTGGATTTTCAGGAGTCAGCCGGCCACTCCCAGCCACAAGCCATCAAATTCAAACCACGGACCTTTTCTCTGGCAAACAAAACTCCGCTGCCATGCTTCTAGAGGGCAGATTGCAGGAGCCACTTGATACTATCAAACCAGCCAAACTTGGCACTGGTGCCACCTTTGGTCTGGGAACCATCCTGCGTGTCGTGGATTTTCAGGAGCCACCCGGCCACTCCCAGCCATAGGCTGCCAAACAAAAACCACGGCCCTTTTCCCTTCCTAACAAATTCAGATGCCCCTATTTTGGATGTCAGATTAGAGGAGCTTCTTGGCACTGTCAAACCAGCCCAACTTGGCACTGGTGCCACCTTCGGTCTGGGAACCATCATGCGTATTGTGGATTTTCAGGAGCCAGCCGGCCACTCCCAGCCACAAGCCCGAAAAACAAACCTCTGCCCGTTTCGCTTTCTAACAAAACTCAGCTAACCAGCATCTGGATGCCAGATTGCAGGAGCCACTTGGCACTGTCAAATCAGCCCGACATGGTACTGGTGCCACCTTAGGTCTGGGAACCATCCTGCATATCGTGGATTTTCAGGAGCCAGCCGGCAACTCCCAGCCATAGGCTGACAAACACAAACCACGGCCCTTTTCCCTGGCTAACAAAATTGAGATGCCCCTCTTCTGGATGGCAGATTGCAGGAGCCACTTGGCACTGTAAAACCAGCCCGACTTGGCACTGGTGCCACCTTCGGCCTGGGAACCATCCTGCGTATAGTGGATTTTCAGGATCCAGCCGGCCACTCCCAGCCAAAGACCCCAAAAAATAACCTCGGCTATCGTCCCTGACAAACAAAACTCAGCTACCCTGCCTCTGGATGGCAGATTGCAGGAGCCACTTGGCACTGTCATACCTGCCCGACTTAGAACTGGTGCCACCTTCGGTCTGGGAAAGATCCTGCGTATCGTGGATATTCAGGAGCCAGCCGGCCACTCCCAGCCACAAGCCCTCAGACTCAAACCACAGCCCTTTTCTCTAGCAAACAAACCTCAGCTGCCCTTCTTCTGAATGGCAGATTGCAGGAGCCACTTGGCACTGTCATACCTGCCCGACTTAGAACTGGTGCCACCTTCGGTCTGGGAACCATCCTGCGTATCGTGGATTTTCAGGAGCCAGCCAGCCACTCCCAGCCATAGGCTGACAAACACAAAACACGGCCCTTTTCCCTGGCTAAAAAAATTGAGATGCCCCGCTTCTGGATGGAAGATTGCAGGAGCCACTTGGCATTGTCAAACAAGCCCGACTTTCAACTGGTACCACATTCGGTCTGGGAACCATCCTGCGTATCGTGGATTTTCAGGAGCCAGCCAGCCACTCCAAGCCACATGCGGTCAAACTCAAACCACGGCCCTTTATATTGGCAAACAAAACTCAGCTGCCCTGCTTCTGGATAGCAGATTGCAGGAGCGACTTTTTACTATCAAACCAGCCGGACTTGGCACTGGTGCCACCTTGGGTCTGGGAACCATCCTGCGTATCGTGGATTTTCAGGTGCCAGCCGGCCACACCCAGCCATGGGCTGCAAAACAGAAACCACGGCCCTTTTCCCTACCTAACAAAATTCAGATGCCGCTCTTCTGGATGACAGATTGCAGACACCACTTAGCTCTGTCCAACCAGCCTCATTTGGCACTGGTGCCACCTTGGGTCTGGGAACCATCCTGCGTATCGTGGATTTTCAGGAGCCACCCGGCCACTCCCAGCCAATAGGCTCTCAAAAAAAAACCACGGCCCATTGCCACAGCTAACAAAATTCAGATGCCCCGCTTCTGGATGGCAGATTGCAGGAGGCACTTGGCTCTGTCAAACCAGCCCGACTTGGATCCGGTGCCACATTGGGTCTGGGAACCATCCTGCGTATCGTGGATTTTCAGGCGCCAGCCAGCCACACCCAGCCATGGGATGCTACACACAAACCACGGCCCTTTTCCCTGCCTAACAAAATTCAGATGCCGCTCTTCTGGATGACAGATTGCAGCCGCCTCTTGGCTCTGTCCAACCAGCCTCACTTGGCACTGGTGCCACCTTGGGTCTGGGAACCATCCTGCGTATCGTGGATTTTGAGGAGCCAGCTGGCCACTCCCAGCCATAGGCTGAAAAACACATACCACGAAACTTTTCCCTGCCTAACCAAATTCAGATGCCCCGGTTCTGGATTGGCAGATTGCAGGAGCTACTTGACACTATCAAACCACCCCGACTTGGCACTGGTGCCACCATTGGTCTGGGATCCATCCTGCGTATCGTGGATTGTCAGGAGGTAGCTGGTCACACCCAGCCATGGGTAGCTAAACACAAACCACGGCCCTTTACCCTGCCTAACAAAATTCAGATGCCCTTCTTCTGGATGGCAGATTGCAGACGCCACTTGGCTCTGTCAAACCAGCCAGACTTGGCACAGGTGCAAACTTCGGTCTGGGAACCATCCTGCGTATGGTGGATTTTCAGGAGCAACCTGGCCACTCCCAGCTATAGGCCCCAAAAACAAACCTCGGCCCATTTCCCTGACAAAGAAAACTCAGCTACCACGCTTCTGGATGGCAGATTGCAGGAGCCACTTGGTACTGTCAAACCAGCCCAACTTGGAACTGTTGCCACCATCAGTCTGGGAACCATCCTGCGTATCGTAGATTTTCAGAAACCAGCCGGCCACTCCCAGCCACATGCCCTCAAGCTTAAACCACGGTCCTTTCCCTCGCAAACAAAATTGAGACGCCCCGCTTCTGGATGGCAGATTGCAGACACCACTTCCCTCTGTCCAACCAGCCTGACTTGGAACTGGTGCCACCTTGGGTCTGGGAACCATTCTGCGTAACGTGGATTTTCAGGAGCCACCCGGCCACTCCCAGACATAGGCTGCTAAAAAAAAACCTCCGCCCATTGCTACGGCTAACAAAATTCAGATGCCCCGCTTCTAGATGGCAGATTGCAGGAGCCACTTGGTACTGTCAAACCAGCACAACTTTGCACTTGTGCCACCTTGGGTCCGGGAACCATCCTGCGTATGGTGGCTTTTCAGGAGGCAGCCGGACGCTTCTAGACAAAACCCCTGAAACTTAAATCACGGCCCTTTTCTCTGACAAAAAAAACTCAGCT
The DNA here is from genome assembly GCA_031885435.1 of Passerculus sandwichensis. NCBI lineage: Eukaryota > Metazoa > Chordata > Aves > Passeriformes > Passerellidae > Passerculus > Passerculus sandwichensis. Next base: position 1,997,963 of record CM063146.1, read on the forward strand.
GCCCTGCTTCTGGATGGCAGATTGCAGGAGCCACTTGGTACTATCAAACCAGGCCAACTTGGCACTGGTGCCACCTTGGCTCTGGGAACCACCCTGCGTGTCATGGATTTTCAGTAGAAACCCGGCCACTACAAGCCACAAGACCTCAAACTCAATCCACGGCCCTTTTCCCAGGCAAACAATATTCAGATGCCCCGCTTCAGATGGCAGATTGCAGACACTTCTTGGCTCTGTCCAACCAGCCCGACTTGGCACTGGTGCCCCCTTGGGTCTGGGAACCTTCCTGCGTATCGTGGATTTTCAGGAGCCAGCCGGCCACTCCCAGACATAGTCTGCGAAACACAAACCACGGCCCTTTTCCCTGCCTAAAAAAATTCAGATGCCCTGTTCTGGATGACAGATTGCAGGAGCTACTTGGCACTGACAAACCAGTCCGACTTGGAACTGGTGCCACCTTGGGTCTGGGAACCATCCTGCGTATCTTGGATTTTCAGGAGCCAGCCGGCCACTCCCAGCCACAAGCCCTCAAACCTAAACCAGGGCGCTTTTCTCTGGCAAACAAAGCTCAGCTGCCCTGCTTCTGGATGGCAGATTGCAGACGCCACTTGGCTCTGTCCAATTAGCCCGACTTGGCACTGGTTCCACCTTGGGTCTGGGAACCATCCTGCGAATCGTGGATTTTCAGGAGCCAGCCGGCACCTCCCAGCCATAGGCAGCCTAACACAAACCACGGCCCTTTTATCTGCCGAACAAAATTCAGATGCCCCTGTTGTGGATTGCATATTGCAGGACCTACTTGGCACTGTCAAACCAGTTCGAATTGGCAATGGTACCACCTTCGGTCTGGGAACCAGCCTGCGTATTGTGGATTTCCAGGAGCCAGCCGGCCACTCCCAGCCACAAGCCCTCAAACTCAAACCACGGCCCTTTTCACTGGAAAACAAAACTCAGCTGCCCTGCTTCTGGATGGCAGATGGCAGGAGACACTTGTTGCTATCAAACCAGGCAAACTTGGCACTGGTGCCACCTTGGGTTTGGGAACCATCCTGCGTATCGTGGATTTTCAGGAGCCAGCCGGCCACTCCCAGCCATAGGCTGCCAAACACAAACCACGGCACTTTTCCCTGGCAAACAAAATTAAGATGCCCCGCTTCTGGATGGCATATTACAGACGCCACTTGGCTCTGTCAATCCAACCCGTGTTGGCACTCGTGCCACCTTGGGTCTGGGAACCATCCTGCGTATCATGGATTTTCAGGAGCCAGCCGGCCACTCCCAGCCTCAGGCCTTAAAAGAAAACCTCGTCCCGTTACCCTGACAAACAAAACTCAGCTACCCCGCTTCTGGATGGCAGATTGCAGGAGCCACTTGGTACTGTCAAACCAGTACAACTTTGCACTGGTGCCACCTTGGGTCTGGGAACCATCATGCGTATCGTGGATTTTTAGGAGCCAGCAGGACACTCCTAGCCACAAGACCTAAATTTAAACCACGGCCCTTTCATCTGGCAACCAAAATCAGCTTCCCTGCTTCTGGATGGCAGATCGTAGGCGCCACTTTATACTAGCAAACCAGCCCAACTTGGCACTCGTGCCATCTTGGGTCTGGGAACCATCCTGCGTATCGTGGATTTTCAGGAGCCAGCCGGCCACTCCCAGCCACAAGCCCTCAAACTTAAATCACAGCCCTTTTCTCTGGCAAACAAAACTCAGCTGCCCTGCTTCTTGATGGCAGATTGCAGGAGCCACTTGGTACAATCAAACCAGCCCAACTTGGCACTGGTGCCACCTTGGGTCTGGGAACCATCCTGCGTAACGTGGATTTTCAGGAGCTAGCCGGCCACTCCCAGCCATAGGCTGCCAAATAGAAACCACGGCCCTTTTCCCTGGCAAACAAAATTCAGATGCCACTCTTCTGGATGGCAGATTGCAGACGCCACTTGGCTCTGTCCAACCAGCCAGACTTGGCATTGGTGCCACCTTAGGTCTGCGCACCATCTTGCGTATCGTGGATTTTCAGGAGCCATCCGGCCACTCCCAGCCATTGGCTGCCAAACACTAACCACGGTTCTTTGCCTTGGCTAACAAAATTCAGATGCCCCGCTTCTGGATGGCAGATTGCAGGAGCCACTTGGCACTGTCAAACCAGCCCGACTTGGATCCGGTGCCACCTTGGGTCTGGGAGCCATCCTGCGTATCGTGGATTTTCAGGTGCCAGCCGGCCACACCCAGCCATGGGCTGCAAAACACAAACCACGGCCCTTTTCCCTGCCTAACAAAATTCAGATGCCGCTCTTCTGGATGACAGATTGCAGACACCACTTGGCTCTGTCTAACCAGCCTCACTTGCCACTGGTGCCACCTTGGGTCTGGGAACCATCCTGCGTATCGTGGATTTTCAGGAGCCACCCGGCCACTCCCAGCCATAGGCTCTCAAACAAAAACCACGGCCCATTATCAGGGCTAACAAAATTCAGATGCCCCGCTTCTGGATGACAAATTGCAGGAGCTACTTGGCATTATCAAACCAGCACGACTTGGCATTGGTGCCACCTTCGGCCTGGGAACCATCCTGCGTATCGTGGATTTTCAGGAGCCAGCTGGCCACTCCCAGCCATAGGCTGAAAAACACATACCACGAAATTTTCCCTGCCTAACCAAATTCAGATGCCCGGTTGCGGATTGGCAGATTGCAGGAGCTACTTGACACTATCAAACCACCCCGACTTGGCACTGGTGCCACCATTGGTCTGGGATCCATCCTGCGTATCGTGGATTGTCAGGAGGTAGCCGGTCACACCCAGCCATGGGTAGCTAAACACAAACCACGGCCCTTTACCCTGCCTAACAAAATTCAGATGCCCTTCTTCTGGATGGCAGATTGCAGACGCCACTTGGCTCTGTCAAACCAGCCAGACTTGGCACAGGTGCAAACTTCGGTCTGGGAACCATCCTGCGTATGGTGGATTATCAGGAGCAACCTGGCCACTCCCAGCCATAGGCCCCAAAAACAAACCTCGGCCCATTTCCCTGACAAAGAAAACTCAGCTACCACGCTTCTGGATGGCAGATTGCAGGAGCCACTTGGTACTGTCAAACCAGCCCAACTTAGCACTGTTGCCACCTTCGGTCTGGGAACCATGCTGCGTATCGTAGATTTTCAGAAACCAGCCGGCCACTCCCAGCCACATGCCATCAAACTTAAACCACGACCCTTTTCCCTCGCAAAAAAAACTCAGACGCCCCGCTTCTGGATGGCAGATTGCAGACACCACTTCGCTCTGTCCAACCAGCCTGACTTGGCACTGGTGCCACCTTGGGTCTGGGGACCATCCTGCGTATCGTGGATTTTCAGGAGCCAGCCGGCCACTCCAAGCCACAGGCCGCAAAATCAAACCTCGGCCAGTTTCCCTGATAAGGAAAACTCAGCTCCCCCACTTTTGGATGGCAGATTGCAGGAGCCACTTGGTACTGTCAAACCAGCCCAACTTGGCACTGGTACCACCTTGGGTCTGGGAACCATCCTGCGTATCGTGGATTTTCAGAAGCCAACCGGCCACTCCCAGCCATAGGCTGTCAAATAAAAACCACGGCCCATTATCAGGGCTAACAAAATTCAGATGCCCCGCTTCTGGATGACAAATTGCAGGAGCTACTTGGCATTATCAAACCAGCACGACTTGGCACTGGTGCCACCATTGGTCTGGGAACCATCCTGCGTATCGTGGATTTTCAGGAGCCAGCCGCCCACACCCAGCCATGGGCTGCTAAACACAAACCACGGCCCTTTTCCCTGCCTAACAAAATTCAGATGCCCCGCTTCTGGATGGCAGATTGCAGACGCCACTTGGCTCTGTCCAACCAGCCAGACTTGGTACTGGTGCCACCTTCGGTCTGGGAACCATATCGCTAGTCGTGGATTTTCAGGAGAACACCGGCCACTCCCAGCCACAGGCCCCGAAAACAAACCTCGGCCCATTTCCCTGAAAAACAAAACTCAGCTACACCGCTTCTGGATGGCAGATTGCAGGAGCCACTTGGTACTGTCAAACCAGCCCAACTTGGCACTGGTGCCACCTTGGGTCTGGGAACCATCCTGCGTATCGTGGATTTTCAGGAGCCAGCCGGTCACTCCCAGGCATAGGCTGCAAAAAAAAAACCTCGGCCAATTGCCACGGCTAACAAAATTCAGATGCCCCGCTTCTGGATGGCAGAATGAAGGAGCAACTTGGTACTGTCAAACCAGCCCAACTTGTCACTGGTACCACGTTGGGTCTGGGAACCATCCTGTGTATCGTGGATTTTCAGGAGCCAGGCGGCCACACCCAGCCATGAGCTGCTAAACACAAACCACGGCCCTTTTCCCTGCCTAACAAAATTCAGATGCCGCTCTTCTGGATGGCAGATTGCAGACGCCACTTGGCTCTGTCCAACCAGCCTGACATAGCACTGGTGCCACCTTGGGTCTGGGAACCATCCTACGTATCGTGGATTTTCAGGAGCCAGCCGGCCACACCCAGCCATGGGCTGCTAAACACAAACCACGGCCCTTTTCCATGCCTAACAAAATTCAGATGCCCCGCTTCTGGATGGCAGATTGCAGACGCCACTTGGCTATGTCAAACCAGCCAGACTTGGCACAGGAGCAACATTCTGTCTGGGATCCATTCTGCGTGTCGTGGATTTTCAGGAGCACCCCGGCCACTCCCAGACACAGGCCCCAAAAACAAACCTCGTCCCATTTCCCTGACAAACAAAACTCAGCTACCACGCTTCTCGATAGCAGATTGCAGACGCCACTTGGCCCTATCAAAGCAGCCAGACTTGGCACAGGGGCAAACTTCGGTCTGGGAACCATTTTGCGTGTCGTGGATTTTCAGGAGCCAGCCGGCCACTCCCAGCCACATGCCCTCAAACTTAAATCACGGCTCTTTTCCTTGGCAAACAAAACTCAGAAGCCCCGCTTCTGGACGGCAGATTGCAGACACAACTTCGCTCTGTCCAACCAGTCTGACGTGGCATTGGTGCCGCCTTGGGTCTGGGAACCATCCTGCGTATCGTGGATTTTCAGGAGCCAGCCGGCCACACCCAGCCATGGGCTGCTAAACACAAACCACCGACCTTTTCCCTGGCAAACACAATTCAGATGCCCCGCTTCTGGATTGCAGATTGCAGACATCACTTGGCTCTGTCCAACAAGCCTGACTTGAAACTGGTGCCACCTTCGGTCTGGGAACCATCCTGCGTATCGTGGATTTTCAGGAGCCAGCCGGCCACTCCAAGCCACAGGCCCCAAAACTAACCTCGGCCCATTTCCCTGACAAACAAAACTCAGCTACCCCCCTTCTGGATGGCAGATTGCAGGAGACACTTGGTACTGATAAACCAGCCCAACTTGGCCCTGTTGCCACCATGGGTCTGGGAACCATCCTGCGTATCGTGGATTTTCAGGAGCCAGCCGGCCACTCCCAGACATAGGCTGACAAACACATACCACGAACCTTTTCCCTTGCTAACAAAATTCAGATGCCCCAATCTGGATGGCAGATTGCAGGAGCTACTTGACATTTTCAAACCACCCCAACTTGGTATTGGTGCCACCATTGGTCTGGGAATCATCCTGCGAATCTTTGACTTTCAGGATCCAGCCGGCCACACCCAGCCATGGGCCGCTAAACACAAACCACGGCCCTTTTCCCTGCGTAACAAAATTCAGATGCCCCGCTTCTGGATGGCAGATTGCAGACGCCACTTGGCTCTGTCCAACCAGCCAGACTTGGCACTGGTGACACCTTCGGTCTGGGAACCATTCTGCGTGTCGTGGATTTTAAAGAGCACCCCGGCAACACCCAGCCACAGGCCCCAAAAACGAAACTCGGCCCATTTCCCTGACAAACAAAACTCAGCTACCCCGCTTTTGGATGGTAGATTGCAGGAGCCACTTGGTACTGTCAAACCAGCCGAACTTGGCACTGTTGCCACCTTGGGTCTGGGAACCATCCTGCGTATCGTGGATTTTCAGGAGCCAGCCGTCCACTCCAAGCCACAGGCAGCAAAATCAAACCTCGGCCCGTTTCCCTGATAAAGAAAACTCAGCTGCCCTTCTTCTGCATAGGAGATCGCAGGAGCCACTTGGTACTATCAAACTAGCCCAACCTTGCACTGGTGCCACCGTGGGTATGGGAACCATCCTGCGTTTCGTGGATTTTCAGGAGTCACCCAGCCACTCCCAGCCAGAAGCCCTGAAACTGAAACCACGGCCCTTTTCCCTGGCTAACAAAATTCAGGTGCCTCGCTTCTGGATGGCAGATTGCAGACGCCACTTGTCTCTATAAAACCAGCCAGACTTGTCACAAGGGCAACCTTCGGTATGGGAACCATTCTGCGTGTCGTGAATTTTCAGGAGTACCCCGGCCACTCCCAGCCACAGGCCCCAAAACTAACCTCAGCGCATTTCCCTGACAAACAAAACTCAGCTACCCCCCTTCTGGATGGCAGATTGCAGGAGCCACTTGGTACTGACAAACCAGCCCAACTTGGCACTGTTGCCACCATGGGTCTGGGAACCATTCTGCGTGTCGTGGATTTTCAGGAGCCAGCCGGCCACTCCCAGCCATTGGCTGCCAAACAAAAACCACGGCCCATTATCAGGGCTAACAAAATTCAGATGCCCCGCTTCTGGATGGCAAATTGCAGGAGCTACTTGGCATTATCAAACCAGCACGACTTGGCATTGGTGCCACCTTCGGCCTGGGGACCATCCTGCGTATCGTGGATTTTCAGGAGCCAGCCGGCCACTCCAACCAGAAGCCCTCAAACTCAAACCACGGCCCATTCCTCTGGCAAACAATACTCAGCTGCCCTGCTTCTGGATGGCAGATTGCAGGAGCCACTTGGTACTATTCAACCAGCCAAATTTGGCACTGGTGCCACCTTGGGTCTGGCAACCATCCTGTGTACCATGGATTTTCAGGAGCCAGCCGGCCACTCCCAGCCATAGACTGCCAAACACAAACCACCGACCTTTTCCCTGGCAAACACAATTCAGATGCCCCGCTTCTGGATTGCAGATTGCAGACATCACTTGGCTCTGTCCAACAAGCCTGACTTGAAACTGGTGCCACCTTCGGTCTGGGAACCATCCTGCGTATCGTGGATATTCAGGAGCCAGCCGGCCACTCCAAGCCACAGGCCGCAAAATCAAACCTCGGCCCGTTTCCCTGATAAAGAAAACTCAGCTACCCCACTTTTGGATGGCAGATTGCAAGAGACACTTGGTACTGTCAAACCGGCCCAACTTGGCCCTGTTGCCACCTTGGGTCTGGGAACCATCCTGCACATCGTGGATTTTCAGGAGCCAGCCGGCCAGTCCCAGCCATCGGCTGAAAAACACATACCACGAAACTTTTTCCTTCCTAACAAAATTCAGATGCCCCGTTCTGGATGGCAGATTACAGAAGCTACTTGACACTATCAAACCACCCCGACTTGGCAGTGGTGCCACCATTGGTCTGGGAACCATCCTGCGTATCGTGGATTTTCAGGAGCCAGCCGGACACACCCAGCCATGGGCTGCTAAACACAAACCACGCCCCTTTTCCCTGCCTAACAAAATTCAGATGCCCCTTTTCTGGATGGCAGATTGCAGACCCCACTTGGCTCTATCAAACCAGCCAGACTTGGCACAGGGGCAACCTTCGGTCTGGGAACCATTCTGCGTGTCGTGGATTTTCAGGAGCACCCCGGCACCCCCAGCCACAGGCCCCAAAAGTAACCTCGGCCCATTTTCCTGACAAACAAAACGCAGCTACTCCGCTTCTGGATGGCAGATTGCAGGAGCCACTTGGTACTCTCAAACCAGCCCAACTTGGCACTGGTGCCACCTTGGGTCTGGGAACCATCCTGCGTATCGTGGATTTTCAGGAGCCAGCCGGCCACTCCCAGCCATAGGCTGACAAACACATACCACGAACCTTTTCCCTGGCTAACAAAATTCAGATGCCCCATTCTGGATGGCAGATTGCAGGAGCTACTTGACGTTCTCAAACCACCCCAACTTGGTATTGGTGCCACCATTGGTCTGGGAATCATCCTGCGTATCTTTGACTTTCAGGAGCCAGCCGGCCCCTCCAAGCCACAAGCCGCAAAATCAATCCTCGGCCCGTTTCCCTGATAAAGAAAACTCAGCTGCCCTTCTTCTGGATAGGAGATCGCAGGAGCCACTTGGTACTATCAAACCAGCCCAACCTTGCACTGGTGCCACTATGCCTGTGGGAACCATCCTGCGTTTCGTGGATTTTCAAGAGTCACCCAGCCACTCCCAGCCAGAAGCCCTTATCTGAAACCACGGCCCTTTTCCCTGGCTAACAAAATTCAGATGCCCTGCTTGTGGATGGCAGATTGCAGACGCCTCTTTGCACTGTCAAACCAGCCCGACTTGGAACTGGTTCAAACTTGGGTTTGGGAACCATCCTGCGTATCGTGGATTTTCAGGAGCAGCCGGACGCTCTCAGCCAAAAGTCCTCACACTCAAATCACGGCTCGTTTCTCTGGCAAACAAAACTCAGCTGCCCTGCTTCTGGATGGTAGATTGCAGGAGCCACTTTGTACTATCAAACCAGCCCAACGTGGCTCTGGTGCCACCTTTGGTCTTGGAACCACCCTGCGCATCGTGGATTTTCAGAAGCCAGCCAGCCACTCCCAACCATGGGCTGCCAAACACAAACCACGGCCCTTTTCCCTGCCTAAAAAAATTCAGATGCCCTGCTTCTGGATGGCAGAATGCAGACGCAACTTGGCTCTGTCCAACCAGCCATACTTGAAACTGGTAGGACCTTCGGTCTGGGAACCATCCTGCGTATCGTGGATTTTCAGGAGCAAACCGGCCACTCCTAGCCACAGGCCCCAAAAAAAAACCTCGGCCCATTTCCCTGACAAAAAAACTCAGTTACCCTGCTTCTGGATAGCAGATTGCAGGAGCCTCTTGGTACTGTCCAACCAGCCCAACTTGGCACTGTTGCCACCTTGGGTCTGGGATCCATCCTGCGTATCGTGGATGTTCAGGAGCCAGCCAGCCACCCACAGCCACAGGCCCCAAAAAATACCTCGGCCCTTTTCCCTGACAAACAAATCTCAGCTACCCCGCTTCTGGATGGCTGATTGCAGACGCCACTTGGCTCTGTGAAACCAGCCCATCTTGGCACTAGTGCCACCTTGGGTCTGGGAACCATCCTGCGTATCGTGGATTTTCAGGAGCCAGCCGGCCACTCCCAGCCATAGGATGCCAAACATAAACCATGGCCCTTTTACCTGGCAAAAAAATTTCAAATGCCCCGCTTCTGGATGGCAGATTGCAGACACCACTTGGCGCTGTCCAACCAGCCTGACTTGGCACTGGTGCCACCTTGGGTCTGGGAACCATCCTGCGTATCGTGGATTTTCAGGAGCCACCCGTCCACTCCCAGCCATAGGCTGTCAAACAAAAACCACGGCCAATTGCCACGGCAAACAAAATTCCGATGCCCCGCTTCTGGATGGCAAATTGAAGGAGCTACTTGGCATTATCAAACCAGCCCGACTTGGCACTGGTACCACCTTGGGTCTGGGGATCATCCTGCGTATCGTGGATTTTCAGGAGCCAGCCGGCCACTACAACCACAAGCCCTCAAACTCAAACCACCGCCCTTTACTCTGGGAAACAAATCTCAGCTGCCCTGCTTCTGGATGGCAGATTACAGGAGCCACTTGGTACTATAAAACCAGACAAGGTTGGCACTTGTGCCAGCTTGGGTCTGGGAACCCTCCTGCGTATCGTGGATTTTCAGGAGCCAGCCAGCCACTCCCAGCCATAGGCTGACAAACACATACCTCGAACCTTTTCCCTGGCTAACAAAATTCAGATGCCCCATTCTGGATGGCAGATTACAGGAGCTACTTGACCTTCTCAAACCACCCCAACTTGGTATTGGTGCCACCATTGGTCTGGGAATCATCCTGCGTATCTTTGACTTTCAGGAGCCAGCCGGCCACACACAGCCATGGGCCGCTAAACACAAACCACGCCCCTTTTCCCTGGCTAACAAAATTCAGATGCCCCGCTTCTGGATGGCAGATTGCAGACGCCACTTGGCTCTGTCCAACCAGCAAGACTTGGCACTGGTGACACCTTCGGTCTGGGAACCATTCTGCGTGTCGTGGATTTTAAGGAGCACCCCGGCAACACCAAGCCACAGGCCCCAAAAACCAAACTCGGCCCATTTCCCTGACAAACAAAACTGAGCTACCCCGCTTTTGGATGGCAGATTACAGGAGCCACTTGGTACTGTCAAACCAGCCGAACTGGGCACTGTTGCCACTTTGGTTCTGGGAACCATCCGGCGTATCGTGGATTTTTAGGAGCCAGCCGGCCACTCCAAGCCACAGGCCGCAAAATCAAACCTCGGCCCGTTTCCCTGATAAAGAAAACTCAGCTGCCCTTCTTCTGGATAGGAGATCGCAGGAGCCACTTGGTACTATCAAACCAGCCCAACCTTGCACTGGTGCCACCGTGCGTGTGGGAACCATCCTGCGTTTCGTGGATTTTCAAGAGTCACCCAGCCACTCCCAGCCAGAAGCCTTGAAACTGAAACCACGGCCCTTTTCCCTGGCTAACAAAATTCAGATGCCCCGCTTCTGGATGGCAGATTGCAGACGCCACTTGGCAATATCAAACCAGCCCGACTTGGCACTGGTGCCACCTTTGCTCTGGGAACCATCCTGCGTAGAGTGGATTTTCAGGAGCCAGCCGGCCACTCCCAACCATGGGCGGCCAAACACAAACCACGGCCCTTTTACCTGCCTAACAAAATTCAGATGCCCTACTTCTGGATGGCAGATTGCAGATGCGTCTTGGCCCTGTCAAAGCAGCCCGACTTGGAACTGCTGCCACCTTGTGTCTGGGAACCATCCTGCGTATCGTGGATTTTCAGGAGCCAGCCGGCCACTCCCACCACAAGCCCTCAAACTCAAACCAAGGCTCTTTTCTCTGGCAAACAAAACTCAGCAGCCCTGCTTCTGGATGGCAGATTGCAGGAGCCACTTTGTACTATCAACCCAGCCCACCTTGGCACTGGTGCCACCTTGGGTCTTTGAACCATCCGTCATATCGTGGATTTTGAGGAGCATGCCGGCCGCTCCAAGCCATAGGCTGCCAAATAAAAACCAAGGCCCTTTTCCCTGGCTAACAAAATTCAGCTGCCCTGCTACTGGATGGCAGATTGCAGACGCCACTTTGCTCTGTCCAACCAGCCCAACTTGGAACTTTTGCAACCTTTGGTCTGGGACACCATTCTGCGTTTCGTGGATTTTCAGGAGCCACCCGGCCACTCCCAGCCACAGGCCCCAAAAACAAACCTCGGCCCATTTCCCTGACAAACAAAACTCAGTTACCCCGCTTCTGGATAGTGGATTGCAGTAGCCTCTTGGTACTGTCAAACCAGCCCGACTTGGCACTGTTGGCCCCTTGGGTCTGGGAACCATCCCGTGTATCGTGAATTTTCAGGAGCCAGCCGGCCACTCCCAGCCATAGGCTGACAAATGCATACCACGAACCTTTTCCCTGGCTCACAAAATTCAGATGTCCCGTTCTGGATGGCAGATTGCAGGAGCCACTTGGCTCTGTCCAACCAGCCAGAATTGGCACTGCTGCCACCTTCGGTCTGGGAACCATTCTGCGTGTCGTGTATTTTAAGGAGCACCCCGGCCACTCCCATGCACAAGCCCCAAAAGCAAACCTCGGCCCATTTCCCTGACAAACAAAACTCAGCTACCCCACTTCTGGCTGGCAGAGTGCAGGAGCCACTTGGTACTCTCAAACCAGCCCAACTTGGCACTGGTGCCACCTTGGGTCTGGGAACCATCCTGCGTATCGTGGATTTTCAGGAGCCAGCCGGCCACTCCCAGCCACAAGCCCTGAAACTTAAACCACAGCCCTTTTCTCTGGCAAACAAAATTCAGCTGCCCTCCTTCTGAATGGCAGATTGCAGGTGCCACTTTGTACTATCAAACCAGCCCACTCTTGCACTGGTGCCACCTTGGGTCAGGGAACCATCCTGCGTTTCGTGGATTTTCAGGAGTCACCCGGCCACTCCCAGCTGCAAGCCCTCAAACTCAAACCACGGCCCTGTTCCCTGGCTAACAAAATTCAGATGCCCCGCTCCTGGATGGCAGATTGCAGACGCCACTTGGCACTATCAAACCAGCCCCACTTGGCACTGGTGCAACCTTGGGTCTGGGAACCATCCGGTGTATCGTGGATTTTCAGGAGCCAGCCAGCCACTCCCAGCCCCAACACTCAAACTTAAACCACGGCCCTTTTCGCTGGCAAACAAAACTCAGCTGCCCTGCTTATGGATGAGAGATTGCAGGAGCAACTTGGTACAATTAAACCAGCCAAAGTTGGCACTGGTGCCACCTTGGGTCTTTGAACCATCCTGTGTATTGTGGATTTTCAGGAGCCTGCCATCCATCCCCAGCCATAGGCTGCCAAACACAAACCACGGCACTTTGCCCTGGCTAACAAAATTCAGATGCCCCGCTTCAGCATGGAAGATTGCAGACCCCACTTGGCTCTGCCCAACCAGCCAGACTTGGCACTGGTGCCACCTTTGGTTGGGAAACCATCCTGCGTATCGTGGATGTTCTGGAGAAAGCCGGCCATCCCCAGCCACAGGAACCAAAAACAAACCTCGGCCCATTTACATGACAAACAAAACTCAGCTACCCTGCTTCTGGATGGCAGATTGCAGGAGCCACTTGGTATTGTCACACCAGCCCAACTTGGCACTGTTGCCACTTTGGGTCTGGGGACCTCCCTTCGTGTCGTGGATTTTCAGGAGCCAGCCGGCCGCTCCCAGCCACATGACCTCAAACTCAAACCACGGCCTTTTTCTATGGCAAACAAAATCCGATGTCCTGCTTCTGCATGGCAGATTGCAGGAGCTACTTGGTACTATCAAACCAGCCCAACTTGACAGTGGTGCCACCTTGGGTCCGGGGACCACCCTGCGTATCGTGGATTTTCAGGAGCCAGCCGGCCACTCCAAGCCATAGGCTGCCAAACACAAACCACGGCCCTTTTCCCTGGGAAACAAAATTCAGATGCCCCGCTTCTGGATGGCCGATTGCAGACGCCACTTGGCTCTGTCCAACCAGCCAGACTTGGCAATGATTCCAACTTTGGTCTGGGAACCATCCTGCGTATCGTGGATTTTCAGGAGCCAGCCGGCCACTCCCAGCCACAGGCCCCAAAAACAAACCTCGGTCCGTTTCCCTGAAAAACAAAACTCAGCTACCCCGCTTCTGGATGGCAGATTGCAGGAGCCACTTGGTACTGTCAAACCAGCCAGACTTGGCACTGGTGCCACCTTGGGTCTGGGAACCATCAAGAGTATAGAGGATTTTCAGGAGCGAGCCGGACACTCCCAGCCACAGGCCCTCAAATTGAAACCACGGCACTTTTCCCTGGCTAACAAAATTCAGATGCCCCGCTTCTGCATAGCAGATTGCAGACGCCACTTGGGACTCTCAAACCCGCCCGAATTGGAACTGGTGCAACCTTGGGTCTGGGAACCATCCTGCGTATCGTGGATTTTAGGGAGCCAGACGGCCACTCCCCGCCGCAAGCACTCAAACTCATACCACGGCCATTTTCTCAGGCACACAAAACTCAGCTGCCCTGCTTCTGGATGGCAGATTGCAGGAGCCACTTGGTACAGTCAAACCAGTCAAAGTTGGCACTGGTGCCACCTTCGGTCTGGGAAGCATCCTGCATATCGTGGATTTTCAGGAGCCAGCTGGCCACACCCAGCCGTATGCAGCCAAAAACTAACCACGGGCATTTTCTTGGCTAAGAAAATTCAGATGCCCCGGTTCTGGATGGCAGATTGCAGACACCTGCTGGCTCTGTCCAACCAGCACGACTTGGCACTGGTGCCCCCTTGGGTCTGGGAACCATACTGCTTATCTTGGATTATCAGGAGCCAGCCTGCATCTCCCAGCCCCAAGCCCACAAACTTAAACCACGGCCCTTTACTCTGGCAGACAAAACTCAGCTGCCCTGCTTGTGGGTGGCGGATTGCAGGAGCCACTTGTAACTGTCAAAATAGCCCTTTCTTGGAACTGGTGCCACCTTGGGTCTGGGAACCATCCTGCGTATGGTGGATTCTCAGGAGCCAGCCGGCCACTCCCAGCCACAAGCACTAAAACTCAAACCACGGCCCTTTTCTCTGGCAAACAAAACTCAACTGGCCTGCTTCTGGATGGCAGATTGCAAGAGACACTTGGTACTATCAAATCAGCGCAACCTGGCACTTGTGCCACCTTGGGTCAGGGAACCATCCTGTGTATCGTGGATTTTCAGGGGCCACCTGGCCACTCCCAGCCATAGGCTGCCAAACACAAACCACGGTATTTTTCACTGCCCAATAAAATTCAGATGCCCCGCTTCTGGATGGCAGATTGCAGGAGCCACTTGGCACTGTCAAACCAGCCCGACTTTGAACTGGTGCCACCTTGGGTCTGGGAACCATCCTGCGTAGCGTGGATTTTCAGGAGCCAGCCAAAAACTCCCAGCCATAGGCTGCAAAACACAAACCACGGCCCTTTTCCCTGGTAAACAATATTCAGATGGCCTGCTTCTGGATGGCAGATTGCATACGCCACTAGGCTCTGTCCAACCAGAAAGACTTTGCACTGGTGCCACCTTGGGTCTGGGAACCATCCTGCGTATCGTGGCTTTTCAGGAGGCAGCCGGCCAATCCCAGGCATGGGCTGTCAAACACAAACCACAAAAATTTTCGCTGCCGAACAGAATTCGTATGCCCCGCTTCTGGATAGCAGATTGCAGGAGCTACTTGGCACTGACAAACAAGCCGGACTTTGCACTGGTGCCACCCTTGGTCAGGAACCATTCTGCGTATCGTGGATTTTCAGGAGCCACTCGGGCACGCCCAGCCACAAGCCCTCAAACTTAAAACACGGCCCTTTTCTTTGGCAAACAAAACTCAGCTGCCCTGCTTCTGGATGGCAGATTGCAGGTGCCACTTGGCTCTATCAAACCAGCCCAACTTGGCACGGGTGCCACCTTGGGTATGGGAACCACCCTGCGTATCGTGGATTTTCAGGAGCCAGCCGGCCACTCCCAGCCATAGGGTGCCAAACTCAAACCACGGCACTCTTCCCTGGCTAAAACTAATCAGATGTCCCTCTTCTGGATGGCAGATTGCAGGAGTCACATGGCACTGTCAAACCATCCCGACTTGGAACTGTTTCCATCTTGGGTCTGGGAACTATCCTGCGTATCGTGGATTTTTCAGGAGCCAGCCGGCCACTCCCAGCCGCAAGCCCTCAAAATCAAACCACGGCCCTTTTCTCTGGCAAACAAAACTCAGCTGCCCTGCTACTGGATGGCAGATTGCAGGAGCCACTTGGTACTGTCAAACCAGTCAAAGTTGGCACTGGTGGCACCTTGGGTCTGGGAACCATCCTGCTAATCGTGGATTTTCAGGAGCCACCTGGCCACACCCAGCAATGGGCTGCCAAACACAAACCACGGCCCTTTTCCCTGGCAAAAAATATTCATATGCCCCGCTTCTGGATTGCAGATTGCAGACGTCACTTGGCTCGGTCCAACCAGCCCGACTTGGCCCTGGTGCCACCTTGGGTCTGGGAACCATCCTGCGTATCGTTGATTTCCAGGAGCCAGCAGGCCACTCCCAGCCATGGGATGCCAAACACAAACCACGGACCATTTCCCTGCCTAAAAAAAATTCAGATGCCCCTCTTGTGGATGGCAGATTGCAGGAGCTACTTGGCATGATCAAACCAGCCCTACTTAGCAGTGGAGCCAACTTTGGTCTGGGAACCATCCTGCGTATCGTGGATTTTCAGGAGCCTGCCAGCCACTCGAAGCCACCAGACCTCAAAATAAACTAGGGCATTTTTGTCTGGCAAAAAAACCTCAAATGCCCTGCTACTGGATGGCAGATTGCAGACGCCACTTGCCTCTTTCCAACCAGCCAGTCTTGAAACTGGTGCCCCATTCAGTCTGGGAACCATCCTGCGTATCGTGGATTTTCAGGAGCCAGCCAGCCACTCCCAGCCACAGGCCCCCAAAACAAACCTTGGCCCTTTTCCGTGACAAACAAATCTCAGGTACCCCGCTTCTAGATGGCAGATTTCAGGAGTCACTTCGTACTGTCAAACCAACCAAACTTGGCACTGGTGCCACCTTGGGTCAGGGAACCATTCTGCGTATCGTGGATTTTCAGGAGCCACCCGGCCACACCAAGCCATAGGCTGCCTAACACAAACCACGGCACTTTTTCCTGGCTAACAAAATTCAGATGCCCCGCTTCTGGATGGCAGATTGCAGACGCCACTTGGCTCTGTCCAAGCAGCCCGACTTGGCACTGGTGCCCCATTCGGTCTGGGAACTATCCTGCGTATCGTGGATTTTCAGGAGCCAGCTGGCCACTCCCAGACATAGGCTGACAAACAAATACCACGAAACTTTTCCTTGGCTAACACAATCCAGATGCCCCGCCTCTGGATGGCAGATTGCAGACGCCACTTGCCTCTGTCCGAGCAGCCCGACTTGGCACTGGTGACACCTTGGGTCTGGGAACCATCCTGCGTATCGTGGATTTTCAGGAGCCAGCCGGCCACTCCCAGCCATGGGCTGCCAAACACAAACCACGGCACTTTGAGCTGCCTAACAAAATTAAGATGCCCCGCTTCTGGATTGTAGATTGCCGGATCTACTTGGCACTGACAAACCAGACCGACTTGGAACTGATGCCACCTTTGGTCTGGGAACCATCCTGCGTATCATGGATTTTCAGGAGCCAGCCGGCCACTCCAAGCCACAAGCCCTCTAACTTAAACCACGGCCCTTTTCTCTGGCAAACAAAACTCAGCTGCCCTGCTTCTTGATGGCAGATTGCAGGAGCCACATGGAACAATCAAACCAGCCAAATTTGGCCCTGGTGCTACCTTGGGTCTGGGAACCATCCTGCGTATCGTGGATTTTCAAGAGTCAGACGGCTACTCCAAGCCATAGGCTGCCAAACAAAAACCACGGCCCTTTTCCCTGGCAAACAAAATTCAGATGCCCCGCTTCTGGATGGCAGATTGCATACGCCACTTGGCTCTGTCCAACCAGCCCGACTTGGCACTTGTGCCTCCTTGGATCTGGTAATCATCCTGCGTATCGTGGATTTTCATGAGCCACCTGGCCACTCCCAGCCATAGGCTGCCAAAAACAAACCTCGGCCAGTTTCCCTGACAAACAAAACTCAGCTACCCCGCTTCTGGATGGCAGATTGCAGGAGCTTCTTGGCACTGTCAAACCAGCTCGACTTGGCACAGGTGCCACCTTCGGTCTCGGAACCATCCTGCGTATCGTGGATTTTCAGGAGCCAGCCGGCCACTCCAAGCCGCAAGTCCTCAAACACAAACCACGGCCCTTTTCTCTGGCAAAAAAAACTCAGCTGCCCTGCTTCAGGATGGCAGATTGCAGGAGCCACTTGGAAAAATGAAACCAGCCAAACTTGGCACTGGTGCCACCTTGGGTCTGGGAACCATCCTGCGTATCGTGGATTTTCAGGAGCCAGTCGGCCACTTCCTCCCGCAGGCCCCAAAAACAAACCTCTGCCCTTTTCCCTGACAAACAAAACTCAGCTAACCCGCTTCTGCATGACAGATTGCAGATGCCACTTGGCTCTGTCAAAGCAGCCCATCTTGGTACTGGTGCCACCTTAGGTCTGGGAACCATCCTTCGTATCGTGGATTTTCAGGACCCAGGAGGGCACTCCCAGCCATAAGCTTCCAAACATAAACCAAGGCCCTTTTTCCCTGGCAAACAAAATTCAGATGCTCCGCTTCTGGATGGCAGATTGCAAGAAATACTTGGCAATGCCAAACCAGGCCGACTTGGATCTGGTGCCAACTTCGGCCTGGGGACCATCCTGCGTATCGTGGATTTTCAAGAGCCAGCTGGCCACTCCAACCACAAGCCCTCCAACTCAAACCACGGCCCTTTTCTCTGGCAAACAAAACTCAGCTGCCCTGCTTCTGGATGGCAGATTCCAGGAGACACTTGATACTATTAAACCAGCAAAAGTTGGCACTGGTGCCACTTTCGGTCTGGGAACCATCCTGTGCATCGTGGATTTTCAGGAGCCAGCAGGCCACTCGCAGCCAAAGGCTGCCAAACAGAAACCACGGCCCTTTTCCCTGGCAAAAAAAATTCAGATGCCCCGCTTCTGGATGGCAGATTGCAGACGCCACTTGGCTCTGTCCAACCAGCGAGACCTGGCACTGGTGCCACCTTCAGTCTGGGAACCATCCTGCGTATCGTGGATTTTCAGTAGCCACCCGGCCACTCCAAGCCAAAAGGCCCAAAAACAAACCTCGGCCCATTTCCCTGACAAAAAAAATTCAGCTACCCCACTTCTGGATCGCAGATTGCAGGAGCCACTTGGTACTGTCAATCCAGCCAAACTTGGCACTGGTGCCACCCTGGGTCTGGGAACCATCCTGCGTATCGTGGATTTTCTGGAGCCATCTGGCCACTCCCAGACGTAGGCTGACAAACACATACAACGAAACTTTTCCTTGGCTAACACAATTCAGATGCCCCGCTTCTGGAATGCAGATTGCAGGAGCTACTTGGCAATGATAAACCAGCCCGACTTGGAAATGGTGCCACCTTTGGTCTGGGAACCAACTTCCGTATCGTGGATTTTCAGGAGCCAGCCGGCCACTACCACCCACAAGTCCTCAACCTTAAACCAGGGCCTTTTTCTCTGGCAAACAAAACTCAGCTGCCCTGCTTCTGGATGGCAGAGTGCAGGAGCCACTTGGAACAATCAAACCAGCCCGACTTGGCACTGGTGCCACCTTGGGTCTGGGAACCATCCTGCGTAGAGTGGATTTTCAGGAGCCAGCCGGCCACGCCCAGCCATAGGCTTCCAAAAACAAACCTCGGCCAGTTTCCCTGACAAACAAAACTCAGCTACCCCGCTTCTGGATGGCAGATTGCAGGAGCTTCTTGAAACTGTCAAACCAGCTCGACTTGGCACTGGTGCCACCTTCGGTCTGGGAACCATCCTGCGTATCGTGGATTTTCAGGAGCCAGCCGGCCACTCCAAGCCGCAAGTCCTCAAACACAAACCACAGCCCTTTTCTCTGGCAAACAAAACTCAGCTGCCCTGCTTCTGAATGGCAGATTGCAGGAGCCACTTGGAACAATCAAACCAGCCAAACTTGGCACTGGTGCCACCTTGGGTCTGGGAACCATCCTGCGTATCGTGGATTTTCAGGAGCCAGTCGGCCACTTCCACCCGCAGGCCCCAAAAACAAACCTCGGCCCTTTTCCCTGACAAACAAAACTCAGCTACCCCGCTTCTGCATGACAGATTGCAGATGCCACTTGGCTCTGTCAAACCAGCCCATCTTGGCACTGGTGCCACCTTGGGTCTAGGAAGCATCCTTCGTATTGTGGATTTTCAGGAGCCAGGAGGCTACTCCCAGCCATAAGGTTGCAAACATACACCAAGGCCCTTTTTCCCTGGCAAACAAAATTCAGATGCCCCGCTTCTGGATGGCATATTGCAAGAAGTACTTGGCACTGTCAAACCAGGCCGACTTGGATCTGGTGCCACCTTCGGCCTGGGGACCATCCTGCGTATCATGGATTTTCAAGAGCCAGCTGGCCACTCCAACCACAAGCCCTCCAACTCAAACCACGGCCCTTTTCTCTGGCAAACAAAACTCAGCTGCCCTGCTTCTGGATGGCAGATTGCAGGAGACACTTGATACTATTAAACCAGCAAAAGTTGGCTCTGGTGCCACTTTGGGTCTGGGAAACATCCTGTGCATCGTGGATTTTGAGTAGCCAGCAGGCCACTCCCAGCCACAGGCTGCCAAAGAGAAACCACGGCCCTTTTCCCTGGCAAAAAAAATTCAGATGCCCCGCTTCTGGATGGCAGATTGCAGACGCCACTTGGCTCTGTCCAACCAGCGAGACCTGGCCCTGGTGCCACCTTCGGTCTGGGAACCATCCTGCGTATCATGGATTTTCAGTAGCCACCCGGCCACTCCAAGCCAAAAGGCCCAAAAAAAAACCTCGGCCCATTTCCCTGACAAAAAAAACTCAGCTACCCCACTTCGGGATGGCAGATTGCAGGAGCCACTTGGTACTGTCAAACCAGCCAAACTTGGCACTGGTGCCACCCTGGGTCTGGGAACCATCCTGCGTATCGTGGATTTTCAGGAGCCAGCTGGCCACTCCCAGACGTAGGCTGACAAACACATACCACGAAACTTTTCCTTGGCTAACACAATTCAGATGCCCCGCTTCTGGAATGCAGATTGCAGGAGCTACTTGGCAATGATAAACCAGCCCGACTTGGAAATGGTGCCACCTTTGGTCTGGGAACCATCCTGCGTATCGTGGATTTTCAGGAGCCAGCCGGCCACACCCAGCCTCATTTCCCGAAAAGAATCCTCAGCCCGTTTCCCTGACAAACAAAACTCAGCTACCCGCTTCTGGATGGCAGATTGCAGTTGCCACTTGGTACTGTCAAACCAGCACAACTTTGCACTGGTGCCGCCTTGTGTCTGGGAACCATCCTGCATATTGTGGATTATCAGGAGCCAGCCGCCCACTCCCAGACATAGGATGAAAAGTACAAACCACGGACCTTTTCCCTGGCTAACAAAATTCAGACGCCCCGTTATGGATGGCAGATTGCAGGAGCTACTTGGTACTATCAAACCAGCCCAATTTGTCACTGGTGCCACCTTTTGTCTGGGAACCTTACTGCGTATCGTGGATTTTCAGGAACCACCAGGCCACTCCAAGCCATAGGCTGCCAAAAACAAACCACGGCACTCTCTCTGCCTAAAAAAATTGAGAAGCCCCTCTTGCGGATAGCAGATTGTAGGAGCTACTTGGCACTGTAAAAGCAGCTCGACTTGGCACTGGTGCCAACTTCGGTCTGGGAACCATCCTGCGTATGGTGGATTTTCACGAGCCAGCCGGCCACTCCCAGCTGCAAGTCCTCAAACTCAAACCACGGCCCTTTTCTCTGGCAAACAAAACTTAGCTGCCCTGCTTCTGGATGGCAGATTGCAGGAGCCACTTGGAACAATCAAACCAGCCAAACTTGGCAGTGGTGCCACCTTGGGTCTGAAACCTACCTGCGTATCATGGATTTTCAGTAGCCAGCCGGCCACTCCCAGCCATAGCCTGCCAAACACAAACCACAGCCCTTTTCCCTGGCTAACAAAATTCAGATGCCCCGCTTCTGGATGGCAGATTGCATACACCACTTGGCTCTGTCCAACCAGCCCAACTTGGCACTGGTGCCACCTTGGGTCTGGGAACCATCCTGCATATCGTGGATTTTCAGGAGCCACCCGGCCACTCCCAATCATAGGCTGACAAACACAAACCTCGGCCCTTTTCCCTGGCAAACAAAACTCAGCTGCCCTGCTTCTGGATGGCAGATTGCAGGAGCCACTTGGTACTATCAAACCAGCCCAACTTGGCACTGGTGCCACCTTGGGTCTTTGAACCATTCGTCAGATCGTGGATTTTCAGGGCCAGCCGGCCACTCCCAGCCATAGGCTGCCAAACACAAACCACGGCCCTTTTCCCTGGAAAACAAAATTCAGATGGCCCGCTTCTGGATGGCAGATTGCAGACAGCACTTGGCTCTGTCCAACCAGGCCCACTTGTCCCTGGTGCCACCTTGGGTCTGGGAATCATCCTGCATATCGTGGATTTTCAGGAGCCAGCCGGCCACTTCCAGCAACAGGCCCCATAAACATGTCTGACTCGTATCCTGACAAACAAAACTCATCTACTCCGCTTCTGGATGGCTGATTGCAGACGCCACTTCGCACTGTCAAACCAGCCCGACTTGGCAATGCTGCCGCCTTGGGTCTGGGAACCATCCTGCGTATCGTGGATTTTCAGGAGACACCCGGCCACTCCCAGCCATAGGCTGCCAAACACAAACCACGGCGCTTTTCCCTGCCTAAAAAAATTCACATGCCCCTCTTGTGCATGGCAGATTGCAGGAGCCACTTGGTACTGTCAAACCAGCTCGACTTGGCACTGGTGCCACCTTGGGTCTGGGAACCATCCTGCGTATCGTGGATTTTCAGCAGCCAGCCAGCCACTCCTAGCCATAGGCTGCCAAACACAAACCACGGCGCTTTTCCCTGCCTAAACAAAATTCACATTCCCCTCTTGTGGATGGCATATTGCAGGAGGCACTTGGTACTGTCAAACCAGCCCGACTTGGCAGTGGTGGCACCTTCGGTGTGGGGAACATCCTGCGTATCGTGGATTTTCATGAGCCAGCCGGCCACTCCAAGCCACAAGCCCTCAAACTCAAACCACGGCCATTTTCTCTGGCAAACAAAACTCAGCTGCCCTGCTTCTGGATGGCAGATGGCAGGAGCCACTTGGTACTGCAAAAAAGCCCAACTTGGCACTAGCGCCACTTTGGGTCTTTGAACCATCCGGCATATCGTGGATTTTCTGGGCCAGCATGCCAGTCCCAGCCATGGGCTGCCAAACACAAACCACGGCCCTTTTCTTTGGCTAACAAAATTCAGATGGCCCGTTCTGGATGGCAGATTGCAGGAGCTACTTGGCACTATCAAACCATCCCGACTTGGCACTGGTGCCACCTTTGGTCTGTGAACCATCCTGCGTATCGTGGATTTTCAGGAGCCAGCCCGCCACTCCAAGCCACAAGCACGCAAACTCAAACCACGGCCCTTTTCTCTGGCAAAAACCACTCGGCTACCCTGCTAATCAATTAAAGATTGCCATAGCCTCTTTGTACTGTTAAACCAGAACACCTTGGCACTGGTTGCCACTTAAGGTCTGGGAACCATCCTGCGTATTGTAGATTTTCAGGATCCACCCAACCACTCCCAGCCATAGGCTGCCAAACACAAACCACGGGGTCTTTTCCCTGGCTGAAAAAGTTCAGATGGCCCTCTTGTGGATGGCAGATAGCAGGAGCTACTTGGCACTGTCAAACAAGCCCGACTTGGAATTGCTGCCACCTTCGGTCTCGGGACCATCCTGCTTATCGTGGATTTTCAGGAGCCAGCCAGCCACTCCCAGCAACAAGCCCTCAAAATGAAACCACGGCCCTTTTCTCTGCAAAAAAAAATCAGCTGCCCTGCTTCTGGATGGCTGATTGCAGGAGCCACTTGGTACTATCAAACCAGCCCGACTTGGCACTGCTGCCACCTTGGGTCTGGAAACCATCCTGCGTATCGTGGATTTTCAGGAGCCAGCTGGCCACACCCAGCCTTAGGCTGCCAAACACAAACCACGTCCCTTTTCTCTGGCAAACAAAATTCAGATGCCCCGCTACTGGATGGCAGATTGCAGACGCCACTTCGCACTGTCAAACCAGCACGACTTGGCAATGCTGCCGCCTTGGCTCTGGGAACCATCCTGCGTATCGTGGATTTTCAGGAGACACCCGTCCACTCCCAATCATAGGCTGCCAAACACAAACCACGGCCCTTTTCCCTGGCTAACAAAATACAGATGTCCCGTTCTGGATGGCTGATTGCAGGAGACACTTGGCAATGTCAAACCAGCCCGACTTGGCAATGCTAGCGCCTTTGGTCTTGGAACCATCCTGCGTATCGTGGATTTTCAGGAGCCAGCCGGCCACCTCCAGCAACAGGCCCCATAAACATGCCTGGCCCGTATCCTGACAAACAAAACTCATCTACTCCGCTTCTGGATGGCAGATTGCAGACGCCACTTCGCACTGTCAAACCCGCCCGACTTGGCAATGCTGCCGCCTTGGGTCTGGGAACCATCCTGCGTATCGTGGATTTTCAGGAGACACCCGGCCACTCCCAGCCATAGGCTGCCAAACACAAACCACAGCCTTTTTCCCTGCCTAAAAAAAATTCAGATGACCCGCTTCTGGATGGCAGATTGCAGACACCACTTGGCTCTGTCCAACGAGCCCGACTTGGCACTGGTGCCACCTTGGGTCTGTGAACTATCCTGCGTATCGTGGATTTTCAGGAACCACCCGGCCACTCCGAACCATCGGCTGCCAAATACATACCTTGGCCCTTTTACCTGGCAAACAAAACTCAGCTGCCCTGCTTCTGGATGGCAGATTGCAGGAGCCACTTGGTACTATCAAAGCAGCCCAACTTGGCACTGGTGCCACCTTGGGTCTTTGAACCATCCGGCATATCGTGGATTTTCTGGGCCAGCAGGCCAGTCCCAGCCATAGGCTGCCAAACACAAACCACGGCCCTTTTCCCTGGCTAAGAAAATTAAGATTGCCCGTTCTGGATGGCAGATTGCAGACATCACTTGGCTCTGTCCAACCAGCCCGACTTGGCATTGGTGCCAATTTCGGTCTGGGGACCATCCTGCTTATCATGGATTTTCAGGAGCCAGCCAGCCACTCCCAGCCACAAGCCCTCAAATTCAAACCACGGCCCTTTTCTCTGGAAAAAAAAACTCAGCTGCCCTGCTTCTGGATGGCAGATTGCAGGAGCCACTTGGTACTGTCAAACCAGCCAAACATGGCACTGGTGCCACCTTAGGTCTGGGAACCATCCTGCGTATCATGGATTTTCAGGAGCCAGCTGGCCACTCCCAGCGTTCGGCTGCCAAACATCAGCCACGACACTTTTCCCCTGCTAACAAAATTCAGATGCCCTGCGTCTGGATGGCAGATTGCAGACGCCACTTGGCTCTGTCCAACAAGCCCGATGTGGAACTGGTGCCAACTTCGGTTTGGGAACCATCCTGTGTATCGTGGATTTTCAGGAGCCAGCCAGCCACTCCCAGCCACAGGCCCTCAAACATAAACGACAGCCCTTTTCTCTGGCAAACAAAACTCAGCTGCCCTGATTCTGGATGGCAAAATGCAGGAGCCACTTGGACCAATCAAACCAGAAAAACATGGCTGTGGTGCCACCTTGGGTCTGGGAAGCATCCTGCGTATCCTGGATTTTCAGGAGCCAGCTGGCAACTCCCAGCCATAGGCTTTCAAACACAAACCACGGCCCTTTACGATTGCAAAAATAATTCAGATGCCCCGCTTGTGGATGGCAGATGGCAGACGCCACTTGGCTCTGTCCAACAGGCGTGACTTGGCACTGGTGCCACCTTCGGACTGGGAACCATCCTCCGTATCGTGGATTTTCTAGACCCAGCCGGCCACTTCCAGCAACAGGCCCCAAAAATAACCTGGCCCGTTTCCTGACAAACAAAACTCAGCTACCCCGCTTCCGGAAGGCAGATTGCAGGGCCACTTGGTACTGTCAAACCAGCGAACTTGGACCAGGTCCCACCTTGGGTCTGGGAATCATCCTGCGTATCATGGATTTTCAGTATCCACCCGGCCACTCCCAACCATAAGCTCCGAAATACATACCACGGCCCTTTTCCCTGGCAAACAAAACTAGGCTGCCCTGCTTCTGGATGGCAGATTGCAGGAGACAGTTGGTACTATCAAACCAGCCCAACTTGGCACTTGTGTCACCTTGGGTCTGGGAACCATCCTGCGTGTCGTGGATTTTCTAGACCCAGCCGGCCACTCCCAGCCACAGGCCCCAAAAACAAACCACGGCCCGTTTTCCTGATAAAGAAAATTCAGCTTCCCTGGTTCTGGATGGCAGACTGCAGGAGCTACTTGGTACTATCAAACCAGCCCGACTTTGCACTGGTGCCACATTTCGTCTGGGAACCTTACTGTGTATCGTGGATTTTCAGGAGCCAGCCGGCCACACCCAGCCATGGGCTGCCAAACACAAACCACGGCCCTTTTGCCTGCCTAAAAAAATTGAGATGCCCCTCTTGTGGATAGCAGATTGCAGGAGCTACATGGCACTGTCAAAGCAGCTCGACTTGGCACAGGTGCCACCTTCGGTGTGGGGACCATCCTGCGTATCGTGGATTTTCAGGAGCCAGCCGGCCACTCCAAACCACAAGCCCTCAAACTCAATCCACGGCCCTTTTCTCTGGCAAACAAAGTTCAGCTGCCCTGGTTTTGGATGGCAGATTGCAGGAGCCACTTGGTACTATCAAATCAGCCCCACTTGGCACTGGTCCCACCTTTGGTCTGGGAACCATCCGGCATATCGTGGATTTTCAGGAGCCAGCCGGCCACTCCCAGCCATAGGCTGCCAAACACAAACCACGGCCCTTTTCCCTGGCTAACAAAATTCAGATGCCCTGTTCTAGATGGCAGATTGCAGGAGCCACTTCGCACGGTCAAACCAGCCCGACTTGGCACTGGTGCCACCTTGGGTCTGGGAACCATCCTGCGTATCGTGGATTTTCAGGAGTCATCCGGCCAATCCCAGCCATAGGCGGCCAAACACAAACCACGGCCCTTTTCCCTGGCAAACAAAACTGAGCTGCCCTGCTTCTGGATGGCAGATTGCAGACGCCACTTGGCTCTGTCCTACAAGCCCAATGTGTAACTGGTTCCACCTTCGGTCTGGGAACCATCCTGCGTATCTTGGATTTTCAGGAGACAGCCGGCCACTTCCAGGAACATGTCCACAAAATAATCCTGGCCCGTTTCTCTCTCAAAAAAAACTCAGCTGCCCTGCTTCTGGATGGCAGATTGCAGGAGCCACTTGGTACTGTCAAACCAGCCCGACTTGGAACTGGTGCCACCTTGGGCCTGGGAACCATCCTGCGTATCGTGGATTTTCACGAGCCAGCCGGACGCTCCCAGCCACAAGCCCTCAAACTTAAACCACGGCCCTTTTCTCAGACAAACAAAACTCAGCTGCCCTGCTTCTGGATGGCAGATTGCAGGAGCCACTTGGTACTATCAATCCAGCCCAACTTGGCACTGGTGCCACCTTGGGTCTGGGAACCATCCTGCGTATCGTGGATTTTCAGGAGCCACCCGGACACTCCCAGCCATAGGCTGCCAAACACAAACCACGGCCGTTTGCCCTGGCTAAAAAAATTCAGATGCCCCGCTTCTGGATGGCAGATTGCAGACAACACTTGTCTCTGTCCAACCAGCCCGACTTGGCACTGGTGCCATTTTAGGTCTGGAAACAATCCTGCGTATCGTGGATTTTCAGGAGACAGCCGGCCACTCCAAGCCACAAGTCCTCAAACTCAATCTATGGCCCTTTTCTCTGGCAAACAAAACACAGATGCCCTGCTTCTGGATGGCAGATTGTAGGAGCCTCTTGGAAGTATCAAACCAGCCCAACTTGGCACTGGTGCCACCTTGGGTCTGGGAACCATCCTGCGTATCGTGGATTTTCAGGAGCCAGCCGGCCACTCCCAGCCATAGGCTGCCAAACTCAAACCACGGCCCTCTTCCCTGGCCAAAAAAATTCAGATGTCCCTCTTCTGGATGGCAGATTGCAGGAGCCACTTGGCACTGTCAAACCAGCCCGACTTGGAACTGGTGACACCTTGGGTCTGGGAACCATCCTGCGTCTCGTGGGTTTTCAGGAGCCAGCCGGCCACTCCCCGCCATAGGCTGCCAAACACAAACCACGGCCCTTTTCCCAGGCTAACAAAATTCAGATGCCCCTCTTTTTCACGGGAGATTGCAGGAGCTACTTGGCACTATCAAAGCATCCCGACGTGGCACTGGTACCACCTTTGGTCTTGGAACCATCCTGTTTATCGTGGATTTTCAGGAGCCATCCGGCCACTCCAAGCCACGAGCCCTCAAATTCAAACCACGGCCCATTTCTCTGGCAAACAAGCCTCAGCTGCCCTGCTTCGGGATGGCAGATTGCAGGAGCCACTTGGAATAATCATAGCAGCCAAACAAGGCAGTGGGTCCACCTTGGGTCAGGGAACCATCCTGCGTACCGTGGATATTCAGGAGCCAGCCGGCCACTCCCAGCCACAAGCCCTCAAACTCAAACCACGGCCCTTTACTCTGGCAAAAAAAACTCAGCTACCCTGCTTCTGGATGGCAGATTACAGGAGTCACTTTGTACTGTCAAACCAGCCCAACTTGGCACTGGTGCCACCTTGGGTCTGGGAACCATCCTGCGTATCGTGGATTTTCAGGAGTCATCCGGCCAATCCCAGCCATAGGCGGCCAAACACAAACCACGGCCCTTTTCCCTGGCAAAAAAAACTGAGCTGCCCTGCTTCTGGATGGCAGATTGCAGACGCCACTTGGCTCTCTCCTACAAGCTCGATGTGTAACTGGTGCCACCTTCGGTCTGGGAAATATCCTGCGTATCTTGGATTTTCAGGAGCCAGCCGGCCACTTCCAGCAACATGCCCAAAAAATAATCCTGGCCCGTTTCTTTGGCAAACAAAACTCAGCTACCCCGCTTCTGGATGGCAGATTGCAGCAGCCACTTGATACAATCAAACCAGCCTAACTTGGCAGTGGGGCCACCTTGGGTCTTTGAACAATCCTGCGTATCGTGGATTTTCAGGAGACAGCCGGCCACTCCCAGCCATAGGCTGCCATACACAATCCACGGCTTTTACCCTGGCTAACAAAATTCAGACGCCCCGCTTCCGGATGGCAGATTGCAGGATCCACCTGGCACTGTAAAACCAGCCGGATTTGGAACTGGTGCCAACTTGGAACTGGGAACCATACTGCGTATCGTGGATTTTCAAGGGCCAGCCGGCCACTCCCAGCCAGAAGCCCTCAAACCCAAACCAATGTCCTTTACTCTGGCAAAGAAAACTCGGCTGCTCTGCTTCTGGAAGGCAGATTTTAGGAGCCACTTGGTACTGTCAAACCAGCCCAACTTGGAGGTCTTGCCACCTTGGGTCTGGGAACCTTCCTGCGTATCTTGGATTTTCAGGAGTTAGCCGGACACTCCAAGCCACAACACCTAAAACTCAATCCACGGCCCTTTTCTCTTTCAAACAAAACTCAGCTGCCCTTCTTATGGATGGCAGTTGCAGGAGCCACTTGGTACTATCAAACCAGCCCAACTTGGCACTGGTGCCACCTTGGGTCTGGGAACCATCCTGCGTATCGTGGATTTTCAGGAGCCAGCCGGCCACTCCTAGCCATAGGCTGCCAAACAAAAACCACGGCAATTTTCCCTGGCAAAAATATTCAGATGCCCCGCTTCTGGATGGCAGATTGGAGATGCCACTTGGCTCTGTCCAACCAGCCCGACTTGGCACTGGTGCCACCTTCGGTTTGGGGACCATCCTACGTATCGTGGATTTTCAGGAGCCAGCCGGCCACTCCAAGCCACAAGCCCTCAAATTCAAACCATGGCCCTTTTTCTCTGACAAAGAAAACTCAGCTGCCCTGCTTCTGGATGGCATATTGCAGGAGTCACTTGGTAAAATCAAACCAGCCACACTTGGCACTGCTGCCACCTCTAGGAACCATCATGCGTGTCGTGGATTTTCATGAGCCAGCCGGCCACTCCCAGGCATAGGCTGTCCAACACGAACCACGGACTTTTCCCTGGCTAACAAAATTCAGATGCCCGGTTCTGGATGGCAGTTTGCAGGAGATACTTGGCACTAGCAAACCAGCCCACCTTGGCATTGGTTCCACATTTGGTCTGGGAACCCTCCTGCGTATCATGGATTTTCAGCAGCCAGCCGGCCAATCCCAGCCACAAGCCATCAAAGTCAAACCACCGCCGTTTTCTCTGGTAAAGAAAATTCAGCTGCTCTGCTTCTGCATGGCAGATTCCTGAAGCCTCCTGGTACTGTCAAACCAGCCCAACTTGGCACTGGTGCCACCTTTTGTCTGGGAACCATCCTGCGTATCGTGGATTTTCAGGAGCTACCCGGCCACTCCCAGCCCAAGGCTGCCAGGACAAACCACGGCACTTTTCCCTGGCTAAAAAAATTCAGATGCCCCGCTTCTGGATGGCAGATTGCAGACACCACTTGTATCTGTCCAACCAGCCCGACTTGGCACAGGTGCCACCTTAGGTCTTGGAACAATCCTGCGTATCGTGGATTTTCAGGAGACAGCCGGCCACTCCCAGCCATAGGCTGCCAAACAAAAACCACGGCCATTATCCCAGGCAAACAAAATTCAGATGCCCCGCTTCTTGATGGCAGAATGCAGGACACACTTGGCACTATCAAACCAGCCTGACTTGGCACTGGTGCCACCTTTGTTCTGGGAAGCATCCTGTGTATCGTGGATTTTCAGGAGCCAGCCGGCCACTCCCAGCCACAGGCCCAAAAACAAACTTCGGCCCGTTTCCCTGACAAAAAAAACTCAGCTACCCGCTTCTGGATGGCAGATTGCAGGAGCCACTTGGTAGTGTCAAACCAGCCCAACTTGGCAGTGGTGCCACCTTCGGTCTGGGAACCATCCTGCGTATCGTCAATTTTCAGGAGCCAGCCGGCCACTCCCAGCCACAAGCCCTCAAACTCCAACCACGGCCCTTTCCTCTGGCAAACAAAACTCAGCTGCCCTGCTTCTGGATGGCAGATTGAAGGAGCAACATGGTACTATCAAACCAGCCCAACTTGGCACTGGTGCCACCTTGGGTCTTTGAACCATCCTGCATATCGTGGATTTTCAGAAGCCAGCGGGACACTCCCAGCCATAGGCTGCCAATGACAAACCATGGCCCTTTTCCCTGACAAACAAAACTCAGCTACACTGCTTCTTGATGGCAGATTGCAGGAGCCACTTGGTACTGTCAAACCAGCCGAACTTGGCACTGCTGCCACCTTCGGTCTTGGAACCATCATGTGTATATTCGATTTTCAGGAGCCTGTGGGCCACTCCCAGCTACAGGCCCCAAAACTATAACCACGGCCCTTTCCTCTGCCAAACAAAACTCAGCTGCCCTGCTTCAGGATGGCAGATTGCAGGAGCCACATGGTACTATCAAACCAGCCACACTTGGCAGTCTTGCCAACTTTGTTTTGGGGACCATTCTGCGTATCGTGGATTTTCAGGAGCTAGCCGGCCACTCCCAGCCATAGCCTGCCAAACACAAACCACGGTCCTTTTCCCTGGCTAAAAAAATTCAGATGCCCCGCTTCTGGATGGCAGATTGCAGACGCCACTTGGCTCTGTCCAATCAGTCCGACTTGGCACTGGTGCCACCTTGGGTCTGGGAACCATCCTGCGTATCGTGGATTTTCAGGAGTCATCCGGCCAATCCCAGCCATAGGCGGCCAAACACAAACCACGGCCCTTTTCCCTGGCAAAAAAAACTGAGCTGCCCTGCTTCTGGATGGCAGATTGCAGACGCCACTTGGCTCTCTCCTACAAGCTCGATGTGTAACTGGTGCCACCTTCGGTCTGGGAAATATCCTGCGTATCTTGGATTTTCAGGAGCCAGCCGGCCACTTCCAGCAACATGCCCAAAAAATAATCCTGGCCCGTTTCTTTGGCAAACAAAACTCAGCTACCCCGCTTCTGGATGGCAGATTGCAGCAGCCACTTGATACAATCAAACCAGCCTAACTTGGCAGTGGGGCCACCTTGGGTCTTTGAACAATCCTGCGTATCGTGGATTTTCAGGAGACAGCCGGCCACTCCCAGCCATAGGCTGCCATACACAATCCACGGCTTTTACCCTGGCTAACAAAATTCAGACGCCCCGCTTCCGGATGGCAGATTGCAGGATCCACCTGGCACTGTAAAACCAGCCGGATTTGGAACTGGTGCCAACTTGGAACTGGGAACCATACTGCGTATCGTGGATTTTCAAGGGCCAGCCGGCCACTCCCAGCCAGAAGCCCTCAAACCCAAACCAATGTCCTTTACTCTGGCAAAGAAAACTCGGCTGCTCTGCTTCTGGAAGGCAGATTTTAGGAGCCACTTGGTACTGTCAAACCAGCCCAACTTGGAGGTCTTGCCACCTTGGGTCTGGGAACCTTCCTGCGTATCTTGGATTTTCAGGAGTTAGCCGGACACTCCAAGCCACAACACCTAAAACTCAATCCACGGCCCTTTTCTCTTTCAAACAAAACTCAGCTGCCCTTCTTATGGATGGCAGTTGCAGGAGCCACTTGGTACTATCAAACCAGCCCAACTTGGCACTGGTGCCACCTTGGGTCTGGGAACCATCCTGCGTATCGTGGATTTTCAGGAGCCAGCCGGCCACTCCTAGCCATAGGCTGCCAAACAAAAACCACGGCAATTTTCCCTGGCAAAAATATTCAGATGCCCCGCTTCTGGATGGCAGATTGGAGATGCCACTTGGCTCTGTCCAACCAGCCCGACTTGGCACTGGTGCCACCTTCGGTTTGGGGACCATCCTACGTATCGTGGATTTTCAGGAGCCAGCCGGCCACTCCAAGCCACAAGCCCTCAAATTCAAACCATGGCCCTTTTTCTCTGACAAAGAAAACTCAGCTGCCCTGCTTCTGGATGGCATATTGCAGGAGTCACTTGGTAAAATCAAACCAGCCACACTTGGCACTGCTGCCACCTCTAGGAACCATCATGCGTGTCGTGGATTTTCATGAGCCAGCCGGCCACTCCCAGGCATAGGCTGTCCAACACGAACCACGGACTTTTCCCTGGCTAACAAAATTCAGATGCCCGGTTCTGGATGGCAGTTTGCAGGAGATACTTGGCACTAGCAAACCAGCCCACCTTGGCATTGGTTCCACATTTGGTCTGGGAACCCTCCTGCGTATCATGGATTTTCAGCAGCCAGCCGGCCAATCCCAGCCACAAGCCATCAAAGTCAAACCACCGCCGTTTTCTCTGGTAAAGAAAATTCAGCTGCTCTGCTTCTGCATGGCAGATTCCTGAAGCCTCCTGGTACTGTCAAACCAGCCCAACTTGGCACTGGTGCCACCTTTTGTCTGGGAACCATCCTGCGTATCGTGGATTTTCAGGAGCTACCCGGCCACTCCCAGCCCAAGGCTGCCAGGACAAACCACGGCACTTTTCCCTGGCTAAAAAAATTCAGATGCCCCGCTTCTGGATGGCAGATTGCAGACACCACTTGTATCTGTCCAACCAGCCCGACTTGGCACAGGTGCCACCTTAGGTCTTGGAACAATCCTGCGTATCGTGGATTTTCAGGAGACAGCCGGCCACTCCCAGCCATAGGCTGCCAAACAAAAACCACGGCCATTATCCCAGGCAAACAAAATTCAGATGCCCCGCTTCTTGATGGCAGAATGCAGGACACACTTGGCACTATCAAACCAGCCTGACTTGGCACTGGTGCCACCTTTGTTCTGGGAAGCATCCTGTGTATCGTGGATTTTCAGGAGCCAGCCGGCCACTCCCAGCCACAGGCCCAAAAACAAACTTCGGCCCGTTTCCCTGACAAAAAAAACTCAGCTACCCGCTTCTGGATGGCAGATTGCAGGAGCCACTTGGTAGTGTCAAACCAGCCCAACTTGGCAGTGGTGCCACCTTCGGTCTGGGAACCATCCTGCGTATCGTCAATTTTCAGGAGCCAGCCGGCCACTCCCAGCCACAAGCCCTCAAACTCCAACCACGGCCCTTTCCTCTGGCAAACAAAACTCAGCTGCCCTGCTTCTGGATGGCAGATTGAAGGAGCAACATGGTACTATCAAACCAGCCCAACTTGGCACTGGTGCCACCTTGGGTCTTTGAACCATCCTGCATATCGTGGATTTTCAGAAGCCAGCGGGACACTCCCAGCCATAGGCTGCCAATGACAAACCATGGCCCTTTTCCCTGACAAACAAAACTCAGCTACACTGCTTCTTGATGGCAGATTGCAGGAGCCACTTGGTACTGTCAAACCAGCCGAACTTGGCACTGCTGCCACCTTCGGTCTTGGAACCATCATGTGTATATTCGATTTTCAGGAGCCTGTGGGCCACTCCCAGCTACAGGCCCCAAAACTATAACCACGGCCCTTTCCTCTGCCAAACAAAACTCAGCTGCCCTGCTTCAGGATGGCAGATTGCAGGAGCCACATGGTACTATCAAACCAGCCACACTTGGCAGTCTTGCCAACTTTGTTTTGGGGACCATTCTGCGTATCGTGGATTTTCAGGAGCTAGCCGGCCACTCCCAGCCATAGCCTGCCAAACACAAACCACGGTCCTTTTCCCTGGCTAAAAAAATTCAGATGCCCCGCTTCTGGATGGCAGATTGCAGACGCCACTTGGCTCTGTCCAATCAGTCCGACTTGGCACTGGTGCCACCTTGGGTCTGGGAACCATCCTGCGTATCGTGGATTTTCAGGAGTCATCCGGCCAATCCCAGCCATAGGCGGCCAAACACAAACCACGGCCCTTTTCCCTGGCAAACAAAACTGAGCTGCCCTGCTTCTGGATGGCAGATTGCAGACGCCACTTGGCTCTCTCCTACAAGCTCGATGTGTAACTGGTGCCACCTTCGGTCTGGGAAATATCCTGCGTATCTTGGATTTTCAGGAGCCAGCCGGTCACTTCCAGCAACATGCCCAAAAAATAATCCTGGCCCGTTTCTTTGGCAAACAAAACTCAGCTACCCCGCTTCTGGATGGCAGATTGCAGCAGCCACTTGATACAATCAAACCAGCCTAACTTGGCAGTGGGGCCACCTTGGGTCTTTGAACAATCCTGCGTATCGTGGATTTTCAGGAGACAGCCGGCCACTCCCAGCCATAGGCTGCCATACACAATCCACGGCTTTTACCCTGGCTAACAAAATTCAGACGCCCCGCTTCCGGATGGCAGATTGCAGGATCCACCTGGCACTGTAAAACCAGCCGGATTTGGAACTGGTGCCAACTTGGAACTGGGAACCATACTGCGTATCGTGGATTTTCAAGGGCCAGCCGGCCACTCCCAGCCAGAAGCCCTCAAACCCAAACCAATGTCCTTTACTCTGGCAAAGAAAACTCGGCTGCTCTGCTTCTGGAAGGCAGATTTTAGGAGCCACTTGGTACTGTCAAACCAGCCCAACTTGGAGGTCTTGCCACCTTGGGTCTGGGAACCTTCCTGCGTATCTTGGATTTTCAGGAGTTAGCCGGACACTCCAAGCCACAACACCTAAAACTCAATCCACGGCCCTTTTCTCTTTCAAACAAAACTCAGCTGCCCTTCTTATGGATGGCAGTTGCAGGAGCCACTTGGTACTATCAAACCAGCCCAACTTGGCACTGGTGCCACCTTGGGTCTGGGAACCATCCTGCGTATCGTGGATTTTCAGGAGCCAGCCGGCCACTCCTAGCCATAGGCTGCAAAACAAAAACCACGGCAATTTTCCCTGGCAAAAAAAATTCAGATGCCCCGCTTCTGGATGGCAGATTGGAGATGCCACTTGGCTCTGTCCAACCAGCCCGACTTGGCACTGGTGCCACCTTCGGTGTGGGGACCATCCTACGTATCGTGGATTTTCAGGAGCCAGCCGGCCACTCCAAGCCACAAGCCCTCAAATTCAAACCATGGCCCTTTTTCTCTGACAAAGAAAACTCAGCTGCCCTGCTTCTGGATGGCATATTGCAGGAGTCACTTGGTAAAATCAAACCAGCCACACTTGGCACTGCTGCCACCTCTAGGAACCATCATGCGTGTCGTGGATTTTCATGAGCCAGCCGGCCACTCCCAGGCATAGGCTGTCCAACACGAACCACGGACTTTTCCCTGGCTAACAAAATTCAGATGCCCGGTTCTGGATGGCAGTTTGCAGGAGATACTTGGCACTAGCAAACCAGCCCACCTTGGCATTGGTTCCACATTTGGTCTGGGAACCCTCCTGCGTATCATGGATTTTCAGCAGCCAGCCGGCCAATCCCAGCCACAAGCCATCAAAGTCAAACCACCGCCGTTTTCTCTGGTAAAGAAAATTCAGCTGCTCTGCTTCTGCATGGCAGATTCCTGAAGCCTCCTGGTACTGTCAAACCAGCCCAACTTGGCACTGGTGCCACCTTTTGTCTGGGAACCATCCTGCGTATCGTGGATTTTCAGGAGCTACCCGGCCACTCCCAGCCCAAGGCTGCCAGGACAAACCACGGCACTTTTCCCTGGCTAAAAAAATTCAGATGCCCCGCTTCTGGATGGCAGATTGCAGACACCACTTGTCTCTGTCCAACCAGCCCGACTTGGCACAGGTGCCACCTTAGGTCTCGGAACAATCCTGCGTATCGTGGATTTTCAGGAGACAGCCGGCCACTCCCAGCCATAGGCTGCCAAACAAAAACCACGGCCATTATCCCAGGCAAACAAAATTCAGATGCCCCGCTTCATGATGGCAGAATGCAGGACACACTTGGCACTATCAAACCAGCCTGACTTGGCACTGGTGCCACCTTTGTTCTGGGAAACATCCTGTGTATCGTGGATTTTCAGGAGCCAGCCGGCCACTCCCAGCCACAGGCCCAAAAACAAACTTCGGCCCGTTTCCCTGACAAAAAAAACTCAGCTACCCGCTTCTGGATGGCAGATTGCAGGAGCCACTTGGTAGTGTCAAACCAGCCCAACTTGGCACTGGTGCCACCTTCGGTCTGGGAACCATCCTGCGTATCGTCAATTTTCAGGAGCCAGCCGGCCACTCCCAGCCACAAGCCCTCAAACTCCAACCACGGCCCTTTCCTCTGGCAAACAAAACTCAGCTGCCCTGCTTCTGGATGGCAGATTGAAGGAGCAACATGGTACTATCAAACCAGCCCAACTTGGCACTGGTGCCACCTTGGGTCTTTGAACCATCCTGCATATCGTGGATTTTCAGGAGCCAGCGGGACACTCCCAGCCATAGGCTGCCAATGACAAACCATGGCCCTTTTCCCTGACAAACAAAACTCAGCTACACTGCTTCTTGATGGCAGATTGCAGGAGCCACTTGGTGCTGTCAAACCAGCCGAACTTGGCACTGCTGCCACCTTCGGTCTTGGAACCATCATGCGTATATTCGATTTTCAGGAGCCTGTGGGCCACTCCCAGCTACAGGCCCCAAAACTATAACCACGGCCCTTTCCTCTGCCAAACAAAACTCAGCTGCCCTGCTTCAGGATGGCAGATTGCAGGAGCCACATGGTACTATCAAACCAGCCACACTGCAGTCTTGCCAACTTTGTTTTGGGGACCATTCTGCGTATCATGGATTTTCAGGAGCTAGCCGGCCACTCCCAGCCATAGCCTGCCAAACACAAACCACGGTCCTTTTCCCTGGCTAAAAAAATTCAGATGCCCCGCTTCTGGATGGCAGATTGCAGACGCCACTTGGCTCTGTCCAATCAGTCCGACTTGGCACTGGTGCCACCTTCGGTCTGGGAACCATCAGGCGTATCGTGGATTTTCAGGAGCCTGCGGGCCTCTGCCAGCTACAGGCCCCAAAACTCAAACCACGGCCCTTTCCTCTGCCAAACAAAACTCAACTGCCCCGATTCTGGACGGCAGATTGCAGGAGCAACTTGGCACTGTCAAACCACCCTGACTTGGCACTGGTGCCGCCTTGGGTCTGGGAACCATCCTGCATATCGTGGATTTTCAGGTGCAAGCCGGTCATGCTCAGCCACACGACCTAATACTTAAACCACGGCCCTTTTCCTTGGTAAACATAACTCAGCTGCCCTGCTTCTGGATTGCAGATTGCAGGAGCCACATTGTACTATCAAACCAGCCATGCTTGGCAATGGTGCCACCTTAGGTCTGGGAACCATCCTGCGTATCGTGGATTTTCAGGAGCCATCCGGCCACTCCCAGCCATAGGCTGCCAAAAACAAACCACGGCCCTTTTCCCTGCCTAACAAAATTCAGATGCCCCGTTCTGGATGGCAGATTGCAGGAGCAACTTGGTACTTTCAAACCAGTCCAACTTGGCACTGGTGAACCTTGGGTCTGGGAACCATCCTGAGTATCGTGGATTTTCAGGAGCCAGAGAGCCACTCCCAGCCATAGGCTGCCAAACACAAACCACGGCCTTTTTCCCAGGCTAAAATAATTCAGATGCCCCGCATCTGGATGGCTGATTCCGGGAGCAACTTGGTACTGTCAAACCAGTAAAACTTGGCACGGGTGCCACCTTGGGTCTGGGAACCATCCTACGTATCGTGGATTTTCCGGAGCCAGCCGGCCTCTCCCAGCCACAAGACCTCAAACTCAAACCACGGCCCTTTTGCCTGCCAAACAAAACTCAGCTGCCCTGCTTCTGGATGGCAGATTGCAGGAGGCACTTAGAACTATCAAACCAACCCAACTCGGCACTGGTGCCACCTTGGGTCTGGGAACCATCCTGAGTATCGTGGATTTTCACGGTCCAGCCGGCCACTATCAGTCACAGGCCCCAAAAACAAACCTCGGCGCGTTTCCCTGACAAACAAAACTCAGCTACCCCACTTCTGGATGGCAGATTGCAGGAGACACTTGGTACTATCAAACCAGCCCAACTTGGCACTGGTGCCACCTTGGGACTGGGAACCATCCTGCGTATCGTGGATTTTCAGGAGCCAGCCTGCCACTCCCAGCCATAGGCTGCCAAACACAAACCACGGACCTTTTCCCAGGCTAAAAATATTCAGCTGCCCTGCATCTGGATGGAATATTGCAGGAGCCACTTGATACTGTCAAAGCAGCTCAACATGGCACTGGTGCCACCTTGGGTGTGGGAACCATCAGGCGTATCGTGGATTTTCAGGAGCCTGCGGGCCACTCCCATCTACTGGCCCCAATACTCAAACCACGGCCCTTTCCTCTGCCAAACAAAACTCAGCTGCCCCGATTCTGGACAGCAGATTGCAGGAGCCACTTGGCACTGTCAAACCACCCTGACTTGTGACTGGTGCCGCCTTGGGTCTGGGAACCATCCTGCATATCGTGGATTTTCAGTTGCAAGCCGGCCATTCCCAGCCACAAGACCTAAAACTTAAACCACGGCCCTTTTCCTTGGCAAACATAACTCAGCTGCCCTGCTTCTGGATTGCAGATTGCAGGAGCCACTTTGGACTATCAAACCAGCCATACTTGGCAATGGTGCCACCTTAGGTCTGGGAACCATCCTGCGTATCGTGGATTTTCAGGAGCCACCCGGCCACTCCCAGCCATAGGCTGCCAAAGACAAACCACGGCCCTTTTCCCTGGCTAAAAAAATTCATATGCCCCGCTTCTGGATGGCAGATTGCAGGAGCAACTTGGTACTTTCAAACCAATCCAACTTGGCACTGGTGCACCTTGGGTCTGGGAACCATCCTGCGTATCGTGGATATTCAGGAGCCAGACAGCCACTCCAAGCCATAGGCTGCCAAACACAAACCACGGCCCTTTTCCCTGCCTAACAAAACTCAGCTGCCGTGCTTCTGGATGGCAGATTGCAGGAGGCACTTTGTACTATCAAACCAACTCAACTCGGCACTGGTGCCACTTTGGGTCTGGGAACCATCCTGCGTATCGTGGATTTTCAGGGTCCAGCCGGCCACTCCCAGCCACAGGCCCCAAAAACAAACCTCGGCGCGTTTCCCTGACAAACAAAACTCAGCTACCCCACTTCTGGATGGCAGATTGCAGGAGCCACTTGGTACTGTCAAACCTGCCCAACTTGGCACTGGTGCCACCTTGGGTCTGGGAACCATCCTGCGTATCGTGGATTTTCAGGAGCCATCAGGCCACTGCCAGCCACAAGCCCTCCAACTCAAACCAGGGCCCTTTTCCCTCTCTCACAAAACTCAGCTGCCCTTCTTCTGGATGGCAGATTGCAGGAGGCACTTGGTACTATCAAACCAGCCCAACTCGGCACTGGTGCCATGTTGGTTCTGGGAACCATCATGCGTATGGTGGATTTTCAGGAGCCAGCCGGCCACTCCCAGCCACAAGCCCTCCAACTCAAACCACAGCCCTTTTCCCTGCCTAAAAAAACACAGCTGCCCTGCTTCTAGATGGCAGATTGCAGGAGACACTTCGTACTATCAAACCAGCCCAACTTGGGTCTGGTGCCACCTTGGGACTGGGAACCATCCTGCGTATCGTGGATTTTCAGGAGCCAGCCGGCCACTCCCAGCCACAAGACCTCAAACTCAAACCACGGCCCTTTGGCCTGCCTAACAAAATTCAGCTGCCCTGCTTCTGGATGGCAGATTGCAGGAGCCACTTGGTACTATCAAACCAGCCCAACTTGACACTGGTGCCACCTTCGGTCTGGGAACCATCCTGCGTATCGTGGATTTTCAGGAGCCAGACGGCCACTCCCAGCCATAGGCTGCCAAACACAAACCACGGCGCGTTTCCTTGACAAACAATACTCAGTTACGCCACTTCTGGATGGCAAATTGCAGGGGCCACTTGGTACTGTCAAACCAGCCCAACTTGGCACTGGTGCCACCTTGGGTCTGGGAACCATCCTGCGTATCGTGGATTTTCAGGAGCCAGACGGCCAGTCCCAGCTGTAAGATGCCAAACACAAAACACAACCTTTTTCCCTGGCTAACGAATTTCAGATGCCCCGCTTCTGGATGGCAGATTGCAGACGACACTTATCTCTGTCCAACCAGCCCGACTTGGCACTTGTGCCACCTTAGGTCTGGGAACCATCCTGCGTATTGTGGATTTTCAGGAGCTAGCCGGCCATTCCCAGCCACAGGCCCCAAAAACAAACCTCTGCCCGTTTCCCTGACAAACAAAATTCAGCTAACCCGCATCTGGATGGCAGATTGCAGGAGCCACTTGGTACTGTCAAAGCAGCCCAACTTGACACTGGTGCCACCTTCGGTCTGGGAACCATCCTCCGTATCGTTGATTTTCAGGAGCCAGCCGGCCACTTCAAGAAACAGGCCCCAAAACTCCTGGCCCGTTTCCTGACAAACAAAACTCAGCTACCCCGCTTCTGGATGGCAGATTGCAGGAGCCACTTGGTACTGTCAAACCAGCCCAAATTGGTCGAGGTGCCACATTGGGTCTGGGAACCATCCTGCATATCGTGGATTTTCAGGATCCACACGGCAACTCCCTGCCACAAGCCCTCCAACTCAAACCACGGCCCTTTTGCCTGCCTAATAAAACTCAGCTGCCCTGTTTCTGGATGGCAGATTGCAGGAGGCACTTGGTACTGTCAAACCAGCCCAAATTGGCACTGGTGCCACCTTGGGTCTGGGCACCATCCTGCGTATCGTGGATTTTCACGGACCAGCCGACACCTCCCAGGCCTAGGCTGCCAAACACAAACCACGGCCCGTTTCCCAGGCTATAAAAATTCAGATGCCCTGCTTCTGGATGGCAGATTGCAGGAGCAACTTTGTACTGTCAAACCAGCTCGACTTGGTAGTGGTGCCACCTTGGGTCTGGGCACCATCCTGCGTATCGTGGATTTTCAGGAGCCAGCCGGCCACTCCCACCCACAAGCCCTCAAACTCAAACCACGGCCATTTACCCTGTCAAAAAAAATTCAGCTGCCCTGCTTCTGGATGGCAGATTGCAGGAGCCACTTCGTACTATCAAACCAGCCCAACTTGGCAGTTTTGCCACCTTGGGTCTTTGAACAATCCGACATACCGTGGATTTTCAGGAGCCACCCGGCCACTCCCAGCCATAGGCTGCCAAACACAAACCACGGCCCTTTTCGCTAGCTAACAAAATTTAGATGCCCCGCTTCTGGATGGCAGATTGCAGACGACACTTGTCTCTGTCCAAACAGCCCGACTTCGGACTGGTGCCACCTTGGGTCTGCGAACCATCCTGCGTATTGTGGATTTTCAGGAGCTAGCCGGCCACTCCCAGCCACAGGCCCCAATAGAAAATCTCAGCCCGTTTCCCTGACAAGCAAAACTCAGCTACCCCGATACTGGATGGCAGATTGCAGGAGCCACTTGGTATTCTCATACCAGCTCAACTTGCCAAAGGTACAAACTTGGGTCTGGGAACCATCCTGCGTATCGTGGATTTTAAGGAGCCAACCGGCCACTCCCAGCCACAAGCCCGGAAACCTAACATACGGCCCTTTTCTCTGGCAAACAAAACTCA
Organism: Passerculus sandwichensis; assembly: GCA_031885435.1. Lineage (NCBI taxonomy): Eukaryota > Metazoa > Chordata > Aves > Passeriformes > Passerellidae > Passerculus > Passerculus sandwichensis. The sequence continues at coordinate 2,039,849 of CM063146.1, forward strand.
GCTGCCCTGCTTCTGGATGGCATATTGCAGGAGATATTTGGCACTATCAAATCAGCCACACTTGGCACGGGTGCCACCTTGGGTGTGGGAACCATCCTGCGTATCGTGGATTTTCAGGAGCCAGCCGGCCACTCCCAGCCACAAGCCTTCAAACTCAAACCTCGGCCCGTTTCCCTGACAAACAAAACTCAGCTGCCCTGCTTCTGGATGGCAGATTGCAGGAGGCAATTGGTACTATCAAACCAGCCCAACTTGACACTGGTGCCACTTTGGGTCTGGGAACCATCCTGCGTATCGTGGATTTTCAGGAGCCAGACGGCCACTCCCAGCCACAGGCCCCAAAAACAAACCTCGGCGTGTTTCCCTGAAAAACAAAACTGAGCTACCCCACTTCTGGATGGCATTTTGCAGGAGCCACTTGGTACTGTAAAACCAGCCCAACCTGGCACTGGTGCCACCTTGGGTGTGGGAACCATCCTGCGTATCGTGGATTTTCAGGAGCCAGACAGCCACTCCCAGCCATAGGATGCCAAACAAAAAACCACGGCCCTTTTCCCAGGCTAAAAAAATTCAGATGCCTCTCCTCTGGATGGGAGATTGCAGGAACCACTTGCCACTGTCAAACCAGCCCAACTTGGAACTGGTGCCACCTTGGGTCTGGGAACCATCCTGCGTATCGTGGATTTTCAGGAGCCAGCCGGCCACTCCCAGCCACAAGCCCTCCGACTCAAACCACGGCCTTTTTCCCTCTCTAAAAAAACTCAGCTGCCCTGCTTCTGGATGGCAGATTGCAGGAGGCACTTGGTACTATCAAACCAGCCAACCTTGGCACTGGTGCCACCTTGGGTCTGGGAACCATCCTGCGTATCGTGGATTTTCAGGAGGCAGAGGGCCATTTCCAGCCATAGGCTGCCAAACACCAACCACAGCCCTTTTCCCTGGCTAAAAAAATTCAGATGCCCCGTTCTGGATGGCAGATTGCAGACGCCACTTATCTCTGTCCAACCAGCCCGACTTGGCACTGTTGCCAACTTCGGTCTGGGAACCATCCTGCGTATTGTGGATTTTTAGGAGCTAGCCGGCCACTCCCAGCCACAGGCCCCACAAACAAACCTCGGCCCGTTTCCCTGACAAACAAAAGACAGCTTCCCCACTTCTGGATGGCAGATTGCAGGAGACACTTGGTACTCTCAAACCAGCCCAACTTGGCACTGGTGCCACCTTGGGTCTGGGAACCATCCTGCGTATCGTGGATTTCCAGGAGCCAGCCGGCGACTCCCAGCCATAGGATGCCAAACACAAACCACGGACCGTTTCCCAGGCTAAAAAAATTCAGATGCCCCGCTTCTGGATGGCAGAATGTAGGAGCCACTTGGTACTGTCAAACCAGCTCAACTTGGCACTGGTACCACCTTCGGTCTGTGAACCATCCTGTGTATCGTGGATTTTCAGGAGCCAGAAAGCCACTCCAAGCCACAAGCCCTCAAACTCAAACCACGGCCATTTTCTCTGGCAAACAAAACTCCGCTGCCATGCTTCTGGATGGCAGATTTCAGGAGCCACATGGTACTATCCCACCAGCCCGACTTGGCACTGGTGACACCTTCGGTCTGGGAACCATCCTGCGTATCGTGGATTTTCAGGAGACAGACGGCCACGCCCAGCAATACTCTGCCAAACACAGACCATGGCCCTTTTCCCTGCCTAACAAAATTCAGATGCCCCTCTTGTGGATGGCAGATTGCAGGAGCTACGTGGCACTGTCAAACCAGCCCGACTTGGCACTGGTGCCACATTGGGTCAGGGAACCATCCTGCGTATCGTGGATTTTCAGGAGGCAGCCGGCCACTCGTAGCCACAGGCCCTCAAACTCTTACCACGGCCCTTTTCTCTGGCAAAAAAAACTAAGCCTTCCTGCTTCTGGATGGCAGATTGCAGAAGCCACTTGGTACTATCCAGCCAGCCCAACTTGTTCCTGGGGTCACCTGGGGTCTTGGAACCATCCTGCGTATCGTGGATTTAAAGGAGCCCACCGGCCAATCCCAGCCATAGGCTGCCAAAAAAAAACCACGGCCCTTTTCCCTGGCTAACAAAATTCAGATGCCCTGCTTCTGGATGGCAGATTGCAGACGCCACTTATCTCTGTCCAACCAGTCCAACTTGGAACTGGTGCGACCTTAGGTCTGGGAACCATGCTGAGAATCGTGGATTCTCCGGAGCCAGCCGGCCACTCCCAGCCACAGGCCTACAAACTCAAACCACGGCTCTTTTCTCTGGCAAACAAAACTCAGCTGCCCTGCTTCTTGATAGCAGATTGCAGGAGTAACTTCGTACTATCAAACCAGCCCAACTTGGCACTGGGGTCACCTTGGATCTGGAAACCATCCTGCATATCGTGGATTTTCAGGAGCCAGCCAGCCACTCCCATCCATGGGCTGCCAAACACAAACCACGGCCCTTTTCCCTGACTAACAAAATTCAGATGCCCCTCTTGTGGATGGCAGATTGCCGGAGCTACTTGGCACTGTCAAACCAGCCCGACTTGGCACTGGTGACACCTTCAGTCTGGGAACCATCCTGCGTATCCTGGATTTTCAGGAGCCAGCCGGCCACTCCCAGCCAGAGGCCCTAAAAACAAACCTCTGCCCGTTTCGCTTCCTAACCAAACTCAGCTACCCCCCGTCTGGATGGCAGATTGCAGGAGCCACTTGGTACCGTCAAAGAAACCCAACTGGATACTGGGATCCCCTGGGGTCTGGGAACAATCCTGCGGATTGGGGATTTTCAGGAGCCACCCGGCCACTCCCAGCCATAGGCGGCCAAACACAAACTCCGGCACTTTCCCCTGGTTAAACACAATTCAGATGCCCCGCTTCTGGATGGCAGATTGCAGGAGCCACTTGGCACTGTCAAACCAGCCCGACATGGTATTGGTGCGACCTTAAGACTGGGAACCATGCTGAGTTTCGTGGATTTTCCGGAGCCAGCCGGCCACTCCCAGCCATGGGCTGCGAAACACAAACCACGGCCCTTTTCCCTGCCTAACAAAATTCAGATGCCCCTCTTGTGGATTGCAGATTGCAGGAGCTACCTGGCACTGTCAAACCAGCCCGACTTGGCTCAAAGTCAACCTTGGGTCTGGGAACCATCCTGCGTATCGTGGATTTTCAGGAGCCAGCCGGCCACTGCCAGCCACAGGCCCTCAAACTCTAAACACGGCCCTTTATACTGGCAAACAAAACTCAGCTGCCCTGCTTCTGGATGGCAGATTGTAGGAGCCACTTGCTACTATCAAATCAGCCAAACTTGGCATTGGTGCCACCATGGGTCTGGGAACCATCCTGCGTAACCTGGATTTTCAGGAGCCAGCCGGCCACTCCCAGCCATAGGCTGCCAACGAGAAACCTCAGCCCTTTTCCCTGGCTAAAAAAATTCAGATGCCTTGCTTCTGGATGGCAGATTGCAGGAGCCACTTGACACAGTCAAACCAGCCTGACTTGGAACTGATGCGACCTTAGGTCTGGGACCCATTCTGAGTATCGTGGATTCTCCGGAGCCAGCCGGCCACTCCCAGCCACAGGCCTTCAAACTCAAACCATGGCACTTTTCTCTGGAAAACAAAACTCAGCTGCCCTGCTTCTTGATAGCAGATTGCAGGAGCAACTTGGTACTATCAAACCAGCCCAACTTGGCACTGGGGTCACCTGGGGTCTGGGAACCATCCTGCGTATCGTGGATTTTCAGGAGCCAGCAGGCCACTCGCAGCCATAGGCGGCCAAAGCAAACCACGGTACTTTCCCCTGGCTAACAAAATTCAGATGCCCCGCTTCTGGATGGCAGATTGCAGGAGACACTTGGCACTGTCAAACCAGCCTGAGTTGGCACTGGTGCCACCTTGGGTCTGGAAACCATCCTGCATATCGTTGATTTTCAGGAGCCAGCCGGCCACGCCAACTCACAAGCCCTCAAACTCTAACCACGGCGCTTTTGTCTGGCAAACTTAACTAAGCTGACCTGCTTCCGGATGGCAGATTGCAGGAGCCACTTGGTACTATCAAACCAGCCCAACTTGGCACTGGCGCCACCTTCGGTCTGGTAGCCATCCTGCGTATCGTGGATTTTCAGGAGTCATCTGGAAGCTCACAGCCATAGGCTGCCCAACACAACCCACGGCCCTTTTCCCTGGCTAACAAAATTCAGATGCCCCGCTTCTGCATGGCAGATTGCAGACGCCACTTTGCTCTGTCCAACCAGCCCAACTTGGCACTGGTGCCACCTGCGGTCTTGGATCCATCCTGAGTATCGTGGATTTTCAGGAGCCAGCGGTTTGGTGGAGCCATAGGCTGCAAAACACAAACCACGGCAGTTTTCTCTGGCAAACAAAACTCAGCTGCTCTGCTTCTGGATGGCAGATTGCATGAGCCATTTGGTACTATCAAACCAGCCCAACTTGGCACTGTTGCCACCTTCGGTCTGGGAACCATCCTGCGTATCGTGGATTTTCAGGAGCCAGCCAGCCACTCCCAGCCATAGGTTTCCAAAAACAATCCATGGCCCTTTTCCCTGCCTAACAAAATTCAGATGCCCCTCTCGTGGATGGATGATTGCAGGAGCTACTTGGCACTGTCAAACCAGCCAAACTTGGCACTGGTATCACCTTCGTCTGGGGACCATCCTGCGTATTGTGGATTTTCAGGAGCCAGCCGGCCACAACAAACCTCAAGCTCTCAAACAGAAACCACAGAACTTTTCTCTGGCAAATAAAACTCAGCTGCCCTGCTTCTGGATGGCAGATTGCAGGAGCCACTTGGTACTATCACACCAGCAAAACTTGGCATTTGTGCCACCTTTGTTCTGGGAACCATCCTGCGTATCGTGGATTTTCTGGAGACAGCCGGCCACTCCAAATCACAAGCCCTCAAACTCAAACCACGGCACATTTCTCTGGCAAAAAAAACACAGCTGCCCCGCTTCTGGATGCCAGATTGCAGGAGACACTTGGTACTATCAAACCAGCCCGACTTGGCACTGGTGCCACCTTCGGTCTGGGAACCATCCTGCGTATCGTGGATTTTCAGGAGCCAGCCGGCCACTCCCAGCCATAGGCGGCCAAACACAAACGACGGACCTTTTCCCTGGCAAACAAAATTCAGATGTCCCACTTCTGGATGGCAGATTGCAGATGCCACTTTGCTCTGTCCAACCAGCCCGACTTGGCAATTGTGCCACCTTCGGTCTCGGAACCATCCTGCGTATCGTGGATTTTCAGGAGCCAGCTGGCCACTCCCAGCCACAAGCCCTCAAACTCAAACCACGGCCCTTTCCTCTGGCAAACAAAACTCAGCTGCCTTGCTTCTGGATGGCAGATTGCAGGAGCCACTTGGTACTATCAAACCAGCCCAACTTGGCACTGGTGCCACCTTCGGTCTGGGAACCATCCTGCTTATCATGGATTTGCAGGAGCCAGCCGGCCACTCCCAGTCATAGGCAGCCAAACACAAAGCACGGAACTTTTCCCTGGCAAACAAAATTCAGATGCCCCTCTTCTGGATGGCAGATTGCAGGAGCCACTTGGCACTGTCAAACCAGACCGACTTGGATCTGGTGGAACCCTGGGTCTGGGAACAATCCTGCGTATCGTGGATTTTCAGGAGCCAGCCAGCCACTCCCAGCCATGGTTTTGCAAATACAATCCATGGCCTTTTTCCCTGCCTAACAAAATTCAGATGCCCCTCTTGTGGATGGAAGATTGCAGGAGCTACTGGGCACTGTCAAACCAGCCAAATTTCGCTCTGGTGTCACCTTCGTCTGGGAACCATCCTGCTTATCATGGATTTGCAGGAGCCAGCCGGCCACTCCCAGTCATAGGCAGCCAAACACAAAGCACGGAACTTTTCCCTGGCAAACAAAATTCAGATGTCCCACTTCTGGATGGCAGATTGCAGACGCCACTTGGCTCTGTCCAACCAGCCCGACTTGGCACTGGTACCACCTTGGGTCTGCGAACCATCCTGCGTATCGTGGATTTTCAGGAGCCAGCCGGCCACTCCCAGCCACAAGCCCTCAAACTCAAACCACATCCCTTTCCTCTGGCAAACAAAACTCAGCTGCCCTGGTTCTGGATGGCAGATTGCAGGAGCCACTTGGTACTATCAATCCAGCCCAACTTGGCACTGGTGCCTCTTTCGGTCTTGGATCCATCCTGAGAATCGTGGATTTTCAGGAGCCAGCGGGTTGGTCGAGCCATAGGCTGCAAAACACAAACCACGGCAGTTTTCTCTGACAAAGAAAACTCAGCTGCCCTGCTTCTGGATGGCAGAGTCCAGGAGCCACTTGGTAGTATCAAAACAGCCCAACTTGGCACTGGTGCAATCTTGGCTCGGGGGACCATCCTGCGTATCGTGGATTTTCAGGAGCCAGCCGGCCACTCCAAACCACAAGCCCTCAACCTCAAGCCAGGGCGCTTTACTCTGGCTAAACAAACTCAGCTGCCCTGCTTCTGGATGGCAGATTGCAGGAGTCACTTGGTACTATCAAACAAGCCCAACTTGGCACTGGTGCCACCTTGGACCTTGGAACCATCCTACGTATCGTGGATTTTCAGGATCCAGCTGGACACTCACAGCCTTAGGCTGCCAAACACAAACCACGGAACTTTTCCTTGGCAAACAAAATTCAGATGACCCGCTTCTGGATTGCAGATTGCAGACGCCACTTTGATCTGTCCAACCAGCACGACTTGGCGCTGGTGCCACCTTCGGTCTGGGAACCATCCTGCGTATCGTGGATTTTCAGGAGCCAGCCGGACACTCCCAGCCACAAGCCCCAAAAACAAACCTCGGCCCCTTTCCCTAACAAACAAAAGTCAGCTGCCCTGCTTCTGGATGGCAGATTGCAGGAGCCACTTGGTACTACCAAACCAGCTCAACTTGGCACTGGTGCCACCTTGGGTCCAGGAACCATCCTGCGTATCGTGGATTTTCAGGAGTCAGCCGGCTACTCTCAGCCATAGGCTGACAAACACAAACCACGGCCCATTTCCCTGGCTCAAAAGATTCAGATGCCCCGTTCTGAATGGCAGATTGCAGGAGCTACTTGGCACTATCAAACCAGCCCGACTTGGCACTGGTTCCACCCTTGGTCTGGAAAACATCCTGCGTAGCGTGGATTTTCGCGTGCCAGCTGGCCACTCCAAGCCACAAGCCCTCAAACTTAAACCACGGCACATTTCTATGGCTAACAAAACTCAGCTGCCCTGGTTCTGGATGGCAGATTGCAGGAGCCACTTGGTACTATCAATCCAGCCCAACTTGGCACTGGTGCCACCCTTGGTCTGGGAACCATCTTGCGTATCGTGGATTTTCTGGAGCCAGCCGGCCACTCCCAGCCACAAGCCCTCAAACTGAAACCACGGCACATTTCTATGGCTAACAAAACTCAGCTGCCCTGGTTCTGGATGGCAGATTGCAGGAGACACTTGGTAACATCCAACCAGCCCAACTTGGCCCTGGTGCCACCTTGGGTCTGGGAACCATCCTGCGTATCGTGGATTTTCTGGAGCCAGCCGGCCACACCAAGCCATAGGGTGTCAAAAACAAACCACGGCACTTTTCCCTTGCTAACAAAATTCAGATGCCCCGCATCTTGATGGCAGATTGCAGACGCCACTTGGCTCTGTCCAACCAGCCCGACTTGGCACTGTTGCCACCTTTGGTCTTGGAACCATCCTGCGTATCATGGATTTTCAGGAGCCAGCCGGCCACTCCCAGCCACAAGCCCTCAAACTGAAACCACGGCACATTTCTATGGCTAACAAAACTCAGCTGGCCTGGTTCTGGATGGCAGATTGCAGGAGCCACTTGGTACTATCAATCCAGCCCAACTTGGCACTGGTGCCACCCTTGGTCTGGAAACCATCCTGCGTATCGTGGATTTTCTGGAGCCAGCCGGCCACTCCCAGCCACAAGCCCTCAAACTGAAACCACAGCACATTTATATGTCTAACAAAACTCAGCTGCCCTGGTTCTGGATGGCAGATTGCAGGAGCCACTTGGTAACATCCAACCAGCCCAACTTGGCACTGTTGCCACCTTTGGTCTTGGAACCATCCTGCGTATCGTGGATTTTCAGGAGCCAGCCGGCCACACCCAACCACAAGTCCTCAAACTCAACCCACATCCCTTTTCTCTGGCAAACAAAACTCAGGTGCCCTGCTTCTGGATGCCAGATTGCAGGAGCCACTTGTTACTATCAAACCAGCCAAACTTGTCAGTGGTGCCACCCTTGGTCTTGGAACCATCCTACGTATCGTGGATTTTCTGGAGCCAGCCGGCCACTGCTAGCCATAGGCTGCCAAACAAAAACCACGGCACTTTTCCCTGGCTAACAAAATTCAGATGCCTTGTTCTCGATGGCAGATTGCAGGAGCTACTTGGCACTATCAAACCAGTCCGACTTGGCAATGGTGCCACATTAGGTCTTGGTACCAATCTGCGTATCGTGGATTTTAAGGAGCCAGCCGGCCACTCCCAGCAAAGAGCCCTGAAACTCAAACGACGGCACTTTTCCATGGTAAACAAAACTCAGCTTCTCTGCTTCTGGATGTAAGATTGCAGACGACACTTGCCTCTGTCCAACCAGGCCCACTTGGCACTGGTGCCACCTTCGGTCTAGGAACCATCCTGCGTATAGTGAATTTTCAGGAGCCCGCCGGCCAGTGGAGGCATAGGATGCCAAACAAACACCACGGGCCATTTCCGTGCCTAAAAAAATTCAGATGCCTTGTTCTGGATGGCAGATTGCAGGAGCCACTTGGTACTATCAAACCAGCCTAACTTGGCACTGGTGCCATTATTGGTCTTGGACACATCCTGCGTGTCTTGGATTTTCAGGAGCCAGCCGGCCACTCCCACCCACAAGTCCTCAAACTCAAACCACGGCACTTTTCTCTGGCAAACAAAACTCACCTGCCCTGCTTCTGGATGGCAGATTTCAGGAGCCACTTGGTACTATCAAATCAGCCCAACTTGGCACTGGTGCCACCTTGGGTCTGGGAACCTTCCTGCGTATCGTGGATTTTCAAGAGCCAGACGGCCACTCGCAGCCAAACACAAACCACAGCTCTTTTCCCTGGCTAACACGATTCAGATGCCCGTTTCTGGATGGAAGATTGCTGAGCCACTTGGCACTGTCAAACCAGCCCGACTTGGAGCTGGTGCCACCTTGGGTCTGGGAACCATCCTGTGTATCGTGTATATTTAGGAGCCAGCCAGCCACTCCCAGCCATAGGCTGCCAAACACGAAATCCGGCCCTTTTCCCTGGGTAAATAAATTCAGATGCCCCGTTCTGGATGGCAGATTGCAGGAGCTACTTGGCACTGTCAAACCAGCCCGCCTTGGCACTGGTGCCACCTTTGGTCTGGGAACCATCCTGCGTATCGGTGATTTTCAGGAACCAGCCGGCCACTCCCAGCCACAAGCCCTCAAACTCAAACCATGGCCATTTTCTCTGGCAAACAAAAATCAGCAGCCCTGCTTCTTGATGGCAGATTGCAGGAGCCACTTGGTACTATCAAACCAGCCCAACTTGGCACTGGTGCCACCTTGGGTCTGGGAATCATCCTGCTTATTGTGGATTTTGAGGAGCCATCCGGCCACTCCAAGCCACAAGCCCTCAAACTCAAACCATGGCCATTTTCTCTGGCAAACAACACTCAGCTGCCCTGCTTCTGGATTGCAGACTGCCGGAGCCACTTGGTACTATCAAACCAGCCCAACTTGGCACTGGTGCCACCTTGGGTCTGGGAACCATTCTGCGTAACGTGGATTTTCAGGAGCCAGGCGGCCACTCCCAGCCACAAGCCCTCAAACTCAAACCACGGCCCTTTCCTCTGGAAAACTAAACTCAGCTGCCTTGCTTCTGAATGGGAGATTGCAGGAGCCACTTGGTACTATCAAACCAGTTAAACTTGGCACGGGTGCCACCTTGGGTCTGGGAATCATCCTGCGTATTTTGGATTTTCAGGAGCTAGCCGGCCACTCCCAGTCATAGGCTGCCAAAAACAAACCACAGCCCTTTTCCCTGGCTAACAAAATTCAGATGCCCCTCTTCTGGATGGCAGATTGCAGGAGCCACTTGGCACTGTCAAACCAGCCAGACTTGGAACTGGTAGAACCCTGGGTCTGGGAACCATCCTGCGTATTGTGGATTTTCAGGAGCCAGCCGGCCACACCCAGCCATGGGCTGCCAAACACAAACCACGGCCCTTTTCCCTGGCTAACAAAATTCAGATGCCCCTCTTGTGGATTGCAGATTGCAGGAGCTACTTGGCACTGTCAAACCAGCCCAACTTGGCACTGGTCCCACCTTGGGTCGGGGGACTATCCTGCGTATCGTTGATTTTCAGGAGCCAGCCGGCCACGCCAACTCACAAGCCCTCAAACTCTAACCACGGCGCTTTTGTCTGGCAAACTTAACTAAGCTGACCTGCTTCCGGATGGCAGATTGCAGGAGCCACTTGGTACTATCAAACCAGCCCAACTTGGCACTGGCGCCACCTTCGGTCTGGTAGCCATCCTGCGTATCGTGGATTTTCAGGAGTCATCTGGAAGCTCACAGCCATAGGCTGCCCAACACAACCCACGGCCCTTTTCCCTGGCTAACAAAATTCAGATGCCCCGCTTCTGCATGGCAGATTGCAGACGCCACTTTGCTCTGTCCAACCAGCCCAACTTGGCACTGGTGCCACCTGCGGTCTTGGATCCATCCTGAGTATCGTGGATTTTCAGGAGCCAGCGGTTTGGTGGAGCCATAGGCTGCAAAACACAAACCACGGCAGTTTTCTCTGGCAAACAAAACTCAGCTGCTCTGCTTCTGGATGGCAGATTGCATGAGCCATTTGGTACTATCAAACCAGCCCAACTTGGCACTGTTGCCACCTTCGGTCTGGGAACCATCCTGCGTATCGTGGATTTTCAGGAGCCAGCCAGCCACTCCCAGCCATAGGTTTCCAAAAACAATCCATGGCCCTTTTCCCTGCCTAACAAAATTCAGATGCCCCTCTCGTGGATGGATGATTGCAGGAGCTACTTGGCACTGTCAAACCAGCCAAACTTGGCACTGGTATCACCTTCGTCTGGGGACCATCCTGCGTATTGTGGATTTTCAGGAGCCAGCCGGCCACAACAAACCTCAAGCTCTCAAACAGAAACCACAGAACTTTTCTCTGGCAAATAAAACTCAGCTGCCCTGCTTCTGGATGGCAGATTGCAGGAGCCACTTGGTACTATCACACCAGCAAAACTTGGCATTTGTGCCACCTTTGTTCTGGGAACCATCCTGCGTATCGTGGATTTTCTGGAGACAGCCGGCCACTCCAAATCACAAGCCCTCAAACTCAAACCACGGCACATTTCTCTGGCAAAAAAAACACAGCTGCCCCGCTTCTGGATGCCAGATTGCAGGAGACACTTGGTACTATCAAACCAGCCCGACTTGGCACTGGTGCCACCTTCGGTCTGGGAACCATCCTGCGTATCGTGGATTTTCAGGAGCCAGCCGGCCACTCCCAGCCATAGGCGGCCAAACACAAACGACGGACCTTTTCCCTGGCAAACAAAATTCAGATGTCCCACTTCTGGATGGCAGATTGCAGATGCCACTTTGCTCTGTCCAACCAGCCCGACTTGGCAATTGTGCCACCTTCGGTCTCGGAACCATCCTGCGTATCGTGGATTTTCAGGAGCCAGCTGGCCACTCCCAGCCACAAGCCCTCAAACTCAAACCACGGCCCTTTCCTCTGGCAAACAAAACTCAGCTGCCTTGCTTCTGGATGGCAGATTGCAGGAGCCACTTGGTACTATCAAACCAGCCCAACTTGGCACTGGTGCCACCTTCGGTCTGGGAACCATCCTGCTTATCATGGATTTGCAGGAGCCAGCCGGCCACTCCCAGTCATAGGCAGCCAAACACAAAGCACGGAACTTTTCCCTGGCAAACAAAATTCAGATGCCCCTCTTCTGGATGGCAGATTGCAGGAGCCACTTGGCACTGTCAAACCAGACCGACTCGGATCTGGTGGAACCCTGGGTCTGGGAACAATCCTGCGTATCGTGGATTTTCAGGAGCCAGCCAGCCACTCCCAGCCATGGTTTTGCAAATACAATCCATGGCCTTTTTCCCTGCCTAACAAAATTCAGATGCCCCTCTTGTGGATGGAAGATTGCAGGAGCTACTGGGCACTGTCAAACCAGCCAAATTTCGCTCTGGTGTCACCTTCGTCTGGGAACCATCCTGCTTATCATGGATTTGCAGGAGCCAGCCGGCCACTCCCAGTCATAGGCAGCCAAACACAAAGCACGGAACTTTTCCCTGGCAAACAAAATTCAGATGTCCCACTTCTGGATGGCAGATTGCAGACGCCACTTGGCTCTGTCCAACCAGCCCGACTTGGCACTGGTACCACCTTGGGTCTGCGAACCATCCTGCGTATCGTGGATTTTCAGGAGCCAGCCGGCCACTCCCAGCCACAAGCCCTCAAACTCAAACCACATCCCTTTCCTCTGGCAAACAAAACTCAGCTGCCCTGGTTCTGGATGGCAGATTGCAGGAGCCACTTGGTACTATCAATCCAGCCCAACTTGGCACTGGTGCCTCTTTCGGTCTTGGATCCATCCTGAGAATCGTGGATTTTCAGGAGCCAGCGGGTTGGTCGAGCCATAGGCTGCAAAACACAAACCACGGCAGTTTTCTCTGACAAAGAAAACTCAGCTGCCCTGCTTCTGGATGGCAGAGTCCAGGAGCCACTTGGTAGTATCAAAACAGCCCAACTTGGCACTGGTGCAATCTTGGCTCGGGGGACCATCCTGCGTATCGTGGATTTTCAGGAGCCAGCCGGCCACTCCAAACCACAAGCCCTCAACCTCAAGCCAGGGCGCTTTACTCTGGCTAAACAAACTCAGCTGCCCTGCTTCTGGATGGCAGATTGCAGGAGTCACTTGGTACTATCAAACAAGCCCAACTTGGCACTGGTGCCACCTTGGACCTTGGAACCATCCTACGTATCGTGGATTTTCAGGATCCAGCTGGACACTCACAGCCTTAGGCTGCCAAACACAAACCACGGAACTTTTCCTTGGCAAACAAAATTCAGATGACCCGCTTCTGGATTGCAGATTGCAGACGCCACTTTGATCTGTCCAACCAGCACGACTTGGCGCTGGTGCCACCTTCGGTCTGGGAACCATCCTGCGTATCGTGGATTTTCAGGAGCCAGCCGGACACTCCCAGCCACAAGCCCCAAAAACAAACCTCGGCCCCTTTCCCTAACAAACAAAAGTCAGCTGCCCTGCTTCTGGATGGCAGATTGCAGGAGCCACTTGGTACTACCAAACCAGCTCAACTTGGCACTGGTGCCACCTTGGGTCCAGGAACCATCCTGCGTATCGTGGATTTTCAGGAGTCAGCCGGCTACTCTCAGCCATAGGCTGACAAACACAAACCACGGCCCATTTCCCTGGCTCAAAAGATTCAGATGCCCCGTTCTGAATGGCAGATTGCAGGAGCTACTTGGCACTATCAAACCAGCCCGACTTGGCACTGGTTCCACCCTTGGTCTGGAAAACATCCTGCGTAGCGTGGATTTTCGCGTGCCAGCTGGCCACTCCAAGCCACAAGCCCTCAAACTTAAACCACGGCACATTTCTATGGCTAACAAAACTCAGCTGCCCTGGTTCTGGATGGCAGATTGCAGGAGCCACTTGGTACTATCAATCCAGCCCAACTTGGCACTGGTGCCACCCTTGGTCTGGGAACCATCTTGCGTATCGTGGATTTTCTGGAGCCAGCCGGCCACTCCCAGCCACAAGCCCTCAAACTGAAACCACGGCACATTTCTATGGCTAACAAAACTCAGCTGCCCTGGTTCTGGATGGCAGATTGCAGGAGACACTTGGTAACATCCAACCAGCCCAACTTGGCCCTGGTGCCACCTTGGGTCTGGGAACCATCCTGCGTATCGTGGATTTTCTGGAGCCAGCCGGCCACACCAAGCCATAGGGTGTCAAAAACAAACCACGGCACTTTTCCCTTGCTAACAAAATTCAGATGCCCCGCATCTTGATGGCAGATTGCAGACGCCACTTGGCTCTGTCCAACCAGCCCGACTTGGCACTGTTGCCACCTTTGGTCTTGGAACCATCCTGCGTATCATGGATTTTCAGGAGCCAGCCGGCCACTCCCAGCCACAAGCCCTCAAACTGAAACCACGGCACATTTCTATGGCTAACAAAACTCAGCTGGCCTGGTTCTGGATGGCAGATTGCAGGAGCCACTTGGTACTATCAATCCAGCCCAACTTGGCACTGGTGCCACCCTTGGTCTGGAAACCATCCTGCGTATCGTGGATTTTCTGGAGCCAGCCGGCCACTCCCAGCCACAAGCCCTCAAACTGAAACCACAGCACATTTATATGTCTAACAAAACTCAGCTGCCCTGGTTCTGGATGGCAGATTGCAGGAGCCACTTGGTAACATCCAACCAGCCCAACTTGGCACTGTTGCCACCTTTGGTCTTGGAACCATCCTGCGTATCGTGGATTTTCAGGAGCCAGCCGGCCACACCCAACCACAAGTCCTCAAACTCAACCCACATCCCTTTTCTCTGGCAAACAAAACTCAGGTGCCCTGCTTCTGGATGCCAGATTGCAGGAGCCACTTGTTACTATCAAACCAGCCAAACTTGTCAGTGGTGCCACCCTTGGTCTTGGAACCATCCTACGTATCGTGGATTTTCTGGAGCCAGCCGGCCACTGCTAGCCATAGGCTGCCAAACAAAAACCACGGCACTTTTCCCTGGCTAACAAAATTCAGATGCCTTGTTCTCGATGGCAGATTGCAGGAGCTACTTGGCACTATCAAACCAGTCCGACTTGGCAATGGTGCCACATTAGGTCTTGGTACCAATCTGCGTATCGTGGATTTTAAGGAGCCAGCCGGCCACTCCCAGCAAAGAGCCCTGAAACTCAAACGACGGCACTTTTCCATGGTAAACAAAACTCAGCTTCTCTGCTTCTGGATGTAAGATTGCAGACGACACTTGCCTCTGTCCAACCAGGCCCACTTGGCACTGGTGCCACCTTCGGTCTAGGAACCATCCTGCGTATAGTGAATTTTCAGGAGCCCGCCGGCCAGTGGAGGCATAGGATGCCAAACAAACACCACGGGCCATTTCCGTGCCTAAAAAAATTCAGATGCCTTGTTCTGGATGGCAGATTGCAGGAGCCACTTGGTACTATCAAACCAGCCTAACTTGGCACTGGTGCCATTATTGGTCTTGGACACATCCTGCGTGTCTTGGATTTTCAGGAGCCAGCCGGCCACTCCCACCCACAAGTCCTCAAACTCAAACCACGGCACTTTTCTCTGGCAAACAAAACTCACCTGCCCTGCTTCTGGATGGCAGATTTCAGGAGCCACTTGGTACTATCAAATCAGCCCAACTTGGCACTGGTGCCACCTTGGGTCTGGGAACCTTCCTGCGTATCGTGGATTTTCAAGAGCCAGACGGCCACTCGCAGCCAAACACAAACCACAGCTCTTTTCCCTGGCTAACACGATTCAGATGCCCGTTTCTGGATGGAAGATTGCTGAGCCACTTGGCACTGTCAAACCAGCCCGACTTGGAGCTGGTGCCACCTTGGGTCTGGGAACCATCCTGTGTATCGTGTATATTTAGGAGCCAGCCAGCCACTCCCAGCCATAGGCTGCCAAACACGAAATCCGGCCCTTTTCCCTGGGTAAATAAATTCAGATGCCCCGTTCTGGATGGCAGATTGCAGGAGCTACTTGGCACTGTCAAACCAGCCCGCCTTGGCACTGGTGCCACCTTTGGTCTGGGAACCATCCTGCGTATCGGTGATTTTCAGGAACCAGCCGGCCACTCCCAGCCACAAGCCCTCAAACTCAAACCATGGCCATTTTCTCTGGCAAACAAAAATCAGCAGCCCTGCTTCTTGATGGCAGATTGCAGGAGCCACTTGGTACTATCAAACCAGCCCAACTTGGCACTGGTGCCACCTTGGGTCTGGGAATCATCCTGCTTATTGTGGATTTTGAGGAGCCATCCGGCCACTCCAAGCCACAAGCCCTCAAACTCAAACCATGGCCATTTTCTCTGGCAAACAACACTCAGCTGCCCTGCTTCTGGATTGCAGACTGCCGGAGCCACTTGGTACTATCAAACCAGCCCAACTTGGCACTGGTGCCACCTTGGGTCTGGGAACCATTCTGCGTAACGTGGATTTTCAGGAGCCAGGCGGCCACTCCCAGCCACAAGCCCTCAAACTCAAACCACGGCCCTTTCCTCTGGAAAACTAAACTCAGCTGCCTTGCTTCTGAATGGGAGATTGCAGGAGCCACTTGGTACTATCAAACCAGTTAAACTTGGCACGGGTGCCACCTTGGGTCTGGGAATCATCCTGCGTATTTTGGATTTTCAGGAGCTAGCCGGCCACTCCCAGTCATAGGCTGCCAAAAACAAACCACAGCCCTTTTCCCTGGCTAACAAAATTCAGATGCCCCTCTTCTGGATGGCAGATTGCAGGAGCCACTTGGCACTGTCAAACCAGCCAGACTTGGAACTGGTAGAACCCTGGGTCTGGGAACCATCCTGCGTATCGTGGATTATCAGGAGCCAGCCGGCCACAACAAACCTCAAACTCTCAAACAGAAACCACAGACCTTTTCTCTGGCAAAAAAAACTCACCTGCCCTGCTTCTGGATGGCAGATTGCAGACGCCACTTGGCTCTGTCCAACCAGCCCAACTTGCCACTGGTGTCACCTTGGGTCTGGGTACCATCTTGCATATCGTGGATTTTCAGGAGCCAGCCGGCCACTCCCAGCCACAAAACCTCAAACTCAAACCACGGCCCCATTCTCTGGCAAACAAAACTAAGCTGCCTTGCTTCTGGGTGGGAGATTGCAGGAGCCAATTGCTACTATCAAACCACCCCAACTTGGAACTGGTGCCACCTTGCTTCTGGGAATCATCCTGTGTATCGTCGATTTGCAGGAACCAGCCGGCCACTCCATGTCTTCGGCTGCCAAACACAAACCACGGCCCTTTTCCCTGGCTAACAAAATTCAGATGCCCCGTTTCTGGATGGCAGATTGCAGGAGACACGTGGCACTGTAAAACCAGCCTGACTTGGAAATGGTGACACCTTGCGTCTGGGAACCATCCTGCGTATCGTGGATTTTCAGGAGCCAGCCGGCCACTCCCAGCCTTAGGCTGCCATACACAAACCACAGCCCTTTTCCCTGGCTAACAAAATTCAGATACCCGCTTCTGGATGGCAGATTGCAGGAGCTACTTGGTACTATCAAACCAGCCCAACTTGGCACTGGTACCACCTTGGGTCTTGGAACCATCCTGCGTATCATGGATTATAAGGAGCCAACCGGCCACTCCCAGCCATAGGCTGCCAAACAAAATCCACGGCCGTTTTCCCTGTCAAACGCAATTCAGATGCCCTGTTCTGGATGGCAGATTGCAGGAGATTCTTGGTACTATCAAACCAGTTCGATTTGGCACTGGTGCCAACTTTGGTCTTGCAACCATCCTGTTTAATTTGGATTTTCAGGAGCCAGCCGGCCACTCCTAGCCACAAGCCCTCAAACTCAAACCACGGCCCTTTTCTCTGGCAAACAAAACTCAGCTGCCCTGCTTCTGGATGGCAGATTGCAGAAGGCACTTGGCTCTGTCAAACCAGTCCGACTTGGAACTGGTGACACCTTGGGTCAGGGAACCATCCTGCGTATCTTGGATTTTCAGGAGCTAACAGGCCACTCCCAGCACAAGCACTCAAACTCAAACCACAGCCCTTTTCTGTTGCAAACCAAACTCAGCCGCCCTGATTCTGGATGGCAGATTGCAGGAGCCTCTTGGTATTATCAAACCAGCCCAACTTGGCACTGGTGCCACCTTCGGTCTGGGAACCATCGTGCAAAACGTGGATTTTCAGGAGCCAGCCGGCCACTCACAGCCAGAGACAGCCAAACACAAACCACGGCACTTTTCGCTGGCTAAAAAAATTCAGACGCCCCGCTTCAGGATGGCAGATTGCAGGAGCCATTCTGCACTGTCAAACCAACCCAACTTAAAACTGGTGCCACCCTGGGTCTGGGAACCATCCAGCTTATCATGGATTTTCAGTAGCCAGACGGCCACTCCCAGCCATGGGCTGCCTAACACAAACCACGGCCAAATTCCCTGCCTAACCAAATTTAGATGCGCCTCTTGTGGATGGCAGATTGCAGGAGCTACTTGGCACTGTCAAACCTGCCCGTCTTGGCACTGGTGCCACCTTGGGTCTGGGAACCATCCTGCGTATCGTGGATTTTCAGGAGCCAGCCGGCCACTCCCAGCCACAAGCACTCAAACTCAAACCACGGCGCTTTTCTCTGGCTAACAAAACACAGCTGCCCTGCTTCTGGATGGCAGATTGCAGACGCCATTTGGTACTGTCAAACCAGCCCAACTTTGCACTGGTTCCACCTTGGGTCTGGGAAGTATCCTGCGTATCGTCGATTTTAGGAGCCACCAGGCCACTCCCAGCCACAAACACACAAACTCAAACCACGGCCCTTTTCTCTGGCAAACAAAACTCAGCTGCCCTGCTTCTGGATGGCAGATTGCAGATGCCACTTTGCTCTATCCAACCTTCCCCACTTTGCTCTGGTGCCACCTTCGGTCTTGGAACCATCCTGCGTATCGTGGATTTTCAGGAGCCATCCGGCCACTCCCCGCCATAGGCTGCCAAACAGCAACCACGGCCCTTTTCCCTGGCAAAAAAAATTCAAATGCCCTGCTTCTGGATGGCAGATTGCAGGAGCCACTTGGTAGTATCAAACCAGCCCAAATTGGCACTGGTGCCACCTTGGGTCTGGGAACCATCCGGCATATCGTGGATATTCAGGAGCCATCCGGCCACTCCCAGCCATAGGTTGCCAAACACAAACCTCGGCCCTTTTCCCAACCTAAAAAAATTCAGATGCCCCTCTTGCAGATGGCAGATTGCGAGATCAACTTGGCACTGTCAAACCAGCCCGACTTCGTACTGGTGCCACCTACGGTCTGGGAACCATCATGCGTATCATGGATTTTCAGGAGCCAGCCGGACACTCCCAGCCATGGGCTGCCAAACACAATCCACGGCCCTTTTCCCTGGCTAACAAAATTCAGATGCCCCTCTTGTGGATGGCAGATTGCAGGAGCTACTTAGTATTATCAAACTAGCCCAACTTGTCCCTGGTGCCAACTTGGGCCTGGGAACCATCCTGCGTATTGTGGATTTTCAGGAGCCAGCCGGCCACTCCAAGCTACAGGCCCTCAAACTCAATCCACAGCCCTTTTCTCTGCCTTACAAAATTCAGATGTCCCTCTTGTGGATGGCATAGTGCAGGAGCTGCTTGGTACTGTAAAACCAGCCCGACTTGGCATTGGTGCCAACTTGGATCTCTTAACCATGCGGCACATCGTGGATTTTCAGGAGCCAGCCGGCCACTGCCAGCCATGGGCTGCCAAACACAAACCACGGACATTTTCCCTGCCTAAAAAAATTCAGATGCCCCTCTTGTGGATGGCAGATTGCAGGAGCTACTTCGCTCTGTCCAACCAGCCCGGCTTGGCACTGGTGCCACCTTGGGTCTGGGAATCATCCTACGTATTGTGGATTTTCTGGAGCAATCTGGACACTCCCAGCCGCAGGCCCCAAAAATAAACCTCAGCCAGTTTCCCTGACAAAGAAAACTCAGCTGCCCTACTTCTGGATGGCAGATCGCAGGAGCCACTTGGTACTATCAAACCAGCCGAACTTGGCGCTGGTGCCACCTTGGGTCTGGGAACAATCCGGCATATCGTGGATTTTCTGGAGACAGCCGGCCACACCGAACCATAGGCTGCCAAACACAAACTACGACCCTTTTCCCTGGCAAACAAAATTCAGATGCCCCGCTTCTGGATGGCAAATTGCAAGAGCCACTTGGCACTGTCAAACCAGCCCGACTTGGCACTGGTGCCACCATGGGTCTGGGAACCATCCTGCGTATCGTGGTTTTTCAGGAGCAAGCCGGCCACTCCCTGCCATAGGCTGCCAAACACAAACCACGGCCCTTTTCCCTGGCTAAAAGAACTCAGATGTCCTGCTTCTGGATGGCAGATTGCAGGAGCCACTTGGTAATATCAAACCAGCCCAACTTGGCACTTCTGCCACCCTCGGTCTGGGAACCATCCTGCGTATGGTGGATTTTCAGGAGCCAGCCGGCCACTCCCAGCCATAGGCTGCCAAACACAAACCACGGACCTTTTCCCTGCCTAAAAAAATTCAGATGCCCCTCTTGTGGATGGCAAATTGCAAGAGCCACTCGGCACTGTCAAACCAGCCCGACTTGGCACTGGTGCGACCTTGGGTCTAGGAACCATCCTGCGTATGGTGGATTTTCAGGAGCCAGCCGGCCACTCCCAGCCAAAACACTCAAACTTAAACCACAGCCCTTTTCGCTGGCTAAAAAAACTCAGCTGCCCTGCTTCTGGATGGCAGATTGCAGGAGCCACTTGGTACTGTCATACACGCCCAACTTGGCACTGGTGCCACCTTGGGTCTGGGAACCATCCTGCGTATCGTGGATTTTCAGGAGCCAGCCGGCCACTCCCAGCCATAGGCTGCCAAACACAAACCACGGCACTTTTCCCTGGCTAAAATAATTCAGATGACCCGCTTCTGGATGGCAGATTGCAGGAGACACTTGGTACTGTCAAACCAGCCCAACTTAGAAATGGTGACACCTTGGGTCTGGGAACCATCCTGTGTATCGTGGATTTTCAGGAGCCAGCCGGCCCCTCCCAGCCACTGCCTGCAAAACACAAAACATGGCCCTTTTCCATGCCTAACAAAATTCAGATGCCCTGCTTCTGGATGGCAGATTGCAGGAGCCACTTGGTACTATCAAACCAGCCCAACTTGGCACTGGTGCCACATTGCTTCTGGGAACCATCCTGCGTCTCGTGGATTTTCAGGAGCTAGGGGGCCACTCCCAGCCATAGTCTGCGATACACAAACCACGGCCCTTTTCCATGGCTAACAAAATTCAGATGCCCCGCTTCTTGATGGCAGATTTCAGACGCCAGTTGGCTCTGCCCAACCAGCCCGACTTGGCACTGGTGCCACCTTGGGTCTGGGAACCATCCTGAGTATAGTGGATTTTCCGGAGCCAGCCGGACACTCCGAACCACAGGCCCCAAAAATAAAAGTCGGCCCGTTTCCCTGACAAACAAAAGTCAGCTACCATGCTTCTGGATGAGAGATTGCAGGAGCCACTTGGTACTATCAAACCAGCCCGACTTGGCACTGGTGCCACATTTGGACTGGGAATAATCCTGCGTATCTTGGATTTTCAGGAGCGAGCCGGCCACTCCCACTCACAAGCCCTTAAACTCAAACCATGGCCCTTTTCTCTGGCAAACAAAACTCAGCTGCCCTGCTTCTGGATGGCAGATTTCAGGAGCCACTTGGTACCATCAAACCAGTCCAACTTGGCACTGGTGCCACCTTGGGTCTGGGAACCATCCTGCGTATCGCGGATTTTCAGGAGACAGCCGTCCACTCCAAGCCATAGGCTGCTAAACAGAAACCACGGACCTTTTCCCTGGCTAACAAAACTCAGCTATCCCGCTTCTGGATGGCAGATTGCAGACACCACTTGGCTCTGTCCAACCAGCCCAACTTGGCACTGGTGCCACCTTCGGTCTGGGAAGCATCCTGCGTATCGTGGATTTTCAGTAGCCAGCAGGCCACTCCAAGCCACAAGCCCTCAAACTTGAACCACAGCTCCTTTCTCTGACTAACAAAACTCAGCTGCCCTGCTTCTGGACGGCAGATTGCAGGAGCCACTTTGTACTGTCAAACCAGCTAAACTTGGCACTGGTGCCACCTTGGGTCTGGGAACCATCCTGCGTATTGTGGATTTTCAAGAGCCACCCGGCCTCTCCCAGCCAGAAGCCCTCAAACTCAATCCACGGCCCATTAATCTTGCAAACAAAACTCAGCTGCCCTACTAATGGATGGCAGATCGCAGGAGCCTCTTGGTACTATCAAACAAGCCCAACTTGGCGCTGGTGCCACCTTTGGTCTGGGAACCATCCGGCATATCGTGGATTTTCATGAGACAGCCGGCCGCACCCATCCACAGGCTGCCAAACACAAACCAAGGCCCTTTTCCCTGGCTAACAAAATTCAGATGCCCTGCTTTGGATGGCAAATTGCAAGAGCCACTTGGCACAGTCAAACAAGCCCGACTTGGAACTGGTGCCACCATGGGTCTGGAAACCATCCTGCTATCGTGGATTTTCAGTAGCCAGACGGCCACTCACAGCCATGGGCTGCCAAACACAAAACACGGCCCTTTTCCCTGCCTAACAAAATTAAGATGCTACTCTTATGTTTTACAGATTGCAGGAGCTACTTGGCACTGTCAAACCAACCCGATATGGCACTGGTGCGACCTTCGGTCTGGGAACCATCGTGCGTATCGTGGATTTTCAGAAGCCACCAGGCCACTCCCAGCCACAAGCCCTTAAACTTCAACCACAGGCCTTTTCCCTGGCTAAAAAAACTCAGCTGCCCTGCTTCTGGATGGCAGATTACAGGAGCCACTTGGTATTGTCAAACCAGCCCAACTTCGCACTGGTGCCACCTTGGGTCTGGGAACCATCCTGCGCATTGTGGATTTTCAGGAACCAGCCGGCCACTCCAAGCCACAAGCCCTCAAACTCAAATCACGGCCCTTTTCTCTGGCAAACAAAACTCACCTGCCCTGCTTCTGGATGGCAGATTGCAGGAGCTACTTAATATTATCGAACCAGCCCTACTTGGCACTGGTGCTACCTTGAGTGTTTGAACCATTTGGCATATCGTGGATTTTCAGGACCCAGCCGGCAACATCCAGCCATGTGCTGCCAAACACAATCCACGGCCCTTTTCCCTGGCTAACAAAATTCAGATGCCCCGTTCTGGATGGCATATTGCAGACGCCACTTGGCATTATCAAACCAGCCCAACGTGGCACTGGTGCCACCTTTTGTCTGGGAACCATCCTGCGTACCATGGATTTTCAGGAGCCAGCCGGCCACTCCCAGCCACAAACACTTAAACTCAAACCACGGCCCTTTTCTCTGGCAAACAAAACTCAGCTGACCTGCTTCTGGATGGCAGATTGCAGGAGCCAGTTTCTATTATCAAACCAGCCCAACTTGGCACTGGTGCCACCTTCGTTCTCTTAACCATGCGGCATATTGTGGATTTTAAGGAGCCAGCAGGCCACTACCAGCCATCGGTTACAAAACACAAATCACGGCCCTTTTCCCTGGCTAAAAAAATTCAGATGCCCCGCTTCTGGATGGCAGATTGCAGGAGCCACTTGGTGCTATCAAACCAGCCCAACTTGGCACTGGTGCCACCTTGAGTCTTGGAACCATCCCCTGTATCGTTGATTTTCAGGAGCCAGCAGGCCACTCCCAGCCATGGGATGCCAAACACAAACCACGGACCATTTCCCTGCCTAAAAAAAATTCAGATGCCCCTCTTGTGGATGGCAGATTGCAGGAGCTACTTGGCACTGTCAAACCACACCGACTTGGCACTGGTGCCACCTTGGGTCTGGGAACCATCCTGCGTATCGTGGATTTTCAGGAGCCAGCCGGACACTCCCAGCCGCAGGTCCCAGAAAAAAACCTCGGCCCGTTTCCCTGAAAAACAAAACTCAGCTACCCCGCTTCTGGATGGCAGATTGCAGACACCACTTGGCTCTGTCCCACCAGCCCAACTTGGCGCTGGTGCCCCCTTTGGTCTGGGAACCCTCCTGTGTATCGTCAATTTTCAGAAGCCACCAGTCCACTCCAAGCCACAAGCACTCAAACTTCAACCACAGCTCTTTCCTCTGACTAACAAAACTTTGCTGTCCTGCTTCCGGATGGAAGATTGCAGGAGCCACTTGGTAATGTCAAACCAGCCCAACTTGGCACTGGTACCACCTTGGTTCTGGGAGCTATCCTGTGTATCATGGATTTTCAGGAGCCAGCCGGCCACTCCCAGCCAAAAGACCTCAAACTCAATCCACGGCCCTTTAATCTGGCAAATAAAATTCAGATGCCCTACTTCTGGGTGGCAGATCGCAGGAGCCACTTGGTACTATCAAACCAGCCAAACTTGGCGCTGGTGCCACCCTGAGTCTGGGAACAATGCGGCATATCGTGGATTTTCAGGAGACAGCCGGCCACACCCAGCCATAGGCTGCCAAACACAAATCACGGCCATTTTCCCTGGCTAAAAAAATTCAGATGCCCCGCTTCTGGATGGCAAATTGCAAGAGCCACTTGGCACTGTAAAACCAGCCCCACTTTGAACTGGTGCCACCATGGGTATGGGAACCATCCAGCTTATGGTGGATTTTCAGGAGCCAGACGGCCACTCCAAACCATAAGCCCTCCAACTCAAACCACGGCCCTTTTCTCTGGCAAACAAAACTCAGCTACCCTGCTTCTGGATGGCAGATTATAGGAGCCACTTGTACTATCAAACCAGCCCAACTTGGCACTGGTGCCACCTTGGGTCTGGGAACCATCCTGCTTATCGTGGATTTTCAGGACCCAAACGGCCACTCCTAGCCACAAGACCTCAAACACAAACCACGGCCATTTCCTCTGGGAAACAAAACTCAGCTGCCCTGCTTCTGAATGACAGATGGCAGGACTATCAAACCAGCCCAACTTGGCACTGGTGACACCTTGGGTCTGGGAACCATCCTGCGTATCGTGGATTTTCAGGAGCCACCCGGCCACTCCCAGCCACAAGCCCTATAACTCAAACCACGGCCCTTTGCTCTGGCAAACAAAACTCAGCTGCCCTAGTTCTGGATGGCAGATTGCAGGAGCCACTTAGTACTATCAAACCAGCCCAACTTGGTACTGGTGCCACCTTGAGTCTTGGAACCATCCTGCGTATCATGGATTTTCAGGTGCCAGCCGGCCATTCCTAGCCATAGGCTGCCAAACACAAACCACGGCCCTTTTCCCTGGCTGACAAAATTCAGATGCCCCGCTTCTGGATGGCAGATTGCAGACGCCACTTGGCGCTGTCCAATCAGCCTGACTTGGCACTGGTGCCACGGTGGGTCTGGGAACCATCCTGCGTATGGTGGATTATCAGGAGCCAGCCGGCCACTCCAAACCACAGGGTGCCAAACACAAACCTCGGCCGTTTTCCTTGCCTAACAAAACTCAGCTAACCCGCTTCTGGATGGCAGATTGCAGGAGCCACTTGGTACTGTCAAACCAGCCCAACATGGCACTGGTGCCGCCTTCGGTCTGCGAACCATCCTGCGTATGTTGGATTTTCAGGAGCCACCAGGCCACTCCAAGCCACAAGCGCTAAAACTCAAACCACGGCCCATTTCTCTGGCAAACAAAATTCAGATGCCCCGCTTTGGATGGAAAATTGCAAGAGCCACTTGGCACTGTCAAACCAGCCCGCCTTGAATCTGGTGCCACCATGGGTCTGGGAACCATCCTGCTTATCGTGGATTTTCAGGAGCCAAACGGCCTCTCACAGCCATGGGCTGCCAAACACAAACCAAGGCCCTTTTCCCTGCCTAACAAAATTAAGATGCCAATCTTGTGGTTTGCAGACTGCAGGAGCAACTTGGCACTGTCAAACCAGCCCGACTTGGCACTGGTGCGACCTTCGGTCTGGGAACCATCCTTCGTATCGTGGATTTTCAGAAGCCACCAGGCCACTCCCAGCCACAATCCCTCAAACTTCAACCACAGGCCTTTTCCCTGGCTAACAAAACTCAGCTGCCCTGCTTCTGGATGGCAGATTGCAGGAGCCACTTGGTACTGTCAAACCAGCCCAACTTTGCACTGGTACCACCTTGGGTCTGGGAACCATCCTGCGCATCGCAGATTTTCAGGAGCCACCAGGCCACTCCCAGCCACAAGCCCTCAAACTCAAATCACGGCCCTTTTCTCTGGCAAACAAAACTCAGCTGCCCTGCTTCTGGATAGCAGATTGCAGGAACTACTTAATACTATCAAACCAGGCCTACTTGGCACTGGTGCCACCTTCAGTGTTTGAACCATCCGGCATATCGTGGATTTTCAGGAGCCAGCCGGCAACTCCCAGCCATGGGCTGCCAAACACAATCCACGGCCCTTGTCCCTGGCTAACAAAATTCAGATGCCCCGTTCTGGATGGCACATTGCAGACGCCTCTTGGCACTATCAAACCAGCCCGACTTGGCACTGGTGCCACCATTTGTCTGGGAACCATCCTGTGTATCATGGATTTTCAGCAGCCAGCCGGCCACTCCCAGCCATGGGCTTCCAAACACAAACCACGGAAATTTTCCCTTCCCAAAAAAAATTCAGATGCCCCTCTTGTGGATGGCAGATTGCAGGAGCTACTTGGCTCTGTCCAACCAGCCCCACTTTGAACTGTTGCCACCTTGGGTCTGGGAACCATCCTGCTTATCGTGGATTTTCAGGAGCCAGACGGCCACTCCAAACGATAAGCCCTGAAACTCAAACCACGGCCCTTTTCTCTGGTAAAAACAACTCAGCTACCCTGCTTCGGGATGGCCGATTATAGGAGCCACTTGTACTATCAAACCAGCCCAACTTGGCACTGGTGCCACCTTGGGTCTGGGAACCATCCTGCGTATCGTGGATTTTCAGGAGCCACCCAGCCACTCCTAGCCACAAGCCCTCAAACAAAAACCACGGCCATTTCCTCTGGGAAACAAAACTCAGCTGCCCTGGTTCTGGATGGCAGATTTCAAGAGCTATTAATACTATCAAACCAGCCCTACTTGGCACTGGTGCCACCTTGAGTTTTTGAACCATCCGGCATATCGTGGATTTTCAGGAGCCAGCCGGCAACTCCCAGCCATGGGCTGCCAAACACAATCCACGGCCCTTTTCACTGGCTAACAAAATTCAGATGCCCCGTTCTGGATGGTACATTGCAGACGCCTCTTGGCACTATCAAACCAGCCCGACTTGGCACTGGTGCCACCTTTTCTCTGGGAACCATCCTGTGTATCATGGATTATCAGCAGCCAGCCGGCATCTCCCAGCCACAAGCCTTCAACCTCAAACCACGGCCATTTTCTCTGGAAAACAAAACTCAGCTGACCTGCTACTGGATGGCAGATTGCAGGAGCCAATTTCTACTATCAAACCAGGCCAACTTCGCACTGGTGCCACCTTGGTTCTCTTAACCATGCGGCACATTGTGGATTTTCAGGAGCCAGCAGGCCACTCCCTGCCATAGGTACCAAACACAAATCACGGCCCTTTTCCCTGGCTAACAAAATTCAGATGCCCCGCTTCTGGATGGCAGATTGCAGGAGCCACATGGTACTATCAAACCAGCCTGACTTGGCACTGGTTCCACCTTGGGTCTTGGACCCATCCTGCATATCGTGGATTTTCAGGAGCCAGTCGGCCACACCCAGCCAAAAGACCTCAAACTCAATCCACAGCCCTTTAATCTGGCAAATAAAACTCAGCTGCCCTCCTTCTGGATGGCAGATTACAGGAGCCACTTGGTACTATCAAAGCAGCCCAACTTTGCACTGGTGCCACCTTGGATCTGGGAACCATCCTGCGTAATTTGGATTTTCAGGAGCCACCTGGCCACTCCTAGCCACAATCCCTCAAACTCAAACCACGGCCCTTTCCTCTGGGAAACAAAACTCAGCTGCCCTGCTTCTGAATGGCAGATGGAGGACTATCAAACCAGCCCAACTTGGCACTGGTGACACCTTGGGTCTGGGAACCATCCTGCGTATCGTGGATTTTCAGGAGCCACCCGGCCATTCCCAGCCAAAAGCCATATAACTCAAACCACGGCCCTTTCCTCTGGCAAACAAAACTCAGGCGCCCTCGTTCTGGATGGCAGATTGCAGGAGCCACTTGGTACTATCAAACCAGCCCAACTTGGTACTGGTGCCACCTTGAGTCTTGGAACCATTCTGCGTATGGTGGATTGTCAGGTGCCAGCCGGCCACTCCTAGCCATAGGCTGCCAAACACAAACCACGGCCTTTTTTCCTGGCAAACAAAATTCAGATGCCCTGCTTCTGGGTGGCAGATTGCAGAAGCCACTTGACGCTGTCCAATTAGCACGACTCGGCACTGTTGCCACCTTGGGTCTGGGAACCTTCCTGCGTATGGTGAATTTTCAGGAGCCAGCCGGCCACTCCAAACCACAGGCTGCCAAACACAAACCTCGGCCGTTTTCCCTGCCTAACAAAACTCAGCTAACCCGCTTCTGGATGGCAGATTGCAGGAGCCACTTGGTACTGTCAAACCAGCCCGACTTGGCAATGGTGCCACCTTGGGTCTGGGAAGCATCCTGTGTATTGTGGATTTTCAGGAGCCACCAGGCCACTCCCAGCCAAAAGCCCTCAAACTCAATCCACGGCCCTTTAATCTTGCAAACAAAACTCAGCTGCCCTTCTTCTGGATGGCAGATACAGGAGCCACTTGGTACTATCAAACCAGCCCAACTTGGCGCTCGTGCCACCTTGGGTATGGGAACCATCCGGCATATCGTGGATTTTCAGGAGACAGCCGGCCACACTCATCCATAGGCTGCCAAACACAAACCACGGCCCTTTTCCCTGGCTAACAAAATTCAGATGCCCCGCTTTGTATGGCAAATTGCAAGAGCCACTTGGCACTGTCAATCCAGCCCGACTTGGAACTGGTTCCACCATGAGTCTGGGAAACATCCTGCTTACTGTGGATTTTCAGGAGCCAGACGGCCACTCCCAGCCATGGGCTGCCAAACACAAACCACGGCTTTTTCCCTGCCTAAAAAAAATTAACATGCCACTCTTGTGGTTTGCAGATTGCAGGAGCTACTTGGCACTGTCAAACCAGCCCGACTTGGCACTGGTGCGACCTTGGGTCTGGGGACCATCCTGCGTATCGAGGATTTTCAGGAGCCAGCCAGCCACTCCAAATCATAGGCCCTCACATTCAAACCACGGCCCTTTTCTTTGGCAAACATGACTCAGCTGCCCTGCTTCTGGATGGCAGATTGCAGGAGCCACTTGGTACTATCAAACCAGCCCAACTTGGCACTGGTGCCACCTTGGGTCTGGGAACCCTCCTGCCTTACTTGGAATTTCAGGTGCCACCCGGCCACCCCTAGCCACAAGCCCTCAAACTCAAAACACGGCCCTTTCCTCTGGGAAACAAAACTCAGCTGCCCTGCTTCTGAATGGCAGATGGCAGGACTATCAAACCAGCCCAACATGGCACTGGTGACACCTTGGGTCTGGGAACCATCCTGCGTATCGTGGATTGTCAGGAGCCACCAGGCCACTCCCAGCCACAAGCCCTCAAACTCAAATCACGGCCCTTTCCTCTGGCAAACAAAACTCAGCTGTTCTGGTTCTGGAAGGCAGGTTGCAGGAGCCACTTGGTACTATCAAACCAGCCCAACTTGGCACTGGTGCCACCTTGAGTCTTGGAACCATCCTGCGTATGGTGGATTTTCAGGTGCCAGCCGGCCACTCCTAGCCATAGGCTGCCAAACACAAACCACGGCCCTTTTCCCTGGCAAACAAAATTCAGATGCCCTGCTTCTGGATGGCAGATTGCAGACGCCACTTGGCGCTGTCCAGTCAGCCCGACTTGGCAATGGTGCCACCTTGTGTCTGGGAACCATCATTCGTATCGTGGATTTTCAGGAGCCACCAGGCCACTCCCACCCACAAGCCCTAAAATTTAACCACAGCACTTGTCTATGGCTAACAAAATTCAGATGCCCCGCTTTGGATGGCAAATTGCAAGAGCCACTTGGCACTGTCAAACCAGCCCGACTTGGAACTGGTGCCACCATGGGTCTGGGAACCATCCTGCTTATCGTGGATTTTCAGGAGCCAGACGGCCACTCACAGCCATGGGCTGCCAAACACAAACCACGGCACTTTTTTCTGCCGAACGAAATTAAGATGCCACTCTTGTGGTTTGCAGATTGCAGGAGCTACTTGGCACTGTCATACCAGCCCGACTTGGCACTGGTGCGACCTTCGGTCTGTGAACCATCCTGCGTATCGTGGATTTTCAGAACCCAGCAGGCCACTACCAGCCACAACCCTCAAATGTAAACCACAGGACTTTTCCCTGGCTAACAAAACTCAGCTGCCCTGCTTCTTGATGGCAGATTGCAGAAGCCACTTGGAACTGTCAAACGAGGCCAACAAGGCACTGGTGCCACCTTGGGTCTGGGAACCATCCTGTGCATCGTCGATTTTCAGGAGCCAGCAGGCCACTCCCAGCAATAGGTTGCCACACACAAATCACGGCCCTTTTCCCTGGCTAACAAAATTCAGATGCCCTGCTTCTGGATGGCAGATTGCAGGAGCCACTTGGTACTATCAAACCAGCCCAACTTGGCACTGGTGCCACCTTGGGTCTTTGAACCATCCTGCATAGCGTGGATTTTCAGGAGCCAGTCGGCCACTCCCAGTCATGGGCTGCCAAACACAAACCACGGACCTTTTCCCTGCCTAAAAAAAATTCAGATGCCCCGCTTCTGGATGGCAGATTGCAAGAGCCACTTGGTACTATCAAACCAGCCCGACTTGGCACTGGTGCCACCCTTGGGTCTGGGAACCATCCTGCGTATCGTGGATTTTCAGGAGCCAGCCGGACACTCCCAGCCGCAGGCCCCAGAAATAAAACCTCGGCCCGTTTCCCTGAAAACAAAACTCAGCTACCCCGCTTCTGGATGGCAGACTGCAGACAGCACTTGGCTCTGTCCAACCAGCCCAATATGGCACTGGTGCCACCTTGGGTCTGGGAACCATCCTGCGTATCGTGGATTTTCAGGACGCACCAGGCCACTCCCAGCCAGAAGCCCTTAAACTCAAACCACGGCCCTTTCCTCTGGCAAACAAAACTCAGCTGCCCTGCTTCTGGATGGCAGATTGCAGACGCCACTTGACACTGTCAAACCAGCCCAACTTGGCACTGCTGCCACCTTGGGTCTGGGAACCATCCTGCGTTTCGTGGATTTTCAGGAGCCAGCCGGCCACTCCAAGCCACATGCCATCATACTCAAACCACGGCCCTTTTGCCTGCCTAACAAAACTCAGCTACCCTGTTTATGGATGGCAGATTGCAGGACGCACTTGGTACTGTCAAACCAGCCCAACTTGGCAATGGTGCCACCTTGGGTCTGGGAACCATCCTGCGTATCGTGGGTTTTCAGGGGCCAGCCGGTACCTCCCAGGCATAGGCTGCCAAACACAAACCACGGCCCGTTTCCCAGCCTAAAAAAATTCATATGCCCCGCTTCTGGATGGTAGAATGCAGGAGCCACTTGGTACTGTCAAACCAGGTCGATTTGGTACTGGTGCCGCCTTGGGTCTGGGAACCATCCTGCGTATCGTGGATTTTCAGGAGCCAGCCGGCCACTCCCAGCCACAAGCCCTCCAACTCAAACCACGGCCCTTTTCCCTGGCTAACAAAATTCAGATGCCCCGCTTCTGGATAGCAGATTGCAGACGCCACTTTTCTCTGTCCAACCAGTCCGACATGGCACTGGTGCCACCTTTGGTCTTGGAACCATCCTGCATATTGTGGATTTTCAGGAGCTCGCCGGCCACTCCCAGCCACAAGCCATGAAACTCAAACTACGGCCGTTTTCTCTAGCAAGAAAAACTCAGCTGCCCTGCTTTTGGATGGAAGATTGCAGGAGCCACTTGGTATTATCACACCAGCCCGACTCGGCACTGTTGCCACCTTGGGTCTGGGAACCATCCTGCGTATCGTGGATTTTCAGGAGCCACTCGGCCACTCCCTGCCACAAGCACTGAAACCAAAAATAGGGCCCTTTTCTCGGGCAAACAAAACCCAGCTGCCCTGCTTCTGGATGGCAGATTGCAGGAGCCAATTGGTATTATCAAACCAGCCCAACTTGGCACTGGTGCCACCCTGGGTCTGGGAACCATCCTGCGTATCGTGCATTTTCAGGAGCCAGACGGCCACTCTTAGCCACAAGCATTCCAACTAAAACCACGGCCCTTTTCCCTGCTTAACAAAACTCAGCTGCCCGGCTTCTGGATGGCAGATTGCAGGAGCCACTTGCTACTATCAAACCAGCCCTACTTGGCACTGGTGCCACCTTGGGTCTGGGAACCATCTTGCGTATCGTGGATTTTCAGGATCCACCCGGCCACTTCCACCCATAGGCTGCCAAACACAAACTACGGCCCTTTTCCCAGGCTAAAAAAATTCAGATGCCCCGCTTCTGGATGGCAGATTGCAGGAGCCACTTGGTACTGTCAAACCAGGACGACTTGGCAGTGGTGCCACCTTGGGTCTGGGAACCATCCTGCGTATCGTGGATTTTCAGGAGCCAGCCGGCCACTCCCAGCCACAAGCCCTCCAACTCAAACCACGGCCCCTTTCCCTGCCTAAAAAAACTCAGCTGCCCTGCTTCTGGATGGCAAATTGCACGAACCACTTGGTACTATCAAACCAGCCCCACGTGGCACTGGTGCCACCTTGGGTCTGGGAACCATCCTGCGTATCGTGGATTTTCAGGAGCTAGCCGGCCACTCCCAGACACAGGCCCCAAAAACCAACCTAGGCCCGTTTCCCTGACAAACAATACCCAGCTACCCCGCTTCTGGATGGTAGATTGCAGGAGCCACTTGGTACTGTCAAACCGGCCCAACTTGGCACTGGTGCCACCCTGGGTCTGGGAACCATCCTGCGTATCTTGGATTTCCAGGAGAGAGCCGGCCACTCCAAGCCACAAGCCCTATAACTCAAACCACGGCCCTTTTCCCTGGCAAACAAAATTCAGATGCCCTCCTTCTGGATGGCAGATTGCAGGAGCAACTTGGCTCTGTTCTACCAGCCCGACTTGGCACTGGTGCCACCGTGAGTCTGGGAACCATCCTGCGTATCGTGGATTTTCAGAACCCAGCAGGCCACACCCAGCCATAGGTTGCCAAAGACAAACCACGGCCTTGTTCCCAGCAAAAAGAAATACCGCTGCCTCACTACTGGATGGCAGATTGCAGACACCACTTGACGCTGTCCAACAAGCCAAACTTGGCACTGGTGCCACATTGGGTGTGAGAACCATCCAGCGTTTTGTGGATTTTCAGGAGGCAGCCGACCACCCCCAGCCATAGGCTGCCAAACACAAACCACGGCACTTTTCCCTGGCTAACAAAAGTCAGATGCCCAGCATCTGGATGGCAGATTGCAGGAGCCACTTGGCACTATCAAAGCAGCCCAACCTGGCACTGGTGCCACCTTGGGTCTGGGAACCATCCTGCATATCGTGGATGTCGAGGAGCCAGACGGCCACTCCCAGCCAGAAGCCCTCAAACTCAAACCATGGCCATTTTCTCTGGCAAACAAAACTCAGCTGCCCTGCTTCTGGATGGCAGATTGCAGGAGCCACTTGGTACTATCAAACCAGCCCAACTTGGCACTGGTTCCACCTTAGGTCCGGGAACCATCATGTGTATAGTGGGTTTTCAAGAGCCAGCCGGCCACTCCCAGCCATAGGCTGCCAAACACAAACCACGGCCCTTTTCCCTGGCAAACAAAATTCAGATGCCCTGCTTCTGGATGGCAGATTGCAGACGCCACTTGGCGCTGTCCAGTAAGCCCGACTTGGCACTGGTGCCACCTTGTGTCTGGGAACCATCATTCGTATCGTGGATTTTCAGGAGCCACCAGGCCACTCCCACCCACAAGCCCTAAAATTTAACCACAGCACTTGTCTCTGGCTAACAAAATTCAGATGCCCCGCTTTGGATGGCAAATTGCAAGAGCCACTTGGCACTGTCAAACCAGCCCGACTTGGAACTGGTGCCACCATGGGTCTGGGAACCATCCTGCTTATCGTGGATTTTCAGGAGCCAGACGGCCACTCACAGCCATGGGCTGCCAAACACAAACCACGGCACTTTTTTCTGCCTAACGAAATTAAGATGCCACTCTTGTGGTTTGCAGATTGCAGGAGCTACTTGGCACTGTCATACCAGCCCGACTTGGCACTGGTGCGACCTTCGGTCTGTGAACCATCCTGCGTATCGTGGATTTTCAGAACCCAGCAGGCCACTACCAGCCACAACCCTCAAATGTAAACCACAGGACTTTTCCCTGGCTAACAAAACTCAGCTGCCCTGCTTCTTGATGGCAGATTGCAGAAGCCACTTGGAACTGTCAAACGAGGCCAACAAGGCACTGGTGCCACCTTGGGTCTGGGAACCATCCTGTGCATCGTCGATTTTCAGGAGCCAGCAGGCCACTCCCAGCCATAGGTTGCCACACACAAATCACGGCCCTTTTCCCTGGCTAACAAAATTCAGATGCCCTGCTTCTGGATGGCAGATTGCAGGAGCCACTTGGTACTATCAAACCAGCCCAACTTGGCACTGGTGCCACCTTGGGTCTTTGAACCATCCTGCATAGCGTGGATTTTCAGGAGCCAGTCGGCCACTCCCAGTCATGGGCTGCCAAACACAAACCACGGACCTTTTCCCTGCCTAAAAAAAATTCAGATGCCCCGCTTCTGGATGGCAGATTGCAAGAGCCACTTGGTACTATCAAACCAGCCCGACTTGGCACTGGTGCCACCCTTGGGTCTGGGAACCATCCTGCGTATCGTGGATTTTCAGGAGCCAGCCGGACACTCCCAGCCGCAGGCCCCAGAAATAAAACCTCGGCCCGTTTCCCTGAAAACAAAACTCAGCTACCCCGCTTCTGGATGGCAGACTGCAGACAGCACTTGGCTCTGTCCAACCAGCCCAATATGGCACTGGTGCCACCTTGGGTCTGGGAACCATCCTGCGTATCGTGGATTTTCAGGACGCACCAGGCCACTCCCAGCCAGAAGCCCTTAAACTCAAACCACGGCCCTTTCCTCTGGCAAACAAAACTCAGCTGCCCTGCTTCTGGATGGCAGATTGCAGACGCCACTTGGCACTGTCAAACCAGCCCAACTTGGCACTGCTGCCACCTTGGGTCTGGGAACCATCCTGCGTTTCGTGGATTTTCAGGAGCCAGCCGGCCACTCCAAGCCACATGCCATCATACTCAAACCACGGCCCTTTTGCCTGCCTAACAAAACTCAGCTACCCTGTTTATGGATGGCAGATTGCAGGACGCACTTGGTACTGTCAAACCAGCCCAACTTGGCAATGGTGCCACCTTGGGTCTGGGAACCATCCTGCGTATCGTGGGTTTTCAGGGGCCAGCCGGTACCTCCCAGGCATAGGCTGCCAAACACAAACCACGGCCCGTTTCCCAGCCTAAAAAAATTCATATGCCCCGCTTCTGGATGGTAGAATGCAGGAGCCACTTGGTACTGTCAAACCAGGTCGATTTGGTACTGGTGCCACCTTGGGTCTGGGAACCATCCTGCGTATCGTGGATTTTCAGGAGCCAGCCGGCCACTCCCAGCCACAAGCCCTCCAACTCAAACCACGGCCCTTTTCCCTGGCTAACAAAATTCAGATGCCCCGCTTCTGGATAGCAGATTGCAGACGCCACTTTTCTCTGTCCAACCAGTCCGACATGGCACTGGTGCCACCTTTGGTCTTGGAACCATCCTGCATATT
Organism: Passerculus sandwichensis; assembly: GCA_031885435.1. Taxonomy (NCBI): domain Eukaryota; kingdom Metazoa; phylum Chordata; class Aves; order Passeriformes; family Passerellidae; genus Passerculus; species Passerculus sandwichensis. The sequence goes on from CM063146.1 coordinate 2,075,567, forward strand.
GTGGATTTTCAGGAGCTCGCCGGCCACTCCCAGCCACAAGCCATGAAACTCAAACTACGGCCGTTTTCTCTAGCAAGAAAAACTCAGCTGCCCTGCTTTTGGATGGAAGATTGCAGGAGCCACTTGGTATTATCACACCAGCCCGACTCGGCACTGTTGCCACCTTGGGTCTGGGAACCATCCTGCGTATCGTGGATTTTCAGGAGCCACTCGGCCACTCCCTGCCACAAGCACTGAAACCAAAAATAGGGCCCTTTTCTCGGGCAAACAAAACCCAGCTGCCCTGCTTCTGGATGGCAGATTGCAGGAGCCAATTGGTATTATCAAACCAGCCCAACTTGGCACTGGTGCCACCCTGGGTCTGGGAACCATCCTGCGTATCGTGCATTTTCAGGAGCCAGACGGCCACTCTTAGCCACAAGCATTCCAACTAAAACCACGGCCCTTTTCCCTGCTTAACAAAACTCAGCTGCCCGGCTTCTGGATGGCAGATTGCAGGAGCCACTTGCTACTATCAAACCAGCCCTACTTGGCACTGGTGCCACCTTGGGTCTGGGAACCATCTTGCGTATCGTGGATTTTCAGGATCCACCCGGCCACTTCCACCCATAGGCTGCCAAACACAAACTACGGCCCTTTTCCCAGGCTAAAAAAATTCAGATGCCCCGCTTCTGGATGGCAGATTGCAGGAGCCACTTGGTACTGTCAAACCAGGACGACTTGGCAGTGGTGCCACCTTGGGTCTGGGAACCATCCTGCGTATCGTGGATTTTCAGGAGCCAGCCGGCCACTCCCAGCCACAAGCCCTCCAACTCAAACCACGGCCCCTTTCCCTGCCTAAAAAAACTCAGCTGCCCTGCTTCTGGATGGCAAATTGCACGAACCACTTGGTACTATCAAACCAGCCCCACGTGGCACTGGTGCCACCTTGGGTCTGGGAACCATCCTGCGTATCGTGGATTTTCAGGAGCTAGCCGGCCACTTTCAGACACAGGCCCCAAAAACCAACCTAGGCCCGTTTCCCTGACAAACAATACCCAGCTACCCCGTTTCTGGATGGTAGATTGCAGGAGCCACTTGGTACTGTCAAACCGGCCCAACTTGGCACTGGTGCCACCCTGGGTCTGGGAACCATCCTGCGTATCTTGGATTTCCAGGAGAGAGCCGGCCACTCCAAGCCACAAGCCCTATAACTCAAACCACGGCCCTTTTCCCTGGCAAACAAAATTCAGATGCCCTCCTTCTGGATGGCAGATTGCAGGAGCAACTTGGCTCTGTCCTACCAGCCCGACTTGGCACTGGTGCCACCGTGAGTCTGGGAACCATCCTGCGTATCGTGGATTTTCAGAACCCAGCAGGCCACACCCAGCCATAGGCTGCCAAAGACAAACCACGGCCTTGTTCCCAGCAAAAAGAAATACAGCTGCCTCACTACTGGACGGCAGATTGCAGACACCACTTGGCGCTGTCCAACAAGCCAAACTTGGCACTGGTGCCACACTGGGTGTGAGAACCATCCAGCGTTTTGTGGATTTTCAGGAGGCAGCCGACCACCCCCAGCCATAGGCTGCCAAACACAAACCACGGCACTTTTCCCTGGCTAACAAAAGTCAGATGCCCCGCATCTGGATGGCAGATTGCAGGAGCCACTTGGCACTATCAAAGCAGCCCAACCTGGCACTGGTGCCACCTTGGGTCTGGGAACCATCCTGCATATCGTGGATGTCGAGGAGCCAGACGGCCACTCCCAGCCAGAAGCACTCAAACTCAAACCACGGCCCTTTTCTCTGGCAAACAAAACTCAGCTGCCCTGCTTCTGGATGGCAGATTGCAGGAGCCACTTGGTACTGTCAAACCAGCCCGACTTGGCACTGGTGCCACCTTAGGTCCGGGAACCATCATGCGTATAGGTGGTTTTCAAGAGCCAGCCGGCCACTCCCAGCCATAGGCTCCCAAACACAAACCACGGCCCTTTTCCCTGCCTAAAAAAATTCAGATGCCCCGCTTCTGGATGACAAATTGCAGGAGCTACTTGGCACTATGAAACCAGCCCGACTTGTCACTGGAGCCACCTTTGGTCTGGGAACCAGCCTGCGTATCGTGGATTTTTAGGAGCCACCCGGCCACTCCCAACCATAGGCTGCCAAACACAAACCAGGGCCCTTTTCCCTGGCAAACAAAATTCAGATGCCCCGCTTCTGGATGGCAGATCGCAGACACCTCTTGGCTCTGTCCAACCAGCCCGACTTGGCACTGGTGCCACCTTCGGTCTGGGAACCATCCTGCGTATCGTGGATTTTCAGGAGCCAGCTGGCCACTCCCAGCCACACGCCCTCAAAATTAAACGGCGGTCCTTTTCTCTGGCAAAAAAAACTCAGCCGCCCTGCTTCTGGATGGCAGATTGCAGGAGCCACTTGGTACTATCAAACCAGCCTGACGTGGCACTGGTGCCACCTTAGGTCCGGGAACCATCATGCGTATAGTGGATTTTCAGGAGGCAGCCAGCTACTCACAGCCACTAGCCCTCAAACTCAAACCACGGCCCTTTCCTCTGGCAAACTAAACTCAGCTGCCCTGCTTCTGGATGGCAGATTGCAGCAGTCACGTGGTACTATCAAACCTGCCCAACTCTGCACTTGTGCCACCTTGGGTCTTTGAACCATCCTGCATAGAGTGGATTTTCAGGAGCCAGCCGGCCAAGCCAAGCCATAGGCTGCCAAACACAAACCACGGCCCTTTTTCCTGGCTAACAAAATTCAGATGCCCCGCTTCTGGATGGCAGATGGCAGGAGCCGCTTGACACTGTCATTCCAGACTGACTTGGCACTGGTGCCACCTTGGGTCTGGGAACCATCCTGCGTATCGTGGATTTTCAGGAGCCAGCCGGCCACTCCCAGCCACAAGCCCACCAACTCAAACCACGGCACTTTTCCCTGCCTAGAGAAAACGTAGCTGCCCTGCTTCTGGATGGCAGTTTGCAGGAGGCACTTGGTACTATCAAACCAGCCCAACTTGGCACTGGTGCCACCTTGGGTCTGGGAACCATCCTGCGTATCGTGGATTTTAAGGAGCCAGACAGCCACTCCCAGCCATAGGCTGCCAAACACAAACCACGGCCCTTTTCCCTGGCTAACAAAATTCAGATGCCCTGCTTCTAGACAGCAGATTGCAGACGCCACTTGTCTCTGTCCAACCAGCCCGACTTGGCACTGGTGCCACCTTGAGTCTGGGAACCATCCTGCGTATCGTGGATTTTCAGGAGCCAGCCGGCCACTCCCAGCCACAAGCCCTCAAACTCAAACCAAGGCCATTTTCTCTGGCAAACAATACTCAGCTGCCCTACTTCTGGAAGGCAGATTGCAGGAGCCACTTGGTACTGTCAAACCAGCCCGACTTGGCACTGGTGTCACCTTGGGTCTGGGAACCATCTTGCGTATCGTGGATTTTCAGGAGCTAGCCGGCCTATCCCAGCCTCAGGCCCCAAAAACAAACCTCTGCCCGTTTCCCTGACAACCAAATCTCAGCTACCCCGCTTCTGGATGGCAGATTGCAGTAGACACTTGGTACTGTCAAACCAGCTAAAGTTGGCACTGGTGCCACCTTATGTCTGGGAACCATCCTGCGTATCGTGGATTTTCAGGAGCTCGCCGGCCACTCCCAGCCACAAGCCATGAAACTCAAACTACGGCCGTTTTCTCTAGCAAGAAAAACTCAGCTGCCCTGCTTTTGGATGGAAGATTGCAGGAGCCACTTGGTATTATCACACCAGCCCGACTCGGCACTGTTGCCACCTTGGGTCTGGGAACCATCCTGCGTATCGTGGATTTTCAGGAGCCACTCGGCCACTCCCTGCCACAAGCACTGAAACCAAAAATACGGCCCTTTTCTCGGGCAAACAAAACCCAGCTGCCCTGCTTCTGGATGGCAGATTGCAGGAGCCAATTGGTATTATCAAACCAGCCCAACTTGGCACTGGTGCCACCCTGGGTCTGGGAACCATCCTGCGTATCGTGCATTTTCAGGAGCCAGACGGCCACTCTTAGCCACAAGCCTTCCAACTAAAACCACGGCCCTTTTCCCTGCTTAACAAAACTCAGCTGCCCGGCTTCTGGATGGCAGATTGCAGGAGCCACTTGCTACTATCAAACCAGCCCTACTTGGCACTGGTGCCACCTTGGGTCTGGGAACCATCTTGCGTATCGTGGATTTTCAGGATCCACCCGGCCACTTCCACCCATAGGCTGCCAAACACAAACTACGGCCCTTTTCCCAGGCTAAAAAAATTCAGATGCCCCGCTTCTGGATGGCAGATTGCAGGAGCCACTTGGTACTGTCAAACCAGGACGACTTGGCAGTGGTGCCACCTTGGGTCTGGGAACCATCCTGCGTATCGTGGATTTTCAGGAGCCAGCCGGCCACTCCCAGCCACAAGCCCTCCAACTCAAACCACGGCCCCTTTCCCTGCCTAAAAAAACTCAGCTGCCCTGCTTCTGGATGGCAAATTGCACGAACCACTTGGTACTATCAAACCAGCCCCACGTGGCACTGGTGCCACCTTGGGTCTGGGAACCATCCTGCGTATCGTGGATTTTCAGGAGCTAGCCGGCCACTCCCAGACACAGGCCCCAAAAACCAACCTAGGCCCGTTTCCCTGACAAACAATACCCAGCTACCCCGCTTCTGGATGGTAGATTGCAGGAGCCACTTGGTACTGTCAAACCGGCCCAACTTGGCACTGGTGCCACCCTGGGTCTGGGAACCATCCTGCGTATCTTGGATTTCCAGGAGAGAGCCGGCCACTCCAAGCCACAAGCCCTATAACTCAAACCACGGCCCTTTTCCCTGGCAAACAAAATTCAGATGCCCTCCTTCTGGATGGCAGATTGCAGGAGCAACTTGGCTCTGTTCTACCAGCCCGACTTGGCACTGGTGCCACCGTGAGTCTGGGAACCATCCTGCGTATCGTGGATTTTCAGAACCCAGCAGGCCACACCCAGCCATAGGCTGCCAAAGACAAACCACGACCTTGTTCCCAGCAAAAAGAAATACAGCTGCCTCACTACTGGATGGCAGATTGCAGACACCAGTTGGCGCTGTCCAACAAGCCAAACTTGGTACTGGTGCCACACTGGGTGTGAGAACCATCCAGCGTTTTGTGGATTTTCAGGAGGCAGCCGACCACCCCCAGCCATAGGCTGCCAAACACAAACCACGGCACTTTTCCCTGGCTAACAAAAGTCAGATGCCCCGCATCTGGATGGCAGATTGCAGGAGCCACTTGGCACTATCAAAGCAGCCCAACCTGGCACTGGTGCCACCTTGGGTCTGGGAACCATCCTGCATATCGTGGATGTCGAGGAGCCAGACGGCCACTCCCAGCCAGAAGCCCTCAAACTCAAACCACGGCCCTTTTCTCTGGCAAACAAAACTCAGCTGCCCTGCTTCTGGATGGCAGATTGCAGGAGCCACTTGGTACTATCAAACCAGCCCGACTTGGCACTGGTGCCACCTTAGGTCCGGGAACCATCATGCGTATAGTGGGTTTTCAAGAGCCAGCCGGCCACTCCCAGCCATAGGCTCCCAAACACAAACCACGGCCCTTTTCCCTGCCTAAAAAAATTCAGATGCCCCGCTTCTGGATGACAAATTGCAGGAGCTACTTGGCACTATGAAACCAGCCCGACTTGTCACTGGAGCCACCTTTGGTCTGGGAACCAGCCTGCGTATCGTGGATTTTTAGGAGCCACCCGGCCACTCCCAACCATAGGCTGCCAAACACAAACCAGGGCCCTTTTCCCTGGCAAACAAAATTCAGATGCCCCGCTTCTGGATGGCAGATCGCAGACACCTCTTGGCTCTGTCCAACCAGCCCGACTTGGCACTGGTGCCACCTTCGGTCTGGGAACCATCCTGCGTATCGTGGATTTTCAGGAGCCAGCTGGCCACTCCCAGCCACACGCCCTCAAAATTAAACGGCGGTCCTTTTCTCTGGCAAAAAAAACTCAGCCGCCCTGCTTCTGGATGGCAGATTGCAGGAGCCACTTGGTACTATCAAACCAGCCTGACGTGGCACTGGTGCCACCTTAGGTCCGGGAACCATCATGCGTATAGTGGATTTTCAGGAGGCAGCCAGCTACTCACAGCCACTAGCCCTCAAACTCAAACCACGGCCCTTTCCTCTGGCAAACTAAACTCAGCTGCCCTGCTTCTGGATGGCAGATTGCAGCAGTCACGTGGTACTATCAAACCTGCCCAACTCTGCACTTGTGCCACCTTGGGTCTTTGAACCATCCTGCATAGAGTGGATTTTCAGGAGCCAGCCGGCCAAGCCAAGCCATAGGCTGCCAAACACAAACCACGGCCCTTTTTCCTGGCTAACAAAATTCAGATGCCCCGCTTCTGGATGGCAGATGGCAGGAGCCGCTTGACACTGTCATTCCAGACTGACTTGGCACTGGTGCCACCTTGGGTCTGGGAACCATCCTGCGTATCGTGGATTTTCAGGAGCCAGCCGGCCACTCCCAGCCACAAGCCCACCAACTCAAACCACGGCACTTTTCCCTGCCTAGAGAAAACGTAGCTGCCCTGCTTCTGGATGGCAGTTTGCAGGAGGCACTTGGTACTATCAAACCAGCCCAACTTGGCACTGGTGCCACCTTGGATCTGGGAACCATCCTGCGTATCGTGGATTTTCAGGAGCCAGACAGCCACTCCCAGCCATAGGCTGCCAAACACAAACCACGGCCCTTTTTACCTGGCTAACAAAATTCAGATGCCCCGCTTCTGGACAGCAGATTGCAGACGCCACTTGTCTCTGTCCAACCAGCCCGACTTGGCACTGGTGCCACCTTGAGTCTGGGAACCATCCTGCGTATCGTGGATTTTCAGGAGCCAGCCGGCCACTCCCAGCCACAAGCCCTCTAACTCAAACCAAGGCCATTTTCTCTGGCAAACAATAGTCAGCTGCCCTACTTCTGGAAGGCAGATTGCAGGAGCCACTTGGTACTGTCAAACCAGCCCGACTTGGCACTGGTGCCACCTTGGGTCTGGTAACCATCCTGCGTATCGTGGATTTTCAGGAGCTAGCCGGCGTATCCCAGCCTCAGGCCCCAAAAACAAACCTCTGCCCGTTTCCGTGACAACCAAATCTCAGCTACCCCGCTTCTGGATGGCAGATTGCAGTAGACACTTGGTACTGTCAAACCAGCTAAAGTTGGCACTGGTGCCACCTTATGTCTGGGAACCATTCTGCGTATCGTGGATTTTCAGGAGCCAGCCGGCCACTCCCAGCCACAAGCCCTCCAACTCAAACCAAAAAGGGCCCTTTTCCCTGCCTAAAAAAACTCAGCTGCCCTGCTTCTGGATGGCAGATTGCAGGAGGCACTTGGTACTATCAAACCAGCCCAACTTGGCACTGGTGCCACCTTGGGTCTGGGAACCATCCTGCGTATTGTGGATTTTCAGGAGCCAGACGGCCACTCCCAGCCATAGGCTGCCAAACACAAACCACGGCCCTTTTCCCTGGCTAACAAAATTTAGATGCCCCACTTCTGGATGGCAGATTGCAGACGTTACTTGTCTCTGTCCAACTAGCCCAACTTGGGACTGGTGCCACGTTGGGTTTGGGAACCATCCTGCGTATCGTGGATTTTCAGGAGCTAGCCGGCCACTCCCAGCCTCAGGCCCCAAAAACAAACCTCGGCCGGTTTCCCTGACAAACAAAACTCAGCTACCTCGCTTCTGGATGGCAGATTGCAGGAGCCACTTGTTACTATCAAACCAGCCCAACTCTGCACTGGTGCCACCTTGGGTCTTGGAACCATCCTGTGTATCGTTGATTTTCAGGAGCCAGCAGGCCACTCCCAGCCATGGGATGCCAAACACAAACCACGGACCACTTCCCTGCCTAAAAAAAATTCAGATGCCCCTCTTGTGGATGGCAGATTGCAGGAGCTACTTGGCTCTTTCCAACCAGCCCGACTTGGCACTGGTGCCACCTTGGGTCTGGGAACCATCCTGCGTATCGTGGATTTTCAGGAGCCAGCCGGACACTCCCAGCCGCAGGCCCCAGAAACAAACCTCGGCCCGTTTCCCTGAAAAACAAAACTCAGCTCCCCCGCTTCTGGATGGCAGATTGCAGACACCACTTGGCTCTGTCCAACCAGCCCTACTTGGCGCTGGTGCCCCCTTTGGTCTGGGAACCCTCCTGTGTATCGTCAATTTTCAGAAGCCACCAGACCACTCCAAGCCACAAGCACTCAAACTTCAACCACAGCTCTTTCCTCTGACTAACAAAACTTTGCTGTCCTGCTTCTGGATGGAAGATTGCAGGAGCCACTTGGTAATGTCAAACCAGCCCAACTTGGCACTGGTACCACCTGGGGTCTGGGAGCTATCCTGTGTATCGTGGATTTTCAGGAGCCAGCCGGCCACTCCCAGCCAAAAGACCTCAAACTCAATCCACGGCCCTTTAATCTGGAAAATAAAATTCAGATTCCCTACTTCTGGGTGGCAGATCGCAGGAGCCACTTGGTACTATCAAACCAGCCCAACTTGGCGCTGGTGCCACCCTGAGTCTGGGAACAATGCGGCATATCGTGGATTTTCAGGAGACAGCCGGCCACACCCAGCCATAGGCTGCCAAAAACAAATCATGGCCCTTTTCCCTGGCTAAAAAAATTGAGATGCCCCGCTTCTGGATGGCAAATTGCAAGAGCCACTTGGCACTGTCAAACAAGCCCCACTTTGAACTGGTGCCACCATGGGTCTGGGAACCATCCTGCTTATGGTGGATTTTCAGGAGCCAGACGGCCACTCCAAACCATAAGCCCTCCAACTCAAACCACGGCCCTTTTCTCTGGCAAACAAAACTCAGCTAACCTGCTTCTGGATGGCAGATTATAGGAGCCACTTGTACTATCAAACCAGCCCAACTTGGCAGTGGTGCCACCTTGGGTCTGGGAACCATCCTGCGTATCGTGGATTTTCAGGAGCCACCCGGCCACTCCTAGCCACAAGCCCTCAAACACAAACCACGGCCATTTCCTCTGGGAAACAAAACTCAGCTGCCCTGCTTCTGAATGGCAGATGGCAGGACTATCAAACCAGCCCAACTTGGCACTGGTGACACCTTGGGTCTGGGAACCATCCTGCGTATCGTGGATTTTCAGGAGCCACCCGGCCACTCCCAGCCACAAGCCCTATAACTCAAACCACGGCCCTTTGCTCTGGCAAACAAAACTCAGCTGCCCTGGTTCTGGATGGAAGATTGCAGGACCCACTTGGTACTATCAAACCAGCCCAACTTGGTACTGGTGCCACCTTGAGTCTTGGAACCATCCTGCGTATCATGGATTTTCAGGTGCCAGCCTGCCATTCCTAGCCATAGGCTGCCAAACACAAACCACGGCCCTTTTCCCTGGCAAACAAAATTCAGATGCCCCACTTCTGGATGGCAGATTGCAGACGCCACTTGGTACTGTCAAACCAGCCCAACATGGCACTGATGCCACCTTGGGTCTGGGAACCATACTGCGTATGTTGGATTTTCAGGAGCCACCAGGCCACTCCAAGCCACAAGCGCTAGAACTCAAACCACGGCCCATTTCTCTGGCAAACAAAATTCAGGTGCCCCGCTTTGGATGGAAAATTGCAAGAGCCACTTGGCATTGTCAAACCAGCCCGACTTGAATCTGGTGCCACCATGGGTCTGGGAACCATCCTGCTTATCGTGGATTTTCAGGAGACAAACGGCCACTCACAGCCATGGGCTGCCAAACACAAACCACGGCCCTTTTCCCTGCCTAACACAATTAAGATGCCAATCTTGTGGTTTCCAGACTGCAGGAGCAACTTGGCACTGTCAAACCAGCCCGACTTGGCACTGGTGCCACCTTGGGTTTGGGAACCATCCTGCGTATCGTGGATTTTCACGAGCCACCCGGCCACTCCTAGCCACAAGCCCTCAAACACAAACCACGGCCATTTTCTCTGGGAAACAAAATTCAGCTGCCCTGCTTCTGAATGGCAGATGGCAGGACTATCAAACCAGCCCAACTTGGCACTGGTGACACCCTGGGTCTGGGAACCATCCTGCGTATCGTGGATTTTCAGGAGCCACCCGGCCACTCCCAGCCACAAGCCCTATAACTCAAACCACGGCCCTTTGGTCTGGCAAACAAAATTCAGCTGCCCTAGTTCTGGATGGCAGATTGCAGGAGCCACTTGGTACTATCAAACCAGCCCAACTTGGTACTGGTGCCACCTTGAGTCTTGGAACCATCCTGCGTATCATGGATTTTCAGGTGCCAGCCGGCCATTCCTAGCCATAGGCTGCTAAACACAAACCACGGCCCTTTTCCCTGGCAAACGAAATTCAGATGCCCCGCTTCTGGATGGCAGATTGCAAACGCCACTTGGCGCTGTCCAATCAGCCTGACTTGGCACTGGTGCCACGGTGGGTCTGGGAACCATCCTGCGTATGGTGGATTATCAGGAGCCAGCCGGCCACTCCAAACCACAGGGTGCCAAACACAAACCTCGGCAGTTTTCCTTGCCTAACAAAACTCAGCTAACCCGCTTCTGGATGGCAGATTGCAGGAGCCACTTGGTACTGTCAAACCAGCCCAACATGGCACTGGTGCCACCTTCGGTCTGCGAACCATCCTGCGTATGTTGGATTTTCAGGAGCCACCAGGCCACTCCAAGCCACAAGCGCTAAAACTCAAACCACGGCCCATTTCTCTGGCAAACAAAATTCAGATGCCCCGCTTTGGATGGAAAATTGCAAGAGCCACTTGGCACTGTCAAACCAGCCCGCCTTGAATGTGGTGCCACCATGGGTCTGGGAACCATCCTGCTTATCGTGGATTTTCAGAAGCCACCAGGCCACTCCCAGCCACAAGCCCTCAAACTTCAACCACAGGCCTTTTCCCTGGCTAACAAAACTCAGCTGCCCTGCTTCTGGATGGCAGATTGCAGGAGCCACTTGGTACTGTCAAACCAGCCCAACTTTGCACTGGTACCACCTTGGGTCTGGGAACCATCCTGCGCATCGTAGATTTTCAGGAGCCACCAGGCCACTCCCAGCCACAAGCCCTCAAACTCAAATCACGGCCCTTTTCTCTGGCAAACAAAACACAGCTGCCCTGCTTCTGGATAGCAGATTGCAGGAGCTACTTAATACTATCAAACCAGCCCTACTTGGCACTGGTGCCACCTTCAGTGTTTGAACCATCCGGCATATCGTGGATTTTCAGGAGCCAGCCGGCAACTCCCAGCCATGGGCTGCCAAACACAATCCACGGCCCTTTTCCCTGGCTAACAAAATTCAGATGCCCCGTTCTGGATGGCACATTGCAGACGCCTCTTGGCACTATCAAACCAGCCCGACTTGGCACTGGTGCCACCTTTTGTCTGGGAACCATCCTGCGTATCATGGATTTTCAGCAGCCAGCCGGCCACTCTCAACCACAAGCCCTCAAACTCAAACCACGGCCCTTTTCTCTGGAAAAAAAAACTCAGCTGACCTGCTTCTGGATGGCAGATTGCAGGAGCCAATTTCTACTATCAAACCAGCCCAACTTCTCACTGGTGCCACCTTGGTTCTCTTAACCATGCGGAACATTGTGGATTTTCAGGAGCCATCAGGCCACTCCCTGCCATAGGTAACAAACACAAATCACGGCCTTTTTCCCTGGCTAACAAAATTCAGATGCCCCGCTTCTGGATGGCAGATTGCAGGAGCCACATGGTACTATCAAACCAGCCCAACTTGGCACTGGTTCCACCTTGGGTCTTGGACCCATCCTGCGTATCGTGGATTTTCAGGAGCCAGCCGGCCACTCCCAGCCATAGGCTACCAAATACAAACCACGGCCCTTTTCCCTGGCTAACAGAACTCAGATGCCCTGCTTCTGGATGGCAGATTGCAGGAGCCACTTGGTAATATCAAACCAGCCCGACTTTGCACTTCTACCACCTTGGGTCTGGGAACAATCCTGCGTATCGTGGATTTTCAGGAGCCAGCCGGCCACTCAAAGCCACATGCCATCGTACTCAAACCACGGCCCTTTTGCCTGCCTAACAAAACTCAGCTACCCTGTTTCTGGATGGCAGATTGCAGGAGGCACTTGGTACTGTCAAACCAGCCAAACTTGGCAATGGTGCCACCTTGGGTCTGGGAACCATCCTGCGTATCGTGGGTTTTCAGGGGCCAGCCGGTTCCTCCCAGGCATAGGCTGCCAAACACAAACCACGGCCCGTTTCCCAGCCTTAAAAAATTCATATGCCCTGCTTCTGGATGGTAGAAGTCAGGAGCCACTTGGTACTGTCAAACCAGGTCGATTTGTTACTGGTGCCACCTTGGGTCTGGGAACCATCCTGCGTATCGTGGATTTTCATTAGCCAGCCGGCCACTCCCAGCCACAAGCCCTCCAACTCAAACCACGGCCCTTTTCCCTGGCTAACAAAATTAAATGCCCCGCTTCTGCATGGCAGATTGCAGACGCCACTTTTCTCTGTCCAACCAGTCCGACTTGGCACTGGTGCCACCTTTGGTCTTGGAACCATCCTGCATATTGTGGATTTTCAGGAGCTCGCCGGCCACTCCCAGCCACAAGCCATGAAACTCAAACTACGGCCGTTTTCTCAAGCAAGAAAAACTCAGCTGCCCTGCTTCTGGAAGGAAGATTGCAGGAGCCACTTGGTATTATCACACCAGCCCGACTCGGCACTGTTGCCACCTTGGGTCTGGGAACCATCCTGCGTATCGTGGATTTTCAGGAGCCACTCGGCCACTCCCTGCCACAAGCACTGAAACCAAAAATACGGCCCTTTTCTCGGGCAAACAAAACCCAGCTGCCCTGCTTCTGGATGGCAGATTGCAGGAGCCAATTGGTATTATCAAACCAGCCCAACTTGGCACTGGTGCCACCCTGGGTCTGGGAACCATCCTGCGTATCGTGGATTTTCAGGAGCCAGACGGCCACTCTTAGCCACAAGCCTTCCAACTAAAACCACGGCCCTTTTCCCTGCTTAACAAAACTCAGCTGCCCGGCTTCTGGATGGCAGATTGCAGGAGCCACTTGCTACTATCAAACCAGCCCTACTTGGCACCGGTGCCACCTTGGGTCTGGGAACCATCTTGCGTATCGTGGATTTTCAGGATCCACCCGGCCACTTCCAACCATAGGATGCCAAACACAAACTACGCCCCTTTTCCCAGGCTAAAAAAATTCAGATGCCCCGCTTCTGGATGGCAGATTGCAGGAGCCACTTGGTACTGTCAAACCAGGACGACTTGGCAGTGGTTCCACCTTGGGTCTGGGAACCATCCTGCGTATCGTGGATTTTCAGGAGCCAGACGGCCACTCCCAGCCAAAGGCTGCCAAAGACAAACCACGGCATTTTTCCCAGCAAATAGAAATACAGATGCCTCACATGTGGATGGCAGATTGCAGACACCACTTGGCGCTGTCCAACAATCCAAACTTGGAAGTGGTGCCACCTTGGGTCTGAGAACCATCCTGCGTATTGTGGATTTTCAGTAGGCAGCCGACCACCCCCAGCCATAGGCTGCAAAACACAAACCACGGCACTTTTCCCTGTCTAACAAAAGTCAGATGACCCGCATGTGGATGGCAGATTGCACGAGCCACTTGGTAATATCAAAGCAGCCCAACCTGGCACTGGTGCCGCCTTGGGTGTGGGAACCATCCTGCGTATCGTGGATTTCGAGGAGCCACCCGGCCACTCCCAGCTATAGGCTGCCGAACACAAACCACGGCCCTTTTCCCAGTCTAAAAAAATTCAGATGCCACGCTTCTGGATGGCAGAATGCAGGAGCCACTTGGCACTGTCAAACCAGGCCGACTTGGTACTGGTGCCACCTTGGGTCTGGGAACCATCCTGCGTATCGTGGATTTTCAGGAGCCAGCCGGCCACTCCCAGCCACAAGCCCTCCAACTCAAACCACGGCCCCTTTCCCTGCCTAAAAAAACTCAGCTGCCCTGCTTCTGGATGGCAAATTGCACGAGCCACTTGGTACTATCAAACCAGCCCCACGTGGCACTGGTGCCACCCTGGGTCTGGGAACCATCCTGCGTATCGTGGATTTTCAGGAGCCAGCCGGCGACTCCCAGCCACTAGCCCTCAAACTCAAACCACGGCCCTTTTCCCTGGCAAACAAAATTCAGATGCCCTCCTTCTGGATGGCAGATTGCAGGAGCCACTTGGTACTATCAAACCAGCCCGACTTGGCACTGGTGCCACCTTAGGTCCGGGAACCATCATGCGTATAGTGGGTTTTCAAGAGCCAGCCGGCCACTCCCAGCCATAGGCTCCCAAACACAAACCACGGCCCTTTTCCCTGCCTAAAAACATTCAGATGCCCCGCTTCTGGATGACAGATTGCAGGAGCTACTTGGCACTATCTAACCAGCCCGACTTGTCACTGGAGCCACCTTTGGTCTGGGAACCAGCCTGCGTATCGTGGATATTCAGGAGCCACCCGGCCACTCCCAACCATAGGCTGCCAAACACAAACCACGGCCCTTTTCCCTGGCAAACAAAATTCAGATGCCCCGCTTCTGGATGGCAGATCGCAGACACCTCTTGGCTCTGTCCAACCAGCCTGACTTGGCAGTGGTGCCACCTTCGGTCTGGGAACCATCCTGCGTATCGTGGATTTTCAGGAGCCAGCTGGCCACTCCCAGCCACACGCCCTCAAACTTAAACGGCGGTCCTTTTCTCTGGCAAAAAAAACTCAGCCGCCCTGCTTCTGGATGGCAGATTGCAGGAGCCACTTGGTACTATCAAACCAGCCCGACTTGGCACTGGTGCCACCTTAGGTCCGGGAACCATCATGCGTATAGTGGATTTTCAGGAGGCAGCCAGCTACTCCCAGCCACTAGCCCTCAAACTCAAACCACGGCCCTTTCCTCTGGCAAACTAAACTCAGCTGCCCTGCTTCTGGATGGCAGATTGCAGCAGTCACTTGGTACTACCAAACCAGCCCGACTTGGCACTGGTGCCACCTTAGGTCCGGGAACCATCATGCGTATAGTGGATTTTCAGGAGGCAGCCAGCTACTCCCAGCCACTAGCCCTCAAACTCAAACCACGGCCCTTTTCCCTGAAAAACAAAACTCAGTTCCCTGCTTCTGGATGGCAGATTGCAGGAGCCACTTGGTACTACCAAGCCAGCCCGACTTGGATCTGGTGACACCTTGGGTCTGGGAACCATGCTGCGTATCGTGGATTTTCACGAGCCAGCCGGCCACACCCAGCCATAGGCTGCCAAACACAAACCACGACCCTTTTCCCTGGCTAACAAAATGCAGATACCCCTCTTCTAGATGGCAGATTGCAGGAGCTGCTTGGCACTGTCAAACCAGTCTGACTTGGCACTGGCGCCACCTTGGGTCTGGGAACCATCCTGCGTATCGTGGATTTTCACGAGCCAGCCAACCACTCCCAGCCATAGGCTGCCAAACACAAACCACGACATTTTTCCCTGGCTAATAAAATTCGGATGCCCCCCTTCTGGATGGCAGATTGCAGACACCACTTGGCTCTGTCCAATCAGCCCGACGTGGCACTGGTGACACCTTCGGTCTGGGAACCATCCTGCGTATTGTGGATTTTCAGGAGCCAGCCGTCCACTTCCAGCCACAAGCCCTCAAAGTCAAACCATGGCCCGTTTCCCTGACAAACAAAACTCAGCTACCCTGCTTCTGGATGGCAGATTGCAGGAGCCACTTGGTACTATCAAGCCAGCCCGACTTGGCACTGGTGCCACCTTGGGTCTGGGAACCATCCTGCGTATCGTGGATTTTTAGGAGCCAGCCGGCTACTCCCAGCCATAGGCTGCCAAACACAAACCACGGCCCTTTTCCCTGCCTAAAAAAATTCAGATGCCCCGCTTCTGGATGGCAGATTGCAGAAGGTATTTGGCACTGTCAAACCAGCCAAACTTGGCACTGGTGCCACCTTCGGTCTGGGAACAATCCTGTGTATCGTGGATTTTCAGGAGCCAGCCGACCACTCCCAGCCATATTCTGCCAAACACAAACCACGGCCCTTTTCCCTGGCTAACAAAATTCAAATGCCCCGCTTCTGGATGGCAGATTGCAGACGCCACTTGGCTCTGTCCAACCAGCCCGACATGGCACTGGTGCCACCTTGGGTCTGGAAACCATCCTGCATGTCGTGGATTTTCAGGAGCCAGCCGGCCACTCCCAGCCATAGGCTGCCAAAGACAAACCATGGCCCTTTTCCCTGGCTAAAAAAATTCAGATACTCATTTCTGGATGGCAGATTGCAGACACCACTTGGCTCTGTCCAATCAGCCCGACGTGGCACTGGTGCCACCTTCGGTCTGGGAACCATCCTGCGTATCTTGGATTTTCAGGAGCCAGCCGTCCACTCCCAGCCACAAGCCCTCAAGCTCATACAATGGCCCGTTTCCCTGACAAACAAAACTCAGTTCCCTGCTTCTGGATGGCAGATTGCAGATGCCACTTGGCTCTGTCCAACCAGCCTGAGGTGGCCCTGGTGCTACCTTCGGTCTAGGAACCATGGAGCGTAATGTGGATTTTCAGGGGTCAGCCGGCCACTCCCAGCCACAAGCCCTCAAAGGCAAACCATTGCCCGTTTCCCTGAAAAACAAAACTCAGCTTCCCTGCTTCTGGATGGCAGCTTGCAGGAGCCATTTGGTATTATCAAACCAGCCCAACTTGCCACTGGTGCCACCATGGGTCTGGGAACCATCCTGCGTATCGTGGGTTTTCAGGAGCCAGCCGGCCACTCCAGGCAAGCCCGCCAAACACAAACCATGGCCATTTTCCCTGCCTAACAAAATTCAGATACCCCGCTTCTGGATGGCAGATTGCCGGAGCTACTTGGAACTGTCAAACCAGCTCGACTTGGCACTGGTGCCACCTTGGGTCTGGGAACCATCCTGCGTATCGTGGATTTTCAGGAGCCAGCCGGCCACTCTCAGCCATGGGCTGCCAAACAGATACCACGGCCCTTTTCCCTGGCTAACAAAATTCAGATGCCCCGCTTCTGGATGGCAGATTGCAGACGCCACTTGGCTCTGTCTAACCAGCCCGACTTGGCACTGGTGCCACCTTCGGTCTGGGAACCATCCTGCGTATCGTGCATTTTCAGGAGCCAGCCGGCCAGTCCCAGGCACAAGCACTCAAACTCAAACCATGGCCCTTTTCTCTGGCAAACAAAACTCAGCTTCCCTGCTTCTGGATGGCAGATTGCAGGAGCCACTTGGTACTATCAAACCAGCCCGACATGGCACTGGTGCCACGTTGGGTCTGGGAACCATGCTGCGTATCGTGGATTTTCAGGAGCCAGCCGGCCGCTCCAGGCCATAGGCTGCCAAACACAAACCACGGCCCTTTTCCCTGGCTAACAAAATTCAGATGCCCCTCTTATGGATGGCAGATAGCAGAGGCCACTTGGCTCTGTCCAACCAGCATGACTTGGCACTGGTGCCACCTTCGGTCTGGGAATCATCCTGCTCATCGTGGATTTTCAGGAGCCACCTGGCCACTCCCAGCCACAAGCCCTCAAATTCAAACCACGGCTTTTTACCCTGGCTAATAAAATTCAGCTGCCATGCTTCTGGATGGCAGATTGCAGGAGCCACATGGTACTATCAAACAAGCCCAACTTGGCACAGGTGCCATTTTGGGTCTGGGAGCCATCCTGCGTATTGTTGATTTTCAGGAGCCAGCTGGCCGCTCCCAGCCATAGGCTGCAAAACAGATACCACGGCCATATTCCATGCCTAACACAATTCAGATGCCCCGCTTCTGGATGGCAGATTGCAGGAGCCACTTGGTACATTCAAACCAGCCCTACTTTGAACTGGTGAAAACATGGGTCTGGGAAGCATGCTGCGTATCGTGGATTTTCAGGAGCCAGCCGACCACTCCAGGCCATAGGCTGCCAAACAAAAAAGCACGGGCCTTTTCCCTGCCTAAAAAAATTCAGATGCCCAGCTTCTGAATGGCAGATTTCAGGAGCTATTTGGCACTGTCAAACCAGCAGGACTTGGCACTGGTGCCAACTTGGGTCTGGGAACCATGCTGCGTATCGTGGATTTTCAGGAGCCCGCCGGCCAATCCCAGCCGTAGGGCCACCAGCACAATCCACGGCCCTTTCCTCTGACAAACAAAACTCAGCTACCCTGCTTCTGGATGGCAGATTGCAGGAGCTACTTGGTACTATCAAACCAGCCCGACTTGGAACTGGTGACACCTTGGGTCTGGGAACCATACTGCGTATCGTGGATTTTCAGGAGCCAGCCGGCCACTCCAGGCCATAGGCTGCCAAACACAATCCACGGCCCTTTTCGCTGCCAAAAAAAATTCATACGCCCCACTTCTGGATGGCAGATTACAGGAGCTACTTGGCACTGTCAAAGCAGCCCGACTTGGCACTGGTGCCACCTTGGGTCTTGGAACCATCCTGCGCATCGTGGATTTTCAGGAGCCAGCCGGCCTCCCCCAGCCACAAGCCCTCAAACTCAAACCACGGCCCTTTTCTCTGGCAAACAAAACTCAGCTTCCCTGCTTGTGGATAGCAGATTGCAGGAGCCACTTGATACTATCATAGCAGCCCAAGTTGGCACTCGTGCCACCTTGGGTCTGGGAACCGTCCTGCGTATCGTGGATTTTCAGGAGCCAACCGGCCACTCCCAGCCACAAGCTTTGAAACTTAAACCACGACCCTTTTCTCTGGCAAACAAAACTCAGGTGCCCTTCTTCTGGATGGCTGATTACAGGAGCCACTTGGTACTACCAAACCAGCCAAACTTGGCACTGGTGCCACCTTGGGTCTGGGAACCATGCTGCGTATCGTGGATTTTCAGGAGCCAGCCGGCCACTCTCAGCCATGGGCTGCCAAACAGATACCACGGCCATTTGCCCTGCCTAAAAAAATTCAGATGCCCGGTTTCTGGATGGCAGATTGCAGGAGCTACTTGGCACTGTCAAACCAGCCTGACTTGGCACTGGTACCACCTTGGGTCTGGGAACTATCCTGCGTATCGTGGATTTTCACGAGCCAGCCGGCCACACCCAGCCATAGGCTGCCAAACACAAACCACGACCCTTTTCCCTGGCTAACAAAATTCAGATACCCCTCTTCTGGATGGCAGATTGCAGGAGCTGCTTGGCTCTGTCAAACCAGTCTGACTTGGCACTGGCGCCACCTTGGGTCTGGGAACCATCCTGCGTATCGTGGATTTTCACGAGCCAGCCAACCACTCCCAGCCATAGGCTGCCAAACAAAAACCACGACATTTTTCCCTGGCTAATAAAATTCGGATGCCCCCCTTCTGGATGGCAGATTGCAGACACCACTTGGCTCTGTCCAATCAGCCCGACGTGGCACTGGTGACACCTTCGGTCTGGGAACCATCCTGCGTATTGTGGATTTTCAGGAGCCAGCCGTCCACTTCCAGCCACAAGCCCTCAAAGTCAAACCATGGCCCGTTTCCCTGACAAACAAAACTCAGCTACCCTGCTTCTGGATGGCAGATTGCAGGAGCCACTTGGTACTATCAAGCCAGCCCGACTTGGCACTGGTGCCACCTTGGGTCTGGGAACCATCCTGCGTATCGTGGATTTTTAGGAGCCAGCCGGCCACTCCCAGCCATAGGCTGCCAAACACAAACCACGGCCCTTTTCCCTGCCTAAAAAAATTCAGATGCCCTGCTTCTGGATGGCAGATTGCAGGAGGTATTTGGCACTGTCAAACCAGCAGGACTTGGCACTGGTGCCACCTTCGGTCTGGGAACAATCCTGTGTATCGTGGATTTTCAGGAGCCAGCCGACCACTCCCAGCCATATTCTGCCAAACACAAACCACGGCCCTTTTCCCTGGCTAACAAAATTCAAATGCCCCGCTTCTGGATGGCAGATTGCAGACGCCACTTGGCTCTGTCCAACCAGCCCGACATGGCACTGGTGCCACCTTGGGTCTGGAAACCATCCTGCATGTCGTGGATTTTCAGGAGCCAGCAGGCCACTCCCAGCCATAGGCTGCCAAAGACAAACCATGGCCCTTTTCCCTGGCTAAAAAAATTCAGATACTCGTTTCTGGATGGCAGATTGCAGACACCACTTGGCTCTGTCCAATCAGCCCGACGTGGCACTGGTGCCACCTTCGGTCTGGGAACCATCGTGCGTATCTTGGACTTTCAGGAGCCAGCCGTCCACTCCCAGCCACAAGCCCTCAAGCTCATACAATGGCCCGTTTCCCTGACAAACAAAACTCAGTTCCCTGCTTCTGGATGGCAGATTGCAGATGCCACTTGGCTCTGTCCAACCAGCCTGACGTGGCCCTGGTGCTACCTTCGGTCTGGGAACCATGGAGCGTAATGTGGATTTTCAGGGGTCAGCCGGCCACTCCCAGCCACAAGCCCTCAAAGGCAAACCATTGCCCGTTTCCCTGAAAAACAAAACTCAGCTTCCCTGCTTCTGGATGGCAGCTTGCAGGAGCCATTTGGTATTATCAAACCAGCCCAACTTGCCACTGGTGCCACCGTGGGTCTGGGAACCATCCTGCGTATCGTGAGTTTTCAGGAGCCAGCCGGCCACTCCAGGCAAGCCCGCCAAACACAAACCATGGCCATTTTCCCTGCCTAACAAAATTCAGATACCCCGCTTCTGGATGGCAGATTGCCGGAGCTACTTGGAACTGTCAAACCAGCCCGACTTGGCACTGGTGCCACCTTGGGTCTGGGAACCATCCTGCGTATCGTGGATTTTCAGGAGCCAGCCGGCCACTCTCAGCCATGGGCTGCCAAACAGATACCACGGCCCTTTTCCCTGGCTAACAAAATTCAGATGCCCCGCTTCTGGATGGCAGATTGCAGACGCCACTTGGCTCTGTCTAACCAGCCCGACTTGGCACTGGTGCCACCTTCGGTCTGGGAACCATCCTGCGTATCGTGCATTTTCAGGAGCCAGCCGGCCAGTCCCAGGCACAAGCACTCAAACTCAAACCATGGCCCTTTTCTCTGGCAAACAAAACTCAGCTTCCCTGCTTCTGGATGGCAGCTTGAAGGAGCCATTTGGTATTATCAAACCAGCCCAACTTGGCACTGGTGCCACCTTGGGTCTGGGAACCATCCTGCGTATCATGGATTTTCAGGAGCCAGCTGGCCACTCCCAACCATAGGCTGCCAAACACAAACCACGGCTTTTTTCCCTGGCTAATTAAATTCAGATGCTCCGCTTCTTGATGGCAGATTGCAGACGCCACTTGGCTCTGTCCAATCAGCCCGACGTGGCACTGGTGCTACCTTCGGTCTGGGAACCATACTGCGTATTGTGGATTTTCAGGGGCCAGCCGTCCACTCCCAGCCCCAAGCCCTCAAACTCAAACCATGGCACGTTTCCCTAAAAAAAAAAACTAAGCTACCCTGCTTCTGACTGGCAGATTGCAGGAGCCACTTCGTACTGTCAAACCAGCTCGACTTGGAACTGGTGACACCTTGCGTTTGGGAACCATCCTGCGTACCGTGGATTTTCAGGAGCCATCCGGCCACTCCTAGCCATAGGCTGCCAAACACAAACCACGGCCTTTTTCCCTGGCTAACAAAATTCAGATCCCCCTCTTCTGGATGGCAGATTGCAGGAGCTACTTGGCAGTGTCAAAACAGCATGACTTGGCACTGGTGCCACCTTCGGTCTGGGAACCATCCTGCGTATCATAGATTTTCAGGAGCCAGACGGCCACTCGCGGCAACAGGACCCCAAACACAAACCTCGGCCCGTTTCCTTGAAAAACAAAACTCTGCTGCCCTGCTTCTGGATGGCAGAGTGCAGGAGCAACTTGGCACTGTCAAACCAGCCCGACTTGGAACTGGTGACACCTTGGGTCTGGGAACCATCCTGCGTATCGTGGGTTTTCAGGAGCCAGCCGGCCACTCCAGGCAAGCCCGCCAAACACAAACCATGGCCATTTTCCCTGCCTAACAAAATTCAGATACCCCGCTTCTGGATGGCAGATTGCCGGAGCTACTTGGAACTGTCAAACCAGCCCGACATGGCACTGGTGCCACATTGGGTCTGGGAACCATCCTGCGTATCGTGGATTTTCAGGAGCCAGCCGGCCGCTCCAGGCCATAGGCTGCCAAACACAAACCACGGCCCTTTTCCCTGGCTAACAAAATTCAGATGCCCCTCTTATGGATGGCAGATAGCAGAGGCCACTTGGCTCTGTCCAACCAGCCCGACTTGACACTGGTGCCACCTTCGGTCTGGGAATCATCCTGCGTATCGTGGATTTTCAGGAGCCACCCGGCCACTCCCAGCCACAAGCCCTCAAACTCAAACCACGGCTTTTTTCCCTGGCTAATAAAATTCAGCTGCCCTGCTTCTGGATGGCAGATTGCAGGAGCCACATGGTACTATCAAACAAGCCCAACTTGGCACAGGTGCCACCTTGGGTCTGGGAGCCATCCTGCGTATTGTTGATTTTCAGGAGCCAGCTGGCCGCTCCCAGCCATAGGCTGCAAAACAGATACCACGGCCATATTCCATGCCTAACACAATTCAGATGCCCCGCTTCTGGATGGCAGATTGCAAGAGGCACTTGGTACATTAAACCAGCCCTACTTTGAACTGGTGAAAACATGGGTCTGGGAAGCATGCTGCGTATCGTGGATTTTCAGGAGCCAGCCGACCACTCCAGGCCATAGGCTGCCAAACAAAAAAGCACGGGCCTTTTCCCTGCCTAAAAAAATTCAGATGCCCAGCTTCTGGATGGCAGATTTCAGGAGCTATTTGGCACTGTCAAACCAGCAGGACTTGGCACTGGTGCCACCTTGGGTCTGGGAACCATGCTGCGTATCGTGGATTTTCAGGAGCCCGCCGGCCAATCCCAGCCGTAGGGCCCCAAGCACAATCCACGGCCCTTTCCTCTGACAAACAAAACTCAGCTACCCTGCTTCTGGATGGCAGATTGCAGGAGCTACTTGGTACTATCAAAGCAGCCCGACTTGGAACTGGTGACACCTTGGGTCTGGGAACCATACTGCGTATCGTGGATTTTCAGGAGCCAGCCGGCCACTCCAGGCCATAGGCTGCCAAACACAATCCACGGCCCTTTTCGCTGCCTAAAAAAATTCATACGCCCCACTTCTGGATGGCAGATTACAGGAGCTACTTGGCACTGTCAAAGCAGCCCGACTTGGCACTGGTGCCACCTTGGGTCTTGGAACCATCCTGCGTATCGTGGATTTTCAGGAGCCAA
This sequence comes from Passerculus sandwichensis, assembly GCA_031885435.1. NCBI lineage: Eukaryota > Metazoa > Chordata > Aves > Passeriformes > Passerellidae > Passerculus > Passerculus sandwichensis. The sequence continues at coordinate 2,098,852 of CM063146.1, forward strand.
CCGGCCACTCCCAGCCACAAGCTTTGAAACTTAAACCACGACCCTTTTCTCTGGCAAACAAAACTCAGGTGCCCTTCTTCTGGATGGCTGATTACAGCAGCCACTTGGTACTACCAAACCAGCCCAACTTGGCACTGGTGCCACCTTGGGTCTGGGAACCATGCTGCGTATCGTGGATTTTCAGGAGCCAGCCGGCCACTCTCAGCCATGGGCTGCCAAACAGATACCACGGCCATTTGCCCTGCCTAAAAAATTCAGATGCCCGGTTTCTGGATGGCAGATTTCAGGAGCTACTTGGCACTGTCAAACCAGCCTGACTTGGCACTGGTACCACCTTGGGTCTGGGAACCATCCTGCGTATCGTGGATTTTCACGAGCCAGCCGGCCAGTCCCAGCCATAGGCTGCAAAACACAAACCACGGCCCTTTTCCCTGCCTAACAAAATTCAGATGCTCGTTTCTGGATGGCAGATTGCAGACGCCACTTGGCTCTGTCCATCCAGCTCGACTTGGCACTGGTGCCACCTTCGGTCTGGGAACCATCCTGCGTATCGTGGATTTTCAGGAGCCAGCCGGCCACTCCCAGCCACACATCCTCAAATTTAAACAATGGCCCGTTTCCCTGACAAACAAAACTCAGTTCCCTGCTTCTAGATGGCAGATTGCAGACGCCACTTGGCTCTGTCCAACCAGCCCAACGTAGCCCTGGTGCTACTTTCGGTCTGGGAACCATGGAGCGTATTGTGAATTTTCAGGGGCCAGCCGGCCACTCCCAGCCACAAGCCCTCAAACGCAAACCATTGCCCGTTTCCCTGAAAAACAAAACTCAGCTTCCCTGCTTCTGGATGGCAGCTTGAAGGAGCCATTTGGTATTATCAAACCAGCCCAACTTGGCACTGGTGCCACCTTGGGTCTGGGAACCATCCTGCGTATCATGGATTTTCAGGAGCCAGCTGGCCACTCCCAACCATAGGCTGCCAAACACAAACCACGGCTTTTTTCCCTGGCTAATTAAATTCAGATGCTCCGCTTCTGGATGGCAGATTGCAGACGCCACTTGGCTCTGTCCAATCAGCCCGACGTGGCACTGGTGCTACCTTCGGTCTGGGAACCATACTGCGTATTGTGGATTTTCAGGGGCCAGCCGTCCACTCCCAGCCCCAAGCCCTCAAACTCAAACCATGGCACGTTTCCCTAAAAAACAAAACTAAGCTACCCTGCTTCTGACTGGCAGATTGCAGGAGCCACTTCGTACTGTCAAACCAGCTCGACTTGGAACTGGTGACACCTTCGGTCTGGGAACCATCCTGCGTATCATAGATTTTCAGGAGCCAGACGGCCACTCCCGGCAACAGGACCCCAAACACAAACCTCGGCCCGTTTCCTTGAAAAACAAAACTCTGCTGCCCTGCTTCTGGATGGCAGAGTGCAGGAGCAACTTGGCACTGTCAAACCAGCCCGACTTGGAACTGGTGACACCTTGGGTCTGGGAACCATCCTGCGTATCGTGGGTTTTCAGGAGCCAGCGGGCCATTCCCAGCCACAGGCCCCCAAACTCAAACAACGGCCCTTTTCTCTGGCAAAAGAAAATCTGGTGCCCTGCTCCTTGATGGCAGATTTCAGGAGCCACTTGGTACTATAAAACCAACCCAAGTTGGCATTGGTGCCACCTTGGGTCTGGGAATCATCCTGCGTATGGTGGATTTTCAGGGAGCAGCCGGCCACTCCCAGCCACAAGCCCTCAAACTCAAACCATTGCCCGTTTCCCTGAAAAACAAAACTCAGCTTCCCTCCTTCTGGATGGCAGCTTGCAGGAGCCTTTTGGTATTATCAAACCAGCCCAACTTGGCACTGGTGCCACCTTGGGTCTGGGAATCATCCTGCGTATCGTGGATTTTCAGGAGCCAGCCGGCCACTCCGAACCATAGGCTGCCAAATACAAACCACGGCTTTTTTCCCTGGCTAATAAAATTCAGATTGCCTGCTTCTGGATGGCAGATTGCAGACGCCACTTGGCTCTGTCAAACCAGCCCGACGTGGCACTGGTGCTGCCTTCGGTCTGGGAACCATACAGCGTATTGTGGATTTTCAGAGGCCAGCCGGCCACTCACAGCCACAAGCCCTCAAACACAAACCTCGGCCTGTTTCCCTGACAAACAAAACTCAGCTGCCCTGCTTCTGGATGGCAGATTGCAGGATCCATTTGTTATTATCAAACCAGCCCGACTTGGCACTGGTGCCACCTTCGGTCTGGGAACCATCCTGCATATCATGGGTTTTCAGGAGCCAGCCGGCCACTCCCAGCCATAGGTTTCCAAACACAAACCACGGCCCTTTTCCCTGCCTAACAAAATTCAGATGCCCCTCTTATGGATGGTAGATTGCCGGAGACACTTGGCACTGTCAAACCAGCCCGACTTGGAACTGGTGACACTTTGGGTCTGGAAACCATTCTGCGCATCGTGGATTTTCAAGAGCCAGTCGGCCACTTCCAGCCACAGGCCCCCAAACTAAAACCACGGCTTTTTTCTCTGGCAAACGAATATCAGCTGCCCTGCTTCTGGATGGCAGATTGCAGACGCCACTTGGTAATGTCAAACCAGCCCAAGTTGGCACTGGTGCAACCTTTGGTCTGGGAACCATCCTGTGTATCGTGGATTTTCAGCAGCCAGCCGGCCACTCCCAGCCACAAGCTTTGAAACTTAACCCACAGCGCTTTTCTCTGGCAAACAAAATTCAGGTGCCCTCTCTCTGGTTGGCAGATTACAGGAGCCACTTGGTACTACCAAACCAGCCCAACTTGGCACTGGTGCCACCTTGGGTCTGGGAACCATGCTGCGTATCGTGGATTTTCAGGAGCCCTCCGGCCACACTCAGCCATGGGCTGCCAAACACATACCACGGCCATTTGCCCTGCCTAAAAACATTCAGATGCCCAGCTTCTGGATGGCAGATTGCAGGAGCTACTTGGCACTGTCAAAACAGTCTGACTCGGCACTGGTGCCACCTTGGGTCAGGGAACCATCCTGCGTATCGTGGATTTTCAGGAGCCAGCAGGCCAGTCCCACCTATAGGCTGCCAAACACAAACCACGGCCCCTTTCCCTGGCTAACAAAATTCAGATGCCCTGTTTCTGGATGGCAGATTTTAGACGCCACTTGGCTCTGTCTAACCAGCCCGACGTTGCACTGGTGACACCTTCGGTCTGGGAACCATCCTGCGTGTTGTGGATTTTCAGGAGCCAGCCGGCCACTCCCAGCCATAGCCTGCCAAACACAAACCACGGCCTTTTTCCCTGACTAATAAATTTCAGATGCCCCACTTCTGGATGGCAGATTGCAGACGCCACTTGGCTCTGTCCAATCCGGCCGACGAGGCACTGGTGACACCTTCGGTCTGGGAACCATCCTGCGTGTTGTGGATTTTCAGGAGCCAGCCGGCCACTCCCAGCCACAAGCCCTCAAACTCAAACCGTGGCCCTTTCCCTGACAAACAAAACTCAGCTGCCCTCCTTCAGGATGGCAGATTGCAGGAGCCACTTAGTGCTGTCAAACCAGCCCAACTTGGCACTGTGGCCACCTTCGGTCTGGGAACCATGCTGCGTATCGTGGATTTTCAGGAGCCAGCCGGCCACTCCCAGCCATGGGCTGCCAAACAGATACCACGGCCCTTTTCCCTGCCTAACAAAATTCAGATGCCCTGCTTCTGGATGGCAGATTGCCGGAGGTATTTGGAACTGTCAAACCAGCACGACTTGGCACTGGTGCCACCTTCGGTCTGGGAACCATCCTGCGTATCGTGGATTTTCAGGAGCAAGCCGGCCACTCCCAGCCATAGGCTGCCAAACACAAACCACGGCCTTTTTCCCTGGCTAACAAAATTCAGATGCCCCTCTTCTGGATGGCAGATTGCAGGAGGTACATGGCACTGTCAAACAAGTCTGACTTTGCACTGATGCCACTTTCGGTCCGGGAACCATCCTGCGTATCGTGGATTTTAAGGAGCCAGCCGGCCACTCCCTTCCACAAGCCCTCAAACTCAGACCATGGCCCATTTCACTGACAAAAAAAACTCAGCTGCCCTGCTTCTGGATGGCAGGTGGCAGGAGCCACTTGGTACTATCAAGCCAGCCCGACTTGGCACTGGTGCCACCTTGGGTCTGGGAACAATCCTGCGTATCATAGATTTTCAGGAGCCAGCCGACCACTCTCAGCCATGGGCTGCCAAACACAAACCACAGGCCTTTTCCGTGCCTAAAAAAATTCAGATACCCCGCTTCTGGATGGCACGTTGCAGGAGGTATTTGGCAGTGTCAAACCAGCACGACTTGGCACTGGTGCCACCTTCGGTCTGGGAACCATCCTGCGCATCGTGGATTTTCAGGAGCCAGCTGGCCACTCCCAGCAACAGGACCCTAAACACAAAACTCGGCCCGTTTCCTTGAAAAACAAAACTCAGCTGCCCTGCTTCTGGATGGCAGAGTGCAGGAGCCACTTGGCACTGTCAAACCAACCCGACTTGGCACTGGTGCCATCTTGGGTCTGGGAACCATCCTGCGTATCGTGGATTTTCAGGAGCCAGCCGGCCAGTCCCAGGCACAAGCACTCAAACTCAAACCACGGCCCTTTGCCCTGCCTAAAAATATTCCGATGCCCGGCTTCTGGATGGCAGATTGCAGGAACTACTTGGCACTGTCAAACCAGCCCGACTTGGAACTGGTTCCACCTTGGTTTTAGGAACCCTCCTGCGTATCGTGGATTTTCAGGAGCCAGCCGGCCACACCCAGCCATAGGCTGCCAAACACAAACCACGACCCTTTTCCCTGGCTAACAAAATTCAGATACCCCTCTTCTGGATGGCAGATTGCAGGAGCTGCTTGGCACTGTCAAACCAGTCTGACTTGGCACTGGCGCCACCTTGGGTCTGGGAACCATCCTGCGTATCGTGGATTTTCACGAGCCAGCCAACCACTCCCAGCCATAGGCTGCCAAACACAAACCACGACATTTTTCCCTGGCTAATAAAATTCGGATGCCCCCCTTCTGGATGGCAGATTGCAGACACCACTTGGCTCTGTCCAATCAGCCCGACGTGGCACTGGTGACACCTTCGGTCTGGGAACCATCCTGCGTATTGTTGATTTTCAGGAGCCAGCCGTCCACTTCAAGCCACAAGCCCTCAAAGTCAAACCATGGCCCGTTTCCCTGACAAACAAAACTCAGCTACCCTGCTTCTGGATGGCAGATTGCAGGAGCCACTTGGTACTATCAAGCCAGCCCGACTTGGCACTGGTGCCACCTTGGGTCTGGGAACCATCCTGCGTATCGTGGATTTTTAGGAGCCAGCCGGCCACTCCCAGCCATAGGCTGCCAAACACAAACCACGGCCCTTTTCCCTGCCTAAAAAAATTCAGATGCCCCGCTTCTGGATGGCAGATTGCAGGAGGTATTTGGCACTGTCAAACCAGCAGGACTTGGCACTGGTGCCACCTTCGGTCTGGGAACAATCCTGCGTATCGTGGATTTTCAGGAGCCCGCCGGCCAATCCCAGAAATAGGGCCCCAAACACAAACCACGGCCCTTTTCTCTGACAAACAAAACTCAGCTACCCTGCTTCTGGAAGGCAGTTTGCAGGAGCTACTTGGCACTATCAAACCAGCCCGACTTGGAACTGATGCCACCTTCGGTCTGGGAACCATCCTGCGTATCGTGGATTTTCAGGAGCCAGCCGGCAACTCCAGGCCACAAGCCCTCAAACTCAAACCACGGCCCTTTTCCCAGGCAAACGAAATTCAGCTGCCCTGCTTCTGGATGGCAGATTGCAGGAGCCACATGGTACTATCAAACCAGCCCAACTTGGCACTGGTGCTACCTTGGGTCTGGGAACCATCCTGCGTATTGTTGATTTTCAGGAGCCAGCTGGCTGCTCCCAGCCATAGGCTGCCAAACACAAACCACGGCCATATTCCATGCCTAACACAATTCAGATGCCCTGCTTCTGGATGGCAGATTGCAGGAGCCACTTGGTACTATCAAACCAGCCCTACTTGGAACTGGTGAAACCTTGGGTCTGGGAACCATTCTGCGTATCGTGGATTTTCAGGAGCCAGCCGGCCACTCCAGGCCATAGGCTGCCAAACACAAACCACGGCCCTTTGCCCTGCCTAAAAAAATTCAGATGCCTCGCTTATGGATGGCAGATTGCAGGCGCTACTTGGCAATGTCAAACTAGCCCAACTTGGCACTGGTGCCACCTTCGGTCTGGGAACCATCCTGCGTATCGTGGATTTTCAGGAGCCAGCCGGCCACTCCCAGCCACAAGCCCTCAAACTCAAACCACGGCCCTTTTCTCTGGCAAACAAAACTCAGCTTCCCTGGTTCTGGAGGGCAGATTGCAGGAGCCACTTGGTACTATCAAACCAGCCCGACTTGGCACTGGTGCCACCTTGGGTCTGGGAACTATCCTGCGTATCGTGGATTTTCACTAGCCAGCCGGCCACTCCCAGCCATAGGCTGCCAAACACAAACTACGGCACTTTTCCCTGGCTAACAAAATTCAGATGCCCCGTTTCTGGATGGCAGATTGTAGACGCCACTTGGCTCTGTCTAACCAGCCCGACTTGGCACTGGTGCCACCCCCAGTCTGGGAACCATCCTGCGTATCGTGGATTTTCAGGAGCCAGCCGTCCACTCAGAGCCAAAAACCCTCAAACTCAAACCATGGCCCGTTTCCCTGACAAACAAAACTCAGTTCCCTGCTTCTGGATGGCAGATTGCAGGAGCCACTTGGTACTATCAAGCCAGCCTGACTTGGATCTGGTGACACCTTGGGTCTGGGAACCATCCTGCGTATCGTGGATTTTTAGGAGCCAGCCGGCCACTCCCAGCCATAGGCGACCAAACAAAAACCACGGCTTTTTCCCTGGCTAATAAAATTCAGATGCCCCTCTTCTGGATGGCAGATTGCAGACGCCACTTGTCTCTGTCAAACCAGTCTGACTTGGCACTGGTGCCACCTTAGGTCTGGGAACAATCCTGTGTATCGTGGATTTTCAGGAGCCAGCCGACCACTCCCAGCCATATTCTGCCAAACACAAACCACGGCCCTTTTCCCTGGCTAACAAAATTCAAATGCCCCGCTTCTGGATGGCAGATTGCAGACGCCACTTGGCTCTGTCCAACCAGCCCGACATGGCACTGGTGCCACCTTGGGTCTGGAAACCATCCTGCATGTCGTGGATTTTCAGGAGCCAGCCGGCCACTCCCAGCCATAGGCTGCCAAAGACAAACCATGGCCCTTTTCCCTGGCTAAAAAAATTCAGATACTCGTTTCTGGATGGCAGATTGCAGACACCACTTGGCTCTGTCCAATCAGCCCGACGTGGCACTGGTGCCACCTTCGGTCTGGGAACCATCCTGCGTATCTTGGATTTTCAGGAGCCAGCCGTCCACTCCCAGCCACAAGCCCTCAAGCTCAAACAATGGCCCGTTTCCCTGACAAACAAAACTCAGTTCCCTGCTTCTGGATGGCAGATTGCAGATGCCACTTGGCTCTGTCCAACCAGCCTGACGTGGCCCTGGTGCTACCTTCGGTCTGGGAACCATGGAGCGTAATGTGGATTTTCAGGGGTCAGCCGGCCACTCCCAGCCACAAGCCCTCAAAGACAAACCATTGCCCGTTTCCCTGAAAAACAAAACTCAGCTTCCCTGCTTCTGGATGGCAGACTGCAGGAGCCATTTGGTATTATCAAACCAGCCCAACTTGCCACTGGTGCCACCGTGGGTCTGGGAACCATCCTGCGTATCGTGGGTTTTCAGGAGCCAGCCGGCCACTCCAGGCAAGCCCGCCAAACACAAACCATGGCCATTTTCCCTGCCTAACAAAATTCATACGCCCCGCTTCTGGATGGCAGATTGCCGGAGCTACTTGGAACTGTCAAACCAGCCCGACTTGGCACTGGTGCCACCTTGGGTCTGGGAACCATCCTGCGTATCGTGGATTTTCAGGAGCCAGCCGGCCACTCTCAGCCATGGGCTGCCAAACAGATACCACGGCCCTTTTCCCTGCCTAACAAAATTCAGATGCCCCGCTTCTGGATGGCAGATTGCAGACGCCACTTGGCTCTGTCTAGCCAGCCCGACTTGGCACTGGTGCCACCTTCGGTCTGGGAACCATCCTGCGTATCGTGCATTTTCAGGAGCCAGCCGGTCAGTCCCAGGCACAAGCACTCAAACTCAAACCATGGCCCTTTTCTCTGGCAAACAAAACTCAGCTTCCCTGCTTCTGGATGGCAGATTGCAGGAGCCACTTGGTACTATCAAACCAGCCCGACATGGCACTGGTGCCACGTTGGGTCTGGGAACCATGCTGCGTATCGTGGATTTTCAGGAGCCAGCCGGCCGCTCCAGGCCATAGGCTGCCAAACACAAACCACGGCCCTTTTCCCTGGCTAACAAAATTCAGATGCCCCTCTTATGGATGGCAGATAGCAGAGGCCACTTGGCTCTGTCCAACCAGCATAACTTGGCACTGGTGCCACCTTCGGTCTGGGAATCATCCTGCGTATTGTTGATTTTCAGGAGCCAGCTGGCCGCTCCCAGCCATAGGCTGCACAACAGATACCACGGCCATATTCCATGCCTAACACAATTCAGATGCCCCGCTTCTGGATGGCAGATTGCAGGAGCCACTTGGTACATTCAAAGCAGCCCTACTTTGAACTGGTGAAACCTTGGGTCTGGGAAGCATGCTGCGTATCGTGGATTTTCAGGAGCCAGCCGACCACTCCAGGCCATAGGCTGCCAAACAAAAAAGCACGGGCCTTTTCCCTGCCTAAAAAAATTCAGATGCCCAGCTTCTGGATGGCAGATTTCAGGAGCTATTTGGCACTGTCAAACCAGCCCAACTTGGCACTGGTGCCACCTTGGGTCTGGGAACCATGCTGCGTATCGTGGATTTTCAGGAGCCCGCCGGCCAATCCCAGCCGTAGGGCCCCAAGCACAATCCACGGCCCTTTCCTCTGACAAACAAAACTCAGCTACCCTGCTTCTGGATGGCAGATTGCAGGAGCTACTTGGTACTATCAAACCAGCCCGACTTGGAACTGGTGACACCTTGGGTCTGGGAACCATACTGCGTATCGTGGATTTTCAGGAGCCAGCCGGCCTCCCCCAGCCACAAGCCCTCAAACTCAAACCACGGCCCTTTTCTCTGGCAAACAAAACTCAGCTTCCCTGCTTGTGGATGGCAGATTGCAGGAGCCACTTGATACTATCATAGCAGGCCAAGTTGGCACTCGTGCCACCTTGGGTCTGGGAACCGTCCTGCGTATCGTGGATTTTCAGGAGCCAACCGGCCACTCCCAGCCACAAGCTTTGAAACTTAAACCACGACCCTTTTCTCTGGCAAACAAAACTCAGGTGCCCTTCTTCTGGATGGCTGATTACAGGAGCCACTTGGTACTACCAAACCAGCCAAACTTGGCACTGGTGCCACCTTGGGTCTGGGAACCATGCTGCGTATCGTGGATTTTCAGGAGCCAGCCAACCACTCCCAGCCATGGGCTGCCAAACACAAACCAAGGCACTTTTCCCTCGCTAAAAACATTCAGATGCCCCGTTTCTGGATGGCAGATTGCAGACGCCACTTGGCTCTGTCCAACCAGCCTGACATGGCACTGGTGCCACCTTGGGTCTGGGAACCATCCTGCGTATCGTGGATTTTCAGTAGCCAGCCGGCCACTCCCAGCCATAGGCTGCCAAACACAAACCACGGCCCTTTTCCCTGCCTAACAAAATTCAGATGCTCGTTTCTGGATGGCAGATTGCAGACGCCACTTGGCTCTGTCCATCCAGCTCGACTTGGCACTGGTGCCACCTTCGGTCTGGGAACCATCCTGCGTATCGTGGATTTTCAGGAGCCAGCCGGCCACTCCCAGCCACACATCCTCAAATTTAAACAATGGCCCGTTTCCCTGACAAACAAAACTCAGTTCCCTGCTTCTAGATGGCAGATTGCAGACGCCACTTGGCTCTGTCCAACCAGCCCAACGTAGCCCTGGTGCTACTTTCGGTCTGGGAACCATGGAGCGTATTGTGAATTTTCAGGGGCCAGCCGGCCACTCCCAGCCACAAGCCCTCAAACGCAAACCATTGCCCGTTTCCCTGAAAAACAAAACTCAGCTTCCCTGCTTCTGGATGGCAGCTTGAAGGAGCCATTTGGTATTATCAAACCAGCCCAACTTGGCACTGGTGCCACCTTGGGTCTGGGAACCATCCTGCGTATCATGGATTTTCAGGAGCCAGCTGGCCACTCCCAACCATAGGCTGCCAAACACAAACCACGGCTTTTTTCCCTGGCTAATTAAATTCAGATGCTCCGCTTCTTGATGGCAGATTGCAGACGCCACTTGGCTCTGTCCAATCAGCCCGACGTGGCACTGGTGCTACCTTCGGTCTGGGAACCATACTGCGTATTGTGGATTTTCAGGGGCCAGCCGTCCACTCCCAGCCCCAAGCCCTCAAACTCAAACCATGGCACGTTTCCCTAAAAAACAAAACTAAGCTACCCTGCTTCTGACTGGCAGATTGCAGGAGCCACTTCGTACTGTCAAACCAGCTCGACTTGGAACTGGTGACACCTTCGGTCTGGGAACCATCCTGCGTATCATAGATTTTCAGGAGCCAGACGGCCACTCCCGGCAACAGGACCCCAAACACAAACCTCGGCCCGTTTCCTTGAAAAACAAAACTCTGCTGCCCTGCTTCTGGATGGCAGAGTGCAGGAGCAACTTGGCACTGTCAAACCAGCCCGACTTGGAACTGGTGACACCTTGGGTCTGGGAACCATCCTGCGTATCGTGGGTTTTCAGGAGCCAGCGGGCCATTCCCAGCCACAGGCCCCCAAACTCAAACAACGGCCCTTTTCTCTGGCAAAAGAAAATCTGGTGCCCTGCTCCTTGATGGCAGATTTCAGGAGCCACTTGGTACTATAAAACCAACCCAAGTTGGCATTGGTGCCACCTTGGGTCTGGGAATCATCCTGCGTATGGTGGATTTTCAGGGAGCAGCCGGCCACTCCCAGCCACAAGCCCTCAAACTCAAACCATTGCCCGTTTCCCTGAAAAACAAAACTCAGCTTCCCTCCTTCTGGATGGCAGCTTGCAGGAGCCTTTTGGTATTATCAAACCAGCCCAACTTGGCACTGGTGCCACCTTGGGTCTGGGAATCATCCTGCGTATCGTGGATTTTCAGGAGCCAGCCGGCCACTCCGAACCATAGGCTGCCAAATACAAACCACGGCTTTTTTCCCTGGCTAATAAAATTCAGATTGCCTGCTTCTGGATGGCAGATTGCAGACGCCACTTGGCTCTGTCAAACCAGCCCGACGTGGCACTGGTGCTGCCTTCGGTCTGGGAACCATACAGCGTATTGTGGATTTTCAGAGGCCAGCCGGCCACTCACAGCCACAAGCCCTCAAACACAAACCTCGGCCTGTTTCCCTGACAAACAAAACTCAGCTGCCCTGCTTCTGGATGGCAGATTGCAGGAGAGACTTGGTACTATCAAGCCAGGCCGACTTGGCTCTGGTACCACCTTGGGTCTGGGAACCATGCTGCGTATCGTCGATTTTCAGGGGCCAGCCGGCCACTCCAAGCCACAAGCCGTCAAACACAAACCACGGCCCTTTTCCCTGGCTAAAAAATTTCAGATGCCCCGCTTCTGGATGGCAGATTGCAGACGCCACTTGGCACTGTCAAACCAGCCCGACTTGGCACTGGTGCCACCCCCAGTCTGGGAACCATCCTGCGGATCATGGATTTTCAGGAGCCAGCCGGCCACTCCCAGCCACAAGCCCTCAAACTCAAACCACGGCCCTTTTCTCTGGCAAACAAAACTCAGCTGCCCTTCTTCTTGTTGGCAGATTGCAGGAGCCACTTGGTACTATCAAACCAGCCCAACTTGGCACTGGTGCCACCTTGGGTCTGGGAACCATCCTGTGTATCGTGGATTTTCAGGAGCCAGCCAACCACTCCCAGCCATGGGCTGCCAAACACAAACCAAGGCACTTTTCCCTGGCTAACAATATTCAGCTGCCCTGCTTCTGGATGGCAAATTGCAGGAGCCACTTGGTACTATGAAACCAGCCCAACTTGGCAGTGGTGGAACAGCCTCATGGAACCAAGGGGCCATTGTGACACTGAGGGGCGCCACGGAAAAAGAGAGACCATTGTGATATTCAGGGGACTCATGGAAACATGCAGACCATTGTGACGCTGTGAGGCCTCATGGAATCAGTGAGACCATTGTGACCCTGGGAGGATCATTGTGATATTGTGGGGCCTTGTGAAACCAAGAGGCCTTTGTGACACTGCAGGGCTGCATGGAACCAAAGGTCCATTGTGGCACTGCAGGGCCTCATTTCATCGGTGGTCCATTGTGACACTGGGCAACCAAAGGAGACCCTTGTGACCCTGCAGGGCTACATGGAATCAAAGCTCCAGGGTGTCACAGAGTGTCCTCCTGTCATCAGTGGTCCATTGTGACACTGGGCAACCAAAGGAGACCATTGAGACACAGCAAACCCCCAGGGTCCAAAGGTCCATTGTGACATTGCAGACCTCATGGAACAGAGTGGGGCCTGGGGGACCACAGAGACCATTGTGACACTGCAAAGCCTCATGGAATCCTTGGGACCATTGTGACACTGCGGGGCCTTATGACACCTAGGGGCTACTGTGACATTGTGGGACCCCATTGAACCTAGGAGCCAGTGTGACACTGCAGGTCTTCTTGTAATCAAGGGGCCATTGTGACACTGCTGGAACCCATGGCATCAAGTCACCATGATGACACTGCGGGGCCCCATGGATCCAAGGCACCATTGTGACACTATGGAGCCCCATCAAACCAAGGGAACACAGAACAGCTCTGGCTGGTTTGGCCTCCCATGGACTGCCTGACTGGTCCAACTGACCTTTGCATGTTGAGGGTCACTTCACATGTGCTGCCAAAACACTGGGGCTCTGTGCTTTCCTTCCTATGGAAAAGAACTGTCCTTCTGCTCCAGGCACCCATGGCCAGAAGTGGGATTTCACCTCCAAATTTCCTTTATATCCAGGGATTCTTCCCATAGGAATATTGCCAGGACAAGTCTGGCTGGCAGTGGTTTCACAAGGGTCACCTCTCATCCGTCCCCAAAACACTGAGGGAGGCTCCATGCTCTCCTTCCCATGGCAAAGAACTGTCTTGCTTTTCCAGGTGCCCATGGCTGAGATTGGGTTTCCACCTCCAAAATTCCCTAAATCCAAACTGTGCTATTACTGACAAGTCTAGCTGGCCTTGGCCTGCTGAGGCTGTCACCTGCCTTCCAAACCTTGGGGCTCTGTGTTTTCCTTCCCATGGAAAAGAATTGTCCTTCTCAGCCAGGTGCCCATGGCCACAAATGGGATTTCACCTCCAACACTGCCTGTTGTGACAGACTGGAGGAGATTGTTGGCTCTAAACATTTTGTGTGTGGGGGAGGAAGGGGCAGGTCCAGCCTTGCCCTGCCCTGTGAGCCCAGCCCTGCCCTGCCCTGTGACCCCAGTCCCTCCAGGGGCCTCCAGTGGCTTTACGGTTTCTACCTGAACCGCAACACACTGAACCCCCAGCACCGCCGTTCCACCCTGGGCACTGGGGCCCTCTTGGCTCTACTCAGTGCTGCTGCTGTACTCGGGGCACCCTAAACCCTGCTAGGGACCCGTGTCCCACCACTGCAGGGATTGTGCGCGACTCACACTGCCCCGATCCTCCACGCACCCGGAGCGCCATTCGGGGTTTGCGTGCCAACTCACCAATGCGTCTGCCACCCTCAGCACACCCTGAGGGCACCTACCAATTCTTAAGGGGAAAGGCCGACCCCTTGCGTGCCACTCACGTTTCTATTCCTCCCCACGCCCAGACGGGGGGCCCACCTTATTCCCCTGGGAGGCGTCTCACTCACTCAGGCTTCTCTTGCTTCCCTCTGTTTCTGGCCGGTCTCCTCGCAGGAGTCCGGAACCGCGGTACTCGGAGGGCCACAGCTGCTTCGGACTCCGAGCTGCTGGGCCCCGTCTCACACACACTTCTTTCGCTTGCCTCCTACTTCTGCCACCGCCTTTACTCACCGATGCTCCTCCACACTGGTCCTAGGCTGCTGCCGACCGGTCCAGATAGGGCCAGATATCCCGGAGGCCCTCAGTCCTCTTTGGGTGTGGTCTGGCCTGGACCAGTCCCCAAGACTGTTATGAATGGCACATGACCAGCTCTTTAGTGATTTCAGCTTTACTGGAAACAGTCTAGGTAGGGGACCCATGGGGGTGTGCGCACACCACCACTCCTCCCGAGACGGCGTGGAGGAGGAGGAGGAGGAGGAGGTCAACTCCGTCATCCAGCAGAGCTGGGTCTTCTTTCCTCAAAAGAGTCTCTGAGTAGACGCCTGTTGGTTTCAGGTTCATAATCTTTATACTGCTCTTGGCCCACTCTGGTTAGGGTGACGTAGGCAAAAAGTTCTGACCAGTGTCTTTGATATTGTCTCAAGTTTCTCTCTGTTTAGAGGTGTTATTTTGATTCTTTATTTGCATGGTGCTTCATTGTTCTAGAGGTTTTTGTTATGTAATCCTTTTCTGCTAAGTCTTATGGGAGTTTCATATTTGCTTATTAGGTGACGTAATCATCTTCATTATGGTCTTGGATGGTTCGCCATTTTAGACGAGAGTGGGAGCAGCGGCGGTAATACCCAACGGTAAGGGGATTTACATAATTATAAAACCTTTAACAAACAATTAATAACTAACATTGGAACATTACATAACTATAAAACATTCAGCAAACAATCTATAACTATCATTGGAACTTTATATTAACTCCTTTAACAATGAATTCTCTACAACACTGTGGGAAGTTGCGGAACCAGGGGGATCATCGTGGCACTGTTGGGGCCCATGGAACCAAGGGGCCAGTGTGGAAACAAGAGGCCGTTGTGAGCCTGTGGGGCGCAACAGCCCAGAACACTGAAATGCTGGAGGTAACCAAAGGCTCCTTTACTCGAGTTTGGTGCACAGGAGAAACACCAGCCAGATATTTTCAAGAGGTCAAAATGACACAAAATTCTACTGGCAAAGTGCAAAAAACCAAGAAACTGTGGAAGAGGATTTAATGCAACCTCCAATTACACAGAAAACACTTTTCATAGCAGCAACTTCATTAACTTAGCTCATTTAACCTAAAAACCTTTAAATATGTAAGCTGTTGAGGTACCCAAAAATGTTGCATATAAAGACCATTAGAAGGAGAAGAAAGAGAGAGAGACAGAAAGACAGAAGCTCTATAGAAAGACACGCACATGACTATCAGTTCCTAGGGTTCCAGTGTGGGTGAGACACAAACCCCAGGAGAAGGCAGAGTCCATACCAGGGGCTCACCTTGTGCTCTGTGTTTTTAAGCCCCCCGGCCCTTGTGGGCCTCCCCCAGGTGGGATTTCTGATCGCTCAGGCAATCAGGGCTGGGTTAGCACTGTCCCCACTGTGTGACTGATTGACAGCTCATCCCAGGCTGTCTCAGGACACTGATCACATCCAGCCTCTGACAGTGACCATGGTGACACTGGGGAACCTCATGGAACCTTGGGTCAGTTGTGACCAGGTGGGTCCAAGGACACCACGGTGACACTCGGGAGCCTCATGGGAACAAGCGGCCATTGTGATGCTCTGGATCCCCATGGAACCAAGGGAACATGGAACAGGCTGATGCCTTCAGTTTTAGCTGGCATATTTCCAGATTCTGTACTGCATTAGTCTGTAACTCTGGACTTCATACAGAGTGTTAGCAAGTTTTCTTCACAGTGTAGTTAGATAAAACAATTCTTTTCCAGCCCCAGAACTGGACACTGTTGCAGCTTCAGGCCCAAAAAGCACCAAAAACAGTGAATTGAGGAGAGCAAACCGGAAGGATGGGATTGCATAACCTGAGGCTGTAATTGGGCAATTAATCCCAATATGTAAATGGACCTGTCGTGGTTTGAAAGGAAGTAAGTTTTCTGGGATATGCTGTAGTCAAACTAATAGGTGCTCAGATTTGAATATTGGCATGTGGTGTGGCCACTGAGGACATGGATACGCCTCTGAGAACACAGGGGGTTAAAAGCAAAGAACTGCCAAGAAAACTGTCTTTTGGTTCCAGTGGGTGAAAGAGGTCAGAGCTCCCCTGCCCAGCTGCGGGCTGGGCGGGTGAGAGGAAGCCATGGAGCCGGGTGAGGTAGGCCGGGCCCTTGTACAGAGAGGGGAGGTGAAGGCCCCTGCAGGATGGAAGGGTGGAGGAGCACTGAGAGGCAGCAGGCAGCCCCCCGGCCCCCGAGACAGAGAGAGAGAGAGATTGTGCCTATGCTTGTGCCACCTTGAAATTTGATATCATGTGCCGGCAGCGCGGCTGAAGGAGAAGGGGGGCATGCAGCAAGGGTGCGGCGAGCAGGTGCCCGGCAGGGCCAGCATGGGAGTCCTGGACAGGCAGAGCCTGAGATTTGAACTCTTTCTTGGATGATGAAACCTTACAAATACAGATCCTTCTGGATCTGAATGACAAGAGAGACTGAGATGAAATAGAAGGAAATGGACAAGTGTGATGAAAGTCCGTGCAAGTGAAAGATATCAGAAGAGTTGAGAAAAATCCTAGGTGGGAGGAGATGATGGAGTGGCCTTTGGCTGGACTTCTCTTGTATAGCCATGGACAGAACCATTTCTTCTGTGACACAGAGACTGCATTTTGGGGGAGGCAATTTTGGAGCCAAGAGAGTGTGGTGTTGTTATGTGAAGGAGTGGCGTGAACAGGGACGACGGGTGAGGAGGGTGGTGGTGCCCTCTGTCTTCAGGGAAGAAGATCTCTGTTCTCAAGACCCATCGGACCCAGGGGGTGAATTTGGGGGTGACAGGTGTCCTAAAAGTGAGAGACTGCGCTTTTTTTGGAACTGGGCAAAGCATCCTTAAAAGAGGAACGCTGGAAGCAGCTCAGGTCCATGTGCAGTGGTGAGAGCACTGGGCACGGAAGGAAGATGTCAAGATGGCAAATGATCTCCGGGCGGTGCCACGTGTAACATGGAAACGCAAGAGGTCTCAATGAAATTATGTTTATTAATTTGAAATCCTTTTAAGGCTGAGTTTAGGTTCCTCTTGTTAAGCTCTAGCGCTGTCCAAATAAATTTCTATCAGGTTTGAGTGTTATTTAATCTGAGGTATCATCAATTTTACCAGTGAGGTGTTCAGTGTTTTCCTATGATGCATTTATTCTGTCATAAATATATAAATGTTTGTATTACTGTTTTTATAGCCAGCTTTCCATATGCCTTACCATCTTTTGGTGTAGTTATCTACAAGACACGTGTCATTTCAAGATCCTCCTTTTGTTCCCTAGCTGCTTATGTATCTCTCAGACCAGACTACCCCTCTAGCTGGGCTTCACACTGTGGCTCAGCGGTTTGACCCAGTGCTGTCTCATCATTTTTAAGTATTTTTCACAGTTCCAAGAAATGAGATCTCAGCTTTGTCGGAAGTCTCCTCTAAACTGATGGTATTGTGGCATCTACTCTAAATAATCAGATGCTGCCCCAATTATTATTACAGAACCACTCCAACACTTTGCTGGGTTTAAAGCATCTCTGTGCTGAGGAAATTTTGGAGGAGACAGCTATTGGATGGTTCATTAGTCTGTCACCCCTAGACCTTTACTCTTAAGTGCTATTCTCAAGAGCCTTGTTTAAAATTACATTTAAGGAATTCTCTCCCACTTAGAGCTTGGGTGGTGGCCACGCCTTAGCTCTACCTGGATGGGAATTTGCCAACAGACCCAGATGTTTTCTGCATCAAAGCTAGATTTGAGTTGCTTTGACTTGGCAATTTGACCCGCTAGACATGACAGTTGAACGATTTTTCAAGGGAGCTTGGGAATTATTAGCTGGAAATAATTATCCAAGTCCCCACTGAATCGAGGTTTGTCAGCTGTTTGCAGACTCTGAGGTGATGGTACATTATTTCAGAGATTGCTATTTACCTAATTCCACCTATGTTGTTAGCTTTCTCTGCTATTTGAAATATTCCTGATTGTTGTATCCAAATTATTCCTAATTGCTGTAAGGTTATGTCCACTGCATGTAATATTTTGCTATGGTGTTGTTTCATACTCATAACAAAAGACATGCATCTCATTCTTAAAAAATAAAATAGAAGAGGAATGAACACCTTAAGAACGTTCAAATAAGGCAATGTGTACATGAGAAATTTGGACAACTAATCATTTTGAATAATGCAATATTTACATGAGAAATTTGGAAAAAAGATCATCACATCTAAATCCCAATTGAGTGTACCACAGTGAAGTCTCATTGATTCATTAACTTCAGGAGAAGATGTGCCTGTGTTTTATCATCAGCAGTTCAAAGCAGTCACCTGCTCTTTCCATCAGATACTGATCAGCTCTGAAAAAATGAGGCCCAGTGAAAGGAGAAATAACCTCATCACCTTGCAGCCTTTGTGGCCAGAGCAGAAGCAGAAGGAGGACTGCCAAGACATGGCTGTGGCTGGAAACTGACAGAGGCAATTTGCCAACAAAAGCCTCATGGCATCCTCATGGTACAGTGCTCCTACGAACCTTCTGCAGTTATTCCCTGTTCCAGCGCCCAGGAGGACATTCAGTGATGTCAAAGATCAACATTTTCAGCTCATAGACTTTCTCATCCTTCTCAACTCATTGGAAACAATGGTCATTTCTTTCCATTTCCCTAAGAGACATTGGACATTATTCTTTTGTTTTCTCATGCTGCAAAACCCTGTGTCAATGACTTGATAGAATTTGCTACGTTTTGTTGATTGTAATTGGTCTTTTATCTATCTTATCCCATAGCTAACAGATAACCAGTGACAACTCTGATGAGATGATACCCTCAAAAGAGTGAGCTGTTTCAACATTAGAACATAGGAACCTTTTTAAATGAACGAAAAGGAGGAGATGTCGTAGACAGGTAGAATAATGATAAAAGAAAGGCCTTTTGAAATCAGGCCTTGTTCTGCCTTATTAATAGCATAATATGGCAGAACATATTCTGAGTGCAGCTAAGCAGTTACAAGTTCCCATGTGAAGCTATTTTGAGAATGAGACTTTGTGAACAATCTATTCTGAGGGTGAAAAACAAATGCACCTGCAACAAGGGATTTGTCCCATGAGAATCAGTGAAGAGAACAGGTAAACAATACAATAGAGAGGTTTGATGCACAAGTAAAATCTAATTTATTAACCAATAACAGAAGAACTGCTAAGAAATCTATGAACTAACTAATGTTGCACACGAGGTCTGTCAAACTGTGTAAAATGAGTTTTGTGAATAAAGAGTAAAGAGTTCTCCAGCTCAGCTGGGTCTTCAATCTTGGGGGATTGCAGCTCCCCCCTTCTTTAGGGCTTTGGTTTTGCTCTTCTTTAGGGCTTTGGTTTCGCTCTTCTCTGGAGCTTTGGGTTCCTTCTTCTCCCGGGCCTTTGGTTTCCTTCTTTTCTGGCGCTCTGGATTCCTTCTCTGGGATTTTGGTTTCCTTCCTCTCTGGGATTTTGCTTTCCTTCTTCTCTGGGATTCTGCTTTCCTTTCTCTGATGCTTTCGCATGGGCTTCTTTCTTCTCCCGGGTCTTGGTTTTCCCCTTCGCTGGTTTTGGAGCTTGCTTCCCAACAGAGACACTCTTCTTTTCCTTCTTCTGCCTCTCATCCTCCTTCCTCCTCTCTTCCTCCTCTAAGGCCTTTGCCTCCTCCTCGACATTTTGAGCTGGCTCCTTCAGCTCCCTTGTGCAGACAAAACAGAAAACATGGCTGAGAGTCCCACCAGAACCTTGGGCTCCCTCGTCCTGGCTGGCCCTGCACTTCATTCCTTGACCCTGAGGCCATTTCCGTGAATTCTCCTCAACCCACAGAGGTTGGGAACATCCCAAGTGAGGGCATGGGTGGAAGGGGACCTCCAGGACCGGCCAAACCTGAGCTTTGCCGTCAGAAGGTGTTGACTGTGCACGCTCCCTCTGAAGGCACAGCCAGACCCCTCAGCTCCTGCCAAAGGCTGATCCAGCAGCTCTCTGCGCTGGTGCTGGAAACGCCCTTTGTCTCTTGGCTTCCCAGTTTAAAGCAGAGCACAGATTGCTGACATCTGCTTAGCTCTCCTACAGTTCTTACTCGGCTCATTCAGCCCCCTTCTCCCTGGGCACAGCTGAAGCATGATTTTAAAGGGTTCAGATTTCAGCTGAGCGTTAGAAGCAATTCCCATTGATCAGGATGTAAGTTAGATAGGCAGACCATAGGTTAATGGTTATGAGATGCTTAAGCTGGAGCTGATTGTTCTATTGTTTACCATTAGGAGCTTCTTTCTAGAAGGAAGTGGAGGAAGTGAACTGTGATAAGAACATCTTGAAAGCAGGAGAACAATGGTTAGCACCTGGGCTTGATGTCAATCAATCACTAAGTTGGGGGCCTTGGATGGTGCCAGAGGGTCACAGAGACCTGATGAAGACATTCTTGACCTCATCCCTTAAGACCACTGACCCAATTTGAGACCACCAACCCAATTCAAGTGAAGAAGTGCACAGGAGTGAAGGACCAATGACCTCATTTGAATACAGAGCAGGGATGGGAGGTGCTGGGGTTGTGCAGATGTATTGTGTGTAAGATCTTGGGAAATAAAGAGAGGGCAAAGAACCTTGGACAGCGCGGTCACGCCTTTTAGGGACGGCTCTGGTGCCGCCCGCCGGTGTTAATAAACATCCCACTGTCTAACTTGAATTAGTTAGAGAGTCTCTGCCCGTGATCTTCGGTTTTAACGACTCCTAGCCTGCTCCTTCATGAGAACAATCCTATCAGTCAGAAAGCAAAGGCTGCAGGAACTCCTCTCCTGCAAGACAGGCTCTTGTCAGGCAGATTTCCTGCTGGAACCCAGCTGGGACCAAGCAAACCAGTGCTGGCTGCCATGGAAACCATTGGAAGCAGCCTCGTCCGTCTCCTCCCCATGAAACCAACTTCAGCCTGGCCTGAAGAAGTCCTGATGCACAGGCTGGCTTTAAGCAGCCTCCACTCCCAGCTCCACACTTGGCCTGTGTGTCCTCAGCTGGGCTGCCTTGCTGGAGCTGAGCTTCTCCTGTGCTTGCCTACGGCTGCAGCTGCAGGGGAGCCTAAAGCACAGGAGCTTTTCTGGCTGCTGTGCCACCATAAGGAGAACCCTGGCAGATCAGCAGTGCAAGGACTTCATCTGTGGCAGGAGCAGGACCCAAAGCAAGGTTTGCTCTGTGCCCCACGCCTGCCCATACCACAATCCCACTGTTCTGGTGAAGAAGGCAGATGATGAAGAAGATGCCACTCAACACCATGGACTTCAAGACACCTCTAGAGGCGGTGCCAAGGCAAGCCCAGAGCCCAGCTCTCTGCAGGCAGCAGCTAAGCCAGCAGGGCTCAGCACTCAAGTAGAGAAGAAGATGTTCTGTCTCAACAGAAGAAGGTCCTTCCTCTCTTGGCAGCCAGGGAGCTCAGAGTGGCCATCCCTGTGTTGCTGCTGGCCTTTGCTCTGCAGCTCCTCTGAGCTCAGAGGCCTTGGAGCAGGGAAGCCCTGCAGGGACAATAACCCATGGCAGAGCAGGAACCCACGGAAGGCTGACTCACCTGTCCCTGAGAGGGGCCTGAGAGCCACAGTTGATCTCCTGGGGGCTCAGGGAGGAGCTGACACGTGAGGCCTCCCCGGGCACCAGCACCTCGCAGGTGGAGCCTCCCTCCATGTGGCACAGCTCCGGGACATTGCAGGTGGTGGTGAGGTGGCCAGAGAAGGTGGAGGAGACCTGCTGGCTCTCTCCTGGCTGCAGCACACCTGGCAGTGGCAGGATATTGAAAGCCTGGATGGAAGACAGGAGAGATTGAGGTGTTGAGCATGGAAATGGATGCAGAAGAGCATCTTGGAGCTGTAGCCAGAGGGGCCTATTCCCCAAACTCTGCCAGAATCACCCTCACCTCATCCTGCATCCATGCCATCGACCAGTGCAGGGACCATGGGGAAAATCTTCTCCCATACTGACGGGTCAATGCATTAATTAGTACATCACATGAAAGTGAACTGGGATGGCTCCTGGCAGCAGAAATTCTCTCTGATGCACAACTTGCCATTACAAAGTTTCAAAACTTCCTGCTTTTAGAAAAGGAGGAGACTCAGAGTGAGAGCTCTTGGAGCTGAGGGAAGGAGTCCAGCCCAGCTCATCTGACTCCTGAGGCTCTTCCCCTCTCTCTCTGATTTAAATGCTGCTTTCTCAAGGTGCTACAGCAAAAGTTCCTGCAAAAATTTCCTGTGGAGCACCTGAGGAGTTGCAGAGGAAGCAGTGCCCTCCACAGGTGCTGCACAGCGTCCTTGGGCAGCCCTGCAACATGCCCTGCACGGCCTCTCCAACAAGCAGCTGCTCCAGCAGCACTTGGTGATGGGCCTGCAGGGATGGGAGGCCCCTCTGTGGCCAATGCTGAGGGCCCCCAGTGGCACTGGCAGCTCCAGCCCTGCTTGCCACACTGACAACGGGCAAGGGAGACAGATTCCCTCTTGCTTCTCCGCTCCCAGGGCAGTGTGCGCCACGTCCAGGGAGCACCTGAATCCCTCCAAGCCTCGAGGCAGGTGAGGGTGCTCATGACTTGGTGCTGGCACTCGAAAAACAAGCCATTTTCTATGCTGGGAGGAAGAGACAGCCCCTCTGCAAAGTCTGCCTTTGTCAGACAGCTCCAGGGCCAGCAGTGCAACAGCAGCTCTGGGTGAAAGCAGAGCCCTGCAAACAGGGAGTCTGGCTGCCTTGGGAAGAGGCTCCATGGAGACCAGGATCATCCCAGCTTGCTCTGGGAGGGAAGCTGGAGGTGTTACCATGATGATGCAGAGAAAAGCCTCATCTTACATGGGGAAGGAAACAAGGCAAAAAATCCCACACTCAGCACAGGCCTGTAGGATATGAGTCAGCTTCTCCAAGGAAAATTCTCCTATTTCTCCCTCCCCTGACCCAGAAGCAGATGCAGGCGTGAAAAATCCTGAGTGGTGTGGACAATGGGAAAATATAAGCCAAACCCTGAAGGAATTTTCTGATGCTGTAGACCAGGATTTTCCATGGCAACAAATTCAGAACCCAGCTGAGGTGGGGAAATACCTAAAAGAGAAGTGCCATGACGATTCTAAGGAGAAAAGGCTCATTGCAATAAGCTGGGCCCTGCCCTATGCTTATCGCACTCTGTTAGATAGTGTAGGGCAGCAGACAGGGGCAGGGGGGCAGGGAGATAAATCAGCTATCCCAGTCACTTGAGCTGTAGCCAACAGCCCAGGCTTGAAGCCAGCAGCCAAACCAGATAGTGAGCCTAAGCCAGCATCTAAACCCATGGCTGTTGCTACCAGTACTAGAAGTGGGAAATGTGTGGGATCTCCGCACCTCAGGATGAGGGTGCAGAGTGACCGAGACCACCCTTGGGGGGCTCGGGAGTCCTGGAGTGTTGCCAGAAGTGTCTGGTGGCTGGACTTTGATCCCACACAGGAGATGACACCTGTATGAGGACTGGGAGGATTTCACTGGGTGAATGGTGAAGGGATAAGTTAATTAGAGTATAAAACACAGGGTTTAGGATTTCTGTACAGGGGGGTCTAAAGGAGTAAGATGGAGGAATTGGGGCGTGTCCTGTCCTTCTTCTTCTTCTTCTTGGCCTCCATCTTCTGTGGTGGTGGTGGCACTCTGGGATTGGTCTTTACTAGAAGTGCACCGGTTAATAAGAGTAGTAGGTATTGGGGAAGAATTATAAATATTGTACACGTAACTTCGGGTATAAAGATAAGTGACCGCCCCAGGGGCTGGGGAGTGTGCCCATGGCTGACTTGCTGTGCAGACCTCTGTCGGGCTGAAAGAAAATCTTTTAGATAAACAATTAATAAACACTGAGACCGAGACAAGATCAGAAGTCTCTCCTCGTCCTTTGAAGCGCGGGCTGCCCAAGGCCACCCTGGGCCTTTCCAGAACACCTAAACTACTGAGAAACCGAGCAACTGGCATCCCTGAGCTATCTCCGGACATAAAACAGCCGAGAGAAACAGAAAACTGACAAGCTTAAATCAAGCATAAATCAGCCTAAACCAGCCGGGAAGAGAAACACGGAAATCTAAAACTGGCGTTCCCTGCGCGGGCTACTCCCCACCAACCCTTTCGGGGGGGGATCAGCCCTGAAGAGCTGAAGCTCAAGAGCTGAAGAACAAAGAGGGCAGCTCCAATCTAGGACAAATTCCCAGGAGAGCACTGATAGCTCCTGAGGAGAGAAGCCTGAAGAAAAAAGAAAAAGAAGAAAAAAAAAAAAAAACGGCCAGAAGAGTCTGCAAAAAACAGCAGTCACTGAGAATTACATCTCTCAGCTTCTACCGAAGACAGTTCGTAGCAGAGCAGCCCGGAAAGGAACCGGAAGGCGCCTCTGGATTCTTCTCCTGTGACCTGCTGGACAGAGACGGGAGGCTTCGGACAGCTCTGACGACAGATTCGGTGAGAAGGTCAAAATATAAGAACATAATTGCACACTCTCCCAACAACAACGGGAAATTTTGTCCGCCTTACAAGGCGTGGCTCAAGAACACACAGAAGGGATCCCAAAGAAAGAATTAAAACAGCTATTGTTGTGGGCAAGGCTTAATTACCCACCTGCTGAAACATGCCTGCTATTCGAAGTGGGGTTTTGGCAGGAAATCAATAGGCACTGATATTTCTTAATGACAAAAAAGACGAGACAGCGTTAAAGCTGCTCTCGCCGGCAAGAGTAATGCTAGAAAAGCATATCAGTTCAGTCGAAAAGACTGGGAGAGCAACGAAAAAGTTGCGGCACCCTCAACAGAAGGGTGGGGGAGCAAGGCTCCGGGAAAAAGGAAAAAAAAAATTTATTAGTTCTGGCCGCGAGAAGCCAGGGGGAAAGGGCTCTCGAGAAAAGAGAGCAGGAAAAAATATTAAAGTCCCCGGTCCCAAAACCCAGAAACCACAGGAAGCTCCTAAAACGTCCTGAAACTCTGGAGAGTACAGGGGAGTCAGGATCGGAACGGGGGGTGCAGGGGAAAGAGAAGGCATCGGGGGGGGGGGGGGGCGCTTCCTCGCGGGGGTGCAGCAGCGGCGGGAACAGGCGGGGAGCACGGGTGAAGAGATACTGGGAGACACATGGCCCGGTGCGGCTTTAATCAGCGCGGCACTGGGGGGTGGCGGCCGCCCTGGCCGGCAGAATAGAGCGGCGGGCAAAACTCGCAAGAACCCGCGGACAAATTCGGCTCGAATTGCGGGGCGGGGCGGGCCCGGGTGCCGGCGGGGCGGGCCGTACACACCGGCGGGAGGAATGGACACAGAGACAGAGTCAGGGGCAGACCGAGGGAGGAGGCCTCGGAGTGGAACAAGCGGGGGAGAGTGACGTCAGCCCAGGAGAGGCGGGGCTGTGCTCGGGATCCTATGTCCCAGCGGCTCCACACCCTCTTCAGCCTTGGTACCTCTGGTTTTAACCCTCGGAGTCCCAGTCCCTTCCCTTCAAGGGAGACGTTCTGGTGTTCAAGCTCCATTTCCAGCTGAATTAAAAGCCAGGCAGACACGGTCTCAAACGAGATCACGAACACGGCAGTCGACAGGACGAGGGGCAGTCGAGCTCATGCTGTCACCCCGAGCTGGGGAGGCCGGTGACAGCGCCACCTAGTGGGGGGCAAGGCTTTCGCTTGTATCTCCACAGATCGAGATCTGACGTGGGTGTCGGCACGACACGTGAAACCATTTCGAGTGCGAGAACATGAAAACGCGGATCCGAAAAACAATGATCCAAGTAACAGAGACGAGTACTCAGACAGGAGTCGAGACTCAGATGGCACAAGACGACTCGGAAGAGAAATAAAAAGAAACTAAAGACTTTGGGGGGAATTTTCTCTAGGGTCCTGAATGACAAGCAGAGCAATGATTCCATGCAGAAGCAGAGTTGTGGGTTTCATGATGCTTATGTGCATCATTCTTTCATTCATTGCAATAAGCAATAGGGGTAATTTACCTATTAGTCAACCAAAGCAAAATGTATGGTAGAATTCTTTGACATCTCTCCCATTTGGAGAGGAATTTTAAGGGTAGAGTTCTATGACATCTCTCCCATTTGGAGAAGAATTTTAAGGGTAGAATTCTATGTTTTAATAGTTCTCCTAGTCCTCATACTTGTTATCCCATGCACATTTGCATGTTTAAAACACACTATGAATCGGACAGCAAAAGAAGTTTTCCTGGTGCAAACAGAAGGGGGAGATGTGGGATCTCAGCACCTCAGGATGAGGGTGCAGAGTGACCGAGACCACCCTTGGGGGGCTCGGGAGTCCTGGAGTGTTGCCAGAAGTGTCTGGTGGCTGGACTTTGATCCCACACAGGAGATGACACCTGTATGAGGACTGGGAGGATTTCACTGGGTGAATGGTGAAGGGATAAGTTAATTAGAGTATAAAACACAGGGTTTAGGATTTCTGTACAGGGGGGTCTAAAGGAGTAAGATGGAGGAATTGGGGCGTGTCCTGTCCTTCTTCTTCTTCTTCTTGGCCTCCATCTTCTGTGGTGGTGGTGGCACTCTGGGATTGGTCTTTACTAGAAGTGCACCGGTTAATAAGAGTAGTAGGTATTGGGGAAGAATTATAAATATTGTACACGTAACTTCGGGTATAAAGATAAGTGACCGCCCCAGGGGCTGGGGAGTGTGCCCATGGCTGACTTGCTGTGCAGACCTCTGTCGGGCTGAAAGAAAATCTTTTAGATAAACAATTAATAAACACTGAGACCGAGACAAGATCAGAAGTCTCTCCTCGTCCTTTGAAGCGCGGGCTGCCCAAGGCCACCCTGGGCCTTTCCAGAACACCTAAACTACTGAGAAACCGAGCAACTGGCATCCCTGAGCTATCTCCGGACATAAAACAGCCGAGAGAAGAGAGAAACAGAAAACCGACAACCATAAATCAGCATAAAAGAGACAAGAGAAACACAACGAGAAACCGACAGAAATGCACAGAGAAAACTAATCAACCAGTGGATGATGATGATGATGATGGTGATACAGGAGAAGAAGGCTTGATGCCTCCTGACATAAAATCAGGAGTCAAAATAGCAGGTGCAAGATCAGACGCAAATATTGAGTCCTTTTCCCTGAAGGACCTTCGTGGCCTGGGGAAGGATTACACTCGAAGGTCTGATGAATCCATAATTTGTTGGCTGGTCCGTCTCTGGGATGCTGCAGGCAAGGCTACAATTCTGGATGGCACTGAAGCCAAGCATTTGGGATCCCCATCACAGGATCCTGTCATAGACCAAGGAATGATGAGCGGGGCTAACCCTCACAGCCTCGGGCAACGGGTCCTAAGAAGTGTAGCACAAAGATACCTGTGCGCAGATGATCTCTATATGCAGCAAACCCAGTGGAAAACCATAGAGCAAGGGATTCAACGCTTGAGGGAAATGGCAGTGGCCGAGATTGTCTTCTCAGATGATGGAAACACTGTAAATCCAGACTTGGTACCATGCACATCTCTGATGTGGAGAAAACTTGTACGACTTGCGCCACGAGAATACGTTTCTGCGTTAGCAATAATGAAGCAGGATGATGGTGAGGAGACTGTGCTGGATATGGCAAGGAAGCTCCGAGCATATGCAGGTGCTGTGCATGGCCCAACACATGCCAGAATCGCAGCAGTGGAAACATGTCTGCAAAAATTAGAAGACAAGACGGAGGAGGGTCACAAGAAACTGAGGGAGGAGATTAAAGAGGGCTTTCTCCAAATCTCGGCAGTACAGATCAGAGGTTCTGGTACCCAACGCAGACGTTCCCCAGATGGCGAGAGAAGGAACACCCCACGAGCTGAGCTGTGGTTCTACCTGCGTGATTGTGGAGAAGACATGGGGAGATGGCACAGAAAACCTACCGCTGCTCTGGCACAATGGGTGTGTGAAATGAAGACTCAGAGAGGAAGTTCCAAAAGGGAAGCAGCTCCAGTGGCCAGTAACCGAACTGTCACATATGATGATAATGACAATATTTTTGATCCCCTTGAAAGACCCTCCAAGGCATATGGCTAGGGAAAGAAGGATAACCAGGCTTAGGGGGGCCCTGCCTCTAGCCAAGTAGAGGCTGGGGAAAACCGTGTTTTTTGGACTGGGTGGATTCGTTGGCCTGGCACATCTGAACCGCAAGTATACAAAGCTTTGGTTGACACTGGTACGCAATGTACATTAATCCCATCAAGACATGTGGGGACAGAGTCTGTTTCTATCGCTGGTGTGACAGGGGGATCACAGGATTTTACTTTGGTGGAAGCTGAGATGAGCCTGACTGGAAATGAGTGGAAGAAACACTTTATTGTGACTGGCCCAGAGGCCCCATGCGTTTTAGGCACAGACTTCCCCCGAAGTGGGTATTTCAAAGACCCAAAGGGACTCAGATGGGCATTTGGAATAGCTGCATTAGAGACAGAGGGTGTCAAGCAGTTGAACAGCTTGCCTGGACTGTCAGAAAGCCCATCTGCAGTAGGTCTCCTGAAGGTGGAAGAGCAACGAGTACCAATTGCCACCTCAACAGTGCACCGCCGACAGTACCGAACAAATCGAGACGCTGTGATCCCCATGCACAAAATGATCCGTGAGCTGGAGAGCCAAGGGGTGCTCAGCAAGACCCACTCACCCTTCAACAGCTCCATTTGGCCTGTGCGTAAACATGAAGGAGAATGGAGATTGACAGTGGACTATCGTGCATTGAATGAAGTGACTCCAGCCCTGAGCGCTGCTGTACCGGACAGGCTGGAACTCCAGTACGAGCTGGAGTCCAAGGCAGCAAGGTGGTACGCCACTATAGACATTGCCAATGCATTTTTCTCCATTCCCCTGACAGCAGAATGCAGGCCTCAGTTTGCCTTCACCTGCAGAGGCAGTACACCTGGAACCGACTGCCCCAGGGGTGGAAGCACAGCCCCACCATCTGCCATGGACTGATCCAGGCTGCACTGGAAAAGCGTGAGGCTCCAGAACACCTGCAATGTATTGATGACATCATTGTGTGGGGGAAGACAGCAGCAGATGTGTTCCAGAAAGAGGAGAAAATCATCCAGATTCTCCTAAAAGATGGCTTTGCCATCAAAAAGAGCAAGGTCAAGGGACCTGCCTGAGAGACCCAGTTTCTAAGAGTGAAGTGGCAAGATGGATGGCGTCAGATTCCCCCCAATGTCATCAACAAGATCACAGCAATGTCTCCACCATCCAGCAAGAAAGAAACACAAGCTTTCCTAGGTGCCATAGGTTTTTGGAGGATGCACATTCCCGAATACAGTCGGTTCGTGAGCCCTCTCTACCTGGTCACCCGTAAGAAGAACACTTTCCACTGGGGCCCTGAGCAGCAACAAGCCTTTGCACAGATCAAGCAGGAGATCGCTCATGGAGTGGCCCTTGGCCCAGTCAGGACAGGACCAGAGGTGAAGAACGTGCTCTACTCGGCAGCCGGGAACCATGGCTTGTCCTGGAGCCTTTGGCAGAAGGTGCCTGGGGAGACTCAAAGCCGACCACTGGGATTTTGGAGTCGAAGCTACAGAGGCTCTGAAGCCAACTACACTCCCACAGAGAAGGAAATCTTGGCTGCCTATGAAGGAGTCCAGGCTGCCTCAGAGGTAATAGGCCCTGAAGCACAACTCCTCCTGGCACCCCGACTACCAGTACTGGGGTGGATGTCCAAAGGAAAAGTTCCCTCTACGCACCATGCCACCAGTGCTACATGGAGCAAATGCATTGCTGTTATCACACAGCACGCCCGTATTGGAAACCTGAATCGCCCTGGGATTCTGGAAATAATTACAAACTGGCCAGAGGGTGAAAACTTTGGTCTCGCTGATGAAGGGGAACAAGAAGCCACACGGGCTGAGGAAGCTCCACCATACAACCAACTGCCAGCAGAAGATCCACGATACGCTCTCTTTACTGATGGTTCGTGCCACATTGTGGGAATGAACCGGAAGTGGAAAGCAGCCGCATGGAGCCCCACAGGACAGGTGGCAGAGGCCACTGAAGGAGAAGGTGGATCAAGCCAACTTGCTGAACTCAAAGCTGTTCAACTGGCCCTGGACATTGCTGAGAGAGAGAAGTGGCCAAAGCTCTACCTCTACACTGATTCATGGATGGCAGCCAATGCTCTGTGGGGATGGCTGGAGAGGTGGAAACAGGCTAACTGGCAGCGTCGAGGAAAACCAATTTGGGCTGCTGAAGAGTGGAAAGACATTGCTACCAGGGTAGGGAGGCTACCTGTGAAAGTCCGCCATGTGGATGCTCACGTTCCCAAGACTAGGGCCAATGAGGAGCACCAAAACAATGAGCAAGTAGACCAGGCTGCAAAGATAGAGGTGTCAAAGATAGACTTAGATTGGCAACATAAAGAGAGTTATTCCTAGCTCGATGGGCCCACGATGCCTCAGGCCATCAGGGCAGGGATGCCACCTATAAGTGGGCACGAGACCAAGGGGTGGATTTAACCATGGACAGTATTGCTGAGGTTATCCATGACTGTGAGACGTGTGCTGCCGTCAAGCAGGCCAAGGGAGTGAAGCCCCTCTGGTACGGTGGGCGGTGGTCCAAGTACAAGTATGGGGAGGCCTGGCAGATTGACTCCATCACACTGCCCCAGACACGCCAGGGCAAGCGCTACGTGCTGACCATGGTGGAAGCCACCACTGGATGGTTGGAAACCTACTCTGTGTCTCATGCTACAGCCTGGAACACCATCCTGGGCCTGGAAAAGCAAGTTCTGTGGAGACATGGCACCCCTGAGAGGATTGAGTCAGACAATGGGACTCATTTCAAGAACAGCCTTATCAACACCTGGGCTAAGGACCATGGCATTGAGGGGGTGTACCATATCCCCTACCACGCACCAGCTGCAGGAAAAGTAGAGAGGTACAACGGACTGTAAAAACCACATTGAAAGCATTAGGTGGGGGATCTTTCAAAAACTGGGAGCAGCTCCTGGCAAAAGCCACCTGGTGAGTTCACACCCGAGGCTCTACTAACCGAGTGGGCCCTGCCCATTCTGAGCCTTTGCACAGAGTAGATGGAGACAAAGTCCCAGTGGTACATGTCAGAGGTTTATTAGGGAAGACAGTTTGGATTAATCCTGCCTCGAATACAGACAAACCCATTTTTAGGGTTGTTTTTGCTCAGGGACCAGGTTGCACATGGTGGATAATGCAAAAACATGGAAAACACGATGTGTACCTCAGGGAGATCTGAATGTTGGATAAAACCTCTGTAAATATCACTGTTTGCTGAATGTTATTACCATTGTCTGTGTATAGCTGTATATTGGATGTATCATGTATGTACTTGTAGAGTTAGAGTTTATATTAGTTTTAGTAGTGAGCAGATGATATGGGGATAAGGGGTGGAATGTCCTGGCTTGACCATATGATGCTTTTATCCCCAGTCGTCTCATTCTGTTTATGTTGAATAATAAGTTTTGCACCTTTAAGAGTGTTCCAGAGAGGGAAGGGGGGAGAGAAGAAGCGCGCAGTTTGTTTTCATACACTGCACTCCACTCCCCCACATTCCTGCCCCTGGACTGCTGTTGTCTGCGGACAGACAGCGGGACAGAGCTCTTCTTTGGCTTTTTAGTTAGTGTTAGCTAGCTGAGGCAAAGAAGTTCCCTGGACTGTGTATTTTCTTTTCTTTGGACCTCTTGAAACCTGCTCTGGACTGAACACCCGGGAGAGCACCTGCAGCTGCACCTGTGGCCCACCGGGCCGGGCCTGGCCTGAGACAATTCCAGCACCGGAGGGACTGATCAGAGACTGAGTGAGCTGCAACCCAGGGATGGGCTTTTCTCAGTTTGTCATCTCTTTTAGAGTGGCAAGGGGTCTCATTGTTTGATATTGTTTTGGTTTTATTGTTTAACAAACAGGGTTTTTTCCACCTTTCTCCAGGGAGGTATTATTTCCTGCTGGACCAGTTGGGGGGAGGGGCCGATTGGATCTGCTTTTTTCCCACCGGAGCTGCTTCGGGGATTCTTCCCCAAATTTGGTCTAAACCTGGACAGGGCTCTGGCTGCCTCCTCCTGTCCAGTCCTGAAGTGCCTCCATCGAGTTGCCGGGCAATCCAGACTGGTTCTCATCTCCTTTGGTGGCTGGGGTTTGAATTTAGGTGGGTGGAGCTCATCTCTGGAAAATAAATAACTATGAACAGGGACCTGCAGTGGGAGGGAGGGAAGGACACCTGCACCAGCAGCTCCTGGCCAGGATGCAGTCCCTGGCTGGGTGCTGGCTCGTTGAACTGAGAAATGGTTTGATCCAACCCTTCCCAATCCAGGCTGGGGCAGGTCTGTTCTAAAGGCAGCCCAGGGATGGCACTGAGGTGCTGCAGCAGCTGCAACTGCTCGCATTGAGCAATTACAGAGGACAGGCATTTACACCTGGTGGGGATGCAAAAAGCACAGTGGGAGAGGAAAAGACAGAGAAGGCAGCAAAAAGGTGAGATTTGAGACACCGAGGGCCAGACCCAGCCAGTGCCCAGCCAGCACAGCCCACCCAGTGCCCAAGGCCAGAAACTCTGCAGCTCCACCAGGGATTTATCAGGAATGTTCCCCTGACACCGCTGGGGGGTTGGTTGACATTTTACAACACTCCCAGGTGACTCAGGTCGCATTCCCCATCCATCCATCCATCCATCCTTCCATCCTTCCATCCATACATACACAGGCTGTGGTGCTGGGATCCTGCCACGCTCTGCCAGCCTTGGGCTTGGGGAGATTTCTGCCAGCTGTCCTGAGCTCCGTAATTGTGCTCTCTGTTCCAGGAAGCAAGCAAGAAAGATTTTAAAAAACCCAAAACAAACCACAACAGAGAAACCTAAAAAACCTTCAACAGCTCAACCCTGCTCAAGTTATTCCTTTAGGGACAGCTACCACTCTCCAGCTGAAATGCTGGGCTTTTGGGAAAAAAGAAAATTACATGTTCACCTCCAAATTGAAAAAGATTAGGGTAAGAGAACCTTTCAAACTAAAAATTACTGTTTGAAAGCTTTTATCTTTGCAAGAAATCTCTAGGTAAGACCAGCCTGACAGTTAAACAACTGGTTCTTCTGGTGGGGAGAAACCCTCCTCTTTAAGGGAAGCAGCCTGATAGTTGAAAGCAACTGTTTGGTCAAACTTCAGGCTCCCTGGCACAGCCTGCATTGCCCTTCCTTCCTGTTCACTGATTTACAGGCAGTGCCACGATGGCCCGGGTTCAGATGTTTGGTGCCATCCAGGGAATTTGGCATTGCCATTTTCATATGTTTTAATTGAAGTTTCAGTCCTTGCAACCACTCTTCAAATGCCAGCTTTCCTTTCTTTTACAGAAAGATCAAGGTTCCCAGAAAACTTCTGATATCCTCTCTTGCGCTCAGAGAGATGACATTTTCAAACAGATGTTTCCAAATTTAACAGCATTTGAAAGAAAAATTACCTCAAATCCCCCTGGATTCCAGCTTAGCCCAACTCCATTCTGTGTCAGACACTGAGATTCCCACCTCTAAGGCAGGAGCTGTTTGTGCCCCCATCCCTCCTGTCCTTCTCCCCAGCAGCCTGTGCCTGCTTTCCCCGGCAGAATCCCTGTCCCCGTGCACCCTGCCAGGAGCAGCTGCACACGGGCTCACAGCTCCCCTTGCCCTCACCAGGGGGTTTCTCTCATCCCCGAACACGCCGATGAGAACGTCGGTGCGATGAGTGCCCAGGGCCTGCACTGCCACCACAACTGGGATCTCTGCTGTGCTCTGGGGCTGCACAATCCCACAGGGCTTGGGGCTGGAGTAGAGCACAGCAGAGTCCTCCTTGCGTTTCTGGAAGGGACACAATGAAACGCAGATTCAGAGGGACCTCTCAAGAAACTTTAGGCTCCTTAACATCCACCACAACAGCAACTTACACACACCTTTAAAGCTCCCCAGGACAAAGGTCAAAGGCACAAACAAGATGCAAGAATTGTAGGTTTAGCACTCCCAGGGCATCCTGCAAGGAGGCTGCCAGCACAGGCACTGGTGTCTGTGGGTGCAGCAGCTTTTCACAACCCTCTAAGATCTCCCACAGGAAAACGCCCTGAGGACTAGAGCATCAACTGTTTCCTCAGGAGCTTAAACTGCCTCCTCAAGTTTACAGTTGGGTAGGATCCTGTTCTCAGCAGATCTTTAAGACTGAATAGAAACCAGCAAGGTCTTATCCAAACCCTTTGTTCCCCTAATAATCTCCTCAGGAATATTTGACAGGAGGAGGTGGATGTGATGCCAAACCTGGGGAATAAGCCCGTAGCAGCCAGGAAGGTGGCTGGGATTCCTAATGAGGATCTTCCTCTCATAGGGCACCTTCAGGTGGCACTCATCACACAGCAGCACTGGGGAGGATACTTGGAGCTCAGGAACGAGACACCTGGGCAAAGAGATTAGCCCAGGACAATCAGAGATACTGAGAGAATGGAGAATGCCTACCCCCAAAGATTGTGAAATGGAGCAGAACACATAGGTCACTGTCAAATGCACACTGAAGAGCCCTACAGGGATAAATTGCCTTCTACCTCTTCCCACTCCAACATGTCTTGTCAAGGAGGGGCAAACCCTGAGAGGCAGCACCCAGAGGCTGCCAAGTGCCCCAGGCAGAGCACTTTGCCCCACAGCTGCCTCAGCCCCTCCTTTACCCAAGAAGGCTTGCAAGGACTCCTGCAACAGTGCCAGTGACCCACGAGCTCTGGGGAAGCCTTCCCAACAAGGATCAGTGCTCCCTAAGGCTCAAGGAACACACAGCTCCAGTGTCTCAGTAAAAATGACTCCCTTCTCTGCCATGGTGCTGTTGCCCTGCCTGAGAACTCAGCTCTTTGCCCCAGCCCTGGAGGGCACGAGACAGCAGCTGCCCCACAGAGGGGCTGATCAGCCCCTGCCAGGCCCTGCAGCTCCCTGGCTCCTTCACTGCACAGCTCCAGGCACTGCCTGGCCCCAGCTCCACCTGCTGTACACAGTGGCAGCCCAGGCACTGCCTGGATGGCTCTGCCTGGCACAGGGAACAGCACCAGGGAGCTGCATCCCTCTGGGCATCACACTGACACCCACAGCAGCACAGCAGCATGGAATTCTGCTGCAGCAACAACGACTTTTGCTCTCAACTCTGACAACATTAAAGCTCAAAATGGGAAGCAGAGGGAAGGACAACAACTGGAGCTGACCTGCCACATCAAGGGCTGCTTTCCCCTTGTCAGACCTTGCCCTCCCCACTCTTGCTGGGAGCCACTTCCCCCCTGCCATGTGCCCTCATGGACAGAGCCAGAGCCTGACTCTCAGCAGCTGCTTGGTGTGGCCCAAACCAGTGCACGGTGCTCACAGCCAGCACAACTCCACCTCTTGCAGCCAGAAGGAGAGGAGGCCCTCAGGAAATTTGTTCCACCTCAAGCACCAAAAACAAGGCCAATCAATGATATCATTCCTGGTGCCTTTAGAAGAGGGCCCAGGACCATGCTGGGCTGGGAGCAAACGTGCTTTTCACCACAGGCTGCTGCCCAAGCACTGCTGTTCTCGTGTCCAGCTGGCACAACGTGAGGGCATTCAGCAGCACTTCTCCTTGGCAGCTGCAGCCAGCACAGCCTGGGCAAGGCAGTGCCTGGGGGAGGCCAGGCAAGGGCTGGTACCTGGCTGTGATGATCAGGGCTGCCACTCCCTTGCCAACACCCTCCACGTCCACCAGCAATCTCCGGTAGAACTCCATCACCGTGTTGGAGCACAGGGTCACCTGGTGGAAGAGAAGAACAGTCAATGCTTCCTTCCAAAAGCTCATTACCCACGGGTGATATCCTCCAGTTCCTGAGGGAGGATTTGCCCTTCATTCTTCTGCTGCTCCATGTGTAGAGCACAGTCTCAGATTAACAAAAGCCTTCTGGCAATACCACATTTGTTAAACACACCTTGCTATCAGGGCACAGGTCAGCTACATTAAAACATTAGACTACAGCTCCATGCACCACTGCATTCAAATTAAGGGGCCAATTTCTCATCTGACTACAAAGACATCCATGCAGAGGAAATCTGACTTGACCACAACGAGTTCAGCTTTACAGCAGGAGGCTGAGGGCAAAGTGTGGCCCAGCAGGTGCTGGGCAGTTCATGGCTGCCCTGGGACCCCGAGCCCAGGCTGGCTCTGAGAACTCTGGCCCTCACGCAACAAGTGGGGAACTGCCCCAGGGTGGGCAATGACCACAGGCAGAACCCTCAGAACTGCCCCAGGCTGGGCATTGACCACAGGTAGAACCCTCAGAACTGCCCCAGGATGGGCAATGACCACAGGCAGAACCCTCAGAGCCTCTTTCTCTACACTGCAAGAGACAAGCCACCAACGGGACCAGGCAGAGGAGAAAGGAGGAGGATCTGTGTCTTGAAATTACACAAGAAAGGGTTTATTCCAAGCAAAAGGATCAGAGCCAAAAGAGCCCTGGACACTCCTGTGCAAGGGCTTTTGTACAGACACAAATCAGGAGGTGGATACGAACAGCAAACCAAAAGGGAATCCTCAGGGGAGCACTGAGGGGATTACATCAAGTGTCTGGGGCCACTTTGTGTAGGAGGGTGGGGAGGATGGCTCACTTGGGCCAATGGGGCCTCCAGGAACAGGGGAATTCCAAAGGGGCGTTGCAGACAGGGATTGGCTCCAGGTTAAATTGGCAAAGAAAGTTGGGGAACAAAAGGGGCTGGGTTTGACAGGCAGGGAAAGAGCTGGAACAAGGGGCAGGGAATGGCATGAGGGACAGCTTTGAGGGAGGGTAAAACCCAGGGGTAAACTAACTCGGGGACAAGACGGGGTACAACAGAACAAACCACTTAACAAGGAATCAATACAATAAATTTGAACCGCTACACATGGCTGCAGATTTTTTTGTCTCCACTGGAGCTTCCTGCAGTGAACACAAATCATTCTGCTCCCCAGGAGGGGGGAAATGACACCAAGAAGAAAAGCTCACTGCTTGATACAATGACATCTCTCTAACAGCCACCTCCTGCCCTCATCCTTGCTCTGCCCCGTTGCAATCAAATCAATCGCTCTCAAAAACACTAGAATGGTTTCACGCCTTGACCATAAGGTCTGTGAGCTCAGCATATGATTTTGGAAAGCAAACAGTGCTCCTTGAGGAACATCCCGACTAAGCCAGCCAGCAGAGGCCTCCCAGCAGTGCAGATCTCTCAGTGCCAGGATGCTCCAAGCTGGCACCAGAGCTAAAGCCCTCCCACCCTGCAGTGCAGCTCCAGCCCTGGTGCTGCAGCGGCTGTGGCTGGGCTCTTGCCGTACCTCGATGTCCTGGTGTCCCTGGGGGAGGATGGTGCCTCTGCTGGGATTGATGGTGAACTCCCTGGGCTCCACATGGAAATGGATTCCCTTGCTCCAGGCCGGGTCGGTGTCCCTGCGGATATGATCCACGCTGTCCACAGCCGGCTGCGTGCCATCGTCCGACATGCGGAGCTGGAACGTCAGGGGCACCGCAGAGCTGTTGGTGAGGCGGCAGCGCTGCGTGTAGGGAAAGCCTGGGCAAGGACACAAATAGCCATTCAGGCACCCAGCAGGGCATGATCCTGGGGGCAAGATCCTGGCAGGATCAAAGTGGGAATGGAGTTGAGCTCTTTGATCTGAACTACAGCTCACCCAGAAGCTGCGTGAGGAATTAATCGTCACTTAGTTCCCTTTGACACAGATTCCAGACTGCAGCCTTGAAAATGCCCACTCCTAGCCCTGCTGAACACTGCAAGCTTCTCTCTTTGTGATGGGGACCAGCTCCCTCACCTGCCCCAAACCAGCACCAGTTCTCTCTCAGTGATGAGTGTGCACCCAGACCCAGCATTTACTCTGAGAATTCAAGCTGTCCACTTCCCTGCTCAGCCTGCCAACACTCCCACCTTTTTCAAGACATATAAAGAGTGAGTTGTCAGTGAGAAGGAGCTACAGCAAAAGAAAGTGAGGATGGGATCAGGAACTAGAACGTGATGCAAAGCACCCTAATGCAGCTTCTCTCTGCAGGATCCTTAAGGCATCTCTTGCTTTGGGCCAAACAGACTGAGCACGTGACAGCTCAGAGCCCACTCAGCTGGGGGCACAGCCCAGCCTTGCTTTGAGATTAGCAATCAGGAACCAGGTCCCACCTCAGCCCACACACAGGGACATCACAGCCGTGCTGTGCACTGAGAGTGCTGCCTGCAAGGGTTTACCCCACGTTGGCTCTGAGATTTGCTTTCCATCCTGCAAAGCCAGAGATACAGCCACTCATGGAGGGGATGTCCTGCAGAGCGCGCAGAGCAGCCACAGCCTGCTCTGCACTGCACATCTGGCTGGGCTGGCCAGCTCTGTGGGGAGGAGACTTCTCCCCAGGCCTGCTCACCAAGAGTCACTGGGACACAGATGGGGAGGAAAAACAACTGCAGCTGCAGCCCAGAGCTTCTCTGTGCCCATCCAAGTGACTACTGCCAGCTCCAGCAGGGACTCCAGCAGGGAGGCAAGAGAGGCACAAAAAGGACAAACCCAGATGTCAAAACCTCCAACGAGACTGAGGCCAGCACACGCAGACAACAGTCAACAGTTACAAAGAAGCAAAGATACAACAGCTGCCTTCAGCTGAAGAGCCCTTAGGCATGAAATTGGATTCAGCAGGATCGGTCTCCTTCAGACCCATATTTCCATCTGTTGCCTTTCTTGTTTCATTCCTTCCAAAGTCAACTTGACAAGCGCCTCCGTGGTGATGCAGGCTAGGAAGAAGAAGCTCAAGAAAGGCAATGAGTTTCCTTCAGAAGTTCATGAACTTCATTGTTGTGGCTTTAGGCTTGGCCGTGAACGTTGCCCTGGCTCTGGGAAGGGGGACAGCGGTTCTGGGGGGTTTTGGGCGGTTTTGGCCCTGGGCTGGGCTTTTCCCTTGAGGGTTTTTGGGAGTTGTGGCGTGATGCCGTGGGCGGCTGTGCAGCGGGAGCTGAGGCTGGGCAGGGAGCGGAGCTTCCCTTCCTCCCGCTCGGGGGTCGCAGCTCGGCCGCTGCTGCTGCGGGAGGGTTTGTGCTTGGCCCGGGGCTGCCCTGGCTGCAGCTCAGCGCTGGCACCGACCCTGCCTGCCTGCCCCGCTGCTGCTGCGGCTGCTGCTGGGCACTGCCCACATTCCCCTGCCCTCTGGGGCTTTGCAAAAGGAGCATTTCCTCCTTCCCTTCCCTTCCCGCACCGGCTGGGGGGGATCCCTGCCCTGCCAGAGCCCACAGCTCCTCCTGCTGTCACCAGACCTCCACCAAAGGGGAAAAACAGGACTTGGCATCTGGGAAATGTCTGTTCTTGCCTTCTTGTCTGTGCTCTCCTGAGACAGTCTAGCAAAGAACTGTTATTCCTTTTCCCACAGTTTTGCCTGGGAGCCCTGTCATTTCAAAGGGATAATCATTTGGAGGGAGGGGCTCATCTTTCCATTGCAGCAAGATTCCCACCTTCCTTGGCAGACATCTGTCTTTTAAAGCAGCACAGAGACACCAGAAAATTCTGCCTTTCTATTCCTTGCTTCCATTGAATCTCACAATGGCAAGATGCCCCCTGAGGCAGCAGCAGCAGCAGCAGCAGCAGCCCGGCAGTTCACAGCCTGAAGAGGCTGCTGGGACAGAGCAGGAGTGAGGGATGCTTTTCTGTTGGAAGGCACAGATCCCTGAGGCTGTGTCCCAGCCCAGGGAACACTCACCAAAGGAGATGTCCCCGAAGTCGAGCTCAGCGAGGTCGAAGTGTAAACTCGGTGCAGTGACGCTGCCCCTGCAGGCCGAGGACAGAGCAGGCAATGGCTCGGTTAAAGGCATTGCACAGGTCCGGCTGCCGTGGCTCGGGGGCACAAAACCCGGGCTCAGGGCACCCTGGGTTTCCAACCAACACAGCCCCGTGTGCTCAGCACAGGGCCCTGGGCACAGGAGGCAGCTCAAGCCAAGGGGCAGCAGCCAACAGCCCCTGATGGGCTCTGGGCACAGGGCAGGCAGGAGAAGCCCCCGGGTTGCTGGGGGTCCCATGAAGGACCCTGAACACACACCCAGACATGGCTCTGTGCCTCAGTTTCCCCATCTGCAATGGCATGGACATCAAGGTGTCCCCACTAACTTCTGAAAGCAGCCCTTCCAGCCACAGCTTCCCTGCTTTGCTCCTTCTGAGCTGCAACTGCTGTTCCCATGGAGGAGCTTTCTCAAGAGAGTTTGACCCACGCAATCATTACAGACACTGTTCTGAGACACGAATCCAGGGCATTCCCAAACATCCTCTGAAAAGAGCAGCAACAGTTCTACCCAGGGCACAGATGAATCCTAGAGGAAAGGACCAGCTTGTCAGCAGTGCACCAGCTGGCACAGCCAAGAGCAAGAGCTTCAACAACCAAACTTGGCTGTCCTGAATCTAGCACAGCACCTCACCTGCCCTTGAACTCAGCAGACACACTCCAAAAGCCACCAACATCCACTGAAATCAGCACTTGAAGCTGCACAACATTCACCAGTTGATTTCATGGTTGATGCCAATCAGTGCCCACTCTGCCTTTTGGTTCAAAATCAAGAACCAGTGAGCTGTGTCCTCTATTGGACTCACAGGACTGCCCCTGCCTCTGCTCTGCACATCTCAACAAGAGACACCTGCCCCTGCTCAAGGAGAAAGCTGCTTATGCAGAAACACCCCTTGGCCATTTTGGGGGAGGGACAGAGGAGAATCAATTATTTGATGGTGAAAGGTTCCCTCTTGATTTCCAAATGAAAAAAGCAGCACTTTCCTCCAAAAACAAAGGCAGCATCATTGTTTCTCCACTATGGGCGCACCTGCTCACCACTTTTCTCTTGCTAAGGAATAACTCCCTTGTTCTTCTTCACCCATCTCCCTTATCTCTTTGCTATCATCCAGTGCAGATTGCTTTCATTTCTTCACTGCCTTGAGCCAGTGCCGCCCAGGAGCAGCAGCCCAGCTCCAAAGCTGCAGAGCAGCCAGCATCAGCTCTCCTGCTTCCACTCCATTATCCTGCAGCACATGGCTCAGGCTGGCAGGGACAAGGCCTCACGCTGCCGTGGTGCTGAGCACTGAGCTCTGCCTCCCCTATGATCCGCCCCTTCTCCCTGTGGCTGGGCCAGGATTGTCTCTTGCCATGGCACCAGCCCACGGGATGGTGCCCAAGTCCTTGGCACAGTTCCTGACTCCCACATCAGCGCTTTGCTGGCTGTGCAAAGGAGGCACCAGAGCCCTCTGTGCACAGGAGCTGGGGGCACAGCTTGTGCCCCACAGCATGGCCATGAGAGGTGAGCTGAGGCTGCTGCTGCCCATCTGGCATGGATTATTCACACAAGGTTTTACAAACACTGCTGCAGCTGCAGAATCAGCCAGGCTGGCCCATCTGCAAAGCCCTGAGGGCCTTGCTGGGTGTTCAGGTGGGACATCCCAGAGCAGCTGCTGCCCAAAGCTGATCCATCCCACTGCCTGCCATGGCCCAAGGCACAGGGAGATCCCTGCAGGGAGGAGTCATTCCGGCTCCCGGCTACCACACAGGGCAGCAGGCAGCCCTGACAGTGCTGAGGAAGCATTTCAGAAGCTGCTTGTGCTCAGCAGGGTGCAAGCCAGCTCCCAACATGTTCCAGCAGCCTCCAGGAAATCTGGGACACAGAAAGCTCCAAGGCCACTGAAAGCAAGAGCAGATGCCTTCCATCCTGCTCACTTCCAGCCAGGCTGCAGGGCAGCAGATCCCGTGCTCGGTTCCTTCTGTAGCTCTTTCCCAACTCCGCTCTCACCCAAAGGTGTTTGCACAGGGACAGATGAGCTGCCTCACCTCTGGGTGCCCAGCTGGTACCGAGCTGCCCGGGCACCGACATTGCGCACCAGCAGAGTCTGCTGGGTGCTGACCTTGACTGGACACTTGGAGAAGTCCAGCTGGGCAGGGAAGTCCAGCACAGCTCGGGCACCAATGGCCCGAATTGGCACAACGATCCTTTCCCTTCCAGTGAGGCACACCAGCTCGTGGCAATAATCCTGCAGGAAAAGAAACTGGCTCAGCACAGGACGTTTAGTGCCATCCCCATGGCAGAAGAAAAACCATTTCCTATACCCCTCCAAGGGCATCAATTTACCTATTGCACCCTCAAATGAACACTAAGTTCTACTACTATGTCACATTTTAAAGGCACCAGCGCACTTTGCAAAATCTGTCTCAGTGGCATTCAGCTCTTGTGTCACTCTGGTCATACAGATAACAGCCCTAGGCCCCCATCATTTTTACTCTAAACTTTAATGATGTTAAAGAATTCCTAAGCCCCTTCTAAGCAACATGGAGCTGGGGAACACAGGACATTGCTCTTTAGGCTTCTATATTCCCACTGTCTGAGAATAGGACAAAGTGTTCAACTGACTCTAAGCAGCAAAAGGAAGAGGAGAAAACAGCTGCACCCAAAGACATCCTGCACCTCTGGCCTGGTGCAGAAACATCAGTTGGCTCACAACTCCCCTCTAACTTTGCCTGTCCAACCAAGTCCGGAGAAGAACGGTGCTAAGAGGTAGCAGGATGCTGTTGGAAAGGGCCTCTCTTTGTTTCCCTGCAAGGCTTCCTCCCTTCCATGCCATGCCCTCAACCCTTCTGTATGAACAAGCCTCCAGATCAGAACATGAACCCTCCAGATCCCAGCACTGAGATCAGACTTGCCAGGGCCTCAGCACTGCTGTTCAAACCTCCCCGCAAAAGCACCTTTGGCACGGAATGGGTGCCAGCTGACAGAGCAAGCACAGGGACAGGCATGAAGACAGAGCCCCAGCAGTGTCACTGCCACGGGCTCTGGGCTCACAGCTCTGCCTGCAGCTTGTACCTGCCCTACACCAGCTCCTTCAGGCAGGTGTCCAAGTGCCCTGCAGCTCAGCAACCTCCTGCTGACCAAGGGCACCCAGGGCCCAGTGTGCCTGTGCCAGGCCGGGCTCACGGGCACAGCACATCCTCTGCCCTGGCCCTGCAGCTGTGCCATGCTCACTTGTGCTCTGGAACAGCACAGCTGCAAGGCTGCACAACAGAGGGGGTGAAAAAGCACCGGCTTTGCTCCAGCCCAGGGGCAGGCAGGGAAGCTGTTGGCAGTCCAGGAAGGAGGAAAGCTCTCTGACCTCTTTCTTCCTCTGGTGTTTTCCATCAGAATGAAACCCCTTCCACTGGACCAAGAGATGGCCCAACATCTATCAACAGCCCTCTGTCATTTTCATCCTCTTTCCTGTGCATCTTCCCTTGGCAATGCTCAGCAATGTGCAGGGAGGGGAAGCAGAGCCTGTCAGGCCTGGCTGCAGTGCCTGCCAGCAGTGCCAAGGTGTGACTGGCTGCAGGCTGCCTGCCCACGCCTGGAGCCCAGCTCACAGCATGCAAGGGGCTGCAGCCAGAGTGCAGGGAAAACAATGGCTGTGGAGATCATTGTGTGCTTTGGCTCCTCCAGCCTCACCTTGTTCTTGCTGGGGGTGAAGCGGATGCGCACAGGGACAGAGGCGCCCGGCGGCACGGCACGGTACGCATCGCTGGAGCTCACCAGCTGGAAGTAAGGTGAGCTCTCCATGGAGACCTTCACCACGTGAAGATACTGCAGCAAAGACATGAAATTATGATTTTGCCACTTGTGGAAACAGGACGAGAGGAGACCTGTCCATGGCCTGCTAACATCCCTCCCCTGCCCCTTTTCCAAAGCACTTTCAGCTGAGCAGGCACAGGCACATCATTCACAAGGCTGAACTTGAATCCCTTCTCTCTGGCTCCAGCATTTTGGCCAGGGGCAGTAGGGCAGTGCCTGCTGGGAAGGAAGGGCCAAGCAGGTCAGCACCAGCAGCATGGAGACACAGCACCTGAACCAAGTCACCTGCATATTCAACAAGGCCAAAAAACCTGCTGGCTTCTGCCTGCACACAGCCATGAAGTGGTCATGTTCCAGAGGGGGAATGTGCTACCTAAAAGCAAACCAGCCCATTTCTGTGGGGGAAGGAAGAAATTCCCTTCTAGCAGATCAGGTTTGGGTAGGGACCTTCTGGGGATACAGTCAGGCAGGCAGAGCAGCAAGACAGGAGACCAAACACTGTGGTCTTACTGGGAATAAAAGCAAACCTGAAAAGCAAAAGAAGGAATGAACACAGCAAGACAATCCCTAAAACAAGGAGATGGCAAAGAGAATTTAAATGGGCAGTAAAGCAGCAAGCAAGAATCATAAAACCATGAGAGCAACCAGCTTGCCAAAAGTGACAGAAACACAGACAGGCGGTGTCTATTGACCATGGGGCTTCAGAGGCATTTTCTGCCTGGAGAAACAGGACCAGCACTGACTGACAGTGTGGTTCCAGTATGAAAAGCCAATCTTGGCTCTCCAGGGCTTCCTGCTGCCTGGGCAG
Source organism: Passerculus sandwichensis (assembly GCA_031885435.1). Taxonomy (NCBI): domain Eukaryota; kingdom Metazoa; phylum Chordata; class Aves; order Passeriformes; family Passerellidae; genus Passerculus; species Passerculus sandwichensis. The sequence continues at coordinate 2,143,296 of CM063146.1, forward strand.
GCAAGCTGGGCTGCTGGGCATTCCTGCCTGCAGCCAGCAGGCCAGGTTCGGCCCTCTGGGGTACTACATGCACAGCACACATGCATTTTCTAGCACACTGATCTCATCAACCCCTGAGCACCAAAATGCTCTCCAAAAGTCTAAACCAGGTGATTTGGACTCCCTCCTGTCTCCTCCCACCAGCCCACTCTTGGCACAAGCCTCACTTGAGAAAATGTTTCCCGGACTGAAATTCAAATGGTCTCAAGTTTTCCTCTTTACAGTGGAACACAATTGACATTTTTCAACTTTTTCCCTCTCAGCTCTCTTGGGAAACTGCAAAACAATGCCAATTTCTTCAGGTGAAGGTGGAAACCTCCAGGAGCACATGGCTTTGGATGTGCTGTGCTTCTGCAAAGGGAAAGCAGAGCACCGTGTTGCTTTTGGAAAAGCTGAGCAGAGCTGGATGAAGCTGAGCAGGAGCCTCAAGTGGCACCTAAAGGCCTCTCACTGCTTCTGCTCCATCACTCTGATTGCAGGGCTCTTGCAGAACACGGTTCCTGCAGGGCCAATGCCATTAATGAGAAGTGATTCCAGCATAAAGTGCAGAAGGCTCAGCCCCTGAGCTTTGGCTGTGAGCTGCACAAAGGGAGCCAAACTGGCTGAGAGAGGCAGAGATTCCTACCAGGAGCCAAGATGAACCAAGGAGACACAGGGTGTGCTATAGACCCAAGGCAAAGCATGAGAGCAGGTAAGAACTGTACAGCCCTCAACATTCCAGTCAATCCAGAGCTTTCAAGAGAAAAGCCTTCTATCCCTTTGGGATAGACACCATCAACGCCTGGCCAAAATCTGGGGACAATTCCCAGCACAGGAAGATTTCCACCATCTTGCAGAAGAAGGTGCTGAGACATTTTCTTCTGCATGTGCTGCAGCAGATAACTTGCTTTGCTGTACACTGAGGGAATGAGAGCACTCTCCTCTTCCAGCACAGCGTTAAAGCTCTGGGTGCCAGCACTTACCTTGTCCTTATTCATGAGAGACAGCACCATTTCCGAGACCTCCCGAGTGACAAAGTTCTGAAATACCAGCTCTGGTGGGGAAACCCCAAACCAGCTCTGTTTCGGGGCAGCTGACGGCAGCTGGAAAGGAGAGAGAGCAGGGAGAGCTTCAGCTGCTGTGAGGAAGGTTCATGCAGGAGAATCTTCCTCTGATCCCCAGTGAAGTACAGACTCTGAGGGAGCACGTCTGCCCAGCCCACACTGGGCAAACAGTGGCTCACCCACCTCTGCTCTGAGCTCATCCACAGCTGCTGGGCCACACAGAGCAGGCTCAAGCCAAGCTGCTCTTTCGGCATGGATTTCTCCAGGTTTCTTTCTCCAGAATGCCAGGCAGCACTTTCCTAAAACACAGCCCTGTGCCCATGTGGTCACAGAGCTCTGGGGCACTGACTGAGTAAGTAAAACCCATGAATTTACAGGAGACTCCATGGGAAAGGATTTGGGATGTCTTTTACTCTGAGACAGGGAAACCGAGGCCCACACAACTGCAAATATCTTTTTTTGCTCTAGAACTTAGACATCAGTAAGAAGAGCACAGGACCAGAGCAGGTGTGAGAGATGAGGTGACATCTGGCTGAAGCCAAAAGGTTATTAAGAAAAAGAATGGAATTTGTTGGTTCTGTGTGTTATTTGTGGTTTGGATTTGTTCAGGTTGGTTTGTTGCGTGTCACAGTGAGAGGGACAGGCTTGAAGACCTGACCAAAAGGAAGGAGGACGAGAAGGGAGCGGACAGAAAAGTTGGTGCTCAGCAGAGAATGGAAGCTCCTGAGTACCCATCCAATGGCAAAGGTCACAGGGACTAAGAAACACTTTCCTTTTGCTTTGATGATTTGGTTCCTTTTCATTGTATTTAAAAGTTAGTGTGTTCCAAAGAGAGGAAAAGGCAAAAATAAAAAGACAAATGAGATGAAAAGAAAAAGTCAAGTGAGGTGAATGCTGAATGAGGATAAGTTTCAGTTATTTTCTCAGCAACTTGGGTAAAAGCAGAGTTGGTATCTCCTTTTTCAATGGCCTTTAAATGGGTGCTTTCTTGTCATTACTGACACCTTATTTCATGCCATTGTAGAGGCACGTCTGGAATGACACAACAACAGCAAATGCTTCTGGAGCAGAGACATGGCTTGGAGAAAACTCTGCCCTGCTTTTTCTGCCTTCTCCAGCCACACTGCTGTCACTGCAGAGACACAAGCAGGTCTCCTCTGTGACTTCAGAGCAGACACATTCCGCTGAAGGGAGTGGCTGCAGCACACTGTCCCTTAGCTGTGCCCTTCCCTGAGGTGTTCCCAAGGCTCCTCTCCAGGACAATCCTAAACCTGGATTGTGTTCCGTGTCTCTTGCTGCCAATTTCCCGCTCAACAGCCCACCTCAGTCACCTACCCGTTTGGACTGTGCTTTATACTGAGCTAGTCCTGCCAGAAAAGCAGCTTTAAACACACCTCTGAGTAGGCACTGATCCAGACAAAGCACATCCATTCCCCTCTGCCCAGGGCCAGTCCCCTGTACATCTGGCAGCCTGCAAAATCTAACACCCTGTCAGGGTCCAACACATTGTTCCAGCCCAAAGCAGTAATGCAATTTGTTTTGTTCAATCTGAAGTAATTCCTGCAGATCCTTGGCCTTCAAAGGCCAAGGCTGCCACTCTGCAGGGAATCCTGGCACCCCGAGCATTTGATGGTGACCACACCAAAGCAAGAGGTGGCTCCTTCAGCAGGAGAATGGCAAAGGGCAATTTTGGGCCTCTGTGTCCCCAGCCTTCCTCCCATTGTTTTAGCAATGGCAGCTGCACCCCAGCAGCTTCAGCAGAGGGTATTTGTGTTGGCTTAGTGCAGATCAGGACTCCCAGTCCACCACTCCCAGCACCTTGCAATGACAGCAGGAGCTGGACACTGAGGCATTTTGCTGGAGGCAAGCCTGTCACAAACACACACCCTCTTCAAACTTCATGTGAAACAGAAAGGAAAAGAGCAGGAAAAGGCTACCTTTGGGCGAGTCTCACTCCTGTCTAGAAATGGGCCAAGTCTGGGCAGAATACTCCCCCCAGTGCTGGCCTCCTTCTTCCTGCTGAGAAACTTCTCCCTCTGGAACTTACAGGGAAGCAGCTGAAAGGCAAAAGTAAACCAGCTAGAGCCTCAGAGTTGTGCTTGTTCAGAAAGGCTTTTCTTGAACAAGTGACACTGGTGAATAACTTGTGATCACAGCCACTAGGACATTCCTGGAAGCCCTGGGACTTTCCTGCTGAAATACTTAGCATCAGGGAATTAATAATACAGAGTGGAACACACGTACTCCAGCCATATGGCTCTGTCCCATTGGCTTCTCCATGACTGGATGGGACATGGTTGGGGATTTCTGCTCTTTGGGCATTTGTTTCCTCTTACGTTTCATTGGATTGAGGCAGTGACCTTTCCAGAGAATGGGGAGGGGCTCTCAGAACTGCCTGAACTCCATCCCTGCACAACGCTCAGAACTCACAGCAAGGAGATATCGCTGCTGGATGAGTCCAAGAGATGCAAGAAAGGAACACTGTACCAAGAGTGAGGTGCACAGGAATGTCTCTAGGTTTTAGTTCTCCCTGTGAATTGTTTTCTCTGTCTGGGCTGACAGAGCCCTCCACAGAAGAAAACAGAGGCATCTCCTTGACAGAGCCTCAGCAGTGGGGCATCTTCAGCCAAGTGAGCTGCAGACAGCAAGGGACCTTTGTGGCCCTGGCTCCAGCGCTGCCTGCAGGGCTGCATCTGTGCCCACACAGGAGCTGGGAGAGAACAGCTGCTTTGGAAGCTCTTCCAGCTGGGACCAGCCGTGGCTCTCAAGGCTTTGGGCAGAGTTTGAGCTTCCCCCCCCATCCAACACGCCCAGGTGCCCAAGGGCAGCATGGTCAGAGCAGCACAGGTGAGTGGTGCCCAGCCTGACAGAAGGAATTCCTGTGGCACAGGGAAAGGGACAGAACACATGCTCAGGGCTTCAGCTGTACATTGGTTTCACTTGGCTCTGCTGGCACAGCCAGGCAAGACACAGCTGAAGCATCCCACAGTGTTCCCTATTGCACCAGGACAGCCCCAGCAACAGCAGCACAGCACAAAGGGCTGGGGAGGGGCTCTGCAGCTTCACAGCACTGCTGGACAACAGGGGCAGGGAGAGCAGGCACACCGGGGCAGTGCCAGCCTTAACACAGCCCCAGTGGGTACTCACAGTATCAGGCTTCAGCCCTTCCCTGGACAAAAGACGAGGTGTCGGTGTCTTCTTTGGCAATCCAGACGCCATTTCCAAGGGACAATGTCGCAGGTGAGCGACAATGCCTCAACAAAACTGGAAGGACCAACAATGGAACTCTGAAAATCCACAACCCAATTCATGGCAGATTCAAGGCATATTCTGGTGCTAAAAATGTTACATTACTTGAAAGTAGCTAAGTGCTTGTTTGGTGTAAGCAGCTAGTATACTTAGGCCTCTAGTTGGACTTTATTTGAACTCTATGGCTACCTTGTGCAATTCAAAGTTAGATCATACTGAAACCTAGAGCTAAAAATCTGAACATTAATAACAGTTCAAACAGACAAAGCTGTAGCTTAAATATTACTGAAAAATAGCTAGAGTGGGCCTCCTCTTCTTTAGGCTAAAGCACCCTTGCTCTCTCAGCTGCTCCTCACAGCTGAGAGACTAACAAGAGACTGGAATGTTATGGCTAATGGCTTAAATATCATTATAAAGGACCTTCTGCCCATTGTGACAAAACTCTATAAAGAAGCTGCGACCACCCAAGCCCACCCTTCCCTGAAAATGCCTCCTGACTGGAACTTGGCACTGTGAGTTAAGCTGCCTAAGGGAACTTGAGACAAGATCAAGGTGACACTATTGTCCCGTTAGCTCAGGTCTGGGGAGAAGTAAACAAGGCTGAGGAGAAAAACCTATCCACAACAAAGCCAAACCCAGCAGCTGTCCTGAAAATCAGCTCTGTCTGGGTTCAGGCTGGGGAAGTCACAGCCACAGACTCTTCTGCTGAGGCCAGGTTTGCACACAAACCTCCCAGCAAAGACCTCCGCAGTGCCTCCAGACCCATTCCTGAGGCCTCGCACCAGACGACTGCAGGGCATGCAAGCTAACAGAACAAATCTGAAAATCCAGAACCCAACTCATGGCAGACTCAAAGGATATACGGGTGCTAAAGATTTTATATGATTTGAAAGTAGCAAGAGACGGAGTCCAACTTGCCCCACTCCTGGGACGTACCTGGGCAAGGTATCACCTTGCCCAAATCTGCATTAATCCATTGGAGTCTTACATTTTGCCAGACCTCACCACAGAGAAGACCAGAAGAGGATTTAATGGTAGGCCAATGGGATCCATGGTGATATTTTCTACTAAATCTCTCTCTGTCACTCTCTTTCTCCTCCCCCCCTTCCCAACCTCCATCCCCCTCCCACTTTTTCTTTTCATTCTCTCTCTTTCTCCCTCACATTTACTGTTCTATAAAATCCAGACCATTGACTTTGGCATATGCTCTCCTTTGCACCTCAATACAGAGGCATCTCCCTAAAAATTTTAAAACCCAGATGATAAAAACCCACTGAAACTTGAACAGAACTCATTCACCTTTAAGCAGTTTAAGCACTTACCATAGGGAAAAATGTATAGACTACTATCTTTAGAAAATGTTGCATTTCTTCAGTAAAAAAAGCACAATCAGTAGTCCATTTATTGTTCATCCTCTCAGGCGTACATGTCAGTGAACTACTGCGCCAGAAGACTGGCATGATCACATCCTCTATTTCCCTTTGGCATTCTCTTTCAGAGCACAGATGAAACAAAACCAAAAAGTTCAACTTTAGTCGGTCTTTACCTTCAAATGAAATTCAGGACTCCCTAGCAGACACCAGTGTTCTGCACGCTGCGGAGCTTTTCGCAGAGGCCAATGCTCTGCACCTTTAGCAATTCTCTACGCCGACAATTCACCCGGCGAATGGCCCGGTGCAGCCGCCTGCAGGAGCCCGGGCTGCGCACACCCAGCCAGGGCCGCGCTCTCAGGCAGCTGAGGCCGCGCCGCTGTCACAGACGCTGAGGGCCCGGGCGCGGTTACCGGGCAACCGCGGCGCCGAGTGCGGGGCCGGGCGGGGCCGGGCCGGGCCGCAGGGCTTTGCAAAGGACATTGTCACTGCAGCGACTGACTGCAGTTTGGGGCTTCCCAAGAGTCTTTCTGTAACTAATGAAAGGTTAAAATGTGGTGACAAAGGCACCTATGCCAGGTCTGTACATTGCTCTTTGCAGCACTAGTATCCGACCCTGGCTGGAACAGCAGGAGGGGCTGAGGCAGCAGGGAAGGGGGCTCAGCCTGGAGAAAAGGAGGCTCAGGGGGGACCTTCTGGCTCTGCACAGCTCCCTGACAGGAGGGGACAAGAGGCTGCTGCAAGTTCAGGCAGCGCCGGAGCCGCCTGCCTCCCCCTCTCCTCCCCCGCTCCGCCTCTTCCTCCCTCCTCCTCCTCCTCCTCTTCCTCCTCCGCTCCCGCAGCCCTCGCAGCCCCCGGCAGGGGCGGGGATGGAGCCGGGACAGGCCGGAACGCAGAGAGGCCTGGGGGGATGCCAGGACTGGGAGTGACTGGGCTGTACTGGGATCATCCTGGGAGCAGCTCCCGGGTGACTCAGTTCTACTGGGATCATCCTGGGATCACACTGGCAGTGAGGATGAGCAGCGCGATGGCTCCAGCGCTGGGGCTGAGGGCGCTCCTGGGGCGGCCAGGGGCGAGTGGGACCCCCGGCACCGGGACCCTGAACCGCCACTGCCAGCACCGGAACCCCCCTGCTCCCCTTAGCCTGCACAGGGACCCCCTGAATCCCCCTGTTCTGGACATCAGGTCCCGCTGCTCCCCTTTTCCCGGCCATCCCATGGCTCCCAGCCTCCAGACTTGGCGTAGGCCTGACTCTGGGACAACCTGGAACGCCTGGGTCTCCCATTCCTGCCTTTCCCAGGCACACCTTTCTGCAAAACCAGAGACAGCCTGAACTCCCCCTTTCCGAACATCCCGGGTGTCCCCACTCTGGTCCCCCCTTTTTGGGAAACCCTGGACTCCCCTTTCCTGGGCTCAAGGACCCCCTGGAACTCCCTTCTACCTCTCCACGTCCCTGCCCACCCCCCCCATTCCCATGACCCTGAGACCCCCCTGGCACCCCCATTCCTGAGAACCCTGATACCATTTTACCCCTTTGCTCAGTACTGAGACCCCCCTACACCCCTTTATCCGGCACCAACTCAACCTTTTCCCAGCCCCTTCTTCGTTTTTTGAAGCACAAGACTACTCTTTCTCTGTTCAAACTTCTCATGGAATTACAGCTATTTTAACGTCTGCTTACTTTAACATAGAAGCCTTTATTTGATATCAATTTGAACACTTTAATCTCCTTATAGTTTTATGCGTTATGAAGGAAAAGTGTATTTTCTTGTTGTTAGGAAAATTAATCCAGAAACACCAGAATTTTTTGTTCACAAAGAAGACAGAGGAGTCCTTTCTGGCTTTATTCCAATAAAGGGAGAGACCATGGGGCATTCCCCTGGGATCTTTGAATTTTTGGAGGATGCAGCCTTCTTTTTATCCTAATTTCCTGGCCACATTTCCCTTCTCTCTTTCCCCTTGGCTGAGGTGCTTGAGAGGTACAGATGCCCTGATACGCCTGACACCGAAGATTTCCCAAAGATTTCCCTCTAATGTATAACCCTCCCTTTTAGTTTTTAATTCTTATGGAGTTTAGGGGTTTTTCTTCCCCATTGTTTCTTTCATTTCTCAATGGCTTATTTTGTTTATCTGCAAACCTAAAGTGTATTTGTAAAAGCAAATATCTTTTTCCCTTCATCGATCAGTGGAATCCTTCCCATTGTTTCTTTTATCTTCCAGAGCTAGTTTTATCTACGAGCAGACCCACAGATTTTTAGTAAAAACAAATCCACTATTCCTCTCCTTTACAGCTTACAAGAAGATTTCAGCTCTAAAAACAAAGCATCTTCTCAGCCCTCTCATCTAAGACTTAACTTCTTCTTTATTGACTTTAGTGTCTTCATATTGTTTTTTATGTGCTTGCATTTTGTTCTTTTCTCTCACTCAGAAGAAGACTGAAGTACTGAAAAACTTAACATCACGCATGAGGCCTACCTAACCCACCAATAACTTGTAACAGAAAGCTGTGGCTCAGTTGTGTTCAGATCAGCTTTATAGTTAGTGTTTAGTTTTCTACACCAGCCACAGAAGTCTCTGGTCTCAGCCATGCTAAGAAGAAGAAGCAGCAGCCTGACAGCAAGATCTTCACAGCCACAGCCAGCTCTGCTCTGGCTAAAGCTCTGCAGCCTCCCCTGTCTCCTTGCCCGGCAGCTGCTGAAGCCCAGCCCGGCCAAACCAGAGCCCATGGAGAGAGAAGCCAGCAAGCAGCCCAGGAAATAGAAAAGAAGCCCAGCCTGCAGCAAGACTGCCAGCCCAGCCCAGACACAGAGCAGAAGCCAAACCCAGCAGCTCCCTGCCGACCAACAAAGAAAAAAAGTTTCTGAATTTTTTAATCTTTACCATGTGTGTTTCACAAAAGCGTGTCTAGCTTTTCAGTAGCTCAACAGACTGTCAGATACACAAAAAACTTTGCATCACTTCCCTAAATTTCCTCCCACTCCAAAGCATAACACAGGGCCGCTGGGAGCAACTGGGATCAGACTGGGAGCAACTGGGAGCAACCAGGACCATACTAGGAGCAACTGGCATTTTCATGGCATCAGAGTAGGATCATACTGAGAGGGACTGGGTCTGTGCTAGAGGCAACTGGGATCACACTGGGAGGAAATGGGGACATGCTGGGGACAAATGGGATCATACTGGGAGCAACTGGCACCATACTGAGGGTGACTGAGATCCTTCTGGAATCATACTGGGCAGGTGCAGGGACATGGAGAGGTAGAAGGGAGTTCCAGGGGGTCCTTGAGCCCAGGAAAGGGGAGTCCAGGGTTTCCCAAAAAGGGGGGACCAAGGTGGGAACACTCGGGATGTTCGGGAAGGGGGAGTTCAGGGGGTCTCTGGTTTTGCAGAAAGTGGGGCTGGGGGCTGGGAAAGGCAAGAATGGGGATCCAAGGTGCTCCAGGGCATCCTAGGGTGACGCCCATGGCAAGTCTGGAGGCTGGGAGCCATGGGACGGCCAGGAAAAGGGGAGCAGGGGGTCCTGATGTCCAGAATGGGGGATTCAGGGGGTCCCTGTGCAGGATAGGAGGAGCAGGGGGGTGCCGGTGCCGGGGGTCCCACTCCCCCCTGGCCCCCCAGGAGCGCCCCCAGCCCCAGCGCTGGAGCCGTCGCACTGCTCCTCCTCACTGCCAGGATGATCCCAGGATGATCCCAGTAGAACTCAGTCACCCAGGAGCTGCTCCTAGTATGATCCCAGTTGCTCCCAGTCATTCTTTATTATGATGCAATTTGCCTCTGGCACAGTTCCAGTTGGTCTCAGTTGCTCCCCCTTTGATCCAGTGTGTTCCCAGTTCTCCCAGTTGCCCCTAGTGTAGCCCCAAGTAACTCCCAGTATGATGCCAGTCTCTCCCAGCAGGGCCGCAGTCATTCACACTTGCCCCCAGTTGCCCCCAGCATGGTCCCAGTTCCCCGCAGCACGCTCCCAGTGGCTCCCAGTCGCTCCCAGTCCAATCCCAGTCATCACCTGCATGGTCTCAGGCACTCCCAGTATATCCCAGCTGCCCTGAACATTCTCGTAGTCATTGCCAGGCACTCCCAGTTACCTCAGCATGGTTCAGCTGCCCCCAGTTTTATCCCAGTCACTGCCAGGACATCCCAGTTGTCACTAGCATGCATCCTGTCATTCCCAGTTGCTCCCAGTGTGTGCACAGAGAGCTCCCAGCATGGCCCTGGTAGCTCCCAGTAACCCCAGCGTCACGATCCGTCCTTAGGATTGATCTCATGGATTGATTATTACTGCAAATAATAATCAGGATTGATTATTATTTGCAGTAATAATCAAAACAAACGCACCTTTATTGAATGACCACAACAAAATGCGATAGAGGGATTAAGGGAGAAAAAAATACAGAGAAAGAGAGAGAAAAGAGAGGGAGAGAGAGAGGGATATAGCTACCAAACGTAAAGATGAAGTCCTTTGGTCCAGTCCAGTTGAGGATCCGCCTGTTACGTCGGGGAGATCTCAGAGGCGCAGTTCATCTGGACCCCAATTGTACTCTTTTTCAATGGGGGAAGGGAGAATGAATTTTGCAACCGAATCAAAGGTAGTTTTGGGGAAAGAATGGTGCTTCGAAAGGGTACATACAGTCCATGTTCGGCAGTGGGCGTGAGCCATTGTTTTTGTGGCTCAGTGCTCACACCTGCAACATCCATCTCGCTTTGGCCAGCTTGCCTCTCCCCACACACCTCCCCCGGGTTGGGGGTCTCAGTCCCAGTCCTTGGAAAGTATAAGAGGGGGACTTCTCACATGGGGGTTTGATGTCTCGGTCTCTTGATGAAGAGGCTTCTTACATCTCAGTCTGTGTGTCACGGTGGTTGCAAACGAGTGAGAGGGGTCTTCTGCAGGGTTCCACCACTCAGGAGAAGTCCAGCCAGACCGAGAGGTGGGGCAGCTTCCAAGGCTGTTGTTGCAAAAAGGGCACGGTGCCCCCTTCTTCTCATTGGGCTCAGTGTAGCACACAGCAAACAACGCTTGTGGAAACAGTAGCTTAGCAATGCTCTCAGGTCTCAGGGCCTTGTGGCATATGACTTTCTCCTACAGAGGAGACGGGGGGGATCTTCTCTTCAGTGGTCCTCAAATGATGATCATGAGGCAGATGAGGGAAAATTCGGACAGACTCTTACACCCGCTCAAGGGGAGGTCTCTGTCCCTGTCACTCCCTTGCTCTCCCCCCCTTTTCTCTTTCTTTCCATCTCTCTCTCTACCCCACATTTGCTGTTCAATAAAATCCACTTTGGATTTGGTCTCATTAGCGCCTTAATTGGGGCTGAGGCATCTCTCTAACAATTTTCTTAACCAGATTGCCACATGATTTTGGCACAGTGAGTTCAGGGCACTGTTGTCTGTCCCCAGGTGCCTTTGACAACAGCATGGTTCCCGTCCTCTGAGGAGGTTGTGGTTCTCTCTGGAGGAACTCTTGGAAACTTGGACACAGCTTCCTCTGAGCAACTTATGGGAGAACTGATGAGGAAAATGGCTGTTGTGGGTGGCCAGTGAAAAGAAAATATTTTGTTGTCCTTCCTTGAAAAGTGTGTTAAAATCATTGGAGGAAAGGGAGCAAATGTTACCAGCGAGACTGACAAGGCTCATTCACCCCACGGTGAGGAACATAAGGCTGCTGAAAGTCCTACAAGAAGCCCAGCTCAAGTACCTAAATTCCTGAATATCTCCTGAATTCCCAGGCTTGGGTTCTTTGCCAAATGTGAGAATCATTTTTCTCTTGATCCCTGTCACCTTTGTGACAGCTACACAGAGCTTCCCCTTCCTTTTAATAATCTGTATTGGGCCAATTTTTCTCTTTTCTTCTATCAGAACCTGCCAGCAGCTGAGCTGGAGCTGTGCAGGAACCAATGAAACTTGGAATTGCCACGTCACTGCTTGGATTGTCGGTTTATTCATATTTGGGATTTGTTTGCATTTCCATCACAAGTTACTTGTGGGAAGAGCAAATATTCTTCAAAGTGATTTATGCAGAGTTAAGTTTGATTTCTGCCAAGTTTATTTTGTCCAGTGCCCAGGAGATGCTCAAGGGGTCTCTGTGCCTCTCGCCCTGGGGGATGCTTGGGAGGGGCTTGGGAGGGTTGTCCCTGTCCCTGTCACCCCAGGCCATTCCCCAGGGGACAATAAAACCTCGCTGAAAGTGGAGCAAATTTTGCAAAAGTGGCAGTTAATGGAACAGTCAGCGCTACCTTGAGAGCTCAGTAACAAATCAAGGCGGCCCAAGGTAATTCTGGGGCTCTGTGGACACCTAAAGTAGAACGTTTAGTAAATGGCAGGTATTGAAGGGAAGAACTTGATCTGTCTTCCCCAACAGTCTTGGGGACATTGGCAGGAGAAATTATGTCATTGTCTTCTTTATGGACTGTCAAGCTGATATAAAACCTGACTTGAAGGAAAATGTCCAAAGGCTTCACCCACAGAGACTTTTTGCCCGAACTCCTGAGAAGAAAGGATTCTGAGCCCCAACAACCCCATAGCTCAGCCAGGGGCTCATGCACAGCCCCCCTGGCAAAGGCTGATCCCAATGGATGCTCCAAACCAGGCTGAGGGTTTGCAGCAGTGGGGGAACTGGCTCAGATGTGATGCACATCTTAAACTGATCAAAAGAAAAACAATGAGGCTGTACTCTCCTGGGAGAACTTTGAGCACTTTATGGGAATTAAAAGGACTATAAAAGGGCTGGAGGTGGACTTTGTACAAGGGCTTGGCATGGAAATGGCATCACAATGACAGAGGGGAGAGATAGGTGGGATATTGGTAAGAAATTCTTCCTTGTGAGCATGGTGATGCCTTAACAGAGCCTGCCCCATTCCTGGAAGTGTCTAAGACCAGCTTAGATGGGATCTTGCCGCAACCAGGTCTAGTGGAAAATGTTCCTTTACCTGTCCCTGACAGGGTGTGAAACGAGATGATCTTTTAGGTCCCTTCCAGCCCATGCCATTCCAAGGCTCCATTAATCTATGACTTCATGGGCGCCACTGGCTCCCAGGAGTGGAGTGGGGTGCGTTGCCTGGCAACAGGAGTTGTGTTGAGGAGGGCCTCAGTCCTGCAAGGGATGTGGAAGGAGAAGGAGCCTGCTGGCTGCTCGTCCTTTTTATCATTGCTTTGCTCATTGCTTCTATCACCCTTTTGTTCACCCTGTTTGTCGTCCATTTTGCTCGTCTCTGACAGACCCAACTGGGCAGAAGGCTTGTGACAAATCAGGGACAGAGTGTGTGCAGACAGGGGGAGAGGAGTGTGCTCCTACATCCTGGGGTGTGCCCCAACCTTGCTGTGGTGTCATGGGTTCCTTTCTGTGCTGAAAGATGCTGTCCCAGTTCCTGGAGAAGCTGCAGAAGGACAAAGCAGATCAGCAGGACATGATGGCTGCCATGGACATGGTACAGTCTAAGGGGCCTCTGTGCCAGCCCAGGGCTTCCCAGGCAGGGTGACAAATGCCCCTTGTCCCTTGGGGGCTGGGTGGCAGAAATTTTCCCCTTGGGAGGGGGAATTTCCTGAGTTCATGGGGTCCCTCACCCTTCACATGGTGGGACCAAGCTCACCAGGGTGATGGGGCAAATGGGGCCACAGCAGCCTGAAAGGGGCATGATGGCCTGGAGGAAGCACTCCTCCCTCTGCCCCTCACACGCTGGCCCTGCCTGGCTGTTGAGGGGTGACAGCCTTTATCCCAATATCCTGTGTTGTGTCTGGCAGCTGTGCCTTTTCTCTCTTCCCCCCCCGCCCCACGGCCGTCTTGCTGCGGCGGGGCGGGGAAGAGAGGGGGGGAGTGTTTGACCAGGTCCTTTTTTTTTGCTTTTGGCTTTTGGCTGCTTGGCTTGGCTAGCCGCTTTGCTTGCTTGCTTCCTGCTTTTTGCGCTGGTTTTTTTTTCCTTTTCTTTTGTTCCCTCTTTCTTACCCTCCCCTGAAGATACTGGACCGGCTCCGGACCTGACCTGAGACGTCCAGGACACCCGGAGCTTGTGAGAGAAGCTTGGCGCCCTCACAACACAGTCTGTTTTCTTTTCTTTTCTTGTGTCAGGGAGTGTTCTTTTGTTACTTGTAAATAAATAGGTTTTGTTTTCCACTTTGCTCCTCCGAGAAATTCCTTCCCGAACCCGGTGTTGGGGGAGGGGTGGTTGGAGGTTTGTTTTGTTTGGGGGGCTCCCTTTTGGAGATTTCCCCTAATTTGTCCTAAACCAGGACACTGGCATTCCTCATCCCTTTCCCCGCCGCTCTCCTGCCGTTCCCCTCTGCTAGAAGGCGGACAAAGCTGCCTTGGACAGCAAAGTCAATTGCAGCCAGTTTGAAGAGAACATGGAGGAGCTGGATGAGAGAATGCAGGAGTTGCAGAGCCAGATTTCAGGCCAGGAGCAGCACTGGAACAATATGCAGCAGCAGTTCAGCAATGCAATTGAAGACAAGGTGAGGGGTATTTCGTGCCCACCACGAGGAACTGGCACCTTTGGGACTTGACAGCATGCGGCAGCATCCCTCTGAGGATCCCCCTCCAGGCTTTTCCCTGGAGAGCTCCATGTCACATCCTGGAGCAGCTGGCTGAGGCTGTGCACCTGTTCACAGCTGGATCGCCTGGAGCTGAACACTTTCTGTAAACACCTGGAGGACTCCTGGAACAGGAACATGGAGGAAGTCGAGGATAGGCTGTTGCATGAAAATGCCGCTGGGATTAAGAAGTGAGTGCGATGGAGATTCTGATGGCTTTGGGAACAGAGATGGCAACTGCTCCTCCCAGGCAGGGCTGTCACACACTATGTCCCTGAGCTGGGCCGTGCCCTGCCCTCCTGGCCGTGCACACGGGGGACTTTGGTGCCAGAGAGGGGCTGAAAGCGCTGCAGGGGCTGCTTGAGATGGTGGCATGGGTGCCTGTGCCCTTCACCTGGCATCAGCCAGCACCTTGGGGATGGGGAGAAACAGGCTCAACAGCCCACGGTTCACCCTGCAATGGCCGTGACCCTGTGCAGTGACCTGCCCAGCAGCTGGCTGCTGCAGGGAGCTGCTGCCTGTGTGCTGCAGGCCTGTGGCCCCAGGAGCTCAGCCAGCCCTCTTCCCTCACCCTCCTTAGGCAGCTGCCAGTCCCTTTCACGTGCCTGTCCTGTGACCGCATGCTCAGCGTGCAGGTTCCTGGCCAGTGAGGAGCACCCGTGCATCGGGGGCAGCGGGGCTGGCATGGGGGGAGATGGGTGCCAGCAGTGACCCGCTGTGCTGGGCACATGGGTGACAGTGTCGGCTTGGGAGGGGCTGATGTGGGGAGCCCCCTCTGCGGCCCTGCCCATCAGCAGGGCCTGTGGGGGCTCATCCCAAGGGCTACAGGCAGCGAGATGCCATGGGCTACAATCCCATGGCTTTGGGGGTGCTGCCTCCAACAGGAACAGGTTCGTTGTCCCCTGCCACACACCTGTGACTCCTGCCCTCCCCAGGTACCCCAAAAAACTCCCGTATTTTCAGCCGATGCCCCCTAGCAAGGAGCCACCGCCCAGCCAAAGGTAAGGGCTCTGAGGACACATTCCCCGCGCCTGGGGTGCAGGATAGCCCTGACACAGCAAGGAGGGCTCTGCACCTGGGCTGGGGCAGAGGAGCCTGGGGGGACGGGGCAGGGTAGGGGAGCAGAAGGCAGCTGTGGAGGGCCAGTGCTTGCCCCAGGGCTGGGGGCTTTTGCATTCCTTGCCTTGCACTGCCCTGTCTGGCCCACCTCTCTGTCCCAAGGTTGCTGAAAGCACATCTGATGAGCTGTGTCTGTTTTCAGTCTGAGCTCAGGCTTGGTGGGGAGTTGTGTGCCTCCTGTGAAAGGAGTTCCCAAAACCAATCCCTGCAGCTGGGACAGCGCAGCTCCTGCCAGCTGGTGTCCTGTGCACAGGGACCTGCCATGGCCATGGCCAGCACACCTTGCTGTGGAGACAGAGCCAACAGATCAAGCCTGGTGGGATGGGCTTGGGGCTCCTGCAGCAGGTGGACAGGAGCTGGCAGGGACATGCCCCTGCAAGCAGCACTGCTAGTGCCCTCCCTGGCACAGCAGCGTGATGCCCTGCTTGCCACAGGGCTGGGCACTGAGCCTGCTGTGTCCCATCCCACAGGAGGCCGCTGGTCTGTGCCAGTGTCCCCCGTATGCCTCAGATCTCTGGGGACCATCAAAGCAGCAGTTTCACGATGCAGAACGTCAAGGCTTCCCCACATACAAGTGCACAGCTGCAGCGTCTCCTGGTACACCACAACAAGGTAGGTGTGATGAAGGTAGAGACACAGAATGGTGACTGAGGCTTTAAGCATTGCTGACTATCCAGGAGGAATCTGTGCCTTCAGTCCCCAGGGAGACCTGGGTTAGGAGGATTATTGGGGGGTGCTGGATTGGGCCCTGCATTGCAGCCAGCTGGCCTCTCCTCCTCAGCCTAGTGTGACCCTGCTGCACGGTGATGGACACATCTCGAGGGGCCGTAATGACCAGCATCGCACGGCGATCAGGACACAGGATGCGTCAGACAGGGCCCTGTCGGGGCAAGGGGGTCAGTGACGACAGGGGGCTGATTATCTGCAGGGTGCTAGCTGGGGGATGAGTGGGGCTCTGTGTAGTGAGCTGGGTAATGTGGCATGGGTATTTTGCGTCTGGGGTAAGAAGGAAGGGGCAGAATGGAGCAGGAGGACTGGCACATGGGGCAACTGAGCTTGGAGCCGGAGTTACGTGGGAGAATGGCCATGCCCAGTGTGGGACAAGACCTTGAGCCCTGGTGCGCTGGGGCCAGCACCTGTGGCAGCTCACCCTTGTCCTTCACCGCCCAGGCCCTGCCACCTCAGGACAGCACCGGCCAGGCACAGCTCCTTGACAGGTCTCATGGGCCCCAGGGCTCGAGCAGCCTCTCCAGCCCCGCCAGACATCAACAGCCCCCGGCCAGCTGGAAAGGACTCAGCGCCCAATGCTCGGCCTGGGACATCTTGTCCAAAGCGAGAAACACCTGTGACAACTGTCATAAGGAACTTGACTTTTTACTTGTATATAATAACTAAGTTAGTTGCATATGGTATTAGGTTAATAAAAACTGTTAAAATTATGGGCAGAGCCTTGTCTCACAGCCTGTCTCTCCCCGGGCTCCCCTGGAGTTATGAACAAAAATTCGGTTAATATTTTTTTGTGAGAAAAAGTTACAAAGAGGCAGCCAGATCACTGGCCCTGCCAAAGTTCTGCGTGTTTTGTTATTGTAATCACAGGTTGTTGTGGCTCATTGCTCCTTTTGTATTAGCAGAGCCTTGCCCGAGGCTAAGTTTTACCTTTCTCAGAATAGGGAAGACACCTGAGAAGGTGGGGGGGGGGTTATGCAAAGTGACTCCCAAGACCAGAATGCTTTGTGGGACCCCCGACTCCAAACTCACGGAGAAACCCCAAAAACAACGAGCCACCTAAGAGTTGAGAGACTAGAGTGATGTCTGGATGTGAGGAGTGGAGTGCTGGGCCTGCAAGAGATGCTGGAAACCTTCATCGTTCCTCACCCTGTCTTCGAGATCCCCCGGGCCAGGTCTGGGAGGGGAGCGAGACTCAGACCGAACTAACATCTGACGGGGATACCACGCCCTAAAGGCTCCCACGAGGACCGGATCCCCCAGCTCTGCCCCTAGTAGACAGAGCTGTGCATATCATCCTCCTCTGTGTCGCCCTGGCAGACGACGGGACGCTGCATACCCACCTGTCGAGCCGCCCAATCGTGAGCTGATCACTTTTAATAAAGGCATTAAAAAAGGAGAAGAAGTCTCCTGGCCCTGTTTATTTCACCTGGTGCACCTTCAGCTCCTTCCCCCCTGCTGTGTCTCTGCCCCCGGGCTGAGCAGATCGAGCCCCGGGCCAGGCCCTGAGGCCGCTGCTGCTCCCGCGGCGCCTGCGGGGCAGCCCTGAGGCTCGGGGCCGGCTGTGGGAGCAGGAGCCGCGCTGCAGAGCCCGCGGCCCTCACGGGCTGCGAAGGCACGGGCAGATGGCCATGGGGCCCGGCTGGCAATGCCGGCGCTGCTGCTCTCAGCTGCCGCCTGCAATCCTTACAGGCAGCCCTCATGCCGGCTCAGGAGCCGCTCGGAGCCGTGCCCCAGGGCTGGCAGCGACCCGTGGCCCCCAAGGGCACTTGTCCCTTCATCTCTGCACTGCCACATTCCGAACTCATTTGTCAGCTCCCTCCTCCCCTTCCTTTCTGCGGAGCAGCGTTAGGGGCCGGCCCAGCGGCTTTCCTCCCGCACAGCCGGCAGCCCCCGGCCCACAGCTCCCTGGCGGGAGCCAGAGCTGCTTTCCAGCCGGGCAGCCCCGCCGTGTCCCGCAGCCCGGGCTGGCTCTTGCCCGCCGCCGGCGAGGCCCAGCGGCTGGGCCCGGCCATCCCGGGCCAGAGCAGCTCCCTGGCCGGGGGAACACAGCCGCACATGGGAGGACACACAGCAACACAAAGGGGACGCACGACGGGCACAGTTTCCCGTGTCCCCGTTGCCGCTGAGCAGTGCTGTGTGCGGGGCTGGCACAGACCCGGGCAGAAAGCAATGTCTTTGCTGTCACCGGAGAAAGGACACGGCAGGGGTGCTGCTCACGGATGAGGGTGCTTGGGGCTGGAGGGGCTCTCCGACCTTCTCACACCTGCGGAGGTCGGGGCAGTCTCTGTCCCTCTCAGCCCTGGTGTGACCCCACCATCATCGGGGTCAGAGGGACAGAGACACCCGCAAACCCCCAGAACGGCAGAACCTGGGATTTGGTTTGGGGCTGAGGATTTAGGAAGGGGCTGGAATTGGGGCTGGGTTGGAGTTGGGGCTGAGATTTGGATTAGAGCTGGGATTGGGGTTAAGGCTAGACATGGGATTGGCTTTGGGCTGGGGTTGGGTTGGGTCTGGGGCTAGACAAGTTTGGAATTGGGATGTGATTAAATACAGAACTGTGAGTGTGTCTAAACGTGGAGTGAGATTGAGACCAGCATCAAGGTCAGGTTTGGGACTGAGCTCACCCAGAGCGGGACAGAGGGGATGTCACTGCAGGATGTCCCTGGCATCATCCCAGCCCTCCTCAGGCACCTCCAAACACAAGGGGCAGCTGGGTGCCCCAAGATCCAGGTGCTCTCACGCTGCCCCTCAATACCAGGCGAGCATTCCCTGAGGGCAGCCCTGACTGTGACCCTTAGGGCTCTGGGATCAGCCCTCACATCCCTGTGGGAGCAGCTGCAGACAGGATGAGAGATTTCCCTCCCTCTTCCCTGTGGAAAGATGAAGCCCAGCCGCCCTTTCCTTCTGGTGCCTCCTCCTCTCTTTAGCTGAGGATGTCAAATTTCCCAGGAGCAGGAAAATCCCCATTCCCTGTTTCCTTGTGGCTGCAACTTGGAACACCCACTCAGAATTAAGGACTTTCTGACAGCCCTGCTGAATGGCACTGGGAGGAGATTTGTGAGAAAGGGAGGAAATTGTATTTCAAAATGAAATAAAAGGTGCAAAATCATTTCTTTCTGTAACATTTGTTTTCAGTCAGTTGCACTTCTGGTCCCAGGCCAGAGAAAAGGGTGGGGCTGGGGGCTGGGAGAGGCGAGGGGCTGGGAAAAGGTTGCGTTGGTGGTCGATGAAAAGATGCAGGGGGGTCTGGGTTCTCAGGAATGGGGGTGCCAGGGGGGTCTCAGGGTCATGGGAATGGGGGGGGTGGGCAGGGACGTGGAGAGGTAGAAAGGAGTTCCAGGGGGTCCTTGAGCCCAGGAAAGGGGAGTCCAGGGTTTCCCAGAAAGGGGGGACCAGAGTGGGGACACCCGGGATGTTCGGAAAGGGGGAGTTCAGGCTGTCTCTGGTTTTGCAGAAAGGTGTGCCTGGGAAAGGCAGGAATGGGAGACCCAGGCGTTCCAGGTTGTCCCAGTGTCAGGCCTACGCCAAGTCTGGAGGCTGGGAGCAATGGGATGGCCAGGAAAAGGGGAGCAGCGGGACCTGATGTCCAGAACAGGGGGATTCAGGGTGTCCCTGTGCAGGCTAAGGGGAGCAGGGGGGTTCCGGTGCTGGCAGTGGCGGTTCAGGGTCCCGGTGCCGGGGGTCCCACTCGCCCCTGGCCGCCCAGGAGCGCCCTCAGCCCCAGCGCTGGAGCCATCGCGCTGCTCCTCCTCACTGCCAGTGTGATCCCAGGATGATCCCAGTAGAACTGAGTCAACCAAGGAGCTGCTCCCAGGATGATCCCAGTACAGCCCAGTCACTCCCAGTCCTGGCATCCCCCCAGGCCTCTCTGCGTTCCGGCCTGTCCCGGCTCCATCCCCGCCCCTGCCGGGGGCTGCGAGGGCTGCGGGAGCGGAGGAGGAAGAGGAGGAGGAGGAGGAGGGAGGAAGAGGCGGAGCGGGGGAGGAGAGGGGGAGGCAGGCGGCTCCGGCGCTGCCTGAACTTGCAGCAGCCTCTTGTCCCCTCCTGTCAGGGAGCTGTGCAGAGCCAGAAGGTCCCCCCTGAGCCTCCTTTTCTCCAGGCTGAGCCCCCTTCCCTGCTGCCTCAGCCCCTCCTGCTGTTCCAGCCAGGGTCGGATACTAGTGCTGCAAAGAGCAATGTACAGACCTGGCATAGGTGCCTTTGTCACCACATTTTAACCTTTCATTAGTTACAGAAAGACTCTTGGGAAGCCCCAAACTGCAGTCAGTCGCTGCAGTGACAATGTCCTTTGCAAAGCCCTGCGGCCCGGCCCGGCCCCGCCCGGCCCCGCACTCGGCGCCGCGGTTGCCCGGTAACCGCGCCCGGGCCCTCAGCGTCTGTGACAGCGGCGCGGCCTCAGCTGCCTGAGAGCGCGGCCCTGGCTGGGTGTGCGCAGCCCGGGCTCCTGCAGGCGGCTGCACCGGGCCATTCGCCGGGTGAATTGTCGGCGTAGAGAATTGCTAAAGGTGCAGAGCATTGGCCTCTGCGAAAAGCTCCGCAGCGTGCAGAACACTGGTGTCTGCTAGGGAGTCCTGAATTTCATTTGAAGGTAAAGACCGACTAAAGTTGAACTTTTTGGTTTTGTTTCATCTGTGCTCTGAAAGAGAATGCCAAAGGGAAATAGAGGATGTGATCATGCCAGTCTTCTGGCGCAGTAGTTCACTGACATGTATGCCTGAGAGGATGAACAATAAATGGACTACTGATTGTGCTTTTTTTACTGAAGAAATGCAACATTTTCTAAAGATAGTAGTCTATACATTTTTCCCTATGGTAAGTGCTTAAACTGCTTAAAGGTGAATGAGTTCTGTTCAAGTTTCAGTGGGTTTTTATCATCTGGGTTTTAAAATTTTTAGGGAGATGCCTCTGTATTGAGGTGCAAAGGAGAGCATATGCCAAAGTCAATGGTCTGGATTTTATGGAACAGTAAATGTGAGGGAGAAAGAGAGAGAATGAAAAGAAAAAGTGGGAGGGGGATGGAGGTTGGGAAGGGGGGGAGGAGAAAGAGAGTGACAGAGAGATATTTAGTAGAAAACATCACCATTCCATGGATCCCATTGGCCTACCATTAAATCCTCTTCTGGTCTTCTCTGTGGTGAGGTCTGGCAAAATGTAAGACTCCAATGGATTAATGCAGATTTGGGCAAGGTGATACCTTGCCCAGGTACGTCCCAGGAGTGGGGCAAGTTGGACTCCGTCTCTTGCTACTTTCAAATCATATAAAATCTTTAGCACCCGTATATCCTTTGAGTCTGCCATGAGTTGGGTTCTGGATTTTCAGATTTGTTCTGTTAGCTTGCATACCCTGCAGTCGTCTGGTGCGAGGCCTCAGGAATGGGTCTGGAGGCACTGCGGAGGTCTTTGCTGGGAGGTTTGTTTGCAAACCTGGCCTCAGCAGAAGAGTCTGTGGCTGTGACTTCCCCAGCCTGAACCCAGACAGAGCTGATTTTCAGGACAGCTGCTGGGTTTGGCTTTGTTGTGGATAGGTTTTTCTCCTCAGCCTTGTTTACTTCTCCCCAGACCTGAGCTAATGGGACAATAGTGTCACCTTGATCTTGTCTCAAGTTCCCTTAGGCAGCTTAACTCACAGTGCCAAGTTCCAGTCAGGAGGCATTTTCAGGGAAGGGTGGGCTTGGGTGGTCGCAGCTTCTTTATAGAGTTTTGTCACAATGGGCAGAAGGTCCTTTATAATGATATTTAAGCCATTAGCCATAACATTCCAGTCTCTCGTTAGTCTCTCAGCTGTGAGGAGCAGCTGAGAGAGCAAGGGTGCTTTAGCCTAAAGAAGAGGAGGCCCACTCTAGCTATTTTTCAGTAATATTTAAGCTACAGCTTTGTCTGTTTAAACTGTTATTAATGTTCAGATTTTTAGCTCCAGGTTTCAGTATGATCTAACTTTGAATTGCACAAGGTAGCCATAGAGTTCAAATAAAGTCCAACTAGAGGCCTAAGTATACTAGCTGCTTACACCAAACAAGCACTTAGCTACTTTCAAGTAATGTAACATTTTTAGCACCAGAATATGCCTTGAATCTGCCATGAATTGGGTTGTGGATTTTCAGAGTTCCATTGTTGCTCCTTCCAGTTTTGTTGAGGCATTGTCGCTCACCTGCGACATCGTCCCTTGGAAATGGCGTCTGGATTGCCAAAGAAGACACCGACACCTCGTCTTTTGTCCAGGGAAGGGCTGAAGCCTAATACTGTGAGTACCCACTGGGGCTGTGTTAAGGCTGGCACTGCCCCGGTGTGCCTGCTCTCCCTGCCCCTGTTGTCCAGCAGTGCTGTGAAGCTGCAGAGCCCCTCCCCAGCCCTTTGTGCTGTGCTGCTGTTGCTGGGGCTGTCCTGGTGCAATAGGGAACACTGTGGGATGCTTCAGCTGTGTCTTGCCTGGCTGTGCCAGCAGAGCCAAGTGAAACCAATGTACAGCTGAAGCCCTGAGCATGTGTTCTGTCCCTTTCCCTGTGCCACAGGAATTCCTTCTGTCAGGCTGGGCACCACTCACCTGTGCTGCTCTGACCATGCTGCCCTTGGGCACCTGGGCGTGTTGGATGGGGGGGGAAGCTCAAACTCTGCCCAAAGCCTTGAGAGCCACGGCTGGTCCCAGCTGGAAGAGCTTCCAAAGCAGCTGTTCTCTCCCAGCTCCTGTGTGGGCACAGATGCAGCCCTGCAGGCAGCGCTGGAGCCAGGGCCACAAAGGTCCCTTGCTGTCTGCAGCTCACTTGGCTGAAGATGCCCCACTGCTGAGGCTCTGTCAAGGAGATGCCTCTGTTTTCTTCTGTGGAGGGCTCTGTCAGCCCAGACAGAGAAAACAATTCACAGGGAGAACTAAAACCTAGAGACATTCCTGTGCACCTCACTCTTGGTACAGTGTTCCTTTCTTGCATCTCTTGGACTCATCCAGCAGCGATATCTCCTTGCTGTGAGTTCTGAGCGTTGTGCAGGGATGGAGTTCAGGCAGTTCTGAGAGCCCCTCCCCATTCTCTGGAAAGGTCACTGCCTCAATCCAATGAAACGTAAGAGGAAACAAATGCCCAAAGAGCAGAAATCCCCAACCATGTCCCATCCAGTCATGGAGAAGCCAATGGGACAGAGCCATATGGCTGGAGTACGTGTGTTCCACTCTGTATTATTAATTCCCTGATGCTAAGTATTTCAGCAGGAAAGTCCCAGGGCTTCCAGGAATGTCCTAGTGGCTGTGATCACAAGTTATTCACCAGTGTCACTTGTTCAAGAAAAGCCTTTCTGAACAAGCACAACTCTGAGGCTCTAGCTGGTTTACTTTTGCCTTTCAGCTGCTTCCCTGTAAGTTCCAGAGGGAGAAGTTTCTCAGCAGGAAGAAGGAGGCCAGCACTGGGGGGAGTATTCTGCCCAGACTTGGCCCATTTCTAGACAGGAGTGAGACTCGCCCAAAGGTAGCCTTTTCCTGCTCTTTTCCTTTCTGTTTCACATGAAGTTTGAAGAGGGTGTGTGTTTGTGACAGGCTTGCCTCCAGCAAAATGCCTCAGTGTCCAGCTCCTGCTGTCATTGCAAGGTGCTGGGAGTGGTGGACTGGGAGTCCTGATCTGCACTAAGCCAACACAAATACCCTCTGCTGAAGCTGCTGGGGTGCAGCTGCCATTGCTAAAACAATGGGAGGAAGGCTGGGGACACAGAGGCCCAAAATTGCCCTTTGCCATTCTCCTGCTGAAGGAGCCACCTCTTGCTTTGGTGTGGTCACCATCAAATGCTCGGGGTGCCAGGATTCCCTGCAGAGTGGCAGCCTTGGCCTTTGAAGGCCAAGGATCTGCAGGAATTACTTCAGATTGAACAAAACAAATTGCATTACTGCTTTGGGCTGGAACAATGTGTTGGACCCTGACAGGGTGTTAGATTTTGCAGGCTGCCAGATGTACAGGGGACTGGCCCTGGGCAGAGGGGAATGGATGTGCTTTGTCTGGATCAGTGCCTACTCAGAGGTGTGTTTAAAGCTGCTTTTCTGGCAGGACTAGCTCAGTATAAAGCACAGTCCAAACGGGTAGGTGACTGAGGTGGGCTGTTGAGCGGGAAATTGGCAGCAAGAGACACGGAACACAATCCAGGTTTAGGATTGTCCTGGAGAGGAGCCTTGGGAACACCTCAGGGAAGGGCACAGCTAAGGGACAGTGTGCTGCAGCCACTCCCTTCAGCGGAATGTGTCTGCTCTGAAGTCACAGAGGAGACCTGCTTGTGTCTCTGCAGTGACAGCAGTGTGGCTGGAGAAGGCAGAAAAAGCAGGGCAGAGTTTTCTCCAAGCCATGTCTCTGCTCCAGAAGCATTTGCTGTTGTTGTGTCATTCCAGACGTGCCTCTACAATGGCATGAAATAAGGTGTCAGTAATGACAAGAAAGCACCCATTTAAAGGCCATTGAAAAAGGAGATACCAACTCTGCTTTTACCCAAGTTGCTGAGAAAATAACTGAAACTTATCCTCATTCAGCATTCACCTCACTTGACTTTTTCTTTTCATCTCATTTGTCTTTTTATTTTTGCCTTTTCCTCTCTTTGGAACACACTAACTTTTAAATACAATGAAAAGGAACCAAATCATCAAAGCAAAAGGAAAGTGTTTCTTAGTCCCTGTGACCTTTGCCATTGGATGGGTACTCAGGAGCTTCCATTCTCTGCTGAGCACCAACTTTTCTGTCCGCTCCCTTCTCGTCCTCCTTCCTTTTGGTCAGGTCTTCAAGCCTGTCCCTCTCACTGTGACACGCAACAAACCAACCTGAACAAATCCAAACCACAAATAACACACAGAACCAACAAATTCCATTCTTTTTCTTAATAACCTTTTGGCTTCAGCCAGATGTCACCTCATCTCTCACACCTGCTCTGGTCCTGTGCTCTTCTTACTGATGTCTAAGTTCTAGAGCAAAAAAAGATATTTGCAGTTGTGTGGGCCTCGGTTTCCCTGTCTCAGAGTAAAAGACATCCCAAATCCTTTCCCATGGAGTCTCCTGTAAATTCATGGGTTTTACTTACTCAGTCAGTGCCCCAGAGCTCTGTGACCACATGGGCACAGGGCTGTGTTTTAGGAAAGTGCTGCCTGGCATTCTGGAGAAAGAAACCTGGAGAAATCCATGCCGAAAGAGCAGCTTGGCTTGAGCCTGCTCTGTGTGGCCCAGCAGCTGTGGATGAGCTCAGAGCAGAGGTGGGTGAGCCACTGTTTGCCCAGTGTGGGCTGGGCAGACGTGCTCCCTCAGAGTCTGTACTTCACTGGGGATCAGAGGAAG
The DNA here is from genome assembly GCA_031885435.1 of Passerculus sandwichensis. Lineage (NCBI taxonomy): Eukaryota > Metazoa > Chordata > Aves > Passeriformes > Passerellidae > Passerculus > Passerculus sandwichensis. The sequence continues at coordinate 2,168,650 of CM063146.1, forward strand.
ATTCTCCTGCATGAACCTTCCTCACAGCAGCTGAAGCTCTCCCTGCTCTCTCTCCTCTCCAGCTGCCGTCAGCTGCCCCGAAACAGAGCTGGTTTGGGGTTTCCCCACCAGAGCTGGTATTTCAGAACTTTGTCGCTCGGGAGGTCTCGGAAATGGTGCTGTCTCTCATGAATAAGGACAAGGTAAGTGCTGGCACCCAGAGCTTTAACGCTGTGCTGGAAGAGGAGAGTGCTCTCATTCCCTCAGTGTACAGCAAAGCAAGTTATCTGCTGCAGCACATGCAGAAGAAAATGTCTCAGCACCTTCTTCTGCAAGATGGTGGAAATCTTCCTGTGCTGGGAATTGTCCCCAGATTTTGGCCAGGCGTTGATGGTGTCTATCCCAAAGGGATAGAAGGCTTTTCTCTTGAAAGCTCTGGATTGACTGGAATGTTGAGGGCTGTACAGTTCTTACCTGCTCTCATGCTTTGCCTTGGGTCTATAGCACACCCTGTGTCTCCTTGGTTCATCTTGGCTCCTGGTAGGAATCTCTGCCTCTCTCAGCCAGTTTGGCTCCCTTTGTGCAGCTCACAGCCAAAGCTCAGGGGCTGAGCCTTCTGCACTTTATGCTGGAATCACTTCTCATTAATGGCATTGGCCCTGCAGGAACCGTGTTCTGCAAGAGCCCTGCAATCAGAGTGATGGAGCAGAAGCAGTGAGAGGCCTTTAGGTGCCACTTGAGGCTCCTGCTCAGCTTCATCCAGCTCTGCTCAGCTTTTCCAAAAGCAACACGGTGCTCTGCTTTCCCTTTGCAGAAGCACAGCACATCCAAAGCCATGTGCTCCTGGAGGTTTCCACCTTCACCTGAAGAAATTGGCATTGTTTTGCAGTTTCCCAAGAGAGCTGAGAGGGAAAAAGTTGAAAAATGTCAATTGTGTTCCACTGTAAAGAGGAAAACTTGAGACCATTTGAATTTCAGTCCGGGAAACATTTTCTCAAGTGAGGCTTGTGCCAAGAGTGGGCTGGTGGGAGGAGACAGGAGGGAGTCCAAATCACCTGGTTTAGACTTTTGGAGAGCATTTTGGTGCTCAGGGGTTGATGAGATCAGTGTGCTAGAAAATGCATGTGTGCTGTGCATGTAGTACCCCAGAGGGCCGAACCTGGCCTGCTGGCTGCAGGCAGGAATGCCCAGCAGCCCAGCTTGCCTGCCCAGGCAGCAGGAAGCCCTGGAGAGCCAAGATTGGCTTTTCATACTGGAACCACACTGTCAGTCAGTGCTGGTCCTGTTTCTCCAGGCAGAAAATGCCTCTGAAGCCCCATGGTCAATAGACACCGCCTGTCTGTGTTTCTGTCACTTTTGGCAAGCTGGTTGCTCTCATGGTTTTATGATTCTTGCTTGCTGCTTTACTGCCCATTTAAATTCTCTTTGCCATCTCCTTGTTTTAGGGATTGTCTTGCTGTGTTCATTCCTTCTTTTGCTTTTCAGGTTTGCTTTTATTCCCAGTAAGACCACAGTGTTTGGTCTCCTGTCTTGCTGCTCTGCCTGCCTGACTGTATCCCCAGAAGGTCCCTACCCAAACCTGATCTGCTAGAAGGGAATTTCTTCCTTCCCCCACAGAAATGGGCTGGTTTGCTTTTAGGTAGCACATTCCCCCTCTGGAACATGACCACTTCATGGCTGTGTGCAGGCAGAAGCCAGCAGGTTTTTTGGCCTTGTTGAATATGCAGGTGACTTGGTTCAGGTGCTGTGTCTCCATGCTGCTGGTGCTGACCTGCTTGGCCCTTCCTTCCCAGCAGGCACTGCCCTACTGCCCCTGGCCAAAATGCTGGAGCCAGAGAGAAGGGATTCAAGTTCAGCCTTGTGAATGATGTGCCTGTGCCTGCTCAGCTGAAAGTGCTTTGGAAAAGGGGCAGGGGAGGGATGTTAGCAGGCCATGGACAGGTCTCCTCTCGTCCTGTTTCCACAAGTGGCAAAATCATAATTTCATGTCTTTGCTGCAGTTTCTTCACGTGGTGAAGGTCTCCATGGAGAGCTCACCTTACTTCCAGCTGGTGAGCTCCAGCGATGCGTACCGTGCCGTGCCGCCGGGCGCCTCTGTCCCTGTGCGCATCCGCTTCACCCCCAGCAAGAACAAGGTGAGGCTGGAGGAGCCAAAGCACACAATGATCTCCACAGCCATTGTTTTCCCTGCACTCTGGCTGCAGCCCCTTGCATGCTGTGAGCTGGGCTCCAGGCGTGGGCAGGCAGCCTGCAGCCAGTCACACCTTGGCACTGCTGGCAGGCACTGCAGCCAGGCCTGACAGGCTCTGCTTCCCCTCCCTGCACATTGCTGAGCATTGCCAAGGGAAGATGCACGGGAAAGAGGATGAAAATGACAGAGGGCTGTTGATAGATGTTGGGCCATCTCTTGGTCCAGTGGAAGGGGTTTCATTCTGATGGAAAACACCAGAGGAAGAAAGAGGTCAGAGAGCTTTCCTCCTTCCTGGACTGCCAACAGCTTCCCTGCCTGCCCCTGGGCTGGAGCAAAGCCGGTGCTTTTTCACCCCCTCTGTTGTGCAGCCTTGCAGCTGTGCTGTCCCAGAGCACAAGTGAGCATGGCACAGCTGCAGGGCCAGGGCAGAGGATGTGCTGTGCCCGTGAGCCCGGCCTGGCACAGGCACACTGGGCCCTGGGTGCCCTTGGTCAGCAGGAGGTTGCTGAGCTGCAGGGCACTTGGACACCTGCCTGAAGGAGCTGGTGTGGGGCAGGTACAAGCTGCAGGCAGAGCTGTGAGCCCAGAGCCCGTGGCAGTGACACTGCTGGGGCTCTGTCTTCATGCCTGTCCCTGTGCTTGCTCTGTCAGCTGGCACCCATTCCGTGCCAAAGGTGCTTTTGCGGGGAGGTTTGAACAGCAGTGCTGAGGCCCTGGCAAGTCTGATCTCAGTGCTGGGATCTGGAGGGTTCATGTTCTGATCTGGAGGCTTGTTCATACAGAAGGGTTGAGGGCATGGCATGGAAGGGAGGAAGCCTTGCAGGGAAACAAAGAGAGGCCCTTTCCAACAGCATCCTGCTACCTCTTAGCACCGTTCTTCTCCGGACTTGGTTGGACAGGCAAAGTTAGAGGGGAGTTGTGAGCCAACTGATGTTTCTGCACCAGGCCAGAGGTGCAGGATGTCTTTGGGTGCAGCTGTTTTCTCCTCTTCCTTTTGCTGCTTAGAGTCAGTTGAACACTTTGTCCTATTCTCAGACAGTGGGAATATAGAAGCCTAAAGAGCAATGTCCTGTGTTCCCCAGCTCCATGTTGCTTAGAAGGGGCTTAGGAATTCTTTAACATCATTAAAGTTTAGAGTAAAAATGATGGGGGCCTAGGGCTGTTATCTGTATGACCAGAGTGACACAAGAGCTGAATGCCACTGAGACAGATTTTGCAAAGTGCGCTGGTGCCTTTAAAATGTGACATAGTAGTAGAACTTAGTGTTCATTTGAGGGTGCAATAGGTAAATTGATGCCCTTGGAGGGGTATAGGAAATGGTTTTTCTTCTGCCATGGGGATGGCACTAAACGTCCTGTGCTGAGCCAGTTTCTTTTCCTGCAGGATTATTGCCACGAGCTGGTGTGCCTCACTGGAAGGGAAAGGATCGTTGTGCCAATTCGGGCCATTGGTGCCCGAGCTGTGCTGGACTTCCCTGCCCAGCTGGACTTCTCCAAGTGTCCAGTCAAGGTCAGCACCCAGCAGACTCTGCTGGTGCGCAATGTCGGTGCCCGGGCAGCTCGGTACCAGCTGGGCACCCAGAGGTGAGGCAGCTCATCTGTCCCTGTGCAAACACCTTTGGGTGAGAGCGGAGTTGGGAAAGAGCTACAGAAGGAACCGAGCACGGGATCTGCTGCCCTGCAGCCTGGCTGGAAGTGAGCAGGATGGAAGGCATCTGCTCTTGCTTTCAGTGGCCTTGGAGCTTTCTGTGTCCCAGATTTCCTGGAGGCTGCTGGAACATGTTGGGAGCTGGCTTGCACCCTGCTGAGCACAAGCAGCTTCTGAAATGCTTCCTCAGCACTGTCAGGGCTGCCTGCTGCCCTGTGTGGTAGCCGGGAGCCGGAATGACTCCTCCCTGCAGGGATCTCCCTGTGCCTTGGGCCATGGCAGGCAGTGGGATGGATCAGCTTTGGGCAGCAGCTGCTCTGGGATGTCCCACCTGAACACCCAGCAAGGCCCTCAGGGCTTTGCAGATGGGCCAGCCTGGCTGATTCTGCAGCTGCAGCAGTGTTTGTAAAACCTTGTGTGAATAATCCATGCCAGATGGGCAGCAGCAGCCTCAGCTCACCTCTCATGGCCATGCTGTGGGGCACAAGCTGTGCCCCCAGCTCCTGTGCACAGAGGGCTCTGGTGCCTCCTTTGCACAGCCAGCAAAGCGCTGATGTGGGAGTCAGGAACTGTGCCAAGGACTTGGGCACCATCCCGTGGGCTGGTGCCATGGCAAGAGACAATCCTGGCCCAGCCACAGGGAGAAGGGCGGATCATGGGGGAGGCAGAGCTCAGTGCTCAGCACCACGGCAGCGTGAGGCCTTGTCCCTGCCAGCCTGAGCCATGTGCTGCAGGATAATGGAGTGGAAGCAGGAGAGCTGATGCTGGCTGCTCTGCAGCTTTGGAGCTGGGCTGCTGCTCCTGGGCGGCACTGGCTCAAGGCAGTGAAGAAATGAAAGCAATCTGCACTGGATGATAGCAAAGAGATAAGGGAGATGGGTGAAGAAGAACAAGGCAGTTATTCCTTAGCAAGAGAAAAGTGGTGAGCAGGTGCGCCCATAGTGGAGAAACAATGATGCTGCCTTTGTTTTTGGAGGAAAAGTGCTGCTTTTTTCATTTGGAAATCAAGAGGGAACCTTTCACCATCAAATAATTGATTCTCCTCTGTCCCTCCCCCAAAATGGCCAAGGGGTGTTTCTGCATAAGCAGCTTTCTCCTTGAGCAGGGGCAGGTGTCTCTTGTTGAGATGTGCAGAGCAGAGGCAGGGGCAGTCCTGTGAGTACAATAGAGGACACAGCTCACTTGATTTTGAACCAAAAGGCAGAGTGGGCACTGATTGGCATCAACCATGAAATCAACTGGTGAATGTTGTGCAGCTTCAAGTGCTGATTTCAGTGGATGTTGGTGGCTTTTGGAGTGTGTCTGCTGAGTTCAAGGGCAGGTGAGGTGCTGTGCTAGATTCAGGACAGCCAAGTTTGGTTGTTGAAGCTCTTGCTCTTGGCTGTGCCAGCTGGTGCACTGCTGACAAGCTGGTCCTTTCCTCTAGGATTCATCTGTGCCCTGGGTAGAACTGTTGCTGCTCTTTTCAGAGGATGTTTGGGAATGCCCTGGATTCGTGTCTCAGAACAGTGTCTGTAATGATTGTGTGGGTCAAACTCTCTTGAGAAAGCTCCTCCATGGGAACAGCAGTTGCAGCTCAGAAGGAGCAAAGCAGGGAAGCTGTGGCTGGAAGGGCTGCTTTGAGAAGTTAGTGGGGACACCTGGATGTCCATGCCATTGCAGATGGGGAAACTGAGGCACGGAGCCATGTCTTGGTGTGTGTTCAGGGTCCTTCATGGGACCCCCAGCAACCCGGGGGCTTCTCCTGCCTGCCCTGTGCCCAGAGCCCATCAGGGGCTGTTGGCTGCTGCCCCTTGGCTTGAGCTGCCTCCTGTGCCCAGGGCCCTGTGCTGAGCACACGGGGCTGTGTTGGTTGGAAACCCAGGGTGCCCTGAGCCCGGGTTTTGTGCCCCCGAGCCACGGCAGCCGGACCTGTGCAATGCCTTTAACCGAGCCATTGCCTGCTCTGTCCTCGGCCTGCAGGGGCAGCGTCACTGCACCGAGTTTACACTTCGACCTCGCTGAGCTCGACTTCGGGGACATCTCCTTTGGTGAGTGTTCCCTGGGCTGGGACACAGCCTCAGGGATCTGTGCCTTCCAACAGAAAAGCATCCCTCACTCCTGCTCTGTCCCAGCAGCCTCTTCAGGCTGTGAACTGCAGGGCTGCTGCTGCTGCTGCTGCTGCTGCCTCAGGGGGCATCTTGCCATTGTGAGATCCAATGGAAGCAAGGAATAGAAAGGCAGAATTTTCTGGTGTCTCTGTGCTGCTTTAAAAGACAGGTGTCTGCCAAGGAAGGTGGGAATCTTGCTGCAATGGAAAGATGAGCCCCTCCCTCCAAATGATTATCCCTTTGAAATGACAGGGCTCCCAGGCAAAACTGTGGGAAAAGGAATAACAGTTCTTTGCTAGACTGTCTCAGGAGAGCACAGACAAGAAGGCAAGAACAGACATTTCCCAGATGCCAAGTCCTGTTTTTCCCCTTTGGTGGAGGTCTGGTGACAGCAGGAGGAGCTGTGGGCTCTGGTAGGGCAGGGATCCCCCCCAGCCGGTGCGGGAAGGGAAGGGAAGGGAAGGAGGAAATGCTCCTTTTGCAAAGCCCCAGAGGGCAGGGGAATGTGGGCAGTGCCCAGCAGCAGCCGCAGCAGCAGCGGGGCAGGCAGGCAGGGTCGGTGCCAGCGCTGAGCTGCAGCCAGGGCAGCCCCGGGCCAAGCACAAACCCTCCCGCAGCAGCAGCGGCCGAGCTGCGACCCCCGAGCGGGAGGAAGGGAAGCTCCGCTCCCTGCCCAGCCTCAGCTCCCGCTGCACAGCCGCCCACGGCATCACGCCACAACTCCCAAAAACCCTCAAGGGAAAAGCCCAGCCCAGGGCCAAAACCGCCCAAAACCCCCCAGAACCGCTGTCCCCCTTCCCAGAGCCAGGGCAACGTTCACGGCCAAGCCTAAAGCCACAACAATGAAGTTCATGAACTTCTGAAGGAAACTCATTGCCTTTCTTGAGCTGCTTCTTCCCCAGCCTGCATCACCACGGAGGCGCTTGTCAAGTTGACTTTGGAAGGAATGAAACAAGAAAGGCAACAGATGGAAATATGGGTCTGAAGCAGGAGACTGATCCTGCTGAATCCAATTTCATGCCTAAGGGCTCTTCGGCTGAAGGCAGCTGTTGTATCTTTGCTTCTTTGTAACTGTTGACTGTTGTCTGCGTGTGCTGGCCTCAGTCTCGTTGGAGGTTTTGACATCTGGGTTTGTCCTTTTTGTGCCTCTCTTGCCTCCCTGCTGGAGTCCCTGCTGGAGCTGGCAGTGGTCACTTGGATGGGCACAGAGAAGCTCTGGGCTGCAGCTGCAGTTGTTTTTCCTCCCCATCTGTGTCCCAGTGACTCTTGGTGAGCAGGCCTGGGGAGAAGTCTCCTCCCCACAGAGCTGGCCAGCCCAGCCAGATGTGCAGTGCAGAGCAGGCTGTGGCTGCTCTGCGCGCTCTGCAGGACATCCCCTCCATGAGTGGCTGTATCTCTGGCTTTGCAGGATGGAAAGCAAATCTCAGAGCCAAAGTGGGGTAAACCCTTGCAGGCAGCACTCTCAGTGCGCAGCACGGCTGTGATGTCCCTGTGTGTGGGCTGAGGTGGGACCTGGTTCCTGATTGCTAATCTCAAAGCAAGGCTGGGCTGTGCCCCCAGCTGAGTGGGCTCTGAGCTGTCACGTGCTCAGTCTGTTTGGCCCAAAGCAAGAGATGCCTTAAGGGTCCTGCAGAGAGAAGCTGCATTAGGGTGCTTTGCATCACGTTCTAGTTCCTGATCCCATCCTCACTTTCTTTTGCTGTAGCTTCTTCTCACTGACAACTCACTCTTTATATGTCTTGAAAAAGGTGGGAGTGTTGGCAGGCTGAGCAGGGAATCGGACAGCTTGAATTCTCAGAGTAAATGCTGGGTCTGGGTGCACACTCATCACTGAGAGAGAACTGGTGCTGGTTTGGGGCAGGTGAGGGAGCTGGTCCCCATCACAAAGAGAGAAGCTTGCAGTGTTCAGCAGGGCTAGGAGTGGGCATTTTCAAGGCTGCAGTCTGGAATCTGTGTCAAAGGGAACTAAGTGACGATTAATTCCTCACGCAGCTTCTGGGTGAGCTGTAGTTCAGATCATAAAGAGCTCAACTCCATTCCCACTTTGATCCTGCCAGGATCTTGCCCCCAGGATCATGCCCTGCTGGGTGCCTGAATGGCTATTTGTGTCCTTGCCCAGGCTTTCCCTACACGCAGCGCTGCCGCCTCACCAACAGCTCCGCGGTGCCCCTGACGTTCCAGCTCCGCATGTCGGACGATGGCACGCAGCCGGCTGTGGACAGCGTGGATCAGATCCGCAGGGACACCGACCCGGCCTGGAGCAAGGGAATCCATTTCCATGTGGAGCCCAGGGAGTTCACCATCAATCCCAGCAGAGGCACCATCCTCCCCCAGGGACACCAGGACATCGAGGTACGGCAAGAGCCCAGCCACAGCCGCTGCAGCACCAGGGCTGGAGCTGCACTGCAGGGTGGGAGGGCTTTAGCTCTGGTGCCAGCTTGGAGCATCCTGGCACTGAGAGATCTGCACTGCTGGGAGGCCTCTGCTGGCTGGCTTAGTCGGGATGTTCCTCAAGGAGCACTGTTTGCTTTCCAAAATCATATGCTGAGCTCACAGACCTTATGGTCAAGGCGTGAAACCATTCTAGTGTTTTTGAGAGCGATTGATTTGATTGCAACGGGGCAGAGCAAGGATGAGGGCAGAAGGTGGCTGTTAGAGAGATGTCATTGTATCAAGCAGTGAGCTTTTCTTCTTGGTGTCATTTCCCCCCTCCTGGGGAGCAGAATGATTTGTGTTCACTGCAGGAAGCTCCAGTGGAGACAAAAAAATCTGCAGCCATGTGTAGCGGTTCAAATTTATTGTATTGATTCCTTGTTAAGTGGTTTGTTCTGTTGTACCCCGTCTTGTCCCCGAGTTAGTTTACCCCTGGGTTTTACCCTCCCTCAAAGCTGTCCCTCATGCCATTCCCTGCCCCTTGTTCCAGCTCTTTCCCTGCCTGTCAAACCCAGCCCCTTTTGTTCCCCAACTTTCTTTGCCAATTTAACCTGGAGCCAATCCCTGTCTGCAACGCCCCTTTGGAATTCCCCTGTTCCTGGAGGCCCCATTGGCCCAAGTGAGCCATCCTCCCCACCCTCCTACCCAAAGTGGCCCCAGACACTTGATGTAATCCCCTCAGTGCTCCCCTGAGGATTCCCTTTTGGTTTGCTGTTTGTATCCACCTCCTGATTTGTGTCTGTACAAAAGCCCTTGCACAGGAGCGTCCAGGGCTCTTTTGGCTCTGATCCTTTTACTTGGAATAAACCCTTTCTTGTGTAATTTCAAGACACAGATCCTCCTCCTTTCTCCTCTGCCTGGTCCCGTTGGTGGCTTGTCTCTTGCAGTGTAGAGAAAGAGGCTCTGAGGGTTCTGCCTGTGGTCAATGCCCACCCTGGGGCAGTTCTGAGGGTTCTGCCTGTGGTCAATGCCCAGCCTGGGGCAGTTCTGAGGGTTCTGCCTGTGGTCAATGCCCACCCTGGGGCAGTTCTGAGGGTTCTGCCTGTGGTCATTGCCCACCCTGGGGCAGTTCCCCACTCCTGGCGTGGGGCCGGAGTTCTCAGAGCCAGCCCGGGCTCGGGGTCCCAGGGCAGCCATGAACTGCCCAGCACCTGCTGGGCCACACTTTGCCCTCAGCCTCCTGCTGTAAAGCTGAACTCGTTGTGGTCAAGTCAGATTTCCTCTGCATGGATGTCTTTGTAGTCAGATGAGAAATTGGCCCCTTAATTTGAATGCAGTGGTGCATGGAGCTGTAGTCTAATGTTTTAATGTAGCTGACCTGTGCCCTGATAGCAAGGTGTGTTTAACAAATGTGGTATTGCCAGAATGCTTTTGTTACTCTGAGACTGTGCTCTACACATGGAGCAGCAGAAGAATGAAGGGCAAATCCTCCCTCAGGAACTGGAGGATATCACCCGTGGGTAATGAGCTTTTGGAAGGAAGCATTGACTGTTCTTCTCTTCCACCAGGTGACCCTGTGCTCCAACACGGTGATGGAGTTCTACCGGAGATTGCTGGTGGACGTGGAGGGTGTTGGCAAGGGAGTGGCAGCCCTGATCATCACAGCCAGGTACCAGCCCTTGCCTGGCCTCCCCCAGGCACTGCCTTGCCCAGGCTGTGCTGGCTGCAGCTGCCAAGGAGAAGTGCTGCTGAATGCCCTCATGTTGTGCCAGCTGGACACGAGAACAGCAGTGCTTGGGCAGCAGCCTGTGATGAAAAGCACGTTTGCTCCCAGCCCAGCACGGTCCTGGGCCCTCTTCTAAAGGCACCAGGAATGATATCATTGATTGGCCTTGTTTTTGGTGCTTGAGGTGGAACAAATTTCCTGAGGGCCTCCTCTCCTTCTGGCTGCAAGAGGTGGAGTTGTGCTGGCTGTGAGCACCGTGCACTGGTTTGGGCCACACCAAGCAGCTGCTGAGAGTCAGGCTCTGGCTCTGTCCATGAGGGCACATGGCAGGGGGGAAGTGGCTCCCAGCAAGAGTGGGGAGGGCAAGGTCTGACAAGGGGAAAGCAGCCCTTGATGTGGCAGGTCAGCTCCAGTTGTTTTCCTTCCCTCTGCTTCCCATTTTGAGCTTTAATGTTGTCAGAGTTGAGAGCAAAAGTCGTTGTTGCTGCAGCAGAATTCCATGCTGCTGTGCTGCTGTGGGTGTCAGTGTGATGCCCAGAGGGATGCAGCTCCCTGGTGCTGTTCCCTGTGCCAGGCAGAGCCATCCAGGCAGGGCCTGGGCTGCCACTGTGTACAGCAGGTGGAGCTGGGGCCAGGCAGTGCCTGGAGCTGTGCAGTGAAGGAGCCAGGGAGCTGCAGGGCCTGGCAGGGGCTGATCAGCCCCTCTGTGGGGCAGCTGCTGTCTCGTGCCCTCCAGGGCTGGGGCAAAGAGCTGAGTTCTCAGGCAGGGCAACAGCACCATGGCAGAGAAGGGAGTCATTTTTACTGAGACACTGGAGCTGTGTGTTCCTTGAGCCTTAGGGAGCACTGATCCTTGTTGGGAAGGCTCCCCCAGAGCTCGTGGGTCACTGGCACTGTTGCAGGAGTCCTTGCAAGCCTTCTTGGGTAAAGGAGGGGCTGAGGCAGCTGTGGGGCAAAGTGCTCTGCCTGGGGCACTTGGCAGCCTCTGGGTGCTGCCTCTCAGGGTTTGCCCCTCCTTGACAAGACATGTTGGAGTGGGAAGAGGTAGAAGGCAATTTATCCCTGTAGGGCTCTTCAGTGTGCATTTGACAGTGACCAATGTGTTCTGCTCCATTTCACAGTCTTTGGGAGTAGGCATTCTCCATTCTCTCAGTATCTCTGATTGTCCTGGGCTCATCTCTTTGCCCAGGTGTCTCGTTCCTGAGCTCCAAGTATCCTCCCCAGTGCTGCTGTGTGATGAGTGCCACCTGAAGGTGCCCTATGAGAGGAAGATCCTCATTAGGAATCCCAGCCACCTTCCTGGCTGCTACGGGCTTATTCCCCAGGTTTGGCATCACATCCACCTCCTCCTGTCAAATATTCCTGAGGAGATTATTAGGGGAACAAAGGGTTTGGATAAGACCTTGCTGGTTTCTATTCAGTCTTTAAGATCTGCTGAGAACAGGATCCTACCCAACTGTAAACTTGAGGAGGCAGTTTAAGCTCCTGAGGAAACAGTTGATGCTCTAGTCCTCAGGGCGTTTTCCTGTGGGAGATCTTAGAGGGTTGTGAAAAACTGCTGCACCCACAGACACCAGTGCCTGTGCTGGCAGCCTCCTTGCAGGATGCCCTGGGAGTGCTAAACCTACAATTCTTGCATCTTGTTTGTGCCTTTGACCTTTGTCCTGGGGAGCTTTAAAGGTGTGTGTAAGTTGCTGTTGTGGTGGATGCTAAGGAGCCTAAAGTTTCTTGAGAGGCCCCTCTGAATCTGCGTTTCATTGTGTCCCTTCCAGAAACGCAAGGAGGACTCTGCTGTGCTCTACTCCAGCCCCAAGCCCTGTGGGATTGTGCAGCCCCAGAGCACAGCAGAGATCCCAGTTGTGGTGGCAGTGCAGGCCCTGGGCACTCATCGCACCGACGTTCTCATCGGCGTGTTCGGGGATGAGAGAAACCCCCTGGTGAGGGCAAGGGGAGCTGTGAGCCCGTGTGCAGCTGCTCCTGGCAGGGTGCACGGGGACAGGGATTCTGCCGGGGAAAACAGGCACAGGCTGCTGGGGAGAAGGACAGGAGGGATGGGGCTCAAACAGCTCCTGCCTTAGAGGTGGGAATCTCAGTGTCTGACACAGAATGGAGTTGGGCTAAGCTGGAATCCAGGGGCATTTGAGGTCATTTTTCTTTCAAATGCTGTTAACTTTGGAAACATCTGTTTGAAAATGTCATCTCTCTGAGCGCAAGAGAAGATGTCAGAAGTCTTCTGGGAACCTTGAGCTTTCTGTAAAAGAAAGGAAAGCTGGCATTTGAAGAGTGGTTGCAAGGACTGAAGCTTCGATTAAAACATATGGAAATGGCAATGCCAAATTCCCTGGATGGCACCAAACATCTGAACCCGGGCCATCGTGGCACTGCCTGTAAATCAGTGAACAGGAAGGAAAGGCAATGCAGGCTGTGCCAGGGAGCCTGAAGTTTGACCAAACAGTTGCTTTCAACTATCAGGCTGCTTCCCTTAAAGAGGAGGGTTTCTCCCCACCAGAAGAACCAGTTGTTTAACTGTCAGGCTGGTCTTACCTAGAGATTTCTTGCAAAGATAAAAGCTTTTGGACAGTAATTTTTAGTTTGAAAGGTTCTCTTACCTTAATCCTTTTCAGTTTGGAGGTGAACATGTAATTTTCTTTTTCCCCAAAAGCCCAGCATTTCAGCTGGAGAGTGGTAGCTGTCCCTAAAGAAATAACTTGAGCAGGGTTGAGCTGTTGAAGGTTTTTTAGGTTTCTCTGTTGTGGTTTGTTTTGGGTTTTTTAAAATCTTTCTTGCTTGCTTCCTGGAACAGAGAGCACAATTACGGAGCTCAGGACGGCTGGCAGAAATCTCCCCAAGCCCAAGGCTGGCAGAGCTTGGCAGGATCCCAGCACCACAGCCTGTGTATGTATGGATGGAAGGATGGAAGGATGGATGGATGGATGGGGAATGCGACCTGAGTCACCTGGGAGTGTTGTAAAATGTCAACCAACCCCCCAGCGGTGTCAGGGGAACATTCCTGATAAATCCCTGGTGGAGCTGCAGAGTTTCTGGCCTTGGGCACTGGGTGGGCTGTGCTGGCTGGGCACTGGCTGGGTCTGGCCCTCGGTGTCTCAAATCTCACCTTTTTGCTGCCTTCTCTGTCTTTTCCTCTCCCACTGTGCTTTTTGCATCCCCACCAGGTGTAAATGCCTGTCCTCTGTAATTGCTCAATGCGAGCAGTTGCAGCTGCTGCAGCACCTCAGTGCCATCCCTGGGCTGCCTTTAGAACAGACCTGCCCCAGCCTGGATTGGGAAGGGCTGGATCAAACCATTTCTCAGTTCAACGAGCCAGCACCCAGCCAGGGGCTGCATCCTGGCCAGGAGCTGCTGGTGCAGGTGTCCCTCCCTCCCTCCCTCCCACTGCAGGTCCCTGTTCATAGTTATTTATTTTCCAGAGATGAGCTCCACCCACCTAAATTCAAACCCCAGCCACCAAAGGAGATGAGAACCAGTCTGGATTGCCCGGCAACTCGATGGAGGCACTTCAGGACTGGACAGGAGGAGGCAGCCAGAGCCCTGTCCAGGTTTAGACCAAATTTGGGGAAGAATCCCCCGAAGCAGCTCCGGTGGGAAAAAAGCAGATCCAATCGGCCCCTCCCCCCAACTGGTCCAGCAGGAAATAATACCTCCCTGGAGAAAGGTGGAAAAAACCCTGTTTGTTAAACAATAAAACCAAAACAATATCAAACAATAAGACCCCTTGCCACTCTAAAAGAGATGACAAACTGAGAAAAGCCCGTCCCTGGCTTGCAGCTCACTCAGTCTCTGATCAGTCCCTCCGGTGCTGGAATTGTCTCAGGCCAGGCCCGGCCCGGTGGGCCACAGGTGCAGCTGCAGGTGCTCTCCCGGGTGTTCAGTCCAGAGCAGGTTTCAAGAGGTCCAAAGAAAAGAAAATACACAGTCCAGGGAACTTCTTTGCCTCAGCTAGCTAACACTAACTAAAAAGCCAAAGAAGAGCTCTGTCCCGCTGTCTGTCCGCAGACAACAGCAGTCCAGGGGCAGGAATGTGGGGGAGTGGAGTGCAGTGTATGAAAACAAACTGCGCGCTTCTTCTCTCCCCCCTTCACTCTCTGGAACACTGTTAAAGGTGCAAAACTTATTATTCAACATAAACAGAATGAGACGACTGGGGATAAAAGCATCAAATGGTCAAGCCAGGACATTCCACCCCTTATCCCCATATCATCTGCTCACTACTAAAACTAATATAAACTCTAACTCTACAAGTACATACATGATACATCCAATATACAGCTATACACAGACAATGGTAATAACATTCAGCAAACAGTGATATTTACAGAGGTTTTATCCAACATTCAGATCTCCCTGAGGTACACATCGTGTTCTTCCATCTTTTTGCATTATCCACCATGTGCAACCTGGTCCCTGAGCAAAAACAACCCCACAAATGGGTTTGTCTGTATTCGAGGCAGGATTAATCCAAACTGTCTTCCCTAATAAACCTCTGACATGTACCACTGGGACTTTGTCTCCATCTACTCTCTGCAAAGGCTCAGAATGGGCAGAAAGAAGCTGCTCCCAGTTTTTGAAAGATCCCCCATCTAATGCTTTCAGTGTGGTTTTTACAGTCCGTTGTACCTCTCTACTTTTCCTGCAGCTGGTGCATGGTAGGGGATATGGTACACCCCCTCAATGCCATGTTCCCTAGCCCAGGTGTTGATAAGGCTGTTCTTGAAATGAGTCCCATTGTCTGACTCAATCCTCTCAGGGGTGCCATGTCTCCACAGAACTTGCTTTTCCAGGCCCAGGATGGTGTTCCAGGCTGTAGCATGAGACACAGGGTAGGTTTCCAACCATCCAGTGGTGGCTTCCACCATGGTCAGCACGTAGAGCTTGCCCTGGCGTGTCTGGGGCAGTGTGATGGAGTCAATCTGCCCGGCCTCCCCATACTTGTACTTGGACCACCGCCCACTGTGCCAGAGGGGCTTCACTACCTTGGCCTGCTTGACGGCAGCACACGTCTCACAGTCATGGATAACCTCAGCAATACTGTCCATGGTTAAATCCACCCCTCGGTCTCGTGCCCACTTATAGGTGGCATCCCTGCCCTGATGGCCTGAGGCATCATGGGCCCATCGAGCTAGGAATAACTCTCTTTTATGTTGCCAATCTAAGTCTATCTTTGACACCTCTATCTTTGCAGCCTGGTCTGCTTGCTAATTGTTTTGGTGCTCCTCATTGGCCCTGCTCTTGGGAACGTGAGCATCCACATGGCGGACTTTCACAGGTAGCCTCCCTACCCTGGTAGCAATGTCTTTCCACTCTTCAGCAGCCCAAATTGGTTTTCTTCTATGCTGCCAGTTAGCCTGTTTCCACCTCTCCAGCCATCCCCACAGAGCATTGGCTGCCATCCATGAATCAGTGTAGAGGTAGAGCTTTGGCCACTTCTCTCTCTCAGCAATGTCCAGGGCCAGTTGAACAGCTTTGAGTTCAGCAAGTTGGCTTGATCCACCTTCTCCTTCAGTGGCCTCTGCCACCTGTCCTGTGGGGCTCCATGCGGCTGCTTTCCACTTCCGGTTCATTCCCACAATGCGGCACGAACCATCAGTAAAGAGAGCGTATCGTGGATCTTCTGCTGGCAGTTGGTTGTATGGTGGAGCTTCCTCAGCCCGTGTGGCTTCTTGTTCCCCTTCATCAGCGAGACCAAAGTTTTCACCCTCTGGCCAGTTTGTAATTATTTCCAGAATCCCAGGGCGATTCAGGTTTCCAATACGGGCGCGCTGTGTGATAACAGCAATGCATTTGCTCCATGTAGCACTGGTGGCATGGTGCGTAGAGGGAACTTTTCCTTTGGACATCCACCCCAGTACTGGTAGTCGGGGTGCCAGGAGGAGTTGTGCTTCAGGGCCTATTACCTCTGAGGCAGCCTGGACTCCTTCATAGGCAGCCAAGATTTCCTTCTCTGTGGGAGTGTAGTTGGCTTCAGAGCCTCTGTAGCTTCGACTCCAAAATCCCAGTGGTCGGCTTTGAGTCTCCCCAGGCACCTTCTGCCAAAGGCTCCAGGACAAGCCATGGTTCCCGGCTGCCGAGTAGAGCACGTTCTTCACCTCTGGTCCTGTCCTGACTGGGCCAAGGGCCACTCCATGAGCGATCTCCTGCTTGATCTGTGCAAAGGCTTGTTGCTGCTCAGGGCCCCAGTGGAAAGTGTTCTTCTTACGGGTGACCAGGTAGAGAGGGCTCACGATCCGACTGTATTCGGGAATGTGCATCCTCCAAAAACCTATGGCACCTAGGAAAGCTTGTGTTTCTTTCTTGCTGGATGGTGGAGACATTGCTGTGATCTTGTTGATGACATCGGTGGGAATCTGACTCCATCCATCTTGCCACTTCACTCTTAGAAACTGGGTCTCTCAGGCAGGTCCCTTGACTTTGCTCTTCTTGATGGAAAAGCCATCTTTTAGGAGAATCTGGATGATTTTCTCCTCTTTCTGGAACACATCTGCTGCTGTCTTCCCCCACACAATGATGTCATCAATACATTGCAGGTGTTCTGGAGCCTCACCCTTTTCCAGTGCAGCCTGGATCAGTCCATGGCAGATGGTGGGGCTGTGCTTCCACCCCTGGGGCAGTCGGTTCCAGGTGTACTGCACGCCTCTCCAGGTGAAGGCAAACTGAGGCCTGCATTCTGCTGCCAGGGGAATGGAGAAAAATGCATTGGCAATGTCTATAGTGGCGTACCACCTTGCTGCCTTGGACTCCAGCTCGTACTGGAGTTCCAGCCTGTCCGGTACAGCAGCGCTCAGGGCTGGAGTCACTTCATTCAATGCACGATAGTCCACTGTCAATCTCCATTCTCCTTCAGGTTTACGCACAGGCCAAATGGGGCTGTTGAAGGGTGAGTGGGTCTTGCTGAGCACCCCTTGGCTCTCCAGCTCACGGATCGTTTTGTGCATGGGGATCACAGCATCTCGATTCGTTCGGTACTGTCGGCGGTGCACTGTTGAGGTGGCAATTGGTACTCGTTGCTCTTTCACCTTCAGGAGACCTACTGCAGATGGGCTTTCTGACAGTCCAGGCAAGCAGTTCAACTGCTTGACACCCTCTGTCTCTACAGCAGCTATTTCAAATGCCCATCTGAGTCCCTTTGGGTCTTTGAAATACCCACTTCGGGGGAAGTCTGTGCCTAAAACGCATGGGGCCCCTGGGCCAGTCACAATAAAGTGTTTCTTCCACTCATTTCCAGTAAGGCTCACCTCAGCTTCCATCAAGTAAAATCCTGTGATCCCCCTTGTCGCAGACATTTTTTCCACAGAAATATTTTCTTTCAGATTTCTGTGTCTTCTGGAAGGCAGAGGCCTCAGAAGAGAAGGTAAACAATTGTTATCAGCTGCTGTGGAATGCAACAGGGACACCTTGATTGGTTCATTTCTTATGTTTATAATTAAGGGCCAATCACCAGTGCAAGCCAGGGGACTGAGTCCCTGGACACAACTTTGTTTGGGATTCTTTTCTATCTATTCTTAGCTTAGCTAGCAGCTCTGCAAACCTCTCTCTATATTCTATTTAGTATAGTCATAATGTATTATATATCATATCTTAATAAATCAAGCCTTCTGATCAAGAAACAAGATTCATCGTCTCTCTATCACCAGCAGCACCCACACAGGCACAGCAACATCTGGTGACCCCTCGTGTCAGAGCAAAAATTAATTTGATAAGACCAGAGGAGCAAAATTGCTGCACTGGGTAAAAATCCTGTATGTGTAGCATTTGATGGTTGCTTTGAAGTGACCACAGAAGTGGATTCAAGCCAGGAGCTGAAGAACTGAAGATTTGGATAGAGTTCACAGCCAAGGCTGACCACAACAGAACTTTCTTCTGGAAAATCATCAGGAAACATGGTAGACAAGAACAGCACACCTGCAGAGCTGGCCAGAGAAAGCTGGACTCTTTCAAAAGGTACTGTTCACTTTTCTATCCCTGATGAACCAGCCCTTCGTAGTTTGTGGCTGTTTGTATGGCAGACCCATGCCTTGCCAGAAGAGATTCAATTCTCCCCTTCAGAGGAAAAACCATGGCCCTCTGGAAATATTGGTGCAGGGAAGACGGTTTCCTTTTGTCAGAAACAGATATCTATGAATTCTTTTGATGGGCAAAACTTTTTGGGTTCTTTACTGAAGTTCTGTATGCTTTAGATGCTTTTGTCTGGGAGTGCATGGACTCCATTTTCCAGTTCGTGTGGAACAAGGGACGTGTCCTGTCTTCTATCTACCCAGAATTTATAAAGCTTTTCCCAGTCCTGAAACGCAGAGCAGCTCTTTTTCCATGGATTTCTAATTGTTATGGCCAGGCTCCGTTTCCACCGCCTTTGGCAGAAGACCCGGTGGGGGAGGACATTTTTCTTCCCAGCCCCCCCTGCTTCACGGCGCGGGGGGGCGAAACTTCGCAGGGTGAAGAAGTTTTTTTTACTCTTGCTCCGGAGCATGCTCAGATGGAGTGTTCTCCTTCCCCCCTTCTCTCTCTCCGGGGGGATGGGAGTGGCCGCTCAAGCCAGCGCCGGCCTCTCAGACTCCGCCTTCAGACATGGGGGCGGCACCGGTCTCTGAGGCTTCCTCCACGCCCCTGCCAGAGCCGTCACTCCAGGAGATCTCGTCTCCGCCTCTCCAGGCTGTCCCGCCCGCGGTTTCACCGGCCTGCCCGGCCCGCAAGAGCCGGTGTCGGAGACTGAAGAAGCACCTTCGGCGATTGACCTGTTGCTAAGCAACGGCGACGCTCCGCCGTCTCTCCCAGCTCCGCTGCTGCCGGTTTGTGCTGCGACGGCGACTGCGACTGCACCTCCGCAGCGGACCCCAGAGTCAGCGGCAGAAAACGGCGTTGAGCCCGCGGGACCCTCGGAGCAGCCCGCGGCGGATCCCACGGTTCCCCCCCCAGTTCCGGCTCCCTCCCCGCTGCTTCCACCGGACGTCCCGGCAGTCGCCCCGGCGGGGGGTCTCTCCTTCCGTGGAGCGGGGGCTGCCCGCCAGCTCACTGTTGTGGCAGTCCAGCTGCCTGTTTTTAAGATCAGCATTCTCGGCGGTTTGGGGGGTGGTTTCTCGGGGATTGTCCCTTGGAGGCCGCCGCCTCTCTTGTGCCCTAGTGGCATGGGGGGGCAGGTGCATCCCGAGATCCCTGCCTCTGGTCCCCAGCCCGGAGGGGATGGGGATGAAGCCAGGGGGCGGATGAGAGACAAACCCGATGCATTGCCGAGGGAGAGGGCACAATTGGAGGAGACCATAGCTGGTTTGCTGTGGGAAACAAACATCTCCAGACCCCGGATGGGATTTCTGGGGAAGGCTTCTATTTCCCTGCTGCTGGCATGCCTCAGTGGTTTAGGGGAAAGGAAGCGTCTCACTACCCATGCTGCCATTGTGCTGGCAGTAAGGTTCAGGCCTGCAGGAATGCAGAGCCTTCCTCATGGGTTTGGCCTGGGCCGTTGGGCTCAGGAGGTTCCTGGGCCAGGGCCATCACTTGGCCTCTTGAGGATTTTGGGAATTCTGGTTTCTCCTACCGGTCCGGGTCCACCTGTGTGAGCCAGTTTTGGGGTTCCTGGTCCAGCATGGGCCAGGGCCCCCAGGGCCTTTCCTTCTCTGGCACTGCTCTGCCCCTGGCTGCTGCTCTTTTGTTTTTCGGTTCAAAAAAAAAAAAAAAAAAAAAAAAAAAAAAAAAAAAAAAAAGATTGAAAATAGTGTGGGCAGCAGCTCTGAAGCGCTGAAGCATTGAAGGGCCAGAAAGGACATTCCAAAATTGTTCCAAATCGTTTCAAATTGTATTAAGACTGTCAATGGTTTTTGATAACTATTGATGGAACTCTTTTGCAGAAGTCTGTTTCAGGACCAAAAGGACTCTCAGATATTCCAAGGGAAACAACTTCGGCTCTTGGACTGTTCCTGAAATTCATCTGCATGGACTCAAATTCTCTGTACATTGTATTTTACATTTTTCTTATATTATAGCATTGTTTTAGTGATTTGTTAGTTATTGTATATTCTATAGGTAAAGAAATTTCCTGTTCATTCCACATCAGCATTTTTCTTTTATTTTATACAATTTAGAAAGGTGAGATGTCGCAGACATTTTTTCCACAGAAATCCTTTCTTTCAGATTTCTGTGTCTTCTGGAAGGCAGAGGCCTCAGAAGAGAAGGTAAACAATTGTTATCAGCTGCTGTGGAATGCAACAGGGACACCTTGATTGGTTCATTTCCTATGTTTATAATTAAGGGCCAATCACCAGTGCAAGCCAGGGGACTGAGTCCCTGGACACAACTTTGTTTGGGATTCTTTTCTATCTATTCTTAGCTTAGCTAGCAGCTCTGCAAACCTCTCTCTATATTCTATTTAGTATAGTCATAATTTATTATATATCATATCTTAATAAATCAAGCCTTCTGACCAAGAAACAAGATTCATCGTCTCTCTATCACCAGCAGCACCCACACAGGCACAGCAACACCCCCTGTCACACCAGCGATAGAAACAGACTCTGTCCCCACATGTCTCGATGGGATTAATGTACATTGCGTACCAGTGTCAACCAAAGCTTTGTATACTTGCGGTTCAGATGTGCCAGGCCAACGAATCCACACAGTCCAAAAAACACGGTTTTCCCCAGCCTCTACTTGGCTAGAGGCAGGGCCCCCCTAAGCCTGGTTATCCTTCTTTCCCTAGCCATATGCCTTGGAGGGTCTTTCAAGGGGATCAAAAATATTGTCATTATCATCATATGTGACAGTTTGCTTACTGGCCACTGGAGCTGCTTCCCTTTTGGAACTTCCTCTCTGAGTCTTCAGTTCACACACGCGTTGTGCCAGAGCAGCGGTAGGTTTTCTGTGCCATCTCCCCATGTCTTCTCCACAATCACGCAGGTAGAACCACAGCTCAGCTCGTGGGGTGTTCCTTCTCTCGCCATCTGGGGAACGTCTGCGTTGGGTACCAGAACCTCTGATCTGTACTGCCGAGATTTGGAGAAAGCCCTCTTTAATCTCCTCCCTCAGTTTCTTGTGACCCTCCTCCGTCTTGTCTTCTAATTTTTGCAGACATGTTTCCACTGCTGCGATTCTGGCATGTGTTGGGCCATGCACAGCACCTGCATATGCTCGGAGCTTCCTTGCCATATCCAGCACAGTCTCCTCACCATCATCCTGCTTCATTATTGCTAACGCAGAAACGTATTCTCGTGGCGCAAGTCGTACAAGTTTTCTCCACATCAGAGATGTGCATGGTACCAAGTCTGGATTTACAGTGTTTCCATCATCTGAGAAGACAATCTCGGCCACTGCCATTTCCCTCAAGCGTTGAATCCCTTGCTCTATGGTTTTCCACTGGGTTTGCTGCATATAGAGATCGTCTGCGCACAGGTATCTTTGTGCTACACTTCTTAGGACCCGTTGCCCGAGGCTGTGAGGGTTAGCCCCGCTCATCATTCCTTGGTCTATGACAGGATCCTGTGATGGGGATCCCAAATGCTTGGCTTCAGTGCCATCCAGAATTGTAGCCTTGCCTGCAGCATCCCAGAGATGGACCAGCCAACTAATTGTGGATTCATCAGACCTTCGAGTGTAATCCTTCCCCAGGCCACGAAGGTCCTTCAGGGAAAAGGACTCCATATTTGTGTCTGATCTTGCACCTGCTGCTTTGACTCCTGATTTTATGTCAGGAGGCATCAAGGCTTCTTCTCCTGTATCACCATCATCATCATCATCATCCACTGGTTGATTAGTTTTTTCTGTGCATTTCCCACTTCTAGTACTGGTAGCAACAGCCATGGGTTTAGATGCTGGCTTAGGCTCACTATCTGGTTTGGCTGCTGGCTTCGAGCCTGGGCTGTTGGCTACAGCTCGAGTGACTGGGATAGCTGATTTATCTCCCTGCCCCCCTGCCTCTGTCTGCTGCCCTACACTATCTAACAGAGTGCGATAAGCATAGGGCAGGGCCCAGCTTATTGCAATGAGCCTTTTCTCCTTAGAATCGTCATGGCACTTCTCTTTTAGGTATTTCCCCACCTCAGCTGGGTTCTGAATTTGTTGCCATGGAAAATCCCGGTCTACAGCATCAGAAAATTCCTCCAGGGTTTGGCTTATATTTTCCCATTGTCCACACCACTCAGGATTTTTCACGCCTGCATCTGCTTCTGGGTCAGGGGAGGGAGAAATAGGAGAGTTTTCCTTGGAGAAGCTGACTCAGATCCTACAGGCCTGTGCTGAGTGTGGGATTTTTTGCCTTGTTTCCTTCCCCATGTAAGATGAGGCTTTTCTCTGCATCATCATAGTAACACCTCCAGCTTCCCTCCCAGAGCAAGCTGGGATGATCCCGGTCTCCATGGAGCCTCTTCCCAAGGCAGCCAGACTCCCTGTTTGCAGGGCTCTGCTTTCACCCAGAGCTGCTGTTGCACTGCTGGCCCTGGAGCTGTCTGACAAAGGCAGACTTTGCAGAGGGGCTGTCTCTTCCTCCCAGCATAGAAAATGGCTTGTTTTTCGGGTGCCAGCACCAAGTCCTGAGCACCCTCACCTGCCTCGAGGCTTGGAGGGATTCAGGTGCTCCCTGGACGTGGCGCACACTGCCCTGGGAGCGGAGAAGGCAAGAGGGAATCTGTCTCCCTTGCCCGTTGTCAGAGTGGCAAGCAGGGCTGGAGCTGCCAGTGCCACTGGGGGCCCTCAGCATTGGCCACAGAGGGGCCTCCCATCCCTGCAGGCCCATCACCAAGTGCTGCTGGAGCAGCTGCTTGTTGGAGAGGCCGTGCAGGGCATGTTGCAGGGCTGCCCAAGGACGCTGTGCAGCACCTGTGGAGGGCACTGCTTCCTCTGCAACTCCTCAGGTGCTCCACAGGAAATTTTTGCAGGAGCTTTTGCTGTAGCACCTTGAGAAAGCAGCATTTAAATCAGAGAGAGAGGGGAAGAGCCTCAGGAGTCAGATGAGCTGGGCTGGACTCCTTCCCTCAGCTCCAAGAGCTCTCACTCTGAGTCTCCTCCTTTTCTAAAAGCAGGAAGTTTTGAAACTTTGTAATGGCAAGTTGTGCATCAGAGAGAATTTCTGCTGCCAGGAGCCATCCCAGTTCACTTTCATGTGATGTACTAATTAATGCATTGACCCGTCAGTATGGGAGAAGATTTTCCCCATGGTCCCTGCACTGGTTGATGGCATGGATGCAGGATGAGGTGAGGGTGATTCTGGCAGTGTTTGGGGAATAGGCCCCTCTGGCTACAGCTCCAAGATGCTCTTCTGCATCCATTTCCATGCTCAACACCTCAATCTCTCCTGTCTTCCATCCAGGCTTTCAATATCCTGCCACTGCCAGGTGTGCTGCAGCCAGGAGAGAGCCAGCAGGTCTCCTCCACCTTCTCGGGCCACCTCACCACCACCTGCAATGTCCCGAGCTGTGCCGCATGGAGGGAGGCTCCACCTGCGAGGTGCTGGTGCCCGGGGAGGCCTCACGTGTCAGCTCCTCCCTGAGCCCCCAGGAGATCAACTGTGGCTCTCAGGCCCCTCTCAGGGACAGGTGAGTCAGCCTTCCGTGGGTTCCTGCTCTGCCATGGGTTATTGTCCCTGCAGGGCTTCCCTGCTCCAAGGCCTCTGAGCTCAGAGGAGCTGCAGAGCAAAGGCCAGCAGCAACACAGGGATGGCCACTCTGAGCTCCCTGGCTGCCAAGAGAGGAAGGACCTTCTTCTGTTGAGACAGAACATCTTCTTCTCTACTTGAGTGCTGAGCCCTGCTGGCTTAGCTGCTGCCTGCAGGGAGCTGGGCTCTGGGCTTGCCTTGGCACCGCCTCTAGAGGTGTCTTGAAGTCCATGGTGTTGAGTGGCATCTTCTTCATCATCTGCCTTCTTCACCAGAACAGTGGGATTGTGGTATGGGCAGGCGTGGGGCACAGAGCAAACCTTGCTTTGGGTCCTGCTCCTGCCACAGATGAAGTCCTTGCACTGCTGATCTGCCAGGGTTCTCCTTATGGTGGCACAGCAGCCAGAAAAGCTCCTGTGCTTTAGGCTCCCCTGCAGCTGCAGCCGTAGGCAAGCACAGGAGAAGCTCAGCTCCAGCAAGGCAGCCCAGCTGAAGACACACAGGCCAAGTGTGGAGCTGGGAGTGGAGGCTGCTTAAAGCCAGCCTGTGCATCAGGACTTCTTCAGGCCAGGCTGAAGTTGGTTTCATGGGGAGGAGACGGACGAGGCTGCTTCCAATGGTTTCCATGGCAGCCAGCACTGGTTTGCTTGGTCCCAGCTGGGTTCCAGCAGGAAATCTGCCTGACAAGAGCCTGTCTTGCAGGAGAGGAGTTCCTGCAGCCTTTGCTTTCTGACTGATAGGATTGTTCTCATGAAGGAGCAGGCTAGGAGTCGTTAAAACCGAAGATCACGGGCAGAGACTCGCTAACTAATTCAAGTTAGACAGTGGGATGTTTATTAACACCGGCGGGCGGCACCAGAGCCGTCCCTAAAAGGGGTAACCGCGCTGTCCAAGGTTCTTTGCCCTCTCTTTATTTCCCAAGATCTTACACACAATACATCTGCACAACCCCAGCACCTCCCATCCCTGCTCTGTATTCAAACGAGGTCATTGGTCCTTCACTCCTGTGCACTTCTTCACTTGAATTGGGTTGGTGGTCTCAAATTGGGTCAGTGGTCTTAAGGGATGAGGTCAGGAATGTCTTCATCAGGTCTCTGTGACCCTCTGGCACCATCCAAGGTCCCCAACTTAGTGATTGATTGACATCAAGCCCAGGTGCTAACCATTGTTCTCCTGCTTTCAAGATGTTCTTATCACAGTTCACTTCCTCCACTTCCTTCTAGAAAGAAGCTCCTAATGGTAAACAATAGAACAATCAGCTCCAGCTTAAGCATCTCATAACCATTAACCTATGGTCTGCCTATCTAACTTACATCCTGATCAATGGGAATTGCTTCTAACGCTCAGCTGAAATCTGAACCCTTTAAAATCATGCTTCAGCTGTGCCCAGGGAGAAGGGGGCTGAATGAGCTGAGTAAGAACTGTAGGAGAGCTAAGCAGATGTCAGCAATCTGTGCTCTGCTTTAAACTGGGAAGCCAAGAGACAAAGGGCGTTTCCAGCACCAGCGCAGAGAGCTGCTGGATCAGCCTTTGGCAGGAGCTGAGGGGTCTGGCTGTGCCTTCAGAGGGAGCGTGCACAGTCAACACCTTCTGATGGCAAAGCTCAGGTTTGGCCAGTCCTGGAGGTCCCCTTCCACCCATACCCTCACTTGGGATGTTCCCAACCTCTGTGGGTTGAGGAGAATTCACGGAAATGGCCTCAGGGTCAAGGAATGAAGTGCAGGGCCAGCCAGGATGAGGGAGCCCAAGGTTCTGGTGGGACTCTCAGCCATGTTTTCTGTTTTGTCTGCACAAGGGAGCTGAAGGAGCCAGCTCAAAATGTCGAGGAGGAGGCAAAGGCCTTAGAGGAGGAAGAGAGGAGGAAGGAGGATGAGAGGCAGAAGAAGGAAAAGAAGAGTGTCTCTGTTGGGAAGCAAGCTCCAAACCCAGCGAAGGGGAAAACCAAGACCCGGGAGAAGAAAGAAGCCCATGCGAAAGCATCAGAGAAAGGAAAGCAGAATCCCAGAGAAGAAGGAAAGCAAAATCCCAGAGAGGAAGGAAACCAAAATCCCAGAGAAGGAAACCAGAGCGCCAGAAAAGAAGGAAACCAAAGCCCTAAAGAAGAAGGAACCCAAAGCTCCAGAGAAGAGTGAAACCAAAGCCCTAAAGAAGAGCAAAACCAAAGCCCTAAAGAAGGGGGGAGCTGCAATCCCAGAAAACCCAGCTGAGCTGGAGAACTCTTTACTCTTTATT
The DNA here is from genome assembly GCA_031885435.1 of Passerculus sandwichensis. NCBI lineage: Eukaryota > Metazoa > Chordata > Aves > Passeriformes > Passerellidae > Passerculus > Passerculus sandwichensis. Next base: position 2,194,476 of record CM063146.1, read on the forward strand.
CACAAAACTCATTTTACACAGTTTGACAGACCTCGTGTGCAACATTAGCTAGTTCATAGATTTTATAGCAGTTCTTCTGTTATTGTTATTGGTTAATAAATTAGATTTTACTTGTGCATCAAACCTCTCTATTGTATTGTTTACCTGTTCTCTTTACTGATTCTCATGGGACAAATCCCTTGTTGCAGGTGCATTTGTTTTTAATCCTCAGAATAGATTGTTCACAAAGTCTCATTCTCAAAATAGCTTCACATGGGAACTTGTAACTGCTTAGCTGCACTCAGAATATGTTCTGCCATATTATGCTATTAATAAGGCAGAACAAGGCCTGATTTCAAAAGGCTTTTCTTTTATCATTATTCTACCTGTCTACGACATCTCCTCCTTTTCGTTCATTTAAAAAGGTTCCTATGTTCTGATGTTGAAACAGCTCACTCTTGTGAAGGTATTATCTCATCAGAGTTGTCACTGGTTATCTGTTAGCTATGGGATAAGATAGATAAAAGACCAATTACAATCAACAAAACGTAGCAAATTCTATCAAGTCATTGACACAGGGTTTTGCAGCATGAGAAAACAAAAGAATAATGTCCAATGTCTCTTAGGGAAATGGAAAGAAATGACCATTGTTTCCAATGAGTTGAGAAGGATGAGAAAGTCTATGAGCTGAAAATGTTGATCTTTGACATCACTGAATGTCCTCCTGGGCGCTGGAACAGGGAATAACTGCAGAAGGTTCGTAGGAGCACTGTACCATGAGGATGCCATGAGGCTTTTGTTGGCAAATTGCCTCTGTCAGTTTCCAGCCACAGCCATGTCTTGGCAGTCCTCCTTCTGCTCCTGCTCTGGCCACAAAGGCTGCAAGGTGATGAGGTTATTTCTCCTTTCACTGGGCCTCATTTTTTCAGAGCTGATCAGTATCTGATGGAAAGAGATGGTGACTGCTTTGAACTGCTGATGATAAAACACAGGCACATCTTCTCCTGAAGTTAATGAATCAAGCAGGCTTCACTGAGGTACACTCAATTGGGATTTAGATGTGATGATCTTTTTTCCAAATTTCTCATGTAAATATTGCATTATTCAAAATGATTAGTTGTCCAAATTTCTCATGTACACGTTGCCTTATTTGAACGTTCTTAAGGTGTTCATTCCTCTTCTATTTTATTTTTTAAGAATGAGATGCATGTCTTTTGTTATGAGTATGAAACAACACCATAGCAAAATATTACATGTAGTGGACAAGAAACTTACAGCAATTAGGAATAATTTGGATACAACAATCAGGAATATTTCAAATAGCAGAGAAAGCTAACAACATAGGTGGAATTAGGTAAATAGCAATCTCTGAAATAATCTTCCATCACCTCAGAGTCTGCAAACAGCTGACAAACCTCGATTCAGTGGGGACTTGGATAATTATTTCCAGCTAATAATTCCCAAGCTCCCTTGAAAAATCGTTCAACTGTCATGTCTAGAGGGTCAAATTGCCAAGTCAAAGCAACTCAAATCTAGCTTTGATGCAGAAAACATCTGGGTCTGTTGGCAAATTCCCATCCAGGTAGAGCTAAGGCCTGGCCACCACCCAAGCTCTAAGTGGGAGAGAATTCCTTAAATGTAATTTTAAACAAGGCTCTTCAGAATAGCACTTAAGAGTAAAGGTCTAGGGGTGACAGACTAATGAACCATCCAATAGCTGTCTCCTCCAAAATTTCCTCAGCACAGAGATGCTTTAAACCCAGCAAAGTGTTGGAGTGGTTCTGTAATAATAATTGGGGCAGCATCTGATTATTTAGAGTAGATGCCACAATACCATCAGTTTAGAGGAGACTTCCGACAAAGCTGAGATCTCATTTCTTGGAACTGTGAAAAATACTTATAAATGATGAGACAGCACTGGGTCAAACCGCAGAGCCACAGTGTGAAGCCCAGCTAGAGGGGTAGTCTGGTCTGAGAGATACATAAGCAGCTAGGGAACAAAAGGAGGATCTTGAAATGACACGTGTCTTGTAGATAACTACACCAAAAGATGGTAAGGCATATGGAAAGCTGGCTATAAAAACAGTAATACAAACATTTATATATTTATGACAGAATAAATGCATCATAGGAAAACACTGAACACCTCACTAGTAAAATTGATGATACCTCAGATTAAATAACACTCAAACCTGATAGAAATATATTTGGACAGCGCTAGAGCTTAACAAGAGGAACCTAAACTCAGCCTTAAAAGGATTTCAAATTAATAAACATAATTTCATTGAGACCTCTTGTGTTTCCATGTTACACGTGGCACCGCCCGGAGATCATTTGCCATCTTGACATCTTCCTTCCGTGCCCAGTGCTCTCACCACTGCACATGGACCTGAGCTGCTTCCAGCGTTCCTCTTTTAAGGATGCTTTGCCCAGTTCCAAAAAAAGCGCAGTCTCTCACTTTTAGGACACCTGTCACCCCCAAATTCACCCCCTGGGTCCGATGGGTCTTGAGAACAAAGATCTTCTTCCCTGAAGACAGAGGGCACCACCACCCTCCTCACCCGTCGTCCCTGTTCACGCCACTCCTTCACATAACAACACCACACTCTCTTGGCTCCAAAATTGCCTCCCCCAAAATGCAGTCTCTGTGTCACAGGAGAAATGGTTCTGTCCATGGCTATACAAGAGAAGTCCAGCCAAAGGCCACTCCATCATCTCCTCCCACCTAGGATTTTTCTCAACTCTTCTGATATCTTTCACTTGCACGGACTTTCATCACACTTGTCCATTTCCTTCTATTTCATCTCAATCTCTCTTGTCATTCAGATCCAGAAGGATCTGTATTTGTAAGGTTCCATCATCCAAGAAAGAGTTCAAATCTCAGGCTCTGCCTGTCCAGGACTCCCATGCTGGCCCTGCCGGGCACCTGCTCGCCGCACCCTTGCTGCATGCCCCCCTTCTCCTTCAGCCGCACTGCCAGCACATGATATCAAATTTCAAGGTGGCACAAGCATAGGCACAATCTCTCTCTCTCTCTCTGTCTCGGGGGCCGGGGGGCTGCCTGCTGCCTCTCAGTGCTCCTCCACCCTTCCATCCTGCAGGGGCCTTCACCTCCCCTCTCTGTACAAGGGCCCGGCCTACCTCACCCGGCTCCATGGCTTCCTCTCACCCGCCCAGCCCGCAGCTGGGCAGGGGAGCTCTGACCTCTTTCACCCACTGGAACCAAAAGACAGTTTTCTTGGCAGTTCTTTGCTTTTAACCCCCTGTGTTCTCAGAGGCGTATCCATGTCCTCAGTGGCCACACCACATGCCAATATTCAAATCTGAGCACCTATTAGTTTGACTACAGCATATCCCAGAAAACTTACTTCCTTTCAAACCACGACAGGTCCATTTACATATTGGGATTAATTGTCCAATTACAGCCTCAGGTTATGCAATCCCATCCTTCCGGTTTGCTCTCCTCAATTCACTGTTTTTGGCGCTTTTTGGGCCTGAAGCTGCAACAGTGTCCAGTTCTGGGGCTGGAAAAGAATTGTTTTGTCTAACTACACTGTGAAGAAAACTTGCTAACACTCTGTATGAAGTCCAGAGTTACAGACTAATGCAGTACAGAATCTGGAAATATGCCAGCTAAAACTGAAGGCATCAGCCTGTTCCATGTTCCCTTGGTTCCATGGGGATCCAGAGCATCACAATGGCCGCTTGTTCCCATGAGGCTCCCGAGTGTCACCGTGGTGTCCTTGGACCCACCTGGTCACAACTGACCCAAGGTTCCATGAGGTTCCCCAGTGTCACCATGGTCACTGTCAGAGGCTGGATGTGATCAGTGTCCTGAGACAGCCTGGGATGAGCTGTCAATCAGTCACACAGTGGGGACAGTGCTAACCCAGCCCTGATTGCCTGAGTGATCAGAAATCCCACCTGGGGGAGGCCCACAAGGGCCCGGGGGCTTAAAAACACAGAGCACAAGGTGAGCCCCTGGTATGGACTCTGCCTTCTCCTGGGGTTTGTGTCTCACCCACACTGGAACCCTAGGAACTGATAGTCATGTGCGTGTCTTTCTATAGAGCTTCTGTCTTTCTGTCTCTCTCTCTTTCTTCTCCTTCTAATGGTCTTTATATGCAACATTTTTGGGTACCTCAACAGCTTACATATTTAAAGGTTTTTAGGTTAAATGAGCTAAGTTAATGAAGTTGCTGCTATGAAAAGTGTTTTCTGTGTAATTGGAGGTTGCATTAAATCCTCTTCCAAAGTTTCTTGGTTTTTTGCACTTTGCCAGTAGAATTTTGTGTCATTTTGACCTCTTGAAAATATCTGGCTGGTGTTTCTCCTGTGCACCAAACTCGAGTAAAGGAGCCTTTGGTTACCTCCAGCATTTCAGTGTTCTGGGCTGTTGCGCCCCACAGGCTCACAACGGCCTCTTGTTTCCACACTTGCCCCTTAGTTCCATGGGCCCCAACAGTGCCACGATGATCCCCCTGGTTCCGCAACTTCCCACAGTGTTGTAGAGAATTCATTGTTAAAGGAGTTAATATAAAGTTCCAATGATAGTTATAGATTGTTTGCTGAATGTTTTATAGTTATGTAATGTTCCAATGTTAGTTATTAATTGTTTGTTAAAGGTTTTATAATTATGTAAATCCCCTTACCGTTGGGTATTACCGCCGCTGCTCCCACTCTCGTCTAAAATGGCAAACCATCCAAGACCATAATGAAGATGATTACGTCACCTAATAAGCAAATATGAAACTCCCATAAGACTTAGCAGAAAAGGATTACATAACAAAAACCTCTAGAACAATGAAGCACCATGCAAATAATGAATCAAAATTAAACCTCTAAACAGAGAAAAACTTGAGACAATATCAAAGACACTGGTCAGAACTTTTTGCCTACGTCACCCCAACCAGAGTGGGCCAAGAGCAGTATAAAGATTATGAACCTGAAACCAACAGGCGTCTACTCAGAGACTCTTATGAGGAAAGAAGACCCAGCTCTGCTGGACGACGGGGTTGACCTCCTCCTCCTCCTCCACGCCGTCTCGGGAGGAGTGGTGGTGTGCGCACACCCCCATGGGTCCCCTACCTAGACTGTTTCCAGTAAAGCTGAAATCACTAAAGAGCTGGTCATGTGCCATTCATAACAGTCTTGGGGACTGGTCCAGGCCAGACCACACCCAAAGAGGACTGAGGGCCTCCGGGATATCTGGCCCTATCTGGACCGGTCGGCAGCAGCCTAGGACCAGTGTGGAGGAGCATCGGTGAGTAAAGGCGGTGGCAGAAGTAGGAGGCAAGCGAAAGAAGTGTGTGTGAGACGGGGCCCAGCAGCTCGGAGTCCAAAGCAGCTGTGGCCCTCCGAGTACCGCGGTTCCGGACTCCTGCGAGGAGACCGGCCAGAAACAGAGGGAAGCAAGAGAAGCCTGAGTGAGTGAGACGCCTCCCAGGGGAATAAGGTGGGCCCCCCGTCTGGGTGTGGGGAGGAATAGAAACGTGAGTGGCACACAAGGGGTCGGCCTTTCCCCTTAAGACTTGGTAGGTGCCCTCAGGGTGTGCTGAGGGTGGCAGACGCATTGGTGAGTTGGCACGCAAACCCCGAATGGCTCTCCGGGTGCGTGGAGGATCGGGGCAGTGTGAGTCGCGCACAATCCCTGCAGTGGGGGGACATGGGTCCCTAGCAGGGTTTAGGGTGCCCCGAGTACAGCAGCAGCACTGAGTAGAGCCAAGAGGGCCCCAGGGCCCAGGGTGGAACGGCGGTGCTTGGGGTTCAGTGTGTTGCGGTTCAGGTAGAAACCGTAAAGCCACTGGAGGCCCCTGGAGGGATTGGGGTCACAGGGCAGGGCAGGGCTGGGCTCACAGGGCAGGGCAAGGCTGGACCTGCCCCTTCCTCCCCCACACACAAAATGTTTAGAGCCAACAATCTCCTCCAGTCTGTCACAACAGGCAGTGTTGGAGGTGAAATCCCATTTGTGGCCATGGGCACCTGGCTGAGAAGGACAGTTCTTTTCCATGGGAAGGAAAACACAGAGCCCCAAGGTTTGGAAGGCAGGTGACAGCCTCAGCAGGCCAAGGCCAGCTAGACTTGTCAGTAATAGCACAGTTTGGATTTAGGGAATTTTGGAGGTGGAAACCCAATCTCAGCCATCGGCACCTGGAAAAGCAGGACAGTTCTTTCCCATGGGAAGGAGAGCATGGAGCCTCCCTCAGTGTTTTGGGGACGGATGAGAGGTGACCCTTGTGAAACCACTGCCAGCCAGACTTGTCCTGGCAATATTCCTATGGGAAGAATCCCTGGATATAAAGGAAATTTGGAGGTGAAATCCCACTTCTGGCCATGGGTGCCTGGAGCAGAAGGACAGTTCTTTTCCATAGGAAGGAAAGCACAGAGCCCCAGTGTTTTGGCAGCACATGTGAAGTGACCCTCAACATGCAAAGGTCAGTTGGACCAGTCAGGCAGTCCATGGGAGGCCAAACCAGCCAGAGCTGTTCTGTGTTCCCTTGGTTTGATAGGGCTTCATAGTGTCACAATGGTGCCTTGGATCCATGGGGCCCCGCAGTGTCATCATGGTGACTTGATGCCATGGGTTCTAGCAGTGTCACAATGGCCCCTTGATTACAAGAAGACCTGCAGTGTCACACTGGCCCCTAGGTTCAATGGGGTCCCACAATGTCACAGTAGCCCCTAGGTGTCATAAGGCCCCGCAGTGTCACAATGGTCCCAAGGATTCCATGAGGCCCTGCAGTGCCACAATGGACCTTTGGTTCCATGCAGCCCTGCAGTGTCACAAAGGCCTCTTGGTTTCACAAGGCCCCACAATATCACAATGATCCTCCCAGGGTCACAATGGTCTCACTGATTCCATGAGGCCTCACAGCGTCACAATGGTCTGCATGTTTCCATGAGTCTCCTGAGTACCACAATGGTCTCTGTTTTTCCGTGGTGCCCCTCAGTGTCACAATGGCCCCTTGGTTCCATGAGGCTGTAAAGTGCCTTAATTGTCTTTGCATGGTTCCATGAAGCCTTGCAATGTCACAATGGACCTTTGGTTCCATGGAGTCTCGCAGTGTCACAATGGCCCCTTGGTTCCATAACACCCCACAGTGTCATAATGGTCTCCATGGTTCCATAAGGCCCCACGGTGCCACAATGGACCCTTGGTTGGAAGGGGCGTCTCAGTGTCACAATGATCCCTACATTCCATGGAGCCACACTGCATCAGTACAGTCCCCTTGGTTCCATGAGGCCCAGCAATGTCACAGTGCTCTCCATGATTCCATGAGGCCCACAGTGTCACACTGGTCCCTTGGTCTCACACAGCCCCACAGTGTCCCAATGGTCCCTTGGTCTCAAAGGGCCCCACAGTGTCATAATTGTCCCTTAGTCTCACAGGGCTCCACAGTGTCACAATGGTCCCTTGGTTCCATGGCCCTGTGCTGCTGCATTCCCCCCTCCCCTTCTCAGGCTGCCCCTGCCAGCTGAGAAATGCTCCCTGGGCCTCGGCCTTGGCCAACAGCCCCTGGGCTCAGCTCCTCTGCAGCTCATCACAAACACTGTCTGCTCCAGGCACTGCTGCTGCCCAACCAGCTCCTGGTTCCTTTAGCAGCAGCCCTGGGAACTGTTTTTGTTCCCTCCGTGGCACAACATCCCTGTTCTCACACTGCCAAAGAAAGCTGTTGATGCCAAGTGCGGCCAGGATGAGCCATTGCTGGGACTGAAGCCCCTCTCTTGGGGCCCTGCAAACAGCACTCCAAAAGGAGCCCTTGGAGCTCTCCTGGGCCAGCCACTCCCTCTGAGTGGGGCCTCTCCCAGCCGGGAACTCTCCCGTTTGCAGCACCCAGGGATCCTGAACAATGATGGAGCCTGGGCCGATCCCCCCACTCCTCCAGGCTCAGCCCTTTGCCCTTTGCTGGGGAGATGCCAAAGCATCAGCAGTGAGCATTGCCTGCCCTCAGGGGAATTGCTCATAGCTGCCCTGCACTGACTCTTTGTGTCTGTGTGCACACATGAGTGCCTGTGCTGGGGAAATGTGGCAGAAATGCCACAGAACTCTGAGGGGTTGGAGTGCCTTGGATAGCTGAGTCAGTCAGGCCTGTAGCTAAATTAAATCACACGATCTACGTGAAGATAAATGCTGCTAAGAGTTGTTCTTAGTTGCTGAGTTGTTACCTTTAATATAAGTTATAAGATAAGTATAGTAAAGTGTTATTCCTCTGTTAAATTGCAAAGTCATAGGTTTAAGTTAGGTTAAATGCCGTTAGACTCTGCTCTTTTGCTAAATTGTGAAGTTGAAAATATCAGTTAAGGTTAAGGTATCAGTTAAGTCCTGTTGAGTTTGAGCTCTGTTAAGCTTTTAGGCTGTATTCCTTTGATCCTTGCCCTCACTGTCCTTGTGTCACACACACACACAGAGGGACAGTTCTGGGTTAATTTCTGGTTTGATTGCCTGGATTCTGTTTGGCGTTGCTGTTGCTTTGTTTCCCTGGTGTGCCTGAGGTGTCCAGTCAGGAGCAGAGTGACTCTTGCCAAGGAACTCTGTGCTGCTGTCCCTTAATATTCAATCTGGTTTTTGCTGCTCCCTTGCTGGGGATTTTTTCAGCGCTCTCAAGCCCTTGTTCGTACCAGGGTGAAGGAGCCCTGGCCCAGGCTCTGGCCCTGGGGCACACGGGGACGCTGCCGGGGGGTCCCTGTCCCCCTGTGCCACCCCCAGGGCCCCGGCCCCCGTCCCCGTGTCAGGCTCTGGGGTCAATCTCGTGGAACATCCTCTGGGGGAGGCTGCGGGGCCGGGGGACCCGGGGGGACAGGGGACCCCACTGTGCACAAGCAGGGTTGGACTGCTCTGGGGGGAACTGCGAGGGGGGCCGGGGCAGAGTGACCTCCCCGGGATGAAGCAAAGTGAAAATTTTCCAGGGTAGAAATCCATTTTAATTTAGGTGAAATGTACATTTTTGAGTTGAGTCTGTGGTTAGAAATCGTAGTTATTTAGCCAGACTGCAAGGCCTAAGCTCAGTGAAGTTACTTCAGCGAAGGACAGAGATAAAGGGGAGGAGACAGAAGATGATAGAGAGAGACAGGGATTGCTGTAAGGGCAAGTCAGCCTGACCTCGGAATTCTTTCTGATAAAAAGGAACTAGTGGTAAAAGTCGCACAAAACCTATAAAAATGAATATGTATGAACCCATTGTGAAACTGTATGCATATGTATTGGAGAGGGGGATAAAAGGAGATCTGAAGTTCTCAGAGGTACGCATGCCTTTTTGAGGAGAGTTTTCTCCGCATGTGTCTGGCGCCCTAAATAAACATACCAAGCTTTACAACTTTTATAAAGTTGTGAGGTTTCTTCTTTTCTCCGCAAAACGGGGAACCTCACACTGCCCCTGTGATGTCACACTGCCCCCTGTGAGTTCACACAGCCCATGTGATGTCACACAGCCCATGTGATGTCACAGAACCAACTTTATGTCACCTTGTGATGTCATACAGCAGTGCTGTGATGTCACACAAGAGTGATGTCACAAAGTCACCCTGTGATGTCACCATCTGTTCTGTGATGTCACAGCCTGCTCTATGATGTTACACAGCCACCAGGTGATGTCACAACTCACTCTCTGATGCCACAGAGACACCCTCTATGATGGCAGACTCTGCTCTATGGCCTCACACCCTACTCTGGTGGGGCACAGCCAGCTCTGTGATGTCACCACCCACTCAGTGATGTCACAAAACCCTCAAGAACTCACTTCTATTGAAACACTGAAGTTCCTTGTACTTTGAAGAGATCCCTGTCAGGGACACGACTGAGAAAGTGTCCCCAGGCCCCAGGCAGAGCAGAGAACTGGAGGCAGTGATGACAGGTGGGGACAAAGAGAAGCCAGTTCTTGGTGCCCTGGGGCACAGCAGGGTCTGTGCCACCAAGGGCTGGGAGGAGACACCTTGTCCTGAGGCTCTGGGGCCTCCTGGCACAGCCCCAGCCAGGCTGGGCACTGTCAGCCCCTTGTCCTGCCCTCTGCATCCCCCCCTAGCCCACATCCCAGTGGCCTCAAGGATCTGCTGGAAGGAGTCCCTGGGGAGCCTTGGTCAGGAATGGCCCTGGGGGCTCCTGAATGCTCCCTGCAGGGACTGCAAGTTTTTCAAAGGACCTTTTTTGGGTTTGGCTTTTGCCTTGGAGTCTCTGAGAGGTTTGTGCAATCATGGCCTCCAATTTTCTGCTGTAATTAGTCCCTGGAGAGTCTTTGTCAGTAACAACCCTCAGTGGGGCTCATTAATGCCTTGAGATACTCAAGGTTTTTAAGGTACTTTGGATTTTCCTTCCCACACCGAGTGTCTGAAAGGTTTCTGTGCCATCCTGGCCACCAGTTCTCTCCTCCAAGGAGTCCATGAGGAGCCTGTGTTGGAGAGGGACCTCAGTGGGAGCCATGAATGCCTGGAGACACTCTGGGTGTTTCCTCTGACTGTGACTCCTGGCAAGGTTTGTGCAATCTCCTCCCAGGCCCTGGGCTTCAAGGGCTCAGCTCCAAATGCACCACAGAGCTCATCAGGATCAGGCAAGTCCTGACAAACCATGGCTCTGCCTTGATTTCCCTCTGCTCTCATGCAGTTCATCAGGAGGGTTTCTGTAGAGGTTTTGGGTCACCAATTTGAGATTTCTTGGCCAAAGCATCAATTAGTGTGGTGTGGTTGGGTAATTACCAGTGCACTCACTAGAATACATTGAGATAGGCTGTGAGATAGGATTAAGAGAAAGGCAAAGTAGGCTCAAAGCTTAAAAGGGTATAAAGAAAAGTTTGTCAATAGTAACTAAGAGTAGTAGGAATTCAGAACACTTCTCCTCTCTCTACACCCTTTTCTTTCTTACTGACAATGAAAAGAGACAAAACCTAAAATTTTCGGTCAGTTTACCACCTCTAGAATAGTCTTTCTTCAGTTCACTTAGGGAGAGGAGTCTCACTTTCATGCCATGGAGACTTCTCTATAAGAAAACAGTTCTCTTGTGGTTCTCAATTCCCATGAAGAGCAGCTGCCGTGAAAATCTGCAATTGTGAATCCCTTCCATTTTTTCCACAGCTTTTCCCAAAGCTGTGTTTATGGGTCATGTGAACTCATGGGGTATTAGTTTAAAGATGAGCTGTTGAAGAGCAAAGGTTCACTTCATCTATTTCTGAAATCATCTTCATCCCTGAAAATAGAGATCTTCTTCTCCTGTGAGGGCACAGGGTCTCATCACTCTTTTCTCTTTCTCTGTGAAGCTTCTCATGGGATCACAGCTACTTCAATATTTGCTTACTTTAGCATGGAGGCCTGTCGGTTTCTTGTGTTTTTCTTTGCTTTTTTTATGCTGATTTATGCTTGTTGATTTATGTTGATTTAGGCTTGTTGGTTTTCTGTTTCTCTCGGCTGTTTCATGCTCAGGGATGCCACTTGCTCGGTTTCTTGTGCTGTTTAGGTGTTCTGGAAAGGCCCAGGGTGGCTTTGGACAGCCCGACGCTTCAAAGGACGAGGAGAGACTTCTGATCTTGTCTCGGTCTCAGTGTTTATTAATTGTTTATCTAAAAGATTTTCTTTCAGCCCGACAGAGGTCTGCACAGCAAGTCAGCCATGGGCACACTCCCCAGCCCCTGGGGCGGTCACTTATCTTTGTACCCGAAGTTACGTGTACAATATTTATAATTTTTCCCCAATACCTACTACTCTTATTAACCGGTGCACTTCTAGTAAAGACCAATCCCAAAGTGCCACCACCACCACAGAAGATGGAGGCCAAGAAGAAGAAGAAGAAGGACAGGACACGCCCCAATTCCTCCATCTTACTTCTTTAGACCCCCCTGTACAGAAATCCTAAACCCTGTGTTTCACACTAATTAACTTATCCCTTCACCATTCACCCAGTAAAATCCTCCCAGTCCTCATACAGGTGTCATCTCCTGTGTAGGATCAAAGTCCAGCCACCAGACACTTCTGGCAAGATTCCAGGACTCCCGAGCCCCCCAAAGGTGGTCTCGGTCACTCTGCACCCTCATCCTGAGGTGCTGAGATCCCACAGAGGCCTTTGCTGAACAAGTCATCTCTCCATAGTTTTCAACGTGTTATAGGGAATAAGAGAGTCTAATGTATCAATTACATCCTTCTCCATGGCTTTACAAGAGGAGCCCCAAGATCAAGGTATCTCCTCATCCCTCCCATCTGGGACTCAACTTGCTCTTCAGGGATCTTGGTGTCTTCCTGTTGCTCCTCTGTGAGCCTGCACTTTGTCCTTTTCTCTCACTCGATGGAGGATGGAGGCACTGAAAGAGTTCATATCTCACCCGGGGCCTGCAGATGGTTCCGTGACCCCGGCCGGGCTCAGTGCTTGGGCCGGAGCTGTTTTACGATGGGGGTTTCTGCAGCGGCTGCGCTGGGGCTGTGTCAGGATGGGCCGCGCTGGGGCAGGGCCAGGATCTCAGCAGCCAGGCCAGAACACAGCAGCAGCACGGCCGGGGCCGATGGCTTCTCCTCCCCCTGCCCGGGGCTTGCGGCTGAACCCCAACGGTGGCAGAATCTTGGTCGAGCCGGCCCGGCCCGGGGCTGCTCCTGGGGCCTGGCGGATCCTGGCTGGGCCCGGGCTGGTGGCGGGGCAGGGCTCAGCAGTGCCCAGATGGTCACAACTGCAGCCATGGCCTCCCCTGCCCTGCCTGGCAGCCAATGGGGCCTGTAATGGGTTAAAACTTTAAGTTTGTTCATCAAAACTTACAAAGTTATTCCTGTAAGACTGTTGCATCACCTCTAGTTTGTTTAAGTAAATTTCCAGACTTTAAAGGATAAGGAAGGTGAAACCAAAAGGCAATAGGTTTCACAAACATTTGTTTATCTGTTTTGTAAACTGTTAATATGGGTGGAGGATTTGCTATGATTGATAACACAGTATCAGCTTATCCGCTCAGTAAACCTAGGATTCCAGGAACTCAGCAGATTGAGCCTAAAAATTCCAGGAATCAGACAAAGGAAAATTACCAACCTTCATCTTCAGAACCTGGGAGGTGGACTATAACCACCTAAACACAAAAGAAGAATACGCAGAGTACTACACATCAACCTGGAAGAAGGACTCTATAAGAACTCCACGGAAAATCAGAAGAGTGCGGCAGTGGCGGAGCGGAGACTCCCCTGTCGCCCAGCGCTGATTTGCTTCTTGCCTTGCCCTCTGTAATCAATAAATTCTCAATTGGTTTTACTTGGCAAATTGTCGTCTCAATTTATAACAGGGCCTGGCGGGGTCCCTGGGAAGGGGCCCGGCCCCACGGCAGGAGCCGCCTGGCCCGGCCTGGCTGAGATGGCGGCCGGGTCAGACTTGTTACCTCTTTGCCAGCCAGAAGGGAAAGAGAACCTCTATCCTGGTTTGAAAAGGAAGTGAGTTTTTTGAAAGGCTGTGGTTAAACCAATAGGTATGTTGCTGTGCCTGTGTGGGCGCAGCTGGTGATAGAGAGACGATGAATCTTGTTTCTTGATCAGAAGGCTTGATTTATTAAGATATTATATATAATACATTATGACTATACTAAATAGAATATAGAGAGAGGTTTGCAGAGCTGCTAGCTAAGCTAAGAATAGAAAGAAAAAAATCCCAAACAAAGTTGTGTCCAGGGACTCAGTCCCCTCACTTGCCCTGGTGATTGGCCCTTAATTATAAACATAGGAAATGAGCCAATCAAGGTGTCCTTGTTACATTCCACAGCAGCTGATAATAATTGTTTACCTTCTCTTCGGAGGCCTCTGGCCTCCCGAAGACACAGAAATCCGAAAGAAAGGATTTCTGTGGAGAAATGTCTGCGACATCTCACCTTTCTAAATTGTATAAAATAAAAGAAAAATGCTGATGTGGAATGAACAGGAAGTTTCTTCACCTATAGAATATACAATAACTAACAAATCACTAAAACAATGCTATAATATGAGAAAAATGCAAAATACAATGTAAAGAGAATTTGAGTCCATGCAGCTGAATTTCAGGAACAGTCCATCAGCTGAAGTTGTTTCTTTTGGACATCTGAGAGTCCTTAGAGTCCTTTTTTTCCTGAAACAGCATAACACAATTTTAAACAATTTAAAACAATTTGAAACCATTTGAACAATTTTGGAATGTCCTTTCTGGCCCTTCAATGCTTCAGCGCATCAGAGCTGCTGCCCACACTATTTTCAATCTTTTTTATTTAATTTTTAATTTTTTTTTTTTTTTTTTTTTTTTTTTTTTTTTTTTTTTTTTTTTTTTTGAACTGAAAAGCAAAAAGCAGCAGCCAGGCAGAGCAGTGCCAGAGAAGGAAAGGCCCTGGGGGCCCTGGCCCATGCTGGACCAGGAACCCCAAAACTGGCTCACACAGGGGGACCCGGACCGGTAGGACAAACCAGAATCCCCAAAATCATCAAGAGGCCAAATGATGGCCCTGGCCCAGGAACCTCCTGAGCCCAACGGCCCAGGCCAAACCCATGAGGAAGGCTGTGCATATCCACAGACCTGAACCCTACTGCCAGCACAATGGAAGCACGGGTAGTGAGATGCTCCCTTTCCCCTAAACCACTGAGGCATGCCAGCAGCAGGGAAATAGAAGCCTTCCCCAGAAATCCCATCTGGGGTCTGGAGATGTTTGTTTCCCACAGCAAACCAGCTATGGTCTTCTCCAATTGTGCCCTCTCCCTCGGCAATGCATCGGGTTTGTCTCTCATCCGCCCCCTGGCAGCACCCCCACCCCCTCCGGGCTGGGGACCAGAGGCAGGGATCTCGGGATGCACCTGCCTCCCCATGCCACTAGGACGCAAGAGAGGCAGCAGCCTCCATGGGACAATCCCCGAAAAACCACCCCCCAAACCGCCGAGAATGCTGATCTTAAAAACAGGCAGCTGGACTGCCACAACAGTGAGCTGGCGGGCAGCCCCCGCTCCACGGAAGGAGAGACCCCCCGCCGGGGCGACTGCCGGGACGTCCGGTGGAAGCAGCGGGGAGGGAGCCGGAACTGGGGGGGGAACCGTGGGATCCGCCGCGGGCTGCTCCGAGGGTCCCGCGGGCTCAACGCCGTTTTCAGCCCCATCCTGAACAGGAACCGTCTCGGCTTGGGGCGGCGGGGACGGGCGCGAACACGCTGTTGCTGCGTCCCTTGGCTCTGAAAGCGGCGGCAGGCACGGCACGGGCACCAACGGAGCTGGGAGAAGCGGCGGAGCGTCGCCGTTGCTTAGCAACAGGTCAATCGCCGACAGTGTCTCTTCTGCCTTCTCCGACACAGGCTTTGGCAGAGGCGGGGATGATGGTGAAACCGCGGGCGGGATCTCCTGGAGTGACGGCTCTGGCAGGGCCTTGGAGGAAACCTCAGAGACCGGTGCCGCCCCCATGTCTGAAGGCGGAGCCTGAGAGGCCGGCGCTGGCTTGAGCGGCCACTCCCATCCCCCCGGAGAGAGAGAAGGGGGGGAAGGAGAACACTCCATCTGAGCATGCTCCGGAGCAAGAGTAAAAAAAACTTCTTCACCCTGCGAAGTTTCGCCCCCCCGCGCCGTGAAGCAGGGGGGGCTGGGAAGAAAGATGTCCTCCCCCACCGGGTCTTCTGCCAAAGGCGGTGGAAACGGAGCCTGGCCATAACAGTTAGAAATCCATGGAAAAAGAGCTGCTCTGCGTTTCAGGACTGGGAAAAGCTTTATAAATGCTGGGTAGATAGAAGGCAGGACACGTCCCTCGGTCCACACGAACTGGAAAATGGAGTCCATGCACTCCCAGACAAAAGCATCTAAAGCATATAAGACATCAGCAAAGAACCCAAAAAGCTTTGCCCATCGAAAGAATTCATAGATATCTGTTTTTGACAAAAGGAAACCGTCTTCTCTGCACCAATATTTCCAGAGGGCTATGATTTTTTCCTCTGAAGGGGAGAATTGAATCTCTTCTGGCAAGGCATGGGTCTGCCATACAAACAGCCACAAACTACGAAGGGCTGGTTCATCAGGGATAGAAAAGTGAACAGTACCTTTTGAAAGAGTCCAGCTTTCTCTGGCCAGCTCTGCAGGTGTGCTGTTCTTGTCTACCATGTTTCCTGATGATTTTCCAGAAGTTCTCTTTTGTGGTCAGCCTTGGCTGTGAACTCTGTCCATATCAGGATCTTCAGTTCTTCAGCTCCTGGCTTGAATCCACTTCTGTGGTCACTTCAGAGCAACCATCAAATGCCACACATACAGGATTTTTACCCAGTGCAGCAATTTTGCTCCTCTGGTCTTATCAGATTAATTTTTGCTCTGACACGAGGGGTCACCAGATGTTGCTGTGCCTGTGTGGGCGCAGCTGGTGATAGAGAGACGATGAATCTTGTTTCTTGATCAGAAGGCTTGATTTATTAAGATATTATATATAATACATTATGACTATACTAAATAGAATATAGAGAGAGGTTTGCAGAGCTGCTAGCTAAGCTAAGAATAGAAAGAAAAAAATCCCAAACAAAGTTGTGTCCAGGGACTCAGTCCCCTCACTTGCCCTGGTGATTGGCCCTTAATTATAAACATAGGAAATGAGCCAATCAAGGTGTCCTTGTTACATTCCACAGCAGCTGATAATAATTGTTTACCTTCTCTTCGGAGGCCTCTGGCCTCCCGAAGACACAGAAATCCGAAAGAAAGGATTTCTGTGGAGAAATGTCTGCGACATAGGTACTCAGATTTGAATATTGGCACGTGGTGTGGCAACTGAAGACATGAATACGTCTCTGAGAACACAGGGGGTTAAAAGCAGAGAACTGCCAAGAAAACTTTCTTTTTTTCCGTTTGGTGAAAGAAACCAGTTAGCTTTGTCTGCTATTTGAAATATTCCTGATTGTTGTATCCAAATTATTCCTAATTGCTGTAAATTTCTTGTCCACTGCATGTAATATTTTGCTATGATGTTTCGTCGTACTCATAATAAAAGACATTCTTAAAAAACAAAATAGAAGAGGAATGAACGCCTTAAGAACGTTCAAATAAGGCAACGTGTACATGAGAAATTTGGACAACTAATCATTTTGAATAATGCAATATTTACATGAGAAATTTGGAAAAAAGATCATCACATCTAAATCCCAATTGAGTGTACCTCAGTGAAGCCTGCTTGATTCATTAACTTCAGGAGAAGATGTGCCTGTGTTTTATCATCAGCAGTTCAAAGCAGTCACCTGCTCTTTCCATCAGATACTGATCAGCTCTGAAAAAATGAGGCCCAGTGAAAGGAGAAATAACCTCATCACCTTGCAGCCTTTGTGGCCAGAGCAGGAGCAGAAGGAGGACTGCCAAGACATGGCTGTGGCTGGAAACTGACAGAGGCAATTTGCCAACAAAAGCCTCATGGCATCCTCATGGTACACTGCTCCTACGAACCTTCTGCAGTTATTCCCTGTTCCAGCGCCCAGGAGGACATTCAGTGATGTCAAAGATCAACATTTTCAGCTCATAGACTTTCTCATCCTTCTCAACTCATTGGAAACAATGGTCATTTCTTTCCATTTCCCTAAGAGACATTGGACATTATTCTTTTGTTTTCTCATGCTGCAAAACCCTGTGTCAATGACTTGATAGAATTTGCTACGTTTTGTTGATTGTAATTGGTCTTTTATCTATCTTATCCCATAGCTAACAGATAACCAGTGACAACTCTGATGAGATAATACCCTCACAAGAGTGAGCTGTTTCAACATCAGAACATAGGAGCCTTTTTAAATGAACAAAAAGGAGGAGATGTCGTAGACAGGTAGAATAATGATAAAAGAAAGGCCTTTTGAAATCAGGCCTTGTTCTGCCTTATTAATAGCATAATATGGCAGAACATATTCTGAGTGCAGCTAAGCAGTTACAAGTTCCCATGTGAAGCTATTTTGAGAATGAGACTTTGTGAACAATCTATTCTGAGGGTGAAAAACAAATGCACCTGCAACAAGGGATTTGTCCCATGAGAATCAGTGAAGAGAACAGGTAAACAATACAATAGAGAGGTTTGATGCACAAGTAAAATCTAATTTATTAACAAATAACAGAAGAACTGCTAAGAAATCTATGAACTAACTAATGTTGCACACGAGGTCTGTCAAACTGTGTAAAATGAGTTTTGTGAATAAAGAGTAAAGAGTTCTCCAGCTCAGCTGGGTCTTCTGGGATTGCAGCTCCCCCCTTCTTTAGGGCTTTGGTTTTGCTCTTCTTTAGGGCTTTGGTTTCACTCTTCTCTGGAGCTTTGGGTTCCTTCTTCTTTAGGGCTTTGGTTTCCTTCTTTTCTGGCGCTCTGGTTTCCTTCTCTGGGATTTTGGTTTCCTTCCTCTCTGGGATTTTGCTTTCCTTCTTCTCTGGGATTCTGCTTTCCTTTCTCTGATGCTTTCGCATGGGCTTCTTTCTTCTCCCGGGTCTTGGTTTTCCCCTTCGCTGGGTTTGGAGCTTGCTTCCCAACAGAGACACTCTTCTTTTCCTTCTTCTGCCTCTCATCCTCCTTCCTCCTCTCTTCCTCCTCTAAGGCCTTTGCCTCCTCCTCGACATTTTGAGCTGGCTCCTCCAGCTCCCTTGTGCAGACAAAACAGAAAACATGGCTGAGAGACCCACCAGAACCTTGGGCTCCCTCGTCCTGGCTGGCCCTGCACTTCATTCCTTGACCCTGAGGCCATTTCCGTGAATTCTCCTCAACCCACAGAGGTTGGGAACATCCCAAGTGAGGGCATGGGTGGAAGGGGACCTCCAGGACCGGCCAAACCTGAGCTTTGCCATCAGAAGGTGTTGACTGTGCACGCTCCCTCTGAAGGCACAGCCAGACCCCTCAGCTCCTGCCAAAGGCTGATCCAGCAGCTCTCTGCGCTGGTGCTGGAAACGCCCTTTGTCTCTTGGCTTCCCAGTTTAAAGC
Source organism: Passerculus sandwichensis (assembly GCA_031885435.1). Taxonomy (NCBI): domain Eukaryota; kingdom Metazoa; phylum Chordata; class Aves; order Passeriformes; family Passerellidae; genus Passerculus; species Passerculus sandwichensis. The sequence continues at coordinate 2,213,311 of CM063146.1, forward strand.
AGAGCACAGATTGCTGACATCTGCTTAGCTCTCCTACAGTTCTTACTCGGCTCATTCAGCCCCCTTCTCCCTGGGCACAGCTGAAGCATGATTTTAAAGGGTTCAGATTTCAGCTGAGCGTTAGAAGCAATTCCCATTGATCAGGATGTAAGTTAGATAGGCAGACCATAGGTTAATGGTTATGAGATGCTTAAGCTGGAGCTGATTGTTCTATTGTTTACCATTAGGAGCTTCTTTCTAGAAGGAAGTGGAGGAAGTGAACTGTGATAAGAACATCTTGAAAGCAGGAGAACAATGGTTAGCACCTGGGCTTGATGTCAATCAATCACTAAGTTGGGGGCCTTGGATGGTGCCAGAGGGTCACAGAGACCTGATGAAGACATTCTTGACCTCATCCCTTAAGACCACTGACCCAATTTGAGACCACCAACCCAATTCAAGTGAAGAAGTGCACAGGAGTGAAGGACCAATGACCTCATTTGAATACAGAGCAGGGATGGGAGGTGCTGGGGTTGTGCAGATGTATTGTGTGTAAGATCTTGGGAAATAAAGAGAGGGCAAAGAACCTTGGACAGCGCGGTCACGCCTTTTAGGGACGGCTCTGGTGCCGCCCGCCGGTGTTAATAAACATCCCACTGTCTAACTTGAATTAGTTAGAGAGTCTCTGCCCGTGATCTTCGGTTTTAACGACTCCTAGCCTGCTCCTTCATGAGAACAATCCTATCAGTCAGAAAGCAAAGGCTGCAGGAACTCCTCTCCTGCAAGACAGGCTCTTGTCAGGCAGATTTCCTGCTGGAACCCAGCTGGGACCAAGCAAACCAGTGCTGGCTGCCATGGAAACCATTGGAAGCAGCCTCGTCCGTCTCCTCCCCATGAAACCAACTTCAGCCTGGCCTGAAGAAGTCCTGATGCACAGGCTGGCTTTAAGCAGCCTCCACTCCCAGCTCCACACTTGGCCTGTGTGTCCTCAGCTGGGCTGCCTTGCTGGAGCTGAGCTTCTCCTGTGCTTGCCTACGGCTGCAGCTGCAGGGGAGCCTAAAGCACAGGAGCTTTTCTGGCTGCTGTGCCACCATAAGGAGAACCCTGGCAGATCAGCAGTGCAAGGACTTCATCTGTGGCAGGAGCAGGACCCAAAGCAAGGTTTGCTCTGTGCCCCACGCCTGCCCATACCACAATCCCACTGTTCTGGTGAAGAAGGCAGATGATGAAGAAGATGCCACTCAACACCATGGACTTCAAGACACCTCTAGAGGCGGTGCCAAGGCAAGCCCAGAGCCCAGCTCCCGGCAGGCAGCAGCTAAGCCAGCAGGGCTCAGCACTCAAGTAGAGAAGATGTTCTGTCTCAACAGAAGAAGGTCCTTCCTCTCTTGGCAGCCAGGGAGCTCAGAGTGGCCATCCCTGTGTTGCTGCTGGCCTTTGCTCTGCAGCTCCTCTGAGCTCAGAGGCCTTGGAGCAGGGAAGCCCTGCAGGGACAATAACCCATGGCAGAGCAGGAACCCACGGAAGGCTGACTCACCTGTCCCTGAGAGGGGCCTGAGAGCCACAGTTGATCTCCTGGGGGCTCAGGGAGGAGCTGACACGTGAGGCCTCCCCGGGCACCAGCACCTCGCAGGTGGAGCCTCCCTCCATGTGGCACAGCTCGGGACATTGCAGGTGATGGTGAGGTGGCCAGAGAAGGTTGAGGAGACCTGCTGGCTCTCTCCTGGCTGCAGCACACCTGGCAGTGGCAGGATATTGAAAGCCTGGATGGAAGACAGGAGAGATTGAGGTGTTGAGCATGGAAATGGATGCAGAAGAGCATCTTGGAGCTGTAGCCAGAGGGGCCTATTCCCCAAACTCTGCCAGAATCACCCTCACCTCATCCTGCATCCATGCCATCGACCAGTGCAGGGACCATGGGGAAAATCTTCTCCCATACTGACGGGTCAATGCATTAATTAGTACATCACATGAAAGTGAACTGGGATGGCTCCTGGCAGCAGAAATTCTCTCTGATGCACAACTTGCCATTACAAAGTTTCAAAACTTCCTGCTTTTAGAAAAGGAGGAGACTCAGAGTGAGAGCTCTTGGAGCTGAGGGAAGGAGTCCAGCCCAGCTCATCTGACTCCTGAGGCTCTTCCCCTCTCTCTCTGATTTAAATGCTGCTTTCTCAAGGTGCTACAGCAAAAGCTCCTGCAAAAATTTCCTGTGGAGCACCTGAGGAGTTGCAGAGGAAGCAGTGCCCTCCACAGGTGCTGCACAGCGTCCTTGGGCAGCCCTGCAACATGCCCTGCACGGCCTCTCCAACAAGCAGCTGCTCCAGCAGCACTTGGTGATGGGCCTGCAGGGATGGGAGGCCCCTCTGTGGCCAATGCTGAGGGCCCCCAGTGGCACTGGCAGCTCCAGCCCTGCTTGCCACACTGACAACGGGCAAGGGAGACAGATTCCCTCTTGCCTTCTCCGCTCCCAGGGCAGTGTGCGCCACGTCCAGGGAGCACCTGAATCCCTCCAAGCCTCGAGGCAGGTGAGGGTGCTCAGGACTTGGTGCTGGCACCCGAAAAACAAGCCATTTTCTATGCTGGGAGGAAGAGACAGCCCCTCTGCAAAGTCTGCCTTTGTCAGACAGCTCCAGGGCCAGCAGTGCAACAGCAGCTCTGGGTGAAAGCAGAGCCCTGCAAACAGGGAGTCTGGCTGCCTTGGGAAGAGGCTCCATGGAGACCAGGATCATCCCAGCTTGCTCTGGGAGGGAAGCTGGAGGTGTTACCATGATGATGCAGAGAAAAGCCTCATCTTACATGGGGAAGGAAACAAGGCAAAAAATCCCACACTCAGCACAGGCCTGTAGGATCTGAGTCAGCTTCTCCAAGGAAAACTCTCCTATTTCTCCCTCCCCTGACCCAGAAGCAGATGCAGGCGTGAAAAATCCTGAGTGGTGTGGACAATGGGAAAATATAAGCCAAACCCTGGAGGAATTTTCTGATGCTGTAGACCGGGATTTTCCATGGCAACAAATTCAGAACCCAGCTGAGGTGGGGAAATACCTAAAAGAGAAGTGCCATGACGATTCTAAGGAGAAAAGGCTCATTGCAATAAGCTGGGCCCTGCCCTATGCTTATCGCACTCTGTTAGATAGTGTAGGGCAGCAGACAGAGGCAGGGGGGCAGGGAGATAAATCAGCTATCCCAGTCACTCGAGCTGTAGCCAACAGCCCAGGCTCGAAGCCAGCAGCCAAACCAGATAGTGAGCCTAAGCCAGCATCTAAACCCATGGCTGTTGCTACCAGTACTAGAAGTGGGAAATGCACAGAAAAAACTAATCAACCAGTGGATGATGATGATGATGATGGCGATACAGGAGAAGAAGCCTTGATGCCTCCTGACATAAAATCAGGAGTCAAAGCAGCAGGTGCAAGATCAGACGCAAACATTGAGTCCTTTTCCCTGAAGGACCTTCGTGGCCTGGGGAAGGATTACACTCGAAGGTCTGATGAATCCACAATTAGTTGGCTGGTCCATCTCTGGGATGCTGCAGGCAAGGCTACAATTCTGGATGGCACTGAAGCCAAGCATTTGGGATCCCCGTCACAGGATCCTGTCATGGACCAAGGAATGATGAGGGGGGCTAACCCTCACAGCCTCGGGCAACGGGTCCTAAGAAGGGTAGCACAAAGATACCTGTGCGCAGACGATCTCTATATGCAGCAAACCCAGTGGAAAACCATAGAGCAAGGGATTCAACGCTTGAGGGAAATGGCAGTGGCCGAGACTGTCTTCTCAGATGATGGAAACACTGTAAATCCAGACTTGGTACCATGCACATCTCTGATGTGGAGAAAACTTGTACGACTTGCGCCACGAGAATACGCATCTGCGTTAGCAATAATGAAGCAGGATGATGGTGAGGAGACTGTGCTGGATATGGCAAGGAAGCTCCGAGCTTATGCAGGTGCTGTGCATGGCCCAACACATGCCAGAATCGCAGCAGTGGAAACATGTCTGCAAAAATTAGAAGACAAGACGGAGGAGGGTCACAAGAAACTGAGGGAGGAGATTAAAGAGGGCTTTCTCCAAATCTCGGCAGTACTGATCAGAGGTTCTGGTACCCAACGCAGACGTTGCCCAGATGGCGAGAGAAGGAACACCCCACGAGCTGAGCTGTGGTTCTACCTGCGTGATTGTGGAGAAGACATGGGGAGATGGCACAGAAAACCTACCGCTGCTCTGGCACAATGGGTGTGTGAAATGAAGACTCAGAGAGGAAGTTCCAAAAGGGAAGCAGCTCCAGTGGCCAGTAACCGAACTGTCACATATTATGATAATGACAATATTTTTGATCCCCTTGAAAGACCCTCCAAGGCATATGGCTAGGGAAAGAAGGATAACCAGGCTTAGGGGGGGCCCTGCCTCTAGCCAAGTAGAGGCTGGGGAAAACCGTGTTTTTTGGACTGGGTGGATTCGTTGGCCTGGCACATCTGAACCGCAAGTATACAAAGCTTTGGTTGACACTGGTACGCAATGTACATTAATCCCATCGAGACATGTGGGGACAGAATCTGTTTCTATCGCTGGTGTGACAGGGGGATCACAGGATTTTACTTGATGGAAGCTGAGGTGAGCCTGACTGGAAATGAGTGGAAGAAACACTTTATTGTGACTGGCCCAGAGGCCCCATGCGTTTTAGGCACAGACTTCCCCCGAAGTGGGTATTTCAAAGACCCAAAGAGACTCAGATGGGCATTTGGAATAGCTGCATTAGAGACAGAGGGTGTCAAGCAGTTGAACCGCTTGCCTGGACTGTCAGAAAGCCCATCTGCAGTAGGTCTCCTGAAGGTGGAAGAGCAACGAGTACCAATTGCCACCTCAACAGTGCACCGCCGACAGTACCGAACGAATCGAGATGCTGTGATCCCCATGCACAAAATGATCCGTGAGCTGGAGAGCCAAGGGGTGCTCAGCAAGACCCACTCACCCTTCAACAGCCCCATTTGGCCTGTGCGTAAACCTGAAGGAGAATGGAGATTGACAGTGGACTATCGTGCATTGAATGAAGTGACTCCAGCCCTGAGCGCTGCTGTACCGGACAGGCTGGAACTCCAGTACGAGCTGGAGTCCAAGGCAGCAAGGTGGTACGCCACTATAGACATTGCCAATGCATTTTTCTCCATTCCCCTGGCAGCAGAATGCAGGCCTCAGTTTGCCTTCACCTGGAGAGGCGTGCAGTACACCTGGAACCGACTGCCCCAGGGGTGGAAGCACAGCCCCACCATCTGCCATGGACTGATCCAGGCTGCACTGGAAAAGGGTGAGGCTCCAGAACACCTGCAATGTATTGATGACATCATTGTGTGGGGGAAGACAGCAGCAGATGTGTTCCAGAAAGAGGAGAAAATCATCCAGATTCTCCTAAAAGATGGCTTTTCCATCAAGAAGAGCAAAGTCAAGGGACCTGCCTGAGAGACCCAGTTTCTAAGAGTGAAGTGGCAAGATGGATGGCGTCAGATTCCCACCGATGTCATCAACAAGATCACAGCAATGTCTCCACCATCCAGCAAGAAAGAAACACAAGCTTTCCTAGGTGCCATAGGTTTTTGGAGGATGCACATTCCCGAATAGAGTCGGATCGTGAGCCCTCTCTACCTGGTCACCCGTAAGAAGAACACTTTCCACTGGGGCCCTGAGCAGCAACAAGCCTTTGCACAGATCAAGCAGGAGATCGCTTATGGAGTGGCCCTTGGCCCAGTCAGGACAGGACCAGAGGTGAAGAACGTGCTCTACTCTGCAGCCGGGAACCATGGCTTGTCCTGGAGCCTTTGGCAGAAGGTGCCTGGGGAGACTCAAAGCCGACCACTGGGATTTTGGAGTCGAAGCTACAGAGGCTCTGAAGCCAACTACACTCCCACAGAGAAGGAAATCTTGGCTGCCTATGAAGGAGTCCAGGCTGCCTCAGAGGTAATAGGCCCTGAAGCACAACTCCTCCTGGCACCCCGACTACCAGTACTGGGGTGGATGTCCAAAGGAAAAGTTCCCTCTACGCACCATGCCACCAGTGCTACGTGGAGCAAATGCATTGCTGTTATCACACAGCGCGCCCGTATTGGAAACCTGAATTGCCCTGGGATTCTGGAAATAATTACAAACTGGCCAGAGGGAGAAAACTTTGGTCTCGCTGATGAAGGGGAACAAGAAGCGACACGGGCTGAGGAAGCTCCACCATACAACCAACTGCCAGCAGAAGAGCCACGATACGCTCTCTTTACTGATGGCTCGTGCCGCATTGTGGGAATGAACCGGAAGTGGAAAGCAGCCGCATGGAGCCCCACAGGACAGGTGGCAGAGGCCACTGAAGGAGAAGGTGGATCAAGCCAACTTGCTGAACTCAAAGCTGTTCAACTGGCCCTGGACATTGCTGAGAGAGAGAAGTGGCCAAAGCTCTACCTCTACACTGATTCATGGATGGCAGCCAATGCTCTGTGGGGATGGCTGGAGAGGTGGAAACAGGCTAACTGGCAGCGTCGAGGAAAACCAATTTGGGCTGCTGAAGAGTGGAAAGACATTGCTACCAGGGTAGGGAGGCTACCTGTGAAGGTCTGCCACGTGGATGCTCATGTTCCCAAGAGTAGGGCCAATGAGGAGCACCAAAACAATGAGCAAGTAGACCAGGCTGCAAAGATAGAGGTGTCAAAGATAGACTTAGATTGGCAACATAAAAGAGAGTTATTCCTAGCTCGATGGGCCCACGATGCCTCAGGCCATCAGGGCAGGGATGCCACCTATAAGTGGGCACGAGACCAAGGGGTGGATTTAACCATGGACAGTATTGCTGAGGTTATCCATGACTGTGAGACGTGTGCTGCCGTCAAGCAGGCCAAGGGAGTGAAGCCCCTCTGGCACGGTGGGAGGTGGTCCAAGTATGGGGAGGCCGGGCAGATTGACTCCATCACACTGCCCCAGACACGCCAGGGCAAGCGCTACGAGCTGACCATGGTGGAAGCCACCACTGGATGGTTGGAAACCTACCCTGTGTCTCATGCTACAGCCTGGAACACCATCCTGGGCCTGGAAAAGCAAGTTCTGTGGAGACATGGCACCCCTGAGAGGACTGAGTCAGACAATGGGACTCATTTCAAGAACAGCCTTATCAACACCTGGGCTAGGGAACATGGCATTGAGGGGGTGTACCATATCCCCTACCGTGCACCAGCTGCAGGAAAAGTAGAGAGGTACAACGGACTGTAAAAACCACATTGAAAGCATTAGGTGGGGGATCTTTCAAAAACTGGGAGCAGCTCCTGGCAAAAGCCACCTGGTTAGTTAACACCCGAGGCTCTACTAACCGAGTGGGCCCTGCCCATTCTGAGCCTTTGCACAGAGTAGATGGAGACAAAGTCCCAGTGGTACATGTCAGAGGTTTATTAGGGAAGACAGTTTGGATTAATCCTGCCTCGAATAAAGACAAACCCATTTGTGGGGTTGTTTTTGCTCAGGGACCAGGTTGCACATGGTGGATAATGCAAAAAGATGGAAGAACACGATGTGTACCTCAGGGAGATCTGAATGTTGGATAAAACCTCTGTAAATATCACTGTTTGCTGAATGTTATTACCATTGTCTGTGTATAGCTGTATATTGGATGTATCATGTATGTACTTGTAGAGTTAGAGTTTATATTAGTTTTAGTAGTGAGCAGATGATATGGGGATAAGGGGTGGAATGTCCTGGCTTGACCATATGATGCTTTTATCCCCAGTCGTCTCATTCTGTTTATGTTGAATAATAAGTTTTGCACCTTTAAGACTGTTCCAGAGAGGGAAGGGGGGAGAGAAGAAGCGCACAGTTTGTTTTCATACACTGCACTCCACTCCCCCACATTCCTGCCCCTGGACTGCTGTTGTCTGCGGACAGACAGCAGGACAGAGCTCTTCTTTGGCTTTTTAGTTAGTGTTAGCTAGCTGAGGCAAAGAAGATCCCTGGACTGTGTATTTTCTTTTCTTTGGACCTCTTGAAACCTGCTCTGGACTGAACACCCGGGAGAGCACCTGCAGCTGCACCTGTGGCCCACCGGGCCGGGCCTGGCCTGAGACAATTCCAGCACCGGAGGGACTGATCAGAGACTGAGTGAGCTGCAACCCAGGGACGGGCTTTTCTCAGTTTGTCATCTCTTTTAGAGTGGCAAGGGGTCTCATTGTTTGATATTGTTTTGGTTTTATTGTTTAACAAACAGAGTTTTTTCCACCTTTCTCCAGGGAGGTATTATTTCCTGCTGGACCAGTTGGGGGGAGGGGCCGATTGGATCTGCTTTTTTCCCACCGGAGCTGCTTCGGGGGATTCTTCCCCAAATTTGGTCTAAACCTGGACAGGGCTCTGGCTGCCTCCTCCTGTCCAGTCCTGAAGTGCCTCCATCGAGTTGCCGGGCAATCCAGACTGGTTCTCATCTCCTTTGGTGGCTGGGGTTTGAATTTAGGTGGGTGGAGCTCATCTCTGGAAAATAAATAACTATGAACAGGGACCTGCAGTGGGAGGGAGGGAGGGAGGGACACCTGCACCAGCAGCTCCTGGCCAGGATGCAGCCCCTGGCTGGGTGCTGGCTCGTTGAACTGAGAAATGGTTTGATCCAGCCCTTCCCAATCCAGGCTGGGGCAGGTCTGTTCTAAAGGCAGCCCAGGGATGGCACTGAGGTGCTGCAGCAGCTGCAACTGCTCGCATTGAGCAATTACAGAGGACAGGCATTTACACCTGGTGGGGATGCAAAAAGCACAGTGGGAGAGGAAAAGACAGAGAAGGCAGCAAAAAGGTGAGATTTGAGACACCGAGGGCCAGACCCAGCCAGTGCCCAGCCAGCACAGCCCACCCAGTACCCAAGGCCAGAAACTCTGCAGCTCCACCAGGGATTTATCAGGAATGTTCCCCTGACACCGCTGGGGGGTTGGTTGACATTTTACAACACTCCCAGGTGACTCAGGTCGCATTCCCCATCCATCCATCCATCCTTCCATCCATCCAACCATCCATCCATCCTTGCATCCTTCCATCCATACATACACAGGCTGTGGTGCTGGGATCCTGCCACGCTCTGCCAGCCTTGGGCTTGGGGAGATTTCTGCCAGCCGTCCTGAGCTCCGTAATTGTGCTCTCTGTTCCAGGAAGCAAGCAAGAAAGATTTTAAAAAACCCAAAACAAACCACAACAGAGAAACCTAAAAAACCTTCAACAGCTCAACCCTGCTCAAGTTATTCCTTTAGGGACAGCTACCACTCTCCAGCTGAAATGCTGGGCTTTTGGGAAAAAAGAAAATTACATGTTCACCTCCAAATTGAAAAAGATTAGGGTAAGAGAACCTTTCAAACTAAAAATTACTGTTTGAAAGCTTTTATCTTTGCAAGAAATCTCTAGGTAAGACCAGCCTGACAGTTAAACAACTGGTTCTTCTGGTGGGGAGAAACCCTCCTCTTTAAGGGAAGCAGCCTGATAGTTGAAAGCAACTGTTTGGTCAAACTTCAGGCTCCCTGGCACAGCCTGCATTGCCCTTCCTTCCTGTTCACTGATTTACAGGCAGTGCCACAATGGCCCGGGTTCAGATGTTTGGTGCCATCCAGGGAATTTGGCATTGCCATTTCCATATGTTTTAATCGAAGCTTCAGTCCTTGCAACCACTCTTCAAATGCCAGCTTTCCTTTCTTTTACAGAAAGCTCAAGGTTCCCAGAAGACTTCTGACATCCTCTCTTGCGCTCAGAGAGATGACATTTTCAAACAGATGTTTCCAAAGTTAACAGCATTTGAAAGAAAAATGACCTCAAATCCCCCTGGATTCCAGCTTAGCCCAACTCCATTCTGTGTCAGACACTGAGATTCCCACCTCTAAGGCAGGAGCTGTTTGTGCCCCATCCCTCCTGTCCTTCTCCCCAGCAGCCTGTGCCTGTTTTCCCCGGCAGAATCCCTGTCCCCGTGCACCCTGCCAGGAGCAGCTGCACACGGGCTCACAGCTCCCCTTGCCCTCACCAGGGGGTTTCTCTCATCCCCGAACACGCCGATGAGAACGTCGGTGCGATGAGTGCCCAGGGCCTGCACTGCCACCACAACTGGGATCTCTGCTGTGCTCTGGGGCTGCACAATCCCACAGGGCTTGGGGCTGGAGTAGAGCACAGCAGAGTCCTCCTTGCGTTTCTGGAAGGGACACAATGAAACGCAGATTCAGAGGGGCCTCTCAAGAAACTTTAGGCTCCTTAACATCCACCACAACAGCAACTTACACACACCTTTAAAGCTCCCCAGGACAAAGGTCAAAGGCACAAACAAGATGCAAGAATTGTAGGTTTAGCACTCCCAGGGCATCCTGCAAGGAGGCTGCCAGCACAGGCACTGGTGTCTGTGGGTGCAGCAGCTTTTCACAACCCTCTAAGATCTCCCACAGGAAAACGCCCTGAGGACTAGAGCATCAACTGTTTCCTCAGGAGCTTAAACTGCCTCCTCAAGTTTACAGTTGGGTAGGATCCTGTTCTCAGCAGATCTTTAAGACTGAATAGAAACCAGCAAGGTCTTATCCAAACCCTTTGTTCCCCTAATAATCTCCTCAGGAATATTTGACAGGAGGAGGTGGATGTGATGCCAAACCTGGGGAATAAGCCCGTAGCAGCCAGGAAGGTGGCTGGGATTCCTAATGAGGATCTTCCTCTCATAGGGCACCTTCAGGTGGCACTCATCACACAGCAGCACTGGGGAGGATACTTGGAGCTCAGGAACGAGACACCTGGGCAAAGAGATGAGCCCAGGACAATCAGAGATACTGAGAGAATGGAGAATGCCTACCCCCAAAGATTGTGAAATGGAGCAGAACACATTGGTCACTGTCAAATGCACACTGAAGAGCCCTACAGGGATAAATTGCCTTCTACCTCTTCCCACTCCAACATGTCTTGTCAAGGAGGGGCAAACCCTGAGAGGCAGCACCCAGAGGCTGCCAAGTGCCCCAGGCAGAGCACTTTGCCCCACAGCTGCCTCAGCCCCTCCTTTACCCAAGAAGGCTTGCAAGGACTCCTGCAACAGTGCCAGTGACCCACGAGCTCTGGGGGAGCCTTCCCAACAAGGATCAGTGCTCCCTAAGGCTCAAGGAACACACAGCTCCAGTGTCTCAGTAAAAATGACTCCCTTCTCTGCCATGGTGCTGTTGCCCTGCCTGAGAACTCAGCTCTTTGCCCCAGCCCTGGAGGGCACGAGACAGCAGCTGCCCCACAGAGGGGCTGATCAGCCCCTGCCAGGCCCTGCAGCTCCCTGGCTCCTTCACTGCACAGCTCCAGGCACTGCCTGGCCCCAGCTCCACCTGCTGTACACAGTGGCAGCCCAGGCACTGCCTGGATGGCTCTGCCTGGCACAGGGAACAGCACCAGGGAGCTGCATCCCTCTGGGCATCACACTGACACCCACAGCAGCACAGCAGCATGGAATTCTGCTGCAGCAACAACGACTTTTGCTCTCAACTCTGACAACATTAAAGCTCAAAATGGGAAGCAGAGGGAAGGACAACAACTGGAGCTGACCTGCCACATCAAGGGCTGCTTTCCCCTTGTCAGACCTTGCCCTCCCCACTCTTACTGAGAGCCACTTCCCCCCTGCCATGTGCCCTCATGGACAGAGCCAGAGCCTGACTCTCAGCAGCTGCTTGGTGTGGCCCAAACCAGTGCACAGTGCTCACAGCCAGCACAACTCCACCTCTTGCAGCCAGAAGGAGAGGAGGCCCTCAGGAAATTTGTTCCACCTCAGGCACCAAAAACAAGGCCAATCAATGATATCATTCCTGGTGCCTTTAGAAGAGGGCCCAGGACCGTGCTGGGCTGGGAGCAAACGTGCTTTTCACCACAGGCTGCTGCCCAAGCACTGCTGTTCTCGTGTCCAGCTGGCACAACATGAGGGCATTCAGCAGCACTTCTCCTTGGCAGCTGCAGCCAGCACAGCCTGGGCAAGGCAGTGCCTGGGGGAGGCCAGGCAAGGGCTGGTACCTGGCTGTGATGATCAGGGCTGCCACTCCCTTGCCAACACCCTCCACGTCCACCAGCAATCTCCGGTAGAACTCCATCACCGTGTTGGAGCACAGGGTCACCTGGTGGAAGAGAAGAACAGTCAATGCTTCCTTCCAAAAGCTCATTACCCACGGGTGATATCCTCCAGTTCCTGAGGGAGGATTTGCCCTTCATTCTTCTGCTGCTCCATGTGTAGAGCACAGTCTCAGAGTAACAAAAGCCTTCTGGCAATACCACATTTGTTAAACACACCTTGCTATCAGGGCACAGGTCAGCTACATTAAAACATTAGACTACAGCTCCATGCACCACTGCATTCAAATTAAGGGGCCAATTTCTCATCTGACTACAAAGACATCCATGCAGAGGAAATCTGACTTGACCACAACGAGTTCAGCTTTACAGCAGGAGGCTGAGGGCAAAGTGTGGCCCAGCAGGTGCTGGGCAGTTCCAGGCTGCCCTGGGACCCCGAGCCCGGGCTGGCTCTGAGAACTCCGGCCCCACGCCAGGAGTGGGGAACTGCCCCAGGGTGGGCATTGACCACAGGCAGAACCCTCAGAACTGCCCCAGGGTGGGCATTGACCACAGGCAGAACCCTCAGAACGGCCCCAGGCTGGGCATTGACCAGAGGCAGAACCCTCAGAACTGCCCCAGGGTGGGCATTGACCACAGGCAGAACCCTCAGAACTGCCCCAGGCTGGGCAATGACCACAGGCAGAACCCTCAGAACCTCTTTCTCTACACTGCAAGAGACAAGCCACCAACGGGACCAGGCAGAGGAGAAAGGAGGAGGATCTGTGTCTTGAAATTACACAAGAAAGGGTTTATTCCAAGCAAAAGGATCAGAGCCAAAAGAGCCCTGGACACTCCTGTGCAAGGGCTTTTGTACAGACACAAATCAGAAGGTGGATACGAACAGTAAACCAAAAGGGAATCCTCAGGGGAGCACTGAGGGGATTACATCAAGTGTCTGGGGCCACTTTGTGTAGGAGGGTGGGGAGGATGGCTCACTTGGGCCAATGGGGCCTCCAGGAACAGGGGAATTCCAAAGGGGCGTTGCAGACAGGGATTGGCTCCAGGTTAAATTGGCAAAGAAAGTTGGGGAACAAAAGGGGCTGGGTTTGACAGGCAGGGAAAGAGCTGGAACAAGGGGCAGGGAATGGCATGAGGGACAGCTTTGAGGGAGGGTAAAACCCAGGGGTAAACTAACTCGGGGACAAGACGGGGTACAACAGAACAAACCACTTAACAAGGAATCAATACAATAAATTTGAACCGCTACACATGGCTGCAGATTTTTTTGTCTCCACTGGAGCTTCCTGCAGTGAGCACAAATCATTCTGCTCCCCAGGAGGGGGGAAATGACACCAAGAAGAAAAGCTCACTGCTTGATACAATGACATCTCTCTAACAGCCACCTTCTGCCCTCATCCTTGCTCTGCCCCGTTGCAATCAAATCAATCGCTCTCAAAAACACTAGAATGGTTTCACGCCTTGACCATAAGGTCTGTGAGCTCAGCATATGATTTTGGAAAGCAAACAGTGCTCCTTGAGGAACATCCCGACTAAGCCAGCCAGCAGAGGCCTCCCAGCAGTGCAGATCTCTCAGTGCCAGGATGCTCCAAGCTGGCACCAGAGCTAAAGCCCTCCCACCCTGCAGTGCAGCTCCAGCCCTGGTGCTGCAGCGGCTGTGGCTGGGCTCTTGCCGTACCTCGATGTCCTGGTGTCCCTGGGGGAGGATGGTGCCTCTGCTGGGATTGATGGTGAACTCCCTGGGCTCCACATGGAAATGGATTCCCTTGCTCCAGGCCGGGTCGGTGTCCCTGCGGATCTGATCCACGCTGTCCACAGCCGGCTGCGTGCCATCGTCCGACATGCGGAGCTGGAACGTCAGGGGCACCGCGGAGCTGTTGGTGAGGCGGCAGCGCTGCGTGTAGGGAAAGCCTGGGCAAGGACACAAATAGCCATTCAGGCACCCAGCAGGGCATGATCCTGGGGGCAAGATCCTGGCAGGATCAAAGTGGGAATGGAGTTGAGCTCTTTGATCTGAACTACAGCTCACCCAGAAGCTGCGTGAGGAATTAATCGTCACTTAGTTCCCTTTGACACAGATTCCAGACTGCAGCCTTGAAAATGCCCACTCCTAGCCCTGCTGAACACTGCAAGCTTCTCTCTTTGTGATGGGGACCAGCTCCCTCACCTGCCCCAAACCAGCACCAGTTCTCTCTCAGTGATGAGTGTGCACCCAGACCCAGCATTTACTCTGAGAATTCAAGCTGTCCAATTCCCTGCTCAGCCTGCCAACACTCCCACCTTTTTCAAGACATATAAAGAGTGAGTTGTCAGTGAGAAGAAGCTACAGCAAAAGAAAGTGAGGATGGGATCAGGAACTAGAACGTGATGCAAAGCACCCTAATGCAGCTTCTCTCTGCAGGATCCTTAAGGCATCTCTTGCTTTGGGCCAAACAGACTGAGCACGTGACAGCTCAGAGCCCACTCAGCTGGGGGCACAGCCCAGCCTTGCTTTGAGATTAGCAATCAGGAACCAGGTCCCACCTCAGCCCACACACAGGGACATCACAGCCGTGCTGCGCACTGAGAGTGCTGCCTGCAAGGGTTTACCCCACTTTGGCTCTGAGATTTGCTTTCCATCCTGCAAAGCCAGAGATACAGCCACTCATGGAGGGGATGTCCTGCAGAGCGCGCAGAGCAGCCACAGCCTGCTCTGCACTGCACATCTGGCTGGGCTGGCCAGCTCTGTGGGGAGGAGACTTCTCCCCAGGCCTGCTCACCAAGAGTCACTGGGACACAGATGGGGAGGAAAAACAACTGCAGCTGCAGCCCAGAGCTTCTCTGTGCCCATCCAAGTGACCACTGCCAGCTCCAGCAGGGACTCCAGCAGGGAGGCAAGAGAGGCACAAAAAGGACAAACCCAGATGTCAAAACCTCCAACGAGACTGAGGCCAGCACACGCAGACAACAGTCAACAGTTACAAAGAAGCAAAGATACAACAGCTGCCTTCAGCCGAAGAGCCCTTAGGCATGAAATTGGATTCAGCAGGATCAGTCTCCTGCTTCAGACCCATATTTCCATCTGTTGCCTTTCTTGTTTCATTCCTTCCAAAGTCAACTTGACAAGCGCCTCCGTGGTGATGCAGGCTGGGGAAGAAGCAGCTCAAGAAAGGCAATGAGTTTCCTTCAGAAGTTCATGAACTTCATTGTTGTGGCTTTAGGCTTGGCCGTGAACGTTGCCCTGGCTCTGGGAAGGGGGACAGCGGTTCTGGGGGGTTTTGGGCGGTTTTGGCCCTGGGCTGGGCTTTTCCCTTGGGGGTTTTTGGGAGTTGTGGCGTGATGCCGTGGGCGGCTGTGCAGCGGGAGCTGAGGCTGGGCAGGGAGCGGAGCTTCCCTTCCTCCCGCTCGGGGGTCGCAGCTCGGCCGCTGCTGCTGCGGGAGGGTTTGTGCTTGGCCCGGGGCTGCCCTGGCTGCAGCTCAGCGCTGGCACCGACCCTGCCTGCCTGCCCCGCTGCTGCTGCGGCTGCTGCTGGGCACTGCCCACATTCCCCTGCCCTCTGGGGCTTTGCAAAAGGAGCATTTCCTCCTTCCCTTCCCTTCCCTTCCCTTCCCTTCCCTTCCCTTCCCTTCCCTTCCCTTCCCTTCCCTTCCCTTCCCTTCCCTTCCCTTCCCTTCCCTTCCCTTCCCTTCCCTTCCCTTCCCTTCCCTTCCCTTCCCTTCCCTTCCCTTCCCTTCCCTTCCCTTCCCTTCCCTTCCCGCACCGGCTGGGGGGGATCCCTGCCCTGCCAGAGCCCACAGCTCCTCCTGCTGTCACCAGACCTCCACCAAAGGGGAAAAACAGGACTTGGCATCTGGGAAATGTCTGTTCTTGCCTTCTTGTCTGTGCTCTCCTGAGACAGTCTAGCAAAGAACTGTTATTCCTTTTCCCACAGTTTTGCCTGGGAGCCCTGTCATTTCAAAGGGATAATCATTTGGAGGGAGGGGCTCATCTTTCCATTGCAGCAAGATTCCCACCTTCCTTGGCAGACACCTGTCTTTTAAAGCAGCACAGAGACACCAGAAAATTCTGCCTTTCTATTCCTTGCTTCCATTGGATCTCACAATGGCAAGATGCCCCCTGAGGCAGCAGCAGCAGCAGCAGCAGCAGCAGCCCTGCAGTTCACAGCCTGAAGGGGCTGCTGGGGCGGAGCAGGAGTGAGGGATGCTTTTCTGTTGGAAGGCACAGATCCCTGAGGCTGTGTCCCAGCCCAGGGAACACTCACCAAAGGAGATGTCCCCGAAGTCGAGCTCAGCGAGGTCGAAGTGTAAACTCGGTGCAGTGACGCTGCCCCTGCAGGCCGAGGACAGAGCAGGCAATGGCTCGGTTAAAGGCATTGCACAGGTCCGGCTGCCGTGGCTCGGGGGCACAAAACCCGGGCTCAGGGCACCCTGGGTTTCCAACCAACACAGCCCCGTGTGCTCAGCACAGGGCCCTGGGCACAGGAGGCAGCTCAAGCCAAGGGGCAGCAGCCAACAGCCCCTGATGGGCTCTGGGCACAAGGCAGGCAGGAGAAGCCCCCGGGTTGCTGGGGGTCCCATGAAGGACCCTGAACACACACCCAGACATGGCTCCGTGCCTCAGTTTCCCCATCTGCAATGGCATGGACATCAAGGTGTCCCCACTAACTTCTCAAAGCAGCCCTTCCAGCCACAGCTTCCCTGCTTTGCTCCTTCTGAGCTGCAACTGCTGTTCCCATGGAGGAGCTTTCTCAAGAGAGTTTGACCCACACAATCATTACAGACACTGTTCTGAGACACGAATCCAGGGCATTCCCAAACATCCTCTGAAAAGAGCAGCAACAGTTCTACCCAGGGCACAGATGAATCCTAGAGGAAAGGACCAGCTTGTCAGCAGTGCACCAGCTGGCACAGCCAAGAGCAAGAGCTTCAACAACCAAACTTGGCTGTCCTGAATCTAGCACAGCACCTCACCTGCCCTTGAACTCAGCAGACACACTCCAAAAGCCACCAACATCCACTGAAATCATCACTTGAAGCTGCACAACATTCACCAGTTGATTTCATGGTTGATGCCAATCAGTGCCCACTCTGCCTTTTGGTTCAAAATCAAGAACCAGTGAGCTGTGTCCTCTATTGTACTCACAGGACTGCCCCTGCCTCTGCTCTGCACATCTCAACAAGAGACACCTGCCCCTGCTCAAGGAGAAAGCTGCTTATGCAGAAACACCCCATGGCCATTTTGGGGGAGGGACAGAGGAGAATCAATTATTTGATGGTGAAAGGTTCCCTCTTGATTTCCAAATGAAAAAAGCAGCACTTTTCCTCCAAAAACAAAGGCAGCATCATTGTTTCTCCACTATGGGCGCACCTGCTCACCACTTTTCTCTTGCTAAGGAATAACTCCCTTGTTCTTCTTCACCCATCTCCCTTATCTCTTTGCTATCATCCAGTGCAGATTGCTTTCATTTCTTCACTGCCTTGAGCCAGTGCCGCCCAGGAGCAGCAGCCCAGCTCCAAAGCTGCAGAGCAGCCAGCATCAGCTCTCCTGCTTCCACTCCATTATCCTGCAGCACATGGCTCAGGCTGGCAGGGACAAGGCCTCACGCTGCCGTGGTGCTGAGCACTGAGCTCTGCCTCCCCCATGATCCGCCCTTCTCCCTGTGGCTGGGCCAGGATTGTCTCTTGCCATGGCACCAGCCCACGGGATGGTGCCCAAGTCCTTGGCACAGTTCCTGACTCCCACATCAGCGCTTTGCTGGCTGTGCAAAGGAGGCACCAGAGCCCTCTGTGCACAGGAGCTGGGGGCACAGCTTGTGCCCCACAGCATGGCCATGAGAGGTGAGCTGAGGCTGCTGCTGCCCATCTGGCATGGATTATTCACACAAGGTTTTACAAACACTGCTGCAGCTGCAGAATCAGCCAGGCTGGCCCATCTGCAAAGCCCTGAGGGCCTTGCTGGGTGTTCAGGTGGGACATCCCAGAGCAGCTGCTGCCCAAAGCTGATCCATCCCACTGCCTGCCATGGCCCAAGGCACAGGGAGATCCCTGCAGGGAGGAGTCATTCCGGCTCCCGGCTACCACACAGGGCAGCAGGCAGCCCTGACAGTGCTGAGGAAGCATTTCAGAAGCTGCTTGTGCTCAGCAGGGTGCAAGCCAGCTCCCAACATGTTCCAGCAGCCTCCAGGAAATCTGGGACACAGAAAGCTCCAAGGCCACTGAAAGCAAGAGCAGATGCCTTCCATCCTGCTCACTTCCAGCCAGGCTGCAGGGCAGCAGATCCCGTGCTCGGTTCCTTCTGTAGCTCTTTCCCAACTCCGCTCTCACCCAAAGGTGTTTGCACAGGGACAGATGAGCTGCCTCACCTCTGGGTGCCCAGCTGGTACCGAGCTGCCCGGGCACCGACATTGCGCACCAGCAGAGTCTGCTGGGTGCTGACCTTGACTGGACACTTGGAGAAGTCCAGCTGGGCAGGGAAGTCCAGCACAGCTCGGGCACCAATGGCCCGAATTGGCACAACGATCCTTTCCCTTGCAGTGAGGCACACCAGCTCGTGGCAATAATCCTGCAGGAAAAGAAACTGGCTCAGCACAGGACGTTTAGTGCCATCCCCATGGCAGAAGAAAAACCATTTCCTATACCCCTCCAAGGGCATCAATTTACCTATTGCACCCTCAAATGAACACTAAGTTCTACTACTATGTCACATTTTAAAGGCACCAGCGCACTTTGCAAAATCTGTCTCAGTGGCATTCAGCTCTTGTGTCACTCTGGTCATACAGATAACAGCCCTAGGCCCCCATCATTTTTACTCTAAACTTTAATGATGTTAAAGAATTCCTAAGCCCCTTCTAAGCAACATGGAGCTGGGGAACACAGGACATTGCTCTTTAGGCTTCTATATTCCCACTGTCTGAGAATAGGACAAAGTGTTCAACTGACTCTAAGCAGCAAAAGGAAGAGGAGAAAACAGCTGCACCCAAAGACATCCTGCACCTCTGGCCTGGTGCAGAAACATCAGTTGGCTCACAACTCCCCTCTAACTTTGCCTGTCCAACCAAGTCCGGAGAAGAACGGTGCTAAGAGGTAGCAGGATGCTGTTGGAAAGGGCCTCTCTTTGTTTCCCTGCAAGGCTTCCTCCCTTCCATGCCATGCCCTCAACCCTTCTGTATGAACAAGCCTCCAGATCAGAACATGAACCCTCCAGATCCCAGCACTGAGATCAGACTTGCCATGGCCTCAGCACTGCTGTTCAAACCTCCCCGCAAAAGCACCTTTGGCACGGAATGGGTGCCAGCTGACAGAGCAAGCACAGGGACAGGCATGAAGACAGAGCCCCAGCAGTGTCACTGCCACGGGCTCTGGGCTCACAGCTCTGCCTGCAGCTTGTACCTGCCCCACACCAGCTCCTTCAGGCAGGTGTCCAAGTGCCCTGCAGCTCAGCAACCTCCTGCTGACCAAGGGCACCCAGGGCCCAGTGTGCCTGTGCCAGGCCGGGCTCACGGGCACAGCACATCCTCTGCCCTGGCCCTGCAGCTGTGCCATGCTCACTTGTGCTCTGGGACAGCACAGCTGCAAGGCTGCACAACAGAGGGGGTGAAAAAGCACCGGCTTTGCTCCAGCCCAGGGGCAGGCAGGGAAGCTGTTGGCAGTCCAGGAAGGAGGAAAGCTCTCTGACCTCTTTCTTCCTCTGGTGTTTTCCATCAGAATGAAACCCCTTCCACTGGACCAAGAGATGGCCCAACATCTATCAACAGCCCTCTGTCATTTTCATCCTCTTTCCCGTGCATCTTCCCTTGGCAATGCTCAGCAATGTGCAGGGAGGGGAAGCAGAGCCTGTCAGGCCTGGCTGCAGTGCCTGCCAGCAGTGCCAAGGTGTGACTGGCTGCAGGCTGCCTGCCCACGCCTGGAGCCCAGCTCACAGCATGCAAGGGGCTGCAGCCAGAGTGCAGGGAAAACAATGGCTGTGGAGATCATTGTGTGCTTTGGCTCCTCCAGCCTCACCTTGTTCTTGCTGGGGGTGAAGCGGATGCGCACAGGGACAGAGGCGCCCGGCGGCACGGCACGGTACGCATCGCTGGAGCTCACCAGCTGGAAGTAAGGTGAGCTCTCCATGGAGACCTTCACCACGTGAAGAAACTGCAGCAAAGACATGAAATTATGATTTTGCCACTTGTGGAAACAGGACGAGAGGAGACCTGTCCATGGCCTGCTAACATCCCTCCCCTGCCCCTTTTCCAAAGCACTTTCAGCTGAGCAGGCACAGGCACATCATTCACAAGGCTGAACTTGAATCCCTTCTCTCTGGCTCCAGCATTTTGGCCAGGGGCAGTAGGGCAGTGCCTGCTGGGAAGGAAGGGCCAAGCAGGTCAGCACCAGCAGCATGGAGACACAGCACCTGAACCAAGTCACCTGCATATTCAACAAGGCCAAAAAACCTGCTGGCTTCTGCCTGCACACAGCCATGAAGTGGTCATGTTCCAGAGGGGGAATGTGCTACCTAAAAGCAAACCAGCCCATTTCTGTGGGGGAAGGAAGAAATTCCCTTCTAGCAGATCAGGTTTGGGTAGGGATCTTCTGGGGATACAGTCAGGCAGGCAGAGCAGCAAGACAGGAGACCAAACACTGTGGTCTTACTGGGAATAAAGCAAACCTGAAAAGCAAAAGAAGGAATGAACACAGCAAGACAATCCCTAAAACAAGGAGATGGCAAAGAGAATTTAAATGGGCAGTAAAGCAGCAAGCAAGAATCATAAAACCATGAGAGCAACCAGCTTGCCAAAAGTGACAGAAACACAGACAGGCGGTGTCTATTGACCATGGGGCTTCAGAGGCATTTTCTGCCTGGAGAAACAGGACCAGCACTGACTGACAGTGTGGTTCCAGTATGAAAAGCCAATCTTGGCTCTCCAGGGCTTCCTGCTGCCTGGGCAGGCAAGCTGGGCTGCTGGGCATTCCTGCCTGCAGCCAGCAGGCCAGGTTCGGCCCTCTGGGGTACTACATGCACAGCACACATGCATTTTCTAGCACACTGATCTCATCAACCCCTGAGCACCAAAATGCTCTCCAAAAGTCTAAACCAGGTGATTTGGACTCCCTCCTGTCTCCTCCCACCAGCCCACTCTTGGCACAAGCCTCACTTGAGAAAATGTTTCCCGGACTGAAATTCAAATGGTCTCAAGTTTTCCTCTTTACAGTGGAACACAATTGACATTTTTCAACTTTTTCCCTCTCAGCTCTCTTGGGAAACTGCAAAACAATGCCAATTTCTTCAGGTGAAGGTGGAAACCTCCAGGAGCACATGGCTTTGGATGTGCTGTGCTTCTGCAAAGGGAAAGCAGAGCACCGTGTTGCTTTTGGAAAAGCTGAGCAGAGCTGGATGAAGCTGAGCAGGAGCCTCAAGTGGCACCTAAAGGCCTCTCACTGCTTCTGCTCCATCACTCTGATTGCAGGGCTCTTGCAGAACACGGTTCCTGCAGGGCCAATGCCATTAATGAGAAGTGATTCCAGCATAAAGTGCAGAAGGCTCAGCCCCTGAGCTTTGGCTGTGAGCTGCACAAAGGGAGCCAAACTGGCTGAGAGAGGCAGAGATTCCTACCAGGAGCCAAGATGAACCAAGGAGACACAGGGTGTGCTATAGACCCAAGGCAAAGCATGAGAGCAGGTAAGAACTGTACAGCCCTCAACATTCCAGTCAATCCAGAGCTTTCAAGAGAAAAGCCTTCTATCCCTTTGGGATAGACACCATCAACGCCTGGCCAAAATCTGGGGACAATTCCCAGCACAGGAAGATTTCCACCATCTTGCAGAAGAAGGTGCTGAGACATTTTTTTCTGCATGTGCTGCAGCAGATAACTTGCTTTGCTGTACACTGAGGGAATGAGAGCACTCTCCTCTTCCAGCACAGCGTTAAAGCTCTGGGTGCCAGCACTTACCTTGTCCTTATTCATGAGAGACAGCACCATTTCCGAGGCCTCCCGAGCGACAAAGTTCTGAAATACCAGCTCTGGTGGGGAAACCCCAAACCAGCTCTGTTTCGGGGCAGCTGGCGGCAGCTGGAGAGGAGAGAGAGCAGGGAGAGCTTCAGCTGCTGTGAGGAAGGTTCATGCAGGAGAATCTTCCTCTGATCCCCAGTGAAGTACAGACTCTGAGGGAGCACGTCTGCCCAGCCCACACTGGGCAAACAGTGGCTCACCCACCTCTGCTCTGAGCTCATCCACAGCTGCTGGGCCACACAGAGCAGGCTCAAGCCAAGCTGCTCTTTCGGCATGGATTTCTCCAGGTTTCTTTCTCCAGAATGCCAGGCAGCACTTTCCTAAAACACAGCCCTGTGCCCATGCGGTCACAGAGCTCTGGGGCACTGACTGAGCACTCATGGAGTAAGTAAAACCCATGAATTTACAGGAGACTCCATGGGAAAGGATTTGGGATGTCTTTTACTCTGAGACAGGGAAACCGAGGCCCACACAACTGCAAATATCTTTTTTTGCTCTAGAACTTAGACATCAGTAAGAAGAGCACAGGACCAGAGCAGGTGTGAGAGATGAGGTGACATCTGGCTGAAGCCAAAAGGTTATTAAGAAAAAGAATGGAATTTGTTGGTTCTGTGTGTTATTTGTGGTTTGGATTTGTTCAGGTTGGTTTGTTGAGTGTCACAGTGAGAGGGACAGGCTTGAAGACCTGACCAAAAGGAAGGAGGACGAGAAGGGAGCGGACAGAAAAGTTGGTGCTCAGCAGAGAATGGAAGCTCCAGAGTACCCATCCAATGGCAAAGGTCACAGGGACTAAGAAACACTTCCCTTTTGCTTTGATGATTTGGTTCCTTTTCATTGTATTTAAAAGTTAGTGTGTTCCAAAGAGAGGAAAAGGCAAAAATAAAAAGACAAATGAGATGAAAAGAAAAAGACAAGTGAGGTGAATGCTGAATGAGGATAAGTTTCAGTTATTTTCTCAGCAACTTGGGTAAAAGCAGAGTTGGTATCTCCTTTTTCAATGGCCTTTAAATGGGTGCTTTCTTGTCATTACTGACACCTTATTTCATGCCATTGTAGAGGCACGTCTGGAATGACACAACAACAGCAAATGCTTCTGGAGCAGAGACATTGCTTGGAGAAAACTCTGCCCTGCTTTGTCTGCCTTCTCCAGCCACACTGCTGTCACTGCAGAGACACAAGCAGGTCTCCTCTGTGACTTCACAGCAGACACATTCCGCTGAAGGGAGTGGCTGCAGCACACTGTCCCTTAGCTGTGCCCTTCCCTGAGGTGTTCCCAAGGCTCCTCTCCAGGACAATCCTAAACCTGGATTGTGTTCCGTGTCTCTTGCTGCCAATTTCCTGCTCAACAGCCCACCTCAGTCACCTACCCGTTTGGACTGTGCTTTATACTGAGCTAGTCCTGCCAGAAAAGCAGCTTTAAACACACCTCTGAGTAGGCACTGATCCAGACAAAGCACATCCATTCCCCTCTGCCCAGGGCCAGTCCCCTGTACATCTGGCAGCCTGCAAAATCTAACACCCTGTCAGGGTCCAACACATTGTTCCAGCCCAAAGCAGTAATGCAATTTGTTTTGTTCAATCTGAAGTAATTCCTGCAGATCCTTGGCCTTCAAAGGCCAAGGCTGCCACTCTGCAGGGAATCCTGGCACCCCGAGCATTTGATGGTGACCACACCAAAGCAAGAGGTGGCTCCTTCAGCAGGAGAATGGCAAAGGGCAATTTTGGGCCTCTGTGTCCCCAGCCTTCCTCCCATTGTTTTAGCAATGGCAGCTGCACCCCAGCAGCTTCAGCAGAGGGTATTTGTGTTGGCTTAGTGCAGATCAGGACTCCCAGTCCACCACTCCCAGCACCTTGCAATGACAGCAGGAGCTGGACACTGAGGCATTTTGCTGGAGGCAAGCCTGTCACAAACACACACCCTCTTCAAACTTCATGTGAAACAGAAAGGAAAAGAGCAGGAAAAGGCTACCTTTGGGCGAGTCTCACTCCTGTCTAGAAATGGGCCAAGTCTGGGCAGAATACTCCCCCCAGTGCTGGCCTCCTTCTTCCTGCTGAGAAACTTCTCCCTCTGGAACTTACAGGGAAGCAGCTGAAAGGCAAAAGTAAACCAGCTAGAGCC
Organism: Passerculus sandwichensis; assembly: GCA_031885435.1. Lineage (NCBI taxonomy): Eukaryota > Metazoa > Chordata > Aves > Passeriformes > Passerellidae > Passerculus > Passerculus sandwichensis. The sequence goes on from CM063146.1 coordinate 2,237,425, forward strand.
TCAGAGTTGTGCTTGTTCAGAAAGGCTTTTCTTGAACAAGTGACACTGGTGAATAACTTGTGATCACAGCCACTAGGACATTCCTGGAAGCCCTGGGACTTTCCTGCTGAAATACTTAGCATCAGGGAATTAATAATACAGAGTGGAACACACGTACTCCAGCCATATGGCTCTGTCCCATTGGCTTCTCCATGACTGGATGGGACATGGTTGGGGATTTCTGCTCTTTGGGCATTTGTTTCCTCTTACGTTTCATTGGATTGAGGAAGTGACCTTTCCAGAGAATGGGGAGGGGCTCTCAGAACTGCCTGAACTCCATCCCTGCACAACGCTCAGAACTCACAGCAAGGAGATATCGCTGCTGGATGAGTCCAAGAGATGCAAGAAAGGAACACTGTACCAAGAGTGAGGTGCACAGGAATGTCTCTAGGTTTTAGTTCTCCCTGTGAATTGTTTTCTCTGTCTGGGCTGACAGAGCCCTCCACAGAAGAAAACAGAGGCATCTCCTTGACAGAGCCTCAGCAGTGGGGCATCTTCAGCCAAGTGAGCTGCAGACAGCAAGGGACCTTTGTGGCCCTGGCTCCAGCGCTGCCTGCAGGGCTGCATCTGTGCCCACACAGGAGCTGGGAGAGAACAGCTGCTTTGGAAGCTCTTCCAGCTGGGACCAGCCGTGGCTCTCAAGGCTTTGGGCAGAGTTTGAGCTTTCCCCCCATCCAACACGCCCAGGTGCCCAAGGGCAGCATGGTCAGAGCAGCACAGGTGAGTGGTGCCCAGCCTGACAGAAGGAATTCCTGTGGCACAGGGAAAGGGACAGAACACATGCTCAGGGCTTCAGCTGTACATTGGTTTCACTTGGCTCTGCTGGCACAGCCAGGCAAGACACAGCTGAAGCATCCCACAGTGTTCCCTATTGCACCAGGACAGCCCCAGCAACAGCAGCACAGCACAAAGGGCTGGGGAGGGGCTCTGCAGCTTCACAGCACTGCTGGACAACGGGGGCAGGGAGAGCAGGCACACCAGGGCAGTGCCAGCCTTAACACAGCCCCAGTGGGTACTCACAGTATTAGGCTTCAGCCCTTCCCTGGACAAAAGACGAGGTGTCGGTGTCTTCTTTGGCAATCCAGACGCCATTTCCAAGGGACGATGTCGCAGGTGAGCGACAATGCCTCAACAAAACTGGAAGGAGCAACAATGGAACTCTGAAAATCCACAACCCAATTCATGGCAGATTCAAGGCATATTCTGGTGCTAAAAATGTTACATTACTTGAAAGTAGCTAAGTGCTTGTTTGGTGTAAGCAGCTAGTATACTTAGGCCTCTAGCTGGACTTTATTTGAACTCTATGGCTACCTTGTGCAATTCAAAGTTAGATCATACTGAAACCTGGAGCTAAAAATCTGAACATTAATAACAGTTCAAACAGACAAAGCTGTAGCTTAAATATTACTGAAAAATAGCTAGAGTGGGCCTCCTCTTCTTTAGGCTAAAGCACCCTTGCTCTCTCAGCTGCTCCTCACAGCTGAGAGACTAACGAGAGACTGGAATGTTATGGCTAATGGCTTAAATATCATTATAAAGGACCTTCTGCCCATTGTGACAAAACTCTATAAAGAAGCTGCGACCACCCAAGCCCACCCTTCCCTGAAAATGCCTCCTGACTGGAACTTGGCACTGTGAGTTAAGCTGCCTAAGGGAACTTGAGACAAGATCAAGGTGACACTATTGTCCCATTAGCTCAGGTCTGGGGAGAAGTAAACAAGGCTGAGGAGAAAAACCTATCCACAACAAAGCCAAACCCAGCAGCTGTCCTGAAAATCAGCTCTGTCTGGGTTCAGGCTGGGGAAGTCACAGCCACAGACTCTTCTGCTGAGGCCAGGTTTGCAAACAAACCTCCCAGCAAAGACCTCCGCAGTGCCTCCAGACCCATTCCTGAGGCCTCGCACCAGACGACTGCAGGGCATGCAAGCTAACAGAACAAATCTGAAAATCCAGAACCCAACTCATGGCAGACTCAAAGGATATACGGGTGCTAAAGATTTTATATGATTTGAAAGTAGCAAGAGACGGAGTCCAACTTGCCCCACTCCTGGGAGGTACCTGGGCAAGGTATCACCTTGCCCAAATCTGCATTAATCCATTGGAGTCTTACATTTTGCCAGACCTCACCACAGAGAAGACCAGAAGAGGATTTAATGGTAGGCCAATGGGATCCATGGAATGGTGATGTTTTCTACTAAATCTCTCTCTGTCACTCTCTTTCTCCTCCCCCCCTTCCCAACCTCCATCCCCCTCCCACTTTTTCTTTTCATTCTCTCTCTTTCTCCCTCACATTTACTGTTCTATAAAATCCAGACCATTGACTTTGGCATATGCTCTCCTTTGCACCTCAATACAGAGGCATCTCCCTAAAAATTTTAAAACCCAGATGATAAAAACCCACTGAAACTTGAACAGAACTCATTCACCTTTAAGCAGTTTAAGCACTTACCATAGGAAAAAATGTCTACTATCTTTAGAAAATGTTGCATTTCTTCAGTAAAAAAAGCACAATCAGTAGTCCATTTATTGTTCATCCTCTCAGGCGTACATGTCAGTGAACTACTGCGCCAGAAGACTGGCATGATCACATCCTCTATTTCCCTTTGGCATTCTCTTTCAGAGCACAGATGAAACAAAACCAAAAAGTTCAACTTTAGTCGGTCTTTACCTTCAAATGAAATTCAGGACTCCCTAGCAGACACCAGTGTTCTGCACGCTGCCGAGCTTTTCGCAGAGGCCAATGCTCTGCACCTTTAGCAATTCTCTACGCCGACAATTCACCCGGCGAATGGCCCGGTGCAGCCGCCTGCAGGAGCCCGGGCTGCGCACACCCAGCCAGGGCCGCGCTCTCAGGCAGCTGAGGCCGCGCCGCTGTCACAGACGCTGAGGGCCCGGGCGCGGTTACCGGGCAACCGCGGCGCCGAGTGCGGGGCCGGGCGGGGCCGGGCCGGGCCGCAGGGCTTTGCAAAGGACATTGTCACTGCAGCGACTGACTGCAGTTTGGGGCTTCCCAAGAGTCTTTCTGTAACTAATGAAAGGTTAAAATGTGGTGACAAAGGCACCTATGCCAGGTCTGTACATTGCTCTTTGCAGCACTAGTATCCGACCCTGGCTGGAACAGCAGGAGGGGCTGAGGCAGCAGGGAAGGGGGCTCAGCCTGGAGAAAAGGAGGCTCAGGGGGGACCTTCTGGCTCTGCACAACTCCCTGACAGGAGGGGACAAGAGGCTGCTGCAACTTCAGGCAGCGCCGGAGCCGCCTGCCTCCCCCTCTCCTCCCCCGCTCCGCCTCTTCCTCCCTCCCTCCTCCTCCTCTTCCTCCTCCGCTCCCGCAGCCCTCGCAGCCCCCGGCAGGGGCGGGGATGGAGCCGCGACAGGCCGGAACGCAGAGAGGCCTGGGGGGATACCAGGACTGGGAGTGACTGGGCTGTACTGGGATCATCCTGGGAGCAGCTCCTTGGTGACTCAGTTCTACTGGGATCATCCTGGGATCACACTGGCAGTGAGGAGGAGCAGCGCGATGGCTCCAGCGCTGGGGCTGAGGGCGCTCCTGGGCGGCCAGGGGCGAGTGGGACCCCCGGCACCGGGACCCTGAACCGCCACTGCCAGCACCGGAACCCCCCTGCTCCCCTTAGCCTGCACAGGGACCCCCTGAATCCCCCTGTTCTGGACATCAGGTCCCGCTGCTCCCCTTTTCCCGGCCATCCCATGGCTCCCAGCCTCCAGACTTGGCGTAGGCCTGACTCTGGGACAACCTGGAACGCCTGGGTCTCCCATTCCTGCCTTTCCCAGGCACACCTTTCTGCAAAACCAGAGACAGCCTGAACTCCCCCTTTCCGAACATCCCGGGTGTCCCCACTCTGGTCCCCCCTTTCTGGGAAACCCTGGACTCCCCTTTCCTGGGCTCAAGGACCCCCTGGAACTCCCTTCTACCTCTCCACGTCCCTGCCCACCCCCCCCATTCCCATGACCCTGAGACCCCCCTGGCACCCCCATTCCTGAGAACCCAGACCCCCCTGCATCTTTTCATCGACCACCAACGCAACCTTTTCCCAGCCCCTCGCCTCTCCCAGCCCCCAGCCCCACCCTTTTCTCTGGCCTGGGACCAGAAGTGCAACTGACTGAAAACAAATGTTACGGAAAGAAATAATTTTGCACCTTTTATTTACTATTGAAATACAATTTCCTCCCTTTCTCACAAATCTCCCAGTGTCATTCAGCAGGGCTGTCCGAAAGTCCTTAATTCTGAGTGGGTGTTCCAAGCTGCAGCCACAAGGAAACAGGGAATGGGGATTTTCCTGCTCCTGGGAAATTTGACATCCTCAGCTGAGGAGAGGAGGAGGCACCAGAAGGAAAGGGCAGCTGGGCTTCATCTTTCCACAGGGAAGAGGGGGGGAAATCTCTCATCCTGTCTGCAGCTGCTCCCACAGGGATGTGAGGGCTGATCCCAGAGCCCTAAGGGTCACAGTCAGGGCTGCCCTCAGGGAATGCTCGCCTGGTATTGAGGGGCAGCGTGAGAGCACCTGGATCTTGGGGCACCCAGCTGCCCCTCATGTTTGGAGGTGCCTGAGGAGGGCTGGGATGATGCCAGGGACATCCTGCAGTGACATCCCCTCTGTCCCGCTCTGGGTGAGCTCAGTCCCAAACCTGACCTTGATGCTGGTCTCAATCTCAATCCACATTTAGACACACTCACAGTTCTGTATTTAATCACATCCCAATTCCAAACTTGTCTAGCCCCAGACCACAACCCAACCCCAGCCCAAAGCCAATCCCATGTCTAGCCTAAACCCCAATCCCAGCTCTGATCCAAATCTCAGCCCCAACTCCAACCCAGCCCCAATTCCAGCCCCTTCCTAAATCCTCAGCCCCAAACCAAATCCCAGGTTCTGCCGTTCTTGGGGTTTGCGGGTGTCTCTGTCCCTCTGACCCCGATGATGGTGGGGTCACACCAGGGCTGAGAGGGACAGAGACTGCCCCGACCTCCGCAGGTGTGAGAAGGTCGGAGAGCCCCTCCAGCCCCAAGCACCCTCATCCGTGAGCAGCACCCCTGCCGTGTCTTTTCTCCGGTGACAGCAAAGACATTGCTTTGTGCCCGGGTCTGTGCCAGCCCCGCACACAGCACTGCTCAGCGGCAATGGGGACACGGGAAACTGTGCCCGTCGTGTGTCCCCTTTGTGTTGCTGTGTGTCCTCCCATGTGCGGCTGTGTTCCCCCGGCCAGGGAGCTGCTCTGGCCCGGGATGGCCGGGCCCAGCCGCTGGGCCTCGCCGGCGGCGGGCAAGAGCCAGCCCGGGCTGCGGGACACGGCGGGGCTGCCCGGCTGGAAAGCAGCTCTGGCTCCCGCCAGGGAGCTGTGGGCCGGGGGCTGCCGGCTGTGCGGGAGGAAAGCCGCTGGGCCGGCCCCTAACGCTGCTCCGCAGAAAGGAAGGGGAGGAGGGAGCTGACAAATGAGTTCGGAATGTGGCAGTGCAGAGGTGAAGGGACAAGTGCCCTTGGGGGCCGCGGGTCGCTGCCAGCCCTGGGGCACGGCTCCGAGCGGCTCCTGAGCCGGCATGAGGGCTGCCTGTAAGGATTGCAGGCGGCAGCCGAGAGCAGCAGCGCCGGCATTGCCAGCCGGGCCCCATGGCCATCTGCCCGTGCCTTCGCAGCCCGTGAGGGCCGCGGGCTCTGCAGTGCAGCTCCTGCTCCCACAGCCGGCCCCGAGCCTCAGGGCTGCCCCGCAGGCGCCGCGGGAGCAGCAGCGGCCTCAGGGCCTGGCCCGGGGCTCGATCTGCTCAGCCCGGGGGCAGAGACACAGCAGGGGGGAAGGAGCTGAAGGTGCACTAGGTGAAATAAACAGGGCCAGGAGACTTCTTCTTTTTTAATGCCTTTATTAAAAGTGATCAGCTCACGATTGGGCGGCTCGACGGGCGGGTCTGCAGCGTCCCGTCGTCTGCCAGGGCGACTCAGAGCAGGAGGATATGCACAGCTCTGTCCACTAGGGGAAGAGCTGGGGGATCCGGTCCTCGTGGGAGCCTTTAGGGCGTGGTATCCCCGTCAGATGTTTGTTCACTTGACTCTCGCTCCCCTCCCAGACCTGGCCGGGGGGATCTCGAAGACAGGGTGAGGAACGATGAAGGTTTCCAGCATCTCTTGCAGGCCCAGCACTCTGCTCCTCACATCCAGACATCACTCTAGTCTCTCAACTCTTAGGTGGCTCGTTGTTTTTGGGGTTTCTCCGTGAGTTTGGAGTCGGGGGTCCCACAAAGCATTCTGGTCTTGGGAGTCACTTTGCATAACCCCCCCCACCTTCTCAGGTGTCTTCCCTATTCTGAGAAAGGTAAAACTTAGCCTCGGGCAAGGCTCTGCTAATACAAAAGGAGCAATTAGCCACAACAACCCGTGATTGCAATAACAAAACACGCAGAACTTTGGCAGGGCCAGTGATCTGGCTGCCTCTTTGTAACTTTTTCTCACAAAAAAATATTAACCGAATTTTTGTTCATAACACCAGGGAGCCCGGGGAGAGACAGGCTGTGAGACAAGGCTCTGCCCGTAATTTTAACAGTTTTTATTACCCTAATAACTATATACAACTAACTTAGTTATTATATACAAGTAAAAAGTCAAGTTCCTTATGACAGTTGTCACAGGTGTTTCTCGCTTTGAACAAGATGTCCCAGGCCGAGCATTGGGCGCTGAGTCCTTTCCAGCTGGCTGGGGGCTGTTGATGTCTGGTGGGGCTGGAGAGGCTGCTCGAGCCCTGGGGCCCATGAGACCTGTCAAGGAGCTGTGCCTGGCCGGTGCTGTCCTGAGGCGGCAGGGCCTGGGCGGTGAAGGACAAGGGTGAGCTGCCACAGGTGCTGGCCACAGCGCACCAGGGCTCAAGGTCTTGTCCCACACTGGGCATGGCCATTCTCCCACGTAACTCCGGCTCCAAGCTCAGTTGCCCCATGTGCCAGTCTTCCTGCTCCATTCTGCCCCTTCCTTCTTACCCCAGACGCAAAATACCCATGCCACATTACCCAGCTCACTACACAGAGCCCCACTCATCCCCCAGCTAGCACCCTGCAGATAATCAGCCCCCTGTCGTCACTGACCCCCTTGCCCCGACAGGGCCCTGTCTGACGCATCCTGTGTCCTGATCGCCGTGCGATGCTGGTCATTACGGCCCCTCGAGATGTGTCCATCACCGTGCAGCAGGGTCACGCTAGGCTGAGGAGGAGAGGCCAGCTGGCTGCAATGCAGGGCCCAATCCAGCACCCCCCAATAATCCTCCTAACCCAGGTCTCCCTGGGGACTGAAGGCACAGATTCCTCCAGGATAGTCAGCAATGCTTAAAGCCTCAGTCACCATTCTGTGTCTCTACCTTCATCACACCTACCTTGTTGTGGTGTACCAGGAGACGCTGCAGCTGTGCACTTGTATGTGGGGAAGCCTTGACGTTCTGCATCGTGAAACTGCTGCTTTGATGGTCCCCAGAGATCTGAGGCATACGGGGGACACTGGCACAGACCAGCGGCCTCCTGTGGGATGGGACACAGCAGGCTCAGTGCCCAGCCCTGTGGCAAGCAGGGCATCACGCTGCTGTGCCAGGGAGGGCACTAGCAGTGCTGCTTGCAGGGGCATGTCCCTGCCAGCTCCTGTCCACCTGCTGCAGGAGCCCCAAGCCCATCCCACCAGGCTTGATCTGTTGGCTCTGTCTCCACAGCAAGGTGTGCTGGCCATGGCCATGGCAGGTCCCTGTGCACAGGACACCAGCTGGCAGGAGCTGCGCTGTCCCAGCTGCAGGGATTGGTTTTGGGAACTCCTTTCACAGGAGGCACACAACTCCCCACCAAGCCTGAGCTCAGACTGAAAACAGACACAGCTCATCAGATGTGCTTTCAGCAACCTTGGGACAGAGAGGTGGGCCAGACAGGGCAGTGCAAGGCAAGGAATGCAAAAGCCCCCAGCCCTGGGGCAAGCACTGGCCCTCCACAGCTGCCTTCTGCTCCCCTACCCTGCCCCGTCCCCCCAGGCTCCTCTGCCCCAGCCCAGGTGCAGAGCCCTCCTTGCTGTGTCAGGGCTACCCTGCACCCCAGGCGCGGGGAATGTGTCCTCAGAGCCCTTACCTTTGGCTGGGCGGTGGCTCCTTGCTAGGGGGCATCGGCTGCAAATACGGGAGTTTTTTGGGGTACCTGGGGAGGGCAGGAGTCACAGGTGTGTGGCAGGGGACAACGAACCTGTTCCTGTTGGAGGCAGCACCCCCAAAGCCATGGGATTGTAGCCCATGGCATCTCGCTGCCTGTAGCCCTTGGGATGAGCCCCCACAGGCCCTGCTGATGGGCAGGGCCGCAGAGGGGGCTTCCCACATCAGCCCCTCCCAAGCCGACACTGTCACCCATGTGCCCAGCACAGCGGGTCACTGCTGGCACCCATCTCCCCCCATGCCAGCCCCGCTGCCCCCGATGCACGGGTGCTCCTCACTGGCCAGGAACCTGCACGCTGAGCATGCGGTCACAGGACAGGCACGTGAAAGGGACTGGCAGCTGCCTAAGGAGGGTGAGGGAAGAGGGCCGGCTGAGCTCCTGGGGCCACAGGCCTGCAGCACACAGGCAGCAGCTCCCTGCAGCAGCCAGCTGCTGGGCAGGTCACTGCACAGGGTCATGGCCATTGCAGGGTGAACCGTGGGCTGTTGAGCCTGTTTCTCCCCATCCCCAAGGTGCTGGCTGATGCCAGGTGAAGGGCACAGGCACCCATGCCACCATCTCAAGCAGCCCCTGCAGCGCTTTCAGCCCCTCTCTGGCACCAAAGTCCCCCGTGTGCACGGCCAGGAGGGCAGGGCACGGCCCAGCTCAGGGACATAGTGTGTGACAGCCCTGCCTGGGAGGAGCAGTTGCCATCTCTGTTCCCAAAGCCATCAGAATCTCCATCGCACTCACTTCTTAATCCCAGCGGCGTTTTCATGCAACAGCCTATCCTCGACTTCCTCCATGTTCCTGTTCCAGGAGTCCTCCAGGTGTTTACAGAAAGTCTTCAGCTCCAGGCGATCCAGCTGTGAACAGGTGCACAGCCTCAGCCAGCTGCTCCAGGATGTGACATGGAGCTCTCCAGGGAAAAGCCTGGAGGGGGATCCTCAGAGGGATGCTGCCGCAGGCTGTCAAGTCCCAAAGGTGCCAGTTCCTCGTGGTGGGCACGAAATACCCCTCACCTTGTCTTCAATTGCATTGCTGAACTGCTGCTGCATATTGTTCCAGTGCTGCTCCTGGCCTGAAATCTGGCTCTGCAACTCCTGCATTCTCTCATCCAGCTCCTCCATGTTCTCTTCAAACTGGCTGCAATTGACTTTGCTGTCCAAGGCAGCTTTGTCCGCCTTCTAGCAGAGGGGAACGGCAGGAGAGCAGCGGGGAAAGGGATGAGAAATGCCAGTGTCCTGGTTTAGGACAAATTAAGGGAAATCTCCAAAAGGGAGCCCCCCAAACAAAACAAACCTCCAACCACCCCTCCCCCAACACCGGGTTCGGGAAGGAATTTCTCGGAGGAGCAAAGTGGAAAACAAAACCTATTTATTTACAAGTAACAAAAGAACACTCCCCGACACAAGAAAAGAAAAGAAAACAGACTGTGTTGTGAGGGCGCCAAGCTTCTCTCACAAGCTCCGGGTGTCCTGGACGTCTCAGGTCAGGTCCGGAGCCGGTCCAGTATCTTCAGGGGAGGGTAAGAAAGAGGGAACAAAAGAAAAGGAAAAAAAAACCAGCGCAAAAAGCAGAAAGCAAGCAAGCAAAGCGGCTAGCCAAGCCAAGCAGCCAAAAGCCAAAAGCAAAAAAAAAAGGACCTGGTCAAACACTCTCCCCCTCTCTTCCCCGCCCCACCGCAGCAAGACGGCCGTGGGGCGGGGGGGGAAGAGAGAAAAGGCACAGCTGCCAGACACAACACAGGATATTGGGATAAAGGCTGTCACCCCACGACAGCCAGGCAGGGCCAGCGTGTGAGGGGCAGAGGGAGGAGTGCTTCCTCCAGGCCATCATGCCCCTTTCAGGCTGCTGTGGCCCCATTTGCCCCATCACCCTGGTGAGCTTGGTCCCACCATGTGAAGGGTGAGGGACCCCATGAACTCAGGAAATTCCCCCTCCCAAGGGGAAAATTTCTGCCACCCAGCCCCCAAGGGACAAGGGGCATTTGTCACCCTGCCTGGGAAGCCCTGGGCTGGCACAGAGGCCCCTTAGACTGTACCATGTCCATGGCAGCCATCATGTCCTGCTGATCTGCTTTGTCCTTCTGCAGCTTCTCCAGGAACTGGGACAGCATCTTTCAGCACAGAAAGGAACCCATGACACCACAGCAAGGTTGGGGCACACCCCAGGATGTAGGAGCACACTCCTCTCCCCATGTCTGCACACACTCTGTCCCTGATTTGTCACAAGCCTTCTGCCCAGTTGGGTCTGTCAGAGACGAGCAAAATGGACGACAAACAGGGTGAACAAAAGGGTGATAGAAGCAATGAGCAAAGCAATGATAAAAAGGACGAGCAGCCAGCAGGCTCCTTCTCCTTCCACATCCCTTGCAGGACTGAGGCCCTCCTCAACACAACTCCTGTTGCCAGGCAACGCACCCCACTCCACTCCTGGGAGCCAGTGGGGCCCATGAAGTCATAGATTAATGGAGCCTTGGAATGGCATGGGCTGGAAGGGACCTAAAAGATCATCTCGTTTCACGCCCTGTCAGGGACAGGTAAAGGAACATTTTCCACTAGACCTGGTTGCGGCAAGATCCCATCTAAGCTGGTCTTAGACACTTCCAGGAATGGGGCAGGCTCTGTTAAGGCATCACCATGCTCACCAGGAAGAATTTCTTCCCAATATCCCACCTATCCCTCCCCTCTGTCATTGTGATGCCATTTCCATGCCAAGCCCTTGTACAAAGTCCACCTCCAGCCCTTTTATAGTCCTTTTAATTCCCATAAAGTGCTCAAAGTTCTCCCAGGAGAGTACAGCCTCATTGTTTTTCTTTTGATCAGTTTAAGATGTGCATCACATCTGAGCCAGTTCCCCCACTGCTGCAAACCCTCAGCCTGGTTTGGAGCATCCATTGGGATCAGCCTTTGCCAGGGGGGCTGTGCATGAGCCCCTGGCTGAGCTATGGGGTTGTTGGGGCTCAGAATCCTTTCTTCTCAGGAGTTCGGGCAAAAAGTCTCTGTGGGTGAAGCCTTTGGACATTTTCCTTCAAGTCAGGTTTTATATCAGCTTGACAGTCCATAAAGAAGACAATGACATAATTTCTCCTGCCAATGTCCCCAAGACTGTTGGGGAAGACAGATCAAGTTCTTCCCTTCAATACCTGCCATTTACTAAACGTTCTACTTTAGGTGTCCACAGAGCCCCAGAATTACCTTGGGCCGCCTTGATTTGTTACTGAGCTCTCAAGGTAGCGCTGACTGTTCCATTAACTGCCACTTTTGCAAAATTTGCTCCACTTTCAGCGAGGTTTTATTGTCCCCTGGGGAATGGCCTGGGGTGACAGGGACAGGGACAACCCTCCCAAGCCCCTCCCAAGCATCCCCCAGGGCGAGAGGCACAGAGACCCCTTGAGCATCTCCTGGGCACTGGACAAAATAAACTTGGCAGAAATCAAACTTAACTCTGCATAAATCACTTTGAAGAATATTTGCTCTTCCCACAAGTAACTTGTGATGGAAATGCAAACAAATCCCAAATATGAATAAACCGACAATCCAAGCAGTGATGTGGCAATTCCAAGTTTCATTGGTTCCTGCACAGCTCCAGCTCAGCTGCTGGCAGGTTCTGATAGAAGAAAAGAGAAAAATTGGCCCAATACAGATTATTAAAAGGAAGGGGAAGCTCTGTGTAGCTGTCACAAAGGTGACAGGGATCAAGAGAAAAATGATTCTCACATTTGGCAAAGAACCCAAGCCTGGGAATTCAGGAGATATTCAGGAATTTAGGTACTTGAGCTGGGCTTCTTGTAGGACTTTCAGCAGCCTTATGTTCCTCACCGTGGGGTGAATGAGCCTTGTCAGTCTCGCTGGTAACATTTGCTCCCTTTCCTCCAATGATTTTAACACACTTTTAAGGAAGGACAACAAAATATTTTCTTTTCACTGGCCACTCACAACAGCCATTTTCCTCATCAGTTCTCCCATAAGTTGCTCAGAGGAAGCTGTGTCCAAGTTTCCAAGAGTTCCTCCAGAGAGAACCACAACCTCCTCAGAGGACGGGAACCATGCTGTTGTCAAAGGCACCTGGGGACAGACAACAGTGCCCTAAACTCAGTGTGCCAAAATCATGTGGCAATCTGGATAAGAAAATTGTTAGAGAGATGCCTCAGCCCCAATTAAGGCGCTAATGAGACCAAATCAAAGTGGATTTTATTGAACAGCAAATGTGGGGTAGAGAGAGAGATGGAAAGAAAGAGAAAAGGGGGGGAGAGCAAGGGAGTGACAGGGACAGAGACCTCCCCTTGAGCGGGTGTAAGAGTCTGTCCGAATTTTCCCTCATCTGCCTCACGATCATCATTTGAGGACCACTGAAGAGAAGATCCCCCCCGTCTCCTCTGTAGGAGAAAGTCATATGCCACAAGGCCCCGAGACCTGAGAGCATTGCTAAGCTACTGTTTCCACAAGCGTTGTTTGCTGTGTGCTACACTGAGCCCAATGAGAAGAAGGGGGCACCGTGCCCTTTTTGCAACAACAGCCTTGGAAGCTGCCCCACCTCTCGGTCTGGCTGGACTTCTCCTGAGTGGTGGAACCCTTCAGGAGACCCCTCTCACTCGTTTGCAACCACCGTGACACACAGACTGAGATGTAAGAAGCCTCTTCATCAAGAGACCGAGACATCAAACCCCCATGTGAGAAGCCCCCCTCTTATACTTTCCAAGGACTGGGACTGAGACCCCCAACCCGGGGGAGGTGTGTGGGGAGAGGCAAGCTGACCAAAGCGAGATGGATGTTGCAGGTGTGAGCACTGGGCCACAAAAACAATGGCTCACGCCCACTGCCGAACATGGACTGTATGTACCCTTTCGAAGCACCATTCTTTCCCCAAAACTACCTTTGATTCGGTTGCAAAATTCATTCTCCCTTCCCCCATTAAAAAAGAGTACAATTGGGGTCCAGATGAACTGCGCCTCTGAGATCTCCCCGACGTAACAGGCGGATCCTCAACTGGACTGGACCAAAGGACTTCATCTTTACGTTTGGTAGCTATATCCCTCTCTCTCTCTCTCTCTTTTCTCTCTCTTTCTCTGTATTTTTCTCTCCCTTAATCCCTCTATCGCATTTTGTTGTGGTCATTCAATAAAGGTGCGTTTGTTTTGATTATTACTGCAAATAATAATCAATCCTGATTATTATTTGCAGTAATAATCAATCCATGAGATCAATCCTAAGGACGGATCGTGACGCTGGGGTTACTGGGAGCTACCAGGGCCATGCTGGGAGCTCTCTGTGCACACACTGGGAGCAACTGGGAATGACAGGATGCATGCTAGTGACAACTGGGATGTCCTGGCAGTGACTGGGATAAAACTGGGGGCAGCTGAACCATGCTGAGGTAACTGGGAGTGCCTGGCAATGACTACGAGAATGTTCAGGGCAGCTGGGATATACTGGGAGTGCCTGAGACCATGCAGGTGATGACTGGGACTGGACTGGGAGCGACTGGGAGCCACTGGGAGCGTGCTGTGGGGAACTGGGACCATGCTGGGGGCAACTGGGGGCAAGTGTGAATGACTGCGGCCCTGCTGGGAGAGACAGGCATCATACTGGGAGTTACTTGGGGCTACACCAGGGGCAACTGGGAGAACTGGGAACACACTGGACCAAAAGGGGAGCAACTGAGACCAACTGGAACTGTGCCAGAGGCAAATTGCATCATAATAAAGAATGACTGGGAGCAACTGGGATCATACTAGGAGCAGCTCCTGGGTGACTGAGTTCTACTGGGATCATCCTGGGATCATCCTGGCAGTGAGGAGGAGCAGTGCGACGGCTCCAGCGCTGGGGCTGGGGGCGCTCCTGGGGGGCCAGGGGGGAGTGGGACCCCCGGCACCGGCACCCCCCTGCTCCTCCTATCCTGCACAGGGACCCCCTGAATCCCCCATTCTGGACATCAGGACCCCCTGCTCCCCTTTTCCTGGCCTTCCCATGGCTCCCAGCCTCCAGACTTGCCATGGGCGTCACCCTAGGATGCCCTGGAGCACCTTGGATCCCCATTCTTGCCTTTCCCAGCCCCCAGCCCCACTTTCTGCAAAACCAGAGACCCCCTGAACTCCCCCTTCCCAAACATCCCGAGTGTTCCCACCCTGGGCCCCCCTTTTTGGGAAACCCTGGACTCCCCTTTCCTGGGCTCAAGGACCCCCTGGAACTCCCTTCTACCTCTCCACGTCCCTGCCTCTGTCTCCTGTCCCTCAGCTGTCCCCTGTCCCTCGGCTCTGTGGGGCCAGGGACAGCAGCAGGACCCAGGGCAGCCCTGGGGGAGAACAACCCTGAGCCCCAGCTGGGCCAGTTCCCCCCAGGTCACTCCCAGCATGGGCCCTGTGGCTCCCAGTCACCCCCAGCATGGTCCCAGTCACTTCCAGTTACACTCAGTGTGATCCCAGTATCATCCCAGTCACTCCCAGTATGATCCCAGTATGATCCCAGCATGGTCCCAGCACAGTCCCAGCTCTTCCCATTCACCCCTACCATAGTTCCAGGCACTCCCAGTATGGTTCCAGTCCTTCCCAGTATGATTCCAATATGAACCCAGTCACTCTCAGTACAGTGCCATTTGCCCCCAGTATGATTCCAGATACTCCCAGTATTATTCCAGTAACTTTAAGCTTCCTCTGTGGTCCCAGTCACTCCTGGTCTCCCCCAGTATATCCCAGTTGTCCTTAATGTGTTTCCACTCACTCCCAGTTGCTCCCAGTAGTTTCTAGCATTATTCCAGTTGCTCATAACCACTCCCAGTCACCTCCAACATGATTCCTGTCACTTCCTGTATATCCCAGTTGCCCCAGCCTGCTCCCAATCACTTCTAGTATGATTCCAGAAAGAACCCAGTCACCCTCAGTATGGTGCCAGTTGCTCCCAGTATGATCCCATTTGTCCCCAGCATGTCCCCATTTCCTCCCAGTGTGATCCCAGTTGCCTCTAGCACAGACCCAGTCCCTCTCAGTATGATCCTACTCTGATGCCATGATAATGCCAGTTGCTCCTAGTATGGTCCTGGTTGCTCCCAATTGCTCCCAGTCTGATCCCAGTTGCTCCCAGCGGCCCTGTGTTATGCTTTGGAGTGGGAGAAAATTTAGGGAAGTGATGCAAAGTTTTTTGTGTATCTGACAGTCTGTTGAGCTACTGAAAAGCTAGACATGCTTTTGTGAAACACAGATGGTAAAGATGAAAAAATTCAGAAACTTTTTTTCTTTGTTGGTCGGCAGGGAGCTGCTGGGTTTGGCTTCTGCTCTGTGTCTGGGCTGGGCTGGCAGTCTTGCTGCAGGCTGGGCTTCTTTTCTATTTCCTGGGCTGCTTGCTGGCTTCTCTCTCCATGGGCTCTGGTTTGGCCGGGCTGGGCTTCAGCAGCTGCCGGGCAAGGAGACAGGGGAGGCTGCGGAGCTTTAGCCAGAGCAGGGCTGGCTGTGGCTGTGAAGATCTTGCTGTCAGGCTGCTGCTTCTTCTTCTTAGCATGGCTGAGACCAGAGACTTCTGTGGCTGGTGTAGAAAACTAAACACTAACTATAAAG
Source organism: Passerculus sandwichensis (assembly GCA_031885435.1). Lineage (NCBI taxonomy): Eukaryota > Metazoa > Chordata > Aves > Passeriformes > Passerellidae > Passerculus > Passerculus sandwichensis. Next base: position 2,253,165 of record CM063146.1, read on the forward strand.
CTGATCTGAACACAACTGAGCCACAGCTTTCTGTTACAAGTTATTGGTGGGTTAGGTAGGCCTCATGCGTGATGTTAAGTTTTTCAGTACTTCAGTCTTCTTCTGAGTGAGAGAAAAGAACAAAATGCAAGCACATAAAAAACAATATGAAGACACTAAAGTCAATAAAGAAGAAGTTAAGTCTTAGATGAGAGGGCTGAGAAGATGCTTTGTTTTTAGAGCTGAAATCTTCTTGTAAGCTGTAAAGGAGAGGAATAGTGGATTTGTTTTTACTAAAAATCTGTGGGTCTGCTCGTAGGTAAAACTAGCTCTGGAAGATAAAAGAAACAATGGGAAGGATTCCACTGATCGATGAAGGGAAAAAGATATTTGCTTTTACAAATACACTTTAGGTTTGCAGATAAACAAAATAAGCCATTGAGAAATGAAAGAAACAATGGGGAAGAAAAACCCCTAAACTCCATAAGAATTAAAAACTAAAAGGGAAGGTTATACATTAGAGGGAAATCTTTGGGAAATCTTCGGTGTCAGGCATATCAGGGCATCTGTACCTCTCAAGCACCTCAGCCAAGGGGAAAGAGAGAAGGGAAATGTGGCCAGGAAATTAGGATAAAAAGAAGGCTGCATCCTCCAAAAATTCAAAGATCCCAGGGGAATGCCCCATGGTCTCTCCCTTTATTGGAATAAAGCCAGAAAGGACTCCTCTGTCTTCTTTGTGAACATAAACTTCAGGTGATCCTGGATTAATTTTCCTAACAACAAGAAAATACTCTTTTTCTTCATAACGCATAAAACTATAAGGAGATTAAAGTGTTCAAATTGATATCAAATAAAGGCTTCTATGTTAAAGTAAGCCGACGTTAAAATAGCTGTAATTCCATGAGAAGTTTGAACAGAGAAAGAGTAGTCTTGTGCTTCAAAAAACGAAGAAGGGGCTGGGAAAAGGTTGAGTTGGTGCCGGATAAAGGGGTGTAGGGGGGTCTCAGTACTGAGCAAAGGGGTAAAATGGTATCAGGGTTCTCAGGAATGGGGGTGCCAGGGGGGTCTCAGGGTCATGGGAATGGGGGGGGTGGGCAGGGACGTGGAGAGGTAGAAGGGAGTTCCAGGGGGTCCTTGAGCCCAGGAAAGGGGAGTCCAGGGTTTCCCAGAAAGGGGGGACCAGAGTGGGGACACCCGGGATGTTCGGAAAGGGGGAGTTCAGGCTGTCTCTGGTTTTGCAGAAAGGTGTGCCTGGGAAAGGCAGGAATGGGAGACCCAGGCGTTCCAGGTTGTCCCAGAGTCAGGCCTACGCCAAGTCTGGAGGCTGGGAGCCATGGGATGGCCGGGAAAAGGGGAGCAGTGGGACCTGATGTCCAGAACAGGGGGATTCAGGGGGTCCCTGTGCAGGCTAAGGGGAGCAGGGGGGTTCCGGTGCTGGCAGTGGCGGTTCAGGGTCCCGGTGCCGGGGGTCCCACTCGCCCCTGGCCGCCCAGGAGCGCCCTCAGCCCCAGCGCTGGAGCCATCGCGCTGCTCCTCCTCACTGCCAGTGTGATCCCAGGATGATCCCAGTAGAACTGAGTCAACCAAGGAGCTGCTCCCAGGATGATCCCAGTACAGCCCAGTCACTCCCAGTCCTGGCATCCCCCCAGGCCTCTCTGCGTTCCGGCCTGTCGCGGCTCCATCCCCGCCCCTGCCGGGGGCTGCGAGGGCTGCGGGAGCGGAGGAGGAAGAGGAGGAGGAGGAGGAGGGAGGAAGAGGCGGAGCGGGGGAGGAGAGGGGGAGGCAGGCGGCTCCGGCGCTGCCTGAAGTTGCAGCAGCCTCTTGTCCCCTCCTGTCAGGGAGTTGTGCAGAGCCAGAAGGTCCCCCCTGAGCCTCCTTTTCTCCAGGCTGAGCCCCCTTCCCTGCTGCCTCAGCCCCTCCTGCTGTTCCAGCCAGGGTCGGATACTAGTGCTGCAAAGAGCAATGTACAGACCTGGCATAGGTGCCTTTGTCACCACATTTTAACCTTTCATTAGTTACAGAAAGACTCTTGGGAAGCCCCAAACTGCAGTCAGTCGCTGCAGTGACAATGTCCTTTGCAAAGCCCTGCGGCCCGGCCCGGCCCCGCCCGGCCCCGCACTCGGCGCCGCGGTTGCCCGGTAACCGCGCCCGGGCCCTCAGCGTCTGTGACAGCGGCGCGGCCTCAGCTGCCTGAGAGCGCGGCCCTGGCTGGGTGTGCGCAGCCCGGGCTCCTGCAGGCGGCTGCACCGGGCCATTCGCCGGGTGAATTGTCGGCGTAGAGAATTGCTAAAGGTGCAGAGCATTGGCCTCTGCGAAAAGCTCGGCAGCGTGCAGAACACTGGTGTCTGCTAGGGAGTCCTGAATTTCATTTGAAGGTAAAGACCGACTAAAGTTGAACTTTTTGGTTTTGTTTCATCTGTGCTCTGAAAGAGAATGCCAAAGGGAAATAGAGGATGTGATCATGCCAGTCTTCTGGCGCAGTAGTTCACTGACATGTACGCCTGAGAGGATGAACAATAAATGGACTACTGATTGTGCTTTTTTCACTGAAGAAATGCAACATTTTCTAAAGATAGTAGACATTTTTTCCTATGGTAAGTGCTTAAACTGCTTAAAGGTGAATGAGTTCTGTTCAAGTTTCAGTGGGTTTTTATCATCTGGGTTTTAAAATTTTTAGGGAGATGCCTCTGTATTGAGGTGCAAAGGAGAGCATATGCCAAAGTCAATGGTCTGGATTTTATGGAACAGTAAATGTGAGGGAGAAAGAGAGAGAATGAAAAGAAAAAGTGGGAGGGGGATGGAGGTTGGGAAGGGGGGGAGGAGAAAGAGAGTGACAGAGAGAGATTTAGTAGAAAACATCACCATTCCATGGATCCCATTGGCCTACCATTAAATCCTCTTCTGGTCTTCTCTGTGGTGAGGTCTGGCAAAATGTAAGACTCCAATGGATTAATGCAGATTTGGGCAAGGTGATACCTTGCCCAGGTACCTCCCAGGAGTGGGGCAAGTTGGACTCCGTCTCTTGCTACTTTCAAATCATATAAAATCTTTAGCACCCGTATATCCTTTGAGTCTGCCATGAGTTGGGTTCTGGATTTTCAGATTTGTTCTGTTAGCTTGCATGCCCTGCAGTCGTCTGGTGCGAGGCCTCAGGAATGGGTCTGGAGGCACTGCGGAGGTCTTTGCTGGGAGGTTTGTTTGCAAACCTGGCCTCAGCAGAAGAGTCTGTGGCTGTGACTTCCCCAGCCTGAACCCAGACAGAGCTGATTTTCAGGACAGCTGCTGGGTTTGGCTTTGTTGTGGATAGGTTTTTCTCCTCAGCCTTGTTTACTTCTCCCCAGACCTGAGCTAATGGGACAATAGTGTCACCTTGATCTTGTCTCAAGTTCCCTTAGGCAGCTTAACTCACAGTGCCAAGTTCCAGTCAGGAGGCATTTTCAGGGAAGGGTGGGCTTGGGTGGTCGCAGCTTCTTTATAGAGTTTTGTCACAATGGGCAGAAGGTCCTTTATAATGATATTTAAGCCATTAGCCATAACATTCCAGTCTCTCGTTAGTCTCTCAGCTGTGAGGAGCAGCTGAGAGAGCAAGGGTGCTTTAGCCTAAAGAAGAGGAGGCCCACTCTAGCTATTTTTCAGTAATATTTAAGCTACAGCTTTGTCTGTTTGAACTGTTATTAATGTTCAGATTTTTAGCTCCAGGTTTCAGTATGATCTAACTTTGAATTGCACAAGGTAGCCATAGAGTTCAAATAAAGTCCAGCTAGAGGCCTAAGTATACTAGCTGCTTACACCAAACAAGCACTTAGCTACTTTCAAGTAATGTAACATTTTTAGCACCAGAATATGCCTTGAATCTGCCATGAATTGGGTTGTGGATTTTCAGAGTTCCATTGTTGCTCCTTCCAGTTTTGTTGAGGCATTGTCGCTCACCTGCGACATCGTCCCTTGGAAATGGCGTCTGGATTGCCAAAGAAGACACCGACACCTCGTCTTTTGTCCAGGGAAGGGCTGAAGCCTAATACTGTGAGTACCCACTGGGGCTGTGTTAAGGCTGGCACTGCCCTGGTGTGCCTGCTCTCCCTGCCCCCGTTGTCCAGCAGTGCTGTGAAGCTGCAGAGCCCCTCCCCAGCCCTTTGTGCTGTGCTGCTGTTGCTGGGGCTGTCCTGGTGCAATAGGGAACACTGTGGGATGCTTCAGCTGTGTCTTGCCTGGCTGTGCCAGCAGAGCCAAGTGAAACCAATGTACAGCTGAAGCCCTGAGCATGTGTTCTGTCCCTTTCCCTGTGCCACAGGAATTCCTTCTGTCAGGCTGGGCACCACTCACCTGTGCTGCTCTGACCATGCTGCCCTTGGGCACCTGGGCGTGTTGGATGGGGGGGAAAGCTCAAACTCTGCCCAAAGCCTTGAGAGCCACGGCTGGTCCCAGCTGGAAGAGCTTCCAAAGCAGCTGTTCTCTCCCAGCTCCTGTGTGGGCACAGATGCAGCCCTGCAGGCAGCGCTGGAGCCAGGGCCACAAAGGTCCCTTGCTGTCTGCAGCTCACTTGGCTGAAGATGCCCCACTGCTGAGGCTCTGTCAAGGAGATGCCTCTGTTTTCTTCTGTGGAGGGCTCTGTCAGCCCAGACAGAGAAAACAATTCACAGGGAGAACTAAAACCTAGAGACATTCCTGTGCACCTCACTCTTGGTACAGTGTTCCTTTCTTGCATCTCTTGGACTCATCCAGCAGCGATATCTCCTTGCTGTGAGTTCTGAGCGTTGTGCAGGGATGGAGTTCAGGCAGTTCTGAGAGCCCCTCCCCATTCTCTGGAAAGGTCACTGCCTCAATCCAATGAAACGTAAGAGGAAACAAATGCCCAAAGAGCAGAAATCCCCAACCATGTCCCATCCAGTCATGGAGAAGCCAATGGGACAGAGCCATATGGCTGGAGTACGTGTGTTCCACTCTGTATTATTAATTCCCTGATGCTAAGTATTTCAGCAGGAAAGTCCCAGGGCTTCCAGGAATGTCCTAGTGGCTGTGATCACAAGTTATTCACCAGTGTCACTTGTTCAAGAAAAGCCTTTCTGAACAAGCACAACTCTGAGGCTCTAGCTGGTTTACTTTTGCCTTTCAGCTGCTTCCCTGTAAGTTCCAGAGGGAGAAGTTTCTCAGCAGGAAGAAGGAGGCCAGCACTGGGGGGAGTATTCTGCCCAGACTTGGCCCATTTCTAGACAGGAGTGAGACTCGCCCAAAGGTAGCCTTTTCCTGCTCTTTTCCTTTCTGTTTCACATGAAGTTTGAAGAGGGTGTGTGTTTGTGACAGGCTTGCCTCCAGCAAAATGCCTCAGTGTCCAGCTCCTGCTGTCATTGCAAGGTGCTGGGAGTGGTGGACTGGGAGTCCTGATCTGCACTAAGCCAACACAAATATCCTCTGCTGAAGCTGCTGGAGTGCAGCTGCCATTGCTAAAACAATGGGAGGAAGGCTGGGGACACAGAGGCCCAAAATTGCCCTTTGCCATTCTCCTGCTGAAGGAGCCACCTCTTGCTTTGGTGTGGTCACCATCAAATGCTCGGGGTGCCAGGATTCCCTGCAGAGTGGCAGCCTTGGCCTTTGAAGGCCAAGGATCTGCAGGAATTACTTCAGATTGAACAAAACAAATTGCATTACTGCTTTGGGCTGGAACAATGTGTTGGACCCTGACGTGGTGTTGGATTTTGCAGGCTGCCAGATGTACAGGGGACTGGCCCTGGGCAGAGGGGAATGGATGTGCTTTGTCTGGATCAGTGCCTACTCAGAGGTGTGTTTAAAGCTGCTTTTCTGGCAGGACTAGCTCAGTATAAAGCACAGTCCAAACGGGTCGGTGACTGAGGTGGGCTGTTGAGCAGGAAATTGGCAGCAAGAGACACGGAACACAATCCAGGTTTAGGATTGTCCTGGAGAGGAGCCTTGGGAACACCTCAGGGAAGGGCACAGCTAAGGGACAGTGTGCTGCAGCCACTCCCTTCAGCGGAATGTGTCTGCTCTGAAGTCACAGAGGAGACCTGCTTGTGTCTCTGCAGTGACAGCAGTGTGGCTGGAGAAGGCAGACAAAGCAGGGCAGAGTTTTCTCCAAGCAATGTCTCTGCTCCAGAAGCATTTGCTGTTGTTGTGTCATTCCAGACGTGCCTCTACAATGGCATGAAATAAGGTGTCAGTAATGACAAGAAAGCACCCATTTAAAGGCCATTGAAAAAGGAGATACCAACTCTGCTTTTACCCAAGTTGCTGAGAAAATAACTGAAACTTATCCTCATTCAGCATTCACCTCACTTGACTTTTTCTTTTCATCTCATTTGTCTTTTTATTTTTGCCTTTTCCTCTCTTTGGAACACACTAACTTTTAAATACAATGAAAAGGAACAAAATCATCAAAGCAAAAGGAAAGTGTTTCTTAGTCCCTGTGACCTTTGCCATTGGATGGGTACTCTGGAGCTTCCATTCTCTGCTGAGCACCAACTTTTCTGTCCGCTCCCTTCTCGTCCTCCTTCCTTTTGGTCAGGTCTTCAAGCCTGTCCCTCTCACTGTGACACTCAACAAACCAACCTGAACAAATCCAAACCACAAATAACACACAGAACCAACAAATTCCATTCTTTTTCTTAATAACCTTTTGGCTTCAGCCAGATGTCACCTCATCTCTCACACCTGCTCTGGTCCTGTGCTCTTCTTACTGATGTCTAAGTTCTAGAGCAAAAAAAGATATTTGCAGTTGTGTGGGCCTCGGTTTCCCTGTCTCAGAGTAAAAGACATCCCAAATCCTTTCCCATGGAGTCTCCTGTAAATTCATGGGTTTTACTTACTCCATGAGTGCTCAGTCAGTGCCCCAGAGCTCTGTGACCGCATGGGCACAGGGCTGTGTTTTAGGAAAGTGCTGCCTGGCATTCTGGAGAAAGAAACCTGGAGAAATCCATGCCGAAAGAGCAGCTTGGCTTGAGCCTGCTCTGTGTGGCCCAGCAGCTGTGGATGAGCTCAGAGCAGAGGTGGGTGAGCCACTGTTTGCCCAGTGTGGGCTGGGCAGACGTGCTCCCTCAGAGTCTGTACTTCACTGGGGATCAGAGGAAGATTCTCCTGCATGAACCTTCCTCACAGCAGCTGAAGCTCTCCCTGCTCTCTCTCCTCTCCAGCTGCCGCCAGCTGCCCCGAAACAGAGCTGGTTTGGGGTTTCCCCACCAGAGCTGGTATTTCAGAACTTTGTCGCTCGGGAGGTCTCGGAAATGGTGCTGTCTCTCATGAATAAGGACAAGGTAAGTGCTGGCACCCAGAGCTTTAACGCTGTGCTGGAAGAGGAGAGTGCTCTCATTCCCTCAGTGTACAGCAAAGCAAGTTATCTGCTGCAGCACATGCAGAAGAAAATGTCTCAGCACCTTCTTCTGCAAGATGGTGGAAATCTTCCTGTGCTGGGAACTGTCCCCAGATTTTGGCCAGGCGTTGATGGTGTCTATCCCAAAGGGATAGAAGGCTTTTCTCTTGAAAGCTCTGGATTGACTGGAATGTTGAGGGCTGTACAGTTCTTACCTGCTCTCATGCTTTGCCTTGGGTCTATAGCACACCCTGTGTCTCCTTGGTTCATCTTGGCTCCTGGTAGGAATCTCTGCCTCTCTCAGCCAGTTTGGCTCCCTTTGTGCAGCTCACAGCCAAAGCTCAGGGGCTGAGCCTTCTGCACTTTATGCTGGAATCACTTCTCATTAATGGCATTGGCCCTGCAGGAACCGTGTTCTGCAAGAGCCCTGCAATCAGAGTGATGGAGCAGAAGCAGTGAGAGGCCTTTAGGTGCCACTTGAGGCTCCTGCTCAGCTTCATCCAGCTCTGCTCAGCTTTTCCAAAAGCAACACGGTGCTCTGCTTTCCCTTTGCAGAAGCACAGCACATCCAAAGCCATGTGCTCCTGGAGGTTTCCACCTTCACCTGAAGAAATTGGCATTGTTTTGCAGTTTCCCAAGAGAGCTGAGAGGGAAAAAGTTGAAAAATGTCAATTGTGTTCCACTGTAAAGAGGAAAACTTGAGACCATTTGAATTTCAGTCCGGGAAACATTTTCTCAAGTGAGGCTTGTGCCAAGAGTGGGCTGGTGGGAGGAGACAGGAGGGAGTCCAAATCACCTGGTTTAGACTTTTGGAGAGCATTTTGGTGCTCAGGGGTTGATGAGATCAGTGTGCTAGAAAATGCATGTGTGCTGTGCATGTAGTACCCCAGAGGGCCGAACCTGGCCTGCTGGCTGCAGGCAGGAATGCCCAGCAGCCCAGCTTGCCTGCCCAGGCAGCAGGAAGCCCTGGAGAGCCAAGATTGGCTTTTCATACTGGAACCACACTGTCAGTCAGTGCTGGTCCTGTTTCTCCAGGCAGAAAATGCCTCTGAAGCCCCATGGTCAATAGACACCGCCTGTCTGTGTTTCTGTCACTTTTGGCAAGCTGGTTGCTCTCATGGTTTTATGATTCTTGCTTGCTGCTTTACTGCCCATTTAAATTCTCTTTGCCATCTCCTTGTTTTAGGGATTGTCTTGCTGTGTTCATTCCTTCTTTTGCTTTTCAGGTTTGCTTTTATTCCCAGTAAGACCACAGTGTTTGGTCTCCTGTCTTGCTGCTCTGCCTGCCTGACTGTATCCCCAGAAGGTCCCTACCCAAACCTGATCTGCTAGAAGGGAATTTCTTCCTTCCCCCACAGAAATGGGCTGGTTTGCTTTTAGGTAGCACATTCCCCCTCTGGAACATGACCACTTCATGGCTGTGTGCAGGCAGAAGCCAGCAGGTTTTTTGGCCTTGTTGAATATGCAGGTGACTTGGTTCAGGTGCTGTGTCTCCATGCTGCTGGTGCTGACCTGCTTGGCCCTTCCTTCCCAGCAGGCACTGCCCTACTGCCCCTGGCCAAAATGCTGGAGCCAGAGAGAAGGGATTCAAGTTCAGCCTTGTGAATGCTCAGTGCCTGTGCCTGCTCAGCTGAAAGTGCTTTGGAAAAGGGGCAGGGGAGGGATGTTAGCAGGCCATGGACAGGTCTCCTCTCGTCCTGTTTCCACAAGTGGCAAAATCATAATTTCATGTCTTTGCTGCAGTTTCTTCACGTGGTGAAGGTCTCCATGGAGAGCTCACCTTACTTCCAGCTGGTGAGCTCCAGCGATGCGTACCGTGCCGTGCCGCCGGGCGCCTCTGTCCCTGTGCGCATCCGCTTCACCCCCAGCAAGAACAAGGTGAGGCTGGAGGAGCCAAAGCACACAATGATCTCCACAGCCATTGTTTTCCCTGCACTCTGGCTGCAGCCCCTTGCATGCTGTGAGCTGGGCTCCAGGCGTGGGCAGGCAGCCTGCAGCCAGTCACACCTTGGCACTGCTGGCAGGCACTGCAGCCAGGCCTGACAGGCTCTGCTTCCCCTCCCTGCACATTGCTGAGCATTGCCAAGGGAAGATGCACGGGAAAGAGGATGAAAATGACAGAGGGCTGTTGATAGATGTTGGGCCATCTCTTGGTCCAGTGGAAGGGGTTTCATTCTGATGGAAAACACCAGAGGAAGAAAGAGGTCAGAGAGCTTTCCTCCTTCCTGGACTGCCAACAGCTTCCCTGCCTGCCCCTGGGCTGGAGCAAAGCCGGTGCTTTTTCACCCCCTCTGTTGTGCAGCCTTGCAGCTGTGCTGTCCCAGAGCACAAGTGAGCATGGCACAGCTGCAGGGCCAGGGCAGAGGATGTGCTGTGCCCGTGAGCCCGGCCTGGCACAGGCACACTGGGCCCTGGGTGCCCTTGGTCAGCAGGAGGTTGCTGAGCTGCAGGGCACTTGGACACCTGCCTGAAGGAGCTGGTGTGGGGCAGGTACAAGCTGCAGGCAGAGCTGTGAGCCCAGAGCCCGTGGCAGTGACACTGCTGGGGCTCTGTCTTCATGCCTGTCCCTGTGCTTGCTCTGTCAGCTGGCACCCATTCCGTGCCAAAGGTGCTTTTGCGGGGAGGTTTGAACAGCAGTGCTGAGGCCCTGGCAAGTCTGATCTCAGTGCTGGGATCTGGAGGGTTCATGTTCTGATCTGGAGGCTTGTTCATACAGAAGGGTTGAGGGCATGGCATGGAAGGGAGGAAGCCTTGCAGGGAAACAAAGAGAGGCCCTTTCCAACAGCATCCTGCTACCTCTTAGCACCGTTCTTCTCCGGACTTGGTTGGACAGGCAAAGTTAGAGGGGAGTTGTGAGCCAACTGATGTTTCTGCACCAGGCCAGAGGTGCAGGATGTCTTTGGGTGCAGCTGTTTTCTCCTCTTCCTTTTGCTGCTTAGAGTCAGTTGAACACTTTGTCCTATTCTCAGACAGTGGGAATATAGAAGCCTAAAGAGCAATGTCCTGTGTTCCCCAGCTCCATGTTGCTTAGAAGGGGCTTAGGAATTCTTTAACATCATTAAAGTTTAGAGTAAAAATGATGGGGGCCTAGGGCTGTTATCTGTATGACCAGAGTGACACAAGAGCTGAATGCCACTGAGACAGATTTTGCAAAGTGCGCTGGTGCCTTTAAAATGTGACATAGTAGTAGAACTTAGTGTTCATTTGAGGGTGCAATAGGTAAATTGATGCCCTTGGAGGGGTATAGGAAATGGTTTTTCTTCTGCCATGGGGATGGCACTAAATGTCCTGTGCTGAGCCAGTTTCTTTTCCTGCAGGATTATTGCCACGAGCTGGTGTGCCTCACTGGAAGGGAAAGGATCGTTGTGCCAATTCGGGCCATTGGTGCCCGAGCTGTGCTGGACTTCCCTGCCCAGCTGGACTTCTCCAAGTGTCCAGTCAAGGTCAGCACCCAGCAGACTCTGCTGGTGCGCAATGTCGGTGCCCGGGCAGCTCGGTACCAGCTGGGCACCCAGAGGTGAGGCAGCTCATCTGTCCCTGTGCAAACACCTTTGGGTGAGAGCGGAGTTGGGAAAGAGCTACAGAAGGAACCGAGCACGGGATCTGCTGCCCTGCAGCCTGGCTGGAAGTGAGCAGGATGGAAGGCATCTGCTCTTGCTTTCAGTGGCCTTGGAGCTTTCTGTGTCCCAGATTTCCTGGAGGCTGCTGGAACATGTTGGGAGCTGGCTTGCACCCTGCTGAGCACAAGCAGCTTCTGAAATGCTTCCTCAGCACTGTCAGGGCTGCCTGCTGCCCTGTGTGGTAGCCGGGAGCCGGAATGACTCCTCCCTGCAGGGATCTCCCTGTGCCTTGGGCCATGGCAGGCAGTGGGATGGATCAGCTTTGGGCAGCAGCTGCTCTGGGATGTCCCACCTGAACACCCAGCAAGGCCCTCAGGGCTTTGCAGATGGGCCAGCCTGGCTGATTCTGCAGCTGCAGCAGTGTTTGTAAAACCTTGTGTGAATAATCCATGCCAGATGGGCAGCAGCAGCCTCAGCTCACCTCTCATGGCCATGCTGTGGGGCACAAGCTGTGCCCCCAGCTCCTGTGCACAGAGGGCTCTGGTGCCTCCTTTGCACAGCCAGCAAAGCGCTGATGTGGGAGTCAGGAACTGTGCCAAGGACTTGGGCACCATCCCGTGGGCAAGAGACAATCCTGGCCCAGCCACAGGGAGAAGGGCGGATCATGGGGGAGGCAGAGCTCAGTGCTCAGCACCACGGCAGCGTGAGGCCTTGTCCCTGCCAGCCTGAGCCACATGCTGCAGGATAATGGAGTGGAAGCAGGAGAGCTGATGCTGGCTGCTCTGCAGCTTTGGAGCTGGGCTGCTGCTCCTGGGCGGCACTGGCTCAAGGCAGTGAAGAAATGAAAGCAATCTGCACTGGATGATAGCAAAGAGATAAGGGAGATGGGTGAAGAAGAACAAGGCAGTTATTCCTTAGCAAGAGAAAAGTGGTGAGCAGGTGCGCCCATAGTGGAGAAACAATGATGCTGCCTTTGTTTTTGGAGGAAAAGTGCTGCTTTTTTCATTTGGAAATCAAGAGGGAACCTTTCACCATCAAATAATTGATTCTCCTCTGTCCCTCCCCCAAAATGGCCATGGGGTGTTTCTGCATAAGCAGCTTTCTCCTTGAGCAGGGGCAGGTGTCTCTTGTTGAGATGTGCAGAGCAGAGGCAGGGGCAGTCCTGTGAGTACAATAGAGGACACAGCTCACTTGATTTTGAACCAAAAGGCAGAGTGGGCACTGATTGGCATCAACCATGAAATCAACTGGTGAATGTTGTGCAGCTTCAAGTGCTGATTTCAGTGGATGTTGGTGGCTTTTGGAGTGTGTCTGCTGAGTTCAAGGGCAGGTGAGGTGCTGTGCTAGATTCAGGACAGCCAAGTTTGGTTGTTGAAGCTCTTGCTCTTGGCTGTGCCAGCTGGTGCACTGCTGACAAGCTGGTCCTTTCCTCTAGGATTCATCTGTGCCCTGGGTAGAACTGTTGCTGCTCTTTTCAGAGGATGTTTGGGAATGCCCTGGATTCGTGTCTCAGAACAGTGTCTGTAATGATTGTGTGGGTCAAACTCTCTTGAGAAAGCTCCTCCATGGGAACAGCAGTTGCAGCTCAGAAGGAGCAAAGCAGGGAAGCTGTGGCTGGAAGGGCTGCTTTGAGAAGTTAGTGGGGACACCTGGATGTCCATGCCATTGCAGATGGGGAAACTGAGGCACGGAGCCATGTCTTGGTGTGTGTTCAGGGTCCTTCATGGGACCCCCAGCAACCCGGGGGCTTCTCCTGCCTGCCCTGTGCCCAGAGCCCATCAGGGGCTGTTGGCTGCTGCCCCTTGGCTTGAGCTGCCTCCTGTGCCCAGGGCCCTGTGCTGAGCACACGGGGCTGTGTTGGTTGGAAACCCAGGGTGCCCTGAGCCCGGGTTTTGTGCCCCCGAGCCACGGCAGCCGGACCTGTGCAATGCCTTTAACCGAGCCATTGCCTGCTCTGTCCTCGGCCTGTAGGGGCAGCGTCACTGCACCGAGTTTACACTTCGACCTCGCTGAGCTCGACTTCGGGGACATCTCCTTTGGTGAGTGTTCCCTGGGCTGGGACACAGCCTCAGGGATCTGTGCCTTCCAACAGAAAAGCATCCCTCACTCCTGCTCCGCCCCAGCAGCCCCTTCAGGCTGTGAACTGCAGGGCTGCTGCTGCTGCTGCTGCCTCAGGGGGCATCTTGCCATTGTGAGATCCAATGGAAGCAAGGAATAGAAAGGCAGAATTTTCTGGTGTCTCTGTGCTGCTTTAAAAGACAGGTGTCTGCCAAGGAAGGTGGGAATCTTGCTGCAATGGAAAGATGAGCCCCTCCCTCCAAATGATTATCCCTTTGAAATGACAGGGCTCCCAGGCAAAACTGTGGGAAAAGGAATAACAGTTCTTTGCTAGACTGTCTCAGGAGAGCACAGACAAGAAGGCAAGAACAGACATTTCCCAGATGCCAAGTCCTGTTTTTCCCCTTTGGTGGAGGTCTGGTGACAGCAGGAGGAGCTGTGGGCTCTGGTAGGGCAGGGATCCCCCCCAGCCGGTGCGGGAAGGGAAGGGAAGGGAAGGAGGAAATGCTCCTTTTGCAAAGCCCCAGAGGGCAGGGGAATGTGGGCAGTGCCCAGCAGCAGCCGCAGCAGCAGCGGGGCAGGCAGGCAGGGTCGGTGCCAGCGCTGAGCTGCAGCCAGGGCAGCCCCGGGCCAAGCACAAACCCTCCCGCAGCAGCAGCGGCCGAGCTGCGACCCCCGAGCGGGAGGAAGGGAAGCTCCGCTCCCTGCCCAGCCTCAGCTCCCGCTGCACAGCCGCCCACGGCATCACGCCACAACTCCCAAAAACCCCCAAGGGAAAAGCCCAGCCCAGGGCCAAAACCGCCCAAAGCCCCCCAGAACCCCTGTCCCCCTTCCCAGAGCCAGGGCAACGTTCACGGCCAAGCCTAAAGCCACAACAATGAAGTTCATGAACTTCTGAAGGAAACTCATTGCCTTTCTTGAGCTGCTTCTTCCCCAGCCTGCATCACCACGGAGGCGCTTGTCAAGTTGACTTTGGAAGGAATGAAACAAGAAAGGCAACAGATGGAAATATGGGTCTGAAGCAGGAGACTGATCCTGCTGAATCCAATTTCATGCCTAAGGGCTCTTCGGCTGAAGGCAGCTGTTGTATCTTTGCTTCTTTGTAACTGTTGACTGTTGTCTGCGTGTGCTGGCCTCAGTCTCGTTGGAGGTTTTGACATCTGGGTTTGTCCTTTTTGTGCCTCTCTTGCCTCCCTGCTGGAGTCCCTGCTGGAGCTGGCAGTGGTCACTTGGATGGGCACAGAGAAGCTCTGGGCTGCAGCTGCAGTTGTTTTTCCTCCCCATCTGTGTCCCAGTGACTCTTGGTGAGCAGGCCTGGGGAGAAGTCTCCTCCCCACAGAGCTGGCCAGCCCAGCCAGATGTGCAGTGCAGAGCAGGCTGTGGCTGCTCTGCGCGCTCTGCAGGACATCCCCTCCATGAGTGGCTGTATCTCTGGCTTTGCAGGATGGAAAGCAAATCTCAGAGCCAAAGTGGGGTAAACCCTTGCAGGCAGCACTCTCAGTGCGCAGCACGGCTGTGATGTCCCTGTGTGTGGGCTGAGGTGGGACCTGGTTCCTGATTGCTAATCTCAAAGCAAGGCTGGGCTGTGCCCCCAGCTGAGTGGGCTCTGAGCTGTCACGTGCTCAGTCTGTTTGGCCCAAAGCAAGAGATGCCTTAAGGATCCTGCAGAGAGAAGCTGCATTAGGGTGCTTTGCATCACGTTCTAGTTCCTGATCCCATCCTCACTTTCTTTTGCTGTAGCTTCTTCTCACTGACAACTCACTCTTTATATGTCTTGAAAAAGGTGGGAGTGTTGGCAGGCTGAGCAGGGAATTGGACAGCTTGAATTCTCAGAGTAAATGCTGGGTCTGGGTGCACACTCATCACTGAGAGAGAACTGGTGCTGGTTTGGGGCAGGTGAGGGAGCTGGTCCCCATCACAAAGAGAGAAGCTTGCAGTGTTCAGCAGGGCTAGGAGTGGGCATTTTCAAGGCTGCAGTCTGGAATCTGTGTCAAAGGGAACTAAGTGACGATTAATTCCTCACGCAGCTTCTGGGTGAGCTGTAGTTCAGATCATAAAGAGCTCAACTCCATTCCCACTTTGATCCTGCCAGGATCTTGCCCCCAGGATCATGCCCTGCTGGGTGCCTGAATGGCTATTTGTGTCCTTGCCCAGGCTTTCCCTACACGCAGCGCTGCCGCCTCACCAACAGCTCCGCGGTGCCCCTGACGTTCCAGCTCCGCATGTCGGACGATGGCACGCAGCCGGCTGTGGACAGCGTGGATCAGATCCGCAGGGACACCGACCCGGCCTGGAGCAAGGGAATCCATTTCCATGTGGAGCCCAGGGAGTTCACCATCAATCCCAGCAGAGGCACCATCCTCCCCCAGGGACACCAGGACATCGAGGTACGGCAAGAGCCCAGCCACAGCCGCTGCAGCACCAGGGCTGGAGCTGCACTGCAGGGTGGGAGGGCTTTAGCTCTGGTGCCAGCTTGGAGCATCCTGGCACTGAGAGATCTGCACTGCTGGGAGGCCTCTGCTGGCTGGCTTAGTCGGGATGTTCCTCAAGGAGCACTGTTTGCTTTCCAAAATCATATGCTGAGCTCACAGACCTTATGGTCAAGGCGTGAAACCATTCTAGTGTTTTTGAGAGCGATTGATTTGATTGCAACGGGGCAGAGCAAGGATGAGGGCAGAAGGTGGCTGTTAGAGAGATGTCATTGTATCAAGCAGTGAGCTTTTCTTCTTGGTGTCATTTCCCCCCTCCTGGGGAGCAGAATGATTTGTGCTCACGGCAGGAAGCTCCAGTGGAGACAAAAAAATCTGCAGCTATGTGTAGCGGTTCAAATTTATTGTATTGATTCCTTGTTAAGTGGTTTGTTCTGTTGTACCCCGTGTTGTCCCCGAGTTAGTTTACCCCTGGGTTTTACCCTCCCTCAAAGCTGTCCCTCATGCCATTCCCTGCCCCTTGTTCCAGCTCTTTCCCTGCCTGTCAAACCCAGCCCCTTTTGTTCCCCAACTTTCTTTGCCAATTTAACCTGGAGCTAATCCCTGTCTGCAACGCCCCTTTGGAATTCCCCTGTTCCTGGAGGCCCCATTGGCCCAAGTGAGCCATCCTCCCCACCCTCCTACCCAAAGTGGCCCCAGACACTTGATGTAATCCCCTCAGTGCTCCCCTGAGGATTCCCTTTTGGTTTGCTGTTTGTATCCACCTCCTGATTTGTGTCTGTACAAAAGCCCTTGCACAGGAGCGTCCAGGGCTCTTTTGGCTCTGATCCTTTAGCTTGGAATAAACCCTTTCTTGTGTAATTTCAAGACACAGATCCTCCTTCTTTCTCCTCTGCCTGGTCCCGTTGGTGGCTTGTCTCTTGCAGTGTAGAGAAAGAGGTTCTGAGGGTTCTGCCTGTGGTCAATGCCCAGCCTGGGGCAGTTCTGAGGGTTCTACCTGTGGTCAATGCCCAGCCTGGGGCAGTTCTGAGGGTTCTGCCTGTGGTCAATGCCCAGCCTGGGGCAGTTCTGAGGGTTCTGCCTGTGGTCAATGCCCAGCCTGGGGCAGTTCTGAGGGTTCTGCCTCTGGTCAATGCCCAGCCTGGGGCAGTTCTGAGGGTTCTGCCTGTGGTCAGTGCCCACCCTGGGGCAGTTCTGAGGGTTCTGCCTGTGGTCAGTGCCCACCCTGGGGCAGTTCTGAGGGTTCTGCCTGTGGTCAATGCCCACCCTGGGGCAGTTCTGAGGGTTCTGCCTGTGGTCAATGCCCACCCTGGGGCAGTTCTGAGGGTTCTGCCTGTGGTCAATGCCCAGCCTGGGGCAGTTCTGAGGGTTCTGCCTGTGGTCAGTGCCCACCCTGGGGCAGTTCTGAGGGTTCTGCCTGTGGTCATTGCCCAGCCTGGGGCAGTTCCCCACTCCTGGCGTGGGGCCGGAGTTCTCAGAGCCAGCCCGGGCTCGGGGTCCCAGGGCAGCCATGAACTGCCCAGCACCTGCTGGGCCACACTTTTCCCTCAGCCTCCTGCTGTAAAGCTGAACTCGTTGTGGTCAAGTCAGATTTCCTCTGCATGGATGTCTTTGTAGTCAGATGAGAAATTGGCCCCTTAATTTGAATGCAGTGGTGCATGGAGCTGTAGTCTAATGTTTTAATGTAGCTGACCTGTGCCCTGATAGCAAGGTGTGTTTAACAAATGTGGTATTGCCAGAAGGCTTTTGTTACTCTGAGACTGTGCTCTACACATGGAGCAGCAGAAGAATGAAGGGCAAATCCTCCCTCAGGAACTGGAGGATATCACCCGTGGGTAATGAGCTTTTGGAAGGAAGCATTGACTGTTCTTCTCTTCCACCAGGTGACCCTGTGCTCCAACACGGTGATGGAGTTCTACCGGAGATTGCTGGTGGACGTGGAGGGTGTTGGCAAGGGAGTGGCAGCCCTGATCATCACAGCCAGGTACCAGCCCTTGCCTGGCCTCCCCCAGGCACTGCCTTGCCCAGGCTGTGCTGGCTGCAGCTGCCAAGGAGAAGTGCTGCTGAATGCCCTCATGTTGTGCCAGCTGGACACGAGAACAGCAGTGCTTGGGCAGCAGCCTGTGGTGAAAAGCACGTTTGCTCCCAGCCCAGCACGGTCCTGGGCCCTCTTCTAAAGGCACCAGGAATGATATCATTGATTGGCCTTGTTTTTGGTGCTTGAGGTGGAACAAATTTCCTGAGGGCCTCCTCTCCTTCTGGCTGCAAGAGGTGGAGTTGTGCTGGCTGTGAGCACCGTGCACTGGTTTGGGCCACACCAAGCAGCTGCTGAGAGTCAGGCTCTGGCTCTGTCCATGAGGGCACATGGCAGGGGGGAAGTGGCTCCCAGCAAGAGTGGGGAGGGCAAGGTCTGACAAGGGGAAAGCAGCCCTTGATGTGGCAGGTCAGCTCCAGTTGTTGTCCTTCCCTCTGCTTCCCATTTTGAGCTTTAATGTTGTCAGAGTTGAGAGCAAAAGTCGTTGTTGCTGCAGCAGAATTCCATGCTGCTGTGCTGCTGTGGGTGTCAGTGTGATGCCCAGAGGGATGCAGCTCCCTGGTGCTGTTCCCTGTGCCAGGCAGAGCCATCCAGGCAGTGCCTGGGCTGCCACTGTGTACAGCAGGTGGAGCTGGGGCCAGGCAGTGCCTGGAGCTGTGCAGTGAAGGAGCCAGGGAGCTGCAGGGCCTGGCAGGGGCTGATCAGCCCCTCTGTGGGGCAGCTGCTGTCTCGTGCCCTCCAGGGCTGGGGCAAAGAGCTGAGTTCTCAGGCAGGGCAACAGCACCATGGCAGAGAAGGGAGTCATTTTTACTGAGACACTGGAGCTGTGTGTTCCTTGAGCCTTAGGGAGCACTGATCCTTGTTGGGAAGGCTTCCCCAGAGCTCGTGGGTCACTGGCACTGTTGCAGGAGTCCTTGCAAGCCTTCTTGGGTAAAGGAGGGGCTGAGGCAGCTGTGGGGCAAAGTGCTCTGCCTGGGGCACTTGGCAGCCTCTGGGTGCTGCCTCTCAGGGTTTGCCCCTCCTTGACAAGACATGTTGGAGTGGGAAGAGGTAGAAGGCAGTTCATCCCTGTAGGGCTCTTCAGTGTGCATTTGACAGTGACCTATGTGTTCTGCTCCATTTCACAGTCTTTGGGGGTAGGCATTCTCCATTCTCTCAGTATCTCTGATTGTCATGGGCTCATCTCTTTGCCCAGGTGTCTCGTTCCTGAGCTCCAAGTGTCCTCCCCAGTGCTGCTGTGTGATGAGTGCCACCTGAAGGTGCCCTATGAGAGGAAGATCCTCATTAGGAATCCCAGCCACCTTCCTGGCTGCTACGGGCTTATTCCCCAGGTTTGGCATCACATCCACCTCCTCCTGTCAAATATTCCTGAGGAGATTATTAGGGGAACAAAGGGTTTGGATAAGACCTTGCTGGTTTCTATTCAGTCTTTAAGATCTGCTGAGAACAGGATCCTACCCAACTGTAAACTTGAGGAGGCAGTTTAAGCTCCTGAGGAAACAGTTGATGCTCTAGTCCTCAGGGCGTTTTCCTGTGGGAGATCTTAGAGGGTTGTGAAAAGCTGCTGCACCCACAGACACCAGTGCCTGTGCTGGCAGCCTCCTTGCAGGATGCCCTGGGAGTGCTAAACCTACAATTCTTGCATCTTGTTTGTGCCTTTGACCTTTGTCCTGGGGAGCTTTAAAGGTGTGTGTAAGTTGCTGTTGTGGTGGATGCTAAGGAGCCTAAAGTTTCTTGAGAGGCCCCTCTGAATCTGCGTTTCATTGTGTCCCTTCCAGAAACGCAAGGAGGACTCTGCTGTGCTCTACTCCAGCCCCAAGCCCTGTGGGATTGTGCAGCCCCAGAGCACAGCAGAGATCCCAGTTGTGGTGGCAGTGCAGGCCCTGGGCACTCATCGCACCGACGTTCTCATCGGCGTGTTCGGGGATGAGAGAAACCCCCTGGTGAGGGCAAGGGGAGCTGTGAGCCCGTGTGCAGCTGCTCCTGGCAGGGTGCACGGGGACAGGGATTCTGCCGGGGAAAGCAGGCACAGGCTGCTGGGGAGAAGGACAGGAGGGATGGGGGCACAAACAGCTCCTGCCTTAGAGGTGGGAATCTCAGTGTCTGACACAGAATGGAGTTGGGCTAAGCTGGAATCAAGGGGGATTTGAGGTCCTTTTTCTTTCAAATGCTGTTAACTTTGGAAACATCTGTTTGAAAATGTCATCTCTCTGAGCGCAAGAGAGGATGTCAGAAGTCTTCTGGGAACCTTGAGCTTTCTGTAAAAGAAAGGAAAGCTGGCATTTGAAGAGTGGTTGCAAGGACTGAAGCTTCGATTAAAACATATGGAAATGGCAATGCCAAATTTCCTGGATGGCACCAAACATCTGAACCCGGGCCATCGTGGCACTGCCTGTAAATCAGTGAACAGGAAGGAAAGGCAATGCAGGCTGTGCCAGGGAGCCTGAAGTTTGACCAAACAGTTGCTTTTAACTATCAGGCTGCTTCCCTTAAAGAGGAGGGTTTCTCCCCACCAGAAGAACCAGTTGTTTAACTGTCAGGCTGGTCTTACCTAGAGATTTCTTGCAAAGATAAAAGCTTTCGGACAGTAATTTTTAGTTTGAACGGTTCTCTTACCTTAATCCTTTCCAATTTGGAGGTGAACATGTAATTTTCTTTTTTCCCAAAAGCCCAGCATTTCAGCTGGAGAGTGGTAGCTGTCCCTAAAGAAATAACTTGAGCAGGGTTGAGCTGTTGAAGGTTTTTTAGGTTTCTCTGTTGTGGTTTGTTTTGGGTTTTTTAAAATCTTTCTTGCTTGCTTCCTGGAACAGAGAGCACAATTACGGAGCTCAGGACGGCTGGCAGAAATCTCCCCAAGCCCAAGGCTGGCAGAGCTTGGCAGGATCCCAGCACCACAGCCTGTGTATGTATGGATGGAAGGATGGAAGGATGGATGGATGGATGGATGGATGGATGGATGGATGGATGGATGGATGGATGGATGGATGGATGGATGGATGGATGGGGAATGCGACCTGAGTCACCTGGGAGTGTTGTAAAATGTCAACCAACCCCCCAGCGGTGTCAGGGGAACATTCCTGATAAATCCCTGGTGGAGCTGCAGAGTTTCTGGCCTTGGGCACTGGGTGGGCTGTGCTGGCTGGGCACTGGCTGGGTCTGGCCCTCGGTGTCTCAAATCTCACCTTTTTGCTGCCTTCTCTGTCTTTTCCTCTCCCACTGTGCTTTTTGCATCCCCACCAGGTGTAAATGCCTGTCCTCTGTAATTGCTCAATGCGAGCAGTTGCAGCTGCTGCAGCACCTCAGTGCCATCCCTGGGCTGCCTTTAGAACAGACCTGCCCCAGCCTGGATTGGGAAGGGCTGGATCAAACCATTTCTCAGTTCAACGAGCCAGCACCCAGCCAGGGGCTGCATCCTGGCCAGGAGCTGCTGGTGCAGGTGTCCCTCCCTCCCTCCCACTGCAGGTCCCTGTTCATAGTTATTTATTTTCCAGAGATGAGCTCCACCCACCTAAATTCAAACCCCAGCCACCAAAGGAGATGAGAACCAGTCTGGATTGCCCGGCAACTCGATGGAGGCACTTCAGGACTGGACAGGAGGAGGCAGCCAGAGCCCTGTCCAGGTTTAGACCAAATTTGGGGAAGAATCCCCCGAAGCAGCTCCGGTGGGAAAAAAGCAGATCCAATCGGCCCCTCCCCCCAACTGGTCCAGCAGGAAATAATACCTCCCTGGAGAAAGGTGGAAAAAACCCTGTTTGTTAAACAATAAAACCAAAACAATATCAAACAATGAGACCCCTTGCCACTCTAAAAGAGATGACAAACTGAGAAAAGCCCGTCCCTGGGTTGCAGCTCACTCAGTCTCTGATCAGTCCCTCAGGTGCTGGAATTGTCTCAGGCCAGGCCCGGTGGGCCACAGGTGCAGCTGCAGGTGCTCTCCCGGGTGTTCAGTCCAGAGCAGGTTTCAAGAGGTCCAAAGAAAAGAAAATACACAGTCCAGGGGACTTCTTTGCCTCAGCTAGCTAACACTAACTAAAAAGCCAAAGAAGAGCTCTGTCCTGCTGTCTGTCCGCAGACAACAGCAGTCCAGGGGCAGGAATGTGGGGGAGTGGAGTGCAGTGTATGAAAACAAACTGCGCGCTTCTTCTCTCCCCCCTTCACTCTCTGGAACACTCTTAAAGGTGCAAAACTTATTATTCAACATAAACAGAATGAGACGACTGGGGATAAAAGCATCATATGGTCAAGCCAGGACATTCCACCCCTTATCCCCATATCATCTGCTCACTACTAAAACTAATATAAACTCTAACTCTACAAGTACATACATGATACATCCAATATACAGCTATACACAGACAATGGTAATAACATTCAGCAAACAGTGATATTTACAGAGGTTTTATCCAACATTCAGATCTCCCTGAGGTACACATCGTGTTCTTCCATCTTTTTGCATTATCCACCATGTGCAACCTGGTCCCTGAGCAAAAACAACCCCACGAATGGGTTTGTCTGTATTCGAGGCAGGATTAATCCAAACTGTCTTCCCTAATAAACCTCTGACATGTGCCACTGGGACTTTGTCTCCATCTACTCTCTGCAAAGGCTCAGATTGGGCAGGGCCCACTCGGTTAGTAGAGCCTCGGGTGTTAACTAACCAGGTGGCTTTTGCCAGAAGCTGCTCCCAGTTTTTGAAAGATCCCCCACCTAATGCTTTCAATGTGGTTTTTAACAGTCCGTTGTACCTCTCTACTTTTCCTGCAGCTGGTGCACGGTAGGGGATATGGTACACCCCCTCAATGCCATGTTCCCTAGCCCAGGTGTTGATAAGGCTGTTCTTGAAATGAGTCCCATTGTCTGACTCAATCCTCTCAGGGGTGCCATGTCTCCACAGAACTTGCTTTTCCAGGCCCAGGATGGTGTTCCAGGCTGTAGCATGAGACACAGGGTAGGTTTCCAACCATCCAGTGGTGGCTTCCACCATGGTCAGCACGTAGCGCTTGCCCTGGCGTGTCTGGGGCAGTGTGATGGAGTCAATCTGCCCGGCCTCCCCATACTTGTACTTGGACCACCGCCCACCGTACCAGAGGGGCTTCACTCCCTTGGCCTGCTTGACGGCAGCACACGTCTCACAGTCATGGATAACCTCAGCAATACTGTCCATGGTTAAATCCACCCCTCGGTCTCGTGCCCACTTATAGGTGGCATCCCTGCCCTGATGGCCTGAGGCATCGTGGGCCCATCGAGCTAGGAATAACTCTCTTTTATTTTGCCAGTCTAAGTCTATGTTTGACACCTCTATCTTTGTAGCCTGGTCTACTTGCTCATTGTTTTGGTGCTCCTCATTGGCCCTACTCTTGGGAACGTGAGCATCCACATGGCGGACTTTCACAGGTAGCCTCCCTACCCTGGTAGCAATGTCTTTCCACTCTTCAGCAGCCCAAATTGGTTTTCTTCTATGCTGCCAGTTAGCCTGTTTCCACCTCTCCAGCCATCCCCACAGAGCATTGGCTGCCATCCATGAATCAGTGTAGAGGTAGAGCTTTGGCCACTTCTCTCTCTCAGCAATGTCCAGGGCCAGTTGAACAGCTTTGAGTTCAGCAAGTTGGCTTGATCCACCTTCTCCTTCATTGGCCTCTGCCACCTGTCCTGTGGGGCTCCATGCGGCTGCTTTCCACTTCCGGTTCATTCCCACAATGCGGCACGAACCATCAGTAAAGAGAGCGTATCGTGGCTCTTCTGCTGGCAGTTGGTTGTATGGTGGAGCTTCCTCAGCCCGTGTGGCTTCTTGTTCCCCTTCATCAGCGAGACCAAAGTTTTCACCCTCTGGCCAGTTTGTAATTATTTCCAGAATCCCAGGGCGATTCAGGTTTCCAATACGGGCGCGCTGTGTGATAACAGCAATGCATTTGCTCCATGTAGCACTGGTGGCATGGTGCGTAGAGGGAACTTTTCCTTTGGACATCCACCCCAGTACTGGTAGTCGGGGTGCCAGGAGGAGTTGTGCTTCAGGGCCTATTACCTCTGAGGCAGCCTGGACTCCTTCATAGGCAGCCAAGATTTCCTTCTCTGTGGGAGTGTAGTTGGCTTCAGAGCCTCTGTAGCTTCGACTCCAAAATCCCAGTGGTCGGCTTTGAGTCTCCCCAGGCACCTTCTGCCAAAGGCTCCAGGACAAGCCATGGTTCCCGGCTGCCGAGTAGAGCACGTTCTTCACCTCTGGTCCTGTCCTGACTGGGCCAAGGGCCACTCCATGAGCGATCTCCTGCTTGATCTGTGCAAAGGCTTGTTGCTGCTCAGGGCCCCAGTGGAAAGTGTTCTTCTTACGGGTGACCAGGTAGAGAGGGCTCACAAACCGACTGTATTCGGGAATGTGCATCCTCCAAAAACCTATGGCACCTAGGAAAGCTTGTGTTTCTTTCTTGCTGGATGGTGGAGACATTGCTGTGATCTTGTTGATGACATCGGTGGGAATCTGACGCCATCAATCTTGCCACTTCACTCTTAGAAACTGGGTCTCTCAGGCAGGTCCCTTGACTTTGCTCTTCTTGATGGCAAAGCCATCTTTTAGGAGAATCTGGATGATTTTCTCCTCTTTCTGGAACACATCTGCTGCTGTCTTCCCCCACACAATGATGTCATCAATACATTGCAGGTGTTCTGGAGCCTCACCCTTTTCCAGTGCAGCCTGGATCAGTCCATGGCAGATGGTGGGGCTGTGCTTCCACCCCTGGGGCAGTCGGTTCCAGGTGTACTGCACGCCTCTCCAGGTGAAGGCAAACTGAGGCCTGCATTCTGCTGCCAGGGGAATGGAGAAAAATGCATTGGCAATGTCTATAGTGGCGTACCACCTTGCTGCCTTGGACTCCAGCTCGTACTGGAGTTCCAGCCTGTCCGGTACAGCAGCGCTCAGGGCTGGAGTCACTTCATTCAATGCACGATAGTCCACTGTCAATCTCCATTCTCCTTCAGGTTTACGCACAGGCCAAATGGGGCTGTTGAAGGGTGAGTGGGTCTTGCTGAGCACCCCTTGGCTCTCCAGCTCACGGATCATTTTGTGCATGGGGATCACAGCATCTCGATTTGTTCGGTACTGTCGGCGGTGCACTGTTGAGGTGGCAATTGGTACTCGTTGCTCTTCCACCTTCAGGAGACCTACTGCAGATGGGCTTTCTGACAGTCCAGGCAAGCTGTTCAAATGCTTGACACCCTCTGTCTCTAATGCAGCTATTCCAAATGCCCATCTGAGTCCCTTTGGGTCTTTGAAATACCCACTTCGGGGGAAGTCTGTGCCTAAAACGCATGGGGCCTCTGGGCCAGTCACAATAAAGTGTTTCTTCCACTCATTTCCAGTCAGGCTCATCTCAGCTTCCACCAAAGTAAAATCCTGTGATCCCCCTGTGACACCAGCGATAGAAACAGACTCTGTCCCCACATGTCTCAATGGGATTAATGTACATTGCGTACCAGTGTCAACCAAAGCTTTGTATACTTGCGGTTCAGATGTGCCAGGCCAACGAATCCACACAGTCCAAAAAACACAGTTTTCCCAAGCCTCTACTTGGCTAGAGGCAGGGCCCCCCTAAGCCTAGTTATCCTTCTTTCCCTAGCCATATGCCTTGGAGGGTCTTTCAAGGGGATCAAAAATATTGTCATTATCATCATATGTGACAGTTTGGTTACTGGCCACTGGAGCTGCTTCCCTTTTGGAACTTCCTCTCTGAGTCTTCAGTTCACACACGCGTTGTGCCAGAGCAGCGGTAGGTTTTCTGTGCCATCTCCCCATGTCTTCTCCACAATCACGCAGGTAGAACCACAGCTCAGCTCGTGGGGTGTTCCTTCTCTCGCCATCTGGGCAACGTCTGCGTTGGGTACCAGAACCTCTGATCTGTACTGCCGAGATTTGGAGAAAGCCCTCTTTAATCTCCTCCCTCAGTTTCTTGTGACCCTCCTCCGTCTTGTCTTCTAATTTTTGCAGACATGTTTCCACTGCTGCGATTCTGGCATGTGTTGGGCCATGACAGCACCTGCATATGCTCGGAGCTTCCTTGCCATATCCAGCACAGTCTCCTCACCATCATCCTGCTTCATTATTGCTAACGCAGAAGCGTATTCTCGTGGCGCAAGTCGTACAAGTTTTCTCCACATCAGAGATGTGCATGGTACCAAGTCTGGATTTACAGTGTTTCCATCATCTGAGAAGACAATCTCGGCCACTGCCATTTCCCTCAAGCGTTGAATCCCTTGCTCTATGGTTTTCCACTGGGTTTGCTGCATATAGAGATCGTCTGCGCACAGGTATCTTTGTGCTACCCTTCTTAGGACCCGTTGCCCGAGGCTGTGAGGGTTAGCCCCCCTCATCATTCCTTGGTCTATGACAGGATCCTGTGACGGGGATCCCAAATGCTTGGCTTCAGTGCCATCCAGAATTGTAGCCTTGCCTGCAGCATCCCAGAGATGGACCAGCCAACTAATTGTGGATTCATCAGACCTTCGAGTGTAATCCTTCCCCAGGCCACGAAGGTCCTTCAGGGAAAAGGACTCCATATTTGCGTCTGATCTTGCACCTGCTGCTTTGACTCCTGATTTTATGTCAGGAGGCATCAAGGCTTCTTCTCCTGTATCACCATCATCATCATCATCATCCACTGGTTGATTAGTTTTTTCTGTGCATTTCCCACTTCTAGTACTGGTAGCAACAGCCATGGGTTTAGATGCTGGCTTAGGCTCACTATCTGGTTTGGCTGCTGGCTTCAAGCCTGGGCTGTTGGCTACAGCTTGAGTGACTGGGATAGCTGATTTATCTCCCTGCCCCCCTGCCTCTGTCTGCTGCCCTACACTATCTAACAGAGTGCGATAAGCATAGGGCAGGGCCCAGTTTATTGCAATGAGCCTTTTCTCCTTAGAATCGTCATGGCACTTCTCTTTTAGGTATTTCCCCACCTCAGCTGGGTTCTGAATTTGTTGCCATGGAAAATCCCGGTCTACAGCATCAGAAAATTCCTTCAGGGTTTGGCTTATATTTTCCCATTGTCCACACCACTCAGGATTTTTCACGCCTGCATCTGCTTCTGGGTCAGGGGAGGGAGAAATAGGAGAGTTTTCCTTGGAGAAGCTGACTCAGATCCTACAGGCCTGTGCTGAGTGTGGGATTTTTTGCCTTGTTTCCTTCCCCATGTAAGATGAGGCTTTTCTCTGCATCATCATGGTAACACCTCCAGCTTCCCTCCCAGAGCAAGCTGGGATGATCCCGGTCTCCATGGAGCCTCTTCCCAAGGCAGCCAGACTCCCTGTTTGCAGGGCTCTGCTTTCACCCAGAGCTGCTGTTGCACTGCTGGCCCTGGAGCTGTCTGACAAAGGCAGACTTTGCAGAGGGGCTGTCTCTTCCTCCCAGCATAGAAAATGGCTTGTTTTTCGAGTGCCAGCACCAAGTCATGAGCACCCTCACCTGCCTCGAGGCTTGGAGGGATTCAGGTGCTCCCTGGACGTGGCGCACACTGCCCTGGGAGCGGAGAAGGCAAGAGGGAATCTGTCTCCCTTGCCCGTTGTCAGTGTGGCAAGCAGGGCTGGAGCTGCCAGTGCCACTGGGGGCCCTCAGCATTGGCCACAGAGGGGCCTCCCATCCCTGCAGGCCCATCACCAAGTGCTGCTGGAGCAGCTGCTTGTTGGAGAGGCCGTGCAGGGCATGTTGCAGGGCTGCCCAAGGACGCTGTGCAGCACCTGTGGAGGGCACTGCTTCCTCTGCAACTCCTCAGGTGCTCCACAGGAAATTTTTGCAGGAGCTTTTGCTGTAGCACCTTGAGAAAGCAGCATTTAAATCAGAGAGAGAGGGGAAGAGCCTCAGGAGTCAGATGAGCTGGGCTGGACTCCTTCCCTCAGCTCCAAGAGCTCTCACTCTGAGTCTCCTCCTTTTCTAAAAGCAGGAAGTTTTGAAACTTTGTAATGGCAAGTTGTGCATCAGAGAGAATTTCTGCTGCCAGGAGCCATCCCAGTTCACTTTCATGTGATGTACTAATTAATGCATTGACCCGTCAGTATGGGAGAAGATTTTCCCCATGGTCCCTGCACTGGTTGATGGCATGGATGCAGGATGAGGTGAGGGTGATTCTGGCAGTGTTTGGGGAATAGGCCCCTCTGGCTACAGCTCCAAGATGCTCTTCTGCATCCATTTCCATGCTCAACACCTCAATCTCTCCTGTCTTCCATCCAGGCTTTCAATATCCTGCCACTGCCAGGTGTGCTGCAGCCAGGAGAGAGCCAGCAGGTCTCCTCCACCTTCTCTGGCCACCTCACCACCACCTGCAATGTCCCGAGCTGTGCCACATGGAGGGAGGCTCCACCTGCGAGGTGCTGGTGCCCGGGGAGGCCTCACGTGTCAGCTCCTCCCTGAGCCCCCAGGAGATCAACTGTGGCTCTCAGGCCCCTCTCAGGGACAGGTGAGTCAGCCTTCCGTGGGTTCCTGCTCTGCCATGGGTTATTGTCCCTGCAGGGCTTCCCTGCTCCAAGGCCTCTGAGCTCAGAGGAGCTGCAGAGCAAAGGCCAGCAGCAACACAGGGATGGCCACTCTGAGCTCCCTGGCTGCCAAGAGAGGAAGGACCTTCTTCTGTTGAGACAGAACATCTTCTTCTCTACTTGAGTGCTGAGCCCTGCTGGCTTAGCTGCTGCCTGCCGGGAGCTGGGCTCTGGGCTTGCCTTGGCACCGCCTCTAGAGGTGTCTTGAAGTCCATGGTGTTGAGTGGCATCTTCTTCATCATCTGCCTTCTTCACCAGAACAGTGGGATTGTGGTATGGGCAGGCGTGGGGCACAGAGCAAACCTTGCTTTGGGTCCTGCTCCTGCCACAGATGAAGTCCTTGCACTGCTGATCTGCCAGGGTTCTCCTTATGGTGGCACAGCAGCCAGAAAAGCTCCTGTGCTTTAGGCTCCCCTGCAGCTGCAGCCGTAGGCAAGCACAGGAGAAGCTCAGCTCCAGCAAGGCAGCCCAGCTGAGGACACACAGGCCAAGTGTGGAGCTGGGAGTGGAGGCTGCTTAAAGCCAGCCTGTGCATCAGGACTTCTTCAGGCCAGGCTGAAGTTGGTTTCATGGGGAGGAGACGGACGAGGCTGCTTCCAATGGTTTCCATGGCAGCCAGCACTGGTTTGCTTGGTCCCAGCTGGGTTCCAGCAGGAAATCTGCCTGACAAGAGCCTGTCTTGCAGGAGAGGAGTTCCTGCAGCCTTTGCTTTCTGACTGATAGGATTGTTCTCATGAAGGAGCAGGCTAGGAGTCGTTAAAACCGAAGATCACGGGCAGAGACTCTCTAACTAATTCAAGTTAGACAGTGGGATGTTTATTAACACCGGCAGGTGGCACCAGAGCCGTCCCTAAAAGGCGTGACCGCGCTGTCCAAGGTTCTTTGCCCTCTCTTTATTTCCCAAGATCTTACACACAATACATCTGCACAACCCCAGCACCTCCCATCCCTGCTCTGTATTCAAATGAGGTCATTGGTCCTTCACTCCTGTGCACTTCTTCACTTGAATTGGGTTGGTGGTCTCAAATTGGGTCAGTGGTCTTAAGGGATGAGGTCAGGAAGGTCTTCATCAGGTCTCTGTGACCCTCTGGCACCATCCAAGGTCCCCAACTTAGTGATTGATTGACATCAAGCCCAGGTGCTAACCATTGTTCTCCTGCTTTCAAGATGTTCTTATCACAGTTCACTTCCTCCACTTCCTTCTAGAAAGAAGCTCCTAATGGTAAACAATAGAACAATCAGCTCCAGCTTAAGCATCTCATAACCATTAACCTATGGTCTGCCTATCTAACTTACATCCTGATCAATGGGAATTGCTTCTAACGCTCAGCTGAAATCTGAACCCTTTAAAATCATGCTTCAGCTGTGCCCAGGGAGAAGGGGGCTGAATGAGCTGAGTAAGAACTGTAGGAGAGCTAAGCAGATGTCAGCAATCTGTGCTCTGCTTTAAACTGGGAAGCCAAGAGACAAAGGGCGTTTCCAGCACCAGCGCAGAGAGCTGCTGGATCAGCCTTTGGCAGGAGCTGAGGGGTCTGGCTGTGCCTTCAGAGGGAGCGTGCACAGTCAACACCTTCTGATGGCAAAGCTCAGGTTTGGCCGGTCCTGGAGGTCCCCTTCCACCCATGCCCTCACTTGGGATGTTCCCAACCTCTGTGGGTTGAGGAGAATTCACGGAAATGGCCTCAGGGTCAAGGAATGAAGTGCAGGGCCAGCCAGGACGAGGGAGCCCAAGGTTCTGGTGGGACTCTCAGCCATGTTTTCTGTTTTGTCTGCACAAGGGAGCTGGAGGAGCCAGCTCAAAATGTCGAGGAGGAGGCAAAGGCCTTAGAGGAGGAAGAGAGGAGGAAGGAGGATGAGAGGCAGAAGAAGGAAAAGAAGAGTGTCTCTGTTGGGAAGCAAGCTCCAAACCCAGCGAAGGGGAAAACCAAGACCCGGGAGAAGAAAGAAGCCCATGCGAAAGCATCAGAGAAAGGAAAGCAGAATCCCAGAGAAGAAGGAAAGCAAAATCCCAGAGAGGAAGGAAACCAAAATCCCAGAGAAGGAAACCAGAGCGCCAGAAAAGAAGGAAACCAAAGCCCTAAAGAAGAAGGAACCCAAAGCTCCAGAGAAGAGTGAAACCAAAGCCCTAAAGAAGAGCAAAACCAAAGCCCTAAAGAAGGGGGGAGCTGCAATCCCAGAAGACCCAGCTGAGCTGGAGAACTCTTTACTCTTTATTCACAAAACTCATTTTACACAGTTTGACAGACCTCGTGTGCAACATTAGTTAGTTCATAGATTTCTTAGCAGTTCTTCTGTTATTGGTTAATAAATTAGATTTTACTTGTGCATCAAACCTCTCTATTGTATTGTTTACCTGTTCTCTTCACTGATTCTCATGGGACAAATCCCTTGTTGCAGGTGCATTTGTTTTTCACCCTCAGAATAGATTATTCACAAAGTCTCATTCTCAAAATAGCTTCACATGGGAACTTGTAACTGCTTAGCTGCACTCAGAATATGTTCTGCCATATTATGCTATTAATAAGGCAGAACAAGGCCTGATTTCAAAAGGCCTTTCTTTTATCATTATTCTACCTGTCTACGACATCTCCTCCTTTTCGTTCATTTAAAAAGGTTCCTATGTTCTGATGTTGAAACAGCTCACTCTTGTGAGGGTATTATCTCATCAGAGTTGTCACTGGTTATCTGTTAGCTATGGGATAAGATAGATAAAAGACCAATTACAATCAACAAAACGTAGCAAATTCTATCAAGTCATTGACACAGGGTTTTGCAGCATGAGAAAACAAAAGAATAATGTCCAATGTCTCTTAGGGAAATGGAAAGAAATGACCATTGTTTCCAATGAGTTGAGAAGGATGAGAAAGTCTATGAGCTGAAAATGTTGATCTTTGACATCACTGAATGTCCTCCTGGGCGCTGGAACAGGGAATAACTGCAGAAGGTTTGTAGGAGCACTGTACCATGAGGATGCCATGAGGCTTTTGTTGGCAAATTGCCTCTGTCAGTTTCCAGCCACAGCCATGTCTTGGCAGTCCTCCTTCTGCTCCTGCTCTGGCCACAAAGGCTGCAAGGTGATGAGGTTATTTCTCCTTTCACTGGGCCTCATTTTTTCAGAGCTGATCAGTATCTGATGGAATGAGCAGGTGACTGCTTTGAACTGCTGATGATAAAACACAGGCACATCTTCTCCTGAAGTTAATGAATCAAGCAGGCTTCACTGAGGTACACTCAATTGGGATTTAGATGTGATGATCTTTTTTCCAAATTTCTCATGTAAATATTGCATTATTCAAAATGATTAGTTGTCCAGATTTCTCATGTACATTTTGCATTACTTGAACATTCTTAAGGCGTTCATTCCTCTTCTATTTTGTTTTCTAAGAATGTCTTTTATTATGAGTACGACGAAACATCATAGCAAAATATTACATGCAGTGGACAAGAAATTTACAGCAATTAGGAATAATTTGGATACAACAATCAGGAATATTTCAAATAACAGACAAAGCTAACAGGTTTCTTTCACCAAACGGAAAAAAAGAAAGTTTTCTTGGCAGTTCTCTGCTTTTAACCCCCTGTGTTTTCAGAGGCGTATTCATGTCTTCAGTTGCCACACCACGTGCCAATATTCAAATCTGAGTACCTATTGGTTTAACCACAGCCTTTCAAAAAACTCACTTCCTTTTCAAACCAGGATAGAGGTTCTCTTTCCCTTCTGGCTGGCAAAGAGGTAACAAGTCTGACCCGGCTGCCATCTCAGCCAGGCCGGGCCAGGCGGCTCCTGCCGTGGGGCCGGGCCCCTTCCCAGGGACCCCGCCAGGCCCTGTTATAAATTGAGACGACAATTTGCCAAGTAAAACCAATTGAGAATTTATTGATTACAGAGGGCAAGGCAAGAGGCAAATCAGCGCTGGGCGACAGGGGAGTCTCCGCTCCGCCACTGCCGCACTCTTCTGATTTTCCGTGGAGTTCTTATAGAGTCCTTCTTCCAGGTTGATGTGTAGTTCTCTGCATATTCTTCTTTTGTGTTTAGGTGGTTATAGTCCACCTCCCAGGTTCTGAAGATGAAGGTTGGTAATTTTCCTTTGTCTGATTCCTGGAATTTTTAGGCTCAATCTGCTGAGTTCCTGGAATCCTAGGTTTACTGAGCGGATAAGCTGATAATGTGTTATCAATCATAGCAAATCACCCACCCATATTAACAGTTTACAAAACAGATAAACAAATGTTTGTGAAACCTATTGCCTTTTGGTTTCACCTTCCTTATCCTTTAAAGTCTGGAAATTTACTTAAACAAACTAGAGGTGATGCAACAGTCTTACAGGAATAACTTTGTAAGTTTTGATGAACAAACTTAAAGTTTTAACCCATTACAGGCCCCATTGGCTGCCAGGCAGGGCAGGGGAGGCCATGGCTGCAGTTGTGACCATCCGGGCACTGCTGAGCCCTGCCCCGCCACCAGCCCGGGCCCAGCCAGGATCCGCCGGGCCCCAGGAGCAGCCCCGGGCCGGGCCGGCTCGACCAAGATTCTGCCACCGTTGGGGTTCAGCCGCAAGCCCCGGGCAGGGGGAGGAGAAGCCATCGGCCCCGGCCGTGCTGCTGCTGTGTTCTGGCCTGGCTGCTGAGATCCTGGCCCTGCCCCAGCGCGGCCCATCCTGACACAGCCCCAGCGCAGCCGCTGCAGAAACCCCCATCGTAAAACAGCTCCGGCCCAAGCACTGAGCCCGGCCGGGGTCACGGAACCATCTGCAGGCCCCGGGTGAGATATGAACTCTTTCAGTGCCTCCATCCTCCATCGAGTGAGAGAAAAGGACAAAGTGCAGGCTCACAGAGGAGCAACAGGAAGACACCAAGATCCCTGAAGAGCAAGTTGAGTCCCAGATGGGAGGGATGAGGAGATACCTTGATCTTGGGGCTCCTCTTGTAAAGCCATGGAGAAGGATGTAATTGATACATTAGACTCTCTTATTCCCTATAACACGTTGAAAACTATGGAGAGATGACTTGTTCAGCAAAGGCCTCTGTGGGATCTCAGCACCTCAGGATAATGGTGCAGAGTGACCGAGACCACCCTTGGGGGGCTCGGGAGTCCTGGAATCTTGCCAGAAGTGTCTGGTGGCTGGACTTTGATCCCACACAGGAGATGACACCTGTATGAGGACTGGGAGGATTTTACTGGGTGAATGGTGAAGGGATAAGTTAATTAGTGTGAAACACAGGGTTTAGGATTTCTGTACAGGGGGGTCTAAAGAAGTAAGATGGAGGAATTGGGGCGTGTCCTGTCCTTCTTCTTCTTCTTCTTAGCCTCCATCTTCTGTGGTGATGGTGGCACTTTGGGATTGGTTATTACTAGAAGTGCACCGGTTATTAAGAGTAGTAGGTATTGGGGAAGAATTATAAATATTGTACACGTAACTTCGGGTATAAAGATAAGTGACCGCCCCAGGGGCTGGGGAGTGTGCCCATGGCTGACTTGCTGTGCAGACCTCTGTCGGGCTGAAAGAAAATCTTTTAGATAAACAATTAATAAACACTGAGACCAAGACAAGATCAGAAGTCTCTCCTCGTCCTTTGAAGCGTCGGGCTGTCCAAAGCCACCCTGGGCCTTTCCAGAACACCTAAACAGCACAAGAAACCGAGTAAGTGGCATCCTTGAGCTATCTCCGGACATAAAACAGCCGAGAGAAACAGAAAACCGGCAAGCCTAAATCAAACATAAATCAGCCTAAATCAGCCGAGCAAGAGAAACAACCAAGAAACCGACAAGTGGCGTTCCCTGAGCGGGCTACTCCCCACCAACCCTTTCGGGGGGGGATCAGTCCTGAAGAGCTGAATCTCAAGAGCTGAAGAACAAAGAGGGCAGCTCCAATCTAGGACGAATTCCCAGGAGAGCATTGATAGCTCCTGAGGAGAGAAGCCTGAAGAAAAAAGAAAAAGAAGAAGAGAAAAAAAAAAACGGCCAGAAGAGTCTGCAAAAAACAGCAGTCACTGAGAATTACATCTCTCAGCTTCTACCGAAGACAGTTCGTAGCAGAGCAGTCCGGATAGGAACCAGGAAGGCGCCTCTGGATTCTTCTCCTGTGACCTGCTGGACAGAGATGGGAGCCTTCGGACAGCTCTGACGACAGATTCGGTGAGAAGGTCAAAATATAAGAACATAATTGCACACTCTCCCAACAACAACGGGAAATTTTGTCCGCCTTACAAGGCGTGGCTCAAGCACACACAGAAGAGATCCCAAAGAAAGAATTAAAACAGCTATTGTTGTGGGCAAGACTTAATTACCCACTTGCCGAAACATGCCTGCTATTCGAAGTGGGGTTTTGGCAGGAAATCAATAGGCACTGATATTTCTTAACGACAAAAAAAGACGAGACAGCGTTAAAGCTGCTCTC
Source organism: Passerculus sandwichensis (assembly GCA_031885435.1). Taxonomy (NCBI): domain Eukaryota; kingdom Metazoa; phylum Chordata; class Aves; order Passeriformes; family Passerellidae; genus Passerculus; species Passerculus sandwichensis. Next base: position 2,287,451 of record CM063146.1, read on the forward strand.
GCCGGCAAGGGTAATGCTAGAAAAGCATATCGGTTCAGTCGAAAAGACTGGGAGACCAACGAAAAAGTTGCGGCACCCTCAACAGAAGGGTGGGGGAGCAAGGCACCGGGAAAAAAAAAAAAAAAGGAAAAAAAAAAAAATTTTTTAGCTCTGGCCTCAAGAAGCCAGGGGAAAAGGGCTCTCGAGAAAAGAGAGCAGGAAAAAATATTAAAGTCCCCGGTCCCAAAACCCAGAAACCCCAGGAAGCTCCTAAAACGTCCTGAAACTCCGGAGAGTACAGGGGAGTCAGGATCGGAGGGGGGGGTTAAAGGAGGGAGAGAAGGGATCGGGGGGAGGGCACTTCCTCGCGGGGGCAGGGCACGGCGCGATAGCGGCGGAGCCGGCGGGGAGCGCGAATGAAGAGATAAAGGGAGACACGAATGCAGATGCGGCTTTTGTCAGCACAGCACCGGGGGGTGGCGGCCGCTCCGGCCGGCAGAATAGAGCGGCGGGCAAAACTCGCAAGAACCCGCAGGTAAATTCGGCTCGAATTGCAGGCGGGGCGGGCCCGGGTGCCGGCGGGGCGGGCCGTACACACCGGCGGGAGGAATGGACACAGAGTCAGGGGCAGACCGAGGGAGGAGACCTCGGAGGTGGAACAAGGGGGGGAGAGTGACGTCAGCCCAGGAGAGGCGGGGCTGTGCTCGGGATCCTATGTCCCAGCGGCTCCACACCCTCTTCAGCCTTGGTACCTCTGGTTTTAACCCTCGGAGTCCCAGTCCCTTCCCTTCAAGGGAGACGTTCTGGTGTTCAAGCTCCATTTCCAGCTGAATTAAAAGCCAGGCAGACACGGTCTCAAACGAGATCACGAACACGGCAGTCGACAGGACGAGGGGCAGTCGAGCTCATGCTGTCACCCCGAGCTGGGGAGGCCGGTGACAGCGCCACCTAGTGGGGGGCAAGGCTTTCGCTTGTATCTCCACAGATCGAGATCTGACGTGGGTGTCGGCACGACACGTGAAACCATTTCGAGTGCGAGAACATGAAAACGCGGATCCGATAAACAATGATCCAAGTAACAGAGACGAGTACTCAGACAGGAGTCGAGACTCAGATGGCACAAGACGACTCGGAAGAGAAATAAAAAGAAACTAAAGACTTTGGGGGGAATTTTCTCCAGGGTCCTGAATGACAAGCAGAGCAATGATTCCACACAGAAGCAGAGTTGTGGTTTTCATGATGCTTATGTGCATCATTCTTTCATTCATTGCAATAAGCAATGGGGGTAATTTACCTATTAGTCAGCAAAAGCAAAATATATGGTAGAATTCTTTGACATCTCTCCCATTTGGAGAGGAATTTTAAGGGTAGAGTTCTTTGACATCTCTCCCATTTGGAGAGGAATTTTAAGAATAGGATTCTATGTTTTAATAGTTCTCATAGTCCTCATACTTGTTATCCCATGCATATTTGCATGTTTAAAACACGCTATGAATCGGATAGCAAAAGAAGTTTTCCTGGTGCAAACAGAAGGGGGAGATGTGGGATCTCAGCACCTCAGGATGAGGGTGCAGAGTGACCGAGACCACCCTTGGGGGGCTTGGGAGTCCTGGAATGCTGCCAGAAGTGTCTGGTGGCTGGACTTTGATCCCACACAGGAGATGACACCTGTATGAGGACTGGGAGGATTTTACTGGGTGAATGGTGAAGGGATAAGTTAATTAGTGTGAAACACAGGGTTTAGGATTTCTGTACAGGGGGGTCTAAAGAAGTAAGATGGAGGAATTGGGGCGTGTCCTGTCCTTCTTCTTCTTCTTCTTGGCCTCCATCTTCTGTGGTGATGGTGGCACTTTGGGATTGGTTATTACTAGAAGTGCACCGGTTAATAAGAGTAGTAGGTATTGGGGAAAAATTATAAATATTGTACACGTAACTTCGGGTATAAAGATAAGTGACCGCCCCAGGGGCTGGGGAGTGTGCCCATGGCTGACTTGCTGTGCAGACCTCTGTCAGGCTGAAAGAAAATCTTTTAGATAAACAATTAATAAACACTGAGACCGAGACAAGATCAGAAGTCTCTCCTCGTCCTTTGAAGCGTCGGGCTGTCCAAAGCCACCCTGGGCCTTTCCAGAACACCTAAACAGCACAAGAAACCGAGCAAGTGGCATCCCTGAGCATGAAACAGCCGAGAGAAACAGAAAACCAACAAGCCTAAATCAACATAAATCAACAAGCATAAATCAGCATAAAAAAAGCAAAGAAAAACACAAGAAACCGACAGGCCTCCATGCTAAAGTAAGCAAATATTGAAGTAGCTGTGATCCCATGAGAAGCTTCACAGAGAAAGAGAAAAGAGTGATGAGACCCTGTGCCCTCACAGGAGAAGAAGATCTCTATTTTCAGGGATGAAGATGATTTCAGAAATAGATGAAGTGAACCTTTGCTCTTCAACAGCTCATCTTTAAACTAATACCCCATGAGTTCACATGACCCATAAACACAGCTTTGGGAAAAGCTGTGGAAAAAATGGAAGGGATTCACAATTGCAGATTTTCACGGCAGCTGCTCTTCATGGGAATTGAGAACCACAAGAGAACTGTTTTCTTATAGAGAAGTCTCCATGGCATGAAAGTGAGACTCCTCTCCCTAAGTGAACTGAAGAAAGACTATTCTAGAGGTGGTAAACTGACCGAAAATTTTAGGTTTTGTCTCTTTTCATTGTCAGTAAGAAAGAAAAGGGTGTAGAGAGAGGAGAAGTGTTCTGAATTCCTACTACTCTTAGTTACTATTGACAAACTTTTCTTTATACCCTTTTAAGCTTTGAGCCTACTTTGCCTTTCTCTTAATCCTATCTCACAGCCTATCTCAATGTATTCTAGTGAGTGCACTGGTAATTACCCAACCACACCACACTAATTGATGCTTTGGCCAAGAAATCTCAAATTGGTGACCCAAAACCACTACAGAAACACTCCTGATGAACTGCATGAGAGCAGAGGGAAATCAAGGCAGAGCCATGGTTTGTCAGGACTTGCCTGATCCTGATGAGCTCCGTGGTGCATTTGGAGCTGAGCCCTTGAAGCCCAGGGCCTGGGAGGAGATTGCACAAACCTTGCCAGGAGTCACAGTCAGAGGAAACACCCAGAGTGTCTCCAGGCATTCATGGCTCCCACTGAGGTCCCTCTCCAACACAGGCTCCTCATGGACTCCTTGGAGGAGAGAACTGGTGGCCAGGATGGCACAGAAACCTTTCAGACACTCAGTGTGGGAAGGAACATCCAAAGTACCTTAAAAACCTTGAGTATCTCAAGGCATTAATGAGCCCCACTGAGGGTTGTTACTGACAAAGACTCTCCAGGGACTAATTACAGCAGAAAATTGGAGGCCATGATTGCACAAAACTCTCAGAGACTCCAAGGCAAAAGCCAAACCCAAAGTCCTTTGAAAAACCTGCAGTCCCTGCAGGGAGCATTCAGGAGCCCCCAGGGCCATTCCTGGCCAAGGCTCCCCAGGGACTCCTTCCAGCAGATCCTTGAGGCCACTGGGATGTGGGCTAGGGGGGGATGCAGAGGGCAGGACAAGGGGCTGACAGTGCCCAGCCTGGCTGGGGCTGTGCCAGGAGGCCCCAGAGCCTCAGGACAAGGTGTCTCCTCCCAGCCCTTGGTGGCACAGACCCTGCTGTGCCCCAGGGCACCAAGAACTGGCTTCTCTTTGTCCCCACCTGTCATCACTGCCACCAGTTCTCTGCTCTGCCTGGGGCCTGGGGACACTTTCTCAGTCGTGTCCCTGACAGGGATCTCTTCAAAGTACAAGGAACTTCAGTGTTTCAATAGAACTGAGTTCTTGAGGGTTTTGTGACATCACTGAGTGGGTGGTGACATCACAGAGCTGGCTGTGACACCCCAGAGTAGGGTGTGAGGCCATAGAGCAGAGTCTGCCATCATAGAGGGTGTCTCTGTGGCATCAGAGAGTGAGTTGTGACATCACCTGGTGGCTGTGTAACATCATAGAGCAGGCTGTGACATCACAGAACAGATGGTGGCATCACAGGGTGACTTTGTGACATCACTCTTGTGTGACATCACAGCACTGCTGTATGACATCACAAGGTGACATAAAGTTGGTTCTGTGACATCACATGGGCTGTGTGACATCACATGGGCTGTGTGAACTCACAGGGGGCAGTGTGACATCACAGGGGCAGTGTGAGGTCCCCCGTTTTGCGGAGAAAAGAAGAAATCTCACAACTTTATAAAAGTTGTAAAGCTTGGTATGTTTATTTAGGGCGCCAGACACATGCGGAGAAAACTCTCCTCAAAAAGGCATGCGTACCTCTGAGAACTTCAGATCTCCTTTTATCCCCCTCTCCAATACATATGCATACAGTTTCACAATGGGTTCATACATATTCATTTTTATAGGTTTTGTGCGACTTTTACCACTAGTTCCTTTTTATCAGAAAGAATTCCAAGGTCAGGCTGACTTGCCCTTACAGCAATCCCTGTCTCTCTCTATCATCTTCTGTCTCCTCCCCTTTATCTCTGTCCTTCGCTGAAGTAACTTCACTGAGCTTAGGCCTTGCAGTCTGGCTAAATAACTACGATTTCTAACCACAGACTCAACTCAAAAATGTACATTTCACCTAAATTAAAATGGATTTCTACCCTGGAAAATTTTCACTTTGCTTCATCCCGGGGAGGTCACTCTGCCCCGGCCCCCCTCGCAGTTCCCCCCAGAGCAGTCCAACCCTGCTTGTGCACAGTGGGGTCCCCTGTCCCCCCGGGTCCCCCGGCCCCGCAGCCTCCCCCAGAGGATGTTCCACGAGATTGACCCCAGAGCCTGACACGGGGACGGGGGCCGGGGCCCTGGGGGTGGCACAGGGGGACAGGGACCCCCCGGCAGCGTCCCCGTGTGCCCCAGGGCCAGAGCCTGGGCCAGGGCTCCTTCACCCTGGTACGAACAAGGGCTTGAGAGCGCTGAAAAAATCCCCAGCAAGGGAGCAGCAAAAACCAGATTGAATATTAAGGGACAGCAGCACAGAGTTCCTTGGCAAGAGTCACTCTGCTCCTGACTGGACACCTCAGGCACACCAGGGAAACAAAGCAACAGCAACGCCAAACAGAATCCAGGCAATCAAACCAGAAATTAACCCAGAACTGTCCCTCTGTGTGTGTGTGTGACACAAGGACAGTGAGGGCAAGGATCAAAGGAATACGGCCTAAAAGCTTAACAGAGCTCAAACTCAACAGGACTTAACTGATACCTTAACCTTAACTGATATTTTCAACTTCACAATTTAGCAAAAGAGCAGAGTCTAACGGCATTTAACCTAACTTAAACCTATGACTTTGCAATTTAACAGAGGAATAACACTTTACAATACTTATCTTATAACTTATATTAAAGGTAACAACTCAGCAACTAAGAACAACTCTTAGCAGCATTTATCTTCACGTAGATCGTGTGATTTAATTTAGCTACAGGCCTGACTGACTCAGCTATCCAAGGCACTCCAACCCCTCAGAGTTCTGTGGCATTTCTGCCACATTTCCCCAGCACAGGCACTCATGTGTGCACACAGACACAAAGAGTCAGTGCAGGGCAGCTATGAGCAATTCCCCTGAGGGCAGGCAATGCTCACTGCTGATGCTTTGGCATCTCCCCAGCAAAGGGCAAAGGGCTGAGCCTGGAGGAGTGGGGGGATCGGCCCAGGCTCCATCATTGTTCAGGATCCCTGGGTGCTGCAAACGGGAGAGTTCCCGGCTGGGAGAGGCCCCACTCAGAGGGAGTGGCTGGCCCAGGAGAGCTCCAAGGGCTCCTTTTGGAGCGCTGTTTGCAGGGCCCCAAGAGAGGGGCTTCAGTCCCAGCAATGGTTCATCCTGGCCGCACTTGGCATCAACAGCTTTCTTTGGCAGTGTGAGAACAGGGATGTTGTGCCACGGAGGGAACAAAAACAGTTCCCAGGGCTGCTGCTAAAGGAACCAGGAGCTGGTTGGGCAGCAGCAGTGCCTGGAGCAGACAGTGTTTGTGATGAGCTGCAGAGGAGCTGAGCCCAGGGGCTGTTGGCCAAGGCCGAGGCCCAGGGAGCATTTCTCAGCTGGCAGGGGCGGCCTGAGAAGGGGAGGGGGGAATGCAGCAGCACAGGGCCATGGAACCAAGGGACCATTGTGACACTGTGGAGCCCTGTGAGACTAAGGGACAATTATGACACTGTGGGGCCCTTTGAGACCAAGGGACCATTGGGACACTGTGGGGCCGTGTGAGACCAAGGGACCATTGTGACACTGTGGGGCCTCATGGAATCATGGAGAGCACTGTGACATTGCTGGGCCTCATGGAACCAAGGGGACTGTACTGATGCAGTGTGGCTCCATGGAATGTAGGGATCATTGTGACACTGAGACGCCCCTTCCAACCAAGGGTCCATTGTGGCACCGTGGGGCCTTATGGAACCATGGAGACCATTATGACACTGTGGGGTGTTATGGAACCAAGGGGCCATTGTGACACTGCGAGACTCCATGGAACCAAAGGTCCATTGTGACATTGCAAGGCTTCATGGAACCATGCAAAGACAATTAAGGCACTTTACAGCCTCATGGAACCAAGGGGCCATTGTGACACTGAGGGGCACCACGGAAAAACAGAGACCATTGTGGTACTCAGGAGACTCATGGAAACATGCAGACCATTGTGACGCTGTGAGGCCTCATGGAATCAGTGAGACCATTGTGACCCTGGGAGGATCATTGTGATATTGTGGGGCCTTGTGAAACCAAGAGGCCTTTGTGACACTGCAGGGCTGCATGGAACCAAATGTCCATTGTGGCACTGCAGGGCCTCATGTCATCGGTGGTCCATTGTGACACTGGGCAGCCAAAGGAGACCCTTGTGACACTGCAGGGGTACATGGAATCAAAGCTCCAGGGTGACACAGAGTGGCCTCCTGTCATCAATGGTCTATTGTGACACTGGGCAACCAAAGGAGACCATTGAGACACAGCAAACCCCCAGGGTCCAAAGGTCCATTGTGACATTGCAGACCTCATGGGTCTGCAATGGGGGGCCTGGGGGACCACAGAGACCATTGTGACACTGCAAAGCCTCATGGAATCCTTGGGACCATTGTGACACTGCGGGGCCTTATGACACCTAGGGGCTACTGTTACATTGTGGGACCCCATTGAACCTAGGAGCCAGTGTGACACTGCAGGTCTTCTTGTAATCAAGGGGCCATTGTGACACTGCTGGTACCCATGGCATCAAGTCACCATGATGACACTGCGGGGCCCCATGGATCCAAGGCACCATTGTGACACTATGGAGCCCTATCAAACCAAGGGAACACAGAACAGCTCTGGCTGGTTTGGCCTCCCATGGACTGCCTGACTGGTCCAACTGACCTTTGCATGTTGAGGGTCACTTCACATGTGCTGCCAAAACACTGGGGCTCTGTGCTTTCCTTCCTATGGAAAAGAACTGTCCTTCTGCTCCAGGCACCCATGGCCAGAAGTGGGATTTCACCTCCAAATTTCCTTTATATCCAGGGATTCTTCCCATAGGAATATTGCCAGGACAAGTCTGGCTGGCAGTGGTTTCACAAGGGTCACCTCTCATCCGTCCCCAAAACACTGAGGGAGGCTCCATGCTCTCCTTCCCATGGGAAAGAACTGTCTTGCTTTTCCAGGTGCCCATGGCTGAGATTGGGTTTCCACCTCCAAAATTCCCTAAATCCAAACTGTGCTATTACTGACAAGTCTAGCTGGCCTTGGCCTGCTGAGGCTGTCACCTGCCTTCCAAACCTTGGGGCTCTGTGTTTTCCTTCCCATGGAAAAGAACTGTCCTTCTCAGCCAGGTGCCCATGGCCACAAATGGGATTTCACCTCCAACACTGCCTGTTGTGACAGACTGGAGGAGATTGTTGGCTCTAAACATTTTGTGTGTGGGGGAGGAAGGGGCAGGTCCAGCCTTGTCCTGCCCTGTGAGCCCAGCCCTGCCCTGCCCTGTGACCCCAATCCCTCCAGGGGCCTCCAGTGGCTTTACGGTTTCTACCTGAACCGCAACACACTGAACCCCCAGCACCGCCGTTCCACCCGGGGCACTGGGGCCCTCTTGGCTCTACTCAGTGCTGCTGCTGTACTCGGGGCACCCTAAACCCTGCTAGGGACCCGTGTCCCCCCACTGCAGGGATTGTGCGCGACTCACACTGCCCCGATCCTCCACGCGCCCGGAGCGCCATTCGGGGTTTGCGTGCCAACTCACCAATGCGTCTGCCACCCTCAGCACACCCTGAGGGCACCTACCAAGTCTTAAGGGGAAAGGCCAACCCCTTGTGTGCCACTCACGTTTCTATTCCTCCCCACGCCCAGACGGGGGGCCCACCTTATTCCCCTGGGAGGCGTCTCACTCACTCAGGCTTCTCTTGCTTCCCTCTGTTTCTGGCCAGTCTCCTCGCAGGAGTCCGGAACCGCGGTACTCGGAGGGCCACAGCTGCTTCGGACTCCGAACTGCTGGGCCCCGTCTCACACACACTTCTTTCGCTTGCCTCCTACTTCTGCCACCGCCTTTACTCACCGATGCTCCTCCACACTGGTCCTAGGCTGCTGCCGACCGGTCCAGATAGGGCCAGATATCCCGGAGGCCCTCAGTCCTCTTTGGGTGTGGTCTGGCCTGGACCAGTCCCCAAGACTGTTATGAATGGCACATGACCAGCTCTTTAGTGATTTCAGCTTTACTGGAAACAGTCTAGGTAGGGGACCCATGGGGGTGTGCGCACACCACCACTCCTCCCGAGACGGTGTGGAGGAGGAGGAGGAGGTCAACTCCGTCATCCAGCAGAGCTGGGTCTTCTTTCCTCATAAGAGTCTCTGAGTAGACGCCTGTTGGTTTCAGGTTCATAATCTTTATACTGCTCTTGGCCCACTCTGGTTAGGGTGACATAGGCAAAAAGTTTTGACCAGTGTCTTTGATATTGTCTCAAGTTTCTCTCTGTTTAGAGGTTTAATTTTGATTCTTTATTTGCATGGTGCTTCATTGTTCTAGAGGTTTTTGTTATGTAATCCTTTTCTGCTAAGTCTTATGGGAGTTTCATATTTGCTTATTAGGTGACGTAATCATCTTCATTATGGTCTTGGATGGTTCGCCATTTTAGACGAGAGTGGGAGCAGCGGCGGTAATACCCAACGGTAAGGGGATTTACATAATTATAAAACCTTTAACAAACAATTAATAACTAACATTGGAACATTACATAACTATAAAACATTCAGCAAACAATCTATAACTATCATTGGAACTTTATATTAACTCCTTTAACAATGAATTCTCTACAACACTGTGGGAAGTTGCGGAACCAGGGAGATCATTGTGGCACTGTTGGGACCCATGGAACCAAGGGGCCAGTGTGGAAACAAGAGGCCGTTGTGAGCCTGTGGGGCGCAACAGCCCAGAACACTGAAATGCTGGAGGTAACCAAAGGCTCCTTTACTCGAGTTTGGTGCACAGGAGAAACACCAGCCAGATATTTTCAAGAGGTCAAAATGACACAAAATTCTACTGGCAAAGTGCAAAAAACCAAGAAACTTTGGAAGAGGATTTAATGCAACCTCCAATTACACAGAAAACACTTTTCATAGCAGCAACTTCATTAACTTAACTCATTTAACCTAAAAACCTTTAAATATGTAAGCTGTTGAGGTACCCAAAAATGTTGCATATAAAGACCATTAGAAGGAGAAGAAAGAGAGAGAGACAGAAAGACAGAAGCTCTATAGAAAGACACACACATGACTATCAGTTCCTAGGGTTCCAGTGTGGGTGAGACACAAACCCCAGGAGAAGGCAGAGTCCATACCAGGGGCTCACCTTGTGCTCTGTGTTTTTAAGCCCCCGGGCCCTTGTGGGCCTCCCCCAGGTGGGATTTCTGATCGCTCAGGCAATCAGGGCTGGGTTAGCACTGTCCCCACTGTGTGACTGATTGACAGCTCATCCCAGGCTGTCTCAGGACACTGATCACATCCAGCCTCTGACAGTGACCATGGTGACACTGGGGAACCTCATGGAACCTTGGGCCAGTTGTGACCAGGTGGGTCCAAGGACACCACGGTGACACTCGGGAGCCTCATGGGAACAAGCGGCCATTGTGATGCTCTGGATCCCCATGGAACCAAGGGAACATGGAACAGGCTGATGCCTTCAGTTTTAGCTGGCATATTTCCAGATTCTGTACTGCATTAGTCTGTAACTCTGGACTTCATACAGAGTGTTAGCAAGTTTTCTTCACAGTGTAGTTAGACAAAACAATTCTTTTCCAGCCCCAGAACTGGACACTGTTGCAGCTTCAGGCCCAAAAAGCGCCAAAAACAGGGAATTGAGGAGAGCAAACCGGAAGGATGGGATTGCATAACCTGAGGCTGTAATTGGACAATTAATCTCAATATGTAAATGGACCTGTCGTGGTTTGAAAGGAAGTAAGTTTTCTGGGATATGCTGTAGTCAAACTAATAGGTGCTCAGATTTGAATATTGGCATGTGGTGTGGCCACTGAGGACATGGATACGCCTCTGAGAACACAGGGGGTTAAAAGCAAAGAACTGCCAAGAAAACTGTCTTTTGGTTCCAGTGGGTGAAAGAGGTCAGAGCTCCCCTGCCCAGCTGCGGGCTGGGCGGGTGAGACGAAGCCATGGAGCCGGGTGAGGTAGGCCGGGCCCTTGTACAGAGAGGGGAGGTGAAGGCCCCTGCAGGATGGAAGGGTGGAGGAGCACTGAGAGGCAGCAGGCAGCCCCCCGGCCCCCGAGACAGAGAGAGAGAGAGATTGTGCCTATGCTTGTGCCACCTTGAAATTTGATATCATGTGCTGGCAGTGCGGCTGAAGGAGAAGGGGGGCATGCAGCAAGGGTGCGGCGAGCAGGTGCCCGGCAGGGCCAGCATGGGAGTCCTGGACAGGCAGAGCCTGAGATTTGAACTCTTTCTTGGATGATGGAACCTTACAAATACAGATCCTTCTGGATCTGAATGACAAGAGAGATTGAGATGAAATAGAAGGAAATGGACAAGTGTGATGAAAGTCCGTGCAAGTGAAAGATATCAGAAGAGTTGAGAAAAATCCTAGGTGGGAGGAGATGATGGAGTGGCCTTTGGCTGGACTTCTCTTGTATAGCCATGGACAGAACCATTTCTCCTGTGACACAGAGACTGCATTTTGGGGGAGGCAATTTTGGAGCCAAGAGAGTGTGGTGTTGTTATGTGAAGGAGTGGCATGAACAGGGACGACGGGTGAGGAGGGTGGTGGTGCCCTCTGTCTTCAGGGAAGAAGATCTCTGTTCTCAAGACCCATCGGACCCAGGGGGTGAATTTGGGGGTGACAGGTGTCCTAAAAGTGAGAGACTGCGCTTTTTTTGGAACTGGGCAAAGCATCCTTAAAAGAGGAACGCTGGAAGCAGCTCAGGTCCATGTGCAGTGGTGAGAGCCCTTGGCACGGAAGGAAGATGTCAAGATGGCAAATGATCTCCGGGCGGTGCCACGTGTAACATGGAAACACAAGAGGTCTCAACTGTGTTTCCAGGGGAAGCCTATGGCACAAGAGGGACTCTTCTCTTCTTTATGAACTCAGAATTGATTATCTAAAGGGTGGTGATGGTCTGAGAGTTGGTGATCTGAGGGGTAGTATCTGAATTGAGAATCCAAGGTTTTGCTTACTGTGATGTATTGGGAATTTGGTGGGGGGAGGAGGAATATTTGGAAGGTTTTCGTCCTGAGTTCTGTGTGTTTCTCGTATATATTCTAAGTTAAAAAAGTTTTTTTTTTTCCTTTTTATTCCTAAGCTGGAGCCTGCTTTGCTCTATTCCTGGTCCCATCTCACAGCAGACACCAGGGAGAATGTATTTTCCTGGGGGCACTGGCATTGTGCCAAAGTGGCATTGTGTCAAACCGTGACACCTTTGTAGCAGATGCCTGGCCTGTCTATAACTCGGAGCTCCTCTGCACCACAGGTAAGAGACCCAACCTGGCAGATACTTGGGACAGGTGGACAAAAATGCTGCCCAATGCTCTAGAGGAATCCCAAGAACTGGACCTGTTGGAGTCATCCAAGGCCACATCCTGTGTCAAATTTTACTTGAGACGCCTGAAAAACAATTGGCCAGAAATTGACCAGGCAAAAAACACACACCAAAAAGAAATATCAGCAATTAACAAAGCCTGTAACTATCCCTATGGATAAATATCAACTATATTGAAAAGCAGTAAATGCAATGCCTTATTACCTATCAAATTTTAACATGGTCTGATTTCTTTAACAAGAATGCTAACAAATTTGCCATATAAAATGATGCCAGATACAGTCACAAAAAGCTGTTGGGTTGTTCAGCAATATGTTAAATTGCATGTTATTATATTTATTTTCCAGTAACCCTGCACTTTAAAAAGTCCAACTGAATTTCTGTTTCCATGGAATTTGCCGTTACCATGGGTTTTCTCATAACTGATTTATTAATAATTACTTAATAATAATTCTAATATGCTTGTAACACCTTGAATCCCTCTAGTACACCATCATGCTGTTATTTCACTTATGGCTTATTCATCTTGAAGTAGTCTTTTTGTGTTAATAACCTTAGACAAAATTACACCATGTCATACCTATACCTTTTAAGGATGTTCATTTTAACTCTGTTAAATTAAAGCCCAATATTGCAATGCTCACTTTTGTTCTGTTAAATTAAATAAGGCAAAGTTTTATTTGGTTAATTTTGGTAGATTTTATTTCTGTTAAGTTTCAGTATTACTAAGTTTGAACAATGTTCTATTCCAGGTTTTATGGATCCAGTTATGTTTGGTAATAATAGGAATTAACTTTGAGTTCATTTGAGCGCGCTTTTTGTTCTACAAAGGTGATAATGAAATTATGTTTATTAATTTGAAGTCCTTTTAAGGCTGAGTTTAGGTTCCTCTTGTTAAGCTCTAGCGCTGTCCAAATAAATTTCTATCAGGTTTGAGTGTTATTTAATCTGAGGTATCATCAATTTTACCAGTGAGGTGTTCAGTGTTTTCCTATGATGCATTTATTCTGTCATAAATATATAAATGTTTGTATTACTGTTTTTATAGCCAGCTTTCCATATGCCTTACCATCTTTTGGTGTAGTTATCTACAAGACACGTGTCATTTCAAGATCCTCCTTTTGTTCCCTAGCTGCTTATGTATCTCTCAGACCAGACTACCCCTCTAGCTGGGCTTCACACTGTGGCTCTGCAGTTTGACCCAGTGCTGTCTCATCATTTTTAAGTATTTTTCACAGTTCCAAGAAATGAGATCTCAGCTTTGTCGGAAGTCTCCTCTAAACTGATGGTATTGTGGCATCTACTCTAAATAATCAGATGCTGCCCCAATTATTATTACAGAACCACTCCAACAGTTTGCTGGGTTTAAAGCATCTCTGTGCTGAGGAAATTTTGGAGGAGACAGCTATTGGATGGTTCATTAGTCTGTCACCCCTAGACCTTTACTCTTAAGAGCTATTCTCAAGAGCCTTGTTTAAAATTACATTTAAGGAATTCTCTCCCACTTAGAGCTTGGGTGGTGGCCAGGCCTTAGCTCTACCTGGATGGGAATTTGCCAACAGACCCAGATGTTTTCTGCATCAAAGCTAGATTTGAGTTGCTTTGACTTGGCAATTTGACCCTCTAGACATGACAGTTGAACGATTTTTCAAGGGAGCTTGGGAATTATTAGCTGGAAATAATTATCCAAGTCCCCACTGAATCGAGGTTTGTCAGCTGTTTGCAGACTCTGAGGTGATGGTACATTATTTCAGAGATTGCTATTTACCTAATTCCACCTATGTTGTTAGCTTTCTCTGCTATTTGAAATATTCCTGATTGTTGTATCCAAATTATTCCTAATTGCTGTAAGTTTCTTGTCCACTGCATGTAATATTTTGCTATGGTGTTGTTTCATACTCATAACAAAAGACATGCATCTCATTCTTAAAAAATAAAATAGAAGAGGAATGAACACCTTAAGAACGTTCAAATAAGGCAATGTGTACATGAGAAATTTGGACAACTAATCATTTTGAATAATGCAATATTTACATGAGAAATTTGGAAAAAAGATCATCACATCTAAATCCCAATTGAGTGTACCTCAGTGAAGCCTGCTTGATTCATTAACTTCAGGAGAAGATGTGCCTGTGTTTTATCATCAGCAGTTCAAAGCAGTCACCTGCTCTTTCCATCAGATACTGATCAGCTCTGAAAAAATGAGGCCCAGTGAAAGGAGAAATAACCTCTTCACCTTGCAGCCTTTGTGGCCAGAGCAGAAGCAGAAGGAGGACTGCCAAGACATGGCTGTGGCTGGAAACTGACAGAGGCAATTTGCCAACAAAAGCCTCATGGCATCCTCATGGTACAGTGCTCCTACGAACCTTCTGCAGTTATTCCCTGTTCCAGCGCCCAGGAGGACATTCAGTGATGTCAAAGATCAACATTTTCAGCTCATAGACTTTCTCATCCTTCTCAACTCATTGGAAACAATGGTCATTTCTTTCCATTTCCCTAAGAGACATTGGACATTATTCTTTTGTTTTCTCATGCTGCAAAACCCTGTGTCAATGACTTGATAGAATTTGCTACGTTTTGTTGATTGTAATTGGTCTTTTATCTATCTTATCCCATAGCTAACAGATAACCAGTGACAACTCTGATGAGATAATACCCTCACAAGAGTGAGCTGTTTCAACATCAGAACATAGGAGCCTTTTTAAATGAACGAAAAGGAGGAGATGTCGTAGACAGGTAGAATAATGATAAAAGAAAGGCCTTTTGAAATCAGGCCTTGTTCTGCCTTATTAATAGCATAATATGGCAGAACATATTCTGAGTGCAGCTAAGCAGTTACAAGTTCCCATGTGAAGCTATTTTGAGAATGAGACTTTGTGAACAATCTATTCTGAGGGTGAAAAACAAATGCACCTGCAACAAGGGATTTGTCCCATGAGAATCAGTGAAGAGAACAGGTAAACAATACAATAGAGAGGTTTGATGCACAAGTAAAATCTAATTTATTAACCAATAACAGAAGAACTGCTAAGAAATCTATTAACTAACTAATGTTGCACACGAGGTCTGTCAAACTGTGTAAAATGAGTTTTGTGAATAAAGAGTAAAGAGTTCTCCAGCTCAGCTGGGTCTTCTGGGATTGCAGCTCCCCCCTTCTTTAGGGCTTTGGTTTTGCTCTTCTTTAGGGCTTTGGTTTCACTCTTCTCTGGAGCTTTGGGTGCCTTCTTCTTTAGGGCTTTGGTTTCCTTCTTTTCTGGCGCTCTGGTTTCCTTCTCTGGGATTTTGGTTTCCTTCCTCTCTGGGATTTTGCTTTCCTTCTTCTCTGGGATTCTGCTTTCCTTTCTCTGATGCTTTCGCATGGGCTTCTTTCTTCTCCCGGGTCTTTGCTTTCCCCTTCGCTGGTTTTAGAGCTTGCTTCCCAACAGAGACACTCTTCTTTTCCTTCTTCTGCCTCTCATCCTCCTTCCTCCTCTCTTCCTCCTCTAAGGCCTTTGCCTCCTCCTCGACATTTTGAGCTGGCTCCTTCAGCTCCCTTGTGCAGACAAAACAGAAAACATGGCTGAGAGTCCCACCAGAACCTTGGGCTCCCTCGTCCTGGCTGGCCCTGCACTTCATTCCTTGACCCTGAGGCCATTTCCGTGAATTCTCCTCAACCCACAGAGGTTGGGAACATCCCAAGTGAGGGCATGGGTGGAAGGGGACCTCCAGGACCGGCCAAACCTGAGCTTTGCCATCAGAAGGTGTTGACTGTGCACGCTGCCTCTGAAGGCACAGCCAGACCCCTCAGCTCCTGCCAAAGGCTGATCCAGCAGCTCTCTGCGCTGGTGCTGGAAACGCCCTTTGTCTCTTGGCTTCCCAGTTTAAAGCAGAGCACAGATTGCTGACATCTGCTTAGCTCTCCTACAGTTCTTACTCAGCTCATTCAGCCCCCTTCTCCCTGGGCACAGCTGAAGCATGATTTTAAAGGGTTCAGATTTCAGCTGAGCGTTAGAAGCAATTCCCATTGATCAGGATGTAAGTTAGATAGGCAGACCATAGGTTAATGGTTATGAGATGCTTAAGCTGGAGCTGATTGTTCTATTGTTTACCATTAGGAGCTTCTTTCTAGAAGGAAGTGGAGGAAGTGAACTGTGATAAGAACATCTTGAAAGCAGGAGAACAATGGTTAGCACCTGGGCTTGATGTCAATCAATCACTAAGTTGGGGACCTTGGATGGTGCCAGAGGGTCACAGAGACCTGATGAAGACATTCCTGACCTCATCCCTTAAGACCACTGACCCAATTTGAGACCACCAACCCAATTCAAGTGAAGAAGTGCACAGGAGTGAAGGACCAATGACCTCATTTGAATACAGAGCAGGGATGGGAGGTGCTGGGGTTGTGCAGATGTATTGTAAGATGTAAGATCTTGGGAAATAAAGAGAGGGCAAAGAACCTTGGACAGCGCGGTCACGCCTTTTAGGGACGGCTCTGGTGCCACCCGCCGGTGTTAATAAACATCCCACTGTCTAACTTGAATTAGTTAGAGAGTCTCTGCCCGTGATCTTCGGTTTTAACGACTCCTAGCCTGCTCCTTCATGAGAACAATCCTATCAGTCAGAAAGCAAAGGCTGCAGGAACTCCTCTCCTGCAAGACAGGCTCTTGTCAGGCAGATTTCCTGCTGGAACCCAGCTGGGACCAAGCAAACCAGTGCTGGCTGCCATGGAAACCATTGGAAGCAGCCTCGTCCGTCTCCTCCCCATGAAACCAACTTCAGCCTGGCCTGAAGAAGTCCTGATGCACAGGCTGGCTTTAAGCAGCCTCCACTCCCAGCTCCACACTTGGCCTGTGTGTCCTCAGCTGGGCTGCCTTGCTGGAGCTGAGCTTCTCCTGTGCTTGCCTACGGCTGCAGCTGCAGGGGAGCCTAAAGCACAGGAGCTTTTCTGGCTGCTGTGCCACCATAAGGAGAACCCTGGCAGATCAGCAGTGCAAGGACTTCATCTGTGGCAGGAGCAGGACCCAAAGCAAGGTTTGCTCTGTGCCCCACGCCTGCCCATACCACAATCCCACTGTTCTGGTGAAGAAGGCAGATGATGAAGAAGATGCCACTCAACACCATGGACTTCAAGACACCTCTAGAGGTGGTGCCAAGGCAAGCCCAGAGCCCAGCTCTCTGCAGGCAGCAGCTAAGCCAGCAGGGCTCAGCACTCAAGTAGAGAAGAAGATGTTCTGTCTCAACAGAAGAAGGTCCTTCCTCTCTTGGCAGCCAGGGAGCTCAGAGTGGCCATCCCTGTGTTGCTGCTGGCCTTTGCTCTGCAGCTCCTCTGAGCTCAGAGGCCTTGGAGCAGGGAAGCCCTGCAGGGACAATAACCCATGGCAGAGCAGGAACCCACGGAAGGCTGACTCACCTGTCCCTGAGAGGGGCCTGAGAGCCACAGTTGATCTCCTGGGGGCTCAGGGAGGAGCTGACACGTGAGGCCTCCCCGGGCACCAGCACCTCGCAGGTGGAGCCTCCCTCCATGTGGCACAGCTCGGGACATTGCAGGTGGTGGTGAGGTGGCCAGAGAAGGTGGAGGAGACCTGCTGGCTCTCTCCTGGCTGCAGCACACCTGGCAGTGGCAGGATATTGAAAGCCTGGATGGAAGACAGGAGAGATTGAGGTGTTGAGCATGGAAATGGATGCAGAAGAGCATCTTGGAGCTGTAGCCAGAGGGGCCTATTCCCCAAACACTGCCAGAATCACCCTCACCTCATCCTGCATCCATGCCATCGACCAGTGCAGGGACCATGGGGAAAATCTTCTCCCATACTGACGGGTCAATGCATTAATTAGTACATCACATGAAAGTGAACTGGGATGGCTCCTGGCAGCAGAAATTCTCTCTGATGCACAACTTGCCATTACAAAGTTTCAAAACTTCCTGCTTTTAGAAAAGGAGGAGACTCAGAGTGAGAGCTCTTGGAGCTGAGGGAAGGAGTCCAGCCCAGCTCATCTGACTCCTGAGGCTCTTCCCCTCTCTCTCTGATTTAAATGCTGCTTTCTCAAGGTGCTACAGCAAAAGCTCCTGCAAAAATTTCCTGTGGAGCACCTGAGGAGTTGCAGAGGAAGCAGTGCCCTCCACAGGTGCTGCACAGCGTCCTTGGGCAGCCCTGCAACATGCCCTGCACGGCCTCTCCAACAAGCAGCTGCTCCAGCAGCACTTGGTGATGGGCCTGCAGCGATGGGAGGCCCCTCTGTGGCCAATGCTGAGGGCCCCCAGTGGCACTGGCAGCTCCAGCCCTGCTTGCCACACTGACAACGGGCAAGGGAGACAGATTCCCTCTTGCCTTCTCCGCTCCCAGGGCAGTGTGCGCCACGTCCAGGGAGCACCTGAATCCCTCCAAGCCTCGAGGCAGGTGAGGGTGCTCATGACTTGGTGCTGGCACCCGAAAAACAAGCCATTTTCTATGCTGGGAGGAAGAGACAGCCCCTCTGCAAAGTCTGCCTTTGTCAGACAGCTCCAGGGCCAGCAGTGCAACAGCAGCTCTGGGTGAAAGCAGAGCCCTGCAAACAGGGAGTCTGGCTGCCTTGGGAAGAGGCTCCATGGAGACCGGGATCATCCCAGCTTGCTCTGGGAGGGAAGCTGGAGGTGTTACCATGATGATGCAGAGAAAAGCCTCTTCTTACATGGGGAAGGAAACAAGGCAAAAAATCCCACACTCAGCACAGGCCTGTAGGATCTGAGTCAGCTTCTCCAAGGAAAACTCTCCTATTTCTCCCTCCCCTGACCCAGAAGCAGATGCAGGCGGGAAAAATCCTGAGTGGTGTGGACAATGGCAAAATATAAGCCAAACCCTGAAGGAATTTTCTGATGCTGTAGACCGGGATTTTCCATGGCAACAAATTCAGAACCCAGCTGAGGTGGGGAAATACCTAAAAGAGAAGTGCCATGACGATTCTAAGGAGAAAAGGCTCATTGCAATAAGCTGGGCCCTGCCCTATGCTTATCGCACTCTGTTAGATAGTGTAGGGCAGCAGACAGAGGCAGGGGGGCAGGGAGATAAATCAGCTATCCCAGTCACTCGAGCTGTAGCCAACAGCCCAGGCTTGAAGCCAGCAGCCAAACCAGATAGTGAGCCTAAGCCAGCATCTAAACCCATGGCTGTTGCTACCAGTACTAGAAGTGGGAAATGCACAGAAAAAACTAATCAACCAGTGGATGATGATGATGGTGATACAGGAGAAGAAGCCTTGATGCCTCCTGACATAAAATCAGGAGTCAAAGCAGCAGGTGCAAGATCAGACGCAAACATTGAGTCCTTTTCCCTGAAGGACCTTTGTGGCCTGGGGAAGGATTACACTCAAAGGTCTGATGAATCCACAATTAGTTGGCTGGTCCGTCTCTGGGATGCTGCAGGCAAGGCTACAATTCTGGATGGCACTGAAGCCAAGCATTTGGGATCCCCATCACAGGATCCTGTCACAGACCAAGGAATGATGAGCGGGGCTAACCCTCACAGCCTCGGGCAACGGGTCCTAAGAAGTGTAGCACAAAGATACCTGTGCGCAGACGATCTCTATATGCAGCAAACCCAGTGGAAAACCATAGAGCAAGGGATTCAACGCTTGAGGGAAATGGCAGTGGCCGAGATTGTCTTCTCAGATGATGGAAACACTGTAAATCCAGACTTGGTACCATGCACATCTCTGATGTGGAGAAAACTTGTACGACTTGCGCCACGAGAATACGCTTCTGCGTTAGCAATAATGAAGCAGGATGATGGTGAGGAGACTGTGCTGGATATGGCAAGGAAGCTCCGAGCATATGCAGGTGCTGTACATGGCCCAACACATGCCAGAATCACAGCAGTGGAAACATGTCTGCAAAAATTAGAAGACAAGACGGAGGAGGGTCACAAGAAACTGAGGGAGGAGAATAAAGAGGGCTTTCTCCAAATCTCGGCAGTACTGATCAGAGGTTCTGGTACCCAACGCAGACGTTGCCCAGATGGTGAGAGAAGGAACACCCCACGAGCTGAGCTGTGGTTCTACCTGCGTGATTGTGGAGAAGACATGGGGAGATGGCACAGAAAACCTACCACTGCTCTGGCACAACGCGTGTGTGAACTGAAGACTCAGAGAGGAAGTTCCAAAAGGGAAGCAGCTCCAGTGGCCAGTAACCAAACTGTCACATATGATGATAATGACAATATTTTTGATCCCCTTGAAAGACCCTCCAAGGCATATGGCTAGGGAAAGAAGGATAACCAGGCTTAGGGGGGCCCCAAGTAGAGGCTGGGGAAAACCGTGTTTTTTGGACTGTGTGGATTCGTTGGCCTGGCACATCTGAACCGCAAGTATACAAAGCTTTGGTTGACACTGGTACGCAATGTACATTAATCCCATCGAGACATGTGGGGACAGAGTCTGTTTCTATCGCTGGTGTGACAGGGGGATCACAGGATTTTACTTTGGTGGAAGCTGAGATGAGCCTGACTGGAAATGAGTGGAAGAAACACTTTATTGTGACTGGCCCAGAGGCCCCATGCGTTTTAGGCACAGACTTCCCCCGAAGTGGGTATTTCAAAGACCCAAAGGGACTCAGATGGGCATTTGGAATAGCTGCTGTAGAGACAGAGGGTGTCAAGCAGTTGAACAGCTTGCCTGGACTGTCAGAAAGCCCATCTGCAGTAGGTCTCCTGAAGGTGGAAGAGCAACGAGTACCAACTGCCACCTCAACAGTGCACCGCCGACAGTACCGAACGAATCGAGATGCTGTGATCCCCATGCACAAAATGATCCGTGAGCTGGAGAGCCAAGGGGTGCTCAGCAAGACCCACTCACCCTTCAACAGCCCCATTTGGCCTGTGCGTAAACCTGAAGGAGAATGCAGATTGACAGTGGACTATCGTGCATTGAATGAAGTGACTCCAGCCCTGAGCGCTGCTGTACCGGACAGGCTGGAACTCCAGTACGAGCTGGAGTCCAAGGCAGCAAGGTGGGACGCCACTATAGACATTGCCAATGCATTTTTCTCCATTCCCCTGGCAGCAGAATGCAGGCCTCAGTTTGCCTTCACCTGGAGAGGCGTGCAGTACACCTGGAACCGACTGCCCCAGGGGTGGAAGCACAGCCCCACCATCTGCCATGGACTGATCCAGGCTGCACTGGAAAAGCGTGAGGCTCCAGAACACCTGCAATGTATTGATGACATCATTGTGTGGGGGAAGACAGCAGCAGATGTGTTCCAGAAAGAGGAGAAAATCATCCAGATTCTCCTAAAAGATGGCTTTGCCATCAAGAAGAGCAAAGTCAAGGGACCTGCCTGAGAGACCCAGTTTCTAAGAGTGAAGTGGCAAGATGGATGGCGTCAGATTCCCACCGATGTCATCAACAAGATCACAGCAATGTCTCCACCATCCAGCAAGAAAGAAACACAAGCTTTCCTAGGTGCCATAGTTTTTTGGAGAATGCACATTCCCGAATACAGTCGGATTGTGAGCCCTCTCTACCTGGTCACCCGTAAGAAGAACACTTTCCACTGGGGCCCTGAGCAGCAACAAGCCTTTGCACAGATCAAGCAGGAGATCGCTCATGGAGTGGCCCTTGGCCCAGTCAGGACAGGACCAGAGGTGAAGAACATGCTCTACTCGGCAGCCGGGAACCATGGCTTGTCCTGGAGCCTTTGGCAGAAGGTGCCTGGGGAGACTCAAAGCCGACCACTGGGATTTTGGAGTCGAAGCTACAGAGGCTCTGAAGCCAACTACACTCCCACAGAGAAGGAAATCTTGGCTGCCTATGAAGGAGTCCAGGCTGCCTCAGAGGTAATAGGCCCTGAAGCACAACTCCTCCTGGCACCCCGACTACCAGTACTGGGGTGGATGTCCAAAGGAAAAGTTCCCTCTACGCACCATGCCACCAGTGCTACATGGAGCAAATGCATTGCTGTTATCACACAGCGCGCCCGTATTGGAAACCTGAATCGCCCTGGGATTCTGGAAATAATTACAAACTGGCCAGAGGGTGAAAACTTTGGTCTCGCCGATGAAGGGGAACAAGAAGCCACACGGGCTGAGGAAGCTCCACCATACAACCAACTGCCAGCAGAAGAGCCACGATACGCTCTCTTTACTGATGGTTCGTGCCGCATTGTGGGAATGAACCGGAAGTGGAAAGCAGCCGCATGGAGCCCCACAGGACAGGTGGCAGAGGCCACTGAAGGAGAAGGTGGATCAAGCCAACTTGCTGAACTCAAAGCTGTTCAACTGGCCCTGGACATTGCTGAGAGAGAGAAGTGGCCAAAGCTCTACCTCTACACTGATTCATGGATGGCAGCCAATGCTCTGTGGGGATGGCTGGAGAGGTGGAAACAGGCTAACTGGCAGCGTCGAGGAAAACCAATTTGGGCTGCTGAAGAGTGGAAAGACATTGCTACCAGGGTAGGGAGGCTACCTGTGAAAGTCCGCCATGTGGATGCTCACGTTCCCAAGACTAGGGCCAATGAGGAGCACCAAAACAATGAGCAAGTAGACCAGGCTACAAAGATAGAGGTGTCAAAGATAGACTTAGATTGGCAACATAAAAGAGAGTTATTCCTAGCTCGATGGGCCCACGATGCCTCAGGCCATCAGGGCAGGGATGCCACCTATAAGTGGGCACGAGACCGAGGGGTGGATTTAACCATGGACAGTATTGCTGAGGTTATCCATGACTGTGAGACGTGTGCTGCCGTCAAGCAGGCCAAGGGAGTGAAGCCCCTCTGGTACGGTGGGCGGTTGTCCAAGTACAAGTATGGGGAGGCCGGGCAGATTGACTCCATCACACTGCCCCAGACACGCCAGGGCAAGCGCTACGTGCTGACCATGGTGGAAGCCACCACTGGATGGTTGGAAACCTACCCTGTGTCTCATGCTACAGCCTGGAACACCATCCTGGGCCTGGAAAAGCAAGTTCTGTGGAGACATGGCACCCCTGAGAGGACTGAGTCAGACAATGGGACTCATTTCAAGAACAGCCTTATCAACACCTGGGCTAGGGAACATGGCATTGAGGGGGTGTACCATATCCCCTACCATGCACCAGCTGCAGGAAAAGTAGAGAGGTACAACGGACTGTAAAAACCACATTGAAAGCATTAGGTGGGGGATCTTTCAAAAACTGGGAGCAGCTTCTGGCAAAAGCCACCCGGTTAGTTAACACCCGAGGCTCTACTAACCGAGTGGGCCCTGCCCATTCTGAGCCTTTGCAGAGAGTAGATGGAGACAAAGTCCCAGTGGCACATGTCAGAGGTTTATTAGGGAAGACAGTTTGGATTAATCCTGCCTCGAATACAGACAAACCCATTCGTGGGGTTGTTTTTGCTCAGGGACCAGGTTGCACATGGTGGATAATGCAAAAAGATGGAAGAACACGATGTGTACCTCAGGGAGATCTGAATGTTGGATAAAACCTCTGTAAATATCACTGTTTGCTGAATGTTATTACCATTGTCTGTGTATAGCTGTATAACGGATGTATCATGTATGTACTTGTAGAGTTAGAGTTTATATTAGTTTTAGTAGTGAGCAGATGATATGGGGATAAGGGGTGGAATGTCCTGGCTTGACCATTTGATGCTTTTATCCCCAGTCGTCTCATTCTGTTTATGTTGAATAAAAAGTTTTGCACCTTTAAGAGTGTCCCAGAGAGGGAAGGGGGGAGAGAAGAAGCGCGCAGTTTGTTTTCATACACTGCACTCCACTCCCCCACATTCCTGCCCCTGGACTGCTGTTGTCTGCGGACAGACAGCGGGACAGTGCTCTTCTTTGGCTTTTTAGTTAGTGTTAGCCAGCTGAGGCAAAGAAGTTCCCTGGACTGTGTATTTTCTTTTCTTTGGACCTCTTGAAACCTGCTCTGGACTGAACACCCGGGAGAGCACCTGCAGCTGCACCTGTGGCCCACCGGGCCGGGCCTGGCCTGAGACAATTCCAGCACCGGAGGGACTGATCAGAGACTGAGTGAGCTGCAAGCCAGGGACGGGCTTTTCTCAGTTTGTCATCTCTTTTAGAGTGGCAAGGGGTCTCATTGTTTGATATTGTTTTGGTTTTATTGTTTAACAAACAGGGTTTTTTCCACCTTTCTCCAGGGAGGTATTTTTTCCTGCTGGACCAGCTGGGGGGAGGGGCCGATTGGATCTGCTTTTTTCCCACCGGAGCTGCTTCGGGGGATTCTTCCTCAAGTTTGGTCTAAACCTGGACAGGGCTCTGGCTGCCTCCTCCTGTCCAGTCCTGAAGTGCCTCCATCGAGTTGCCGGGCAATCCAGACTGGTTCTCATCTCCTTTGGTGGCTGGGGTTTGAATTTAGGTGGGTGGAGCTCATCTCTGGAAAATAAATAACTATGAACAGGGACCTGCAGTGGGAGGGAGGGACACCTGCACCAGCAGCTCCTGGCCAGGATGCAGCCCCTGGCTGGGTGCCGGCTCGTTGAACTGAGAAATGGTTTGATCCAGCCCTTCCCAATCCAGGCTGGGGCAGGTCTGTTCTAAAGGCAGCCCAGGGATGGCACTGAGGTGCTGCAGCAGCTGCAACTGCTCACATTGAGCAATTACAGAGGACAGGCATTTACACCTGGTGGGGATGCAAAAAGCACAGTGGGAGAGGAAAAGACAGAGAAGGCAGCAAAAAGGTGAGATTTGAGACACCGAGGGCCAGACCCAGCCAGTGCCCAGCCAGCACAGCCCACCCAGTGCCCAAGGCCAGAAACTCTGCAGCTCCACCAGGGATTTATCAGGAATGTTCCCCTGACACCGCTGGGGGGTTGGTTGACATTTTACAACACTCCCAGGTGACTCAGGTCGCATTCCCCATCCATCCATCCATCCTTCCATCCTTCCATACATACATACACAGGCTGTGGTGCTGGGATCCTGCCACGCTCTGCCAGCCTTGGGCTTGGGGAGATTTCTGCCAGCCGTCCTGAGCTCCGTAATTGTGCTCTCTGTTCCAGGAAGCAAGCAAGAAAGATTTTAAAAAACCCAAAACAAACCACAACAGAGAAACCTAAAAAACCTTCAACAGCTCAACCCTGCTCAAGTTATTTCTTTAGGGACAGCTACCACTCTCCAGCTGAAATGCTGGGCTTTTGGGAAAAAAGAAAATTACATGTTCACCTCCAAATTGGAAAGGATTAAGGTAAGAGAACCTTTCAAACTAAAAATTACTGTCCGAAAGCTTTTATCTTTGCAAGAAATCTCTAGGTAAGACCAGCCTGACAGTTAAACAACTGGTTCTTCTGGTGGGGAGAAACCCTCCTCTTTAAGGGAAGCAGCCTGATAGTTAAAAGCAACTGTTTGGTCAAACTTCAGGCTCCCTGGCACAGCCTGCATTGCCCTTCCTTCCTGTTCACTGATTTACAGGCAGTGCCACGATGGCCCGGGTTCAGATGTTTGGTGCCATCCAGGGAAGTTGGCATTGCCATTTCCATATGTTTTAATCGAAGCTTCAGTCCTTGCAACCACTCTTCAAATGCCAGCTTTCCTTTCTTTTACAGAAAGCTCAAGGTTCCCAGAAGACTTCTGACATCCTCTCTTGCGCTCAGAGAGATGACATTTTCAAACAGATGTTTCCAAAGTTACCAGCATTTGAAAGAAAAATGACCTCAAATCCCCCTGGATTCCAGCTTAGCCCAACTCCATTCTGTGTCAGACACTGAGATTCCCACCTCTAAGGCAGGAGCTGTTTGTGCCCCATCCCTCCTGTCCTTCTCCCCAGCAGCCTGTGCCTGTTTTCCCCGGCAGAATCCCTGTCCCCGTGCACCCTGCCAGGAGCAGCTGCACACGGGCTCACAGCTCCCCTTGCCCTCACCAGGGGGTTTCTCTCATCCCCGAACACGCCGATGAGAACGTCGGTGCGATGAGTGCCCAGGGCCTGCACTGCCACCACAACTGGGATCTCTGCTGTGCTCTGGGGCTGCACAATCCCACAGGGCTTGGGGCTGGAGTAGAGCACAGCAGAGTCCTCCTTGCGTTTCTGGAAGGGACACAATGAAACGCAGATTCAGAGGGGCCTCTCAAGAAACTTTAGGCTCCTTAGCATCCACCACAACAGCAACTTACACACACCTTTAAAGCTCCCCAGGACAAAGGTCAAAGGCACAAACAAGATGCAAGAATTGTAGGTTTAGCACTCCCAGGGCATCCTGCAAGGAGGCTGCCAGCACAGGCACTGGTGTCTGTGGGTGCAGCAGTTTTTCACAACCCTCTAAGATCTCCCACAGGAAACGCCCTGAGGAACAGAGCATCAACTGTTTCCTCAGGAGCTTAAACTGCCTCCTCAAGTTTACAGTTGGGTAGGATCCTGTTCTCAGCAGATCTTTAAGACTGAATCGATACCAGCAAGGTCTTATCCAAACCCTTTGTTCCCCTAATAATCTCCTCAGGAATATTTGACAGGAGGAGGTGGATGTGATGCCAAACCTGGGGAATAAGCCCGTAGCAGCCAGGAAGGTGGCTGGGATTCCTAATGAGGATCTTCCTCTCATAGGGCACCTTCAGGTGGCACTCATCACACAGCAGCACTGGGGAGGACACTTGGAGCTCAGGAACGAGACACCTGGGCAAAGAGATGAGCCCAGGACAATCAGAGATACTGAGAGAATGGAGAATGCCTACCCCCAAAGATTGTGAAATGGAGCAGAACACATTGGTCACTGTCAAATGCACACTGAAGAGCCCTACAGGGATAAATTGCCTTCTACCTCTTCCCACTCCAACATGTCTTGTCAAGGAGGGGCAAACCCTGAGAGGCAGCACCCAGAGGCTGCCAAGTGCCCCAGGCAGAGCACTTTGCCCCACAGCTGCCTCAGCCCCTCCTTTACCCAAGAAGGCTTGCAAGGACTCCTGCAACAGTGCCAGTGACCCACGAGCTCTGGGGGAGCCTTCCCAACAAGGATCAGTGCTCCCTAAGGCTCAAGGAACACACAGCTCCAGTGTCTCAGTAAAAATGACTCCCTTCTCTGCCATGGTGCTGTTGCCCTGCCTGAGAACTCAGCTCTTTGCCCCAGCCCTGGAGGGCACGAGACAGCAGCTGCCCCACAGAGGGGCTGATCAGCCCCTGCCAGGCCCTGCAGCTCCCTGGCTCCTTCACTGCACAGCTCCAGGCACTGCCTGGCCCCAGCTCCACCTGCTGTACACAGTGGCAGCCCAGGCACTGCCTGGATGGCTCTGCCTGGCACAGGGAACAGCACCAGGGAGCTGCATCCCTCTGGGCATCACACTGACACCCACAGCAGCACAGCAGCATGGAATTCTGCTGCAGCAACAACGACTTTTGCTCTCAACTCTGACAACATTAAAGCTCAAAATGGGAAGCAGAGGGAAGGACAACAACTGGAGCTGACCTGCCACATCAAGGGCTGCTTTCCCCTTGTCAGACCTTGCCCTCCCCACTCTTGCTGGGAGCCACTTCCCCCCTGCCATGTGCCCTCATGGACAGAGCCAGAGCCTGACTCTCAGCAGCTGCTTGGTGTGGCCCAAACCAGTGCACGGTGCTCACCGCCAGCACAACTCCACCTCTTGCAGCCAGAAGGAGAGGAGGCCCTCAGGAAATTTGTTCCACCTCAAGCACCAAAAACAAGGCCAATCAATGATATCATTCCTGGTGCCTTTAGAAGAGGGCCCAGGACCGTGCTGGGCTGGGAGCAAACGTGCTTTTCACCACAGGCTGCTGCCCAAGCACTGCTGTTCTCGTGTCCAGCTGGCACAACATGAGGGCATTCAGCAGCACTTCTCCTTGGCAGCTGCAGCCAGCACAGCCTGGGCAAGGCAGTGCCTGGGGGAGGCCAGGCAAGGGCTGGTACCTGGCTGTGATGATCAGGGCTGCCACTCCCTTGCCAACACCCTCCACGTCCACCAGCAATCTCCGGTAGAACTCCATCACCGTGTTGGAGCACAGGGTCACCTGGTGGAAGAGAAGAACAGTCAATGCTTCCTTCCAAAAGCTCATTACCCACGGGTGATATCCTCCAGTTCCTGAGGGAGGATTTGCCCTTCATTCTTCTGCTGCTCCATGTGTAGAGCACAGTCTCAGAGTAACAAAAGCCTTCTGGCAATACCACATTTGTTAAACACACCTTGCTATCAGGGCACAGGTCAGCTACATTAAAACATTAGACTACAGCTCCATGCACCACTGCATTCAAATTAAGGGGCCAATTTCTCATCTGACTACAAAGACATCCATGCAGAGGAAATCTGACTTGACCACAACGAGTTCAGCTTTACAGCAGGAGGCTGAGGGCAAAGTGTGGCCCAGCAGGTGCTGGGCAGTTCCAGGCTGCCCTGGGACCCCGAGCCCGGGCTGGCTCTGAGAACTCCGGCCCCACGCCAGGAGTGGGGAACTGCCCCAGGCTGGGCAATGACCACAGGCAGAACCCTCAGAACTGCCCCAGGGTGGGCACTGACCACAGGCAGAACCCTCAGAACTGCCCCAGGGTGGGCATTGACCACAGGCAGAACCCTCAGAACTGCCCCAGGGTGGGCAATGACCACAGGCAGAACCCTCAGAACTGCCCCAGGCTGGGCATTGACCACAGGCAGAACCCTCAGAACTGCCCCAGGGTGGGCATTGACCACAGGCAGAACCCTCAGAACTGCCCCAGGCTGGGCATTGACCAGAGGCAGAACCCTCAGAACTGCCCCAGGGTGGGCATTGACCACAGGCAGAACCCTCAGAACTGCCCCAGGCTGGGCAATGACCACAGGCAGAACCCTCAGAACCTCTTTCTCTACACTGCAAGAGACAAGCCACCAACGGGACCAGGCAGAGGAGAAAGGAGGAGGATCTGTGTCTTGAAATTACACAAGAAAGGGTTTATTCCAAGCAAAAGGATCAGAGCCAAAAGAGCCCTGGACGCTCCTGTGCAAGGGCTTTTGTACAGACACAAATCAGGAGGTGGATACGAACAGCAAACCAAAAGGGAATCCTCAGGGGAGCACTGAGGGGATTACATCAAGTGTCTGGGGCCACTTTGGGTAGGAGGGTGGGGAGGATGGCTCACTTGGGCCAATGGGGCCTCCAGGAACAGGGGAATTCCAAAGGGGCGTTGCAGACAGGGATTGGCTCCAGGTTAAATTGGCAAAGAAAGTTGGGGAACAAAAGGGGCTGGGTTTGACAGGCAGGGAAAGAGCTGGAACAAGGGGCAGGGAATGGCATGAGGGACAGCTTTGAGGGAGGGTAAAACCCAGGGGTAAACTAACTCGGGGACAAGACGGGGTACAACAGAACAAACCACTTAACAAGGAATCAATACAATAAATTTGAACCGCTACACATGGCTGCAGATTTTTTTGTCTCCACTGGAGCTTCCTGCAGTGAACACAAATCATTCTGCTCCCCAGGAGGGGGGAAATGACACCAAGAAGAAAAGCTCACTGCTTGATACAATGACATCTCTCTAACAGCCACCTCCTGCCCTCATCCTTGCTCTGCCCCGTTGCAATCAAATCAATCGCTCTCAAAAACACTAGAATGGTTTCACGCCTTGACCATAAGGTCTGTGAGCTCAGCATATGATTTTGGAAAGCAAACAGTGCTCCTTGAGGAACATCCCGACTAAGCCAGCCAGCAGAGGCCTCCCAGCAGTGCAGATCTCTCAGTGCCAGGATGCTCCAAGCTGGCACCAGAGCTAAAGCCCTCCCACCCTGCAGTGCAGCTCCAGCCCTGGTGCTGCAGCGGCTGTGGCTGGGCTCTTGCCGTACCTCGATGTCCTGGTGTCCCTGGGGGAGGATGGTGCCTCTGCTGGGATTGATGGTGAACTCCCTGGGCTCCACATGGAAATGGATTCCCTTGCTCCAGGCCGGGTCGGTGTCCCTGCGGATCTGATCCACGCTGTCCACAGCCGGCTGCGTGCCATCGTCCGACATGCGGAGCTGGAACGTCAGGGGCACCGCGGAGCTGTTGGTGAGGCGGCAGCGCTGCGTGTAGGGAAAGCCTGGGCAAGGACACAAATAGCCATTCAGGCACCCAGCAGGGCATGATCCTGGGGGCAAGATCCTGGCAGGATCAAAGTGGGAATGGAGTTGAGCTCTTTATGATCTGAACTACAGCTCACCCAGAAGCTGCGTGAGGAATTAATCGTCACTTAGTTCCCTTTGACACAGATTCCAGACTGCAGCCTTGAAAATGCCCACTCCTAGCCCTGCTGAACACTGCAAGCTTCTCTCTTTGTGATGGGGACCAGCTCCCTCACCTGCCCCAAACCAGCACCAGTTCTCTCTCAGTGATGAGTGTGCACCCAGACCCAGCATTTACTCTGAGAATTCAAGCTGTCCAATTCCCTGCTCAGCCTGCCAACACTCCCACCTTTTTCAAGACATATAAAGAGTGAGTTGTCAGTGAGAAGAAGCTACAGCAAAAGAAAGTGAGGATGGGATCAGGAACTAGAACGTGATGCAAAGCACCCTAATGCAGCTTCTCTCTGCAGGATCCTTAAGGCATCTCTTGCTTTGGGCCAAACAGACTGAGCACGTGACAGCTCAGAGCCCACTCAGCTGGGGGCACAGCCCAGCCTTGCTTTGAGATTAGCAATCAGGAACCAGGTCCCACCTCAGCCCACACACAGGGACATCACAGCCGTGCTGCGCACTGAGAGTGCTGCCTGCAAGGGTTTACCCCACGTTGGCTCTGAGATTTGCTTTCCATCCTGCAAAGCCAGAGATACAGCCACTCATGGAGGGGATGTCCTGCAGAGCGCGCAGAGCAGCCACAGCCTGCTCTGCACTGCACATCTGGCTGGGCTGGCCAGCTCTGTGGGGAGGAGACTTCTCCCCAGGCCTGCTCACCAAGAGTCACTGGGACACAGATGGGGAGGAGAAACAACTGCAGCTGCAGCCCAGAGCTTCTCTGTGCCCATCCAAGTGACCACTGCCAGCTCCAGCAGGGACTCCAGCAGGGAGGCAAGAGAGGCACAAAAAGGACAAACCCAGATGTCAAAACCTCCAACGAGACTGAGGCCAGCACACGCAGACAACAGTCAACAGTTACAAAGAAGCAAAGATACAACAGCTGCCTTCAGCCGAAGAGCCCTTAGGCATGAAATTGGATTCAGCAGGATCAGTCTCCTGCTTCAGACCCATATTTCCATCTGTTGCCTTTCTTGTTTCATTCCTTCCAAAGTCAACTTGACAAGCGCCTCCGTGGTGATGCAGGCTGGGGAAGAAGCAGCTCAAGAAAGGCAATGAGTTTCCTTCAGAAGTTCATGAACTTCATTGTTGTGGCTTTAGGCTTGGCCGTGAACGTTGCCCTGGCTCTGGGAAGGGGGACAGCGGTTCTGGGGGGTTTTGGGCGGTTTTGGCCCTGGGCTGGGCTTTTCCCTTGGGGGTTTTTGGGAGTTGTGGCGTGATGCCGTGGGCGGCTGTGCAGCGGGAGCTGAGGCTGGGCAGGGAGCGGAGCTTCCCTTCCTCCCGCTCGGGGGTCGCAGCTCGGCCGCTGCTGCTGCGGGAGGGTTTGTGCTTGGCCCGGGGCTGCCCTGGCTGCAGCTCAGCGCTGGCACCGACCCTGCCTGCCTGCCCCGCTGCTGCTGCGGCTGCTGCTGGGCACTGCCCACATTCCCCTGCCCTCTGGGGCTTTGCAAAAGGAGCATTTCCTCCTTCCCTTCCCTTCCCTTCCCTTCCCTTCCCTTCCCTTCCCTTCCCTTCCCTTCCCTTCCCTTCCCTTCCCTTCCCTTCCCTTCCCTTCCCTTCCCTTCCCTTCCCTTCCCTTCCCTTCCCTTCCCTTCCCTTCCCTTCCCTTTCCGGCTGGGGGGGATCCCTGCCCTGCCAGAGCCCACAGCTCCTCCTGCTGTCACCAGACCTCCACCAAAGGGGAAAAACAGGACTTGGCATCTGGGAAATATCTGTTCTTGCCTTCTTGTCTGTGCTCTCCTGAGACAGTCTAGCAAAGAACTGTTATTCCTTTTCCCACAGTTTTGCCTGGGAGCCCTGTCATTTCAAAGGGATAATCATTTGGAGGGAGGGGCTCATCTTTCCATTGCAGCAAGATTCCCACCTTCCTTGGCAGACATCTGTCTTTTAAAGCAGCACAGAGACACCAGAAAATTCTGCCTTTCTATTCCTTGCTTCCATTGGATCTCACAATGGCAAGATGCCCCCTGAGGCAGCAGCAGCAGCAGCAGCAGCAGCCCTGCAGTTCACAGCCTGAAGAGGCTGCTGGGGCAGAGCAGGAGTGAGGGATGCTTTTCTGTTGGAAGGCACAGATCCCTGAGGCTGTGTCCCAGCCCAGGGAACACTCACCAAAGGAGATGTCCCCGAAGTCGAGCTCAGCGAGGTCGAAGTGTAAACTCGGTGCAGTGACGCTGCCCCTGCAGGCCGAGGACAGAGCAGGCAATGGCTCGGTTAAAGGCATTGCACAGGTCCGGCTGCCGTGGCTCGGGGGCACAAAACCCGGGCTCAGGGCACCCTGGGTTTCCAACCAACACAGCCCCGTGTGCTCAGCACAGGGCCCTGGGCACAGGAGGCAGCTCAAGCCAAGGGGCAGCAGCCAACAGCCCCTGATGGGCTCTAGGCACAGGGCAGGCAGGAGAAGCCCCCGGGTTGCTGGGGGTCCCATGAAGGACCCTGAACACACACCCAGACATGGCTCCGTGCCTCAGTTTCCCCATCTGCAATGGCATGGACATCAAGGTGTCCCCACTAACTTCTGAAAGCAGCCCTTCCAGCCACAGCTTCCCTGCTTTGCTCCTTCTGAGCTGCAACTGCTGTTCCCATGGAGGAGCTTTCTCAAGAGAGTTTGACCCACACAATCATTACAGACACTGTTCTGAGACACGAATCCAGGGCATTCCCAAACATCCTCTGAAAAGAGCAGCAACAGTTCTACCCAGGGCACAGATGAATCCTAGAGGAAAGGACCAGCTTGTCAGCAGTGCACCAGCTGGCACAGCCAAGAGCAAGAGCTTCAACAACCAAACTTGGCTGTCCTGAATCTAGCACAGCACCTCACCTGCCCTTGAACTCAGCAGACACACTCCAAAAGCCACCAACATCCACTGAAATCAGCACTTGAAGCTGCACAACATTCACCAGTTGATTTCATGGTTGATGCCAATCAGTGCCCACTCTGCCTTTTGGTTCAAAATCAAGAACCAGTGAGCTGTGTCCTCTATTGTACTCACAGGACTGCCCCTGCCTCTGCTCTGCACATCTCAACAAGAGACACCTGCCCCTGCTCAAGGAGAAAGCTGCTTATGCAGAAACACCCCATGGCCATTTTGGGGGAGGGACAGAGGAGAATCAATTATTTGATGGTGAAAGGTTCCCTCTTGATTTCCAAATGAAAAAAGCAGCACTTTTCCTCCAAAAACAAAGGCAGCATCATTGTTTCTCCACTATGGGCGCACCTGCTCACCACTTTTCTCTTGCTAAGGAATAACTCCCTTGTTCTTCTTCACCCATCTCCCTTATCTCTTTGCTATCATCCAGTGCAGATTGCTTTCATTTCTTCACTGCCTTGAGCCAGTGCCGCCCAGGAGCAGCAGCCCAGCTCCAAAGCTGCAGAGCAGCCAGCATCAGCTCTCCTGCTTCCACTCCATTATCCTGCAGCACATGGCTCAGGCTGGCAGGGACAAGGCCTCACGCTGCCGTGGTGCTGAGCACTGAGCTCTGCCTCCCCCATGATCCGCCCTTCTCCCTGTGGCTGGGCCAGGATTGTCTCTTGCCATGGCACCAGCCCACGGGATGGTGCCCAAGTCCTTGGCACAGTTCCTGACTCCCACATCAGCGCTTTGCTGGCTGTGCAAAGGAGGCACCAGAGCCCTCTGTGCACAGGAGCTGGGGGCACAGCTTGTGCCCCACAGCATGGCCATGAGAGGTGAGCTGAGGCTGTGCTGCCCATCTGGCATGGATTATTCACACAAGGTTTTACAAACACTGCTGCAGCTGCAGAATCAGCCAGGCTGGCCCATCTGCAAAGCCCTGAGGGCCTTGCTGGGTGTTCAGGTGGGACATCCCAGAGCAGCTGCTGCCCAAAGCTGATCCATCCCACTGCCTGCCATGGCCCAAGGCACAGGGAGATCCCTGCAGGGAGGAGTCATTGCGGCTCCCGGCTACCACACAGGGCAGCAGGCAGCCCTGACAGTGCTGAGGAAGCATTTCAGAAGCTGCTTGTGCTCAGCAGGGTGCAAGCCAGCTCCCAACATGTTCCAGCAGCCTCCAGGAAATCTGGGACACAGAAAGCTCCAAGGCCACTGAAAGCAAGAGCAGATGCCTTCCATCCTGCTCACTTCCAGCCAGGCTGCAGGGCAGCAGATCCCGTGCTCGGTTCCTTCTGTAGCTCTTTCCCAACTCCGCTCTCACCCAAAGGTGTTTGCACAGGGACAGATGAGCTGCCTCACCTCTGGGTGCCCAGCTGGTACCGAGCTGCCCGGGCACCGACATTGCGCACCAGCAGAGTCTGCTGGGTGCTGACCTTGACTGGACACTTGGAGAAGTCCAGCTGGGCAGGGAAGTCCAGCACAGCTCGGGCACCAATGGCCCGAATTGGCACAACGATCCTTTCCCTTCCAGTGAGGCACACCAGCTCGTGGCAATAATCCTGCAGGAAAAGAAACTGGCTCAGCACAGGACGTTTAGTGCCATCCCCATGGCAGAAGAAAAACCATTTCCTATACCCCTCCAAGGGCATCAATTTACCTATTGCACCCTCAAATGAACACTAAGTTCTACTACTATGTCACATTTTAAAGGCACCAGCGCACTTTGCAAAATCTGTCTCAGTGGCATTCAGCTCTTGTGCCACTCTGGTCATACAGATAACAGCCCTAGGCCCCCATCATTTTTACTCTAAACTTTAATGATGTTAAAGAATTCCTAAGCCCCTTCTAAGCAACATGGAGCTGGGGAACACAGGACATTGCTCTTTAGGCTTCTATATTCCCACTGTCTGAGAATAGGACAAAGTGTTCAACTGACTCTAAGCAGAAAAAGGAAGAGGAGAAAACAGCTGCACCCAAAGACATCCTGCACCTCTGGCCTGGTGCAGAAACATCAGTTGGCTCACAACTCCCCTCTAACTTTGCCTGTCCAACCAAGTCAGGAGAAGAACGGTGCTAAGAGGTAGCAGGATGCTGTTGGAAAGGGCCTCTCTTTGTTTCCCTGCAAGGCTTCCTCCCTTCCATGCCATGCCCTCAACCCTTCTGTATGAACAAGCCTCCAGATCAGAACATGAACCCTCCAGATCCCAGCACTGAGATCAGACTTGCCAGGGCCTCAGCACTGCTGTTCAAACCTCCCCGCAAAAGCACCTTTGGCACGGAATGGGTGCCAGCTGACAGAGCAAGCACAGGGACAGGCATGAAGACAGAGCCCCAGCAGTGTCACTGCCACGGGCTCTGGGCTCACAGCTCTGCCTGCAGCTTGTACCTGCCCTACACCAGCTCCTTCAGGCAGGTGTCCAAGTGCCCTGCAGCTCAGCAACCTCCTGCTGACCAAGGGCACCCAGGGCCCAGTGTGCCTGTGCCAGGCCGGGCTCACGGGCACAGCACATCCTCTGCCCTGGCCCTGCAGCTGTGCCATGCTCACTTGTGCTCTGGGACAGCACAGCTGCAAGGCTGCACAACAGAGGGGGTGAAAAAGCACCGGCTTTGCTCCAGCCCAGGGGCAGGCAGGGAAGCTGTTGGCAGTCCAGGAAGGAGGAAAGCTCTCTGACCTCTTTCTTCCTCTGGTGTTTTCCATCAGAATGAAACCCCTTCCACTGGACCAAGAGATGGCCCAACATCTATCAACAGCCCTCTGTCATTTTCATCCTCTTTCCTGTGCATCTTCCCTTGGCAATGCTCAGCAATGTGCAGGGAGGGGAAGCAGAGCCTGTCAGGCCTGGCTGCAGTGCCTGCCAGCAGTGCCAAGGTGTGACTGGCTGCAGGCTGCCTGCCCACGCCTGGAGCCCAGCTCACAGCATGCAAGGGGCTGCAGCCAGAGTGCAGGGAAAACAATGGCTGTGGAGATCATTGTGTGCTTTGGCTCCTCCAGCCTCACCTTGTTCTTGCTGGGGGTGAAGCGGATGCGCACAGGGACAGAGGCGCCCGGCGGCACGGCACGGTACGCATCGCTGGAGCTCACCAGCTGGAAGTAAGGTGAGCTCTCCATGGAGACCTTCACCACGTGAAGAAACTGCAGCAAAGACATGAAATTATGATTTTGCCACTTGTGGAAACAGGACGAGAGGAGACCTGTCCATGGCCTGCTAACATCCCTCCCCTGCCCCTTTTCCAAAGCACTTTCAGCTGAGCAGGCACAGGCACATCATTCACAAGGCTGAACTTGAATCCCTTCTCTCTGGCTCCAGCATTTTGGCCAGGGGCAGTAGGGCAGTGCCTGCTGGGAAGGAAGGGCCAAGCAGGTCAGCACCAGCAGGATGGAGACACAGCACCTGAACCAAGTCACCTGCATATTCAACAAGGCCAAAAAACCTGCTGGCTTCTGCCTGCACACAGCCATGAAGTGGTCATGTTCCAGAGGGGGAATGTGCTACCTAAAAGCAAACCAGCCCATTTCTGTGGGGGAAGGAAGAAATTCCCTTCTAGCAGATCAGGTTTGGGTAGGGACCTTCTGGGGATACAGTCAGGCAGGCAGAGCAGCAAGACAGGAGACCAAACACTGTGGTCTTACTGGGAATAAAAGCAAACCTGAAAAGCAAAAGAAGGAATGAACACAGCAAGACAATCCCTAAAACAAGGAGATGGCAAAGAGAATTTAAATGGGCAGTAAAGCAGCAAGCAAGAATCATAAAACCATGAGAGCAACCAGCTTGCCAAAAGTGACAGAAACACAGACAGGCGGTGTCTATTGACCATGGGGCTTCAGAGGCATTTTCTGCCTGGAGAAACAGGACCAGCACTGACTGACAGTGTGGTTCCAGTATGAAAAGCCAATCTTGGCTCTCCAGGGCTTCCTGCTGCCTGTGCAGGCAAGCTGGGCTGCTGGGCATTCCTGCCTGCAGCCAGCAGGCCAGGTTCGGCCCTCTGGGGTACTACATGCACAGCACACATGCATTTTCTAGCACACTGATCTCATCAACCCCTGAGCACCAAAATGCTCTCCAAAAGTCTAAACCAGGTGATTTGGACTCCCTCCTGTCTCCTCCCACCAGCCCACTCTTGGCACAAGCCTCACTTGAGAAAATGTTTCCCGGACTGAAATTCAAATGGTCTCAAGTTTTCCTCTTTACAGTGGAACACAATTGACATTTTTCAACTTTTTCCCTCTCAGCTCTCTTGGGAAACTGCAAAACAATGCCAATTTCTTCAGGTGAAGGTGGAAACCTCCAGGAGCACATGGCTTTGGATGTGCTGTGCTTCTGCAAAGGGAAAGCAGAGCACCGTGTTGCTTTTGGAAAAGCTGAGCAGAGCTGGATGAAGCTGAGCAGGAGCCTCAAGTGGCACCTAAAGGCCTCTCACTGCTTCTGCTCCATCACTCTGATTGCAGGGCTCTTGCAGAACACGGTTCCTGCAGGGCCAATGCCATTAATGAGAAGTGATTCCAGCATAAAGTGCAGAAGGCTCAGCCCCTGAGCTTTGGCTGTGAGCTGCACAAAGGGAGCCAAACTGGCTGAGAGAGGCAGAGATTCCTACCAGGAGCCAAGATGAACCAAGGAGACACAGGGTGTGCTATAGACCCAAGGCAAAGCATGAGAGCAGGTAAGAACTGTACAGCCCTCAACATTCCAGTCAATCCAGAGCTTTCAAGAGAAAAGCCTTCTATCCCTTTGGGATAGACACCATCAACGCCTGGCCAAAATCTGGGGACAATTCCCAGCACAGGAAGATTTCCACCATCTTGCAGAAGAAGGTGCTGAGACATTTTCTTCTGCATGTGCTGCAGCAGATAACTTGCTTTGCTGTACACTGAGGGAATGAGAGCACTCTCCTCTTCCAGCACAGCGTTAAAGCTCTGGGTGCCAGCACTTACCTTGTCCTTATTCATGAGAGACAGCACCATTTCCGAGGCCTCCCGAGCGACAAAGTTCTGAAATACCAGCTCTGGTGGGGAAACCCCAAACCAGCTCTGTTTCGGGGCAGCTGGCAGCAGCTGGAGAGGAGAGAGAGCAGGGAGAGCTTCAGCTGCTGCGAGGAAGGTTCACGCAGGAGAATCTTCCTCTGATCCCCAGTGAAGTACAGACTCTGAGGGAGCACGTCTGCCCAGCCCACACTGGGCAAACAGTGGCTCACCCACCTCTGCTCTGAGCTCATCCACAGCTGCTGGGCCACACAGAGCAGGCTCAAGCCAAGCTGCTCTTTCGGCATGGATTTCTCCAGGTTTCTTTCTCCAGAATGCCAGGCAGCACTTTCCTAAAACACAGCCCTGTGCCCATGTGGTCACAGAGCTCTGGGGCACTGACTGAGCACTCATGGAGTAAGTAAAACCCATGAATTTACAGGAGACTCCATGGGAAAGGATTTGGGATGTCTTTTACTCTGAGACAGGGAAACCGAGGCCCACACAACTGCAAATATCTTTTTTTGCTCTAGAACTTAGACATCAGTAAGAAGAGCACAGGACCAGAGCAGGTGTGAGAGATGAGGTGATATGTGGCTGAAGCCAAAAGGTTATTAAGCAAAAGAATGGAATTTGTTGGTTCTGTGTGTTATTTGTGGTTTGGATTTGTTCAGGTTGGTTTGTTGAGTGTCACAGTGAGAGGGACAGGCTTGAAGACCTGACCAAAAGGAAGGAGGACGAGAAGGGAGCGGACAGAAAAGTTGGTGCTCAGCAGAGAATGGAAGCTCCAGAGTACCCATCCAATGGCAAAGGTCACAGGGACTAAGAAACACTTTCCTTTTGCTTTGATGATTTTGTTCCTTTTCATTGTATTTAAAAGTTAGTGTGTTCCAAAGAGAGGAAAAGGCAAAAATAAAAAGACAAATGAGATGAAAAGAAAAAGTCAAGTGAGGTGAATGCTGAATGAGGATAAGTTTCAGTTATTTTCTCAGCAACTTGGGTAAAAGCAGAGTTGGTATCTCCTTTTTCAATGGCCTTTAAATGGGTGCTTTCTTGTCATTACTGACACCTTATTTCATGCCATTGTAGAGGCACGTCTGGAATGACACAACAACAGCAAATGCTTCTGGAGCAGAGACATGGCTTGGAGAAAACTCTGCCCTGCTTTGTCTGCCTTCTCCAGCCACACTGCTGTCACTGCAGAGACACAAGCAGGTCTCCTCTGTGACTTCACAGCAGACACATTCCGCTGAAGGGAGTGGCTGCAGCACACTGTCCCTTAGCTGTGCCCTTCCCTGAGGTGTTCCCAAGGCTCCTCTCCAGGACAATCCTAAACCTGGATTGTGTTCCGTGTCTCTTGCTGCCAATTTCCTGCTCAACAGCCCACCTCAGTCACCTACCCGTTTGGACTGTGCTTTATACTGAGCTAGTCCTGCCAGAAAAGCAGCTTTAAACACACCTCTGAGTAGGCACTGATCCAGACAAAGCACATCCATTCCCCTCTGCCCAGGGCCAGTCCCCTGTACATCTGGCAGCCTGCAAAATCTAACACCCTGTCAGGGTCCAACACATTGTTCCAGCCCAAAGCAGTAATGCAATTTGTTTTGTTCAATCTGAAGTAATTCCTGCAGATCCTTGGCCTTCAAAGGCCAAGGCTGCCACTCTGCAGGGAATCCTGGCACCCCGAGCATTTGATGGTGACCACACCAAAGCAAGAGGTGGCTCCTTCAGCAGGAGAATGGCAAAGGGCAATTTTGGGCCTCTGTGTCCCCAGCCTTCCTCCCATTGTTTTAGCAATGGCAGCTGCACTCCAGCAGCTTCAGCAGAGGGTATTTGTGTTGGCTTAGTGCAGATCAGGACTCCCAGTCCACCACTCCCAGCACCTTGCAATGACAGCAGGAGCTGGACACTGAGGCATTTTGCTGGAGGCAAGCCTGTCACAAACACACACCCTCTTCAAACTTCATGTGAAACAGAAAGGAAAAGAGCAGGAAAAGGCTACCTTTGGGCGAGTCTCACTCCTGTCTAGAAATGGGCCAAGTCTGGGCAGAATACTCCCCCCAGTGCTGGCCTCCTTCTTCCTGCTGAGAAACTTCTCCCTCTGGAACTTACAGGGAAGCAGCTGAAAGGCAAAAGTAAACCAGCTAGAGCCTCAGAGTTGTGCTTGTTCAGAAAGGCTTTTCTTGAACAAGTGACACTGGTGAATAACTTGTGATCACAGCCACTAGGACATTCCTGGAAGCCCTGGGACTTTCCTGCTGAAATACTTAGCATCAGGGAATTAATAATACAGAGTGGAACACACGTACTCCAGCCATATGGCTCTGTCCCATTGGCTTCTCCATGACTGGATGGGACATGGTTGGGGATTTCTGCTCTTTGGGCATTTGTTTCCTCTTACGTTTCATTGGATTGAGGCAGTGACCTTTCCAGAGAATGGGGAGGGGCTCTCAGAACTGCCTGAACTCCATCCCTGCACAACGCTCAGAACTCACAGCAAGGAGATATCGCTGCTGGATGAGTCCAAGAGATGCAAGAAAGGAACACTGTACCAAGAGTGAGGTGCACAGGAATGTCTCTAGGTTTTAGTTCTCCCTGTGAATTGTTTTCTCTGTCTGGGCTGACAGAGCCCTCCACAGAAGAAAACAGAGGCATCTCCTTGACAGAGCCTCAGCAGTGGGGCATCTTCAGCCAAGTGAGCTGCAGACAGCAAGGGACCTTTGTGGCCCTGGCTCCAGCGCTGCCTGCAGGGCTGCATCTGTGCCCACACAGGAGCTGGGAGAGAACAGCTGCTTTGGAAGCTCTTCCAGCTGGGACCAGCCGTGGCTCTCAAGGCTTTGGGCAGAGTTTGAGCTTTCCCCCCCATCCAACACGCCCAGGTGCCCAAGGGCAGCATGGTCAGAGCAGCACAGGTGAGTGGTGCCCAGCCTGACAGAAGGAATTCCTGTGGCACAGGGAAAGGGACAGAACACATGCTCAGGGCTTCAGCTGTACATTGGTTTCACTTGGCTCTGCTGGCACAGCCAGGCAAGACACAGCTGAAGCATCCCACAGTGTTCCCTATTGCACCAGGACAGCCCCAGCAACAGCAGCACAGCACAAAGGGCTGGGGAGGGGCTCTGCAGCTTCACAGCACTGCTGGACAACAGGGGCAGGGAGAGCAGGCACACCAGGGCAGTGCCAGCCTTAACACAGCCCCAGTGGGTACTCACAGTATTAGGCTTCAGCCCTTTCCTGGACAAAAGACGAGGTGTCGGTGTCTTCTTTGGCAATCCAGACGCCATTTCCAAGGGACGATGTCGCAGGTGAGCGACAATGCCTCAACAAAACTGGAAGGAGCAACAATGGAACTCTGAAAATCCACAACCCAATTCATGGCAGATTCAAGGCATATTCTGGTGCTAAAAATGTTACATTACTTGAAAGTAGCTAAGTGCTTGTTTGGTGTAAGCAGCTAGTATACTTAGGCCTCTAGTTGGACTTTATTTGAACTCTATGGCTACCTTGTGCAATTCAAAGTTAGATCATACTGAAACCTGGAGCTAAAAATCTGAACATTAATAACAGTTCAAACAGACAAAGCTGTAGCTTAAATATTACTCAGAAATAGCTAGAGTGGGCCTCCTCTTCTTTAGGCTAAAGCACCCTTGCTCTCTCAGCTGCTCCTCACAGCTGAGAGACTAACGAGAGACTGGAATGTTATGGCTAATGGCTTAAATATCATTATAAAGGACCTTCTGCCCATTGTGACAAAACTCTATAAAGAAGCTGCGACCACCCAAGCCCACCCTTCCCTGAAAATGCCTCCTGACTGGAACTTGGCACTGTGAGTTAAGCTGCCTAAGGGAACTTGAGACAAGATCAAGGTGACACTATTGTCCCATTAGCTCAGGTCTGGGGAGAAGTAAACAAGGCTGAGGAGAAAAACCTATCCACAACAAAGCCAAACCCAGCAGCTGTCCTGAAAATCAGCTCTGTCTGGGTTCAGGCTGGGGAAGTCACAGCCACAGACTCTTCTGCTGAGGCCAGGTTTGCACACAAACCTCCCAGCAAAGACCTCCGCAGTGCCTCCAGACCCATTCCTGAGGCCTCGCACCAGACGACTGCAGGGCATGCAAGCTAACAGAACAAATCTGAAAATCCAGAACCCAACTCATGGCAGACTCAAAGGATATACGGGTGCTAAAGATTTTATATGATTTGAAAGTAGCAAGAGACAGAGTCCAACTTGCCCCACTCCTGGGACGTACCTGGGCAACGTATCACCTTGCCCAAATCTGCATTAATCCATTGGAGTCTTACATTTTGCCAGACCTCACCACATAGAAGACCAGAAGAGGATTTAATGGTAGGCCAATGGGATCCATGGAATGGTGATGTTTTCTACTAAATCTCTCTCTGTCACTCTCTTTCTCCTCCCCCCCTTCCCAACCTCCATCCCCCTCCCACTTTTTCTTTTCATTCTCTCTCTTTCTCCCTCACATTTACTGTTCCATAAAATCCAGACCATTGACTTTGGCATATGCTCTCCTTTGCACCTCAATACAGAGGCATCTCCCTAAAAATTTTAAAACCCAGATGATAAAAACCCACTGAAACTTGAACAGAACCCATTCACCTTTAAGCAGTTTAAGCACTTACCATAGGAAAAAAATGTATAGACTACTATCTTTAGAAAATGTTGCATTTCTTCAGTAAAAAAAGCACAATCAGTAGCCCATTTATTGTTCATCCTCTCAGGCGTACATGTCAGTGAACTACTGCGCCAGAAGACTGGCATGATCACATCCTCTATTTCCCTTTGGCATTCTCTTTCAGAGCACAGATGAAACAAAACCAAAAAGTTCAACTTTAGTCGGTCTTTACCTTCAAATGAAATTCAGGACTCCCTAGCAGACACCAGTGTTCTGCACGCTGCGGAGCTTTTCGCAGAGGCCAATGCTCTGCACCTTTAGCAATTCTCTACGCCGACAATTCACCCGGCGAATGGCCCGGTGCAGCCGCCTGCAGGAGCCCGGGCTGCGCACACCCAGCCAGGGCCGCGCTC
Source organism: Passerculus sandwichensis (assembly GCA_031885435.1). NCBI lineage: Eukaryota > Metazoa > Chordata > Aves > Passeriformes > Passerellidae > Passerculus > Passerculus sandwichensis. The sequence continues at coordinate 2,330,461 of CM063146.1, forward strand.
TCAGGCAGCTGAGGCCGCGCCGCTGTCACAGACGCTGAGGGCCCGGGCGCGGTTACCGGGCAACCGCGGCGCCGAGTGCGGGGCCGGGCGGGGCCGGGCCGGGCCGCAGGGCTTTGCAAAGGACATTGTCACTGCAGCGACTGACTGCAGTTTGGGGCTTCCCAACAGTCTTTCTGTAACTAATGAAAGGTTAAAATGTGGTGACAAAGGCACCTATGCCAGGTCTGTACATTGCTCTTTGCAGCACTAGTATCCGACCCTAGCTGGAACAGCAGGAGGGGCTGAGGCAGCAGGGAAGGGGGCTCAGCCTGGAGAAAAGGAGGCTCAGGGGGGACCTTCTGGCTCTGCACAACTCCCTGACAGGAGAGGACAAGAGGCTGCTGCAAGTTCAGGCAGCGCCGGAGCCGCCTGGCTCCCCCTCTCCTCCCCCGCTCCGCCTCTTCCTCCCTCCTCCTCCTCCTCCTCTTCCTCCTCCGCTCCCGCAGCCCTCGCAGCCCCCGGCAGGGGCGGGGATGGAGCCGGGACAGGCCGGAACGCAGAGAGGCCTGGGGGGATGCCAGGACTGGGAGTGACTGGGCTGTACTGGGATCATCCTGGGAGCAGCTCCCAGGTGACTCAGTTCTACTGGGATCATCCTGGGATCACAGTGGCAGTAAGGAGGAGCAGCGCGATGGCTCCAGCGCTGGGGCTGAGGGCGCTCCTGGGCGGCCAGGGGCGAGTGGGACCCCCGGCACCGGGACCCTGAACCGCCACTGCCAGCACCGGAACCCCCCTGCTCCCCTTAGCCTGCACAGGGACCCCCTGAATCCCCCTGTTCTGGACATCAGGTCCCGCTGCTCCCCTTTTCCCGGCCATCCCATGGCTCCCAGCCTCCAGACTTGGCGTAGGCCTGACTCTGGGACAACCTGGAACGCCTGGGTCTCCCATTCCTGCCTTTCCCAGGCACACCTTTCTGCAAAACCAGAGACAGCCTGAACTCCCCCTTTCCGAACATCCCGGGTGTCCCCACTCTGGTCCCCCCTTTCTGGGAAACCCTGGACTCCCCTTTCCTGGGCTCAAGGACCCCCTGGAACTCCCTTCTACCTCTCCACGTCCCTGCCCACCCCCCCCATTCCCATGACCCTGAGACCCCCCTGGCACCCCCATTCCTGAGAACCCTGATACCATTTTACCCCTTTGCTCAGTACTGAGACCCCCCTACACCCCTTTATCCGGCACCAACTCAACCTTTTCCCAGCCCCTTCTTCGTTTTTTGAAGCACAAGACTACTCTTTCTCTGTTCAAACTTCTCATGGAATTACAGCTATTTTAACGTCTGCTTACTTTAACATAGAAGCCTTTATTTGATATCAATTTGAACACTTTAATCTCCTTATATTTTTATGCGTTATGAAGAAAAAGAGTATTTTCTTGTTGTTAGGAAAATTAATCCAGGATCACCTGAAGTTTATGTTCACAAAGAAGACAGAGGAGTCCTTTCTGGCTTTATTCCAATAAAGGGAGAGACCATGGGGCATTCCCCTGGGATCTTTGAATTTTTGGAGGATGCAGCCTTCTTTTTATCCTAATTTCCTGGCCACATTTCCCTTCTCTCTTTCCCCTTGGCTGAGGTGCTTGAGAGGTACAGATGCCCTGATACGCCTGAAACCGAAGATTTCCCAAAGATTTCCCTCTAATGTATAACCTTCCCTTTTAGTTTTTAATTCTTATGGAGTTTAGGGGTTTTTCTTCCCCATTGTTTCTTTCATTTCTCAATGGCTTATTTTGTTTATCTGCAAACCTAAAGTGTATTTGTAAAAGCAAATATCTTTTTCCCTTCATCGATCAGTGGAATCCTTCCCATTGTTTCTTTTATCTTCCAGAGCTAGTTTTATCTACGAGCAGACCCACAGATTTTTAGTAAAAACAAATCCACTATTCCTCTCCTTTACAGCTTACAAGAAGATTTCGGCTTTGTTTTTAACAAAGCATCTTCTCAGCCCTCTCATGTAAGACTTAACTTCTTTTTTATTGACTTTAGTGTCTTCATATTGTTTTTTATATACTTGTATTTTGTTCTTTTCTCTCACTCAGAAGAAGACTGAAGTACTGAAAAACTTAACATCACGCATGAGGCCTACCTAACCCACCAATAACTTGTAACAGAAAGCTGTGGCTCAGTTGTGTTCAGATCAGCTTTATAGTTAGTGTTTAGTTTTCTACACCAGCCACAGAAGTCTCTGGTCTCAGCCATGCTAAGAAGAAGAAGCAGCAGCCTGACAGCGAGATCTTCACAGCCACAGCCAGCTCTGCTCTGGCTAAAGCTCCGCAGCCTCCCCTGTCTCCTTGCCCGGCAGCTGCTGAAGCCCAGCCCGGCCAAACCAGAGCCCATGGAGAGAGAAGCCAGCAAGCAGCCCAGGAAATAGAAAAGAAGCCCAGCCTGCAGCAAGACTGCCAGCCCAGCCCAGACACAGAGCAGAAGCCAAACCCAGCAGCTCCCTGCCGACCAACAAAGAAAAAAAGTTTCTGAATTTTTTCATCTTTACCATCTGTGTTTCACAAAAGCGTGTCTAGCTTTTCAGTAGCTCAACAGACTGTCAGATACACAAAAAACTTTGCATCACTTCCCTAAATTTCCTCCCACTCCAAAGCATAACACAGGGCCGCTGGGAGCAACTGGGATCAGACTGGGAGCAACTGGGAGCAACCAGGACCATACTAGGAGCAACTGGCATTATCATGGCATCAGAGTAGGATCATACTGAGAGGGACTGGGTCTGTGCTAGAGGCAACTGGGATCACACTGGGAGGAAATGGGGACATGCTGGGGACAAATGGGATCATACTGGGAGCAACTGGCACCATACTGAGGGTGACTGGGATCCTTCTGGAATCATACTGGAAGTGATTGGGAGCAGGCTGAGGGCAACTGGGACCATGCTGGGGCAACTGGGATATACAGGAAGTGACAGGAATCATGTTGGAGGTGACTGGGAGTGGTTATGAGCAACTGGAATAATGCTAGAAACTACTGGGAGCAACTGGGAGTGAGTGGAAACACATTAAGGACAACTGGGATATACTGGGGGAGACCAGGAGTGACTGGGACCACAGAGGAAGCTTAAAGTTACTGGAATAATACTGGGAGTATCTGGAATCATACTGGGGGCAAATGGCACTGTACTGAGAGTGACTGGGTTCATATTGGAATCATACTGGGAAGGACTGGAACCATACTGGGAGTGCCTGGAACTATGGTAGGGGTGAATGGGAAGAGCTGGGACTGTGCTGGGACCATGCTGGGATCATACTGGGATCATACTGGGAGTGACTGGGATGATACTGGGATCACACTGAGTGTAACTGGAAGTGACTGGGACCATGCTGGGGGTGACTGGGAGCCACAGGGCCCATGCTGGGAGTGACCTGGGGGGAACTGGCCCAGCTGGGGCTCAGGGTTGTTCTCCCCCAGGGCTGCCCTGGGTCCTGCTGCTGTCCCTGGCCCCACAGAGCCGAGGGACAGGGGACAGCTGAGGGACAGGAGACAGGGGCAGGGACGTGGAGAGGTAGAAGGGAGTTCCAGGGGGTCCTTGAGCCCAGGAAAGGGGAGTCCAGGGTTTCCCAAAAAGGGGGGACCAGGGTGGGAACACTCGGGATGTTCGGGAAGGGGGAGTTCAGGGGGTCTCTGGTTTTGCAGAAAGTGGGGCTGGGGGCTGGGAAAGGCAAGAATGGGGATCCAAGGTGCTCCAGGGCATCCTAGGGTGACGCCCATGGCAAGTCTGGAGGCTGGGAGCCATGGGAAGGCCAGGAAAAGGGGAGCAGGGGGTCCTGATGTCCAGAATGGGGGATTCAGGGGGTCCCTGTGCAGGATTAGAGGAGCAGGGGGGTGCCGGTGCCGGGGGTCCCACTCCCCCCTGGCCCCCCAGGAGCGCCCCCAGCCCCAGCGCTGGAGCCGTCGCACTGCTCCTCCTCACTGCCAGGATGATCCCAGTAGAACTCAGTCACCCAGGAGCTGCTCCTAGTATGATCCCAGTTGCTCCCAGTCATTCTTTATTATGATGCAATTTGCCTCTGGCACAGTTCCAGTTGGTCTCAGTTGCTCCCCCTTTGATCCAGTGTGTTCCCAGTTCTCCCAGTTGCCCCTGGTGTAGCCCCAAGTAACTCCCAGTATGATGCCAGTCTCTCCCAGCAGGGCCGCAGTCATTCACACTTGCCCCCAGTTGCCCCCAGCATGGTCCCAGTTCCCCGCAGCACGCTCCCAGTGGCTCCCAGTCGCTCCCAGTCCAGTCCCAGTCATCACCTGCATGGTCTCAGGCACTCCCAGTATATCCCAGCTGCCCTGAACATTCTCGTAGTCATTGCCAGGCACTCCCAGTTACCTCAGCATGGTTCAGCTGCCCCCAGTTTTATCCCAGTCACTGCCAGGACATCCCAGTTGTCACTAGCATGCATCCTGTCATTCCCAGTTGCTCCCAGTGTGTGCACAGAGAGCTCCCAGCATGGCCCTGGTAGCTCCCAGTAACCCCAGCGTCACGATCCGTCCTTAGGATTGATCTCATGGATTGATTATTACTGCAAATAATAATCAGGATTGATTATTATTTGCAGTAATAATCAAAACAAACGCACCTTTATTGAATGACCACAACAAAATGCGATAGAGGGATTAAGGGAGAGAAAAATACAGAGAAAGAGAGAGAAAAGAGAGGGAGAGAGAGAGGGATATAGCTACCAAACGTAAAGATAAAGTCCTTTGGTCCAGTCCAGTTGAGGATCCGCCTGTTACGTCGGGGAGATCTCAGAGGCGCAGTTCATCTGGACCCCAATTGTACTCTTTTTCAATGGGGGAAGGGAGAATGAATTTTGCAACCGAATCAAAGGTAGTTTTGGGGAAAGAATGGTGCTTCCAAAGGGTACACACAGTCCATGTTCGGCAGTGGGCGTGAGCCATTGTTTTTGTGGCCCAGTGCTCACACCTGCAACATCCATCTCGCTTTGGCCAGCTTGCCTCTCCCCACACACCTCCCCCGGGTTGGGGGTCTCAGTCCCAGTCCTTGGAAAGTATAAGAGGGGGACTTCTCACATGGGGGTTTGATGTCTCGGTCTCTTGATGAAGAGGCTTCTTACATCTCAGTCTGTGTGTCACGGTGGTTGCAAACGAGTGAGAGGGGTCTCCTGCAGGGTTCCACCACTCAGGAGAAGTCCAGCCAGACCGAGAGGTGGGGCAGCTTCCAAGGCTGTTGTTGCAAAAAGGGCACGGTGCCCCCTTCTTCTCATTGGGCTCAGTGTAGCACACAGCAAACAACGCTTGTGGAAACAGTAGCTTAGCAATGCTCTCAGGTCTCAGGGCCTTGTGGCATATGACTTTCTCCTACAGAGGAGACGGGGGGGATCTTCTCTTCAGTGGTCCTCAAATGATGATCGTGAGGCAGATGAGGGAAAATTCGGACAGACTCTTACACCCGCTCAAGGGGAGGTCTCTGTCCCTGTCACTCCCTTGCTCTCCCCCCCTTTTCTCTTTCTTTCCATCTCTCTCCCTACCCCACTATTGCTGTTCAATAAAATCCACTTTGGATTTGGTCTCGTTAGCGCCTTAATTGGGGCTGAGGCATCTCTCTAACAATTTTCTTAACCAGATTGCCACATGATTTTGGCACAGTGAGTTCAGGGCACTGTTGTCTGTCCCCAGGTGCCTTTGACAACAGCATGGTTCCCGTCCTCTGAGGAGGTTGTGGTTCTCTCTGGAGGAACTCTTGGAAACTTGGACACAGCTTCCTCTGAGCAACTTATGGGAGAACTGATGAGGAAAATGGCTGTTGTGGGTGGCCAGTGAAAAGAAAATATTTTGTTGTCCTTCCTTGAAAAGTGTGTTAAAATCATTGGAGGAAAGGGAGCAAATGTTACCAGCGAGACTGACAAGGCTCATTCACCCCACGGTGAGGAACATAAGGCTGCTGAAAGTCCTACAAGAAGCCCAGCTCAAGTACCTAAATTCCTGAATATCTCCTGAATTCCCAGGCTTGGGTTCTTTGCCAAATGTGAGAATCATTTTTCTCTTGATCCCTGTCACCTTTGTGACAGCTACACAGAGCTTCCCCTTCCTTTTAATAATCTGTATTGGGCCAATTTTTCTCTTTTCTTCTATCAGAACCTGCCAGCAGCTGAGCTGGAGCTGTGCAGGAACCAATGAAACTTGGAATTGCCACGTCACTGCTTGGATTGTCGGTTTATTCATATTTGGGATTTGTTTGCATTTCCATCACAAGTTACTTGTGGGAAGAGCAAATATTCTTCAAAGTGATTTATGCAGAGTTAAGTTTGATTTCTGCCAAGTTTATTTTGTCCAGTGCCCAGGAGATGCTCAAGGGGTCTCTGTGCCTCTCGCCCTGGGGGATGCTTGGGAGGGGCTTGGGAGGGTTGTCCCTGTCCCTGTCACCCCAGGCCATTCCCCAGGGGACAATAAAACCTCGCTGAAAGTGGAGCAAATTTTGCAAAAGTGGCAGTTAATGGAACAGTCAGCGCTACCTTGAGAGCTCAGTAACAAATCAAGGCGGCCCAAGGTCATTCTGGGGCTCTGTGGACACCTAAAGTAGAACGTTTAGTAAATGGCAGGTATTGAAGGGAAGAACTTGATCTGTCTTCCCCAACAGTCTTGGGGACATTGGCAGGAGAAATTATGTCATTGTCTTCTTTATGGACTGTCAAGCTGATATAAAACCTGACTTGAAGGAAAATGTCCAAAGGCTTCACCCACAGAGACTTTTTGCCCGAACTCCTGAGAAGAAAGGATTCTGAGCCCCAACAACCCCATAGCTCAGCCAGGGGCTCATGCACAGCCCCCCTGGCAAAGGCTGATCCCAATGGATGCTCCAAACCAGGCTGAGGGTTTGCAGCAGTGGGGGAACTGGCTCAGATGTGATGCACATCTTAAACTGATCAAAAGAAAAACAATGAGGCTGTACTCTCCTGGGAGAACTTTGAGCACTTTATGGGAATTAAAAGGACTATAAAAGGGCTGGAGGTGGACTTTGTACAAGGGCTTGGCATGGAAATGGCGTCACAATGACAGAGGGGAGAGATAGGTGGGATATTGGTAAGAAATTCTTCCTTGTAAGCATGGTGATGCCTTAACAGAGCCTGCCCCATTCCTGGAAGTGTCTAAGACCAGCTTAGATGGGATCTTGCCGCAACCAGGTCTAGTGGAAAATGTTCCTTTACCTGTCCCTGACAGGGTGTGAAACGAGATGATCTTTTAGGTCCCTTCCAGCCCATGCCATTCCAAGGCTCCATTAATCTATGACTTCATGGGCCCCACTGGCTCCCAGGAGTGGAGTGGGGTGCGTTGCAAGGCAACAGGAGTTGTGTTGAGGAGGGCCTCAGTCCTGCAAGGGATGTGGAAGGAGAAGGAGCCTGCTGGCTGCTCGTCCTTTTTATCATTGCTTTGCTCATTGCTTCTATCACCCTTTTGTTCACCCTGTTTGTCGTCCATTTTGCTCGTCTCTGACAGACCCAACTGGGCAGAAGGCTTGTGACAAATCAGGGACAGAGTGTGTGCAGACAGGGGGAGAGGAGTGTGCTCCTACATCCTGGGGTGTGCCCCAACCTTGGTGTGGTGTCATGGGTTCCTGTCTGTGCTGAAAGATGCTGTCCCAGTTCCTGGAGAAGCTGCAGAAGGACAAAGCAGATCAGCAGGACATGATGGCTACCATGGACATGGTACAGTCTAAGGGGCCTCTGTTCCAGCCCAGGGCTTCCCAGGCAGGGTGACAAATGCCCCTTGTCCCTTGGGGGCTGGGTGGCAGAAATTGTCCCCTTGGGAGGGGGAATTTCCTGAGCTCATGGGGTCCCTCACCCTTCACATGGTGGGACCAAGCTCACCAGGGTGATGGGGCAAATGGGGCCACAGCAGCCTGAAAGGGGCATGATGGCCTGGAGGAAGCACTCCTCCCTCTGCCCCTCACACGCTGGCCCTGCCTGGCTGTCGTGGGGTGACAGCCTTTATCCCAATATCCTGTGTTGTGTCTGGCAGCTGTGCCTTTTCTCTCTTCCCCCCCCGCCCCACGGCCGTCTTGCTGCGGCGGGGCGGGGAAGAGAGGGGGGGAGTGTTTGACCAGGTCCTTTTTTTTTGCTTTTGGCTTTTGGCTGCTTGGCTTGGCTAGCCGCTTTGCTTGCTTGCTTTCTGCTTTTTGCGCTGTGTTTTTTTTCCTTTTCTTTTGTTCCCTCTTTCTTACCCTCCCCTGAAGATACTGGACCGGCTCCGGACCTGACCTGAGACGTCCAGGACACCCGGAGCTTGTGAGAGAAGCTTGGCGCCCTCCCAACACAGTCTGTTTTCTTTTCTTTTCTTGTGTCAGGGAGTGTTCTTTTGTTACTTGTAAATAAATAGGTTTTGTTTTCCACTTTGCTCCTCCGAGAAATTCCTTCCCGAACCCGGTGTTGGGGGAGGGGTGGTTGGAGGTTTGTTTTGTTTGGGGGACTTCCTTTTGGAGATTTCCCCTAATTTGTCCTAAACCAGGACACTGGCATTCCTCATCCCTTTCCCCGCCGCTCTCCTGCCGTTCCCCTCTGCTAGAAGGCGGACAAAGCTGCCTTGGACAGCAAAGTCAATTGCAGCCAGTTTGAAGAGAACATGGAGGAGCTGGATGAGAGAATGTAGGAGTTGCAGAGCCAGATTTCAGGCCAGGAGCAGCACTGGAACAATATGCAGCAGCAGTTCAGCAATGCAATTGAAGACAAGGTGAGGGGTATTTCGTGCCCACCACGAGGAACTGGCACCTTTGGGACTTGACAGCATGCGGCAGCATCCCTCTGAGGATCCCCCTCCAGGCTTTTCCCTGGAGAGCTCCATGTCACATCCTGGAGCAGCTGGCTGAGGCTGTGCACCTGTTCACAGCTGGATCGCCTGGAGCTGAAGACTTTCTGTAAACACCTGGAGGACTCCTGGAACAGGAACATGGAGGAAGTTGAGGATAGGCTGTTGCATGAAAACGCCGCTGGGATTAAGAAGTGAGTGCGATGGAGATTCTGATGGCTTTGGGAACAGAGATGGCAACTGCTCCTCCCAGGCAGGGCTGTCACACACTATGTCCCTGAGCTGGGCCGTGCCCTGCCCTCCTGGCCGTGCACACGGGGGGACTTTGGTGCCAGAGAGGGGCTGAAAGCGCTGCAGGGGCTGCTTGAGATGGTGGCATGGGTGCCTGTGCCCTTCACCTGGCATCAGCCAGCACCTTGGGGATGGGGAGAAACAGGCTCAACAGCCCACGGTTCACCCTGCAATGGCCGTGACCCTGTGCAGTGACCTGCCCAGCAGCTGGCTGCTGCAGGGAGCTGCTGCCTGTGTGCTGCAGGCCTGTGGCCCCAGGAGCTCAGCCGGCCCTCTTCCCTCACCCTCCTTAGGCAGCTGCCAGTCCCTTTCACGTGCCTGTCCTGTGACCGCATGCTCAGCGTGCAGGTTCCTGGCCAGTGAGGAGCACCCGTGCATCGGGGGCAGCGGGGCTGGCATGGGGGGAGATGGGTGCCAGCAGTGACCCGCTGTGCTGGGCACATGGGTGACAGTGTCGGCTTGGGAGGGGCTGATGTGGGGAGCCCCCTCTGCGGCCCTGCCCATCAGCAGGGCCTGTGGGGGCTCATCCCAAGGGCTACAGGCAGCGAGATGCCATGGGCTACAATCCCATGGCTTTGGGGGTGCTGCCTCCAACAGGAACAGGTTCGTTGTCCCCTGCCACACATCTGTGACTCCTGCCCTCCCCAGGTACCCCAAAAAACTCCCCTATTTGCAGCCGATGCCCCCTAGCAAGGAGCCACCGCCCAGCCAAAGGTAAGGGCTCTGAGGACACATTCCCCGCGCCTGGGGTGCAGGGTAGCCCTGACACAGCAAGGAGGGCTCTGCACCTGGGCTGGGGCAGAAGAGCCTGGGGGGACGGGGCAGGGTAGGGGAGCAGAAGGCAGCTGTGGAGGGCCAGTGCTTGCCCCAGGGCTGGGGGCTTTTGCATTCCTTGCCTTGCACTGCCCTGTCTGGCCCACCTCTCTGTCCCAAGGTTGCTGAAAGCACATCTGATGAGCTGTGTCTGTTTTCAGTCTGAGCTCAGGCTTGGTGGGGAGTTGTGTGCCTCCTGTGAAAGGAGTTCCCAAAACCAATCCCTGCAGCTGGGACAGCGCAGCTCCTGCCAGCTGGTGTCCTGTGCACAGGGACCTGCCATGGCCATGGCCAGCACACCTTGCTGTGGAGACAGAGCCAACAGATCAAGCCTGGTGGGATGGGCTTGGGGCTCCTGCAGCAGGTGGACAGGAGCTGGCAGGGACATGCCCCTGCAAGCAGCACTGCTAGTGCCCTCCCTGGCACAGCAGCGTGATGCCCTGCTTGCCACAGGGCTGGGCACTGAGCCTGCTGTGTCCCATCCCACAGGAGGCCGCTGGTCTGTGCCAGTGTCCCCCGTATGCCTCAGATCTCTGGGGACCATCAAAGCAGCAGTTTCACGATGCAGAACGTCAAGGCTTCCCCACATACAAGTGCACAGCTGCAGCGTCTCCTGGTACACCACAACAAGGTAGGTGTGATGAAGGTAGAGACACAGAATGGTGACTGAGGCTTTAAGCATTGCTGACTATCCAGGAGGAATCTGTGCCTTCAGTCCCCAGGGAGACCTGGGTTAGGAGGATTATTGGGGGGTGCTGGATTGGGCCCTGCATTGCAGCCAGCTGGCCTCTCCTCCTCAGCCTAGTGTGACCCTGCTGCACGGTGATGGACACATCTCAAGGGGCCGTAATGACCAGCATCGCACAGCGATCAGGACACAGGATGCGTCAGACAGGGCCCTGTCGGGGCAAGGGGGTCAGTGATGACAGGGGGCTGATTATCTGCAGGGTGCTAGCTGGGGGATGAGTGGGGCTCTGTGTAGTGAGCTGGGTAATGTGGCATGGGTATTTTGCGTCTGGGGTAAGAAGGAAGGGGCAGAATGGAGCAGGAGGAGTGGCACATGGGGCAACTGAGCTTGGAGCCGGAGTTACGTGGGAGAATGGCCATGCCCAGTGTGGGACAAGACCTTGAGCCCTGGTGCGCTGTGGCCAGCACCTGTGGCAGCTCACCCTTGTCCTTCACCGCCCAGGCCCTGCCGCCTCAGGACAGCACCGGCCAGGCACAGCTCCTTGACAGGTCTCATGGGCCCCAGGGCTCGAGCAGCCTCTCCAGCCCCGCCAGACATCAACAGCCCCTGGCCAGCTGGAAAGGACTCGGCGCCCAATGCTCGGCCTGGGACATCTTGTCCAAAGCGAGAAACACCTGTGACAACTGTCATAAGGAACTTGACTTTTTACTTGTATATAATAACTAAGTTAGTTGTATATAGTTATTAGGGTAATAAAAACTGTTAAAATTACGGGCAGAGCCTTGTCTCACAGCCTGTCTCTCCCTGGGCTCCCTGGTGTTATGAACAAAAATTCGGTTAATATTATTTTATGAGAAAAAGTTACAAAGAGGCAGCCAGATCACTGGCCCTGCCAAAGTTCTGTGTGTTTTGTTATTGCAATCACGGGTTGTTGTGGCTAATTGCTCCTTTTGTATTAGCAGAGCCTTGCCCGAGGCTAAGTTTTACCTTTCTCAGAATAGGGAAGACACCTGAGAAGGTGGGGGGGGTTATGCAAAGTGACTCCCAAGACCAGAATGCTTTGTGGGAGCCCCGACTCCAAACTCACGGAGAAACCCCAAAAACAACGAGCCACCTAAGAGTTGAGAGACTAGAGTGATGTCTGGATGTGAGGAGCGGAGTGCTGGGCCTGCAAGAGATGCTGGAAACCTTCATCGTTCCTCACCCTGTCTTCGAGATCCCCCGGGCCAGGTCTGGGAGGGGAGCGAGAGTCAAGCGAACAAACATCTGACGGGGATACCACGCCCTAAAGGCTCCCACGAGAACCGGATCCCCCAGCTCTTCCCCTAGTGGACAGAGCTGTGCATATCCTCCTGCTCTGAGTCGCCCTGGCAGACGACGGGATGCTGCAGACCCACCCCGTCGAGCCGCCCAGTCGTGAGCTGATCACTTTTAATAAAGGCATTAAAAAAGGAGAAGAAGTCTCCTGGCCCTGTTTATTTCACCTGGTGCACCTTCAGCTCCTTCCCCCCTGCTGTGTCTCTGCCCCCGGGCTGAGCAGATCGAGCCCCGGGCCAGGCCCTGAGGCCGCTGCTGCTCCCGCGGCGCCTGCGGGGCAGCCCTGAGGCTCGGGGCCGGCTGTGGGAGCAGGAGCCGCACTGCAGAGCCCACGGCCCTCACGGGCTGCGAAGGCACGGGCAGATGGCCATGGGGCCCGGCTGGCAATGCCGGCGCTGCTGCTCTCGGCTGCCGCCTGCAATCCTTACAGGCAGCCCTCATGCCGGCTCAGGAGCCGCTCGGAGCCGTGCCCCAGGGCTGGCAGCGACCCGCGGCCCCCAAGGGCACTTGTCCCTTCATCTCTGCACTGCCACATTCCAAGCTCATTTGTCAGCTCCCTCCTCCCCTTCCTTTCTGCGGAGCAGCGTTAGGGGCCGGCCCAGCGGCTTTCCTCCCGCACAGCCGGCAGCCCCCGGCCCTCAGCTCCCTGGCGGGAGCCAGAGCTGCTTTCCAGCCGGGCAGCCCCGCCGTGTCCCGCAGCCCGGGCCGGCTCTTGCCCGCCACCGGCGAGGCCCAGCGGCTGGGCCCGGCCATCCCGGGCCAGAGCAGCTCCCTGGCCGGGGGAACACAGCCGCACATGGGAGGACACACAGCAACACAAAGGGGACGCACGACGGGCACCGTTTCCCGTGTCCCCGTTGCCGCAGAGCAGTGCTGTGTGCGGGGCTGGCACAGACCCGGGCACAAAGCAATGTCTTTGCTGTCACCGGAGAAAGGACACGGCAGGGGTGCTGCTCACGGATGAGGGTGCTTGGGGCTGGAGGGGCTCTCCGACCTTCTCACACCTGCGGAGGTCGGGGCAGTCTGTGTCCCTCTCAGCCCTGGTGTGACCCCACCATCATCGGGGTCAGAGGGACAGAGACACCCGCAAACCCCCGGAACGGCAGAACCTGGGATTTGGTTTGGGGCTGAGGATTTAGGAAGGGGCTGGAATTGGGGCTGGGTTGGAGTTGGGGCTGAGATTTGGATCAGAGCTGGGATTGGGGTTAAGGCTAGACATGGGATTGGCTTTGGGCTGGGGTTGGGTTGTGGTCTGGGGCTAGACAAGTTTGGAATTGGGATGTGATTAAATACAGAACTGTGAGTGTGTCTAAACGTGGAGTGAGATTGAGACCAGCATCAAGGTCAGGTTTGGGACTGAGCTCACCCAGAGCGGGACAGAGGGGATGTCACTGCAGAATGTCCCTGGCATCATCCCAGCCCTCCTCAGGCACCTCCAGACACGGGGGGCAGCTGGGTGCCCCAAGATCCAGGTGCTCTCACGCTGCCCCTCAATACCAGGCGAGCATTCCCTGAGGGCAGCCCTGACTGTGACCCTTAGGGCTCTGGGATCAGCCCTCACATCCCTGTGGGAGCAGCTGCAGACAGGATAAGAGATTTCCCCCCCTCTTCCCTGTGGAAAGATGAAGCCCAGCTGCCCTTTCCTTCTGGTGCCTCCTCCTCTCCTCAGCTGAGGATGTCAAACTTCCCAGGAGCAGGAAAATCCCCATTCCCTGTTTCCTTGTGGCTGCAGCTTGGAACACCCACTCAGAATTAAGGACTTTCTGACAGCCCTGCTGAATGACACTGGGAGATTTGTGAGAAAGGGAGGAAATTGTATTTCAATAGTAAATAAAAGGTGCAAAATTATTTCTTTCTGTAACATTTGTTTTCAGTCAGTTGCACTTCTGGTCCCAGGCCAGAGAAAAGGGTGGGGCTGGGGGCTGGGAGAGGCGGGGGGCTGGGAAAAGGTTGCGTTGGTGGTCGATGAAAAGATGCAGGGGGGTCTGGGTTCTCAGGAATGGGGGTGCCAGGGGGGTCTCAGGGTCATGGGAATGGGGGGGGTGGGCATGGACGTGGAGAGGTAGAAGGGAGTTCCAGGGGGTCCTTGAGCCCAGGAAAGGGGAGTCCAGGGTTTCCCAAAAAGGGGGGACCAGAGTGGGGACACCCGGGATGTTCGGAAAGGGGGAGTTCAGGCTGTCTCTGGTTTTGCAGAAAGGTGTGCCTGGGAAAGGCAGGAATGGGAGACCAAGGCGTTCCAGGTTGTCCCAGAGTCAGGCCTACGCCAAGTCTGGAGGCTGGGAGCCATGGGATGGCCAGGAAAAGGGGAGCAGCGGGACCTGATGTCCAGAACAGGGGGATTCAGGGGGTCCCTGTGCAGGCTAAGGGGAGCAGGGGGGTTCCGGTGCTGGCAGTGGCGGTTCAGGGTCCCGGTGCCGGGGGTCCCACTCGCCCCTGGCCGCCCAGGAGCGCCCTCAGCCCCAGCGCTGGAGCCATCGCGCTGCTCCTCCTCACTGCCACTGTGATCCCAGGATGATCCCAGTAGAACTGAGTCACCTGGGAGCTGCTCCCAGGATGATCCCAGTACAGCCCAGTCACTCCCAGTCCTGGCATCCCCCCAGGCCTCTCTGCGTTCCGGCCTGTCCCGGCTCCATCCCCGCCCCTGCCGGGGGCTGCGAGGGCTGCGGGAGCGGAGGAGGAGGAGGAGGAGGAGGAGGCAGGAAGAGGCGGAGAGGGGGAGGAGAGGGGGAGCCAGGCGGCTCCGGCGCTGCCTGAACTTGCAGCAGCCTCTTGTCCTCTCCTGTCAGGGAGTTGTGCAGAGCCAGAAGAGCCTCCTTTTCTCCAGGCTGAGCCCCCTTCCCTGCTGCCTCAGCCCCTCCTGCTGTTCCAGCCAGGGTCGGATACTAGTGCTGCAAAGAGCAATGTACAGACCTGGCATAGGTGCCTTTGTCACCACATTTTAGCCTTTCATTAGTTACAGAAAGACTCTTGGGAAGCCCCAAACTGCAGTCAGTCGCTGCAGTGACAATGTCCTTTGCAAAGCCCTGCGGCCCGGCCCGGCCCCGCCCGGCCCCGCACTCGGCGCCGCGGTTGCCCGGTAACCGCGCCCGGGCCCTCAGCGTCTGTGACAGCGGCGCGGCCTCAGCTGCCTGAGAGCGCGGCCCTGGCTGGGTGTGCGCAGCCCGGGCTCCTGCAGGCGGCTGCACCGGGCCATTCGCCGGGTGAATTGTCGGCGTAGAGAATTGCTAAAGGTGCAGAGCATTGGCCTCTGCGAAAAGCTCCGCAGCGTGCAGAACACTGGTGTCTGCTAGGGAGTCCTGAATTTCATTTGAAGGTAAAGACTGACTAAAGTTGAACTTTTTGGTTTTGATTCATCTGTGCTCTGAAAGAGAATGCCAAAGGGAAATAGAGGATGTGATCATGCCAGTCTTCTGGTGCAGTAGTTCACTGACATGTACACCTGAGAGGATGAACAATAAATGGACTACTGATTGTGCTTTTTTTACTGAAGAAATGCAACATTTTCTAAAGATAGTAGTCTATACATTTTTTTCCTATGGTAAGTACTTAAACTGCTTAAAGGTGAATGAGTTCTGTTCAAGTTTCAGTGGGTTTTTATCATCTGGGTTTTAAAATTTTTAGGGAGATGCCTCTGTATTGAGGTGCAAAGGAGAGCATATGCCAAAGTCAATGGTCTGGATTTTATGGAACAGTAAATGTGAGGGAGAAAGAGAGAGAATGAAAAGAAAAAGTGGGAGGGGGATGGAGGTTGGGAAGGGGGGGAGGAGAAAGAGAGTGACAGAGAGAGATTTAGTAGAAAATATCACCATGGATCCCATTGGCCTACCATTAAATTCTCTTCGGGTCTTCTCTGTGGTGAGGTCTGGCAAAATGTAAGACTCCAATGGATTAATGCAGATTTGGGCAAGGTGATACCTTGCCCAGGTACCTCCCAGGAGTGGGGCAAGTTGGACTCTGTCTCTTGCTACTTTCAAATCATATAAAATCTTTAGCACCCGTATATCCTTTGAGTCTGCCATGAGTTGGGTTCTGGATTTTCAGATTTGTTCTGTTAGCTTGCATGCCCTGCAGTCGTCTGGTGCGAGGCCTCAGGAATGGGTCTGGAGGCACTGCGGAGGTCTTTGCTGGGAGGTTTGTGTGCAAACCTGGCCTCAGCAGAAGAGTCTGTGGCTGTGACTTCCCCAGCCTGAACCCAGACAGAGCTGATTTTCAGGACAGCTGCTGGGTTTGGCTTTGTTGTGGATAGGTTTTTCTCCTCAGCCTTGTTTACTTCTCCCCAGACCTGAGCTAATGGGACAATAGTGTCACCTTGATCTTGTCTCAAGTTCCCTTAGGCAGCTTAACTCACAGTGCCAAGTTCCAGTCAGGAGGCATTTTCAGGGAAGGGTGGGCTTGGGTGGTCGCAGCTTCTTTATAGAGTTTTGTCACAATGGGCAGAAGGTCCTTTATAATGATATTTAAGCCATTAGCCATAACATTCCAGTCTCTCGTTAGTCTCTCAGCTGTGAGGAGCAGCTGAGAGAGCAAGGGTGCTTTAGCCTAAAGAAGAGGAGGCCCACTCTAGCTATTTCTGAGTAATATTTAAGCTACAGCTTTGTCTGTTTGAACTGTTATTAATGTTCAGATTTTTTAGCTCCAGGTTTCAGTATGATCTAACTTTGAATTGCACAAGGTAGCCATAGAGTTCAAATAAAGTCCAACTAGAGGCCTAAGTATACTAGCTGCTTACACCAAACAAGCACTTAGCTACTTTCAAGTAATGTAACATTTTTAGCACCAGAATATGCCTTGAATCTGCCATGAATTGGGTTGTGGATTTTCAGAGTTCCATTGTTGCTCCTTCCAGTTTTGTTGAGGCATTGTCGCTCACCTGCGACATCGTCCCTTGGAAATGGCGTCTGGATTGCCAAAGAAGACACCGACACCTCGTCTTTTGTCCAGGGAAGGGCTGAAGCCTAATACTGTGAGTACCCACTGGGGCTGTGTTAAGGCTGGCACTGCCCTGGTGTGCCTGCTCTCCCTGCCCCCGTTGTCCAGCAGTGCTGTGAAGCTGCAGAGCCCCTCCCCAGCCCTTTGTGCTGTGCTGCTGTTGCTGGGGCTGTCCTGGTGCAATAGGGAACACTGTGGGATGCTTCAGCTGTGTCTTGCCTGGCTGTGCCAGCAGAGCCAAGTGAAACCAATGTACAGCTGAAGCCCTGAGCATGTGTTCTGTCCCTTTCCCTGTGCCACAGGAATTCCTTCTGTCAGGCTGGGCACCACTCACCTGTGCTGCTCTGACCATGCTGCCCTTGGGCACCTGGGCATGTTGGATGGGGGGGAAAGCTCAAACTCTGCCCAAAGCCTTGAGAGCCACGGCTGGTCCCAGCTGGAAGAGCTTCCAAAGCAGCTGTTCTCTCCCAGCTCCTGTGTGGGCACAGATGCAGCCCTGCAGGCAGCGCTGGAGCCAGGGCCACAAAGGTCCCTTGCTGTCTGCAGCTCACTTGGCTGAAGATGCCCCACTGCTGAGGCTCTGTCAAGGAGATGCCTCTGTTTTCTTCTGTGGAGGGCTCTGTCAGCCCAGACAGAGAAAACAATTCACAGGGAGAACTAAAACCTAGAGACATTCCTGTGCACCTCACTCTTGGTACAGTGTTCCTTTCTTGCATCTCTTGGACTCATCCAGCAGCGATATCTCCTTGCTGTGAGTTCTGAGCGTTGTGCAGGGATGGAGTTCAGGCAGTTCTGAGAGCCCCTCCCCATTCTCTGGAAAGGTCACTGCCTCAATCCAATGAAACGTAAGAGGAAACAAATGCCCAAAGAGCAGAAATCCCCAACCATGTCCCATCCAGTCATGGAGAAGCCAATGGGACAGAGCCATATGGCTGGAGTACGTGTGTTCCACTCTGTATTATTAATTCCCTGATGCTAAGTATTTCAGCAGGAAACTCCCAGGGCTTCCAGGAATGTCCTAGTGGCTGTGATCACAAGTTATTCACCAGTGTCACTTGTTCAAGAAAAGCCTTTCTGAACAAGCACAACTCTGAGGCTCTAGCTGGTTTACTTTTGCCTTTCAGCTGCTTCCCTGTAAGTTCCAGAGGGAGGAGTTTCTCAGCAGGAAGAAGGAGGCCAGCACTGGGGGGAGTATTCTGCCCAGACTTGGCCCATTTCTAGACAGGAGTGAGACTCGCCCAAAGGTAGCCTTTTCCTGCTCTTTTCCTTTCTGTTTCACATGAAGTTTGAAGAGGGTGTGTGTTTGTGACAGGCTTGCCTCCAGCAAAATGCCTCAGTGTCCAGCTCCTGCTGTCATTGCAAGGTGCTGGGAGTGGTGGACTGGGAGTCCTGATCTGCACTAAGCCAACACAAATACCCTCTGCTGAAGCTGCTGGAGTGCAGCTGCCATTGCTAAAACAATGGGAGGAAGGCTGGGGACACAGAGGCCCAAAATTGCCCTTTGCCATTCTCCTGCTGAAGGAGCCACCTCTTGCTTTGGTGTGGTCACCATCAAATGCTCGGGGTGCCAGGATTCCCTGCAGAGTGGCAGCCTTGGCCTTTGAAGGCCAAGGATCTGCAGGAATTACTTCAGATTGAACAAAACAAATTGCATTACTGCTTTGGGCTGGAACAATGTGTTGGACCCTGACAGGGTGTTAGATTTTGCAGGCTGCCAGATGTACAGGGGACTGGCCCTGGGCAGAGGGGAATGGATGTGCTTTGTCTGGATCAGTGCCTACTCAGAGGTGTGTTTAAAGCTGCTTTTCTGGCAGGACTAGCTCAGTATAAAGCACAAAATTCCCCCCTTCACACCCTGAGCATGATGTGCTCTGGTCTGGGGTACCCCAGGGTCAGTTGGGGTCCCCTGTCCTGGCTGTGTCCCTGCCCAGCTCCCCCGCAGCCCCAGCCCCTCCCCAGCATGGCTGACGAGGGGCAGGACAGGCCTTGGCTGTGCTGCAGCTCAGCAAGAACAAAACCATCTCTGCGTGCCCAGCCCTGTGCTCAGCACCCGGCCCAGCAGTGTCTCAGTGCCAGGGGCTGTGCCCTCAGTCCCTGCCAGGGGTTTCCATGGCAACTGCCAGGCCAGGTGACCCAGGTGTCCCCCCAGTGCCGGTTGCCATGGAAACAGTGCCCAGCCCCGCCCCTTTCTGTCTGGCTGACCTGGCCTTTGGCCCTGGCAGTGCCGGTGGCTGCTGGTTCCTGGTGCCAGGGCGGCCAGCGCGGCACAGGGCAGGTGGCCATGGCACAGCCCCCAGCAAGGGATCCCCTCTGGCTCTGGGCACTGACACCAGCCCTGAGCACGGGGCCAGGGCAGCTTTCCATGGCCACCAACCACCACAACGGGTCCAGGCATTGGTTGCCGTGGCACCAAACCAAGGAACGGGTCCCCGTGGCCGTTGCCATGGCACCTGATGGCACCAACGAGTGTCACTGCAATTGTACCTGGAACAGCCCTGGCAGCGCTTTGTCCCAGGGTTGCCATGGCAGCTGAGGACAGCATGGCTGGGACTCTGCAAGGGCCCTGGGGGAGACGGGAAGGAGCAGCAGAGCAGGGGCTGATCCATCCCCAGTGCGCTGCACAGCCCAGGGCAGCGTCCCAGAGCGTCCTCATGGAGCTGCCAACAACATCCCCCCTCTGCAGCCCTGGCCTCTCCCCCAGCTCACACAGGTGCCCCATCCTTGCAGGCACAGACACGGCAGCACTGGCTCAGCACCCCGTGTTTGCATTGGACAGAGCAGGGGGAGCACCCCCATGCTGTTGGTGTGGGGACATGAACCTGAGGGAGCACAAATGCCATCAGCCCCTGGGGCCAGCAAGGGCTGGGGGATGGCAGGGAAACCACCCAGGTTTGTCCTGGCCTCTGCACTCAGCCAGAAAGTTTGTTCCCATCAGCTGGGAGTGCCCTGCGAGTGCCATCCTGTGGGTGCCCTGTGATGACACTCAGGGTGATCTGTTCCATAACCTCACTGGGCACCCAGGTCAGGCTGACAGGCCTGGAGGTCCCCAGATCCTCCTTCCAGCCTTTCTTGGGGATGGGCTCACACTGGCACCTCCAGTCCTCTGGGAGCTCCCTGCTGAGCCAGCACTGATGGTAAATGATGGAGTGCACCCTGGGGAGCTCATCCACAGCTCCCTCATTGCCCTAGGATGGATCCTGTCTGATCCCATTCACCTGTGAGCATCTGAGTGGCTCAGCTGGTCACCCACTGCTTCCTCCTGGATTCCAGGGGCTGTTCTGCTGCCTGTGCCCATCTACCAGCTCAGGAGAACATTTGTCCTGAGGATATCCTCCCCTAATATTGAAAATTGAAACAAACTAGGGGTAAAGTAGCTCAGCCTTTTCCTTATCTTGTGTTACTATATTCTCCTCTGCAACCAATAAAGAGTAGAGGTTCTCCTACTCCTCCTTTTTGCTATTTTTTTTTTTATAAAAACATTTTTATTCTTTTTGCAGAACCTCCAGGTTAAGTTTTAATAGAGTTTTCAACTCTCAGCTTTTCTTTCTGTATGACCCAGCAACATCCTGAAATACTTCCTGAGTTGCTGGTCCTTTTTCCACCCCTGAGTCTCCAGAAAAGCTCCATGGGCAGCCAGGCCAGTCATTTTCCTCACTAGCTCATCTTCTGCCACACTGGGACAGGCTGCTTCTTCCCCCTTATGATTACTTTCTTGAAATGTCTCCGTCCTTCCAGGACCCCTTTGTTTTTAAGGGCTGTTTCCCTTAAAGCAATCAGTACCTGATTTGGTATTCCCCAAATCTGCAGCCTAAACAGGCCAAAGTCTGCCCTTCCTATTTCCAGTGCAGAAGTTTTGTTACTGCCACTCCCTCTTTCACAGAACATTGAACACTTCATTATTTCATGGTCACTGTGCCCCAGGCAGACTCTGAGCCCCACATCTGCCACCAGCCCTACTCTGTTTGTGAAGAGCAGCAGACAGAGCTTTCCTTGGCAGTGGGAGTGTTACCAAAAATTTAGTAAAACAGAAAATTCCTTAACCCCAATGTAGCATTAAGAAGCAGCATTCTTTATTTGGCCAGATGCATGGGGGAGAGCTCCTCCCAAAGCTGTGCATGCTGAGTACAGGAAAGTTTCTGTTTATATTCTGTATTTTGCATACATATTCATTGATTGTCCTGGACTAAAAATACATATGATAATCATTTCCCCAAAATCATTAATATATTTCCCCTCCCCTTTACCCATGCATTCTCCTGTCCTGGGGGTCTCCCTGGTGGTCCCTGGTGGTCATGGACCCCAAGGTTCCCGTGGGCCTGGCTGAGCTGGCAGGACACTGAGGCTGCTGAACTTCCAGTTCCCCTTCTCACACAATGGGCACTGTGTGGTTTCCACAGGCCTGGGGTTGTGGAGAACAAGCTCCAGGTGTGAGCTCACCCGGTGAAGACAATTTATCATCTGGTACCATGTGGTCACAGAGTGGGCTATGACATCACAGAGTGGGTTAGGTGAGGTCATCGAGCAGCCATGGCATCATAGTCTGCCTTTGTGACATCAGAGACCCAGCTGTGACATCACAGGGCAGAGGTCTGACATCACAGTGCAGACTATGGCATCACAGACTCTGGTGTGACATCAGAGACCAGCTGTGTGACATTGGAGAATGGGCTGTGACATCACAGAGCAGGCTGTGACATCCCAGAGGGGCTGTGTGACATCCCAGCAGGGCTGTGTCAGGTCACTGGGTTGGTCACTCTGCCCCAGCTCCCCCTCACAATTTCTCCCAACAACTCCAATGCTGTCCATGCCCAGCGGAGTCCCTGTCCCCCGGGATCCCCCCAGCCCACCTGGAGCCACAGCCTCCACCAAAGGATGTTCCACAGGATCCACCCCAGAGCCTGACAGGGGACAAGGGGCCAGGGCTGTGTGACCAGCGCATCAAGGACTGGGATTATCCAGGTCACTGTGGCCTGGGTTGGGTTGGCCAGGGCAGGAAAGATGTCTGGCAGCTGGAGCAGGGTCTGGGAAGGGCCTCCAGGGTGGGGCTGGAGCCCTTGGGCTGTGAGCAGAGGCTGAGGAAGCTGGGCTGGTCCAGCCTGGAGCAGGGAAGGCTGAGGGGCTCCTCATCCCAGCCTGGCAGTGCCAGCCAGGAGGGGATGGAGAACACAGAGCCAGGCTCTTCACAGGGGGCTGGGGGGAGACAAAAGCCAATGGGTGGAAGGGGAAAGAGGGGAGATCAGCCAGGGCATGAGCAGATGAAATGAGTCAGGCTGCTTTCAGCATTTCCTCAACACCAAGAGCAGCCTGACCTCCCTTCTCCATCCACCACTGATAGATTTGCAAATCAGGAATTGTTTGAGCTGTTCTGTCCTCAGTCCAGGACAAGAATCCTGATACAAGAACTCAATTGTGTTTATATCTATCACAGAACCACATTAGTCAAAAATTAATTTTAGTATGCAAATCAGTTGTGAACAGTGGACTCATCAGACATGCTGGGACATTGCACATAGCTCAGAGAAGAGTTTGTAATTGTGTAATTGTTATTTTAATGGTGTAATTTTTATTAAGTTATATCCTGTTCTACTGTGGTCTGTTGGCTAGGTCCAGTGTGGGCTGGAGGGAGCTCAGATTTGCACAAGGCTGCTCTGAGTGCCAGCCTTGGATGGGGAAAATGATGGGGTGGGGGTAGGGACAGAGTCTGATTGATTGTCAGCCATGAAAGGTCTTGATTTTCATACCCAGTCAAACTGCACGAGGAGGTACTTGGATTCAATGTCAATTGGAGATTGCACATTCCAATGAATTACTAGTAAAAAAAAAATTACAGGACCTAAAAATATATTTTCTTGCTGTTTTTTTAAATTCAGGGTATTCACACTGAATTGGCTTCTGAAATCTGACTAATTAACCACTCGTTTGATTTGAACAAATTAATAATTAAATCAAATTATTCCCAGAAGCTTAGCTTGTTTAGCTGTTCTGAACGTTAATGAGCCCTGGGACACTGAATTCCTGCACTGAAGAGCTGAAGGCTGAACAAGCCTCTGGAACAGGAAAATTCAGCAGCAGCCTCCAAGGTGCTGAGGATGTCAGCAGCCCCCACTGAGGCCATCCCTGCCCAGAGACCGTGGGGGAATGGGCAGACAAGGAGAGCGTCCCTGGGGCTGGGGCAGCACAACTCAGAGGCACCAGCAGCTCCAGCTGGGAAATGGAGTGTGGAATGTGGCTGGGAGCTCAAAAGAACAAAACAGCCTTTACTGGGAACTTTATAAAAATCAGAGAAACTTTGGCAAAAGGTTTAGTATGACATTCAGTCAACAAAAACCAATTCTCAAAGCACTGACTTGGCCCATTCACCTTCACAATCTCTTATCTTGATCAATTTTAAGTTACTCAAATTTTACAAGAAGCGTGATTTAAAAAGAGAAAGACAAAAAAGATACAGAGGAGCACACACACAGCTACCAACTCCTGGATTCCAGCAGTGTTCAGATAGAAATTCCAACGGGAGGTAGGGTCAAGATGTGTGCTTGCCTTGTGGTCAGCCTTCAATACCCCTTGGTCTCCCTGGGCCCTTCATCCAGGTGGGACTTGGGGTCACTTGGTCCCTCAGGAGCTGGGCTGGGGCTGCAGAGGTGGCTGTGGAGCATTGCCTGTGCTGTGCCAGGGACTGACAGACACTGCTGGGCTGGGATAGAGGCTCTGGGGGGATTGGGGTTCCAGGGCAGGGCAGTGCTGGGGTTCCAGGGCAGGGCAAGGCTGGACCTGCCCCTTCCTCCCCCAGACATGAAATCTCCTCCAGTCTGTCACAGCAAGGCAATGTTAGAGGTGAAATCCCAATTCTGGCCATGGGCACCCGGCCGAGAAGGGCAGCTCTTTTCCATAGGAAGGAAAGCACAGAGCCCCAGTGTTTGGAAGGCTGGTGAGAGACTCACTAGCCCAGCCAGACTTATCAGTAATGGCCGATTTTGTCTGGGAGAAATCTTTGGATTTAGGGAATTTTGGAGGTGGAAGATCAATCTCATCCATGGGTGCCTGGAGAAGCAGCAGTTTTTTCCCATAGGAAGAAGAGCACGGAGCCTTCCCCAGTGTTTTGGGGACAGATGAGAGCTGACCCATGTGAAACCACTGCCAGCCAGATTTGTCCTGGCAATATTCCTATGGGAACAATGCCTCGATATAAGGAAACTTGGAAGTGAAATCCCAATTCTGGCCATGGATGCTTGCAGGTGAAGGAGAGTTCTTTTTCTATAGGAGGGAAAGCACAGAGCCCCAGTGTTCCATTAGCACAGACAACTGAGTTCTTGAGGGTCTTGGCACCAAGGGGCACCCCATTCCATGGGGTCCAGCAGTGTCACAATGGTGCCAATGATTCCATGAGGCCTTGAAGTGTCACAATGATCTCTGTGGTTCCCCAGGGGCCACAATGTCACTTGAGCCTGCACCCATGAGCCCTGCAATGTCACAATGGACCTTTGGCTCCATGGGGTCTCACAGTGTCACAATGACCCCTTGGTTCCATGACACCCCAAGGTGTCACAATGGTCTCCACAATTCCAGGAGGCCTGGCGGGGTCATAATGGACCCTTGGTTTGGTGGGGCCTCTCAGTGTCACAATGATCCCTACACTCCATGGAGTCACACAGCTGGCCTTCCACACATGGAATAGAGGTGTGTGTTTCCATGGAACGTAGGGATCATTGTGACACTGGTGGTGGGACCCGGGGGCACGGGGGACCCCACTGTGTATGAGCAGTGTTGGATTTCCCTGGGGTAAACTGTGAGGGGGGGCCGGGGAGGATTGACCTCCTCAGTGACTTCACACAGCCCCCTTGGGATGTCACACAGACCCCTTGTGATGTCACACAGCCTTCTATGTAATGTCACACTGCCCCGTGATGTCATACACAACCTGTGATGTCACAGAGCTCCTGTGATATCAGAGAGCTAATTCTGTTACCCTGTAATGTCATACAGCAGTGCTGTGATGTTATAAAAGACTGTGATGTCACAAAGTGACCCTGTGAGGTCACAGTCTTTTCTGTGATGTCACAGCCTACACTATGATGTTACACAGTCACCTGGTGATGTCACAACCCACTCTCTGATGCCACAAAGCCACACTCTGTGATGGCAGGGTCTGCTCTGTGATGTCACAATTCCCTCAGTTATGTCACAAAACCCTCAAGAACTCAGTTACACTGAAACATTGAAGTCTCTTGGAATTTGAAAAGATCCCTGTCAGAGACACAACTGAGAAAGTTTCCCCAGGTTCCAGGTAGAGCAGAACACTGGAGGCAGTGATGCCAGCTGGGGACAAGCAAGGCAAAGGTGTTCCTGTGCTGAGCAAACCTGGATGTGTTTCAGGAATGCAAAGAGCCAAGGCCTGAGCCCCAGCCCCTGGCCAGGCAGATCCTGTCCCTCCCTCCTTGCTCAGGGCTCTTCCCGGGATGGGCACTGGCATGTGGGGATGTGCAATGCCAAGGGCAGGAGCATGGGGCGGCCCCTGCCAGGCTGCTGAGCAGGGACAAGGAGGCAATGAGGCCCCAGCCCTGCAAGGGTCACTTGTCCCCTCCTGGCCCCAGGCCCAGCAGGCATGGCCAAAGTGCTGCCCAAGTTGGCTCTGGCAGGGCTGTCTTGCAGCTGCTGCCCATCCCTGTGCAGCCCAGGCTGTCCCACGGTGTCCCTGCCCTGCGCCTCTGTCCCTGCAGGCTGTCGGCATCCCCTGGCTGCCCCATGTGGCTGGGCCCTTCCTTTGCTGACAGCTCTGCCTCCTGCCTCTGCCTGCCCTCACAAAGCCTTGGGCTGATACCAAAAGGGTTCATTCCATTTTTACTGTGCCTGTGAACTTTCAGCACAGGAACAAGGCATTCAGGGGCTGCTTTCCCAGCAGGAATGGTTGGAAGAGAAGATGAAGACATCTGGCTCAAGGGTGCAGGGATAGAGAAAACAAGGAGTGAATCTGGGAACTTGAGGTGGGTTTTATGGAAATGGGTAAATTGTAATTCACATTTAGTGACTATATATAAACAACACGCTGGTAGAATTACATGTCCATGTGAGGTTGGGAGTTATCCCTCACCAGACCTCAGGCCTGAGTAAATGACGCCCTCTGAAACAGCAAATTCATTTACAGGCACAAAGCAGCTCAGTGCTCAGTGGAGTGGAGACTGAGGACAGCAGAGGAGCCCTGGGAAGGATTGAAGGGAAGTTTTAGGTGAAATAAACAAGGCCACGAGACTTCTTCTCCTTTTTAATGCCTTTATTAAAAGTGATCAGCTCAGGATTGGGCGGCTCGACGGGTCTGCAGCGTCCTGTCGTCTCTCCCAAGGCGACTCAGAGGAGGAGAATATGCACAGCTCTGTCCACCAGGGGCAGAGCTGGGGATCAGATCCTCATGGGAGACTTTAGGGCCTGCTGATCCCTGTCAGATGGTGCCCCTCCCACTCAGTCGGCCTGGTCTCACCGCCGGGTTCAACTCCCATAGTCAGGGCGAGAGGGTCCGAAGGTGTTCCTTGTCTCTGCAGGCTCAGCACTCGGCTCCTCACGTCCAGACATCACTCCAGTCTCTCAACTCTTATTTGGCTCGTTGCTTTTGGGGTCTTCTCAGTACAGTGGGGGACCCATGCTGCATTGTGGTCTTGGAGTCACCCCCCCCACCCTCTCAGGTGTCTTCACTATTCTGGGAAAGGTACAACTTAGCCTCGGGAAGGTCCCCACCCGTTACAGTCTCAGGAGAAGGGCTATTAACTCGCCCCAGCCAGGGCTTTTACTAATTCAAAAACAACCATTAACGACAACGACCCGTGATTACAATAACAAAACACACAGAACTTGGGCAGGGCCAGTGATATGGCTGCCTTTTTGTAACTTTTTCTCACAAAAAAAAATATTAACCGAATTTTTGTTCATAACATTAAGGATGCTGGATCCTTTTGGCATAATAGAGAACAGCCAGAGAAAGAAAGAATTAATGCAAAGGGCAGATAGGGAGAGCCAGACAGGACCCAAACAGAAAGGAATTTCCCTGCCAGGGCAGGGCTGTGGTGCAGCATGTTCCCCAGAAGGAGCCTTGCCAGGAGTCAGTCACAAGAAAACCCCAAAGTGTCTTCAGGCATGAATGGGTCTCCCTGAGGTCCATCCCAAACACAGGCTCCTCATGGACTCCTTGGAGGAGAGAATTGGAGGCCAGGATGGCATGAAATCCTCTCAGAGACTCAGTGTAGAAAGGAAAATCCAAAGTACCTTAAAAACCTGAGTATCTCAAAATATTAATGAGCCCCACTGAGTGTCAGTACAAAGCTCTCAAGGGACTCGTTAAAGCAGAAAATTGGGGCCATGATTGCACAAAGCTCTCACAGAGTCTGTATCAAAAGGGAAACACAAGTACCTTAAAAAATCTGAAGTACCCTGAAGCATTAATGAGCCCCACTGAGTGTTGTTACTGACAAAGCCTCTCCAGGGACTAATTACAGCAGATAATTGGAGGCCATGATTGCAGAAAACTGAGAGACTGCAAGACAAAAGCCAAACCCAAAGTCCTTTGAAAAACCTGCAGAGAGGCTCCTGGCACACAGGCAGCTCCTGGCAAGGGCAGCGCTGCAGAGAGACGCCCAGGAGCAGCTCCTGTGCAGAGCCCAGCAGGGCTGGGGCACTGCCTGCAGCCCCCCCGGGCACAGCACAGAGGGGTTAAACTCAGCCTGGGCTGGGAGCACAGAGCAGAGCTCACTCAGGGCTCACCAGAGCAGAAATCAGCCCACGTTTGAAACAGCCATTCCCTGGCTGTAAGAAGAGAAGCCGCCGTTCCTGCAGGGATCTCCTGGAGCTGGCACATCCCACAGCTTTTTGGACATTTCAGGAGGACTCTCAGAGCTGCTCCAGGGCAGGGCTGTGGCCCTAGGGCAGGGCTGGCTTTCCCTGCTGCCCCAGCCCAGGCACAGCCCAAGGCGGCTCCTGTTGCCAGGCTCTGCTGCAGGGCTGAGCAGCCGGGGCTGCAGCCAGGGGTGCCCAGGGCTGTCCTGCCGAGCAGGGTCCCGCAGCCCAGGGCGCTGTGCTGGGGCAGGGACTCTGCTGCCTGCCAGGGACAGCTCTCAGCCAGCCCTGGCAGCTGCTCCCAGCGCTGGGGAGAAGCTGTGGGGAGAAGGAGCCACCCTGAGCAGGGCAGGGGCTGCTGCTGAGAGGGGCTGGGTGGGGCAGGGCTGCTCCCAGCTCCAGACCAGCCTGGGCACAGCTCCGGAGGACACTTCCCAAAGAAGGTAAGCCAGGGATTGCTGTAAAGATCAGGAACTTTCCTGAGAATGTTTTCAATTTCCTACTTGGAGAAAGATGGGAAAGATGGGGTGGTGACAAAAAGATTTTTGTATTTTATACATTTTTATATATTCATAGTTCTTGAAATTACTATTATATAGTTATAATACTCTAATCCTTACTTAACTCTAATAAACTCCTAATTCCATTAAACCACTATTATATTCTTATATAGCTTTAATCCTTAATTAACTCTAGTATGTTTCCTTACTTTTCTCTTAAAACCATGACTGTCTAAATATATTCCTAAAATGCTGTATAGTCCTATTCTTTTATATAGTCCTGAAATACTATATAATCTTATAGGAAGTGGACCTATAGCAACATTTTGGGTTTTGAGAATGAGCAGAATATGAGCAGTCATTATAAAAAGTGAAGGCAAAGAAGCCTTTGGACCTACTCCAATGGGTTGACCCAGGGGCGTGTAACTAGGGAAACTGAATCTCCTTTTGGATGTTCCTGTTAAATATCCTAATTATCAACCTTAATAAATTGTTGAAATGAGGAGCTGGGTGTGCCCTTTCCCACTGGGACACCTGGAATCTTCCAATAAATGTCAGGGTTTTACTTTACTGTTCAAACACTGTTGCAAAGGGGTTTTTTTCTCTTTGGATTATAGACAACAGGGGAATGAGAGAAGCAGAACAGGAATTGTAATCCCAGAATCACAGAACATTTTGAGTTGAAAGCAACACACTGGATCATAAAACTAATGTATGAACATTTACAGGGACTGCAGAACTGTATATTAAGTTGGCCAGTCTCTCTGCTGGGAGCCTCCCAAAGGGCCCTCAGCCACTCCTCAGCCCTGGGCAGCAGCAGCATCACCTCTGCAGGGCCCAGCAGGGCTCTCCTGAGCTGCCCTTGCCCAGCTGCACACAGAGCCTGCCCCAGCCAGGGCCCTGCACACAGGCAGGTTTCTGTAGGGCCCCGGCCAGGGCACACAGGCTGGGATGGGCTCTGTGAGCGCTGGCAGGGACAAGGCTCCTCTCAGGAGGGAATGTCCAGGCCCAGGGAGATGCTCAGGGAAGGAGAGGGGGCTGAAGAGAGCAGTGCTGGGGGCAGGAGGGCACTGTTGGTGTGTGGGAGGTGCTGGGCACAGCTGGGTACAGGATCATTGTCCTGAGTTCCCGGCTGTCTCTGCCCTGCCCTCTCAGGCACAGCACCACAACATCTCTTGGTTCTGCCCTGCCCTGATATTGTCATTGATATCTGCTGCTCCCAGGGAGGCTCTGGCATTTGCAGCAGCTGAGTCAGGCACTGCCCTTGGCATTCCTGCTAGGCAGGGCTGTCCATGGGAATGGGGTGTCCAAGCTTCCCTGGCATCTGTGGGGCTGTGGGCAAAGCAGCCCATGGGAAAGGGGAATGAGCTGAGCCCCCTCCCTGGGATCCCATCATGGGCACAGCCAGGGATCTCCTTGCTGTGCCCTTTCAAGCTCTGAGCTGCCCTCCGGGGTGCAAATCTGTGCCAGAGCCTCTGGGAGTTCCCTGAATGTCCCACAGGGAAGGGCAGAGCTGCCAGAGCTGAGGAAATGCTGTTGGGTTTGCCAAGGGAGCCGTGAGCATCCTTGGCACAAGGGGCTGCTGAGACCTTGCCCAGACACCTTTAGAGAGGGTGAGACATTCAGGGATCCCTCTGCTCTGGGCAGTGTCTGGTTTATCCCAGGGTAACCTGGGAGTGTGAGTGTGCTCTGATTGCAGCCAAAGGTGCAAAGCCAGGGCAGTTGGGAACAAGCCCATCCAGCCCCTCACCTTCCCTCAGCCACAGGGAATCCTTTGCCTCTCTCATCTCTCAGTGGCAAACTCTGAGTGCAGGCGGAATGCTGGGGATTTCTGACCTCAGAGAGGCAGGAACGATGTGTGGGTAGGAAAACAATTCCTAAAACCAACTCCTGCCATCCATGTCCTATAGAAATGGGAGTGCAGATGCTACCAAGCCTGTCTTCATTCTGAGTGATTCCCCTGACAAATCCTGAATATCCAGCCTTGTCCCTCTGCCCCATGGCCACAAACCCAGGGTAGATGGTTCCTTGAGAGCCCCCATGCACAGGCATGGCTGCTCCTGGCACACTCAGCCAGCACAACTGGAGCTCAGGCAGGGACCTGGGTGAAGGTTTTCCCAGAGCAGGAACAGGAGTGGGTGAGTCCCAGTGGGACAGTCTGCAGGGAATGGATCAGGTTTGGCTCCAAGCAACCTCTCGTGACTTGTCACTGTCCTTTCTCCATCAACAGGTCCCCATGCCCAGCCCCAGCAAATGTCCAACAGCAGCTCCATCAGCCACTTCCTCCTGCTGGCATTGGCAGACACGCGGCAGCTGCAGCTCCTGCACTTCTGCCTCTTGCTGGGCATCTCCCTGGCTGCCCTCCTGGGCAACGGCCTCATCATCAGCGCCGTAGCCTGCAGCCACCACCTGCACACGCCCATGTTCTTCTTCTTGCTCAACCTGGCCCTCAGTGACCTGGGCTCCATCTGCACCACTGTCCCCAAAGCCATGCACAATTCCCTCTGGGACACCAGGGACATCTCCTACACAGGATGTGCTGCTCAGCTCTTTTTCTTTCTCTTCTTCATTTCAGCAGAGTTTTTCCTCCTGACCATCATGTGCTATGACCGCTACGTGTCCATCTGCAAACCCCTGCACTACGGGACCCTCCTGGGCAGCAGAGCTTGTGCCCACATGGCAGCAGCTGCCTGGGCCAGTGCTTTTCTTAATGCTCTCATCCACACAGCCAATACATTTTCCCTGCCCCTGTGCCATGGCCATGTCCTGGGCCAGTTCTTCTGTGAAATCCCACAGATCCTCAAGCTATCCTGCTCAAATTTGTACCTCAGGGAACTTGAGCTTCTTGCATTTTCCTTCTGTTTGGGCTTTGGTTGTTTTGTGTTCATTGTTTTCTCCTATGTGCAGATCTTCAGGGTCGTGCTGAGGATCCCCTCTATACAGGGACGGCACAAAGCCTTTTCCACCTGCCTCCCTCACCTGGGCGTGCTCTCTCTGTTCCTTAGCACAGCCACATTTTCTGACCTGAAGCCCCGCTCCATGTCCTCCCCATCCTTGGATTTGTCAGTGTCAGTTCTGTACTCAGTGGTGCCTCCAACCCTGAACCCCCTCATCTACAGCCTGAGGAACCAGGAGCTCAAGGCTGCAGTGTGGAAACTGATGACATGATGGTTTCAGGGACATTAAACTGCTGGCCAATTTCTGCAAATATCTTGTAATCAAAGTCATCTTTGATACTTCTTGTTGGCTTCATTTTGGAGGTTCTTTTTCTTTGTTTTACCTTACTAATCTTTTCCACAAAGAAATGTCATGGTTTGTGGTTTTTCTCATTTTGTTTCTCTCCATCTTCCCTGTGGCCAGAGATTGTGTCAATGAGGGGCTGCACTCTTGGTGGCTTTAATGGCACTAAAGGATCTCACAGCAAAGTTTTTTTCCAGATATGCCCTTGTGTTCCCTTCTCTGGGGCTGCAGCAGCAATGTCTGTGTGCATAGCTGGGGGCATATCTGTGCTGGCACAGCAGCTCTGGTCCTGCTGGCCACACCATTCCTGATCCAGGCCAGGAGCCATTGGCCTTCTTGCCCACCTGGGCACACTGCTGGCTCATGTCCAGCCTGCTGTCCATCAGTCCCTGCAGGTCCCTTTCTGCCTGGCTGCTGTCCAACCCACTCTGTAGCACCAGGGCCAAATATCAGGGCCTGGCACTTGGTCTTCTTAAGCTGCAACTTGTTGGATTCTTTCCCCTGGATCCAGCCTGTCCAGGTCCGTGTGCAGAGCCCTCCTATGCTCCCACAGATCAACACTCACATCCAGCTTGGTATCATCTGCAAAGATGTCCTTGGTTCCATGGCACCCCTCAGTGTCACAATGGCCTCTTGGCTACACCAGGCCCTGCACTGTCACACTGATCTCTTTGGTTCCAGTAGACCATGCCGAGCAACAATGGTCTCCTTGATTCCATGGGGCCCCAAAATATGACAATGGTCTCCTTGGTTCCACTTGGCCCCAGAGTGTCACAATGGTCCCATGGTTACATGAGGTCCCACAATGTCACCATGGTCTCTGTGATTCCACAAGTCTCCTCAGTGTCACACTGGACTCCTTGTTTCCACAAGGCCATACAGTGTCACAATGTTCTTCCAGATTCCTCGAGGCCCCACCTGTCACAGTGGCCCCTTGGTTACACAGGATCCTGCAGTGTCACAATGTCCCCTTGGTTCCATGGGCCCCGCAGTGTCAGAATGGCCCCTTGGTTCCACTGGGCCCTGGAGTCTCCCAATGGTCTCCTTGGTTTTCCAGTGTCAAAATGGCGAAACCCCTTGGTTACACAAGGCCCTGCAGTGTCACAATGGCCTCTGTGGTTCCACGAGGACCCAGAGTGTCACGATGCACTCCCTGGTTCCATTTGGCCCCAGAGCACAACAATGGACTCTTGGTTCTGTGGGGCTGCACAGTGTCACCATGGTCCTCTTAGTTCCATGAGGCCCTGCAGTTTCACAATGGCCCCAGAGTGTCCCAATCATCACAGAATGACAGAATCAAATAGGCTGGAAAAGACCTTTGGGATCATCAAGCCCAACCAATGCCCTCATACTGCCTTGTCACACAGACCATGGCGCTAAGTGCCACTGAAGAGGGAGAGGGACTCTGCCACCTCCCCCTGGCCAGCCCATTCCAATGCCCACTCATCCTTTCTGTGAAGAACTTCTTCCTATTGTCCAGCCTGAACCTCCCTGGTGCAGTTTAAGGCTGTGTCTTCTTGTCCTGCCCTCCAGCAGATCCACACTCACACCCAGCTTGGTGCCATCTGCAAGTTGTGCATGGTGGACTCGATCCCCTCACCCAGATCATCAGTGAAGATATTAAACAGGACTGGGCCCAACAGAGATCCCTGGGGGACACCACCAGTGCCTGGACACCAGCTGGGTGCAGCACCATCCCCACCACTCTCTGGGCCCAGCCTCCAGCCAGCTCTTAAATCTCCCAGCGAGGAGGGAACCTGCCCAAGCCATGGGCTGCAGCTTCTCCAGGGAATGCTGTCAGAGACAGTGTCAAAGGCTTTGCTGAATTCCAGGCACACAACATCCACAGACTTTCCTGCATCCACAGGTGGGTCACCTGGTCGTAAAAGGAGACCAGGTTGGTCCGGCAGGACCTGCCACCCCTTAATCCACGCTGGCTGGCTCTGATCCCTCAGCCATCCTGTGGGTGCCCTGTGATGGCACTCAGGGTGATCTGTTCCATAACCTTGCCGGGCACCCAGGTCAGGCTGACAGGCCTGGAGTTCCCCAGATCCTCCTTCCAGCCCTTCTTGGGGATGGGCTCACATTGGCAACTCCAGTGCTCTGGGACCTCTGTGCTGAGCCAGCACTGATGGTAAACGATGGAGAGCAGCTTGGGGAACTCATCTACCAGCTCCCTCATCCCACTAGGAGGGATCCCATCTGACCCGTACACCTCTGAGCATCTGAGTGACTCAGCAGGTCACCAACTGTGTCCTCCTGGATTCCAGGGGCTGTTCTGCTGCCTGTGCCCATCTACTGCTCAGGAGAACACTTCCCCTGAGGACAACCAGTCCTAATATTGAAAAATGAGATAAACAAGATGTTAAGTAGCTCAGCCTTTTCTTAATCTTTAGTTACTATATTCTCCACTGCATCCAATAAGGAGTAGATGTTCTCCTTATCGCATTGTTTGCTATTAATTCATTTATAGAAACATTTTCTATTATTTTTCACACAAGTGTCCTGGTTAAGCTCTAATTCAGCTTTCACATCTCAACTTTTCTTTCTGCATGATTTAAACACTTCCTAAGTTGCCTGACCTTCTGTCTAAAGGTGATGCTCACACTTTTTCCCCTGACTTCCCACAAAAGCTCCATGGGCAGCCAGGACAGTCATCTTCCTCACCAGCTCATCTTTTGCCACATTGGGACAGGCTGTTCCTTCCCCCTTAGGATTACTTTCTTGAAATGTGTCCATCCTTCCTGGACCCCTTTGTTTTTAAGGGCTGTTTCATCTAAAAACATCAGTACCTGATTCATTACTCCCCCAATCTGCATCCTAAACAGGCCAAAGTCTGCCCTTCCTAATTCCAGTGTAGAAGTTTTGTTGCTGCCCCTCCTTCTTTACCAGAACATTGAACACTTGATTATTTCATGGTCACTGTGCCCCAGGCAGCCTCCAAGCCCCACATCTGCCACCAGCCCTTCTCTGTTTGTGAACAGCAGCAGACAGAGCTTTCCTTGGCAGTGGGAGTGCTACCAAAAATTCAGTAAAAGAGAGAACTCCTTAGCACCAGTGTAGCATTAAGAAGCAGCATTCTTTATTCAGCTGGATGCACAGGGGATAGCTCCTCCCAAAGCTATGCATGCTGCGTTCAGGAAAGTTTCTCTTTATATTCTGTATTGTGCACACATATTCATTGATTGTCCTGGACTAAACACACATAGATAATAATTTCTCCAAAATCATTAACATATTTCCCCTCCCCTTTACCCATGCATTCTTCCAGACCCTGAGGGTCTCTCTGGTGGTCCCTGGTGGTCGTGGACCCCAATGTTCCAGTGGGCCTGGCTGAGCTGGCAGGACACTGAGGTTGCTGAACTTCCAGTTCCCCTTCTCACACAATGGGCATTGTGAGATTTCCATAGGCCTGGGGTGTTGCAGAACAAGATCTAGGTGTCAGCTCACCTGGTGTGGACAATTTATCATCTGGTAACATGAGGTCACAGAGTAGGCTATGACATCACAGAGTGCAGTATGTAAAGTTATTCAGCAGGTATGACATAATAGACATCATCACAGAGCAGACTGTGACACCACAGGGAAGAAATCTGACATCACAGAGCAGACTATGACATCACAGAGTTGGCTGTGACATCAGAGACCAGCTGTGTGACATTAGAGAATTGGCTGTGACCTCACAAAGCTGGCTGTGACATCACAGAGAGGCTGTGTGACATCCCAGCAGGGCTGTGTCAGGTCACTGGGTTGGTCACTCTGCCCCAGCTCCCCCTCACAGTTTCTCCCAACAACTCCAATGCTGTCCATGCCCAGCAGGGTCCCTGTCCCCCAGGATCCCCCGGCCCACCTGGAGCCACAGCCTCCACCAAAGGATGTTCCACAGGATCCACCCCAGAGCCTGACAGGGGACAAGGGGCCAGGGCTGTGTGACCAGGACATCAAGGACATGGATTATCCAGGTCACTGTGGCCTGGGTTGGGTTCCCCAGGGCAGGAAAGATGTCTGGCAGCTGGAGCAGGGTCTGGGAAGGGCCTGCAAGGTGGGGCTGGAGCCCTTGGGCTGTGAGCAGAGGCTGAGGGAGCTGGGCTGGTCCAGCCCGGAGCAGGGAAGGCTGAGGGGCTCCTCATCCCAGCCTGGCAGTGCCAGCCAGGAGGGGATGGAGAACACAGAGCCAGGCTCTTCACAGGGGATTGGGGGGAGACAAAAGCCGATGGGTGGAAGGGGAAAGAGGGGAGATCAGCCAAGACAGGGGGAGATTAAATGAGTCAGGCTGGTTTCAGCATTTCCTCAACAGCAAAAGCAGGCTGACCTCCCTTCTTCATCCACCACTGACAGCTTTGCAAATCAGGATTTGTTGGAGCTGTTTTGCCCCCACTCCAGGATGAAAATCCTACTACAAGAACTAATTGTGTTTGTATCTATCATTAAACCATGTTTGTCTGAAAGTAGTTTTAGTATGGAAATTACCTGTGGATGGCAGAATCATCTGACACTGCTGGGATGTTGCACATTGCTCAGGGAAGAGATGTGATTGTTATTAAATTGTATCCTGTTCAACTATAGTCTGTTGGCCATGAAGAGAAACTTTCTGTGCCTCTGAGTCTCACCAGTTCCTAGTCCCCAAAGGACACAAACCTGATAAGTTGTGGTTCCCACACTAGTGGGGGCACTTGCATCTCCCTCCACCCCCAGAGCAGAGCTCCCTTGTCCTAGAAAGTCCCTGGCAATGCAGGGATGAAGGAAACAGGACAGGCTGTGGGGAACAGTGGAAGGGCGGAGCCAGGGAGGAGAATGACTTTTGCATTTGATGGAGCTGTGCCTTCCCTTGTCTTTCTTGGCTGACAAGAAATGAACATCCCTCTGTGTCTCGGGCAGCTCCTTCTCCAAGGAATGCAGGTGGGAGTTGGAGCCAAGGAGCTGAAAGCTGCAGGTGCAGCCTGGGCTGGAGGAAGCTCAGAGTTGCACAAGGCTGCTCTGAGTGCCTGGGCTTGGATGGGGGAAATGGTGGGATGGGGCTAGGGACAGAGTCTGATTGATTGTCAGCCATGAAGGGTCTTGATTTTCATATCTATTCAAACGGCATGAGGAGGTATTTGGATTCAGTGTCAATTGGAGATTGCACACATCAACGAATTAACAGAAAAAAAAAAAAAAAAACAGGACCTGAAAAAATGTTTTTTATCACGATCATTGTACATGTAATACATTCTCTTTGGATACACTACTGAAATGTGTTGAATTAACCACAAAAGATTTGAAAATCTGTATCAAAATATCCCCAGAGGCTTGGCTTGTTAAAGTGTTCTGAATGGTAATGAGCCCTGGGGCACTGAATTCCTGCACTGAAGCTCTGAAGGCTGAACAAGCCTCTAGAGCAGGAAAATTCAGCAGCAGCCTCCAAGGTGCTGAGGATGTCAGCAGCCCCCACTGAGGCCATCCCTGCCCAGAGACCGTGGGGGAATGGGCAGACAAGGAGAGCGTCCCTGGGGCTGGGGCAGCACAACTCAGAGGCACCAGCGGCTCCAGCTGGGCAATGGAGTGTGGAATGTGGCTGGGAAAGCCCTGCCTGGGCTGTGCCAAGCAGGACAGACAAGCCCTGACTCCCATCCCCCAAACAACTCTCTCAAGGAGACATTTAAAAGGAACTACAATTGTTTGTGTACTCTTGAGTTGGACTCACTGGGAAATACCAACAAGAATTTCTCAGGGGCTCAGAAGAACTTAGGGAAATCAGAGAAACTTAGGCAAAAATTTTTCATGGCATTGTAGTGATTTTAGTTTGTTAATTAAGGATTTTTCAAATCCTGGGATTTTTAAAGTAATGTATTGATGAATGTGGTGGGTTTTAGTGTCAGTTAATTATTTATGTATTTCATTTTTTGTGAGATATGAATAGTAGAAAGGTAAAGTAGGCTTAAAATTTTAAAAGGGTATGAAGAAAATTTTATTAAAAGTAACTAAAAAGGCACAGACACGCTAGCACTGACTCAGCACCCCCTGTTTGCATTGCACAGAGCAGGGGGAGCACCCCCATGCTGTTGGTGTGGGGATATGAACCTGAGGGAGCACAAATGCCATCAGCCCCTGGGGCCAGCAAGGGCTGGGGGACACAGAGACACCACTCAGCTTTGTCCTGGCCTCTGCACTCAGCCAGAAAGTTTGTTCCCATCAGCTGGGAGTTTCCAGTCCCACTGCAGACACGGTTTCTCAGAGCCAGGGCTGCCTGGCAGCCACCCCCAAACTGCCCTCAGCATTTCCTTTGCTTCACCTTTCCTTTCTTTACTCTTCCTGACACAAATTTCTTTCTATTGCCCACGGCTCTTCCCTCCCCTGCAAACAGCCCATCTCTGTTTGCCCTTTCCTCTCTGGCCCCACTCCCCATTGCAGTTCCTTACTTGGCACCATGGGAACGTCCCTTGGGCAGCAGGATCATCCTACAAGTGCTGCAGGAATTGTCTGCAGGCTCCTGCAGTGCCTGGTGCTGCTCCCTTGCCAGAGGCACCCCAGGCCAGGGGGGCACATCTGGGCTGCTGTGTCTGGCTCTGGGGCTCCCTGTTCTGGGCAGAGAGGGGGAGCTGCAGAGGCTCTGCAGGACTGACAGGATGGGCTTTGGGGCTGGCAGGAGAAGCTGAGGGACCTGGGCTGCTGGAGCTTCTGAAGAGGAGGCCCAGGGCTTCTCCTGCAACTGCTCCAAGAGTAGTTCCAGACAATCCCAGAATCAGCAAGCTTGGAAATTACTTTGGAGATCATCAAGTCCACCCTGTGCCCTGACACCACCTTGTCTCCCCTAACCCTCCTCTTTATCCCTCCTGGTTGGGACAAACAACCCCAGCTGCCTCAGCAGCTCCACACAGGACTTGTGCTCCAGACCCCTCTCCAGCCTTGTTGCCCTTCTCTGGACACGCTCCAGCCCCTCCATGTCCTTCCTAAATTGGGGCCCGCAGAACTCAACACAGCACTCGAGGTGCTGCCCCAGCAGTGCTGAGCACAGGGGAACAATCCCTGCCCTGGCCCTGCTGGCCACACCATTCCTGATCCAGCCAGGAGCCATTGGCCTTCTTGGCCACCTGGGCACACTGCTGGCTCATGTCCAGCCTGCTGTCCATCAGTCCCTGCAGGTCCCTTTCTGCCTGGCTGCTCTCCAGGGACTCCGTCCACCGCCTGTAGTGCTGCAGGTGTTGGTTTGGCCAAAGTGCAGGACTCAGCACTTGGTCTTGTTAAACCTCACCTTGTTGGATTTGTCCCTGGATCCAGCCTGTCCAGGGCCCTCTGCAGAGCCCTCCTACCCTCCAGCAGATCAACACTCTCAGCCAACTTTGTGTCATCTGCAAATTTGCTGATGCTGGACTCAATCCCCTCATCCAGATCATCAATGCAGGTATTGAAATCCACGCTGGTTGGCTCTGATCCCCTCGGCCATCCTGTGGGTGCCTTGGGATGGCACTCAAGGTGATCTGTTCCAAACCTTGCTTGGCACCCAGGTCAGGCTGGCAAGCCTGGAGTTCCCCACATCCTCCTTCCAGCCCTTCTTGGGGATGGGCTCACATTGGCAACTCCAGTGCACTGGGAGCTCCCTGCTGAGCCAGCACTGATGGTAAATGATGGAGAGCAGCTTGGGGAGCTCATCCACCAGCTCCCTCATCCCACTAGGAGGGATCCCATCTGACCCGTACACCTCTGAGCATCTGAGTGACTCAGCAGGTCACCAACTGCTTCCTCCTGGATTCCAGGGGCTGTTCTGCTCCCTGTGCCAATCCACCAGCTCAGGAGAACACTTCCCCTGAGGACAACCAGTCCTAATATTGAAAATTGAGACAAACAAGGTGTTGAGCAGTTCAGCCTTTTCCTTATCTTTAGTTTTATTATTCTCCACTGCCATTCATAAAGTGTAGAGGTTCTCTTTCTCCCTCCTTTTGCTATAATTTTTTCATGAAAACTTTTTTTTTTTAATGAAAGCCACAAGGTTGCATTCTAATTGAGCTTTCACTGCTCTAATTCTCATTTTTATAACCTAACATCAGCCTTAAATACTTCCTAAGTTGCCATTCTGTTTGACCCCTGACTTCCCACAAAAGCACCATGTGGCACTAGGCCAGTCATTTCCCTCACTGGCTCATGTTTTGGCACACTGGGACAAAGTGAGGGACAAAACCCCCTTAAGATTATTTTCTTGAAATTTGTCCATCCTTCCTGAATTCCTTGGTTTTTAAGGGCTGCTTCCCTTTAAAAAATCGGGACCTGATTCAGTACTCCCCAAATCTGCATCCTAAATAGCCCAAAGTCTGCCTTTCATAATTCCAGTGCAGAAGTTTTGTGTCTGCCCCTCCTTCTTTACCAGAAGGTCACAGATTGCACTATGACATCACAGAATGGGCTGTATGAGGTCGTCAAGCAGTTATGGCATCATAGACTGCCTCTGTGATATCACAGACCAGGATGTGACATTGCAGGTCAGAGGTCTGACATCACACGGCAGACTATGATATCATAGAGTTGGCTGTGACATCAGAGACCAGCTGTATGACATTAGATAATGGGCTGTGACATGACAGAGCAGGCTGTGACATCACAGAGGGGCTGTGTGACATCCCAGCAGGGCTGTGTCAGGTCACTGGGTTGGTCACTCTGCCCCAGCTCCCCCTCACAGTTTCTCCCAACAAGTCCAATGCTGTTCATGCCCAGCAGGGTCCCTGTCCCCCAGGATCCCCCCGGCCCACCTGGAGCCACAGCCTCCACCAAAGGATGTTCCACAGGATCCACCCCAGAGCCTGACAGGGGACAAGGGGCCAGGGCTGTGTGACCAGGACATCAAGGACTGGGATTATCCAGGTCACTGTGGCCTGGGTTGGGTTCCCAAGGGCAGGAAAGATGTCTGGCAGCTTGAGCAGGGTCTGGGAAGGGCCTCCAAGGTGGGGCTGGAGCCCTTGGGCTGTGAGCAGAGGCTGAGGGAGCTGGGCTGGTCCAGCCCAGAGCACCTTCCCCCATGGCTGGGGCTGAGTCCTGTGGCAGCTGCAGCTGCTGCTGTGCCCTTGTCAGGGGCTGAGGCCCTGGGGCCAGTGCCCAGAGCAGCCAGGTCTGAGCAGAGCTGTGGGGCCAGAGCCGGCTGGGCTGGGCTGGGCTGGAGAGAGGCCCTTAGTGCTGCCCAGAGCTCAGGGCAGCTGGCAGAGCTTACAGGGAGCTGGGCTGGGCTCAGAGAGCTTGGCCCAGAAACCATCTGTGTCCATCTCAGCCTGGCTGAGCGTGCAGGGGCAGGACTCAGGCCAGGCCTTGTGGGGCAGGGCCAGCGCCTGTGCAAGGCATTGAAAAGGAGAGAGAGGAGGCTGCTCTGTGCCCTTGGTGGCATGGACAGAGCAGGGAGGGGGCCCAGGACATTTGTCAGTGCCAGCCTCTGTCCCCATGTGTTGGCAGTCCT
Organism: Passerculus sandwichensis; assembly: GCA_031885435.1. Classification (NCBI taxonomy): domain Eukaryota; kingdom Metazoa; phylum Chordata; class Aves; order Passeriformes; family Passerellidae; genus Passerculus; species Passerculus sandwichensis. Next base: position 2,371,260 of record CM063146.1, read on the forward strand.
GGCTGCTGAGCCCAGCTTTGGCCTGGGCTGAGTTTGGCTGTGGCCCAGCCCCATCCTCCTGCGGGGCTCAGGGCCTGTTCTTGGCCATGGCCAGCCCTGGCCAGCCTCTCTGCTGGCCCAGAGGACAGCAGTGCCCAGGGCAGGGCTGTCTGTGCAGCCCCACAGGTGCCCCAGGCTCTGCAGGAGCTGGCAGAGGCTGCCCAGCAGGGAGGCCATGGGGCACAGAGCCCCAAGGCTGCTGTGGGCACCACGACACAGGGGCCGTTCCCAGCTGCAATGCTCCTGGCCTGGGCTGGGCCTGCACAGGGGCTGGGCCACCATGGCTGGGCCAGCACAGGGCCACAAAGGGGCCACGCAGCCGCTACCAGGGCTGACAACAAGGCCAGGCACATACAGGGAATTGCTGAGCATGGCCTGTGCTGGCCAGGCCTGACTGTGCCAGAGGCAGAGCTCAGCTGCCCTTGGGGGCTGCAGGAACAGTCCAGAGCCCAAAGAGCCTCCATGGCTGTGCTGGAGACCAAGGCTGCAGGAGGGAAATGCAGGGCTGCTGCGTGATGGGGAGGGCATTGAATTCCAGCACAGACCTTGGTTTCCATGGGTTTGTTGGCTGACAATAAATGAACATCCCTCTGTGCCTCAGGCAGCTCCTTCTCCAAGGAAAGCAGGTGGGAGTTGGAGCCAAGGAGCTGAAAGCTGCAAGTGCAGCCTTGGCTGGAGGGAGCTCAGATTTGCACAAGGCTGCTCTGAGTGCCTGGGCTTGAATGGGGAAAATGGTGGGGTGGGGGTAAGGGTAGAATCTGATTGATTGTCAGCCATGAAGGGTCTTGATTTTCATTTCCATTCAAACTGCATGAGGAGGTACTTGGATTCAGTGTCAGCTGGAGACTGCATACACCAATAAATTGACAGGGAAAAAAAACCTAAATTTGAGGTAAGAAATCTTTTCTCATTGTGTTTTTAAATAGAATCTATTTCATTTGAATACACTACTGGAATTCATCTAATTAATCACAAAAGATTTGAAAATGAAAATCAAATTACTCCCACAAGCTTGGCTTTTCAAGGTGTTCTTAATGTTAATGAGCCCTGGGGCACTGAATTCCTGCACTGAAGAGCTGAAGGCTGAACAAGCCTCTGGAGCAGGAAAATTCAGCAGCAGCCTCCAAGGTGCTGAGGATGTCAGCAGCCCCCACTGAGGCCATCCCTGCCCAGAGACCGTGGGGGAATGGGCAGACAAGGAGAGCGTCCCTGGGGCTGGGGCAGCACAACTCAGAGGCACCAGCGGCTCCAGCTGGGAAATGGAGTGTGGAATGTGGCTGGGAAAGCCCTGCCTGGGCTATGCCAAGATGGACACAAAAGCCCTGAAATCCCATCTCCCAAACAATTTTCTTAATGAGACATTTAAAAGGAATTACAATTGTTTGTGTCCTCTGAGTTGGATGCACTGGAGAAATACCAACAAGAATTTCTCAGGAGCTCCAAACAACCCAACAGCCTTTACTGGGAACTTTAGATAATCGGAGAAATTTTACCAATAGGTTTAATAGAACATTCAATCAACACAGAACACTTCTTAAAGCACTGACTTGGCCAACTTCACAAACTCTAAGCTATTTGAATTTTACATTACTCAAATTGTCAAAAGTACAGAAATAGAAGGAAAGGACAGAAAGAGAGAAAGGCAAAAAAATAGAGGCGCACAAAGAGAGGTACCAACTCCTGGATTCCAGCAGTGTTCAGATTGAAATTCCAAGAGGATGTAGGGTCAAGATCTGTGCTTGCCTTGTTGTCATCCTTAAAAACCCCTTGGTCTCCCTGGGCCCATCCCCCAGGTGGGACTTGGGCTCATGTGGTCCCTCAGGAGCTGGGCTGGGGCTGCAGAGGTGGCTGTGGAGCATTGCCTGTGCTGTGCCAGGGACTGGCAGACACTGCTGGGCTGGGATAGCGGCTCTGGGGGGATTGGGGTTCCAGGGCAGGGCAGGGCTGGAGTTCCAGGGCAGGGCAAGGCTGGACCTGCCCCTTCCTCCCCCACACACTAAATATTTCCACCAACAATCTCCTCCAGTCTGTCACAACAGGCATTGTTGGAGGTGGAACTCCCACTGCCAGCCATGGGTGCCTGCAGGAGAGGGACAGTTCTTTTCCATGGCAAGGAAAGCACAGAGCCCCATTGTTTCAGCAGCAGATGAGAAGAGACCCTCAACCTGCAAACGTTAGCTGGACCAGTTTGGTGGTCCCTGGGAGGCCAAGCCAGCCAGACCTGTTCCATGTTCTTTTGTTTTTACGATGCCCCATAATGTCACAATAGTGCCTTGGACCCATGGGGCTCTGCAGTGTCATAATGGTGCCATGATTACATGGCATCCAGCAATGCCACAATAGACCCTTGTTCTGGTTGGTTTCTACAGTCTTGTAAATGCCCCTCAGTGTCACAATGGTACCAATGACTCCATGAGGCCTTGCAGTGTCACAGTGGTCTCTGTGGTTCCCCAGGCCCCAAAATGTCACGGGATGCTTCTGTAACATAAGCCCTGCAATGTCACAATGGACCTTTGGACCTCAGGGTTTTCAGTGTCCCAATGGTCTTTTTTGGCTCCGCAGTGTCACAACGGACCATTGATGACAGAAGGCCCCTCTGTGCCACCCTGGAGCTTTAGTCCTGCACAGCCCTGCAGTGTCACAAAGGTCTCTTGGTTTCATGAAGCCCCAGAGTATCACAATGGTCCTCTTGGTTCTGTGGGGATCCCCAGGGTCACAGTGGTCTTACTGGTTCGATGAAGCCTCAGAGTATCACAATGCTTTGCTTATTCCATGGGGCCTCATAGTGTCACAATGGTCCCCCTGCTTCCCCAAGGCCCCTCAGTGTCACAATGGCCCCTTGGTTCCATGAGGCTGTCAAGAGTCTTAATGGTGTCTCCATGATTCCAATAGGCCTTGCAATGTCACAATAGACCTTTGGCTCCATTGGGTCTCATGGTGTCAAAATGGCCCCTTAGTTCCATGACCCCCCAAAGTGTCACAATGGCCTCCATGGTTAAATGAGGCCCTGCAGTGTCACAATGGACCCTTGGTTTGATGGGGCCTCTCAGTGTCACAATGATCCCTACATTCCATGGAGCCACACAGCGTCAGTACGCTCCCCTTGGTTCCATGAGGCCCAGCAATGTCACAGTGCTCTCCATGATTCCATGAGGCCCCACAATGTCACAATGGTCCCTTGGTCTCACAGGGCCTCACAGTGTCATAATGGTCCCTTGGTGTCACAGGGCCCCACAGTGTCACAATGGTCCCTTGGTTCAATGGGCCCTGTGCTGCTGCATTCCCCCTTCCCCTTCTCAGGCTGCCCTGCCAGCTGAGAAATGCTCCTTGGGCCTTGGCCTTGGCCAACAGCCCCTGGGCTCAGCTCCTCTGCAGCTCATCACAAACACTGTCTGCTCCAGTCACTTCTGCTGCCAAACCAGTTCCTGATTCCCTTAGGAGGAGCCCTGGGTATTGGAATATGAACCCCAATATTACCAGATAGATTGTGCCTGGGCTCGTCTGACCCCTGCTGCTAGGCCAAAGGCAGCAACTGTGGTGTTTCACCCCAGAGACACTTTTGGCTGGCTGGAGGTTGCAGCTGGGGGCTAAAACAAGTCCAGGCTTGTAGAAACTCAGTTTACCTCAGGTGGGAAGGCTTCAGGCGTTGGTGAATAGAAAGGAGATGGGTTCTGCCAGAGGGTTAATATCCAGAGTTTATTGCATGGTCACAGAGATCTGAATCTCAGGTAACAGCTCCAACAGAATGGCAAGCACATGGTCCTTGGTCAATTTAGGCCCAAGGACAGGGGAAGGGGAAGGGACACCAACCAGGTGGGAGGGGCAGGGTCTCAGGGGACGATGACACCCAGACAGGCCAATGACCCCCAGGCCTGAAGGGCATCCTTTGAACTTGACCGACAACACGAGGCCTTGCTGGAATGTTAAGCCTGATTGACAGAACTCACTCAGCAAGGGGGCAAGGGGGAAGGGAGAGGGGTATTGCCACACCTGGAAGGTGACTAAGAAGTCTAAAACAGGAAATTGCAACACACTGCAACACCTGCAAAGTGTTTTTGTTCCCCCAGTGGCACAACATCCCTGTCCTCACCCTACCAAAGAAAGCAGTTGATGCCAAGTGCAGCCAGGATGAACCATTTCTGGGACTGAAGCCCCTCTCTTGGGGCCCTGCAAACAGCGCTCCAAAAGGAGCCCTTGGAGCTCTCCTGGGCCAGTGACTCCCTCTGAGTGGGGCCTCTCCCAGATGGGAACTCTCCCGTTTGCTGCACTCAGGGATCCTGAACAACGACGGAGCCTGGGCTGATCCCCCCACTCCTCTAGGCTCGACCCATGGCCCGCTGGGGAGATGCCAAAGGATCCACAGGGAGTATTTCCTGCCCTTGGGAATTTCTCCCATGTGCCTTGCACTGACTCTTTGTGTCTGTGTGCACACAGGAGTGCCTGTGCTGGGGAAATGTGGAAGAAATGCTGCTCTCTGAGGGGCTTGAGTGCCTTGCATAGCTGAGTCTGTCAGATATCCAGGTATCAGTAAGTAAGTTAAGTCACAAGGTCTAAGCAAAGTTAAATGCTGCTAAGAGTTGTTCTTTTGCTATGTTGTTAAGTTTAATTTGAGTTATTAGCTAAGTTAAATATTGTTAAGTGTCATTCCTTTGTTCAATTGTCATAGTTTTTAAGTTAGGTTAAATAGTCTTAAGTGCTGTTATTTTGCTAAATTGTGAAGTTTTTAGGTACCAGTTAAGGTGTAAGTTAACTCCTGTTAAGTTTGAGCTCTGTAAGCTGTTGGGCCATATTCCTTTTATCCTTACTCTCTCTGTCCTTGTGTTACACACACACAGGGACAGTTCTGGGTTAATTTCTGGTTTGATTGCCTGGATTCTGTTTGTTTTTGTTGTTGCTGTGTTTCCTTGGTGTGCCTGAACTGTCCACTCAGGAGCAGAGTGACTCTTGCCAAGGAACTTTGTGCTGCTGTCCCTTAATATTGTCTGGTTTTTGCTGCTCCCTTGCTGGGGATTTTTTCAGCGCTCTCAAGGCCTCGTTGGTACCAGGGTGAAGGAGCCCTGGCCCAGGCTCTGGCCCTGGGGGACACGGGGACGCTGCCGGGGGGTCCCTGTCCCCCTGTGCCACCCCCAGGGCCCCGGCCCCCGTCCCCGTGTCAGGCTCTGGGGTCGATCTCGTGGAACATCCTCTGGGGGAGGCTGCGGGGCTGGGGGCAGGGGGACCGGGGGGACAGGGGACCCTGCTGTGCACGAGCAGGGTTGGACTGTCTTGGGGGGAGCTGTGAGGGGGGCCGGGGCAGAGTGACCTCCCCAGAGACCTCACACAGCCCCTGTGATGTCACACAGCCTTCCTGTGATATCACACAGTCATCTGAGACGTCACCCTGTGATGTGATAGAGCCATCTCTGTGATGCCACAGAAGACACTGTGATGTCAAAAAGTCACCATGTGATGTCACTGTCTTTTTGTGATGTCACAGTCTGTTCTGTGAGGTCACAGCCTGCTCTATGATGTTACACAGCCACCTGGTGATGTCAGAAACCAATCTTTGATGCTACAGATTCACACTTTATGATGGCAGAGTCTGTTCTATCGCCTCACATCCTACTCTGTGATGCAATAGCCAGCTCTGTGATGTCACAGCTCCCTCAGTGATGACACAAAACACTCAAGAACTCAGTTACATTGAAATGCTGAAGTTTCTTGCACTTTGAAGAGATCCCTGTCAGGGACACAAGTGAGAAAGTGTCCCCAAATTCCAGGTAGAGCAGAACACTGGAGGCAGTGATGACAGCTGGGGACAAACAAGGCAAAGGTGTCTGTGGTGCTGAGACAGAGTAAAGATCCATTCTGAATTAGGTGAAGTGTCTAAGAGAGGTGAAAAGTCTCTGAGGCCAAAGCTGAAGGAGGAACTCGCATGCCGAGACAGCAAGGAGACAGAGAAAGAAAAACAGAAAAGACCACAAGGTCGATTTGCCCCCGACTTAGAAATTCCTTTGATAAAGAAGAACTGGTGCTAAATGTCACACGGAATGAATATGTATGAACTTATTGTGAAACTGTATGCATATGTATTTGGAAGGGGGATAAAAGAAGACTCGAGGTCTTCAGAGGTACGCATCCTTGTTGGGGGACTTGCGTCCGGCACGTGTCGTAAAATAAACATACCGGGCTTTACAACTTTTATAAAGTTGTGAGGTTTCTTCTTTTCTCCGCAAAACATTATGGCGAGCCAAGGCAGGAGTTCTCTGTCCCCGCAGGGGCAGGGGAGATAGACGGACCTCCAAGGCGCGCCCTAGGATTTTTTTCCTGGTGGGGCTCCGCTCATCTCAACTTGCCACCTGCGAGGACAGACAAGGACCTGCTGGCCTGCGGAGGAAGATACGGTATGTACTGAGGGGCCCCCGGGGGAGGGAAAGGAGAGCAAGGGAGTAAACCGGAGACGTCTGGGTTCAGCTGATGGAGCAGCTGTATTAGAGACGGAGTTCATCGTTCTGATAGAGCAGACCGCTAGTGGCTCTGGGGGTGAGCCGGGTGAACCCGTGTATGTGTGTTGGGGGTTCATAGTTCTGATAGAGCAGAACCGCTAGAGGCTCTGGGGGTGAGCCGGGTGAACCCGTGTATGTGTGCGTTGGGGGTTCATAGTTCTAATAGAGCAGAACTGTTGAGCCCGTGTGTGCTTTGTTTGTGTGTGTGTGATGTCCAGACACTGTGTTGCTGTATGGTTAATGTGTGCATTGTGTGGTCAGTGCACTGCGTTTCTAATCGTGCAAGTGTATAAGTGTATGGTGTATAAAAGAGAATAAATCTACAGTGCGGGGGGGTCAGTACTACCCGTGTTTGAAGCAGCCGAGTGAGGCCTGAGGCGCCGGCTGCAGCAGGCTGCGGGGGCAAGGACAGAAGTGCCCAGCAGAGAAACGAGTGGAAGAATGTCAGTGATGGTATTTATCGTGTTTAAATGTAGTGATTTGTGTAGATCTGGTACATTTTAACCGTGAGTATGAGCTCAGAGTTTTCCTCTGCCTTGGATGTTTGATTTTGATTGTGTCCAAGAAAATTGATGTGAGTAAATGCTGAATTATGGTATGCTATGTTGTGTTGAGAAAAGCGAGCACTTTGAGAGATATGCCCTTTCCCAGTGGTTTTGTGTGGTGATTTTCTTCCGCTGCATTTTGGTAATTTGATTCTCAGATTGTATAGTAGTGTTTGTGGAGATTTTAAGATTTTGTTGCAACAAGAGTGGTATTTTACATAGGAGAACTATAATACAGTGATTTATGCTTAACTACGATAGAGTTAAAGGAAGTCTAAGAATTCCCCCCCTCACAGCAATTCAAGCCTTGGCTCTAGCGAATTTGAGATAAAGGGGGGTGCGGGTGTGAGTGTTTATGTCTGTGGGCATATCAGACTTTGGCTGTGACTAGCACAGCCTTTTTGCAAAGCAGTAAAACAAGTGTAAGTAGACACAGGGCTTAATTAGATTGTGCAAGAAGAGAACTAGAAAAGACTGATATTTTGTCTGTTCAGAATATAGTGTCTATGTCACGTTTTTGATTAGCATGCTGTGTGAGGTGACAGTGGCTGTCCCCTGGGCACAGGGACAGCTTTGGCTGCCCCGTCTCCCCAGGGAACACGGGAATGGCCTGTGAGCAAAAGCTGGATGTGCAGTTATTATTGCAGTGCGGTGTTTATGAGAAACACTGGTTTTGCTGTTCTAATAAGTGTCAGGGCACATGTAAATTACAGGTTTCTGGTCAAGCGGATTCAGAACCTAAGGTCTTAGAACTTGTGTGTGGGAACCACATCTGATACCTGCCACCTGGAGCTGTGTGTAGGAGGAAAGTTGAGAAACTACTGTGAAGGTCTGTAAAAAGGTTTGAGTGGAAGCGAGATAGGGCAAGGAGAAATAAATAATGAGAACTGAACAGAGCAAAAGGTTCCTAAATTAGCCCCTTTTGGGAGGGGCTCACTGGGAGAAGGCTGCCAGTAGGAGCAGCTCAGAAAATAAAAAGATTTATAATACTTCGTTGCTGTTAGTACTGTTTTAAAATAGGAGGATAACTGGGATAGAGTTTTGTATGCTGAAATGTCTTTGTGTTTTAAGAAATCATCCAGATTTCTTGAAAAGGGAAAACAAGGCAAAGAGAAAGCAAATCAAACATGTTGTTCAGCATGCAGCATAAGATAGCAACGTATGAAATCAGGCAAGGATTATCATGCTGAAATGCAAAGCAATCACAGTTCACAAAATGAGTACATATGATTTGCTAAAGGCTCCTCCTAAGGTAAGGGAGGAAGGGTAAAGATGACCTCCCCAAAAGGGAAGAATTTTTGTTGACACAAGAGCCATATATTCAGTTTTAAATAAAACTTTAGTACCTGTGGAGAATGTTTATGTTGCAGTGTGGGGAACAACTGAACAACTGGCCAATCTGAGAAGGCATCCTTGTGCAAACCTTTAAAGTAATATGTGTACTATGTGTACCTAAAAGCTTTTGTACAATTCGCTCAATTTGCTAAACATTCTCAAATGAGAAAGGTTACTCTGGAGGCAAATGATATAAAGATGTTTGGCTTAACATTAACAGACACTGAAATTAAGAAAGACATTAGTAAGGAGATATTAGAATAAGTAAACAAGTGTTTTCAAGGGTATGGGCCTCTGCTGTACCAGGGAGAGTGAAAGATGCTCCCCCATGAGCATCAAGTTTAAGGAAAGAACACAACTAGTGAGAACTGAGTAGTACCCTCAAAAGGAAAATAAGGAAGGAATCAGCCCAATAACTGATAGTACTGGATTAAGGACTGTCAATAAGATAACACAGAATTCATACCCTGTGGTAGCAAATCCATATGCCTTACTAACTTGTTTAACACCTGACCTAACCTGGTTCACTGTTTTAGGCCTAAGAGATGCCTTCTTTTGCCTCCCTATCCACAAAGCCAGCCAGAAAATTTTTGCATTCAAACTCAAGCTCACATAGTCCATGTGCCTGAAGGCTTCAAGATTCCCCACTCCGATTGGAGAACAGCTTGCAAAGACCCAGAGTCCCAGGAAGCTCCACAAGAGGAAAGGAGGCTGTTGCAGTACGTGGACGATCTTCTAGTAGCCACTCGGATGAGGGAAGCGAGAGAAGCCTGGACGGTAAGCCTTTTGAATTTCCTAGAATTCCAAGGATGCAGAGTCTCAAAGAAAAAGGCACAGGTATTGAAACAGAAGGTAATCTACCTGGGGTAAGAAGTGAGTGCTGAGCAGCAGACTTCAAGGCAGGGAAGCCCTATGGACTGCTCGCCAGACCCCTCTATGCTCTTATTGCCGATGGAAACAGAGATCTTCAGTGGACACAAGACACCACATGAGCCTTTTGCCAGCTAGAGAGAGTGCCCTCATGTCAGCTCCAGCTTTGAAACTTCCAGATGTAAGTAAACCATTCTTTCTATTTTTCCCATGCAAGGAATTGCCCAGGGAGTACTGGCTCAGGACTTGGACCCTTACTGAAAGGCAGTTGCTTACTTCTCTAAGCAACTAGATGCAACAGCCAAAGGATGGCCAGGTTGCCTCAGAGCTGTAGCAGCAGTCGTGCTGAATATTCAAGAGGCATGCAAGTTTACCCTGGGACAAAAAATGACTGTGCTAGTGTCCCACACAGTGTCCGCAGCACTGGAAGTAAAGGGTGGCCACTGGCTCTCACCACAAAGGTTTCTGAAATGCCAGGCCATCATGGTAGAGCAAGACGATGTAGAGATAGTGGTGACTAATATTGTCAACCCAGCTTCTTTTCTCAGTGGACACCAGAATTGCCTAGAGACCACCGAAGCTACCTACTCCCGCCGCCCAGACTTAAGGGACACTCCTCCGGACAATGCAGAGACCTGGTTCACTGACAGGAAAGCGACATTGCAAAGTTCACAGTGACTACCTGCAGAGAGATAATCGAGTCTGGACCCTTTCCAACAGGTACCTCTGCGCAGAAGGCTGAGATAATTGCCCTGACCCGTGCCCTGGAAAGGGCAAAAGGGAGGAGAATAACCATCTACACAGACTCAAGGAATGCATTTGGAGTCATACATGCACATGGAGCCATCTGGAAAGAGAGGGGACTGCTGACCTCACAGGGAAAGAAGAGACAATCCAGCTGCTGGAAGCAGTTCAGCTACCTGAAAAGGCATATTAAGGCACACTAGAGAGTGAGCTTAAAATTGGAGGAAAGAAATGAGCTGGCGGATGGAGAGGCAAAGAAAGCAGCAAAGGGTGAGGAACAGATTTTCCTCGAAGGTAAGCCATAATACAATAATACTAACCAAAAGAGACGTACAACTGCAAGGGGTGGGCTACCATTGAAAGAGAGCTAGTAATCCCTTCCCATTTTCGTGGTTACTAGTGAAGGAAGGGCACTAGAGAACACACTAGAGCCTAACTACTTAGAAGCCTCTTATAGAGTGTGGCTCCTTTTCGAAATTACCAAGGCTGCAAGTGATACAGAGTGCATTGAAATGAAGTGTTGACTTTGAAGCAGTAATTTCCACAGGCTTTCTAGAACACACATCTGATTGAAACAATCGTTGTATCGTTGTCAGGAATTTATATGCCACTATCACTCAGGTAAGCCGACAATGTGATCCTTGCCTCCAGACTAACCCCAAAATACGCCCCCGGCCAAAATTCGGTCAGACTGGGAGAGGCCATGGGCCTGTACAGCAGTGGCAAATTAACTTTTCAGAACTCCCAAGGAAAGGGGGGTATCAGTATTTACTGGTATTGATAGATACATTTTCAGGGTGGCCAGAAACCTTCCCCACCAGAACTGTCAAAGCTCAAGAGGTGACCAGATTATTTTTATAAGGAATAATACCACGCTTCAGAGTTCCAGCCACGATATCCTCAGATAAAGAATCACATTTCATTTCCAAAATAGTGCAACAGATTAGTAGCCATCTGGGCATAGATCAGGAACTTCACACCCCATACCACCCCCAATCAAGCGGCCAGGTGGAGAGAATGAATCATTTGATTAGGCAGCAAATCATAAGACTGGGGCTAGAAGTTAATCTACCCTAGCCCAAGCTCTTCCTAGCACTATTGCAAATTCAAACTAAACCTTGAGCTAAAGGAATGCTGAGTCCTTTTGGAATGCCTTATAGAAGACCATATAGAATATAAAGGGAATGTCCAGAATGTCCACCTACATGGTGGCATTAAGCAAACAGCTCAGAGTAATTGAGAAACATGTGGCTGGAATTCGGAGCAGGGAGTTAGATAGTCTGGGGATGATGTATATGTTAAGTCTCTTACAGAGAAGACTTCGGAACCACAGTGGGACAGACCACTGCAAGTACTTCTCACCACCTTCACTGCAATCAAAATCAAGGAGCAGAATGCCTGGATCCATCACTCTCGGGTGAAGAAGGCCCAGAAACCCCTTAAGGAGTGACGCCAGGAGACAATGAACTGAGATTAAAACTTACTCGGGCAAAATGAGTATATTGCGGTCGGGAGTAGCTCATATTTTAGTTTGTAGAATTGTATTGTGTGTAATCATAACTGAAGTTTCAGAACTTGAGAGTACCTCTGTTCAAAGTAATGCTAAATGGCCTTGGTCCCTGGCATTTAATCAGTATACTGGATCCATAGGAAAACCTTCTGAGAAAAAAGATTTAAACATATCTACTGTAGTAATCCACGAGAATCAGATATGTGAGGAGCAAGAATGGCAAGAGCAGGAACTGTGGACTCTTCAAGGAATCAGAGGAGAAGAAATCAAAGTAGGGTGCCAGGCCATCAATAGGGTATCTTATGAGAGACCAGATGTAATTAGTGTCTGAACCTCCCCTGGTGTATATGAACACCAGGAAGTCTGTGATAACCTAAGGGAATCAGACTGTTGGTGTAATTTCACCTTGATACAGCCTGTAGAAGTGACCTGCCTTTGAACTCGAATTAATATCAGACTTCCATTTGAATTCAAAGTGGATGTGACTGAACAACAGCTATTATTCAATCCAGAATGGTCTCTCAAATGTGTGGAGTTGATAATGCAAATTAACATCTCAAAAATCCAACCAGCCTGCTCCTCCTTCCTAAAAACTCCCTTTGAGGGCTGGACACTGCACTTTTTACCACAGCAGGGCCTTATACACCCCATACTAGTTCAGACTGAAACAGGCATATCTCAGGAGCAGAACAAGAAAGGAAGGAGCCAGCTCTCCTGGTGCCTAAAACCAGGAACACCAAAAAATCCATTTCCTTAGGTCATTTTCCAAGCCAGTTGGCTGAACTCTCAGGCAATGACTGGTAAAGGGTGCTGAACTGCAGGTGGTAAATTAACCCAAGCAAGGAAGGTGATTTTCTTTATTTATAGCTATCCCCTTTCCTACTGAGATTTGGATCAGTGATTGTCCCAGTCTGAGGCAGTTGGATTCTGCTTAAAAGAGGTAGAGAGAGACCCCCCTCAGAGCTCAGCAGCAGGCTGTAGGATTTTGAGCATCACTTTTGTGCTGAGTGTTTCAAGTAGCAGAAATCTGATCCCAGTTTCTTCTGAGGCACTGCAATGAATTTAGGCTCTTCTCTTAGACTTCCCCTTCATTATTTACTTGAGGCTTGGACCTGAAGCTAGGGGCAAGGTGGGTGAGGTTTCGTAGACCAGGAGAGACATTCCTGCTTGTCACACATCTGGGAAATCAGGTGCTCTGGAGAGGGAAGGAGATTCCTGAGGTCTCTACATTTCAGAACAAACATCTGCCTCAAATATGACCTAAACCTCTGTCAGATACACTTGTGAAGTGTGTCTGAATTTGCAGTGTGAGCCCAGCACATCCCTCTGGCAGGGAGGGATGGTCATAAACAGAAAGCAGTTCCTGTTCCCCATAACAAACATCTAACTGGCATATTAGGGACAAGATTAGGAGTTTTAAATGGAATTGATTCAGAAATACTGGTGAATAAACTGGCCACTGCAGCAGGTAGCCTAGCAAAATTGAAGCAGCCTTTATAATAATCTCTATTGGCATTAGGAACTAGCCAGTGACAGATTTCAAAAGTACTGCCAAAGTAAGGAAGTATGAAAAGGCTGGGGACCAAGACCACAACTTGATAGTACAAAATAATGTGTCTTTAGCTTTCAGTTGTATACAAGCACAGTTATGGATACAAGCAACAGCAGCTCTGATCATATGGGAAAGGGGTGAAGGTAATTTTCCAGCTGAAATTCAAGAAATTTTGTTGGATAATGCAATTGATTTTGAAAGGAACTTTCAATCCTGGCAGACTATGGTGAATTTCACCTGTGATCCTGTTTCTAATGTGGCAACTGCCTTTGTGCTTCCATACATAATGCCACTGTTTATGTTATCCATCCCATCATTGCCCTAGGATTAAACCATGAAAAAACAATACTCTATCCTTCAGAACATGGAGTGTGGGCACGAAAGATGAATGGAAAGTGGCAGACAGTAAACTTAGAATCCTGCATTACTAGAGAACAGATGAGATTCATTTGCGAAAGCAATACTATTAATGCTCAAGATGTGTGTTTGGACACTGAACAGAGTATTTGTCACTTCGAAGTCCATCCAGTCACTGACCAGAAAACTGTGCTTGTATATACTGGAAAAGGGAGTATGCTCGAGAACTGCTTGTGCTGCTGTACAAATTGATAGCAATGATGTTATTCTGTCTAGTAGAAACCATTCTAATCTCTGTATATGTAATTTTGTTAAGATTATTAGATGTGATCTTTAAGTGGTCACCAACTGCGAATGGAATCTTTAATAAGTTGTGTCACCCCATTGTAGTCTTACTAATATTAGTTGGGATAAGTTTAGGACTATCTATTACATTGTTAATTTGGTACTGGAGAATGCTACAGCAATAGCTGTACTAACATCTTTGTCAAAAGCACACGGTGAAGCACTAAAAGACACTTACTGTTGTGAAGGTTTTCATTAAGTAAAAGAATTTACTTATTTCCTAGGAAAGGGGGGAATGAGACAGAGTAAAGATCCATTCTGAATTAGGCGAAGGGCCTGTAAGAGGTGAAAGGTCTATGGAGCCAAAGCTGAAGCAAAGGCCGCATTCCAGAGACAGCAAGGAGACAGAGAAAGGAAAACAGAAATTACCGCAAGGTCGGTCTGCCCCAGACCTAGAAATTCCTCTGATAAAGAAGAACTAGTGCTAAATGTCACGCGGAATGAATATGTATGAACTTATCGTGAAACTGTATGCATATGCATTTGGGAGGGGGATAAAAGAAGACTCGAGGTCTTCAGAGGTACGCATCCTTGTTGGGGGACTTGCGTCCGGCATGTGTCGTAAAATAAACATACCGGGCTTTACAACTTTTACAAAGTTGTGAGGTTTCTTCTTTTCTCCGCAAAACAGAGGGAAGGCAACTGCTGCAGGTTGCATGGCAAATACTCTGCACCCGCCACCCAGTATAGAGATGCCCCCTTTTTAGCTGATGCTGCTGGCAGAACATTGACCAAAGCGGCGGTATCTTCATGGCCATTTTGTTCCCAAATAAACTGGGTGACTGGTGTAGCATAAAGAGCAGAGTGAAGCAAAAGCCAGGTGATGGCAGCCCCAGGAGAAACCTTTACTTTCGAGTCAGCTGGGTCAGATAGTAGCCAGAATAGACAAGAGAAAAGACCGTGCAAACCGCGGCACAGACCTGCCCGATCATTTTGGCAGCACTGTGCGGGTTTGCACACTGAATGCCACCCAAGGGAAGGCCCAGACTCCTCTCGGGGTGCAGGCCGTCTGCTGAGAACTCCTTGAGCACAAGGATCCTCCTGCAGGGAGCGAGTGGAAGAGCCACTCTGGACAAGCAGGCCTTGCGCGCACCAGGACAAGACTGTGCTTCCAGCACTGTGATGTGGCACCTCTGGCTTGACCTCACAATAGCAGCTGCTCTGTGGCTTTCTTGTGCCCAGCAAGCCAACCTTGTGTACAGCTGATGCCAAAGAAAAGCCTGGCAAGTTCTCCTCACTCATAAAGCAGCAGAAAATGTCCTCCCAGTCCATAAGGCAGTGCTCAAGGCATCCCAGGGGAACTCAGAAAATGCGCCAAGACAAGCGACATCCAATGAATCCAAGCAAACATGCCCTTTAGTCCCAAAAGCTTTGCCTGAAAGCAAGGCTGCTTATTCTAGGTGGCATCGAAGCTGGTTGTGAAAAGTCTCACTTCTTCAATGTCATTTGGGGGAAAAAGAAGCAAAGATAATAAATTTCCAGGAGTATTTTAGGCTGCAGTCTCTTCTTGAGCACGTGGGTGCATGCTTTCCTTTGTTCTGACTTGCTTTGGAGGCTGTCCTCCCTTTGCGTCAGGGACAGGCTGGCTTAGGTCTTGATGCAGAGCTCCTGTGCTCCTGCTTGCTATTTCTCTGGCAACTGAAAGTCTCAGAACATCCCAAAGAGACGTGCGCTGATTCTTGGACTGCCACACTTTCGTTGTGTCGGAGCTCTGGCAGCAGCCTGCAGCTCGCTGCTCTGCAATGGCCGGCAGATGTCGAGCCCAAAGGAGGCCCCTTTGGAACAGTCCAAAGCTGCAGTGGGACAGATGTTTGCCCAAGCTCCATGCTCCCTGTAAGATTCCCTCCAGAAATTTGGATAGCTGCATCCCAGTACAAATGAGATGCCGTCACTCCCTTCTCTGTCAAAATCTTGAGGCAGACCCATGAGGCATCTTGAAAGTGGAACAAAATCCTGGGTGGGAGGGGGAATAAAGTGCATGCAACTCCTCTGCAAATCAGCTCTGTTCACCCATGGAATCATGAGCCTTGGCTTAGCTTTCTTTTGTGGTGACTCAGCACAGACATGTCATCTGATATTCCACAGGACCGTGTCTTTGAGGAGCTTTAGAATGGGCCCATCAGACTTTGGATTTATAAGATTGGATTGCATTTCCGCCATGTGGAAGATCTGAAGAGCACATGTGAGTAGGAAATAGGTTTGCCTTACCATCCCAGGACATGTCAGCTACTTTTTATTTTAAGGAGATTTTTCACAAGTAGTGGTGACTTGAAGACATCCCTGGATTTGATTGCCCATTCTGAGTCACAGTATTGCAGGTTGACTTTTTAACCCTACACTTTCAAAACCAGGGATTACCCAAATGGATTTTCTCAAACTTCTACAAATTTACCTCTGCTTTGTGAGCAAAGTTTCCTTACAGCTTTTTGATCAACTCACAGATCTTCTCATTTCCCCTACTTTGGCCTTAAGCACCAATGCACCTCTTTTTGAAATGCAGCTAAAATGCAACGGTTTCTGCTTCTTTGTGTAACTTTTCTTGCATGAGATGGAAATAGTCAGTTGTGCTATGCTTTATAGAATACTTCATAATTGTAGGACTGAAAACAGACCACAGGAACTTCTCCCAGCATTAGAAAGTATGTAGAATAGCATTTTAAAGATGTCCTGGCAATATTCATTGTATGCTTTATATGTAACTTTAATAAATTTATACTTCAGAGTAACTGTTACCTTGCAGGATTTCAGCTCAATTATAGGAACTGATTTCCAGCAGTCTAATTTTCCTGTAAGACTGGACAGGGAAACTAATCATTTAGGAAAATGTGTTTTCCACATAAATATGTAGTACTGTCCTGTCTGGCTTATTCTTAAAATGGCTCCATCTCATTGACTGACCCCACAAGAAACTTAGTTTTTCTTGAAAAGAAAGTAATCTGATCCATTAAATTACAAAATGGCATCTGAAACACCACTCCAAGGTACTATGTACTTCTAGGACCAACAGCTCCACGGTAAATCCCTGCTGTGGATGCATCCCTCAGAGTTAAAATCAAGCATCCTTGGGAATCTCGAGTTTGATTCAGAGATATTATAGTCAAAAGTCACACCTTGAAACACAGCTCCCATCAGTTTCAAAATGAAATAAAATTCTTCTATATATTTGCAATTTAGAGATGAGGAGGAAGAGAGGGAATGTACTGGAAAATTCTGAGAGGAGGAAAAAATACTATAAAACCACTCATCCTTGTTCATTATTCCACCTGAGTGAACTCCTTGCTGTTCAATTATTAGAGTTAAATTACAAAATCATCAGCCACTGTATTAAAGTTTAAAGGGTTAACTTAAGAGTTATGTTCCCTCCTTCCCATACCACTGCTCTGGGGATGGGGCACATTGTCACTCATTTCTAATGGAGTAGAGGAATATATTACTTCAAGTGGATTCTGTCCAAGAACACAATGTGAGCTATTCTAAGTAGTAATTAAAGTTGCAAGAACTCAGAAATTTGTCAGAACCCTCTTTTTCCATTGCTTTTTGATTCTTGGTCCATAAATTCCTTTGACAAACCAGATTGTACCTGGGACTAAATTTTCAAATACACTCATGTTTCAGTATTTCCAGCTCTTTCAGTTGCTGAGGGTTGGATGTTTATACATTTACTCAGACCACTGGTGCTGAAACCAGCCTGACTCATTTCATCTCCTCATGCCCTGGCTGATCTCCCCTCTTTCCCCTTCCACCCATTGGCTTTTGTCTCCCCCCAGCCCCCTGTGAAGAGCCTGGCTCTGTGTTCTCCATCCCCTCCTGGCTGGCACTGCCCGGCTGGGATGAGGAGCCCCTCAGCCTTCCCTGCTCCGGGCTGGACCAGCCCAGCTCCCTCAGCCTCTGCTCACAGCCCAAGGGCTCCAGCCCCACCCTGGAGGCCCTTCCCAGACCCTGCTCCAGCTGCCAGACATCTTTCCTGCCCTGGGGAACCCAACCCAGGCCACAGTGACCTGGATAATCCCCGTCCTTGATGTCCTGGTCACACAGCCCTGGCCCCTTGTCCCCTGTCAGGCTCTGGGGTGGATCCTGTGGAACATCCTTTGGTGGAGGCTGTGGCTCCAGGTGGGCCGGGGGGATCCTGGGGGACAGGGACCCTGCTGGGCATGGACATCATTGGAGTTGTTGGGAGAAACTGTGAGGGGGAGCTGGGGCAGAGTGACCAACCCAGTGACCTGACACAGCCCTGCTGGGATGTCACACAGCCCCTCTGTGATGTCACAGCCTGCTCTGGGATGTCACAGCCCATTCTCCAATGTCACTCAGCTGGTCTCTGATGTCACACCAGAGTCTGTGATGTCATAGTCTGTCCTGTGATGTCACAGCTGGATCTGTGATGTCACAGATATGGTCTATGATGTCATAGCTGCTCAATGACCTCATGTAATGCACTCTGTGATGTCATAGCCCACTCTGTGACCTCAAGTTACCAGATGATAAATTGTCTCCACCAGCTGAGCTGACACCTGGAACTTGTTCTCCACAACCCCAGGCCTATGGAAACCACACAGTGCCCATTGTGTGAGAAGGGGAACTGGAAGTTCAGCAGCCTCAGTGTCCTGCCAGCTCAGCCAGGCCCACGGGAACATTGGGGTCCACGACCACCAGGGACCACCAGGGAGACCCCCAGGACAGAACAACACATGGGTAATGGGGAGAGGAAAAGTGGTAATGATTTTGGGGAAATTATTATCATCTGTATTTTTAGTCCAGGACAATCAATGAATTTGTGTGCAAAATACAGAAAATAAACAGAAACTTTCCTGTTTTCAGCATGCAGGGCTTTGGGAGGAGCTATCCCATGTGCATGCAGCTGAATAAAGAATGCTGCTTCTTAATGCTACATTGGGGTTAAGGAGTTTTCTGTTTTACTGAATTTTCGGTAACACTCCCACTGCCAAGGAAAGCTCTGTCTGCTGCTGTTCACAGAGAAGGGCTGGTGGCAGATGTGGGGCTTGGAGGCTGCCTGGGGCACAGTGACCATGGAATAATCAAGTTTTCAATGTTCTATGAAAGAAGAAGGGGCAGCAACAAAATTTCTACACTGGAATTACGAAGGGCAGACTTTTGCCTGTTCATGATGCTGATTTGGGGAGTACCAAATCAGTTACTCATTTCTTTTAAGGGAAACAGTCCTTAAAAACCAAGGGGTCCAGGAAAGATGGACACATTTCCAAAAAATCATCTTAAGTGGGAAGGAGCTGCCTGTCCCAGTGTGGCAAAAGATGAGCTAGTGAGGAAAATGGCTGTCCTGGCTGCCCATGAGCTTTTGTGGGAAGTCGTCGGAAAAAAGAGGATTCATTAACTTTGGACAGAAAGTCAGGCAACTTCGGAAGTGTTTCAGGATGTTATTAAGTTATGCAGAAAGAAAAGCAGAGATGTGAAAGTTCAATTAGAGCTCAACCAGGCCACTTCAGTGAAAAATAATGGAAAAGTTTTCTATAAATATATTAATTATGTAACAGTCTGGATAAAGAGAACCTCTACTCTTTATTGGATACAGTGGGGAATATAGTATCTAAAGATAAAGAAAAGGCTGAACAGACTAACATCTTGTTTCTCTCAATTTTCAATATTAGGACAGGTTGTCCTCGGGACAAGTGCTCTCCTGAGCTGGTAGATGGGCACAAGGAGCAGAACAGACCCCTGTAATCCAGCAGGAAGCAGTTGGTGACCTGCTGACCCTCTCAAATGCTCACAGGTGTGTGGGATTGGATGGGATCAATCCCAGGGGGATGAGAGAACTGGTGGATGAGCTCCATCAAGCTGCTCTCCATCATTTACCATCAGTGGTGGCTCAGCAGGGAGGTCCCAGAGGACTGGAGTTGCCAATGTGAGCCCACCCCCAAGAAGGGCTGGAAGGGGCAGCTGGGGAACTCCAGGCCTGTCAGCCTGACCTGGGTGCCTGGCAAGGTTATGGAACAGATCACCCTGAGTGTCATCCCAGGGCACCCACAGGATGGCCGAGGGATCAGAACCAGCCAGTGTGGATTTCAATGTCTGCACTGATGATCTGCATGAAGGGACTGAGTCCAGCATCAGCAGATTTGCAGATGACACCAAGCTGGGTGTAAGTGTGGATCTGCTGGAGGGTAGGAGGGCTCTGCACAGGGCCCTGGACAGGCTGGATCCAGGGCCCAAACCCAACAAGGTCAGGTTTAACATGTCCAAGTGCTGGATCCTGCACTTTGGCCACAACAACCCCTGCAGCAATACAGGCTGGGGACAGAGTGGCTGGACAGCGGCCAGGCAGAAAGGAACCTGCAGGGACTGATGGACAGCAGGCTGGACACGAGGCAGCAGTGTGCCCAGGTGGGCAAGAAGGCCAATGGCTCCTGGCCTGGATCAGGAATGGTGTGGCCAGCAGGAGCAGGGCAGGGATTCTTCCCCTGTGCTCAGCACTGCTGGGGCAGCACCTTGAGTGCTGTTTGCAGTTCTGGGCCCCCAATTTAGGAAGGATATGGAGGGGTTGGAGTGTGTCCAGAGAAGGGCAACAAGGCTGGGGAGGAGTCTGGAGCACAAGAGCTGTGAGGAGTGGTGGAGGGAGCTGGGGTTGTTTTTCCTGGAGAAGAGGAGGCTCAGGGGAGACAAGGCAGTGTCAAGGCACAGACTGGACTTGATGATCTCCAAGGTCTTTTCCACTGTTGCTGATTCTGTGACAACCTGAAGCCACCCTTGGAGCAGTTGCAGGATGAGCCCTGGGCCTCCTGTTCAGAAGCTCCAGCAGCCCAGGTCCCTCAGCTTCTCCTGCCAGCCCCAAAGCCCATCCTGTCAGCCCTGCAGAGCCTCTGCAGCTCCTCCTCACTGCCCAGAACAGGGAGCCCCAGAGCCAGACACAGCAGCCCAGATGTGCCCCCCTGGCCTGGGGTGTCTGTGGCAAGGGAGCAGCACCAGGCACTGCAGGAGCCTGCAGACAATTCCTGCAGCACTTGTAGGATGATCCTGCTGCCCAAGGGACGTTCCCATGGGGCCAAGTCAGGAACTGCAATGGGGAGTGGGGCCAGAGAGGAAAGGGCAAACAGGGATGGGCTGTTTGCAGGGGGGAAAGAGGGGTGGGTGGGCACTACGAAGAAATTTGTGTCAGGAAAAGTAAAGAAAGCAAAGGTAAAGCAAAGGAAATGCTCAGGGCAGTTTGGGGGTGGCTGCCAGGCAGCCCTGGCTCTGAGCAACAGTGTCTGCAGTGGGACAGGAAACTCCCAGCTGATGGGAACAAACTTTCTGGCTGAGTGCAGAGGCCAGGACAAAGCTGAGTGGTTTCCCTCGTGTCCCCCAGCCCTTGCTGGCCCCAGGGCTGATGGCATTTGTGCTCCCTCAGGTTCATGTCCCCACACCAACAGCATGGGGGTGCTCCCCCTGCTCTGTGCAATGCAAACAGGGGCTGCTGAGCCAGTGCTGCCGTGTCTGTGCCTGCAAGGATGGGGCTCCTGTGTGAGCTGGGGGAGAGGCCAGGGCTGCAGAGGGGGGATGTTGTTGGCAGCTGCATGAGGATGCTCTGGGATGCTGCCCTGGGCTGTGCAGCGCACTGGGGATGGATCAGCCCCTGCTCTGCTGCTCCTTCCCGTCTGCCCCAGGGCCCTTGCAGAGCCCCAGCCATGCTGTTTGCCCCCAGCCTGCCCACGGCCAGCCTGGGGCTGCTCACGGGTGTTTCTGTGCTGAGCATTGGCCTGGCCATGTTCTTGAGAGAGCCTGGGCAAGGAGCCTGGAGCCCCCAGGCCCTGGCCTGAGGCGTCAGCGCTGCCCCAGCAGTGCCCATGGCCTGTCCCTGCTGCAGCCCCGGCACTGCCACCCCCAGGGCTGTGCCCAGCCCTGAGAGCACTCAGGCCCTGCAGAAACACCAGGGCCACCAGGGCAGCGGGGCAGGGCCATGGCAGCAGCACTGGCAACACCAAGTGCTGCTGCTGCTGGGCACAGCTGCTGGGCCAGCACTGATCGGCCCCCAGCTCTGCACACCGCCATTGCTGCTGCAGCTCCAGAGAAGGCAACAAATGGGCATCTCTGCAGAAAACTCTGCTGGGAGATGCTTTAATTCCTTTAAAGGCATCAAGAGTGCAGCCTCTGATTGACACAGTCTGTGGGCACAGGGAATGTGGAGAGAAACCAAATGAGAAATTGCACAGACATTGAAATTTCTTTTTGGACAATATTAAAAAGTAAAACAAAGAAAAAAGACCTCCAAAATGAAACCAAGCAGAAGTATCAAAGATGACTTTTATTACAAGTGATTTGCAGAAATTTGCCAGCAGTTTAATGTTCCTGAAAGCATCCAGTCATCAGTCTCCTCACTGCAGCCTTGAGCTCCTGGTTCCTCAGACTGTAGATGAGGGGGTTCAGGACTTGAGGCACCACCGAGTACAGAACGGACAGGACCAGATCCTGGGATGGGGAGGAGATGGAGGGGGGCCTCAGGTAGGCAAAAATGACAGTGCTGAGGAAGAGGGAAACTACAGCCAGGTGAGGGAGGCAGGTGGAAAAGACTCTATGCCGTCCCTGCTCAGAGGGGATCCTCAGCACAGCCCTGAAGATCTGCACATAGGAGAAAACCATGAACACAAAACAACCAAAACCTAAGCAAAGACTAACCACAATGACCGCAAGTTCCCTGAGGTAGGATTTGGAGCAGGAGAGCTTGAGGATCTGTGGGATTTCACAGAAGAACTGGCCCAGGGCATTGCCATGGCACAGGGGCAGGGAAAATGTATTGGCTGTGTGCATGAGAGCATTGAGAAAGCCACTGCCCCAGGCAGCTGCTGCCATGTGGGCACAAGCTCTGCTGCCCAGGAGGGTCCCGTAGTGCAGGGGTTTGCAGATGGAGACATAGCGGTCGTAGCACATGACAGTCAGGAGGGCAAGCTCTGTTCCAAGTAAGAAGATGAGCAGAAAAACTTGGGCAGTACATCCTGTGTAGGAGATGTCCCTGGTGTCCCAGAGGGAATTGTGCATGGCTTTGGGCACAGTGGTGCAGATGGAGCCCAGGTCACTGAGGGCCAGGTTGAGCAAGAAGAAGAACATGGGCGTGTGCAGGTGGTGGCTGCAGGCTATGGCGCTGATGATGAGGCCGTTGCCCAGGAGGGCAGCCAGGGAGATGCCCAGCAAGAGGCAGAAGTGCAGGAGCTGCAGCTGCCGCGTGTCTGCCAATGCCAGAAGGAGGAAGTGGCTGATGGAGCTGCTGTTGGACATTTGCAGTGTCTTGGCACACAGATCTGTATAAATGGTACCCATGGAATAGTTAGGTTTGGAGAGGACTTTAAATATTCCAACATAGCTTGAGGGCGCTTTCCCCCCACTGCCTCCCCAGGGCTCTGCTGCCTGGAGCTGTCCCTGCCAGCAGCTGCTTCCCTGTGCCCAGGGCTGGGCCCTGCCAGTGCTGCCAGAGCCCAGCCCAGCCCTGGGGGCTCAGCTCTGCCCTGCAGACCCCTCCCAGCTCTGGCACTGCCCAGGGGCAGCTCTGACCTTGCAGACTCTGATGGGAATGTCAGAGCAACCCTGAGGAGGCTGGAAAAATTATACTGATGCAGCTTTTAAGAGGTCCTGTGTTGATTGCTGTTGCTGCCTGCTTTATTCAGATCCGAGAGAATTTTTTTATTTTTCTAAACCTTAACTGAGAGATGAATATCTATGGGGAATTTCCAATGCAGAGAAGTAGATTATAAAAGCAGAATTTTCCCTTCTGTGCAACCCCTGCCTTGCTCTGTGCCCTGTATAATCTACTTGCAAATGTGCTGCAGTTAAATGTCATGGTGGGAGCAGTCCTGAACAATGCAGCATCCTCCTCACACAAGGAGAACACTTCCAAGCCTTACCAGCTGTCTCCTCCCTCCCAGATCTTGTCCCCCAGTGCTGGGAGCAGCTGCCAGGGCTGGCTGGGAGCTGTCCCTGGCAGGCAGCAGAGTCCCTGTCCCAGCACAGCGCCCTGGGCTGCAGGACCCTGCTCTGCAGGACAGCCCTGGGCACCCCTGGCTGCTCTGCACAAGAGACAAACAGAGAATGTACTCACAGGGTCTGTAGGCATTGGGATTTTCCAGCTTTAGGAGATGGCTCCAGGAGCTGCAGCTGCATTGTCCTGCAGCCAGAGGTTCCTGTGCCAAGGGCTGGCAGTGATTCTGCCCCAGGCACTTCTCAGCCCCTTCCCAGCCCTGACTGATTGAAGCTCTCTGTGCCTCTGTGCTGTGCTTGGGGTGGCTGCAGGCAGTGCCCCAGCCCTGCTGGGCTGGCAGAAGAGCTGCTCATCAAGAGAAATGTGCTTTTGAAGCTCTTCTTGGTTACCAGGAGCTGCCTCTGTGCCAGGAGCCCAGCCCAGCTCAGCAGCACAGACAGAGCACCAGGACTTTAATGAGCCTCTGGGGCTTTGTGCTCAGGTCCTGAACATCAGTCCCTGAGAGGGAGCTGAAGAAGCCTCTCCAGAACTCCAAGTCAGAATCCAACTCCAAACTTTCTTGGACTTTTAATGGGTCCCACTGAGGGACACCACTGAGAAAGTGTCCCCAGGCCCCAGGCAGAGCAGAGAACTGCAGGCACTGATGACAGGTGGAGACAAAGAGAAGCCAAGCCTTAGTGCCCTGGGTCACAGCAGGGTCTGTGCCACCAAGGGCTGGGAGGAGACACCTTGTCCTGAGGCCCTGGGGCCTCCTGGCACAGCCCCAGCCAGGCTGGGCACTGTCAGCCCCTTGTCCT
This sequence comes from Passerculus sandwichensis, assembly GCA_031885435.1. NCBI lineage: Eukaryota > Metazoa > Chordata > Aves > Passeriformes > Passerellidae > Passerculus > Passerculus sandwichensis. The sequence continues at coordinate 2,395,758 of CM063146.1, forward strand.
GCCCTCAGCATCCCCCCCTAGCCCACATCCCAGTGGCCTCAAGGATCTGCTGGAAGGAGTCCCTGGGGAGCCTTGCTCAGGAATGGCCCTGGGGGCTCCTTAATGCTCCCAGGGACTGCAGGTTTTTCAAAGGACATTGGGTTTGGCTTTTGCCTTGGAGTCTCTGAGAAGTTTCTGCAATCATGGCCTCCAATTATCTGCTGTAATTAGTCCCTGGAGAGGCTTTGTCAGTAACAACACTCATTGGGGGTCATTAATGCTTCAAGGTACTTCAGTTATTTTAAGGTACTTGGTGTTTCCCTTTTGATGCAGACTCTGTGAGAGGTTTGTGCAATCATGGCCCAATTATCTGCTTTAATGAGTCCCTTGAGAGCTTTGTACTGACACTCAGTGGGGCTCATTAATACTTCGAGGTACTCAAAGTTTTTAAGGTACTTTGGATTTTTCTTTCCACACTGAGTCTCTGAGAAGTTTCTTGTGCCATCCTGGCCTCCAGTTTTGTCCTCCAAGGAGTCCATGAGGAGCCTGTGTTTGGGATTGGCCTCAGTGGGATCCATTCATGCTTTCAGACACTTTGTTGCTTTCATGTAACTTGAACTCCCGGAAAGCTTTGTGCAGTCTCCTCTCAGGTCCTGAGGTTCCAGGCTCAGCTCCAAATGCACCACAGGACTCCATAGGATCAAGCAGGTCCTAACAAACCATGGCTCTGCCTTGATTTCCCTCTGGTCTGGAGCAGTTCTTTAGGAAGTTTTCCTTTTACAGTTATGGAGAAATATTTCAATGAGCTTCTAAGAAATATGTATTCGTTTCTTAAACGGTTTCTTTTATTGATGTTCCTATTATACAAGAGGTGATTGCAGCATTCTGTGATTGATATTGATCCAGGGTCTCTCCTAAGGAGGTCTGGCCAGGTCAGAGAAGTTGTACCCTGGAGCTGACCCAGTGTGGACAACTTTGCCCAACATTCCCCAACCCCATGTAAGAAACAATTTTCACTTCCAAAATTCAAATGGCTTTTTAAGACCTTATCAAAATACAACAGAAGACTGAATAAAGAAATAGATACAGCACCTGGAGCAAAGGATTCAGTCACTGTGTGCTCATCTACAAAATGGATGTTCTGTCTTTTACACCTCTAGCCCCTCCCAAAGTCTTGTCAATCGACTCCTTCTTCACTGTCCAGGGGTGGAGATCACTGTCTTACACCTTGATTGGAGGTCAGGTGCTGCCAGAGTAACAAGCCGACCCTCCCAAATGCCCCAACTACTGAGGCCATCCTGTGATAACAATGCAAGGGGAAGGGGAAGGATAACTATACATCCACAAAACTTCTCTTAACATATATTTAATATTCACCCCTTAATTGTGAGAGTCAACCATGAGAATTACTAATCTTTAACAAACCCCCTTTTTATTTTTCTAGAAGTCATTTTGCTCAAACAGTTAAGTAAAAACTTTTCTCTCTCTCTTGAATGTGCCATACCAGCATCTGTTGATGTGGGCAAGGACAGTGGGAACAGGAGAAAAAAATCTCAGGCTTTCCTTAGACACACTTATTTGGAATGAACAAAAGGGAATCACAAAGGTCCAGTATGGCTTTGACTCCCATCTGCCGTGCCTATGTGGCTGTTACCCATAGTCAGTGTATATTAGGGGTGAGTACAGTGGCCAACTCGGTCCTGCCCTCCAGTCCCTGTTGAATTAAAAGACAACTGAGGAATTATAGAGGTCTGGTTTGGCCTTTTGTCCCCACCTTACCATGCCTGTGGTGTTGCTGCCTGCAGCAGGACTATGGAGCCTTCTTGGTAGCAAACAAAGGGGCCAACCTGGTCTTGCTCTCTATTCCTTGTCTTACTTCTTAAGGATGCTTTCCCATTACCTTTTACAGCCCCTTGTGTACTTCCCCTCAATAGATGCTGATAATTCTCACCCATGAAAACAGGAAGACAGTTTTTGAGCTGAATGGTGAAAGCTTGACTCTACTTTTTGGGGGTCTTGCTCTTTTTCTGGTTGTCTTTCAGTCTCTGCTTGAGAGTCAATCTTGTTTCACCCAGCCTGGATGTTATAGTCTACTCTTTGGGTTCTTCTACTGGGCCTTTGACTCTGTTGCCAGGAGTCCATTCCTGCTCTGCAGTTTGCATGGTCGATTTGGTGGTGAGCAGTACCTGAAAGGGACCTTCCCACTGGGGAGTTACAGGCTGATCTCTCCATGCCTTAATCATCACCCAGTTCCTGGGATTAATATTATGGATTCTGAAATCCAGGGTGGTAGTTTGAGGAATTGCCCCTTTATGTCTTAGCCCTTATAAGGTTTATGATATAGACATAACTTATTTCTTGGCATTCGCTTCCCCTTCCTCATAGGTGGCAACCTTCTGGGGTGAGGTCAGGAAGGGTAACGCAAACATCATTTCATAGGGTGACACCCCCAGACCTGACTGAGGCTGGGTTCTAATTCTTAAAAAGGCCAAAGGGAGACATTTTATCCATGACATTTGGGTTTCAATCATTAGTTTAACTAGAGCTCTTTTAAGGGTTTGATTCATTCTTTCAACTCAGCTGGAACTCTGTGGATGCCATGGAGTGTGTAATTCCTATTTTATTTCCAAGGCCTGAAAAATTTTCTGCAATATCTTCAATGTGAAATGAGTTCCCCAGTCTGAATCAATCCTGTTTGCCATCCCATATCAGGGAATGACTGATTCTAGAATTGTTTTATTCACAACACTGGCATTGGCTTTCACAGTGGGTACCACCTCTACACAATGAGTCACCTGTTCTACTATCACTGGCAAAAACTTCCACCGTTGTACCTGGGGAAGCTTGGTAAAGTCTACTTGGATGTTTTGGAAGGGCTCTAAGGCTAGTTGTCACCCTCTTCTGGGTGTTTTCCTCATGATTTTTTTATTCACTTGTTGACATATCACACTCCATTCAGTTACTTGCTTAGCTATTCTGAAAATTTCAATGCAGCCCCAATCCCTTAGAAACTGGTCACTTAGCACTTGTGCACCCCAATGTGTTGTTCCATGTATGCCTTCTAGCATTTTCTTGGCCAGGGGTTTATTCAACATTTTCCTCCCATCTGCTAATCTCCAATTCCCTTTGTTATCTTTCTTGGCTCCTGTTTTAAGGACTTCTTCCACTTTGGTCCCGCTGAATACAGGGACTTTTTGCATTTCTCTCATGGGGCTTAATACTACTATTAGTTTTTCTGTCTCTGATTCAGTTGCATTTTTAGCTTCTAAATTGGCTAAATTGTTCCTTTGCTCCCCTTTTTGATGTCCTTCAACATATAGCACCGCTACTTCCTCTGGTAATTTTAAAGTTTCTAACTCTTCTAAAAGAAATTTTTCAGGAATCAGTCCCTTTCCTTTTGAATTTAATGGCCTCCTCTCTTCCCAAATTTTTCAAAGGTATGCATTACTCCAAAAGTGTATTTTCAGTCTGTATCTATTGTTCCCCTTACCTGTGGTAATATTTCCAGTGCTCATTTTAGGGCATACAACTCACACCTTGGGCTGATCAGTTGGAAGGTAACTTTCTCTTTTCTACGGCCACCAACCTTCATGCACTATAGCGTACCATGATACCCTGTGCCCCTTTATTACCCATGAAGATCCATTGATGTACAATCATTTCCATCAATGTACAATTGCTTTACACCTTGGAGTGGTTGATCTGTTAGGCCTTCTCTTCCTTTAGTTTGATAGCTTATAACCTCTAGGCAACCTCATCTGGTTCTCCATACAAGGATTCGGCAGGGTTGAGTTGGTTACTCACAATTAGCTCTCAACCATTATCTATAAAGATGGCTTCATTCTTTAGCATTTGGCAATCAGTGAGCTATTTCTCCGCCTTTTGGGATACTCCTTACTGAGTTTGTGATGTATATTTTCAAATTTCCCCCAAAAGGTTAATTTCTTGCTTTCTGCTATGAGAAGGGCAGTCACTGCCACAGCCTGAATGCAGGTTGGCCACCCCTGGCTAAAAGGCTTGAGTAATTTTGATAAACAGGCCACTGGTTTCCTGGGCCCTCCCCAGTCCTGGGGTAATACTCCATGTGCTACCCCTTTTACTATATCCACAAACAGATAGAAGGGTTTGTCTAAGGCAGGAAGATTCAGTTCTGGTGCACTAATTTTTGCTTTAAAGCTTTAAACTTTTATTCATCATCATTTTCCCACCTAATCTCTTCTTCTGCTAACTTTTCATACAAGAACTTGAGGGCCTGAGTGTATCC